>OX377610.1:40795250-43443386 GCA_947397855.1 Thelaira solivaga
ATTTGCAGTCTTGCGAATTTTATAAACCGGTGCAAATAGCAGTTTCATATATTTTGTTGCTGTGAGGTGCAAAATTTTAAATTTTTTGCCACACTTGCAATTTAACAGTAAAAACCGCTTATATTTTATAAATCTTATGGTTCTTATTTTCTTTGTACTTACGGAAATGATTTCATGGTGTATTTGTTTAGTGGAAGTGCTATTTCTCGCACTTTATATTGGGTTTCCGAACAAGAGGGCAAACAGTGAGAACAGTATAATGACGTTTGGATTTCTCGTTCAAGGCCACTTACATCATTTGGTATACGTGTTATGACATTAAACCATTTAACTGAAAGACATTTAGTACATACGAGTATAAGTTGTAATATATTAAGGTTTATTATTACAAGTTACCAATGCTTAAGTTCGGATATTATAGACCAACTACCTAGTTTTAGTTAGATCGTGAATAGAAAAGATACCGATTAGTTATAAATACTCGTATGTCGGATTTTTTAGTTTTAAAATTTAGTCAAAAACCGTTTATTTGCTTCCCAAAATACCAACTTTGGCTGTTGATACCTTGTAATAATGAGATGTATTATAATTATTTTAACAGCTTAACAGAAATAAGAATTATTTGCTTACTCTGTGTCTGTATTTACGAATGTGTTAGTTTATAAAATTCTACTACCTAATCAGTTGAAACTATTTCGATTTAATTAAAATTTTTGTATTTGCAACAAAATTAAATTTTGCTGATCTTGTAAGTACAAATAAATTCTCGATCCAAGTTGAGTTTTTAAAGAGGGAATTTTTTTTTGGCTGGAATAATAAAGTTGATATTTTTCAGGATTTTTGTTTCTCGTGGCTTAAGCAGCCCACACACGACAACACCATGCATGCGCAATCAAGTATTTGTGGCAGCGGCTTGGTCGTGTATGGGAATTTTGTGTGATTGTACGTTTTGTTGTAACGATATCAAACATGTTTTTATATGTTGTTGATGGTACAAACTTGCTGGTACTGTGTAAGACGAAATTAGCTCAGTTGAGAATAGTTTTCAATGAGTAAACTTCGGGATACTACGCGCTAAATACTTTATTTATTGGAAATTAAACCAAACCCATTTTTTCTTTAAATGCTTTTTTTTTTTAATTTACTAGTATTTTAAATACTTTTAAAATCCATAGCTCAAAAACTTTATTACGCATACATGCTGTTGTTGTTGATAGCCAAATAATAATTCTGATGTAGGTGTTGTGTTTGGGATTAACAAATAAGTGCTTTGTAACTGCAAAATCTATATGTTTTATATTAGCTTGATGTAAGTTCGATTAGTAGAATTACACTCGTAATAAGGCAGAGAAAGTCATGTTTTCTTATAAAGTCTCAGAACTACAGCAAGGAAACTTGTACACAAATTTAATACACATGTATCAAGTATGAAGTTAATTTTACAAACTAGTAAGGACTAGTAAAATCTTGTATTCACTTTGTCCACTTTAGTGACCTTTTTCAAGATTTATTAAAAGCTAGCAGTTGTTGACCAATTTTTTACTTTATGAGCTGGAATCCTTAAAGTTGTAAAAAGCAATTTCGTGACAGCATTAGGAAAGAAGTTATTTTGAACCTCAGCAGAAAGTCTAAGTTTAACTGCTAACAGAACATTGTAGACTCAACGGCAACATGAGTAAGATCCGTGTGGTACTGGACGATTCCTGCCGTTTCTATGAAAAAGAACAAAAAATATCGGCCAGCTTTGCCAAAAAGCAGGATGAGCTACGTGAGTAGGAGAACAATGGCTACGCAGTTTCAGATTGTTGCTGGGAACTGAGCTGCAGAATAGATAATGAAATGTTAGTACTTACACTGATAACGCATTAGACATTCTTTGTGCAACAAACTGCAAAATATTGCATCTATAGGAATGGTAAAATTTTCATAAGGAACATGAAAGGGTATACAACCGCATAGGGCAATGATGCTACGAATACGACACAGCGTAACACAATTATTAAAACTATACTTATTGCCATACAATTCAGGAATTTCATCTGCAAACAAGCAGTTGCGCTGCAAGTATTTACAAAAATTTGCTACACTGAGTAGCCTTACGAGTGCAAATGAATGTATTCATCTGATATTAAACTTACCGCTTTAGGACTTAAAAGACTAGTTGCCTTGTCTATTTTATGCACATGGGCTGTTAATGCAAGAGATGTACTAGTGCCACTCAGAGCAAAATGACGTTCAACACCTCCCGACAAATGAACTGGATAAAATGTTGGTGAATAAATGTCAACCTGCATAAAATTGGATATACATACAAAATTAATTGATGTCCGTTATGTTTATGTATATACAAAAATTTTTTTACCAAAAATCCACTCAAATTAAACATTTTGTAAAAATTATCCTTTTGAGGTAAACCAAGCATTACCACTAACCCAAAATTAATAGAAGAAAATTTTTTGCTTAAATTGTCCACTGAATATCTGCATTTAAATAGTTTCATATAATAAATTGATGAAAAATAAATTATTATAATAAAATAAAATGTTTACTTGTCATCGTTATTAAAAGTGCAACAAAGTCCTCTAGATGTAAAAGTCTCTTTAAATAATTGACTACAGTTTATAACTTTGTTATCCAATCGACACTGAACTAACATATCTGAACACCTGGGTGTGAGCTGAAAAGAATTTCTTTAATAAAAAGTATCCTTTTGCTTTCAGTTCTAAGAACAAAACTTTCAAAGCTTTGTTATTTTAAATAACTTACGGAAGCCATTCGCCTTCTTGTATTGTAAAATAATTCGGTATCTTCTCGATCGTGAGAATCCAAAAAATTTTGAAATTCCAAGGCTTTATCTAAATCATTCATCGTGTCGCTTATAAAATAATTATATTTTAACATTTTAATTTGATGATAAAAATAAGCAACACCATGGTTATAGGGATCTTTTCTGTTACTAAATTTAAAAAAACGAAAAATATAAACAAAATTCATAAATTAGATAACTTTAATGAGGAAACTGACTTACAGTTCTTCGGCATAACGTGTAGCTGAAACATTCGAAATGCGATTTATTGAACAAATGGAAACTGATGGAAGGCGTACTTTATTTAAAGGATATAAAGAGTCTTGAGTGTTTGTTGTCAGCAATTGACCTCCAGTATTATGAACACTCCTTAGGAAAATAATTAACAAACACAATGCCGCCATATGAAATATCAACCAAAATAATCTGGCTCAAAAATAAATAGAGTTTGTATTCAATTAATTTTCATTCTTTCGTTAAGCGCATTTTATATGAAAATATTATGGATTGTTATTGTTGTTATTTGACAAAAAAAAAAAAAAAAAAGGAAGTCATAACAAAATGCAGAGGTACTAATTGGCCGATACCTACTATGGCCATGTAAAAGACAAATACATGCATTTTGGTGAGTGCAATCCAACAGACATTCCACATACACAAAGAAATAACCAATATGTTGTTCTTTCATATGGGTATCTCAAACAAATATCTATCCATTTGAATGAATATGCCTAGACATTTCCACAGACAAACAAACGAGCACTTAAAAATGTACTGTAAGTACATATGTATACGTAAATAGTTACATACGTACCTCTCTTGGTATTGACGTCCTGTTTCAACTAATTTTCCATAACAATGAAATGAAACATTTTGTAGAAAATCTTTCAATGCTTCGCCAAATGTTAAATTTCGCATATTGTTATTTGTTGTTGGCAATACAGGAATCCACCATGCAGCTCGTCCAACAACAAGCGCAACATCCGTTTCCTCTTTCCAAACTTTATGCTGGTTCTGCTGTTTCTCTTTATGTTGTTGATGCTCGTATCTTTGTAATAGTCCTTTTTTGCATTGTTGTTTTAACTTGGGCTGTAGTTTTAACTGATGTTGTTGATTTTGGTATGCCAACGGATATGTTTTCATGTTTATTAAGTAGTCGCTGGTTTCTGGTTGATATTGGACTTGGCTCAAAAAATTCTGTTCTTTTTTTTTTTTTTTTTTGTTTGAATAAAAAAAAATTGTTGGAAAGAGTGCAACAACAACAAAATATTTAAATATATTGTAGCGCTGTAGATGTAGTTTTATTACTATCCAACAGTAACAATAAATTGCAACTGCCGTTGACTTTCCAACAAACAATTGCTTTTGTTGCCAATACTCACATACTACAGAGGCACAAAACAGACGAACTTTACATTAAAACACTCTATGGTCGGTATTGGGGGTTTTAAACTGTAATACTGAGTAACATGTCTTGTCAAACATTCAAATCAAAAGAAAAAATATAATAGTGTGAAAACAATATATCAAAAAATACGGATAGAAATTTAGCAGTCGTATGGCTCTCATCATTTTTAGAAAATTTTCTAAACGTTTATATTTTTCATTGTACAGGGTGGGCCAAAAGAAACCAAGGGGTGTAAAAGTTTAATAACTTTTTTGTTTATTAATTTTTTTTTATTTTTTCTTTCAGATTATATAGACAACACTTGGAGAATTTATAATGGAGAGGTTCACAACTGAACAGAGAACCAGAACAATAGAATTTTATTATTTAAACCAGAGATCAATTATTTTAACGCAAAGAGGATATCGTCGACATTTTAACGTCAGAATTTCGCCCTCTGAAGCGATGATTCGTTGCTTAGTTAATCGTCATCACCAACATGGCAGCGTAAGAGATTTGCCTCGAACCGGTAGATCACGTTTAAGTCGCACTGCGGAAAATATTGAACGAGTACAGCAAAGTGTTAACGAAGCACCAGAAACATCTGGCATAAGGCGTTCTGCTCAGCTAGAAATGTCTCGTACGTCACTACGGCGCATTTTAAAAAAAGATTTACAGTTATACCCATATAAGGTGCAATTGGTCCAAGAATTAAAACCCGCAGATCATCGGCAACGTCTAAATTTTGCAGTTAAATTTCAAGAGTTGGCCAGAAATGAAATCAACTTTATTGAAAATTTGATTATGAGTGATGAAGCTCATTTTCATTTGAATGGCTTTGTTAACAAGCAGAACTGTAGGTTCTGGGGTTCTCAAAATCAAAGAGCCATTCATCAACGCCAATTGCACCCCATCAGGTGTACAGTATAGTGTGGGATCACATTTGAAAATGTCATTGGGCCCTACTTCTTCGAGAATGAAGATGGAAGTGCTGTAACCGTAAATGGAGAGCGGTATCGTTTTATGATAGAAAATTTTTTACGTCCTGCTCTTGAAAACAGACCTGGTATGTGGTTTCAGCAGGACGGAGCCACTGCCCATACTGCCCGAGACACAATGGCACTTTTAAGTCAAATTTTTGGAGAGCGAATAATTTCTCGAAATTCGGAAATTATTTGGCCAGCGCGATCGCCAGATTTGACAGCACCCGACTATTTTCTTTGGGGTTTTTTGAAGGAGCGAGTGTATGTGAACAAGCCAGAGACAATCCTTGAACTCAAGGCAAACATTGTTGCAGAAATTCGAACGCTACAGCCACAAGTTTTGAAAGATGTCATGGAAAATGCTCTAAAAAGAGCCCATCAGTGCGAAGTTGAAAACGGTGGTCATTTAAGAGACATCATTTTTCATACTTAGTGTAAAAATATTTCCATTTTGTATATTATATAATCTGAAAGAAAAAATAAAAAAAAGTTAATAAACAAAAAAGTTATTAAACTTTTACACCCCTTGGTTTATTAAGCTTGAGGTCTTATTTTTATATTTTTCTCCAACTTGTGTAGCTTCTTCACTATATAATTATTTGTTCAATAAATCGGATTTCGAATGTCTCACTACACGTTATGCCGTAGAAACTGTAAGTCTCCTCATTAAAGTTATCTAATTTATGAATTTTGTTTATATCCTGTAGAAGTTACACAAATTGGAGCGAAATAATACCTCAAAGCTTAATAAAATAGTCATATTATTTAAAAGAAAAAGGTCAAATAAAACTAAGAAATAAGTACTTTCACTTATTTATATTGGAATTGGAATTTGAATACTTTTATTCAAAAATGCTAGACGACTTACAGAAACAACACATAATATTTTTAGCTGTAACACAAAAAAAAATTTTTTTTTAAATTTAATCAAGAATATCTAACCTTACCTAACATTTACCGAACGAAAAAGGTGGCTCACGTGAGTATTCTTAAGTGATAATTTTATGATACCTCTTGGACAAGAAAGAAGAAACAGCAGTAGAAATATATAAAAAAAAAAAAAACAAAAAAGAAGCTAGGAGAAAAAGAGATCACATAACCTAAGCCGACAACATAGAACTGGCCATGAGGTAATGCTTTTCAAAGTGGAAATCAAACTGATATTTCACAGTCTCTTCTTCGTACTTGTTGTGACAGCTTTTGAAGTAGAAACATTTTTCTCGCATAGTTACCAAAATTTAATTGAGTTCTTATCATTGCGATTTTTATCCATAAAGCCCCAGCAGATCATCGAAGCGATTGTGAAAGCTAGATCACCTTAACTCTTTTCCTTCGCCTTTTCGATGTTTTATAAAAAAAGATATTCCCGATCAGTTATTCAGAAGTTGAGAGGGAGAAAATGCAGATAATGTTTTCAGCAAACGTACCCATATTCGGGTACCCAAATAAAATTTACCACCGAATGTCTCTCCACCTTACTCATTGTCTGGTATTCTCAAAATACATCGCATGCTAAGTAGATATACGCCAATGATCTAATTGAAATTTAGCTTTCAGTGTAGTATTGTAGCAAGCTGCTATCTTTATTGCCATCAATTCAGATTATAGTGCACTATATTAATCGGGTAGCTTAAAAGATATATTAATTCCAAGCTGCTCAATATAGACTGCACCCCTCTAGAACGGTTCTTGAAGTCAGCTGTGAAGACTTGGATTTTCTTTTAGATGAGAATAACCTAGCGAGATCCTCGTTTCATTCTGAAGTGTCAATACATTGTCACTCTGAAGTAAATGAGATCAGATATTTCGTTGTCTTCCTTTCTCTCTCTGGGGTATATAAGATTCAGAGCAAGCGAATCTTACAATCTTTTTTATAACAAAGAAGATAGTAGCTCGTTAGCTATTCGTACTAACGTGTTGCTAGCTGGAATGCCTGCTCGCATAGAATATTTTAACTTCGAGAAAATCTATTCTAAAATTTAATGATGCCATATTTTCTACATCTTTTGGTATTTTTGTCAATAAACTCTGGCAACTCCGTTTACATAAATTTTTTTTTAAAAATTGTTTCATGTATTCTAACTTTAGTTGCAGTGGTGGCAGAATAACATCCTCCTTTTTAACTAATTGATGCGACACATGAGATGGCCATACATTGCAATCATATTGATTTGGTGCACGACTATCCCATTGACAAAGATAATCTTGCACACCTTGCAAATATTTTAAGCATCCCATTCGTTAAAGCTGAATGTTTTGCTCATAAATAAACATATTTTGAAATATTGTACGGTTTCTTTAAAAAATACTGTATAAAAACGTCTTTAAACTTGAATTGTAAAAAAATAAAAAAAAAATTTTTTAACTAAGAAATACGCACATATTTCTCAAATTTACTTTGATTATATATATACCATTGAAACGGCCTCAATTTTTTCTGGTTACTGGTTTATAAGTGCATAAAGGTAACTAAAACCGGGTTTTTACCTGTAATTTGGGGGGGGGGGGGGGGTTTGGCTTATATCAAACACAGATTCTTGTTGTACTCGACAGCACCTACCAGAAAAATATTATGACTTCCAGGTATTTCTTTTTTTGTAACACAGTGTAATCAATTGGATTTTCTATAGATTTATTGACAAGTCGTCTTATACCAGTTATTTTTTTTTTTTGATTAAGTGAGGGTTCTTATTTTGTAAAAACCATTTTTTTTTGGTATGAATGAGTGCTTGTACTTGTAAATATTTAGTTACGTGGGTGTCTGTTCAAGAGTGCTTCTTCAATTTACACCATTTATTTCAGCTTCAAAATGTTAAATGTGTATTTCTTATTAAAAAGTTCAGGACAAATAGGCGCTTTTTTATTTAATTGTTTGTTAACGTTATCGGTTACATGGAGTATGTAAATACGCTCTTGTAATTGTAATTCATGTACGCACATACATATAAACGTACGTACGTACACGCACAAGTGAGAGTATTAATGCCATTCCATACACATGGACGTTTTTAATCGTGTTCATTATTGTTTATTTCCTTCCGTGTTATTGCCAACTCATTAACTGCTACATGCCAAACAGTTAACAAGAACTGAAACCTAATTGTTCTTAATTGTTAGAATTTTTTTTAATGAAAAAGGTTAAAAAAAGACTTCCGACTCAAACGTTTTAAGTATTGAATGATCCTGTATATACTCGTACATACTCGTACATATATTAGAATGCCTAAACAAATTTAAAAGAATATCAACGCAATTTTAAGAATTAAGCACAATATCTTTGGAATGGGTGACCGGCAATAATAATATATATACTAATTGAATAAAAGAACAAGGCACGTTTTACACATTAAAACAATCACGAATTGCTACGTAAAAATTTCAAGGACCAAAATTAGGTGTGAAAAAAAAAATATTAAATCTGGTAACATGTTGTGCACATTTCCTATCAAGTGCAAAATTAAAAAAAAATTAATTTTTTTTGTAGGTTTGTGTATGTAATTATGTGCTTAACATTAAGATGATTGTTAAAATTTTAATTAAAATTTGTATTAAGTTGAGAAAAGATACAAAATAAAACAAATCTATTATAATCGGGTTCACCTAATGTCACTATACTCTGCTGAGATTTGTGACCACTTTCATCTCAGCGCCTAATCGGCTAAGTGCGTCTTCCCTTCATTTTTATGACGTTTATTGCTCCTTAGAATATAAGCAGTTCACTTGTAAGTTTAACTAGAAGCAATAAAAAAATTAAAAAGTTTTAAAATTTTTCCGTTTATATCTCTGTCTTTACTTTGTTTTTTATGGAAACTTTTAAGTTGTACATGTGCGCAAAAACAAGAAACCTACAAACGTGTGTATGTATGTGTGTTTTTTAAATACCTTGAGCAGCGTTGCCAGGAGCTACAAAAAAAAGCTATATTTCCCTAACTTGGGGGTCACACGATCAAGTTTTCATTAAATTTTTAAAATTTCTCTAATTTTTTTACCAATACACTCACACTTTTAAAATTTGCTGAGAGTTTGCTTTCAATTTTTCGTTCAATTAAGTGTTTCAAATTGCAGTCAAGAAAACAGCTGACTGCAGTTTTTTTATTCCAAATTTGAATTCTTATTCTGCCGCCAGTATTGTTTTGTTTTTTTTTTTTTTAAATATGTTTGTAAACAAATTAAACAAATATAAAGACGTTTTGCAGTTCATTGAGATATACAGAAGGCATGAAGTTCTGTGGAACATGAATATTCCTGCATATAGACGGAATAATTTAAAAATTAAGGCATATAACTCTATTGCCGCCGAAACAAAACTAGTTTTAAAGATATTACAGAAGTTGTGAAAGAAAAAGTTTCAGTTTTTCAGTCAATACTTAAGTAACACATTTAACGGATTGAGCAAAAGTCCCGCTACCATTTTGATTGCCTGTAACTTTGCTCAAAAAAAAGATAAGTAAATTTGGTTTTCATAAAAAGTTTACTTGGTCCTTACATTTTTGTTTTGTTATGCTTGGAGAATTATATCGGCTAAGTGGTGACCGCGCTGCGTTATGCAACTTTCGGCTCTTTTTAAGGCATTTTTCATGCCATCCCGCAACATTTCAGGCTGAATGTCTTTAAGTTGTTGAATCGTTCATATAAACTTTTATTTTTAAAAAGCCCCATAAGAAAAAGTGTAGTGCAGTTAAATAGCAAAATTAGTCTTCGTTGACAGTTTCTTTTAGTTTGAAAAACTAAAAAATAAAATGTGAGTTTGTGTTAATATGACTTAGACAACTTACAACTTTCGATATTTTAAGTTAGGATTTTGTGGGGCAAACAATCGGGTTTTGTCTAAAATTTTGGATCCCAATTTTGGTGGATCTGATATTTAGCTTTCGATATTTTCAATTTAATATCAAACCAAAAGCTCAATATCTGACATAAAATTTTCACTTTAACTATGGACAACTTGTCATAATGGTCCTGGAAAGTTAATTTTTAAAAGAAAAATGAGTTGGCAATAATTTTAGTAAGATGTAGAAATCATCTTACTTTGATGGTTGATTAATTTTTTTTTAAATGTGAATTTGTAACACTTTCAAATATAAAAGATCAATTCTCGATTATTTGAACTTTTTCTTTAATTACTTGAATTTGAAATTATCGAGAGTCGACTACAATTATCATTTATTTCTATTAGATATTAATTTACATATGTTTACCACAAAAACTTTAAAGCTTTTCCTTGTTTGCTTGGTTTATATAGTACATTTTATTGTAATTAATTTATTTCTAATAAAATTGTTCTTTATGCTCGACCCACATATTTTCAAATAAGTTTTTCGCTATTTTTATTTTGTTCTTTATTAAACAACCTCTAGCCATAAAATTTATTAAAAAGTGAAATAGCATTTAAATGGAAAATTAAATGTAGCCAGCCCAGTTTAGCTACTCATTTCAGTTTTTTACTTCTCATTTTGATTTCTCCACACAGTATTTGCAGTAAATATTGATAGACATCTGTAACATAAACAAACATTTGTATGTGCATCCACTCACATTTAATTCCTTGCAAAGGCTTTGCAATTTTGTTGACAAAAACAAAAGAAAAAAAGGAAATATCACTCACATCCATTCCGTGAATAACACAGCATAGATTAACAAATTGAGATACTTTTTAGTGAGTTTTTTAGTTTTTTTTCTTAATACTTTTGATGTCATTTGAAATAAAGAGGTAAAATAACAAAAAGGATGTAGCACTATAGATATCATGTTCATTAATCTGCTATCGCGATAACATTTATAAAATCGTTTACATAAGAAAGTTTTATATGTTTGTATGTGCATGGATATTATGTTTTCTGTTCATGCTCCTGCGATTTATTTATTTATTCTTCTTTTTATTCTTTTTCAAAGACTGACCTGATTACATAACGTTATAAAAGTGATTTCGCTTTTTTAATTGGTTACAAATGAAAAAAAAGTTTTAGAACTACAAGTGCTGTCGGCCTTGTTACACAGTTTGTAAAGGATATACAATTTGGGAAATTATTTAAAATAATTATACCATTTGGGCAACTAACCAAAACTACTTTTAAAATGTTATAGATTGGGCTATGGCTGAAATCAGTTTGTAGCAGCAGTATATATTATTCTACTTTTTTACTGAAGAAATATACTCAAATAAATAAAATTATTGTTTATTCTCTAAAAAAAATAGCATTTGGATGACTAACCATATTCAGCTCTCATAAGAACAAATAATCCTCGAATTTTTTTCACTTATCCCTTTTTGTTAAGAATACAATTTAAAGAACTTTTTTTCTTGAAAAAATAAAAAAAATACTGAGAAATGTTCATCATTGTGCTGATTATTTACATTTAAATTTTCTCAACTGATCAATAATACGTGAGTTAGATGTTGATCCCCTAAATTCATTAAATTAAATAAAATTTAAAATGAAACTTTTTTTGGGGAAACCAAAGCAAAGGGCAAACCTTCTAAACAGCTTCTTAAAATTTAAATTATTAACCCAAGCGTGATAGTTTAGAAATACTGAATGACTCTTGGCCAAAAAAATTATTATTTTAAACTAGCTGTTTCGCTCCGTCTCGCTTAGACGTTTACTTTTCAAAAAAATATCTCACTTGCTCTTCTCAAAAGTAGGCGTTAAAGTAGGCGTGTCACATTAAAAAGTATAAGGCGACTTTCTCTGGAGTACACTTACAGATTATATGTGCCATATATCTGAAAAATCAGTTCGAAAATAAAAAATTTTAAAGCGAACAAAAAGCAAAAACACACACACACAAAGAAATAAGTAAATAAACAAACAAACAGAAAATTATTTTTATTCAAATAAACAATTAGTGTTTTCTGCCAGGGATATAAGGGACTGTTCAGCTAAATGCAAACGCATAATTGTATTGAAAACGAAAACAGATTTTCGTGCTTTCGTTCGCATTTAGCTGAGCAGGCCGTAAATAAATTCTTAAATAATTATGCAGTTACCTCTGTCATATGATAATTATTTAATTTAATTCTTTTAACACTCATACGCACTTATATAAAACGTGTTGGGTTTACAAGTTATCTTGAAAATTCTTATATATATTTTTATCCATTAAAATCTTCCTTATACCTTAACAAAAGTATGAAAATATTAGTAGAGCCGACCTGGAGTCGATTAATTTTTATTTATATAGAAGAAGAAGATAGATTGTCATTAGCGGCAAGCCTGATTTTCTCAGCTCACAGTCCATATTAGCGTTGCTCCGACTTCACAATGTCAAAAACAACCCTCAAAATTTGTTTACTCAAAATTCCTGCTTAATGTGCTGTTCATGCTCAAGTAGATACTAAAGCTCGTATCATTATAAGCTTTGGCGAAAAGCGGATATTTGGTATTTCCTTGATTTTCAAAATATGTAATCTGTTACAAAAAATTAAAACTGCTTGTATTTTATTTTGTTTTGAATTACAAAAAATGCTATTTTTGTCTAGTATTTACTATGACTGTAGTAAATATTATTAGATATTTTAAAAACCGAATTCAAAGTCTTTAGCTTACCGAATGTTATTATCATATTTTTTTTATTAATAAGTATGAATTAGAATTTTGTAGTGGGAGAATATTTTATTATTAATTAGTATTTTATAATTTAATTAACTTTAATGTTTATTTTATGTAATTATTTTTTTTCAAGATTTAAATTTCATATACTCTATATTGTTACTAACTAAGATTATTTAAGTTACGGTCATATTACACAAATATTAGTCAAAATAAGCGTGATCACTACTTTTTGGCAAATATTTTTATAGACTAACCTGACTTGTAAATATTATATAAAAATTATTCAAATAATATGATAATGATATCATGATGTATTTTAATGAAAAATTCAACTATATAAATGTATTATGGTTATGCTTATTTCAACAAATATTTATTTAATGTGACCGTAGCTTCAAATACTAATTTTGTCATCACACTCATTATTTATAATTGTCTTACTTTTATCTGTACTTTGCTATCGTGTTATTTCTTTTCTTTTCATTTTAATAATGATGAGGAACATTAACTTTATTGATCTCTAAATTTTACTTATATTAACAGGATTATCAAACTAAAAACACATTCGCTTATGAACTCTAAACAACAACAGCGGAGTTTACTTTTTCAAAGAATAAAACATACAAGGAGGACAGACTAAGACTTTACAATCCTGTTAGTCCCTTTGAAGTAAGAAATAAAGCAATATAATCCAACTTGGACGTACTTTGTCTGGTTAGGATTTATTAAAAAATATATTTTGAAAAATAGTCAAATGCTAGAAAGGCAAATTAATTCTCCTTTCCTACAATTTTAGTTTTCCCTTCTTTCTTCTCTATTTGAATTTCTTTTCCAATATGCCATCATTTTAAATAAATTTACATTCTGTAGCAAATAGGTCTACTGAAATTATACATGATATCAGCGCTGTTTGAAACTATTTTGTAAGTACAACGTTATTATTGTTACTAGGCCATATGTAGCGCTTTCCAAAGGATTACCTAGCTCAAAGAGAGGTTTCATACATTTTTGGCAGTCAACAAGAAGTCTCCCAGAAGTCTTGTCTTACGAGACCAGATAGTCACAAAGTACTGAGGTTTCGTCTATCTTACGCTCGTAGTAATGCCCGTTAAGAGTTTGAGGTAACTCTTACAGTACTTCGCGATAGTATGATGAAGCGGTTAATTTGTCTGAATCCCGTTAGTTATTTCCAATGAAAGCATGGCCAGTATGGAAATTATTTCCAGGCACCCAATATAAAGTGAGGTTGTTATAGATCCCAAGTTGGTGCAGATATGACATATAGTCCATTACAAAGGCTGATCTTAGTTGAAGTAAGCATAAGGCCAGCAACGCAACTTGACTGCGTGACATCAAGTACCTAGTGTTATCTCCAGTATTTCTCCTCAAACATTAATTAGAATATATAAAAGTATCGTAAACTTCCACTTAAAAGATCGTAGTGATATAGATACCTGCTCTACTGTTAACACTTTTCCTGATTAGAGCCGTTAATTAACCAATCTTTGCCGACCTCTGCCTGCTATCGAGCTCAGCGAAGGAATTATAACTCTAAGCTTTCTCTTCCTTACCAGAGTAGTACTGATGTCATACATTGACATCATCCATAAATAAATCAAGTATTTTCAGATGTTCTACAAAATTCCTAGGCTTCAGTTCTGAAATGCCTGGCAGCTGTAATGCATTTTTGGATGCTTCCTCTTTCATTGAGATATGAAGAAGTTACATATACACTGAGACATCTCAAGATTTAATTGATACTGCATGGTTTTGTTTTGGGCCACGAGACTAGAGCAGCATAGGGCAATATTGGTTTTACTAAGGTGTACTAAGTACATCATACTTGGAGGGTTACACTGTGTTGAATCTATCACAATATGTACTATATTTCATAGAGACTGCTCAAATTGGAATAACATATCAAATTTTTATAAAATCTTTTATGTTTGTCATTATCCTACATATTCCATATGTCTCTTAAATGATAAGAGGCTACAAATCATAACTCTGACGGTACGGTCACATGAAACAAATATTTAACGAAATAAGCATAACCACTATGTTACCGACATATTTGTTTACATATATTGCAAATTTTTTTTGATAAAAGTAATTAAATCTTTTATCATATTATTTGAATTAAATGAATGTATAACAAGTCATGTTAGACTATAAAAAAATTAGCCAAAAAGCAGTGGTTAATAAAGGGTGTTTTTTATAGACGTATAGAACTTTAAATTGCAATAAAACAACGATGGATTATTCGATTGACATGAATTTTTGGCATTACATTTTAAATATGATTTCTGGCATATGACCGCCACGGCTGGCTCGGACTTAGTCCAATCTGGACCTCCAATTTTCGATGACTTTTTCCAGCATTTGTGGCCGTATATCGGCAATAACACGGCGAATTTTGTCTTCCAAATGGCCAAGCGCTTGTGGCCTATCCGCATAGACCTATGACTTTACATAGCCCCACAGAAAGTAGTCTAGCGGTGTTAAGTCACAAGATCTTGGAGGCCAATTCATAGGTCCAAAACGTGAAATTAGGCGGTCACCAAACGTGTCTTTCAATTAATCGATTGTGGCACGAGCTGTGTGACATGTTGCGCCGTCTTGTTGGAACCACAGCTCCTGGACATCATGGTTGTTCAATTCAGGAATGAAAAAGTTAGTAATCATGGCTCTATACCGATCACTATTGACTGTAACGTTCTGGCCATCATCGTTTTTGAAGAAGTGCGGACCAATGATTCCACCAGCCCATAAAGCGCACCAAACAGTCAGTTTTTCTGGATGTAACGGTGTTTCGACATACACTTGAGGATTAGCTTCACTCCAAATGTGGCAGGTTTGTTTGTTGACGTAGCCATTCAACCAGAAGTGCGCTTCATCGCTAAACAAAATTCACTTATGAAAATCGGAAACAACGGCAATCTCGTTTTGGGCACTATTTGCAAGCGTTGTTCAGGCGTGAGTCTATTTATTTATTTAATGTAATCGTAGCTTAAGGTATTTTAGGAAATCTTTAAAGCCATATAACGGTCAACCAATGCGGCCTATATACACTCCATTTCAATACATGTTCAATGCTAAACTTTGGCAACATGCAAACGAATTAATCAACATTTTATTTTAAAGCTGTAGCGAAGAAGACAATATGTGCAAATACTACGCAATCTCATTGTTGGCTGTAACAATACAAATAAAACAAAAATAAAATTAATCTAATACTGATTTATTTTTGCAAGTACTACTATTCCTGATATAATTCTAGGTTCTTTGTCTAAAATATTTTTTCGCACTTATTTTTTGTTGTTAAATTTTTTAAAATCACAAAGTAATTGAAGATTTTCCACATACATTACAAAAGTTCAGGGTTAAATATTAAAAATGTTTTTGATTTTCTTTAATTACTCAATAAATTAACAGAAACAGATACATGCACTACACAAGCGCACTAGATACTACCATACTTTTGAACTAAAACTGCATGGAACTTTAATATTTAATGGCCTTGCAGTTGTAAAGTGTTTTATTCGTCGTCTCGATATGACTACTACTTCCATCTTATAGCCCGCTGTCTGTAGATTCATGGAAGCTAACATTGATTGCTCTACTTGAAAGCTGGAATCTGTAACCATTTTATCCTCATATATTTCAGAGACTTTAGTCACCAATACCGTCAGCTTCTAAATATATTTAAAATTAATATTACATGCATATGATGCTCCTTTAACGAGCAATTTAGAGAAAATGAATCTAAGCCATAAATTTTACATATAAAAGACATTTGTTTTTGATCTTTTACATTTATATACATAAATGTAAAGTATATAAAATATTCTTACACTCGTAGTATTGCTTATACAATTGCAAATAATTTACATTTTAATAGAAGTTGGCTAAAGCGAAATTGAATTTTGCTAGCATTTCATAAATTTTTCATGAATGCTTATTTCCATTATTAAAATTTAAAAGAAGGTCAAACATAAGAGGTCTACAATAGTGGCATAACCTAGCAGTGTAGTTGCACGTTTGGTTTCCGCTAATAAATCGAAATAAACTTTATTTAAATACAACTTGAATTTAAATAATATTTAATCAAAAACTATCATAACATACGTGAAGGAATTGGTCTTATATATTTTAATCGTGTAGTAAATTTTAAGTGCAAGATTTATGATTGAAAGTATTTTTACAATCACGGCGAATTTTGATAATTGTAAACTAATAAAATGTAAACAGTTGTGATGCTAATTTTTTTCAAATCAGTTGAACTAGTTTATTTTATTTCAAAAGTTAAAGTTGGCTACATTGAGCTTTAAAAAAAACACGATATATTTTCTACGGATTTTCCTTTCATATTTTTACGGCGTTGCCGAAAGTTTCATGCATTTTGCTGTTGTGAGTAAAGCTTTTGCTCAATTTACAATTTTACACTGAAATTTGAAATCCGCTAATATTTTTTTGTATCTTACACTGAACATTTTTTCAATTTAAGATTTTTCATAATCTACTATAGTTGTTGTTTATATTAAGAGGTTGTTGTATCTAAAATATTTTATTTCATAAGCTCTAGATTTTTAAAATGTTTTTTTGACGAATCATTTTATTTTTAATTTGAAACACATAAATTAACCAAAAAATAAACTACTTCATTAATAAAAAAATTAATTTTATTCTAATACGAATGTAAAATATATTTTATTTAATTTAAAACAAGTTAGAATTAGAATTAGAATGACACTACTCTCAAGTTACAAATCCTCCCAAAGTCTAGTATTCATTAAGAATTCAGAAACTTCTTTGGGTGATTTGTCCGCCATGTCCGACGGTTGTAGGTAATGTTGTCCTAATTAACCAAAACGGGTCCAAATTAGACCATTACAGTGACACAATATGTGTTCCGCTGTCTCTTCATCTTCGTTGCACAACCTGCAGAGGTCATTATGACTGATCCTCATATTCACCAAGTGTTTTAATACTCTGCAATGTCCAGTCAGGAATCCCGTGACAATGCGAATTCCTGACCCGGTCAAGCGAAGTAATTCCTTTGTTCTCTTCCGAGATCGGAATGGCATGAATGTTTTCGATAACCTGATACCTGCTGTTTCCAGATAATATTGTTGCGATTCTCCTTCCACCCACTGCCTAAAAATGAGCTTAGTAGAGCTCCAAGACACCTCGCAGAATGGTTCTGGGCCAATGAATCCATTAGCCGCCGCTTTTTTTGCGAGTTCGTCTGCCTTCTCATTGCCTACATATCTACAATGACCTGGCACCCATACCAATTGAACCCTGTTATTAGATGCTAGCCTCTTTAGAAGTTTCAGGCAATCCAGATAAGTTTTGATCTTATCTCAAAGACACTGAGTGATAGGAATGCCGCTCTACTGTCCGAGTGAATATAGATGTGACTGTTATTTTTGTCTCTTTCTAGATTTTCTCTTAGGCAGTGCTCTATGGCATGTATTTCGGCCTGAAAAACTGAGTTCTCTTGGCCCATACTAATAAGCTTTTCTGTGGTTTAAATCAAATACCCCTGCTCCAACACCCTCAACCGTTTTCGAGCCATCTGTGTAAAAGTTAAATTCATCTGTGCCGAGTCTTATACACCCTTCACCGTGTCAGCAAAATATTAATATTTTTCACTTTCCACAACCTTCTAAAATATCAAAAACATACAAAAAATTAAGGGAATGAAGATAAATATGCCGACTTAAATATGTTTTAACGTAACGTCTGAAGTTTTTTTAGTATTTGTAAATATGTTTTCAATATTAATGATATATTTATCAAATACATCTTAAGTCACTAAATACTTATATATATATATATTTTTAGCAGTAGTTTAGCGGAGATCGTCTAGATTAGTAACCTACTGCCCAGTTACTCAGAAGTTTCTTTGGATTATTTTTAATTATTTTTTTTTTATTAATTTCCAAATACCCATGTGCTATTGCTCTGAGGGATATGTGCAGCTTATGGATAAATATTATGGAATGGAACACATATCATTTCAAAAAGAAGGTTGTCTAGCTTTGTAATCTACTACCCAAATACGCAAAAATTACTTTGGATTACTTAAATTTTTTTTTTTAATTTCCATATACTCCAGTACTGTTGCTCTGAAGGATTTTGGTAATTTCCGTTTTGCATCATAAAATAAAAACTACAAAATTTCCCGTAAATGTTAAAAAACTTCCAGAAAGCGTAGAACTTACAAATTTTATTCCAATTCGGTTTTAGTAATTTCCTGTTGCAAAATCGGGAATGGTACATCGCCAAAATGGGAAATGATACAAACTCCTCAAAGCCAGTAGGGTATGAGGGAGTATAAAAATTTTTTTTAAAATAATCCAAAGTAACTTCTGAGTATTAGCGCAATATATTACAAATCTAGAAAACCTCCCGTGTGTCCCATCCCGAAATAATTTATGGTTCTTCTGGAAGTTGCTAAAATACCTCAGAGCAACAGAACTGTGGTACGAATATATGAAAATTTCAGAAAAAAATCTTAAAAATAGTCCAAAATAACTTCTGAGTATTTGGGCGGTAGATTACAAATCTAGACAGTCTCCTCTTAAAAATGACATGTGTCGCATCCCACAATTTTTAATGAATTAACTCTTCTTTTTACTATATAAAAGATAAGAATGAAAAGCATTGCAATTGATAGTGTATGAATTTGATTGAAATGTTTCTTCTTTTGAAAGAAATAATCTGAAAAATTTCGATACGAGTTGTTCAATATCGATTTTGATAATATGAAAGCCTCCTTAAAAATTCTTTTTAAGCTCTTGAAAAATTTTTTTAAATATAAAATTTGTCAATACTTTTTTTTTGTGTGTACATTTTTTAATACAGATATTATGTTTTTCTATATACAATTCACTTGACACTATTTTTAGTTGTATTGCAAGAAGAAGAGTAACCAAATATTATTTCAATCAAAACTCATACTCGTGTTACGTATAAAGCAGAGGTGTGCACGTTTCATTGAATATTATTTTGGTTTTAAATTACGTGATCATGCTTAGAAAAGGAATAGACATGAGTAAGTGAATGGAATTTTTTTCGTTCATTTGAAATGAAAATATTTCTTAAATTGTATTTTGATTTTGCCAACCACAATTTTTATTTATTATTATGAGTGTAGTTATTGTGGCAACGGCGGCCATATGCATTTTATTTACCTGGCGCAAAAAAAACTGCCAAGTTCGGTTCACCCTTATAAAAAAAACGTTGGCCTCTAAAAAAAGTCTGTAACTTTTGGCAAACTAAATGTGCATCTTTTAGATATCAGATCGATACGCACTCAGAAAATAATTATGCGCCAATTAGAAACTTTCATTAAAAAATTGTGATAATTTTGTGATAATCAAATTGTGAAAATTTTTTTATGAAAATAACCCGAAAACTAGAAGAATTTCCATACAAATTTTTCAGTAAACGTAATTAACCATAAATAAAGCAATAACCGAATTCAATAAAGATGTAATAAACTTAAATGAATTAAATATTTAATCAAAATATTTAATTAAATATTTAATCAAAATATTTAATTATCGTGAATAATTTTTTTAATTGAATCAATTAAATATTTAATCAATGCTACAATTGTTTTAGCTGAAATAAACCAATGATCGTATTGATTAAATATTTGTTATTTTTAATTACAAATTTAAAGAATATATAATAAATTTTTTTTATAAAAATGTGTGCGTATTTTTTTGCAGTTAAAAACTTTCCTAACGTGGGCGAGGTTCTGCGTAAATTATTTAAATAAGCTTTAAAACAGGACAGGAATTTGGATATATTTTCAATGGCTTTTTCTATTCTATGGGATGCCCTCATAAACTGGTGGTTAGTGCTCTAACTTATAAATCTGCGTTGGCAGGTTCTATACCTGCCTTGACGTTGGGTGTTAGCTGCAGACAAGCAAAAAAGCTTCGCGGATTTGTGGTGTTTATAAAAAAATTACTTCCCATAAAAAAATAACAAAAAATTTTTTTTTCATTTTATTACCCTGACATTTTCGATGAACCATAAATTAGACTGCAAATTAGACTCAAATTCATTGCAGTAATTGAAAAATTTTCTTCTGAATCATGAATCAGGACACTAGGCTGTAGCATCGCCAACAACAGCATCAAACTACACTATTAACATTGGCATTTATGCCGATTTCCTGAAAATCTTGGAGATTACAGACTAGAGCAAGGCGAAAGGTTTCATACAATGAAAGAACCAAGGCATATGCCTTGGAAAGAACGTTGCTAAAAAAGATGAAAGCTGATTACTTCTGGAATCTTTGTCAGGATCTAAAACAAGCGTCTCAATCAAGAAAATCTTGTAAAAAAAAAACATTTTTTCTTTAATCGCAATAGCTGTAGGAAATATAGTGTATAAAATAATCATATCCTGTCTCATCTCTTTTTATAAGTTACGATATTTATAACTTTCAGGAATGCCACACTACTAGCAAAGTTTTATTTCAATGTACTACATAAAACACAAGTATTCATATTAAAGGTGCATAAATCTATAAAATAAAAAAAATGTTGTAGACAACTGATGCACACACACGTTGTGCATATGATTTACATCGTATGTTTCATTTTCAGTCTCATTTTGTGCTGTAATTTTTAAAAATTAATTTTAGTTCTCAGAACTACAAGTATCAGAAAAAACAGGTGTATCAAGAAGTGACAATAAAACAAGCGTTTGAGAAAAATGACTATCTGACAAATTCTAAAAACAAAATAGATGTAATACATACATATTTAAAAAAAATGTGTATTGAAAATTGAATACACAATTTGGTTTTTACATGTGTTTTTTATGTTTGAAATTCACATCTTCTCTTCAAGTTCGTCAAAATTTGTTATTTTAAGAAAGGTTTTTGGTCACAAACTAAATGTAGAAATACGTTTGACCGAGAGGATCTTTTGTACAGCCCATAAGTTCACTGTTCATGATTTAGGCTTCGAATAAAGCTGCTCAGTGCACATTACATATAATATGATATACCAAAGTAGAATACACTATAAATCAAATTTTGTCATGTTTGCTATTTTACAATGTAAACGCTGACAAATACAGTATGGAAAATATCTCGTGTACACTACTTTTCATAAAACATTTCAGGAAAGCACCTGGCATCAGTTCACAAAATTCTTCACCAGCTTTTGTAGAAATATTTATTTTATAAACACTTCTAACATTTGTCAGAAAACACGAAATTAAGGTATTAATGCTGTTAAGAGCTAAAAATGAATTTATTATAAAGAACTTCATCTCTTTAGTTTTTATTAATCAAGTAACAACAAATAAGTATTTTTTTGTAGAGGTAGGGTGAAAGACAACCGCTGTTAGTCTAGTGTTTTACTTTTACTGATGCAAAACTACAGATTTTCTTCAATGTGTCTCATTTAACGAGGGAATATATAGAAATAAAAATATTTGAAAGAAAATAAATCTAATATTAGTTACAATGTACAAACGAATATACAAAATATAAACAACATGCACCAAATCAGCTTGTAAAGTGGTGAGCAAAAATGTTTAAATACTGGTTAAAGATATTTAGGCCTTTTAATAAAAAAGAAAATGGTATCTAAATTTAAATACATGGTTACAAAAGTCCCGCACCATCTCGGAAATAGTGACAATATTTATTGCAAATAATCCTAAGGCTGTCTGGTGAAATTGCAGATTTTTCGTTTATTTGATAATGAGCGATGAAGCCCATTTTCTTCTCAGGAACACATAATCCTCACTTAATCCATGAAACAACATTGCATCCACTAAAAACAACTGTATGGCGTGGTTTTCATGCTGGAAACATCTTTGGTGCCTATTTTTTTTGTGAAACTCACCAAGGTGTTGCTGATTGTTACTGCTGAAAGGTACCAAGACATGATTCGAAATTTTCTTGTGCCTGAAATGGAAGAGTTATTACTAAAGGACATGTGATTTTACTCAGCTCGTTCAACAATTCAATTACTGAATGACGTTCTTCCGTTCTTCTGACCCCACTTCTCGTCATAGACAAGTATACGAAACGTTACAAAGTCCGCACATCATTTTCAAGGTTGATGCTTTTACATATAAGAACTAATAAAACCAACAAACTACACACGTTTAGTTATTGTATGGAAAAATATAAGCGATTAAAAAAATGGATAATTTGCAGAAATAAAGTTATTTGATTAACATAAAATTTTAAGTTTACGTATGTTTTTATTCAAAAAAAAAAAAAAAATGAACGCAAACAGCTGATTTACGTAGCACTCATGCTTCATATATAAAAATAAACGTAATGCATCTTTTAACAACTTTGTAGGTGTACAAGTTTTAAATACCGCATGCAGATTATATGTGAGTCTTGTATTAAATATAACGATTTCGAAGTCAGCCTAATATTCTAATAGTTTAGAATCTTTAGAGTAAAAAGAGTGCAAGTATTAAAATTCATTGAAATCTGTTGAAAAGTAAAATTTTTATCATTAAAAAACTCAGCAAACTTGTTATATTGAAAAATGGGCGTTAATTCGGTGTGCTTGTTTCAAAAGTATATGACGATCTTTTTTTGGAAAACAAAAATTTGTGTAGCAGTTAAACAAGCTTCTTCTTCTTCTTACAACCTATTTAGAGGTTAGAATAATTCATCATGCGCTTCAATCTGCTGTGCACTTTCTCCAATTTGAGACGTTCTGATTGGTGAGATGTTGTCGAACCTCATCTTTCCAGTGGAGCTTCGTACGCTTCCTACTGCGCATATCTTCTGGATCATACTCGAAAATCTTCCTTCACGCATACAACATGACCCAGTTTGCACCTTTATGCCCTTTACCAAATCAATGTTGGCATTTTGCCATGCATAAGTATGCCGATATAAGCTCAGTTACGGAAAATTGGGAAAGAGTAAAATGGAGATACAGTCAAGTCTCTTATAATGCGGTGTTTTTATAGCGCAATTGCAAGAGGAAAGAATAAAAAACAAAAGCAAAACACAAAAATTTATATAAAAAACGTTAGTCTTTAAAAAGTTTAATAATTTCATGACGATAAAATTACGCAGTTGATAAATAAAAATATTGTTGTTGTTTTTTTCTACTGCAAATGTTATCCGACAGACTCTGCTTTCTTACCACATACTTTCCATTTTAATAATCTATAAAAAAACAATTTTTGTTAAAAAAAATGTAAGCAAAATATTTTTTGTGAGATTCCATACAACACGGTTTCCATATAGCATATAACGCGAGACGAACAATCGCGTTATAGGAGACTTGACTGTATGTACTTTATTTATTTAATACTCATACGCTCCCGTATTGCAAGAAAATAGGTACTTTTGTTATTTTCTTGCTAATATTCACTTTTGTGTAATGGTTTAATTTGGTTTAATTGGTTACGTGACAAATCACGTAACGCAGTTTCTGAATTCTTAATGAATACTGGACTCTGGGATGATTTGTAACTTGGAGCAGTGTCACAACAGGTCTATTTTGGCCGCAGTGACCAGGATACTTGTTACCGCTCTTCATTCTAATTGTAATTCTATGCCTTAACGTAAACAAAAATTATCCGTCGAGCCGTTTTCGAGTTTTGAACTTACCAAAACATTTAACGATTAATTTTCACATATTACTTTTCCTTCTTTTCTGGCTTTTATAAAAAATAATCAAAATTCATTTACTTTTGGTCGCCATTGTTCTAGTAAACTAACATACAAATATAATTCATTACATGGTAACGTAGGTAGCTAAATGTTTGTAGGTGTTTCAATGAATATGAGAGATTATGTTACAACAAATTTGTTTGTTTGTTTGAGTTTTTCAGTCATGTGCAGCATACGAGTGTAAATTATTATTTTGGTTGAATAATTTTAACAAATTTCTATGAATCATACTTTTTGTTTGCATTCTTAAATTACATTTTCTTTGAATTCTGGTTTTAATATATAAAATTATTTCATCCTTTTTTTATTTATACAAATCAGTTCTTGTTTTATAAATAAAATAAGTAAATGTAGGACTGTCTGCCACACTCTGGCATAGCATTACATTATACTCTACTAGCTGTACACACCAGTAATTGCAAAATTGTGTGCTTGCACGTAAGTACAGGGGCATTCAGGAAATGAGTATTACACCTACAAAATATGTGAAAACATATAAATAGAATGTGTTAATTAGAGTATAATTTCCGGCATTTTTGCGTATTTCCATTCAAGAAAAAGTGAAAATATTTTGTATTTATTTAATAATTATTAAAAACAAAAAAAAAAAACTTAATTAAACATATTTTTTATATCAAAATTTGTTATTCAAGTAAATATTTTAGTTATGCAGAGCAAATTCATATAAACTAATGAGTGTGTTTAAACAGAGCAAATTAAATTTTTATAAAACTACTGTCTGTGGCAATAAACAAAAAGCGCTTATGTGTAATTTTATGATTTTTCAGGAAAACAATTTTAAATTTTGAAGTTAATTTTGAAAAATGTTGTCCTATTTTAACGAGCACCATCACTTTTCTTTGTTAGAAATATTTAATTAATTTAAAATCAAATTAAAAGAGTTATTTACGATTCCAAAATTATGATTTACTTATGTAAGCTGAAAAATAGCTCACATGTAACTAAAGGGTGTCCCAACAAGAACGCAAGATTTAAATTTCGAAGTGTCATTGTTTGACATTTGAACAATTGTTATTGTTTGCTAGTAGAAGGTACGAGGTAAATAAAAATGGAGCGCTATACGAATGAACAACGCATTCTCATTGTGAAATTGTTTTACCAAAATGGTGAAAGTTTTGCGGCTATAGTTCGTAAATTGCGATCAATTTGGGGTCACAATAATGCTCCAAAAGAGTCAACTGTAAAGAGATAAATTTGCCGAAACTGGGTCTGTTAGTGATGTAAAGACAACAACGTGCCTTCGACTAGCTCGATCGACCGAAAATGTCGCAGCTGTACGTGACATCCACCTCAATTCGTTACCGAGCTCAGCAAATTGGTGTCTCCAAATCCCCTATGCAGCGAATTTTGACGAAAGATTTGCATCTTCATGCATACAAAGTTCAATTGACTCAGGAACTGAAGCCAGCTGACCATGGACAGCGAAGGGAGTTCGTTAATTATGTATTGGAGAGACAATATGAAAATGCTGATTTTGCCGATAAAATCATCTTCAGTGACGAGGCCCATTTCCATCTTGATGGCTTCGTCAATAAGCAGAATTGTCGCATTTGGGGTGAGGAAAATCCTCGAGTGATTCACGAGAAGCAAATGCATCCTCAACGTCTCACTGTAGTGTGGTTTTGGGCTGGAGGAATCATTGGACCTTTAATTATGAAACTGCCTCATTTTCAAACAGCGCAAACAGTCAATGGTGTTCGGTATCGTGAAATGATAACCAGTTTTTTCTTGCCTAGAATTGAAGAAATGAATGTGGTGGGCTTGTGGCTTCAACAAGACGGCGCCACATGTCATATAGCCAGAGAAACAATTCAATTGCTGCACCAGTAATTTCCCGGTCGTGTTATTTCGCGTTTTGGAGACCAGAATTGGCCGCCTAGATCGTGCGATTTAACACGATTAGACTTTTTTCTTTGGGGTTTTTTGAAGTCGATGGTTTACGCGAATAAGCCGACGACGACTCAAGCCTTAAAAGAGGAAATTGGACGCTGCATTAATGAAATACCGTAGCATTTTTGCAAAACGGTCATTGAAAATTTCATTAAAAGATTGTGTGTGTGCCAGCAAAGCCATCTGCGGCGGCCATCTGCCCGATATGTTGTTCCATACATAACCTCATTCTGTCTACTTTACGATATAATAAAGTTTCACGATTTTTTTTAAATATCGGTGTTTTATTTAAAATTTAAATCTTGCGTTCTTGTTGGCACACCCTTTAGTAATATTTGTGATTTCGAGAAATAGCTTGTAGCTGGTTAAGGCTTATTTAAAATTAATTTTATTGATAATTTAAGGTGCTAATAGCTAAAATTGTCTTGAAGTCGACTTAAATGCGTGTTCCTTATTGCTACAGATTTGTTTTGTTTAATTGACTAATTCCGTGTTTGGCTGATAGAATTAAAATTAAGAACTTGAACTAGTCACTAGGTCACTGCAGTCGGAATATGTCTAATGTGACACTACTCTCAAAATAAAAATTCTCCTTAAGTCTGGTATTCATTAAAAATTTAAAGGCTTCCTTGGATGATTTGTCAGCCATGTCAGGCGGTTGTAGGTAGTGATGTTCTAAGCAGGGCTTAAAAAAAAGTGAAACGTTTGATGCAGTCACAAATTTTCAAAACGATTATCAGAAACGACTTTTTTTTGAGTAAATGATTCAATCATTTTTAGTTATAATAACTAGCGTAGTAAGTTTTTGTTTTCATTCATTTCTTCTCTGGCTGCCTACGTTTAAATGATACGTATTGTTTTTTACATGAGAAAAAATCAATACCACCTTATTAGCGCAAATGCTTGTATTGCTTTTTATTTATTTTCTTTTTTCTCTGAAAACTACAAAACGAAATGAGTACAAACTAAACATTTGTTTATTTTCCACCTCTGGCCCTAAGTAACGAAAGAGTTTAACAATTATACCATATACTGCTGTTTTTCTTCTTCATTGCATGACCTGCAGAAATCGTTTAATCTGATATTTATATTTGCCAAATGTGTCAATGCTCTGCACTGCCCTGTCATGAATCTAGTGACAATTCGAATTCCTGACCAATTCAAGTCTAGTAAGTTATTTGATTTCTTCCAAGAACTAAATGCCTTTCCCCCTTATCCAAAAAAATTAACGTAGACTTTAATGTCAACGTTAACGAAATTTTTCATATAATTTTTAAAAAAAATTTACTTTAAAGTCTCCGTTAATTTTTTTTGGATAAGAGCATTTATCTTTAACCAACATTGTTGCTATTCCCTTTCCATCCACTGCGTAAATCTAAGCTTCGTAGAGATCTAAGACAATTCGCAGAATGATTCTGGCCAATGAAACTACTAACTGTACATTTTCTTATGAGTTCTTCTGTCTTCCCGTTGCCTACATATCCTCTATAATTTGGCAATAATATCAGGTCACCCCTATTATTAGATGATAATCAGAAGTGTTAAGTAATACCAGGCCAGTTGCGATTTTAGTTCAAAATCATTGAGTCAGAGTGAATATACATAAATGTAACTGTTGCTTGTGTCTCTTTCAAAGTTCTGCTCAGTAGCATGCATTTCGGCCTGAAGAACCGAGTTCTCTCCACCCATACAGAAATTTTGATCAAATACACTTTCAACGTTTTCGGGCCATCTGTGTACCATAACTGTGATCTAAAATAGCTATCGGGTCTGTTCTGTTCCCAATTAACCCTATCTGGGAAGGTGACTTAGGTGTCAAGTATTTAAAAACAAATATATATTGGAAATTTATATGATATTTCATATATATAAAAAGCTAAAAATTAAAATTTAAAAACTAGCACAGTGAAACAGACAATAGTTTTTGGTAAGAATTAGATCTGCAAGCTTCGCGCTATATATTTATTAGGGAATTACTGAAATGTTTTGTGCAGATTATAGCCCGTAACTTCTACACTTTTATAGTGTTTTCAGACTGAAAGTTAAATACTGAATTTAACATTAAATGCTCCAACAGATGATTTGGCTTTCACATTGCAAATTTTTTAAATTAAAGAAAGGTTCGTTCGTATAATTTTATTGAGAACAAAAAAAATACACGAAAATTTGTTTTTGTTTTCAACACAATTATGCGAACGAAGCTTTCGTATTTAACATACAGTGTGTCAAATATATTTGTACAAAACAATAAAAATTTCCAACGGAAAAAGTGTATTTGATGCATTACTTTGTACAAAACTAATTTGACCAAATGTACAGCGGCCAGAACATGTGTGGAATTTGGCAAATATACTTACGAGACATATCTGTCTGTCGTTCAAAAACTTCGTTTTCTTCGAAATTCTTTTATTGCTGCGACCGTTGAAAAGTGAATTTTTTTTTTAATGAATCGATACTCCACCATAAAATATAATGATGTAATTAATAGTTGATATCTTAAACTAATTTATGTACTCATATGCTGCAGAGCATCATTATGATTTTACATAAAGTTCTATATTTTTTACACGTTGGCATGGAAACACTACTTTTTGAGTTAAAAATATTAACCAGCACATACCTGAATAATACGCCCTTTATATGCAAATTATTAATTTGAACTTTCACTTGAGATCTCTGGCAATTTAATTACTTTTATTTCTTTCTTTTGATTACAGCGAAATGTTTCAGTTTTTTTCACATGTTCCACATTTACACCCAAAGGCATTTACATAGTACATTATAATGCTTAAGAATTTGCTCATACATATGGACAAACGTATGTACATAATTATTTAAAATAGTAAAGTATTTAATTTGTGTACTTATATTCCCGTAACACAAATACAAGCGTAGTGTACTTGCAGGTGAGTTTACATGACTATAAAAGTGTTTATTAAAGCTGAGTGATGTTTAATAAAGCTCAATTTCAATACAAGAACGAGTAACGTAAAAAATTAAAGCCAATATTAAAATTTTCTTGATTTTCTTTAATTAATAGATTAATCACTAAAAGTAGATACAGGGTGGGCCAAAAGAAACCAAGGGGTGTAAAAGTTTAATAACTTTTTTGTTTATTGACTTTTTTTTATTTTTTCTTTCAGATTATATAATATACAAAATGGAAATTTTTTTACACTAAGTATGAAAAATGATGTCTCTTAAATGACCACCGTTTTCAGCTTCGCACTGATGGGCTTTTTTTAGAGCATTTTCCATAACATCTTTCAAAACTTGTGGCTGTAGCGTTCGAGTTTCTGCAACAATGTTTGCCTTGAGTTCAAGGATTGTCTCTGGCTTGTTCACATACACTCGCTCCTTCAAAAAACCCCAAAGAAAATAGTCGGATGCTGTCAAATCTGGCGATCGCGCTGGCCAAATAATTTCCGAATTTCGAGAAATTATTCGCTCTCCAAAAATTTGACTTAAAAGTGCCATTGTGTCTCGGGCAGTATGGGCAGTGGCTCTGTCCTGCTGAAACCACGTACCAGGTCTGTTTTCAAGAGCAGGACGTAAAAAATTTTCTATCATAAAACGATACCGCTCTCCATTTACGGTTACAGCACTTGAATTTTCTTTCTCGAAGAAGTAGGGCCCAATGACATTTTCAGATGTGATCCCACACCATACTGTACACCTGATGGGGTGCAATTGGCGTTGATGAATGGCTCTTGGATTTTGAGAACCCCAGAACCTACAGTTCTGCTTGTTAACAAAGCCATTCAAATGAAAATGAGCTTCATCACTCATAATCAAATTTTCAATAAAGTTGATTTCATTTCTGGCCAACTCTTGAAATTTAACTGCAAAATTTAGACGTTGCCGATGATCTGCGGGTTTTAATTCTTGGACCAATTGCACCTTATATGGGTATAACTGTAAATCTTTTTTTAAAATGCGCCGTAGTGACGTACGAGACATTTCTAACTGAGCAGAACGCCTTCTGCCAGATGTTTCTGGTGCTTCGTTAACACTTTGCTGTACTCGTTCAATATTTTCCGCAGTGCGACTTAAACGTGGTCTACCGGTTCGAGGCAAATCTCTTACGCTGCCATGTTGGTGATGACGATTAACTAAGCAACGAATCATCGCTTCAGAGGGCGAAATTCTGACGTTAAAATGTCGACGATATGCTCTTTGCGTTAAAATAATTGATCTCTGGTTTAAATAATAAAATTCTATTGTTCTGGTTCTCTGTTCAGTTGTGAACCTCTCCATTATAAATTCTCCAAGTGTTGTCTATATAATCTGAAAGAAAAAATAAAAAAAAATTAATAAACAAAAAAGTTATTAAACTTTTACACCCCTTGGTTTCTTTTGGCCCACCCTGTACATAAACTACACGAACGGACCAGATGCTGGCGTACTTTTTTATTAAAATTGTATAGAGTGCGTATGGGCAGCATTAAAAAAAATAAATGGGCGCATACACTATACAAGCTTAATAGTAAAACCTGGCAACGGTCAAACAAAGCTTGTGACGCATACTATAGGGTCCGCAATCTAACGTTTTTTTTCAACTAGTGCTTATTTCGTGAATGGTAACACTTAGCTCATGTCGGATTTGACAGATAATTAGTTTTATCCTTCCGCTGAAAGAATATGGTTGTGTTTTCGCTTCGCTAAGTGGGCCTGCGATCGACTTACAGAAGATGCCGAAAATGAGCAAGGAGTGGCCGTTACAGTCAATGGCGATTGTTATCGGGCCATGTTGAACGAATGTTTGTTCACAAAAATTGAAGAAGAGGATATTGGCAACATTTGGTTTTAATAGGACGGCGCTACGTGCCACACAGCCGAAGCTACACTCGATGTTTTGCGCCCTGTGTCAAAAAAAAAGTTATTTGGCGGACCCTATATAAAAGTTAATTGATTTTTTATATTAAAGCTATAAGCGAGGAAGACAACATTTGTACAAGCGCTGTTAGCCTTTGCCCAGTCAGTTGGGCTTAAAACACATGTGATATTATTGCACTCCAGACGTTTAGAATGGCAAAAAATTTTTCTTCTGCAGTTTTAGTTTGCTGATATTGCCTCTTTTGCGTTTACATTTCACAGAACTTGGCTAGTTTTTCCTTCAAGATGATTATGCTTTACTTTCGACATGACAACCGGTTATAAATCTTTTCAGTCCGTGCGAAATATTTTCAATATTATTCTTCTTTTCAGTTTTAGTCTACATTAAACAATTTTGGACTAATTTTTTCTAACACATGCCTCATGCTTATGCATGTTGAATGCGCCAACAAACATGCCTCTTTAATAAATTGAAAACATTTTAACATTTCTTGTCTTCTCCGCTTTCATCTTTTCATACATTGTTAACGTAGTGCGCTAGAAAGTGTTGGTATATCCAGGAATAAAATCGTTAATGTCATCTCGGCTTTCTTAAAATTGCTTGTATCACTTGCACTTAGAGAGCCTGCCTAGATTAGCTTGTAGTTTGCTAATTTATGAACCTGGGCATCAAGGACTCGATTTCTACGTAGCTCATGCTTGATTTCTGCAGACAAGCCAAGAAACTTGACAGATTTCAATTGCCGTGGCAGTATGGAAAAATTACTTATTTCTTATTAAATTATTTTAGAAGACTACAAGTTTAAAAGCCTTAATAGTTTTCTTATAAAATTATTTTGATATTAGCAACCAGTATTGGTTTTATTGCTATCTCGTTAATGTCGTCCCACCATCTTTGAATCACAATTATAAAATTATTGAGTTAATTGTGACAATTTCACTTTTATGTAAATCGACTCAAACGACTTTTCTTTAGCATAATATATAAAATAAAAAACATTTCTTTCAATGAATAGATTTAAATGAGCACTTAAACTTGAAGCAAGATTTTTTAGAAATTTATTGCTTCATTTTTTAAAATAAATAAGTTCGCCACGTGTGAAAATAACTAATGTTTGCACCAGCAGCTGCAAACAATACGAATAATCGTTAATCCAGAAACATTGACTTTTGAAAGAAATATTTTTAATAAGAGTAATGAACAGGGAAACCAAACATATGCTCTAAAAATTGTTGGACTTAGGTATACATTCGTCCTTCCATAAATAGTTGTCTTCTTATTTGTTGGATAGAGTTTGCATAGTTCAAATAAAAGCACATAACTCTATACCGTACGTTCAAACGTCTGGTGCTGCACAGGGTAGTGTGCTAGGACCCTTACTTCTTAATCTATTTATTGATGATGTATCAACTTGCTTTACATATGCCAATTTTCTTTTGTACGCTGATGATCTCACTTGAACTTTATTCAACCTCCACCTTTTTATGAGTCCCGTTGTCTTCATTTAGTCATGACCAGCTTGGAAAACAGACGTAAAGTTCAGTCAATGATGTTTATATATGACTTAGTAAATAACAAACATTGATTGCACTGAACTATTAAATACTATTCTGGTTTGTGTACCAGGTAGGCTACTACTTTGACATAGAAATATGTCTTATGTTCCATTATGCCGTAGAAACTATGCTGCAAATAGTCCATTGACTAGATCTTTAACTCATCTAAATGCCATAAATGAACATCAGATAGTAGAATTTAACGTCTCAAAACATTGTTTTAAAAACTTTCTTTTCTACAACTTAAATGGATTTAGTAATTAAATAAATTATTTAAATTAAATTATCATTTAAACCAAGAGTATACAATTCAGTTTATATATATTCTAGTCTACACTATATTCAGACTACACTGAATACATAAATAAATAAAATATGTATTTGATGCCCATTAGTAAAACGCTGAAAATATGCTCTAAAAATCCAAAGAAATATGCTTTAAAAGAAACAAATACAGCTTGTTTGATAATAAAAATCAACATTTCTCTTCAACATTTCGTTTAGAAGACTTACATAAAACAGAAAATAACAAAAATTAAATTTTCACTGAGATCTGAATATATAAATACAAATATTTTTATGTTAAGTAAATAAAACAGTTTATCATTGGTAACTGCTATTGCAATAAATAAAAAAAAAAAAATATTGACTTCAGTTTTCGAATAAAAAACTAAATAAATTTTTATACATCGAAAATGACCCTTCTACGTCTGCTAATGTGATCATTCGAAATTTGTTTTAAGGAGGATGCGTTCACATAAAATTTTTATTTCGTTTAGACCATCGTTTTTTGATATACATAATTTGCTCAAGCTTATTATTAATGTTAAGCTTTGTGCTACAATCTCTCATTTTTCCAATTGAGATTACTTGTTTGTAACTTTTTTATAAAGTTTTCGATGAAGCCCAAACTTGAAGCGATAAATATTACTTCATGTACTTTTTAATAAATCAATTGCCGCCTTTATACATATATTGAGACTCTTCGCTTAGAATTTCCTATATTTATTCATAGTTCGTGTGCCAATGAAAGGGCCGGATACATATTTTTTTTAAATTTCGGCTCTGTTTGGAGCTTTGAAATTGCATTACGTGTGTCCATTGATTGCTAAATTAAAGAGTGAGAAATATTTTTGTTTTTACTGCTAAAACATTAAAATATATAACAAACATACAAATATGCTATAAAATAGTTATATATGCTCTTTAAATACAAAAAAAAACCCAAAAAATATGCTGTTTTAATTGAAATATGCAACAAAATGCTGTTATGAATAAAATATGCAAATCTATGCAAAAACTCGTAAAAAGTTTCGGACCATATAAATAAATCATCCCCAACTCTCTTTGTTGTATTAGAAAAAACATAAAAAGCATATTTGTGCTAATAATAATCGCTAATCCAGAAACATTTACTTTTAAATGCAATATTTTTAATAAGGTAATAAGCAAAGCCAATTTATTTATTATATATTTTACTAACTCTAACTAACGTTAGCTCATTTTGCTTTCAAGTAACAACTTACATTGAAAATTAAGAAATTTTTTCTGCAATTGAGTGAATTCTTTTAAATAATGCTTCATATAAATTGCACACACCAACACACATGTTTAATTTCCGCTGCTGAATGAAATTGAGTTCTCAAATAAATAAAATGAAAATAAGTAAGTTTAAAACTTAATTTTATTTTAACATGTTAACCTAGTTAAGCAAATAATTTAATGTTTTAAATGTGTGTAAAGTTAGTTAGTTGATGTGCAAAAGTTGTTGCAAAACTTATTGAAAAAACAAAATAGTCAGAATCAGCTTTTGGTTCAAAATTTATTGTGTGTATAAAAATTTTTATTGAAACAAAAATGAAATACAGATATACATACCCAAACCATGTCACTCGCATTTGTATTTCATTTCTGTCAAAATTGAGGAAAACGTTGCAATGCATTGCAGCAGAGCAAATATTTAATAATAATAATTAATTGAAGACAAGTTAAGCAATTTTAAGTTGTTTACTTTGATATGCTAATTAAGAATTTTTATTTAATTATTTGTTGGATTATAGTTTTATGTAATCAATAATATTTTTAGGTTAAAGTGATGTAGTGATGGTGAACATTTTAAAACATAAATTAAGGCTTTCAGCAGAATGAAAGTATACAAATATTACAATCAATTAGAATTACAAGATTACAAGATTTTGACAAAACATTACACAAAGCTCCTGCGTCTTTGAAATAAAGTGTTTATAGTACGTTTTGCTAAGATTTTTTAATGAACACTTTGGTAGAAAGATTTTACGCTTTGTAGCAGCTTTGAATTCAAAGAAAGACCCAAAAAACTTTGTTATACTACCTATCTTCGCTGAAAGCTTTGAGATATTTGAAAAGGTATTCTAATTCAATTCACAATAACTCAGATAGATAATCTATAAAATGTTTACTGAAAAATTTGTGTCTCGAAGACAGAAAAGCCAGATGCTGAAATACGGTCCCCTCACTCTCAGGTGCTCAGAAGCTGTTTAAGTGTGCATTGGAGAACAATACCGTCTAGTAGGTTATGCATCAATCACACAGTGACCAGTAGTTATAGCCCCAAGTCGGGAAGTATTTCTTTTGTTCCTACTCAAGTTAGCAAATTAATTCCACATCGTTGAAATATATTAATCATTCTCAAGTTTCAAAGATAAATAAACTTAAGATTTTCAAATCTGCTTCTCGCTCTATAATGTTTTACGGTGCTTAAGTTTGGGGCTACATGAAGTACGATTGTGTTGAAAAGCTGTTCAGATTTTTTATAAAGAAAATGTTATATTTACCAACCACAACTCCTGACTGTATGCTGTCTGGATTCCCTATATATCTCAACACTAAAAATCCACTTCTGATATATAAATAAGGCATTTAATATGAACTTTCATAGGCTGCCTCGAATTTCAGGCAACATCATGATTTATAAACATTATTAGACTATAATGTCACTCCAACTGTGGCTTCTAATTTTTCCTCACGCAGTACAAATCTGATCATCAAAGCACGTAGGGGCTTGCTAGATTTAAATGCTGTAACTTAAAGTAAATTGAAGATATCCATCCCTTTATTGGAGTTTGCCCAATATACAATAATATAAGAAAATGTTGTTTTAATCGCTTTCATCTCAGTCTAAATGAATAAATTAGTATTTTGAATGGTACAAATCTTTCTTAATTATCGTAAACTAATGTTAAATGAGTTTGATATCAGCTTTTTAATTTTTTAAGCTTACTTGTATTATTTCTATTTATTATTCTATTTATTTATATAATCTTTTTTAAATCCGATAATTAAATATGATTCTTAATCTGGCTTACGAGGATTATGTTATGCCATATTTATAGATATAAAAATTCTGTGATTTTGTACATCAAAATTGTAATATAGTTTATATTACATCTATTAATAAATTATAATAATGAATATAATAATACTCAAGAGCCAAGTGGAGCGCTTACCATTATAGAAAGAATAAATCTTGTTTATGGTTGTTTAAATTTTTTAAAATAAGTTAAATACTAAAGAAAATCAACAAATGTTTCACTTACATTTGGCTATTACTAAAATAGTAATGGAATTTTTAGAAATAACTTAAAATCTGTTTTTTTTTTTTCAAACTGAGTACTTACACTTTAACGGTTGTAAAATCTGTATATATCTATGAATTGGGTAGCTTACAGTTTAATTTATTTCTATTATATGCTACTTTGTGATTAAATATAACAATACCAGCAAATATTGGACAGTTTCAGTTTTTTTTGGAATTTTTCAAAATCTAAAATTTCATAATTAAAAAAACATATAATAATATTTTGCATAACGTAATAAATATAATTTGAACAATTGAAATAAAAAAAAAATGACTCCCAAAAGTATTTGCAGTGTATGTTCAACAAATACTTAATTTTACAGACAAACACAAATTAATGCACATACTGCTTTCTTTCATAAACTAAGGCCAATAATAATAACAATGGGAAGATTCTTGTAAGCACCTTAAGCGGTTACACGCCATATCCATGTCTAGCTTTTATTAAATATTTGTAAGCATTAATGCTGCTAATAAAACAGTTTAAGTACTAAAGCGCAAAACATACTCTCATATTGAGTAAGATTTTACTTCCACTACCACTCCCACTACTAATTTGTAAGCTTGCATTGTGAATGATTGAACAAAAAATATCACAAAATCTTAATTTTTTTTTCATTTTTTACTTCTTGTTTATTTCTTTTTATGGAAATTGAAAAGCAGTATAAAGCTGACATGCAACATGCTTATGTATGTAAGTGTCGGTCATTGTAAATTTATTTATTTTCCTTCTTTTTCATTGTTTTGTTTTACAAATACAATTAATTTTTTCTAAAGAATTATTGTCTCTATTTAAAAACAAAAATAGTAATAATTTTATTTTGTAATGTAAAGAAAGAAAATTTTTAAATAAAGTGTTTTTTTTTACAAAATTGTTTGTTGCACTGTCTGTTGCCATTCTTGATACAAAAGATTTTATGGTTTCATTTTTGTTGCTTTGTCTCAATTAAAATTTACAAACATGCTTTTGTAAAAAATCATGGCCATTAATAAGGTCCTTAATTTATTTGTATACTAAGCCCCAAAACAAAGAAAGCTTTTTTATTGTTAGATAAATTATTGTGATAAGTTTAGTTTCTGCAGCAATAAGAAAATTGTATAAAATTAATAAATATTCAAGTAAACGAAATAAATTTTTTACAGGAATTGGGACAGGCAGAGGTATTTTTGGCAGTAACATAATGTTTCATTCTGAGATTACCAGCTAATTTGATTTATTCCACCGGAAAATCAATTTCTCAAATTATAATTTGATTAATTTATAATTAAGTCCTGGAGCGAAATATCGATATAAAAATACGAGTAAATTTCTAAAATAAGACCTCAAGCTTAAAAAAATAGCCATTTTAACTAAAAAGGAAAAGGTCAATTAAGCTAACAAATAGATTTTAGTTTTATAATTTCATGTTTAAGGTTTATTGTATTAAATAAAGAGAAATTAAATCTTGCTAATTGTTTTCTTTTTGCTTATTTGTAAATACAATATGTCTTTAGTAAACATGTTATGATACCCTAAACATAATATGGTTCATTAAATGAGAAAAATATGGTTGAAAGTGAATTGTTTTCTACTTTGTCTCTTTCTCAACCATATAAATAAAGTGAGTATAAAACAAAGGCTCAATCGTTCAAATTCAATTGAGCTTTGTGGGTGAAGTGGTTGAGTGGCAAGTTAGTGCCACTTTATAATGTAATAAAAAATTATTAATTAATAGCAAAGAAAAAGTGAATAAAATAAAGAAATTTTTATTTATACAAACATTTTATATAAACAAATTATTTTCTAAATATAAAAAAAAAAAAAATGTTTTTGTTTGGGATTGAACCTGGACATCTGCAGTTGAAAAGCAATTTTAATATGTTTGATCTAAACATATAATATTTGCTTTAAGCATAAAATGGTTTTACTAGATTATGTTTGTCTCAACCATATTTTTTTTTGCGTGCAGATTACCTAACTATACTCCTATTAAATATTTAACAATGCAAAATGTTCATGAAATGGTTTCAACCTGTTACATTATGAAATGCAGTTAAAGTTGCTTCACATTGAGCTGCAATATACTAAACTAAAGTCTAGTGCGCAAAACTATTTAAAAGTTTTTTACTTATGGTACAATAAAAGACAAGCTAAACGCCTAAATGCATATCGTTGTAAAAAATATAAAAACTTTTAAAAGCTTTAAGGTATCACGAATAAGTAAACTAAAAAATTCCTAAATTATTAAAAAAAATATATAGAAACACTTTTTCAAAAATTCTGTAAATTCTGTAAAATTTAAATAAACAAATGAAAATCTCTTTATTCATTTACATGACAATATCCTGGGATTATTTTATTTTTAATCAAGCTCTTACTTCTCTAGAGCAACCGAGAGTATTTCTACGACAAGCCCCTGGAGTACCAATCCATGCTGAAATGAAATTAAAAAAAACAAAAATTAATTTGATTTTCATTTTTAAAACTCCACTACGAGTACTTACGTTCTCTTGTTTTGCACCTGTGCACACGCAATAAACATGGATTTCCAAAAGTGCATTGTGTTAATATACCACTCGGTCGTCGGTATCTACCACAAACGGGATTCCATTCACGAGTACATGCCTTATTACACTGAGGGCTTACGTCTATGACGCAGAATGTCAATAGTATAATTGCAAAAATTGTAATATTAATAAACATGCTTAATTAATTATTGAATTGCGAATGTTGTTGAAGTTACTCAATTTTGTCATTATTTATACAAATTTAAAATGACTTTTTGAAAAGATTTATGTGTGTTAACATTTTAAACAATGACTACAATTTAATGTCAAAGCAGCTGTGTAAATATTAAATTTAATTCCGTGTTTTATTAAAGAGAATTCATTTTCAGAAGCAATGTTATAATATTTTCGATTTAACCCTAGTAATACCGACCAAAAAAATTTCAAATCTTATCAACATGTGTTATTTAGGCTTATAAATAACTATTTTATCCTTGGATTTTCCAAAACTATTTAAATCTTCAACATTTTTGCGAAATTTCATCAATTTTTTCAATATCTTATAAGACTCGGCATAGCCGAATGTAACTTTTTATTTATTACTTTTGTGTATATATGGTCACACTAGCAGCAGTTTTACCTAAATAAATTTGTAGTTATCGTGCTTCATACAAGGAATTTTTAGCGAGGTATTCTTCGTGATGAACAAAATTCATCCAACATGCCTGTTGTGTTCTTACCATAACGAATTGGTTTCGTACATATTCTTACCAGCTAAAAAAAAAAGAATTTTATTCAGAATATGTTTTGTTAAATAATAATAATAAATAAAAGCAACTTTAAAAAAGTATGACATAAATCGGCTGTAGTTTTGAATTGTTAACGAAAATTTTAAAATGTATCACAAGAACAAAATAGTTTCATACAAACATTTTAAAAATTTTCCAAAGCGGTCCAAGCGCTAAAAAAATTAGTCAAGTCAATCCAGACATTACTTTTTTAGGTAAATTAAAATAAATAAATTTTTTTTTGGCATAAAAAGTAAAATGATCTATGATGAACATAAAAAAAATGGTCAAATTGGTCTATCTGTTCTCCGATTTTATATAAACTTAGAGTGGAAGTAATTATGGGCGTGGTAAATTTTTTTTTCATAAACACCCAAGCTGAGCTATGACTAACATTTACAAAAATTTTTTCTAAATCAGTCCGTCCCACCGTTCGCTGATTTGAGATGGGCGTAGTAAAAAGCGTGGCAAACTTTTCTTTTTAAAAAACCCTAGTTGGGATTTTACAAGCTTTTAACAGAAAAATTAGCCAAATCGATCCTTCCGTTCGCTGATGTTAGATAACCTTAATAATCAAGCGTAATAATGTACGTGGGCAATTTTTTTTTTCAAAAGTTGGACTTTGCCAACCATATAAGAAACAAATTAACCAAATCGATCTAGCAGTTCTGATGTGAAGCAATTACAAACGAACGATATTTGATTTTTTTATAGAATTCCTTGCCACATGAATAACACAGTTTTTTCTAAAATAAAATTGTTACGAACTTCTTTTTAAAGGTAATTTAGTTCTTATTGAACACTACAAAAATGGGTTCAATACATAAATTGGCTTTGTGTTTATAAAAAGAAATTTAAAATAGTCAATAAAATGAATAAGCACAATAAAAAATTTTAATTTTAAATACATTTTATGAAAATTTTTATATTTGAAAGCATTTTTAATACTGCACAGAGCCTCCATATTTACAAATTGCTTGGTAAATTCGATTGGATGTAGAATCATCCAACAATTTAATTCTTATACCTTCAGAAGCATACAATTTACGAAGTAGCTATCCCCAAATCCCCAATCGAGTACATTAACATTTTCATGAAGTAACCATGACTTTACCACCCGGACAGTATGAATTTTTTGCATTGTCATGCTACAGAGAAATAATATCAATTTTCAGGTATTTCCACTTCAGTCATTTTTGTATCACAGTGTAATATACTGAAAAAAAAAATGCAAAATTAATAATAAAAATTTAAAATTTTAATATTTTTTTTTTCGTAGTACATAAATTTTATAAAATCAAAATTTCTTGGATTTGGGATTTTCTGCTGGCATCTCTAATGTTTACATATTTTGATTTTAAAATTTTTATAACCCAAAAATAAATATATTTATTGTTCAAAAGCAACCCAAAATATTTCTTTCATTATCATAATAAAAACAATAACATTTTCTTTTTTTCATTCAGTTGAAAATGTCATTAAAACAGAAATGATATGACTTTTACGACAGCAATAATTATTATAGACACAGCAAGAGATATTTTTATTATCGACAACAAAAAACCAACCAACAAACAATATTTCTAATGGATACATATATTCAATCACACACACATACATATATTAGTACTTACATTGAAATCCTTTAAAGTTAGAAGCAAAAAGAGAAGAAAAACTTGCTGTTACCTTTATCTGGCAGAACCGCAAAAAGCTATTTCATCAAACAATGACTAAAAATTAATAAAAATAGAAAGCAAACAAAAATATAAATTAGTGCCTAATAAAGGGTGTTTTTTATAGACGTATAGAGCTTTAAGTTGGCATTACTGTTCAAGATGGCGACCGATTTAACAGCTGTCAAGTGATTTATTCTCAGTTTGGTTTGGTAATTCATTATGAATAGACTCACGATTGAACAAGGCTTGCAAATTCGTCGAATGGACCCTAAACGAGATTGCCGTTGTTCCCGATTTTCATAATCGAATTTTTTTTGCGATGAAGCGCACTTCTGGTTGAATGGCTACGTCAACAAACAAAACTGCCGCATTTGGAGTGAAGCTAATCCTCAAGTGTATGTCGAAACACCGTTACATCCAGAAAAACTGACTGTTTGATGCGCTTTATGGGCTGGTGGAATCATTGGTCCGTACTTCTTCAAAAACGATGATGGCCAGAACGTTACAGTCAATGGTGATCGGTATTGAGCCCTGATTACTAACTTTTTCATTCCTGAATTGAACAACCATGATGTCCAGGAGCTGTGGTTCCAACAAGAAAGACACGTTTGGTGACCGCCTAATTTCACGTTTTGGACCTGTGAATTGGCCTCCAAGATCTTGTGATTTAACACCGCTAGACTACTTTCTGTGGGGCTATGTAAAGTCATTGGTCAATGCGGATTAGCCGCAAACGCTTCACCATTTGGAAGACAACATTCGCCGTGTTATTGCCGATATACGGCCACAAATGTTGGAAAAAGTCGTCGAAAGTTGGACGTCCAGATTGGATTACATCCGAACCAGCTGTGGTGGTCATATGCCAGAAATCATATTTAAAATGTAATGCCACAAGATTATCTTTCGGATAAATAAAATTCATGTCAATCGAATAATCCATCGTTGTCTTATTGCAATTTAAAGTTCTATACGTCTATAAAAAACACCCTTTACAAATTAAATCTTACTAGAAATGTCATTTCTGGCCCTGTTCTGGAAATCCTTCGTAACAGATGTTCTTGTTTTCATGACCATAAATATTTAGCCCAAAAGTTACTTTTATTCATCAAGTTAATTCAGGATCTTTTTTAAATAATTTTTTTATTTAACTTAAATATATTAAAGAGCAAGTAATTTTACTAAAATAAATAAAAAAGACTTAAAATCTTATGTGCTATTTCTTTTTTTTAATATGGTACAATAATAACCCATTCGTTTTACTTTTGGTAAGTCTGTTTATTAGGTTTAGAAGCGAATAAAATTATGCGAATTTGGTTTGGAGACAACCAAGCAAATGTGAATTCGTTTTAAAATTAAAAATTTTCTTCCTATTTCGTTTGCAAATTAGGTCCGATTAATCATCTTCAATTGAGGCGGATATTGTTGACAAATATTGTAAGATTATATTTATTTAATTCTAAAAAAAATTTGTTTTTAAAGAGATTAAAACAACTCGGCTTTTATTAATTTAATGATGTGATAAACTTCTCTCCGTTAGAAAACGAATTTGTACGAACTTTTATAACTCCGATTTAAAATTTTTGCTTTTTGCTCATTTCAACGATTTGACAATAACTTTTGTTCTAATTCATAAACTTAGTACAAAGTTAATTGAAATTTTAGTATAATAAATAGTGAATGTATTGACTTTAATATTTTAAACGAAATTAATTCTTTGTTTTCTTGTACGCACCCACATCCATATACCCGGACAAACTCATACATACTCGTAATTGTACATTCATAAATATTTAAACAGATATTAAGGAAGTTCTACATCTTCTTGCACCATTTAACATACATTTAATTTTTTTTTTTTTTTTGGTTTCATGTATGCAAGCAAGTCTGCACGTATGTATTTGTGTACTTTTGTAAGTATTTATATGACTTACATAAAAAAATAATCGCTTTGGTAGTATCCCTGCAGAAATCGCAGCTATTCTAAATACTCTGGTAAATTGTATTCCATATACGATTAAATTGAGTAAAAAAATAACTTCGGTTGTAATAACTAAATTTGTTTCCAATTAAAAATGCAGTTGTGATAATGATTTATTTAGCTGCAATTACTTGAATTCCATAACATAGTCCAAAGTTAAGTGTGGCAGTCATATTCAGACCTTAATTTGCTATTAGTGAAAGCTAAGACAAAAGCACATGCAGCAAGTTAGTCTTAACGATGGAGACTATAAAACTTTAAAACGAAGGACTTTTTGTAGCTTTTAAGGGCCATATTATTTTGTGTAACATTTAATTTAATTGGAATTATTTCTTTTAAGGTTTGATAACTTATTGGTAGTTCGATTTAGCTTTAAAAATTCTAATAACTAAATAGCAAATGCAAAAAATGTAGTACAACAGTTTCTGCAGGGATGAAGCTACTAAAACTTGTACAGAATATGCATTTGTAGTTATACATACTCAACATATTTGTTTCATTAGATGTGTGTAATGTTCCCTCAAATAACAATTTATAAATATTTAATATTATCAATGGAAATGACTGCAATTTAAAAAACAGAAAAATGAAAGGCGAAATTGCTAGACTAATAAGGACGTAGAAAGAGTAAATTGTTAGAGAAGCGATATTTAAATGACAATTTAGCAAAATTTTCCTATATTGATTAAATTTAGTATTCTTTTATTGAAACAAATATAATTGCCGCCATCGTCTACAGACATGTGGAAAACCAACAGAAATTGAAATTAAAATTTGCTACCAGTAACCAATTGACATACATACTCGTATATATTTTTTTACAGACACATATACTTATGTACATGAGTACATAGAGATATAGATAGATACTTTGCTTTGCTTTGTCTTGATTTGTCTAATGGAATAGAGTTGTAAGCAGTTTTTTTTTTATTACAGCAATTACACTGTAAGTAAAGACTTTACTCAACTTTAAATAGGAGCAGTTCTCTTTTTCTATTCGGGTAAATTTTGAAGCTAATTTCAGGCTTTAAAAGCATTTCAAATACTTTAATCTACAGACTTTTCGTTCAATTTTTGACAGTAGGTTAAGTTTTCTTATGAATATTACAGTTAGGCCTTTGTACTCGTTCGCAAATATATTGCCATACGTTACAGGACTATGTTGCTTAAAGTCAAATATGCATTTGTGTTGGTGAAAAATTAACATTGACTGATACACACATCAATCTCATTTTTATGTGAGTTTTTTTAATGTGTAAAGACTTACAATTTACCGTAAGCAAAACACATTAAATAAAAATAATGCGTATTTTTTTTTGATTGCACATCAAGAAAAAGATAAGATAATGTAACAAATAATTTTTCATTGCTATTGCATTGACCATCAACAAAAAAAAACCAATTTGGATGGACTGTAAAAAATTAATAAAAAATTTTTTTTCCATTTTTATTTTAAAAATGGTGCTAGACCAGCAAAATTTTGGACATGTGACGTCCATTTTTAAAAAAATACGCACACATACTCATGATTGACGTTGAAAATTGATAGTCTGTCAGCAACTTAACAAAGCTTACAACATCATCAATTAATTATTCCGTAAAATGAACAAAGTGACTTCATTTTCCTAGACGATTTCAGCATATTTATGTTAAAATAAGTAGGAAAACCAGTACTTTTAATACCAAATATTTAAAGGGTTTGATCGCTTTCAACATTAAAATAGCAACAAAATTTAAAAAAAGGCAAAAAAAATTTTGCGCGTTGACTGTTTTAATGAATTTAAAAATAGAAATTTTTCAATGTTATTCATGTGTCAACATTATTATCAGTAGTAAACTGGAATGACAAAGTACATTCGTACATACAAAGAAAAGAAGAAGAATATGATACACTAAAATGCTGACATGGCAGAATTAACAAGGTACTGAGAGTAGAACAGCGTACATCTGTTGCTATCCTTACACCAGGACCACACACGGCAAGTTTAGCTTAGCAATTCTTGATTTTGTAGGAGAGAAAGGAAAGAAGAATGGAAGGGGTTACAAACTTGCTCGTACTCGGCAATTCTTTTTTGTTCTCTCTTCGTATCTTTCATGAAGATGTAAAAAAGAAGACAGGTAGCTTGAGGCTGAATGAAAAACTGAATAAGAATGCTAAAATTGCCGAAACAAAGTTGCTGTGTGTAGACACAGCGGCAATTTTAAAAGAGAATTGAGAAAGAATTGCCCAACTAAACTTGCTGTGTGTGGTCCTGGTCTTAGTAAACGTCAAAATTTGCTTGCGAGCCGATACAGACATAGAAAGTGTAAGTGGATGGGTGCATTACATTGATTTTTTCTTTTTTAGTAGTAAATATATGTGTCTGACACTTAGGAGAAAAGAGACGCCTTTTGTTTTTGCATTTTAATGTTTGTTGTAGATCTGCCATGAATGCTGCCAAATGAGTGATTTTTTTCTTTGTGAAATATTTAACAGGTTATTAGTAGGAGAATTCTTTTGAATATTAAAAATATAATATATAAAAATTATGCACAAAAAATATGCACTTATAACAAAATATGCAAGAATATGAAATGACAAATTGATGCAATTTTTCATTAAATTCTTTTATAATTACAAAGAATCTTATTAATTTTTTTTTTAATCTGTGTAACTAAATGTTTTCGTGAGATATTCAAAAATCAATCGACAGAGATTAACGGATAAAGTAACAACTTTTTTTATTTTAGTATTTGTTTTGTTATTTATTCAATTACCTCTCTTACCTTCAATGAATTAATATGAATCTTTGTTCTAACATGCAAGTTCATTGATACTTGTTATAATAAATCCTTTGCGTTTGAAAATTATATTTTTAATTTCATTCTTCATTTTTAAAGTGTACCGCCGTCTAAAAATGAGTCTTACATTACTATTTGTAGAAAAGAAATAAGTACCAATAAATCATCTATATAAGTACACATGACTAAAGTTAGCAGGATATTGAGGACTTTATGTGTAGTTAATTAAATGGTTTGTAAAAGTATAAACTCAAAATGTAAAAAAAATAATTGTTGTTATTAAAGTTTCTGGAGACTGAAAGATTAAATACGAGTAAAGCTACAATTTGAGTTGATATAAAACAATTCAAAACAATTATCAGAAATTTTTTAAAATTCATTTTATAAAAGTTAAACGATATCAGTAATGCGATTTGTTACTTTTATTACAAACATTCGTGTTGAAAAAACAAGTATGTATAACGATACTTTATCGAATTTGGTATTCAGTAACTTTCCGACAAAAATATTCGGTAAGAAATCGTTATTTGCGATCATTATTTATGTGCTCTTAATTTCGTTGTCGAAAAGTTATTGAATACCGAATTCGATAAAATATCGTTATATTTATTTTTTTTTTCGATACAAATGCTCATACAGGACTCTTCTGTTTTTCAATAACGCAAGATTTTTGTTTTTTCTGTTTTCAATAACTTTTTGAATATTGAAAATTTCTTAATTTGCTTAAAAAACATATTTTTTCTGTATTGTGAAGCCACTGATCTGATCTAAAAATAATTTAGATAAGACTAAGAGAAGATTTTGTTGTAAAGCTTTGAATATTCTTTTTTAACTAATTGAACCCACCCTTTTCAAGTAATGCTCTAATAACACTGGTCGACAAAAAAAAACTTTTTGTGTGTAACATGAAAACTTTTGTCTTGCTATGTTTAGGACAAGGATATGGATAATATAAATAAAATTAGAATGCTTCCAATACGAATAGTTTTTTTGTAATTAGATGTTATATAAATTTAGAAAATTTGAGATTTTGTTAACAAAAGTAAGTTATTTTATTATGTTACAGTATTAATTTAATTAAAATTTTATGATTTTCTGCTGTATTTTGCTTCAGGTACATCTCGTTGTAATGTCTAACAGTAATCCGCTAGCATACATGGACTCCACTTGCCTTGGTATCGTTTTTCCATGGTAGAAATGTCTTGGTGGAATCTTTCACCATGTTCATCGCTGACGGCGCCCAAATTTTCAGGAAAAAAGTCTAAATGTGAATGAAGGAAGTGTATTTTCAATGACATATTGCAACCCAAAGCCTTATAAGCAGATAGCAGCTCCGCGACAATAGTTTTATAGTCATTTGATCGGTGATTTCCTAGAAAATTGAAAGTTACTTTCATGAAAGATTCCCAAGCAGATTTTTCCAAATCACTGAGTTTTTCTTTAAATATGTCGTCTTTCATCAATTGTCTGATTTGTGGGCCAACATATATGCCCTCTTTAATTTTTGCCTCACTCAATTTAGGAAACTTTTCCTTCAAATATAAAAAGCCGTCACCACTCCTGTCCATAACTTTCTGGTGGTTCTGGTACAGGTAGTTCCTCACTATGAGGGATCTGTCTTTTAGCAGATGGCAGGTCAGGATATGTTATTTTATTTTTTGTTTTAATTGTGATACCTTTCGTATCAGTAACACAAAAATAACAATCAGATGAGTGATTCGTTGGTTCTGTCCAAATTACGGGGATTGCAAATGGCATAGATCGAGATCTCCTCGCCCATCCAGTAAGAAGACCCACACATGTAACACAGCAGATGTGTGGAACCCACGCTTTGTCTTGCTGTCCGACGGCAAAGCCAAAATACTGTTCATATAGCTTAGTCACTAACGGTGTCAAATTCCTTCGCTGAGTTTTAAAAGTAATGTTACCACAAATATAACAAAACCTGTCAGGATCATTTTTGCACTTTCTTGACATTATTTAACAGTCGCTTAACTCAATAAATAGAAAAAAACACTATACTATTCACATAAATAAAATCTCTGAATGCAAAAGTGGAACAAAAATGGTTAATTTTTAATTAGCTGTAACACGAAAACTAGAACTGATGGAATCAAAATAAATACGGTGATAAAATGAGGGTATTTAGGTAATTCCAAATTGGTAAGTACCTTTCTTGTTACAAAATTTTGTTGACCAGTGTAATCTAGCAAATAATGGTATATCTCGAACACCAGATACAATTTGAAAAAAAAAAAAAATTAAATACAGATTTAAAATGGGCAGTCTAAAATACTTTGGTAACAATTTTCAGTTGCTCTGATCGAAAAGTTAGCTTGAATTTGTAAGCTTGTGTTATCATTGTTTTCTGTAAGCACAATGTTTGGATTCATTCAAGCATCATAATGTATATCAGAGCAACCAGAGGTGTCAGAGTGCAGATATAGTTTACATTTTCTTTCTGTCTTTTTTGCACGAACTCAAAATTTTTATTTTGTTTTGCTCAGGTATTTCTAAAAAATTTACACTTTCATTATTTACATTTCGTAAACATGAATTTTAAAACATGAAAATTTGTGTTTGTTATCACTTTTACATTAAATTCCATGCTTCATAACAAAAAACGTAGATATAAGTATTTTCGGCGTGTGTATTTTCATTACGGAAATAACTTTTTAATTAATGTTTTTTAAAGCAAAAAATTTTTCATTTTGCTTATTTTCTCTTATTCGTAATATTAAAACACTATATCTGTCTCTTACATACAAACTCCAAGTAAAATTCTGTTTTTCAAAATTCTAACCTCAAAAGTTTCATCTCTGGTTGCTTAGTGGTATACGTTACAATGTAAGATGTTACAATTGTAATGCAGTTGCTATTTCTGATGAGGTGGGCTCCATCTGTTCAGGGTTGATAAAAGTTTACATAAAGCTTAGTCCAAACTCATCGGGATAAGTAAATAGCGCAGTTCAAAAAACCATTTCATCTTCATCGTTTCTACAATATGTTAGTAAAAAAGTGAGGAGAAAGTCTATGTTAGTTCTAAAGTGAAGAAATTTTTTTTATAGTTTTTCAAAAAAAAAAAAAAATCATCAAAACCGGCTATGCCGAGTCTTAAATACCCTTCACTATGTTAGCGAAATATTTGTATTTTTCATTTTATACATTCTCTCTAAATATCAAAAAAAGAAAAAGAAATTATATAATTGGAACGGCCAGCTTATTAAGCTTAAAATGTATTATAAAAATTTATTTATTTATTATTGGAGCGAAATATTTATAAAAAAATAAATTTTGATAATACTAGCCGTTTCCATAAAAAAAATTAAATAGACTTAAATATAAAAAATTATATATATAAAAATAATAAAGATAAAAAATTTTCTTTGAATACCTATTTTTTATTAATTCTAAATAAATTAATTTCAGTTCAAGGAACTACAATTAACGAGTTCTGCGAAACAATCCTTTCTGAGAACCTCATTTTTAAAAGCAGTAAAATGTCTGGAGGCATTCAATTTTTTAAATAATAAAGAAAAAAATTATAAGAACGATATCTAATAGGATGCAAATTATTTTATATATTATAATTTAATTTTGGAAACATTTGCAAACATTTTTTAAGCAAAACCTAATCAATTAAATATTTAAAATCAATAAAGATTTTGAAATTAAAGGCAAAATGGAAAAAATTCTCTTTCATAAAGACGTTTGTATTCGTAATATAGGGTGTCCGCTGGGAAGGTATACTACTTTGATTGTTAATGACGTAAATACTCTTGTGGAAGAAGATCTTGTTTCAACTGAATCTTATATGGAAACAAATGCAAATCCTTGTGCAAAATTGTGGCCAAAGTTGTTCTTTGAAGACCAAGCTCCTGAGCACGGCGTCCAATTGAGGTTGATGGATTGTTTTGAACACTTTCTTGAGCAGCAGTAATGTTTTCAGTCGATCTTGCAGAACGTTGTGGTCCATGCTTGGGCCTATCACCTACAGACCCTCTTTCTTCGAAATCATTGACTACACGATAAATAGTGCGTTTTGTTGGCACGTTGTTTCTCCCAAAAATTTCACGAAACTTTCTCATCGTCACAGTAATCGATGATTGATTTTGGTAAAGTGTTTTAATGATTAAAACACGTCGCTTTATCGAATATTTTTCCATAATAAATTTGCCACGTGTCTACTTCACGACTGAAAAATGTGAACTGTCAAGACTAATGTTTACCAAAATGGCGGCAAAACAAAGTAGTATACCTTCCCGGCGGACACCCTGTACTATTATACTCAAGGCATTAAAAATAACACACAAAAATTTTTTTAGGTTTCGTGTTTGTGTGTACAAAGCAATACGCACATGACAGCTTAATACCCTGTTCAGACATAAAAGTTAATGAAGTCAATTAAGTTTTAAATTGTGTGACTGATTTGGGTGATCACACATATTCAATTAAGTTTACGCAATTAAGCATTTGACAACTGAAAATATTGACAGTTTTTTATTTTTTAAATATGTTTGAGTATTTATAAAATAAAAAATGAAAAGAAAGTCAAATTGAAAAAAAAATGTTTTGAAGGCAAGCTGTTGACTAAAAGAAATTTAAATATTAAAAAAATTTTTTCAATAAAAAATTTTATAAAATTTATTTACCGGTTACTTCGGCTGCCATTTGCTTTCTATGACATTTATTTTTAAATTTATTTACGTTTTCTCTTTTTAATACTGAAAATATCAACTTTTCTCTCTTTTGAGTTGATATTTAAGGGCACAACAAAGAGTTGCAATTTTTAATTGCGCAATTATTTAATGGAAATTTGTATGGTAAATTGAGCTCAATAAAGGCGATAATTGCGTAAAATGCTTAAATTCTCAATTAACGTACATGTCTGAACAGCATATAAAAATGTCCTTAAAAAAACAAAGCAAAGGAAAAATTATAGAAAATCTGAAATATTCTTTGTATCTTTTATATATTTCTCTGCTATTTCCTAACCGATTGCTCTCGTTTTTTCTGTTAAAAAATGTCAATGAAATTTTTTCTCCGTTTTGTATTTAGTTTAGAGAAAATACGTTAAAAAACAAAGCAAAAATTAACGAAAATCTAAAATTTCGGTTGTATTTGAGATTTTTCTGGTCCATATGTTTACCGATCTTTTTGATTTTTTGCACAGAGATTATGACTGTTATTTCTGATAAAACTGCATGTTAAGTTTTTTTTGTCGGTTTTGTAGTTTAGACAAAATTACGCAAGAAACGCTTCAAATATGGTTAAAAAATAAAGGTAGTTGCACTTCAGCTACTTAAGGACCAATTGGGCTGAATTTCAATAGCAAACTGGCAACAAATTGACGTGCTAATCTTTTCTGTAGGTCTTCTAGGGACTATTAAAAGCTAATTACAACATACACACGAAAAGACGGACATTGCTAAGTCGAATCCGCTATTCATACAGATACGAGTAAATGCTCTTATCCAAAAAAAAAGTTGACGTAGACTTTAAAGAAAAATTTATGAAAAAATTATATGAAAAATTTCGATAACGTGGACTTTAAAGTCTACATTAATTTGTTTGGATAAGGGGGATAGAATATATATACTTTATAGGGTGTCCCATGGACAGTGTAGAAATTGCAAACGGAACCACAAAGTTATATATACCCTTATTACTTACAGTGAAGGGTATAAAAATCTGGCTGCTGTGATCAACCCCTCATAACTTAGTCTGCTATTTCAAATTCAAAGTAGAAAAGTCTTATTACTTTAGAAATTTTTTGTTTGAAGCACAACAACAATTTTTTAACCTATTAGTTAACCGATGAGAATCCCTCAATTATATTTAAAAAAATTTAATCACAAGGACTTGTAAAAATTTTTATTCGTGAAGATCATTAATTGCATATTTAATCCTTTAATGGTCATACCGCACAAATTATTTTCAAATAAAAAACAAGCAATAAAAAATTAAATTTTAAACTTCCAGCCAATTATAAAAAAATATAAAAAAAACTCTTCATTTACTATATTTACATAACACCTAAATACACGCAATCATGTAGACAAACAATACACATACCACAACAAACATTCATTCATAAATAATATATGCAGTTATTGTACTAAAATTCAATATTCTCTAATTAATAACTGCTCTTTTCATATGTATGAACATGTTTATGCACGTCTAAGCAAAGCAAAATAAGAAAGAAATGAAATGTTCAATTTTAAATAACTTTAATTGATAAGTGGATGTTAGCAACTAAACTGTTTCCGATAAACCGTTGCCTTATAAATGTAGATGGAGAGAAACACGTCATACATGAATGTTATTTGAAAAACTTGAAATATAAAACTTAACAGAAAGTCCGAAATTCCGTAATTAAATGTTCTTATCTACGTCTCGTTTTTATATTTGCTTATTAGTTTCCTTTAGAAATATTTAATTTTTTACAAGAATTTAGAAGTTTCAAGTAAAGTGAGTTAAATCGATACATAACTTTTGATTTTTCGGAAATGACCTGAAATATTTTTCCAAAACTCACAAGCGAAATTGTTCTCTGAGTGTTATCTGATCATTGTTGTGCATAAACTGTAATTGAAGATCATGTCACTTGTTCTATTTGGTCTCTTATATACATACATACATACGTATGTAAGCATGTTGCATTTTTGCTATGAGTACTTAGACACAAAATGCTTTTGTTGCATTCAACATTTCTCTTACTAATTTAATTATGTGTGCATGTGTGTGTGTGTGTGTGTATATATGTACCACCTAGTATAATAAAATATTTTTTCTTTATTCATTCCTGGTTTATTCATAACAAATTCATTTTGATAATTAAATTAAAAATAAATGAAGTATTAGGCAAAATGTAGTTGTTCGTTCTTTCACTAGCTAAGGTTGTGTTTCTTTTTTATTATTTTTCTTTTTTTTTTTAAATTAGTTTCAAAATAGAATAGCCTCATGTTCATATTCATATTCACTCAATTACTTCGTCTGCATTTTTTCAATTTGTCGAAATGTTGCTAAAAATGTAATAAAAAATGAAGCAATTTATTTAGTTAAGTAGTTAAGGTTCTTTTGGTTTGCCATAGATTTTGTACCCTACAGTTGGGTTAACGAAAAAGCAACATAAATGATTAAGTTTTAGTTAAAATACTTTGTGACCTCATAATTCAATTTACAGACGGGCCTTATGATATCGAACGCTGTAGTTCGCTTAAATTTTAAGCAACATAATTATCACTGCCAGCCGCTATTTAGATGTAAATATTTGTTTATCTGTCTCAAACAACTTTTGTACTACAAATATTTCCGAATAATTTGTTGTATAAACAGATATTTACTGCTCGGCTACATAAAAACGAACGACAACTTCGTTTGTACATTTGTTGAAAACAAAAATATACGAAAAATGGTTTTTATTATCAATACAAATGTATGTATGCATGTATGTTTGCTTCCAACATACAATAAGTAACTAATAGTATTTGGTTTAATATCTGCTTTATTTGTTTGAGCTTATGGAAATAATAGGAATGTGTTACTTTGATTTTCTCTATACTCACTCACTACCAATTTAGCAGAGAGAATAACACCAGGACCACAAACGGCAAGTTTAGTTGAGCAATTCTTGATTTTGTAAGAGCGAGAGGAATGAGGAATGGAAAGGGGTACTAACTTGCTCGTGCTCTGCAATTCCCTTTTGTTTTCTCTTCGTAAAAAAAGAAGACAGGTAGCTTGAGGCTGAATGAATGATTGAATAAGAATGCTAAAATTGCAGATACAAAATTGCTATGTACTCGTATAGACACAGCGGTAATATTATAGCGACAGACAGACGACGGCGTTAATTTGCATTAACACTCTTAATTCAAATTAACTTGTGAATTACCTCCATTTAATGTGAATTAACTTTAGCGTAAATGCATGAAATCAAACAGAATTTAAACTGCATTAGCTTTTTCAATATGGCAACAACGTCGAAAATCAAACAGTTGTTGTCAAACTGTTTTTTAATTGTTAAATTAAAATGGACGTTTTTAGAAAAAAAATAAATATTACAATTACAACGCATTTTATAACATTTTAGATTTCCAAGGGAAAGAAAAGAAGTGCGTGGTTCGTAAGAAATACGCAGATTTTCTTAAAATTGTGGCGGAACGTGTCACTGACAATATCATTTTACAAAATAGTTGCTTACAAGCAAATAGCCATGGCAGAATTATACATGATAAAGCAATTAAAGGAGCTGTACATATATATTTTGCTCTCCTTATTTTAGCTTTTGAGCTGTTAATATTTGTTAACATTTGTGGGCCGCCATTCTTTTTGTGCTCAAAATACATAGAGAAATTTAAATGCAAACAGCTGTTTACTAAATGCAGAAACTGTCGTCTGTCAGGGTAAAATTTTAGATTGCATTATTGAAATTTTAATGCAAATTAACACCGTCGTCTGTCTGCGTTATTAAAAGAGAATTAATAAAGAATTGCCCAACTATAATTGCTGTGTGTGGTGCTGGTCTAACTATGCACGTCTTTAAAATAGATATCATATAACTGAAATTATCAGCTGACTAATTTTTTTTTAAAGTGGACTTGTACCACAGCCAATATATTTGTTGATAGTGTTGCTTTTCATTTTGTTTTGTTGTTTAAAACAATAAAGTCGATTTCTTGGGTCCGCTTGTTAATTTTGGTTTCATTGAAATGTGGTCTTTAGTGAGTTAATTTTAATAGCCAGAAAGAGGAACTGATAGACGGCACTTTAATAAATAAACTTGACTGTCTATAATAATTAAAAGAAAATACATTTTATTTTTAATTTAAAAAGCTATTTTATTAAGCTTGAGGTCTTATTTTATAAATTTATTTTTATCTCGACATAGTTATAAATTATTTTAGCGAAATATCGATATAAAAATGAATTTATAAAATAAGACCTCAAACGTAATAAAACAGCAATTTTAATTAAAAAAAAAAAGGTTAAATAAACTATCAAATAAAATATTTAAATTTTAATAAAATAAAATATTTATATCTTTTTTTTTAACAAAATACTTTTCTCCACAAAATCTTCATAAAAAACGAATTGCTCCCTAAATTTGACATTACTGAATTCTCTAATTATAATATTTAAATTGTGTGGAGGGCGAAATTTTTCCTTTGCTAATCATCTCAGATATCTTATTACTTGAGACACTTAATAGTAGAACCAACCATATGCAAATTAGAAAGCCGAACTGTAAGTCTTTGAAGTTTTTAATTACTAAAGCTTTGGTCACATTATACAAATATTTGTCAAAATAAACGTAACCACTGCTTTTTGACAATCATTTTCATAGTCTATCATGTCTTGTACTACATGAGATTAATTCAAATAATAAAATAATGCAAGTATGTTGTATTTTAATGAAAAATTTAAGTAAACTTAACGAATATTTATTCAAAATATACAAAATTCTATGTAGATGACATAGTGGTTATGCTTATTTCGGCAAATATTTGTTTAATGTGACCGTAGCTTAATATTTAAATATGACTTGTGTTATATAAAATTATTTACAATACTGTATTCCATACGGATTTGGAAAAATGGCGAAATTCATATTTTTATTTTTATTAAAAGAAAACTTTTATGTTTTTTATTTCTACTAATAATTTCCCACCCAAAATAAAGCAAAAACAAAATTTCAAATATTTTAACATGGACAATAGAATAGCTCTGAGGTGCTGAACTTTTCAATTCCGAATAAAATATTTGTATTATTTTAAAAAATATTTGTTTCATTTAACATTTTGCAACAAATAAAAAAAAAATGTCTGATTTTGAATTCCCTAAGTGTGAAAGTGTATTTTGTAAATTGGGTACTTGGGCTTTAGCAAAATCAGAATTTTTCTATAGATATATGATGAATTTAAGAATAAATAAAAAAACTGGTAATTGCTTTTATTTATTTATTTTTCTGAGTAAATTTTTAAAAATCAAAATTTTAATAAAACCTAAAAAATAATACTTTAAATGAAAAATGACGAAAAAGCAATATATATAATTCACTTTTCTTTTTTATATTTTGCAAAAAAATTGGATGTGTTATTTTAAAGTTATGGTAAGATGTGCGCAACCTCTTAAAAATCCAATATTTTATTTTAAAAACTCTCAAGAATCTGATATAATAATGATTTTTGCAGTTAGGCAACCATAATGCATCAGAAAAAAAATTGATCTTTTGAAAGCGGAATTTTTCCATTACCATTCCATTCAATGAGCAAATAATTTTTGTCTGATATTTTTTTAAAAATTATTAAAAATCTTAAAGTCCTTTATAATATAAAATGCAGACTTTGAATATCTGAATACCACCCACTTTATTTTAGTTCAAACGCTTGGCTTTCTTTCAACTAAAAGATTAAATTCATTTTTAATTTGCAGGAAAGCCTCAAGCTTAAAAACCTGATTTTTGTATTATTAATTTGTTGCCAGGCTGTAATTTGTAAAATTTTTGGAAGGAATTTTAATTAAAATAGATTTTAAAATTTTATTATGCGTAAGCATTCTAAAAAACTTGCTTTGCAATGATAGGGTGCATTAAAAAATTTATCACTGCATAATTTCAAAGCTTATTATTTCACAAAAGTCTCAAGTACATTTTGAACTTAATGTACGTTTTTCATTAGTTTTCTCTATTCTTTTTCAAGTTTTACAAACAAATTAGTTGACCATAATGACACGTCATTTGCGCAAGGGAGGTTTTATGTTGAAGCTAGTGGTGTATGTTTGAAGTAATTTTAATAACCTCCAGGAAACTATGATTTCAAATAAGCAGTTCAGATAAATCTGCTGCATACTTGTATGCAAATTAAAATGTAAAAGATACAATGTATACACATGAACACTCTTACATTCAAATCGTAGGCTTTATTGTTGGATGTATTTATTTAAAATACATATGCGGAATCTTTAACGAAAAATTAGAAACAAAATTCTGAATCATTCATAAAATGCCATCTTAAGTTACAACATGTTGCAAATATTTATAAGTAAGATTACGGATGTTACAAATGCCCTTTTTATATTAGGGGTTTTCACGCCTTGTGGTATTTTTACAATTAATGTATATTTACGGGAAATGTTATCTACAAAGCCTGAGTGACTTTTTTTCTAATAATTGTAAAAAAAAATTAAATGTAAATAGCTGTAATAGTACCATACACATTTTTCTAGTAGATAAGCTTGGGACCAGCTCTTAACCCCCCAACCACACGAGCAATATGTTTGGCAATTATTGCCGTGGCAACTGTCAAATTTTATTGCCAACACCAAATATTAACATTCGTTGAGCAATAGTTGTTATATCATATTGTTTAGCAATTATCTTGGAGATATGCTGTCAAATTTAATTGTCATTTTTTGTGAAAAATTAAAAAATTAAAAAGCTAAAAAAAACCAAGCTGATAAAAAATTAAATAATTCTTCAACGACATAAATCCACTATATTAATAATATTAATTAATTGCTTTAAAGCAATAAATAGTTCAACGTTCTTATTTTCAACTCTCATTTAATGTTTTTAAAAACTTTTAATTTTATGTTCTAAGATACGTGTTCGCCACCTCAAAATAGAAGCTTAAACATTGACATTTAACGGCACTAAAATTTGACAGCTTCCACAGCAATAATTGCCAAACATATTGCTCGTGTGGTTGGGAGGTAAAACGTAAACAGCACGTTTTATCTCAAACTAAAAGCTGGCACCATTTATCGACAACTTCTGTACACAATTGTAGATCGCATTTACATTCGATTTTCATTTTTTAGTTCTGAAGTGTTGTAAAAAATAGTAAAATACGTCATTTTGTTGTTGGGTAAAAAATATTTTTACATTATTTAATTTTTAAATTTGAGCACTCGAAACTAGGGGCTTTACACTGAATCTTGAACTCCGCTATTATTCAGTTTAATATGGCAGGGCAGGTATAATTAATTTATTATATCTGTGGCAATATATTTGGTCACTTTAGAGAACCACAACTTTAGAAGCTCTAAAAGTTTTTCTTATAAATTTATTTGATTCCAGTAAACGGTATTGTTTTTATTGCCAATTGGTTAATGTTGGAATATATTCCTATCAACCCAACACGACTGAATAACTATAATAAAGTTATTTAGTTAAAGGCGATAACAAGTCCATTTTTACTTAAATCGACTTAAGCGTTTTTTCTTATTACCACAGTTTGATCTCTTAACTTGATTAAACCCAAATTTCAGAAGCAAATTTTAATTAAAAGTTTCACATGTGATATTTCGATCGAAGTGTTTTATTTATGAGTATTTTTTTTAAATTAAGTAGCACAAATTTGTAGATATTCATCGTAAGAGTCTATTATGTATATGTTTAAATAAATTTTAAATTTTTTCGATCTGTGACTTTCAAAAGCTACGTAAATCTCTTACAAATCTTTTGAGGGGATTTGAATTATAGTCGTAACCGACTTCCAATTAGGAGATAAATGTACTTAACCCATTAGTGCATAACATCCCTTTAAAGGGACGCTAACAATATTCCACTTTATAACGGACCATTAAATTATAAATTTAAATTTAATACGCTATCACACTCAAGTGAATGTCTTCAGTTGCAATAGGAAGTGTACAGTTTAAATTGTTTGCTTTAAGTGCTTTATTTTGTGTAAAAAGTGTATAAGGGGAATAACAAAAATCAAATGGCTCGTAGAGGGTAAGTATAATTAAAAAAAAAATATAGCAATTCAGCATTTTATACATATTTTTTGATTCTCGTCTATTTAAATAATTAAAAGTGATTATTTCTAGTATTTAAAAAAAAACAAAAAGCTTTTCAATATGTGCAATTTGTATTTTTTGTCAACGTCCCTTATAAGGGACGCTATGCTGATTGAATAATTTTTACCTACATTATTATTTAGACTAACAGTGGCCGAAATATTGGATCAATTGGAAGAACTTGATGATAATATCGAAAATATTGATATATTTGCAATTCCGCCCCTGGACGGAAATGACACGGATCATGATTCGGATGGAAGTGACGATGAACATGAAGGAAATTTGAATCATCTAGGTAGAAAGCTGTTAAATACAGAATGTGAAATTCAACGTGTTGAAAGTCAAGATTATTGGAGTGACAGTGACGATGAACCATTAGCAAAATATTCACGGACGCAAAGTAGCATGACAAATCGTTGGAATCAAATAAGTCCCACATATGAAATTGAAACCAAGTGTACAGCTCTTTCTCCTAGCACTGAAGCACAATTAGCAAAAACTCCTACAGATTTTTTTCATCTATTTTTTGTTGAAAAAATACAAAATCATTTTGTTGAACAAACTAATTTGTATGCCTTCCAAAAAAATTTAAATCTTAAAGTTAGTTTGGACGAAATGAAGGTTTTCATTGGTGGTATTTTGATGTCAGGATATGCAAAGTATCCTAACAAACGCATGTACTGGTCTGATAAAAGTGACACCCCAAAGCTACTAGCTAACAGCATGCGTCTCAACAGATTTGAAAAGATTTTGAATAATTTTCATATCAATGATAACTCTAAACTCAACACTGATGATCGTCTCTTCAAGATCCGGCCAATAATTGATCATTTAAATGAAGTTTTTTTAAAACATGGTGGATTAGATGAAAATCTTTCCATTGATGAAAGCATGATACCTTATTACGGTAAGCACTATGCTAAACAATATATTCGGGGAAAACCTATCAGATTTGGATTCAAAAATTGGGCCCTCAATACTAGTGAAGGTTATATGCTTCAATTTGAAATCTATATGGGTAAAACTGCTAATGTTGTGTCCCACGGTTTTGGTGTAGGTGGTGACAAAGTTGTTGATCTTATAACAAAAGCACATATTCCAAGTAATAAAGGATTTAAAGTAAGAATAAAATTACATTATTAACATTTGACTCTTATAATTTACTGCTTTCGTATAGATTTTCATCGACAATTACTTTACTTCTGTAAAACTTCTTCGCTATTTATCGAATGCTGGTATATGTACATCTGGTACAATAAGAGATGGTCGAACTGAGAAATGTCCTCTGCGCTCCGTAGCTGAAATGAAAAAAGACCAAAGAGGATCGACGGACTATCGCTTTACCGATAATGGCAATATATTGATAGTTAGGTGGAAAGACAATAATGTAGTCACTCTTGCAACTAATTTTGAAAACCACGAAATTGGATCCTGTAAGAGATATGCAAAAGGACAAGGTTCCATTCAAATAGACCAACCAAAAGTATTTAATCACTATAATCAAAGCATGGGGGGCGTTGATAAAATGGATCAACTGGTGGCTGTTTATCGCTCACGAATTAGACAGCGTAAGTGGTGGTGGCCTATTTTTGCATATTTATTGGATGCATCAGTTGTAAACGGATGGTTACTTATGAAAAAAATTCATCCAAATGATCCAAACTGCGCCAATTTGTTACAATTCCGTCGCTACATTGCTACAACATATTTAGAAACGTATGGCACTCCATCTGTAAAAGGCTCTAAAGTGTCGAGTATCAACGATGATGTCAGGTATGATGGCAGAAACCACATGATCGAATATTCAAAAACCGATAAGCGATGTGCACATTGTGGAAAGAAATCTAATTTCATTTGCAATAAGTGCAATAAAGGTCTTCATCCAAAAGATTGTTTCAAACTTTTTCATTCGCTTAGTGATAACACAGCATAGTGTCCCTCATAAGGGACACCTTCTAAAACCAATATTTAACTCTTTTTTTTAATAAAACTTGTAAAAACACTTTAAGTAGTCTTTCTTACTTCTAAAGTTACAAAAAAAATATTTAAAATATTTCTGGGGAACCTTATGCACTAATGGGTTAAACTTTTTCTCTTAAAAATTAAAAAATAAAATTGTACAAAAAAAAAATTAATAAAAATGTTCTGAAAACTGATTATTTTTCTTTATGTCAAATTGGAACTCATATTTTTTTTTTCAAATTTTAATTGTTAATCCTTCATTTTAGTTACATGAAATGTGCAACACTTTTATGTAAAGCACTGCGAAGAATATTTTCGTGGAACCTTTTAACCTTCTAACTCTTTAAAATATATAACTTTTTTGACATCTAATTAGAAAAGGACAAAAAGTAACAAAAATATTCCTTCGCAAATTCTATTAAACATACCAATTATGAAAATTTAACTTTAAAGGAAGAAATAAGTTTGAACTTAAAATATGTTTAGGGGTTAATTCATTCTTATCTAGAGATGATAAAAAATTTCTGTACAAAACTGGACTTCAGATGGTTCTTTGTGTGACATAAATGTTTTACATTAATGCCCTTATTATAGTCATAAACTAACATAGACTAGACAGTTGAAAAGGGATATCTTTAAATTTTTGCGTTTTATACTTGTCCCTTGTACACAGTCACAGCAATTGCTAATTCTCTCGTTGCCTTTATTTTCTACCGCTGAAAACCATAATTTGTGAAAATTTTCAGTAAATGGTTAGTTTTTTGTGTTAATTTCTTAAAAATTGATAACAATAATATTAATTAAAATAAATTTACTTAAAAAAAATAACACAAAAGACAGAGTGCGCACAGTGTTGTAGTCTTTTAAGAAATAAAACAAAATTGTTCCAAAATCTTCCATTGCCGCAGAATTATAATTTTTTTTCTTCTTGTGCCACAATCGTTTGATGAGTTATTGCTGTAAAATATGTAACGCAAAGTGCTATGTGTTTAGCTTATTTTCCTTATAACAAACACACATCTTTCAACACATTTACATAAAGCAGTTCATCCGTGCACTGATTTCATCACTTTAACATGAAAATTTAATAAATTTATAATAAAATTTCTCTTTTCTATAATTTTTTAATTTTACTTTTATGAATTTTCCTATTTTTCGTAAACAATGTGTAATATATCTGTCTCTTTCATAGATCCTTAGCAATCAGATGTTTTGAGCCTTTTTCATCACTCACTTTTTACATGTCTATGTTAGTTTATGTTATAGTTCAGAACTCAACTCAGTTGAGCTGTAATTCAGACAACTGCACGAACACAGAGTTGTAATCAGTAATATCACAAACAGGTTGTAATATCAAAATTACAACTAAAGTAGAATTGAGTTGTGAATCATAATAGGAGCTTACGTTTAATAATAGGCCAAAAAGAAGCTATAGATATTTATAATACATTAATATTTATTAAGATAAATATTAATTTTTTTTTTAAATTTTCAGCAAATAAATCGAATTATAAAAAATATTATGAATGAAATGGCAAATATTAATTAAAATTATGTTTTTTGAATATTTTTTGTTAATTCTAAAGTATAAAATTAATTTAAGTTAAAGAATTTCAAATTAACAAGATTCACAAAAAATATGTTTTGGGATTCTCATTTTTTAAAACAATACAGTGTTTGTAGTCACTCAATTTTTAAATAAAAAAAAATATTTAATCATTAACTGTATGTGGACCTTTTTAAATTATATATTTTATGTTGAGTTATTTTCGGCTATTTTTGGTCCTTGCATTAACAAAAACAATAAATAAAAACAACGTTTTTTAATTTATTAAATTTTATTATTAAGGAAAATCATTAAACTAAAAACAACAACAATAAAATTAATATAAAAACATTTCTAAAATATAAACTTCGTAGATTACCTACAAAAATAAATTTAATTTAATTTAGAATTTCGGAAAAATTTTTTATTTTAATGGGAAAAATTCAAAACTTCGCTCTGACATATTTCTTTCAATAAGGTTTCCATTCCATTACACATAAGCCCCCTTATCCAAAAAAATTAACGCAGACTTTAAAATCAAGCTTATCGAAATTGTTCATATAATTTTTTCATAAATTATACCTTAAAGTCTACGTCAAATTTTTTTGGATAAGAGCGAAGGCCTTTAAAGACACAAATGCGGACACATGTTTGTATAAGAATGGTTGCTTCGTTTCATGTGTGCGCGCATACACTTTAAAAATTTCCATAAAAAAACAAAACTAAAATTATTGAAAATCTAAAATTTCGGTTGTATTTTTGATTTTACTGAGCCGTTTGTGAAACGATTGGTTTGAGTTCTCGCACAGACATTACGACTGTAATTTCATATCTCGTTTTTTTTGTCCGTGTTGTATTTTAGACCAAAAAAAAAGCGCAAATAACCCACTCCGAAAAATGAACCAAATATAGACTTTTCACTTATAGCTCCGCCATTTACGGACCGATCGGCCTGAATTTTAATAACAACCTGAATACAGAAACAACACAGAAAAATATGCACTATTTTGTGTCATGTTATTACTTTTAATAAAATGTATTGTACTGATTATTTTTTTATTACTTAATAAATTGTTGCAAAATTGGCAACATTTAAATTTCTCACAGACTCCGATATATGAAACACATTATCATGCAATTCTGGAGAACATTACATAAGATAGGGACACCTAACTAGAGTATTCTCAAATTTCTAAAGTTATTTTGGCATTAGAACGTGTGCTTTGTGATTTTCTAGCCTAAGAGTCTCTTGATGCTAGGATCGTCTGGATGTGACCTCGCTATCAGTGAAGTAGATTAAGAATTAAAATTAGGAGCTAGAATAAGTCATCTAATCACTGCGGCCATAATATACCTATTGTGAACGTCATATTACAACTAATTCTTAAGTCTAGTATTCATTAAAAATTCTTTTCGTGTTCGTTATATAATCTACAGAAGCCTTTTTGACTGACCCTCACATTTTGCAAGTGTTTCAATACTTTGCAATGCCCAATCATGAATCCGAATTCCAGAACGAGTTAGGTCCAGTAAGTCATTAGTTCTCTTACGAGTACGGAAGTGAATCAATTAAGCTCACACTGAAGACAGTAGTTGACTTCATTTGAAGGCTAGATGTAGAACAGAGTTTTAAAAGGATGTATAAGAGATTCTTTGAGTCACGGTGCATAAGGTTCAGTAGATAATAATAAATATTTGTTCAATGCAAATGTTTTTCTCTAATAATTTTAAATAAAGAAACATTGACCAAATTACAACATTCAATATCGAACAAAATTTAAATTTAGATTACATTGAAGCTTGTATCGATGTTGAATGCCGTGACTTGCTACCATTTTTTTTTTTATTGAGTTATTATTATTATTTTTATGTTCCATAAGAGCATTTGTTAGATATGTTATACAGTTCAATGCCAAACTAAAACAATACAAAACTCTTTAAAAGTCGCGTAATTTTTATGGGATTCATTTTATCTAGGCCCTCGAGGATGAAGCAAAAGCACAGAATTTTCTCGGACGTATCTTGTCGGTGTCCATACACTGTTAATTTTTTGTTCAATACTTTTGCATTTTTAATTGTTTTGGCAAACCATTTAATTAAAGTTAAACTTTGCCCACTTTTAAAAATTGTAAGCGGTCATTTACACTTTTTTTAAATTCATTCTTATGACTTTAGATTTTGTAAATTTTGCTTTAGTTGTTGTTGATAATGTATAATTTCATTTAAAAATTGTATTTTAATTAAAGGATGCGGTTTAAGTAATCTTTTTGTTTATTTTTTTTTTTTACAAATTGATGAGTGTCTGCATTCATTTCATTATGTGTGTTTTGCTTGACTGCAACTTTTGAAAAGAGAGATTAAATTTCAATGCTCTGGCGTATTCTACAATTACACATATTAAATACAATTACATAGCGGTGAGTAAAATTGTGAAATTTCTATTATTACCTTTTCTTAATTAAAATTTAATTTAAAAATTTTTAAATTCAAATTTTTGTAACACAATCTTGAACAATAGTTAAACTTTTAATGTTATTAGCATTTGCAATTTTTAAAACTTGTATTTATGTACACGCATGTGTGTAGTAAGTTCATTACTCTTATTATGTCTGCATAAACCAGTGGTGATTAAACTGTGGCATAAGGAATTTTTCAAATAGACAAATTTTGCAGCAGTACTAAGAGCAATGAATACAAAAAATTATAGATTTTGGGGCAATCCATGAGAAACAAATGTATATACAACGATCAACTGCCTGGCGCGGACTATTGTCAGGCCTTATTTTTTTTAAGATGAGGCCGAAATTGCGGTGACTGTGAACGGTATTCGTTACAGAAACATGATAACGGAGGCCTTTTAGCCTTAACTGACCGGCATTCATTTTGCTTTCAGCAAGACGTCGTCACATGCCACTTAGCGCTTGAAATAATGTATGACTCGTCGCGATGTCAGCGAGCAACCAGAGGTGTCAGAGCGCAGATATAGTATACATTTTCTTTTTGTCTTTTTTGCACAAACTCAAAATTTTTATTTTGTTTTGCTCAGGTATTTCTAAAAAATTTACACTTTCATTATTTACATTTCGTAAACATGAATTTTAAAACATGAAAATTTGTGTTTGTTATCACTTTTACATTAAATTCCATGCTTTATAACAAAAAACGTAGATATAAGTATTTTCGGCATGTGCATTTTCATTACGGAAATAACTTTTTAGTTAATGTCTTTAAAACAAAAAATTTTTCATTTTGCTTATTTTCTCTTATTCGTAATATTAAAACACTATATCTGTCTCTTACATACAAACCTCAAATAAAACGCTGAGTTTTTCAAAATTCTAACCTCAAAAGTTTCATCTCTGGTTGCTTAGTGGCGATGTAAAGAAAATAGAGCAAAACGGTTTCAAGTGTCGTGTTAATGTTATCATTTAGGAGACAACGGTATATTTGGAAAGCCAGAACCATCATAAAAAAACCAAATGCAGATTTAAAATCTTTATTTCAATATTTTGCTGAAACAGTTTTCAATTGTTTTATCGTTATTTAATTTTATTTTTATCTCCATATTGCCCTTTAACATTTTTTTAAATTATTTTTAAAAGAGTTTGGGCAACACTGCCATGAAATGCATTATTTACTCTACTGAAAAAAAAATTATACATATAGAACAACTAGTATGTATGTCAAAAGCTTAATCACAAAAAATTACTTTTATATACAACAGCATCATGTAAATAAACTTCAAGTAAAAAGTCGGCTGTCAAATTAAAAAAACTTAAATGTTTTTTATATTCAACATTACTAATTTGAAGACCAGAAATTATAGAAATTAAAAGAAAAATTTCTTAAAATAGTATTGATTTTTTTTTTAAGAAACAAATTTTTGTGCAATACTGTACGTTAGCAATTCGTCAACATTAAAAAGAAATTTACAATGTAAAATACTCGTGATTATATAAAATAAAAAAGAAACTTAATATTTGTTGAAGCGTAATTTATTTCATGTAAGTATTTCACTGGCTGGGACATTGTTCATAAATTGCACTATGCTACTTTGCCATTTTGTAAAGCATCTTTATTTTACAAGCTATAATAGGCCGCTGATGTGTTACGCCTTTTGCCATGCAGCTTTATTGACAAAGTTGTAAAACAAAAGTATAAAATAAGTTTGTAAGTGTTTTTCTTTGACAATCCACGAAAACAAAGAAATCTGTCTAGTTAGCACAGTAACTATCACTATTTACGGGGCTTCTTCGTTATGTTGACTGCAGTCATTGGGTTTTATTCCTGACTTTTTTTTACTTTCAGTCTATAACAATATTACAAAGCCATTCATAAGAGGAAATACTTAAGCCCCTTTCACCTTCATTTTTGGCCGACCTATTACATTTAACAACAAATTTTTTTTTAAATTTTGGTATTCGTAAATTTTTTTTTAAATTTATTTAAAATTAATTATTTGGTTTAGGCTCGAACCCCAGATATTTAGTTTACTAACGTGTATGAATTGAGGCATAGTTAAATACTAAATATGACAGCTTAAACAATAGTAAAAATAGAATAGTTAACAGTAAAAACTAATATTTATGTTATAACCCTATCTAACAGGTAGTGAGTGTTTTTGTAGAAATTATTTAAATACTGAGAAAACAACTTTGCTTGTGAGAACTAAATTTGTTACCAATCAAAAATTCACAACCAACATTTGTCGTTTCATTAATTTTTTTTTTAATAATTAAGAAAAATGTGCCAAATTAAAAATAAGAATGTTTGGCTGACTTGTCATAGCCGAATTTAGTTTGCTTTTATTACTATAGCAAATTACGCCCTATGTATCGCGATACGAGAGATATTTCATACAACTCATATATTTATTGTCCCAGTTCTTCTTTGTTCAGTGAGAGCTTTTGTAATTTAATGGCAGCCAGCAAGAAGTCTTGACCTATGAGTCCATAAAGTCAGACAGTCACAAGATACATATTCTGAAGTTTCGTTATGTAAAGCATCTACATGGACTGATATAGATAAATAAATGATATTTCAAACAACATTGTTTTCTGTTAGAAGCGATAGCTTAATAAAGCGATTTACCTGTCTGAGTGTAGTTAGCGATTCGTGGTATTTTGAAAATTCTAATTTTTTTATTTTTAGATAGCGACATACTCATTTTTATATGTATTCAAAGGTTGTTATGGAATAGCATTTTGTGAATATTTCGGTCTAGAATGCAATAATGAGAAGAGACATTTTTTTAAACAACACAAATACGCGAAGCTTTAAGGTCTGGCCAGGTATTGAACCAGATTGGTAGGTTAGTACGCAACATAACTCTCATGCCCAAGTACTTAATCCAAACAATCAACAAAAAGTTCCATCCAGCATGAGGTCATTATGGATATATAAGCAACAAGGGAGGAAACGAATTCGCTAGAAAAGGTGTGCGTAGTAGTAGCCCAGGAGTATTCTTTGGACTACTTTAGAGATCTATTAAGCTCAAGATTAGATAGTGGAAAGAGAATTTCAAGAATATTGGTTTTAGATAACGGATACTAGGTTAATGAAAACATACATTCTATTCCGTTCGTGGAAAAAAATAATAATTTACTGTTGCTAACTTATTCAGGAATTCTCATTATTACGGGTTTCACGATTGGACATTACAGAGTATTAAGCATCGATCGAAACGATCTTTGCGGTTATATAAGAAGAAGATACATTTCGTTATTTGGAATACACTGCCTACAACCATCTAACGTAGCCGGCAAATGATTCAGAATGAATACTAGACCTAGGGAGTATTTATAACATGAGATTAGCGTCACAATAAGACTATTTCGGCAGCAGGTTCCCGCTTCTACTTCTTACAAAAAATAAGATTTTTATATGGATCCCAAGTTTATTCAAAAACTTCAAGCAGTCCATATCTATAACTGGATTAACCTCAACTAAGCGTGAAACTATTGCTTTAGCCTAATTGTACAACTTCAAGTATGTGGTCTTTCCGTTTTTCTTCCTTCTTACGTATTCATTAACTGATTAATAAGTTTCTGCTTAAAAGATCATTATATATTTTCCCATGGGAATAGAATTTTAAAAGTTTGATTCTCGTTTTAATAATGGTTGCTTTCCAATCATATTAGAAAAGCGGACAGAATTGTCAAAAACTCTGTCACATATTTATATTCACTTTCAGTCTTAATACACTTAACTATCTTATAAAATGCCATGATTAACATCTTAATTGAATTATCTGATGTTGTATCAAAGAAAGTGGGGTGATGTTTGTCGATATGGAATGTGAGGTAATTTACATAAAACCAAACAAAAGCGAAATAATTATTAATCCAAAAAAAAAAAATTCTCAAGATTCACAAAAAAATAATATGTCACCCAAAAAAAGTTTGTATATTCATTCTATGGCGCTTAATATTACAAACACGAGTACAATTTTTATAAAAAATCATTTGTCTGTACTTTATTTCTATTAGAAAACACAATAATAAAATGTAAAGTGCAACTAAGAAGTGTTACAATCAAATGCATAAAATTCTAAAGCGTTGAATTTCACACTTCATGCAACTTCAAAGTGTTTGTCGGAAAAATCAAGTACGACTGAATGTGTAATTTTTTTCTCTTTTTAAAAAGAATTTATTTACAAAAATTCCGCTTTACACTATACACAAAAATAGGACAGTTTAAAAGTACGAGTATTAATGTTTCTGTTTGTGTGTAACGAAATTTGTAGAACAATTTCCATATTTGCATACAATATGAAAACATTTTTATTTGTCTTCCCATTGTCATTTCACATTTGCTTTGTACTTTATTTTATTCTAAAGAAAGTTGGTTTCATAGTGTAGTTTTGCGATTTAAAATTTAACATTTCCATTTCAGTTGAACTAATTAGTAATTAGTACAAGCTCTCACTGTATATGTAAACAGTTTAAGTTGTATTTTAAAATTAGTTTATTTTTCTCAAAACTTCTTTAAATTTTTTTGATTTATTTTATACAGCCCGAATACTAGGAAACTCTCAACACCAAGTGAATACAATCTGTCGTATTCACAGCAAAATATCTAATATTTGATTGTACAAGGTGGCGCAAAAATAACCTTCCGATTTTTTTGGCTGTAATTAAAAAAAAAAATGAAAAACTTTGATTCTTCTTGTGGATTATTTTTATTTGGTCTTTTAATTTTTTTACATCAAGTCGAGAATATGATGTCATGTATATGGCCGCCGCCACAGTTGATTGTCATTTGAGCTCTTTTTATGGCATTTTCCATCACTTTGGCCAAAACTTCCGGCGATAGGTCCTCACATTCTTGACGGATATTGTCTTTAACAGCTGCAAGAGTCTGAAGCTTGTTGACATAAACCCGCGACTTCAAAAAGCCCCACAAAAAGAGGTCTGCAGCGGTCAAATCAGGCGATCTTGCTGGCCAGTGCAAATCGTCAAAACGGGAGATTAGGCGCCCGTGAAATGCATCCTTCAGCATATTGGTTGTGGCACGTGCATTGTGTGCCGTTGCACCGTCCTGTTAGAACCACATGTTTTCCAATCCCAATTTATCAAGTTGCGGCAAAAAGAACTCGTTGATCATTGCCCTGTAGCGCTCACCATTCACAGTAACCGTTTGGCCCGCGACGTCTTCGAAGAAAAAAGGTCCGATGACTCCTCCAGCGAAAACAGCACACCATACAGTGACTTTGAGCGGGTGTAATGGCCAATATTCCGCGTTCTGGACCAGTGTAAAGTAACATTGTTTATTAACGTGTATTTCGCATGTGTTTACTACAAAAATGTCAAAACAGAACTGACATTAGGGGCCAATCGCAAAATTTATAGCATTTTCTGATAGGAGGATTACTTTTGCGCCACCTTGTATAAAAGGCTTTTTTGTTAAAATTCTTTAACAAAAAATATTTTTTACATATGACTTGCCACTTTCACAGTTGTATGTTTTTACGTATATCTGTCAGACCCACTATTTGAAGGTCGCATTACAAGTAGTCTTGCTTACTAGAGCGTGTATACAAAGTTAAAATTGCTCTTAGACATACAATTTATAACCTGAACTTATGAAGAATGTTCCTTTGAAGTCATTCTAAGTTACTTCAAAGTCAGCATTTTGCAAAAGGAAATTTCACAATCCAATCTGTGAATCACACTTTATCAGCTTACAGTGCAGTGCTTTCAACGTAAATTGGCTAATAGCGACTATAAACATATGGAAATCTGACATCTAAACATTGTTCACACAAAATGGAGCCGCTTTATAAAAGCATTTACATAGTGGCATTCATTTAAATTAAAAATAAAAAATTTTTTTCTAAAACTATTTTCCCTTGTTTTGAAAAAAAAAAAAAAATGTCAGAAGCCATGGAAAATCAAAATAGAAAAAAATATTCTTCACAATTGTCTTGAAAATCCGACATGGTCAGGTTCAATGATTGCAAAAAAGCTGCAGATTCCAAAAGAAGAGATTTAACGCAAAAAGAACAGAAAAAAGTTGATAAAAGAAACCCAGAGAAACATACAAAATATATAACACACTGAATGCAGCAAAATCTGGGTGTCTCCGACAATGATTTTGAAAAAAAAAACCCCAACACAAGTTTAAGTGCCGCAAGAAGAGCACTTAATACAGAAGCAATAGTACAATAAAATATTCAAATCGTGCTGAAAAGCAGACTCCTATAGTAAAAATGGATTTAAAACAGCTGCCAGGTTATATCTTTTGTGATCCAGTGAAATGTGGAGATGCCGATTAAAAATCCAAATACACAAAAACGAAAGAGTTTACCAAAAATATCATGATATGTCAGCCAATTTATGATCTCTTCAACAATGAGATCAGAAATGTATACCAAAGAAGGCCTGCAGAAATGAATGTTGCCTGTAATTAAACGCCACCACTCTCTAATACAATTTTGAATGAATTTAGCGTCTTTTCATTATTCTAAAAATACGATGGAGTGGTATCAAAAACATCTGGTCGATATAGTGGCAAAAAGTTAACCCTCCTAACGGTCCACAGCTTCGGCCAATTGAACAATACTGGACTATTGTCAAAGCCAAATTAAAGAAAAGTAATATTGTTGTTCATGACGCCAAAAATATGTTGAAAATTTAGATCAAATATGTAGCACAAGTAAATCAGAATGTTGTGCAGAAATTAATGGGAGTCATTAAAGCAAAGCCCGAAAATTCATAAGAGGAAAGTGCTTCGTAAGAGCATGAGAAAGCATTTAATTTTTGTATACATTTACTGATGCAAGGAAATTTAAAAATTTATTTTTATCTCCTTGGGAGTAGCGAAAATATAAAACAACTTTAAATTCGTGTTATGACAAAATTTTGTTTTATATTTAAAGTTATTTTAATTGACTTTTAAAAACCCTTTTATTTGCTTGGCTGCTCCAGTTAAAATATATTTTCCTTCTAAAAAATAATAAAACCATTATTGTTACTTTCTTTCAAAACTAATATGTACTTCTCCAATTTTTTTTTTAAAGGCAACACATTTTTTAAGAACTTGATTTGTTTATTTATTATCACGCTCAAGAAAATTTGATACATTTTATGCTCATGTTGTCTTCAACTTTGATTACAAACATTGTTGGTATAAATTGGTAAAAAAACACTTGTAAGTTCCATTCAATCCACTTTGCCATAACAGAAATGGCAATTGTGTGTTTTTTTTATTTTGTACTTGTTTTTTGACAAAGTAATGGTCTACTTAATGCAAGTAAAAGTACTTTTATGTGGAAAAACCAAACATTTGTAAACAATTATTATGGTGACAAAATCTAAAATATTTGCAGAGTCTACTAACCATTTTTGAAACGAACCACGTGGAGTACTTTTACCAAATAACAATTTTTTTTAATAAAGTTAAAGAGAACTTTTAAAAAATATTTTTGCCAAAAGTTTTTTGAGCATATAAGTTGTTGTTAGCAAAAAATGTATTTATAAGGTAGGTTGAAAAGGCGCGATGTGATATCTGAAGAAGGGTTAGCGATAAAAAGAAGAAGCGCAGCAAAGAGAAATAGAAGGCAGAGGAAGAAAAAAAGAAGAAGTCTGTCTCAACCAAAACCAATAACGAAGCTAGATAACTCGTCTAGTTCTACGTCAACCGCTTAGAAGGACTCTGCAGCATCTCGGGGTGGAGTTCACACTGATTTTCTAGAGATGGTCAGAGGCTAAGAGGGTGTTTTAAAGTCTGAAAATTTTGCCAGTGCTGATTTTATGGAATATCCCTTCTCCTCGCACGGATGACAAAATTGCAGTGGAGCCTTATTGCTACCATCACATTTTTAAGTTGAGCTTTATGAAGCCCCTATAAGTCCAATTTGGACCAGATCACCTTCACTGAACCGCATGTCTATTCACTCGTCCATTTGAACTGCGCTTTATGCAAAAAGCTCTGCTGCGCATGTACCGGTAGAGGGCTATCAGAAGGTCTATATCAGATGTAATTATGTGCAAAAACACTAAACCTTTTATAAATTAAACAAATTTAATAGCTTTGGAGAATAACATTACTACTCGTACAAGTACAGTGGCACTCAATTCGTCTTTCATTTAAAAAAATATCTATAAATTTCTTAAGGTCTTTGTGAAAAATGTCATAGAACTTTGTTGTACGTGTGACTTGTTTCTCACATGGATCAATTGAATGTCTACATACAAAAAATTTAAAAGTATTAGTGACAGCAATGAGTATGTGTTAGTTTGCATCACACAATTCTGGTGGGGATATTGTTGGAGTTTAGACTAAATTTCCAAGGTCTTTCATGCTTTGTACAAGCCTAATTACAAAAAAGATCAACGTAACACATTTGTTTGTCATTTACAGCTCATCGCTACCCTCATTTAAAATCTATATTAAAAAATTTAGCTTTTAGCTTTACATTGGTACGTAACATTTTTACTTACTTATGATTGAATATGAATTACATTTTTGAGTTTTGAATTTTGAAATATTAGTATCATTGGTATACCTTGATGTGAAGTTTGAAATGAAGGCAAAGAAAAAATAAAAAACTTGAGTTTTAATTTCTACATTGGCAGAAGGCAATTTGATAGGAAGTTTGTATATCATGGCTTTGTGTTAGGAAAAAGCTCCTGGCTCATCCAGATATGAATCGCAAACCAAAAAAAGTAAAGACTGTGGGTACTTAAGTAATAATCCAAATAAACCAAATTAATTTAAAAGTTGTGTAAATATTTTTAAGCTGGAAGATATTACAGATCTACCCTATTTTTCTTTTAATTCAATAAAAATTATTTCATAGACATTTAAATATGAATTGAAACTGTTGTTGTGCATAAGCAAATAATTTCTCAAAAAAAAGTACTATTCCTCCGTTTATTTATTAACTTTTTAAAAATTTCCATCTCTCTTAAAATTTGATTTCCATATTGGGTCTCTTAAAAACACAACATCCACAGAATGCTCTTTAATTAAAAATATTTATTTGGATCCACAAGCCAAGAAATGTTTTATTTTTGCCGGCATTTTTTCCATTGTATCTTAAAAAATTAGCTTAAGTATTGTTTGAGAACAAACGTTTGTTTGTTGTTAATCAGGGCTAGTTCGCATTGTGTTTATTAAATTAAAAAAAAAATATATATATTTTCCTTTTAGCTTATTTTACCAGAGTGAATAAAAAAGCTGTTAGTATACTGTAGGACTTAATTAAGGCAGTGTAGTCGTATGTTTGAGTAGAAGTTTTTGAATATTTTTTTAGTTTAGAAAAAAAATTATTTTCGTTTGAAAAATTAAATGCAGTTAATTTAAATTTAAATTCAAAAATTAATATTTTTTTAAGGTTTTGCTAAAGTTTTGATATTTGATAATTTAATTTATCTAACTATTTTATATTTATATAAATTTATTTTTACAGTGGGCAGTGCAGGTTTTTTTAAATAGTTTTATAACTATAGAAATCAAACTTTATAGTACCTCTATAGTTTCTTTAAATTTGGCTTAGCCTTATGTACATAATAGGTAAGGCCTCTTATTTATTACAAAATAGGCCTTCTTCCCACCTTCTTCCCACCCGTGTATATGTTATATTATAATTATGCGTACTGAGTGAAATATGTTATTAGAAACTGTAAAGAATTTTTGCGTGTTTATAGGGTTCGGTTTTCATGACATTCATTGTTTATTGTTATTGTTGTATTATGTAAATATCTGTATGAGTTAAAGACATACAAGTCTTTATTTACTATTTAGTATATTTTTGTGACAAATGAAATTTAGCGCATTTTAGTTACTTTTACTTACTGAATAATGTTGGCATGAATTTGTGAAATAAATAAAAGTGTCAAATCTCATTATTGATCACTGTTAAACGATATAAATTTTATGTTGAATTTAATTTTTTTTATATAAATAAAATTAACTTGTTAACCGTGATTAAATGTATCATATCATAGGTATAACTAGTTATTTATAAAGCACATTTTTTGCTTCTTTTTTTTTTATTTATTTATGGAGAAATAATGACGCTTGTGATAAAAAACATTTTTACAATTTTGTTAAAGTTAAAACTATTTTAAATAACCGCATACTAAAATTAAAAATGCAGAAAATTTGGATGAAATTATTATTCTTTCTTTAATAATAAAATTTATTTCTTTGATTAATTTTAATTAAAAAGCACTTACTATTTACTTTGGGCATAAGCTAATTGGTTAGAAGGAATCTAACCCATTAGCCTATTGACTAAAATTCTCATTTGGTCGATTGGTATAATGAAATAAGTATTAGAATGTTTGAGCAGGAATTTAACAAGACTTGGGAGAAATCTTCTGAGGATTCAGCTGTATAGATATGCTTCCACTCTTACTACTTATTGTACTAAGTAAACAATTTTTTAAAAATTTTCCATGAGAATATCATTTAAAATAATGCATTTTGCACACCAACATAATTTTGGAATTAAGCACAAATAAAGTTTAAATTTTGTTTATTTAATTTTGTCTTAATTTTTTATTTTTTTAGTAAAAAATCTTAACTTTGTATTGCGAACTACTAATCAATCATGTTTAAATATTGTAATTGCTGTATTAATTGCTGTTACCATTAAAATGATAAGAATAAAAGTAAGAATGACATTATTAAAGAAGAATATAAGATATGAAGTAGATAACGAAAATTCTTTACGTTGATGTTTTATAACAATAACTTGTTTATCTAAACAAATTTTTTTTACATTTAAGTAGCTGAAATGTATTTTAACGAAGGACAGCACCACAATTTTGTAATGCAAAAGTTGTTTAAGAACAATATATCTAATAGAAATTGTGAAAAAAGTTTCTCAAAAAGGAAAGTCAAAATGTTTCATCAGAAATACTAAAGCTTTAAGTACTGTTTTACTGTTTTTAATAATAATTATCAGCATCTTAAGAAGATTTAATATAAAAATAGTTTTATTTTCTCAAAGCAAACAAAAGTAAAAAAAAAATGTTCTTTTACCAATTAGTTAATTAATAACACAGTGCAACAATTTTTGAAAAAAATGAAATCAAACGTTACATGAGGGATTTCAATAAAAGGTGTCACAGTAAGACGTTTACAGTCAAAATAATTTCGTTGGTCTGACCAAATCCAATAACAGATAATTAGTCGTTGTGGATGTAAAGGATGTTTTTTATAGACGTATAGAACTTTAAATTGCAATAAAACAACGATAGATTATTCGACTGACATGAATTTTAATTATCCGAAAGATAATCTTGTGGCATTACATTTTAAATATGATTTCTGGCATATGACCGCCACAGCTGGCTCGGATTTAGTCCAATCTGGACCTCCAATTTTCGATGACTTTTTCCAGCATTTGTGGCCGTATATCGGCAATAACACGGCGAATGTTGTCTTATAAATGGTCAAGCAGGCGAATGTTGTCTTCCAAATGGTCAAGCGCTTGTGGCCTATCCGCATAGACCTATGACTTTACATAGCCCCACAGAAAATAGTCTAGCGGTGTTAAATCACAAGATCTTGGAGGCTAATTCACAGGTCCAAAACGTGAAATTAATCGGTCACCAAACGTGTCTTTCAATAAATCGATTGTGGCACGAGCTGTGTGACATGTTGCGCCGCCTTATTGGAACCACAGCTCCTGGACATCATGGTTGTTCAATTCAGGAATGAAAAATTTAGTAATCATGGCTCTATACCGATCACCATTGACTGTAACGTTCTGGCCATCACCGTTTTTGAAGAAGTACGGACCAATGATTCCACCAGCCCATAAAGCGCACGAAACAGTCAGTTTTTCTGGATGTAACGGTGTTTCGACATACACTTGAAGATTAGCTTCACTCCAAATGCTGCAGTTTTGTTTGTTGACGTAGCCATTCAACCAGAAGTGCGCTTCATCGCTAAACAAAACTCGCTTATGAAAATCTCGTTTTGGGCCCTTGATGTTCGTTTAGCTTCAATTCTTGCAATTGCCAAACCAAACTGAGAATAAATCACTTGACAGCTGTTAAATGCGAACTTAAAGTTCTATACATCTATAAAAAACACCCTTTATTTGTTTCTCATGAATTGCATAAGGATTTTCTGAGCCCCATATTCAATACGCTTCATTAGAGAAAATGTGATTTTTCTTCGAAAAATTGATATTGACTTCACTTTGCTTTATTAGCTGTTGAACGAATTGCCAGAATAGCAAGTTATGACCAAAAAAGTAACCAATTCTAGTACTATCTCTTTCCAGCCACTTTTTAGTACAACTGGTTACCGTTTGTGGTCATAACTTGCTTAGTTTTCAAGATTTCGACTTGTATTATATAATTAAACATATTTGCTTTAATTGGAAAAAAAATTTTAGGTATTTTTTTAAAAAAAAGCAAAGAGGGTAGTTTATTGTAAGTTTTGGCAAAAAAAAAAAACACTTTTTTTCGCACTATCCGCAAAAAAGAAAAATTTTTTATTAAAGCCACCACGATTAGCTTTCCAACGCAAAAGAAATCAAGTCGATATATTGAAAACTTAGCAAGTTATGACTTTTTTTTTTAATTAAAATTTTTTTTTCCAATGTCCGCTCACATCAAAATTTTATGGAAAATGTTACTTTAGTTGATTTTTAAAATAATAGCAACTTAATTGAACATTGTTCAGACTAAATACAAATCTAATCCAATTCAAGTTCGAAGCTTATGTGGGATTTGGATTCATTTTTCCAAAACTTAAAAAAAAGAAAAAAGGCTATTTAAGGCTATTTTGAGAATGAAAAAAGGCTAGGAAACAAGGTAGAGGCTTAATCATAAATTTCAGGGCTAAATGGCAGAAAAAGGCTAAAACTAGCTTAAAAAGTTCTAAAGTGGTAACGCTGGTAGTATTATTGAAATTTCTCGGCTATTTGTTTACCGAATTTTTGATTTTTCACAAGACATTATAACTGTCATTTATAATAAAACTGCGTAAGACGTTTTCTTGTCGGCTTTGTATTGTAAACTAATGCACCAAAAATTTTCGAAATATAGAGGTAGTCGCAATTTTTGACTCATAGCTCCGCCATTTATGAACCCATCCAGCTGATTTATGGTTAGGATACTATGAATGTGATGTTTGAAAAAACTGCGTACTACTTTTTTTCATTTTAGATAAAAAAACGCGAAAAAACAAAGCAGCAATTAATGAGTATCTAAAATTTCGGTTCTATTTTTGATATTCCTCGGTCATTTTGCACAGCTATTGTGGCCGTTAATGCTTCTTAACTAAGTGTTCGCAAGTTCGAGCCCTGGTAGAGTCAACTAAAATTTAAAAAAAAAAATTTAAACCCGATATATTATGTAATAAATAAATACAAATTGAAGAAAAAGAAAAATCAATGGAATAAAAAAAACTTTATTTATAAAAAAAATTTAAATTAAAATTTTTTTAAAATCATATTAAAATATGTATGTATAAAAAAAAAATTAAAAAAAAATTTCTTGCCTTGACCGGGGGTTGAACCGCAACATCTGCAGTTGAAAGCTATTTTTAATATCTTTGATTTAAAAATATATATGGTTAGAAGCAATCATAAATCTAACCATACTATGTTTCCACCAGAATATCGTTGCCTCAACCATATTTTTTCTTTGCGTGCACCATCGAATTTCGTTCATTATTTAATAAGAAACAAATATAATTCTGTGTCAATATAAAATCATCGAGTATGTGTTACTAAGTTATTTTAGAAGACTACCTACAATTTTAAAGAACCTAAAAGTTTTTCTTATAAAGTTATTTCGAGTAGGGCAAACGATATTATTTTCATTGCCATTTCGCTAATTGTGAACCACACCTGAACCACACTAATAAAGTTAATGAGTTAACTTCGATAGTAAGTCAATTTTTACTTAAGTTAACTTAATTAATTTTTCTTTATTAGGCCGACAAAGAAATAAAATATAAATTTCTATTAGTGTATTAACAGCAGGAATTTGTAAGTTTTTCGTCGTGTGAACTTTCAAGTTTTCTCCTCCTTTTGATCCTAATTATGCTAATAATTTTGAATAGGTATTAAATTAATATTCTTTAATGCAGATTTCGTACTGTTGTACAGTGTAATAATTTTCACAAATGTGCAATATTACAGACGCTTGTTTGGCTTAATATTTTGTTTATTGGTTGATGCATAACCAACACATGATATGTATTTATGGAATAATAGTCTGCAGGTAAATTTTTTATAAGATACATTTTAATTAACTTAAAATAAGCAAACACAAATAAGTATATGTTGTCATAATTATTAATTTGTATGTCTTAAAACCGATTTTAATTGCATACCCCGGTTTATGCCTAGACATGCTTTACATAAAACATTTTTTTTTCAAATTATGACACAACCAAATTTCATAATGATTAAGTTTTTACTTAAACATAAAAAAGTAAAAAAAAATTTTTTGTGTAAACTTTAGAAATGGTGATAGTATATTTATTGAATGTTAAATATTTTCAAGAGCATTCGGTTAAACTTTGCTAAAAGCTTTTTATTATGAATAGAGAGTTGAAAATAATTTGATATTTTTAGAAATTTTTAGGAAAGAATACCGCAATATAACTTTGCGAAGAGAGCAATTAGTGATAGAATTTCTATCAAAATAATTACATTATTGATGGGCAAAAATTTTTGTTTGTTTCTTTATTATACTGTAAGTAAGAAGGGTGCATTTCAGTTTGTGATTCCGTTTATAATTTCTACACCGTACGTGTGTCACCCTGGAAAGTTAAAATATTCTGGATTGTTATAAGTAGCGGATGTCTGTATGAATGTTCAAATCAACTTTCTGAAATCTCTAGAAGACCTACAGAAAAGCAAAGTATCCAATTAATTGAAAGTTGATCGGTCTATAAAAGGCTGAGCTATGAGCTGCGAAGTATTTTCTAACCATTTTTCTGAGAGGGTTTTTGCGTATTTTATCTAAAATAAATACAAAACGAACAATCATAAGCTTGTGTAAAAAATCAGAGCAATGTGTCTACAAATGCCCTAGAAAAATCAAAACTACAACCGAAGTTTTAGTTTTCCATTAATTTTTGTTTTGTTTCTTATGGAAATTTTTAAGATGTGCGTGAGCGTGTTGTGTGTGCACACAAACACGCAACCATTCAATCGGTCTTATAAAAGGTGATTTTATAAGAACTATCGGAAATTTAAAAAAAAAACACATAAAATTCAGAAAAATGCATGAAATATTTATTTGGATCGATAGTTGGGTCGATATAATTTAATGTTTGAAGATTATTTCATGCAAATGTTGGCCGCGGCTGCGCCTCAAATGGTCCATCCGCTTAGTCCAATTTTGGCATACTCTTTCCAACATTTCGGCCGGTATCTCACGAATAATGTTGGCAATGTTGGCAATGTTGGCTTCCAGTGTGTCAATCGAAGCGGGCTTGTCCCTATAGACATTAGCCTTAACATAGCCCCACAAAAAATAGTCTAGAGGTGTTAAATCGCACGATCTGGGCGGCCAATTGACTGGTCCCAAACGTGAAATAAACTGTTCACCGAACTCGCCTCTCAATTGGTCCATTGTTTCGCGTGCTGTGTGGCATGTGGCACCGTCTTGTTGAAACCACATGTCATGCAAGTCAAGCTCTTCCATGTTGGGCAAAAAAAAGTTTGTTATCATCGCACGGTAGCGCTCACCATTCACAGTAACGTTGTGATTCGCATCATCTTTGAAGAAATACGGCCCAATGATGCCGCCAGCCCATAATCCGCACCAAACGGTTGTTTTTTGTGGATGCATTGGTAGCTCTTGCAATGCTTCTGGCTGCTCTTCACTCCAAATACGGCAGTTTTGCTTGTTCACGTATCCATTCAACCAGAAATGAGCCTCGTCGCTGAACACAATTCTTGGATAAAAAAGTGGATCTTCATCTAACTTTTCAAGAGCCCATTCACCAAAAATTTGGCGTTGTGGTAGGTCGTTTGGCTTCAATTCTTGCACCAGTTGTATCTTATAAGGCTTCACACCCAAATCCTTCCGCAAAATTTTCCACGTAGTGGAGTAACAGAGGCCCAATTGCTGCGAACGGCGCCGAATCGATAATTCACGGTCATCACCAACACTGGCCGATACGGCTGCGATATTTTCTTCAGTTCGCACTCTACGTAAGCGTGTTGGTGGCTTAATGTCCAACAATGTAAATTTGGTGCGAAATTTTGTTACAATAGCCCGAATAGAAGCCTCAGTAGGTCGATTAAACTGACCATAAAATGGAAGAAGCGCGCGATGAACTTTCTTAACAGAGCACGCATTTTGGTAATAAAATTCAATAATTTGCAAGCGTTGTTCGTTTGTAAGACGATTCATGATTAAATTATAGACCAAACTGAAGATGTTTGACAGTGACACAAGATACAAAACGTGCGTGAGCTGTCAAAACTAGTGTTGCCAAAAAGATAATAGCAAAAAAATCACTCTTTACAAACGAGTGTATGGGTGTGTATTTTGCCATATATGCAATAGAATTATGAAACAGAAACCTTATTGAAAGAGAATATTTTGATTTTTGTCGTTAATTTGAATTTCTTTATTATGTTTATCTTAAAAAATGTATGCAAACATTTTAAATTAAATTAAATTTAATTTATTCTTTAAATTTCTTTTTTTATATTTTAAAATTGAGTACTTATAGACATTTTATTGCTTTTATACATTTTTGATTTTTTTTAATCCCATTAATTCGAATTTCTTTAACTTAAATTTATTATTTATTTTGAAATTAATAAAATTTATTCAAAAAATTTCAAATTTCTTCATATTCCGTATTAAAACTATAATTTATTTAATTTCATTAAAACACGATATTTCTTTTCATCTTCTTTTTTCATAATTTTTTTTACTTATTTATTTGTTAGTATTTTAAGCACTTTTTTTTAATGAATTGAATATTTCACCAGTTCAATCACTTGATTGCCCATGTACGCTATTCTCGTGAATGGGCCACTTTATTTGGTCCAGATACGCATTTTTGGATATTAGCAATCAGCGAAGTGACAATGAATTCCAAGCTATACAGTGAGTTAATTTGCTTTGATAAGAAAAGACATTACCCAAAATTGGTTAGATAAAACTCTTCATAGATAAATTAGTTTTGATTGAATAGGTTTGGGAAGGCGACTTCTTTTATTAGAAAAGGCTTTCTTTTATATAGAGTTTTTGGTAAAAATCCGCTTAGTAGCTTTATATATAAAATTATTATGGCCTTTAACCTAAAGTATGTTTTGCATTAAAAACACTTTTGTTTGGTTGTTTAAAAAAAAAAACGTGAATATATAAAATACTTTTCGTAAACGTGCATGATTATGAGTGAGAATACTATACGATTTTTTCTTGAAGTCAGAAAATAACATTTTATTTTTCAGATACAAAAAAGTATTTAAAGTAATCGTGGACAGGTTTCATTTGTAGCCAGTGTATGTGCGCATTAAACGTGTTATTAAAAATAATGAATTGGTTATTTGCAAAGAAGGTATATAAGTGGAATGCTAGAGCAAGTGTAAAGTAAATTCAATTCATTCATAACAAATTTGTTATCTCTTAATAAAAGTGCAACATGCAATTGGATATTTAACGTTAAAAAGTTGGCAAGATTACTTAGTACCTCGCTGTGTTTTTATAAAGGAGTGTGAGCACTAAGTCTGCTAAATAATTACACTGTGTTTTTAACACGTTACGTTAAATGTGTTATATGCTATGTTAAATGTTTGATGCGTTTTAAATTGAACCGACCACACAATTAAGTCATGATTAATGTTTGCACGTACCTTGCTTTTTGTTTCAATTTCATTTAAGCAAATAACATTTTCATTAGATATACAAATGAAAGTTTTATTAAAATGAAAGTGTTAGCTGTTATTGTTTCTAAAAATTTTCATGTTAAAATTAAAATTACGAAAATTTAAGATAAGTTCATTGCAATTATTACTCATATAAACTCATTAAATAAACTTGGCAAGCCCATATGATTCATAGTGACTGTTTAAATACTGACAGAAAGAAAGAAATATTTTGTGTGCATATTTATCCGATATGAAATACAAAAAATATACGAGTATTATTAATTTTTTTTTTTCAATTTAAGTAAGCAAATGAAATTTTATTAAAACAAGTGGAATCCTATATACGAGTACTTTCACAGTATTAGCCAAATAGTCATATTTATTTATTTATTTAATTATTAGTCTATGGAAAGTTTTCCTTACAGACATTTGTATTACAATGTTATTTAGTACTTGAATTATTATTTATAACAGTATAAAGAATATAACAAAAAGTATACAGAAACTAAGACTCATAGCAATATAAATACCAGGTATATTATGAATTTAGAAAATCAATTATTAATTTTTTAATAACATTGTACATTCTTCTTAGCGGATCGGCATCCGCAAAATTGGATCTATAAAACGATAGCGGTACATAATAACGAGATAGTCGCTGTGATACGTTAAATTAAATTTCTTTTATTAAAAATCCAGCACTTAATAACATCCAAAATAAATGACACATTCAGCATCGTTGTACGGCTCTTTAAAGTTGGTAGTTTAATAAGAGCAAGTCGTGCAGAATATGATGGCAGGTTGAGAGGATCAAAATGTAGACTTCTTAGACAAAACAACAGAAACTGTTTTTGGACCGACTCGATTGAATTGGAATGCACTTCGTACATGGGATCCCAGATAACAGACCCAAATTCCAAAATTGGACGTACTAAAGCAGTATACAAAGATTTAGTAATATATGGATCTTCAAATTCTCTAGACCAGCGCTTTATAAATCCCAGCGTGACCCTAGCCCTGTTAACAGTACTTGTATTTAATATGCGGGGTGAAAGTCAGTTTTGTGTCAAATAATATTCCAAGATCCTGGAAAGTGTTCACAGCAACCACTTGAAAACTACCAAGCATATAATTTACGGCTTTTGCATTATATCTTGCAAATCGCATGAGCTTACATTTTTTTTTTTTTATATTGAGTTCCATTAGATTTACATTGTACCATTCGTAAAAAGAATTCAAGTCAATTTGAAGACGCTATTGTTCAATTTGATTCTCATGTGAAATGAAAATTTTTGAATCATCAGCATACATTAAGATATTTGAAAACTTTATTATCTGAGGTAGGTCATTAATAAATAACGAAACTAATAAAGGGCCCAGGTGGCTACCTTGTGGAACTCCAGATGTCACCTTAATACTTTTTGAAAACACGTTTTTAAAGCAAACCTTCTGTGTTCTATTTGATATATATGACTGAACCCAATTGACTGCACCATCGGCAAAATCCAACTTACGTAATTTATGAATCAGAAGTATATGATATAAAGTCAGTATATATGACATCAGTCTGCTTCTTTTGTAAAAATCCACGATTAATTATAGTTGTCAGTTGAAGAAGATTAGTTGTTATAGAACAACTCTTTTGAAATCCCTGTTGAAAAGGAGATATAAGATTTGAGATTTTATATTTTCAAATAATTTAGGTATAAAGGTTAGCTTAGCTATACCACGATAATTTTCGATTTCAGATTTATTACCGGATTTAAACAAAGGAACAATATATGAATTTTTCCAAATTTGTGGTAGATAACTATATTTAATTGATGTATTGAACAAAATTGTTAAAGGAATAGATAAGGCTTAAGCACAATTAATCAAAATACTGCTTGGAATATTATCTGGACCATACTTATACGAAAACCATACTAACATCAAAAAATGGAAATGATATCGACTGGTTCCCATATAGATTATACGGATAGCCCATAGAATCATTGTACTTCTTAGTAGTAAAAAAAAAGTCGGCAAACATGTTAGATATGATTGTATCGTCACTTGATTTGGACTGTTGAAATGACAGCATTTACGAATTTATAAAATGATCAGGGTTACGTTTTAAATTAAATTTAGTTTCATTTAAAAAACAGTCATAACACTGTTTATTTATCTTATAAATATTATTCAGCTAGGCTCACTGAATATTTAAGATAATCAAAAGCAGATCCCGTTAGCTTATACTTTTTATAACATTTATTTTTTTTATTTTTGGCATAAGATAAAGCTCTATTGCACCATGGCGGCCCAGAAGAAGATTTTAATTTATGCTTTGGAATACATATGTTCATAAATGAAGATATTTTATCATAGAAAACAGAAAAAGACTGATCCATAGCCTTGACAGAATTACATGGAAATGACAAAATAGTGCTCCAATTTGTATTCAGAATATATTCATTTAAAGCAAAATAATCAGTTTTTTAAAAGAAAAAACTTTCTAAATATTGATAGATGACGATATTTTTCTTTTCGGTGTATAATATATTAGCACTTCTAAAGCTGGATGATGTCGATACTCAGGAACAATAATGGGATCAGAGCGTTTGACATGGCAATCTTCTTTTTGATTTACAAATATCAGGTCTAAAATCTTATCATGATCATTGAGTATTCCATTTATCTACCGCTACATTAGTTTTTGTTTTTTTTATCGTCGTATATATATTCCCGAACTAAAGTATTTTCAGGCCAGAATTTCGGATCATTGACACATTGATAATATTCATTTTGTAAATTTTTCTTTTTAATTATATTATATAAATAATTTTCTTTGAATACCAGTTTTTTCTTAATCCTAAAATAAATAATTAATTTCATTTTACGTATTTTTTTATTTATTTTAAATAATAAAATATTTCTAGATACTCAACTTTTCAATAAGAAAAAGAAGTTATAAGAAAGATACCTAATAGGAATAGAACATGTTTAATTAAATATTTAACATCAAATAAAGAATTTCAAATCAACGACAAAAATCAAAATATCCTCTTTCAATAAGATTTCTGTATTCATGGTTCTATGACACAAAAGGTATTTAAAAGGTATATAAACCGACTGCCTGGTTTCGTGTTTGTGTGTACGCAGCTTAAAAATATTTATAAAAACAAAAGGGAAATTAATGAAAATTTAAAATTCGTTTGTATTTTTTTTTCTCGATTGTTTTGATTTTGTGTCTGTCTAAGCCAGATTCTTGTTTAATAATTTATTTGTTTCAATTCGTCTGGCAAGTTTGCTGGAGTCCAAATTTCTCTTTATTTATGAATTTTATATTTGTTGCTTATTTGGAATTCGTCAAAGTTAACCACTTTCGGTGTAAAACAAATATACATATAATAACTTACTTGTGTCAGAGCAACGGAGCAATAAAGGTCACAACACCAGGAGTTTTTAGATGTAATGTTGTTTAATCAATAAAATTTAAATAGCAGCCTGTGCGCAGAAACGTTCAACAATTTGACATACTAAACTTTTCTGTAGGTTTTCTAAAGACTTCAGAAAGCTCATTTCAACATCCACAAGAACATCAACATCAACTCAGCTATATATTTTAACATCTGACCTCTTGAATTACAATTAGTAATTACCTCAGTTGCACTATAGGAATTCTTTCCAGTTTTTCTCTGGAGAGTTTTTAATAATTTTTTATTTGAAATTCTTAGAAGTTTTCACTTTAAAATAGTTTAACATTTTTGTCACGCACTCTTTAAAAAATTTTTTTTCACTTACGCTTAGGCGCACTCACAACATTTTATTTTTGTATCACATCCCTACTCAGGCTTACATGCTTTCCAAAAAATTTTTAATTTTACAGACGGGCCTTGTGGTTTTTATGACTTTAAAAAATTCTGTCCTATTTTTGACTAAAATTAATTTAATTGTTTTTAAAGAGTTATTCTTTGAGTGATTTGTCGGCCATATCAGACGGTTGTAGGTAGTGATGTCTTAAGTAACCAAAAACGGTTCAAATTACACTATTCGTCTTTGTTATATAACCTGCAGAGCTCGTTTAGGCTGATCCTTTGCCTTGCCGAATCAGACCTAGTAAGTCAATTTTTCTTTTTCCAGACCATATTTTTGCTATCTAATACCCGTGGGCTCCAACCAATATTGTTCCGATTCCATTTCCAGCCACTCCCTAAATCTGGGCTTAGCAGAGCTCCAAGGCAGAATAGTTTTCAGCCAATGAAACTGCTAGCCGTACTGTACCTGGCACCCATATCAAGGAACTATGTTATTAGACGTGTTAGATAATCCCAGACCTGTTTCGCTCTTATCTCAAAAGCACGGTGTGCCTGAAATGTTTAAGTCTGAGCTGAATAAGCCAGAGCTGAAGTTTAAAATTTTAATAAAAAAAGAGGGCAGAGAAACTAAATAAGAATGTTGGCAAAAAGTTTTTTTTTTTAATAAACAAATTTTATATGCTGGAATTTCTAGCACTTGGAAAGATATTATTTCGTTGTAGAACATTTTAAATTACATATAGCAAAAGCTCTCTTTTTCTTATCCACCAGTCGATTTGTGGATTGTTTAGCAAAAGCCGAATAGAAAAATTAAAAAATTTTTTGTCCATCACACTTCCAGTTTTTCTTGATATAACATAAGTTTTCATATACAAATAATGTTACTGTGGTTTTTCAAATGTAATAAAAAAAATTTTTTTATACTCCCAACAATATTAAAGTTTTAACTACTGGCCTGTAATAAAACCTATTGGGGTTAACAATTTTATTAAATAATAATTTATTTTATTGGGAAATAAAAAGAAAAATCTATTGTTTTTGTAGGAGGTAAACGAATTTTACAAGTTTTGTTCATGACAGCTGGAAGTTTATTTCAAAATAAAGAAATCAATACTGTAGGTTGGTAGAATGTTGTAATAAATTTTTCAATACTTAATTAAAGTTTTAAACTACAGGATGTAAAACATATAAAATAGAGCAAAGAAAAAAGAAACACAAATTTTGCTAGAGTAGAAAAAGCACGTGTTTAATCGAGTATTACTCGCTGTAACTTTGTGTTAGAATAAGCTAGAGCTCTCGACCTCTATAGCTGACGAATGCCTAACATAACTAAACCAAACTTGACATAAAAATAATAAACTTTTCATAACAAGATGTGGAGCTATAAAAATATCATAAAAATATATAATTTCCTTCGTAGCCAAGTTTTACGACTTCTGCTTCACTTGATGAACGCATTTAATACATGCTTGTATCTATAAGTAATTTTTTGTTGTTGCTGCTATTTGTTTTTTATTTTTTCTCCAAAAAATATTCTTATTTTCTGTGCTGGTACGATATTTTTTTAAGCTTATTTATTTCGTCGTTTCTATTCAACAACACCCCCTTTTTTGTATTCTAAAAGAAATCTAAAGATTGCGCCATTGCTAGGAACGAAACAAAAAATTCTTTGTGTTTATTTATTTTTTTAAGCATTATTACAAGGAAAAGAATATAAAAACTTGCTGTTGTTGTCACTCATAAAATATCCAAGCAGTAAAAAAGGTTTCCCTTAACAAATCCTTAATGAATAGAAGGTATAGGAATCATGGTAACCAAATAAATAAAAAAGGAACTTGTTTAAAGTAGAGTTTACTAAAAAGAAAGAAACATATTACAAAAGGTAAACAATCAACTGTTTCATTTATTTATTTAATTTTTTGTTATGCTTGGGAGTGTAAAGATTTAATTTCTTATTTTCAATTTCCAGGAAAAAATGTGTTACTCACAACACTAATTTAAATCTAACTATTAATAAAGTAAAGGTTTTTCTTCTGTTTCATTTGGTTTGCAAATAAATGTAAGTATATGCGTTTAGGTTTATCTGAAGCAGATACGGATTCAGATTAAGCTTTTGAGGGAGGAAATTCTACTAATCAATTTTTTACGGTTTTATTGTGAAGCGTTTATAACTGGGCAATGCAAAATATTGAAACATTCGGCAAATAAAAAGATCAGTTATAATGACCTCTGCTGTTTATGTTATAAGAATAAAGCAACTACAGAATATATATGTATTGTTACGCAATAATAGTCTAATTTGGAACAGTTTTCGTTACTTACCTACAACCGTCTGATGTAGCGAACGAATCTAACAAAAAAGTATCTAAATTCTTTTTGTAATATATGAGAGTAATTTATTTATTGTTGTCAAAAACTTGTAATGGGTGTCTCAGTAAGAGCAGCTGTCACATATGTATGCTTATTCCGATTATTAAAAATTGAGGTCTTTACGAAAGTACAAAGCGTTTATTAAAAAAAAACATTAGTAAAAAAATTAAGCCCTTTTAAATCTGAATGGCTTTGTAAATATACAAAATTGCCTAATTTGGGACTCAAAAAACCTCTTGCATTCCATGAGAAACAAATGCGCTCATAACGACCAACTATCTACTGGTGATTTTTGTCAGCCCTTACTTCGTTTAAAATGAGGCCGAAATTGCGGTAACTGCATTCATTTATTGCAGTATGTAATGAAAATGTGCTCTCTTACTGTGATTCAATAAGAGATTACCTTGGAAAAATTTTAAAATTTTTTATTTTTAACAAAATATTAATCTTTATTTGTGCTTAATTCCATAAATTGTGTTGGTTTTAAAATTTATTCTTTTACTCATGATATTCTCATGAGTTATTTACTCAGTACAATAAGTACTGAAGGGGAGAGCATACCTATATGGATATTTCATCAGACGCTACTCCGAATCTCCAGTAGGTTACTCCCAACGTTTCTTGCAAACATTAGAACCTTTATATTGTAAAAGCAATTGACTAAATAAGAATTATTAATCAATAGTCACAAAAAGATTCAAATATTCAATCAAAAAACTCAGTAAGCATTGAACTGAATAAATAAATAAATTTCCCAACCAACATTTTTAATATTGAAAACTATATATTCTATTTTTATTCTTCTCTTCTCTTTTACATTTGAATGCCCGGTGGGTATTACTGAATGTAATTAAAAATGTCCATATAGGTATGCTCTCCCCTTCAGTACTTATTGTACTGAGTAAATAACTCATGAGAATATCATGAGTAAAAGAATAAATTTTAAAACCAACACAATTTCTGGAATTAAGCACAAATAAAGATTAATATTTTGTTAAACTTTTAAATTCCAAATAGAAATTATTACATATTTTTTATTTTTAATAAATTAAATTTTAATTGAAAGTAATATTTTCATAACATGAACTTTTATTTTGCTGGTTCGTGTAAAGATAATTTTAACACAAAATTGTTTGTAGAAAACTTTAATTTAAATTTTTTTATTTCTTGTTTGTTGTTTTGAAACTTTTTGTTTGCCTATTGACTAAAATTTTTATTTGGTCGATTGGTATAATGAAATAAGTATTAAAATGTTTGGGCAGGAATTTAACAAAACTTGGGAGTAATCTACTGAAGATTCAGAGTAGAGTCTCATGAAACAGCTGTACATATAGACTTTCCCTCTTAGTAATTAAGCAACTTTTTAAAAATTTTCTGTGACAATATCATGTTGAAAATTTTGCACACCAACATAATTTTTTTTTATTTAATAATTTCTTACATTTTTAGAAATAAACGGAGATATGAATTTAATTTTTAAGCAATTGTTTTTTTTTTTTTTTTTGCCTGATTTAATTTTTCGATTAGACTTTACTTTCAAAGATTTTCACTTTCCACTTGCTTTATTTAAACTGAAATGTAACTTAAACTGTCAAGTAGCTTTATTGTGTATCAAATAAACAATTTAATAACCAAAATAAACAAAAAAAAACAGAACGAATTTATTTTAAAATAAATAACAAAATCATGCATGACATCCTTTTCCGGTGCTTTTAAAATTTATAAACATTTTACGTATACAATAATACACACTCAGCCATCCACTATCTTATATTTACTTACGAGTATGCTGTCAAATTTAATCTAAGATCTGAGCTCAATATAGAAATTGCTTTATTTTATTGTACAAAAATATTTTCCTTTGTGTTTGAACTTATTCGCTTGTTTGCGTATTGTGAAGTTTGACTGTTACAATCATTTATTTTCATTGAATTTAATTCAGGCAAGTGCCATGTAATTAATATTTAAATTTATCTTTGACAAAATTTTATTAAAAAAAACTTGATTTGCAAAATGTGGCCTTTATATCTCTTCCCCTTTTGAAATAAATAAATTTATTTTGCAGCACACAATCAAGTTAATATTTTTCTACATGTAATCAATAAATATTAATAAAAATTAAAAAAAAGAAAAGTGTTTTCATAAAAAAATCTTTTTCCAATTTCAAGAATTAACTTTGCTTTTACATGCTTCTAACTCCTTTGCTTTAAATAGCCCAGACAATTGTCATTAAATAACATATTATGAATGAATTTCAAGTAATTAATTTTATATTAAATCTCTTCTGATTTTATTGAAAAATTTTAAGTTATTTAATTGTTTTATACTATAGTTTTAAATCGCTCTTAAGTAACCAATAGCAAATTCATTAATTTTCATACCGCCTGTTAAAGCATTTGTAATTATTTTATTACAAACGATTGAACAACTTTGCAAAGCGTATTATCATGCTGCAGCATGTTTTTGATGTTGGAAATTATTATACGAGGGTTGTAATAAAAATTTTATAGCAAGTTGGTTTTGCCTAAACACTAAAAAAATACAAACTTTACAATTTTGAACCAGACGACCACTAAGGGCCACTATTACAACTAGACGATAACTAAAAGTAAATAAACAGTTATAAATATTTGAATTCAAAATATAAATGACTGCAAGTGCGTGCGAAAAATACATATTGGATGTTATAATAGCTGACTCAAATAAATATGAGAAAATGGCACCTGTTTAAATTTAAGTGAGCTTTATTGTAGGTTACAAAAGCGAGGAAGCAGAAACTTATGAAATGTTTTTAATAAATGTTGCTAGGTTGCTCACTAATAGTGGAAGGGTCGATCTTGGCGACTCCAAATCTAAAAAGTGGCAGCAAGACGTGTTAAAAAAATATAATCAAAAACTCTAACAGTGATTTCTTTTCTGCTACACTACATTTGTTTACAGGACCAGTGCGTATCCGTTTAGGCTTAGCCTCAAATAAAAATATATTTAACTAGGAGGGCGGATTGACATTGAAGCTACATGAATAAAAAAAAACATTTTTTTTTTTCGAAAACCATTTTTAGCTCAATACACTTAGTAAGACGATATTCCAACATTTTTATACCATCTGAATAATACGACTTAGGGAACCCCTCAAAATACGCGTTAGTTTCGGTAATCACTTCTTCCTTTGATATGAATTCTGCGAGCCAAATTTTCTAGTTTGGAAACAGGAAAAAGTCACTAGGAGCTAAATCTAGACTATAAGGTGGATGATCAACCAATTCTAAGTGTATTTCATGTAATTTTAGCATCGTATCTAATGCTGTGTGAAGCGGTGCGTTGTCTTGAAGAAAGAGCAAACGCGGCACCCACCTTGCCGATAGCTTTTTCATATGCAAATGTTCATGCAAAATGTTGAACACACGTTCATATGATATGTTTATCATTTCAGCAATCTCACGTAACTTGACTCGGCGATCATTCATAATGATATCGAGGATTTTCTTGATATTTTTTTCAGTAACCACCTTCCTGTTCATGGTATTGTTGCAGTGCTTGTTCGGCTGCGTTCAAATTCAGCAATCTAATATTTTACCATGTAATCCGACGGAGCAGACTCACTGTAATGCTTATCGAGCTTTTCTTTTGTCTCTTTCGCCGTTTTCCCTTTCAAATAATAGTGTTTAATCACTGCACGAAATTCACTTTTTTCCATTTTTCAAGAAAAACAAAAGTTGCTTACTTCAAACGACCACAACAAATTAACTAATCGATGAATTTGGGTGAAATCTGCTGCCATCTACCGCTAAGTAGCTTCAATATCAATCCGCCTTCGTATGTACGAGTAAATAAATAAATATTCACTAAAAAAGTATATATCTCTCCTGAATATAGAAATTTCCATTTGTAATAAAAAAAGTGTAAACACAAAAATTTAGCTGCCTAATTTTACTTATGACAAATTATTAAACACGGTAGAAAAAGTATAATATTATTATTTTAGGACTTTTTTGTTTGAAGTACAATACAATTTTTTTAACCTATCATAAAATAATATGACTTAAAATAAATTTTTAAAAGTAGTTATTTAAAAAATTGTTGGCAAAAAAGAGGTATGCCGTTTGGTATATACAGAAGTGGTTCCACATTACAAATTTTATTATATATAACTTGTAATAATGGAAAAATGATATTGGTTACTTTGTCATTTACTCTAACTAAAGTTATTTATAACTATCTGGCACCTATGAGCTGAAGGCCTAAGATGCCATTGCTCCCTTTTTTTCCTCTTACTTTATAATTTATAATTGTAATTTAAGAGAATTAATAAAAAACTAAATGAACCATCTGACACCTTACAATTAAGGTGTAATAATGGCCCTAAATATAACTGCTTAATTCAGTATTTAAGATCCTTGGAATAAAATTATATTTTGCGATTTTTAAAGAAGCTGCTTTTCGCAAGTTTAAAACAACGACTTTGTTACAAAATATGAAAAAAAATTATTATACCTGTTTTAATTTGCGTTCATTTTATTTCTTAATGAAAGCTGAATCCTGCATGATTGAAGATCGTTCTGTCAAAAACTAAGAGACATAAGAGACGGCACAGTCGAATTTAAGTTGTTTTCTAATAATTTTATATCAAAATGAAATACATAACAAATTTTTAGCAAGCAAAATTGAAAATGTGTTATATTCGTATTGAACTTATTTTTAAAATGTTGCAATTTTAATTAAAATTTGTTAATAAGGCCTCGCATATATTACCCCACACACACACAAGCTCACACATTTATTTATGGACATCAGCTCTTTTGAATATATATTTAAATTTATGCGTATATTTTTAAGTTTAAAGGTTATAAAAACATTTTTATTATGCAAAATAATATTTCGTGTATATGTGTGTGAGTGTGTATGTTTGTATTATCCTGGAAGCGTGGAGCATAAATTAAGCATAATTGCAATTTCATTAAGCACGCTTATAGGACTACAGCGAACAATCATGGAAACAATTTATCAGCCATTTTAATACCATTCAAGTATTTTTAATAGTGATGTTAAATTTGTATTAACCAAAATTTTTGTCATTCAATTAAATAAATTTGAACAAAATATTTTTACTTTATTTTGAATGCCCTTTTAAATATTCAAAATTGTTTTACCATACTTGACTAACTGACTAAATAAAAACTAAAAACTTAATAATAAAATAAATAAATGAATGATGTATAGGGTGCATTAAACATTGTATTCATTTTATAAAAATAATATATTAAAAAATAATTTAATTTTAAAAGTTCATAAAAACTGAAGAAATATCAACAAGATTTTTTAATAAACTTTTTTTTTTCTCTTTGGCCCAAATTCGCCCAAAACTAATTGTAATTTATTAAGTTTATTTTTAAAGAAATAATAAATTAATAATACTTTTTCCTTTTCTCATGACATGCTAGTACCAACTAATCTAAAAATGTTATTCAGGGCATGTAATTAAAACTAGGAGAGTGAATAAGTCACCTGGTCACTGCGACCAGAATATACCTATTGTAGTGTCCCAAGTTACAAATCATCCCAGAGTTTAGTATTCGTTAAGAATTCAGAAACTTCTTTGGGTGATTTGACGGTTGCCGACGGTTGTGAATTTTTTCGCTACTCTGATATCTACTATTTGCAGCCAGTACTGTTGCGATTCTCTTTCCAGCCACTCCCTAAAAATTAGCTTAATAGAGCTCCAAGACAGCCCGCAGAATGATTCTGGCCCAATAAATCCATTAGCCGCCCCTTTTCTTGCGAGTTCGTCTGCCTTCTCATTGCCTACATATCCACTATGACCTGGCACCCATACCGAGTGGACCCTGTTATTAGCTGAAGTTTCAGGCAATTCCAGACCAGTTTTGATCTTATTTCAAAGGCACTGAGTGCCAGTAATGCCGCTCTACTGTCTAGATGTGTCTCTTTTTTGTGTCTCTTTCTAGTTCCTATCTTAGGCAGAGCTCTATGGCATGTATTTCGGCCTGAAAAACTGAGTTCTCTTGACCCATACTGACAAATAAACTTTTTCTGTAGTTAAGACCAAATACTTCTGCTCCAACACCCTCAACCGTTTTCGAGCCATCTGTGTACCATACATGTGATCCGACACCGGGTCTGTTCTGTTGCCAATTAACCCTATTTGGGAATGTGACCCTGAAATTACGAGTGAAGTTGTATTTGGTCTGACAGTGATTGCTTAGGGTTACAAATTCCACACCCACATCTCTTAAGATGAGCTTTGCATTGAACTGCAACGCTTCTTTCTTGATAAATAAATGAATTGGAGGAAGGCTTAGCAAGACCTCGAGGACAGCGGATGGAGTAGACCTCATTGCCCCTGTTGTAGAGACGCAGTCTAGTCTCTGAATTTTATTGATCCTTGCCTGCGCTATGACCTAGCTAACTTTTCTAAGCCAGACTGGAGTCGCATAGTCTATCAGCGGTCTAGTAATGGCAGTGTAAAGCCACAGCGATATTCTGGGATTTAGCCCCCAGCTTTTACCAACCAATGTTTTACCAGTCCATATCGTGGCCTTGGCTTTGTCGATGGTCTCGTCTACGTGGATATTCCAAAATGGTCTGTCATCAAAAGTAATACCAAGATATTTAACTTCTCTTGAGAACGGTATACGTTCACCAAAAAGGCTAGGTTCTCTAAAATTGTCCTTGAGTCTTATTCTGGTGAATATTACTATAGACATCTTTTTAAGGTTGATGTTCAATCCCACATTCCTGCACCAGTCTGATACCAAGTTCAGTGCTCTCTGAAATAGGTTTGATATGGTATCCTCAAACCTACATTTATCAGCACAACTATGTGATCAGTATATCCCTGAACCTCAAAACCATTAGCGCTTGTATAACTTGTATAAAGCGGACATTTGTTGGGCAGTGTTATTATTATTGAGAATGTGATGGAATCGTTAACGAAGCTTTTCAAAGGTTCCTTTAAATAAAATAGTAGCGTAAATTAATTAAGACTGCATATTATGTTAACAAAGGAGTATATTGCTGTTTAGTATAACGCATGTGTGTTGACTAGGCTTCGAATTCATTATCTTCAGGTAATTAACGTCTGAACTTCAGCCAATATTATGATCATTACTTAAACCCTAGTCAATAACATAAGAAGCTTGTCCGTAAAATGATTCTGAGTTATAACAGCTAATATGCTTAGTGCAGTCAGAAAGAAAGCAACAACTTCGGTTGTGAGAACTAAAGTTGTTACCAATCAGAAATATAGTTGTGATAATTAAGTTTTTTTTTTGTCAAAACCGGAATTCAATGATACAGTTCAAAATTTGGTTTTCTTAAATATATTTCGAGATGTAGCACCGATTTTTATTGTCACAATTAAAAAACTTGCTGGTCACAACTTAATTTTTTTGGCAACAAATTTAGTTCTCAAAGCTGTAGTTGTTTCTCAGTGTACATTCTGTTTGACTTGTATATGTTTTAGTAGGCGCATTTTAATTGTATATATTTTCAATAGTTTTACAGTTAAGTCACTTTTGTGAGTTGTCACAGGCAAATAATCTTTGCAACGACTTACCGATATTCCTAGACATGCCCTGTCAGCTAATAAAAATGTATTTAGGAAAATTTTAACTAAATATAATAAATGGCATTTAAAGTCATAATTATTTTTAAAATTTAGAAAAGTTTTTTTTTTAATAAAAATTTCTTAAAGCTTGCATTTCCAACATATTTTTATTTAATTTAATAATTTTAAAAATCCAAATAATATATTTTAGTAGAGTAACTAAATTTGTTCTCAAACTTTTGTGTGTAAGCAATAAATCTGTTTTACTTAAATAAATTTATTATCTACTTCAGCAGTTGACAGTAAGCAGAACTGTGAATGCTGCTTCAACGTTACTCTTACTTAACATTCTGAAATAGTACTTCCTTTTTCTTTTTATTTTTTCTTTTAATAAAAACTAATTGCTTTCCATTTCTTGAAATGTAAATTCATACTTGAAACTTGAAACGTTGTTATTTTCATAAATTAACATTTTTTTCTTAAAAAAAAAAAGAAATCCAAAATATTACAAATGTGAAAAAAAAACAATATTTGATGTTTTTCTTTTGCTTGTATTTTTTTAGATTTTGCTTTCTTGCAATGATTTTTTTTTTTTTTTTGATGCACAAAAATGATGAAGTTTCCTTCTATTGAAAATTATTAAGTCTTCTTTTCTTGCTTTCTTCACAAATGGTCTCTCTTGTGTTGGTTATATTTTGCTCCAGTGTTTTATTATTTTCCCTATTCCTTTATTTTATATTATAAAATTTGAAAACATTTATCAAAGCCAAACCACATTTTCAAAAGAAACGTTTTAGGTTCAGCTTTTTATTTAGTAAATGTGGACAAAGCAATTTGTTTAATTTACTGGTAAAATATTTAAAGAATCCATTAGTTGATTTCCAAAACATACATTCAATTTAAGTTGAAAAATTTTAAATGAAATAATAAATATTATGGAAAATAAAGAAGTAAATTGAAAAAATGAGGTAAATATTTTTTTTTTTTTGGAAATTTAAAGTTTAATTTAGGTGTCACATTTTATACTGAATTTAAATTCTGTAAATAAGTAACGGGTGGCCCAAATAAGACCAGCTGATGTGAAACACAAATAACTTATTTATTTTTTAACATATTTTTTTGTTTCTTTTTGCAGATTATAACTGAACTCTTGGAAATTTAAAATGAATACGTACAGTCCACAACAACGCATTAAAATTATCGATTTTTATTATTCTTCTCAACGCTCAATTGTTCTGACGCAGCGAAATTATCGCCATTTTTTTTTAACGTAAGATCAGCGCCCACATCTTCCATGATTACAAGTTTGGTTCGCCGTTTTGAGGAACTGGGTTCAGTTGCCGATCGTCCAGGAAGAGGTGTTCATCGAAATATTCGTACTGAAGACAACGTGGAAGCTGTACAGCAGAGTGTTGCAAATGATCCATCTGTCTCAACTCGTCGCCGTACAAAGTTCAAATTGTGCAACAGCTTCTACTGCAAGACCCCCAACAACGACTACAATACGCTCACTACACTGAACCAAAAATTGTAGGTAAAATTAACGAAAAATGTAGTAAGCCTTTAACGAAAAAAATAGTAAAATCAATAAAAGTTTTATTTAAACCTACACATATATATTCAAATTAACAAATTTTTATTTAAATCAACAGACTTTTTTTTGAGTTAAAATTTAAATAAGTTATATCTGTTGATTTGAATAAAATTTAGTTATTTATTTAACGAAATTTCGTTATATTGTTCGTCAATTTAGTTAAAACAGTAGTAAAAACTTGTATTAGAAACAACACATGAAATTAGTTAAATTTTGCAATATTTAATAAAATTTTTTAGTTAAATTAAATAAATTTTAATGGAAATGAAGAAATTTCGTTGAAATAAAAAAAAAATATTTGATATTTATTAAAACCATTTAAAATTGAAGAGTTTTAGTAAATTTAACTAATCTATTTCAGTTAATTTGAATACATCTTTGACTTTGACTAAAAAAAAAAAAAATAAAAAAAATTTATTGCTGTAGATTTGAAGAAATTTCATTAAAATTAACTAATAAATTTCGTTAAATTGAATAAAATTTTTTAAATTAACAAAAGACTTGTAAAATTGAATAAAAACTCTCATCGAATTGAAGAAATATCATCAATTATGTAAATAAATAAAAAGTAAAACAGTTATAACTGTTACTTGATAAATAATAATAAAAAAAGTTCGCATTGTCAATTTTAGCATTCAAGTGTGCGCTATACTCGTATAAGTGCTATAAGTGTAAAAAAGTGTTTTTTCAATATGCACTTTCTGCATATAGTATGTTCTAGTGCTTTTTATTATTTGCTTTTAGCATCAACATACAAACATTTTGTTATTTCCAAGAATACTATTACTGAAAACAACCTAGAAGAAAACTCTAAAGTAAACTACATACTCGTATATATGTCAACATGGTTCGTAAACTAAAGAAAACCGGTATTATCCAAAAAAGGACATATTCGTTTAAGAAAGAAAAAAGATTTTTCCATTTAGATAAGTTCTATAAGAAGTAATGTTTCGAAAGTAATGAATGCTAATTTAATATTCATGGCCATTAGATTCTCCAGAAAAAAATATTGAAACAAGTATTGAAGCGATTCTTCAGGACAACTGTTATTGGGCAGAAGTTGAAAGCCACTGGATGGTGTCTAAAAACTACCGATTGGCCTTTGTATTAAGTGTAAAATTTACATCCGAAATAATAGATAAATTGCTGCAGTATAAAAATCCTCTCGGATATAAGCTGGTACGATCTTAACACTATGACGCAGTATTAAAAAACTACAAATCCTAATTCGCTTTTTTAATTTTTTTAGATAAACATGAATTTTATACATTTGTACCCAAATGGGGAGTCTTATAAAGGGAGTCCCAACAAGAACGCAAGATTTAAATTTGGCGCCATTCGAAGTGTCATTGTTTGACATTTGAACAATTGTTATTGTTTGCTAGTAGAAGGTACGAGGTTAGTAAAAATGGAGCGCTACACGAATGAACAACGCATTCTCATTGTGAAATTATTTTACCAAAATGGTGAAAGTTCAATTGACTCAGGAACTGAAGCCAGATAACCATTGACAGCGAAGGCAGTTCGTTAATTGGGTATTGGAGAGACAACATGAAAATGCTGATTTTGCCGATAAAATCATCTTCAGTGACGAGGCCCATTTCCATCTTGATGGCTTCGTCAATAGGCAGAATTGTCGCATTTTGGGTGAGGAAAATCCTCGAGTGATTCACGAGAAGCAAATGCATCCTCAACGTGTCACTGTGTGGTGTGGTTTTTGGGCTGGAGGAATCATTGGACTTTTTTTATGAAAATGAGGCAGGTCAAACGCAAACAGTCAATGGTGTTCAGTATCGTGAAATGATAACCAGTTTTTTCTTGCCTAGAATTGACGAAATGAATGCGGAGGGCTTGTGGTTTCAACAAGACGGCGCCACATGTCATACAGCCAGAGAAACAATTCAATTGCTGCACCAGTAATTTCCCGGTCGTGTTATTTCGCGTTTTGGAGACCAGAATTGGCCGCCTAGATCGTGCGATTTGACACCATTAGACTTTTTTCTTTGGGGTTTTTTGAAGACGATGGTTTACGCGAATAAACCGACGACGACTCAAGCCTTTAAAGAGGAAATTGGACGCTGCATTAATGAAATACCGCAGCATTTATGCAAAACGGTCATTGAAAATTTCATTAAAAGATTGTGTGTGTGCCAGCAAAGCCATCTGCGGCGGCCATCTGCCCGATATGTTGTTCCATACATAACCTCATTCTGTCTACTTTACGATATAATAAAGTTTCACGATTTTTTTTTAAATATCGGTGTTTTATTTAAAATTTAAATCTTGCGTTCTTGTTGGGACACCATTTATATTAAATTTGACGCATTTTGCATAAAAGTTAACTATATATTTGAAGATCGTATCCAACAGAATTTTATTTAATGATATAAAAAAATGGAGAATATAAACCAAAGTAAGTGTTTCTATCTACAAATTATTTTAATATTAAATTAATATTTTTAATTTTTTTCTGATGGTCGCTGTATTGGTATTTTTTTCTCTTACACAGTGTTTTAATCCCATCATATAAAGATTTTATCATTGTAAATGGAAAAAGAATATGTAAAAGATATTCAATACGAGACTTCCAAAAAGTTTTATTACCGACAGCCGAAGAAGAACCCTTTATTGTCATTTCAGGTTCTAAATATATATTTGAACCAGAAGAAATTGTGATATATTTTGAAGTATCCAAAAGAATCAATTTTGGTTTGGTTGCTTATTTAAAAATATTTCTATAATATTTCAACAAATAATGATTTAAGTAGTCTCCAAATTTATTCCTTAAATTTAAATTAAAAATAACTTTAATTTAATGTCATTATGTTTAAAAAAATATATTATTTAAAATAAATATTTATATTAAAAATGTAAATGAATATGTGTGGAATAGATTTATAATATCATAAGTAAAGGGTGTTTTTTATAGACGTATAGAACTTTAAGTTGGCATTACTGTTCAAGATGGCGACCGATTTAACAGCTGTCAAGTGATTTATTCTCAGTTTGGCTTGGCAATTCATCAACAACGCTTGCAAATAGTGCAATTTTGAGATTGCCGTTGTTCCCGATTTTCATAAGCGAATTTTGTTTAGCGATGAAGCGCACTTCTGGTTGAATGGCTACGTCAATAAACAAAACTGCCACATTTGGAGTGAAGCTAATCCTCAAGTGTATGTCGAAACACCGTTACATCCAGAAAAACTGACTGTTTGGTGCGCTTTATGGGCTGGTGGAATCATTGGTCCGTACTTCTTCAAAAACGGTGATGGCCAGAACGTTACAGTCAATGGTGATCGGTACAGAGCCATGATAACTAACTTTTTCATTCCTGAATTGAACAACCATGATGTCCAGGAGCTGTGGTTCCAACAAGACGGCGCAACATGTCACACAGCTCCTGCCACAATCGATTTATTGAAAGACACGTTTGGTGACCGCCTAATTTCCCGTTTTTGACCTGCGAATTGGCCTCCAAGATCTTGTGATTTAACACCACTAGACTACTTTCTGTGGGGCTTGACCATGTGGAAGACGACATTCGCCGTGTTATTTCCGATATACGGCCACAAATGTGGGAAAAAGTCATCGAAAATTGGAAGTCCAGATTGGACTACATCCGAGCCAGCCGTGGTGGTCATATGCCAGAAATCATATTTAAAATGTAATGCCACAAGATTATCTTTCGGATAAATAAAATTCATGTCAATCGAATAATTCATCGTTGTTTTATTGCAATTTAAAGTTCTATACGTCTATAAAAAACACCCTTTAGAATATACTATGTAATAAGGAAAAAAAAATAATTGTGAAATGATAAATTGGTAAATTATTAAATAACTGTTTCAATAAATATTTTATATAAGATATATTTTTTTAATTATTTACATTAATGCATTATAAAATACAATAACAATACTTTTTTCTGCAATAAAATTTGATGTGTTTTTAAAACTCTACAATTGTTGTTTTTTAACGCAAAGAAAATTAATTTTATTTACAAAATGTAATGTAAATATTTACTTATTAATATATTGAAGAATTTTAATATATAAATTATGATGAAGAATAATTATTTATTTAAATAACATAATTTTATTAAATTTTATGTTTTATTATGTACTTGTATTATATGTAACAATTTTATTATATAATATTTATAATACTTTGCGAATATACAAACATAATATTTAATAATTTTGTTTTTACGGTTTTTTTTACCAGAAAAGAAATTATATATGTTTCTATTATGGTATTATTTTTTCTGATTACGTTATCCAAAGCGCGCGGGCGAAATATTGATATTTATTTTTTTATAAAAACATCAAAAGCATGTATTAGCAATTGTGTTTAATAATAAAAATAAATATCGTCAATTTTTACTACAGGGCTTTTAATTAAGTCAAATAAATAGACAGTTAAAATGAATAATTATTCTTCAATATGAATAATAAAAATTTTTCAAATTAACAAAAATATTTAGTAAATTTGAATAAAAATTATTAAAATTAACAAAAATATTTAGTAAATTTGAATAAAAATTATTCAATATGAATAAAAATTTACTAAAATTATTAGTAAATTTAACTAATATTTGTATTCAATTTGACTAAATTTTCGTTATATTTACACCATGTTAAAAAAACGAAAATGTAATAGTCATATTGAAGAAATTTCTTCATTTCAGCTAATTTACTAAAATTTACGACACACATGCGTAGACCCAACGAACAAATTTGTTAGTTGAAGAGTGACCTACTTTTATTCAATTCTACACCCCTTTTTACGCTATTGAGTTAAATTTTTGGTTCAGTGTAGGTCTCATTTGGGCCACCCGTTATATATGTATGTAATTATAAAAAAGGGGTTGAACTTTTGGAAAATCGACTATTCTAAAAAAATATGGTGGTAGTATTCTTTTTATTATGAAACAAAAATCATTTGCTAATAAACTAAATGTATTATAATTTTGTGCTATTTATTGCTCACATTTATATTCTACGAGTATGTGTATCTTTAAATCTTATTTTATTTCATTTCAAATTAAACTTTTATGGGTCCGTAATAAAAATGCAATTATTCACAGGCATAAAATTATTTTTTATGTCAAATAACAAGAAAAACGTTTTAACCATATTAGCAGAAGCCACCTCTCCTCTTAAAATGACAAATAAATTAAAAAATGCCTTGAAATGGCAACAACGCAATTGCAGTAATAAAATTTTTTCAATATAAAATTTTTATGATAGAAAATACATTAAAACGAGTTTATTTTACATTCCATATTTTCTAAAAACTTCAAATGAAAAATTATATTAAATTTCGTCTAATAAGTCGTATAAATATTTTTAATATTTTATTACAGAAGATAAATGTTAGATCAGGTGAAAAGTGCTTTCATCATTTTTTTAACCATTAAATCCTTAATTTCTGTGGGATTTCCTGAAAAATTTTTTTAAAGTTTTTTATTTCACTTAAATTCTTGAATTATTTTCCTAGTAATTGTTTTCAAGAATGGCAAAATGCTTCCAAAGCAACTTCTTGTATTATTTCTTTTTAACAGAAACCCGTATGACAGCGATAAATCTCTCTTTAAAATCTCAGTAAGTGCTTGTTTTGTGTCCCTATAAGAGTTAAAATCAGTGCACAAACTTTTGATACTTAGGGCCATTATTACAACTAAGCGATTAATACAAGTAGGATATTGTCGAACAGATAAATGCTTTTTGGTTATAACAAATATAACTAAAGAGTGTATGATGAGCTAAAGATAGGTTTGTGTTGCTCATAACTTTTAATGTGAACTTCAAGCATTTAAAGTTGCCATATTTTCGATTTTAGATATGGCAACCGCAGCAGCCATAGACATTAAATAATTTTTTATTAATACACAAAAATAAAATAATACAATTACGCAATTAAATAACAAATATTAAAATTAAATTTAAACAGTAAAGAATTTCTTAGTTATTTGAAAAATAATTGTCAAGAAAAGGCATGCCGTTGCCATTATGTATTTATAGCAAAGAAAAGTAATCGGTATTCACAACAGTGGTGCCACATAACAAATATTATAAAATTTATCTTATTGAGAACTTGAAATAATGGAAAAAAGGCTATTGATCACTTTATCAGCTATCTGAGACCTAATGAGTAAGTTGTAATAATGGCCTTTAGTGTTATGTGACTCGTCAAAAAATCTGTGTTATTTTGATAATGTGTATACTGGCACACATTACTGTTAGTGCTTTTAGATGTACATGATTTGTTTCGCCATAATTAAATATTGCAAAGTTACTTAAACACAGCACCTTGCATTCAGCTCCAAGAGGCAACTGTTGAAACATCACTGCTGTTGACATTGGCAATTGGCCATTACAAGTAAATACATACGAATGTGAGCCCATGTAATATGTGCGTATGCAAGTATTTATTATAACAAAGTAGGCTGGTAACTGTTAATGGAGTTAACATAACAATAAACTTGACATACTAGTATAAAATTCAAAAATTAACACTCCATATGCAGCCGACGTTATTCATTCATTTATTCAGTCATCTTAACACACATCCATAAATATTTCTTTGCAATAGGTATTTGACATTTTCTTAATGCATTATAAAAATGTAAATAAAATACATGAAATTACGTTTTATGACTTTTATGGTTAATGGCGTTTAGTGTTTTATGAATTGATGTGCGAAAAAAGAAATGTAAAAAATATTTATTTGAAAACATGTTTAATATTTTTATACTTGAATATAAAAGAAAAAACAAAAAAACTGTAAAGACACTCACATTTGTTATGAACATTAGTGAAATAAAAATTAAAAAAGATTTTCTCACAAGTTTAGTTTTTATTTCACACAAGGTAAGCTAATGCTCGAATAAAAATATTTACGTACGACAATGCTTGATAATGATTAAAATAAAAAAAAGATATATTTGCAAGTGAGTGTGTGCTAAGGCAAACACGATTTTCCCAAAGGTATTTTTAATTAAGATGATGACAAAATGTTGAACCATAAATAAGCGCACAGTTAAATCTTAATTTTATAAAAAACTCTAGCTTTAAGAGTAAAACGCAAGAAGCGTTGTAAGTAAAATCATATTAAATTTTTACATTTCTTTTAATGCTGGTAATAAAGATTTAACGCAATAAATTTAATTAGATTTTATTAAAAAAAAAATTAATTTAAAGATACGATTATGATGTTCATTTATTTTTTCACATCTTGTTGTTTTAACGTTTTTTGATCCATTAATTAGTTTTATAAGAAATAAAAACTGGAAATGAAGGCACCGAAACTTTAACCCAAAATATGATTTTAATTTTTATAAGAAAAGACGACGATGACTGTGCAAACATACTTATATAACGGGTGTTTTTTATAGACGTATAGAACTTTAAATTGCAATTAAACAACGATGGATTATTCGATTGACATGAATTTTATTTATCCGAAAGATAATCTTGTGGCATTACATTTTAAATATGATTTCTGGCATATGACCGCCACGGCTGGCTCGGATTTAGTCCAATCTGGACGTCCAATTTTCGATGACTTTTTCCAACATTTGTGGCCGTATCGGAAATAACACGGCGAATGTTGTCTTCCACATGGTCAAGCGGTTGTGGCTTATCCGCATAGACCAATGACTTTACATAGCCCCACAGAAAGTAGTCTAGCGGTGGTAAATCACAAGATCTTGGAAGCCAATTCACAGGTCCAAAACGTGAAATTAGGCGGTCACCAAACGTGTCTTTCAATAAATCGATTGTGGCACGAGCTGTGTGACATGTTGCGCCGTCTTGTTGGAACCACAGCTCCTGGACATCATGGTTGTTCAATTCAGGAATGAAAAAGTTAGTTATCATGGCTCTGTACCGATCACCATTGACTGTAACGTTCTGGCCATCACCGTTTTTGAAGAAGTACGGACCAATGATTCCACCAGCCCATAAAGCGCACCAAACAGTCAGTTTTTCTGGATGTAACGGTGCTTCGACATACACTTGAGGATTAACTTCACTCCAAATGCGGCAGTTTTGTTTGTTGACGTAGCCATTCAACCAGAAGTGCGCTTCATCGCTAAACAAAATTTGCTTATGAAAATCGGGAACAACGGCAATCTCGTTTGGGGCCCATTGTAAGCGTTGTTCAGGCGTGAGTCAATTCATGATGAATTGCCAAGCCAAACTGAGAATAAATCACTTGACAGCTGTTAAATCGGTAGCCATCTTGAACAATAATGCCAACTTAAAGTTCTATACGTCTATAAAAAACACCCTTTACATAGTTTATATAATTATTTATTTAGACTTTTATTTTTATATATAATTAATGATTATTGAGCTTTAGCCTTGTTTTTTATAAAATTATTTATTATTTTCAATATTTCGCCAGGAAAATGAAAATATTTTCTTTTTCATTCATACGAGTACATATTTTGAAAATATGAAAATATTTTCAATGAAAATACTTTTCTTTCTCTTTTAATAAAATTTTCAATAGCACCAAGATTATATGGTCTTCCTAAAATACATAAAGAAAATCTTTCTCTAAGTCCTATTTGTTCGTTTATTAATCGACCTTCATATGAATTGTGTAAATATATGGTTAATATTTTAAAAAATATTACTGTTAATTCCAAATATAATGTTAAAGATTCAATAGAATTTAAGAATAGGATTAAAAACCAAAATATAGATAATAATGATATATTAATTTTTTTTTTGATGTAGTATCTTTATTTCCTAGTATACCCTTAGACCTAGCTTTAGATGTTATAGATAAAAATTGGAATAAATTAGAAAGAAATAAATCTTTATTTTTACGTATTTTAAAATTTTGTATAGAAGACAATAGATATTTTAAATATAATGACAAAATATATATTCAAAAAGATGGTCTTCCTATGGGATCTCCAGCATCTCTCCTATTATAGTTATGAAAAACTTACTTGATTCTTGTATGGAAAAATTAATTATGACAAAATATGTTGATGGTTTATTTTGTATTGTATCTAAAATGGAAGTAGAAAAAATATTGAGAATTTTAAATAACTTTCATGTAAATGAAGAAGAAGAGAAAGAATCAAGGATTCCATATTTAGATACATTAATAATATATTTAGATACATTAATAATTAGAAAAGATGATTGGTATCAAAAGCCTACAGCTTCAGGTAGAATTATTAATTATTATTCAAAACATCCAAAAGTGATGATAATTAATACAGCAAGAAATTTAATAAAAAAAGTTTTAACAATAAGTAATAAAGAGTTTCATAAAATAAATTTTAAAAAAATTAAGAATATATTATTAGAAAATAGTTTTCCAATAAAAATTATTGAGAATCTAATAAGACAATACAAAACAACTCTAACTTCATTTGTTGAACTATACTCGTATATTATATTGTTGTTGTTTTTAATAATATTAATATAATCATATACTTGTGCACATATTAAATAGAAAAGAAAATATTTTTTTTAAAAAAAAAATTTTATTAAAAGAGAAAGAAAAGTATTTTCATTGAAAATATTTTCATATTTTCAAAATATGTACTCGTATGAATGAAAAAGAAAATTTTTTCATTTTTAATAAAAAATTTTTGTTATTTATTATTATTGATATTTATAATTTTCTTGGCGAAATATTGAAAATAATAAATAATTTTATAAAAAACAAAACTAAAGCTTAACAATCATTAATTATATATACTTATATAGTATTTCCTAATCAAATTTATTAATCCATCAGCACCTTCGGTATAGGTTGTTAATTTGTAAAGAAGCCAATTATTAATAGCCGAGATGCCCTCGTAAGCATATTAGTGGGTAGTCTACTAATTTATCAATCTGGGGTCGCAGGCTCGATTCCTGCCTAGAACCTGGGTGTTTAGCTGTACAAAAGATCCTTTGGGTCGCGGTAAACATGACCTTCAAATAAAATTATTATTAAAAATTATCTGCATGGCTTAGTTCACATTTTTCATATATCTTTCACTTTCAGAGTTTTTGCCTGTTCTAAAGATTTATAATTCGGTACATGTTCTTCGTAAGCATCAACTGTTTAATTATCAGAGATGAAAGCAGTTCAAGTGTCAAATAATTTTTTATATTTTGTAATATTGCGCATATGCAAAAATTTGGTAAGTGCAAGCTTGGTAAAATTTGTTTTTCTATTACATACAAATATACAACGTAATTTTGTATTTGTAATATTGCATGAAATTCTGAATACGGCCATGGTGTGGCATTGTTTTCAAAATTGGCTGAGAAGAATTTTAATATTCCAAAGAAGCTGGAGATTGCTTCAAGAATATGTAGCACGCAAGAACACAATAAATATTGAATAAAAACAAGTTAAATTAAGCTGTGCCGAGTCATATATGTCCTTCAGCCAAATATTCACATTTTTAATTTTGCACATTCTTCTTAAATATTTAACAAAAGAAAAAAATATAACAAAACGATGTTTCATGATATGGAACATTTTTATAATTTTGTTTCAATACCTTTTTGTTTGGTATTTAAATACCCAAGAAAGTAATGTCAATCTAAAAATTTCAGCATGGGGTAGTTGATATATTGGGCCATAATCATAGTCGCAAAAAAAGTTGGCTTTTATTAATAGCTGACTTTTGTTCGTAAGAATTATATAAATTTAAAGTCGTTTTTAAAAAGATACCGACTTTAGTGGGACTATGATTATGGGACATTATCTTTATATTTCAAAGTTTTCTATAGAAGAAGGGATGGATAAATCTTAAAAAAAATTAAAGAGTTGACTTTTCTAGGAGTTACCTATATTTTTACACATAAATTTTCAGTTTTTTTTTTGCAATTAAATGTTTCCAAAAAAAGGGCTTGTAAAATATAGGAAAATAAAATAAATCAATAATTCACATCTACCTATATAAAACTTTTTCAGAATATATTATTTTATTAATAACAATTTACTGCTATATGTTACAGCACCTGGTCATTACATCTGGTCAAATGAAAATGTGTATTAATCATTTTTTTTTAAATAATTTTTCTATATCATTTTTATTTATTAAACTATGCAACACAAAAAATGCTATGCTTCTCGTGTAGAATTTTCTTGAGTATTTCCAGTAACAAAACTCTTTTTGTTTTGTTTTGATAGTTTAGTTACCTTATGAACCTTTTAGATAAGACTTGATTGTTCCAAGGATCATGCAATTTTTCTCAAGGCTATATCTCGCAAGCCAATTTTAATTTTATTTTACTGTCTTTGACACAAAAATAGGTTTAGAGTAGGAGAAAAAACTGAAATAACATGGTACACAGTTTTATCAAAAATGACGGTTATAATAACTGTGCAAATTAGAACAATCGGTCCACAAATAGCCGAAAAGAATTAAAAAAATACAACTGAAATTTTACTTTTCTTCATTTCTATGGACATTTTTAAGCTGTACATGTGCGTAATGTATGTTTACACGCTCCTGTTAATAAAGCTAAATATACATGTACTTGCCTTGTGTGTAATAAAACTACGAAAAAGCAATCGTTTGCGTACTTTTGCCGTTAATTTAAAATTCTTTATTTGAAAAATATATATTTATTTCAGTGTTATGTTTGGCTTAAAAAATGTTTGCAAACATGTTAAATTAAATTTAATTTTATTTATTTTGTGTATGTGCATTCTTAAAATTTCTTTTTTTATATTTATTTAAGAAATGAGTACCTACAGGATGCTAGAATTATTTTCTTTGTAATTATTTTATTGACAAAGAAAATTATTTTAGTCAATATTTGCCACTTCACTAAAAATTTGTTTTTTATTTTCTTTGTTGAATATTTAAGTAGAATGTTTGACTACTATAATGAAGCGTATATAAGCCGAATTTAAATAGTTTTAATTTTTTCATTTTTAAAACTTAAAGAGAATAATTCTGATGCAAATACTTTTCTACAAGCAAAACAATTTTCCCTGAACAAAATTCAAATTTAAATAAAATAACTTGTAGAGGAGAAAGGGAAATGTGCCAAAAAAAAGAAAATAAATCTATTTGGTATAAAACCGTGGGCAAAATTAAAGCATGTAAGTAATAAACAAAACATGTCAATGATTTCTTTTCTTTTTCTTTTTGTTCTCTTTCAGGATAAAAAAAACCCCGACAGAAATATGCCAGTGCAAGTACCCTTATATTCCTATTCCTTTAAAAGCAAAAAATATTTCATGAAATACTTAAATGTAATTGTAATTATTATGTACACTTGTGTACCAAGTGTGTATTAGGGTTAACGCTTTTTCGATATTTTCTAAAAACCGGCTATTTAAATAATTCTAATATCTAAAATACAATTCATTACGGTTTTCGGTTTAATAGGCTTAATTTTAAGAATTTAATTTATTATACACAAGGATTGATAATGAAGCTACCTAGCGCTAGATGGCACCACAAACACAAAAACTTTCGTTTGAAGTAAGCAACTTTTGTGTTTCTTGAAAAATTGAAAAAAGTGAATTTCGTGCAAGGGAAAACGGCAAAAGAGACAAAAGACAAGCTCAGTAAACATTACGGTGAGTCTGCTCCGTCAGATTATATGGTAAAATATTAAATTGCTGAATTTAAACGCAGCCGAACAAGCACTGCAACAATACCATGAACAGGAAGGTGGTTACTGAAAAAAATATCAAGAAAATCCTCGATATCATTATGAATGATCGCCGAGTCAAGTTACGTGAGATTGTTGAAATAATAAACATATCATATGAACGTGTGTTCAACATTTTACATGAACATTTGCATATGAAAAAGCTATCGGCAAGGTGGGTGCGGCGTTTGCTCTTTCTTCAAGACAACTCACCGGTTCACACAGCATTAGATACGATGCTAAAATTACGTGAAATACATTTCGAATTGCTAGATCATCTACCTTATGGTCTAGATTTAGCTCCTAGTGACTTTTCCAAACTTGAAAAAATGGCTCGCAGGAAAAAGATTCATCTCAAACGAAGAAGTGATTACCGAAACTAACGCGTATTTTGAGGGGTTCCCAAAATCGTATTATTCAGATGGTAAAAAAAATTGGAATATCGCCTTACTACGTGTATTGAGCTAAAAGGAGACTATGTTGAGAAATAAATGGTTTTAAAAAAAAAATGTTTTTTTCCTACTTAGGTAGCTTCAATATCAATCCGCCCTCGTAGAAGTTTGTTATTTAAAGCTTTTACAAGTAAAATAAAAAATATTTTTAATACAAAATTTTAAACTTTATACTGATGGCCTGTTCAGCGATGTCACAAGAAAACCTAAGCGAACGAAAGCAAAGCACATTTGTATTAAAAACAAAAACAATGTAATAAAATTTGTTTTTGTTTTTAATACAAATGTGACAGCGCTGAACAGGCCATAAGAAGATTTAACTTATTAAAATTATAACGAAATTCCCATTTGAAAGGAATTTTTTTTTCAATACTAATGGATTCTTAAAAAGTACTGGGATGGTTTTCTCTTATAAATTATAGTCCTAACAGAGAACACAATGAAAATTATAAATTTAAAAATATCAATAGTTATAGTTAATGTTATAGAAGTTATGGTTAAAGTTATAGGGCTTCATTAGAGATAGTAGACTAGTCTTTTTATTTTGTCCCTACTAGTTCCCTACTTCCTTTCACTCTTCTAGCTCTATTGCTATTCTTTTTCTTCTTATCCAGGCATCTTAAAAGGTCTGTGCAACCTAAACGAACCTATAGTATGTAAGTAAGAGTTTATTGAGACTTTAAATGAAAAAATAACATTTGTTTTATAATACATAAAAATAAATAAAATAAAGTAATAAGTTTTGTGTGATTCTAAATCGATTAAAAGTTAAAGCATCTTGATTTTATTAAATTAATTTGAGTCTATGAGGTATAATTCAGAAAGAGAAAAAAAATTTTTTGTGCTTGCTCCCGGCACTACGACCGAAGCTATAGTTAACATTAAAACTTAAATTATAAAGAAAATGTATGTGCAATTTCTGTATGGAAAACACCCGATTTTTTGAATAGTTTTCATAAATAATTTTTTAGATGACTTGTTCATCTGGGTTACAGAAATATTACATTAATTTTAAAAATATTTTGTAAAGTTTGTTCAACAAACCGGTTTTTTATCAACCGGTTCGTTTATTAACTGAAATTCAAAAACATTGTTATTAAAAGGCTACCTTTAAAAAAAACAGTAAAAAGGCCAGTAAAAAATCCTTTGCAAAAAATAATTGAAGTACAGGCCCGAATACAGAAAAAACTTTTGCCCAATTACTATTCACGTTACTTTAGAGTGATGCTCAAGAAATGTTCCACACATTCTTAAAGTAACTGCATTTCTTGAGCTACATACATCTTACTTCTGTGTACTCGTAAGTAGTATTTTGTTGTAATTAACTTCCACTTTTCATGTTTATGGAAATGTTTCCTGAAGGCAATCTTGTGCTAAATATTTCCTGTAGGCGCTAAAGTGGAAATCTTAAATAAATCAATGCAAAAGGGTATTTCTTGCAAAAACTGAACTCCATTTTTTTTTCTGAAAATAAATAAATTTAAGTTTATAAGTATTAATTGCAGGTATAGGGTGTTTTTTATAGACGTATAGAACTTTAAGTTGGAATTACTGTTCAAGATGGCGACCGATTTAACAGCTGTCAAGTGATTTATTCTCAGTTTGGTTTGGCAATTCATCATGAATAGACTCACGCCTGAACAACGCTTGCGTAGATTCGTCGAATGGGCCCAAAACGAGATTGCCGTTGTTTCCCATTTTCATAAGCGAATTTTGTTTAGCGATGAAGCGTACTTCTGGTTGAATGGCTACGTCAACAAACAAAACTGCCGCATTTGGAGTGAAGCTAATCCTCAAGTGTATGTCGAAACACCGTTGCATCCAGAAAAACTGACTGTTTGGTGCGCTTTATGGGCTGGTGGAATCATTGGTCCGTACTTCTTCAAAAACGATGATGGCCAGAACGTTACAGTCAATGATGATCGGTATAGAGCCATGATTACTAACTTTTTCATTCCTGAATTGAACAACCATGATGTCCAGGAGCTGTGGTTCCAACAAGGCGGCGCAACATGTCACACAGCTCGTGCCACAATCGATTTATTGAAAGACACGTTTGGTGACCGCCTAATTTTACGTTTTGGACCTATGAATTGGCCCCAAGATCTTCTGATTTGACACCGCTAGACTACTTTCTGTGGGGCTATGTAAAGTCATTGGTCTATGCGGATAAGCCACAATTGCCGATGTACGGCCACAAATGTTGGAAAAAGTCATCGAAAATTGGACGTCCAGATTGGACTACATCCGAGCTAGCCGTGGCGGTCATATACCAGAAATCATATTTAAAATGTAATGCCACAAGATTATCTTTCGGATAAATAAAATTCATGTCAATAAAAATTCACGTCTATAAAAAACACCCTTTATTAACCTAAAATTTTAATAATTCTAAGAGCTTTAATAGTGCATTCCTTTTTTTCAGTTACATTCAGTCTAATTACGTCTGTAATTCTCGTAGTCGAACTTGCCACTAGTTCATATAAAAGAGATGGCTAGCGCTGCCACAAAATCTAATTATTTTAAACATTTTGTAGGATACTTTTAATTAAACAGGTTTTTATTAGTAAACAAAAAATTTCCAGTTTAATTAATTCATTGAATACAAATCATGTTCTGATCGATAGCCCATTATCGTGCTGCAGTAGTGCCTTTCAAGTTTCTAAACTCCATTGTTAAATTTACACTTTAGTGAATTTAGGAACTATGAAAAATATATATTCAGTCAAATCAAGTCATTTCCCACGAAAGACTTTGGCTGGTATTCAAAATGACTAATAACGACTTTAAGTAGATATTATGACAAATTTGTCACAATACCGATTTCAAGTCTACTTTAACTTTTGTTAAATACAAGCATTAAACTTGAAATAGTCTCTCAACTGAAGCTTATGTGTTTTGCAAGATATGACTTGTCTAAACTGAATTGGTTTTCTATCATACTTTGTAAAAAGTCCAGTGACATCTTAGCTGCATAGTTTTCTTCCCTCTAGAGAAAATCGTCACACCTTAGAAAATTGCACCATCGAATTCAAAACTTTTATTTGTTGGTTTCTTGTTTATTTCAACAAAATATGAAAGTTTTTGCATCAAACACGTACCAAACATTTTTTTTTCATCTTACTTTCATGTGGCAAAATCTATTTTTTTTTTAAATCTACAGTTTGAAACTTTTTGGTTTTTTTTAGTTTTGAATTTTTTAAAAACTACAGCCAAACAAAACGACACATTTCCATGCTAAATGTAGAATTCAAATTGTAATACATACGAGGATGGTGCAAAATAAAACTCTCTAAAAAGCAGAAATTTTCAAATTTTTGATATTTTAATTTGAAAGAGCTTCTTAAACTTAAGCTACAACCTTGTACCTTAAAAGGCAAAATATGAAAGTGACATAAGTTTACTAAAGTGGACATAGACCACTTTCAAAAATAGCTCACATAATTAAATCAGTTTGTATGATTTAGTCTTAGAAATATAATTGTACCAGAAATTTTTGGAACCGCTCACGTTATACGCTCACGTATAACGGAACACAGGTAATGCATGTTTGTTTGTTTGTTTATATGTTCTCGTAGATTTAAAAAAAACTTGTACTTTTTTTGTCAGGGTTTTCTTTTATTTAAAGTTGTTTCATTTTTATAGTTCGTTTTGTTAGAAGGATTTTGTAATGCAATTATAATGTTTATTTTGTTAGTAGTTGATGTTCTTTTAAAATTTGTTGTTTTTTGCTTTATTTTTATGTGAGTGTGGTTAAAATAAAATAACATGTTAAAAATAAAGTTTTCTTTTTTTGCAGCAATTTAAAATATAGTTTAACAATAGAAAAAAAAAAGAAACTCGATTTGTTTTTGTTTAGTTGTTTTTTGGCTCGAAATGTTAAAAAAGCTAAGAGGAAACGAAACAAAAGTTTGGTTACATCGCAAGGAATACATATGTATTCTCGTAAATAAAGTGTCATTAAAAACTCTACATTTAATGCTGAGTAAGCAGCATATTTTTCTTCTTTTTTTTTTTTTAGTTGCATATAAATGAGAGTTTAAGTGAAGTGTAGTAAAATTAAAAGTAAAATAAATAAAAAAAAGCTAAACTGAAAACGTGTTAACTTATACACTGAAAAAAATTATGATTCATAAATTCAATGAAACGTAATGAAATTAGCCTAATGAAATATTTCATTAATTATTTCATAATTTCAGAATGAAGAAGTTTCATTAGATTTATTTCACAGTTTCAGTCGCAACTCTATAAATAAAGTAACAATTAAACAAAACCTAAAATCTTAAAATTCAACTGAGCTTTGTGGCTGGAGTGGTTGAGTGGCGACTTAAAGTTTCCTAATTGCATGTATCCCGCATTCAAAACCTGTCAGAGTCAAATAAAATTTGAAAATTATTCAAACAAAAAGTAAATTTTTCAAATTTGTCACTAACCGGGGGTTGAACCGCGAAATCTGCAGCAGAAAGAAACACATTTTTAAAATTCACATTTATAATGAACACGATTCATCTATTTTATGAAAGTTTTCATTGATCTAATGAAGCGTGTCATTGATTGAAAAATAATGAATTTTTTAATTGAAAAATAATGAATTTTTTAATCGAATTAATGAAAAATTTTATTGGATATATGAACAAAATTCTTTCAGTGCATGTATAATAAAAGTTTTAGTATAGGGATAGAGTAGAGGCTCTTTGCATATTAAGTTTTTTATGTTAAGTTAAGGTCAATATAGATTGCCAAGTGACAATAATTTTTTTTTATTTAATTCTTTTGTTATCATAGTGCTAAAATGATTTTTAAGGAAAGCAAAATATTATAAGCTATCGAAGATAGAAAATTTTAATTAAGAAAATATAATTTTTTTGCCGTCTTGAAAACTTTATTTGAAGAAAAAAAAAACAGTTAAATTCTATAGTGCCGGGTTTACTATACCCTTCATTTATTTATATTGTTAAGAAAAATCACTCTTTTGAATGGCTTTGTTTTATTATTCATAAGAAATGATGTTTATGGATGTGTAAATGTAGCAATTCGGTGTTTATGTTAATGCGTAGAAGTTTATAGTGTATGTTGCCGCCACTGCTAACGCCCCGTATAAATCTGTTTATGTACTAAATACTGTCAACTTTACTTACTTTACTACAATGTTTCATTTTATATTCAACTGTCAACTTTACATATTTTACTACAATGTTTCAAAGTCAAGAAGGACAAACTGAAGTCAAACCAATGTCAACTTCCTGGCTTTCTTAATTAGTTGATGACATTTGTAAGTCAAACTGAAGCTTGCTCCGAGTTTTACCAAAAAAGTAAATTTAACTCTTGAATAAAATTTATTGTACAATATATATTAATATTTTTGTAATTCTATAGGAATTTTAACACTACAAATTTGAAATAAAATGAATTTTTTCTTATATTAAATTTGGTGTTCACAATCTATTAAAACTTATGGGCTTGGGCTGCTTCACACAACAACAGTGTAATTCTTCTGTGTGAGATGAGTGTTATTTATATCTGTTTAGTGTATAAGGCTTTAGTTCCAGAATTTGCTAGATTAAGCATTTTCATTTACCTTGTTGTTCTATACATGATACCTAGAAGTATGCAGTAATGTCTAGAAGTTAGTAAACGGTTCTCGGCTAATCTAAACATTTGAAATATCCGTTACAGTTTGCTAAAGTAAAGAGTATATAAGGCAATGCTGAGATTGCTAGACGTGTCTAGTTAAGTTCAGTTCTGGTTCAGACATTAGACTGTAAACAAAGTGTGTGAAAAACAATAAAGTGTCGTTGGGATGGTTATAAATAAAATGTGTTTCTACAACAAGTGTTGAGAAAAGAGAACTAATTGTGTTGTTATTTTACAACAAAGAACCCTTAATAATTTAAACGTTTTTATGATAGGGTAAAAACGTAATATAAAAGGTGATTTTATAAGAACTATCGGAAATTTAAAAAAAAAAAACACATAAAATTCAGAAAAATGCATGAAATATTTATTTGGATCGATAGTTGGGTCGATATAATTTAATGTTTGAAGATTATTTCATGCAAATGTTGGCCGCGGCTCCGCCTCAAATGGTCCATCCGCTTAGTCCAATTTTGGCATACTCTTTCCAACATTTCGGCAGGTATCTCACGAATAATGTTGGCAATGTTGGCTTCCACTACGTCAATCGAAGCGGGCTTGTCCCTATAGACATTAGCCTTAACATAGCCCCACAAAAAATAGTCTAGAGGCGTTAAATCGCACAATCTGGGCGGCCAATTGACTGGTCCCAAGCGTGAAATAAACTGTTCACCGAACTCGCCTCTCAATTGGTCCATTGTTTCGCGTGCTGTGTGGCATGTGGCACCGTCTTGTTGAAACCACATGTCATGCAAGTCAAGCTCTTCCATTTTGGGCAAAAAAAAGTTTGTTATCATCGCACGGTAGCGCTCACCATCCACAGTAACGTTGTGATTCGCATCATCTTTGAAGAAATACGGCCCAATGATGCCGCCAGCCCATAATCCGCACCAAACGGTTGTTTTTTGTGGATGCATTGGTAGCTCTTGCAATGCTTCTGGCTGCTCTTCACTCCAAATACGGCAGTTTTGCTTGTTCACGTATCCATTCAACCAGAAATGAGCCTCGTCGCTGAACACAATTCTTCGATAAAAAAGTGGATCTTCATCTAACTTTTCAAGAGCCCATTCACCAAAAATTTGGCGTTGTGGTAGGTCGTTTGGCTTCAATTCTTGCACCAGTTGTATCTTATAAGGCTTCACACCCAAATCCTTCCGCAAAATTTTCCACGTAGTGGAGTAACAGAGGCCCAATTGCTGCGAACGGCGCCGAATCGATAATTCACGGTCATCACCAACACTGGCCGATACGGCTGCGATATTCGATATTTTCTTCAGTTCGCACTCTACGTAAGCGTGTTGGTGGTTTAATGTCCAACAATGTAAATTTGGTGCGAAATTTTGTTACAATAGCCCGAATAGAAGCCTCAGTAGGTCGATTAAACTGACCATAAAATGGAAGAAGCGCGCGATGAACTTTCTTAACAGAGCACGCATTTTGGTAATAAAATTCAATAATTTGCAAGCGTTGTTCGTTTGTAAGACGATTCATGATTAAATTATAGACCAAACTGAAGATGTTTGACAGTGACACAAGATACAAAACGTGCGTGAGCTGTCAAAACTAGTGTTGCCAAAAAGATAATAGCAAAAAAATCACTCTTTATATCTAAGCTCCCACATTCTTAATACACATGGACTATATGTTTTAAAAAAAATTTGCAATAACACAAGCACTTTTTACTTACAATAAAAAATATGATTAACATAAAATATAAACAGTGGTGGGATTCAGTAACTTTTTAGGCGATGCGGAAATTCGAAATTATTGCAACTTATTTATATCGTTGCAGTATCGATGCAGTTCTGTAATTTATTTATATCAATGGTACGCAGCTGCTCTTTTTTTCTATTCAATAAAGTTTTTTATATGGTAATTCTGTTTAGAAAATTGTTTCTTGTCAAATTAAATTCTAAACCGAAATCTATTAGATTTGATATTAAATCTCTTTCAAAATCTATACAGTTTACATTAGCTTTTCTTAACTCAACGAGTTGCAGTAAATTTCATTTAATATAATAATTAACACTTATCCTTTTTTTGTGTATTTCCGTAAATTTTAAAATATTTTTCTTTATTTTAATGTGTGTAATTTACTTATATTTTTTTCATCAAGTAGTGTACGAGTATGTACTTCTATCATAACAGGAGATATAACGCCGGCAGAGCAAATGTCAATTTCATATTAATAGCAGTACATAGGGGAAGACGTTTATGGAATTATATTATGATGATATATATTTTATTATTATTTTTTTTCATTTAAAACTTACAAAATAAGTGTCTTTTATAAGCACGATAAATTTTATTTATTAATACGCACACATATATAAGCTGTAAAATAATTATTTGGTCCTATTTTAAACAAAAAGTTGAAAGGAAACAAACTTTAAAATCAAATTCCTAACTAAAATGAAATTTGATATCAAGATAGAAATAGCATACCGCATAGCATGATTTTTCTATCATAACGCTACGATAACACTAATAAATGGAGTCTATACCTGGTGAATTTCTATCATGATATGAATTTGACATTTAGCATGATAGAAATACATCAGGTATAGACCCTGGGTCGAAATGTCAAATTTTCTTGTGTAGTGTCGAATTTTTTTGGTGTATTATTAACAAAACCACAGTTGTATGACTAAGTAGTGCACCAAGATTTTTACTAGATTTTGGCAAAATCTAGTAATAAGCTAGAATTTATTTGTATGGGAAATCTAGTAAAGTAATCTAGATTTTGTTGCAGTGTAAATTGCCTATTACAATGAAGCTAATAACACATAAATAATCATAACAAATAACTATTTTAAGCGTACTGAACATTTCAATTATAATGTTACTGAGTAGCAAATTTTTATTTAAAAGTATTCTGCAATAACGTGTCTTTAGACTCTTTCATTTAAATTCGTTTGGGCAACTTTATTATAAAGTTATTTTTCGACCGCTTATAATAATATTTCCTGTATATCATACTGGTAAAAAGTTAATAAAAACATTATTTAAAAATTATTTTATTAGTTTTTATAAGTTTAATCTGAGAGTTAGTTCTCAAGTTATTGCAAATTATTATGCGAATAATTTGCAAAATCTCAAAAACTAGTGCTAGAGTATTATTTTCGTAATCAGCACGCTTTAATTAATCTAAAACGAATACAAACACTATGGAAAAATTTGTAAAGTGGCGGAACAAAATTCCACTTTTATAATATGCAATCAGTGAGTCGCCTAAATATTTCTGTTATTTATTTATTTGTTTTTGCATGCCTTACAAACATACACATATACCATACAACCCCATAACCGCCCTTAATTATACTTACTCCAACAATCCGGAGTAGTTGTAATGAAGATCTTCCTGTAGCAGCCACACATCCCTTCCTTGTCGCCATACTATAGGAAGACTTAAAAATTATTTGTTTATTTTTTCAATATTTCCAGTAAACTTTTCCAGTAATTTTAGAAAAATTATTTGTGTGAAATGTTTTCTTATTTTCTTTATATTAAAAAGTTTGTTTGAAGAACTCGAGACTTCTTTTTAAATAAAGAAATTGTTTGTTGTTAACACCGTTTTCAAACAAAAAGTGTTTCGAATCTAATATTTCTTTGTGTGAATTAAAAAAAAATATATAAAATTTAATCTTTTTTGGTGTTTAATATCAATTATGTTGCTGTGATAAATGCAGTATTTTCCATATACACAGAAAAAAGATTGTTTGGAAATCGATTACAATTTCAAAATACCAATTGTTTCAACTAATATTATGTAATAATACAACTTTTATATTGTTTGGCTTATCCAATATATCATGGGCTACAAAAAATGTACAGATTCGTTGAAGACAACTGCTTAAAATTCATGCAGAGAAAGGAAATACTGTTATTATAGTAAAATATTGGTTGTGATATATAATACGAAGGGATATTCAATATTAACAAACGAATTTATTTTGTTATAATAAATTTTTTGTCAGTTTCTTTGACATTTCTCAAATAAAATACAATAAAATATGAAAAGCTGAAAATAAATACGAACATGAATATAAAAATTTTATTTTTAACATAAATAAATCATTACAGGAAAATCAATGGGCCATTCCGCAAGATGTATATTTTTGGTGTGTTTTTTTCCTTCATACATATGTCGAGTTTATACTGAAATTTTGTATTGTGGTTCAATATATTTTCAGAGAGACACGAATGTATTTCATGAACTAAACTAGGAAGACATACACAAAGAAATGAAAGCACAAGTGAATTTTTGCTTTGAATTATTGAATTTTTAATTTTTATTGTAATTGATATGAATTGTTTTGTTCCTTTATTTTGTTGTACTTCTTATTTCTTTGTCACAATTTGGTTTGTGGCTTTAATAAATAGTGAAAATTAAAATAACTTTATTTTAGTGGCAATAATTTTTGTTATATTTCAGTTGCGCCTGCGAATTATTTCAGTTGGTGAACTCGAATTCTATGATAGTACATGCAATCGCCAAGATTCGATTGGCAACGAATTCGAGTATCACAGCCGAAGTTGTTTTCTGTGTGTAAAATTCTCATGAAAAATCGAAAAATTTTTTACTTAATAGAATAAGTACTAAGAAATAAATTCAAAAATATCTATGCATGAGGGAGGTTATTATATAATTTAATTCATTTAATACGCTCCCATATCAAAAGACATATCATTTATTATTTTTCTTGCAATTTTTAAATTTTTTAGTTTTCTTGACGAAAGTACAAAAAATAAATAAATAAATAAACAGTAAATTGATTCAAACAAGACGTTGTGCTCTTCTTACTATTAACATTATCTTAACACGATGTCAGTTGCTCAAATTTTATTAAAAATGAGACACTTATTTTAGATTTTTTTTAAAAGGTCGGTTTAGACTAAAAGTGTGCCTTTAGACTTTTTCTATTGTCGAAAATATTAAAATAAACTTATGACAAACGAGTTAATTGATTTTTTTTAAATGGATGTGATATTTACGATTTAATGGGACTTGCACAAATCAGCCTTAAATGATATGGATAGATGGATTGATTTGCTTATTTATCCAGTTAAGGTGTAGGTGGCTTTAAAATATCATCCATTAAAACAAAATTTTAATTATTTCGGGCTTGTACTTAAAAAGAAATAAAGTATAGTTGAGGCAGATGTTGTGACAAATTTATATGAACAATTTTTCATAATTTCTATTTCAAGGCTTCAGAACTCATTTTAAATGGTAGCCTTTAAATTTAAAATTTTTTTGCATTATTCCACGACAAATTCTTAAACTAGACAAAGTAAACTAGAACAAGTGAAATAAATAAAGGAAAAAGAAAGCAACAACTGTACAAAATTGTGCTATATTGTTTCTTTCTAATCATACTGCAGTAAAATTTATATTTTATCCTTAAATAAACAATAAAAGCAGCATATCTATATTTAAGAGCTCTTACTTTGGATTACTTTCATTATGCGAACTTTTCCTTTTGTCTGTAGGACTGTTTGAGTTATTGTATAGATAAACATGTCTGTCTAACTCCACACATTAAAGCAACTAATGCTGGCCATACACACTCAAGTTTAATGGAAATTTAATGCTAGAGTTCGGAAAAGTGAAAAATTTAAGGCAATATCAAAGTTGTTTTGATATTTTGCAATTAAATGATCAAACAAAAACAGATACGTACATTTTGCATTAAAATTATTTTGAACTTGAGTGTGTATGACCAGCCTAAGTACATGTTGTACATTTAAGCTTATCTACACAGGTTTCTATATGAAAGTTTATTTCTATGTCTGCATGTGTGTATAGCGACTTACTGTAGCAAATTAGTCTATGAGTACAATTGTAGTACAATAACTTATAATTGAATAATTTATATCATTGTTATTAGAAAATTTGTTAAAACTATTGTTTGTTGTATGAAGACTGGCTGATTGGCAGTTTAGTTGATTATTTGAATAAAATTTGTAAATAATCCTTTCCCCCATCCCTCCCCCCTCCTTCTTCTTTCATTATTAAATTGATAATCAACAGTACATTTTTGCTTTCTTTTTTTTTTTTTGGGCATTAGCAAAAATGATTGGAGTGATAAACAAGTTATACATATTACAATGTTCCTTATATTTTCATTTAACATTTCAAAATTCAGCCAGCTAATGTAAATTTATCATCATATTTTACTTTCCAAACAGCTGAAAAGTCATAAAACTTTATTGTCTAAACTGGCTAAACTCGCACATCCATCAAATTTTCATTACAACAATATTTTCTTACAGCAGTATTTGCATTTATGTATATACATAAAATGAAATATTTTTGGAATACTTGTAAGTAACAGCATCTACAACAACCAAACCTCTTCTTCTCTTCTGTTAAAAATGTCTGTTAATAAAAGGAAAACGAAAACATATTGTTTCCTTAATTCAATAAGTTTCGGTTGGTTTTGTTCATTGTGTAATTTATTATTTGGTCATCAAGTTTAATACCAAAGCCAGGACTTGAGTTTGTGTAACTAAGACAACAAGAAAAAAATATTAAAACTTCTAGTTACCGTTAAACCGCTTGTGTTTCATTTATTTACGTTAATTTCTTAGCTAGAAGCAAACATTCCATCAAATTCTTGTATCCCCGGAGAAAAAGCAAAGTAACGCAGATAATTTAATTAGTCTCCGGTGGGGTCTTGTGTGGCGTAATATAATTTAATGGTAGGTATTTACATACTTTGTGGAAGAGTATTAAAGAACGAAAAGTGAACAAAAATTTTTAAGTTTAAAATAAATTATTTAAAATTAATAAACTTTAAGTATAAAGTCATCAGGAAATGATTATTATGCGCAAAACAATTTCTGTTTAAGTTAGATGACATTTACAATTACAATATAATCTGGGTGCTAATAAATGCTCCAATAAAGTATTAGCAAATATTGTACGTAATTGAAGCTTTTGTATACAAAAGAAAAAATATGGTTGAGAGCAACCATATTCTGGTGGAAACATATTATAGTATGATTAGATTGCATCTAAGAATAGATATATATTTTTAAACCAAACATATTAAAAATGCCCTTTAATTGCAGATGTTACGGTTCAATTGCATTCAGAGGAAAATTTTCATATGAAAATTTTTCTTCACAATTTTTATTAAAAATGTATACATCAAGAATTTCTAAATAATTAAAAAATTAGAAAGTTTTCGAGTTGAACTCTGGAGTTCAGTTAAAGGTCTCAGCACTGCATTCAATAGTGACTAAGCTATCGTATTGAATAATATTTCGTTACTTGTCAAGTAAACAAGTCACGACATACGATATCTATTGAATCGTAATTTTTTTTTTCAAATTGCAATAGTTTTGTCAAATACACGTAAATAAAAAAGAACTGTAGCATGAATTTAGACAACAATTGTGCCATCTTTTTTCTTAAATTCAAAATATGAAAATTTACTGATAATTGAAATTGTTTTAATTTAAGTCGTGCGCGTTAAAAAAGTATTTTTTTTTTGGTTTCGATGATAACATTTACTATCATCTCAAGTTACAATCAATTTTACTCGATATCGAGAGCGGTGATTAGACCTCTGGTTTGCACACCTAATAAGTATCCATTATCACGATAAGTTACCATGAAATAATTTTCTAAAGGATGGGCTGCCTCACCTAACAAGTGTCAATTATAAAGAAAAGCAATGTGTTCTGATGAAATTGAGCGCTTTAAAAGACTATCGACCCACACAGATGCATCATGACGACAACACCAAGGTATCGGAACTTTTTATTGGACACAGCCCGTACGTAAAAATTAAATTTGTAAGTAGTAAATTGAATCAATAAAAGCGACTTAAAACAATTACCTTTAGTATTATAAAGGGTGTTTTTTATAGACGTATAGAACTTTAAGTTGGCATTACTGTTCAAGATGGCTACCGATTTAACAGCTGTCAAGTGATTTATTCTCAGTTTGGTTTGGCAATTCATCATAAATAGACTCACGCCTGAACAACGCTTGCAAATAGTCGTCGAATGGGCCCAAAACTAGATTGCCGTTGTTCCCGATTTTCATAAGCGAATTTTGTTTAGCGATGAAGCGCACTTCTGGTTGAATGGCTACGTCAACAAACAAAACTGCCGCATTTGGAGTGAAGCTAATCCTCAAGTGTATGTCGAAACACCGTTACATCCAGAAAAACTGACTGTTTGGTGCGCTTTATGGGCTGGTGGAATCATTGGTCCGTATTTCTTCAAAAACGATGATGGCCAGAACGTTACAGTCAATGGTGATCGGTATAGAGCCATGATTACTAAATTTTTCATTCCTGAATTGAACAACCATGATGTCCAGGAGCTGTGGTTCCAATAAGGCGGCGCAACATGTCACACAGCTCGTGCTCGTGCGTTTGGTGACGGCCTAATTTCACGTTTTGGACCTGTGAATCGGCCTCCAAGATCTTGTGATTTAACACCGCTAGACTACTTTCTGTGGGGCTTGACCATTTGGAAGACAACATTCGCCGTGTTATTGCCGATATACGGCCACAAATGTTGAAAAAAGTCATCAAAAATTGGACGTCCAGATTGGACTACATCCGAGCCAGCCGTGGCGGTCATATGCCAGAAGTCATATTTCAAATTTAATGCCACAAGATTATCTTTCGGATAAATAAAATTCATGTCAATTGAATAATCCATCGTTGTTTTATTGCAATTTAAAGTTCTATACGTCTATAAAAACACCCTTTACTTAGAATATAACATATTTCCATATTTCCTTGTGATTATAATAACTCACAATGATGGCTGTAATATTAATACATCCCAATACGTAGGGAAAAGAGTGAAATGTAAATAATGCAAAGCCTTCCATTATAGGCTATTCAGACATACACGTTAATTGAGCAATTAAGCATTTTACGCAATTATCGCCTTTATTGAGCTCAATTTACTATACAAATTTCCATTAAATAATTGCGCAATTAAAAATCGATTGCACGTTAATGAAGTCAAAATCAAAATGCAACTCTTTATTGTGCCCTTAAATATCAACTCAAAAATGAGAAAATTTAATATTTCCAGTATTAAAAAAAGAAAACGTAAATAAATTTTAAAATAAATGTCATAAAAAGGAAATGACAGCCGAAGTTACCGCTAAATAAATTTTATAAAATTGTTATTCAAAATAATTTTTGAATAACTAATTTCTTTTAATCAATAGCAGCAAAATCAAAGAAAAAGAGGATTGAGTGGACAGAGGGTAGTGAAGTCGCCCTGCTTGATTTGTGGCCAGAGCGAATTGAAGAACTTCGTGGTCAACGGAAAAATTGGCACATCTACGCTGAAATGGCAGATGAGCTATCCAAGCTGGGGTACTTGTATAGCTCACGGGATGTGCAAGTAAAATTACAAAATTTTACGCAGCGATACAGGTATGTACATATACAAATATGAACATAAATATGAAATATACAAAAACAAAATATTGAAACTTTTGCAGAAAAGAAAAGGCAGTGATGGTGTGTCTGGAGGACCACCTTCTTTATGGCCACACTATAATAGAGTCCATGAAATTATTGGGGGTTTCAAGGCAAACTTATTTAGCGAATTGGTTATTGAAAGCATTTGTTGTGGAAGTTATATACATAGACATGAAAACCCTAACATACTTAGTTCACAAAACCTGATATAGAAACCCTGAATTATACTTAAGATATTTGTTACAATTATTATTACAGTTAGTCTAGAAATATACTTCTTAATAAATAGACGCTTGTCATTCAGATTAACATTTAAATTTGTTTCAATGGGGCCTCGTGGCAATAATACAGCATTGACGGTATGTCTTTTTTTATTTATATTTGAAGAATAAAGTTGTTATTTAAAAATTTTTTACAGTTACAAAAACTTTTCTCAATTAGTTTATTGGTGTGTATGCTTGAAAATTCTTTTTATCATTAAAAGAGTTTTAAAAGTAATTTTAAGTCGGTCAAACATTCACACAGTTAGATGAGAGATAACCAGTTTTTAATTATTTTTATTTATTATATTTATAATCATAATAATTAATTTTTAATGCATTTTACTTTAAAAAAACATATTTTATTTTAAGAAGATCATGCCATTGTAACTCCATCGCTGTCGTCATCCATTATATATTCATCCCCATCGCCTGTACCAAATACGTCAGTGTCAGCGGTAGAGCCCTCAAAGAAAAAAAGAAAAGACTTTAAAACAACAATTTTGCAAAACTTTGAAAATTTCTCGGGCGATATAGCTGAACATTTAAAAAAAGCGAGGATATTGAAAAAGAATTAATTAGCATAGAGAAGAAGAAAGCTGATACACTAGAAAAAATTGCAAAAGACAATGAGGAATTAAAAAATGCCCTTATTTCATTTTTAAATAAAAATTAAATAATATATAAATAAAAATATAATTTTTTAAATTGTAAATAGTAACTATGGTGTTTTCTTTGCTTTTAAATTTCATATGAAAAAAGATTTTAACGATATAGATGAAAACACAATCTACGACTGATAAGAGACTCTTGTGAATTTGCAAAATGTACTTACTGAAATAACAACACAATTTTTGTCTTATGAATTCAGCAGAAGGTTCGGCATCACCAATCACCACATTATATATAGTGTTCCCAATCCGGTTGTCTATGCCTTTGCCAATTCTACGAAAACGAGCTTTTAGGTGACCAAAAGCGTTCTCTACCACTCTTCTGCACTTTGAAAGCTTGTAATTAAAAAGCTTTGTTCCTCTTTTAAGCCTAGGATAAAAGCATAGGGCTTCATTAAGGTGGTAGAAAATCTAAATGCCGAATCTCCCACAATACACACTGGCATGCCAACACCACATATTTCTTTCTTATTGGCGATTAATATTTCATTATCTGTCAATAATTTTTTTAGTAAGGATGAATTATATATTTGGGAGTCATTACAACGTCCAGGAGCATCAAGATTTATATATAAAAAGTACAATAGAATACCATCCCTTGTAATTAAAGTAGTCAGTTGCATCGGTTTGGTTTGGCTTTATTTCGATATGACATCTGAAAATATATAAACGTGTTATGCGTTGAATATATTTGCATTATTTTATTATTATGTATTATTTTTATCGTAATATTTAATAATATACCAATTGCTCCTAAACATTGTGGAAATCCAAGGCGATGAAAATCATTAATACTTTCAGTTAACATTTCTTTCTTCGGAGGTAATTTTTTAAGATACTGTGCTGACAATGCCTGCCATACTTCCTCACAGAACTCAATTACAAGTGTACACACAGTTGATTTTCCAACGCCAGAAACTACTCTATACTCTCCAGACGAACTGAGTGTAAACAATGCGATGGCTATACGCTTTGGTAATGGAATCGCACTTCGCCACTTTGTACTAATTTTTTGCAAATTGTTAAGCAGGCCACATAATACCTCAAAACTCGCACGGGTCATACGAAAGTGACTTTAAAAAAAATTATCATCATAGCAATTGCAATTGACTTCCCAGAATAAAGATTCACGATTCTGTTTAATAAAAAATATTTTTGATTTAAAAGAAATACAAAAATATTCCAATTAATTCTACTCACCAACTTCCACAAACACCTTTGAGTTGCATTATTCTCTAAAACTGCAAGAAACAATAGTTGCTGTCTTCTTAAATTATGCACAACTAACTCGTTTTCTTTCTCTGTTTTTCTTAACAAAGCCAGTTTGCCTTCAAAACTGGATTGCACTGATTGAAATAGTTCAATATTTTTGGTATAAACTAACAAAATTTTTTTAAAATCCGACTTTCTTTTCATTTTTTAAGTATTTTGTTTTATAAATACTCAAACATACAAAAAAAATGTCACAATATTTTCAGTTGTCATATGCTTAATTGCGTAAACTTAATTGAATATGTGTGAACACCCAAATCAGTCATTATATTTTCTCGGCTTAATTTAGAGAAATAAGCTGGATATATTCCACAAAATCTCTGTAACATGAGCCCATGAGCTTACCTGACGAAAGCTGTTGTGATTGGAAAGTTTCCAGAGCGTTATAAAAAGAGTATTCTTTAATTCAAGACCAAGACGAAAAGTTTGAGCCTTTTTATATGAACCACTTAACAAACATTTTAAAAATTTAAACAAATTAGTGATTGTAAAAATATCATCATTCATCAATTGTTTGTGCATGGCCTTTTGTTTTTGATATCTGCGTTTATTTTTGCAAGACAGCAAGTCGTTTCTGTTTTCTTTTAATAATGTTACGTTTTAACTCTTTATAAAAAAAAAAAAAAACGTTTAGTTCATTAAGGTTCGTTATTGTAAAATAAAACACAAATTATAGATTTTCAGCACTTGTTGTAGACACACATTTTTATTACGAGTATAACCGTCTCAATGACTTTTTATGGTTTATTACACACCATGTTTACTGTTTAACGTCTCAACGGAATATCACTAGCTTTACATACCTTATCAACTCAGACTAAAACCTTCTATATTTATTAAGTTACAAAACCAAAAAAATTTTAAATCCAGCTAATTATAAATATAACACTTAAAACTAGCATGAAACCTATACACTAATATATTTAGATATATAATAAATACTATACATTTTAGTTTATTACGCAAAACACAAGCATTTCATTCAACAAATTGCAGTAGCTTCTTATAAAAAATAATAGCAATGGGACAACAGCATGATTTTTAGTAACAAAAATATTTACAGCTGAAGCTCCTTGTAAAGGTACTGACTGACTATCCTACACGATCGTACGATTATGTAAAAATAATGTGTGACAGAATTCTGTCCTACTTGAAGAAATGCTTTAAAATGGCGAACTTTATGCCACACTATTATACAAAAAAAGATGCAAAAACATATGTTTACTCACCTTAATACTTTTAAAAGTATTCATTTTCTTCTTTGCCGCAAAATATCTTTTTTACAAATATGTACAATGAAAAATAACTTAAATGTTTGTAAAAACAAAACACAAGCTTGGTATTGTTGCTATTTTTCCGCCTTGAACACAGAAAATGCAACTCTGATCGCACAGATAAAATTTATTTTATGAAAATTTTTATAACATTAAAAAATCGGACAGACCTGTCAAAAAGTCTGCTTGTTCAATACACACTATCATACTTTTTTAGCACACATGGGTTTTTAGACAGATCGTACAACTAAGTAGGATAGTGAGTCAGTACCTTTAGTATAAATCTAAAAATTTTTCAATAAAATATCCTCTTCCGTCAGTGTTCCCTTTCTTGTGAATGATATAATACATATAAATACTAATAAACGATATCAGGGTTGTAAATTATTAGTATGCTAAGTATTAAAAAAGTAACTGCACAATGTATCAACTTGATGCTAATACTGTTTAAATACATTTTAAATATACTTTTTTTTTAATATTTCGTAATAATTTCGGATACTTCTTTTCAAAGTTATGATAAAATGTGTCATTCAGCCACTTCAAAAATCTCGTATTTTATAAAGAATTTTTTAAGGAAAAACTTATCCATAGGATTCAAAATACTAATTTTCGCTTAGTGTTATTATTTAATTTAATTTATATATAACTCTCCATTAGAACTTTTCCTATGCCCTTAGCAAACAAATTTGGTGAATTATAATTTGGGCTTGGAAAATATATTGAGTTGAATGTGTTTGGCTTTTTCAACAATTGGGGTTAAATTAACTGACGTTCACACATAAATACTCGTATGTAGGTGAGTTTATGTAATTTATGTATAGAAATCTTTTTTGGCTACAGAAATCTTAAGTTCATACTTTTTTGTACAAATATATTATTAGGCTTAATTAGCTGGAAAAAGCAAACTATATTTTATTTATTTACTAGTTGACCCGGCAAACGTTACCTTAAAATTTTTATATATTCGATCTTCTCACACTAAGAAATCGTACTCATAGAGTAAAGAACCGTGCGAGGCCGGGTAAAAACAGGTAGTAGGCAAATAAGCCAGATACTGACTATAGCGCTACCTGCCGGGCGAATTTGTGACGTTAAATCTTCCAAGATTATACATATAAACCTTCCTCTTCAATCACTCTATCTATTCAAACAAGTTAAATTCGTCAGTGCCGAGTCTTATATACCCTTCTCTGTGTTAGCGAAATATTAATATTTTTCACTTTCCACATTCTTCTAAAATATCAAAACCATAGAAAAAATTAAATGAGTTAAGACAAAAATGCCGCGTTAAATATGCTTTAACGTACCCCATTATGTTTTTTAGTATTTGTTAATATATTTTCAGTATTAATGGCATATTTATCAAATACGTCTTACGTCATTAAATATTATTATCTATATTTGTAGCCTACCAACCAAATATTCAGATATTACTTTGGATATTTAAATTTTTTTTTAAATTTTCATATACTCCAGTAGTGTTGTTCTCAAGGATTTTGGCAGTTTCCGTTTTGCATCATTTAATAAAAACTACGAATTTTTCAGAAAATGTTAAAACACTTCCAGAAAGTTCAGAGCCTACAGATTAAATTCCATTTTGATTTTGGCAAATTTTCTTGGCCAAAATCGGGAATGGTAATCAGAAGAAGAGTACTGGAGAATGAGGGAATTTCAAAAATTATTATAAAATAATGCAAAGTTTTTTCGGAGTACTTGGGCGATAGATTACAAATCTAGACGACCTCTTGTTTAAAACGATATGTGTATCAACCCGTAATATTCTATGGTTCGTTTTCAATCTATTAGAGAAATCAACGTATTTATGCACATTTGTATCTTAGTATGTCAAAAATGCTGAAAAGATATTTACAAATACTAAAAAACATAAGAAATTACGTGAAAACATATTTAACTAACCATATTTATCTTCACTCACTTCAAAAAATTATGTGACTGAAATGCATACTTTGTTCAGCTAGAGGTCGTATTAAATATGAAAAATTAATTTATTTATTATTGGAGCGAAATATCAATAAAAAAATTAATTTTTATAGCACAACCTCAACTTAATGAACTAGCCTTTCAATAAAAAAAAAAAAAAAAAAAAAAAAATGACAAACATTGATAAAAATAATTTTCTTCGAATACCTATTTTTTATTAATCCTAAATAAATAATTAATTTCAGTTCAAGAAACTAAAATTAACGAGTTCTAAGAAACAATCCTTTCTGAGAACCTCATTTTTAAAAGCAATAAAATATCTGCAGGCACTCAATATTTAAATTAATAAAAAAAGAAATTCTAAGAAAGATATTAAATAGAAAAACAAAAAAATTTATTTTCATTTAATTTTGCAAATTTTTGTAAAAATTTTTAAGCCAAACATTTAATTATATATTTAATTATCGAGAAAGATCTAATGCACTCTCTTTCGTAAAGATGTCTGTATTCGTAATACTATTTAACTCAAGGCAATAAAAACCACACACGCACACATATACACTTTTTTATTTTTCGTGTTTGTGTGTACAAAGCATTACGCACATGAAAGCTAAAAAATTTGAAAAACAAAGCAAAAGCAAAAGCAAAGCAAAAACAAAACAAAAATTAATGAAAATGTGAAATGCCGATTGTATTTTTGATTTTTCTGGTCCATTTGTGGACCGATCTTTCTGATTTTTTTCACAGACATTACGACTGTTATTTTTAAAAAAACTGCGTACCACGTTTTATTGTCCGTCTTGTAGTTTAGACAAATTACGCAAAAAATCCACCAAAAATGGTGAAAAAAAGAGGTAATCGCAATTTTTGACTCGTAGCTCCGCCATTTATGGACCCATCCACCTGAGTTTTAGTTACGCTACTATGAATGTGATGTTTAAAAAAACTGCGTACTACTTTTTTCAGCTTACATAAAAAACGCAAAAAAAACAAAGCCATAATTAATGAAAATCTAACATTTTGGTTGTATTTTTGATATTCCTCGGCCATTTATGGACCGATTGCTTTCATTTTTAGCACAGGTATTATGACTTATACTTCAAACAAAACTTTTTTCATTTAAACAAAATAGGCAAAAAACCCACTCAAAAAATGGTCAAAAATAGAGGTAGTTTTGGTTTTCGACTCATAGCTCCGCCATTTATGGACCGATCTGGCTGAGTTTCAATAGCAATAGTATTACAGCAACAACTGACCGTTTGGTATGCTATACTTTTCTGTATGTGGTCTAGATTCTTTTGAAATTTGATTTCAATGACTACACGGACAGACGGACATCGTTAAATCGACTCCGCTACTTATAAGGTTCCAGAATATATATACTTTATAGGGTGTAGAAACTACAAACGGAATCACAAAGTTATATATACCCTTCTTACTTACAGTGAAGGGTATAAAAAACCGCATCAAAATCCGTTGCGTAGTTTTAAAGATTTATGCATACATAGGGATTTAGGGACAGAGAAAGCTACTTTATTTTATAATATGTACTGATAAACTAGATGTTTTTGCCCGGTCTTACCTCAACCTTTCTTTTATTACATGAGTAAAGTTAGAGTATAGAGAACGTATATACCAATTTGAAAGAAATCCGCTTAGTAAAAGAACTTTAATCGTTAAAACAAACCACCTTAATAAATACAGCTATTAACTACTTTATGAAGTGATTCATGTCTTTGCTAGCATTATTAGCAGAAGCGCTAACTAAAGCGATAAATAAAATATTTCAAAGCAAAATTTCAAGCTTAAATTAAGTACGGGCACATATATTTATGAACAGTGGGGAGTGAAAATCCTTGAAAAGTTGGCATACAAATGAGTGTGGCTGCTCAAAACCTGCATGACGACCTTCCTTGGAGTACTGAAATAATTATATGTGCCAAATTTCAAACAAATCCTTTGGAAAACAAAAGTTTGTATAGCGAAAAAACAACTAAACAAACAAACAGAAAATTATTTTTTTTATATAGAAGATATTATTTGAATCGCTCCAATGTGAAATGTTCGTCCCAACTCCGTGTTTACTTTATACAGTTAATGAGATAAAAAGAAAAGTAAATAGAAGAACTGTATACGATTTAGTTACTGTTTAGCCTAATGAAGTGTACTCGTATTCTCCAGAATATAAATGTTTCTATTTAGAACTTTTATGGCAATTTAGATTATGGTTTTTTGTTTGTTGTGTTTTTTATTTTGGAAAAATACAAGTGTTAAGATTATAAAAGATACTTAAAAGTTTTCTTCAACTAAATAGCACAAAAAAAAAAATTAAACCAACAAGATTGTACTGAATTTAACAACTTTGAAAAAATCATGATTTTTTGTTTTTTCGTACTTTTTCCATTATTGAAGGCGTTAATGCCCTACAGCTTTTCAAATAGAACAGAAAGTAAGCGAGTTAAGGCATAAGAAACATGAACCGAAAAGTTGTTTGAAATTTTTGCATACAGCTAAATTACTTTTGTGTTTGAAGTATCCCCATTATGTGCTAAATTTTTGTTATTAAGTTACAAAAACATTACCAAAAAAATCTTCTCGTTTCTATTCACCAAAAATATTTTTCAATGGCTTTCACAAAGTTTCTTTTTAAAGTACAAGAAAAAAAAAGAGAGAAAAAAAAAAAGATTACAAATACAGAGAAAAAAATATTCATATAAAGTGAATTTATTTAATTCGTTTTATTTTTTTAAATTTTTTTTTTCATCTTTAGTTGCGCACACATACATGAGTATAAAGTTTAACAGTTTTTCTATGTCGTTCTTTGAAATGGTTAAAAGTTAAACTGTTCAAATTTACAAAATTTTTGGAACCCTACCATATCCGGTAATTGTTGACCACTAACTTCGCCTATTAGCAAATTTCAAAACTTCTTTTTCGTTTTTTTTTTTTATTGATTTCCGATCGTTTTATTACTACATTAATCTTTTTTGCACAAAATCTTGATAACTCCCACAGTGTTTCTGTTTCCGTTTTGTTGTTGTTCACTATTTCACTATTAAGTGTTGGGCTCTAAAAGCTTATATGTTTATTAGAAAATATCTCATCTTATACACATCATGATATCACGTATGTACATATATCGCACGTTTGTTTGATTTTTTGAGATTATGGCTGAAATTGTTGCGTTGTCTTGGCAGTTGTGTATGTTAATTTTCGGCGACTATCCTTTACGTGTTGTTAAAACAGCCAAAAATAGACAACTGGTTATTATGTGTTGTCTCCTAGCTGCATGCAGAAAAATTTTTAAATACATTTGTAGGAATATATTAGATTGCTAGTTCCAAGCACTTTTTGCTTACATTATATTTGGTAGTTCTAATTGTCTTTATACCCTTCACTGTAAGTAAGAAGAGTATATATAACTTTTTGATTCCGTGTATAATTTCTACACCCTACATGGTCCGTCTGTTTATCTGTCTGTCCGTGTAGTCGTTGAAATCAACTTTCAGAATACCTTAGACAACATACAGAAAAGTGTAGCATACCAAACGGTCAGTTGTTGCTGTAAGACTATTGCTATTGAAATTCAGCCAGATCGGCTTATAAATAGCGAAAAAATTAGTCAAAAACCCAAACTACCTCTATTTTTGACCATTTTTTGAGTGGGTTTTTTGCCTATCATGTGCGTAATGCTTTGTACACACAAACACGAAAAAAAAGTGTATGTGTTTGTGTGTGGTTTTTATTGCCTTGAGTTAAATAGTATTACGAATACAGCCATCTTTATCAAAGAGAGTCTTTTCGATTTTTCTCGATAATTAAATATTTAATAAAATATGTCGTCTAGATTTGTAATCTATCGCCCAAGTACTCAGAAAAAAACTTTGCATTATTTTGAAAAAATTTTTGAAATTCCCTCGTTTTCCAGTACCCTTCTTCTGAGTGATTTTTACCCTTACCCACTTTGCTGGGGTGCCATTCCCGATTTTGGCCAAGAAAATTTGCCAAAATCAAAATGGAATTTAATCTGTAGGCTCTGAACTTTCTGGAAGTGTTTTAACATTTTCTGAAAAATTCTTAGTTTTTATTTAATGATGCAAAACGGAAACTGCCAAAATCCTTGAGAACAACACTACTGGAGTATATGAAAATTTAAAAAAAAATTTAAATATCCAAAGTAATATCTGAATATTTGGTTGGTAGGCTACAAATATAGATAATAATATTTAATGACGTAAGACGTATTTGATAAATATGCCATTAATACTGAAAATATATTAACAAATACTAAAAAACATAATGGGGTACGTTAAAGCATATTTAACGCGGCATTTTTATCTTTACTCATTTAATTTTTTCTATGGTTTTGATATTTTAGAAGAATGTGGAAAGTGAAAAATATTAATATTTCGCTAACACAGTGAAGGGTATATAAGACTCGGCAGGGTCGGCGTTTAATAAACAGTTACTTTTTAGAAAACTAAGCTAAAAACAAATATGTATTTGATTGGTGGACAAGTGTAAAAATGTATGATGAGCTAAGAATGTTAAAATGTGTGTAAGAAATGTTATATAAAGAAATGACTTTGAATATCCTGAAATTCATTAAAAATATGAATATTTAGCTAACATAGTGAAGGGTACATAAGATCCGGCTATGCCAAATATAACTTGTTTTTATATAATTTTTAATTTGTAAGTTTATATGACCTTTTTTATGGAAACGGCTAGTTTGCTAAGTTGAGGTCGTATTACACAAATTTATTTTTTTATTGATATTTCGCTACAATAATAAGTAAATAAATTTTTATATTCAATATGACCTCAAGCTTAATAAACTAGGCGTTTCAATTACATACATAATTTTTTTAAGTGAGTAAAGATATATATGGTGAGTTATTATAAATAGGTTTTAACATAACTCCTCTCGTTTTTTAGTATTTGTTAACATATTTTCTGTATTTATGACATACTTATAAATATATTTAGAAGAAATTTAAGTACATACATAAATACATAGATACAAATGTATATAAATACGTTGATTTCTCTAAGAAATTTTTTAAATATGCAAACAAACCATAGAAGATTACGCGATGGGACACATCATTTTAAAGAATATTTCATCTAAATTTGTAATCTACCGTCCAAATGTTTATAAATTACTTTGGATTATTTTAAATTTTTTTTTGAAATTCCCTTCTATCCCAGTACTATTGCTCTGAGGGGTTTTTATCTTTCCTTAACTTGCCAAGGTACCTACCACCATTTCTGATTTTCCACATGATAATTACGAAAACCAAAATGAAATTTAATCTGCAGGTTCTAAGCTTTCTGCAAGTGTTTTAACATTTTCGAAAATTTCATAGCTTTTATGATTCAAAACGGAAATTGCCAAAATCCCTCAGAGTAGCAGTACTGGGTTATATGGAAATTTCAAAAACAAAAATTTCAAATAACCCAGAGTAATTTCTGAGTATTTATGTGGTAGATTATTATGTGCGCCATCCCGTAATTTTCTATGGCTTGTACGGAAGTTGCTAAAATACCTTAGAGCAGAGTACTCGTATATGGAAATTTAAAAAATTTTTAAAAGCAATCTAAAGTAATTTCTGAATGTTTGGATGGTAGGTTACAAATGTAGACGATCTTCGCTACACTGCTACTGATAATAGATATAGAAGTATTTAGTGATGAATATAAGACGTATTAGGTAAATACTAAAAAATGCTAGGTTTACTTTAAAACATATTTAACTCGGCATATTTATCATCCCTCACTTAATTTTTTGTGTATTTTTTAATATTTTAGTAAAATGTGGAAAGTGAAAAATATTAATATTTCGCTAAGACAGTGAAGGGTATGTAAGACTCTGCACAGCCGAATTTAACTTGTTTTTTTTTTTTAATATTTAAAAAGAATGTGCAAAACTGACAGTATGAATATTTGGCTATAACAGTGAAGAGTAGATATGTAGAACTCGGCACAGCGGAATTTAGCTTGTTCTTGTTGTCATTGTCGGAAATGTCCACAACAGTTCTTTTAAGTAGCCTATAAAAGAAATAGTTTTCAAATGCAATATATTTTACACAACAATTTTCAGATTGTTTTTAAGTTTTAAATTGTTTTGATTTATATAAAATCTGTCTAGAAGCCAAAAATGTTTGCCATAAGTTAAACTGAACAAAATGATTGTCATCAAATCAAGTATGCTGTGTTTGGTTAATTGAAATCATATTTCATTTAGTGTAAAGAAGTAATAAAGAGAAATTATTTTGTGTCTATAACTTTAGCTTCCTTAAACAGATTTTAAGTAAATATAGCAACTTAAGCTACAGCTGCCTCTGTAGCCATTGAAGAATTAACAAGCGTAAGGAGTTTAATAAGATTTTTATCTTTGTGTGTGAGTGTGTATATATGTGCGCCTATAATCATTATTAAAAGGAAACAGGGAATACAAATAATGGTGAAAATATAAACGAATATGTATGTATGCAAGTGTATAGAAAATATAAGTGAAGCAGAATTAATGCTGCCAAAACTATAGAGCTCACTGATGAATACCTCGTCTATTGACATCCGCAAGAAAGTTTAATATCTAGCAACAACATAATAGCGAATCCTAATAAAGGAAGAAATTTATAATCAGAAGAAAATATAAAAGTATGTTTTTTTATTTTTATAACAATGACGATTAAAATATAAAGTTAACTGCAGACAACACAAACAGATATTTTAATAAGAAAATGCTGGAGAGAAACCTTCAATCAGACAGTCAAACAACAAACAATGATGGCATAGTCTTTATATTTGTTAATAACATAAAATAATTGCACTTGAATAATTTGTTTTCTTAGAAATAAATTGCAGAAGAGTCGTTAATCTCACTTCATTGAGTTTTTTTTTCTTGTTAAGGACATAAAAATAAATTAATACTTCCTTAATTCAAATTCAAATTTATTTTTTTGTTTTGCTTAAAAATTAAAAAAAAAAAAAAAACACTGTCAATTCTTATAGTTTGTTGCATTTGTTGGTATTGTGGTTTTTTGTTTTTAAGATTCTAAGTTAGATTTATTGTTCATAAAGTAATTTTAAAACACCACAAGCAGTCTTGAAATATTTGAAAGCACAAGACTGGTATGAATTTTGCACAACATGTGGTCTTGAAATTTGAAATTTCAAAAGTTTTATTTGAGAAATATAAAGCAAATGACAACATTTAGAATAAAATTGAAATTAAATACGAAAAGTTTGCTTTAGTATACTCATACACAGGCACGTTTATAGGTTAAAATTTTGAGGAGGAACTTTCTGTAGGAAATTATATTTTTTTTACTAAAAAAAATGATTGTTTATCAAATAAAAGCAGAATGTTTACACTGTCTTGTTAAAGAAAGTTTTCCCTTTTTTCTTTTACATCGAGCCGCTCCTGTTTATTATGAGAAATATTGAAAAAAAATTATAAAATATAAGACAGAAACGTTTGCTGTCGGCATATAGGCCTAACATTCATGTCAATACGGCTAAAAGTTAACTATTGCTATTCCAAAAAATAAAACTAAATTAATTTTCACTTCATTAAGAAGCTTTTTATCAATCTAACTTTTATAAAATTTTCTGATGCTTAGAAATAAACACCTGACAAATACATTGAGTCAGCATCATATAAACAAGTCCGCAATTATATTTAATAATTTTGTTAGAGTTTCATTCAAATCAAATAACAAATTGATTTACTAAATTGAAATTTTAAAACGAACACAATTATAAGGTCTTCGGTTGCAAGACGCGGGCTTAGCTTTAAATATGGATAAAATCAAAGACGCTAGAAGAATATATTAACTCTATTGGTCTGACCAGACCAAATTTTCTTGTTAGGCTTAAAAAAAGAAAAAAAAAACAATATAAGTAAATGATATAAACAAAGTATGCTGAATCGAATGCAACAAATTTCTAGACAATTGGAGCAAGGTTTTGGAGACATTAAAAAAAATGCGTTAAATACACTTCTTGGTCTGGCTGGACCACAAGGTATTTTGTTTTTCTATAAATTTTTATATATTCCTTAAAAACGGACTAAGAAGGATGTACTTTGACAATATTTTATTATTTTGATATTTTTTAAAAATTGTATTAAATTGCAAAAAATTTGTGTTATAAATTAAACAAAAATTAAATAAAGGTCCGTTATATGTCTGAAGGGTGATATTTTCTAATAAACACATAAATATTTAAAGCATAACATTTAATACCGAACTGAACATGTTCAACATCAATTAGAAAATAAACACTTTTAATTATCTTTCTCTTTGTTCTGGTACATGCACAAAAACTATGTTCTCACGAAAGAGTACAGAAACAGCGATAGTCAGTTATCAGAAAAAAGAAGAAAACAGTAATGAAAGTTATTCACTGTTTTCTTTCCTTCTGTTTTTATTACTGTCTAAGCTTGCTTTGAACAAAAACCTTAAGATAACATACGAATCGGAATTTATAGATGGTCAGTTGGGTTTTACTGGGAAGAGATGTTTTGTCGCTTACATTTTTATATGTAACAAAAAATATTTGACAATTAACCATCATCGAAGTCACTTCACATCCACACACACATAAAATATTTCTTATATACGAGGTATGATCAAAAAATAACCGTTATTTGGAATTATCGTGAGGTACGTATGTTCGATTTTCGCATTTTTTTTATGTTGGTACAAATGTCTGTTATTTATGTTGACAATATCAGCCATTTTGGATTGTCAGTTTATTTTTGACAGATAAAAAGGTTAGTCATGTTTTGGTGTGCTCTTCGATTTTTTACTATTTCAAAAAATGGATCAAAGAAAAAGTATTAAGTTTTGCTTAAAAAATTAAATTAAATGTGCAAGGATATTTGAAATGTTGACTGTAGGGTTTGGCGAGTCTACTATGAGCAGAACGCAAGTTCAATTGTGGTATAAACGGTTTAACGAAGGCCGAGAAGATGTCAATTACGATGCTCGTCCTGGTCGCCCGAGCACGTCAATAACCGATGAAAACATTAAAGCAATGAAGAAAATGACTGGATAATCGTCGAATCACTATTAGGGAGGTTGCTGATGATGTTGGCATATCGTTCGGCTCATGCCAAGCAATTTTTACGGATGTTTTAGGCATGAAACGTGCGGCAGCGAAGATTGTTCCAAAATTGCTGAATTTTGACCAAAAAATTCGTCGCTTGTTCGTAATTTTTTGGCCAAAAACAACACCGTAATCATGCCGCAGCCACAGTATTCACCAGATTTGGCCCCCTGAGACTTTTTGCTGTTCCCAAAACTGAAGACATCGATTAAAGGAAAGCGTTTTGCTGCGATTGAGGAGATAAAAGAAAAATCGAAACAGGAGCTGTTGGCGATACCAAAAAGCGCGTTTCAGAAGTGTTTCGAGGATTGAAAAAAAAGCTGCCATAAGTGTATTATATCTGAGGGGGAATACTTTGCAAGAGACAAGATAGTTTTTGATGAATAAATAAATACTTTTTGAAAAAATTGAAAATAACGGTTATTTTTTGATCATACCTCGTATACTCGTACGTCTTAAATTAAATATTAAAAGGAAGTTTTCTACTAAACATAAAAACATCATATACTTTAAATTGTGTTATAAAATAACATACATAAGCTTATCTACATTTTATTTATTTGAAACCTATTTTATTTACCTGCTAAACTTAATTATTTAATTATGAATTTATATCTCGTAATTCAAGACTACATACTTACCTGCTATTTTCTAAATTGTTTAAATATCAAAATGGATTAACTAATTTATCGTCTGGAATATCAAAATCTAAATAAAATTTAAATTATATTTTAACCCACTTACCTTCTTATGTAAGTATTCCTACTTACTAATTTCCGACAAGAAACTAATCCCCATGGGTATACAATATCTCTTCTCATTTTTCCCCATAATCCCTACTTAATTATAATTGCTCCATACCCGAGAGCCAATTATAACTAAGATCTTCCTGGCACATAGACCCTGGTAGGATCGCCACCAACTATAGGAATATATAAAACGTTAGACCCTAACGTTTTCAATTACAATTATTAAATTTTCAGTTATTCGGCCCAAGAATTGTTTCAATTAAAAATGTAATCAAAATGACAATTTTTTAAGTAAATTGATGCATAATTTTTTTCTGTGTAAACTGTTATAAATAAACATTTTTTTAAATAATATTTTTTATTAAACATAAACATCTTCTTAAGTTCTGTATTAATTTAAAAAATTTTTTCTCTTATAAATAACGTTATTATTAAAGTATGTTGCTGTTAAAACCTTATAGTTTTAAGTATTCTTTTTATTAATTTATTTTATTTTGTTTAAAATTTAAATAATGAAATATATGAAAAAAAAAAATGTCTCAATAAAACTAACTTTAACTCTATTATAATATAAATTTTTCTTAGCTATAGAATATAGAAGATGAAATACTCTGCTGTAGTAGCACAGAAATATTTTTTGCTACTGCTAGATATGTAAATTTCATTTGTAGAAAATTGTTCTAGGAAACAATTCAACAAAATAAAAAAATATTGCTAAAAGTAAGAAACTGACTTTTTATGCATAGAAATGTTTAAATTTAATGCAAAAATTTTATTTTAAGTTTTGTTAAATTATGATTAAAAAAACAAAATCTTTTCATCATGTTTTTATTGTCTTTAAGAAATATTTTAAAAACAGGTAAATTAATTTTTTTTTGCATGTCTGTGAATTTGTTTATTTGCTGCTGAACGTTTTATTTCGTTAAAAAAAAAGGTTTGTGTCTGTTAAATAAGATGTTTACATTTCTATTTTTTTAAAAAGAAATCTGTAAGGAAAACACGTGCTGTGTGATTATTTTCTGTGTGCTCTCTTTTTGTTATGTTCTTTGTTCAAGTTAGTTATTACTAATCAAATTGAAATCTGTTTTGTGTTTTTATTTTTACTTGTTTAAAATTTTTGAGTGAAACTGCCTGTATAAAAAAATTTACACAAATTTATTTATTTTTTTTAAATTAAAATACCTTATTTTTATCATTATTATTTTTATTTTTCTGTTTGCTCACTTTATTTGAACTGATTGTCTGCTATTTGTAGATAGAAAATAAAACTAAAATCCAATCTGTCTTATACACCCAGTGAAGCAAATCAATCCACAATTATTATTTTTACCTTAAAAAAAGTCGAATACAAGAAAAACACTGAATATAAAATAAAATGCATAACAGCTGCAGCTGTCTGAATAAAAAATCTCTGCTTTGACATTGATATGTCAGCAATTTAATTTTTTTCGTTTGCCGAGAAGTTCATTTGAAATGAAAATTGTCAGAAAGTAAAAAAGAAGGAATATAGAAATTTATTATCAAGTTGAATTGTATTATGTCCTTTATTTAGTATTAAAATTTTTTTTTTAATGGTAAAAGTTTCTGGAATTATAATATTCACAACCAATGTTATTAAAGGCGTGTGTCTTGCATCTTAATAAATTAAATTAAAAAAAAAAAAAAAATTTAAGAGAAAAATAATGTTGAGCAGCCCAATGTCAAACGGGAATAATCCTCGTAGTTTTGTTAGCCTACTTCCAACCGAGTCTTCTGGGGCTACTACCTTCGTAATTATTCTATGCTGCCTAAAAACTATTCTGCTTATTTATCCTTCATCTCATCATCAAGAAAACCTATGTTGTTTACTCTCATGTGTGGTTTTCAAGACATATGGCATTTCTTTATATTTTCTGGTAGTAACATGGTTTTTTTCAGTTAAAATAATATTTTAGCAGCAATAATACATATATTAAGTCATTTTATTATATTTAACACTATCACAGAAATTTGGGACCATCTAGAAATCTTTCTATATAAGATTCTAACTTAGAATCTTAAGAGTAACTTTTGTATGTGAACGGTTGTGTAGAAAAAGGTAATGTTTACTACATTTACAAATTTAAGTAGTTGTTTTACAGAACTACAATAATTTTCATTACCATTTCTAAGAAAAAACGATCTATGAACGGCACCAGTCGTCGGACTGGTTTAAAATTTTTTTATATGAACTGAAACTTAACTTTACTTTGCTGAAATCATATATTGATAGTATTTGGTCACTCTGAATTTTGATGTAAAATGCATGATTTATCAATCAGTAACAAGTTTTACTATATTAATTAAATAAGTTGTTATTTTTAATAGTGGTATAAGTCCACTTAAAAAAGTGAGTCAGCGGTAATTTTAGTAAGATATTGACTCCATCTTAATAAAATTATCGCTGATTAATTTTTTTTTGACAGTGGACTTATACTACTTTCAAAAATAACAGCTGAAATATAAGATTAATTCAATGGCATATTCATTTATGTAATAATTTAATTAACAAAATTATTTTTTTTTTAATTTCACATAATTTCCGAATTTTTTCATTGAATCAATGTTGACTTGAATTGTTTTAGTAAGACCATGGGTTACTTGCATTTAGTTTCAGCAAAACCATTGTAGTAATCTTACTTTTAAGTCTTATTACTGACATGTATTAACTCAAAATTTTTTAATATAAATTTAACGAACTACTTGATGAATGCGATATATTTAAAATGCATTAAAACAAAGTACAGCAATATTTCATTTGCCCACTTGGTATTATCGCACAATCATTACTAAATAGGCGAAAGAATTCTGCTGTCATTTTCAACGGTTCTTTGTAATCAGTCAAACAACTTTTGATTAAGAAGAATTGAAGGTAAATTGCAGTGTGTCTCAGTAAGAGCGAATTTTTAATTTTACAATAAAAATATTTTTTGACAGAGTAGTGACATTTTTATTACATTGTAAAAAAGATATGTTCCGTTTAAGTATGGAAAATTTCTATTCTGGTAATTCGTTCAATGCGTTATGGAACAAAGTGAAGTCATCGCCAATTTTTCGAAAAAAAAATCATCTTATCCGGTGAACGACATTTGCTACAGTAACATTAAAACGGAGTTCTTGCGTCCTCAATTAGTTGGCATGGATTTGGACGACATGTGGTTGCACTAAAACGGCGTTAATTGCCACCTGACACACAGCACATGAAACAATTCATTTATTGCAGCATGAATTGAAAAAGTGCTCTCTTTTTAAGACCTGTAACCAATTTTAAAATGTTATTCAAAGCATTTCTTCTATTAAATGCTGACATAATGGTGTCTTTTTTTATTAGAATTAATGATGATTCTTATTTATTGCGAAAAAAGGCCAAAAGGAAACGTTACAAATTTACTACAATTAGTCCCCATCTACAATATGGACATTTCTTGCCGGATATTTTTTAATTCTCTTTTGTTCTTTCCTAAACCGTTTACATTTCGAACAATAATGTCCAGATAGAAGTTTTTTCCGTTCTTCTTTCCATTTATTTTTGTGACGTGCTCAATTGATTTGTATGAAAATTAATTGAAAATAACTCTTGAAGCAAACTACGTCGCAAAGTTCATATAAACAATGCAGTTTGCGGAACTTAACAGCACATAAATAATCATCGCAAAGAACGATTTTTATCGTACCGAATATTTTTGTCGGAAAGTGAACTGAATACCGAATTCGATAAAATATCCTTATACTTTTTTTTCGATACGAATGTTCGTAATAAAAGTTACAGAATCGCACTACTGGCTTACTTACCACATATAGTACGGTAGGATTTATATTTTTTATAAATTAACAAAATATTAATCTTTATTTGTGCTTAATTCCAGAAATTATGTTGGTTTTAAAATTTATTCTTTTACTCATGATATTCTCATGAGTTATTTATTCAGTACAATAAGTTGTTTACAAGCAAAAAAATCATTATAAAAGAAAACTTTGTTTGTTTTTAATTTTCTCTTAATAACTCAAAAGTTAACAGTTAAGTTAAAAAAATTAACTTAAAATAATATATTATAACTTCATATTTTTTATATTTTGTAAAGTCGTTTTAAAGCAATGATATCACGTGTAAGGCAGTTTCTCTAAGAAAGTCATCTTTTTCTACAAGAAACCCAACGAATTTGGCATACTCGTATATCAAAATAAAAATATTTTCGAGACTTCGCCTAGGACACACTTTCTTCTCACATAAGTGGCTATTAAATAATAATGCCAAACATCCTAGATGCGACAAATGTAATAACTTATTAACATTACAACATGTACTACTGGATTGCCAGTTTCTCCAAACTCTAAGGAGGAGGTTCTAAAGGTTTAACAAAAGAACAAACACTTGTGTGAACATTTGTACACACTTTCCAGTACCTAATCATAGAACTAGAATAAGTTAAGTGAGCCAATAGCCTATGCAGCTAGCGCTCCTCATTTACATTTAATCTTATAATTTATTCTAATGATTAAATAAATTACTACACACACACACACAAAAAAAACAAATTTACTTTAGGCACGCACCGCAAATTATAAAAAAAATATCACAGGTTATAGAAAATTTCATTCTCAGAAGAAAGAATGAAGTTGATATATTGTGAAAACCTTCGGCTGTACATAAGCACTTCATCCTCTATGGAATGGCGAACACCAACTTCGCTTGTGTAACCAACTCCAAATATGTCAATTTTCTTAATAATTTGTAAAATTAAAAGTTTTTATTTGATACACATATTGTGGTATTACCTTAAAAGTAGTAAACAACATCACAGAAGACTTTGTAGAGGCCCATAACTTGCAATAAAAAGGGTTATCGTAACAAAATTTACTAGATATTTTCTTCTTAGAATTAAATTTTCTATCAGCTCCATAATTTATTTAAATTCTTTGTGCAAAATCACAAATTTCGTATTGAACCTATGAGGCCAATAACTCGGAATATACAAATTTGCCCCAGAAATTTTACAAAATATTTTTTATTATATATTTCTATATATATTTTTTATTCGGTATTTTTTATACCCTTAAAAAAGAATTGCAAATACTACACCGTAAATGTTCCACCCTATAAAGCATATAAATACATAGTATATTCTAGACGGCTTAGTAACGTCCGTCTGTCAGTGTTGAAATCAACTTACAGGAAAATTTAGTATGTTGGTTTGTTGTAAGTTCTTGGGCGCAGTGTGCTATTTCAGGTCAACTAGTTAATAATGGCTAAGCAGTGAGTTCTGAAGTGCAAGTACCTCTATTTTTTAACTTTTTTGGTGCTTTTTTCTAAAATACAAAATGGACAGAAAACGACTTAATTTCTGTGTAAAAAATCAAAAAAATCGGCCCACAAATTATATAGAAAAATCTAAATACCAAAGAAATTTTAGTATTTCATTAATTTCTGTTCTGTTTTATAATGGAAATATTTGTAATATTTGTGCACACAAAGAAGAATTTATAAAAATAAGAAAAAATAATTAATAAAAAAGATCTTAAGCTCAAATAAATTTTACATAAAATGAAAATAAGAAGATCGAATAATTAAGATATTATACATTAATGAAGAGCACATAAATTAAAGAGAACTTGAATATAGGAGCATTTTGGACAATAAGGTAACAAGAAAAATATTCAATGGACTTTGGATTATACTAAAAAAAACATAATTATTGGATATGAATATCAAGGGTAATAATTTAGAATTGTTCATTTGGCAGAATGTGTTTATAAAGGCTGTTTTTTATAGACGTATAGAACTTTAAATTGCAATAAAACAATGATGGATTATTCGATTGACATGAATTTTATTTATCCGAAAGATAATCTTGTGGCATTACATTTTAAATATGATTTCTGGCATATGACCACCACGGCTGGCTCGAATGTAGTCCAATTTGGACATCCAATTTTCGATAACTTTTTCCAACATTTGTGGCCGTATATCGACAATAACATGGCGAATGTTGTCTTCCAAATGGTCAAGCGTTTGTGGCTTATCCGCATAGACCAATGACTTCACATAGCCCCACAGAAAGTAGTCTAGTGGTGTTAAATCACAAGATCTTGGAGGCCAATTCACAGGTCCAAAACGTGAAATTAGGCGGTCACCAAACGTGTCTTTCGATTGTGGCATGAGCTGTGTGACATGTTGCGCCGTTTTGTTGGAACCACAGCTCCTGGACATAATGGTTGTTCAATTCAGGAATGAAAAAGTTAGTAATCATGGCTCTATACCGATCATTATTGACTGTAACCTTCTGGCCATCATCGTTTTTGAAGAAGTACGGACCAATGATTCCACCAGCCCATAAAGCGCACCGAACAGTCAGTTTTTCTGGATGTAACGGTGTTTCGATATACACTTGAGGATTAGCTTCACTCCAAATGCGGCAGTTTTGTTTGTTGACGTAGCCGTTCAACCAGAAGTGCGCTTCATCGCTAAACAAAATTCACTTATGAAAATCGGGAACAACGGCAATCTCGTTCGAAATAAAATTGCACTATTTGCAAGCGTTGTTCAGGCGTGAGTCTATTCATGATGAATTACCAAACCAAACTGAGAATAAATCACTTGACAGCTGTTAAATCGGTCGCCATCTTGAACAGTAATGCCAACTTAAAGTTCTATACGTCTATAAAAAACACCCTTTGTATATGTATGTATGTTTTTATACATAGGATGTTTTAGTTTTACTTTCAATTTAAAAGAAAATTTATATTATTTAAAAACAACATATTTCCTGAAGATGCTACTCAAAGATGTAGCGAAATATCGAAATAAATATAATAAAATTATATTTTATAAAAATAAGAAAAAATAATTAATAAATAAGATCTTAAGCTCAAATAAATTTTATATAAAATGAAATTTTCTTATTTAAAATTTGAGCACCTACCGACATTTTATTGCTTTTCAATAATAAGGATCCCGCAACAGATTTTTTCGATAACTCAAATTAATTATTTATTTTACGATTAACAAAAAAATTAGTACTCAAAGAAAATTATTTTATTAAATATTTGCCATTTCATTATGAATATAAAATTTTTTTAGTTTATATTTAAAAACAATGTGGAAAATTAAAAATATCAATATTTGGCTAACAGTGAAGGGTATATAAGACTCAGCAAAGCCGAATTTAACTTGTTTAATTTGCGGTAAGGGGCTAAAGTATATTTAAGCTAAAAACATTCTAATAAAACTTATTTATCGTCCATATTTTGAAAAACCCAAAACGCTTAAATTTTGCGTTTACGATTTACAATCGGAAAATAGGTGTTTACAAAGCATAAATGCTAAAAATTTATATGTTTCAAATTGCTAATTTTGTGTTCATTACGCGCTAAAGAGAAAATAATATCATGCACAATTCACATTAAATTTGTTTTCTTCTTGTTTAAACAAAAGTTTCAAGCAAATGTACCTTTTTTTTAATCAAAAAGTTTAGTTTGATTTTGCCATTTCTGTGTGTCAGTTGTTTACTTATAAGCTGGCTTTTTCAACAAAAAGCTGATGTTTTTGAAAAAAAGTTTCCAGAACATTCTAAAATAAATTTGGTGTTTTTAAAACATAAAGCGTTTTGCAAAAGTCCATTTTGTCAGAAAATGTGTGTATAAAATTTGAAATACTAAAGATTTTTATAGCAAGCAACTACTGTGCATCACAAAAAAGTAGTGATTCTGTAAGTTTTAATCACAGTACTCTTTACAACTTCTAGTGTTTGTAACGTTGTTAGATTTTGTAACGTGACGTTATAAACTTAAGTTAACTTAACAACCAACCCGTACACTTTTGATGATACCAGTTCTACAAAAGTACCACTTAAAATTCTCATTAGCATTAAGTTTAATATCAAGTCGGGGAGCAGAGTTTTTATTTCCACACGAACTTTGCTCCGGTAAATGTAGTTATTAGTATTATTTTATATTGTAGTTAATTAGTCGAGACTGAAGCACTTAACTCGCCGAAGTATTTTATTCGTATATCTTTATAAAAAAGCCAACAAAGTACTAGACCACTGTGGTGGTGTAAATACAACGGAAGCAGAACTTTGTCGATACTGAACAGACCGAGCATACTTCGGCTGGAAAATAAACTGCTTTACAAGTTTAACCCAAAAATTTACGTTCAGGCAATTATAGCAAAATTTTTCGCATTTTCAAGCTAGAGTTTTTAGTGAAACTTAACTCTTTGTTTTCTTTAAAGTTAGTGTCCCTAAACTTCTCTTCTACAAGGATTTCCGCTATGCGCGAACAGGTTGCAGCAGTAGATTCGTTGCTGAACAGCTACTGCAACAATTCAGCTAAAGTTCTTTCCTTATATTTCCAGTCAAAACAACTTCTGCTTTTTTAAAGTCTTTCTTGCAGCAGAGAAGCCAATCCTTTAGCCGCGTTTTAGCTGATACCCTTTTGAACTTTGCAGAAAAACCAAAAAACCAAAATTGCAAAATTTCTCTTATCTTTCGAACTTACTTCGTATTTATTCAATTCGAGTCCTTAGGCTTAGTTACTAGTATGAGTAAGTAAGAATTGGTTCATTTAAATGTTTGTATGTTTGGTCAGTTCACTTCTACAAAGACTATTTGCAATTAAGAATTTTTATGTTTTTCTTTCTTTTTAGTTTCTTCCTATTTCATGAATTCTGCATGTTGTTCCGTAACTACGCAAGTTTCTAAAATAGAAAAAAAATGCTTCAGGCCAACCTTAACTAACTACTACTACTGATACACATTCAAAGATGCAGTCAAGGCTAAAATAAAGTCTGAGAAACTTTTAGGTACGTACCAGTACTATAGACTTTTAATGAAGTAGAATAATAAGAAGCCATTAAATGCAGAGCTGTGTTTAAGACATATTAAATTCATAGAATAATTTTTAGTTATTTTATTCTTTATTAAAAAAAAAAAAAATCTGCAGGAACAATAAATGTGCAGTCTATCTGAATGATTTTTATTATTAAAACTTTAAAATAAATTTATGCATCTGGAATGTTTTGTGTGATTAATGTGACCAATAAAAGTTGTCACAGAGAGAAAATGCTTAAAGCTTAATATTTCACTGCGGGACTCTGCTTAGCCCTGCTTAGCTTGTGCTCAATTGGCTTGAAAGGTAAACTTTCTGTTTTCTGTTCAATTTTAAATTGTACAGTTTATTCTATTTATTCTACTTTTTTTTGGACAAAATTTTTTTTTTTTTGACTAAATTTATTTATTTATTTATTGAATCTATGGAAGTGTTCCTTACAGACATTTAACTAATAATTGAATTAACAGTATAAACTTATAATTTTACAACTATTCAAAAGAGAAAACAAAGTTACATAAAGTTTGTATGAATGCTATACTGATACATACATTATGAATTCAAAAAATTAATTATTTCATTTTTTATAACATTAGTATTCGCAGAATAATCAATGAATCTATAAAGTTGATTAAAAGTGTTTCACATCCTTCTAAGCGGATTGGCAGCAGCATAATTAGATCTATAAACAGTAACCGATAGCGGAATAAAATATCTAGACAATCGTTGTGGTACGTTGAATGAAATTTCATTTATTAGAAATCCAGGACATATGTATGTCGCCTCTAATAACATTAAAAATAAATGTTCTACGACTCATTAATGTTGGCAGTTTAATAAGAGCAAGTCGAGCTGAGTATGAGGGCAAGTTGAAAGGGTTAAATTGTAAACCACGAAGACAAAATAACAAAAACTGTTTCTGCACTGACTCAATAGCGTTGGAATGCACTTGATATAATGGGTCCCAAATTATTGAGCCATATTCTAAAATTGGACGAACAAGTGATGTAAAAGGATCATTAAATTCCTTCGGCCAGCGCTTTATGAAGCCTAGTGAGATCCTAGCTTTATTGACTGTACTTGTGATGTGGGGTGTAAAATTTAATTTTGTATCAAATAATATACCAAGATCCCGAAAAGTGTCAACCACATTCACTTTATCGCTGCCTAGAAAGTAGTTCACAACAGTTGAATTTTGTCTTGAAAATGGCACATATGCTTACACTTTTTTATATTAAACTCCATTAAATTAATGTTACACCATTCGTAGAAAGAGTTGAGGTCAGTTTGAAGATATTGTTGTTCTAATACTTGCTTGTGGGAAATGAATATTTTCACATCGTCTGCATACATTAATATATTTGAAAATTGTATTACTTGTGGCAGGTAATTAATAAATAAAGAGAAAAGTAAAGGGCCGAGGTGACTCCCCTGCGGAACCCCAGATAGAACATTAATTCTTTTTGATATAATATTATTGAAATAAACATTTTGTGTTCTCTTTGATAAGTATGACTGGATCCAATTAACAGCATTATCAGTAAGACCAAGCATACGTAGTTTTTGAATTAGAAGTACATGATTTACTTTATCAAAAGCCTCACTAAAATTAGTGTAGATGACATCAGTTTGTTTCCTTTGAAAAAAACCGCGATTAATTAATGTAGTAAGATGGAGAAGGTTTGTTGTAGTAGAACATCCCTTTTGAAATCTATGTTCTTCGTAAAGACATGTGGGTTTTTGTTGCAAAGTAAATATACATGAATGAATATTCCCGTAAATTTTTTTAAAGAAAAATATTATTTAAAAAACTCCTCTAAGCTAGAGGATTTTTTATATTAAACAGTCCTAGATTTTATTCATTTTAATAAGAAAGAGAGAAATGAAAAAAAATTTTTCATCATAATTGGGAAAATAATGTAGGAGACTTAATGATTCAAATAATATTCTTATTTAACAATCCAAAAAGCTTCCATTAAAAACTGTTCAGGTTTTTAATACCCGGTCTCACCTGGTCCTTAACATTATTAGTTCGAATAATTAGGCTAAAGAGAGAGAGAAAGAGAGAGAGAGAGAGTAATAGAGAATGCGAGAGAGAAACCCTGTTTTAAATAAGATAACATATCGCTTACTAATTTTAAATAATCTCCTGATTTATGATTCCAACATTCGTAGGTTTGCTGTTCAAGGTGATTCATGATCAGAGCTTCTAACAGGCCTCTGATCAGAAGACGACTTCAGATATGGTCACTTATCTCGGTTTTGCAGTGATTATGCTCGTAGTGTTTACCGTAAAATACTAACAATTATGATGATGATTTCTGATCACTTCTGTAGACTGCAAACATTTAATCTAAAGCAGTTAAAGTAAAGTCTGTTATCTACTATATCTTTCAAAATAATATTCGCACAAATTACTAATAAAAAAATATGTCTGGATTGTTTCAACAATATCTTCTCTCGTTAGCTGCTGACCTTTGAGTTTCTGCAACTAAAAATTTATTTTTTACAACAGCAAATTTAAGTAAAGGGTGTTTTTTATAGACGTATAGAACTTTAAGTTGGCATTACTGTTCAAGATGGCGACCGATTTAACAGCTGTCAAGTGATTTATTCTCAGTTTGGTTTGGTAATTCATCATGAATAGACTCACGCCTGAACAACGCTTGCAAATAGTGCAATTTTATTTCGAAAATAACGGTTCATAATTTTGATTTTCATAAGCGAATTTTGTTTAGCGATGAAGCGCACTTCTGGTTGAACGGCTACGTCAACAAACAAAACTGCCGCATTTGGAGTGAAGCTAATCCTCAAGTGTATATCGAAACACCGTTACATCCAGAAAAACTGACTGTTTGGTGCGCTTTATGGGCTGGTGGAATCATTGGTCCGTACTTCTTCAAAAACGATGATGGCCAGAACGTTACAGTCAATGGTGATCGGAATAGAGCCATGATTACTAACTTTTTCATTCCTGAATTGAACAACCATGATATCCAGGAGCTGTGGTTCCAACAAGACGGCGCAGCATGTCACACAGCTCGTGCCACAATCGATTTATTGAAAGACACGTTTGGTGACCGCCTAATTTCACGTTTTGGACCTGTGAATTGGCTTCCAAGATCTTGTGATTTAACACCGCTAGACTACTTTCTGTGGGGCTATGTAAAGTCATTGGTCTATGCGGATAAGCCACAAACGCTTGACCATTTGGAAGACAACATTCGCCATGTTATTGCCGATATACGGCCACAAATGTTTTAAAAAGTCATCGAAAATTGGACTGCCAGAAATCATATTTCAAATGTTATGCCACAAGATTATCTTTCGGATAAATAAAATTCATGTCAATCGAATAATCCATCGTTGTTTTATTGCAATTTAAAGTTCTATACGTCTATAAAAACACCCTTTATTTTTAAATAAGGAATCTTCAAAAATAAGCTATACTTAATCGGCATCCCTACAACATCTGATGTTTTGCCAATCTTAAAACTCTCGCCTTCTGAAACATCAATAAGAATTTTTAATACAAACCATGCCAAAATTAAAAATAAGTGTAAGAAGTTGGTCATACTTTAACAAAAATTAGTGTCTTGAAATGAACAAATATTTGCTTGCATACAATTTTATGCATACGATGAATGATGTGAATGAATTAGATTTTATGTTCATGACATTATCCTTTTTATTTCAGCAGTGGTAGTTTTTTTTTATTTAATAAAGAAGTGTTTGTGTTTAAAGTGTCAACATACAAGAAAAAAATTTAGAGTTTTAATACATTGAATAACCAACTTCTTTTAATAAAAAAACTGTGTGAATTGAGTTTATGTCTCATATTGACAAACATTCTAACATAAATTTAAATGAACGAATGAAATGAATGAAATGCAAAAATGTCATCGTATCTTCTATTTTAATCTTTGATTGCGTTTTCACATTTATGAATAGTCACAAAAAAAAAAAAAAAAATAGCCAGGGAATAAAAACTAAAAAATAAAACAAAAAACACTGTGCAATAGAAATGAAAATAAACTTAAAATATGAAATAATTTTATTTATGAACAACATTCACACAACTCTTGCAAATTCCGTTTTGCAAAGAATGAATGAAAAGATACACAAACTTTTACAGATGCAAAAATAGTTACCAATTTGAGTGTGTATTTATGCTTGGGTGTAAGAGAGGTTGAATGTACTTTTTTTCTTAATGAAATATTCGTTCATTCGTTCGTTTGTCTGCTTTGAATCAAATATGTTTGCACTGTTAAAATGTATTCAGAAAAGACTCATGAAAAACAAAAAGGAAAAAACCAAAAACATAAAATAAAAAAGAACAAGTAACGGAAGATGATTTATGTGTCTAGAGATCAATGGCACAAGTCTACCTTCACATATGGGCGAGTGTCATTTTATTTAGTTTTTTTTTTTTAATCAGTGTAAAGTTATCAACACCATGAGATTGAAATTGGGTAATTAAAGATGGTACGTGTTGTTATTGATACAAATATAAATTTTTTAAACAAGTTTTATCAATAAGTTATTTTTGAAATAAATATCACACTCAAGTTTTGTTGTAACTTCTTTCCTTGACGAAGAGTAGCATAGGGTACTATTTATAAGGTATTCTAAATTACACAATAATCTTATTCAAACTTTTCCCGTAAATACAATATTTCGATTTGGTTATTCTATAATTTTTTCACGAGCATGACTGAACTTGATCATTTGCTCCCAAGGTCTAGGCAGGAAACGAACCCTAGGTTAGCGCGCTACCCACCAATCCATAGGGCATCCTTTTTTCGCTTACAATAAAATTATTTTTCTTCTTTGCACTGTTTGCTGGCCATTTTGTATGAAAAATATTTTTTGGTTTGATAGAAAATATTAATCAAATTCTTTTGTTGGAGTCTTAACTTTCATCAAGTCCAAAAAATTAGTTAAAAAAATTCTAAACATAAGAACTTGCAGATCGGCAATATCTTTCTGCATAGGGCACAGTCCAGGTAGATGGGTGAACGCAGGTGTGAAATAGCGAGACTGATTTGTATTAAACTGATTTACAATCGCATCAAGGATCTCTTAGGGCTCTATAGAGTTCAATTAAGGAATGTGGTAGCAGCGATAAATGGCCACTACAACTTTGGCCATCAAAGGACAAAACTATGGAGCACCTGTTTTACATTTTCCCCAACACTGCAGAATCAGCATGAACTCCACTTTAAAGAGCTCTATCTGCGGGGTATTTTTGTGTTGTCGGCTGCAAGAATCGATGGGCTATAATACTTCATGAGAAGCAAAAATTGGTTATATTGGTTGTTTTCTATGACGTGCATCTACGAGGGGGCATTGATATTGAAGCTACCTAAGTAGGAAAAAAACCTTTTTTTTCAAAAACCATTTGTTTCTCAACATAGTCCTTTTTCTTCTTTAAATGTGGTCGTTTTTTCTTGATTGCATCAATCAATTGATCCAATAATGTACGATAATACTTTCCTTTGATTCTGGATCTTTTTCCAAGATAATCGATGAGTAATATTCCGTGTGCATCCCAAAATACAGTGGCCATAACCTTGCCAGCCGATTTCACTGTCTTCGCCTTCTTCGGAGCACTTCCACCAGCTTCCACCCATTGTTTCGATTGATTTTTGTTTTTAGGTGTGTAGTGGTTGACTCACGTTTCATCAGCAGTTATTAATCGACGCCAAAAATCAACAGGATTATGCTTTATCATGTCCAAACACCGCTGTTAAGTGGTCTGTCGAACTCGTTTTTATTCGACACTGAGCAAACGCGGTACCCATCTTGCCGATAGCTTTTTCATATGCAAATGTTCATGCAAAATGTTGAAGACACGTTCATAAGATATGTTTACCATTTCAACAATCGCACGTAACTTGATTGGGCGATCATTCATAACGACATCGAGGATTTTCTTGATATTTTCTTCAGTAATCATATTGCAGTACTTCTTCGGCCGCGTTTAAATTCAGCAATCCATGTAATCTGACGGAGCAGACTCACCGTAATGTTTATCGAGCTTTTCTTTTGTTTTTTTTCGCCGTTTTGCCCTTTCAAATAATAGTGTTTAATCACTGGACGAAATTCACTTTTTTCCATTTTTCAAGAAACACAAAAGTTGCTTACTTCAAACGACTACAACAAATAAAGTAATCGATGAATTTGGGTGAAATTTTAACAGCTGACTTTTGACAGATCGCAACTTCTAAAAAAAAAAAAAGTTTTTGTGTTTGTGCTGTCATCTAGCACTAGGTAGCTTCAATATCAATCCGCCCTCGTATCTATCGCTACCTCTTCTTCCTTTTTCATATTCTAAAGGTATCACAAAAAAAAACATATCAAAATACCTAGTTCAGACATTTTATATTTTCTTCCTTGCTTCGTGAAAGGCAGCTAATATTTTAGGTCCTTGACGAATTCTTCTTCTTTTCTTTCTTCATTTGTTCTTCTTCGTTTCCTTTCTACAGCTCAGTATTTGATGATTTTTTGTCACTGTCCCTCCGCTGCTATATCTATCCCAAAAGATATCCACGTGAGCTCCCTCATGTTTCCTAAGGAACCTCACTTGTATTTGAATATTCTGAATCCCGTAATAAAGTTAAAATCGCAGGCAGACATACTAGATTTAAATGTTAGAGGGCTCTGAACCTAAAATAAATACTAGCGATTATGAAAAACTCAGTGATGGCCATCGCTAACACTTCGAAGGGGTAAATTGCTAAACTCCTGAGTCAATAAGTATGTGATTCTAAATGGTTAAATTTTATTATTTGGAATTATGAGCAAACGAAAAGTGGTAGAAAAGGAGCGTGGAAGATAGTTTCCTACTTCGTTAACGGACTTTCCTTAAATTCCGTTTAAATAGTAAATCCAAACCTTTAATAAAAAGCTAGATGATTTAGTCAAAGAAATACATTTTGGCAATCCTACTTCATAAGACGGTTCAAAACAAGGGCGAAGTCTAAAAATTAAGTATTTTCATTCATTTTCTTAAATAAAAATTTATATTTATTTTCAAACATTTCATTGGACCGAAAGCAGCTCAAGAGTATGAGTAGGTGCATGTGTGTGTATATGTACGAGTATGATATAAAGTTTTGCTCTAATAAGCCAACTCCTTTAAGGCAAAATGTCTTAATCGGATTAATGAATGGCTAATATTGAAATGTATGCATGTCCTGAGTGCATTTGCAGCATTTTCAATTTTACTTAAATGAAATATATACATACCTTTGGTCCTTGTGTATCCATGTAAATGTGTATGTACTTATCTAAGCAATTACAGAAATTAATTAGAAACAAAAACTATAAAATCAATGTTATGACAAATTAATATCAGCTTTAAGCCAAATAAATTGCATAGAAAAAATTATTTATTTTAGATACAAAATTTAATTAAATGTCTTCTGCAATAACTCAACAATAGTGCAATTTGTGTTTTAGATTTCAATACACATACATACACACAATACATAAACGTAATTTGTCAGTTGCACAGTTTAATGGTTTGTGTTTGTTAAAACTTCATCAAAAAGTAATTTTTATCAGGTCGCTAGCTATTTGTCATCAATTTGCCAATTCATAAAAAGCAAAAAAAGCAGCACATTGTCAAAACTGTTGAAATGAATGGATAGAATGTATTGCTTGGGGCGCTTTTTCCGCCATCTGTCACCTGCAATAGTTTAGAGATTTAAGCGCTTATTTGTATATGATGATCACATACATATGCATGTGAGAGTTTGCACAAGTGTGTTGGTAGCAGTTTGGAATTTGTTTTCCTCTATATAAAAAAAAAAAAATTCTCTCTTAGACCATTCAACCTACACACGTCAACGATTTAGTTATTTTAATAAAAAATGATTGATGGCTTTTTGTATAATTTTTTATTTTTATTTTTTTCGAAAACTGTATGGGTGTATGTATTTTGAAGCAGAGTTTACAAAGAATTAATTACTAGTTTGCATACTTTTACAAGGAAGCAGGGCATGATAAAAACCATAATAAGAAACATTTTTACATTGCTTTGGTTGTGGTCTGAATTTTGTATTTGTCGCAACAAACAGTTGTTCGACTTTGATATTTTTTACTAAGAAATCACTACAACTAAAGGAGAAATTTTAAGTATTTGTACAACATCGCCCATTTTTAAACCATTTCTGTAGCTTCTTTTAAGAAATTTGGGATATGAAATTTTTTAACATAAACTAAATTCTATTTTTGTTTATTTTTTTGTGTTTTCAATATACAATTTTTCTCTATATTCCGGGCTAATTCGTCTTATACTTTTTTGCTAGAATGTTTTTGAAATTATTACAAATTTTGCTCTGGAATTTTATTCTAAAGGTTACTCAGCAGGTTCTAACTCATAGAGTTTTAGTAACTCATAGAGAACCAGGCATTGATCGAAAAGTAAAATAATATAATTCTTTGATAATGTGCAATGTAATTCAGACAAAAAAAAAAATTATTTCTTGCTAATTAATATACAACAATAACTTTTGATCGATATTGGAAATTCAACAGAGAAGTTATATGATGCAAGTTGAGTTTTCTAAATATTTTTGTTCGATGCCTATTTTGATATCTAAAGTGCTACCTGTGGCTTTTCTCCGCGTTGTCGACTGTAGTAGTCGGTGGTCTGTATTGCTTTGTGTGAAGCAGCAATTGATTTACATGATTGCTGTTGATCGTGATGGACATTTCTCCTCTTCTCTTCACTTCACTGCTTCGTTCACTGTTTCTTTTAATTTTTTGAATTCTAATGAAGAATCACAGCAAAGAGTCGATGTGAACTCACTTTTATCTATTCAGTTTAACCTAACGTATTTCAGATTTCATTATATCAATTTGGTCAACTTTAGCAATTAATAATCTATTTTTCTATTAATGATCTGAATACTATGCTTTAGGCAGCCCATATTTCTGTGCCTATGTGTAAAACCAGCTTCTGTCTTATAAAGTTATTTTAAAGGATTACAACTTAAGAAGCCTTAAATGTTTTTCTCACAAAATTATTTCGATTCTAGTAAACGGTATTGTTTTCATTACTATCTCTTTAATATTACATTCAAATTCCTGAACGATAAGTCAACTTTTACGTAAGGCAACTTAAGGGCAAATCGGTATTTTAAGTAACTACTTTTTAGAATAAGTGGCTAACGATTTGTTATCTATTGAAAATAGTACAGAGCACATTATTAGATGAGGGCTTGTAAAAACAGAGTATGTAATAAGAACACGGGCTTTTGTACCTACTGAACATTTTTCTTTTCTCTTTCTTACTTTTTCCAACGTTTCACATCGCATTTCTTAAGTAAAAGCAATTTTAATTCATTTATGCTTAAAAACCATGCGGACAAAATATGAACGTGGATAAAAAAAAATCCAAAAATATTTTCGTTTCTACTAATGTCCCATTTAAAAGATAAAATTTGGATAAAATTTCATTAGAAGTAAAAAAAATTCTATATTTTAATGCCGATATTGAAATCCAAAAAAAAAGTGACGAATTAAAAATGGATTATTCTGTTTAATTAGCAATATCACTTTTACTATTTTTGATCACATATTTTGTTTTTTTAAGGAGAGAAGAAGAGAGAGGTTGAATAGACTGATTCTTTTACCCTTTACAAATAAAAAGCCAGATAAATATTGTCGGCAAGAGCCCTATTTAAGGGTGAGTAATTTAATTTATTTTTAAAAAATATAATATAATTCATTTCTATTATCTCTTTACTTGATCAGATGCAAATTTAAGAAGTAAATTTTAATTAAATTATAAATTATCGTGTACAGAGACGAGCAACTTATAAAATTAAAAAAAATTTTACTATAATAGTAAATTAAGGAACTAGTTCTAAGCTCTTTTTGTTTTTTGAAAATCTAATTTTCTGATGTTCACAAAAAAATTCAACAATTATTTTCGACATAAAATCGCGGAAAAAATTATTTTGATTGGGATTTTTTCCCCTAAACTTTGAAAAGAAGCACTCTAATTCCATCCTATTAAATTAATGCAGATTTTTATTACTTAATGTTTAGCTAACGTTTTTGGTAAAATTTTATTAAAATAAAAGGAATAACCATCAATACAAAATTATTACTTTAGTTCATGGTTTTTACAGGGTGGGCCAAAAGAAACCAAGGGGTGTAAAAGTTTAATAACTTTTTTGTTTATTAACTTTTTTTTATTTTTTCTTTCAGATTATATAATATACAAAATGGAAATTTTTTTACACTAAGTATGAAAAATGATGTCTCTTAAATGACCACCGTTTTCAGCTTCGCACTGATGGGCTTTTTTTAGAGCATTTTCCATAACATCTTTCAAAACTTGTGGCTATAGCGTTCGAATTTCTGCAACAATGTTTGTCTTGAGTTCAAGGATTGTCTCTGGCTTGTTCACATACACTCGCTCCTTCAAAAAACCCCAAAGAAAATAGTCGGGTGCTGTCAAATCTGGCGATCGCGCTGGCCAAATAATTTCCGAATTTCGAGAAATTATTCGCTCTCCAAAAATTTGACTTAAAAGTGCCATTGTGTCTCAGGCAGTATGGGCAGTGGCTCCGTCCTGCTGAAACCACATACCAGGTCTGTTTTCAAGAGCAGGACGTAAAAAATTTTCTATCATAAAACGATACCGCTCTCCATTTACGGTTACAGCACTTCCATTTTCTTTCTCGAAGAAGTAAGGCCCAATGACATTTTCAGATGTGATCCCACACCATACTGTACACCTGATGGGGTGCAATTGGCGTTGATGAATGGCTCTTTGATTTTGAGAACCCCAGAACCTACAGTTCTGCTTGTTAACAAAGCCATTCAAATGAAAATGAGCTTCATCACTCATAATCAAATTTTCAATAAAGTTGATTTCATTTCTGGCCAACTCTTGAAATTTAACTGCAAAATTTAGACGTTGCCGATGATCTGCGGGTTTTAATTCTTGGACCAATTGCACCTTATATGGGTATAACTGTAAATCTTTTTTTAAAATGCGCCGTAGTGACGTACGAGACATTTCTAACTGAGCAGAACGCCTTCTGCCAGATGTTTCTGGTGCTTCGTTAACACTTTGCTGTACTCGTTCAATATTTTCCGCAGTGCGACTTAAACGTGGTCTACCGGTTCGAGGCAAATCTCTTACGCTGCCATGTTGGTGATGACGATTAACTAAGCATCGAATCATCGCTTCAGAGGGCGAAATTCTGACGTTAAAATGTCGACGATATCCTCTTTGCGTTAAAATAATTGATCTCTGGTTTAAATAATAAAATTCTATTGTTCGGGTTCTCTGTTCAGTTGTGAACCTCTCCATTATAAATTCTCCAAGTGTTGTCTATATAATTTGAAAGAAAAAATAAAAAAAAAATTAATAAATAAAAAAGTTATTAAACTTTTACATCCCTTGGTTTCTTTTGGCCCACCCTGTATTTTGCTCTTTATTTTTATTTTATTTTTTTAACTTTTCGTTAAAACATTTTAACATTTTATCTTCTGCACAATTGATTTTAACAAATGTTTTTATATTTGTCATTGTTTTTGAACAATTTCTATTTGTTTTTTGTTGATATTAGCAAAATGTTTTTATTTGTTATTTTTGGGGCTAAAACTAAAAGTTGTCACAGTCAAAGTCACAGTCACAGTCACAGTCACTAGATGTTTTTCTTTCCCCTAGAGTAGTTTAAATCATTTAAGTTTGTTAGTTGAGTTAGTGAGAGTTTTGTTCAAATTATATCCTCTTTTTTGTATAACATGTTGTGTACGAGTATGTATGTGTTTTTGACACTTTTTTTCTTTGCTAAATTTCAATCACATTTTGAGTTAAACAAAAAATAATAATAAAAATGAATGTCTAGACAATTGTATTAAATGAAAATTGAATATTAAAAAGGATACAAAATTTCTAGGCAGGTGTGCACTATCTCAAAAATTAAATGCATTCAGAAGAGGGACTTAAATTAAATTAAATTAAATTAAAAATGTATTATTGATTTGTGAAAATTGCTCTTAAGACTATTGAGTGGTTTTATAAAGCTTGTAATGCGATAATAAGCTTGTGAAAAAAAAAAAACAAAAATTATTAAGTTTTTCAAAATATTATTAATACGAGGTTCGTTCTTGTAATTACATATAGCATTATCATATGGCTGCAATTGCCATATTCGATATTGACACTCATAACTCATCTATCAAATTAAAAAAAAAGTTTTTCATTCAAAAAGTTTACAATTTTTAATTGTTAAAAACAATCACAAACAAAAATTTCGATTTTGTTATTCAGTAAAATTTCAAATTTTATTTGTTATTGTTTCCTAAATCATAATTTCAATTCAATTTTACATTGTTCACAATTTGTTTAACGAAAAAGTAATTTTAGTGTTATAATAACTTTTAACAATTCAATAAAAGAATTTAGTAATTAATATGAAGTTAAAGCTTCTTTTTTCTTTAATTTCAAAAAGAAAGTTAATATTAAAGTAGAGAATATTTAAAATAATAATAAGAAAAATAGGTTGAAAGTTTGATAATTTTTTTTCTTTTTTCTGTTTTAATTTTTCCCGTAATACAAAAATTAAAAAAAATTGGCATTCATTTTAGTTGATTAAATATCAACAGCAAAAATTCAAATTACGAAAAAGTTCTGCTTTGAAATTTTTTATTTTGTTTTTATTACTCTTTGTGACGTCATATTTAACAAGAAACTTAACATAAAAGTACTTAATCACATATTCGACAATGTAAACAAGAAGACACTGCACTACGGTGGTCTTTTTTCTTCTTGTAAAGGGTGTCCCAACAAGAACGCAAGATTTAAATGACTGATGCAGCAATTGAATTGTTTCTCTGGCTGTATGACATGTGGTGACGTCTTGTTGAAACCACAAGCCCTCCACATTCATTTCTTCAATTCTAGGCAAAAAAAAAACTGGTTATCATTTCACGATACCGAACACCATTGACTGTTTGCGTTTGACCTGCCTCATTTTCATAAAAAAAAGGTCCAATGATTCCTCCAGCCCAAAAACCACACCACACAGTGACACGTTGAGGATGCATTTGCTTCTCGTGAACACTCGAGGATTTTCCTCACCACAAATGCGACAATTCTGCCTATTGACGAAGCCATCAAGATGGAAATGGGCCTCGTCACTGAAGATGATTTTATCGGCAAAATCAGCATTTTCATGTTGTCTCTCCAATATCCAATTAACGAACTCTCTTCGCTATCCATGGTCATTTTTTACTAACCTCGTACCTTCTACTAGCAAACAATAACAATTGTTCAAATGTCAAACAATGACACTTCGAATGGCGCCAAATTTAAATCTTGCGTTCTTGTTGTGACACCCTTTGTAACCCTTGTGTCAGTGGCAGCATACAAGAGTATGTTTTACGTTTTAAAATCGCTATATTTTTAAAATTAGAAATCTTATTGATCTGAAATTTTATGATATCCTCAACAAAAGTGTTTTACGTCATTTTCTTGAGAATTACTGTGATTAGAGAACTAAGTACAGATATGTGGCTTCTGTTCCTTACGTCAATAGCAGACATACCCCAGTATGTATAGCTAAACGAACTCAAATATATTGATATAAAGAAGCCAAAACATAATTTTTTTTCTCCCAGTTTTATACATTCTAAATCAATAAAAAATAATTTAACAAAAAATAGAAAGTTATTACATATTATGCAATAAGCTAAAAGTAAATGCGTACCGTACATTTATTACATTGCGACAAATCTGTAGAATGTGCTTCAGACATCAGTCTTTAGCATAATGTGCTATACTTGGTTAGTTGACGTTTTGTAAAGGGTGTTTTTTATAGACGTATAGAACTTTATGTTGGCATTACTGTTCAAGATGGCGACCGATTTAACAGCTGTCAAGTGATTTATTCTCAGTTTGGTTTGGCAATTCATCATGAATAGACTCACGCCTGAACAACGCTTACAAATAGTGCAATTTTATTTCGAAAATAATAATTCATAATTTTTTTTTGGTTGTCTGGTAGACAAAATTGCTTATGTCTGCCACTGATGTAAGTAAAATTTTTCTGCCTCTGACACAAGGGATAATGTACTTTCAAAGCTTGTCAATCTGTAACCTATAAGTTTAGTTTTTCTAGCCCAATCTTTAAACGACAGCTCACTTATCCTTTTGGGAAGCAAAAAGGCATCAAGCAAAACCCTTGCTCTACAAGGACCTTAGCAAGTACATGTTCTCATTGTTTGATGGCATATTTTCTTTATTGACAACATTTCGTTAGCTTCTAAGATCTCTCTTATTCAGTTCTAGGGTCATTTGGAATGCAAACTTAATAAAGTGTTTTTTTCCTCTCTGAGTACAGTTAGTAACTCGTAGTATTTTTAAAATTGTGATTTAGCCCAGGAAATAGCTTTCTCTTTAATATACCTCAAAAAAATTCTAAAAAGGAGGTATAGATCTAAAAATCATTTAGAGAAGCCAGATAGTACAGAATTATGGCTGAGATAACACCATATAGTTTTAGTGCTTAAGCAAAATCAGGAGTGTTATCCATGAAAGCTATTTGCTTTGCACTTGTGTCATGCGCGTTTACTTTCAATTATCTTTTGATTCATGTAATAAAAATTAAAAATGAAAATAATTTGGAATAAGACCAATAAAACGAGTTCAAGAAATTTACTTTACACTGAAAAAATAATTCATTGTTCTTCAAAACATATTAAAGTTTCATTAGACTAATGAGACTATTTCATCGATTCCATGAAGTATTTCATTGAATTATTAATTTCAATTTATTAATAAACAAAATTCTTTCAGTGTATGTATGCATGGTAAAAATTAAAAAAAAAGTTTAGCTTTGCGAATATTTGAGTGTATTTCATAAATGGTTGGTGATTGTATTGTTTTTTTCAGTGTCAATCACTCGAATGGACAATGTAATTCTTTTTAATTTTTGTTAGCAGCAAAAATTTGTTCACTTTGTGTTCCAGGTAAAATTCGATTTTCTTTTTTTTGATTCTTTAACCTTAAAAAAAAAACAACAACAAAAGTTTTAATGACACAAAACGCACACCAAGATGCACATCTCACACAGATAACACAAAATTTACGCAAAACATGCTGCAGGGTGTATTTACCCCTTTTATATTTTGAAGCTGTAAAATTTTCTCTAAAAACTTACATAAATACATGTTTACATACATTCTTATACCTTGTTTAAAGTTAAGTACGAACCTTTTCAGAAAACTGTTTGTTTAAAAAAGGTATGCAATGCATGCATGCAATGCAACCACACAATTAGTAAGTTTACAACACGACATTTTAGTTGCACATACAAACTTGTATGTGCACTGGTGCGGCATGCTGTAAGAAGTATGATTTTAAAGCAACAATGTGTAGGTTTAGCTGTTATCTATTATCTTTTTCACTATTTTTTTTTTTTTGATTTTTTTATATTGTAGGGCGTAACTGCTGGTGTTGATAGCTACTTTATGGAAGTCTGTTAAATTATAAGATTTAAGCAAAACAAAAAAAAATGCTCATTCAGTCATCTATGGAAAGAACACAAAATTGAAACTGTTACGCCCGCAGTGTACCTATTAAAAGAAAACTACAAGAGTTATACAGGCATGTTCCGCATAAAAAAAATTATACAGTGGCTTAAAGAAACAAACAAAAAATTAAATTTTTTTTATTAAAGTATGACTAAAAGTTGTGGGAAAATATATATAATTAATTATTATTGAGCTTTAGTCTTTTTATAAGAATTATTTATTATTTTCAATATTTCGACTTCCTGACGAAGCTTTCCACAGGAAGACGAAATATTGAAAATAATAAATAATTCTTATAAAAAGACTAAAGCTCAATAATAATTAATTATATATATAAAATCAAAAGTATAAATAAATTATTATAAAGTTGTGGGAAAATGTTAGAAAAAGAAATTAATAAAATAAAATTTGATAGAATTTTACCCCTTATCGAACTTTAAAGTCAACTTTAACGAAATTTTTCATAAATTTTACTTTAAAGTCTACGTAAATTTTTTTTTGGATAAGAGCCATTACCTTTTAGGAATCCGTTTAATAAACAAAAGACAAGTTTGATGAATCTAAAATTAAATGTAAATGTTTAGTTTGAAATTAAATTATAACATTTTTAAACAATTAGGCTTTTAATAAAATATAAATTAAATTGGCCTACTGTGCAGTTGCTGAGTAGACGGATTAGAATTTCTTTTGTTGGTTACTGTAATTTCTTTCCCTTTTGTCTAGATTTTGAAAACATTTAGTGGTTAAACCGTATTGCGGTAGATCTATTAAACTAAGTTGTCTATATAAAATTTAAAACCAAAAAAAGGTATACTCGCATACTTGAGTTTTCACATAAATATTTATGTACAAACGTTTGTGCAAGTATGCATGAGTGTAAAATATGTTTTTTTTTTCATTTTATTTTTATTTATTTGAAAGTGTAGTAGTTGTGGCATCAAAAATAATGTTCTATACAAAATAGTTTACTTATACATAACCTCACACAAATACACACATTTGTACTTGTACACACACATATGTATTTGTACTCGTACATACTAAATATATTCTATATTCACTTTGTGGAGTATCAAAGTAAAAATGTTACAAATAACGAGTGAGTTTTTTTTCACTTTTTGATAAAAATTTATTTTTTTTTAATTTTTTTTTTAGACGACTACGAGCTTAGGATGCATGTTATCATACTCTAGTAGAATATAAGGACATGCCAGTGTGTGTGTGTGTTTATGTTTTTTTTATGTAAAAATATTCGTGTGGCGCTTTTGCCAACAGCTATAATATGGTTACAGATACGCGCTTGTAAGTATGTTTGTGTGTAGTACATCTGACATTTAGTTCGTAGTCTGTTGCAGATATAACAAAACTAAGGCAAACGTTAAGAATATCTTTTTTTTGAGCAAGACCGTCTTTAAGATTTTTCAAACCTGATAATGTTTAAAACATGCCGAGTAGATACCATCAACCGTTTATTTTTAAAGTTGTTGGGCTTTTTCTTTATATAATTTTTTATGCTCTTTTACCAAGTTTTGTGTTGATCTTATCAATATCAGAGTTTTTAATTTTTTTTATATTTTTAGTTGTCGTTTTTTGTGCTGAGAAGCTTTAAAAATAATTTATTTTCGAGTTTAATTGAAAAAGGAGTTGATTTTGTTAGTAGAGATGACTTTTTATTAAGTAGCAATGTGTCAAGGTTGTCTTACTCATATTGTGATAAAGCAAAACAAAAGGAAAGAGCTTTTTATTTAATTTTTTTAATAAGAAAATTGTTACTTGGTTACTCCTAGTTTATTTAAAATGGTTAAAATAAAAAGTTAAAGGTGCAGAGAAACTTAATTTTTTATTAAAATAAACACAAAAAACTTAACAAAATATATCTTTAGGCAATGAACACTTTTATGAATTTTTTTTTCCTTTAATACAAAAAAATTAAAGAATTTAATTCTAAAACACAAAAGAACTTTAAAGTTACTTATTTATTTATTACATTGTTCATAAATATTATTTTACATTCCGTGCACGTGAAAAATTTAAGCAAATCAAAATGATTTTGATTTTCTTCAATTAATTGATCATTCAAAAAAAACAGAGCAGCACTGGTATAAATAAAGCATTTTTCACACAAAATCCGGTCGCATAAACAATTGAATCTATACTCAAATGAAAAAAGCTATTACAAAACTATTGTTAATAAATACATATTTATTTATTGGTTTTTCAGAAATATCAAAAATTAATTACAATTCATTTCCTCTTATGAATTTCCGCGTTATTGCCATAATGGTTCCCATTAGTTTCTGCACAACATTCTGATCTGCCTGCGCTGCATATTTGTTCCAAATTTTAAACATATTTTTGGCGTCAGGAACAACAGTGCCACTTTTCTTTAATTTGCCTTTGACAATAGCCCAGTATTGTTCAATTGGCCGAAGTTGCGGACAATTAGGGGTGTTCATGTTTTTTGCCAGTATATTGATGAATCCATTGCAGTTTTTGAATAATGACAAGACGCTAAATCAGGCCAAAATTTTACTGGGCACTGGTGGCATTTAATTAGAGGTAGCAATCGTTTCTGCAGGCATTCTTTAATATAAACTTCTGATGTCATTGTTGAAGAGACGACAAACGGCGTGTTTTTTAGAGCACAACTGCAAATTGCTTGCCAAACCATGATTTTTTTTTACTAAATTTATCCATTTTCGTGTATTTGTATTTGGAATTGGCATCTCTACCTTTCGCCCCAACATAAAATGTTTGACCTGGTAGCTGTTTTAAGTTCATTTTTAAATAGGTTTAATCGTCAATAATCAGGCAGTTGTTGAATTTTTTTAAAACTTGATTCTAAAGAATGCGTGCATGTTTTATTGCAATTTCATTCTGCTTTCACTCCGGTTTGGATATTTTATTAAACGATAGTTTCTGTAGCCATCATCCAAACAAATTTTTCTTGCGGTACTTATACTGGTGTTATTTTTTTGCACGATCATTGTCAGAGAGACCCGGGTTTTGCTGTATTGAACGTACTCGTATTATAAATTTTCTAAGCTCTGGGTTTTTTTATCAACTTATTTCTTTTCTTTTTGCTTGCGATCTGTATTTAAGGTTTGGTTATATCTTTCTAAAAATTCATTTTTAATGCTTTTTGGAAGCTGCAGTTTTTTTTCAATCATTGCACATGAACATATCGGATTTTCTAGATATTTGTGCACAATTTTTTTCTATTATAAATAAACCAATACTGAAATTTTTTTTTTTTTTTTAAATAACGGGGAATAGTTTTAGAAAAAAATTTTACTAAATTCAAGTGTTGCCATGCTTTTGTAAAGCGGTCGGATTAATTTAATAGCACTAACTGCTACAACCGTACAAAATTCCTATTCTCCCTTATTCCATTTGGTGTGAAAAATTTTCAACAAACTATGTCATAGTTGTTAGGAAATACCAAATTATAAGTGAATTGATGTCTACGACGACAAAAGCTGATGCTGCTTTAAAATTGATGACGATGTTGCCGACACCAAATAGAATGAGGGTGATTATTTATTACAGAGTTTTTTGGATTTGTTTGATTTAAAAAGAGTTCCTTTTTATATTAGACGACCGCCAAGTACAGAGTATAACCAGAAATTACCATAAATCCCCGAGTTTTATAATGGGGATAATTTACATGAAGTTAATAAAACAAATTTAGAAATTCCGACAGGCGTTTAATTAATTTTATCTCTTGGACAAAAACATTCTTTACCAATAAATAAAAAAAAAAATTTTCCTATGTTAAAAATAATATCAGAAGGTGAAGATCTTATACAGACATTAAAAGGAAAAGAAGAACGGGAAATAGCAAGGGCTAAATTTACGACTATAATAGATATTCATATAAATAAAATTAAACTTAATAATGTAGATAAATTTATATTAGAAAAAGTTAATGACACTAAAAAAATTTTAAAGAAAAATAGGATATGTTACAGTAGCAATGGATAAAATTGATTATATTAATAGAGTAAATGATATTGTAGGAGATAACACTAAATATAAAATTGTAAAAACAGACAGATCCAAATAGTAAATTACAAAAGATTAATAATAATTTTGCTGATGATCTTTTTAGTCAATCTATTATTACAAAAACAGAGAAAAATAGAATTAAACCTAATGTCTCAATAGCACCAAAATTATATGGTCTTTTATTTTCTTCTTTTATAAATTCACCTTCATATGACTTATGTAAAAATATGATTAATATTTTAAAAAATATTACTGTTAATTCCAAATATAATGTTAAAGATTCAATAGAACTTAAGAATAGGATTAAAAACTAAAATATAGATAATAATGATATATTAATTTCTTTTGATGTAGTATCTTTACTTCCTAGTATACCCTTAGACCTAGCTTTAGATGTTATAGATAAAAATTGGAATAAATTAGAAAGAAATAAATCTTTATTTTTACGTATTTTAAAATTTTGTACAGAAGACAATAGATATTTTAAATATAACGACAAAATATATATTCAAAAAGATGGTCTTCCTGTGGGATTCCCCAGCATCTCCTATTATAGCGGATATAGTTATGGAAAATTTACTTGATTCTTGTATGGAAAAATTAATTATGACAAAATATGTTGATGGTTTATTTTGTATTGTATCTAAAATGGAAGTAGAAAAAATGTTGAGAATTTTAAATAACTTTCATGTAAATATAAAATTTACTATTGAAGAAGAGAAAGAATCAAGGATTTCATATTTAGATACATTAATAATTAGAAAAGATGATTGGTATCAAAAGCCTACAGCTTCAGTTAGAATTATTAATTATTATTCAAAACATCCAAAAGTGATGATAATTAATACAGCAAGAAATTTAATAAAAAAAGTTTTAACAATAAGTAATAAAGAGTTTCATAAAATAAATTTAAAAAAAATTAAGAATATATAATTAGAACATAGTTTTCCAATAAAAATTATTGAGAATCTAATAAGACAATACAAAACAAATCTAACTGTTCATAATACTAATAAAGGGTGTTTTTTATAGACGTATAGAACTTTAAATTGCAATAAAACAACGATGTATTATTCGATTGACATGAATTTTATTTATCCGAAAGATAATCTTGTGGCATTACATTTTAAATATGATTTCTGGCATATGACCGCCACGGCTGGCTCGGATGTAGTCCAATCTGGACGTCCAATTTTCGATGACTTTTTCCCACATTTGTGGCCGTATATCGGAAATAATACGGCGAATGTTGTCTTCCAAATGGTCAAGCATTTGTGGCTTATCCGCATAGACCAATGACTTCACATAGCCCCACAGAAAGTAGTCTAGCGGTGTTAAATCACAAGATCTTGGAGGCCAATTCACAGGTCCAAAACGTGAAATTAGGCGGTCACCAAACGTGTCTTTCAATAAATCAATTGTGGCACGAGCTGTGTGACATGTTGCGCCGTCTTGTTGGAACCACAGCTCCTGGACATCATGGTTGTTCAATTCAGGAATGAAAAAGTTAATAATTATGGCTCTATACCGATCACCATTGACTGTAACGTTCTGGCCATCATGGCTTTTGAAGAAGTACGGACCAATGATTAAACCAGCCCATAAAGTTTTTCTGGATGTAACGGTGTTTCTATATAAATCACTTGACAGCTGTTAAATCGGTCGCCATCTTGAACAGTAACGCCAACTTAAAGTTCTATACGTCTATAAAAAAACACCCTTTACTAGAATAGAACCAAAAATTTATAATTCAGTGACTTATGTCTCTAACATATCGGAACGTTTTAAAAGATCAAAAATATTTGATACGGATAAATATAATATTGCTCATAAATCTTACAACACATTGAGGAGAATATTTAGTAATACAAAAGATAAACTAATAAAGTATATAAAATTATGGGAAAGTAAATGTAGGTACTTCTAAAAATGAACTTAAAATAAGATTAGCAGCCCATAAATCAGATCAAATATATAGACATAATTCATCGCAAAAAACTGCATTAACTTCACATTGTTTTGCATTTAACCATAATTCTAATTTTGTAGATGTAGAAATTTTAAATAAAGAAAATAATTATAAGAAAAGGTTTATCTTAGAAATGTTACAAATAATTCATACACCATCATCTAAAAGAATAAATTGTAAGGCAGATATAGAAAGTGTAGCTCAAAGCTACAGAAATTTAATACATAAGAAATAATTATTAACATTATATTTTAATTATAAATATTGTTAATATAATATTTAATAATTTTGTTATTAAATTAAATTTTTTGAATATTAATTGTAACAATTTTCTAATTTTCATTGGTTGAACTATACTCGTACATTATATTGTTGTTGTTTTTAATAATATTAATATAATCATATACTTGTACATATGTTATATAGAGAAGAAAATATATTTCTTTTAAAAAAAACTTTTATTAAAATCGAAAGAAAAGTATTTTCATTGAAAATATTTTCATATTTTCAAAATATGTACTCGTGTGAATGAGAAAGTAAATATTTTCATTTTTAATCAAAAAAATTTTTGTTATTTATATAATTCTTATAAAAAGACTAAAGCTCAATAATAATTAATTATATTTATATATAAAATCAAGAGTCTAAATAAATAATTATATAAAAATAAACTTTTATAATATGATTGCGAGCTCAATTATGTTAGCCGTTCTATTATAAAATTTTTTGTATTTTTTTGATATTTAAGAATAATGTGGAAAGGAAAAATAGGAATATTTCGCTAACACAGTGAAGGGTATATAAGACTCGGCATTGCCGAATTTAACTTATTTTTGACCAAAATTGTATTGAACTTGTGGGTGTGTAAAGAAGATTTTTTGATGTCATCACGGTGGTCAACTTAAGCTGTATAGTCAATTCAGTGCTCTTAGCACACGCAAAGAAAAAATATGGTTGAGGCAACCATATTCTGGTGGAAACATAATATGGTTAGATTTATGATTGCTTCTAACCATATATATTTTTAAATCAAAGATATTAAAAACAGCTTTCAACTGCAGATGTTGTGGTTCAAACGCCGGTCAAGGCAAGAAATTTTTTAAAATTTTTTTTTAATACATAAATATTTTAATATGATTTAAAAAAACAATTTAATTTAAATTTTTTGTATAAATAAAGTTTTTTTTTATTCTATTGACTTTTTCTTTTACATCAATTTGTATTTATTTATTACATAATACAACATCGGGTTTAAATTTATTTTTTTTAATTTTAGTTGACTCTACCAGGGCTCGAACTTGCGAACACTTAGTTAAGAAGCATTAACTCGCCACTCAACCACTTCAGCCACAAAGCTCAGTTGAGTTTGAACGATTAAGTTTTTCTTTTATACTCACTTTATTTCCATGGTTGCGAAAGAGACAAAATAGAAAATAATTTACATTCAACCATATTTTTATCATTATTATGTTTGCTATGAACATATTTATGATTTCAAGTAAAATTTTATTAAACATAATATGATAATTATATGGTTGATCTAAGACACTAAACATAATATGATTAAAAATAACTAGAAACATGTTTATCGTGATCAGTATAATGTTTAGATCCTTCAAATTAATAATAATATTTTTGTGAAGAACACACTATGTTTGAGGTGACCATATTCAACCATCTTTTTTCTTTGCGTGCACTGTTTTTAGTGCTTTTCGTTGGGGAAATTTTTGAGCTATTGCACAGTGTTTTTATCTTCGTGAGTAAGTTTTTTTAAAGTAATTTATATCACCGCCAGTATTTCTATTCATCATGTGCTATGAAAAAAACTTAAAGAAAAGCTCAAACTGAAAGACATGATTATAAGCAAAAGAAGCGCGTATGGATTTTTTATTTGTTCTATTTGAACTATGTTTGATGAAATTAATAGGCTTATATGTTTTTGGACACTTCCATTATTAAACAGATACTAAATTCTTTACTTATGAATACTTATACTTTCTAAAAAAAAAATAAATAAATAAAACCCAAATACAAAATACTTATTTGTATTTCTTATACTGTCCAGCCCTGAATATTTATTATTATTATCACTAAGGGCTATAGTCCCACCGAGAACTTTAAGATCTATTGTACAGCCCAGTTCCTAAGTACAATCCGAAACTCCTTACGAATATCGTAATTGCTGTAGGGCTATTCTGAATATAAAAAGCAAACTACTTTATTTTAAGTTTGCGATTGTTGCAATTGCAAACACATTTTATTAGTTTGAAACAATAAACAGTTTTTTGTTTTATGAAACTTAGAAAAGCTTACTTACATATGTATATGTAAGTTGTTCAGCAAACTTTTTCGAAACTTATAGTTCAAAAGAAAAAAATAATCCTTAATTAAGCGCCATGCTAAAACTTAATTGTAAATTTCTGTATATTTTTTATCAAGGTTTTTTTGTTTAATATATTTTTATTTTTGTTGCAGTTGTTGTCAGCGTTACAATTTTTTTCTCTGTTGTTTGAGATTTTTAGTAGACACTTCTTGGGCTTGTTTTTGTTTTTTTAAGAAATTAATCAACCACCTTCTCAATATCAATGACCGCAAAAGTTCACCTTATTTCCTAATTACATATCAAAACACAAAACTGTTTGCAAGTGAAAAAACAAAAATCAGTGCTGAAGGAACACACACAGTCACACACACACACAAAATATTTACATAAAACAATTAGAGTAAGTACAAGTTTTAAAAGGCAAAAACAAATCTCTCGCATACACAAAATACTTGTACTTGTACTTGTACTGCAATGCTTCCTCCGAATAGTTTTGCTAAAAAGCAAAAACTATCTTAAGTAACTTTTGAAGCAAATGTGTATGTGGGTGTGTATGCTTGTATTATATATCAAATTTACTTTGCTTTGCTTAATGTTGGTTGCAATGTTTGTACTGCATTTATTTATTTATTGTTTATAGCAGAAGAGGAAATTTAGGTCATTGAACAAAACAGCAAAAGTTAATTTGTAACAATAGAATTTTGGGAGATATTGTTCTTGTATTACCTCTAACTTGCATGAGTGTATGTGTGAGTGTGTATTTATATGAGTAGCAGGGCTGTAGAACATGATATTTGTCTTACTTATTGACTTCAATTTGAAAAAGTGCTAAGCTGTGTTACACTTCGAAAAAAGGGGAAAAAATCAACTGCAAAGAAATACGAGTATACTTTAAAAGGGATGGAAAACAGTAAACACTAGCTTAGTCGTTTGGCCAGATTTTTACCGGTGAAAGAATTTTTATCCAAACACATATAATACAAGTATATGTGTGTATCCTTAATTAAGTTCTAAATATTAAATGCTCATTTATTGCGTTTTTCCTTTAAAAGCACAGCACTTTGTACAGGGTGGGCCAAAAGAAATCAAGGGGTGTAAAAGTTTAATAACTTTTTTGTTTATTAATTTTTTTTTATTTTTTCTTTCAGATTATATAGACAACATTTGGAGAATTTATAATGGAGAGGTTCACAACTGAACAGAGAACCAGAACAATAGAATTTTATTATTTAAACCAGAGATCAATTATTTTAACGCTCATTTTTATTTGAATGGCTTTGTTAACAAGCAGAACTGTAGGTTCTGGGGTTCTCAAAATCCAAGAGCCATTCATCAACGCCAATTGCACCCCATCAGGTGTACAGTATGGTGTGGGATCACATCTGAAAATGTCATTATGCCCTACTTCTTCGAGAATGAAGATGGAAGTGCTGTAACCGTAAATATAGAGCGGTATCGTTTTATGATAGAAAACAGACCTGGTATGTGGTTTCAGCAGAACGGAGCCACTGCCCATACTGCCCGAGACACAATGGCACTTTTAAGTCAAATTTTTGGAGAGCGAATAATTTCTCGAAATTCGGAAATTATTTGGCCAGCGCGATCGCCAGATTTGACAGCACCCGACTATTTTCTTTGGGGTTTTTTGAAGGAGCGAGTGTATGTGTACAAGCCAGAGACAATCCTTGACCTCAAGGCAAACATTGTTGCAGAAATTCGAACGCTACAGCCACAAGTTTTGAAAGATGTTATGGAAAATGCTCTAAAAAGAGCCCATCAGTGCGAAGCTGAAAACGGTGGTCATTTAAGAGACATCATTTTTCATACTTAGTGTAAAAAAATTTCCATTTTTTATAATATAATCTGAAAGAAAAAATAAAAAAAAGTTAATAAACAAAAAAGTTATTAAGCTTTTACACCCCTTGGTTTCTTTTGGCCCACCCTGTATATTTTAAATTTTACTATGAAGTACGAGTATATGAATTCTTTGGTTCTGGCCTGCACTATAAAACGCATAACATACGTTATTTGCAATTCAAAAGTTTAACAAAATATTAATCTTTCCTTGTTCTTAATTCCAGAATTGGAATTGTTGGGTTATTTTAAATTTACTGTTCTCCTCATGATAAGGGAAGAATAAAAATATAACATATAGTTTTCAATATTAAAATGTTGGTTGGGAAATTTATTTATTTATTCAGTTCAATGCTTACTGAGTTTTTTGTTTGAATATTTGAATCTTTTTTTAACTATGTATTGACAAATATTCTTATTTAGTCAATGGCTTTTACAATATCAATTTGGGGGTTAATGTTTAAAGTAATTTGTGGTGCCTTTTTTTTAAATACATCACATTTTCCTGAAGTCGGCATAAAATTGTGTTTTAAAATTTTTTCAAGGAAATGGGCTGACAACTCCAGAAGGATGAAATTGTATTCGTCAGACTTTAAATTTAGCTACTGGGAAACCTCAATTCTACTTCATTAAACAAAAATTGATACCCCAATGACAACTACAGAAAATCGTATAAAAGTTTTTGTGCCTAAAAGCGAATGTTGCGTAAAATGTACATGTACTTTTTTTAACCGTTTCTGTACATGCGTTTTAAACATAACGGTACAAAACTGCACAAGTGCTTCCAACAACGAGTTTTAAACAGACACAAAGACAACAAATTTTTAATCGTTTAACTGCTTTTAAAGATCGAAGATAAAAATACAGCACGTAAATACAATTTACGTGGCACTAGTGTTAAGTGTATAAAAATTAAATGCATAAAAATTGCAAGTCTTGTATTTTTTATCAATTGTGAATTATAAATTTATCTTAAGTATTTTTTAAAATGAATGAAATACAAAAAACGTTACAAATCTAATATAACAAGCTAAAAATATAAGTTTCGTATTAAAATATTTCACTGTAGGTAAAATTTACGTTAGTATTGCAGGGTTAAAAATTAAGTTTTATCAAAGACTAAAAAAGTCGACTTTTATTAAGAGTTTACTTTTAAAATCGTTTTCAAAAAGTTACCAACTTTATGATTAATTGTCAATATTTCAACTCTTTGCTCTCCATAGAAATCATTATGACATGGAAATTGTTTAAAATTATAGGTTTACCAACCCCTTCAAAATTGGCTTTGCCATTAAAATTTTTTTTAGGAAAACAATCAATTCTGCAGATATTGTAAAGGAGACATTGGATAAAAACAAATTTTGAATAAATTACTTATTTCATTACGATGAACTCATAATATAAGCTTTCTGATATTTTTATTTATTTGAGTTTTAAAAACAAACATGCCGAGATTAAAAACATTTACGCTATATCCTAAATATTGTTTTAATAAAGACCTCGCTTAAATAATTCATCTTTAACAGCGGGACTCAAAGGAATGTTCTTTAGTATAAGTACAATATTTTGAAACAGAGCAACTGAAAAAAAAGCTTATGAAACATGAAAAGATCTTTGGTACAAATGCAAGGTGGTTAAATTTTAAACGTCAAGTTTCTTTATAATTTTATTAGACATTTCTCAGTTTTAAGACTAACTCAATTTGAACCATGGAAAGATACACAATCGAGCAACGCGTTAAAGTTATTCAGGCCAATTACATTGGTCAACAAAATTTTGTAACAAGAAAGGTACTTACCAATTTGGAATTACCTAAATACCCTCATTTTATCACCGTATTTATTTTGATTCCATCAGTTCTAGTTTTCGTGTTACAGCTACTACCCGAAAATTTAAAATTAACCATTTTTGTTCCACTTTTGCATTCAGAGATTTTATTTATGTGAATAGTATAGTGTTTTTTTCTATTTATTGAGTTAAGCGACTGTTAAATGATGTCAAGAAAGTGCAAAAATGATAATGACAGGTTTTGTTATATTTGTGGTAATATTACTTTTAAAACTCAGCGAAGGAATTTGACACCGTTAGTGACTAAGCTATATGAACAGTATTTTGGCTTTGCCGTCGGACAGCAAGACAAAGCGTGGGTTCCACACATCTGCTGTGTTACATGTGTGGGTCTTCTTACTGGATGGGCGAGGAGATCTCGATCTATGCCATTTGCAATCCCCGTAATTTGGACAGAACCAACGAATCACTCATCTGATTGTTATTTTTGTGTTACTGATACGAAAGGTATCACAATTAAAACAAAAAATTAAATAACATATCCTGACCTGCCATCTGCTAAAAGACCGATCCTTCATAGTGAGGAACTACCTGTACCAGAACCACCAGAAAGTTATGGACAGGAGTGGTGACGGCTTTTTATATTTGAAGGAAAAGTTTCCTAAATTGAGTGAGGCAAAAATTAAAGAGGGCATATTTGTTGGCCCATAAATCAGACAATTGACGAAAGACGACATATTTAAAGAAAAACTCAGTGATTTGGAAAAATCTGCTTGGGAATCTTTCATGAAAGTAACTTTCAATTTTCTAGGAAATCACCGATCAAATGACTATTGTCGCGGAGCTGCTATCTGCTTATAAGGCTTTGGGTTGTAATATGTCATTGAAAATACACTTCCTTCATTCACACTTAGACTTTTTTCCTGAAAATTTGGGCGCCGTCAGCGATGAACATGGTGAACCAAGACATTTCTACCATGGAAAAACGATACCAGGGCAAGTGGAGTCCACGTTGGACATTACAACGAGATGTACCTGAAGCAAAATACAGCAGAAAATCATAAAATTTTATTTAAATTAATACTGTAACATATTAAAATAACTTACTTTTGTTAACAAAATCTCAAATTTTCTAAATTTATATAACATCTAATTACAAAAAAACTATTCGTATTGGAAGCATTCTAATTTTATTTATATTATCCATATCCTTGTCCTAAACATAGCAAGACAAAAGTTTTCATGTTACACACAAAAAGTTTTTTTTTGTCGACCAGTGTTATGAAAATGGGCGTTCAAATCAAAATGTATATCGTGCACTTCGTGATTTTTTTCGGTCAATTTAATCGTCCAAATGTGAGTACAATCGGGAAAATCGTGCAAAAATTTTGAGCGAACCGTGTCTGTAGGAGATCAGTGCATCCTCTTACTGCAGAAAATATTGCTGCTGTTCGCGATAGTATATTTTTTCCAAAATGAGGCTGGTCAGGTAGTTACTGTGAATGGTGTTCGTTATCGTGAGATGATAACGAACTTTTTATGGCCCGAATTGGAAGATATGGATGTGGCCGATATGTAATTTCAACAGGACGATGCCACTTGCCACATAGCTAACGAAACAAATTCAATGGCCATGTTATCTCACGTGGTGGCGATGTCAATTGGCCACTAAAATCATGTGATTTCACACCGTTGGACTTCTTTCTTTGCGGTTATTTGAAAGAAAAGATGTACGTCGATAAGCCAGCAACAATTCAAGAGCTAAAGGATGAGATAATTCAGCACATTAACGGCATATAACCTCAATTATGCCTCAGTGTCATCGAAAATTTGGACCATGGGATGGAGGTGTGCGGCCGAGGTCGCGGCGGCCATTTAGCCGATATTTTGTTCCATGCATAATTGAACTGTACCATATTATTATAATAAAAAGAAATGACAATAATTTCCTAAATAATTTGTGTTTTATTCAAAATCAACATCGCCTCATAAATTTAACCACCATTTTCATCTGGAAAATTACTGATCGTTTTTAATTGAGGGCTAAAATAATCACAACACTCTCTGAAGTACTAACCTGATTAATTTGAGATTTTTTTTATAATTAATTCTATTTTCTGCTAGTGTAAAATATGTTTTAGTTATAAATTTTTTAAGTAATTTTAGAATTTTTAAGGTTATTTTGACCACAAAAAAAAAGCTAAATAGAAAAAGCTTTTAGCTAAAACACAAATTTCGTTCCTAAATGCCAAAAGGGAAGGCTAAAATGGCAACTCTGAACAATCTTAAACGATTCGTTACATTTGAAATTAATTTTAAACTTTACTTAAAATAAATTTCAGTTTAATAGTGCAATAAAATATGTTCGCACAAATGTGCCCGAGCAATTCAAATACCAACACGTAAACACACGCACACAGAGAACTAAAAGTTAAATACAGAACAAATCATCCTTTTTTTCTCTCAAAATCATAAATAATTCTACAATAATTTTAGTGTGTCAGATTTAAAAAATTCCTTATTACACATTTTTGCGTCTTCATCTTGGAGTTGTTGATTTCTTTCACTACACCTGCTGCTACTTAACTCGTTTGCAAGAGATGGAAAGAAAAGTTTACAGTTTCAATGTGATATCTTTTAAATTCTTTTTAAATTAGAGCTGCTACACAACAAGTTGTTTGAATCATGTACCCAACTAACAACAAAAAAGCAATCAATTCATATTATACTCTCTTTGCGGCTTGAGTTGTGTAATAATCTTGCCACAAAATATGTTCGAATATTTCAAAGTATAAAGAAAATTATAAAATCTATATTTAGCAGCACAAAGCCGCACAATAAGGAATTACTGTTCACACTTTAAACAACATTTTATGTTGTGTGTTTGTATGCATTTCCTACCAGGAAGTTGCTGCATCCCAAATGCTCAGGTGAGCATAAATAATCGTTAGATGATTGTTGAAGACGTTGTAACCATTCATACTTTTATCTGACTGATGTTTGTTTAGATACCATTTTAATCGCAACAAGTTGCAATTATGATAATATCTGATAAATAAATGCCTCATTGTGAGTGATTGTAATTGTGGAAATCGGGTTTAAAGCGTGTATGATAAAAAAATTTATTTAAGAATTTATTCCGCATGTTCTTTATTTATTAATTTATTATAAAATGTCAGCTTAGAAAAAAAATTGTTTAAGCATTTGTAAGGAACAATTTCACAATCTTTAATTAACTAAAAACAATAACATTGGCTAAACGATAATCATTGGTTGAAATGAAACTGTTTTTAGTTATTAAAAGAGGAATTTATAGAAAGTACACGTATTATAGTTTTAAAATTAAATATTTTTATGTAATTGAAAGCTGTATAGATGATTTTGTTATGAGTTTAATCCTATTTAATATTTATTAAAAAAATAATTTTTAAGCAGTTGATTATTTAATTGACTAATTTTTATTTATTTTCTATAACATAATTTATATAATTTCACTCTTTGAATTTCTAAATTTATTATTTTTAACTTTACTTTTTTAATTCATTTTTGATAATTTCAATTAATCACTAATGCATGTTTTTAAAATTTCTACGCTTGAATTTCTTATAAAAACTGAATCATTTTCATAAATAAAATTAATTACCTATTTGCCATCAAACAATAAACAGCTTTGTCTAATATTAAATTACCGGACGGGCTTAAGTTATTTGAAGATCAAAAGTTAAGAATAATATACAAATACTAGTTGACCCGGCAAGCGTTGTTTTGCCTTTAAATTTTATTTATATTGAAAAATAAAAGTTGGGTTATCTTCAAACATATATTAAAAAAACAGCAAATCGACGTAGAAGTTCTCCGATTTGACAAAAAATTTAAATTGGGTTTTGACTAAAATAAAAAGTTTTTGTATATTCGATCTTCTAACTCAAAGTAATCGTACTCATAGAGTAAAGGACCGTGAAACACCGGTTAAGAACCGATAGTAGATAAATAAGACAGATACCCACTTCAGCAAAACCTGCTAGCCGGATTTGTGATGCTAAACCTTCCTTACGCGTAACCTAAAGGCATACACAAAAATTCAATTAAATTAGTACAGCCGTTTAGGACGAGTACAATGTCAAACACACGTTCAGTCAAATTTTATATATTAAGATAATAATATTATATTATTTATTGAGGCTTTACTCTGAAAGGTGGCAGCAATTATAATCATGTTCGGTTATGGGGTTAAAGAAAAAAGAATTACTTCCTTCTAGGAATGAGAAAATTAGTAATGTGGGATACATGATTCAAATTATATTTCACAATTTATTTAAAATTTTAATATTCCATATCAAGACTATGTAGGTTTATAATTAGTTAATTCATAATTTGATATTTCTACAATTGAAGGAACCAAGTTCGTCTTAAGTATTGAACTTTAAATTGCAATAAAACAACGATGGATTATTCGATTGACATGAATTTTATTTATCCGAAAGATAATCTTGTTTCATTACATTTTAAATATGATTTCTGGCATATGACCACCACGGCTGGCTCGGATGTAGTCCAATCTGGACGTCCAATTTTCGATGACTTTTTTCAACATTTGTGGCCGTATATCGACAATAACACGGCGAATGTTGTCTTCCAAATGGTCAAGCGTTTGTGGCTTATCCGCATAGACCAATGACTTAACATAGCCCCTCAGAAAGTAGTCTAGCGGTGTTAAATCACAAGATTTTGGGGGCCAATTCACAGGTCCAAAACGTGAAATTAGGCGGTCACCAAACTTGTCTTTCAATAAATCGATTGTGCCACAAGCTTTGTGACATGTTGCGCCGTCTTGTTGGAACCACAGCTCCTGGACATCATGGTTGTTCAATTCAGGAATGGAAAAGTTAGTAATCATGGCTCTATACCGATCACCATTGACTGTAAGGTTCTGGCCATCATCGTTTTTGAAGAAGTACGGACCAATGATTCCACCAGCCCATAAAGCGCACCAAACAGTCAGTTTTTCTGGATGTAACGGTGTATAGACATACACTTGAGGATTAGCTTCACTCCAAATGCGACAGTTTTGTTTGTTGACGTAGCCATTCAACCAGAAGTGCGCTTCATCGCTAAACAAAATTCGTAAAATACGTATTTCGCAAAGAGCCATTATTTTCGAAATAAAATTGTACTATTTTGCAAGCGTTGTTCAGGCGTGAGTCTATTCATGATAAATTGCCAAGCCAAACTGAGAATAAATCACTTGACAGCTGTTAAATCGGTCGCCATTTTGAACAGTAATGCCAACTTAAAGTTCTATACGTCTATAAAAAACACACTTATAGGGGTTCACCTGCACGAAGTAGAAATTACAGAAGTGATCACAAACTTATATATGCAATTTTTACTTATAATGATGGGTATAAAAACAAAATTCAGAGCATAAAAAGGGCTGTAAGCTAACTTTGTAGCAAAGTGAATGGGCTTGCAGAAGATAATGACTACTGTAGAAGTTTTCAAGACGAAAAGGAGGAGGAGATGGTGGAGCGCTTTCTGTGCCTTTACCCTGCCTTCGACCGCTTACTGCACTGTCGAAAATGGGGTTCGGCATGCTAGCTGACTTTATTAGAAGTATCAATTGGTTCAGTTAACGAACTCCTACTATCTTTTACTTTTCTAGCTTCTATCTATTGTTATCCTTCTTCATTTTCCTCTTCTACAGGTATCACAAAGCGACCACATCGGAGAACCCAAGTGAATTCCTTTTTGTTTTTACTATTGAAGCGGCCTATGCCACCCTACCTAATTTAACTCAGAAGCCATTTGCTAAGTGCTGCTGGGGGGATATAATCCATATTTAACTAAATGGCAATGAAAAGAATAACTTTAGCTTGCACTGGAAATATGTTTATATAAAAACTTTTATTGCTTTTAAAATTTTATTTATCTAAAATAACTTAATGAGACAAAAGCGGTTTTTCTATATTGCCATAGAATTTAAAATTTTATTTTATGACACTTGGTAAGTCCCTCAAGTACCTGCAACTAAAGTTTGTTTCTTCTTCTTAATAAATCTTTTCAATATATTTCAAATTTTTTTGCTACAGAATTTAAAGATTAAAAAAAATTTTTTTTTTAATATTTAAATTTCATTTAATTTTTATGCCTTGACTTAATTAAAAATGAAAATTATATTTGCTGCCACAAAGAACCCTTTATGCAAATACATACAAATTACTTGCAGTTTATAGTTTTTCTATTTTTTTTGTTTTTGTTTTTGTGTTTTAACTAATGGTAATAAATAAATTAATTTATTATTCACATACATTTTTGTCTCTGTTTTTTTATATTGTTATTAACAATGATTTTTGTTTGTTTAAACCTCAAAACACCTGCTGCATGTTAAGTTGATTATTTAATAATTATTTTTGTATGTTGTCTGAACACTACATGAAATAATTCATGAGTTTAATACAGTATTTATAGTTTTATGTAACATTGATTCTGCTTACAATATATTTTTGTAGGCAAAATTTATTTCATAAGTTTAAATATTATACATTCACAGTTAGTTATATTAGGCCTGGCCAGCATTAACGTTTTCAACACGGGGTTTTAAAAAAGGTTACCGAATAATATCTATTTTTTTATTTATGTGATAAACAAAGACACTAAATTTAAAACTTATATTATATATTAATAGAAAACACTTTACCCATTAAAATGGCATATAGTTGGCTTTATTGCCGGAAATCATAGCTGCAACAAACAATATGCCAGCCCACGTAGTAGTCATCAAGGCATTATTTGATTGGTTTTATTATCTTGAAAACATACGAGTATATGAATTTACAATAGAAAAATTTCTTCTACTTAGTAAAAAACATTGTTTCCAATTAAAACTTAAACCTGTTACAAAAATGTGAAAATATTTAAGAAGTAAATTATACTCATAACCCTTCTTGAAAAAAATTATCTTTCACATTCCTAAAATATTGGCAGATACAAAAACACTACAGTGGGAATTTTTTTTGTCCTTATATCTTAAAAAAAATATATTTTTTGAGTAGCTGTTGAAAATCCTCATAAAAAAAGACCAGAAAAAATTATGAAAAAATTATATAGTGTCACCAATTGTAACATTATTTTCATGTTAAAAATCTCCCCAAGTCTAGTATTCATTAATAATTCATAGATTTCCTGGGATGATTTGTCTGCCATGTCAGACGGTTGCAGATAGTGATGTTCTACGTAAGCAAAATGGTCTAAATTCCTACATTACAGTGGCACAGTATATACGAGTATGTAAAGCCTTTATCGGGTTAAGACGGTAGAATTCACCACATTTCATATGTTGAGGTCAGAATAGAGGGAAGAAGAAAATGTCAGAAGAATTTCAGGTGTCAGTTGTCAGTAGTCAGTTAAAAAAAAAAAGTTGTCTCGAAGTTAAAAGAAAGAAGTAGAAGAGAACATAAAGAATTGTGAAAGTTGATAATAATTTTTCTAAAAGATGATTTAAAGTTGCAAAAAGATTTAAAATTAACTTATCAAAGAATTAACTACGTATTTTATAAAATTAAACTTAACTAAATCAAAAAAGAAGAAAAACTATTATACTTAGCGTAAATATCTATTTTAAAAACTATATTTGTATTATTAATTTTTATAAAAAAAAAACTACAAGAAAAAATGAAATAAAATTGAATTCCTAAATTAAATAATATTAATACACAATTTTACTTTTTCTTTTACATATATACTGTTGCCTCTTTGCCTTTACATGACCTTCAAAGGTATTTTCAACTCATCTTCCTATTTGTCAAGTATTTCCATACTCGCCAATCCTACTCATAAGTCCGGTAACAATACAAATCCCTGAATGAGTCAGACCAGTAAGTCATTTGTTCTCTTCCGAGAACTGAATGCAATGATTTTTTCGCTACCTTGATATATATTGCGGACAACTTATATTGTTGTTGTTGTATATTTAATTTCATGATTAAAATTTTTTTAATAGGCTTAAGTTTTTCTCTCAACAGGCGCCTACTACTTTGGCAATCATGCGAGGAGAATGAATATGTTATCATATGACTACAGCAGAAGTTGTCAAAATGAGGAAAATAATAATACTGTGGAACACCTTCTCTGAAGTAGCTTCTTCTATTTTTCACTTTTATCTTTCTGTTTCCTATTTTTGACGTCTTTCTAACTCTATTTATTCTTAATTTTTCCTTTAGCGTAGCTATCAGAAAGAGGTGGTCTCTTTTAACCCACGTGAACCTTTCATCTTATTTTTTGTTGCACCCTTTTCAAACTAATCTAACCTAAGGTTATTTATGTTAAAATACAGGACAACGATTTTATTTTTGTGGAGATTTACTTGTTATTAAATAAATAGAAAATTTTCAACCGATTTCTGCGTTATGAACTGTTACCTAAGATGTAGTTGTTAATGTTAATGAATACATTTTCGAGAGAGAGAGAGTAGTTGCCCAGTAGATTTAAAGGCATAGCGGGAGTTTTTTTTAATTTTTGAAAAGCATTTGATGTGGTGATTTTTGATATTTTGAGGAAAAAATTAAGAGCAGTGGGAGAATGGGAGTAACTGGAAAGACTTTGGAAGTTTGTACTAAGTATTTAGAAAATAGAAAACAGTTCACTCAAGTTGGTGAATGTAGAAGCTCGATGTCAACAATTACATGTAGGGTCTTTGGACCAATGTCAAAAATATAAATTTTAATTTAAAGAATTTTTTGTACGCAGATGACATATGATTGTTTTTACAGATATCAAGATTTGAAGGTTTTAAAAACTCTAATTGAATATGATGTTTCTATACTTTGTGAATCCTCGGCTTCTTTTAAATTCATTTAAAAAGTAACGTTGTAAGATTTAGATCGTATATTTAGAAATGTGTTGCAGAATTCATAGCTAACATTGGGGGTACAGAAATAACTGACTTGGCAGAAGTAAAATATTTGGGTATTGAATTTAGTCATAATTTGTTGTGGGAAGAACACATTAACTCATTAAAATCAAGAATATTATCAAGAATTATTATGCTTTACAAATTTAAGAACAAACTGAGATGTGATGCTAGTTTACCAATCCTTAATACATTCTCATTGCCTATACCTTCCCCTCATTTACGATTGCAGTATATAAAATAACCTTAGATCTCTTCAATCTGCTCAAAATAAAGCATTTAAAATAGTTTTCAATTTGACGTTCGATTTATTTAAGTTCTATGCAACAAATATATTATAAACAACAGATCTTGGTTTATACTTTTAAAATAATAAGAAGGAATTCACATCATGGAATGCAATTTGTATAAAATAGAAATATAACAGAGGGTGAGTAACAAGGGAAAGCTTCGAATTGAAGCTTATTCAGATGTCGTTTTGAATTGAAAAAACAGTGAGGTTTTTGATACCAAAAGTGGGAATTAATTCGAGATAACTTTCCCTGTTTCTAATTTTAACTTTTTTCAGTCAAATTCACTTTAAGAAGTAAAACTAATGAATTTTTTAATTTTTTTTAATTTCCATTAGTTTAATATTGCTAAAAATTGCTATATTTTCAAAAAAATAAAAAGAATAATATTTATTTACACATTTCTATTCCATATCATCATCATCATCAATTATTATCATCATCATTATCACTATAATTAGTATAGGTATCATTATCATCATTATTGGCATCTTCTTCACCATCGAGATTTGATTCAAATATTATCAATTGAATTGCTTCCATAGGCACAAATTATAGGTTTTTTCTCTTTCAATTTTCTCATAATTGATATTTGATACTATACACTGTATTGCTTTTTTTCAATATATTTATTCATATCAATATTAGCTGTTCTGGTTACTTATTGTTTTTGTTGCTATTATTGTTTAAAATTGTTATTGTTTTCCCTTTCTTCATTTAATATGTTTTTATCTACTCTAATTTAATAATTAAATGCAAGATCTCATGAAAACAAAAGCAATAATAACACTAATGTTTGTATTGCTTTTTATAAAAAGTTGATTTCTTATACTCGTACGTAGGTGCAACAATATATTTAAATTTTATTTTAAAATATGCAGACAAATTTTACATAAATATTTTCAAAAGCGTTTATATTTTTAGAAAAAAAAAACATTTTTTTTCTTAATTTAGCTTTATTCACAACTATTTATCGACATATTTCCTGAAATCCACTAATTTATAGGCTTACGCGTGCAAATTAATTAAAAATAATAACGCAAATTACACATAAAAATTAAAAACATAAACTAATCTTACTAACCTGAGGTTGAAGGTTCCATTAAAATATTATTAATTATCACTTTAGAAAATACTCAAAACTAATTTTTAAGACACCAAAAGTTGAAATTTATATTTAACGCGAGGAAAACGTCAAATAACTCAAACTTTAAAATTCTATAGTGATATAATGGTACTTTTAAAAAACAAAATTTTTGCACTAGTGATGTGGAATGTTGTGTACTTTTACCGACTACAAAAATTTATTCGGTTCTTTTAAATTTAATTTTGCAATTAGTTTCAATTTTTGGTATCAAAAACCCCACAGTTCGTTGGGTTACGAGAATATAACACACTGTAATATTAAAAATTATTTGCTGCGACATGAAGAAACTCTTCTGGTATAATATGATTTTTATTAATTTTGAAATCTCTAAAAATGTACATAAATTTATATAATACGGGTATACATTTTTTATATTTTTATTAGTGGTGGTATAACTTGTTGCCTTCAACCTCTTTAAAGCATTCAAGGCGCTGAGACGTAAATAAAATTATTTTGCAAGCTACTGATGAAATAATAAAAAAAATTAATAAAAAAGCATGTCTTTTTTCAGATTTTTTTTTATAAAACTATTTACTAAATAAAATTTTATTTGAATCATGCACTGCAGATATGGCTAAAAAGTGGATGGCAAAGGTAAATTAATAACCAGTTAGTTCCTCAACATTCGCAAGTTAAAAAAAAAAAAACAATTATTTTCTTTTCACACAAAATGTGCCAGCTTATTATGCATTAAATATGCATTAAATTCAAGTGTTAATAGTTATGCTTGTTGGGAAATAATTCAATGTTGAATTGTGAATGTACGTGTATTCATGTTTGTCCTGCATCAAATACGTGATTATGAATTGTTATTTATAAATAATTAAATGAACACATCATTGTATGTATGCGAGTATCATTACGCACATAAACAAATGCATAGACAACAAATAGGGTTAACGACATTACTATTATTTACAATAAAACTTTTGCTTGCTTATTAATTTGCTTCTTATTTAATTTTATTGTATTTACAAGCAGATTGGTTTATACATTTTTGCATCTTTATAATTAATGCGTACACACAAGTTTATTTATAATTTATTTAATGCGAACACAATAAAAATAATATATTTATTTTTTAATTTAATGGTTACTGATACCAAACACTTTGATGCTCCCTCCCCAGTGAAAATGTTAATTTAATTACATTTTTATTTAAAAAGAAAAGTTAAATTCGGCCATATCGAATGCTACTTACTCCGCAGTGGAGTAGCTAAATATATGTATGCCACCTGAGCTCATCTGGATTTCACTTAAGGCAAAGAAAAATACCATACAAACTGGAGCTAATGGCACCGCAAAAAAAAATTCTCCATAATACTTTAACAGTACAATTACAGTATAGAAACTGAAAAAAATTTAATTTATATATTTTGTTGTATTTCAGCAGCATTAAAATTTGATTGTCATCTGGCTTAAGCAACATACTACATACATTTTAGCTAAATTTATCTAGCTCATTATAATCATCACAGAAACTACATAAGTACTGTTTTCCTTAAATCTTTGTAATGACAATTAAAATCGTCTGATTATTTAAGCACAACTTTTTAACTTGTACAATATTGTTTGTACTATTTATGTAGGGCTGTACAAGTACATACTACATTCATGTTGTTTATTGTTTAAAAGACAATCTTATTATTTATTCTGACGTTTTTTTAATAGCCTTCTTTTCTACCACCATATTCTCTTTATATTTCTTATAGTCGTCTTTCATCTCTTGCCATACGTACGAGTTTTACTTCCTACACAAGGTGCCACTTTTTGTTTTTAAAGACAAGCAACTTTGCAAAGATAAAGAAATGAAAAGACGAAAGTAATGAAGCCAACAAAAGCATATGAAAAACTACAACAACAACAATGAATTTATCAATCACTGGCGATATTAATCTTTTGTTTCTGGCGTTGTGATGTAAATATATAAAGTAAAAAAGAAGAAAAACGAATATAAAAAACTTTCGTGTGTCTCACCACAAAAGCAAACTCATCAACTTTTAATTAGTTGCAATTTGTAACACTAAAGTTCAAACGTCTTAAATAATGTGCCGTTGATGTTATTGTTGTTAGCAACACCACACCAACTCTGACACGCATTCTCACCCAGATAAAATGTAATGCTACTCACTCACAGCTACTTCTTGTTTAAAAGGTAAACATGTCATGTCGCTGAAATGAAAATGAACATCAGCAACAGTGTTGCAGACACAAAAATAAATGAAAAAGAAAAAAATGAATGAATGAACCAACCAAACTTTGATGTTTAATGTCAATGACGCTTACAATTCCTTGTCAGGTTGTAGTTTTTCTTTTTAAACTTTTGTTATTGTTGCTGTTATTCTTGTTATTGTCTGTTTAAAAATCTTGTTAACGTTTGTTTGTTTTTTTTCTGTCTTAAAGTGTGTGGTAGGAAAAGTGATGAAAAGTATTGTCATCAGTATGTGAATAAAAATGAAGAAAATATGTATGGAAGGGTGTATGTACGTTTGTACAATAAATCTGAGAAGGCCAATTATTATATAAAGGGTACAGTAGTTAAATAAGAATTGCCCTCTGAGATTTGTTTAAAAAAAAACCAGATAAAAAACTTCTTGTCGACAGAACTTAAATGAGGCGTAGCATATGCATGGATGTGTGAAATAGCAAACTGCATCACAATCACACTTTTAATATACAAGAGATTTATGTAAGTTAATTAAAGAATGTCGTGGCAGCGATAACGGCTCACTGAAAATAGTTATGTAAAAATTGTCGGGATGGCGACAAGGGGAAGAGGAATTAAACCCTACTCTGCCTCTGAATATACGATTAGCGTAAAATCAATTTTTGGGAGCGCAACTTGCGAGTTGTTTTTGTGCTGTTGATTGTAGCAATCGATGGGCTAGCCAAGAAATCAAGAAATTATTTTGCTCAATAAATGAAATGCACAAAAAACGCATTGCTTCGTATTGCATAATAAATTTAAGAAAGGCAGCCATTCTGGAGAAGAGTATAAATGTGAGAATTTATACACAAACTGTAGAAATTTATCTGTGGTTAAAGTCATCTCTCCGTCTTCTGCATTCAATAGATGTCTTTATTACCAACTAAATAACTGCTTACTTCAGCAAATCCGTACTAGTGCAAAAGAATTGATGGGCCGGAAATAGACTGTTAGGTAGTATGCGTAACATTATAACTTCCCCAGATGTAAGATATTCTTAAATTATTGATAAAATGGTAGCTCAATGGATACTTATATACGAGGTATGATCAAAAAATAACCGTTATTTTAAATTTTTTCAAAAACTATTTATTTATTCATCAAAAACTATCTTGTCCCTTGCAAAGTGTTCCCCCTCAGATATAATACACTTATGCCAGCTTTTTTTTCAATCCTCGAAACACTTCTGAAACGCGTTTTTTTGAATCGCCAAAAGCTCGATTTTTCTTTTATCTCCTCAATCGTCACAAAACGCTTTCCTTTCATCGGTGTCTTCAGTTTTGGGAACAAGAAAAAGTCTCAGGGGGCCAAATCTGGTGAATACAGTGGCTGAGGTATGATTACGGTGTTGTTTTTGGATAAAAAATTACGAACAAGCGACGATTTTTTGGAAAAAATTTTTGGATCAGTCTTCGCTGCCGCACGTTTCATGCCTAAAACAAAATTGCCAACATCATCAGCAACCTCTCCAATAGTGATTCGACGATTATCCAAAATCATTTTCTTCACTGCTTCAATGTTTTCATCGGTTGTTGACGTGCTCGGGCGACCAGGACGAACATCGTCATTGACATCTTCTCAGCCTTTCTTAAACCGTTTATACCACAATTGAACTTGTGTTCTGCTCATAGTAGACTTGCCAAACGCCACAGTCAACATTTCAAATGTCCTTGCACATTTAATTTAATTTTTTACGCAAAACTTAATAGAGTTTCCTTGATCCATTTTTTGAAATAGTAAAAAATCGAAGAGCATACCAAAACATGACTAACCTTTTTATCTGTCAAAAACAAACTGACAATCCAAAATGGATGATAATGTCAACATAACATAAATAACAGACATGTGTACCAACATAAAAAAAAATGCGAAAATCGAACATACGTATCTCACGAAAATTGAAAATAACGGTTATTTTTTGATCATACCTCGTATAGTGCCAATAATGTGGTAACACTATTGGCTGATCGTCTTTTTCCACTTTTCCTTTTCTTTGGTTAGTACATTATCAGTAACTTAGTTGAATATCAACTGATTGTAAGTTTCTCAGCGCAGTTAAAAAGAAAAAATTTATTATTATATGAGAAATCTGTACTTATTTCTCCACCAAACAAATTTTTTTTTAAATTATTTTGCCATTTTCACAGTTTGGATACGTTTTTACACAGTTTTAAAGGAATCGTACAATTTTAGAATTTATTTTCAAAATATATTTATTAATGAGTAAAACAAATTTTTTTCTAAATTTTATTAGTTATTAAACGTTTCTCCAGAAATACAATTTTTGGCTATTCCACTCAAGAATGTTTGCTTGGTCGTTTTCTTTTTAACTCAGAATCATTAGTATTCAGTTGAAGTGACCAAAAATATTTTGAAATGATTTTTATGTTATTTTTGCAACCATTTCTTGGTGAAAATGTTCGCTTTGTTCATCCCTGAACTGATCCAGGTTATCTGGGTGGAAGCCGAAATGTGAATGCTGAAAATGAATTTTTGTGGACATATTGCAGCCCATTTCACTATACACACTTAAAAATTCATTAACAACTTTGAAGTAGTTTTCGCTTCTGTGATTACCAAGAAAATGATCACATAGTGCAACAAAACTCTTCCATGCTCGTTTTTGCACGTCACTTAGCCTGCTCATAACTTTGCGAATTTAACGTCTAACAAAAATACCTGAGAGTCATCAGAAAGAATAAATTAGATAAAAGCGTATTAGAGTTGTAAAGAAACACATTAATACTTATTTTTCGCTTGGCTTCACTTAATTTTGGGAATACTGATTTAAGGTGGCAAAAAACTTTGCCTTTACATCAATTTTTTTTACAAATTGTTTCATGTATCCTAATTTAGATGCAGTGGTGGCAGAATAACATCTTCAGCTTTAACTTATGGGATACTTAAAATATTTTTTCTGGCTGTTTAGTGCAACTGACGGGAGACCATACATTGCGATCATAATGATTTAGTGCAGGACTATACTATTTACAAAGATAGCATGGATGTTTTGTGTAATCACCTTGCACACCTTGTAAACATTTTAAACGACCCATTAATGTAGCTGAGGATGTAATTCAGCCACCACTGCATCTGAAGTTGGGATTATAATAATTATTTAAATAAATGTTTTCTTAATATTACAGCAAACTAACCTATCTATCTAGAATTTGCAGGTTCGATTCCTGCCCTGATCCTGGACAAGCAAAAAAGCTTTTTCAGAAAAAAGACATTTTGAGGCAGTTTACCACTTGTTAAGGAGACTAATGTGATGGTCAGTAGCCTATCAAATTTTAAAATATTGAGGAAGTCAACTGTAAAATCTGTCAAGTTAATATTTTGTCGTTTAACATGCTACAGCCAATTGATATTGGACCAGCTAATGTGTCTTACTCCATGACACTTCTGCTGTCTTAAATTCGCGGACTAACAAACATTCGCTCCCTTTCGGGTACTTAATGACTTAGATATTAGTCATTTTATTGCATAAAATTTCATTTGATATCTTCAAATTTGTAGCCTACAACTACTACTCTACTACTCCAGTAATATGCCAAACTTTATTTTCTCTTATTTCATTAAAACGACCATCTATCAATTGGAGTAGCTTTCATTTTGAACCATATACTCGTCAAAAAAAAAATATCACAGAATATTGATAAAATGGTTAAGACCCACAATATAGCATTCAGAAATCTGAAATCTGTAGAGCACTTGCGGCAGTGTAACTTGAAGAGCAGTTCCAGGTTGTTAGCGTGTGAACCGTAACCAGTAATCACAGCCACAAGTCTGAAAATATTCTTATTATTCCTACTCAAGGATGTGCCCGTAGATTTTTGGGTAAAGTACATATTCGATTTTTATTGTGTTGTGTTGAAGTTCAGAATTTTCCGAATCGGAAAGTTTTTCATCATAGCAAAGAAAAATCAACTGCGCAATTTTACACGCTTCAACACTATACCATCTGCTACATAGCCTTCCCGAGGTAATATCCAAAGATACTGCTGTTGCTTCTATAACGACGGCGCTGGATATTATTTTTCGAATTATGTAGACACTTGAAACCTCAAGTGGCAATACTGTAAGTCAGTGTCTGTAGTTAACACTGATAATAATTTATTTTTCACTTTTATTTCTCTAAAACTAAGTTTATTTCGTGCCAATGTTTTTTCAACTCTGCAAAAGAAAATATTTTTTGTTTGCTTGTTTGATTTTTTCAAGTGTAAAAGTACACAGTGTGTAAATATTTAGTCTTGTCAGAGATGATACGCATTATTATTAATCTACCAAAAGTAAAAAAAGAAAATCAACATCTCTCAAGAAGGAAATAAGCATGAATTAAATATTTTTTTTGTAGGCGGCTGGCAACAATGATGGGTGGCTGGTTGTGATGATTATAAAAGTTGAATGTTGTTGACATTTACTTTATTAATGTGTTGATATTTTCAAGATAATGTTCATGTCTTTCTTTCTTTCTATCAGTCTAAAATGCATTCTCGTACTGACTCGTTGTTGTTGTCATTGTTTTTTCTTTATTATTATTTTCAAGGAAGAAGGAACAAACAAACGACACAGAAATACAAGCAACAAGAAATTGTTAAAGTGTTAATAGAATATTCGAACACTCACTCTATCTTGTTTAAATAACGATTAAAAGTTATATGTTTTTTCTCTCCACATTTTATCAACTTTATAAACATCAAAGAGGTTGAATGTTAAAGTGTGTTTGTATATTAAAAACATCTTAAGTAAGTGTGAATGTTTTTCTTTATATCCCTGCTTTGAAAAAAGAAGTTCTAAAGACGTTCTTGAATAAAATTTGCCACAACAAGTTACTTTCACGAAAAAACTACAACAAAAACCAATTGTGTATTTCTATGGCATTGAATTGAATTTCATGTTTGGATTTTGGAAAGTTTTTACATCCTTCTATTTAATTTGAATTTTTTTCTGTTCTTCTGGTTAAACAATTTGATTATGGTAATGTACGAGGTATGTTTTTATTTCTTGCATTATTGTTGTTAGCTGCAGCATGAAACCTTTTCATTTTATTTTTTGGGCAAATAATTTCTTCAATCTTTTTTTATATGGGTCCACTTTTTTATTTAATTTTTTTTTAAAGTGAAAAAAGTAGAAAGGTTTTTTGTTTTCTTCAACACATTCAATGCTTTTAATGACCAATTTCTTAATTTGTTTTTGGGCACCCTACTCCAGGTAACTTTTCAGCAAGATTTTTGAAAATTATAAGAAATAAAATACTGGCTTAAATTTAGACTTAACCTTAAATGGAGAGAAGAATACTAATTGATGGCTGATATACTAGTTTATCCATTTACTGGTATTATAAAGTAATATTCTTTTAGCATGTTTAGTTTAAAATGTTTTGGGCCAGAATATTTGGATGCATTTACTTATGTTCTTAAATCTTATATAAACCATTGTATATGTTTTAATTTCTAAAAAAGTTATTTTATTGTCGTTGACACTGGAAAATTAATGAAATATTTTATTAATTCCCAAAATTTCATTGAACCAATGAAACAGTTTTAATGCCATCGTTTCATTATATTTATAAAAATTATTTTCAGGGATTATAAATTAAATTGTAAAGCAAAATTTTGCAATCAAGATTTAAAAAAGAGTCAATAAGAAAAAATAATTAAAGTTTATTTAATTTCATTTGAATTAATTTTACACCCATATAATGTTTCAAAGTTAAGCGTCTGTCCAGCAAGCAAATTTTTACACTCTACTTATATCCAATGAAAATTATCATAAATTTAGGTTTAGTATGCAATAATTTGAAGATGACTTGCAGGAAATGCTGAAAAGTGACATGTGTTCTATGACTACACGGTAAGGAGAAATATAATTTATATATGGTCATCGTAAACATAGCTTGTTCTCCACAAAAGCATTATTATAAATTTTAAGCATCTAAACATTATTGTGATTACGATAAACATGTTTGTAGTTATTCTTAAACAGATATAGTTGTATTTATCATATTATTTTCGATACATTTTAACTGAAACCATAAATATGTTTGTAGTAAGCGTGTTATGGTTAATTAACTGAGAAAAATATGGTTGAAAATAAATTGTTTTCTATTTTTTCTCTTTCGTACTTACATAAAATTACTTACTTTTTTTAAAAACAAAAACTTGTCTCACGACTCTAATTGAAGGTCGCTTAGGCCGCCACGTAAACCAAAACAAAAACTTAATCGTTCAAACTCAACTGAGCTTTGTGGGTGAAGTGGTTGAGTAGCGAGTATGCAAATCTTTATTTGCGATGATTATTTATGAGCTGTTAACTTCGTTGCAAAACTTCGAATATTTTTTAGGCAAGTTTCTGAATACCAAATTCTTGTTTTTTCGATATGAATGTTCGTAATAAAAGTTTGTTTACTATTAATCATCAGTTCTAATAGATCCGAAGTCAAATACATTATCTCAACTCGATGTGTAGTTCCGTCCGTGGTCCCATTGTTACCTATAAAAGAAGAAAGGCCATGCAAGGGTTGACGTGGAGCCCTCATGAAGCACCACGTTCAGAGCCAGACCCATATTAATCAGGAAAATATCAACTGAACTTAACGGTAGCGACGTTTTCGATCATACTTGGAGATTTCCCACATTTTATCCTGACGGAGGTAACTGTGATATTAACCCAGAAGCCGTTTCTGTAAGATATGACACTTACATAATAAGTTTCTAGAATACCAATAGAATAATAATATCAATCTAAAGTCGTCAGTCCATATACTTTTCCCAGTATGCCATAATTATGATATTATTAGATTCGATCTTAATATCAGAAGGCAGTTCTTAGTTTGTGATTTAGAGCATTCCACATGTCTTCCACGTAATATGTCCTACATGCGAAATGTTCCAGATCACAGTAAGCCTCTATACCATGATAAGGTAACTACTTCAGGTAGAGATCCTAACTGCATATGCCCTTGTTTGAATTGTTTTGGAGTCAAATAAGTTTGCATAGAGAAAATGAAACTAGCCGTACGTACAATGTAATAAATAAATAAATATAAATTAACAGAAACGAACAAATTTATAGAATAAAAATTTTTTTTTATATCAAAAAGCTGTATAAAAATTTTGTTTAAAATTTTTTTATAAAAATTGTGTATAAAAAATTTTAAAAAATGTGGCCTTAACCAGGCCTTTCACAGCGAAATCTGCATTTAAAAGGCATTTTTAATATGTTTGATTTAAAAATATGTCTGGTTAGATGCAAACATATTATACTACGAGTACATATAAAAATAATATATTTGAAGGCACCACTTTTATGATTATGTTTCCTCCTGAATATGGTTGCTTCAAGGATATTTTTTCAATGCGTGCAGTTAGTTTTCTTCTAGTATCGATTAAAGTTGAATTTCACAATTTCTGCTTACAGCTGTCTTTGTTGAGCCATTATTATCAGATTTAGGAGCGGGAACAAGTCACCTAGTCATTGCGGCTCGAATGGACGTAATATTCATTAAGAATTCACAGACTTCCTTGGATGATTTGTTCGGCATATCAGATGGTTCACTACCTACAATGCTCTAAGTAATGAAAACGGGACCAAATGTGATCATTACAGTGACAGTATATGTTGTGCTGTCTCTTCGTTTTCATTTCGAATTTTTTAAATATTATTAAAAATTATTATTTAATATTAATCCAGATTATGATCTTAAAAAATTGTTTTTATTTATTTATTGCGACTTTCTTTTAAAGGTCTTCTTCAAGGAAATTTATTTTTATTTAAATAAAAACAATTTTTTAAGATCTTAAGCTTGATTAATGTTAAATAATAATAAATTTATAAGATCGAATAATTTAATAAAATTATTATTAAAAATCTAAAAATAACAAAATCTTAAATTCTGTTTTTAATGTATGATACAAATAAAACGAAGTATATTTCATTAAAATCCATTAATATGTTCTTAATTTATTAGGAATTTAGTGGTAGTTGTGAGTATGAGTAAGGATTCATCTCAGTCTACTCCTTAATGTGCTCCTCAACTAGGAATACCTAAAACATCATTGCAACACATTCTAAAAGTTAATTTCAGGTTGATACAATTGGCGCATGAATTAGTTCTTAAGAATGCATCACAAAAATGGTCCATCCTTTATAATGTAGGGTGATGGCTCAATTGTATGTATACTGATAAGGCATTCAACATTTGTTATTCGAACAATTTCTGCCTTTTACTTAATTTTGTTTTTTTCTTTTGTATTTCTATTCTTTTTTTGCCATCCTGTAATATTTAGAACTCTATTAAGTGTTTAAATCTTTATTTACAACAACAAAACATAGCAAAATAATATCTTTGAAAAAAAAAATGTTTTAGAAAGTTGTATTTATGGTATGAGTAGTTAAAACTAAGGTAGTCATGTTGTATATTTTTATAACTGTTTGTTGCTGTTGTTTTCCTGTTTTTCTTTTGGTTGTGGATGCTGTATGTCGTGGAATAGCAACTGTTTCTAGTAATTTCTACGTTTGCTTTAAGAATACTACAAAAAAATTTCTTTTTCTTTCGAAATTGTGATGTAACAGCCAACAATTTAAGACATATTTAGAACAAACAACAACATCAACAATAAAATACAACCAACAATGCTGCATCTTTGGTTTAGTTTGTTAAATTATATCGGCATCCAGCAGATACTCGTATATGGTTACCACTCCTCTTCTGGTGTGTCGTAATCATTGATCATTTTTTTCAAATGGGTGTCTGCTTACATTTCAACTTCAAATACATTAATTAAAGAATTATTTATTCCTTTGTTTTACAATTGTTTGTTCTATTCTGTGAAAATTCATGTTTATTAGGCATGTTGTAGATAAAAACTATATAAAAAAAAAAAAAAAGTAGCAACCAATTAATAATTTGAAAATGAAAAAGTATTTCAAAATAAATTTTGTACATATTTTTTTATTGTTATAAAGATTTCTGAAATAAAAATTAAAAAAAAAGTCTTATCTTTATACACTAATCAGTTTTTATTTTTTGTATATACATACTAAATGGCATACTTGAAATGGCTTACAAGTACTTCACTACATAGTATAGGGTCCGCCATCGAACGTTTTTTTTTTTTCAACTAGTGATTATTTCGTGAATGGTAACACTTAGCTCATGTCTGATTTGACAGATAATTAGTTTTATCCTTCCGCTGAAAGAATATGGTTGTGTTTTCGCTTCGCTAAGTGGGCCTGCGATCGACTTACAGAAGATGCCGATTTTGCCAAAAAAAAAAAATAATCTTTTCAGATGAAGCTCATTTTGATCTTGGCGGGTATGTAAACAAGCAAAATTGTCGCATTTGGGGCACAGAAAACCCGCACGCATACATTGAAAAGCCGACACACCCAAAACGAGTCACTGTTTGGTGCGGATTTTGGTCCAGAGGCATAATTGGGCCATTTTTCTTCGAAAATGAACAAGGAGGGGCCGTTAGTCAATGGCGATCGTTATCGGGCCATGTTGAACGAATTTTTGTTCACAAAAATTGAAGAGGAGGATATTGGCCACACTTGTCTTCAACAGCACGGCGCTACGTTCCACACAGCCGAAGCTACACTCGATGTTTTTATAGCATTTTCAAAAAAAAAAAGTTATTTGGCGGACCCTATATAAAACAAAGTCGCTTTCTCTGTCCCTATATCCCTATGTATACTTAAATCTTTAAAACTACGCAACGTATTTTGATGCGGTTTTTTTTAATATATAGAGTGATTGAAGAGGAAGGCTTATATGTATAATCTTGGAAGGTTTAACGTCACAAATCCGCCCGACAGGTAGCGCTATAGTCGGTATCTGGCTTATTTGCCTACTACCTGTTTTTACCCGGTCTCGCACGGTTCTTTATTCTATGAGTACGATTTCTTAGTGTAAGAAGATCAAATATATAAAAATATTAAGGCAAGACAACGTTTGCCGGGTCAACTAGTCAAAGATTAAACATGTTTGTAGTGATGTGTAGCTTGCAAGTATGCTTGTACAATCTTTTAATACATACTTATGTACCTACAATTCCATATTTTATTGAAGGCATGTATGTATGTATGAAATATTTTTTATTAAATTTTTAACAACTGATATTATTTACTTGAAAATACAGAAAGATAGATTTTAACCTTTCTCCTCAATTTTTAAAATAAATTTGTTTTTAAGTTATCACCTGCATCATCTATAATTAAATGCAAAATATAGTTAAGTTCTAAATTTTTTTTTTACTTTACATTTACAACTTTGTTAGCTACATAACAATCTTTTATGTTTACTTACGTTACACAATGTTACAACAAACAACACTTCTTATTCAGTATTGATGTAAACATCAAGTTGTGTTTTCAAACAAAAAATAATATGTTTTGTTGTTGTTACTTTTACGAGTATCTTTAAGTTTATCTCAGCTGCATGTCATGGTTCATAATTTCATATTACAAACACTCTTATGCATCATTTAACATCATTGCTTTGCGTATACGACATTTGCATTTTAAGACTTATTTTATATTAAAAATAAAGACAACATTTAATTTAAGCTAACAGTTTGAATATAAATTTCGTAAATGAAATACGTTGTGTGTAAGAATACACTTGTTTCACTCTTAAGTTCTTAAAAGGTGTAGTTATGAACTTCGAAAAAAAATGAATAAAATGTAATAATAAAGCTGACCCTTAGAAACAAAAACAACAAAAAAAAAAAAAACTATTACACTAAGTACATTGATTTTATTTTTACTTTTGAGGTCATATTCCTATGAAAAGCTGTTTGATTTTATTGAAAATATTATTCATCCAAACCCATTAAACTTATAACTATTATTTGATATTAATGAGCAAAGTTTTTAATCCTGATGTGTATTGTGAGTGTGTTCTTATTCCTTTCACCCTTGAGTTTTTTTAATTATAATGGATTATTTGAAAAAAATTTAATATATTTATAAATGAAAAGTAAAAATTATACAAAATAAAACATTCTGTTACTGTTTCAAAATAAAACATTCTGTTACACGTTAAAAAATATTTTGGAATGTAGTCACCCCAACCATAGTTTGCATTATTACTTTGAAGCACATAAGCCGTATTATGGTCACGAAAACCATGTTTTTGGTTATTTTTAATCATATTATATTTACCTTTTGTTAATCTTTGTAATATAAATTATTATAGTGTCAACTCAAGGCTACTGGACTTAGTGATTGTAAATGATTTAACTGATATAAAATTATTTTACTATTACTATAAAACTTTCAATTTCTGGTGTTTCTGATTCGCTTTTATCTATATAAATAAAATTAGTTTTCTATTTGTTTATTTGTTCGCCATAAATTTTTTTTAACGACTTTGTCTAAGGAAATTCGCCAAATACATTTGGATCAGCCACGCCCATATTTACATCCACTTCCCACTTCATTTAAGTACTTTCCATACTTCATTTAAGCCTGAAATTATGCTTTGAAATATTTTATTTACCATTTTAGTTGGTGCTTCTGCTAATAATACCAGAAAAAGCAAGTAGTGAACTTGTGTGTTTTTCTTGATAGGTTTTTTAAAGATTACAATTGTGTTTCTCAACGGTTTTCTCTAAAAAGCTATCTATACTCAAATAAAACTGACTCACGTAATACAATACCGCCCGGCTTTACCGGGTAAAAACATCTACTAAAAATATATATTTGTGTATGACTGAGTGTATTTCTAAATTTTCTAATTATAAACGCTTTAGATCACTTTGGTACTCTAAACGGCTTTCTGCACTTAAAAATAAAAAGAAATATAAATCGTCTAGATCTTTTGCTGGCTGCACCAAGTATTCTCTATCTATTAAATAATTTTTTTATTAAAGTTATATAAGTAAACTTGAAAAAAAATTAAATCTGATACAAGCACCTTCTATAAATTTCTAAATTCTAATAAATATAAAAAAAATTTAGCTCTTTTCTAATCGTATTGAATCTGTTGATGATTTATCAATTTGTAATTTGTGTGTTAATGGTATTTTTTCTATGTATTCTGATTCTAGTTTTGATGATTCTTTTGATCTATCAAACCCCCCAGTATCAATTCAATTTCTTGATAAATTAATGGTGGTTAATGATTTATAAAAACTAAAATTTTCATTTACGAGAGAATTTATCACTCGTTTTTACAAAATTAATTAAATATTTTGGAAATTTTTTTCAAGTTTTCTATGGGTTCCGGAAGTGTTTTATGGTTAAATTAAAATTTACCAACACGCACTTGTAAACATATAATTGCAATAATCAGTCACAGCATAAATATAAAAATTTACTGCGTATTATTTTTTATTTATTTTAATGTGGCTTTCCAGAATTCCTCAAATAAACACTTAAAATACTTATTTTAATGAAATCACAATTAAAAAGTTGTTTTAATGTAAACCTACAAAGCCAAAATCACATGAAAAACGCAAACTAATGTGGAGTAGCAACAACACTTACACACACACACACACATTCATACTTAAACAGATGTATACAAATTTGTATGTGCAACAACCGCAGGCTATATACACATACATACTTCAAGTTAGTAAGTAAATGTTAAAGTAATAGTAACAGCAATGGCACACGACTGCCAGCAAGAGAAGATGCCATCATGTAACAGGGTTGGTTATCTGGATTTCTGTTTTCGTACACATCATCATCATCAACATCATTATTATCGTCATCCTTAAAATGAAACCCGGTTGATGGTATTACCGCATTTTTATCCATCAAAACGACCAAACGACCAAAACAAAATAAATGCAAACAACATACACACATAAATATATAAATGCGTTATGCTAGTACGTTTACGCTTGCATCAACTGCTCGAACTCATCATTAACAGTATGATATTCATGACAACAAAGAACTTGGGATGGACATACACAAATAGACAACTTTTTTTTTATAATATAATCTATCTCTAAGGGAGATGACTGACTATCATCGTCATGATCTTTATCGTCATAATCTTAATGCACATCATTCACATCCTAGAATCTGTCTAGTTGCAACATGTGAAAAGAACAACAAAAAACTCCAATTTTAACTAAAAGTGCGATTGTAAGCCAAAAACTGGAAGGGAGAAAAAAAAAAGAAAATTAAACAAAAACAGCGGCAATAAGAAACTACATTCGTTTATGCCACACAACTCATGAAAAATTCATTCATGGCGTGAAATTTCGCGCATAAATATAAAAGAACTGCATTTATATAAATTATTTTTATTTGGATGTTGTTCTGCTTCTGAACTCACATACGCGTACAATCAACTTGAAATAATGCCTCAACAACGACATGCAACATACAAAATATAAAACACTAACTCAGCAATATTGACTGGTGCTACGAAAAATCATGATATAAATGCTTTAGATTTTTAAAAGATTTTTTTTAAATACGTGCAGCATGAATAGTGCTGTCTGTTAGTTGCTCCTGATTGTTGCTTGTGCTCCCACTGCTGGTGTGTTACCACTTGTGGTAGTAGTGTCTGCTGATTGCAATTTTTTTTTCTGTTTTGTTTTGTTTGTGTCTGGGGAAATGACCGCAAACATCATAGAAAAATTATAAATAAACGAGCAAACACACAAGGACAAACATAAAACCGTTTATAAAGCGATTGAGTTTTTTTTTTAATATTCAAAACCTTTGACAAAGAGCATAATATTTTTCATGGACAAGACAAAATGCGTGAACAAAATGTAGTGAACAGAATATTTCCAACAGTTCTAAATTTGAGATTTTTTTCAAAAACTAGTTAGAGAATAGTTTTGCTTACAGAAAACATTTTAAATAAAGCAAGAAAAAATATATGAAAATAAACAAGTCATATATTTATAAGTTACCACTTTTGGGCCCGCTATTAGAAGTTAGGATTTTGTAGGGGCAAAAAAACCGGGTTTTGTCTACAACTCTGGACGCAAATTTGAATGAAAAGTTAAGGACTCACTATCCGATATTTAACTTAAATATATTATTAATTTAATGTCCAACCATAAGCTTAATGTTTGACTTACAAAATCTTAACTTTAACTATCGATAACTTGTAATAATGGCCCTTACACTGTAAAAAAAATAAGAGAAAATGTTAAGAGACTAAAATGTTAAAACTTTTCTTTTAAATATTTTTTCAGAACTTCTAAAATTTAAAAGAGCGGAAGCCAAGTGTAAGTCAGTTATTCTATTTAGAATTTTTAAGCCACATTTTTTTGATCTTTATAATTAACGAAATCGATTTGGCGAAGCCCATCTTTTTTTCTATTTTGTGTTAACAAATCTACGCTAAATATGTTACTGGCTGTGACATTAAGGGCCATTATTACAACTACACGATAACTAATATTAGGATGTTATCGAACAGATAAATGCTTTTCAGTTATTACTCGTACAAACATACTTTAAGTAAAAAGTGTATGATAAGCTAAAGATAGGTTTGTGTTGCTCATTTTCGATTTTAGATATGGCAACCTCAGCATCCATAATGAATAATTTTTTTATTAATACACAAAAATAAAACAATACAATTACGCAATTAAATAACAAATATTAAAATTAAATTTTAAAAGTAAAGAATTTTTTAGTTATTTGAAAAATAATTCTCAAAAGAGGGATGCCGTTGCCATTATGTATTTATAGCAACGAAAAGTAATCGGTAGTCACAGCAGTGGTGCCACATAACAAATATTATAATATTTATCGTATAGAGAACTTGTAATAATGGAAAGAAGTTATTGATAACTTTATGAGTTACTTTAACTAAAGTTAATTGTAGCTATCTGAAACACTATAAGTAAGTTGTAATACTCGTAATGGCCATAAGTCTAATATCAGTCGATACTAACAATTTGCACTAAAGGTATGCTGTAGTCTCAGCCTCTTTCAGATGCATCCTACAGCCATCATCATCCACAATTATTATCGTGAACAAATGATGTTTAATCACTACCAAAGCAATTAACAAAAGCTCACTGTATATTATTTCATTCCTTCCAGCTAAACAGGTGCAAATTTCTTCTTATCTTCAAAAGCGTTGCAGCCGATTAACTTTTACACAGCTCAAGCGGCTAAAGACATACGAGTACATAAGAAATTCTTTGAATAGGTTTCATTCACAATGCGTACACTAAAAAATAATTCATTATTTTTATACCATTAGACTAATGATAACATTTCATTGATTCTATGAAATATTTTATTAAATTAATAAACATTTCACTGCACTAATGATACATTTCTAGTCTAATGACACGTTGTTATTGCTTGAAATATAACGAATATTCCATTGGATTAATGAATAAAATTCTTTAATTGTAGAGCCAATAAAAAGGAATTTTTCAAAGTTCAATACTAAGAGTTTAAAAAAGGATAAAATATCAGAGGAGTTAATGTGGATAAAGCTAAAATTCAAAAAATAAATTTCATTGTGCAAATATTTTTTTGGAATCTGCCAAGCACCCAATCTTCAGTTATGAGTAAAAAACCGATTTTTCTTGAACTCACATGAAGTGAAATAACGAATTTCACAGTGTCCTTTTTCAGGCGCTGATGGCTTCAATTATTATTTTAATAACATCCGAAAAGAAGAATATCAATTGGATCGTTTCCAAAGCAAAGTTTGAGGGGCTTTGGTGTCTGGAGCCATATCCTATTATGGTTTCAGTGAGCTGAAATTTTTGTATAGCACCATTAACGCTTATTGCAATATTGGAGTACTACACGAATCGTTTCTCCACTTTCAAAACATTTTTTGGAGGTTGAAGTGAACTATTCAACATGAAAATGCGAAAAATTCATACTGTCCAGGTGGTAAAGTCATGACTAAGCGATCTAAGTCTTAATGTGCTCGATTCAGCCAATTACTAACCAGATCTTAACATCAAACGCTTGGGAATGGCTTATTCGTAAAATGTATGCTTCAAACAGGAACTTATTGATGCCATAAAAGTGGCTTGGTCCACTATTTCGCTCGATTACATTAAATTATTGGATGACTTTATATAGCTAATGGAATTTACTAAGCAATTTGTAAAAATGGAGGCTCTATGCGGTATTAAAAAGGCTTTCAAATGTAAATAAAATTTTAAATTTTTATTGAAAACTAAAAAATAATTTAACAATAAACTGTATTTTTTTATAAAAATTTCCCATTCATGTGACACAAATTTTGAAGGAGTTTTTCTGACTTACTTTTACACAACTTTTTTATAAAAATAAAACCAGTGTATACATATTAGGGCGGGTCGATTTGTATGGAGGCAAAAATATCGCTCAAATTACAAGGAAAATCGTATTCTAGGGATCAAAATAAGAAACTTTGCCAAAGGAACCATACCTCTAAAATGCATTTTGATGTCCCGTCCCGACTTTTGATCCGAAAGGTAAAATTTTGAAAACCCATTTTTGAAGTATTCAATAACAACTAAATAACCTTTAAATAAAAACAAAAATTTTGTTTTTAGAAAAATTATGTTGTCACCTTTGAAATTTAAAGGGCAACAAATATACTACAATTTGTACAAGCTTAATTTTGTAACAATTATTTACGAGTATATCTAACTGAAATTAAAACAATCAATTAAAAATCTTTCAATATTTTAATTATTATCTTTACGTTTTTAAGTTCACAGCCTATAAAATACACTTGTTGCTCATTTTTCTCTAAATATTCATTTAAGCAAATTGGTACACAATAACTGAAATATTTTTAATGGAAAAAAAGAGCACCAAAATGGGAAAATACGATTGGTACTTTTATATTTACAATTTTTTGTGGTACTAAAATTGTGACAATAGATTCAAATGTTCTTTATCGAAATGAGATATAATAAAATAACAATATGGTACTTTTTATTTACTTTAATGTTATTTTCTTTTTTAGAACGTTTCACTTTGCTGAGTTACGTTTGAATTTTGTTTTATACACAAATTTGTTATCATAAAATAGTTTTTTTTAAAGTACCATTAAAGTAAATAAAAATTACCATAATGTCCTTTTTATGATAAATGATTTTAATAAAGAACTTATTATAATTTTAGTGCTCTTTACAAATTTATGATAAAATGTTCAAATGCTGCCTTCATTATTCCTTAAACAGGAAAATTAAGAAAAAAACTAATTTTACCCCTTATTTGCTCGAATTTAAAAAATATGCCATCATATATTAGCAAAGTTTGTAAGAAGGGAAAAAGTTCAATAAGCTTAAAAAAGTACCAAACGCCCATTTTCTTATTTTTTAATAGAAAATTTTGTAGCTGGAATATTGGCTCCATCTGTTTTACTTTATTATACCCTTCACTGTAAGTAAAAAGGGTACATATAACTTTGTGATTCCGTTTGTAATTTCTACACCCTACATGGGACACCCTATAAAGTATATATATTCTGGATCCTTATAAGTAGCGGAGTCGATTTAGCGATGTGCGTCTGTACTACTGTCTGTCCGTGTAGTCGTTGTAATCAACTTCCAGAAGAATCTAGACAACATACAGAAAAGTATAGCATAGCAAACGGTCAGTTGTTGCTGTAAGACTATTGCTATTGAAATTCAGCCAGATCGGTTCATAAATGACGGAGCTATGAGTCAAAAATCAAAACTACCTCTATTTTTGACCATTTTTTGAGTGGGTTTTTTGACTATTTTGTCTAAGCAAAGACACGGATAAAAAAACGTGGTATGCAGTTTGGTTTAAAATATAAGTCATAATACCTGTGCTAAAACTGAAAGCAATCGGTAAACAAATGGCCGAGGAGTATCAAAAATGCAACCGAAATTTTGACTTTCATTAATTATGGCTTTAGTTTTTTGCGATTTTTATGTAAACTGAAAAAAAGTAGTCCGCAGGTTTTTCGAACATCATATTTATAGTATCGTAACCAAAACTCAGTTGGATAGGTCCATAAATGGCTGAGCTATGAGTCAAAAATTGCGAATACCTCTATTTTTGACCATTTTTGGTAAGGTTTTTGCGTAATTTGTCTAAACTACAAGAAAGACAATAAAACGTGATATGCAGTTTTGTTACAAATACCAATCGTAATGTCTGTGCAAAAAATTAGAAAAATCGGTCCACAAATGGACCAAAAAAAATCAAAAATACAAACGGCATTTCACATTTTCATTAATTTTTGTTTTGTTTTTGCTTTGCTTTCGCTTTTGTTTTTTTTTTGCGTAATACTTTGTACACACAAACAAGAAAAATAAAAAAGTGTATGGGTGTATGCGTGGTTTTTATTGCCTTGAGTACAATAGTACGAATACAGACATCTCTATGAAAGAGAGTTTGTTAGATCTTTCTCGATAATTAATCATTTAATTATAATTAATAATTTAATTAAATATGTTTAGCTTACAAATTTTTACAAAAATTTGCCAAATTAAATGAAAATAAATTTTTTTGTTTTTCTATTTAATATCTTTCTTAGAATTTCTTGTATGCATTTCAGTCACATAATTTTTTGAAGTGAGTGAATATAAATATGGTTAGTTAAATATGTTTTCACGTAATTCCTTATGTTTTTTAGTATTTGTAAATAATTTTTCAGTATTTTTGACATACTAAGATACAAATGTGCATAAATACGTTGATTTCTCTAATAGATTGCAAACGAACCATAGAATATTACGGGTTGGTTCACATATCATTTGAAACAAGAGGTCATCACCAAATTTGTAATCACCCAAGTACTCAGAAAAATCTTTGCATTATTTTTAAAAAATTTATGAAATTCCCTCATACCCCAGTATTCTTCTTCTGAGGGATTTTTGGGCAGGAAAATTACTTAAATTAAAAAGGAATTAAATCTGTAGGCTTTAAACTTTCTGGAAGTGTTTTAACATTTTCGGAAAAATTCATAGTTTTTATTTTATGATTCAAAACGAAAACTGCCAAAATCCTTGAGTTCAACAGTACTCTGGTGTATGGAAATTTAAAAAAAAAAATTAAAAATAGTCCCAAGTAATTTCTGGGTATTTTGGTGGTAAAATGATATGTGTCTCATTTCACATTCTTTAATGGTTCGTCGGCAAAGTTATATTGGTATATTGAAATTTAAAAATAATAAAAAGTAACTTCCTAACGAACCATAAAAGATTACGAGATGGGACGTAAATTAATTTGAAGGGGAGGTCGTCTAGATTTATAATCTATCGTCCAAGTACTCAGAAAAAACTTTGCATTATTTTTAAATTTTTTTTTTAAATTCCCTCTTACCCCAGTTCTCTTCCTTTGAGATATTTTTATCATTCCTCATTTTGGCGAGGTACCATTCCCGAGTTCGCAACAGAAACATACTGAAACCAAACTGAATTGAAATTTGTAAGTTCTACGCTTCCTGGAAGTGTTTTAATATTTACGTTAAATTTCATAGTTTTTATTCTATTATGCAAAACGGTAACTGCAAAAATCCTTGAGAACAAAAGTACTGGATTTTATGAAAATTTAAAAAAAAATTTAAAATATCCAAAATAATATATGATTATTTTATTGGTTGGTTACAAATATAGATGATTTCCGCTAGGCCACTACTAAATATATATATAATGACGTAAGACGTATTTGATAAGTATGTTATTAATACTGAAAATATATTTATAAATACTAAAAAACGTAATGCTGTACGTTAAAACATATTTAACGCAGCATATTTATCTTCACTCATTTAATTTTTTCTATGGTTTTTATATATACACGCAAAAAAAAAAGAGATGGTTGAATATGGTCACCGCAAATATAGTGTGTTCTTTACAAAAATACTATTATTAATTTGAAGCATCTAAACGTTATTATGATCACCATAAACATATTTCTAGATATATTTAACCATATGTTTAGCGTCTTAGATTAACCATATAATTATTATATTATTTTTGATAAAATTTTACTTGAAACCATAAAATGTTCATAGCAAAAATAATAATGATAAAAATATGGTTGAATGTAAATTGCTTTCTATTTTGTCTCTTCCACAACCATGTAAATAAATTGAGTATAAAACAAAAACTTAATCGTTCAAACTCAACTGAGCTTCGTGGCTGAAGTGGCGAGTTAATGCTTCTTAACTAAGTGTTCACAAGTTCGAGTTCTGGTAGTCAACTAAAATACAGTGTTTAAATTCCTACTTTACCTACCTTTTTTTTAATTACGGCTACGGCTACTTTATATGAATACTTTATGCTTGGAGCCACGCAATACAAATATTTACTTCTGGCTACTTACCGACTATAATAAGAACGAAGAAAGAACGCCCGCCTGTCAATTATTTATCATATGAATTTATATAGTTTTTATTTATACAAGTAAAGTTAGAAAGACAAAAAAATAATCACGATTTTTATAGTTCCAGATTTATTTCCAATTTACTTTATTCTGCCCCATTGTCGAGTGTGTGAAACAAATTACAAAAGAAAAAACGATGCAAAATAACACACGTTCTTTCTTCGTTCTTATTATTGTCGGTAAGTAGCCAGAAGTAAATATTTGTATTGCGTGGCTCCAAGCATAAAGTATTCATATAAAGTAGCCAGAAAGTAGCCAAAAAGTATAATGTTTTCATTTTTGGCTACTTTTCAAATTGAAGCAAAAACTTAGGTAGAATATTTTTGCTGTTTTCTACCGCTACCAATACCTTAGTTTAAGTAGCAAAGAGGCTACTTCTACTTGCGGCTTTATTTTTTTGAAAAGTAGCTGTAGCTAAAAAAATTTAAATACTTCAGAGTAATACAGCCTCTACCGCTAATTCTACTTGAAATAGTTGGAGCTGTAGCCGTATGCAATGGTTTGCTGTTTAAATGTGAACGTAGCAGTAGAAGTAGATGGATACTGGCTACTATTTCTTAACAAATTTATATCTTAAAAAGTAGGCTTATTTTCGTCGCTACGGCTACTTTTAGAGTAGCCGTTTAAACACTGCTAAAATATAAAAAAATAAATTTAATCCCGCTGTATTACGTAATAAATAAATACAAATTGATAGAAAAGAAAAATTAATGGAATAAAAAAACTTTATTCATAAAAGTTTTTTTTCCAAAATATTTATATAAAATATGTATGAATTAAAAAAAATAATAAAAAAAAAAAAAAAAAATTTTCTTGCCCTGACCACAACGTCTGCAGTTAAAACCTATTTTTAATATCTTTGATTTAAAAATATTTATGGTTAGAAGCAATCATAAATCTAACCATAAAATGTTTCCACCAGAATATGGTTGCCTCAAAGATATTTTTTCTTTGCGTGTAGAAGAAATGAAAAATATTAACATTTGGCTAACACAGTGATGGGTATATAAGATTCGGCACAGCTGAATTTAACTTGATTCAAACAATGGACAAATATAGTCTAACATGCGCATGGCCTAAGCTTGTATTTCTATCATCACTACATAGTATAAAACAAAGTCGCTTTCTCTGTCCCTATATCCCTATGCATGCTTAAATCTTTAAAACTACGCAACTGATTTTAATAAGTTTTTTTTAGTAAATAGAGTGATTGAAGAGGAAGGCTTATATGTATAATCTTGAATTTAACGTCACAAATCCCCTCGGCAGGTAGCGCTATAGTCGGTATCTGGCTTATTTGCCTACTACCTGTTTTTACCCGGTCTCGCACGGTTCTTTATTCTATGAGTACGATTTCTTAGTGTAAGAAGATTGAATATATAAAAATATTAAGGCAAGACAACGTTTGCCGGGTCAACTAGTTTTAATAAATTTAGGTATCAATTTTATTCTCTGAAAATTAAAGCAGAGAGCACAAATTCTCTCTTTCAATTTTTTCAATTGTATACCGTAAATACGTAAAGTTAACTCTTTTGTGTCTTCGTTTTTATAATTAAACCAATTGTTTTTTTGCTGTAAAAAGCTACGGTCAAATTACACAAATATTTGTCGAAATAAGAGTAACCAGTACTTGTTGGCAAATATTTATTATTGTAGTCTAACCTGACTTGTATTACATAAAACTAATTCAAATAATATGATAATGCAATTGTGTTATATTTTAATAAAAAATTGACCAAATCTAAGCACATATTTCTTTTAAATATATAAACATATAAGGGTGCCCTGTAAATTGGTGGGTAGCGCGAACCTATCAATCAGTGCCAAATGATCAAGTCACCCGTGCTCGTTAAAGAAAATAATATTAGAAATAATTTCTAATATCATATAATAAATAATAATAATAATAGTATATGTAGACGACATACGAGGGTGGATTGATATTGAAGCTATTAGCGCTAGATGGCAGCACAAACACAAAAAAAAATTTTTTTATATTGCGATCTGTCAAACGCCAGCTGTTAAAATTTAACCCAAATTCATCCATTACTTTATTTGTTGTAAAATGAATTTCGTGCAGTAAACACTATTATTTGAAAGGGAAAACGGCGAAAGAGACAAAAGAAAAGCTCGATAAACATTACGGTGAGTCTGCTCCGTCAGATTACATGGTAAAATATTGGATTGTTGAATTTAAACGCGGCCGAACAAGTACTGCAACAATACCATCAACATTAAGTCCAAAAGAGGTGGTTACTGAAGAAAATATCAAGAAAATCCTCGATATCGTTATGAATGATCACCGAGTGAAGTTACGTGAGCTTGTTGAAATGGTAAACATATCATATGAACGTGTGTTCAACATTTTGCATGAAAATTTGCATATGAAAAAGCTGTCGGCAAGGTGGGTGCCGCGTTTGCTCTTTCTTCAAGACAACTCACCGGTTCACACAGCATTAGATACGTTACTAAAATTACGTGAAATACACTTCAAATTGGTTGATCATCCACCTTGTAGTCCAGATTTAGCTCCTAGTGACTTTTTCCTGTTTCCAAACTTGAAAAAATGGCTCACAGGAAAAAGATTCATCTCAAACGAAGAAGTGATTACCGAAACTAACGCGTATTTTGAGGAGTTTCCAAAATCGTATTATTCAGATGGTAAAAAAAATTGGAATATCGCCTTACTACGTGTATTCAGCTAAAAGGAGACTATGTTGAGAAATAAATGGTTTTTGAAAAAAAAAAAATTTTTTTTTCCTACTTAGGTAACTTCAATATCAATCCGCCCTTGTATAGGGTCCGCCAAATAACTTTTTTTTTTTTTTGGAAATGCTATAAACACATCGAGTGTAGCTTCGGCTGTGTGGCAAGTAGCGCCGTCCTGTTGAAACCAAATATTGCCAATATCCTCTTCTTAAATTTTTGTGAACAAAAATTCGTTCAACATGGCCCGATAACGATCGCCATTGACTAAAGGCCACTCCTTGCTTATTTTCGAAGAAAAATGGCCCAATTATGCCTCTGGACCAAAATCCGCACCAAACAATGATTCGTTTTGGATGCGTCGGCTTTTCAATGTATGCGTGAGTTAATTCCTTCTTAATGGAATTGAGTAAAAAAAATATATTTTGTAGTTTTCAACACACTAAAACTGTGTGTAACTTTATTGAATATATTCTTGAGACTCAATTCCATTAAGAAGGAATTAACTGGGTGCTCAACAGGGATCTTTAGTTAAATTAATACTGAAGATTCCAAAAGCCACCGAGTGAACACTGCACTCCTGATCCCTGAAATCAAATTATCCTGAAGGAAAAAGGAATAATTAATCAGAGGACAAAAACATAGTGAGTACAAAAGGGCTTCCAAGATTAAAAAGGAATAGTCCAATAAAGTACGAAATCAGCACTACGTATCCTGAAAAAGCGGAATAAAATAAATTCATTGGAAGATAGTAGAATTTCATATTCACGACAAACCCTTGAAATAAAAATTAAACTGGAGTTCCGAACTAAAAAAAGACAAATCGCCTTTGATACAACAAGAGGAATAATTCCAGAAACAAACACAATGTCTGTCCAAGACTTAGCTTCTCTGCAGGCTCAAATCGCAACACTTGTAGCCGCCCAAGCGGAGACACAAAAAGCTCTTGCAACACTAAGAGATAGTAGGCCATTTAATGTAGAACCAGTCGAGCAATTAATTCCATGTTCAAGTGGAATAACAATGGAAAGCCAAATTAATTTGGAAGTATTTAAAATTCTCCCAATATTTGACGGAGACAAAAGGAATACCGTGCCTGGAGATCATCAGCATGGACACACATGGAGACCATTAAAAGATTTGAAAACACTCCTAAATATTACACAGCACTCGCTATCGTACGAGCAAAAATTCAAGGTGTGGCTTCGGATATACTCATCAACCACAACACTATATTCAATTTCTATTCAATAATAAATAGACTCGATTATACATATGCCGACCAACGCCCAATGTACGTTTTGCTTGACGAAATGAAGGAGATAACTCAAGGAAGAAAAGATTTAGCTGACTATCATTCATGCATCAATGAAGCATTAAATTTAATCTTATCAAAAATTGAAATGGAACATGGCGATAAAACGATGAAAGCATTTGCTAATCAAGAAGCAGTAAGAACGTTTATCACCGGTTTAAACTCAAAATACACAGTAGGTACCCTTTACGCTCAAAATCCAAAAGATTTAGAAACAGCATATGCAATTGCGAGTACTATCTACCATGACGACAGAAGCTTACAATTCGATACACCGGCACAAGTACATCGACAACATCCAGTGACTCAGGATCACTTTAAACAGAAACCACAACATCAACAATTCGAACAGCGAAAGTACAGGTCAAATGTACAGTACAACCCAAATCGTCAATCAACACAATTCCAAGGACAACCGCAAGTACAACCAATGTAAGTGGACACAACTGACAGAAATTTCCGTCAGCCAACACAATTCCAAGGGAACAGCCAAAGAGAGAAGCCAACTACTCCAACAACAACTTCAACCATAATAAACAACAAAGAATTAACCACACCCAAAAGGAAGATGAAACCAGTTCAACCAGAGCCGAGTACGATGAAGACGAAGAGAATAAAGTAGCTTTTTTAGATTAAAGGATGGCCTACCTCATCTACAAAGACACGATAGAGAAACGGGTAAGACCATCAATATATTAATAGACTGCGGTGCAACAAATAATTATATAGATATAAACTGTAAAATAGGTTATAGGAAAAGATTAGAGACCCCTATAAAAGTAAAGACATTACACGGGTATTCATATGTTAAAAGTAAAAAGTTGATAAACCTATTAAATTATGAGTTGAAATTCTTTGAAATAGATTCACTGACAAGTTCAGACATGATATTAGGAATGCAAGGATTAAAAGAAATAGGCGCGACTATAGATTTAGTTAATAACAGACTCAATTATAAAAGTAAAGAAAAAACGCATAAAATAAATTTTACCATAAATAACGAAGAATATAGGAAAAGAATAGAAGAAATTATGAATAAAAACTCGTACACGAATGAAAAACAATTACCACATCTAGGAAATTAATTATACACAAGGACAATATTAAAAGTAAATATGTCAGTAACGATAGTGATATTACTATCAATAATCCAACTTATTCGAGCTAATAATATAATTGATTTAAAAACTAAAAAATAAATATGTCTTAATTGAAGACAACCAAGTATATTTATACAAAAACTATGAATACTTGTATTTGTTATCAGTAAAAGGGTATAGTGTGCGTTAACTCGTGCGGGTTTTCTGTGCCACAAATGCGACAATTTTGCTTGTTTACATAAATGAGCTTCATCTGAAAAGATGATTTTTTTTTGGCAAAATTGGCATCTTTTGTAAGTCGATCGCAGGCCCACTTAGCGAAGCTAAAACACAACCATATTCTTTCAGCGGAAGGATAAAACTAATTATCTGTCAAATCAGACATGAGCTAAGTGTTACCATTCACGAAATAAGCACTAGTTGAAGGGCGGACCCTATATATTTGTTTAATGTGACCGTAGCTTAAGTGGATATTAAATTGCTCATTCGAACGGATTTTGTATGAAAAATGCTTTATTCTTCCTTATGGCGCCCTGTTCAATCTATGTACGATTGACTTTTTATTATATTGTGATTAGTACTATATTGTGATATCCATCAAATACTGGCTGGCACTACTTTTTTTAGATAGGCTTTTTATAGTTTGTGTTTTTTTCTTCAACGTGTTAATTACTTCATTTCTTTAGGATATGACGTTCGTCTAACAAATAAGCGATATGCATATGAAAATAGCAATTTCATATTCGTTGTTGTTTTTCTTTTCATTATCAAAAAAACATATGTATTTCATTCCAGATGCTCTTTTTATAACTATTATTTTATTATTCACATCATTTTATATCTAACACCCACTGCAACGTAATATACCGCAAAAAGTTAATAAATCATTTTGAGATTACATACTACATGTTGAACATAAAAAGTCTTAATTTTGCTTTACCAAAACAATAATGGATGCTACCGCTGCTATTGGCTGGATGCCTGGATAACTGACTTGTTACTTGGCTTAAATAACATGCCATTAACATAAAACCACACAAACAAAATTGACTACTTGCAACGTTTAATAATAAATGGTGGCAGCATCCACAACTATTAGCAGTCTCGGATATCATTTTGACGACAAGATTTGTAATTAAATTTTATTTAAACAGTTTTGCTGAAAATTTAATATATATATATATATATATTTTTTTTTGTGTAGAATACATATTCAATATTTAAAAGAAAAATAAGAAAAATTCGGCCGTGCCGAGTGTTATAAACTTTCACTGTTATAGCCAAATATTCATAATTACAGTTCTATACATTCTTCTTAAATATTAAAAAAAAATTATATAAGATTTTTTATGAAATCGCAAATATTGACTAAAATAATTTTTCTGAGTACCTATTTTTATACCCTTCACTGTAAGTATGAATATATAACTCTGTGATTCCCTTTGTAATTTTTACACCGTACATGAGACACCCTATTAAGTATATATATTTTGGATCCTTATAAGTAGCGGAGTCGAATAAGCGATGTCCGTCTGTATGAGTGCCTTTCCGTCAAGTCGCTAAAAAGAAATTTTTGAAGTCCCTAAGCAACGTACAGAAAACTATAGAATACAAATCTATCAGCCTTTCATTTGCTATTTAAATTTACTCGGATTGGTTCAGAAATAGCGAAGCTATTATTTTTTTAGTTGAATCTGAAATGTAAGCATAAGTGTTTCTATAGAGGAAATTACATGAGATTAAGTTTCTCACTTGGCAATCACACATTGGAAAAAGTTGATTCAATTTTAGATCTTGGAGTTTTGTTGGATGCAAAGCTAAACTTTATTAAAAATATTTCCATGACTGCAAATAAAGCTCGTAGTATTCTTCGTTTTATTAAACGATGGACGAAGGAATTTCCAATCCGTATGTTACCAAACAACTGTTTGTTTCGCTCGTTAGGCCTGATTTTGTTTTATGTGATTCCGTTTTTAATTTCTACACCTGCATGAGCCATCCTATAAAGTATATATATTCTATATCCTTATGAACAGCGGAGTCGATTTAGCGATGTCCGTCTCTCTGTCTCTCCATCAAGTCGTTGAAATCAACTTTCTAAAGTCCCTATGCAACGTACAGAAAAGTTTAGTACAAAAATCTGTCAGTTGCTTCTGTCAGACTATTACTATTGAAATGCAGCCAGATCGGTTTATGAAGTTGAATTTTACTTTAGGCTGATATCCTATGGGTTGTTTTGTATCACTTTAATAATGCAGCCAACAAAATTAGTCGCTCTTTCTCTCAGGACTTCCTTGAGAAAGTTTCTCCGAGATCCTTTTAAAAGAAAGAAGAAATAAGTCACTAGACAACTAATTTTATTCTCACAAAGTATATGTCTTGCCACAAGCTTAGTACAAGGTAGAAAAATATATTCTTACAGCTTTCTTTTACTTCTTTCATTTTTAATTACAAAAAGTTGTTCAAAATCGGTTAAGTCAATTTTATATTAAAACCTTGCACAACATACATTTATACCCAATTTTTCATAATTTATGAGTTGAAAAAAGTGATGTTATAGTGCATTTACATTGAACCAAAATCTACTAGATTTGATATGAAATCTCTTTCAAAATCTATACAGTTTGCATTAGCTTTTCTTAACAAAAAACAAACTGGTCAACGAGTTGCATTAAATTTCATTTAATATAATAATTAACACTTATCCTTTTTTTGTGTATTTCCGTAAATTTTAAAATATTTTTTCTTTATTTTGGTGTGTGTAATTTAATTTTGTTTTTTTTTTTCATCTAAATCTCAAATTTTCTTCTGTAGTGTCGTATTTTTTTGGTGTATTATTAACAAAACCACAGTTGTATGCCTTAGCACACCAAGATTTTGACTAGATTTTGGCAAAATCTAGTAACAAGCGAGATTTTGTTTTGTATGGGAAATCTAGAAAAATTAAGTAGATTTCGTTCAAAATCTATTAATTATGAATTGTATTCAAAAAATATAAAAATGAAATAATATCCAAATCACTAGTATTGTTTTTAATTATTTAATTTATATTATAAATAGTTATTTTCTAATAAAACTGATAAATAAGATTATCATGCTTTTCTTCTCCAAAATTTTCTGTTAGTTAAGTACTGCAGAACATAACTGAGAAAATGTTCCTTGTTTTGGCAACCTTTACAGAAGTTATTTGATAGAAAACTTATTCTCCTTGTATAGCTGTCAAAATTAAAGTGGCATATAATTGTTGTCACCACATCCCTCAACTCGGCTCTCCGGAGCCAAAACAAATCTATGATGCAATTGATATACGAGTACAGCCTGTGCCAGATTATTCTCGATATATTGGACGTCCGTTTGTGCATCCATCTGGACTATGCTTTCGCGTAAAAAGATTCTCTCGATGTTGCATAATGAAAGAGGGCTGTCGCAGGATACGTCAGTATTCTGCTTTGGACCCTTCATTTGGGACTGTATACCATTTTCCATATCCGCGCGTAAACAGATGAGGGTGAGTACTGACTGTCCCGCCAAGACCAAATCAGATACTAAATATACACCCATCAATGACCTGATTGCAGTTCGACTTCAGTATAAATGGGAATATTCCTGTCAAATATGCTATAGTACCACAGCCAGTCTGCTAATTTTTTTATTGCCATCTATTCAATTTAGTTGCTTAAAATGTTTTCAAATAAAAGAAACATTTTGTAACTTAAATGTTACTTAACAATTTTATTAACAATTACTTGTAACGAATTACAAATTATTAGCAATTTAAAGTGGCATGATATAAATAAAAATATTTTCTGTGTCTAGCGTTTATTTAAATATAAATTGATTAGACAAACTTGAACCTTAACCCAAAGAACAATTTCATAGCGAGTAGTTGATTATTTCAATTGATTAATCACTTCAAATATACAAATCGGTTGTTAACAATCTGAAACTGAAACCACACCTTCATTTTTTAAAGGTTGCAGACAAATAATTTAAAATTTATATCATTAAATTTATGTATAATTGACAAACGAGGTGTTTAAATTTATTTAAATTCTTTTTTTTACGGTTCACAATTACCACGTACAACGTGCAGAAAAATAAAAACAAAATAAATGAATTTTTTTGAAAATAAATAATAAATTGTAACATAATTCTTTTTTACAGTTTACAGTCAAAGTGTAGTAACGCTAAACGTTTTTTTATATAAACAACCATATCGCTTTGATATCTGATACAATGTATTTTAATATTCGTGAGAAAATCAACTATAATCATACAGCTGCTGCAGTGTCACAGCAACAGCAACTGCAACGGCACCAGCAGCAGCAGCAGTAATATTGTTTGTTATTGTTCGGGTATTTATTGTTGTACAAGTACCGGCAATAAAATGAAATAGAAATATTTTATTTTTGTGTGTTTTTTGTTTTGCTGCCTTTTTTTGTTGTGTTAAAACGTTTGTTGGCAACAATTTGCCACGCTATCTATGGTGCTTCAATTTGTATTCACGCATGCATTAATTTATCTAAAAAAAAAACGATAAAAAATTTACAAGAATTCTGCATTTTTTAAATAAAAAATATACACATTCATACATAAAAATTTTTATTTACAAACAAATTGTTAAATACTCACATAGAATTAATTAAAAATTATAAAATTCCATTTAATTCAATTTACTAAAATAAATAAATATAAACAGGGAATTGATGGTTAATATTATGTATGTATTTATAACTGTATGTGCTAGTGTATTTGTGCTTAATGTTTAATTAGTTTTGTGTTTTCGCAACAAGTAACACAAAACATAAACAATACTCGTAATCATAATTCAAAAAATTAAAAAAAATAATATATAAGATAAACAAACTATTATTATAATTTAATTTTATGTATATTATATGTGTTTTTTGTGTTCCCAGCAAAATGTTTTTTTTTTTTAATATTATTTAATATTAATCAAGCTTAAGATCTTAAAAAATTGTTTTTATTTAAATTTTTCGATATTTCGACTTTCTTTTGAAGGTCTTCTTCAGGGATAAAATTATTTTGATTTCTTGATTCTTGATTTTCTATAAAATTTCTAGTGTTTGTCCTATTATTTAAAGGTCTGTTGTTATGATTAATGAAAGTTCCTTTTATATTTCTTTTATTATAATTCATCATTGTAGTTATATTATAAAAATTCCTCTCATTATTACTATAGCTCTTTAATTCATCATTTTTATAGAAAATCAAGAATCAAAATACTTTTATCCCTGAAGAAGACCTTCAAAAGAAAGTCGAAATATCGAAAAATTTAAATAAAAACAATTTTTTAAGATTTTAAGCTTGATTAATATTAAATAATAATAAATTTATAAGATCGAATAATTTAATAAAATTTGTTTTTTTTTTTAAATTTACAACGAAATTTTGGAATTTTTTATATTTCGCCGTTTCGAACAGAATGAATGGAATGCAGACCATCTTCATTAGTTTTTAATTATTAATTGCAAAACACTAAGCTTGAGCAAACGGTGGAATACTTTTGGAACAAGATCTGTAGTGCGATTCAGTAACTTTTGTTATGATAAATAGTATTGAACAGGTACATACATCGATATTTCGAATTCGCCATTCAGTAACATTGCGGCACACTCTTAATACATACAGTAATTGTTATCGTAGTGCCGGGAGCAAGCACAATCAAGTTTTTCCTCTTTCTGAGGTAACCTCTTAGACATAAATTAAGATGTTTTAACTTTTAATTGATTTAGAATCATACTCGTACATATACGAGTAGTTCGTAGTTTTTACTTAATATTATTTACTTAATATTATTTATTATGTTACTGTATCGTTAACTTAATCGTAAACTATATTTTGTCTTAAAAATGTTTTCTGAGTATTTAGCATTTCATTTGACAAGTAATTAAATAAAATATTTAACGAATTACATATTTTTAGTACAAAAATGATTAAAAGCAAATAATAAATACACAATAATTACGTTTACAGAATATTATTTGTTTGTATTTGTTTCATTTTCTTTGTGGTTTTAGTTTTATTTTGTGATTTTCTACACGGTATTTTATATTTATATAAAAATAATTCAGTTAAGTAAATAGCAAAAAAAAAAAAAAAAAAAAAAAAAAAAGAAATAAATAAATAAATGGAAGTCGTATTATGTATAAAAGTTTATTTATTTATTTATTAGAGCGAAATATAGATATAAAACGCTTAATAAATTAGCCGTTTCAAATAAAAAAAAAGTCAAGTACACTTATAAATGAAAAAAAGAACAATAATAAAAATTAAAAAAAAAAATGCAACAAAAATAATCCTTCCAGGCGAGAAGGAGCTTACACTCTGCTATTTCATCTGGATGCATGTATTTTTCTGTTGTTGGTTTATCTCCCATTACCAAAATTGTCATCTCTTTTGAATAGCATTCCAATTGTTTATCAAATTCCAGTTTATGCAAAGTGTCAGCTAAAGCTATTCCATGACAGAAATATATATTAAATCAAAAGAAAAATTTTTTGATTTGAAAATATTAAAATTTTTATCACTATTTTTTTCTTTTTTACCCCACTGTTATTTTTTATATAAAACTTCTTTTTCTATTTATTAAAACATGCAACTTCAAAATTAAATCATAAAACTAGTTGACACATTTCCACAAGTGTTGAATAAACAAATGACACATATTCTACTCCTTTGTGGATTTCAATGCAAATTGCAGTCAATGCAGTTTTTATATTTTTTTTTACGTTGTGTTACTGTATATATTTTCTTTTGTTGTTGTTTTGTTTCTTTGTAGAAAAAGAATCATATGGAAATTTAATGCTTAGAGTTGCATGAAAATCAGTTTTATATGTTGGCAAATTTGTGTGTTATGTAGTTATGCGCCATGCCTCTGTGTATGTTTATTACCCTGCATTTCTTAAATAAAAATGCCGATGAAGCAGTTTAACAAATAAATTAGAAATTACATTTTCATAAAGAAACCCAGGAAAAATTCCGAAAATCCGAGAATTTTCTATGATCAAAAAAGCGAGAATTATTGTTCGTAAAAGGAAAAATTCTCCGATTGAATTTTTTTTCATAATTAGGCTGTTTATAAAAAAAATTTAATTAAATAAGAAACGTATTAAAGTACTTATTTTTTTACGTTTTGAATTAACAATATTTTAAATAATTTTTTTGTATATTTGCCTGTCAATATTAATCCGTACAATTCCATATTTTTTGAAAATAATACCAGACAGTGGTTTGAGGAGCGATTATCAGAACCATCTGTGTCAAAATATCAAAAATTGCATAAAAATATTTTGTAACGATAATCGATATCAACCCTTCCACATGAATCTACATTTTTAAAACCACCTAGAACCATAGAACTAACGGGCAAGTGCCATATGATAACTCTAATTGTGAGTAGAATGAAGTAGAATAAATGATATCTATGTTGTTTGTGTTGGTGGCTCAGTTATAACTGGAGTCAATTGAAATTGAGATTAAAAGATAAAAACAAGTCCTGATGATAATTATGCACAACAGCAAGAAGCAATGATTGTATATAACTCTGCACTCGTATTATTAAAATAAAAAATATTATTTTATTCATATAAAAAACAAAGTTTGAATGTAAAAGAATTTATTTATTTTAATAAAAATTAAAATTTTTTTTCACTTTTTCAAATTGAAAATCATAATTCATAATATGTAACTGGGCCATTTTCACTTAAAAATTCTTTTACAATAATTTTTTGCTTCAATATGAAATGTAACAGAATAATTTATTCTATGTGCGTATGCAAAACAAGAAGAACTTAATTATAAATCCATAAAGCTTTTAAAGTTAATGAATCCGTATAAGACAGTAAAAGCACAAAATTTAGAAAACAAAATTTGTAACTTTAAAAATTATTTAAAACAGAAAAACACTAATTTATTATATTAAACATTCTTCTATAAATTAGAAAAATATATGTATCAAAGATAGATAATTCAATACTATTGTATGTACTTATTAATGAGCTAAGCACATATGTAATATTTATAATAAACGGTACTTGCAAATAATGCTTGTGCAGGACTTTAGTACCTACCCCTTCACGCATTACAAAACAATATCGCAACCATACTTAGACATATGAATAAGTTAAAAAAAATGATGCACCAATTAAATATTTTAATTAAAATCATTTTCTTAATGTTTAAATTTTTTTGCAGTAATTAAAAACTTTTTAATTTTTTATTTGATTGAAAAAAAAATCACTTTAATTTAATTTACATTTTGAAATAAATCCCGTTTCTCGTCATAATAACACTTACACGCAAAGAAAAAAGATGGTTGAATATGGTCACCGCAAACATAGTGTGCTCTTCACAAAAATATTATTATTAATTTGAAGCATCTAAACGTTATTATGATCACGATCAACATGTTTCTACTTATTTTTAACCATATTATGTTTAGCGTCTTAGATCATATCATATTATTTTTGATAAAATTTTACTTGAAACCATAAATATGTTCATAGCAAACATAATAATGATAACAAGTTAAATTCGGCCGTGCCGAGTCTTATATACCCTTCACTGTGTCAGTGAAATATATTAACATTTTTCATTTTCCAAATGCTTCTATAATATCAAAATCATAGAAAAAATTAAATGAGTGAAGATATGCTTTAACGTACCCCATTATATTTTTTAGTATTTGTAAATATATTTTCAGTATTAATGGCATATTTATCAAATACGTCTTACGTCATTAAATATTATTATTAATATTTGTAACCTACCAAACAAATATTCAGATATCACTTTGGATATTTAATATTTTTTTGAAATTTTCATATACTCCAGTAGTGTTGTTCTCAAGGATTTTGGCAGTTTCCGTTTTGCATCATAAATTAAAAACTACGAATTTTTCAGAAAATGTTAAAACACTTCCAGAAAGTTTAGAGCCTACAGATTAAATTCCATTTTAATTTTATAAATTTTTCAGTCCAAAATCGGTAATGGTACCTCAGCAAAGTGGCGAATGGTAAAAATTCCTCAGAAGATGGGTACTGGGGAATGAGGGAATTTCAAAAATTTTTTTAAAAATAATGCATTTACAAATCTAGACGACCTCTTGTTTAAAACGATATGTGTACCAACCGTAATATTCTATGGTTCGTTTGCAATCTCTTAGAGAAATCAACGTATTTATGTACATTTGTATCTTAGTATGTCAAAAATACTTAAAATATATTTACAAATATTAAAAAACATAAGGAATTACGTGAAAAAATATTTGACTAACCATATTTATCTTCACTCACTTCAAAAAATTATGTGACTGAAATGCATACTTTGTTCAGCTAGAGGTCGTATTAAATATGAAAAATTTATTTATTTATTATGGGAGCGAAATATCTATAAAAAATAAATTTTTATAATACGACTAAAATTAACGACTTCTAAGAAACAATCCTTTCTGAGAACCTCATTTTTAAAAGCAATAAAATGTCTGCAGAAACAACTGACCGTTTGGTGTGCTATACTTTTCTGTATGTTGTCTAGATTCTTCTGAAAGTTGATTTCAACGACTACATGGACAGACAGACGGATAGATGAACAGACGGGCATCGCTAAATCGACTCCGCTACTTATAAGGATCCAGAATATATATACTTTATAGGGTGTCCCATGTACGGTGCAGAAATTACAAACGGAATCACAAAGTTATATATACCCTTCTTACTTACAGTGAAGGGTATAAAAATATGGTTGAATGTAAATTGTTTTCTATTTTGTCTCTTCCACAATCATAAAATAAATTTAGTATAAAACAAAAACTTAATCGTTCAAGCTCAACTGAGCTTTGTGGCTGAAGTGGTTGAGTGGCGAGTTCATTCTTCTTAACTAAGTGTTCACAAGTTATAGCCCTAATAGTCAACTAAAATTAAAAAAAAAAATAAATTTAAGCCCGCTGTGTTACGTAATAAATAAATAAAAATTGATAGAAAAGAAAAATTAATGGAATAAAAAAACTTTTTTTTATTAAATTATTCGATCTTATAAATTTATTATTATTTAATATTAATCAAGCTTAAGATCTTAAAAAATTGTTTTTAGGAAAATTTAAATAAAAACAATGTTTTAAGATCTTAAGCTTGATTAATATTAAATAGGAATAAAAAAACTTTATTTAAACAAAAAATTTAAATAATATGACTATTTTATTAAGCTTGAGGTCTTATTTTTCAAAAATTTCGCTATATTATATATTTATAATTATATAATGAAGAAGCTACAAAAATTTGAGCGAAATATCGATATAAAAATAAATTTTTGAAAAATAAGACCTCAAGCTTAATAAAATAATCATATTATTTAAAAGAAAAAGGTCAAATAAAACTAACTAACAAAGAATTTAAATTAATTTTTTTTTTTTTAATTCATATTAAAATGTTTTTTCAAAATGTTTATATAAAATATGTATGTATTTAAAAAATGAAAAAAAATAAAAAAAATTTTTCTTGCTCTGATCGGGGGTTGAACCGCAACATCTGCAGTTGAAAGCTATTTTTAATATCTTTGACTTAAAAATATCTATGGTTAGATGCAATCATAAATCCACCAGAATATGGTTGCCTCAACCATATTTTTTTCTTGCGTGTAGAAATAACTATTGTTTTACCCTTCAATGTAAGTAAGAAAATAGATATGAGTTTGTTATTTCGTTTGTAATTTCTACACGGTACATATATATTATTAATCCTTATAAATAACGAAGTTGAAATATCGCTGTTCTTCCGTGTGTCTGTCCATCTATCGGTTTGGGTTGTCGTTGAAATGAACTTTCTGAAGTCCTTGGGCAACGTATAGAAAGTCTTAGCAAATTAGTCTGTCACTTGTTTATGTCTTTCAGTTACTATTGAAATTTAGCCAACTCGGTATAGAAAAACAGCAGCTATGATTGACTCAACTTCCTCTATTTTTGACATTTTACTAAACTAAAAAAAAAATGGCAGAGAAAAATCAAAAGTACAACTGAATTTTTAGATTTTCAATAATTAATTTTTAAGCTGTACGAGTACATGTGCTTAATGTTTATGCACACAAATATGAAAATATGCAGTCGGTCTTATACAGGGTGGCCTAAATAAGACCAGCTGATGTGAAACACAAATAACTTTTTTATTTTTTAACATAATTTATTTTTTTCTTTTTGCAGATTATAACTGAACTCTTTTAAATTTAAAATTAATACGTACAGTCCACAACAACGCATTAAAATTATCGATTTTTATGATTCTTCTTAACGATCAATTGTTCTAACGCAACGAAATTATCGCCGTTTTTTTAACGTAAGATCAGCGCCCACATCTTCCATGATAACAAGTTTGGTTCGACGTTTTGAGGAACTGGGTTCAGTTGCCGACCGTCCAGAAAGAGGTGTTCACCGAAATATTCGTACGTGGAAGCTGTTCAGCAGAGTGTTGCAAATGATCCATCTGTCTCAACTCGTCGCCGTTCCGGCCAATTGGGTATACCAAGAACAACATTACAGATAATTTTAAAGCTGGATCTTAAGATCTACCCATACAAAGCTCAAATTGTGCAACAGCTTCTACCGCAAAACCCCCAACAACGACTACAATACGCTCACTAGGTCTCATTTGGGCCACCCGTTACAAGCGTGAAAGTGAATTTTACTTTTGAAAATTAATAACATTTTTTTCTGCATTCCTATTGGACATCTTTCTTACAATTTCTTTTCTTATTATTTTAAAAATTGAGTCTCTTCAGACAATTTATTGCTCTAAAAAAGGGTTATAAGAAAGGATTTTTTATGAGAATTCGTTGATTTTAGTTTATAATCCGAATTTAGCTTGTTTTAACAAAACTTTGTGAATATCTCAGAAAGTACAAGATTTTTTAAAAAATTGATATTAACACAAATTAAAAGCTATTTTTTTTAAGATATTTAAATGATTTTGTTTATTTAATCAGAGAGCTAATTCTCGAGCTATTGCAAATTATAAAATCATATGGATTAAAAAAGTAAATAATTTTGTTAGCCTGTGTTACAACATAGGAGATCATGGCAGGCAGAAAATTTGCAGACAACTTTGTATTAAGGCAACAGACAACTTTGTACAGGGTGGGCCAAAATAAACTAAGGGGTTTAAAAGTTTAATAACTTTTTTGTTTATTAATTTTTTTTATTTTTTCTTTCAGATTATATAGACAACACTTGGAGAATTTATAATGGAGAGGTTCACAACTGAACAGAGAACCAGAACAATAGAATTTTATTATTTAAACCAGAGATCAATTATTTTAACGCAAAGAGCATATCGTCGACATTTTAACGTCAGAATTTCGCCCTCTGAAGCAATGATTCGTTGCTTAGTTAATCGTCATCACCAACATGGCAGCGTAAGAAATTTGCCTCGAACCGGTAGACCACGTTTAAGTCGCACTGCGGAAAATATTGAACGAGTACAGCAAAGTGTTAACGAAGCACCAGAAACATCTGGCAGAAGGCGTTCTGCTCAGTTAGAAATGTCTCGTACGTCACTACGGCGCATTTTAAAAAAAGATTTACAGTTATACCCATATAAGGTGCAATTGGTCCAAGAATTAAAACCCGCAGATCATCGGCAACGTCTAAATTTTGCAGTTAAATTTCAAGAGTTGGCCAGAAATGAAATCAACTTTATTGAAAATTTGATTATGAGTGATGAAGCTCATTTTCATTTGAATGACTTTGTTAACAAGCAGAACTGTAGGTTCTGGGGTTCTCAAAATCCAAGAGCCATTCATCAACGCCAATTGCACCCCATCAGGTGTACAGTATGGTGTGGGATCACATCTGAAAATGTCATTGGGCCCTACTTCTTCGAGAATGAAGATGGAAGTGCTGTAACCGTAAATGGAGAGCGGTATCGTTTTATGATAGAAAATTTTGTACGTCCTGCTCTTGAAAACAGACCTGGTATGTGGTTTCAGCAGGACGGAGCCACTGCCCATACTGCCCGAGACACAATGGCACTTTTAAGTCAAATTTTTGGAGAGCGAATAATTTCTCGAAATTCGGAAATTATTTGGCCAGCGCGATCGCCAGATTTGACAGCACCCGACTATTTTCTTTGGGGTTTTTTGAAGGAGCGAGTGTATGTGAACAAGAAAGAGACAATCCTTGAACTCAAGGCAAACATTGTTGCAGAAATTCGAACGCTACAGCCACAAGTTTTGAAAGATGTCATGGAAAATGCTCTAAAAAAAGCCCATCAGTGCGAAGCTGAAAACGGTGGTCATTTAAGAGACATCATTTTTCATACTTAGTGTAAAAAAATTTCCATTTTGTATATTATATAATCTGAAAGAAAAAATAAAAAAAAGTTAATAAACAAAAAAGTTATTAAACTTTTATACCCCTTGGTTTCTTTTGGCCCACCCTGTATTAAGTGCTATCCTTAGAAATTCAGAACTTAACCTTTTTTATTACAATCTCTACAACTCTGGTATTTTTGCTTGAAAATTTTTCCTAGCTTTTTTTTGAATGCCTGATATAATTACAACATATATTTTTTCAGTAGCTTCTTTTTCAGATCAACTTTCCGGATCCCACCTCGATTCTATTTCGGTTCCAATAATTTACTATATCCAACCTTCAAAAAACTTTATCCTATCCATTCATTTTCTCCACCCGTCAGTTGGTTGCTATGGGTCATTATGTTTTTATACCTTCATTTATTTATTGATGAATTTAGTTTTACGTACCTGCATTCACAAACATTCCTCCATAAATAAATCTTGGATTGACTTTAAAAGTGCCTTGTTTGCATAAATATTTTTTCTTGATTTTTTCAATAATCTACACTCAGCTTCTCAACATGTAAATAAAATGCCTTTAATATAAAATTCTAAATAATTTTAATTCTCTGAGATGCTATTGTGTCTTTAATTTACTGTAAAAAAAATTTCAAGTGCCTTGAACAACTTTACGTAATAAAAGGAGAAAAAAATTATTACTAGAGATCTCAAATGTTGCTGCATTTAGCTCACGTAATTTGAAAATAATTTTTAGTTTTTTATTTGTCTTTAAAATATATTACAACGATTCAAAAAAGCTTTTAATATGTATAATGTCTATTTCTTTTAATAATATTTTTTTATTTTCTCTCTTTTTTATGCTTGTGTATATAAAATATTAATATTTAAAATTTAGTCACGGAATAAGTATTTTTTGATTTCTATGACTTTACAATAACAAAGGGAAGTTAATTAAAATTATATAATATAAAAAAAAAATTTGGTCAGAAATGGGTTCAGTAGCGGAGAGCTACTTTAGTGAAAAGTGAATAAAAATTGAAAAATTAATTTTTTCATCAATTTTTCTATTTAATTAAAAAAAAAAGCTCTTTTTCCCATAGATTTTATCTTTAAATCAGCTAAAGCTGGATATACTGCTGCCACTTTTATAATTTTTATTGATATACAAAAAACACCGTTATTATGATCAGTTGTCTGTGATTAGTTTATGTTTTGTTTATTTATTAAACACGAAACTAACGGAAAGAATATGTTGTTGAAGTGAAGTCGCAAAGTCAAGGCTAATTTTTCGAAAAAGTCATCTTTTCTGATGAAACGCATGAATATATGAAATTTGTCGAATTTCGAGCTTAGAAAATCCTCATGCAATTCATGAAAAACAAATGCTAGATACGGATATTAATCAGTTTTTAGTTTTTTGAAGATGAGGCCGGAATTACGGTGACTGTTAACTGAGTTCTTGTGGCCTCAACTGGACGGCATGAATTCGGACGACATGTGATTTAATGAAATGAAGATGGGGCCACCTGTCACACAGCACACGAAATAATAGACTTATTACAGCTTGAAAAGAAAAAGTTCACTCTTACCGAAATACCTTTAATTTAGACCATTTAAAAAGATTTTTTTATAGTTCAGGACAGTTTAATTCTACGATCATAGTTCTCATTTTGGAAATTCACAAAACAAAATAATACCACAAAAAAGTTTATGTATAAAAGTAAAAACAATATTTCTCTCGTTTGGTACTTTTTTCTTCCCTCGAAAAAATGTTTTTAATTGATTTTATTGAGTATTACAAATTAATAATAAAATGTTCATATGCTGCATTAGTTTATGGAAAAAGATAGCAAAAAGGGATACAAATTTTAAAACTTATTTGTTCGTATTTTTTTTTTTTTTTTAAAGATGAATGGGGTTAAAAAACGTACCCACATTAGTGTTATGCCCTTTTTACGATACAAATGTACGAATATCAAAAAGTACCAAGCAGCCATTCGCTAATTGTTTTAGTAGATTTTTTTGAAATTTGAGTTTTGGCTCTATTTGTCTTATTTGCGTTTTTTACCCCCTTAATATTTGAATTTCCAAAAATATCTTCTTATTCACCCTATAAATTGTGAAAGGAATCTACTCACCGAATTTCAAATCAGTCAGCCAGTAACGTTACACTTTTATATATTATACGAGTATATAGATTTAAAGCAAAATGCTTTTCTTTGTCCTTTAAAAAAGCCCTATAGTTTGTAAGCTCTTTTATAAGCTAAACTCCTTGCTGCAATTTCTCCTTCATTTATTAATTAAGAGTATATATAATTTAGGTAACTTCATAATAAATTCAAGCATTTAAGTTAAGTTGATTTCAAGTGTCCTTTTAAAAAACAAAAAATCCAAGCAAGCATCCAGATTGGATGTCAAATCAAATGCCATATTAAATAAAATGCTAAGCTTTTGGAAATAATCTAAAATTGAGAAAAATAACTTAATGATGTGGCGTAATTTAGCACTTATGATTGATTGAAATTAAAATATATTTTTAAAAAAAAAAATATCTATTTTAAATTTTGTATTAACATGATGCTTAAAAATATCTCACAAATTAGCTACTTTTTATAGCCTTTACTTTAATGCATTTAACACATTCGCGACAACAGGCTACCGACTATATGATTGCAAAATGACGTTGGCTACAACTGTCGCGATATAGCCAGCAGATCTGTAATTTGAACCTAATTTTTTTTAAATTTTTATTACAATGGCAGCACTAAATTGTTGATTGCCGCCAACAAGAGTATAAATTAGCCCAAGTTGACAAAGCCGTGTTGTCGACAGAATAATCATTTCCATATAAACACATTTATTCTATTTTTGATAGTTTGAAGTCATTGGCTGCTGCTTCGAATACGTTTAATGTATAAGTAAGAAGAGTACATACGAGTATGAGTGATATAATAATTTATATATACCGTACATCTAACAGCCTCTATAGTTCCTTATAAATAGCACAGTTGATTTAGCAATGTTCATCTGTCTGTCTGACTGTGTAGTCATTGAAATCAACTTTCTGAAATCCCTAGTCTACGTACACAAAAGTTTAGAACATCAATCTGTGAGTTGTTGCTGCCTTTAGATTGGTACTTAAATTCAGTCCGACTAGACCGCAAATAGCTGAACTAGGAGCTTTGAAGTGCAATCACCTCTATTTTTTGAACAATTTTCTGGTTTTTTGCGTATTTTTTTCCAACATAAAAACGAACCAAAAAACGTTTTTACGCAGTTTTCTCAGAAATCACAATGACAAAATCTGGGCAAAAAAATTAATTTCTTAAATTGTTTAAAAAATAAGTGTTTTGCTGTGAAAAATGAGCAAACTTTTGGCTTGATGTTCTTTGGAATTACTTCAAAGTAGTACTTAGGAGTGTATATTTTTTCAAATTTCGTTTATTACACTCTGTTTGTAAACTACACAAATAAAATTGATACGAGTAAAACGATAAGTTTTAAAGGAAAAAGTTGAAAGCCAGACAAGACAAGAAGTTGATTTTACATTTTCTAATAATGCGTATGTTGATAAGATGTAACTGTTGTGCAACTGTTGATTGTTCTTCTTAGAAACGCATAGTTGAGCAATTCCGCTCGAATTAATAAGTTGCGTATTTGTTGCCATTTTTTCCATCATAAAATCTGTTGTGTGTTATATATGTAGATGATTTAAGTGAGCACCTGCTCTAGGGCCTTATCTCACCGTGGTCAAACTACGAGTGGTATTCGTGCCTACCACTACAGCCCCTGTGACCAATTAAGGACACAGGTAGCAAATTATGTGTGGTTCTGCCATGTCACACACACCACCCTTGTTAAGGGAGTTGGGCCGATCCAAAACCCGTGTCTATGACTTTCTGTTTCTATGAAACAGCACATCGGAGAACATTACACCCTGCCAGAGGTAACATGAACTTCATTGCCAGCGTACCTTTTAGTCTCAACCACAGCCACCACGTGAACCCCCGAAGGGGACCTCACCAATAACCGGTCACAGATTCCGCCGACCATGCATTTGGGTGTGCACGAAGTCCATAGACCGAACGACGAACCAGGGATGTTGTCCCCAGAACATCATCCATTAAACCCCGTAGGGTTGGAACGAAGTTCGGTCCACAGACTCCAGCATTCAGCGTTCGAAATGCGCATCAGCTCCTAATCCAATGCTAGGTCGTTATGTGCTTCCTCTGTGGGGCTACCGGCTCCCGTGGTACCAGTGTTGAGAGTCACTGGTCGGACCCTGAAGGTATCCTTTAGGTGAACCCGAAGGTTTCCTTCTGCCAGATTCCCATGGCAGTTCCAGGTGCTAGCGCACCTATTTATCCCGCATAATGATACATCAAGGTGAAACATTTCACCGAGAAGACACACCCCGGGGGTGCTGTTGTGTGTTATGTCAACTAATTAAAAACAACTCCTTTCATCGGCCAAGAAAAATCTAGTAATAATTCTATCCTATGAACGCACCCAATTTTTAAGCCAGATGTTTATGTTGCTTTTTACTTTTGCCATCAAATGTTACGTTTCAAATGAGTCTATGGCAGTGTTTTATTTTGCTGTTTTAAGTATTTAACATTAAAATAGATGCTATCGCTACTTCTGTTCTTATCAAAGAATTCGTTTTTAGCAATAGGTATCTTGTACAAAAAGATATTGAACGTAAAACAAAGATAAATTCTGCATAAGAAAGTGAAAATGATTTAAAAAAGTTTTAAGAGGTTTTAAATTTTTTTAAGATTATCAAACAGAATTTTTTAAATTCTGTCTTGTTACAGTTTTGCATTATAAGCGCTTTAAAAACAATTTGTTTGATTTCCGTGTCATTACGTGTGTAATATCTACACCGTACATGGGGCACCCTATGAAGTATATATGTTCTGGGTCCTTATAAGTAGCGGAGTCGATTTAACGATGTCCGTCTGTCATTGTGCATGTTGAAATCAACTTTTTGAAGCTCCTAGAAGACCTTCAAAAAAGTTTGGCATGTCAATTTGGTGGAAGTTCTTGTTGTCAGTTTGCTATTAAATTTTGGCCTAATTGAACTATACATTGCATAGCTATGAGCTCTGAAGTGCAACTACTTGTTTTTTCTACATTTTCATAGAATTATTTCCGCAATTTGTGTAACCCACAAAACTGACAAAAAAACTTTATATGCAGTTTTATCAGAAATAATAGCCATAAAATCTGTGCAACAAATCGAACCAATCGGTCCACAAGGGACCAGAAAAATCAAATATACAAACGAAATTGTAGATTTTCATCAATTTTTGCTAAGTTTTTTTAGTATTTTATTTAAATTCAGTTTTCTTAAACACCACATTTATAGTATCTGAACCAAAACTCAGCTGCATAGGTTCAATAATGGCGCAGCTATGAGTAAAAAATCGCGACTGCATCTATTTTTTTACTATTTTTGTTGCGTCTAAAATACTTAGCTGATAAAATAATACAATTTCAACATAAACAACAGGCGTAATGTTTTTGCGAAAATTCAGAACAATCGGCTCAAAAATTGTCGAGAAAAATAAAAAATATAACCGATGTTTCAGATATTCATTAATTTTTGCTTTGTTTTTTTGTGTATTTTGCTTAACTACAAAAGGGAGAAAAAAATGTATTGAAATTTTTTCAACAGAAATAGAATTTGTAATGTCTGTGCCAAAAACGAGAGCAATAGGTCCACAAATGGCCGAGAAATATAAAAAATTTAACCGGTATTTCATATATTAATTTTTGCTCTGCTTATGTTATGTTTTTTATGCAGTCATGTGCGTAATGTTTGTACACACAAACAGGAAACCTAAAAAAATTTATAAACGAGTATGTGTGTGTTTTTTTAATGCTTTTACGAATTTTTGTCGTTAATTAAATATGTTTGGCTTAAAAAATTGTTACAAACGTTTGCAAAAATTAAATTAAATAATATATAATTTGGATATCTTTCTTAGAATATCTATTTTTATTAATTTAAAAATTGAGTGCCTGCAGACATTTTATTCCATTTAAAAATGAGATTCTCAGAAAGAATTGTTTCTTAGACATCGTTAATTTTATTTTCTTAGACTGAAATTAATTATTTATTTACCATTAAAAAAAAAAAAATATTTAAAAGAAAATTTATTTTTATCAATTCTTTTTTTATAATTTTTGAATCCTTTGTTTATAAAATTTTTTTAATAAAATTTTAGTTTTTTAAGTTGAGGTCGTATTATAAAAATTAATTTTTTTATCGATATATCGCTCCAAATTTTATATTTAATATGACCTCAAGCTTAATAAACTAGCCATTTCCATTATATAATCTTTTTTTTTACATTTATGTCCTGTGTTTATAGCACAAGCAATCAAGCCGTCTGGAAATTTTATACTCGTAGTAAAAAGTACTCAAAATATATTGAGTCTTTTTCATTAAAATTTTTTTGGACTAGTTGATCGTTTGTGTTATAATAAAAGCTCATTAAGAAGAATGTGGAAAGTGAAAAATATGAATACTTCCCTAACCCATTGAAGGGTATACAAGAATTGGCACAGCCGAATTTAACTTCTTTTTATTGAAAAATTTTATTGTAAGTACCTATTTGTTTCTTAAAATTTGATCATATCTTGTAATTGTTTACAAATAAATGTGATTGGCAACATTGTGATTCGAACAATATACAAAACCACTCATACAAGTATTCAGTATAAAAAAGACTTCTGGATAACGGGGCTTCACCGTATTTAATACAATTTTTTTTTTTTTTTGTAACGGAAAGCCATTTTTGCATGATTTTTTTTTTTTTTTTGATACAATGGCTACATTATTAGTGTGTTTAATAAACAGTTACTTTTGAGTAAACTAAGCCAAAAACAAATGTATGAGTCTCCATAATTTTTCACTGCAAGAGAATTTTATTGGTGGACAAGCGTAAAAATGGATGAAAACTTAAGAAAGTTAAAATGAGTGCAATAAATACTCAATAAAGAAATGACTTTCAATTACAGGATGTAATTAAATGGAAATTATAAATATTACAATTACCTGAGGCTAGATGGTAATTTATCTCAAGAATAATTCTGTAACTAAATATAAGATTATAGATTTTTAAATGACAAAGGCGAACACTAACTTTTCAAGGTTTATTTTGTTTGTTTTATATATTCTTTTTTTTTTTTTAATACATTAAGATCGATATGGTGCGGTTCCATGGATTAATGGGGATGAAAACTACTGGAATGTCAATTTCAAAATTCTTATATTACTGGCTAATTTCGACATACTTGTTGGCATTAAATGATTTCAAGCAAATGACGAATATCTAAAAATCTCTCTTAAATTGCAGTTTAAATGCTTCCCTTTGAAAAATTATCATAAATCATAAATTAAATAAACTTAAAAACATGCACAAAATTATAAAATATATTGAAGTTTTTTTTTTTTTTTTATAACGAACTTAAGTCTGAAAACTCATTACGAAAGACAAAACACTATTGACTTCATTTTAAAAATATTGTTGGACAAAATGCTGCCACATATACGAAAAAAAAAATTATTTCCAGCAATAATTTAATTATTAATTTTTTAGTTTTATTAAATATTTAAAAAGAATGGCCGTCACTAAAAATATGAATATTTAGCTAACACAGTGAAGGCTCGGCATAGCCGAATTTAACTTGTTTAAGTTGAAATTGTTTCGTATATGTATGAAATTGTTTCGTATATGTATGTAATATATGAAATTTATATATACGAGTACGTAATACAGAAAAGTTATGCCGTTAGCCGTATGTAGACACATTTAGGTATGCATACATAAGTATGTATGCTAATAGAGATTTACAACTGTAATCATGTATTTGTATAAATATTAAAATATTTAAGAGTTTCATGAGAAGTGTCCTCTTAAAGCATTGTTCACACAAAATCCGGCTGCATAAGCAATTGAATATATACTTAAATGAAAAAGCTATTACAAAACTATTTATCATAAATAAATAGAAAAAATGTTTTATTTAAAATTTTTCTAAAATGCTTTTGTAAAGCGGCCGGATTTTGTGTGAACAATGCTTTATCTATTTATGGGGTAAAAGATGTCATTTGATTAACATGGGCGGTAATGCTTTGAGTATTTTTGCAGCTGTGAGTTCAAAACTATATCGAAAATTTTAGTTATTTGTATTTATAATTATTAATTTTCTGAAGCATTTCCTCTATGTATTTCATTTATTTTAACAAACATAGGGCAAACGACCTCTGTGTTATAACCCTATTTGAAATAGCAAAATTGACAGGGTGAATTTTTTGTTCAGTAAAAATAAGTTTTTAAAACCAAATCATCTAAACCTATTTGAAATTTATGAAATTTTATCTTTCAGAGCCCCGACTTTAATGGAGATGCTTCTCTGACAGAGACACAGAATAAACTTTATGCTCTGGGCTTAAATCATCACATTCAATACTGAACGGAGTCTAATAAAATTCCAGTCCACTTATATATATTTGATATTTAAGCAGGTTTTTCTTTCATAGGTTAGAATTCGATGGAGATGTTTCACTGACTTCGTTTTGAGACACAGAATAAACTTTATGCCCTAAAAATTTGGGTTGTGTCCAGAATAATCGATTAAAATTACAGTGTGTTTGTATCGCACAAGTTTTCAAATTTTGATAGCAATCACTCACTATTAAATCGGTTTATTTTATCTCTGATTTCATTTTGTCTACATTAATAAGCAGTCAATAATATTTTCGATATATTACTAAAACAGCACATAGAGAGCAAAATTTAAAATATTTCAAGTGATTCTAAAAGCCTGTTCAGAATTAATGAAGTCAATTAAGTTTTAAATTGTGTGACTGATTTGGGTGTTCACACATATTCAATTAAATTTACTCAATAAAGCATTTGACAACTGAAAATATTGTGAAATTTTTTTTTTAAATATGTTTGAGTATTTATAAAATAAAAAATGAAAAGAAGGTCAAATTTTAAAACAATGATGGGAGCTTATACTAAAAATATTGAACTACTCCGATCAGTGCAATCCAGTTTTGAAGGCAAGCTATTGATTAAAAGAAATTACTTATTTAAAAATTATTTTCAATAACAATCAATTATCAAACATATTTTTTTTTATGAATTATTTAATTCTGTGAATTAGAAATTTCTTAATTAAACAAAAAAAAAATTTATATTGATAAAATATTTAAACAAAATATTTAATGAATTTAATTAAAATTTTTATTAATCTGACAATTTATTTATTTAAGAAAAATAACGGTCATATTGATTACATGCTGAATTAATTCAATTCGTTTTTAGGACATCACTACATACAATCTTAGTAATTAAACTAAGATTCATTTACTAACAAAAAAACATAATCAAAACATGACAAGAAAATTTTTATTAAAATTAATTTTATTCTTCACTCACTTAATTAACTTCCGTTGTTGTGTAATGGAGCTTAAACTCTAAAACCATCAGAATTACCAAACCAGTACTCATGTAAGCGTGTGTTGTTTTTAAGTTTTGTAACTGAGTGTATGTTGTTGTGTTTTCATTAAAAATCAGAAATATTTGCATTGAAAAAGCAACACTCAAGTAAACAGTAAATGTGTGTACACCCAGTAGTACTGTAATGGACATTTTGCATATACTGTGAGACCTAAGAAAAAAATTTTCTTGTAAAATATTAATATTTGAGTTGTAATGAATTCAATTGACACAATTATATTTTTCGTTACATATATTGTAATCTGAGATAGGTGAGAATGAGTTAAGTGCAACTTAATTTTTGAAAGGATTGAAGAATTGCTAAAAAAGAGAGAAATTTAATTAATAATACACTGAAGAAATAATTTATTATTTTTCAAGCAATTACAACGTTTACTTCGACTATTGGGAACATTTTATTAGTCTTATGAAACGTGTCATTGTTTAGAAAATACTGATTTTTTGTATTGGATTAATGAACCAAATTCTTTCATTGTAAATAGAAGAAATAATAAAAGTGAAACAAACTTTCGCAAAATTTTTGACTATAATTAGGACGATTAGTGACTAATCGTTTCTCTAATCCCAGGTACAGACTATGCAACATGTTTATGCAATGAGTTTTTCGTGCAGGTTGCATATTTTGATACAAACACTGCAACCCACAATTAAAACACAATTCAATATCAAAATACATTGATATTTTTGAAACCTCGAATGCAACACGAAATTAAATTATAAAAACGACTGTACACTGCGTAACCAAAAATGAAACATGCTTGGTTGCATAAACACGTTGCAAGGTGTGTACCTAGCATAACATACGCATCGAGAAACATATTGTAAAAACTTTGCGCTAGATACCATATCAACTCCTTCCCTAGCCCAGTAAGTATAAAATCTTCCCTACAAAAGCTACATTGACAACATTGCGTAAATGTTATACAAATGCTTTGAAATTAAGTAAAATGTGCTTTTTTTACTAGTCTCATGACCAGCTTTGCCAGGAGCTAGAAAAAGCTAAATTGGCCTAAAAAATAGCTAGAAAAAGCTACATCACGCAGAAAAAAATTATAAAAAATTAAAAAGCTGCAGCTTAAAATGATTTTTATAAAAAACCAAGAAGTGAACATAATATACCAGTCACGAAGGAAAATAAGGTCATTTTATACATGGCTTTAAATACTTTTAAGCGAACTCAATTATTTTTTAACTTTTTTGATTTCAATGCGATTTCGTTTTTGATATTTAACTTGCTTTAACGTACTAAAAAGCGCGTAACCTCAGCATTACTAATCGATAGTACTATTTAGACACCTAGATACTAAATTAATCAATTAATAATCAATTTCATTAAATGTGCCACGAAAAATTAAGCTTCGATATGAAGTACATGCAAAGAATAGAGTGCATTTATTTTACAAGGTAGAAGCCAAATTTTTTTCTTCACTGCTTTCTTTCGCAAAATGTATCAAAGTTTTTTCGACCATATTTAGTTAAGTTGGTTAATAATTTGCCCCCCAAAGCAAATGTTAAAGTTTTTTTATACAAACAATGCGACTTTTTCTGAAAAATTTTAACTAGTAGCAACTTGATTAAAAATTATGCAGACGAAATATAAATTCAATTTAATTCAGTTTTAAAGTTTACAGAACAAATTCATTTATGTGCAGGAATTTTCTTCAGTTTATGCATGATTTGTTTTAACATTTCCAAAAAAGGCTATTTAAGGCTCTTTGAAAAACAAAAAAGGCTACGAAAAAAGCTGGAGCCTAAGTCATAAATTTCGAAGCTAAATGCAAGAAAAAAAAGATAAAATTGCAACACTGCTTATGACCAAAGTGTAAAAATATTAATTTTAACTAAAAGCGTTGAATAAAAAAAAATTGTCTGAACAATGAAAACCACATCAATGGGGGTTCATTTTTATTTAATAACACTCCACACGCTGTCAATATCGATACCAACAAAACCAACAACAATAAAAGCAATAATAATGTGTAACATAAATACAAATTACAAACACAGAACACGAACATAAAACAAGTTTATTATGCATTTACCCAAATATATTGAACATTTTTTGTGTGTTTGTGTTTTGTTTTTGCTGTTTGATTTTTGGTTTTCTTTATTATTTTATTAAAACCATCAACAACAGAAATTAAATGAAAAACCATAAGCCACATAACAAATATTCAACATTTTCATAATCTCAACCACAAATTAACAAATTTTTATAAAAAATTTACTTGTAAAATTTTTAAATACGAGTAAATAAAAAAAATTTTCTCATTGCCTTTGTAATCACAAGAATCAATAATTATTGCAGAACTCATAAATATTCATAATTATTTCACATAAATATTTTGAAGACAAGTTTGCTTGTTTTGTTTTATTTCTTTGAATGAAAAATGATTTTGCTGACTCTTTGAAATATTTTAGGAAGTTAATATCATTATAAACATAAATTTAATCGTATAAAGTGTCCTTTTTATTAATAAAGTTTAAATAGTTGTTTGATAATTTAGCAAGAAAAATAAATAATTCAAGTTGAATTGAAATTTTTCCAAATTTATGTTTTAAAGCAAAAAAAAAACGCACACAAAAACTTGTGTAATGAAAAATATTTAGTCTTACAGTGTTATTTTGGAATTTATTAGCCTTGCCATTTTAGCCTTTTTTTCTCGCATTTAGCCTCGAAATTTATGATTTAGCCTTAAATAGCCTTTTTTGGAAAAATTAAAATAAATCATACAAACTAACGCTGAAGAAAATTGTTGAACACAAATGAAGTTGTTCTATAAACTTTCAACCTGAATTGAATTAAAATTATACTTTGTTGAATTTAGTTGCTACTACTTTCAAGTTTGTTTTAGAAAGATTTTTACTTTTGCTTTGAGGGGGGCAAAATATTAACCAAATTAATTAAATATGCTTGACAAAACTTTGATTTAAATTGATAAATTTTTTGAACGAAAGCAGTGAAGAAAATATTTTAATTCTCCCTTGCATTTATTTTTCAAGACACATTTTTCTAAATGGCTTAATAATGCTGCAGAAAATTAACAATAATTGATCAATTTAGTATTTAGTTGTCTATCGCTTAGTGATGCTGAGGTTAAATATCAGAATAGAAATCGAATTGAAATCAAAAAACTAAAGTTAAAAGTAAAAAAAATAATTGAATTCGCTTATAAGTATTTAAAGCCATGTGGAAAACGACCTTATTTTATTATTTTTTGATATTTTGTATTTTTTTCTTGGTTTTTTATAAAAATCATAATTATAATTCTCATGAAAAATTAAGAAAATTTTGAATTTTAAACTATAGCTTTTAAATTTTTCTAACTTTTTATGTCTGAACGATTTATCTTTTTCTAGCCTTTTTTTAAACCAATTTAGTTTATTTCTTTTTACTTGTCTATTTATTTAGCTAAACTGAAATTTATGTGACAAAATAACACCTTTGATATTTTAAATAATTAAAGTAGACAGGCAAAACCGAAAAAATACATATAAAAAATCTTTATTTGAAAATCATATTTTAATTGTTTTTGACAAATTTTTTTATTAAAAAATTCAATTTCTATGAACTAAATTCAAATATGATGAAACATAACGAGAATTTATCCTTTCACCATTTCATTGTACGACAACAACAAAAAATATCTCTTAAGTGATACTATATATCTTGTCGATTTTGTTTTTGAAATATAGCAAATCTTGAATTACGGGTAAAAAACGATTTTTCGTACCTTTATGAACTTATAAACCAGTAACTTATTTGAGTATCAACCGATTTTAAGTTTCTCAGCGGATTTAAGAAGAAAACATTAAGGCCGTTGGAATGGTATTTATATATATAGTATTTAAGTAAACCATAGAAATCTGTGCGTGTTTTTCAACCAAACATATTTTTTTTAAATTTTTTTCGCCATTTTTAAACTTTGGAAACGTTTCTACACAGTGTTTTATAAAGGAACTGTCGGACATGGCGGACCAATCACCCAAAGAAGTCTCTGAATTCTTAATGAATACTAGACTCTAGAAGGATTTCTAACTTGAGAGCAGTGTCACAACAGGTCTATTTTGGCCTCAGTAACCAGGTGACTTGTTTCCCCTCCTCATTCTAATTATAGTTCTAAGAAAATTATAAAATTTTTGAATTAATTTTGAAAATATGCTTATTATTGAGTAAAAAAAAACCTTTTTTTTTGAAATCCGTTAAAAATTTACTGAATTATTAAAAAAATTTTTTTTCTATAAATAAAATTTTTGACCATTTCACTCAAAAATGTTTGCTTGGTAGTTTTTGTTTTTAAATCAGCATTATCAGTGAAGGAACCAAAAATATTCAGAAATTATTGTTATATTAGTTCCATTTCTTAGTGAAAATGATCGCCTTGTTCGGCGCTGAACTGCCCAAGGATATCAGGAAAGAAGTCCGAATGTGACTGCAGGAAATGAATTTTTATAGACATATTATAGCCCATTCCACCATAGTCATAGTTAACACATCACTCCCACATTTAGCCCTTTTGCTGCATTGTATCCATATGTGTATACGCTAATTTATGTTTGCTTTACATGCTCCAATGGCAGCGAATAATTTATATTTTTATATTTACAATATAAAGGGTGTTTTTTATAGACTTATAGAACTTTAAGTTGGCATTACTCTTCAATATGGCGACCGATTTAATAGCTGTCAAGTGATTTATTCTCAGTTTGGCTTGGCAATTCATCATGAGTAGACTCACGCCTGAACAACGCTTGCAAATAGTGCAATTTTATTTCGAACGAGATTGCCGTTGTTCCCGATTTTCATAAGCGAATTTTCTTTAGCGATAAATGGCTACGTCAACAAACAAAACTGCCACATTTGGAGTGCAGCTAATCCTCAAGTGTATGTCGAAACACCGATACATCCAGAAAAACTGACTCTTTGGTGCGCTTTATGGGCTGGTGGAATCATTGGTCCGTACTTCTTCAAAAACGATGATGGCCAGAACGTTACAGTCAATGGGCATACAAATTTGATTAAAATAAACCTAAGCATGAGGCTGGGAAATAGATCCATAGAATCGCAGTTTTATTTTGTTTAATATGACCAATAATTTCGTGGTTAATGAAAATGAAACTAAGAAAACAAGTTCGGCTATGAGAGTTGCATTTTTTACCTGTCAAAAATTAAGTTACTGTTAATCGAATATGTTGGCCGTTCCGTAAAATGAGTCAAAAATATTATTGAGAAATTTAATTAGCGAAATTCTATCATTACAACTACGACATTTGGTTCTTTGAACCGAAGTTGTTTTCTCAGAGAGGAGATTAAGTAAAAACCATATTTTCTTTTACAGATATCAAATTTGTAACGAGCAAAAAGTTGCTGGACCCATAATTGCTTAAAGTTTTTGAGTTTTTAACTAAATCCTTACCTTAACGAATCAAAACAATTTACAAATTTAATATTGAGGTTTTCTATTGCTAGGGATGATGCTTTAACTATAACTGAAAAAGCTTTTACGTATGCACGTATATTAGTTCAAAAACCTTGTTTGCGTGCAATAAAGTATTTAAAATAAATTAAAGATTCATACTTTTCATTTACCAAAACTACCAAACAGCATACAATGATGCCAAACTGCATTTGCAGTTCTTTTCATTTGGTTTGCTTGTGTATGTGTGGTTTTTTTGGTTTTTATTTTTTGTTGTTAGAAAAATAATTTATCATTTGCTTATTTGAAAGCAAGTAAAACAATGAAGGCCTGCAATTACCCAAACTGATATGTTTATTGAAACTGCATCAAGTAAAAAATGTTTCTTTGCTATCTCTCCTTCACTCTTTGCCTGTTAGAGGTCTATACTTTTGAAAACCATAAAAACAAAAGAAAGGTTGCGTACGTTTAAAGTGGAGATTTTTTTAACATTTAAAGCAGACTTAAACTGCAGGGCAGTCAGTAAGACGGTAAGATTAAAAACCCAGCGAATTTAAGTATTAAACTACGACTCCACATTAAATGTACGTGTAGTTTGTATTTTCCAAAACAAGAACACTTTAAAGCGGAGAAAAAAAAAAGCCAAACATTCTAAATTATTTCTGGACAGTAGTTTAAAAATGCAAAACAGAAACAAATCATATCCTTAAGGCGATTGCCAATTTTGTGTTTTGTATTTTTAAGTTTTTTTTTTTTTTTGTAATTTTTGTTTTTCAGTTTTAGACCATTAACCCTGGATAGAGATGAGAAAACAATAAAAATTATAAGTTTCTAAAATTGTTAGTCAATTGCTCTCATTGTGTGTAAATAACTTCGAACTGATAATCAAATTTATGAAATTTAAAAACAATTAATTATTTTTTAGTTTTAGTAAAAATGAAAATAATTTTTAAAAATATTATTTTATTAAGTCTACATGATTTAATTTCCCAAAGTACCCAAAACAAAAATTAACAAAATCCTCAAAATGCAATGCGGAAACAGCTTTTATTTTTCAGGAAGAGGTTCACGCTTTACAGCTTTGTTCTGGTGTATGGTTACAAATAGGCACTTACGGTAATACAATATACACTTCAGATAGTTTCTAAGTGCACTGGCAATCCAATCAAGATTGGCTTTTAATTGCTATAAGCAAGGACTCTAAACGGCTCGGTGCAATTGTGACCCAAGGAAATAATAATTATCATAAAAATATTAAAACTTTCTATTAAAGCTCATTCTGAGTCTGCCACTGCTCGGCAACCGCGCACGTATGTCATACGTTCACAAGTTCATCGTAGACTTTAATGTCATATCTGCTGAGGTTCAAAATAACTTCTGGCCTAATGCGGTCGGAGTTAATAAGTCTAATTTACTGCAGCATGCCCACTACGGCTCTGATGCAGTATTGTAGACTTTGTTTCTCCACCTTGCGTAGTAAGTAGGAGTGAAGTTGTTGTTTACTCCACAGAAGCGCTCTGAACCTATAAATATGATATCTGCATCCTTTTTAGCCAGATAGTTCACCATTTCATTGCTCACACATTGCTCTGCTATAAAATTGAGAAGTTTGTACCAACCTAAAATCCATCTTGATCGAAAAAAATAGCTTGCTAATGCACATATAAAGGGTGTTTTTTATAGACGTATAGAACTTTAAGTTGGCATTACTGTTCAAGATGGCGAGCCATTTAACAGTCAAGTGATTTATTCTCAGTTTGATTTGGCAATTCATCATGAATAGACTCACGCCTGAATAACGGTTGCAAATAGTGCAATTTTATTTCGAAAATAATGGTTCTGTGCGGAATACGTATCGCGCACTACGTCCATTTTATCGTCGACAAAATCGTCCATCAGAGCAGTTAATTCGATTAACCATGGAACGTTTTCGCACCACGTTTACTCTTATTGATAATTTGCATTCCCAGAGACGCCCTACGGTGCGTACAAAAGAAGCTATTGTTGCTGTAGAGCGTAGCATTGAGGATGACCCGAATGAGGCTATCCTCCATCGAGCACAGGAATTGGATCTGTGTCCATCCACTTTATGGAAGATTTTGCGGAAGGATCTTGGTTTGCGTGCTTACAAAATCCAACTCGTGCAAGAATTGAAGCCAAACGATCATCAAGTAAGGCGTAGATTCGTCGAATGGACCCAAAACGAGATTGCCTTTGTTCCCGATTTTCATAAGCGAATTTTGTTTAGCAATGAAGCGCACTTCTGGTTGAATGGCTACGTCAACAAACAAAACTGCCGCATTTGCACTGAAGCTAATCCTCAAGTGTATGTCGAAACACCGTTGCATCCAGAAAAACTGACTGTTTGGTGCGCTTTATGGGCTGGTGGAATCATTGGTCCGTACTTCTTCAAAAACGATGATGGCCAGAACGTTACAGTCAATGGTGATCGGTATAGAGCCATGATTACTAACTTTTTCATTCCTGAATTGAACAACCATGATGTCCAGCAGCTGTGGTTCCAACAAGACGGCGCAACATGTCACACAGCTCGTGCCACAATCGATTTATTGAAAGACACGTTTGGTGGCCGCTGCGACAATCACTATTGGATTATCGTTGGTCCAAATGCGACAATTTTGCTGAGGTGAAAATGTGCCTCATCACTGAAGAAGAAAAAATCACGAGGTGCACGATATGCGTTTTGATTTGAACTCCCATTTTCATAATAAGCTTAAATAACTTTAATGCGTTGCTCGATTGTGTATCTTTCTATGGTTCAAATTGAGTTAGTCTGAAATTGAGAAATGTCAAATGAAATGCTGAATATACTTGACGTTTAGGTGTGGTTCACATTCAACATCGGCCCTTAAAATTTAACCACCCTTTACATGGATCTTCACTTGAAAAATGGAAGCTGTTTTTCCCACTACAACTGCTTTATGGAAACGTCGTCTTGCAATTTTCGCGCCAGCACTGCCATCTTTGCTTTTATACCCTTTAAATAGTATACCAAAATTGTCGATTCCGCTTCAATAGTTTTTCAACGTTTCTCCAAACTGGAGAATGTGAGTGTTTTATTCATACTGTCAGAGACGGTGAGGCATAGTGAGTTCCAGACCGATTCTAGAATTTTCATGTGCCCGCTAAGATCGCATTCTTTAAGGTAGGATAGACTATAATAGGTAACTTTAAAGCTGAACTAGCTGCTGCTCCCCTATTCACAATATTCAGTTTATTGAGCCCAGTGATTATTCTTAAGTCTAATGTAAGGCACGTCTTCATCGCCTCTATTATACTCAAACAGGCTATTCAACGCACCTTGTTGAGGGTTATCTAAGCCTGTTTTAGTTCTACCTTTGGCCACCATACCAAGGAGCCATATGTGACCATCGGTACCAGCGTTGTCATTTTAGCCTCTTTAAGGCTAGACTTAGTCTTTTTTCTCGTATTTAGCCTCAAAATTTATGATTTTGCCTCTAGCTTTTTTCTTTTTGAAAATAGCCTTCAATAGTCTTTTCGGAAAAATGAAAACAAGTCTTACATAAACGAACTGAAACTGAAACCAAATTAGCTAAAGTAATGTTTTCAATAAAACTTTGATATGTAAATTGATAAATTGGTCGAACGACGGTTATTTCATAAGTGAAGAAAAGTATTTGGCTTCTAACTTGTAAAATAAAAATGCACTTTATTCCTAATTGATTAAATAATTGTTCCATTTAGTATTTAGCTGCCGTTTAGTAATGCTGAGGTTGGTCGCTTTTGATACAATAAAGCAATTGAAATGTCAGAATAGAAATCGCATTAAAAAAAATAAATATCGCTAAAAGGAATTTTAAATATTATTTTTTAACATTGAAGTTGAAAACTAATTGAATTCGTTTATATGTATTTAAAACCATGTGGAAAACGACATAATTTTCTTTGGTTTTTGATATGTCATGTTTTTTCTGGGTTTTTCTTTTATAAAAATTATAATTAAGATTCTTAATGTAATAAAGATTAAAGAAATTATGAATTTTAAGCTGTAGGCTTTTAATTTTTTTCTGACTTATTGTTTCTGCGTGATTTAGCCTTTTCTAGCGTTTTTTTTTAGGGAAATATAGCTTATTTTTTCTAGCTCCTGGCAACGCTGATCGGTACTATGTTACTTTTGTAAGACCACGTCATCATTTTCGGTCATAGGTCTCATGATTTAACATACAATCTTTGGCACGCAAATATTACTTTTAAGGCTTTGTCAGTTATGTAAAATAAAAGTTTATGCCAAGTAAGTTTTTTATTTAGAACTACTCTTAGATATTTCATCTCCTCAAACATTCCAAAGTCACCCAATTTTAAGGTCGTAGCTTCCTTCGTTTAGTGAAGAAAACCACTTTGGTTTTATTTGGATTCATCTCGACGCCATCTATGAGTGATATCAAAAGCCTATTGTATTTGATTGAGACCACAGGGTCAAACTTGCCGCTGACTATGATTACCAAATCGTCCGCAAAACCTTAAACTTCCTAACCGAGATCGCAAAAGCCCATCAACGACCAATAGAAATGAAAGTGGCAATAAATAGTATAACAAATGCGCGGCCATGCGATTTTAAAGAAATATGCCTTTTTTGTTTGCTAACAAAAAATATTTAATTTTTAAACTATTGTTACTAGCTAATCTCCTTGCTGTAGTGCAGCTTTCAACTGATATACTCATAGCAGGAACATAACAATTAAACTAATCTTTTAGTTGGATCACCATTTACAATCTTACGAATAGATAAAAAATATCACTGTATGTTTTCTTAAATACAACCATCTCTAGTTGTGAATGAAATTGCATCAAATACCCATCTCTACTACAATCCTATAAAAAAAAGAAGCAAGAAGCACTTGTTTAAAGATATTTTTTTTTTTAAATTCACAATAGTAACAGTTTTTTTCTGTTTAGTTTCCTATTCTTAGACAGTACAGAAACATGATTAGAGTTCATTGTTCTTATATCTGCCCGTAGTGTTCTTATTTTTCATTTTTATTTTAATTGAAAAAAATCAATTAATATATTTTATGTTTCTCGTTTTAGTTCACCCACCCCTACAACTCTTCTAATAGAACAGAAAAATAAAACCAGCAGCAACTTTAATTTACAAAATAAAAACTTTAAACTTGGAATAAAGTCACGATTTTTTTTTTAATACAATTCATTTTTTAGTTTGTTTTACTACACTCCCTTTGTTCAATTGATTATAGAGCTTATTTTAAGAAAAAAAAAAATATAAAAAGAAAAAAATTCTAACAATAAGACAAGAAGAAAAAACTCTTTTAATATCTTAAATCACGACATTCACAAGCGCCATCATGTCCTACATGCTACTTAACAACATGTTTTAAATTTTTAATACCTAGTGTTGCATTCAACAGACAGTAACAACAATGTGCACAGATATTTTCAGCGGCTGCAACATCGCCAGCATCAACAATTACAATAACAACAGAACGAACTCACAAGAAAGTTACTTAAGAGTGGCAGGGAGCATCAGCAATAGAAAATGAGGTACGAGCGGTAAGACACGGAGTGCACAACAAAAAACAAAAAACCTTAAATCAGAGAAAAAAACATCCAACACAAACTCAGTAGCTTAAATATGGAACTGCTTTTACTAAAGATTATTACTCTTTGTTCTTTATTTAAGAATGCCCTACAATTGGTGAAAAGAAAAAAAAATAATTAAAATTTGGCTAAATCATTCTACTTCATCGTCTTTCAATGAAGGAATTATCATGGGAATTATTGAAAGTCGCAAAAGACGGACCTAAGCGCGAATTAATAATAAAAATTACAAATTGAATAAATGTAAAATTTCAAATATAGATTAATGATTAAAAATAAAATTTATATTTTTTTAGAGATTGGGTGTCAATATCATTTACTTTAATTCTTTTTATTAAAAAAAATATTTTTACAACTTAAGGCCATAAACCTTTGATCCTTATACTTCGATTTTTTCAACTGACTGATAAGATTAACACAATAATTAACAGAAATTTGGTTCCAAAGTTTGAGCCAAAAATCAGTTATTTCCCCAAACAAAATTATAACTTTAACTATCGAATAACGGGGTTAAGTATATTATTGATAGATAAATAAATTTCCCTTAAAGTTTATTCTATTTTTGGTAAATTTACAACACAAAAAGCTAAAGAAAAAAAAATCAACTGTCCAAAAAATGTCAAAGTATTTTACGTACTCTAATGGCATGTTCAGCGATGTCACAAAAAAACCTAACCGAACGAATTGAAAACAAAAACAAATTTTCGTCATTCTGCTTGTTTTTAATGCAAATGTTTGCTTTCGTTTGCTTGTGGTTGACGGAGCACGTGTCCGTGAGACATAGTTCATAAGAAAACATTTATATCATCATATATAAATAGTTGTCAGTTGAAATATGTGAAGAACAACTTTCGAAAAATTCTATATACTTTGGCCTTTATTGTTTGTGTTATATTTTCAATGTTCAAAGTCCATCAAACTTTGAGCATTTTTTGCCCTAGCCTGGCTACAACAATTTCAATTATAAAAAATCGGTTAGTTTATCTTCTTCTTAATAATAAAATCATATAGATATTATATCCTTAAAAGCTCGATGGGCAGCTGTAGTTTGACACTAGAAAATTTCTTTTAAATTAGAAGTAAAAAAAATAAATTAATTTTATCTATTACTAGCATTTAACTCGCTACTTTGTAAGCGAAGTACCATAGTGTCGCTCTTGTAATTTCTTATTTCGTTTTAGACCAGTTCTAGGTTCATTAAAGTTTATGGATTTTTCTATTTACTAAGCACCGTTTAAGCCCATATTATAGTTTTGGATTCTTTAATATTAAAAAATCAAAAAGTACCATTCAAATCACTAAGAAGTACTGTTTTATCTCTTAATGACTTTTTACTTTACTCATACTAACCAGTTAGTATGGAAAAAGTAAGAGTAAAATCAATAAAAACTACCACATCGCCACATTTATGGTTTTCCACCTCGTTTCAGAACAATCAAACCAAAGCTAGTACTTTTAGATTCCTTATTAATAAAATAGTAAAAAAAAAAATATGATAATAAAAAGTATTATATAATTTGCGCTTCTAATGATTTTTTTTTTGGTCTGGAGCGTTTAATAGTTCTACGGCAGCTCTAGTATTAAAAATTCAAAAAGTACCATTTAAAAATCAACAAAAAGTACTATTTTGTCCTATTGATGATTTTTCACTTTGCCTTAGATCGTTTGTTCTAATATATAAAAAGTACCATTTAAGCCAGTCTCGTAGTTGTAGGGTTGCTAATACTAAAAAATTCAAAATTAACATTAAAATCAATAAAGTACCATAATGGCCAAATTCCTTATTTTATTCAGTACTGTTTAATTCTACTGTCATAATTCTAGGATTACACATAATATAAAAAATACTACTAAGCTTATGTAAATGTAAAGCACTTTTTGGTACTTTTTTTCTCCCTTGAAATTTTTTTTCAATTGATTTTTATTGGGTGTTACAAATTAATAATAAAAATAATTTACATAGAAGTACATATTAAAAATAGCGGTAAAAAGGGGTACATGTTTTACCCTTTATTTACTCGAATTTAAAAAAAAAGTGTAAATATACTTTTTAGACTTTTTAAAAAGAGACGAATAGAATTTAAGTTTTGTTGCTGTGATTGTTACTTTAAAAGATACCTGAGGTTAACGTACCATCATTAGTGTTTTATCCTTTTTATCCCACAAAATGTACAAAATTCAAAAAGTAATAAATACCCCGCTGCTTATTTTCTAGTTTGAATTTTGGCCCTGTCAGTAATAGTTCCGGAGCTTCGTATAAGAAGTCCGATTTTACCTGTTTTTATCCTTTTTTACCCTCTTATTATTCGAATTTCTAAAAATCCATTTTTATTCGTGATACATATTGTGAAAAAAACCTGCTCACCGAATTTTAGGTCAGCAGTTTTAGCCGTTTGGGCTGGGCGAGGATGATAAGTCAATCAGGCAGTCAGTCAGTCAATAACGTTACCCTTTTACGAGTATATATATAGATTTTACCAGCTGTTTTGTTGCAAATATAAAAGTATATGCCAATCTTTTCAGTGGCACACTGAGAAAATGTTGTTAATTTATTCTCTCAATGAAAAACTCATAATTTTTTAACTAATAACTCGTTTCATTAGGTAAATGAAATATTTCATTAATTCGATGAAATATATATTCATGTAATGAAATAATTCAAATAATACATTGAATTATATATCATTAGTTCCGCAGGAAATCAAAAAACATAAAATATTTTTCTTTTATATAGACAGATAGCTCACATTAAAGTCGACTATATTAATAAAATTTTTATTCTATTTTTATTATTCTTTTACTAAAAAATCAGTAACCGTATACACCATTGTACTGAATATTTGTCTTATATTCCATTCGGAGTATAGTCTCTCTGTTGAAAGTGCATTAAATAAATAAAGTATTTTTGTAATAGTAGATGAGGCAAAAAAACTTTCTATGTAGAGTAAAAAAACCTAAAATAGAAGATGCAGAACACATGGACAATATGCATCAGTTGTTGTGCTTGTAAGCAGGAAGGTAAAAGGGAAAATCATTTTTAAAGGATTTTTTATTGAATGACTAAAGCAGGCAAAAAAAAAGAAAATGAAATTATTTTTTATTAGAGAACAACAAGCAAGCAACATGTTTATGTGTACTGAAAAGGATATTTTGATTATGTACGTTTTGATTTTTTTCTGTAGTCTAATACTTAAAGCAAAAAATTTTGAAAGCAACATGAGTTAAATGCTCAATTTTATAAAGAGCTTAAAAGCGCAAAGAGTTGTATTACTAATTCACTTTTTCTTTTTTTAATAAAAATATATATTTAAAAATAATTAGAAAATATTTTGCTTAAAACTGCAATTGAAGACTCATTAAATCGGAGATAAAGACAAAAAGAATATTGATAAAATAACGGGTGTGTGTTTCAGCTACGAGTTATATATATTTCCATTCGGTCAGTCCGATTTTTACCTACTTTTTAAAAGAAAACTTTCCGTTTGGGATCTATGGAGGCTTCAAGAGTTGTAAGGATGTCAGCATAAATCAATATCTTGTTAAAGTAGTCCAGATACGAGTAGTAAGTCAATTTTTACTGTAGTCTACTTAAGCTGTTTTTGCATATTACCACAGATATCTTATCAAATAAGAACTTGTTGGCCACCAAAGTACGTTTCATAATATTTCATATACCACATATGATAGAAGCTCAATTGAGCCAATAGCTATTATAAGCTGTCCGTATTATCATTATCTTGACTTCTTAAAAAAAACTACAAATTTTAATCAGAACGTTTGCTTAGAACTGTTTACAGCCAGAAGGCCAAAGGGAGTATGTATAATATATCGATCTGTTTAAAATGTCTAGGCACATATTTCAATAAATTAAATTTTAATTTAACTTTAATTTCAGCATAATTTTTGAAACAATTGGAGGACTTAAACTCGTATCATATCAGTCATAAAGTCATATTAGTTTATGATATTTAAAAACAATTTTTGTTTTTGTATTGCTGAATCTCAATTAAAATTTTTGTTGTTTTTCAAACAAAAAAGTAGTGTTATAGTAAGACTTTTTCTACTGTGTTTAATATTTTGTCATAAGTACTTAATTGCTCATATTTTTCGTGTTGTTTTTTTTAAACATAAGTATGACTTTATGTCTACTGGGTGAATCCTCTAAATGTTAATTCACATGATTGAATTAATAGCTTCAATTCAAAAAAAAAAAAAAATTATTTTTTTATTATCAAAGAAATTCTGTTTTTTAAAAAGGCAACAAAACGAAAGTATAAAATTTTAAAGTGGTCACTTTACAACATTTCTTGTCTGTTAGAAATACAGTGAATCTTTTTTTATAACTTTTCTTTTTACCAATTTACAGACAAGTCAATTGTAATTATTTACAATTTTCAGCCTCAGCAAAAATGATAATCTAAAAGCAGACAAAATTAGTTCCTACTTTAGTTATAAACATTTCTGCTTCGGTCGCTAGATAGATTTTGCATGTACATAAGTGAATCAGATTTTTAGTTGATATCTGTTAACAATGATGTTTCAGATTAAAAAAAATATATTATTTCTTCCTTAACTAACGAAATAGTACATTTGTATTAAGTGGAAAGAAGAGGAAAATGTTTTACTGACATGTTGTTTGAAATACGAAAAATAATTTTCGCTATAGGAAAACAACTAAATTATGATGAGAGTATTTTTAAAGGTATTAATAGCTTTCTTGTATGGATTTTTTGAGCTGGAAAATACTTTCGATTTTGTTTACGTCACTAAAGTTTTACTGTCACATTACTATGCTACTCTAGCATTTATATGGTGTTGCACCATGCTATTAAGCAGGAATTTTAAATTCTTTATATACGAGTACATTTAAAAATTATGCACCAATACAGAGATTTATTTTAAAATAGTGAAGATATTGATTTAGCATCGTTTTCTTAGTGAATTTAAAAAATTTTCATATTAATTGAATATTTAAGTGATTCAAATTATAAATTAACGTTGCAGACTCAACCACCAGATGAGTAAAATCGCTGTAGTCCAGGACGACTCCTGTCATTTCAGTGAAAAAGGACAAGAAATATCGGAATATTTTGTGTGATTGCAAGACACAATATGAGCTTCCTGGGCTTCCTTCAAAGTTGCGGTGCGAGTAATAACAATAATAAAATATTTAATTTATTTAAATTTTTAATTGGCTTATCATTTTTTCTGTATGTTGTTATTTTACATTTATTTTTCTCTGTGAAAGTTAAATAAAGTGAAATAGAGGGAATTTTCCTGATGATCGTAGATAACAACTTAATAATAAATAGCCTAAAAATTAACAACTGAACGGAATAAAGCCTATCAGACAGCAATTAGTAATTCATCCAAGAAAAAATAGCAATAGACAACGGAAGATTGATGACCCAATTTGCAACACATAATAATTATATCAACGCTGTGCAAGTAACTAGAAAACAAATCAGAAAGAAATAATAAAAGAAAATATATTGAAGCTTTAAGCACTGAAGCAGAAATAAATGTAAACTCAAACAATATGAAGAAGTTACATAAAATAATCGGTCGTCTTTCAAATCAAAACCTGAATAGAAATCATGGCGCAAAAAACTAAAATGGCAAGCTGGTTGCAAACGTAGAAGAACAAACACGAAGATAGAAGTAGCATTTTGAAGAAATCAGCAAAATAATCGATGGCAACACAGAAAACTCCCGATTTAATAAATTGCTTACAGATCCCCTTTGTACAGAAGAAATTCCGTGTGCATTATCAAAGCTCTCGGTTCTTCACCAGAACTATTCCAGGCTAATATATCAATAATCTCTTTGAAGTTATCCTTCCACATATATGGAAGTTTTGGTTAAATGAGAAGCTACTTGTTACGTGGACAAAATAAATTAGAGCTATCAAAGCTCGCACCAGTAGCGTAATTAGATGTTAGTATAATTCAAATACAAGTCAAATTAAGCAATACCAGTTTTCATTTAGTCTGATCCAAAAGTCGACTAAAATTTTTAAACTTGCGTTATTTTTGGTTTTGGAAACATTTTGAGATTTAGTAATAAATAGATATATAAGATTCGGTAATGCCGAACTTGACTTACTTTTATTTATTTCCATAACTGGCATATTAGTTTGAAGCTCCATGCACAATAAGAAAAAAAACTTAATTTAAAACAAGTTAAATTCGGCAGTGCCGAGTCTTATATACCCTTCGCTGTGTTAGCGAAATATTAATATTTTCCACATTCTTTATTAATAGCAAAACCATAGAAAAAATTAAATGAGTGAAGATAAATAAGCCGCGTTAAATATGTTTTAACGTAAAACCCGAAGTTTTTTTGGCATTTGTAAATATTTTCAGTATTAATAGCATATTTATCAAATACGTCTTAAGTCATTAAATATTAAATGTTTTAAGCAATAGTTTAGCGGAGATCATCAATATTTGTAACCAACCAATTAAATATTCAGTGCTTTTGCTCTGAAGGGTTTTGGTAATTTCCGTTTTGAATCATAGAATAAAAATTACGAAATTTCAAGTAAATGTTTCAGTAAGTTTCTGTTGCCAAAATGAGGAATGATAAAAATTTTCAGAGTATGAGTACTAGGGTAGCAGGGAAATTAAAAAATTTTTAAAAATAATGTAAAGTTTTTTCTGAGTACTCAGAAGATAGATTACAAATCTAGACGACCTCCCTTTTAAAATGATATACATTTTATCTCGTAATCTTCTATGGTTCGTTCGAAAGTTACTTTGGATTATTTTTAAATTTCCATATACCCCAGTGCTGTTGCTCTAAGTGATTTTAGGAACTTGCCGACGAACCATTAAATATTGTGAGTTGAGACATATATCATTTTAAAGAGGAGACGATCTAGATTTGTAGTCTACCGCCAAAATACTCAGAATTATTTTAGACTATTTTTACATTTTTTTTTTTTGAAATTTCCATACACCCCAGTACTGTTGAACTCACGGATTTTGGCAGTTTCCGTTTTGCATCATAAAATAAAAAATTTTTCAGAAAATGTTAAAACACTTCCAGAAAGTTTAAAGCCTACAGATTTAATTCCTTTTTAATTTTAGTAATTTTCCTGCCCAAAAATCCCTCAGAAGAAGAGTACTGGGGTATGAGGGAATTTCATAAATTTTTTAAAAATAATGAAAAGATTTTTCTGAGTGATTACAAATTTGGTGATGACCTCTTGTTTCAAATGATATGTGAACCAACCCGTAATATTCTATGGTTCGTTTGCAATCTATTAGAGAAATCAACGTATTTATGTACATTTGTATCTTAGTATGTCAAAAATACTGAAAAGATATTTACAAATACTAAAAAACATAAGGAATTACATGAAAACATATTTAACTAACCATATTTATCTTCACTCACTTCAAAAAAAGTATGTAATTGAAGCGAATACTTTGTTCAGCTTGAGGTCGTATTAAATATGAAAAATTTATTTATTTATTATGGGAGCGAAATATCTAAAAAAAAATAAATTTTTATAATACGACTAAAATTAACGAGTTCTAAGAAACAATCTTTTCTGAGGATAAATAAAATGTCTGCAGGCACTCAATTTTTAAATTAATAAAAAAAGAAATTCTAAGATTTCTTTTCATTTAATTTTGCAAATTTTTGTAAGCATTTTTAAGCCAAACATATTTAATTAAATATTTAATTATCGAGAAAGATCTAATGCACTCTCTTTCATAGAGATGCCTGTATTCGTACTATTGTACTCAAGGCAATAAAAACCACACACACACACACATACACTCTTTTATTTTTCGTGTTTGTGTGTACAAAGCATTACGCACATGACAGCTAAAAAATTTGAAAAAAAAAAAAACAAAAATTAATGAAAATGTAAAATGCCGGTTGTGTTTTTAATTTGTTTGGTATATTTGTGGACCGATCTATCTGATATCTTGCACAGACATTACGGCAGTTGTTTGTAATAAAACAGCCTACCACGTTTTATTGTCCGTCTTGTAGTTTAGACAAATTACGCAAAAAACGCACCAAAAATATTCAAAAATAGAGGTAATCGCAATTTTTGACTCATAGCTCCGCCATTTATGGACCCATCTAGCTAAGTTTGGGTTAAGATACTATGAATGTGATGTTTAAAAAAACTGCGTACTACTTTTTTTCAGTTTAGATAAAAATCGCATAAAAACAAAGCTATAATTTATAAAAATCTTAAATTTCGGTTGCATTTTTGATATTCCTCGGCCATTTGTGGACCGATTGCCTTAATTTTTAGCACAGGTATTATGATTTATACTTCAAACAAAACTGCATACCACGTTTTTTTGTCCGTGTCTTCGTTTAGACAAAATATGCAAAAAAAAACCACTCAAGAAACGGTCAAAAATAGAGGTAGTTTCGGTTTTTGACTCATAGCTCCGTCATTTATGGACCGATCTGTCTGAATTTCAATAGCAACAGTCCCATGGCAACAACTGACCGTTTGGTATGCAATACTTTTCTGTATGTGGTCGAGATTCTTCTGAAAGTTGATTTCAACGACTACACAGACAGACAGATGGACAGACGAATAGTGAAGGGTATACAAAAATTTAATTCAAGTTACTCATTTGTTGTTTAAGTTTAAGAGAAAAATCACTCATTTTTCGGGTTCTTTAGCTATCTCTTTTGTTGGCTGGGTAGAGTTTTCTATCCACCTCCACAAGCATACATTTACGTTCATTCATGACATTGGAACTTAATGCTCTACTCACCTTTTTATACAGTTGAAAAAAAAATATATATAGTTTTAACTGACTTTGTGTAAAAAGAAATGTCACATATTGATTACACATGTGACGTGTCAATGTAATAAAATTGCTTTAAACAGTCAGAAAAAAGCAAAAAAACATGAAACATGAGAGGAATTTCTTCAATGTCAATTTTTGGGACGTTATTAAGATGGATAAAGGAATTAAAACATGCATATTTATATGATAATAAAGTTTAAAAAGTAGAAAATGATAATTGTTTTTGCATTATTTAATAATTTTAAATGTAAAAACGTACAGTCATTATATTAAAAGTAACATTCTGAATCTGAATGTAAATAGAAGTTAATAAAAAATGGAAATGAAATTGAAAAAAAAATCTAATATTAAAATTTTATAAATTTATGTGCCAATTTAAGTAGGGTGCTTATAAAGAGTGATTTTTTTGCTATTATCTTTTTGGCAACACTAGTTTTGACAGCTCACGCACGTTTTGTATCTTGTGTCACTGTCAAACATCTTCAGTTTGGTCTATAATTTAATCATGAATCGTCTTACAAACGAACAACGCTTGCAAATTATTGAATTTTATTACCAAAATGCGTGCTCTGTTAAGAAAGTTCATCGCGCGCTTCTTCCATTTTATGGTCAGTTTAATCGACCTACTGAGGCTTCTATTCGGGCTATTGTAACAAAATTTCGCACCAAATTTACATTGTTGGACATTAAACCACCAACACGCTTACGTAGAGTGCGAACTGAAGAAAATATCGCAGCCGTATCGGCCAGTGTTGGTGATGACCGTGAATTATCGATTCGGCGCCGTTCGCAGCAATTGGGCCTCTGTTACTCCACTACGTGGAAAATTTTGCGGAAGGATTTGGGTGTGAAGCCTTATAAGATACAACTGGTGCAAGAATTGAAGCCAAACGACCTACCACAACGCCAAATTTTTGGTGAATGGGCTCTTGAAAAGTTAGATGAAGATCCACTTTTTTATCGAAGAATTGTGTTCAGCGACGAGGCTCATTTCTGGTTGAATGGATACGTGAACAAGCAAAACTGCCGTATTTGGAGTGAAGAGCAGCCAGAAGCATTGCAAGAGCTACCAATGCATCCACAAAAAACAACCGTTTGGTGCGGATTATGGGCTGGCGGCATCATTGGGCCGTATTTCTTCAAAGATGATGCGAATCACAACGTTACTGTGAATGGTGAGCGCTACCGTGCGATGATAACAAACTTTTTTTTGCCCAAAATGGAAGAGCTTGACTTGCATGACATGTGGTTTCAACAAGACGGTGCCACATGCCACACAGCACGCGAAACAATGGACCAATTGAGAGGCGAGTTCGGTGAACAGTTTATTTCACGCTTGGGACCAGTCAATTGGCCGCCCAGATCGTGCGATTTAACGCCTCTAGACTATTTTTTGTGGGGCTATGTTAAGGCTTATGTCTATAGGGACAAGCCCGCTTCGATTGACGCACTGGAAGCCAACATTGCCAACATTATTCGTGAGATACCGGCCGAAATGTTGGAAAGAGTATGCCAAAATTGGACTAAGCGGATGGACCATTTGAGGCGCAGCCGCGGCCAACATTTGCATGAAATAATCTTCAAACATTAAATTATATCGACCCAACTATCGATCCAAATAAATATTTCATGCATTTTTCTGAATTTTATGTGTTTTTTTTTTTTTTAAATTTCCGATAGTTCTTATAAAATCACCTTTTATTTATTATTTTATCTATTTTTATTTAGTTTCCTTTTTTTGGTTTGTTGCTCTTGCCCTTTGCAAAATCAATTGATTTATGAAGTGTGTTTTTGATTTGTTTTTAATTTTCAAGTGGCTCTTGCTTTTTGGCGTTTTCAACGCAATTTTATTTATTTATTTTTTTTAGATTTCTCATTGTTGTTCACAACCTCAAATAAACCATTCAACAGAACAAATGTTTGTTATATTGATCATGGCTGGGTATTGCAATTTTCCTGTAGTTGTTTTTTTTCTTTCTGTTAAATTTTTTCACTTTGTGCCACTGTAGTTTGTTTGTGTCTCAACAATTATTATTGTTGCCTTTGAAAACGGTTCTTTTATTTGTTTGTGTGTGTGCTGTGCAGTATGGTACTTGAAGTTTTCAGCACATTTGTTTTGACTGGTGTAAAATTAAAAGAGAGAAAAAATTTATGAGTTGTTGCCGTACTAAAGGGTAGTTAAATTTTAAGGGCCGATGTTGATTTTGAATAAAACAAAAATTATTTAGGTAATTATTGTAATTTTTTTTTATTACGATAATATGGTATGGTACAATTATGTGTGGAATAAAATATTGGCCAAATGACCGCCGCAATTTTGGTGGCACACCTCCATCCGATGGTCCAAATTTTCGATGACGCTGAGGCATAATTGAGGTTCTATGCCGTTAATGTGCCGAATCCAACGGTGTCAAATAACGTGAGATAACACGGCCATTGAATTTGTCGCCCAAAGGAGGCATTGTCTCGTTAACTGTGTGGCAAGCGGCACCGTCCTGTTGAAACCACATATTGTCCACATCCATATCTTCCAATTCGGGCCATAAAAAGTTCGTTATCATCTCACGATACCGAACGCCATTCGCCCAAATGCGGCAATTCTGCTTATTGAGGTGATTTTCTTCGAAAATTGATCATCCACTGTTGCCATTTTTTGCCACCATTCTGACCATTGACGATTGTGTATCTTTCCATGGTTCAAATTGAGTTAGTCTGAAGTTGAGAAATGTCAAATGAAAAAAATTTGACGTTTAGGTGTGTGTGGTTCAGATTCATTATCGGCCCTTAAAATTTAACCACCCTTTACTATTGCTTTTACTACCACTACTGGTGGATATGGTGGTAGTGATTGTGATGTTGTTATGATTTTGCCTGCAAACGTTGTTGTTTAATGTGGCATTTCAATGGTCAGTGATATTTGTAAACTTTCTGGTTATACAAGAAGCGACAATAACCATCACAAAAAAAAATCACTGTCATTTAAAATGTTTGACAAAAATAAAAAATTAGATGAAAAGCTGGAAAAGCAAAGCAAAAAAAAACTGATTCGTATATAGAAAAGGTTTAAACAACCATTAAAATTCAATTAGAGATACAAATGGCAGAAAGCAAAGAATCAGTAAATGAAAAGAATTAATTCGTTACTGCACGAAAAAAAATTATGCAGCAGGGAACAATAATTCACGATAGCAAATTATTGTTCGGGGGAAAAAATATGTACGGGCGAACAAAATGTTTACCTTTTTTACACGATAAGAGTGAATATGACATAATTTGAAGTTAACAAAAATTTTAATTGAATCCCTTAAATTGATTCAAAAGAAAAATAAAATAAAAATCATAATTTTGCTTAAAAATCTAATCAGTACTTTTTGTTTAATTTGGATATTGTTATATTGGTTTTTTTTTATTAAAATGTTTAATTGGTGAATCATTTATATCTGAATATTTTATTAAATTTAAATTACAGTTGACGTAATTAAGAATTAAATATTAAAACATGAGCATGAGTTTTCACTAACTAAATTTATCAATCACTAAAAGCTTCATTCTATTTACTCTCTGTTAAAAACAGACTTGTTACAATTTATGTCTAGACATGTTTTAGAGAGATCACAAGATATATTGATTTGAAATGAAATGGAAAATTGTGGAATTTTTTTTGCGACACTTATAATTAATTGTTTGGTAAATTTTATGGTTGAAGGCAGGAAACTTGTACACAAAAAAAAAAAGGAAAAAGATATAAATTCAAGCAAAAAGTCCAAAAACAAAAATAGTAAAAAATTTAACGTTTAAATTATTAAATTTGCTTTTTCATTGTCTTGTTCCTTGGGCCCATTTTGCATCAAAGACTTATTTGTTGGGAAAATAAATAGAAAAATTTATGTACAAGTATAATTCAATTTAAGATTTAGGTTATTTGCCTTTGATGTGGCTGAGCTTGTATAAATTATTTGTATGTGATATAATTTTTCTATTCATTCGTTTTATTTTCTATCTATCTGAAAAACACAATATAAAAATGTCATCATGGATGGTTAATGCTTCGCTTTCTTTAAAAATATCAAACGAATAATGCGTGCAACTATAATTGTGTGCATCGTTTATTACGCAAACAATTGTTTGTTAAATATCAAACAAATACAACAAAAGGAATTTCAATTTCACGACAAGAAGATAGAGAACAGAATATGATATTCAACTACCATAAGCAAAAGAAGAACTGAGATGAGTGATGCGCCTGACTCGACTATCAGCCAGTGATTCTTTTATATAAATCTTGTTAATAAATTACAAAGACATAATATTAATTTGTTTGTTTGTTTATGAAAATGTTTCTTGAATATAAAAGAAAATATATTTTCAACATGAAATTCTTGAGGATTTACTGCCAACGTTTAATGAATGTAATTCTCAAATGAATTGGAGCGTATAAGTGTTTTTATTTAATGCGCTACGTACCTCTTAATTCGTGCCATGATTGTCGTCACATTTACTGAAAAAATCTTAACTATTTCCAAGATTAAAATACATTTAAAATCAAATCCTTCAAATGTATTACATTGTTTGTTAAATTATTAAATTTATTTAGCACAATATTTTCAATTAAACTTTTTAGAAAATAAAAATTCTCTTGTTTGAATTTTTTTTTTTTTTTATATTATAACTAGAATCTAAACTATAGCAAAGTAATATGAAAGTAATTTCGAAGAAGAAGAATATAAAACAAATAAATTTTTTTGCGAATTTAACACAATTAATCATGTGGTTTAGAAATTTGTTATAGAGGTAATTCAAATTTTTACCATACACGTCTTCTGAACCACTTTAATGCTGTGTCTCAGGAATAGTACGAGTACATTAACTAAGACTTTGAGTATATTAGATACATATTCGAATTAGAGTTTCAGATCCAAAAGAAGAGTCTACACGCAAAGATTGTGTTGAATCTCAACATCTGCAGTTGAGAGCTATTTTTAATATCTTTGATTTAAAAATATGGTTAGATGCAATCATAAATCTAACCATACTATGTTTCCACCAGAATATGGTTGCCTCAACCATATTTTTTCTTTGTGTGTAGGTCACATTATTACTATATTGTCTTTTCGAGTAAGTTATTGTAAATGGAAACCCATCAGGTCGCCGCCCAAGCCAACAAACAATTAGACTAAAGAGAGGAAACAAATCACCTAGTCCAAAATAGACTTATTTTGGCACTACTTTCATATTACAAATTGTCCCTAAATAATATTGGTAACGAACGCTGTCAAATTGACAACGCATGTTGTCATTTTGTTAACAAACGATGTCAATGTGACACTAGTACGGTGTCAATAATGGCTTATTAAAATGACACCATGCGTTGTTCAAAGTGAGCACAAACGTGGCCGATACATTATTGACACCGCTTGTTGTCATTTTGACAATGGATGGTGTATTTTTTTCTCTGGATGTACTTTCATATTGCCAATTCTCTCTAAGACTTCCTTGAGGGATTTCTAAGCCATTCAGTAACTTTTATTACGAACATTCGAATCGAAAAAAAAGTATAACGATATTTTATCGAATTCGGTATTCAGTAACTTTCCGAAAAAAATATTTGGTATGATAAAAATCGTTATGTGCTGTTAACTACGTCGCAAAGTTCATATGAACAATGAAGTAACTAAAATGAATATAAATTAGACCATGGGAGTGATACATGATCTGTCGTGTCTTTGTTTTTCTTACATAACTCTGGAATCCTATGACAATGAATCCTGTGACAAATGCGAATTCCTGACCGAGTCAGGTCTATTCTTCTGAGACCGGAATGGGATGCATATTTTCACTATGCTGATACCCCTTTCTTTAATATTTTAAATTAATTAAAGAAAAATTATATAAAAAACATAAATTTTTTTTATAATAATACTGAACCAATTGCAGCTACTACATTCGACGGCTCAAAAAAAAAAAAAAACTCCATTGGTCTGGTAGTAGAATTCTCATGGATCTTTCAGTGTCTAGACAGAGTCAGATGAGTTGTTGAATTCTTTTCCAACTACGTGAGAAAATTAAAAAAAAAATTTATTTTTATTTTTGAATTAAAGTTAATGTTACACAACCATTACGTTTACGCTCATGTGTTTATTATACTCATATGCCAATTAAAAAAGTTTGTGTAAAATCGAGGCAATAAAACCTACAAGAAACTCATAACTTTCTAACTGAAAAAAAAACGTAAAAACAATAAAACAACGAATGACAAAAAAAAAAAAAAAAAAAAAAAAAAAAAAAAAAAACCGATACAGTCATCATACACTTTTATTTCCTTAAAAGACCAATGACATTAACTACCGTTGACGGTCGCAAATGTCAATAAAACAAGATACTAAAGTCACCAGTACCTAAAGAATGTACGATACTATAACTTTTATACAAAAAAAAGAAGAAATATATTTATAAAACGAAATACAACTTAAAATATATGTATATACGAGTATTTATGTCTCTGTGAGTGAAAAGATGGTTTGAAGTACAAATAAAATGCAATCAAAGATTCTATAGAGAGATACGATACGCTATGATACGAGACGATGTGTTGTGTTGTGATGCAATGCGATGAAATAAATGTGATGCGATGACTTTGACTATAAAGTTCTTTCTTTCTTTGTAGATGTTATTTGTTTGTATTTTTATTAATATTTACATAACACTATTGACACACAGTCTAAAAAGTTTTTAGATTTAAAGTGCAATAAAAAGTACTACACAACATTTGCTACACCTTCTTTGTAAGTTACATATAAAAATCATAAAAGAAAAAACTGAAGGAAAAAGAAGCACATAAAAAGGTTGTGTCATCATGCTGATTTCTTATTTGTTTTTTTGTCAAACTTTTTTCTCTTGACAGGATTTATTATGCAAAAATATGAATTCCAAAAAAAAAAAAAAAATAAAAAACCAACAAAACAGGATATTAAACAAATAAGGAAGTTTTAAATGTGGTATTATCCTTAAATTATAATAAAATAAATCAGCATTACTCATACATTAGCCAAAGGACAACCAGACAAAAGTGGATTTATTTTTAAGAAAAACAAATGGAGGATTAACAACAATTGTCAAAATTTATTTGAAATGGATTTTTCTTAAAAAATTAAGAAAAACAGATTATTGAAATAATCGAAAAATTTCTTATAAAACCGTGAGCGCTCTAAGAGAGCCAACTAATTATTTTTTTTTTTCAATTTACAACACGTGCAGGTAGTAAATATTTCTAAAAATGTTGTAAATTTCAGAAATAATTATTATCTGCATAAGTAAGCGAACATCTGGTATGTGGAGTAACATCTTGCCTAATCTGGATCACAATTGTACCAGAAACTGGGGTTCCAAAGAGCTTAATTAAGAAATGTGCACTCAAAAGAAAAATATGTTTGAGGCAACCATATTCTGGTGAAAACATAGTATGGAAAGATTTAAGATTGCGTTTAACTATATATATATATATATAAGGTCCTTTGTCGACATCCCATCTACTCCTAGAATGTCGGACATCCATAAATCAGATGGCAGAGTCCCTCTCTCAGTCTGCAAGCAAGAGATAGAGAGCATATTTTTTTGCGAAGAGCGCAGTGCAGGTGGAGAGACGAACGGGCGAGGATGATCTGTCCTGAGCTAGATAGCAATCACAGCAGAGATTTACTTTGATTCCAGAGAGCCCAGTTGAGAAATGTGGTGGTTGTATTAGGCCACTGCAATTTTGGCAGCCATGTTAGGAGAATGGGCTTGCCATCAAACGACTACTGTAGAAGTTGTCAAGACGAAGAGGATATTGTAGAACACATTCTTTGCCGGTGTCCTGTCCTAGAGGAGCAGTGTAAGATCCACTTTGGAGAGCGCTACCTGCATGGTCTCACTCCGCTATCGACTATAAGGGTCGATATGCTACATGGCTTTGTTAGGAGTAGTAATTGATTTAGATGACTTATCATGTCCTTTTATTCTTCTTATTTATTTCCTTTCACTTTTCTATTTCTATTGCTGTCCTTCTTCACTTCCTCTAATACAGGTATCACAAAGGGATCACATCAGAGGAGTCCAGCTTCTATTTTTCTTATTTGGGCGCTCTGTGTAACCTAATCTAACCTATATATTTTTAAACCAAACATATACATATATTTATCGCACAGGCACCTCCTAGTTTAAAAACTATGATGGCGTATTACTTTTTAGAGTAATTTTTAAAGGCGTCTGATATTTTTAAGTTGATATTTTTAAGTGATTTATATCACAAAACGGAAAATCATGTGCACGGAATGAACTTTTTCTCAGCATGCTGGATGAATATACAGGAGTTGTTTGTACTAATGGATTAGTGGATGAGGGTCGCAAGTTCGATTCCTGCCTAAGTCTCGGATGTTTTCTGCCGACAGATTTCACACAGGTTTGCGTTTGGTTATTAAGGCTTAATAATGGCATGGTGTTTAGTCTTTCTGAAAAGTATTAATTTTAACGAATGGCTTACATGTTGCAGATAGCAAAGCATCATTTACATTTTTTTTTTTCACTCTTAAGCCTGACGTAGTTACTTATATGTACGTGTAGTTGGTTTTTCAAACCGCTCTAAATTATTATTTCTCCTTACCATCTGATAATTTTTATTGAACCACAAGTATATGTGTTTAGCAGATTGTCAGATTGAACACTCAGACAGAAAGGGGCTTCTGGTGTGCCTCTAGTCTTTATTTTTTTTTGCTCGTTAAACTTTTCATTAATAGACCGAGCGGACTAATTTTCAATAGCAATTTGAAAACAACAGCAGGTGACAGACAGATCTCGAGTAAAGACAAGCATACTTTAAATGGCTTACAAGCCATTTTTATTAGAAAATATTACACATGTTTGTAGTGATGTGCGGCTCTCAAGTATGCTTGTGCAGCTCTTTAGTAAAGACATGTGTTCAACGAATAAATATTTCAATTTCTATTTGTCTGTTTAAATACCTTAGTGGCACCACAAATTCAGTTTACAGTTTTAAATTTCCTTTTACTTGTTTTCCATTTAAAAGTTAGTATTTTCTCCCTTTTTATTGCTTTGAAATTTTATTTTTGTTCTTAAGTTTTTTTTTATTATCGTAAATCAAATTGTTTGGAAAAATATGAGCATCTATATTGAACGTATTATCCTTTAAAAGGTACTCGAGTAGTTTAAAGCATTTAACAGGATTAATTGAAAGCATTGATTTTCTTTTCTTCCTTCTTCCTGTTATACTTTTATTAACATTTTTTTTTTGTCTTCTTTAACTTACTTTTCAATGACACGGTCTTAGTTGGGGTGCGGCATGAGAAACACATTCATTCATTTAAGCTGTTTGTTGTCGCCTCGGTTTGGTGCTTATTTTAAATAATATTATAAGCGATATTAGGTATAGAAAGATTTTATCCCTAGATATTTTTTAATCAATTTACTTTTTTTTTTTATCAATTTTATTTTCTTGAATTTGCTTTTCTTTTTTTCAGTTTTTGTTTTCTTTAATTTTTTTTACAAAAAACAAGTCATTGCTTTGGATTTGTATATTTTCATAATAGAAGAATTATGCATATGAGCTTTGAAAAGGTTTTTCATAAACAGTGAAACATTAAAAAAAGAGACAAACAAACACCAACAGAACTACGCTAGTGCAAAAAATTGTGTCTTGGGGGCATCAGGTCAGTTTATTTTATGCAAATTTATTTATTTTTATTTTGAAGTACCACTAAAATGTGGCAATAACAACAAATGTGTGTTAATTTACCACAAATTCACATTGAATTAATTCAATTTGTGTGCCATTCATTCTTTATCGTTGAATAAACAATGACCCAAGTCACACTTAAAGAAACCAGTATTTATCGACAGCACAAAAAAGAAAAAAATACTTAAAAAATTGTTATAATAAAATAAATGCAAAAACCCTGAAACCAAAAGAAATGGTGCAGAAATAAATGAATTAATTCAAACAAATTGAAAAAATCATCAACAACATTTGTTTTTTTTATTGATGATGTTGATAAGTGATTGAGTACAATTGAGCATTTACGAATGTATTTTAAATATATTAAACTCATATGCTATAAGTTTTTGTTCTTGAAGGATCACTACAGTTTTTATTGTTTTTTTTCATTTACAATACCCTATTCAGGGGTTGAGAAAAAAAAAAAAAAAATTGAATTGCAAGATTTCGTTTTAAAGCACGTATTAAGTCTTGGAGTGATAAAGGGATACTAGACCTGGCGTAGCTAATATAGGTTTTCTGAGAGCCATGAAAATATTAGATTTTATGCCAAAATTGATGTAACACATTTTTAAGGTGATCCGATGATGCCAACCATAATGAGGTCATTTTATAAATTTTTCAAATAGGAAAAATTATAAATATAATTTGCCATAATCATAGTCACAAAAACTAAGCTTTTATTAAGAGCTGACTTTTGTTCATAAGAATTTTATAAATTTAAAATCGTTTTTAAAAAGATACCGACTTTTGTGTGACTATGATTATGGGCCAATGTGTTTATCATTTATGTTTAAGTGTAGGTATCATCGACATGTTACTCAATTTGTAAAGATTTTTCTACACAAAATTTATTAATATATTATTATTTAGAAATTGATCTTCATATGCCTATCAGTCAGTCAAACTTGGCCCACTCTGTAGAACTAGAAACCAATAAAAATTCAATTAACAAAATAAACAATGAATATATTTGTTATATTTCTAAAAGTCGGATTTTTCTTAAATAAATTAAATTCAGCTTTTTTTCTTTTAATTACAATTTCGCTTTGATTTTTCATAGTCTTTTAAGCTTATACAATTCCAAAATCCATAAGAGTTATAGGGCGATTAGTAACGTTTTAGAAGTGACTATATGTGAATTTTGGTATTGGATAGAAATAAATTTAAATATAGAGTTTTCCATTTCATTCTGAATAAATGGATTGTTTTATGCGCTGTGTGGAAGGTGGCGTCATCCAGATTCAAGACATCTAGTTAAGGCTACAAGAACTCCGTTATCATGTTTCTGTAACGAAAGTCGTTCACAGTCAACGTACTTTCGGTATCATCTTCAAAACAGTGAAGAAGAATTTTTTCGAAAAATTGACATTTGCTCCATTAGAAATTACGACATGGAACATGCCTTCTTTACAATCCAACAAAAAAATCACAACTCTATCAAAAAATAAGACACGAAATACATTATTTCATTTGAGTAAAAAACACAAAACACGGACTTCCGCATCGAATAAAAATGAAAGAATCAGAACAAGAACTTTTAATAATAGGGCAAAAGATTTTAGAAACCAACTTCAGTAGCATACAGAAGTAAAAGACTCAACACCCGAACTTTAAATAGGAGCAGCAGGCTTAAGATAAGAATTTGTGTATAATTTACAAGCAAGTCCCTATAAACTGCAAAATTGTCTATGAGTAAAAAGCTGAAAAATTAAACTCTTGAATCACACAGAATTGAAAGACTCAGAGCATGTACTTTTTTGAAGTCGTAAGACACAAACTGCGAGTATCTGCTGTCACTATTTACAGGAGAAAGCCTACAACGCATACTCTCTACAATTATCCGAACCCCTACATGTACTTTTAACCATCAAAACAAAACATTTAATTTTTAAATCGAAAAGGTTAAAATATTCAGCACATGTACGTACATGCATGCTATTAAAAGTTAATAAAATTTTATTTTTTTTTTTTTTAGTTCTTCTTTTGACTCAAAGAGAAAAGTAGAGCAAGGCGAACATAAATTTGGTCAACAATGTGTGGCAGAAATAAATTCTCTTTACACTCACAAGGCATACAAAATAAAACCACAAATAAAGCAGAAATATTATTGACACGCTCTAAATTCCTTTCCAGGCTAAAGGGTGAAAAATAGAGGACAATAAATACTTGGTTTGAGCGTATGAACTTAACTTAGTAAACAACTCGTACACAAAAACAAAACTTTTGTGACGGTTTTTTTAATGCGTACATTTTATGAATGTATGAAAAGAAAAAACTTTTATTTCTTTTATGAAATTATTTATCAAAAGTCTTTAATTATTATTTTTTTTTATTTCTAATAAGTTATTATGATTTTGTATCTTTCTTTATTAATTTACAACTACTTTAGGTGACTGGCAACAGTTGTAGGCTCTCAGAAATTTTCCATAATTGTAACCAAAATCCAGAAGCTGTGTTTTCATGCATATTTAATAGTCTTGCCCATCGAGGTCTTAGTTTTAAGTAACTCTTATCCTTATTTTGCATAATTTCTTTCTCTTTTTATAACTTCCCATCAAGCAAATAAACTTTACACTCAAGCAAGTTAACAAAAACCCAGAACTGCTCTAGAAAGAAGGCAGGCACGAATTAAACATATTCAATTAATTTTTACTAAATGAACAGCAAACCACACTAAACTACTAGAATTTGTACTACACAAGTGTTCTGTGCGTGTGTGTGTTATGGGGAATGCATACCAAAAACATGACAATGGACTTAAAACTTTCAAATAAAAGCAAACACAAGTAGTCAGCTCGTCTTACATCCCTAGCTGGCTAGAGCTCTTCTGTGAGTTTGTTTCATACAGAAAATATTTATGTTAATAAATAAAGATAAAATGATGTAGGAGAGTATAAGAAAATTGGAACTTGCCATCAGACAACAGCATTGGGATAGTTAAAAAGTATTGCAAGATTTTTTTAAGGTAAAAATTAAAATCCTTAAGCCAGACTGCTGGATGACTAAAATTTAACGGAATATGCTCTTTGATTAAACTCATTGACAAAATTTTTTACAAGAACGACATTTTTTATATACTTTAAAGTTTCGCTCACACACTATACGTCCAAAAATGTTCTGCCGAATTGATAAGTGAATTCAGATGACTATAATGCTGTAGGAAACTCTGAAAAAATTACAACAAAGTCTTCCAACTACTCAGTAAGTGAAGTAATGTGATGTCAATAGTCCAATGGGAAACTCGGAAAAAATTAAAATCAAGAGTTTGTAACTGATCAGCAAATAGCGTGATAGTAAATTATAGAGATGCCTTAGGGTTTAATCAAACTTATGGGTTGGCACATAATGAAACTCTCTGGTTGTGAATAATTTAAGTAAGTACATGACACGGTTTGTAAGTTGCCATACCCCCACTGCCCCCATAACTTAAAAAACGTAGGCAACAGATCCCATATGTAACAGCACACATATGTACCTCTTGCTGGGTGTTTTAAACGACTTGAAATTCATTCAATTTTAATTTACCTCACTCATAAGAAGACACCCCAAATGAATCAGCTAAAAACGCACAGCAAGTGAAAATTCAATATCTTGCCATCTAATAAACAATAACAGTTTTACTTATACATCCAACCAATAGTTGCAAGCCAAAATAGCACACAGCAACAGTTACATAAAACATTTAGCAGCTAACAAACAATATTAAAATTTAAATGAACAATATGTTAATGTTAAGGAAAAGTTTTGAGTTGCAATCTGGCCATTATTCACACACACACACATAGACATTCAATTACTTTAAAACAAGAGGAAAACTAAATATGAACTTGAAAAAAGAAACACATAATTAAAATCATGTTCGCTTATAACGTTATAATTTCATAATCACAGTCAAATAATGGCTGATAGTTAAAAGTGTTTAATATTTTAGTTTCATTTTCTTAAACAGCCAAAGTTTCTTGGCAAAGTACGTAGCTGCAACAGACAACTATTAACAAATAGTTGCTATAGAAATTAGCAACATGTTTAAATTGATAATGATCATGATTAGCTGTACCAAAACAAAACAAAAAGCAGTATGTATAAGCAACCATATCTACTAGTATAAAAACTTTGCCTTGTTATCACAGAGGATTGGATATGCTTTTATATTTTAGTTTTACTACTCGTCTACACTTATAACTTTAAATAAGTAATAAGTAAGTATTCCTTTACAAAACAAAATAACTTCTTTGAGGATAAGGAAGAGTCAGATGAAAATTATTATCAGCATCTTTACCATCATGGTTAAAAAAAAAAGTGTAGCCCATGATTCTGTATGCAATGTGTGAGTATGTGAGTGTGCCTCCAGACCAAAGACAACAAGAATTCACTTAACGAATTCTTAACATGAATATTTTACAAATTATGTTTAACTTTTGCATGCATTGTTGCATGCAGACACATACATATGCACACTGCAAAAATAGCTACACTTGTGTAAGTAAATGTTTGTTTAGATTTTCGTGCAAACCAAAATATTCACCCCATAAGCAATAAATGTAATATAGGGTCCATGTAAAGTACATAATGAATTAACCCAATTGTGGTTAGAATGTTTAAAACAAAAATTTTATAGTTTACTTTCTTCACTGAAAAAAAGAAAACCAAAGGAAAGAAAAAAAAAATAGTTGTTATAGTAAAATCGAGCTATAGGCAGTAATTCTATTTTTTATTTGGCACTATAAAAAATTAATACTTGATTGGTAATGGTTTGGGTTCTAAATCCCCTGGACCATTTGAACTCAAAGAACATGTTCCATGACTAATCGAAAATCTGAAGGTACTAAAAGCAATATACCGTGACTAGAGAAAGTAGAACTTTTAACGGAAATTATAATACACAAGAACATGAATTCCGTCTTATGTTTTTCTTTTTATAAAAAAATTAATTAATAAAAAAAATTCAAAATGTAAAATTTATATTATAAAATCAAAAACCACCAGCTTTCATTTAAAAAGAGCAATCAACCCCCACCTGGGACATCGCACTATAAAAGTGTTTAGTCTATTACATGAAAAAATCATAACAAGAACTGGTCTTTATATGTTAAGAGCTAGTCCATTAACATGTTCTGTGGGTAGTTCTTGTTTCCCTAAATATTATTATACCCTTCACAAAAAGTAAAGAAGCTTTAAATAAGCTTGTCATATGTGTACACGCAAAGAAAAAAGATGGTTGAATATGGTCACCGCAAACATAGTTTGTTCTTCACAAAAATATTACTATTAATTTTAAGCATCTAAACATTATTATGATCACGATAAACATGTTTCTAGTTATTTTTAACCATACTATGTTTACCGTTATAGATCAACCATATCATTATCATATTATTTTTAATAAAATTTTACTTGAAACCAAAAATATGTTTATAGTAAACATAATAATAAGAAAATATGGTTGAATGTAAATTGTTTTCTCTTTTGTCTCTTCCTCAATCATATAAATAAAGTGAGTATAAAACAAAAACTTAATTATTCAAACTCAACTAAGATTTGTGGCTGAAGTGGTTGAGTGGCGAGTTAATGCTTCTTACCGAAATATTTCAAAGTTCGAATCCTGGTAGTCATATAAAATTGAAAGAAAAAATTCAAATCCGCTTTATTATGTAATATATAAATATAAATTAATATAAAAGAAAAAGTCGATACAAAAAATTTGTATTTAAATTTTTTTTAAATTCATATTAAAATTTTTTTTTAAATATTTATGTAAAAATTGTATGTATTTAAAAAAATAAAAAAAAAATTTTTAGCCCTGACTGGGAGTTGAAAGATATTTTTAATATGTTTGATTTAAAAATATGTATGGTTAGATGAAATCATAAATCTAACCAAACTATGTTTCCAGCAACCATATTTTTTCTTTGCGTGTTGTTTCTACACCGTTGTTGAGGCAAACATTATCTAGTGGAATTATATTTTTTTTTTTATATTTAAGAAAAATGTTGTAAGTGAAAAATATAAATATTTGGCTAACACAGTGAAGGCTATATTATGACTCTGCACAGCTGAATTTAACTTGTTTGTAATAATTTTTGTAATTACTACAAAATATATAATAGCCCAAAGTAAATCCTTAATAATCTCATTTAACAGAAAATTGGTCATTACATATTCTTTATTTTTTTTCTTTTGGTAAATAAAATGATAAGTATTCAAAATTAATTTTCGATACGCAATACAGTTTGCCAAATCATCACAAATAATGATTTTTATCGTACCGAATATTTCTGCTGGAAAGTTACGGAATACCAAAATATAACGATATTTTATCGAATTTGTTCTTGCGATACGAATATTCATAATAAAAATTATTAAATCGCAATACTGATCCCGCAAGTTTTGTAAAAATACGTTAGATGTTACCGAAATAATGTTTTAAATAAATTAAACGAAAAAAAATATTTGTAACATAATTCTTTATTCAATAGTAATATTTTTTTGTAAACAATTTTTCTATGAACTTGTTTTAAAGTGTTAATAAATTTTTAAAATTTTAAAATTTACAGCAGTACGAACACAATTGAATATAATCTTTGGTAAAGACTGGAGACTTTTTTTAACTAGACATTAAATAAATTTTATCATATCGTGAGTTTTTTTAAAATTTGCTTATTTGTATCAAATTTCATTAACAAATTTTTAATAATGCGTTCTCAAGCATTTTTCTAAAGACCTTAAAGTACAGGGTAGGCCAAAAGAAACCAAGGGGTGTAAAAGTTTAATAACTTTTTTGTATATTAATTTTTTTTATTTTTTCTTTCAGATTATATAGACAACACTTGGAGAATTTATAATGGAGAGGTTCACAACTGAACCAGAACAATAGAATTTTATTATTTAAACCAGAGATCAATTATTTTAACGCAAAGAGCATATCGTCGACATTTTAACGTCAGAATTTCGCCCTCTGAAGCGATGATTCGTTGCTTAGTTAATCGTCATCACCAACATGGCAGCGTAAGAGATTTGCCTCGAACCGGTAGACCACGTTTAAGTCGCACTGCGGAAAATATTGAACGAGTACAGCAAAGTGTTAACGAAGCACCAGAAACATCTGGCAGAAGGCGTTCTGCTCAGCTAGAAATGTCTCGTACATCACTACGGCGCATTTTCAAAAAAAATTTACAGTTATACCCATATAAGGTGCAATTGGTCCAAGAATTAAACCCGCAGATCATCGGCAACGTCTAACTTTTGCAGTTACATTTCAAGAGTTGGCCAGAAATGAAATCAACTTTATTGAAAATTTGATTATGAGTGATGAAGCTCATTTTCATTTGAATGGCTTTGTTAACAAGCAGAACTGTAGGTTCTGGGGTTCTCAAAATCCAAGAGCCATTCATCAACGCCAATTGCACCCCATCAGGTATACAGTATGGTGTGGGATCACATCTGAAAATGTCATTATGCCCTACTTCTTCGAGAATGAAGATGGAAGTGCTGTAACCGTAAATATAGAGCGGTATCGTTTTATGATAGAAAATTTTTTACGTCCTGCTCTTGAAAATAGACCTGGTATGTGGTTTCAGCAGGACGGAGCCACTGCCCATACTGCCCGAGACACAATGGCACTTTTAAGTCAAATTTTTGGAGAGCGAATAATTTCTCGAAATTCGGAAATTATTTGGCCAGCGCGATCGCCAGATTTGACAGCACCCGACTATTTTCTTTGGGGTTTTTTGAAGGAGCGAGTGTATGTGAACAAGCCAGAGACAATCCTTGAACTCAAGGCAAACATTGTTGCAGAAATTCGAACGCTACAGCCACAAGTTTTGAAAGATGTTATGGAAAATGCTCTAAAAAGAGCCCATCAGTGCGAAGCTGAAAACGGTGGTCATTTAAGAGACATCATTTTTCATACTTAGTGTAAAAAAATTTCCATTTTGTATATTATATAATCTGAAAGAAAAAATAAAAAAAAGTTAATAAACAAAAAAGTTATTAAACTTTTACACCCCTTGGTTTCTTTTCGCCCACCCTGTATTTACATGCGCATGCAAATGCACACGCACACGCAAAATTTTTGACCAAGTGCGGAACACAATTAGGTAAGGTAACTAAATGTTGCATAAATAAATTTGTAAAATGATGAAAGCTACTTTGAACTAAAATTAAGATTAACGAGAAATTTTCCCTAATATCCTGGAAATTTTACATATTTTAATTCTTCCGAAATTTTTGTTGTTGTACTTGTATGATATTTGTGCTACTTTTGTTGTAATTTATTGGAAGGGTTTCGCATAATAGTAAATATGAAAATTTCAGCTTAGTTTCCTTTTAATGTGTTTCTACATCCAATGCCGAGGTGTGATCTGATTTTCTTCTTTTTATTGTTGACCTGTTTAATGTTTAAATTTAAAGCTAGCACAATTTAAGAAAGAATGTAACGAATGCTTGACATTTATTATGTATCAAATATTCATTTATCAATGCCTGTTACCAGCTGCATGTAGTTTACATGCATTTGCTGCTTGTGTAAACATTTACGCAGGCAAGTAACTGAATTCATTGTGCTTGAGCTAAAGCCGGAACACCTTTTACTATTTAACAACTGAATAACTGAACCTTAGTTCTGTGAAATCAGAATGAAGCTCAAACGATTTCTTTCATTTGTAAATTTTTTTTATCAACTTGTATCAAGTTAACTATTTGTAATAAATCGACTTTTAATTGAAAATTTGGGCAGACCCCTTGTAGTTTCGTTTTAATTTGTGTACAAATTTTTCATGTTTCCAGTAAAGTATTCTCATTTCTTTTACTGATCCTAGTTAGTTTTAATTGACCACACTGTTTTCATTGCAATATGTAATTCATTGTGAATTCCGTTCTTTTTTCCCTGTTGCTTTTTGACAATGCTGATCACGTTCTTATTGGTTGTTATTTGATGTGGTGTTACTCTTTGACATGTTTACATGCCATGATTTGTTAACACTTCATTAAAAGCTTATGATGGCTGACTGGCTGGCTGCTTGATTAACTTACTGTTCTATAAAAGCAACAGCAACTACAACTAATAATAACATACATAAATATTTACACATAAATAGTACATAAAATGTAAAAACTAGGCATGTGCTCGTATTTAGTTATTATTCGTGCTTGAATTTGTTAACACAAAATCATACAAGATTTTGAGTGTGTGCAATAATGATACATGGCCATGCAAACTGCATGTAACGGAAGTCATAAATTTCCTTTTCGTGGGTAAATTTGTTTTTGCAATTTATATCTACGAAGTTTGAGATATGCGTGCGCTTTACGGCAAGGGGTTTTGCAAGCAACTATGTTGTTTGTTACCAAAGCTATCGAAAATATTTTTGTTTCCTAGAATACCCTTGATTTCGATTGGTACTCCCTTTGATTTAAAGAGACTACCAATTCCAATTGATATATTATGATAATTAGTAAAGCACTAAGACATTATCTTAAGGTAGCATGTATTAAGTTAGGGACTTAACTTTTCCTCATAAACACTTACATATATATGGAAGGCTCTAGTTGGCATCCAATCTTTTCATATATCCATTCGAAGAAAAAATCTAAAAAGTGGTATACCCAAAGGCTTTGGAGTAAGTAAAATTTTTCAATTTACAAATATTTCTCTTTGTGTATTCCATATACTCGTATAAATATTTTTTTTCCAAAGGATTTATCTGAAATTTACTACATACTCTTACATACTATACTTCAAGAAATATTACCAGGGACTTTTGTATCGGTCATGCCTCCTTTTCAACAAATTAAAATAAATAGTTTTTTAATATAAATCAATCTAGATTTGACCTTCTTATCTGAAAGTGAATAAATAAATATTTTTTAAGCTTTTCGGTCTTTTTATATATTTTTATTTATTATTAAATTAGTTTCCAATATTTCGACACTCCTTCGTGTGTCTTTCTGAAGGAAAATAATTTTATAATGAAATGAAAATTTTTTTGAAATGTAAATAAAAATTATGATATTTATTTATTTATTTTTAAATAGTTTTTGTATAATAAAAAATAAAAGCTCTAAATTTGTATACCTACTCACCTACTCACTTATGTACTTACTTAATTGGTTGCCAAGAATCAATGGGAGTTATGCCATTAAGCAACCAGAGATGAAACTTTTGAGGTTAGAATTTTGAAAAACTCAGCTTTTTATTTTGAGTTTGTATAAAAGAGACAGATATAGTGTTTTAATATTACGAATAAGAGAAAATAAGCAAAATGAAAAATTTTTTGTTTTAAAAAACATTAATTAAAAAGTTATTTCCGTAATGAAAATGCACATGCCGAAGATTTTTATATTTACGTTTATTGTTATGAAGTATGTAATTTAATGTAAAAGTGATAACAAACACAAATTTTCATGTTTTAAAATTCATGTTTACGAAATGTAAATAATGAAAGTGTAAATTTTTTAGAAATACCTGAGCAAAACAAAATAAAAATTTTGAGTTCGTGCAAAAAAGACAGAAAGAAAATGTATACTATATCTGCACTCTGACACCTCTGGTTGCTCGGTGGTTATGCATTGAAAATCAGCTTCTGTGAATCGTCTATATCGTCTCCTTAGTGCTTCTAGTACTAAACAAAAAAGTATATTTTCCATTCGAATGCCATGGAAAATAACAAATTTAAAATTCAACATAAGAAATATTAATATTTTGACACATAGCTCATTTGATTTTATTTCGAAATCAAATATAACGATTTAGCTTACTCGTTGTTTATCGATCTAAAAAAAAATGAAGTTAGTCATGTGTGTGTGTGAAACAATTTGGCCTCACTTTAGAACCATTTTGGAATTACATATTTTTTCTCACTTTTATTCACAAATGTAAAGCAACAAGCGGAATAAATTGGCCGATAGTTGTACCTTATTTGCTTCTAATACTCTTTCTGGTACCCTTTTTAGCGGTGGTGGCAGTTATAAAGAAAAGCGCAACAAAATGGTAAGATATAGAATGTCGTTTTAGTTTCACACATTGTGGCCGTAGTTACACACACTTATGTGCTGTTTTTATAACACAAGCGATCAACTTTCTATAAATTTTATATGAAAAGTACTCAAAATATTGAGTGTTTGTCATACAAATTTTGTAGACAAAAATATTTTAAAATATTCATAAGTCTTGTAACTACACATTTACGATGATTGCTCGATTGAGTCAACGGTGGCCAGGGTCGTCTATAAAAAAATTAAAAATATTTTTAGAATGGGTGCTGTTTAGGATCTTGCCTTAGAGCCCCAGAACCAGAGTTCGCAAAGAAACAAAACGAAACGTTTGAATTTGTTTCGTTTCGTTTTCAGTGTAAAAAACAAATACAAATAAAATGCACTGCAAAAAATAATTACTCTTATTTATTTTTTATATGCATTGGTAAATAGTAAAAAAACAGTACCATGCCCTTAAAAGTAGGCAGCCAGAAAAGAAATGAATGCAAATAAAAACGAGCTATAAATTCAACAGTGCCGAAACACACATACACACCTATGCATGAGCACGACTGTCTGGTTTCTTATGCGAACACACAGCATTATGCACATCTTTCAAAATACCTACGCAGCAAATAATTCTGTCCACGAAGCGTTGTGGTATGCTTTACAACGAATAACTCATTCATTACAAAAATACATTTTGGCTTTTGTTTTATAGGCAAGTGTACAGTTGGATTGGTACATAATAAGAAAGAGACTGTACGCAAAGCCAATCGTTTTATTTGTGACTATTTTGTTTTAAATCGTTTCGTATTTTGTTTTATACATTGTACAAGACGATTTAAAAATTTTAAAAATTAGTGACTTTGTAACACACGTTTATGAAATGTTTTGTTTATTTTAGATTTCAATAGCGCTGTGCCTTCAGATTCACTCCGGGGTATGTTGTTTTAATTGTCTTTCCGTGTCTTTCTCAATTTAGACTGGAGGAACCACTAGCCTGGGCTTTAGCAAATGTTGGCATTGCAGCAAGCGGTATGTCAAGTGTTGTCGGGAAGCATTTTTATATTCAATAGTTTTGGGAATTTAAAAAATAGTATGAAAGTTATAAAATAAAAATAATACTCTTATCTAAATAGAAGCTTATTTAAATACAGTTTATGAAGAAGAATAGAAAGTACTCGTTTGTATAATGAAATATATATTATAAAAAGTGTTTTTTTATAGACGTATAGAACTTTAAGTTGGCATTACTGTTCAAGATGGTGACCGATTTAACAGCTGTCAAGTGATTTATTCTCAGTTTCGCTTGGCAATTCATCATGAATAGACTCACACTTGAACAACGCTTGCAAATAGTGCAATTTTAGTGCAAAACGAGATTGCCGTTGTTCCTGATTTTTATAAGCAAATTTTGTTTAGCGATGAAGCGCACTTCTGGTTGAATGGCTACGTAACAAAACTGCCACATTTGGAGTAAAGACACGTTTGTTGACCGCCTAATTTCACGTTTTGGACTGGTGAATTGGCCTCCAAGATCTTGTGATTTAACACCGCAAGACTACTTTCTGTGGGGCTATGTAAAGTCATTGGTCTATGCGGATAAGCCACAAACGCTTGACCATTTGGAAGACAACATTCGCCGTGTTATTGCCGATATACGGCCTCAAATGTTGGAAAATGTCATCGAAAATTGGACGTCCAGATTGGATTACATCCAAGCTAGCCGTGGCGGTCATATGCCAGAAATCATTCATGCTAACTTCATAACAAAATTTTTGTTATACTCTTTAAAACAAAAATGTATTATAAAATTTTAAGGTTAATTAAAAAAATTATATTCATTTGTTAAAATGTTTTGATTGTCAAAATAGAATTTAGTCTTATAATTTACAAAATAGTAATTAAAATTTTGAAAAATAAAAAAAAAGAATAAATTTTAAAACCAACACAATTTCTGGAATTAAGAACAAATAAGGATTAATATTTGAATAAAATTAAAGATTAATAATCTAAAATATATTTTTTAGCATTAAAAAAAATTGTCAACTAAGTAGTAATTATCATAAATACGGTGCGGTTCATTATATTTGTTAACTTTTTTTTTATTTAATTATCTGTTTGCAGGTTTAAGTAAAATTAATTCAAATCAATTTACTTGCAAGTTTTTAATTTTCACTTTTCTTACCAAAAAATAAAAAAGGCTACAAGGTTCGCTGAACTCTAACTATTTAAATATGATAAATCGTTTCATGGATACTGAACCCAACCATTTTTTATTGCCTTAGTGCAATTCAGCCCAAAGAAACTAAATTTATTTTTTGTTTAAAAGAAAAAGAAGAAAAAAAACAAGGTAACCGCAAATTTCTTTTGCACACCTACATTTATATCGAAAGATCTCATCTCCATCTTTTGAATTGGCCTGAAGGGCTGCAAACAATGAAGGCATCAAAAACAGACATTCGTCTTCATGTTAATATTGAACGGCGGGTAAAAAAATAAAAAAAATATATAATAAAGAACATTGTAACTACTGCCAAAAATAAAGGAAACAACAAATTTACCAAAAAAAAAAAAAACTAAACCCTCAAGAACACACGCACATAAAAGTTCCTTTTTTCTGTTTTCGGTTAAGGAGAATATGGAAAGAAGGAATTGTGTGAATTTATGAGACAGTGTGAAACATTAAACATCATAAAATTATATAAAAAAAAATCACAACCAAAGGTAAGTAATTTAAAGTTAGCATACAAACTATACAATTGCCCTACACAACAGTTTTGTAAAGGTTGGCTTGAGGATATCTGCAAGATCGTTGAATGGCTTGGCTTGCATGCTCTATAAAACAACGGTCATATTGAAAAAATCTTTAATTGGTTTAAATTAAATATTTAATTAAAAAAAACCTTCAATGTAGTTACAAATGTTGCCATACTCAGGAAATATTTAATTGATTTAATTAAAAATTTAAATAATTATAGAATTAGTAAATTAAAATGTTTTAATGCATTTTACTTTGCATTTTAAATTCCATATATTTATTTATACTTTTTTTTAACAATATTTAATGCTACTTCGGTGGCAGAATATCATATCGTAATTCTATGATTTCTATCAATTTCTCAATTTCATATTTTTAGGTCAGGTGAAATACAAAAAAAATTACCATTTTAATTTTACAAATGCCGTTAATATTAATTCAGAAATTATAAAAAGTACCATTTTTCTCTTTTTATATATTTTCATTCACAATTATTAGTTGATTAATTTAAGCAAAATTAAAAAAGGTACCATTAAAATTAAAAAGTACTACATCGTTCCTTATTTGGCTTAGGACCATGTGACCTAATTTTTATAGTTTTGTGGTTAATTAATATTATAAGACACCACTTTATCATTTTTCAGTTTCTGCTCAGCTTTATGTTTATTCCTCTTACAAAAATCAAAAAATACTATTAAAACATAAAATTAAAGGTACCACTTGGTCCATTTTATGATTTTTTATTGCATTTTTATATTGATTTTTGTGTGAAAGTGATACAACACAACAAAATACATAAAATATTTCACAAATGCACGGATTTTCAAAAATACCAAGTAGGCATTTGCTTGTTTTTTTTTAGAAAAATAGTTTGACATTAGTTTACTAATTTTTTTCCGCTTTTATATTCGAATTTTTAAAATATCAATTTTTTTTCCTTCGTTGTGAGAGAAATATACCAACAATTTAGCCGTTTAAAGTGGATGATAATTAATCAGTCAGACAATCACTTACTCAGATGTGAAGTTCAAAATGAGTAAAAAAAATACCAAAAGATGCGCTTAATACAACACAAAAACGCAAAAAAAATCTCAGTTGTTGGAGATTAGGTTGAAAAGCTACATATCGGGCTTAGATTAAAAAAATAAATAATGAAGTTAGTAAAGTCCTCCATATTCTTTAAATAATTATTCAGAGATGAGTCATATCTTGTATGTAATTGTCCGAATAGATTTTAAGGATTTAAGGAAAAGAAATTCATTTGTGCTAGTGGATGGAAGTAGCCTGTAAAGGCGTTCATCAACTTAATAACCTGCTTCAGTACGGTTGGGGACGATGTAATAAAATAAAAAATTTTTTGCAATACTTCCCATGTATATTATATTGATGCTGTAAAACTTCGACCACAACTTTGTCAGTCTTGCTTACTCATCCGTAGCATGTCCTCTAGTTTAACTTTACAATAAATCGAAATCATAACTCTCAGTCTGATAGATGGGCATTTTACCTAATTAATATTTATCTGTTTACTGTCGTAAATCGTATAAGCAAACTCTCCAAGAAACTTATTTTATGTGTATAATTTAGTTACCATATTTTGAGTAGAGAAAAAAAATTTAAAGAATCGATAATGCTTTTAGTGTTTGCATAACAAAAAAAATATAAAATATGTTTTATTTCCCATCTCTTTTAAGACTCTTTTGACTGCATTTGTTAGTGCGGACATCAATGATTTCGTTTGCTTCCTTTCATGAGAAAATTCAAATGCAAGCATTTTGTTGGCGATTTCTTTGTCGTATCGCTAGTATAACACTTGTGCTTCTGGCTTTTAGTATCTACTTAAAAATTGGTTTTATTTTTACTTTTGTTTTCTTCCTTTTAAATTAATGTACTCATAATTAACCATAAGTACAGTGTTAAAGAAAGAAAAATAAAAAGCAAAAACGAATTCACATAATTTCTGCTTTGTTCTTATTTGTTGTGAGTGTATGTGTATTTTGTTTTTTTGGTTTCTGTGATAAAAAGGAGTTGTTGGCAACTTGAACATAAATTTTTAAGGCAACTCCCATTATTAATTTCAAGCTAAATTTATGGTTTGTTTATGCTGATTTCCGGGATTCTTATTGTTTGTTAAACAAAAACAAAATACTTACACAAACACACAAAGAGAGAGAGAAGAGAGAAAAAAATTACAATTAATTTTAATTGATTTTAATTATTCCTTAAAAAAAATAAAAATTATGTGCTCCATTTTGTTTACTATTAAAAAGCCAAAATGAAAAATTCCTCCTACTTGACATGAAGCACAAAATAAAAGCCAAATTTTATACGAGTGTAGCCAGGATATTTACAAAAACAACTAGCAACCTGGAACTAAAAAAAAAACACAACTAGGAAGCATTAAATCAAACAAACGAAAAAGTGTTAAAACATTCGTTAAAGCAGAACTAGCGGTGTAATGAAAAGTGGCCTAAAAAATTTACTAATTCTGATTTATGTTAAGAGCCACTTACTGCTGTTTGAATTCGTCTGTTTTCCCTAATACTGAAATTATTAGACCAAACTAAAAATCATTTGCAGAAACTAGCAGGGTAAAATTAAAATTAATCAAACAGAAATAAGAAAGTTTAGTTTAAAGAGTAGGATGAACAGGATAAACATTACAACTCCCTTGGTTGTTAAGTAGAGCAGAAACTCATTAAATATTCCCAAAAGTGTTTAAAAACTACTAATGCAAACTGAATTACTTCAGTTATTTCACTTTTCATTAGAGAATGCTAAAGAATTATCTTGGATTTTGTACTGAAGTGGTCTTTAAATAATTTAAACATTTCTTAGAATATCTAGTACACAGACCCATTCTGGTCGTACACTAAAGGAATAATTCATTAATTTCCAGCCTATGATAACGTTTTATTAGACTAATGACAACATTTCATTGATTCAGTGAAATTAGTTGATTGGTTGCTTCCTTCGCGGCCTGTCGGTTATCAATTTGAATCTGAAGATTCCATTTTGGATCCATTTGATCCTGACCCACCCTGTGACATTAGGATATCTGAAAGCTTCCCTAAAAAAACCCTAAAACCGATATCCCTCGTAGCCCGCTCACATAATTTGCACCGAGAAATTTTGTGTTCCGAAGCCAGAAGAGCCGCGCACTCGCAAAGAATATGAAGGACTGTCTCCTTATTCAATATCGGCTGTTTTCATAACACAAGCTATCAACTCGTCTAAAAAGTTTGTATGAAAAACACTTAATAGCGTTAATATTTTGAGTATTGCATATAAAATTTCCAGACTAATCGATCGGTTGTGTTATAAAAGCAGCGAAATAGTCTAATAAATCTTGTCATTGATTGAAAAATAATTACTTTTTTTATTAGATTAATGAAAGAAATTCTTGCAATGTACATTTTGAAAGTAAGAAAAAGATAATTTTTTCCCTATTTTAAAATTTATGAGGCACAAGTTTTTTTTCGAACAGCAGCTACTTTCCATAAGTACGTCAAGAAATTCTACAAGAGAAATAGTTTTCATTTTATGCATTGCGTAGGGACTATTTGCCTATTTATCCTGTGAATATATAAAAGTTTTCATTTATTATTAAGTTCAGTATTTCTAAAACTCTCTATTACTCGACAGCAAGTAAGGGTATGTGAAAGCTTTAAAATCTTAATTACAGTTGGTGTAATGATTTGTCCAGCTTTTAAGTAAGATTAGATATGAAGTGTTTCTCTGATTCAATTCAATTTTAAGTCATTACTATCAAACCCATGCAAGTTAAATTTAAATACGTTAGTTAATAAAATATTAATGTATTTATCAATGCGAGAAAAGATGGACTGGTTTTGGCCTTAGCTCAAGATTAGGGAAATGCAAGAATAGAACAGCAAGAATATTTATTAGAGACAAATGATATCGTAGTAGCAAAAACATGCATGCCATTTAATTCTCTGGGCCTATCTCGGTCAGAAATTCGCATTGTCATTGATTGGACTTTGCAAAGTATTGAAACACGTTACAAATATGATTATCAATCGAAATGACCTTTTGAAATCTAAATTGATATAAAACGTTAGAGATGTGTCACAATAAGTCTTGGATGCTTACATGTTTTTTATTAAACATTTACCATAAGAAATATTTTTGTTTTATTCTTAAATAGTCATTTACATAAAGCAAAGTTTTGTCTTATTATGCTATGGAGCCACTGTAAGTATTTATTTACTTCAACAACTGCTTGTAAAGCATTCAATCACTTCTTAATCAAAAATCTCACAATTAATGTCGGATCTATTTTACCTAGAACTTCTCATGGCCATTAGTCCACAGTCTAGGTGGCTCATTCTGTCTTTTCATACATCGGGGCAACCGCACGGAATGTGCTGTGACTTTTCCTGTTTTTTCTCGACAATAAATTGAAAATAATAAAAACTATAAATTTTTTATTATAAAAGGTGATTTTATAAGAACTATCGGAAATTTAAAAAAAAAACACATAAAATTCAGAAAAATGCATGAAATATTTATTTGGATCGATAGTTGGGTCGATATAATTTAATGTTTGAAGATTATTTCATGCAAATGTTGGCCGCGGCTGCGCCTCAAATGGTCCATCCGCTTAGTCCAATTTTGGCATACTCTTTCCAACATTTCGGCCGGTATCTCACGAATAATGTTGGCAATGTTGGCTTCCAGTGCGTCAATCGAAGCGGGCTTGTCCCTATAGACATTAGCCTTAACATAGCCCCACAAAAAATAGTCTAGAGGCGTTAAATCGCACGATCTGGGCGGCCAATTGACTGTTCACCGAACTCGCCTCTCAATTGGTCCATTGTTTCGCGTGCTGTGTGGCATGTGGCACCGTCTTGTTGAAACCACATGTCATGCAAGTCAAGCTCTTCCATTTTGGGCAAAAAAAAGTTTGTTATCATCGCACGGTAGCGCTCACCATTCACAGTAACGTTGTGATTCGCATCATCTTTGAAGAAATACGGCCCAATGATGCCGCCAGCCCATAATCCGCACCAAACGGTTGTTTTTTGTGGATGCATTGGTAGCTCTTGCAATGCTTCTGGCTGCTCTTCACTCCAAATACGGCAGTTTTGCTTGTTCACGTATCCATTCAACCAGAAATGAGCCTCGTCGCTGAACACAATTCTTCGATAAAAAAAGTGGATCTTCATCTAACTTTTCAAGAGCCCATTCACCAAAAATTTGGCGTTGTGGTAGGTCGTTTGGCTTCAATTCTTGCACCAGTTGTATCTTATAAGGCTTCACACCCAAATCCTTCCGCAAAATTTTCCACGTAGTGGAGTAACAGAGGCCCAATTGCTGCGAACGGCGCCGAATCGATAATTCACGGTCATCACCAACACTGGCCGATACGGCTGCGATATTTTCTTCAGTTCGCACTCTACGTAAGCGTGTTGGTGGTTTAATGTCCAACAATGTAAATTTGGTGCGAAATTTTGTTACAATAGCCCGAATAGAAGCCTCAGTAGGTCGATTAAACTGACCATAAAATGGAAGAAGCACGCGATGAACTTTCTTAACAGAGCACGCATTTTGGTAATAAAATTCAATAATTTGCAAGCGTTGTTCGTTTGTAAGACGATTCATGATTAAATTATAGACCAAACTGAAGATGTTTGACAGTGACACAAGATACAAAACGTGCGTGAGCTGTCAAAACTAGTGTTTGCAAAAAGATAATAGCAAAAAAATCACTCTTTACAATAAATTCAAAAAGTAATAAAATAAAATTAATCTAATAAATATATCATCTTGTAACATGGTTGTTCAATGCTATTGTATCACTAAAATTGCCTGTATTCCTATACAACAACATGGATTTAAATAGTTTAAAAAAAAACGGAAACTTCTGAAGAACATTCTTTTATTGATTTCAATTAGCTCAGTTGGATTTGAAACTATTCAACAAACCTTCCAAATAATATTTAAATAGTATATAATTTCTTGTCTTAAAAGTTAAAACTTTTGTGTTCCTGTTGATTTAATAATGCTCATTCAGTTAATTCGATGTACACAACATAAAATTCTTATGTCTGTGAATAAATCTGTGACAATACGGAGAAATCGCTTATGTCCTATTAAGTTATTTTAAAGGACTACAATTTTGAAAGTTTTTGTTATAAAATTTTCTATTAAGCAGGCGGTATTGTTTTCATTACTACATCGTTAATTGTTGAATATATCGCAAAGCACAAAAATAAGATAAATTGAGTAAACAGCGTTGCCAGGAGCTAGAAAAAATAAGCTAAATTTGGCTAAAAAAAATACTAGAAAATTCTAAATCACTCACAAAAAGAGCTAGGAAAAAGTAAAAAAAAAACTATCGCTTAAAATTCAAAATAACAATTATGATTTAAAAAAAAATCTAAAAGAGAACATAAAATGACAAAAACTAAATAAAATAAGGTTGTTTTAAAGATGCTTCCCTTTTTAGTCATAACTTGCTAAGTTTTCTAGCTATCGACTTGAGTTCTCTTGCGTTGGATAGATAAACGTATTGGGTTAGATCAAAAAAAATTTTTGTGGATAGTGCAAAAAGAAATTTTGTTTTACTAAAAATTACCATGAAGTACCCCCTTTGTTTTTTTCTTTTTTTAATTACAAAAAAATTGTTTATCTTTGTCCGCACACATCAAAATTTTATGGAAAATGTTTCTTTAGTTGATTTTAAAAATAATAACAACTGAAGAAATCATATTAATCTTAGAAATAGTATTTATTCATTAAATTTAAAAAAGTAAAAAAAATTAAGTTAAATATAATATACAAACATTATTGATAAATTAAAATAGTGAATTATATAAATTATGTAAAATAAATAAAAATTAATTAATTAAATAACCAACTGCTTCACAGCTTAATTGAATATTGTGCAGACTAAATATAAATTTAATCCAATTCAAGTTCAAAATTTATAGAACAAATTTTTTATTCAAGAATTTTCTTCAGCCTTAGTTTGTTTATGTGTGATTTGGTTTAATTTTTCTAAAACTTAAAAAATTGGCTATTTAAGGTTATTTTGAAAATTAAAAAAGGCTAGAAAAAAAGCTAGCCTAAAAAAGACTAAAATGGCAACGCTGTTAGTAGATTATAATAACAAGTTAGATTTTTATTAAGTCGGCTTAAACTTTTTTTCTTTATTATAACAGAAATATTCGGTGAGAGTATTCAGATACTTCAAGTAGCATTTTATGAGATGGTCATACAATTTTGCTACACCCAATGCCATTTATTTAATTAAGAAAATATTTCAAGTAAATTTATTTGTTAAGCAACATACTTGGAAGTAGCGCCAAAAACGATTAATATCTAAATATATTTCAAAAACCAAACATTTTTTTTGTCTAAAAATTAAATTTACGGACCTTAAATTAAATTTAAATTTCCTTTCACTTTATGCATAAATATTAAAATCCAGAGATCTTTTTGACAAGGCCCAGACCATAATGCGTATGCCTGTTTTAATGTAATAACTAATTCTTTTTTCAGTTTTTTTTTAAGATTTTCTTATTTTTTCAATTTAAACGCTGAATTTTCAATATTAAAATTTTGTAAAAATTGCAGTTACTTTATGTTATCAAAGATAAATTAATGTGCGTACGTTGTATCGTTTGTTTTGTGCAATTTTTGCCTTGAAAACATTTTTAAATCAAGGATGATTCTGATGATGTTGGTGACGGCACTGTCGATGAATAACTACTACTTTAAATTAATGATAGCGGTCACACAAGTGTAAATACAATTTTCTAGAGGCAGACAGTAAACGCGACAGCATCAGCGATACCTACAATAAAATAAAAGAAGAAAAAAATAAAACAATTTAATATATTTATTGACCATATGAATGTATTTAAATAAAGTCTCGAGTAGGAAGTGCAAATAAATGCAGACGATTATATGGACCGCAAAAGTCCTAGGAAAAGAAAATAATAGCATTTGATATATTATTTTGTATGGCAATGCAAATGTGATTGCCTCGCGTTGATACCAGTAGCAGGAGAAAGTGAACTACATTCGGTAGTTAAAAATGCAATAAGTTTTAGTTAAAAGTAATAAACGGCCAGCACAGGAATGTATTAACAGAGGGTATTATATTTTCAACAAAGTTGCTTTACTTATCCTTTCATTATGTTCTTAGTGAATTAGAAAGCTAAAAAAATAAAAATAAATATTTCAATTTATAGTAAATATAAAACCCCTTTTGCCTAAATAACTAGATGATATTGCTTTGTTACAATGAATTTTTAATTAATTTTACACACATATAAAACAACTTAAGTTGTAGAAATTGAATTTTTTTATAGTTTTGGTGATAGAAATTTAATGATAAAACGAAAAAAAATATTAAAATCATCATGACTGATGATGTCACAACCGAAATTGTTTTCTGTATGCGCTAGCCCATAATATTGAAAATTTTCCTTCACTTATATTCCATACATTCAAAGAAGCGATCATTAAATTTGATTTATTAGCTTAATGAAATATTTTCGTTGTTTTTTTTTTTTAAATCTTTCTATAAGAAAATTACAATAAGTATCCAAAAAAAGAAAAAACTTAAATAATTATTACCAATGTCTAGTTATTACATTCTTGTGCTCAAATCTTAGGAATAAAAGAAATAGACTACGTATAAAAAAAAGTTAAATATCTCTTCTAACAAGGCGAAAGGTATCACTTCTCTTAAGCCTCCTGTGTGCCTCGAACTGTAATAGGCCTCTAGCGAGGGCATTTGGATGGGTCATCAGTTTGTGTACGTACTTAGTACAATATTTCCCAATTTCCTCCCGAACCGTTGAAATTTCTAGATCTCGTTATGTGCACGAAATAATTTAATGAATTAAAACAACTTGTTACAAAAGTTTCTGATCTGGCATGGTTACACGGATTATTATTCCATCCGAACACTTCCATTTTAAATATATCCCTGTCTCCTATTCTTTTTGTTATATCTATTTTCTTAAGAGTTCTGGCAATGCTAGAAAGTCCCGTTATAAAATTTGACCAATCATAGCACGATCAGCCGACTAGGTAGAAGAAGAAAAAAAAACAAAAAGAAATTAAGTGATAGCGTGGGTTGTAAAGCTTGAGGAAGGCATTTTGAAGGCCAATTGAAGTTTGGCAGTGACAGTGAATGGTCGTTTGAACGGCGTAAAATTAAAATTAAAAGAGAAAAAAAAGTGTACAGTAACCAAGTGGACAAAAGTGAGTAAAGTGTGCAATGACCATACAAGGAAGCTAAATTACTTAAGTTAATAAAAAAAAAACCCTCAAAGACCATTAATATTTCTTTCGATTAAACAAAAATGCCTGCCAAGATAAAATTAGGAAGTGGATACAGTCATCACTACAAAAAGATGATGCAATATGTGTTAGTGCTGTGTAATTAAAACTTATTAAAATTATTGTAAATTGAGAAAAGAAACCAATAATAAAATCCTATAAAATGAAATAAAACTATGACTAAAACTTGATAAATAAAAATCTATTATACAAAAGCTAAAACTATACTTACCGTAAAGTGAATACCTAACCTAAAAATGATTGTAATAAAATACATATTAAAACTCATGCTTACTTACTGTAAAGTGACTACCTAACCTAAAAGAACTTGTAATAAAAATATATATACCCTACAAGAAAATAAACACACACATACTTACTATAAGCAAATTACCTAACCTAAAATTTAAACTTACACTTACCCGGCAAAGACTACAAATGAAATTATACATAAACAAAGTTCAAAATATAAATACTACTGTAACAATTAAAATTTCATCAAAAGACTTATATATTAGCCTAGAAAGGGAGACATCCGAAACTGGCAATATTCCAAGGAAATTTAACAGTAACCAGAAGAAGACAACAACCACATGGAATTACATCATCCTGCACAATCGCTGGATAAAACCTTACGTATCATTATATATTGTTAAAACTACATTTGTACTTATTATTTACATTTATTCTTTAGACTATACTTAACCTAACTTACCTTATTCTAAATTAGTACATAAATATATACATCTAAGTATATAAACAAATATATATACATAAGGAAAATGAATTTATTATTATATTTATATAGAATTCTTTTCAAATAAATTGTAAATCTAAAATTATTTGCTAAATTTATTTTCTTTTACGAGGAAGTGTTGGGTAAAATGAATATTCTGGCCGGGTAAAATATTTTCTTTTTGGGACAGCGAATTAAAATCTCTAGGATTTTGGAGCTGTCATTGGTCGCGGGTAGGGAACACGACAATACCTAGGTATGGCACTACCAGCTTGCATTACAAACATAAATCCACGAATACAACGCAAAGCAAACGACCATCTCCATATGATTGATTTAATTCTTTTACTATTTATTATGATATTTAACTGAGCTCTTGGTACTATGGGCATGGAGAGCTCAGTAATATGCTTAAACGCTATAAACCACTGGTCAAGAAACACACCAAGCTGCTAGAGCTAGCCGGATATCTTCACCATGCCATTTGATTTGTGATTTATATGTATATACTATCGTTTAATCTTTTATACTATTTGTGCTCCACACTGAAGTAGAGCGGACTTATTTGTCGTGTAACAAACTATTTATTACATTGAGAATACGATAAAACAATATTTCGGAGAAATGACGAAATCTAAACCTAAGTTGTGTGATGACGAACATTTAAAAAAAATTGCTAAATCAGTCCTGTCGTTCTCCGATTTTATATAAACTTAAAAAGTGGGCACAATGATAGCAATTATTCTGCAATTCGCAATGCAGCAAACACAAAAAATTAAAAATTATAAAAATATGTTCAGCCGTTCTCAAGTTTGTTTTATATATATTGTTACGTTTTTAAACTTTTATTAAAACGTTTAGTACATTAGTTTTTTAAGGTTGAGTATTATAAAATAAAACACACAATAAATTCAGTTTCTCAGCACTTATTGTAGACACACAGTTTAATTATACCCGTCTCAAGGACACTTTGTTTATTAAACACCTTGTGTACATTTTAACGTCTCAACTTAAAGTGATCTGGCAATCTCAGCATTGCTTTATATAATTTTTTTGTAAATCTAGCAACTCAGCCTAGAACCTTCTACGCACGCCAGATGTTATTACATGTTTCTGGGTATATCAAGTAATATTAGAACCAAAACTAAACGAACATTTTTAATCAAGCTAATTCTAGAACACTTAAAATTAACATGACACTTATACACTAATACAGATATAAATTCTTGCTATATGTACATAAATACAGTTTCTATGAAAATAGTAACAGTGGGACAACAGCAGGATTGTAGATATTAAAGTTAAAAAAGTAATTAAATTCGTTTATACATACATACGTACTTACAATACGTCTTTATTTGTTTAGTTGTTGTTATTTTATTTTCTTGTATTTGTGTTTATATTAAAAAACAAAAAAAAAATTTAATTTTTAGCTCTAGTTTTTAAACCTTTTTCTACTAAATGTGTGATTTAGTTTTTTCTAGACTTTTTTATACCAATTTAACTCATTATTTTCTAACTCTTGTTAAAGCTGATCGAGTATGATGAATTTCCTTCAGTTTTCCAACGTTATATTAGATGAGGCAACTGAACGCATTACCAAATTCGCTCTTCATTTTCTTTCAAATTGTCAACATTTTTAAGGAATACGAGTACTTAATTTTTTTTTTTTTTTTGGTGCATGATTGATGCAGAATTTGTAATTCTAAAAATAAATTTTTTTATTTTATTTATTTATAATTTATTTCATAATTAGAATAAGTTCTAAGACTAAATGTAAATGAGGAGCGCTAGCTAGCTGCATGGGCTATCAGCTCAAATTATTTTTTAAAATTAAGTAATTTTACCAATTCAAATTGTAAATTGAAATAAATTTTGACAATTTGAAATATAACAGCCGCTGAGTAAATTCAGTAATTCGCCTTGTACCTGCCTTAATGTTATAAACATTTAGAAAGTTTAACAAAATAATGTTTAAGGGATTACAGTAGTCTTTTGCTTGTTTTTCAATTATTGTCTCAGCAACATTAAGGCAATAAAATTTTAAATTTGATGTAGAGTGCTGGCATAAACTTTTCTTTATCTGACAAATACACTCAATTAAAAACTTAAAAAATCAGTTATTTTTGTGTTGTAGTAATAAAATACTCGCACTCATGTAATAAAACTGAATGGTTAAATAAATAAAGAGCAATATTGAAAAATTAATAATATTTTTCTTTCAGTTGACACAACATTTATAATTTTATTTCACATTTTGCTTTTTTTCTGCAACAAAAACTACTTACTCCCCTTTAATGAAAATGTGGCAACAACCAGAGCAACAAATATGCTTAATAAAAAGCAGATGAAATTAATAAATGAAAATATAAATTCCTTTTGCCAAAACATTTTCAATATGTTTTCTTTGTCTACAATAATTATGGCAACATCGTTAATATGAATTTATGAATGCTGTGAAATAATAATATTTAAAATAATTTATCATGAATTCTCTTTATATTTATTTATTCCCCCAAAAACATGCACTTAAGTGTGTGTGTATGTGTTTTTTTTTATAAAATAAGTATTTGTATGAATGATATCCTTTGTAAGGACTTTAATGAGAGTGGTTCGATCCAGTGAGCAATTTCATAAAAAGACAACTTTCACCGCTTAACATTATTTGCTTTAATTGATTACATTTTGCAAGGCCTGCTGATATAAAACTCACAACTTTTAATCTACTTTAGGTCTTAATACACTAACGTACGTTTTTGAAATTACCCTCACATATTAAGAGTAGACGGGCAAACAAGCAGACCGTGTCGACTTTTTGCAACATTTTCCTCATTATAAATATTTACGTTTAAAGTCATAAATCCCTTTGTTGTTTTCCATTGCTGCTCATCTATTATTACTGTTATGATTATCACATCAACAACCTTAAGAACATGCGTATGAGCTTGAAATTAACATAAAGTTTGTACATTTTTTAAGGAGATGATGGCTACAGAAAATTAATGAACTTATTTTTTAATGAATAATTTTTTCGTTTAGTTAAACTCGAATGAATTATTTTATTTTTAATAAATTTGAAAATTAATTTGAAGATTTTTTTTGTAAATATAACAAAAGTAAAGAACAAAAAATAGCCAGACATAAGGAGGAATGGAATTGTTTCTTTTTCTGGTTGCTGGTTATCACTATAGGGAAAAATATAAAGCGCTGAAATAGACTAACCCCATTTGAATTTTGGTAATATTTTTTTAAATTCCCAGTTAGCAACTGCAGGCTGTGGGGAAACTTAAATATTGAAATCGCTGAAATAGACAAACCGCTTAAATTACTTTGTGAGTCATATATAGTGAATTTGACTGATCCAAGTCTTCTGATCTTGAACTTTGATGAAGAAAAACATTTTTATATAAATATAAATTTTTGTTAACTCCAGATAGTTATATTTTATATGAAGTGAAGACAACCTAAAAATTAGTTTAGCTGAGAACGACAACCAATGCTAATTTTGTAATAGTTGTTGACGGTAATTGAGATAAAATTTTATGCTGTTTTTATGGATTAATATTCACACCCGTAAAAACTGTAACTTGGGAAGGAGCGTTATAAAACTATTGGGTGCCTTTTTCAATGACTTGTAAAACTTAAAGAAAAAAATAATTTAAAAAATTTTATTTTAATAAAAAAATGTACTTTCATCAATATACGGATTGACATATGAAATTGACAACCTTTCGCTAAATTTTATTTTCTGTCACACTTTTCTTTACAGCAGTGATATTTCCTTTAATACCAAGTTTCCTTTGCAAGTGTTGGGCAGTAAGTGGAATGAAATCTATCCACAGTTCGTCGAATTTTTTGTTCAGATTGACTGATTTTGATTAAAAAAAATTTATCGAAAATATCACAAAGTGAGTGCAGAGTGACAGTTTGTAAATTATTAAGCTAATTAAAAACACTATTTTTTAAAATCATTATTTACAATTATTTTCTCTTCACAATGAAAATATCACCAACTCAAAATTATACACTGAAAGAAAAATGTAGAATAAATGCAATTATATATTTCAATACAATTTTTCTTTGATTCAATAAAATATTTCACAAATTATGTGAATTAATGAAATATTTTCATTGTATTAAGGAAATTATATTATTAAATGAATGAATACTTCATTAAATTAATGAAATATTTCTTTAAATTAATTAAATATTTTGTTAATATAATAAAAGGTGTCAATGGTTGAAATTTAATGGATTTTCCATTGAATTATTTAAAGGATACTACCCGAAATTCTCTCGTATAATTAACAATTGATTTTAATTACAAAATTGGGCAAAGAAATATTTTTTATGAAAACATCTTATTTAAACTTTTAATTTCCCACGGAAGCGTGAATTAAAAACAAAATTCTGCTACTTCAAAATTCCACACACACAGTTAATTAATATTCGATTTTGTTGCTTCTAAAACAAGGACATAACTACAAATGCCTGAACTTGAGCATCACTGATTTATGGTCCCATAAATTCCTTACCAGTAAGTTATTTTACACAATAACAAATTTCTCTCTCTTTTTTTTTGTATTCTTTCCCTTTATTATAATTAACATACAGAAGATAAACGAACAGCCAATAAACCAAGGAACCAACTGACTGCTTGACCAGCTACTTTATCATCAACCATTTATAATCACTGACCATTATCATTATTATCATTAGAATGAATAAAAATAAGAATAATGATGATGAAGGAGAGTTTGTTTTAGTCTTTTTTTATCTGTATTAAAGTTATCTTAACTGCGTTTGACTTTTGACTAAATCACATTTAACCAAAACAAAATAAAATACAATATGCAATATTCAAAGTTAGAGTTGTGAGGTGTGTGTACACAGATACGCACTTAAGCTTAAGCACACGTGTTGTAATAATAATTTCGAAGCGTGAAAATGATAAACAGCAGGTTACAAGAAAATATTACTGTTTTCTAGTCAAACTTCATTAATCTTCCACTTTTACTGCAAATCATGCAACATTTTAACACAAAAATTCATTATGCTACCAGAAGTTGTGTTTTGTCTCTCTCTCTCTTTCTTCTTAAAATTCTCTGCTTCAGAAATGGTAAAATTATAATAAATAAATAAAGCCAGGCACAGTGGCTGTAAAAAATTGCTAACCAGAAATTTTTAGAAATTTTCATTGTAGCTGTCAAGCAATTTAATCAACTCGTTTAAAAATGTTGTATGAAAAACCCTAAATATTTTTATATAAAATTTCCAGACGAGTTGATCGCTTTTATTATGAAAACAGCACCTACATAAGTACAGTATAACGCCACTCACCCTCAGTTTATGTATCGAGAATTAGTTGATTGTCGTTTTGAACTTAAGTTGCACATAAATACAGATTCAGTTTTTCAGTCTTAAATGATTGTTCTTATATATTTGCGACAGAAGTGTTTCAGCATGATGAATTATTAAAAATTAATAATCATTATCCAAAAAACACCTGTGCCAAAGCAAAAAAAAACCAGTGATAATAAAAAAATAATATAATATTTTGAAAATGGAAAAACAACATTAAATCAAATGAAAAGAACTGAAAATTTTGTTTGAGCTGAAGTTGACTTTTTATTGTCTGCTGTAAAAAAGTACAGCAGCATAATTGAAAACATTATTATTACTGATTGTTTTTTATTATATTTATTAAATTAAACACAATAACTTTTTTTGTACGAGATACACAAAAAAATAAAAAATGTCAAAATCATATGTTTAATATGTGTAACTTAAGTGGACTTTAAATGCCCAAGATTGGCCACTTACTCGTAGATATGATTTAAGTTTATAGTTAGAAACTAAATTTTGTATCTAAATGGAACTTAAAGTTCAAATGACACTTAAGTCCGAAGTCAAATACTGGGCATTATTGTGTCAGATGTGGTTTTAAAAATCGGCAAACTTAAACTACAAAACTGAAAAGTTTTAAATTTTTTACACAGACCAGAGAGTTTCTTAGGAGAAAACTTCACACACAATTTCAAGTCGAAAAATTTTTCTATTTAGCTGGGAGAAACTTTATTTTCTTATTATATCTTACACAGGAGATGAATAGAAATTTTAGAAGTAATTTGCTATGACGGCTATCTGCTGCCCCAGTTGAGGAATGTTGTGGCAGCAATAGCAGGCCACTGTAATTTTGGTAATCATATGAGGAGAAGGGACTACTGTAAGAGTTGTCAGGACGAAGAAGAAAAACTATGAAACTCCTGCTCTGGTTTTACCTGATACTCTAAAGATAGCGTAAGCTTTACTTCAGAAACTGTTGTTTGTAGATCTTTACTACCCTGTCGACTGCAAAAGTTATAATGCTATCTAGTTTTGGTAGAAGTAGCAATTGGAATAGATGACAGATTCATTTTTCTTCTTTTCTATTCTTACTGTTTCCTATTTCTCTTTATCCTTCTGACTCCTCTTTCTTCGATTTCTTTCTATCGCTATACTTCTTCATTCTTCCTCTTATAGAGGCATCACAAGATTTAAGTAAAACCAAGCATGGAGCAGAGATATGTGTTTCATTAGAAACTAGTGTTAAGTTCTCTATTTCGTTGCCACTCTGCTCAGGACTGTTTGATATCAGTTTCTTCATGCACAGAAAAAATATGATGGAATATTGTCAAGGCAAACATAGTTTCTTCTCCGCAAATATATTATTGTTAATTTGAAGCATCTAAACATTATTATACTCACGATGAAACCGTTTCTAGTTGCTTTTAAATATATAGTCAAAGATATGGTTGAATTTATCATTTTTTTAATAAAATTTTAAATGAAACCATAAATATGTTTAGAGTAAAGATGTTATGAATATGATAATCACAATAAATTGTTTTCTTTTTTCTCTTTCGCAACTATACGAAGGTGGATTGATATTGAAGCTACCTCAGTAGGAAAAAAACATTTTTTTTTTCAAAAACCACTTATTTCTCAACATAGTCTCCTTTTAGCTCAATACCCTTAGTTAGACGATATTTCAACTTTTTTTATACCATCTGAATAATACGACCTTGGGAACCCCTCAAAATACGCGTTAGTTTCGGTAATCACTTCATCGTTTGAGATTAATCTTTTTCCTGAGAGCCATTTTTTTTTAAATTTTGAGAAAAGAAAAAGACACTAGGAGCTAAATCTAGACTATAAGGTGGCTGATCAACCAATTCGAAGTGTATTTCACATATTTTAGCATCGTATCTAATGCTGTCTGAACCAGTGAGTTGTCCTGAAGAAAGAGCAGCATCCATCTTGCCGATAGCTTTTTCATATGCAAATGTTGAACACTCGTTCATATGATATGTTTACCATTTCATCAATCTCACGTAACTTCACTCGGCGATCATTCATAACGATATCGAGTATTTTCTTGATATTTTCTTCAGTAACCACCTCTTTTGGACTTCCTGTTGATGGTATTGTTGCAGTCCTTGTTCGGCCGCGTTTAAATTCTGACGGAGCAGACTCACTGTAATGCTTATCCAGCTTTTCTTTTGTCTCTTTTGCCATTTACCCTTTCAAATAATAGTGTTTAATCACTGCACGAATTTCACTTTTTTCCACGGCTACAACAAATAAACTAATCGATGATTTTGGGTGAAATTTTTACAGCTGACGTTTGACAGATCGCAACTTCAAAAAAAAAAATTTTTTGTGTTTGTGTTGCCATCTAGCGCTAGGAAATTTCAATATCAATTCGCCCTCGTATAAATAAGAAAAGTATAAAATAAAAACTGAATCATTCAAACTGAATATTGTTGAGTGGCGAATTAATGCTTCTTAAATGCATATGCCCAATTTTTTATTTTTTGGGTTGGGAAGGTTGGAATGCTGTTACGCATACCTGCCCGATCATCACTCATCGACAGGTTATGTTGAACTCCGCATAAAAACGTCTACCAATTAAACCCACAACCCGTCTTCTGGGGGGGGAGATTCCTTACCATCCCGGGACTACTCGTCGCATTACTTCGGGATGGCCCCCTTCTTTGGCATCCTTATCTGTTATCATGCCTCGTCAGGCCCCATCCTTTTAATGTCCTCTACCGCCCTCTGTGGTGGACTGTTCCTCATCCAGATCTCTTTTCTTTTTCCACATTATTTTTTCCACGTAGCGAGATACGAGATTCCAGCTGTCTTCCCGTGTCACCATTACCTGGATGATATTCTCAACTGTGAGTGGGCCAGTATATTGCTCCAATTCTGCCCTTTCCTGCGCCATCTCTCGCACATAAACACTTTATGCTCGGCGTCATCTCTAGTTTGAATCCTGGTATATAGAAACAAAGAAATTTGGAAAGTATATTAAATCAGCTATACAATGTAGTAAGTAAATAAATATATATTAACAGAAATGTAAAAAGCAATTGAATAAAAACTTTATTTTAAAAATTTATATCAAAATGTTTATATAATTTAATTTCAAAATTTTTAATAAAAATTGTATGTAAATATAAAATTAAGTAAAAATGTTTGGCCTTGACCGGATGTTGAAACGCAACATCTGAAGTTCAGAGGCATTTTTAATATGTTTGGCTTAAAAATATATATTGTTAGATGCCATCTAACCATACTCGTACTATGTTGTTTTCATTTTTGTTTTTTTTTATTTTCGTCCAAAAATTCGTTGTTATTAATTCTACTCAATTAGAATTTCTAGTCTACAATTTTAACTATTATTTTGAACTATGCGAGTGCCACAATAGGTTTATTCTGGCCACAGTAACCAGGTGACAAGTTATGGCTCCTGATTCTAATTATTATTCTAGTCAGTTAGCCAGTTGTTAACTTTATTTTTAATAAGAATAAATAAATAGTATGTTTTGAGAGCCTTGCGTAAATAATCCCCAACAAGCGATGTAAATATCTTTAAAATGATTATTTTACTGATAGTACCTTAAAATTTACGAATATCATATTCAAACACTATAAGGTTGCAATGCTATACTTCTATTATCGACACGTCGCGACTTTCCGTTTAAACTATATGTGCTTTCTGCATAAAAGCTAACATAAGAACAATAATACAAAAAAAATTACACACACAGTTACGGTGACTAGATCAGGGCTTTTATGGCCCTTATTGGCATTATCATTGATTTTTGTCCTTATCCCAATAAATAAATTCTGATTTCTTTGATATTTGTGAATTGGTATTAATTGCTGCTAAGCTGAATGATGGTGAAGGTATAGCACTGACCATCAGGCAGCTCTATTGGTAGTAATTGATATCATCGCCTCAAATATCTTAGAATAACATTCTGTTTTGAGTTCCCCAAATTGTTTGTATGATGGAATGTTTCAGGATAGACTTTTATAAACTTCCTGCTGACATCTTTCCTGAATCCTAAAAACTGGGAAAATTCAAATCTAATGTTCATAGACACTACTCCCTCTATCCTCCTTCCCACAACCTATTTTCCTAGTTCCAGCACAATGCGTTGCATAAGTAGGGCCCATCCCCTGAGTGCTGGTTCTAAATATAAAAAAAAAAAAATAAGGCTTGGCACAACTTGCAGAAAAAAAATTAAGTTAAATTTCTGTAATGCAAAAAAGTGCTTTCTAAAAAAATTAATTTTGTATGATAAAAAAAATAAATTTTAATTATTACCTGGCAGTTGTAAATATTTTCAACAAGAGTTTAAAAACAGAACCCTTATTGCCGATATTATTTTTCCTTTGGAAAATTATTTAGTTTTAGCTTGTTTTTGAGTATTTTTGTGGGGACTACTGTAGCTCCATAGAAATGTTTTATTGTTTTATAACAGAATGTGAACGAGCGAATATTTTAGAATTTATTTTACAATAAAGTGTTTTGTTATAAATCCTTCTATTTTTATTTATTTGCATGAACGATTATGACTACACAAGACTCTGTTAATCCATACCAATGTCGGTCTGCTTGTCTGTCTTTTGACTAGATTTGTGTCATTTTTGCAATTTATGAAATCACTTGCAATAAGAACAATTTTGCCATATGCTTTTCATAATGTTATTAAAGATACAGAGCGAGAGACAGAGAACTACAAAGAACAACCAGAATATATAAATTTATTCTTTAATGTTAGTTTTATAGGGTAATTTTTTTAGGTTTTCATTTAATATGTTGAGTGCTCATGTGATTATAATAAATAAAATATATTTTACAGTTTTATAAACTGAATTGTGCAGAGAAAGCACACAGTTGCTTACCCTGAGAGGAATTAGTGAAAAATTTCAGATTTTGATTAAGTAGTAGATAAATTGGTATTTATTTAATAAGAAACAACACATAAAAGAATACACTTTTTCAAAAAAGGCTTAACTAGCAACCGCATTTTTGAGTACAGCAGGACTTATTACGAATGTTTTTATCACCATAATTTAAAAACAAGATTAGAGAGTGGCTGCAAAGAGAATATTGGTTAGAGACAAAAGATATCAGGATAGCGAAAATATTCAGGCCATTCCATTTTCAGAAAGGAATAAATGATTTACTTGGCCTGAATTCCCATTATCACGGGATTCATGAGGATCAGTCGAAACGATCTCTGTAGGTTATGTAACAAAGACGACGGACAACAGAACATACATATATTCTGTCACTTGTTTTCGTTACTTAGGGCATCACTACCTACAACCGTCTTACATGGCGGACAAATTATACCCAAGGAAGTCATAAATTTATCAGGGTGCCCTATGGAGTGTATTAGACTATTAATATAGGGGTCGCAGGTTCGATTCCTGCCCAGACCCTGGGACACGTTGGTCAAAGTTACCAGTGCTAGCTTACACATTTAATCTTAGAATTAACTTCTATTTAATATTAAATAATAATAATAATTTTTTTTTATCAAAAAATACCATCAAAAGAAAAAGCTCACCCTTTAATTGTATTACAAAGAAGTGTTTTGCAACTTCCACTTAAATTTTAAAAGCTAATCTATGCCGCTTTCTTAGCCATCTATCTTTTCTTGACTGGACTTGTCTTTTTTTTTTTTGTGTGTAACCCGTATTAAAGTTGTGGTTGGCTTGTAACATGTGGTGGTATTATCTCAACTGTTGTCTATTTACATGTCGTTACACTCAAGCAGTAGGAGTTTATAAAGTGTGTTTATGTTCTTTTTTAACATGCCTTTCATTTGGTTTTGTCCAAGCTTAACTTAATTGTTTGTTTAGTTTTTTTTTTTTACTGTTTTATAAGCTCTTTTCGTTATGATTATAATCATGAGGAGTATAAAGCGGTCCATAACATGAGTGACCATGAAAAATTATTTACAGATTTTAATTTATTTCGAATTAAATGTGTATTTTTGTAACACTAATTTTAAGCTGAGAATTTATTTGCTGCGCACAATAAATTTTAGTTGCTTAATTTTGGTAATGATTTGATTTGATTTGAAAATAACCAGTAATGTCACATACCTTAAAAATTACTTTATACTAATTTGTTCAATCAATATAAATATTGTAGATATTTTAACATAACTAGTACAAACTCGGCTGTGCCGAGTCTTACATACCATTCACTGTGTTAGTCAAATATTTTTATTTCTCACGTTATACATTCTTCTTAAATACAAAAAAAAAAAATACAAAAAATAAAAAAATTATATTATTGAAACGACTAGTTTATTAAGCTTGAGGTCGTATTATAAAAATTTATTTATTTATTAATGGAGCGAAGTATCAATATAAAAAATAAATTTTTAAATACGACTTTAAGCTTAATAAAGTAGCCGTTTCAATAAAAAAAGTTCAAATAAACTTACAAACAAAAATTATTTAAATATAAAAAAAGATAGGTATAACAAAAATTGATAAAAATAATTTTCTTTCAATAAATATTTTTTTATTTATCCTAAAATAAATAATTCATTTCAGCTTAAAAAACTAAAATTAAAAAAAAATTTTAAGAAAAAATCCTTTCTGAGAGGGAATCTTCTTTTTGAAAGCAATTAAGTGTCTGCGGGGAGGTACTTAATTTTTAAATACAAAAAAAAAAAAACAAAAAGAAATTCCAAGAAAAATATCCAATAGGAATGCAAAAAATATAATTTAATTTAATTTTGCTAACATTTGCAAACATTTTTTAAACCAAACATATTTAATTAAATATTTAATATCATTTCTGTTTAGTGGTTATACACGTGTTTGTACATTTAAGACCGATTGCCTGATTTAGTGTTTATGTGCACAAACATTACGCACATGTACAGCTTAAAACTTTTCATAAAAAACGAAGCAGAAATAAATGAAAATCTAAAAAGACGGGTGGTTTTGATTTTTTGCATAGACATTATAACCGCATGAGGGAATTCATTATTTTATTTCATATCTATTGTAAAAAAAGATTATAATTTTTGGTGTATGAAATTTTTACATTTTGTTTAATTGCAGCAGGATTTGTGAGTCGAAAATTTTTTTTTTTTAATTGAACTAATTATTCCGATTCAAATTGTAAACTTGAAAATATTTAGACAATATCGAATATAAAAGCTGTTGAACGAATTTACTAATGCAGTCGCTTTGCTTTATCATGAAAAACGTAACGTTAACTGAAGAATTCTTAATATCTAATTTTTTGCTGACTAAAAAAATAATTTAAAAAAAAATTCAAATTTGGGTCACTTGATTAAACCATAACAACTGTTGAACTCTCTCTTAAAAATTTTCTTTTTTAATCCAATTTACTAACAAGACTTGAATTTGCCAACTTCTTCTTGGTAGATACCTCATTGAAATATAAATTTAAGTTCTTGATGGAGATTCCGCCAAAATAAAATGTTGAAAATTTCTTATTTAACACAACATCGATTTTTATTTTATGATTTTTATTTGTTTAAAAAAGTATTTATATAGAAAAATAAAACTTTATTACAAAATGTTTTTTTTTTCACTTTTGGAAAACATTGTGCCAGATTTTGTTTTATAAAACGACAAATTTTTGCAATTACAATCACGGCATTCACACATTTTGTTGTACTTATGAGGAAAGCACTACAGGACAACTAGAATCTAAAAAAATTAAAAAAAAAATTTGTTAGTATGTCGCATGCTTAATAAAATAAAAAAAACTGAATTTTGGAGAATTTTATTTGATGGTGAATACTTTTGCTTGTTATTTGCCAATAATAATAAAATCAAATGTTCCTTGGAAACTCATAGTCACTACAAAGATGACAGCACAGCAACAATATAACAATAACAACATGAAGAAAACCAACAGTCATAAGATGTTTCTAATTTATAAAAGTAGTTTCTGAATGTTTAGAAAGGGGATTTATTTATGTGTTTTGTTTTTCTTTGCATTTTATTGTAATTATCACACAAACCATCTAGTGGGAAAACACAAATTTAAAGGAATCAATTCAATAAATTATAAACTAAGTATAATTAAAAAAAAAATTAGTGGTTTTTTGGATATTCCACATCAGGTATGTAAAAGGCTTGTATGCGAATCCATCATTCTGCAACTTTCAGTCAGCGACCTATTCACTAGTTACTTTAATATTGGATTTAAAAAAATGTATATCAAAGAATTTTAAAACAATTAACTAATTACACTTACATTTTGTTAATTTTCTTACATTTTCTTTCACGCGCCCAATACTACCATTAATCGTAGAATATTTAAAACTCCTAGCATTCAACAAGAGTACCATATTGTCTTTTGTAACTCTCTATCAGATTCAAATTCATAATTTTAGTTTAAAAACTAAAAAGTTCCATTGACAAAAACAAAAAGTACAATTTCCTATTTTCACAGATACAAATTAATTAATTAAAAAAATAAAACTATACAAAAAAAAGAAAAATTAATGCTTTAATATATAAACTGTTATTTTTGAAAGTGACATAAGTTATAATAACTTAAAAAAAACGGTTAGCTGTAATTTTAGTAAAATATAGACACCATTTTACTAAAATAACCGCTAATGAATTTTTAAAATATGTCCCAGTAGTTTAGTGGGTAAAGCATTAGCCTACCGATCTGGTCGCAGGTTCTATTCCTGCCTAGACCTTGGGGGTTTTCTGCAGACAAGCCGAGAAGCCTCGCGGATTTGTGTTGTGTATATAAGAAAAAATAATTTAGCAGCATTACTTAATTCATAATTTAAAAAAATGGACTTATACCACTTTAAAAAATAACCGCTCATACAAAAAGTATGAGTTTAGTACTTTAATTATATCTAACATTATTTATAGCCTTTTAGTTTCAATTTTACAATTTTACGTTCGTTAATATTAAAAATAACTGCAGTCAGTGCTATTATTTTTACCTGCACTGTCTTTTAATGCCTTTTATGAAATATAACTATGAATACAGATATGTGAAAGAAAATTTTTGCCGTTAATTTAATTTCTTTATTTGATACCAGCTGTTTTTTACCCGGTCTCGCCCGGTCTTTTACCCACTCAGTGGGATTTCTGAGAGATTTTTAATTAGTAAAAAATTAACAATATTGCAAAGTGGAAATGTAAAAATAGATTTCGAGTACGATGTTTAGAATTGATATATTTTACCTATGTTAGAGAATTCGAAGTAGAACATTTTAGTTTTATTTTTAAGAAAGTATCCTTGTGCTTCATTAATTGTCAAAGCAAAGCAATGCAAAACGCACTTGAATTACAATCTTTTAAAATCAAAGGACATATCAAGATTATTCTTGATACAAAAATATTTTCCATCGATTGTAAAAAAATATTTGATCAGAGTTTTTTCACACATAGTGTTGAATCACTGCAACCTTTTATGTAATCAATATTTCTTATCGCTGCAAATAGCACAATGTGTACCGATTTTTATCGTTCAAGATCGATACACATTTTAAATCTTAGCACGAATTGATCACAAGCACATTACATTCAGACTATCGTGCTTTATTGTTAATTTTTTTAAATTAATTATGCTTTGTCCTTCTTATTCCGGTTTTTATAATCTGACACAAGTAAGGAAAATAAAATTAAAAAATTTCTACCCAAAAAGTCCATTTATTTATTGGGTGGTACAAATTTATGATAAAATCAATCAATTTACTCAAAGAAACTTACATATATAGGAAAAGTGTTCAAAATATTTGTTGAAATTTTAAATATGTAAGAAGATAAAAATATAATTTAATTTTTTGGTAGAATATTTTGTAGCTTGAATTTCGGCCTTATCTGTATTAGTTTCGGACTGATAAGTAAGTCAGTAATATTAGATAGAAAAGATGGGTAGAAGAAAGTTAGATTTTTAAATTCATGTATTTATTATTAGTTAATATTATTATTAAAGCTTAAGATCTTAATTTTCCGATATTTCGACTTTCTTTTGAAGGTCTTCTTCAGGGTTCTTTAGATTCTCCAATTATAACAGATATTGTTATGGGAAAACTACTTGATATATGTATTGAAAAAGTAGTTGTTAAACCTAAAAAAGCCAAAGCGAACGAAAGCAAAACACATATGTACTGAAAATAAAAACAAATTTTCGTATGTTGTTTTTGATTTTAATACAAATGTGCTTTGTTTTCGTTCGCTTAGATTTTCTTATGACATCGGTGAACAGGCCATAAATATGTTGATGATTTATTTCGTATTACTTCAGATAATGCAATAGAAGTTATTTTATCAACATTTAATTCTTTTCATTCTGACATTAAGTTTACAAATAAAAAAGAAAACGATTTTAAATTACCTTACTTAGATACTTTAGTAATAAGGAAAGGGGAGAACTTATTAATCGATTGGTATAAAAAACCAACACAGCTAGGAATCTTATAGAGAGCATTTTATCAATAAGTAATATTGAATTTCATAAAAAAAATTTATAGTTTTAGTCAAGGACATATTAAAATTTATCTAATTTATAAATTATAATAAAAAGACAATTTAATAGTAAAACAGTTAATTCACTAATAATTCTGAATCCAAAATTTATAAATCATTAACATATGTACCTGAATTATCTGAAAGATAAGAAAACTCAAACATATTGGATAATATGAAATTAAAAGTAGCATACAAAATATATTTTACAGTAGGTAAATTATTTAGTAATATGAAAGATAAGACAGAAATATCAGAAAAATCTAAGATAGTTTGTAGTATACCATGTAAGGGTAATGATCAAGAAAATTGTAATAAAATAAAGAGTGATTTTTTTGCTATTATCTTTTTGGCAACACTAGTTTTGACAGCTCACGCACGTTTTGTATCTTGTGTCACTGTCAAACATCTTCAGTTTGGTCTATAATTTAATCATGAATCGTCTTACAAACGAACAACGCTTGCATATTATTGAATTTTATTACCAAAATGCGTGCTCTGTTAAGAAAGTTCATCGCGCGCTTCTTCCATTTTATGGTCAGTTTAATCGACCTACTGAGGCTTCTATTCGGGCTATTGTAACAAAATTTCGCACCAAATTTACATTGTTGGACATTAAACCACCAACACGCTTACGTAGAGTGCGAACTGAAGAAAATATCGCAGCCGTATCGGCCAGTGTTGGTGATGACCGTGAATTATCGATTCGGCGCCGTTCGCAGCAATTGGGCCTCTGTTACTCCACTACGTGGAAAATTTTGCGGAAGGATTTGGGTGTGAAGCCTTATAAGATACAACTGGTGCAAGAATTGAAGCCAAACGACCTACCACAACGCCAAATTTTTGGTGAATGGGCTCTTGAAAAGTTAGATGAAGATCCACTTTTTTATCGAAGAATTGTGTTCAGCGACGAGGCTCATTTCTGGTTGAATGGATACGTGAACGAGCAAAACTGCCGTATTTGGAGTGAAGAGCAGCCAGAAGCATTGCAAGAGCTACCAATGCATCCACAAAAAACAACCGTTTGGTGCGGATTATGGGCTGCCGGCATCATTGGGCCGTATTTCTTCAAAGATGATGCGAATCACAATGTTACTGTGAATGGTGAGCGCTACCGTGCGATGATAACAAACTTTTTTTTGCCCAAAATGGAAGAGCTTGACTTGCATGACATGTGGTTTCAACAAGACGGTGCCACATGCCACACAGCACGCGAAACAATGGACCAATTGAGAGGCGAGTTCGGTGAACAGTTTATTTCACGCTTGGGACCAGTCAATTGGCCACCCAGATCGTGCGATTTAACGCCTCTAGACTATTTTTTGTGGGGCTATGTTAAGGCTAATGTCTATAGGGACAAGCCCGCTTCGATTGACGCACTGGAAGCCAACATTGCCAACATTATTCGTGAGATACCGGCCGAAATGTTGGAAAGAGTATGCCAAAATTGGACTAAGCGGATGGACCATTTGAGGCGCAGCCGCGGCCAACATTTGCATGAAATAATCTTCAAACATTAAATTATATCGACCCAACTATCGATCCAAATAAATATTTCATGCATTTTTCTGAATTTTATGTGTTTTTTTTTTTTTTAATTTCCGATAGTTCTTATAAATTCACCTTTTATATAGATAGGTACTACGAAAAAATAAATTAAAAACTAGATTAGCAGATCACAAATCAGATAAAAAAAAAATAGAAATAACACATCTTCACTTAAAACTGCATAATGTTGACATTGTTTTAATTGTATAAACGCAGATATATGTTAACAATGTTAAATATTACAAATGTACCCTTAGAAAAAAGAATTAATTTTAAAGCAGTTATATAAAGGGTGTTTTTTATAGACGTATATAACTTTAAATTGGCATTACTGTTCAAGATGGCGAGCGATTTAACAGCTATCAAGTGATGTATTCTCAGTTTGGTTTGGCAATTCATCATGAATGGACTAACGCCTGAACAACGCTTGCAAATAGTGGTCGAATGGGCCCAAAACGAGATTGCCGTTGTTCCCGATTTTCATAAGCGAATTTTGTTTAGCGATGAAGTGCACTTCTGGTTGAATGGCTACGTCAACAAACAAAACTGCCGCATTTGGAGTGAAGCTAATCCTCTAGTGTATGTCGAAACACCGTTACATCCAGAAAAACTGACTGTTTGGTGCGCTTTATGGGCTGGTGGAATCATTGGTCCGTACTTCTTCAAAAACGATGATGGCCAGAACGTTACAGTCAATGGTGATCGGTATAGAGCCATGATTACTAACTTTTTCATTCTTGAATTGAACAACCATGATGTTCAGGAGCTGTGGTTCCAACAAGACGGCGCAACATGTCACACAGCTCGTGCCGCAATCGATTTATTGAAAGACACGTTTGGTGACAGCCTAATTTCACGTTTTGGACCTGTTAATTGGCCTCCAAGATCTTGTGATTTAAGACCGCTAGACTACTTTCTGTGGGGCTATGTAAAGTCATTGGTCTATGTGGATAAGCCACAAACGCTTGGCCGATATACGGCCACAAATCTTGGAAAAAGTCATCGAAAATTGGACGTCCAGATTGGACTACATCCGAGCCAGCCGTGGCGGTCATATGCCAGAAATCATATTTAAAATGTAATGCCACAAGATTATCTTTCGGATAAATAAAATTCATGTCAATCGAATAATCTATCGTTGTTTTATTGCAATTTAAAGTTCTATACGTCTATAAAAAACACCCTTTATTAGAGAAATCGGTAGAAAAATAAAATTGCAATTAACAAAAAATCCATTTCAATTGCTTTAAACAAAAGTTTGAGTAAATATGGGCGTAATGTGGGCGTGGCTAGTCTTTGGAGTATAAAGATTATTGGTATAAAATTTCAGAAAAATCCGTGGGAAAACACAAATTTGTATAGCGAACAAACAAACAGAAAATAAATTTTATTTATATATATAGATAGAAGAAGCTTAAATATTTTATTAAATATTTTTATTTAAAAAAATTTTGGCAAATGTTTGCGAATTTAAATTAAATTATATATAATTTGCATTCCTATTGGCTATACTTTTTAGAATTTCCTTTTTTTATTGAAATTGAGTTCCTGCACGTATTTTATGGCTTTTAAAATTTTAGTTCTTGGAAAGATATCTATTTTCTTAGAACTCGTTAATTTTAGTTTTTTGAACTGAAATTAGTAACTTATTTTAGGATTAATAAAAAAATTTAAAGAAAATTATTTTTATCAATATTTGTCATTTTTTGTTTTATTTTTATATATAAAAAGTATTAAAAATATTTAGTTTTTTTTTATACAAATTCTTTAGCTGAGTTGATGTCGTGTGTTATAAAAACACCACATTAAGAAGAATGTGAAAAGTGAAGAATATGAATATTTAGCTAACACAGTGAAGGGTATATAAGAATTAACTTGTTTTTTTTTATTAGTTATACTCTCAAGGTGTAAACAACTTAAATGTTTACCATATTAATTATTTAATGAAAAATAGGTGAATTAAAAAATTTTGTTTTTCCAAAAACTTAATTTTTAGGTGATAAGTTTTTTTAATTAAAATTCTATCATTTCACAAATTGAAATAAGTTACGTCGTTTTATGTCAAACATTTTTATAGATTAACCTTTCTTTTACAGTTGTAAACGTTTAAAAGGTAAGAACAGAGAGAATAAATTATCAGCATTGCAATACCTTGGCGGCATCTCCAGTCGAAGAAATCAGAATTTTTAAAACCAAGTGTTTTTCGATCTAATCAAATTGCTGAGCAACTACAAAATCGAAGTAAAATTGATTGGAATCGATTATCACAAAGACGTTCAGCATGTATATAAAAAAGAAAGAAAATATGCAAACGAAGTACATAGAATTGCATTGAATGAGACAAAATAATTCAGAAGAGTTCACCCAAAAAAATAAATGAAAATATTTATGTAAGAATACGAACAAATTCTGCTTTAAATATTGATCGAGCTGTATTCCATTACAGCAAGCCAACTGATTGCATACCTCTACTATTGGAACGATGAGCATTATGTGCCCATGAAATATACAAATGAAGCTAGTGGGTTGTGTTACGCAAGAGATAAAGTGTTGAATCCGCAGCAGACCTATTACGCTGCGCTTATTGGTTTCTGGAAAGGGAACACAATTAAAATATTATCTGACAAATATCCAGAACTGACACAACTCTTTAAAAAACAAACAATTTAGTATCATACAGCATTGAAAGTATTTTGTATATCAATTGGTTTTTACAAATTCGTGTGAACATTTTGGTCAGAGACACTGAAATCTATTTATTTGTTAAATATTTTGAGGGCCTTAATTTAAAATATGAACTTGGTGTTTTCAAATTGATTTTGGTCTCTGAGATCCTCAATAAATTAATCATCGCCGTGTCACTTTTGCCAGAGCCAAACTGAAGAGTATTTTCGTCTAAAAGCGTGTATTGCAAAATGTTTTACATTTTTCTCTGTGAGTTTTTTTTTGTGCTACAGCCACTTACAGCTCTGCTAGGAAGCATTTAAATAAATTGTAACTTAAAGCAAACAAGGCTTTTTATAAATACAACTGAAGAACAAAGAAATACTAAAATATACCAAAAAAAAAAAAAAATTAACATTAGCAACGCTGCTTTAATCGAATATAAAAGAAGCAAAAAAAAAAATTAAAAATTATTCCCCAGTTGTCAATGTAAATTTTTGTTATTATTGCAGAGAATTGGACTCTAACAAATAAAAGCAAACGTAGAACAAATAAAACAGAAGCGTTAGCACAACAACAACATATACAAATACAAAATGTATAAAATCGAACAATTGTTGAAAACTTAAGTGTCCACACAGAAATTATTTAAAAACCAAAAGGTACAAAATCTTAAAACATGAAAATGTCTCTACTATGGTATTATAAAATCTATTCAAGAAGATAAATATAAAAAAAAGAGAAAACAAAAACGTACTCGTATTAACATAAAACGAAAAGTAAATTCACTAACTTCTCTCAACACACATCTTTGGAAAATACACCCAAAAGGATATTTTGCGTTTGTTTAATGATAATTCGCCATTTTTTTCTATCCCACTCCCTAGATTTATTTTTTCAAGTTGAGTTTGAATTTTAATTTTAAAGTTTTTTTAAAAGCAACAGCAAAAATTGGCTATTAAATATCTATGGATTAAAAGGACACAAATGATTTCTTAGCGTGAATAGAATTTCTCTTAAAATGGGATCACTCTTTGTTAGATTTGCTTCTGCTTTTTAATTGGGATAAGGCGATATTTCCAAGTATTTTTAGTTGTTTTAGAAATTAAAATAGTATTAGCCGTTATTGGCACAGGTTCTACTGCTCATAGCTCGTAATGAGACCATTAAAAAATCACATTTTTTTAATGATGATATGATTGTTTTTTTATATTACCCAGGATAATAAATACACTGACAACAAAGTATCAAACATTTTGTTTTGCAAATTATCAATTTAAATCAAATGTGTGCAGATACGATTTCCTCTATTTTCTTCTCCTTAATCCGTTTTCTTTATAAAAAAATTCATATTAAATTCTTTGAGTTTTCGAAAACTCTTCAAACGTATTAAACATTATAATTTATTTTTGGTAAATATTTAACAAAAACTTGAGATTTTATTTAAACATTAAAACAAGACTTACTCTTACTTGCTTTATGTGAGTAAACATTTACTTAAATGTTGATTTTTGTCTGAAGGGTATTATAACTCTGACAAGCCCATTTAAATAATCTATTCCTACTTTTAATTAAGCATATTAATTTGTTTGTTGATTTTCTTTGGTTTTACAAAGAGTTTCTTGCTTATCTTAATTATAATAATGTGGTTGAATAACAATTAATTCAAGTAGTTTTGTGCTTATAATGTTGTTGTTCTTCTTATTTTACTTGTCCTTTTTGCCTTAAATGTTAAGCCTGCTTTTTGTTGTAATATCGGTTGGTCAGCTTATTGTCAAGTTGACAGACCACAAAAGTATTTAATTTATACAAGCATAATGAAAACATAATTAAATAACACTTAAATATAATTTTGAAAATATTTTCTTACAGATTAATAAGCTAATGCCTTTTGGGTGAAAGTGGAAAGCTGAATTAAATAGAAAAGAAATTGCATTTAAATATACATACTCGTACATTTCAATTAATGAAGAGATTTATGTGAATGTTGATTGTTGCTATAAGTTTGTCTACTCATTTAATTTTTTATTAAAGCAAAACAGATGACAAAGTGTTCAAAATGCCATCAAATGATTATAATTAGATACCAGATGATACACTTAATTAAATAAATTGGTTATATGTGTAAAAATAAATACTTCAATATTTTCAATTTCAAAATAAACATTAACCCCCTTTAATGTCAACGTTAACGAAATTTTTCTTATAATTTTTTAAAAAATTTTACTTTAAAGTCTACGTTAATTTTTTTTTGGATAAGAGCATTAATCTCTTTTGAGTTTTACTCAGCAAAGCCCAACATTATGTCACAAGTGACAGAAAGCTGACTTCAACGATTACATAGACAGATAGATAGAGGCACAGACTGACAGATATCGCTAAATCGGCTCCGCTATTCATAAAGGTCCAGAAAATATATACGTTATAGGGTGTCCCATGTACGGTGTAGAAATTACAAACGGAATCACAAAGCTAATTATCTCTGGTATTATGTAAACATCTCTTTTTTGTCATCTAGCTGGTATATTCTATATAAGTTTTTAATAGAAATAAATTTCCAATTCGAATTCTAATCCTTATTTTTATACCCTTCACTGTAAGCAAGAAGGGTATATAACTTTGTGATTCCATTTGTGATTTCTACACCGTAAATGGAACACCCTTTAAATTATATATATTCTGAATCCTTATGAATATAGATGTCTTATAAGCGCTATCCGCCTGACCGTGTAGTCGTTAAAACCAACTTTCAGAAGTCCTTAGCTAACGCATAGAAAAGTGTAGCATACCAATCTGTCAGTCTTTCAGTGGGAAAACTATGAGCCGAAAGCCACAACTACTTCTATTTTTAAAAATTTTCTGAGTGGGTATTCTGCGTATTTTGTCTAAACTACAAAACCTGGTTCACAGTTTTATAAAAAATAATAACTGAGAAAAAACCAAGAGAAGTCGGTAAACAAATGCCCGAGAAATACCCCCCAAAAATTAGAACGATCGATCCACAAATGGCCAAGAAAAATTAAAAATACAACTGAAATTTTAGATTTTCTTTATTTCTCCATTGGCTTTTGGAATATTTAGTTTAAACTACAAAATGGCTAAAAAAAAGTAGTAAGCAGTTTTTCAAAACATCATCGATGAGTAAATAAAGGAGCTATGAGTCAAAAATTGCGATTATTTCTATTTTTTTATCATTTTTGTACATTTTTTGCGTCATTGTCTGAAATACATACTTGCGTACCATGTGCTGTGTTTCTAACATAAGCCATCAACTCGTCTGGAAATTTTATCTGGAAAGTATTAAAAATATTGAGTTTTTTTAGACGAGTTGATGGCTTGTGTTATAAAAAGACCACATTAAGAAGAATGTGGAAAATGAAAAATATGATATATAAGATTCGACACAGGCGAATTTAACTTATTTTCATTACTTTGGTCCGATTTTGGCTTTGAATGTTTTAGAAAACAAAACAATTTCCACTCAGAAATATTCAGCAAAATTATGAATTAAAATTCTCCCAGAGTTTTTTCACTTTCCCTTTCCTCTTATCATAAAAAAATCTCCCTTTTGTAACATATTTAAAAAGTTCTCTAATAGAGGAATTTTTTCCCAAAATCCAAAACATTCCTTGGGAAAAAATCCTAGGGAAAATTCATGATTGGGCTTATTAAGTCCCTCAATTGAACTATATATTTCCCTAGCAATATTATTTGAACAACCATCTACAGAATCTCATCATTTATTTAACAAAAATTTTCGCTTTTGTAAAAAAAACAGCATCATTAATTTATTGAAATAAAAAAAGAATCATACCTAAACTGCTTTTCCAACCATTAACTTTTAATTTATTTCAAAAAGAACTGCGCGATGACTAACTTTTCAAAAAGTTTCAATTTAAAATTTTTTTCTTAGGGCCATTATTACAACTTACTTAAAAGGTCTCAGATAGCTATAATTAACTTTAGTTAAAGTAACTTATAAAGTGATGAATACCTTTCTCAATAAGATAAATACTTAAATGCTTGAAGTTCACGTTAAAATTAATGAGCAACATAAACCTATCATATACTTTTTACAAAAAGTATGTTTGTAATAACCAAAAAGCATTTATCTTTTCGATAACATTCTACTTTTAGTTATCGTTTAGTTGTAATAATGGCCCTTAGTATTTTTTGTTTGCGCATGAATATAAATTAATCGGCTTATCTACATCTCATTTTAAATAAAATTAATTATTGGCATTAAATTATAAAAAAATATAATGATCAAAGAAAATCCTGAATTTAAGTTTGTGACAATTATAGCAAAATTAAATTATAAATTTATACGAATTTCTAAATTCTCCTAAAGATGCATTCTTGCCCATTTATGTTCGTAAAGAGTGACCGAAAGCGAAATTAAGAAACCAACTGATGAAAAATTAAAACTTTTTTTTTTTTTTAAATGTTGGACGGATACTGAAAATTAAAAAAGGTAAGAATTTCATAAATATCCTTTTATTTTATTTTATTCAGAATAAATTATAGTTCAATATAATTTTAAATCCGACTGATTAAGTTTTTAATGACTCTGACGTATACGCCATCTAAGTTGCAACAATTATAATTTGTTATTTAGATTAAGCCAATGTTCCTAGCAACGAATTGCTAAAGTAAGCTTCCAAAAACCCCCCAGTAATGTGTATTTTATAGAACATAGATCTAGAGAAAATCTACTCTCAAGTCGATCATGCAGAATGTCAGCTACGAGCAACAAGCATCAATTTCGTACCCTAGTTTTATTACAAAAGAATCGATGCTGCTAAAAGGATATGAGCGCTTTACATTTGTAGAATCTTTCTGCATGTCTCGGTGTCTCCGAATGAATGGATAAGGAATAGTTTTCTATGATAGCCAATTAGCTCCAAATACATTAGACTCTTTCTTCAGAACGAGTTTAATTTGGAATTGCTAATAATTTCTCAATGCTTTGGCAGAAAGGAACTAGGTTATTCTAGTGTAAGTATCGAGACAGGAAAGATAAGTCAAATTCATAATGGCGAAAAAACCCACATATACAGCTTCGAGAGTTACGCGAAGGGAAATAAAGAGATCTGCAAGATTGATAGAGAGCACAGGCGCGCATGTAGCAGTCTAGGTAAAAGTTATTCTGAATCTCAGCAGAAACTCAGAAGGTATTTCTGAACTATTAATAGGTCATTATCAACTCAATTACCACTTCTAATTTCATACAGTGGAAGCGTGCTGGGCCCATAACCTCTTGTAAAATATAAAATAATTGAAGAGTTTTGTATTCAAAAAACATTTTATTCTCCAACTTAAAATATATAATATGTAAAAAATTATTTTGACATAAAAAGAAAAACTTATTGCTATAATACAAAAACAAAATTCATGGCTAGCTATACGTATGTAATAAAAATTTATACATGAGTGTTGTTTTAATTAATATAAATATATATGTAATTATGCAAATAAGCGATTAAGTGCAACATTTTCTCAATTTCTTATTTTTTTTTTAATTAATACATGGGTTTGATCAAAGCCCTCAAAATTGAAATTTGTTTCAGTAATGACCTCTTGACAGCCAACCATTTATTCAGGCTTGGAAAAAAACTCACAGGGGGTTAAATGTAGAGGATATACCGGATGGGATAGCAGATCCTAGTCCACTTTATGGATTTTTGCCGTAATTCTTAAACAACACACGATTTTTTTTAATTTTCGTTATAATTCACAAAGTTGTTGCTTCAGCAGTTGCGTGCCAGCAGCTTTTAAGGTTACTTCGAGTGAAATTCAAAAAGTCACGCCAAAAATTATATTATTTACAAACGTTAAACGTAGTGATGTGGGAAAAGAACTTAGCCCTTAAGTTACAGTTTTTTTTTCTTTTTTAGTCGCACGATTTTCTTCACAGCCTCAAATTTGCTTACCCTTTAGAGATTGCTGCATTATAAAAAATTTTATGGAATTGTTTTCAAATGAAGAACAAAATTTAAGGCAGTAGTTTAAATGACAGTGAGGCGCCAGCAAATTGCATTTTAACGTGTGCAATTTTATCCGTAATTATATTTGCTTTCCAATTTTAATTTTATTAACAAACACATACAGCATTTTGCACCTATTTATTTATGTATGCATGTATGTGCCATATGGAATACTTCATCAATACTCTAGATGCGTTTGTTGTATGCAGCAGAAGGAAGTTGTATTTGTTAACGGTTCATATACGTGTGTTTGTAATCATCATGCCACCCAAATGATTACACCGATGACGCAACCGGAATGCAGTTAAAGCAAGTCAGAATCAAACAGTAAGCAATTAATATCGCTTTAAAGTATTTGCCATTTTGCTAGCGCTGCCGCTGGTGCAGTAACAAAAAAATCCTATTGGAAAACAGTGATGATGTACGAATACAATTGCACTGAAAGCTTAAACGGACAGACGGGTACTGTGTGCTAATAGAATTCTTTTTTTTTCAACCTGCACACTTGCCTGGAATGTGTTATTGTGGCGAGAGGAGTTATTGTTTGTTGTATTTCTTGATGTGAGGCATGTGGCCCGGTTACTGATACTATTACTGGCAGTTTTTGTGTATTAATTTTTAAGTCAGGGGGGTTACTCTCTATTGCGATGCAAAAGAAAAACGATTCGCATCTGTATGATTTTTACATTGAATTGCGATGCGTTTTCTTTCGCATCGCGATAGAGAGTAACCCCCCAGAAGAGCAATCAGATTTTTTCTTATCGATTTGATTTGTGTGTGAGTGTTTTTTGTCATTTTTAATTTCCTTTTTTTGTGTTAGAAAAGGTGCAGTGTGTCGTTTAGCGCATTATCAAGCAGCAAAGTCTCATACGCTTGTTGGCGAAAACTGCATTTACAAAAATCAAAAAAAAAAAAAAAAAGTGGAAATATAATTTGCAGTATTTGTCTTTAAAACTCTAAGTGAATGAACACAGAGGAAAAGTACACACACACACAGATGCACTTACATGCTTACATATAAACGGGGTTGTATTGTGCAGTAACAAGAAAAAAAATTTCAATGAATTTTTCATGAGCTTGAATACACCATCAAATCCTGTCAAAGCATTAAGTGAGAAAGTGTAGAGTAAGTGTAGAGTACTTGTAGCTTGCAACAAAAACTAACGTATTTTTTTTTTTTACGTTTTGTTTGTTTTTTTTTATGAGTTTACTTGTTTGGCATTTTGATGAAGTTCAAACCGAAAACATGAGTTTTTTTTTTGGTTGCCGGTATCGGTGTCTGATGATGACTGGATGCTAGATGGTGTTGCTGAGATAATGATGACATGTATTCGTTGACATAGTTAAGTGTTAAGGCTACGCCTGTCATTTTTATCTTTTTCCTTTCTTTTTGTTTTTAATTTTCCTTTTTGTGCATTCAGTAAATTTGAGTGCAGCAGAGTTTAAGCCCAAGATGTGTTTGACTCCACAGTGACGTTTTCAATTGATTTAATATGCCACTATCGTTTCCCCTTAATAATATCATTTTTATAGATTATTAAAAGCAACACGGTTAGATAGATGGATAGTTAAATGGATGGCAGGATGGCCCCATTTGCTTGTTCAGCTGGACCAATGGCTGGTATCTACATGTGGCTGGATGCCGCAATGTAATGAGAAAGATCATTAAAATTTCAAGGAAAATTTATTCAAAAAAGAGTTTAAATATTCCATTTATTCAATCAATTTTTTTGTTATTTTTTCTGCATAAATTACAAGTGTTTATACAAGGTGGGTTAAAAGAAATCACCCTATTGGAAGATGCTCTTATTTTTGCAAATGGCGACCAATGTCAAATCTGTTTTGACATTTGTGAACTAGACAGATGTAGAATACAAGTGAACAGGCCATGGAGCGATACACTCCCCAAGAACGCGGAATAATCGAAGTGGACGATTTTTCGACCAAATTCATAATGAGCGATGAGCCTCATTTCCATCTCAGCGGGTACGTGAACAATCAAAACTATCGCTTTTGGGACACCGAAAATCCACGAGTGATGCCATTACACCCGCTCAAAGTGACTGCATGGTACGCTGCATGTTGAAGGAGTCATCGGGCTGGTAAAACGACAACAGTGGGCGGTGCGCGCTATTGTTGGCGGGTTAAGCTTCCCAAGCACTTCGTAACCAATGATAGATTGTAAACGCAATTACAAGATATTTGTAGTTTAATTAATTCTTTATTTGCTTGTAATTCACATTAAAATTCCTGTAATTTTACAGCAGTTTAAAATAATTGTTAATAAGAAATAAGTATAAAAAATATATATCAACTAACTTTTCGTTTGGAGACTCCGTGCAAGGTTTCGTAATGTATGATGCAATCATATAAAAGAAGTCATGCTTTTGTAATGGTAAATATGGCTAACTTAACGAAAGAATGGTTTTTCTTATGACAATAAATATGACTGGTTCTTTACCGCGTGGAATGTTAGTAGTTTTATCTGAAGTTTGACAATTAAATAAATATTATCAGTTGTACAATAGAGTAGGTAATAAAAGTAGCGATTTTGTTGTGTCGGTAACATCTATGTTAACCGGGTTTTTTCTGCCTCAATTGAACGAATTAGGACTGGAGGACATGTGGTTCCAAAAGGCGGATCAACGGCACACATTTAATTTTCATTTAGAAAAAAAATTAGAGCCAAACAACATCGGGTGACTTCTTTTGGCCCACTTGTATTAAAAGAAATTATTAAAATATTAATTCCACTTGTGTTCAGTTCTAACAATAACGTACATGAAATTATAGAAATTTCGTAATTCTCCAAGTGTTTATTTCAGCTTTAACAAAAAAATTAAATTGACCTTACAGCATACTCGAACCCTACATTACATTAAATTAAGCTAAGAGCTTGTTTCAATTTAGTCCTCCAGTAAACGTACTTCGCCACCCTATTTGTATCTTTACCATTTTTATATAGTTTTCAAATGAAATTTCGTCCTTTACTTTCTTAATCGAATATTTATTATAACAAAAATTAATCGTTCTTAATTCTTAATTCTAATTTGCTAAATGCATTATTTTGCATGATCTTCTCAGGGAAAATCGACAAATTGTTTACTTAGTACAATTAATAGATACCATATCCACTTGGACCATTTCACGAAAGCTACTCCGATCTTCAGTATTTATGCTTCTTAAATACTTCCTATTCCCTGGAAAAAATAAAGAACTAAATTTTATTTTAAAAACTATATAAAAAGGGTAATAAAACGTAGTTTTGGGTCGCGGTACATATGGTCTAAAAGTTTTCCAAGAAATCCGTAACGCTGATGCTCGACGTGAAGCTGTGTGATTAACTTAATTTTAGCTCATTTTAGCAGCTTGTTAGAAGCTCCCTGGCAAGAGTTTAGAATTTACATTAAAAACAAACTCTGTGTAAGAATAGCAGAAGCAAAAAAATATTTGGAACACTTTCATACAACCTTACAACAAAATTATTATTAATTATTCTGTCCAACATTACAAGAAAAATTGTACCAACCTTAAATACTTGGAACCCAAATTAAAAAAAAAAATTAGTTAAACTCGGCTTTGAATAGTCTAACTTTACTGTAGCAACCACATATTCATATATTTCATTTTGTATATCCTTATTCAACATAACAAAAAAATTATAAAAAAGACTTTTAATGAAATGATAAATATTTATTCAAATAATTTTCTTAGAAGTCTTATTTTTGTTAATCCTAAAATAAATAATAGATTTCAGTTCAAGATAAAATTCGTTGCTTCTTACTTATTTTTAAAGCAATAAATTGTTTTTAAAGACTCAATTTTTAAATATAATAAAAGATATTTTAAGAACGATATCAAATAAAAATGCAGAATCAATTAAATTTAATTTCCATAAAAAAACAAAACAGAAATGAATAAAAAACCAACATTTCGGTGATAAATTTATATTTCCCAAAAAAAAAAAAAAAAGCTAAAAGAGGCCAAATCACACCGAAAAAAAAAGTTAAAAAGCTACAGCTGAAAATTCAAAATTTTATTAATTTTTTATTACATTAAAAATCTTAATTATAACTTTTATAAAAACCATCCTAAAATAAAATGACATAAAAAATTAAAGAAAATAAGATCGTTTTCCACATGGCTTTAAATACTTGTAAAGGAATTCAATTATTTTTCAACTTCAATGCTAAAAAATAATATTTAAAATTTCTATTTTGATATGTCTTACTCAAAAGCGAGCAACCTCAGTATTACTAAATGGTAATTTTAGAAAACTAAATACTAAATGGAACAATTAATTAATCAATTAGGAATAAAGTGCGTTTTTATTTTACAAGTTAGAAGCCAAATACTTTTCTTAACTTATTATATTTCCATCGTTTGACCGATTTATCAATTTACATATCAAAGTTTTATCGAATTTGGTTTCAATCTCAGTTTTTTTATATATGATTTGTTTTAATTTTTCCAAAAAAGGCTATTTAAGGCTATTTTGAAAAAAAGGCTAGAAAAAAGCTAGAGGCTAAATCATAAATTTTGAGGCTAAATACGAGAAAAAAGCTAAGTCTAGCCTTAAAAAAATGCTACCCGTTATTTCATATTTGATAGAACTGCATACCACGTTTCTTTGTCTGTTTTATATTTTAGACAAAATACGCTAAAATCCACTCAGAAAAATTGTCAAAAATAGAGGTTTTTCACTCATGGCTCTGGCTGAATTGATAAAAAAATGTAAAAGCAAATACGCAAAATAAGAACACAATTCGCCACAACCTACGCCAGTAGCTGGTTCTTACAAAACCATCCTCGAAGCGTTTAATCCACAGTAGTGCACAGTTAGCACTCCCCAAAGTGGAATTCTCACTGACACCCTAATACCGGACAAAGGCAGAGAAGTTGTTCCATAGTTTCATATTCATCCTTGTCTAACTAAACACATGTACAGTATTTATTTGCTCCAGACCTCGCATGGCTTTCAAATTATACAGTGACATGTACCGTCAGTACCCTAAAAGAGAATTTTAGTCATATATCCTTTGAATTTTGTCATTAGTCCAATGAAACATTCATTTTAATGACACGTTTCATTAGACTAAGGAGTTATTTCATTAATTTAATAAAATATTCATTCATTAAATGAAATATTTATTTCTTTAATGAAAAAATTTCATAAAAAATATTTAATTATTTAACATAATTTATAAAATAGTTCATTGAAGAGGTTAAAAAAATTTTATAAAATCGTGTTATTAAATTTTTGTAATTTTTTTTAGTTTAGTAGGAACAAGTTGGGCCATAATTATAGTCACACTAAAGTTTGTATTTTTTTAAAAACGATTTTGAATTCATAAAATTCTTATAAACAAAAGTCAGCTCTTAAAAAAAGCCTACTTTTTTTAGACTATGGTTATAGCCCGTTGATTCTAAGGTTAACTCATGTGCCTTTTGCAAGAGTACTATAACTCAAAATACAAGATTTCTTTGGTATTTATGGTAAATAAATACCATCTCTCAAAAATCTATTAAAGCTTCAATAAACTAAGAAAACTTTTGTGAGCCCTTTAGTGTTAACATTTTAAATATTTCTGAAAGCACCCTCGTTTGTTCAGTTTAAAGCTTAAACATTTACTCGTAAGTTTATGAATCTATTTAAAATAAACAAACCTCTACGTCTATTATGGCCTTAAATATTTCTATACCACTTTAAATTTTTGAGAAAATTATTATTTGGCTAAATCAGCCATAATGTTAGTAATTGTTACAAATTACCCATGTATTGGCCAAACGCCCCTTTTACATTTATCTATCATTATAAAAATCTAGACAAAGAAAATAAAATGAAAATTGTAAAGAGAGAAAAAATATAATGATTTCTTAGACATGCATTGGCTTAGGAAAATAACTAACAAAGTTGGAAATGTATAGGGTCCAGATATACAAAGAAAAAAAATGAAAAAAAAAAGAAAATGAAAAGGAACAAATCTCCATACATGAAGGGTCTAACACACCTTGTTTGCAGTCAAACTGTAGACTTACATACTCGTATACGAGTAAGTAGTTTTTATTGCAAGAGTTTTGAAGTTTTAAGCTTTTTACAGCAATCTCAAAGCATTTATTTGTAATTCACTTTTTTGTGTTGTTGTTATTCTTTATTTTTTTTTTAGCAATTGCTGTGCAACTATTTGTTGTTCTTTTTTTGTTTGGTGTGAGCAACAATTTTTTCTGGACAACATCTTAGGTTTATGCGGATTAAATTGTACGTGTATGCGAGTGTGTTTGAAATTTTAGCCCTTAGGTGGCTTTAAAAAAAAGCTTACAGAATTTTTATAAGATTTATAGAAGCATTACAAATATTATTTTGTTATTTCTCTTTATTTATCTTGTTATAAATAAGAAAAAGTTGTTGCTGGCAGAAAAAAGTTATTTATTTTACATATTCAGTGTGTTTATTGTTTGCATAACTTCTCATAGCATGGCTAAAGTAGCTTTCAGTTTTATTTTTTTTAAAATTTAAGCCCTGCATAGCAACAGGTATTGCTACACCCATATTTACGTTTGCCTTTATTATTTTGTAAATTTGGCGAAAAAGAGGATCTTTTGTTCAATTCAAGATTTAGGCTTTGAATGAAGACACTTATCATGTTCAGTAAAAGCACATCTGTATCTCTGGGAGTCAACAAAAAGTCTTGCCTTACCTTCGATCTAAGGTCGAACAGTCACAAGTTTGATCATGCAAAGTACAGAACTTGCAAAAGTTACCACTAATATTTCCTATCTTACACTATTTTTTTAGAAAAAGTGTTGTAAAAATTCCCATTACGTTGTTAAAAAATATTTATTTTCTTCAAAATTTTTTTGATAGATTAACTCTTCGTATTTGGCCTCGTAGACAAGGCTGGTATAAAATTATTTGTCAATTATATGTACTTAATTTTAGAGAAATCCATTGACAACCGAATTTTTATCTATAACAGGTTACAAAAACTAACAAATTGATGTAAAGATAATTAAATCAATTGAGATTCAAAAAAAAAAATATTATAATTAAAACAAAACAATCTGCAACAATTTTAGTGTAAATCCATTTACTGAGCTTTTGGATAATTTTGTACTTCTGCTTATAATTTAGCTATTAAATTTATATAAAAACGGTTAAAACCTTAAGTCAGAAGTCATTTTTATACCGAATATTTTGACACTAGTTTTCATATTCAATCAATCATTCTTTCACTTGTCGACTTATTAAATTATAGCAAGTAACACATACATTTTTTCATGAAGTAAATATTACTGTTTTTCAGAAAACAAATAAGGCAAAAATGTCCTGTGTCTATTTAAAATAAATTGAGATATGTTCTGAAAATCATTTTATCTGAAGCATTGTTCACGCAAAATCCGGCCGCTTTACAAAAGCAATTAAATAAAAATTTTTTGTCACAAAAAGTATTCACCGTTATTCACCGCAACATCTGCAGTTAAAAGTTTTTTTTAATATCTTTGATTTAAAAATATATATGGTTAGATGCAATCGTAAATCTAACGATACTATATTTCCACTAGAATATGGTTGCCTCAACCATATTTTTTTTTTTTGCGTGCACCAGTCCCCAGTAAAATTTTGGAGTGATTTAACATCATGTCATTATTCAAAAACTGCAATGGAATGGTATCAAAGACATCAGGTTGATATAGTGGCAAAAACATGAACCCTCCTAACTGTCCGCAGCTTTGGCCAATTGAACAATACTCGGCTATTGACAAAACCAAATTAAAGAAAAGTGGTACGCCAAAAATATGTTGAAAGTTTGGAACAAATATGCAGCGCAAGTAGATCAGAATATTGTGCAGAAACTAATGGGAACCAAAAACGCAGAAATTCATAAGAGGAAATGAATTTAATTAATTTTTTAATATTTCTGAAAAAGCAATAAATAAATATGTATTTATGAACAATAGTTTTGTAATAGCTTTTCCCTTTAAATATATATTCAATTGTTTATGCGGCCGGATTTTGTGTGAACAATGCTTTATTTCTGCAATTAAAATAATTTTAGATTAGGGACTAGGTTTTTAAATTTTTCAAAAAGCTGTAAAAATTTCATATAGATCTTTTGAATTTTGTCACCCACTGGAAAAAAAATATACATACGTTCTGTTTTCATAATACCAGCAAAAAACTTGTCAAGGAAGTTTCTATGAAACACTCAAGTTTTTGAATACTTTTTGTATAGAATTTCTAAAAATTTATTGATTCAAGTTTCACGCCACCATTCTGTAAGATCAAGGAGTTTTCAATACTTTTACAATAACTGTAAAACTTTTTTTATTGCATTCACTTAAAATTTTCATCATATTTTGAAAAAAAAAAATTAAATAATTTTTTTTTAATTTTTTATAAAACCAGTGAGAAAAATTTTGTTTAAAAGTGGGAGTAGTGACTACCTTTCTTAGAGTAATAAGTTTTCCAAAAAAGCAATTAAACTTTCGTGATCATTAGAAACAAATACATGCACAATGACTCTCTAGCAAATAAAATGTAATTTAATAATTGTTCAAACAATTGTTCAATCAATTTGGGTCCGTAGGTTCGATTTCCGTCAAGACCCTTGGAGCCGATGTTCAAGGTTACAAATTTAATCTTAGAATTAATTTATAATGTTAAATAATAATATTCAATCAACTTAAAAAATAAATCTTTTAACAGCTTATAAATCCCACCACGTTTTATCAATATTATCTTCAACAAAATATGTTTGTAACGCAACTTAAACATTGAGGAGCAGCTTAAATGTATTTTTTTTTTTCATACAAATAGTATTTGAATTTGCCTACAATTTGTTGAGCTTGAAATTAGCTCTAACTTTAGCTAAAGACTTCTAGGCACTTGTGCCTTAGACGAGTGGGCATGTGTTGGACTTCAACTTGCATGATTACGAGCATTTCAATTTAAACATAAAATCATAAATATGAAATGTCCCTTCTGTTCGTTTTCAAATTATGTTTAAGTACTTTAATTTGAAACTCCTTTAACTAAAGCAACATTTGGTGCCTTTTAACTTTTTATTTTCATTTTGTTGTTTGTTTTTTGATTTACGATATTGTATATAATGTGCACGTGCATTTGTGGTATTTTGCTGTAAAAAAATGCCATAAACAACAAAATATTCAGAGCAACTTTTTCTTGTGTTGAAAAAAAAAAAAAGAAAAATTAAATATTTTATGTGTAACCAATCCTATTGCTAAAGAAAAAATGACACAAAAATATGTAAATCGAGCAAAGAGTGACGGATTGAAATCTTTATGCAATCGTTTGTTACAATTGCACTGCACATTTTTGAGAAATGAAAAGATAATTTACCATAAGCAACAGCAACAGCATCAACAACAGCAACACAACAAGTACAAAAGTAAGTCTATTTAAAAATAGAACACAAGATTTGATTATTTTGCAGGCTTAAGAGAAGAAAATAAAGCGACAATTTGGCCACCAGCAATGCTTTTGAAGTTCTATTTATAAAACTGGTTTGCAGCAGCCACATTTTCTTTGTTTTTTCTGTTGGAGTTTAACAATATTTTTTGGAATTTATAATCACTACGTTAAACAATTAAAAAAATATGGTAAGAATTTGTTTTTGAGCTGTGTTTGTTAAACAAGAAAAAAAAACTTTATTTTAATCCAAAGTAAAACAGTCGAACAAAAAAAGTTTTACAAAAAAAAAAAAATTGTAACAGAAATAAATATATATTTTTAATGAAAATCTTAATCAAAAATCAAATTTTAGTTATAAAGGGTGTTTTTTATAGACGTATAGAACTTTAAGTTGGCATTATTGTTCAAGATGGCGACCGATTTAACAGCTGCCAAGTGATTTATTCTCAGTTTGGTTTGGCAATTCATCATGAATAGACTCACGCCTGAACAACGCTTGCGTAGATTCGTCGAATGGGCTCAAAACGAGATTGCCGTTGTTCCCGATTTTCATAACCGAATTTTGTTTAGCGATGAAGTGCACTTCTGGTTGAATGGCTACGTCAACAAACAAAACTGCCGCATTTGGAGTGAAGCTAATCCTCTAGTGTATGTCGAAACACCGTTACATCCAGAAAAACTGACTGTTTGGTGCGCTTTATGGGCTGTTGGAATCATTGGTCCGTACTTCTTCAAAAACGATGATGGCCAGAACGTTACAGTCAATGGTGATCGGTATAGAGCCATGATTACTAACTTTTTCATTCTTGAATTGAACAACCATGATGTTCAGGAGCTGTGGTTCCAACAAGACGGCGCAACATGTCACACAGCTCGTGCCACAATCGATTTATTGAAAGACACGTTTGGTGACGGCCTAATTTCACGTTTTGGACCTGTGAATTGGCTTCCAAGATCTTGTGATTTAACACCGCTAGACTACTTTCTGTGGGGCTATGTAAAGTCATTGGTCTATGCGGATAAGCCACAAACGCTTGACCATTTGGAAGACAACATTCGCCGTGTTATTGCCGATATACGGCCACAAATGTTGGAAAAAGTCATCGAAAATTGGACGTCCAGATTGGACTACATCCGAGCACAGGAGCCAGCCGTGGCGGTCATATGCCAGAAGTCATATTTAAAATGTAATGCCACATGATTATCTTTCGGATAAATAAAATTCATGTCAATAGAATAATCCATCGTTGTTTTATTCCAATTTAAAGTTCTATACGTCTATAAAAACCACCCTTTGCAATCTGCTTAGTCCAAGTATTTATGCTCACAAGGAGATGGTGCAAAGGCCGGGAGATACCGTGTAAAAACAGTTAGTTATATTTTAAAAAATAAATTTTTAGTTTATAAGCAATTTAGTCGTTTAGAAAATGTGTATGACAATTATTTAAAATATTTCAGTGTTTTCCATAGACAAATTTTAGATGAATCGATTAGCTAAGCTAATCGAAAAATATTAAATTGCTTGGCATTCACTATTGATTATAAATTCATTGAAAGACAGAATTGATTTTTTTAACTATTGAAGTAAGTAAACAATAGCTTTGACTAACTGATTTTAAAAAGATTTTCTCAAACTTTATTCAGTTAAGAGAAAATTTATTTAATTGATGCACAGTGGTATCCGATCAGTCATAAAGTTTTAAAGTCATATTATTTTATGATATGAAATTGTTGTTGTGCTTCAAGCAAAAAAGTCATAAAATAATAAGACTTTTTCTATTGTGTTTAATAATATGTGATAAGTATAAATTGACAGCTAAATTTATGTATTTACACATTTTTTTATTATATTAATAATGGAAATTTCTAAATATATTCAGGAATGATATACATTTTTGAGTTAATATTTATTTACTGTACTAAAGGGTTGTTAAATTTTAATTGTCGATGTTGAATGTAAACCACACGTAAACGTCAAGTTTTTTCTGCATTTTATTTGACATTTCTCAATTTCAGACTAACTCAATTTTAACCATAGAAAGATACACAATCGAGCAACGCGTTAAAGTTATTCAGGCTTATTATGAAAATGGGCGTTCAAATCAAAATACATATCGTCCAAATGTATACAATCGGAAAAATCGTGAAAAATTTCAATGGTCAATGGTCAAAATGGTGGCAAGATATGGCAACAGTGGATGATCAATTTTCGAAGAAAATCATCTTCAGTGATGAATCATATTTTCACCTCAGTATATTCGTCAATAAGCAGAATTGCCACATTTGGAGGAATGATAAATCAAGTGTGATTGTCGAAAATCCAATGCACCCACAAAGAGTGATTGTTTGGTACGGTTTATGGGCTGGCGGCATCATCGGGCCATATTTTTGCAAAATGAGGCCGGTCAGGCAGCTACTGTGAATGGTGTTTGCTATCGTGAGATGATAACGAACTTTTTATGGCCCTAATTGGAAGATATGGATGTGGACGATATGTGGTTTCACAGGACGGTGCCACTTGCCACACAGCTAACGAAACAATGGCTCTTTTGCAATGGAAGTGTTATCTCACGTGGTGGCGATGTCAATTGGCCGCCAAGATCATGTGATTTGACACCGTTGGACTTCTTTCTTTGGCGTTATTTGAAAGAAAAGGTGTATGTCGATAAGCCAGCAACAATTCAAGAGCTAAAGGATGAGATAATTCGGCACATTAACGGCATAGAACCTCAATTATGCCTCAGCGTCATCGAAAATTTGGACCATCGGATAGAGGTGTGCCGCTGAGGTCGTGGTGGCTATTTGGGCGATCATACCATATTATCATAATAAAAAGAAATGACAATAATTTCCTAAATAAGTTGTATTTTATTCAAAATCAACATCGGCCCTTAAAATTTAACCACCTTTATATACTTAGTTAAAAATATTTTTATTTGAGGCTGAACCTAAACGGTAAAGAAATAAAGTATAGCAGAAGGCAACTGATATCGAACAAAATTTTAATTGATAACGAATGCTGTAATTTGGCCGCAGACTATGAATATTTGGCTATCCTCTTTATTTGAAATCAAACGCTTGATTAACAACTAAATTAATTAATTCCTTTTCTTAATGTGGAAGCCCTCAAACTTACAAGTCTGTTAATTGATTTGTTTAATTTTTTTGCAAGCTAATAATTAGACAATGATTTAATTGGGAGCACAAGTCTCTAGAAAAAAAATTTATTTCAAGTTTTATAATTAAAAATTTTTTCTATGTAAGCAATGTAAGCAATAATTCTGTGCTAATAAGGAAAAGTCGGTTAAGTTGACTTCAAAAGTGCGCTTGTTGTTGTAATTAATTCAATAAATTTTTTATTGCGGCTCAGGGATAGTAAGGAGATATATGCCCCAATTAGTGACATGGCAATGAAACAATATCGTTTATCGAAATAATTTTATAAGAAAAACTTTTAGTGCTTCTCCTAAAATTGCTTAATAAAACAGTTTTCTTTATTGAACAGAATTATTCAAATATTATTCAGATCAACTAGTAGAATGTGCCCCAGCGATATTCTGGAGATTTCAATTGAGTAGCACAGAGACGAGTAGACTCAAATGGATACTTTGTACCTGGTTCTCAAAATATCTAATTAATCATCTTATCATATTAACACTGAAACTATGGCCTTATTAAAATATTGATAATATTTTAACAATATTAAAAAAGTGCAATATTTTATTAAATTCTTTATTATAAATAAAAAAATAAATATATAAAAATAAAACTATAAAAAAATAAAAAAAAAACTATAAAAGTGAAAAAGTTATAACCATTTTAAATTTATCAGTTTTAGCTGGCTCACCCTATATTTACCCATAGAATATTATGAAGTTATTAAAATAATGTGCGTACAGGCGTGAAAATAAAATTTGTAAACACATTATTGCAAAACATGTATATTGAAGAAACAAAAGTGTATAAACATTTAAACTTTTAAAACGTACATACAAAAAGAAACAGTTTGCTATAAAATTTAAAATCCACAAGTGTAAAAGTATTCTACTAATGCAACATGTTTATAGTGAAAGTGAAATAAAATATCTCTTTGAAGCTAAAATCAAGAGAATTCTGCTAACATTTTCTTTGGAACAAACAAATTGCTGGACCAATGCATGTGAGATACATTAGGGAACTCTGCAGAAGTAATTTTTTATTAGTAGAATGTAATGCTAGATCATATAAATAAATGTTTGTGAAGGTTTTTCATTGAAGTACTTTTTTAATTTAATTTAATTGTTGAAGTAACTTTATAATTGGCGTCATCGACATCAGTATTACTATCAACATTATTTTGATAATATTTAAGAACGTTTGCTATGAATATTGGCTTGTGTTTTTTCATAAAAAAAAATTTTTTTTGCTGAAAATTTTAAATGAATTAATAAAGCTGTCTTAATTATTAGATATGTAAGTAAAAATTATGGACAAACCGTCGACGTCATTATATTAGTGTTAGTTAATACCAATTTATGATTAAATTGATGTTGAAGTTGTGATATTGCTTTTAAATTGACAAGTGAAATAACGGTGAATATAAAAAATAATAATTTACAGACTTGAAAAATATTTTTTTTTTATTATTTAACAATTTTTCAAATAAACTTTGTGACTTAATTTTAATTTAATAAAAAAATCTTTTACGATTTTTTTAAAGTGTTTTCTATTTCTAAGAAAAAGTGCCAAAAAAAAAAAGCTAAAAAATTTATAAAAAATCTACGAGACTGACGGCAGAAGCGACATCAAAGTCTAGGTTCAGCTGTAAATTAAACTGCACCTGAGTAAAATCAGTGTGGCACAAAAAGGACTCCTATTGTTTCTGTCAAGAAGAACGGGGAATGTCAGAACATATTCAGTGTGAGTGCCCAGCGGTGGCAAGACGCAGAACGATCTGTTTGGGCAATGTGAAACTGGGCCCAGAAGACCTACGTATGGTTAATCCTAAAATAATTTTAAAGGTTGGGGTGCTTTCATAGCTTATGATAACAATACTAATAACCTAGTGTTTAGCTAATTTTTGTTCGAATTATTTGTTTTGTTTCAAATATGAAAACTTTTATGCTCTTTCTACTTAAAATACTTCAAAATAAAAGATAAATTTTAAAAATATTTTAACGAAAAGGATGTTTTTATGCATATTTACTTACATCATTGTGTTGGAAACCACACAAAACTATTTTTGTGTATAAATTTTGAAGAGAAAAGATAAAAGCTTTCCAAGCGAAAGTATATTTTGGTACTGCAAGTGTAATCACGTAAACTTTTTCACATGTGCTTCTCAGCATGGACATTTAAAAGTGAAGATATATTACAACACTCAGGAGGTGGGCGAGCCTCCCTCAACTATCAGGGGACGCAAGTGAGCTTTTTCTGTTTTTCTTATTGGGGAGCCATATGTAACCTACCCATGGGCTTAGATGATAATCAGTACCATTGTAGTTTGAAGAACCACTTCATCATTGCTTATACTAAGCCTCAAGATTACTCTCAGCGTTTGATCGGTTATGTGCAGAAAGCGTTTATTTCAAGTTAGAATCTTATCTATTACAGAATGACTTGCAGTCTTCCTAAATTTATTATTGCTGATCAAAAATTATTTTAACCAAAAAAAAAACAATGTGACTAAAAAATCCATAAAAATGCCATATGTGTGGAAAGCCAGACATGAAGGTTAACAACGTTACTTTTTTGAGAATGAAATGAAGGCTAAAACATTGGAAAACGAGGCTAATCTAAATATATAAAATTCGATTATACATGTGTTTGACATTGTACTCCTCCTAAACGGCTGGACCGATTTAATTAAATTTCTGTATATACTTTTGGGTTACATCTTGGGAGCCTTAGCAACAAATGTCGCTTATTTATCTACTAAGTGTTTTGCAAGTGGTCTAGCACGGTCCTTTACTCTAATTGTAAAATTTTTTAGAGTATAACTCAACTTATATTTTTCTTCTCTTTTTAATTATTTTCCAATGTAAATAAAGTTTGATGGCAAAACAACGTTTGCGGGGTCAGCTAGTAAAAATATATAAATATACAAAAATAACTTGGGCTTCTATTGCCGCTCATAGAAATGATTTATATCATTATTGTTATATTCATAGGGGCTATTTTTTTCAGTTTCAGACGAGTTAAAAAATTTTTTTAACAATCCTTGCGCTATTAAAAAAATTATATGCTTAGTCTGTGAGAATCCAACAAAATAAGAACTTTTCCTCTTCTATCAATAAAGCTTTTTACAACTTCGATTACTTTTACAGCAGTTATTAAAAATTTTTAATTATAAAATTGTGTCTTTTTAATGTTAAAATTTTAAAATCTTACATTATTCAGAGATATGTACTCACTTATTTGAAGTCATATTTTTAGTACAGCCAGCCGAAAGCTAAAAAAATATGAGAAAATAAAGTTGAAAAATTGTAAACTAGATTTTAAAATTTCTAAATTTTTTTTATGTTCTGACAAAAATGATTAAGAAATAAAACTAAAGCTAAAAAAAGGCTAAACTAGTTAATCTTTTCAAGTGTTAATTCCACCTCCAAAGCTAATTACCAAAAAAGCTAAACTAACAACACTGGTAATAATTTGTTTTAATATTTATTCATGTTTGTTATCGTTTTGTTAATTAAACAATGTTGACAAAACTATTATCCATTTGTATGTGTATGAACTTTGTTTACGCTTTTTGAGTTTCCACTCCCCCCTTTACAATTTAAACTTTTTTCTTTTTTTCCCAAACAAAATTTACAGTAAAAAGCCGGTCTCTTAGGCTCTTACTCTCTTTTAAAACTAAATGAAATCCACATTAAAACTCCACTATCCACTGGCAGACAATAGAACAGAAATCTGAGAGCTGCACATAACAGAAACACACAACCATCTAAAAATATTTGCACTGTAAAGTTCTTGGCCATAAATAGAGTTTTTTTTATTGCAGCATACTGTGCCAGGCAGGCTTGATGAGCGGCAATACCACCATTTAGTACGTGTTTGCTATTCGTGCGCGACGGTACATTTGGTACGCATTGCCAACTTGAGTCGAATCGAATAGAATGATATAGATTAGTTGAAAAGCACAGACAGTTTGTTTGGCTTGGACAACAAATTTTGTTCTGGTATGAAAGCAAACATAACAGTAACCACAGTTGTTTATTGTGTCTGGAAAAGGCAGAGTGTTTTGATACAAAAGAAAATAATAAAAAAAATGAATAAATAAATAAACTATCAGAAGTTTGAAAAAAGTTTAAAAAAAGATAAAAAAGAAAAAACTAGAAACACGCAGTTATAGTGTTTTGATGCTGGTGACTGCAATTGTTGTCTTCTGTTGCAGTATTGGCTGTTTAAAATGTTTTTTGCCTCAAGTGCGTTGCGTGGTTGTGAAAAGATGCAGAGCATTGCCATTTTTCAGTGATTGATGAGCAACTGTCAGATACAGTTGCATTTTAAAGTCGCGTGTGTCTTACAACAGCTAACAGACAAACGGACAGACTGGTTTCTTGTTGGTACGAGTATCTTACTTCACATTAAAAATACATTTTTCATAACACATACCTATCGTACAGCAATAAAACCAACAACAATAATAAAACAACAAATTTTATAAATGCCTTTTTGAGGTGTGCGTGAATGTATATCCATGTGGCTCCTATAGATTTTTATTGCTTCTGTTTTCATTACATTTGAATTAATATTGTTCGTATTCGGTGGCAAAGAAATTGAAACAATTGTACGTAAACAAAACAACAATTTGGTATTTCGTGTGGAATGTTTAATACAACTACTTTACTACTTACTATTTTTATTTTTTTGTGTTTGCTTTCTGGGCTAGTGTTTTTTTAAGTGTTTTTCTGACAAAAAAAAATCATTTAAGCTTCAGCACCAAACTGAATGTGTTTATATGTGTGCGTTCGTTCATTTTAATTTCGGGCATGAATAAAATTATAATAAAAGAAAGATTTACTTTAAGCCATTCCTTTTTTAACGGGCTTTACAAATAGAATTTTCTCTGTGGTATAAATAGAGCATTAATTTTAAGCTTTAAGGCTTAATAAAATATATTTATGATAATTGGAAAAAAAATAAAATAAATAAATAAAAAAAAAGAAAAATTGTGTATGTAAATATTTAACGCATTAAGGTATAAAGTAAACAAAATTTAGTCTTACGACTCTAATTGAAGGCCGTTTAGGCCACCATGTAAACCAAACAAAATTTAAGATAAAAGAGTGAACTAATATTTTACCTTATTAAAAGATTAAGTATAAAAAAAATTATAAATCAAAATTAAAAACAAAAAACCATTTTGAAATTAATAAAAAAAAAATTATTTAAAGTGTTTAAAGTAAAATTATTAAGAGCTGAAACAGAAACTTCAAGTGTTTATTAAAATCATTTTAAATCGTTAATAAATTAAAAAGAAAAATCTAAATTTACAAAGTAAGTTTATTTGTTTATTTCCGCATTAATAAAATAATTTTTCAGTTTTCAAAAAAATTATTTTTAAATGAAATCAATTTTTTTTTTCGTTCGTTTATTGTTGCAACTTTAAATAAAAAAAATTGGTTTTTCATACATGAATTATTCCTAATTAAAAAAAAATATATAAAAAAAGTATCCATTATTCATACAAGAGAAATGCTTTATTTTTTAATAAAAATAATGAAACATTCTTTTCAAAAGCATTTGTTCAGTAAAAAAATACTAACATAGTAAAAGATAGATAACCGATAGCAAATGAAAATAGAAAGTAGAATTCTTAAAACAAACAAAAAAACAAAACCAGAAGGCATATTCTAACTGATAGTACAGATAAATATTTATTTTATACAATAAAATAAAAACAAGCTTGTTATTAAAAAAAATTTTATTGAAGAAATATATATTTAATTAGTTCACACAATTTAATATTTAATCAATATCTTTAGTATTTCTTGTATTTATTTATTATTAATTCCTTGTACAACTAGACTATGTCTTATTACAGTGCAGAATGAAAGATTCACAAAAAAAATAAAAAATATTTAGTTCAAAATTAAAAAATTTTAAACTGCTTAATAATTTAATATTTAGTCAATTCAACAATTTTTTTTAATTCACTAAATCAAATATATAATAATTTTTTTATAATTAACTTAAAATAAAAAAAAAAACATTGATTGAATATTTCTCCTCTATTGTCATACATTTGACAAAAAATTTTAATTTAATAACACTACCTAGCAAACATCCACTTTATGTAATTTTTTAAAAATATCACCAGAATTGACTTATTTTTATAACAGCTGTAGCACTTAAGTTGACCGTATATTATTGCAAAAAAGAAGGAATCTTTAAACGCTGGTATAAGTGTACATTTATTTGGTTGCTTTCAAAGAAATTCGATTTTGTTGTATAGTGTAATTAATGTAAGTAATAAAGTATATTATCGATATCCCATTAAATTATTTGTGTTAAGTTATTTGATATGATTTTATTCGCTATTAATTTTTCAGATTCAAAATACTTAGCAAATAATTTATTTAAAGTATTAGGATGCTTTAATTGAATGTCTACGAGTATATCTAAAGAAATTATATCATGCTCAATGACACATTTATTTCATTATAGAACATCATCAGTTATATTTAGTTAGTGTTATGGTAGCGTTATGCTCTTCTAACTTCATACCAAGTGTCATTTTAGCTGACGTTTTATTTTTAACAAGTGTATTTTTTTACAGTTACATAAGTTTGCATTGTAATAAAACAAAGAAGTAAATTTTTAACCCTAGAAAGTCATCCTTATTTTTTGTACACTAACGTCATCCTTCGTCATTTTGACTACGACCTATTTCAAGGAACTATAAAATACGCCGTGAGCGTATTCATATTTAGTTCTTTTTTAATCAAAAAATAAAGAAATTTATATATTTTTTTCAATTCTTAAATGTAAAATTAACATTGCAAAATATTCTTTCAATTGGCATTTTTTTAAACAATAGATTATATAACATAAAAGCTATATAATACGACACATCATCCTTCGTCATTTTGACTACGGCAAGAAATTAAAAGCGAAAAAAGCACTTACAACGCACGCAGTTCGCTGCACGTCTTTGTCCACCAACAGCTTGTTAGCGACTAACGCTATACGAAAAATAAGATTAAAACAAACAGAAAAAACTGGTTTTAATTCAAAAATAAGATCTAGGGTTAAAACCAATAAAACGGGCTTTACTGGATGGCAGATTTTATAACATTAACGTCTCCATTCTCCATGTTGCCGCCACGACTGGTACAAGTCACCATCTGGAACACTAATTTTCACAAATTTTTCATAGCATATGCGTCCGTATTTCGTTAATAACTCTTTCAATTTTGTTTTCCAAGGCAAATTCTCTAATTTATCGAGGCAGTCAAGCGACTTTACAAAAGCCAAAAGAAAATAATCCACAATAATAAGTTATCTACGTCGACAAAACAGAGACAGTTGACAGTTTGCTGCACAAAGTTTGTGAAAATTTTTTATAATTGAAAACTTTTTTAATTACAAATAATTTTGGACATCTGTAAGGAAAATTTATATTATTAAGCTTTATAATTATAGCTTATGTTAAGTTACGTATTCTAGTTACGATGTTGTTTAATCTAACAAATTTAAATCTCTCCTAGTTAATGACACAAATGCCGCCGATGAGAAAAAATTGATTTTTTCGAAAGCAGTCTAGTGTCTAGGAGTAATATCAAGTTTTGTATATTTCAAATAAAATGGACTTGGCTGACTTTCACTATGGAAGTGTTATGGGACTATTAAAAGTCAAAAATATGCACTAAAGCGTGAATAATGTACGTAAAATATTCAGTTCGATTAATACACACTTGAAATTACAACAAATAATTATTTTGTAAAGTTGTTGAATTTTTTTTAAATTAATTTTTCATTTTTGAGACAAGTTAATAACAACAAATCCTCTTGTTTTTTAAAAAGAAAAACTTTTAGAGCTTGTAAAGTTGTAGTTCTTTAAAATGCCCAAATAAAACATATTTTCCTTATTGTTACAGTATTATTATTGAGATTTAGGGCTCCAATAGCCAATTATTTTATTCAGTCAGAGCTCCACTTTTTCCCTACGAGAGCCTAAAGTTGAGATTTTGTCATGTAGGTCATATAAGATGTATCTTACACTAATGGTATCTAAGACTACATTGCTCGATAATTAAAAATGTCTTACTTTAGCGTTTGCTTAAAACTTTTAAAGTAAACTGAACTTTTAAAATAGTTTATTTTAGAAATTTTAGTCGAACAATATGTGAAAACGTAAATGTTTTTGGTTTTTCACTTCGTCAAAAGCCCAAAGAACTTTTCCAAAAATAAAGTAAAATACTTGCTGCTGAGTTTGAGTTAAAATCAAAAGCGGGAACAAGCCACTTGTTCACTGTGCCCAAAATAGATTAGAATTATTCATCAAGAAAATACGGATTTCATTATGTGATTTGTCCGCCACGTCAGACGGTTAAAGGTAGTGATGTCCCAAGTAAGGAAAACGGATCCAGATTATATCATTGCAGTAACACTATATGAGTTCTGTTGTCTTTTCGCCATTGTTAAATAACCTGCAGAAAGATGCCAAAACCTTTATCTCAGATTTACTACTATTGATAATATTCCATACAAATGAATTTTCTATTTGATTTTAAATTATTGATTTGAAGATTTAGAATTTTTTCTTATGAAATACTCGTAATTAGCACGTTTTTGCAATTTTTACCTTAAAATCGCTTAGAAATTTCACTTCCAATTAAATCTTCTTATACTCGTTATTGCTAAACAAACAAACACAGACATCCTTTGTAAATATAATTAAATGGAACCAGCAACATAAAATTATCTCTGTTGTTGTTTTTTTTGTCTTCTGGTATCCATTTTCTGCACTGATTAATGAAAATTTTTTTAAAATAATAATTTGCTTTATTTACAATTTTATGATGTTTTTTATGCTTGCCTCCGCCTTTATTTTTTATGTTTATTTTATTTTATTTTTTTTTAATATTTTTACTCTTTGGCTGGCTATACAACCCACCATAAATGACTTTCAGTACTAGAACATACGTACGTGTTAGTGAAATCCCTGCAATTTAAGCTGGCAAAGCAACATCCAACTGCACTGCACTTAATGAATATGTTTTCTTCTAATGGTTCTATAGTTTCCTGTTTCTATCTGTATGCTAGACATTTTTTGTTTTATCTGTGTAATAAATAAAAAGGAAATAAAACTGAAATCAGGGAAGAAGATACAAGTACTAGTACTCACATAATTTTTGTATGTGTTTATTTATTTTTTTTTTCATGATGCTGCTTACTAACTGGTACAACAAGTCTTCTATCTACACGTTTCATTGACTAAAACATCAATGTCAATTACATCATGTAGAGATGAAAGTGAATGAATGTGAATGTGAAAAATGAAATACTTTTAACATTAAGAAGAATATTGGCAATAAAATGATGAAAATTTAAAAGCACTTTTTCTTATTCCAGAGTTTTCTTATTTTCTCTTTTTAAATTCATGCGAAATGCGTAACATTATTGAAAGAAAAATTATGATTTCCTTTACGGAATTGGTTTTTAATGTTTTTCTTTCTCTTTTTTGGTGGCATGTATTACAGCTAATGGACTTTGATTAAGTGTTGGCATAAAATAAATTTAAAGGGAGAAATGTTGATCTTTGGTTTGGCAAAATGGGAAGTTGTTACATGATGTTTGTTTGTATTTTGCTTTAATTTAATTTAGATAATTTTTTTAACATTTCAAACATTATTCTGATTAATATTTAAAGAATAGTTTTTAGTAAAAGTTAACTTAAAGTTGATCGGAAGAATAATAAATATTAAGCGTCACTGATTACTTAAGTCAGTTGGTACTATTAAAGTCCGAAATTGATTTAAAACTATAAGATAAATTCTTAGCCTTAAACAGCGTTTTCAACTTTTGAACCTCAAAAAGCGCCGAAACCAAAAAGAAAAAGAATTTTTTTACGCACTAAAAGTTTAATAATAATAAGAAATTCATACGCTTGCTTAGTTTTTAAATCAAGACAATTATTCGAAAATTTTCGGAGTAGATAATGTTGAAAACTAGACATCTGCACAAATGTATTTTGCGTTGCACTTATGTGCTCTGCAGCAAGTGTATGCATTTGCAAGTACAAATAAAAATAAGTTCACATATCAGGAACAACAAAATTCACGAATGCCTACTTGTTTTAGATGTTCGTATTAGACATCTGCAACAAATAACTTTTTTGTATTTTTAAGTACATTTGCAAAAATTATATACGAGTACGTACTTGCTCGCAGAGCTCAAATAGTGAACTGCTATTTTTCATCTGCAAAAACCTTGTTCCGAAAATAGGAACACGAAAAAGCAAATAACTCTGGGATAGAAGTACTACAAAAATGAGAACTATATTTACGAAATACCAAATTTAAGTGCTACCATACTTCTTAGCACAAAATCGACAAATCAGTCAACAAAACTCGACAGATATTAATAACTCTGTTTTGTATATTATAAGCTTATAAAATATGAGGTTGTTAATGATAAATTATATTTAAATGTAACATATGTATGTAAAAATTTAATGTGTATCTATTTACATAACCCATGTCAACTTTTAGAAACGAAACCAAAGCACACTTTAATACTGTTGTTGCCAGTAATGCGATTCAATAACTTTTATTACGAACATTCGTATCGAAAAAACAAGTATTTATAACGATATTTTATCGAATTCGGTATTCAGTAATGTTCCGACAAAAATATTCGGTATGATAAAAATCGTTCTTTGCGATGATTATTAACTTTGTTGCAAACTTCGAATATTTTTGTTGGAAAGCTACTGAATACCGGATTTGAAAAAATATTGTTATTCTTGTTTTTTCGGTACGAATGTTCGTAATAAAAGTTACTGAATCTAGACAAATAATGAAAAATAATCATTTTTTTTATGGCCTATTCAGCGATATCACAACTAATTTTGGTACATTGTTTTTCCTTTTAATACAAGTGTGCTTTAGTTTCGTTCGGTTAGGTTTTCTTGTAGCTGAACAGCCAATTAAACTCCCTCTCTTGCTCTCTCTACATACGTCCTTAATAGAGATGTACGAGTATGTCACTATGAATCGTAAGTACCAAGTTCATTTGAAGTATTTCAGATTTCTACAAATAATTTAGGAGCATACTCGTGTATTGCATAAGCAAATACGAAAAAATGCCAATTTTCTTTTTTAACAAATAGAACCAACCGCTTTCAAGTAATGCTATTACAATATATATATACATATGTTGGACACTGGAGGCAATTTCAAAAAACGAAATAGAGATTTGGACAGTTTTCAGTTGCTCTGGTTAAACATTGACTAGAATTTGTTCATTAGTGATATTTCATCGTCATAGTAATGTTTTAATTGAACCACAAAAAATTAATCAACTGATTAATATTTAATTGGTTCAATTAAAAATTTTATTTTAATTAAAATGTTTAATTAGCTTACAAATTTTTTTTTTGTATGGTGTCACTTTTCAAAAAATTATGCTGCTCTAACCGATATAAACATGGTTACACTTTTTTTATTAGATTTTTATTAAATCGGAACAAAATATTAACAACCAATTTCCACAGAATACGGGGGCAAACTACCGTACATTAAACAAATAATTATTTTACACAAATTATTATTTTTAATATGACTGTTTCAGTAGGGTGCTGTTTAATAAATGAGCTTGTGTTGCTGTGTCACTCCTGAACTCACAAAACAATTTTATCTGTTTGTATCTATGCCAAAATACTTTTTTTAACATTTTTATGATGGCTATAAAATTTTATCACTTAAATTTTTTTTCAGAATTAATAACCATTTTTGCCCGTTTTTTTTTTGTGTTGTTATTTGCTTTTGTTGGCTGCTGACTATTTAAAGGTCACTGGGGATCTTAAAAAAAGGATTTTTATTTTAAACATTAAAAATAATATCCTAAAATATATTACATTTGCTGTTCATCTTTCTATTATATGTTTGCTAGCAACTTTGTTGAAAGCTTGAACAGCCAGCCAGTCACTGTAATGCGGACAATATAAAGTTTCCCATTTGAAAGATATTACAAACACAACAAGCCAAACAAATTAATTATAAACCAAGAAAAAAAACAGTTTAATGAACCAATTAAAATATTTTTAAAAATAAGGTATGACTGGACTTCCGGCGTTAATTTATTGCAAACTTAATTTATTTTTTTTATATTATATATAAGAATTTCCTTTGAGCCATTATGCAACCGTTAAAATTATATCAAGAAAAATTAAGTATGAATAACAACGAGCAGACATTTATGGTTATAATTGTTTTGTTACAAAAAAAAAACAAAAAAAAAAAAAAAAAACATGTTTTCAGTTGGCTTTTCTAATTTCTAAATGAAGTTAAATAGTTTGAATGTTTTCTAACCGACAACAGAGTTCGAGGGGAAGTCAACCAGTTAGAAAAGTAATATATACTCGTATATAATGCAGCAAATGAACGAGTATCAATTGTGTATGATTTTAAGACAATTTCCCCTGTCACCTGATTGCAAAAAATTATTTCAATACACACTTGTTTAACTGCTGGCAAGTTAGTGTGTGCTATAGCTATAGCAAGCAATACCAGTATGCACATGTTACAACCATATTTGTTGGATTGCCAGCCACACTTGGTTTTATGCTTTAATTAAGTCAAACATACAATGTTGTTGTGCTTTTTCTTAAACAAAAATCACCATAGCAAAAGCCACATAAAAATCTAGTTGCAATTTAGAGATGTCAGTTGGAAAAATAGAAATAAATATTAAAACAAATGTGTGCTTTAGAAAACTACTTCATACCATTATGCCGGTATTCTGTTACATCATGTCAAACTTATTTAACATAGAAAAGAAGTGAGTAAAAAAAATTGCAAAAAGTAAAGTAATTAAATTTTTTGTTTGTTATTACATTGACAAAGAAAAAAAAAAGAAAACTAAAGCTGTGTTTAATGCAACAATAAACTTCTTAATAGACATCACGCCAAAGCAAGATACTGACAACGTCAACAATAATACGGAGATGTGCAAGTGTGCCATATTTGACTCACTCACAAGCATAATTTTTTAGCCTCTTTTAAATTTTTTTAATTAATTTTATGTTTACAAATTAAATTTGGCCGCAATGAATCTTATATTATTTTCAGTGCAATAGCTAAATGTTTATATTTTTAAATTTGTTGTTGTTAAATATTAAAGAGCATTAATTCTAAGAAAATCTTTGCAATGAAAATGCGAAAATAATTTTTAATTTGATTGTTTCCAGTAATATTGAAAAAAAACCGACAAACTAATTTTAATTTTTGCCAAAATTTTTTTAAATAAATACGATTTCAATTCAAATTACAAGAAACAACCAATAAAAATTTAAAAAGTCTCTTATGGTAATATTATTTATATATTCATACTTCCCGCAGTTTTGAGACAAATAAGGTTTTAAGCACAATTACGTGAACATGTACATATGCATAATCATGCACCTGAAGACAACAACAGCAGACATATTGGTGTCGTATGCTGTAATTTTACCTACACAAACAGATGCTTAATCGACTCCGATATCTATGAAAATCCAGACTATATATACGCTATAGCTTGGCAAATAAAAAACTGATCATAATCATAAACTGATACTCGTATATACAGACAGAAAGTTATGAGAACTGAATTTGCAACCAGTTGAAAACTCAGTTATGGTAATCTAATTTTTTAGTTGTAACAATCGAAATGCGGTAATTTATTTAGTACCCTCAATAATATTATGAGCTCTATTACTGAAATACATTATTACAACAGCATTTTTGTTTGGCTAAAACTATAGTTCTAACAACAGAAGTTTCTTATTGTACTCTTCTTACTTACAGTGAAGGGCTGAAAGAATTGTCATATTGATTTCATTTGTAATGATATCAATTAAGTATTTAATCAGTATTGGCTATACGAAAATGTACTAATCCTCCAAATTTGCTTATAGAAAAAATAACAACAAATTTGGGTACTTAAGCTGAAAGAAAAATGTGGCATAAATCCATCAAACTGTTTTCATTAAAATTGTTTAATTGATTCAATGAATAAATAATGTAAGTGTATTAACAAAATTACTTCATTAACTGAATGAATATATAAAAGCGAAATTTTAACTTTTTTAGGTTTTAATTTTTTTCTGTCATTTAGCTTCGAAATTTATAATTTAGCCTCTAGCTTTTCCCTATTTTTTTTTTTTTTTTTTTTTGATTTCACAATAGCTAGTAGTATATAGTTATGTGTAATGCTTTTTTAATAAAAACAAATTATACATAAACTATTGGCGTTTTCTTTTCAAGCAAAACTGTTGCTTATATTCTGCCATCCAAGAATGTTTGCTTTCAAAAAAATGTAATTTAATATAATAGTTAAAATCAATATTACGTTCTGTTCTCAACATGTTTCATATAAAAGATGCAAAAATAGTACATGTTTTGCACTCAACTAATAAGGGAGGGTGAGATACTGCTCTTTTTTACAACTATGCAACTACTTGTTTATACAATTAAGTAAATTATTTAATTTGCACTTATATGAAAAACTAGATTCAACATTTTTTCCGTCAAGATATTCTTCATAAAAATTCATTACTGGTCACTTTTGAAGCAAAAATTAATTTTTTTTTTTATTTTAAGTGCAAAGTTTTTTTTGGTGTCAGCTGTTTATCAGTTGTGTTAACGTAATTAGATTTCGCAAATCGCTCTAAAAGCGGTAAACATATAAAAATATTGAATGATAAACTTATTTTTGTTCTATTGAAAACATAAAAAAGACATCACTTTGTGCAGTTTTAGGCAAACTGTTTAAAATATTACATAATTTAGAAGCAAAATGTTTTTTGAGAAAAGAAAACGCCATAAGGCTGAAAAAATGTATCTCCGAACACAATTATTCTTGTTTGTTCAGTAAACTGCAAGGTTGAGTTAGATTTATTTTATATTTTGTCTGCACAATCTTGAATTGAGTTCCTAAGACTTTTAAATTTTCAGAAAAAGTCGCATTGCTTGTAGAAAATAATTTTCATATTTTCTTTATACGGCAAAATATTACCGAAATTATCTAAACTAATATTTTGAATAAAATTTTGAAATGTTTATTTCAGGAATAAAAAAATTTTTTTGCTGCTTTATAAATTTATAAAAGTGCCCACAAAAAACTTTTAGCCACTTGAAGTTTTAAAACTGATTTTTTCTCTTTGTAAAATGAATCTGCAGAAAACTGCAGAAAACTACTATTAAAAAATCTTTTGCAGCTAAAATTTTGTTGTAAGGAATTCCGCATAAATAAAAAAAAGACATTCATAGATTTGATGAATTTAGTACTAAATTTTTTGTTTATGACGTTAGTTAATTTTAGTTTTTGTTTTAAGGGTTAGTCAAATAACTTAAAAATAAAATCCAGTCAACGAACGGCAGTACAGTCTCTGTTATTAAAGTTCGAATGCACAATCTTTAGTTAACTAGTGGTAATGGTCTCAGTAATAAGAATTGCTTTAGGGAAGCCACAGTTAGCAATTAAGTAAGAACTGTAAATTGAATGAGTTGAATTTGAATTTTCAGTCTTTTCCTTTTTTTTTAATTTTTTAACTATTTTTTAATTAAGATGTTTTAACTTTAAAATAAAAGTTTTACAATTTTTTTTGCGTTTGGGTGAAGAATTATAATTTGCCATAAAATGCTACTTTTAAAATTTTTTAAAAATTCTTTTCTTTATTATGATTTTCAAATTTAAATCGACAACAACGGTTTGAGAATTGTTTAAAAAAGTAATTTTTTTAGACATTTATTTCTTAAGATTCGAATTTATGGACTTTAGTTACCTAACTGGTTTAGCCAATGTTATTGTGATTACTGAACCCATAATCAGCAGTTAACTAAAGATCGTGAATTCGTGCCTAAGACATTTACACACTTTCAAAGAATTAATGTTTCTCCCCACACGTTGCCTAAAAATATTTGTAAAGTCACACGCTCAAAACACTCGTCATCATTATGTGATTTAACAATTCAAGCATTAACAACAGCCACTTGTTAAGACAACAAGCAGCTTCTGGAAAAAGCAAATAAGAATAGCTGCATCTTTAAATAAAACCACTAACAAGAACCTGTTGACCTGAACCCAAAATTAAATCAGTTGTCTTTTATCTGTGCCAATTGCTTTTCTCTGGCACAAACTAACTTATCAGTGTATTTTTATGTTTATTTTTATTTGTTTCCTTCATTTTCAATCTCCGTGTAGATTTAATTTCTTGTTTTTTTTTTCAATGTTTCTTTTTTGTAACTTTTTGTTGTAACACGCATCAACATCAAAATCATGCAACTACCAAAATAACATAAAACTGGCATACTTTTCGTTTGTTGTTTTTATTTTTGTTTATTTTTTGTTGCTGCCTTCTATTACAAAAAATTAAAAAAAAGCTTTAGAGCTCATCTCTTGTCTACTGTTTTATTTTGTATGTAGTGCAGTACAAATAAAAATATTTTTTTTTTATTTTTGTTGTTTTTGTATGGAGAATAAACAACTGTTGCACATTAGTTTGAATAAAGTGTGGTAAATTGGTTTGCATTTTGTTTATTCTTTTCTCTTTTTGCTGTGGGTTTATCTTTCAATTTTCTATCGTTGTAGGTATAAAATTTCTTTAAAGCAAGTGTTTCTTTCTTTTTATTGAGTTAAATGTTCTTGTTATTGTTATTGTTTTATATAATATTAAATACTTTGTTGCACAACATTGTAACGATACTTTCTAAATTTATAGAAATGCCCACAAAAGAGTTTTAATCGCTCGAAATTCTAAAGCTTTAACTGTTTATGTAAATTTACATACGCCGAATTGTTTGTTTTTTATTAATTAAAAAATATTTTCACAAACAAACACAAAAACTTTTTGTAATAAAGAAACCGGCACAGAAATTGTGGTTCATATTTTCTAATCAAATAAACCGATAATTGGAACATTCGACCTGTTCTGTAAACCAAATATTAAAAAAATTTTTTTTTTACAACGAATTCACTTAGTTGTCTGAGCCGAATTCACATAATTTCGAAAGTAAATTGAAGTTCTTATTATTATAATATAAATATATGACTAAAAAACAATTTTTTAATAAAATAACTTAAAAAACACTTAAATTTCTTCTAATTAATAAAATTAGTTCGATTAATAAAACAACGCTTTGTTAAAATTTTTATGGACATCATAACCAGAACTATTTTCTGGTTATTTTATAAAACAAAAACTTTATATTAAAAATAATTTTTTTTTGCAGTACACCAAATAAAAATTTTTTCGGTTTGAACAATTTTTTAGCTTTTCAAAACGATTTGATTTTTTATTTGTTATTAAAATTTTTGTTTAATTTGGTGTTAGCTTTAAAAAAGAAAAGTTAATTCAACAGACATTTCAAAGTTTAAATGAACCGATTAATCTAAGATATGATAAAATTTGCGGTCTTGAGAATTATTATGTAATTGGGGATAGAGAGAGAGAACAAATTTGCATCTGAAGTGCGTATGAATGTTAGTCCTTTCGACCAACACAGTTTACTTTTTGTATGGTAACTTTTATATCCCGTTAACTGTAGCTGATTTAGTTTAGAAGCTAATGCTGCTGAAGGCGGGTGCTTTATGTATGTAAAAAATACGATTTATATTTTTTATATAAAAAATGTTTATTGCAAATTTGATAATAAATATTTATCAAATTATTTTCTGACAATTAAAATATTTAGAACTCAAATCATTGCCAATGTGATTAAAATATAAATATAATAAGCAAAGTAAAAAACCTACATGTACTTTAGTTAATCGACATAATAGTTTTCGTAAAAGTTACGTAGTCGAAACGACTAACATTAGACTTATTGTAACTATTTTTTTAATAATTTTATCGACCTTAAATTTTCCTGGATTTCTTTACTTTTATATACGATTCATGACCTTAGCATTAAATAGTTACAAGTTATATTTTTAGCAAAAAAGGTAAATAATTATTACACTTCTACCAATGTAAGTCGTTTCGACTACCATTATTTTCTTTCTCGTTATCTCTTATTGATTTTTTAATTATAAAAACAGTTATTTTAGTTTAAAAGATTTGGTTTTAAGTAATTTTTGAAGTACTTAGTGCACTCCCGGTTTCTTAGATGCACTTTAAAATTCATGTTAGTCGAAAAGTATTAAAAATAGGATAGGTTATTCAGGGTTAAGAAATCAAAATTTAAATTTGAAAATGTCACTATTTGATACAAATATTTTGTCAACTGCTTTTGTTTTTCTTTTGTTTGTATGTAAAAAAAAACCAGCCCTAATATAATGAAAAGTAGCGAATGTTTAGAAAATTTTCTAAAAATGCTAAGTCGTACAACAATTGTCAAAATTTTCATATGTATTTCTTAACATATTGTTTACACATTAACATACTTTTTCTAATCCTAATTCTGATACTCAAAACGTAACGAATCGAATGAAAGCTTCAGTGTTGAAAAGAACAACAGCAATGAAAAATATAATATTTGTACTAACAAAATATTGTCATGTAATATAAAAAATTTTAAATATGAAAAAGTGAAAGTCAAACTGTATTTTGTTCATTCTCTTTTTAGTCGTCAACTTTAAAAACATTCGAAAAAAAGAAATACTACCATTCTTGACTTCAAATACTGAGGTTATTTTTTTCTGTCTTAAATAATTCAAAAAAGTTAACTAACATTCTGTTTTTACTCGATTGTTTGGTTTTATATTAAAGAATGTTTTTTTATTTTGCTTTCGAATAAATTTTTATTAGATTTCATATACAATCATTAGAAATTTTGGATTAACATTATTACAGCATAAATCATTAAACCTTAAATGTGGAAAAACTCATTTACGACTTATAGAATTACCCTTAGGTGAGTTAATGTTTTAAGCTGATATGTTCAACCATCAAAGCAAAAACAAAAAAAAAATAAAAAATACCAAAATGCTGCAAAGGGAGGACCAGAAAAATTAAGATTATGTTTCTTTTGTCAAATTTTGTATCCATATTTTTCCAACACGGAAAATAGCTTCCGGTTACACTATTATAAAATCAGTTTACTTTAATATCTGGCATATATTAATATTGACGTGTATTATAGTGTCTATGAGACACTTTTGATGTTTAACTCAATATAGTAACGAAAATATTGGGCATATCGCAACAAAACTTCTTGACTTTTATTTTACATATGTTTTGTATAGTTTAATAAAAAATATTTAAAATACTAGAATTTCTTAATCTATTTTTTACAAGTCAAAACAAAAAAATGCAACATAAACTAACAACTACCAACTCCTAGAAACATAGCTTGCAAAAGCAGTTATTGCTCTCCAAATGAGACAAAGGTCACGACAAAATTTACAACGGCCTATAGTTCAGTGCATGCAGCAAGTTCTTCAAGAAAAAGCTTTACCAAATGTTACTAATTGTGTGACAAATAAATGCAAAAGATGCTATATGTGTGACCCTAATAAAAGTCGTATACTTAAACAATGCTGTCAAAAATGTTATAATAATGTTTGCAATGGACATGGTATAAAACTTTTGTGTGCAAACAATGTGTTTAATAGGCAGTCGAGCAGCTCTATGTGCATTGGCGGGCTATTCCTTTCGATCGAGATTGGTCTGGGACTGCTATAAGCTTGTCAATGCTTTGGCAGAGAGAAACATGGTTACCTTATTGTGGATTGGGTGCCGGGTCATGAAGGGCAATGAAATGGCGGACTATCTGGCTAAAAAGGGCACGTATAACCCATTCATAGGTCCAGAGCCATTCTGCGGGGTGACCAACAACTTCACTAGTGCCCTTCTACGCAAGGAGAAGAAACGAAGTTTACAAGACTGCTCGAGTTCCGAATTCGGCATACGGCAGTCAAAGAGATTCGTCAACCTTGAGCGCATTAGGGCAGATATTGTTTTGAACCTCAGCAGAAATGACATTAAACTCTACGTTGAGCTAATTACGGGCCATTGTAGACTCAACTATCACATGAGTAAAATCAATGATGATGACTCTTTTCGTTTCTGTCACGTAGCACAGGAGACATCGGAACACATTCTCTGCGAGTGCCCAACAGTGGCAAGACGTAGAACAAGCTGCTTGGGTAGGGGGCATTGGTCTCAGGAGACCTGGGCAAGATTATGCCTATAGCAATTACGAGAGTCTCGGATTGTAGTTAGGAACTGGGCTGCACGATTGATCTTAAAGGTCGCGGTGCGATTATAACCCAGTGATAATAATAATCTGTTTAATAAAAAATTTCTACTAAATTTACTTTTTCTTTAAAATTTTCAAGTGTGTGTTTAAGAGACACATGTTGGTAGGATTTGTAATATTATATGTCGGTATAATTAGGGGACACCGAAAAATATTATTAAAATAATATTAACTATTTATTTTTTAGCTGTGTACTGTAATGTATTCTATTCATTCATTCCACACTGTTCTCATTTTCAATACCATAACTGTGACTTGTTGTCATTTCTTTAGTTTATTTATGAGATAACTTCTGAAAGAAAAATAAAAAAATAGAAAGAAAAACTTTTCTTATGAAATTTATTTAATAGAAAGAGAAAAAAGGCAAATAAACCAAGTTGTTAAACAAGACAATTTTTTATGCAACATTTTTGGGTGAAATCATGATTTACGATGTGTTGTTAACTTTTACGAACAATACCGTTAGCTAGTCTTATGGAAAGAGATGGTGGTGTGGAAACAAAAAAGAAAAATAGGTAACGTTTAGTAGGCTTGAGAAAACACTCTACTAAATCATTGCTAAAATAACATAAAAATAAACTGTTCTAATTAATACAAAAAAAAAAAGTTGTAATGAGTTTGAATAACTATTTACTACACTCATACAAAAACCATTTATTCAGTTAATGAAATATTTTCGTGGATAGTTTTTTTCATTGTAGGAATGAATTATTTATTAATTTTAATTGATTTAAAAAGTCTTTCATTCTCCAATTTATTTCATTTTTCAGCATTTATTATATGAGTTGTTATATTTTAAAATGGTTTTTCAAAATTAGTTAGTTTGAAAATTAGTTAGCGGGAGTTACATGGTAAACTTATCTTGCTAAAATGACCGCTAACACTGTATTTTTTAAGTGGACTTTTACTACTTTCAAATATAATGAAGTTTAATAATTTGAAAATTTTATTAGAATTATTTTACGTAAGTAAAAAATTAAGACAATATTTTTTGTGGTATTTTTTAACTCTATAACTCTTCATATAACGGTATTCGAAGAGACAAATTTTTTCTTAGAAATATTACCCAAAAGAAGTGTTTTTGTGGGCTTATTAATTTTAAGTTCAGGTTATGAACTGTTTAAAAAAAACACGATTGTTTTAGTGAGTTGATCAAAATATAACTAACTTTATTTTTCATCTTTTAGTTCTTATATACTAATTACAAATATATTTTATTGAATTGTATTTTTATTTATTTTATTGCATTTTCGTTAATTTAAATGAGAACGGAAATGCAAGAAAACAATTCTTAAGAAGAAGTCTGGGTTTAATAATTTGTTATAATTTAAATAATTTTTAATAAAACAATTCTTAAGAAAATAAATTATTAGGTGTGTAGTTGTTTATTAATTTTTCGTAATTGCATTTATTTATTTTATTGCATTTTCGTTTATTCATATGGGGACGGAAATGCGAGAAAATAATTCTTAAGAAAAAGTCTGGTTTTAATAATTTGTTATGATTTAAATAATTTTTAATAAAACAATTCTTAAGAAAATAAATTATTAGGTTTGTAGTTGTTTATTAATTTTGCGTAATTGCGTTTATTTATTTTATTGCATTTTCGTTTATTCATATGGGAACGGAAATGCAAGAAAACAATTCTTAAGAAAAAGTCTGGATTTAATAATTTGTTATGTTTTAAACAATTCTTAAGAAAAAGTCTGGATTTAATAATTTGTTATGTTTTAAACAATTCTTAAGAAAAAGTCTGGATTTAATAATTTAGTACTTTATCGATTTTGCATTTTTGTTCGCATGGGAACGGAAATGCGATTAACAAATATTACTTTAAATTATGTTATTCATATGTTTTAGGGGAGTGATGGGAGATATTATAACACCCCCACCGTTAGTCTGAGGCTCCGCCGAGGAAACAATAAGGGTTCTTGTTTTAAGTGTTTTTACATAGATTATGATAAAGATAATAATTAAAATAATAGAAATCCCCATGCTACCACCGGTATTTATCAAAGTGCTTTTTAAAAATTTATTATTAACAATTTTTATGGTTTCATTAAAATGTATATCCTTAATATCTAAGTCAGTAAGTTCAACATTGTCTTTATTTATTTTTAATATAAATTTTTCCAAGATAAATATTTCTCTTATATTTACTTTAAAATTTTCATAAGTCTTTAGTTTTGTTTTAACAACACAGTTTTCAAATTTAATTAAATAAGTTTTAAATTTTTCTAGTTTATATGGATGTTTACAGTTAGTTTCAATTTTATCTTGATAGTGTTTGAATATAAGTAAACCAGGGTAAATTTCCCTTTCTTCTGAGTCTTTTGTTAATTTCATGTTACATTTAGGTTCAAGATTTTTGACAATACTCGTTAGACAATTATCATTTATGTTTTCCAAGTTTTTATATTCCAATGTGTTTGATTTATATACTTCGTTCTTTTGAATAAGTACAGTGCTACTGTTCAGTAATAAGGTTCTATTTCTATTATCAGGAATTGGTTCAAATACTACTTCTGAAAATGATTTGTTCAAAAATCTTGGAACATTCAATGTTAATACTATGAAGTTTTCTTTATATGCTAGAGATACTTTTGTCTGAAGATAAGATTCTATATTTCCTATAAAATTAAATTCTTCCTCTGTTAGTATATCTGAAGGAATTATCCCTAATTTTGAATTAAAAATAACGTGTCCAATTTCGTTTACATGGTCCATTAGTAGGTTAATGTCGTTATTAATGCGGAAAACGTTCTGTAAAAATAGGGTTTCGTCTTCTAAGTTGAGAATTCTATTCTGCGTCTCTGTCTTGAATCTGTTTACATAGGTCTGTATTATTTTCTGCTGGCTATTTATGTGGTTCGTAATATTTGATATCCTGTTTGACATAGAAGTGCTTAAATATGAGACTTCGTTTAACGTTGTCATTGTGTCTCTGTTATTTTTTTCGAGGTTTATAATTTTGTCGAAAATTTGTTTTTCGTCGTCACTGTCCATTGTGCCTACCATAAATTTTAGTCCTTTGCCTATTGCGTTCACCAATCCTCTTCTTTGTCTGAATCTAGGTGTCAAGTTATTTATCTTTGTCTTACATATTTCCATGTTCTTATTCACGCTTTCCAGTAGTGGAGTGATGTTTGTGTAAGTATCCGAAAGTTTATGGATATTATCCTGTAATAAACTGGCTGTTTCCATATATTGCGTAGTATTGATGGCGTGAATTATCCTAATGTATTTATCGATGATTTCTACGTCTCTTATCTTAATTGGTATATAACCATGATTGTCAGATAGGTCTTGGATGTCGAGGTATTGTCCGTAGGTAACTATAAAAATAGTCGTCAGAAAAATCCAAAGTGTCATCTGGAAATGTTGTATATTATATATCTGTATACTCAGGAAAATATTACTATTTAACTTTTATTCTAGGGTTATCCCTATCTTGAAATTTCTTACTTCGTCTGATATGGGTTTTATAATACTTGTGCCCTGTCTTAACGTTCTCGACGTGGTCGTCATCGATTTTCTTACTATCTATCTTCCTGTATTTCCTATGGTTTTTACCCCCTCTAATCTCTTTGATATAATTTGAACCATCTTCTATTGTCAGATCTGTCCTATCTTTATTCAATTTGCCTATGTATTCTTCTTTTTTCTTAGTCATCAAGTCATGAATCTCTGTATATTTCTCCTCATTAATTTTTCCATTAAGGAAATCAATGGGTCTGATCTTCGTTGTACTATGAATTGTATTGTTGTAGTATCCTATTATCCGCAGAATTTTCTCCTCTGTTGTTTGTTCTTTATTCTTTTCATCGTGCCTTAAAAGCCTTATATGCTCATTTATAGTGTTGTGTAGACGTTCTATATCCGCATTGGAAGTGTGGTTACTACTTGAGGTAAAGTGTATATTAATATTTTCTTCATTGAGGAATTCGCGCATTGGAATGGCCTTAAACCCTAGCTCGTTGTCTACAACTATTTTTCCTATCTTACCAAATGTATTTATGTACTGTAGTAGTTTAGTCCTAAATTCTGTCCAAGTTCTACTGCTTATCTTGTATGCGACTGCATGTTTTGTAAACTTATCTATTATTGTCATAAAAAGTTCCTTTTTCAAAGAATAGAATACGTCTATATGAGCTATTTCTCGAGGTTTGAGTGGAGTTTCACTGACTCTAAATGGTATTTTAGGTGGTCTTCTATCATACTTTTCAGTGGTGCATACTTCACAATTGTTAATGAATTGTGTTATTCTTAATTTTAGGTAGGGGTTGTATATTTTGTTTTTTAGTTCCCCGTAGACAGCCTCTATTCCTCGGTGATTCTTACTTAAATGTTCCTTTTCTATAGTATCCGTCAGTTCCTCTTCGTCTTTGATGTCTCTAAGCAACTTAGTGCATCTTATTATCCTAAATTTATCATTATTTGAAAAAAGTTCCAAATATACGTTCTCCAGGGTGTTAAAAAATTCACTCTCTATATAAATTGCATTCAGTTGGTTTGGGTTGAAATGATTTTTCAAAAGAGAGATTGAAGTTTCCCTGTCGAGTTTCTTAATTCCTATTACTTTTCTATTATTCTTAAAGACGTTCTCATTCTTTATCCTGGCTGCACCTGAAGAAATTTTCTTAATGATGATTTGGTTCTTAAACATGTTGATAGGGGATTCCGTTTCGTTTATCTTAAGCACCTCTGATTCCAAAGCATTGACGTTAGCAGATTCGGGTTCTATTCTTGATAATGCATCGGCGTTACTGTTTTTTATCCCTCTTTTATAAACGATTTTATAATCGAACTCAGAAAGTTTAAGCCTCCATCTTACTAATTTGGAGTTTGGCTCCTTAATTGAAAATAGCCATGTGAGAGGTTTGTGGTCTGTTTCTATTTTAAACTGTCTTCCAAAGAGGTATGGGCGGAAATATTTGGTAGCCCAGATGATGGCTAGAAGTTCCTTTTCGATAGTGCTGTAATTGCACTCATGATCGTTAAGAGTACGACTCGCGTAGCAAATGGGGTGGTTATCTTGAGAAAGTATTGCCCCTAGTGCAAAATTGCTGGCGTCCGTCGTAAGTGTGAATTCTTTCGAGAAGTTTGGATAGGCCAGAATTGGGTCGTGAGTTAGTAATGTTCTAAGTGTATTGAAACTGTCTATGTATTCTGGGTCATCAGTGTTCATTTTAGTGTCCTTCTTCAAGTATTTGGTCATGGGCTTAGCTATCATGGAATAATCTTTTATAAATTTCCTATAGTATCCTGTTAGTCCAAGAAACTGTTTTATTTGTTTGGGAGTTTTAGGCATTGGGAAATTTTTGACGCAATCTATCTTTTTAGGGTTAGCTTTTATTCCAAGAGGTGTCACTATGTGTCCGAGAAATTCAGTCTCCCGTTTAAAAAACTCCGATTTATCTAACTGTATTTTAAGATTAGCTTCTTGTAAGCGTTGAAAAATTAAGTTAATTGAATTAATGTGTTCCTGTAGGGAGGTGGAAAAGATGATTATATCATCTAAATAAACTAAGCAAATCTTGTTAATGTAATCTTTAAGAACATTATTCATCAGTCTTTGGAATGTCGCTGGGGCTGTTTTCAACCCGAACGGCATTCTAATGAATTCATAGTGTCCTCCTTCCACGGTGAAGGCGGTCTTATGAATATCTTGTTCCCTAACTTCGATCTGATGGAATCCTTTGGCCAAATCCAAAGTGGTGAAATACTGGCATCTTCCCAGCTTATCAAGGATTTCATCGATGTTAGGAATTGGGTACTTGTCATCTATGGTAACTTCGTTGAGTTTCCGATAGTCGACGACGAGCCTCCATTTGACTCTCCCACTTGCGTCGGCCTTCTTCGCCACGATCCAAATGGGTGCGGAATAGGGAGAGTTACTGTGTCTGATAATTTTGTTGTCGAGCATTTCCTGTATTTGTGCCTCTACTTCGTTCTTATGTATGTAGGGATAGCGATATGATTTGGTATGTATGGGTATGTTGTCGTGAGTTCTGATCTCATGTTTTATAGCGGATGTGAACGTTAGTTCAGTACCGTCCCGATAAAAAATGTTTGGGTATTTCCTTATTAATTTAAAAAGTTGTCCCTTTTCTTCAACATTCAGGTGCTCCGTTCGAATTTGTTCTGTCAGTGGTTTACTATTTCCACCTTCAATAGTACTAGAACCATCGTAGTCTACCTTCTGCGTAGTCAAATGATCGTTCTCAGGTAAGTTGATTATTTCTCTTCTGTCTTCCATTCTAAAAATTTCTCCTGCTATGATTTTTTCGTTATTCTTTTCAAAACACATTACGTCGTCGTTGACTTTACCATCTTCAAAAATCATTGGCAATGTTCTGTTGCCAAAAGTTATACTCCTAGTCTTATAATCTATGTTAGCATTTAATGGTCTTAGGATATCATTGCCTATTAAGCCATCATAAAAGTCGTGGAATTTTATTATGAAAAATTCAAGTGTGCCTATTGCTCCTAATTCTTCAAAAGTGGGTATTATAGCCTTTTTATTAACACAAAGTTGGTGTTGTAATGTTTTTATCAATAGAGGGTTTGTTAAGTGAATTCTTTTGGGATGACAAATCCCAGGATTTAAAATTGAATTTGTTGCTCCTGTATCTATAATTAATCGTATGTGTCCTAACTTAGTCTTAATTGTTATAGATGGTAATTTGCCCCTGAGGCTGGAGCCCGAAAATTTTCTGATACTTCCATTTTGCTTATGTCCATAGGTTCCGGTGGGTGTCTGAAGTTTTGCCTGTTCGGAATGAAAGGTGGGTTCGATGGGTTTTGATTATGTAGATTTCGATGTGGTTGTTGAGGGTGTCTGTATTGTCCCTGAAACGTTCGAGGAAAATTTGTTCGCTGGTCATTAAAAGGTTGTTGGTTATTCAAAGGTTGTTGTTGGTTATGTCTGAATTGTGTGTTGTTCATGGGTTGGTTCTGGAAATGTCTTCGTTTGTTTGGTTGCGAGTTATTTCTTTGGTGTAACTTATTATTGTCCGTCGAATAAGCATACCCGGCTTGGAACAGAATGTCCATGGCCTTTTCTAAATCTGTTGGGTTTCTGCAAAATAATATTGATTTCATGGGCTCTGGCAGCTTGCTTTTGAAAATGTTCAATGCGGTGTGCATATTATTGATTGCACTTTGTCTGGTGGCTTCATCTTCCCCTAATATGACTTTTAATTTATTATTTAGCCTATGTAGTTTACTTTTTATATCTTCATAAAATTCCACCGTATTTGTTTTAAATGTTACACTTCGTAGCTCATCAAAAAGCTCCTCACAGGATCGCCTATCCCCAAAGTTGTTTTGCAAAATATTCTTTATCTCTGGCCAGGAGACGGCGTGGCAGTTTATTTCGATAGTCTGCCTGGCTTTTCCTTTAAGTTTTGACTTGATTATGTCCGAAAATAGTAATTGTGATAGTTCGTCAAACGTGCGCAGATGTGGGTGTATCCTATCTATGAGTGTAGTGAAGATTTGTAGGTCCCTATGGTCCCCATTAAACTCTGGTAAACTGTTCAGGTATTTCAATGGGTCTATTGTTAGTCTGTTAACATGCTCTACTACCTGGTCTACCATTTTTGTAATTGTTGTTTTTCCTATTGGTTCTCTATACCCTAATATGTTTTAAATTTCTTTTCTTAACTAAATATTTCTTTTTTGCAATTTTTTTTATTAATGTTATTTGACGAGAGTATCTCTCCAGGATTTCAATATCCTCTTCTTTTGGAGTATACAAAATAATTCTCTCTATTTCTAATTCTATTTTAAATTTCTGCCTTATATTCATTTAGCACTTGCAAGATATTAGGTTTTATTTATAATTGAAATTGCATATATGTATATATATATATTCCTTTTTATACAGGAATTTTATAAAAAAAAATTTTCCTTTTTTTTTTTTTATAGACTAAAAATAAATCTTACTCTTAATGTTAATTTGGTGTAGACTGGCATCGAGGACTTCTGATTCCTTTGAGTTCTGGTTCTATCTTTAGTTGTTCTTTGGATGTGAAAAAATTTTTGAGTTTCTCTTTGAAGAGTGTTGTCACTTGATGGTTTAATTTTGGTGAAGAAAAAAAAATGTACTTGTTGGATATTGCTACTTTTATTATCCAGATGTTCTTTCATTTGTTGAATTAAAAATTTTCAAAGGTCCTTAGTGAGACATAAAACTTTTGAATTAAGGATATTGTTATTTTCCAAAAGTTTTTATTTATAAAAATTTCCACTTTTTTATTTTCCAAAGGTTCTTATTTATAAAAATTTTCCTTTTTTGAATTAAGGATTTTTATTTTAGTGAGACAGAATATTTATAAAAATTTTCACTTTTTTATTTTCCAAAGGTTCTTATTTATAAAAATTTTCCTTTTTTTAATTAAGGATTTTTATTTTAGTGAGACAGAATATTCATAAAAATTTTCACTTTTTTAATTAACGATATTTTTATTTTTATTTTCCAAAAAAAAAAAAAATTTGGAGTTTTTACCAAAGGATTTGTATCATCTACGATCTTTCGCAGGATGAATACAAACTTGGATTTGTTCACAGGTTTGTGCACAGATACCGCACTAGAAATTGAAATTTCGAGTTCTACCGCGTAGATGAAGAAATCTTTTGTTTTCCTTATCCTTTAAATATTGTTTTTCACTTTTTGAAACTTTATATTTGTTTACGTTGGGTAGGACTTGCGGTATCCTACCGACTGCGCCAATTTTAAGTTCAGGTTATGAACTGTTTAAAAAAAACACGATTGTTTTAGTGAGTTGATCAAAATATAACTAACTTTATTTTTCATCTTTTAGTTCTTATATACTAATTACAAATATATTTTATTGAATTGTATTTTTATTTATTTTATTGCATTTTCGTTAATTTAAATGAGAACGGAAATGCAAGAAAACAATTCTTAAGAAGAAGTCTGGGTTTAATAATTTGTTATAATTTAAATAATTTTTAATAAAACAATTCTTAAGAAAATAAATTATTAGGTGTGTAGTTGTTTATTAATTTTTCGTAATTGCATTTATTTATTTTATTGCATTTTCGTTTATTCATATGGGGACGGAAATGCGAGAAAATAATTCTTAAGAAAAAGTCTGGTTTTAATAATTTGTTATGATTTAAATAATTTTTAATAAAACAATTCTTAAGAAAATAAATTATTAGGTTTGTAGTTGTTTATTAATTTTGCGTAATTGCGTTTATTTATTTTATTGCATTTTCGTTTATTCATATGGGAACGGAAATGCAAGAAAACAATTCTTAAGAAAAAGTCTGGATTTAATAATTTGTTATGTTTTAAACAATTCTTAAGAAAAAGTCTGGATTTAATAATTTGTTATGTTTTAAACAATTCTTAAGAAAAAGTCTGGATTTAATAATTTAGTACTTTATCGATTTTGCATTTTTGTTCGCATGGGAACGGAAATGCGATTAACAAATATTACTTTAAATTATGTTATTCATATGTTTTAGGGGAGTGATGGGAGATATTATAACACTTATTCATACATTTGCACTTTGTAATCTAGCATAGAATCATTGCATTTTTGTAGTTTGCAGGGTGCTTACATACTTCGTTTTGTGTCTATAAAGTATTTTTTTTTTTGATTTGGCATATCTGAGCATTCACATTCTATTCTTTAATTTTGCTTTCTCTTTACGGCTAAATAAATTTAAAACCAAAATAATTTTTTTCTGTTGTTTAGAAGGAATAACAAAAGAAAATACCCATAATACGAGATGTGCGGTTGTATGTCAAAAAAAAAAAAAAAAAAAAAATACTAAACAGAATTCAACATTCTCAATGCAGTTTTTGATAGCCGTCCATGACCAGTCATACTCCATAGAACTTGAAGTTTTATTTTAAAGTTGCTTCTAAAAATGCATTGAGGCAATTGTTGTTTCGTACTGCACAACATTTACGCTGAATGGAACAAAAATTCAATACAATATTTAAAGAATCAACTTAAATGGCTCAAGCTAATTCATATATCTTCGCTAATAAGTAAAAATCGCTTCAAAATTTACTTGTTGCTCGTAATTAACTCAATAACTTTATTATTGTGGTTTAGGAATGCCCTAATTAACGAGATGGCAGTGAAAACAATCTGGTTACTACTATCGAAATAATTTTGTAAGATATATAAGAATAATATTAATGTCTGACTTATCATCATTGCCCAGGCCAAATGGCAATGCATAGGACAAATATTAAATAATTTTTGAGAATTCGAATATTAATTGCAACTAATACAGATAAAGCTAAAACTTAAACTAAAAAATTCGAGTAGGTATTTTAATAAAAAATAAAAAAATAATTGGTTGGGTGTTTGTTAATTTTTTAATATTTGAATATGCATACGAGTATGTGGGATAAATAGCTGAAAACTCAAGTTTTGATATGGTTTTAACCCCACTTATGTTTTAAATTAACAATCACAGTTTGCAATATATTCCGGAATTTTTTTTAAGTTCGAAGAAATAAGGGCTAAAATTTTTATCCCATTTTGCTACTTTTTTCAAAAACTTACTTTTAAGTAAATTGATATAGCATATAAACTTTTTTAATACCTTTCACTGTAAGCGATGCTAGTCTTTCTGTCTGTCTCTCTGTGTAGTTGTTGAAATCAACTTTCTGCAGTTCCTAGGCAAGCTACAGAAGAGTTTAACGTACCCATTTCTCAGTTGTTTCTGTCTTTCAGTTGGTATTGAAATTAGTTTTTGCTTATTTTGTCTAAAATAGTTTTTTCAGAAATGACAGTCGTAATGTCTGCTCAAAAAATCAAAACAATCCGTTAATAAATGGCAGAGAAAACTCAAAAATACTACCGAAAATTTCGTTTTTCCATTAATTTCTGTTTTATTTTTTTAATGAAATTATTAAGTCCGTAATGTGAGCACACACACTTTATTAACAAAAGCAAACATACATGAGAGGCCAGACATTGTGTCTTTTAAATCCCTTGTGTGCAATAGATCTATAAATACAGTAATCTTATTGCAGTTTTTGATTTTTCAAAATAAAATATTTATTTCAGCATAATGTTTGGTTAAAATTTATTTTGCAAATATTTGAAATTAAATTTAATTTAATATTCATATTGAATATCTTTCATAAATTGAGTAAAAATAACGAGGCAAGAACGAATTTTTTCATTAATGTCATTAATTTGAATTTCTTTATTAATTATTTCTTTTAGGATTAACAAAAAAATAGATGGTGAAAGAAATTTATTTTAATCAATATTTGATATTTTATATAAAATCTTTTTTATAATTTTTGTTGTGTTTTGTTAAATATTTAAGAAGAATGTGCAACATTAAAAATATTAATATTTGGCTAACATAGTGAAGGGTATGTAAGACTCGGTACATTGCTTCCATTAAATTTAAAAACCAATAAAGATCTATTTAAAAAAAATGGTTAAGCCGACACAAAATTTTTTATTAATTGTTTTTGTTAGTTCTAAGTCTAGAACGGTTCTGACCAAAATTATTAAAACCACAATATGATACAGAAGCTGGGCTTCCTTGGCGTGGTCCTTTAACTATCAAATTAAAAAACCAAGGAAAAATTTAATACGACATTTTACTATAAACAAAGCTAGAGCTATGAAACTGCACTCAAGTTATCCTAATTAAAAAGGAAAAAAAAGTTATTAAAGGATTGTGTCCCTTTAACCCTAGAACGTCATCCTTCGTCAAAATGACGACGCCCGATCTTATTTTTGAATTAAAACCTGTTTTTTCTGTTTGTTTTAATCTCATTTTTCGTATAGTGTTAGTCGCTAACAAGCTGTTGGTGGACAAAGACGTGCAGCGAACTGCGTGCGTTGTAAGTGCTTTTTTTCGCTTTCAATTTCTTGCCGTAGTCAAAATGACGATGTGTCGTATTCTATGAATTTCATGTTACATAATGCTTTGTTTAAAAAAAAATGCCAATTGAAAGAAGATTTTGCAATGTTAATTTTACATTTAAGAAATGAAAAAAATATATAAATTTCTTTATTTATTGATTAAAAAATAACTAAATATGAATATGATATTCTAGGGTTAATAATTTTTATATATTTTAATAGAAGTTAAGCTGAGATGAAGTGGTCTTCAACAAAATAAGAAATTTTAAAAAGGACAATATGGTATTCCGCTGACGAAGTTGCTTGTCAAATGCTAGTAATAATGATAAAATAAAACCGCATGAAGCATTATAAATCTTAAAGTGAAGCTAAAATTCTTATCTGAACAATACGAAAAGTTAGTAAGTCACATTGATTACACTTCAAATTTATGGTTGGATTCGGTTATGTTATGCAAAATAGTATGCTGTAGGTATCACTAAACGAAGTCTACTGTAGTGTAACTCATAAATAACAGTTGCTTGATAGAAATTCAGTTTTGCTTTCTTTAATTTCATTGAATTATGTAGTGTGAAAAATTGTAGCAGGCTATTAGTTGTACAAAGCAAGAGTAACAATATTTCAATACAAACAAAATATTACTATTTCGTGGCAACAAAAGTAAATAATTAAGTAAAATAAAAATGAAAGCATAGGTCGTCGTTATAAATTTTTAATAACTTTTGTAAAAAAAAATAACAAAATAAAAAAAAGCATAAAGTTCTTTAAGTATTTCTAGTTTTTATGTACAAAAAAAATTATATAAAAAAAGTTTCTTTGAACACAATAAAATAAACTTTTAGCTGCGTGTTGTTAATGATGGATGACAGGCATGTACTCAAAGAAAGATAAAAATTGTTTTCTTACTTCATCATCAATGCCGGCTAATCAAAAGTAGCTACATTTTATCAGTTTTTTTTTTAATTTTCTTTTACATTCAACTTATTTCAAATTGTTTATAATAGAATAAACAATTCACTACTTTGCTGGCAGTTTAAAAACTTCTTTAAGTAGCCGGCTAATTTAACAATTGTTGTAGAATGACTAGACTACGGGTTTTTTTAAATGCTTGGGATGATTCATGGAAAAATTAAGAAAACTTATTTTTCTATTAAAAAAACTCCTCGTCTTCTTTTTTTTTTCTTTATAGAACTTTAAAAACATTTAATAAAATTATTTTATGATTAAGTATTTTGAGCTTTTAAGGCGATTGTGCAAATTAAAAAAACTTTAGTAAATAAATAAGAAAAATTAAAAATGAATCTTATTTAGAAAGTAATACAAAAATATTAATGTAAAACTCGTGTGAAAATATAACGAAAATTTGAATTTCTTTAAAAGAATTTTATTTATTTACTAACAAACAGGTTTTCACTTTTAAGCGCTGCTTAAAAATAAAAAAAGACAATAAATTCAAAAGAAAGTTGTAGTAACATCAAACTTATCCAGCAACAGTGCAAAGTTGACAGATATCGATAGATTCAATTCAACAAACACAAAACTATCAAAAAAAAAAAAAAAAACAATAATAACCCTGCCCAAGAAATTTCTGATTCATACAATTTTCCAAACACATTACCATCATATTTGTTGTTACTGGTATTTGTGTAGCAGCTCTAGTTTTGGAGATTTTTCAAACTATACGCACTTAAAGTGACAGGTGATAAAAATTTAATTTGTTATTGCTGTTTAAATGTTATAGAACATTTTTGTGTTATTTGTGACAAATATACCTTTGAAAAATATCGTAAGTGTATCAGCGGCTTTGTAAAAACTGCGACAATGAACAAGTGGAAACGATTTGCTCTTAAGTTCAGTACAGCCATTATTTGGCGTGAGCCTAGTAATCTGCAAACTGAGAAAAGTGGTAATATCCAACGTCGCACACTGTCACGAGCTTGCCCATAAATGGGTAAAACCGATGTTGTTAATGTTTATTTTATTTACTTCTTTAAAATATATAAAAAATATTATTCAAAAATATTAGGTAGTTTTTTAGTTATTGTAACTCAAACTTAAGGCTTCTGTGCACCAAAGAAATTTAGTAGAAAAATTTTAAATTTTACATATGTTTTGTTATAATTGAACTTTAAATAAATTTCAGTAAATGCTGGCTTATTAAAAGTAGATTCTAAACAAAATTATGTAACTGGCTAGATACCAAAATATTTTTGACCACTCCACATATGGAGTAATGAAAAAATGGAAAATGTTCTTACAAATAAAGAACTTAAAATTTTCTCATGTATTTATTGTCAAATATATAAAATATGAACAAATTTTTAGACAATTTTAAAAAGTGTTTTAGCTCTTATACCAGTTTTACGCAAGGTTTCACCCTAATATTTGTACAATAAAAGAACGGACTTGGAATTATATCTGTGGTAATTAGGAAAAATAGATAAAGTCGAGTTAAGTAAAAATGACTTGTCACAATTAATTCAATAATTGCATAATTGTGAGGCTGGGATGATAAGGTGATATATTCCACAATTAACGAGATCTCTAAAAAAGCAACATTGTTTCCTAGAATCGAAATTATTTTGTAGCAATAATAGAGTGCTTTATAATGGCATAATATGACTTGAGCAATTTTTCTTTATTGCCATAGATATAAACTAAATCGATACACTTATGGCAATATATTTGTGTATTTGCTCATAGTTGCTACCATGAACACTACAAAACACCAAAAGGTCTTGCAATTACTAATAATTATCTAGGCTTTTTCGTCAATTTTCCATAGAAAATATTAAAAAATTCTAAATAGGAAACACATTAATAGTTTAATGTAAAAATCAGCTCTTAAAAGAAAGTATTCACAAAATAGTAATAAAAATAACATAAAAAATATTTTTTATGATTTAAAAATTTAACAAAAACACAATGGTCTGCCAGTTATTAGTACGAGTATGTAGTTAAAGTTAGGATTTTTGAGACAAATACTTGGTTTTTGGATAGACTTTAAAACTTAAATTGTGTGTTAAGTTAAGAGTAGAATATCTGACATTTACTTATCCATATCTTTCAACTTTAGGTCTAATCAAAAACTGTTATGTGGCGTATAAAATTCTAACTTTAGTAATTGGGGACTTACAATTATGAGTCAATATTTTTTTTTTTAATTTGTGCATAGAATTTTAAAACAGTTGAGTTAGATTGCACATTGAGGCAGTGATACAAAAAAATCATTTGGTAAATTCAAAAGGAAAACATCGGAAGACCAAAATGAGCCCATATCTATTTGTATTTTTTTTTTTGGAGGGACCTGTGTAACTTACATACGCACATATCAACTTGTCGTGCAGTATTAAGCTATCATAAGGATCACATTAAGGAGTTTAATTTGTTGATGTTGCAGACCAATACCGCTACTAAATTCAGCTAAGGTGAAAACCCAAAAAATAAAAAAACAGCCCTTTCTTGCTAAAGTCTGATAGTCCTGCTAATTTTTGTAGACAGAAAATGCTATTAAAAAATTTTAGTTTTTTATTTTTATTTTTTTTTTTTTAAAACCTCTTCTCTTTGTTTGGAAGAATTTTTTTCAAACCTTTTACCTGGTATTCAAAGAGAAAGTAAGTCGACCCATAAATTTCATTGTGACAAATTTATTTAAAAAATTTTTCATAATTTATATTTCACTCGAAAGCGATAAAAATATCAATACAATTAAAATTAAAATTTCGATTGATATTGAATGCTGTAATTGACCCCAGGGGCCTGTTTCACTAAACTACAATTCTACAAGTTTACAAGTTACAATCACAAGTCTCATTCTTACAAGTGCTGATGAATTGTGTTTCATTAAAATTTTCACAGCACTTGTAGCTTTTTTCACTTTTAAACTACAATTTCTACAATTACAATTCTTTTAATATATTGTGATACTAATTTTACAATTCTTATTTATTATTACTTAAAATGCTCAAATATCATATAAAATCGCAATATAATTAAACATAATTAAACATATGTGTGAATATATGTATTTTAGAGTACCCATGAACTATATGAAAATTTCAAAAGTTATTTTAAATACTTTTGCAATTATGGGTACTCCAATGTATATCGATAATTTGTTTTAACTGTTATCACACCACTAATCCATCAAAACACATATAGTTTGTGTTTAATTTAATTTAATTTTTGTTTTGTAATGACAAATCTACAAAATAAAATTAGTGTGGTGCGGAAGAGATAAAAATGGAAGAGTGGGACAGTTTGTTTTATTGCATATAATCACATATTTAAAAATATAAATATTTAAAAATAAACAAAATAAATAAATAAATGCTACTTAATATTAAAATTGTTTGATTTTGTGTTTTATTAAAAAATAGTTAAAAAATCACATTTTCATTAAATTTATCATTCACTTGTAACTTGTAAAATTTTTTCTGGGGTCTCCGTCGACTCTAACTTTTTTTTCTACAATTGTAAAAGTGCAAATTTAGTTTAGTGAAACAAAACCACTTGTAGAAGTATGACTTGTAGACTTGTAACTTGTACAATTCACTTGTAGCTAAAAATTTGTAATTGTATTTTTATGTAACACAATTATTCACAAGTTCACAATTGTACAGTCAAAATTGTAATTGTGAACTTGTAGTTTAGTGAAATAAGCCCCTGGTCTCATTTTGATTAGAAGCCTTTCTCTTTATATTAAAAAGTTTGTTTTAAAAACTCAAATATGGTTTCAATAAACAATGTGCAAAATAAATAGTTTGATTATAAAATTTTATTGCACAGAAAAAATATTAGGAACCAATTAAAAATTTTAATTAAAAAATTTGTTAAATCAATTAATTAAATATTTAATTAATTTTATATATTTTTTAGTTTAATTAAATATTTAATTGACTCAATTAAAAATTTAATTGATAAAACAAATTTTTTAATTAAAATTTTTAATTGGTTCCTAATTTTTTTTCCGTATGAGAAAACAATTTTGAAATAAAATTTTTTTTTTGACTATTTATTTGTTTGTTTTTAATTGAAAAAATTATTTTTTCTGTGTAGGAAAAAATAATTTAATTTTGCAATAATTCATCATTTAAATACTTAAATTTTAATCAATAAAATATAATGAATAGCAGATATTTGTTGCTTAAAATGTAGGTTTATTTCTAGCTTGAATGTACAACAAACAATTGTTAGTGTATTTTATAAATATTTTGTTCTTTAAAATGAGAAAACGATCAATATCAGCAATTTAGTTTTCATAAGCCTAACTTTTTTTACACATTAAAAAAATTATTTTATTACTCTTGTTTTACTATCTTCAAACCTCAACAGATAGTTATGGTTCAATTGTCGAGCATTTTATGTAGCATTATTTCTTAATTTTCATATTTTTATTATTAATTACAATTTGCAAATGCTTGCAGATACAGTTCCTATAGTCTACTTAAATATAATTTTATTTATTCAAACTTAAGAATTTTTTTAAGCAAGTTACTTTGTTCTATAGCAATTAAGATTTCTGTGTTTTCCAATTTCAGAAAATTATAATTAATATTGGCATTTTTTACACCTGTAAGTTCATTGTTAAAGATTTAGCCCTCAAAAGAAGTAAATTATCTTCTTTATTGAAAGCTTTATCACCTCTCTCTCTCTCTCTCTCTCTCTCTCTCTCTCTCTCTCTCTGGCATACACATAATTTTATTACCCACTTTAAAGCGTAAATACAGAAGATCATTTTAAGAATTATTATTATTTTTCTGGACAAACATCTTTTCATATATTCAAAGCACCTTTATGCTTATACGAGTGGGTACAAATTTTTATTATTGGTGTTGCATTTTAACGATTTTATCAACAAGCCATCAAACCACATACGTATGTAAATTAAATCTGATTTAACACCCTGTACCCTGTATCGGTATGTAAACTAGTTGGTCGTTTGGTAATACCACTACATTGACTTCTTTTCAATTATTTATGAATTTTTAATTGTTTTTCATAAAAATACATCATTAATATTCCACATATCACTTGTGACCACAGGTGTGTCACAATTCTTGTAAAAAAAAAAAGCACAAAGAGAAATATTCAAATGGCAGGCGAAAAATAATTCCTAAAATCAAGCAAATAAAAAAGATGACTGAACTGAGAAATATACACATACACACTCACATTTCATTGACAACACTAGTGGTAAGCAGTGACAAATATTGGTAGTTTTGTTGAATATTTTCAATGTATTGAGAGGAGTATTGAGGGAAATGTTTAAACGAGGATGGTTGAGAAACTTCTTAACTTGCACCTTTAATGTTTTGTTTCTTGTTTTCATTGTTTATTAATGGGCACTGTTATCTTGAAAGATATTTTTGCAGACATAATGGCATACATTTAAACATCTAAATTTGGCACGCTCTTGTCACCCTAAAAAACAATAAAACATTCCTTTAAGGACTGGGATAGTTGTCACACTTTTAGGCTAAACTGTTAACAGGCCATCTATTATTAAATTATGCCCCCCAAAGTGAATAATCCTATTAGGATTCAAATTTTTTAGTATTTGCTAGGCTTTAGAAAGAAATTTGAGGAAATTTAGTTTCCCAACACCCAGTCATATAATATCCTCTCCTTAAATTGACAAAAATTCTTTTAATTTATTTTTAATATTTTCGTTAATTTTTCAACTACCCTCCAACTCACTAAGCCTTAAATACACATGTCAATCCATGCAATAATTTTTACTTAAAAAATTAATGATAAATGTGTGTTTGTCATAACATTGCGACTGTTTTGCATTTTAATGTGTCAGATGGTCAATGTTTCTTTGGATTAGTTCTACGTTTTTATAAACTTTTCAATTTGCGTTTTATTGTTATCTACAAAAAAAAACCTTTTAAAAATAACAACAAAAATTATGGGTGTAATCGGTTAATAAGGAATGTTGTATCACAAAAATTATATAGCGGTTTAAAAAAGAAAAAGAAAAATTTTAATAAATAAAACCAAACCAATGCTTCAAACAATAAAAATTATTAATATAATTAAAGAAGTAAAATTCTTAAAAATATTAATATATTAAACAAATTTCTACTATGAATATCAGTGTGACATGAGCACCTTCTTTAGGTAGTGTCTATACCTGATGTATTTCTATCATAACAGGAGATATAACGCCGGCAGAGCAAATGTCAATTTCATATTAATAGCAGTACATAGGGGAAGACGTTGATGGAATTATATTATGATGAAATATATTTTATTATTATGTTTTGTCATTTAAAACTTAAAAAATAAGCTTCTTGTATAAGTACGATAAATTTTTTTTATTAATGCGCACATATAAGTTGTAAAATAATTATGTGGGCCTGTTTTAAGCAAAAAGTTGAAAGTAAACAAACTTCAAAATCAAATTCATAACTAAAATGACATTTGATATCAAGATAGAAATCATAACACTTCGATAACACTAATAAATGGAGTCTATACCTGGTGATTTTCTATCATGATGTAAATTTGACATTTAGCATGCTAGAAATACATCAGATAAAGACCCAGGGTTAATAAAAAAAAATTTAAATCCAGTCAAAAAATATTATTTTGGATGGCATCCATGGAAATACAAATGAATATTGAATTGAAATTACACTTTTTCGTGCTGGCAACCCAAGATAATGTGCTTAGTTTTATTTTTTATTTCGGTAAATTAGTTTTTATTGGCCATTCTCATTACTTTTTTAAGCTCTTTATGCGTTTCAAAAAATATTTAAACTCAAATTGTATTTTGTATAAAAATTACTAAAACAATTTTTACGACTTCATTGCTTGTAATACCGAAACATCACATAATTGTTTAGTGTACATAAAATTAGCTATTTCTACATTCCGCTTAATGGGACCCAAATATATAAAATATTTGCGAGTTAAAAATAAAATTCAATATAAAAGTTAAATGAACCAGTTTGATCTTAATCATGCGGTATTTTACTTAAATTTTTCGAGAATAAATTTTCCTATAAATAAGCATTTTCTTAAAAAATCATCAAATTCAAAAATTGGAAAAGCGCTGTACAAATTTGAATATTTAGCTTGGTATTGTTAGACTTACAGCAAAACTCATATAATTTTCTGAGTGCAAATGTCATATTCGTTAGGTTGACCTTTATAAAACAGAAGCTTTCTTTCATTTACTAATTGTTTCAAAAGGCTGCTGAAATAAAACAACGTTTTTATGATTATTTCTTTTAAATAAAATTAATTTAATTTAATTTCATCAAATGTAATGTTTGGTATCATTATGACTTCTTATTTGAATCATCATGTTTAATCAAAAATATTATGTTTGTTTACTTTATAAATTTTAATTGTTTACTTATCTCGAACTAAGGTGTGGTTTATTTTTTTATTTTAGGAGTTTAACTTTTGGTTGACTAGCCTTTTATGACAAGCCGACTGCTTTTTTCTTTTTTTGTAATTTTAATGTCAATTTATTTAACTTCTCTTTGAAAGCTTTCTTAATGAAATTCTTCATTTATTTTTAGTCTAGAACAATTTTAAAACTTTTCCTTTATTTTGTCGGCTTACCTTAAAGCAAAGCAATATCTAGAAAAATTGGTCAAAGCATTTGCTGATAACTTGGTTTTTTTTTATCTTTTTATATTCCCATACATAACATCCAATTACTTTATTAAATAAAAAACTAAACAGCTAATGTCTTAGGTTTTAGGCACAATAAAAAATTGAAACGCTGTACAAATGGCAAATTGCAAATACTTTTTTTAAGATTTAGTTTTTTGTGACTTTCAATAACCATTTTGTAATTTTCTATTATTCACAATTTCTTGAAATAAATAAAAATTAATTACTGGATTAGTGAAGTGAAAGCTTTTGATAGAATTTCGTTCTTCTTATCAACGTCATTTGTGTCACTAAGTGTACTTCTTAATACTTAATCGGCAAATATATAGAGAAGGTATACACTCGTGTATATAGTTATAAAGTTTTTACAGGTTTTGATGTCAACTTTTTTTTGGTTAATGGCATATGACTTTGCGATAATGTGATACTCGTACTTGTGTAATGTGGTGATTGCACATTAATGAAGGAGCGTAACCAAGTTAAATATAATTCTATGAAAGCATTATTTTGTGAAGTACATTTATTTTGCAAGGCAGAAACCAAATACTTTTCTTCACACCTGAAATTAGTTTTTTCTTGAACGTACATTTGAAAATTTTATCGAAAATAGTACTTTAATTAATTTGTTTAATATTTTGTCTTCCAAAATTTAAAAATTTTTTTTTGAAATTCGACTTTAAAAAAAAAATTAAAATAATGGGTGTTTCAGTAATAGTGCATTTTTTACATTTAGAGTAGTTTTTTTGTGAAAGTAGCAACTTGGCAGCTATTGTATTAAAAATGAAGCGCATTACGGAAGAATAACACTTTATAATTGTGATGGAAGTGAAAGTGAAGTCAATATACTTCGATGAAGTGCATTTCCATCTGAATGGTTTCATGAATACACACAGTTTGTTAATATTTGGGCTTAGCAAATCTTCATGCAATCTACAACTATCTGGTGCGGATTATGGTCAGACGTTACTTTTTTGAAGATGAGTGAGAAATTACTTTGACTTTGAATAGAAACATGATAACGGAGTTCTTGTGGCCTCAACTAAACGCGTGGATATGGAAAACATATGGTTTTAGCAAGACGGTGCCACCTGCCACACACCGAGTGAAACAGTCGATGTAATGCAGTACGAAATGAAAAATTGCACTCTTACTTAGACACCATTTAGTAGCAGCAAATTCGGCACTTACAAAACAGACTCAGTTGCCTCCCTCTGAAATTCTTATTTAAAAAAAGTTTCTTTAGAGATAAATTTTCTTCAGCCTTACTTTATGTACAATTTGTTTTTCAAAAATTAATATTATTTTTTGTTTAATTTCAATTATGTTGGTTTGCTAAATGCAATATTTTCCCAATCAAAAATATTGTTCACAACAAGTACTAAGAGGGATAGTAAGTTTCTTTAAATTCTTGGAATTAGAATTAAGCACCAAAAAATTAAATTTGTTAATTTATTATGTTTTATAAATTGTTTTCATAAAAAACATTCAATATATCAATCGTTTTATAATTTTTAAAGTTATTTTGGAAGAAGTTGCAGGCTAAATCATAAAATTTCAAAGCAAATAGCTAAACTGGCACCGCTGATCTTCAAAAAATGTAAAACTCAAGGGTCCGCCATTTAACGTTTTTTTTTTCAACTAGTGCTTATTTCGTGAATGGTAACACTTAGCTCATGTCTGATTTGACAGATAATTAGTTTTACCCTTCCGCTGAACGAATATGGTTGTGTATACGCTTGAACAACGCTGGGAAATATTGCGACATTACTTTGAAAATCATGGTAATGTTGCAGAATGTGTGCGAAAATTGCGTACAGATTTTGGAAGAAGAGAAGCACCGTCAGCTCCGTATGTTCGTTATCTTGTGAAAAAAGTGAAAAAAACTGGCATCCTCATCGATAAACCAAAGTGTGAAAAGCCAAAAACAGTGCGTACACCCGAGAATATTGCTGCTGTGGCAGAAAGTGTGCGTGAAGCGCCATCAACATCAATTCACCGTCGATCTTAACAATTGAACATTTCGGAGACATCGTTGAGACGAATTTTGCATAAAGACCTTGGTATGACGCCATACAAAGTCCAATTGGTTCAGGAGTTGAAGCCAATTGACCATTCAATGCGTTTTCGATTCGCTAAGTCGGCCTGCGATCGACATACAGAAGATGCCGATTTTGCCAAAAAAAAATCATCTTTTCAAATGAAGCTCATTTTGATCTTGGCGGGTACGTAAACAAGCAAAATTGTCGCATTTGGGACACAGAAAACCCGCACGCATACATTGAAAAGCCGACGCACCCAAAATGAGTCACTGTTTGGTTCGGATTTTGGTCTAGAGGCATAATTGGGCCATTTTTCTTCGAAAATGAGCAAGGAGTGGCCGTTACAGTCAATGGCGATCGTTATTGGGAAATGTTGAACGAATTTTTGTTCACAAAAATTGAAGAGGAGGATATTGGCAATATTTGGTTTCAACAGGACGGCGCTACGTGCCACACAGCCGAAGCTACACTCGATGTTTTGCGCTCTATTTTTGAAGATCGCGTTATCAGCCGCAAATCTGATGTCGTTTGGCCACCTCGGACCTGCGCTTTGACACCGTTGGACTGTTATTTGTGGGGTACCGTCAAAGATAAGTGTTACGCCGACAAGCCAGAGACAATTGACGCTTTAAAGGACAATATTCGTGAAGCCATTGCAGCTGCACACAATCGATAATGTGCTTAAAAATTGGACCGATCGTGTAGGCTACTGCATGGCCAGCCGAGGCAGCCATTTGAATGAAATTATTTTCCATTATTAACCGGAAGGATTGTACTTTCAAATAAAAAAAGAAATTTGAGAAAATATTCATTATTTGGCGGACCCTGTAAAACAAAAGACTTAAGACACAAACTTCCATTTTGACATGATAAACTGAAAACCCACGAACTTAAAATTCGGTGAGTAGGAAATTCAAATATTAAGGGGGTAAAGAAGTTAAAAACTGGTAAATGAACGTGATTTCTTCAATTTCCAGAACTATTTAATACAGATAGAGACAAAATTCAAGCTAAACAAGTTAAATTCGGCTGTGCAGAGTCTTACATACCCTTCACTGTGTTAGCGAAATATTAATATTTTTCACTTTGCACAGTCTTCTAAAATATCAAAACCGCGTTAAGAATGTTTTAACGTACTCCTTACGTTTTTTAGTATTTGTAAATATATTTTACGTATTAATGGCAAATTTATCAAATACGTCTTACGTCACTAAATATTTCTATAGTAGTTTAACGGAGGTCGTCTAGATTAGTAATCTACCACCCAAATATTCAGAAATTAAATATTAAGGATTTATTGAATAAAGAGAATTTTATTACGTTAAGACCCTAGACGCCGCTAACCTACCCCAGCAACCAGCGGAAACATGTCATTACACGCGTTATAGGCGACTTGACCGCAATACTTTTTGCTTTTTCGATATTAACGAATGCAGAACTATGACACTGTGTTCTTTAACAAAATAAAAAATGATAAGAGTAACAATAATTTACTTCTCTAAAAAAAGTAGAGGATTCAATGTTAATAAATAAATAAAACTTAAACTCCTATTGAAAGCAGAAATCTTTAAACGTTTCGTCTGGAGAATTAAACATTTTTCTACTTGACTCCGGGAATTATATAAGATAGTCAATTTTTGTAACACAATTTTTGAAAGTTTCGTATTTTTATTTTCCAATTTTCGTGGTTTTGCAAAATTTTCAAATTAATTAAAATTTTTTTCACATTTATTTAGAGCCACATTGAAGGTTTTTACATAATTACTGAGTATAATGTAAACAATGACAATACAATTTAAAACCTTATGTATTAGTAAACTAGAGAAGATGGATTTTTGGTATAGTTTTAGCTTAAATTATTGTGCCATTTTTTTCTTTGCAAACTTTAAACCATAAATTTTTTTGTCAAGTTTTAAAACCAACCAAGTGTAAGTACAACTTTTCAACGCTATACACTAGTAAACATAAATTTTATGAAAGAACAAGCTGTTTATTTATTTTTTTTCTCATGTACTAATTCCAATTTTATTTATTTTTCTTTCTTTACAGCAAAATATAAAAAATTTTTTACATGTGAAGTGAATGTAAGTGGAACAAACTTAATTTTTAATTAATTTAATATACTAAATAATAAGCATATGTATAATACACGTGTATGTAAAGGGGAAAGAAGTATTTGCTAAATAAAATTCATATTCATAATGCTTGAGATGTTGCAAGTGTATATTTATGAACAAAAATGTTTGTCGGCCGTGTACTTAAATTATGGCGGCAATCGTTTTGTATATAACTTTATATTTTGCTGAAAATGTTATAAGCAGCTTTCATATATACAGTGATGTGCCATGAAATGAGTCCGTCTTAAAAATAAAATAGTGGTTAAGGAAATTTGCATTAGTTGTTTCAAAAAGGCTTCTTATGTGACCAGTAAATCAAGTACTAGTGTAATATGAGACAAAAAACACCAAAATTCAAATAGAACAATTTTAAAATAAACAAATGGAAACGTTTGCATTAGTTTCGTTTTGTAGTTTTCAGTGAAAAAAAACTAAATCAAATAAGCAACAATGCATTTGTGCTAATTTATTTTATATTTGTTTTTGCTCATGGAAATAAGCAGAAAAGACATGAATTAAAAAAAAAAATAAAAAAAAACTAGCTAAACTTAACAGTGCTGAGACACACATACACATAAATATATGCATAAATACAACTGGTTGATTTCTTGTGTGCGCGCACAAATGTGTGCTTCCTTTCGTGAAAAATAGTGTGTACACACACACTACACAGATTTGTGCTTGTTTTCATTAATAAGAGTGTGTGCATACACATTACACACATGCTTATCATTTTCATTTTCAAAATAGGGTAGGTTACACAGGGTACCCGAAAAAAAATTGGGCTCACTTGGGTTCATTTGGTGTATTTCATACAGTGTTTTCATACACTGTCCAATAAAGCTTATCATATTGCAGCTGAGCTGCTAAAGAAAATATTGTGGTATCATGTTTTCATCTTTATCAACACTTTTCTTAATACAAATTTATTATAAAGAGTGATTTTTTTGCTATTATCTTTTTGGCAACACTAGTTTTGACAGCTCACGCACGTTTTGTATCTTGTGTCACTGTCAAACATTTTCAGTTTGGTCTATAATTTAATCATGAATCGTCTTACAAACGAACAACGCTTGCAAATTATTGAATTTTATTACCAAAATGCGTGCTCTGTTAAGAAAGTTCATCGCGCGCTTCTTCCATTTTATGGTCAGTTTAATCGACCTACTGAGGCTTCTATTCGGGCTATTGTAACAAAATTTCGCACCAAATTTACATTGTTGGACATTAAACCACCAACACGCATCCACAAAAAACAACCGTTTGGTGCGGATTATGGGCTGGCGGCATCATTGGGCCGTATTTCTTCAAAGATGATGCGAATCACAACGTTACTGTGAATGGTGAGCGCTACCGTGCGATGATAACAAACTTTTTTTGCCCAAAATGGAAGAGCTTGACTTGCATGACATGTGGTTTCAACAAGACGGTGCCACATGCCACACAGCACGCGAAACAATGGACCAATTGAGAGGCGAGTTCGGTGAACAGTTTATTTCACGCTTGGGACCAGTCAATTGGCCGCCCAGATCGTGCGATTTAACGCCTCTAGACTATTTTTTGTGGGGCTATGTTAAGGCTAATGTCTATAGGGACAAGCCCGCTTCGATTGACGCACTGGAAGCCAACATTGCCAACATTATTCGTGAGATACTGGCCGAAATGTTGGAAAGAGTATGCCAAAATTGGACTAAGCGGATGGACCATTTGAGGCGCAGCCGCGGCCAACATTTGCATGAAATAATCTTCAAACATTAAATTATATCGACCCAACTATCGATCCAAATAAATATTTCATGCATTTTTCTTAATTTTATGTGTTTTTTTTTTAAATTTCCGATAGTTCTTATAAAATCACCTTTTATAACTCAATACAAAATTGTTCTCTACACAGAAAAATTTTTAATTCTGCATTTATTAATTTTTCTTCTAGAAATTTGTACTCCCAATTAAATCATTTGTTAATTTGCAACCTGCAAATAAATTAATAATATCTATTAGAGAGTTGTAATTTTGTGAATGAAGTACGTAGTCAAGACATCAGTATAAAAATATACACTAAAAGAATTTTGTTTTGTTTATATATCAAATGAATTTTTTCATTAATCCAATGAAAAAATTCATTATCTTTCAACTAATGACACGCTTCATCAGATCAATGAAATATAATATATGAAACGTGTTCATTATACATATGAATTTTAAAAATGTCTTTCAACTGCAGATGTTTTATTAAAAATTTTTTTAACGCACCACACTCATATTTTGAAAAATTTACTTTTTGTTTGAATTATTTTGAAATTTTATTTGACTCTCCCAGGATTCGAACTTGGGACACATGCAATTAAGAAGCTTCAGCCACGAAGCTCAGTTGAATTTGAATGATTAAGTTTTTGTTTTATAGTTACTTTATTTATATGTCGCAAAGAGAACAATTTTCATTTTCATTTGGGTCTATGAATTATAATTCTTTCAGTGTACTTACGCGCATTAATATTTTTGATTTATTTTGGTTAATGGGTGCGTTCGTAAGACGTTACTGTAGTGCAACTCTTGAGTGTTCGTCTTAGAAATGCATAGTGAAGCAATTACCCTCAACTCAACAGTTGCTTATTTCCTGCCATTTTTTCCATCATGAAATATTTTAGCTACCTAAAGTCTACATGTTGTGTTAACTAAATTTAAAACAACTCCTTCAAAATCGGAAAAACCATTAATAATTCTGTATTATTAATACTTTTGGGTAAAAAAAATTGATTTAATTAATTTACGTAATTTTATTATTTTTTATTTTATAATTTTTTCCCATTTTTTTTTAATTGTTTACATGTATCAGCTGTTCAGACGTAGACAATTTAAACATTTTTCAATTGAATCAACTTTGAAAAAGAAAACCTTCCTGAGTATAAGCAATAGCTGCATTTAAAATTATTAAAAAAAGCACAACACTTTTTATGCCAATAACAAGAACTTATTTGATTTTTAGAGTCAATATTTCTTTTTAACAAAATAAATTTAAGTCTGAATTATAATACAATAAATTTATTTACTGAAATTGTTAAAAAACCGAATAATTTTGAGCCGTTTAGTACTCGTATCACATTACATTGTCAAAAACAACTTTAAAAATTTATTATTTGGAAAGATTTTTGTTCTTATTAATAATATTCATTATGAATCTATAAATGATAATATTTGTGCAAAAAGTTTTATTGAAAAGTTTTCATTGAAGATTACCAAAAAAAATTGTATGTACTATAAAACTTTTCTGATAAAACCTGTAAAAAGGTAATTATATTTCATACGAGTATATTCAGTAGCTCCAATTACAATCGTTACTAGTTGAGTAAATTTATTTTCTCTATACTCAATATAATTGGAGAGATCTGCTGTACGAATGGACATCGCAATGATTAACTCTAATTGTATATTTGCAAACAATCTAATGCTAGTGGGCAAAAACTTCTTGATGCAATAAAATTTTCATCAATAAAACTTCGTCACACTAGAATTAGTCACTCGCATATATTTAATATTAATTTGCAGATGTAATAAATTTGTACAACACCTTGCTTAAAACAGCAATAAAAACAAATTGTCGTCATTCCTATAAAGAGGAAACGTTGTGGTTTAAGATAAATACCTGATTGGGCTACTCATTTGATACTAAAACTGGGGCTGACAGCAATTCTTTTAAACATTTCATTTCTTGGTGTTATTTCCCTCACAGTGATCACCAGAGACGGGATGCGTTTTTTGCACGAGAGGTTACATTTGATGTGGATCTTAGGTGACATTTATGTAGAGATAAAAGAAAGGAGAAGATAAGAATATCGACTGAAAGTAATTAAAAAAAAAAAATTAAAAAAATGTCCATAACGATCTGAGTAAAGCGAGAAAAATAAAACAAAAACGTCTAGGCTTTTGAGAAAAACAATTTTACATTATAAAACCTTTACAAAACTTAGCATTCTAAAACTTACCTTAACGCTCATAGTATTTTTTATTCATTTTGTTGAAATTTTATCTTGTAAAAAAACTATGTAAATAATAATAATAAAGTTCTAAAATATTTCTTGAACCAGTAGTCTTTTAATATGGCACACTACTGTATGTATTTACCAGCATCTTTAAAAGTAGTGGTTACAGAAATACGAGTATAAAATTATATTTTAGTTCCTTCTAATTTAGCGCTACAAGTATGACTGTTTAAAAAAAAAGACTTTTGCGAGATTTTATGAAATATTTTTTTATTTTAAATTTTATTAAAAAATAAAATTTCTTATAATTAGTAGCTAATAAGCAAAAACCAAAAAAAGTTATGTAAAAACAGCTTAATTTCAAGTCATTCATAGGGTTTTTTAAGTAATTTTATAATTTGTTAATCCAATAATACGAGTATAGACAAAAAACACATGAATTTTTAAGTGTATTCACATTTGGACTTCTTCCCCGATAACATTTGCCAGTTCACCGATAAACGAGGCTAACATTTTCACCAAGAAATGGTTTTAAAAAATTAAATAAAACTATTATTTTAAAATATTGTTCGTCACTTCAACGGGATACTCATGATGCGTTAAAAAAAGACCAAGCAAACATTTTTGAATTGAAAAATTTTGTTCTAAGAAAAAGTTTTTAACTCAATAAAATTTTAACGGACTTAACAAAAAAGTTGAGTTTGACTCAAAAATAGTATTATTTCTTCAATTCAACTAATTTATTAATGTATCGGACAATCAAGTTTAACTATATTTTCTCGATTTCCGTATTCAGTAACTTTCCAACAAAAATATTCAGTACGATAGTTATCGTTATTTGCGTAGCTTTTGCAGAATATAGTTTTAATTTATAATAATTAAAATTTATAATTATATCCTGAAGAAGCTACGCAAGTTGGAGAGAAATATCGATATAAAAATAAATTTTTAAATAAGACCTCAAGCTTAATAAAATAGCCATTTTAATTAAAAAGAAAAAGCTAAAATAAAACAACTAGAGAATTAAAAAAGTTATTAAAAAAAATATTTGCACAAAAAATCGTTCAGAACAAAATTTTTTTTCTTATTTTTCTGTTTGCCTTTCGTTAATTTTGGCATTTTGTTCACACCATTGCCATATAAAAATAGAATTTAATAGAAATAAAACAGCCGTGTACCACCGATATAAATAAGTTACAGAATCACACTATCGATACTGCAACCGAATAAATTCGTCGCTACATATTTCGAATATTTGGATGTTAAAAAGTAATGAATATCACTACAGGTATTAAATTTATACCCCCAAAAAAAATTAAAGTAGACTTTAAAGTCAACATTATCCAAATTTTTCATATACGTTTTTCATAAATTTTATTTTAAAGTCTACGTAATTTTTTTTTTTTTTTTTTTGATAAGGGCAATTACATACTTTCACATATTAGTTTCTTTGCTTTTTTAACATTTGAATTTTATAATTTTAATTAAAAATGCTTCTTACCTATTTAAATTTATTTTCCATTTCAGTTTTTTTTTTATGCTTAATTCTTTTAAGTTCTTAAAAGAATTTATAATCAAACTTTGTTCATCAATTTTAAAACCGCATTTGAATTTTTTTATTAATTGAACATTTAATTTTTTATTTTTAATTAAATAAAAAATATTGTTATTCTTTTTATTTAGTTTTTTGAATAAACATTTTATATTGTAATTAAAATTCTTTTGGCAAAACAAACAAAAAGATACTGAAAAAATAAATAAATTAAAAATTCTACTTTAAACAAACAGCCACAGTTGCATACGTAATATATTTTTTGTAATTAATTTTATGTCAATCATTTACAAATACAACAAATAATTTTGTGCAACACACATACACACACTTAAAGTAAGCAATTTGTGTTTTTCTTTGAAAAATCGTTTGTGGCTTGAAACACTGGTAAAATAATAAACTTACAAATAAATACTTGCAATACATATAGAAACACAGCCATACAATACAGGCATAAGTGTATGTATGCTTACAAATAAGTTAGAGAGAGACTGACTTGAAAACTATTGGCATTTTCGTAAATAATTTATTTAAGAAAAAAAAAAAAAAAACAAGACTGACACCCACTCTTGTTAAAACCCGGGCAACAAGTTAGTGTCTGTAATTACTTATTTGTATTTAAATATTTGGCTTAAACTAACTAAAACAAGATTATTTTCATTAGTTGTATATGAAATTTACATGAAAATAAATTGAAATTATGGTAAAATTTGCAAGTATGAAAGTGAGAAATAGCAACAACAATATAAAGATAAATACCTGAGTCTGTACTTAGTTGCACAGCGATTTCAATAAAAAATGGTTCATTTGGCTTAAAAGTCATAAGCCTGTATTGTATGTTTATAGAAAAAATGCAGTAAATTTGTGAAATTTGCTACTTTAAATATTTTTTTTTTTTATATTCAAAGTTTTTAAATTTTGATCACAAAAATGTTTTTCTTCATCACATCTATTTAGTACGATATCTTTTAAACTACTGAGTAAATTAAAAACAATGTAGTTATAAACGACGTAGAGGACATTTTTTTGCAGAAAATCGGATTAGAATAAACCGTTTTCAAGTAAATTCAGTAACCACAGCTAATTTTAAAAAGCAGAGTGGCATCCCTAAATAATTTCAGTTGCATTGGCATAAAAGTTGATTTGAATTGGAAACTTGTGTTGTTTAAATGAATAGTTTTCTTTTAATACATTTGTATTTGACAAGAGTGTGGATATTTAAACATGTCGCTCACTTACCTCAATAGTGTCATAACTCAAAGAGTTTGTTTCTTTTTTTAAATTAAAAAATAAATTTTTTTTCAAAAGTTTACTTTGTATTCATTAAAAAATTTAAAAAAAAATTAATTTCAATTTTTGTTTATCATAATTTGTAATTTGTTCTAAAAGCTACGCAAATAACGATAACTATCGTACTAAATATTTTTGTTGGAAAGTTACTGAATACGGAAATCGAGAAAATATAGTTAAACTTGTTTTTTCGATACATTAATAAATTAGTTGAATTGAAGAAATAAATAATACTATTTTTGAAATATATTTATTTATGAGTCAAACTCAACTTTTTTGTTAAGTCCGTTAAAATTTTATTGAGTTAAAAACTTTTTCTTAGAACAAAATTTTTCAATTCAAAAATGTTTGCTTGGTCTTTTTTTTTAACGCATCATGAATATTTTAAAATAATTTTTTTATTTAATATTTTAAAACCATTTCTTGGTGAAAATGTTTGCCTCGTTTATCGGTGAACTGGCAAATGTTATCGGGGAAGAAGTCCAAATGTGAGTACACTTAAAAATTCATGTGTTTTAAACTTTTTTAAAGAGTGCCAGCAAATAGCAATTTTTTTATTTATTTATTTAATATATATTGATATGTTAAAAAAAAAGTATTTATTAAATTTTTCAGAGACAATGTAATTTTATGTTTTATTATTGAAGTCTCTGCATAATCCGATAAAAGGATCATTATTCGAGTAATTTTTTTTAAAAGATTTATTTGCCATTGGGTAGTAATTACGTGCAGGACGCTGCGCTACATAAATCGGGATATTGCCAGTTAAAAAATCGGAGCATATATTTTCATTAATTATGCTTAACATAAACATAATGTTTAGTATTTTCCTGCTGCTTATTAAAGATGGTAACTTAATTAGTGCGCGTCTAGCTTTATAAGAAGGGAGACTATATGAATTCCATTGTAAACTATGAAGACTGAATAATAAAAACGGTTTTTTGTACAGATTCAAGACAATTTATATGGACTAGATAAGTTGGGTCCCATATTATTGAGCCATATTCTAAATTAGGACGAACAAATTCTCTAGCTCAGCGTTTAATAAAATCAATCATATTTTTTGTTTGCTTAGGATCCAGCAAAACTCCAAGATCTAGAAAAGTATCAGCTTTTGTCAGCTCATGAAGACATTTTTATAGAGAGACATATGCTTGCACTTTCCAAAGTTAAGTCTCATGCAGTTTTTTTCGTACCAGAGATACAAAATATTCAACTCATTTTGCAACAACTTGTGATAAGCATATTTGTTGAAGGTATAAAAATATTTGAGTGTTTAATTACGCTTGGCAAGTCATTAATAAATAATGCAAAAAGTAAAGGTCCAAGATGACTACCTTGCGGGACACCAGATGTAAATTTTTACAAAGTACCTTTTGTTTCCTATCAGTAAGATATGACATAATCCATATCCAGCTTTGGATAAACCCTATTGTGCATAGCTTTCTCAATAGAATTTTATGGTTAACCTTGTCAAACGCCTTACCAAAGCCTGTGTGAATAACGTCCGCACGATAAATTAATGTTCTAAATTGTAGAACATTAGTTTTGGTGGAGCAGCCTCTACGAAATCCGTGCTAATAAGGCGATAGATATGAAGAAACATGGTGACAGATATGGTCAGTTAAAACTAATTCAAAAAATTTTGGTATGGTACTCAATTTTGCATTTCCTCTATAATTACAGATGACAGATTTATTTCCAGTTTTATACAATGGGATAATGTATGAATCTTTCCACATTTTCGGGAAGTATGCAAACTTAATTGGCAGAAGCGATAAGAAGACAGCTCGGCAAAATTATCAGGTCCACTTTTAACGGAAAATTTTAGTTTCTTTAAGCATTTATAATGTAAAAACATATTTTTTTTTTAATTCTGAATAGCGAAGTTTACGTAAGATTCTGTGTAAACTAAGAACTACTTTTTATATAAAATTCCACAATAATCATAAAATTTGTGTGATAGTATGTGTGAAGAGGGCCCAGAGGAGATAAAAAGAAAAAAAAATTGCTTTTAAAAGAGTAATAGAAGAATCATACCGAGCTCTGTACTGAGAAAACAGCTTCGGTGGTGAGAACTGAATTTGTGACCAGGCACAAGTTTTTTCTGTGTGTGGCAAACATAGTTTTAGTTAATAGGAAGACCCTCTACCATGAGTCAAAAAAATCTGAATTTAGATTTAAGTTTAATGAATTCGAAAAGATAAAAAGCCATCATAGGATTTTCAAATTATTTTATCTACTAGAGCAATACACAAGCATACTTAAAAGGATTCCAAGCATTTTTTATTATAAAATATTACACATGTTTGTATTGATGTGTGGCTTTCAAAAATGCTTGGCAAGTGCTCTACCTACAATGTTATTAAAAGCTATAATCTTAATCGATTTACAAGGAACTTAATTTGTTAAGCATTTTCCTTTTTTTTTTTAACTCTTAAAATATGCAAATACTTTAATCTGCTTGAAATGAACAAAAGGAAAACAAGAAAATGAAAGAAATACCAAAAAAGAACCCGGAAGACATGTAATTATTTCATTCTGTAGGCTCAACTGCATCCCACCTTTTGATAATAATTTGTTTTAATACTGTTGCAACCATTACCAACACCAATCGTCATCACTGGGTGAGTGGTTGGTTGGTTGCTAGTACAGCATCTTGAAATAAATTGTGCATGCGCCTTTTAAGAAGACAAACTTAAGAAGAGAATTTATTTGTCATTGTGTGTCTGCATGTCGGTTTTGTCAGACTCTAAATGCATTTATGCATAATGACACAGTCAGATAAATGTCAACATAGATTGTTAAACAAATTGCAGAAGCATATATTAATTCTATTGACTTGCGAAATTTTGAAATACCAACAAAAAACACACAATATTTATTTTCTTTTTCTATTTTTTGCTTGTTTTTGCTCTGCAATGCAGCAGGGTTTTTTTTTTTTTTTTTTTGTTTTTTGTTATTTTGTTATTAAACTGACTTTAATAATTTATGACAAACGAAAAAGCTAAAAGACATCAATGAAAACAGACGAAGACACCGTAGATAATATTGAACAGAGTAAATGTTTAAATAAACAAAAAAAATCAATATTAGTTGAAAACAAATAAATAAACAAACTAAAATACAATATGTACAACAGCTAGAAACAACAAAAACAAAACCATGTTTAAAGAAAATTAAAAATAAAAAAAAATTATTTCAATGTCATCATAACTATTAATGCATTATGACTTGTGTTTTATTTAGTTGTTTGTGTCGATTTGTGTGCAATACCTGCTGAACAAATAAGCCAAAGTCTAAAAGTCTTAAAGTCAACTTTTGTATACAAGTTGATACGGTTGCATGAATTGCTAACATTTTGCAAAATCATAATGAGTATTGCTGTTTTTCTACACTTTTCGTAACTCACAACGTTTTTAAGCACAAAAAAAAAAATAAAATAAAAATGATTGATTGCAGCTAATGTGGCCATAGATTTCTTTAATGGTCAGTTATATTGTGGAAGAAAAATACATTCAATTGCAACACAACAACACTTAAAATTATTTAAATAAAAACGAATTTTATAAAAATTTAAATTAACAATTCTTCTTCCTGTATAACCAAACAATCTTCATACAAAAAAATTACTAAAATTAGATTTTTCATTTTAATACAAATGCTCCAAAAAGGACATCGTTTGCTTGTATGGAATAGACCTTCGTCAAACCGATGAAAACATTGTTTTATATTTTTTGTATGAGTGCTGATCGCTGAGTTGAGAAACAAAGGAATACGGCACCTAGATGATGAAATAGTAGGCTTTGCTTGCAGCTTTTAGCGTTGAACTTCTGTAATGTATGGCCGGCATAAGAATTCCCAGAAGAATTTTTTAAAAGTTCAAAGCAAAATATTTTTTTAAAAGAGCTGTTCAATAATTAAACAAACTTTGAAATTGCTTATTTTAACATGACCCTAACATATGTAAACAAAATCGGCCAGCTCATCTGTTTACAACTTTTTACATTAGACAAAGTATAAGATAATTTTTTAACGAACGTGGAAAATTTTTTAAGTGGAGCTAAAATAAAAAAAACGAAATTAAGTGCTTCTTTAATGTCGTAAAAATTATCATGAGTTTTAGTTTGATGATTTTATCTCTCTGCGAAGATCTAAATAAATTCTTTAGAGTTCATGTCGGTCCGATAATAGTATTTTTTATAAGTGTACGAGCAGGAATTAAGTGTGTATAAGTATTTGGTGTTTTCTTCATTCTAACAATAACTTTTGTTTGCATTTCATTTCAATCATTAAAACCAAACAGGCCCATGCCACCCATTATCAACATTCTCCGCAACATTTTGTTCTTTTTTATTTAAAACAATAACATTTTTTGTTGTATTAGTTTCAAGTATTGTATCGTGCACTGTTGGTTTCCATTTTATTTTCATTGTTTCATTTTTCCTTTTCATTGCCTAAAAAACAACAACAACAAAGTGTAGAAAAGAAAAATCCAACAACAGTGTTCAGTAAAACCTCTTGAGACTTTTTTTCTTTTAACTCCATCGTCATCAAGTATTTTCATACTTATTCGAAAGAAAAGTGTGAAATAAAGCATTTATAAACATTTTCTTCTTCTTCTTTTCCTGTTTTTTGTCGTATTCATTTGTTTATTTAACAAAATTAATGACGAGCAATATTAGTACTATTTTCTTCTTTAAGGTACCAAAAATGTACAGTAGCCTTCAAATAAATAAAATCATTTCATACTTTATAAAGAATAAGCCTGATTCTGAATGTCTTTATCGTGACATGTAAGTGACATGTCCCAGTGGCAGCTACTTGTGTTATATTGGCTTGCCGTGAATATTTAATTTTGGATTTATTAAAATTTTATTAAATAAATTTAGAGTAGAAAATTCGTTTAACTACGCAACGTTTTTGCAACACAAAGGCAACACATTATAACAAGTTGTGATTTTGTTAGCTAAATAATGAGGACCTAACCTACCAATCTGGGGATCGCACGTTCGGTTCATGGCTACACCCTGATAGTAAAAGGTCAAAGTCACCAGTGCTCGTTAAAAAATTTATAAAAAATAATAAAAAAAGTCTGTTTTAATTGTTTCTTATTGAGAGCGCGTGCAAAGAAACAATATGGTTCTGATGGAAACATAATATGGTTACATTTATGATTGCATCTAACCATATATATTTTTTAATCAAACATATTAAAAATACCTTTCAATCGCAGATGTTGTCAGGGCTAAAAATTTATTTTTTTTATATCATGAAATACATAAATTTTTTATATAAATATTTTAAAAAAAAAATTTAATATGAATTTAAAAAAATTTTTTAAATAAATTTTTTGTATAAATAAATTTTTTTATTCCATTGACTTTTTTGAAATTTATTTATTATACATACGAGTAATACAGTGGGTTTGAATTTTTTTTTTTTTTAAATTTTAGTTGACTCTACTAATATTCGAACTTTATTTATATGGTTGCGGAAGAGACAAAATAGAAAACAATTTACACATTCAACCATATTTTTATCGTTATTATGTTTGCTATGAACATATTAATGATTTCAAGTAAGATTTTATTAACATAATATGATAATTATATGGTTGATTTAAGACACTAAACATGATATGGTTAAAAATAACTAGAAACATGTTTATCGTGATCATAATAATATTTAGATGCTTCAAATTAATAATAAAATTTTTGTCAAGGACAAACTATGTTAATTATTTTTCAGCCAATGAAACTGTTTTCTTAGATTATATATAATATTTCATTGATTCCGTAAAATAGTTCATTAAATTAGTAGTTTGATATTTCTCTGACTTTCGGGATAAAGTATTTTTTAATACAAAAAAATTATACTATTTCTACTATAATTTTTCTGCCTTTTTTGGTTTTTCTTAATAAGTAGACTTCTGAAAGTGTGTTTCAACTGTAGCCTATGTGTTAAAAGAATAAAGTTTAATAAAGTTAATCGTTCAGAATTCTTTTACTTTTGAGGGAGTCAGCAAGAAGTCTTGATGTACGAGAGATTAAGACCGGACATTCATCAAAACCACAAAACTTGCATTAGCTAAACTTTCGTATCAACCATCCGGTCAGGAGCTGGAGACTACTCTTGTTGAGTGCCACTGCCTTGTAGGATGTATTTCGCTATAGTGCAATAAAATGTTTAAATTATCTGAGTTGGTCAGAGATACCCGAATTGTGATTCGACCTATTAACCACTTTTTTCCTTAATATATCCCCCAGAGAAGCTAAAGTGGAGTTTTGGTACTATGAATGTCCTACTGATTCTTCTCTTGGATCGTTCCAATCTGGCCGTGAGGTTTTTATGCATGCAAACTTCGTTTAGAGATGAGCGTAGAGACATCAGTGTAACTTGGCAGTCTGACATTAAGTATAAAGTATTTTCTCTTATCCTGTGACATTTTTCTATTTAATAAAAATTCTGTATCTAAATGTTGGTACTTTAAGGTCGCAAAATGTACAAAAAATCCTAAAATATGTATGAGATTTAATATCTTCATTTCTCATCATTTGCTATCATTTCTCTTGTGCTCTCGAGTTGTGTATACAATTATTTGCCAACATACAACATTGTTTACTGTTTAATGTTACTTCTGTTGCACTGGTTCCTGTTCAATAAAACTTTCAGCTCCCGTGCCTGATATCTATGATGCTGCTGTTGTTGAGGCTGATGGTGTTTCTTAAAATTCATTGTATTGATTACACTTGGCTCAATTGTAAATACATGTTACAATAATACACAATGATGATCATTAGTGATGCCGATGATTGCAATGATGATGATTTTGATACCGTTGCAATTCAATTCATTGCAACAAAATTGAATAAACAACAGTTAAAATACAAAACAACCAAACAATAAAATAAAGGAAGAAATTGTTGATTATTGCTGATGCCAGTTCAAGAAAGAAAGAGTAGTAAACCTTAACAAAAAGAAAAAGTGTAGCATTAAAAAGCTCTTTCTACTTGAAATGTTTCCTTTAAATCTTTTTTTTTTTTTTTTATTATTTTTCCATTAGCAGGCAGGCATTGTTCCGACAGTCACAAAATTTTTAAATTTTGCCATATAGAAAGAAGTGTTTTATAAATATTTTAATATGTTTGTTTGCCGATATCCGTTACTTGTAATTTCATAAAATAAGCATGCGAAGCTTCTTTTAACTTATCTGCAAAAATACTCACAGTCGACCCACTACCCTCAGGTTGATGATTCTAATGACTAAAATTCCATTTTTTTCTTTGAAATGTATTTTTTTTTTTTCAAAGTTCTTAAACAATAAAAAATTATGGGCCAATAAAATATTTTGGTAAGAAAAATACTCATATTAACACAATATTTAAGCTATTATATTCGAATGTGGTATATGTCCACTTTAAAAAAAAGTTAGTAAGCGGGAATTTTAGATTTTACTAAAATTATCGCTGAAACAATTGTACGACCTTCAAAACTAACAGCTTGTTTAATTGAACCAATTAAAATGGGTAACCAAATTTATAAACAAACGTTTATCTTTAGACAATTTTTTAAATTAAATTAACTAATTAATTTATGTAAACTATTTTGCATTGAATAGTTTCATTGTGATTCTATTCAAAAAAAAAAAAAAATCTTCAAAAGATGACAATTCATTCATGTTAAACCAAAAAATTTAAAGAGCTTTCAAAGTTGTGCAAACGTTGCTAGAGCTGCATTACAATATGAGAAAATTAATTTGATTACTTCACTTCCACTGAATTCATTGGAATCCTATTTTTTTAATATGTGTACGTAAAACCAATAAACAATTATTGTAGAAGTCAGCATGTGATAAAAGTCTTTGCAACAAAACATAATAAAATAAGAGACTTGTACTAAAATGTAATGCAAGATTTGCAGTCACTCTTGTACTCGTACATACATAAAAGCAAGACAATTCACGTTTGACAATTTTATGACCCCATGATGCCAGCCATGTCCATGGATAGTGTTCTTCAATATTATGCGTTTTGTGTGCTTGAAATTAATACTTCGTTATGCAGCAGTTAACTTACACGCTGACAGTTTTATGCTGCCAACGTAAATGGAAAGAATATTTTTTCTTTCTCTGCTTTCAATTGGCCTGAAAATAGAAGGAAAACAGAAAATTTAATAAAAAAAAAAAAAAAAACAATTTTCTTTTCGAAAAACTTATCAAGGCTAAAAGTCATAAAGTAATAAATGTGTGGCACTCACTGGTTGGTTGTCTAATGAAAAGTCTTGAGACTTTAGAAAACTGGCAGAGAAGCAAAAAATTATGTGTTTTTGGTTGATGGTGTGTGAAAAAAATGAAAAAAATAAAATAGAAATAGAAATAGAACACCAACTAAAAAGTTTATTAGATTAGAAAAAAGTAACCAAATCTTTAATTTGTGGGGTTTTTCTTTTAAATTTATTTGAGGCAAATTTTTACTTGTTCGTGCTATTCGCCCAATTATTGATTTTCTAGCCATCCAGCAAGCAAAGCTGGTGTGCTTGCTTGTTCATTTCTTTAGGCTTCAGTAATATTTCTTTTATTGTATTTAACGATCAAAATATACAGCAAGTAAAAATAAAAACATGACCCAATTTTAAGCATTAATATTTTACTTTTTATCGTTTTCTTTTTTTATATAAATTTTATTACAAGCGTGCGTATCTTATTAAGGAAATATAAGAAAGCAATTTAAATTATTTCACCAAAATTATGTTAATCAATAGAAATTTTCAAACTTAATTATATATTTACAAGCTTATCTATAATGCCATGTTCTGGGGAATGTTTGAGGAAAAGGAATAGAGGGAAGACTATTTATATACTTGAGCTAATAACAACTTCAATATGGGCCCTAGAGTCAAATAGCGGGCTGATTCCTCTGCGAACAGAAGAACTCGTTGTGCACTCATAAGATCAGCACCCAACTTTCGAATCTCTCGAGGATACATTAGGATAAAGAGTGCTTAATAAGTCAAACCACAATTCTCAAAACAGTTGGAATCGCTGATATTATATAATATAAGCGCTTTATCAAGCTATCACGGACTACATCCCAAAAAGTTTTGTCAGTCAAAGAGAGTGGCCTCAGCTTGCTAACAGGTTGCTTAACCGGGATTTGTAATTTCAGATACCACTAGTACAGGGTGGCCCAAATAAGACCAGTTGATGTGAAACACAAATAACTTTTTTATTTTTTAACATAATTTATTTTTTCTTTTTGCAGATTATAACTGAACTCTTGGAAATTTAAAATGAATACGTACAGTCCACAACAACGCATTAAGATTATCGATTTTTATTATTCTTCTCAACGATCAATTGTTCTGACGCAGTGAAATTATCGCCGTTTTTTTTTTAACGTAAGATCAGCGCCCACATCTTCCATGATTACAAGTTTAGTTTGCCGTTTTGAGGAACTGGGTTCAGTTGCCGACCATCCAGGAAGAGGTGTTCATCGAAATATTCGTACTGAAGACAACGTGGAAGCTGTGCAGCAGAGTGTTGCAAATTATCCATCTGTCTCAACTCGTCGCCGTTCCGGCCAATTGGGTATTCCCAGAACAACATTACAGAGAATTTTAAAGCTGGATCTTAAGATGTATCCATACAAAGTTCATATTGTGCAACAGCTTCTACCGCAAGACCCCCAATAACGACTACAATACGCTCACTAGGTCTCATTTGGGCCACCCGTTATAAAATAAACAATATTAAGATCAGCCAATACAGGCTATGTAGCTTACATGACAAAACTCATAGCATGTATTTTGTGATTGGCCGGCCTTAGGGTGTCGTAAGGCAAGACTTTTGAAAAGATTCTTATTGGTATTAAAACTGTCATTGAACAATGTAATTGGCTTCATTCGAAGTCTAGACCTGGAACAATGAACTTATGTTGCTCAAGAGTAGGTAAACAAAATCCAAAATAAAAATAAAAATATTATTACAATGTGAAGCTTTAATTTAACTTTTCAGTACTTCATATAGTTTTACTATGGCATACATACTCGTACGTCTTATTTATTAACTAAATTATTGTATGACAAAAATAATTAAACAATTTTTCAAATCAATCCTCTAAAACAGATAAGTAGACCACAAATTTCATAAACCAATATTAACAATAGGAAAAATTTGTTATCTGCTTACTAAAGGAAATATTTTAATAAAAAAAAACTAAAGCTGAAACTGAAACTGAAGATGAAACTAATCAGCTATCTTGCGCACAACACAAAACAAAGTATTTTGATTTCCTAGAACTCATCAGCATGCTTGTAGATTAAATAATATTTTGTTGCCTTTTTTACTCATCTATGGGCATTATTAACTACGAGTATATGTTTATGAAAGTGTAAAGAAACCCATATGACTAAACTCTTCGAATAGCCTCAAACAATCATCACAGAAATATGGTTAAAAATAAAGGTAGTCGCTATTTTGGATAAATAGTTTTCTTATTTATGGACCGATCGTGCTGAATTTTAATAAAAATCTGAAAACAGCAACAACTGAAATATTGGGTTTCTAAGCTTTCCTGTGCATTGCCTAGGGACTTCAGAATGTTGATTTCAACGACTACACAGACAGACCGACGAACATACGGACATCGCTTATACGAATCCGCTATTAATAAGTATCAAGAATATATATATATATATATGTTTTATAGGGTGGGACGTATACGATGTAGAAATTACAAATGGAATCACAACCTTACCTCTTACTTATAGTGAACTGTATAAAAAGACATTCAAAAATTTTCTGCTGGTCACTTGTGATAAGATCAAACCATTTTCTTTATTCATAATTTTTTCCATAGAAACGTTCAATTCCATGAGCTGTGGGAACTCAAATCATAGTTTGTGTTTCTTTTGTTTTCCTTTCGCAGAAAATCAATATTTATTTTTTTAGTCTACAAAATTTAACTTTGGCCTCAGTACTTTCAGCCATTGGAATCATATATTTTCTACTTTTTTACAAAAGACAAATTAAAACTCAAATTCAACAACTGTGGTTGCTCTAAGTTCAACTTGAGAATACGAACGCGTGCATGGTCGACTGGGACTACGCGTAAATAAAATACAACGCATATAATAAACCTACGTTTAGGTGTTGGTATGTGCATTAAATTTATGCATTTTAGTAATTTTACTAACGGCTGGCAAATAATTGTTTTTTTGCAAAATTCCAAGCAGTCTTAGTGTAGTCGTGGCTTTAAAACCACAGCCCCTCGTCAGACATTTATTCAGTCAGACCTTATGGCAAAAGTGCTTGTCGTCTGTCGCAATAAGGATGTGGTGGCTGAAGGTTCTATTTTTTTTTTGCTACTTTTTGTTTATATTCTTGGTTTGACTTGGTTGTCATTTTCCAAGATTTGTGCAGAAAAAGTGCTTAAGCGAGAAAATGATAAACTACCTCAAGCCTTCTAAAGAGTCTCATTAATCTTCTTCACCGGTTGCATTTACGTTTCTATTATTGCTGCTGCTGTTAGCTGCTGCCTTAACCTCTTTAAAAATTGAAAAGACGAAATAGAACAGTAACATAAATTTTCTGAATGTACAAGGCTTGAAATTTTATATTTGTTCTTGTGCCAACTGCTTTTCCTTTTTGTTATTTAATATATGATTAAAAATGTTGTCTGACATTTGTAAAAACAGAACGTTTTCTTTTTAGTTAGAATAAAAAATCATACCTAAAATCGAATTGTTAAAGAAAACTTATAATAGTTATTTATAAAAATTTACTTTAAGGAAATTTACTTTTGGAAAAAGAAAATATTTAGTTTTTTTGGGCATGAGATTTATAATGTAAATAAAAAAAATTTGTTTTCAATTAAAAATAAAATGTACACTTTATCTGGGAGAAAAGGAATTAAAAAAATATTAATATTTCTTTTAAGATAAACTAGTCACTTTGATATGAATATGTCTAAGAACCGTCTCAATTAACAATTCTAGTATACTTTATCACGTGTCCTTGAACTAATAAGAACTAGTGAAAGAATCAATTTAAATAAAATAAATTATTCATTCATGAAAATAATGAAGTCATAAGTTCTTTGAAAATCACTTTGTGTTAAACAAAAATTGTCATTAAGAAAGCATCTGAGATACCAGAGGTAGCCTGATCAAAGAGTCATTTAGTACTAAACTGTTGATAACGAATGCGATATATTTACATCGAACCTAAAATGAAGACTTTAGACAAAAAAAAGTAATTCGGTAGAAGCTTAAGTCGGATTAAAATATTGTTTCCCCGTTTTAGAACCATCTTCGATGCTAGAAACTCTAAAATTCATCAGTTCATTCCTTGCGATGGTGTTTTCTGTATTTCTCTTTTGAAAATGCCTTTATATTTAAAAACAAAAAATTTGTTTCTGTAATTTTAGCTTTATTTTACACATATAACATTTTTTACAAGTTATAAAATCACGAATATAAACCCCTTCTTCTTTCTTCTCTATATAGTTTAAACTCAAGCATTGAGGAACAAAAAATTTCAACGTGTGTTCACGGTCTGACAATATTATTGAACTTCAAACTTTTTAAATGTAGTTGCTATGTATTTGCAAGTGCTGAAATTCTTTAAAATATAATATTATAAATATCCTTTTGTTGCTCATTTCAATAAATTAGTTTTCTTTTGTCTGTTATTAATTTGATACTAGTGTGAATAGAAGCTTTAGTTAGGCATTGTTTTATGAATAAATTTTCATAGATTTTATTATGTTTTAATTACAAATGTTGGGGCAAACAATGAGAAAAAAATTCATATATTATAACAGGCTCATAGTTGTTCAGAGAAGGAAATATTTACGCGTTTCTTTAAGTAGTAAATAAAATTTTCAACTTGCTTGCTAGTTTTGGCACTTTTAATTTAAAAAAAAAATATTTGTCAACCTATTGTTAGCTAAATTTGTTATAAAAGTGGATTTAAACCACTTTCAAAAATAACAACACAAATATTATTTACTCTGTGAATTTATTATACTGCTCATAAGTTCATATTTTTTGTGAATTATTTGTTTTTTGTATGTATATTTTATTTTGCGCTTTCAAGTTCAGTGTATTTATGTACCTATTATCAATAATATATTTGTTTGTTATTCAATTTTTGATAATTTGATATTATTTGATATGCAAAAATATTAATATTGACCTCAGACGCTGGTTTGGTGGAGCGATTACTTTCGCAAAATATCCTTTTTACTCATCAGCACCAACTTTGGAAGTATACTCGAAAATATATTTAGAATACGAGAATTTTATACAATAATCACAAATTTTCATTTTTCATCATTTTACCTTTAAAATGTATTTAGAAAAGTATCCAAATCATTTCAAAATATGAAATTTTTTCTTTCAAATAATAAAATTTACTTTTAATTAAAAATTATGGATACTAACAAAATTGTCTTTATTTGGTAAGACTGCTGACCAAAAGAGTAACTATTTTCAACAAAAATTTTAGAAAACAAAAACAATAGGAAATGTCTACTTATTTAAAAATAGAATTATTAAGCTTAAAGCATATGCATACGAGTACATGCCAGAGAGTTGAAACCGGAGTGTGTGATTTATTCATACCATAAGAAATCGTGTCGCATTTAAATACTGAAACGATCAATTTCTCAATCAAAATTATGATTGTATGGCGATGTTTCACATAACAACATATGATTACAACATGTTAGAAGCTCATGATTAAATATAAAAATCTAAATTAAAAAATAGCCATTAGCATGCACATGGCTTGATTAAAACATTCAACAACACAAAAAGAAAACCACCCCTATTTTGTAACGCAGTAGTTTAATCAAAAATTGTGTGATCGTTGATTTAATGCTTTTTCTGCATATTTGTGTTTTTGAATGTTTGCATTCACGTTCAAAATGCGATTTTTGAAGTTCTTTTATACATACCTGTAAACTGAAAATGTGACTATTGCTGCCTCAGTCGCACAACGCATGTAAGTTTGTGTTTGATTATAAAACGGTTTTCTATAGTAAGATAGAGTGATATAGACGAAGAAAGTCAGAGAGTGAGAGCATGGGAAAGCAGAATAAGTTATCCAAAATGTCTGTTGCTCAAAAAATAAAAGATAGTCAAGGCCCGATATTCCTCAGTGATTTTCTGTATTTAAGCAACTCATTCCTTCAGCACTATTTACTTATTCATAAGCAATAATTAAAAAAAAAAAAAACAAAATAAAAATTAAAGAAAACTGTCTACACAAATATTTAAAAATATATATAACAAAATTGTTACATATACATATAAATATATTTATTTTTTCGAACTTAAAGTATTTTAATTATTATAGGTACTTATTATATTAAACTTTCATTTGTATAGCTTCTTAAAGAATTAGTGAACAAATAAAAGCAAGAAATCAAAAGGCGAAAGAAAAGCGACTGCTGTCAGCTGTTTGGTTTATTTGAAATAAATAACAAAACCGACTACTTTGGTTCCGACGGCGCCCAAAACCGACAAAGTAATTTTTTTCTCGTTTTCAAAACCAATAATGACAATATTAAATTTTATTCAAGGACCGTAAATAATGGTCATTGAAAGAAATTTAACTCAAAAACTCTTTATGTGAGTCAACGACGATCTATATTGTCATATACCAATAGAATCGTATTGACGCGCTCTGTCGGAATCTATGGTGATCTTAATAAAACGATCACATTTCCACAGTTATTTTTCAACGTTTAACAAATTAAATATATAGTTTTCTGCCAGAAGATTTGAACGCAGATCGCTCAATAGCAATTTAAGAGCAGAGAATGCTCTTTCCACGCTAACTTGGGTTACAGGAATTGACAATTTATATAAATAATGTAATTTTTTTTCCTTCCAAAACTCAAAAAGAGGTATATTAATAAAGGCCTTGGAGAAAAATTATCAATTTCAAAGAAAGCTTTTCATCTTCAATATCATTTTAAAATTATTTTACACACCCGGCATACATGTGTATAATTCACTTTTTCAAAAAGAGCACTACAAGCAATATTGGACTTACGATCCATATTCACGATTTTACTTTACAAAGCGACTTTGCATAAAAAATCTTTAAGTGAATTTGTTACTTCAACTTCTGGAAAAATAAAACTCCTCAAAAGAGTTTTATTTTCTGACGGCAAAATAAAACTCTCTTTTTAGCAGTTTTATCTGGGATTTTTTTTACATTAAAAAATTACTGTTTTAGTTGATTTTCTTTTATTCACTCTCAAAATAACTGTTTTTAATTATTTTTTTATTTCGAGAACTGTTATTTGCGTTCCCTGATTTTATGGCAAACCTAAAAATAAGGTAAGCATTTCTACATGAAATTTTGTCATTAAGATATTTTTTCTTATAAAACTAACACATTTCCAATTAAAACAGCCAAATAAAATTTTCTGTTTAATTAAAAAACAAAATTTGCAACTTTTTTGTTTAAATTTGTTTTTTCGGAATGTGCGTGCCTGTGTTTGGATATATTTTTATTGTATCTTAGGCTGAGTTTTTTAAATAAACAAATTAGAACGGTTTTTTATTTGAAATTGGCGTTTAACTTATGAAACTGTTGTTGTGGCTTGAGATGGCTTACATACGTTACGCTGGTTTTTTCTTTGCTTTCGAAATAGAGCCTGGCTATAAAAAATAATTGACAGCATTTCCATCTTTGGCAGAATGTTGTTCAAATAACCAACCAGGCCAATTTATAAGAGTGTGATGTATCAGTTTATTTTAATGAAATTTGTGTAGAAAATATTAAACGTATCTGGTTTTAGAATATGTTTAGTTTATAAATTTTTTAGTTAATAGTTTGAAAATAATTATGCAAAATATTTTTTCCGCTGTAGTTTAAAAGTATTGTCTGGCTTATAATTAAGCACATGAAAGGATGGCTGGCTAGCTGGCATGTGTCGATAATTATATAACATTTAGAATATATTAAAACACAAAGCCTAAAGTATGCTAAATTAATTTTTCCTGTGGATAAAAATTATTTTACGCATTTTAATCCCTAAAGTAAATTATAAAGCTTAAATTGAAGAGAATATTTACATACAAAAATAAACACTGAAACAAAATGTTAAGGGTAAATTTTGTACCACAAGTTCAGTTAAAGCTAATTAGAGAACTTGATAAAAAACTGTTAAAAAGTAAAGGAAATAATAATTATTTTTAATTATTTTTAAAAGTACCTGATATGATACACAACTATATATAAGTGGCTTGCGTTTCAGCAAAATTTAAAAAATTCCTTATCAGCCATAGTAGACTCAGATAACAAAAGTTTTCAAAACAAAATAAATTATTTATAAAATATCTAAAAAATTTTTTAAAGTATTAAAAATAAAAAAAAAAAGTCTGCGCGTTTTTCAAAGAGCATATAGGCTCGCGAGCAGCGTTGTTAGTTTAGCCGTTTTTTTTTTCACAATCAGTCTGGAAATTTATGATTTAGCGTATTAGCTTTTATACAATACACCGTGCATGGGACATCCTATAAAATATATATATTCTAGATCTTTATAAGTAGCCGAGTCGATTTAGCGATGTCCGTCTGTCCGTGTGTGTGTTGAAATCAACTTTCTGAAGTCCCTAGAAAACTTAGAGGAAACTTGAATGTGTCAATTTGTTGAAAGTTCCTGTTGTCAATTTTCTATTAAAATTCAGGTCGATTGGGCCATAAATAGCTGAGCTATGAACTCTATTTTTTGAAGTTTTTTTTTTTTTTTAATTTGTGTAAACTACAAAATGAAAAAAAAAAAAACTTTGTATTCGGTTTTATCAGAAATAAAAGCCATAAAGTCTGTGCAAAAAATTTAAGAAATCGGTCCACAAATGGCCAATAAATATCGAAAATACAACCGAAATTTTAGATTTTAATTAACTTTTGCTTTGTTTTTTTTGGGTATTTTGTATAAAAAAAAAATTAGTACACAGCTTTTTCAAACATCACATTCTTGGTATTTGAACTAAAACTCAGCTAGATCGATCCATAAGTAGCGGAGCTTTGAGTGGCGAATACATCTATATTTTGACAATTTTTGGTGCATTTTTGAGTACATAATGGACCCATAAATGTGATACACAGTTTTAACGTAAATAACAGTCGTAATATTTGTGCCCAAACTCAAAACGATCGGTCCACAAATGGACGAAAAAAATCAAAAATATTTACAACCGAAATTTTAGATTTTTATAAATTTTTGCTTTGTTTTGTCTGTGCAAAAAAAGAAAGTCAGAAATAGGCAGAGAAATATCAAAAATACAACCGATATTTCAAATTTTCATTAATGTTTTTTTGCTGTTGTTTTTTATGGAAATTTTTAAGCTATCATACTTTGTACACACAAACACGAAAATTAAAAATGTATATGTGTTTTTAATGCCTTGTGTGTAATAGATTTACGAATACAGACATCTTTATGAAAGATAGTCTATTCGATTTTTGTCGATAATTAAATATTTAATTAACTATGTTTGGCTTAAAAAATTTTTATAAATGCTTGCAAATTTTTTTTGCATTTCTATTTAATATCTTTCTTAGAATTTCTTTTTTTATTAATTTAAAAATTGAGTGCTACAGATATTTTATTGCTTCAAAAATGAGGTTCTCAGAATCCGTGTTTATTCCAACTCATTTATTTGTGGGAGATCTCTCTCTCTCTCTACCTCCTAGGGGGCAGTATCAATTGTGTATGTGCTTTTTTTGGGAAATTTTGTTGTTGTTTTTTTGTTTGTTGATACAATGGCTACATTATTAGTGTGTTTAATAAACAGTTCTTTTTAGTAAACTAAGCCAAAACAAATAAAGGGTGTTTTTTATAGACGTATAGAACTTTAAGTTGGCATTACTGTTCAAGATGGTGACCGATTTAACAGCACTTCTGGTTGAATGGCTACGTCAACAAACAAAACTGCCGCATTTGGACTGAAGCTAATCCTCAAGTGTATGGCGAAACACCGTTACACTGTTTGGTGCGCTTTATGGGCTGGTGGAATCATTGGTCCGTACTTCTTCAAAAACGATGATGGCCAGAACGTTACAGTCAATGGTGATCGGTATAGAGCCATGATTACTAACTTTTTCATTCCTGAATTGAACAACCATGATGTCCAGGAGCTGTGGTTCCAACAAGACGGCGCAACATGTCACACAGCTCGTGCCACAATCGATTTATTGAAAGACACGTTTGATGACGGCCTAATTTCACGTTTTGGACCTGTGAATTGGCCTCCAAGATCTTGTGACTTAACACCGCTAGACTACTTTCTGTGGGGCTATGTAAAGTCATTGGTCTATGCGGATAAGCCACAAAAGCTTGACCATTTGGAAGACAACATTCGCCATGTTATTGCCGATATACGGTCACAAATGTTGGAAAAAGTCAACAAAAATTGGACGTCCAAATTGGACGTCCAGATTGGACTACATCCGAGCCAGCCGTGGTGGTCATATGCCAGAAATCATATTTAAAATGTAATGCCACAAAATTATCTTTCGGATAAATAAAATTCATGTCAATCGAATAATCCATCGTTGTTTTATTGCAAAAAAACACCCTTTATATGAGTCTCCATAATTTTTCACAACAAGAGAATTTGATTGGTGAACAAGTGTAAAAATTAAGAATGAATTAAGAATGTTAAAATGAGCGCAATAAATACTCAATAAAGAAATGAGGATGTAATTAAATGGAAATTATAAATATTAAAATTGCCTGAGGCAATATAACTTAAGAATAATTGTGTAACTAAATATAAGATTATAGACTTTTACATGACTGAGATGAACACAAACTTTTTAAGTTTTTATTTTTTTTAATATTTTTTTTCTTAAAAAATACATCAAGATCGATATGGTGCAGTTCCATTGATTAGGGGGGATGAAAACTACTGGAATGTAGATTTCTAAAGTACATGGATGATTCTGATATAAAATTCTATCTTCGCCATATACCTATGTTGGCATTGAATTATTTCAAGGGAGTAACGCATATATAAAGAAAAACTCTCTTAAATTACAGTTTAAATGCTTCCCTTTAAAAAATTGGCATAAATCGTAAGTTGTCATTTTAAATCAACTTAAAAACATACACAACATTATAAAATATATTGAAGTTTTTTTTAAAACAACATTGGTGAATGACGAACTTAAGTCTGAAAACTCATCACGAAATACAAAACACCACTGACTTCATTTTAAAAATATTGTTGGCAAAAATGCTGTCACGTATACATGGTAGATACCTGTTTAAAGAAAATTATTTTCCGCAATAATTTAATTATTATTTTTTTAGTTTTATTAAATATTAAAAAAGAAGGGAGCAATTTCAAATATGAATTTTTTGTTAACACAGTGAAGGGTGTATAAGACTCGGCATAGCCGAATTAACTTGCTTTTTTTTCTAAATACTTTTTTTTTTAATTAAATCAAATTAGATATAAACTAAGGCTGCAAAAAACTTATCTCCAAACAGATTTTTTTATATATTTCCCATGAGAACAAATACTTCTTGTTCATGTGTTTCCTTAAACAAATAGTTAATCAATTATGCAATTCTTTTCTGTTTAGAAAAACTGTTTTATTATTCAAAAAATTTTTAAATGCATTTTTGTTTTATTTTTTTAGTTCAATGACTTTCCATATTCTTTACTTTTTTAACTTGTCTTTGATGCAGTCAATGTAGGTAAGTCACCTGTTTTAGTTCTCAGGTCTTTATGTAAAAAAACATAGTCTGAATAATTTAAACACAGCAGAATTTGTTTATAACGAAATATACTTTTAATACACTCAAAAGTCTTGCCTTCTATTTACTCTTGATACATTCATAACACTTGAGTTTTAAAATATTTTTTCTCAGCCCTTTAACATTTACCTTTTTCTCAATTTCATTTAAAATGGCCCAAAAAGTAAAACAAAGAAGTATTGCTAAAAACTTGTTCAAAATAGTGGCAAGCTTGTATGTTACACTTAATTTTAATTTTCTACCAAACTTCTGGGGCTGGAAAATTTGTTTTTTATAAACAATAATACCCTAAAATCAGTTTTCGTTTTAAACAAACTTCACTCTAACTGCTACCAAATATAATATTTACTTTTCTTGTGTCTATTTTAAAACTCTAACGCCCAGTATTTGACTTTGGACTTAAGTGTGATTTGAACTTTAAGTACCATTTAGATACAAAATTGAATTTCTAGCTATAAACTTAAATCATATCTACGAGTAAGTGGCCAATCTTGGGCATTTAAGGTCCACTTAAGTTACAGATATTAAACATATGATTTTGACATATTTTTTTGTGTATCTCGTACAAAAAAGTTATTGTGTTTAATAAATATTTATAATAAAAACAATAAGTAATAATAATGTTTTCAATTATGCTGCTGTACTTTTTTACAGCAGACAATACAAAGTCAACTTCAGCTCAAACAAAATTTTCAGTTCTTTTCATTTGATTTAATGTTGTTTTTTTCCATTTTCAAAATATTATATTACTTTTTTATTATCACTTTTTTTTTACTCTGACACAGCTGTTTTTTTCGATAATGATCATTAATTTTTAATAATTCATGATGTTGCCACACTTTTGTCGCAAATAAATAAGAACAATCATTTAAGACTGAAAAACTGAAACTGTATTTATGTGCCACTTAAGTTCAAAACGACAATCAATTAATTCTCGATTTAAATACGAAGTCAAAAACTAGGAGTTAGTATAACACACACTGAATAATAAAAGCGACCTTAATGTATGTGTCAAATAAAAATTAAGAAATTCAATGTAGACCCAGTCATACAAACCTACGCACAGAATGTAAACAAATTTTGACAGCTATGCAGCCAAAACGATTGTGAGTAAAAAATGTACAGCTGAGTTTAATGTTTTATGGTATATAATTCTGTCATACAGCAAGCAAAGTAAAATATTGACAGACATAGTTAATGCTGATGATACACGATACTTAAATTCGTACTTCGCGAAGTATGAATGGTGCACGCAAAGAAAAAATATGGTTGAGGCAACCATATTCTGGTGGAAACATAGTATGGTTAGATTGCTTCTAACCATATATATTTTTAAATCAAAGATATTAAAAATAGCTTTCAACTGCAGATGTTGCGGTTCAACCTCCGTTCAGGGCAAGAATTTTTTTTTTTAAATTTCTTTTAATACATACATATTTTATATAAGCAGTTTTAAAAATAATTTTAATATGAATTTAAAAAAAATTTAATTTTTTGTATAAATAAAGTTTTTTTTTTATTCCATTGATTTTTATTTTTCTTTTCTATTATTTTGTAATTATTTATTTCATAATACAGTGGGCTTCAATTTATTTTTTAAAATTTTAGTTGACTCTACCAGGACTTGAACTTGCCAAGAACACTTAGTTAAGAAGCATTAAGTCGCCACTCAACCACTTCAGCCACAAAGCTCAGTTGAATTTAAACGATTAAGTTTTAGTTTTATACTCACTTTATTTACATGGTTGCGAAAGAGACAAAATAGAAAATAATTTACATTCAACCATATTTTTATCATTATTATGTTCGCTATGAACATATTTATGATTTCAAGTAAAATTTTATTAAACATAATATGATAATTATATGGTTGATCTAAGACACTAAACATAAAATGGTTAAAAATAACTAGAAATATGTTTATCGTGATCATAATAATGTTTAGATGCTTCAAATAAATAATAATATTTTTGTGAAGAGCACACTATGTTTGAGGTGACCATATTCAGCCATCTTTTTTCTTTGCGTGTGGTGGCATTATTAATAATTAGTGAAATACTATTTGAAAAGAATAAGAAAAAAGAAGGAACAAGAAAAAAAACATGGTGTAGAGAATGGTTAAAACAAAAGGATGAATTGTCAAAATATTTTTAATAATATTTTCACTTTTTTAACTTACAATATTCGGCACAAAAAATTTATTTTCATAAGGGCGACGCTCTCCGCTGTTCTAAAAAAAAAATTTTAGTACAACAGCATGATACACGATACTTTTTATCGTACTTATACAAGCTCCGCCCACAAAAATCAAAATATTTTGATTTTCATACTCCGAAGTATACTTTTGTAGTACCACCGAGCAAACAGAGGTGTCAGAGTGCAGATATAGTATACATTTCCTTTCTGTCTTTTTTGCACGAACTCAAAATTTTTATTTTGTTTTGCTCAGGTATTTCTAAAAAATTTACACTTTCATTATTTACATTTCGTAAACATGAATTTTAAAACAAGAAAATTTGTGTTTGTTATCACTTTTACATTAAATTCCATACTTCATAACAATAAACATATATATAATAATTTCCAGCATGTGCATTTTCATTACAGAAATAACTTTTTAATTAATGTTTTTTAAACAAAAAATTTTTCATTTTGCTTATTTTCTCTTATTCGTAATATTAAAACACTATATCTGTCTCTTACATACAAACTCCAAATAAAATGCTGAGTTTTTCAAAATTCTAACCTCAAAAGTTTCATCTCTGGTTGCTTAGTGGTAGTACGACAGCATACTAGACGATACTTTTTTCATACTTGTACGATTTGTAGTAACGTCTATCAGTAGCATAAAGTTGCTAAATTTTTTTCCGGGGCTTTGTGATCTGGTAGCATTGATTTGATGCTTGGAAGAAAAAATTTGGTAAATTTAAAAAGGACACTCGCGCCCCAGTTCAATATGCTCAGCATATTTCCAACATGCTAATTTGCACAATATTCGAAGTTAAATAATAAACAATAATGAATAAGATAAAAAATAAAAAAAAAATATTTAACAGATTATATGTGCAGACCATAAAATCGGTATATAAAATCGTATGAAATTCATTTAGGTCTTTTTAGTATTTAATAAGATTATAATTATCGTGATATAAACGCTAATTTTGATCGGTATATAATATGGCAATCGTGACCCAAACTGGAAAATATACGGGTATATTGTTTTTGCAAAATGGCAGATAAATCAAGAAGCTTAATACATTTGTATTTTCAAAAAAATATCTTAAGTTTAGAGGTCTTCTTACATATGGCGTTGTGGAAGCGAAAGTAGCGACACGTGTATAGTTTCTATTAACTCGTCACAAATTCGACTAGGAGAACAACACTCAAAATAAAGTTGAATATTTCGTTATAACCCGAAAACGCTTTAAAAACTTTTAATTTACCTACACTCGAAATGTTCTTTTTTATATCCATTCACTTGTATGGATCTGTGTAGCCATTTATTTATTTTAAAGTTTAAGTTTTAGTTAAGGTTTTTTTGAAAATTGAAAAACACTACATTTTATGTTAAATACTTTTAATTTACATTGTGTTCACCGCAATAAATATTATTTTCTATTTATGCGAACCCATTACAAGACAACAAAGCTGTTAACATAATCTTACTGCCAAGAACACATTTTCATCTTCAGGTTCTATGCGCGTGTCTGGTATTAAAATAATATATTTTTGCTAAAATTCTGTTTTATTTTATTTTATTTAATTTTTTTTTCTCGCACAGAAAATACTAAGTTAATTCTTGTAACAGACTGTTTGTTACACGTGAACAACCTGAAAGCAAATGTCGCACATAAACCAACTAACTTTTGCTGTTGTAGCAATAGAAATAAAGTTTATGGTTTAGGGAGCTAGAAGTGATGCTTTTGACGACAACAATTAAGCAGCCAGCAAACAAAAAGCATAAGCTTTAATATACGAGTGTGTATAACCAACAAACAACACCAACGAGTTCAACATTAAAAAAGAAGCACGTAATTCCGGTACTTGGATATGGAGCTGTAGATTTTTGCCACACATATGCATAAAAATATTGTTAGAATTAGATGTTGTTTTTGTTGTTGTTTTTATTGTGGTGCTCATATGGTGACTGTAGCGAGGCATCTAAATAAAAATTTCTCAGTTTCAAGAATTTTTTTTTTTTTTTTTGGTTTTGTTTTGTTTCGTTTTATTTGCCTAAGAGTATGTTTTTAATATAGCAAAACACCTATTCGTAAATTACAAAATAACTAAAAAAGTGCCAGGTACTCGCATGAAATTACAAGGTGGCCCAAAAATAATGAATACAAAGTCGTTGACTATAACTTCTAAAGGTATTCTGGGTAGTTCATTTTATAATTGCACAGGCTTTTGGAGCAATTGCATTGCATGACTATTTAGCAGGAGTGAAAATGAGGTTTAACAATACAATAAAGGGTTGCACAAGCATACTTGAAATGGCTTACAAGCACTTTTTATTACAGAATATTACACATGTTTGTAGTAATGTGTGGCTTTAAATAGGCTTGTGCAGCCCTTTAGTATTCACTAACATTTTTAAGACTCTCATGCAGTTTCCTGACTACTATCTTTCATTGACTGACTTCCACTGCCCATGAGGGAGGCATGCAAGTCTGTGTGTGATAGAGGAATTAGAGGAACTGTAGATAAGTTCTTAGATAACCAAACAGATCTTGGAGGACTCTAATCATTTTATACATTTTCTGCGTTTTCATTGACAATAAGCTGACAAGAGACTTCTATGTCAATAACGATCGCTATGCGAATTAGTAGTGTCAAACCTGTTTTTTTTTATGGGAGAGCGGGTACCAGAGGGCAAAATCTCGAGATGTAAAAAGTTATCCGACAGAGTAGAACAGACGTCAGAAGAACATTTCTAGGCTTGTGGCTGCGATTATAGGCCGATCAGTATACAAGTAAACAAACTATGAATGTCTTTCAAATCAGTTGCTCATGTCCTCTAGCATAAGGAAATTGTATGTCAACTTATCTGTGAGTACATGTCTCTTCTAGCTAAGCGACACAAATTTATTCAGGCACATTTTATGAAAAAATAATATCGGGAATTGGGTTAGGAGGCTTTTTTATTTATCTCAATATTACAAAGTCGACTCAGCTCCCTGAGTCTCGATGTTGGCGATTATATTGTTAAAAAAAAAATTATGTTTCTAATTGATGGCCAAACAACCAGCACAAATCTACATAGTTTTTTGTTTTATCTCTAGAAAACACTTTTACTTTTATTATTTGCCATTTGTATATAAAAAGAAAGAAACACCTTAAAGTGATTGCAAAATGCGTTAATGGCCTTTGGTAGCTTTTTGTCTTGAAAAGCAGATATAAATGTCACACATGAAATTATTCCTTTTTTCATTCATTCTGAAGCACCTCGTGCTTGCACATATGCCATGTAAAAGAAGGCAATCACAAGAGAAAAAAAAACCGAACGTTTTGTTTAGAAAAGTACTCCAGCCTATTTAAAACATGCGAGTACAAATACAGCGTAAACAAACTCCACACAAATGATATACAAACTTTTTTAAAAAGTCAATAAACTATGAGGCTGTTAACAGAACACTAACAGAAAATTATTTTTAAATAGTGAAAACTTAAATTGTAAAAAAATCTATAATCTGCAGGAAAATCTCTTGGACATGCTTAAAAAAAGGAAAAGAATGAGCTTTAATATTGAAAAAAAAAAATATTTATGATTTAGTCCAGATTTTCATGTTACTTTGTTCGACAGATGATTAACCGTTTCAAGTACATACCAGTACATACCAGTACCAAGAAAACTAAAAGCTTTTGAGTTGATTTTCTTTAAAAAAAAGTATTTGATAACTTTTAGTAATTTATGATGAAAATTTTTTTTTTCATGAACACACAAGTCTATTCTGTAGCTCGAATTAAAATTAGAATTAAGATCGCGAACAAGTCAGCTGCTCGCTGCTGCTAGAATAGACTATTATGACACAAAGAGACCTATTGTGACAAAATATTTACCCGCATTGCAACGAAAAAATTCAATGAGTAAGGTTTTCACATTTGAAGGAAAAGTTTTAAAAGCGTTATTAGAAAACTCTTACGTTATGTTGTTAGAACTAAATATTTCAGCCATATTAAGTATATATTTTCTGAAGCTAAAGCTTATACCTAAAAGCATAAATAATTTTAAATAATTCTATGTGTTCAACAACATTCGAAATGTATGATTATGATGTCTACTTTCCTTTTTTACTTTTAATTCATAAACCTCGATTAATACTCATAACTAAATATATTACATGTATGTTTGCATGCAATGTGCTTCATAATTATACTTTCAACACATAATTTTTTGAATTGCTTTTCAATATGATTAAATGTATTTTTACAGCATTCCTAGTTGTGCAACCAATAATTTAATTATACGTGATTACCAACACCTCGTTAAAAATGGGTTAAGATTCACGCACAAAAATGAAATATATTTTTTATACTATTTTTAATGTGTTTCTTTTCATTTCGTTTTTTGTTTGCAAGCAGTTATCATCACCATATTTTATGTAGATGTTGTTTTTTTTTTTCCAAAATAAAGCCCCAAAGCCTTTATGTCAATGAAATGAAACGTGTTTTATGAAAAGAAAAAAGAAATAGGCCTATAAGATATGACTAAATGACTGTCATCAATAAGGCGTGATATGTTGGAATATTTACTATAAAAGTAGAGAGAAAAAATGTGTTTTTGTAGCAGCTCTTTAAGAGAAATAATTTTTTTATAAAAATTTCCAAATGTAGAAGCGTTCAACTATTGAACAAACTGAATGAAAAAGTAGGTTTTAGATATATGAAATAATATCAAAATTTCTAATTTCATTTAATATACTTAAAACGATTTCCCCACTGCAAAATATCTAAAATGTAACGTAAAGCCTTTAAAGTACTGAATTTACTTTTTTCTGATTGTACACTGAAATATTGATAAATTTATTAAACAAATTATCTTGAGAACAACTTTTTTTTAAATAAAAAAGAAATGACTATATTTATGTACATTCCAAATCATATACATACATATATATAATAATACAAAAATACATGCAACTTAAAAAGGAATTTTAAAGCTGGATGCACCCATTGCGAATAAAATTTTTGCCCAAATAAAATATTGTCCGATTGAAGATTTTTTTAATATGTAATTTGGCGTTTTTTTAAGAGAGATCTCATATTGTTTTGACTTAACTCTATGTTTTGTGTGAACAAAATTGTACAGTTTGCATAGAAAAATTGTTTAATTCACTTTGCAGGTAAAATTTTAAGCTTGAAAAGGCAATTGATGAATTGATGCATAAAAACTTATAACAAAACTTAAAAGACCTATTCCACTAGCACGTATAATTTCAAACAAATTTCTCAGAAAGTGTTAATGGTGTCATGAAATATATTTTTATGAGACTTAGTGGTTGGTCAGTTATAGCTTAAACAGAAATGTAACGCACGGTCTTCAAAACAATCAGTTAATACGGGAGCCTCGTAGACTTTGTGTACCGTGTATGAGCATGAAGTCGTAAATGGCGAAATACATTTAGTCAATTCAAAAACTGTCGTAAATGGCTAAGTTATAAATTACTACTTAGATAAAATAGTACTGTTGTGAACGGCCTGTCATATTGCCAAAGAATACACTCGCTTAAACGTCAAACTCAGATGTCAAGGAAAGCTATAAATTAAAGCATAAAAAAGAAAAATAATGTCCTCTAAGACAGAAAAAAACAAAATTGTTGAAGCGCTGTGTGAAAAATATGCTTTGGACATATTTACAACTGATTGTATTGTAGGTTTTATTATATTATTATATTGCTAAAAATATTTTTCCAGGCGATTAAGATGAAGTTCAAGAAAATTTCAATTTGAGTCTATTGTATTTGCTTAAAAATCGGAGAAGTGTTCATCTAGGACTGCCGAAATCAGTCAGATGGCAACAAAAAGTGCTAACAAATTTCGGCATACTGCCAGCCCCTGTTGAGCTTTCCCAAGCCTTAGCCTTATTGTATGTGACTCACATATTCCGGACTTTAGATCGCATCAGCTTCTATTCAACAGGAATACCTTCTTGTGCGGAAAATCTCTTGTAGTATGATTGTGCAGATGGCTTCTAAAACAAAAATCATTAAGCAATTTATGAACATTTTGCATACATGTAATTGGTTAAGAGAAACAAACCTCGAAGTCTTTGTTATCCACCAGAAAATTAATAACTGCATTTTCTTCACCTGCTGTCCACTTCCTATTAGGAGCATTTCGAACACGTTTTTTTTAATCTTTATTAAAAATTATTTCACAAATTGTCAGCAAACGAAGATTATATGTAATACACAACTTACCTCAATATTTCCTTGTGTTTTCTCTATTTTATTAATTTTTTATTGCATCAATTTAAATTTTGCTTCCAATTTTGAATTCATAAAAATGGGGGGAAATTATTTTTGTGTCAACAAAAAACACAGGAAACAAAGTAGTAATATCCTAAATCTCTTTTATATAATAAATACCAACAACATTTTTACTGAAGTCATAAATTTAGGACGAATACTACACTTAGGACACTTTAACACACTTTGTGAATTGGCTAATTGTAAAGAACTAGTTGTATATGAGTGGTTAGATTGTTCTCATTCTTAATATTAGTGCATCACATTTTAAATTTTGGTTTGCATTATTTTTATAAATTACACACTAATGTAAATATTATTTATGAAACCATCGCTATTCCATTTGAGAGCTATGAATAATTTTGCAAAATTATGCAGTTAATTATTTGATGTTGCTTGCATTCAGAATGAATTGTCACAAATTTATTTTAAAAGCACCATATTAACAGCCGGACTAAGTGACTAAAGCCTTTCAATAGTTGACTTTCAAGAGTTAAATCTAGAATTTTTGGCTTAAACTTTGGAACCAAATTTTAGGTGGACAGTTGAGCACACACTATCCAATATTTAACGTATAAATATTTTTAATTTAATTTCCCACAAAAAGCTTGATATATGACAAATAAAATATTAACTTTAACTGTCAGTAACTTGTATTAATGACCCTAAGCGTATTTTATTACGAAAAATTTACTCGTAACATAACTCTTATTTAGGTTGGCCATATCAATATTAGCGTTGTGCTTTAAAAACGCTACGCTTGCCACAGCAATTTAGGTTGGCTTGTAAGAAATATATTTTTTCGATAATTAATTAGTCACTTATTTGTTTGTTGTTTTCAGGATTTTTTATTCTTTTTTTCTTTTCTTATAATAGTAACACAATGTGTAAACAAACCACTTGCCCTTGCGTTTAAAAAATATTTTTTAAGCCAAATTAAATTTTTTTAAGATATAAAAAAACACCCAAACTTAAAAAAAAATAATTTTTACTGACATTCTTTTATAATGTACTCGAAAGTAGTGTAGCTGGTTGCGCTTAAAGTGCAGCGGTTTATGATCTTAAAACTGACGATTAATTTTTGAAACTGTTATTGTGGCAACATGACTGACGTTGAAATATATAACATGTGATAAAAATTTTTTTTAAATATAATCAATTGGCCATAATCATAGTAACAAAAAAGTATGGTTTTATTAATAAGAATTTCATAAATTTAAAATCAATTTAAAAAAAATACCGACTGGGCTAATGTATTTTCATACTGATATGATATAAAATGTATGTGTTTTCTTTATAAAACATTTGTATGTTTACAATATCTTGGGCTCCTTATGTTTTTGTCGGTCTGTCACTTTAATCCCAAATGCAACATTATTTTAATTTTTTTTAAACAATTACAAAAGCGTTTAATCTTATCATTACTAATTTGCACTCTAGCTTAAATTATTTTTCTATACATTTTTGCACTATTTAATAGAAATTTACATTTGTATGTACCGGTATAAGAATCCAGAGAGTTGTTATTTCTAGTGCTGTTTTAATATATGCAACGTTCTTTTATATAAATACATAAATTGCATATACAGATATCACAATTAGCAATTAACAACATTGTTGTGAATTAAATAAAAGCTAAGGAAGTAGTGCGTGTATAGTTTGTGTTCAGTTCACATGATTTCCGTTTTCAAATGAACCCTCTAGAGTTTCCTATGATACAGCAAGGCAAATGTAATATTGCAATTACATACAATAAAAGGAAATAACAATTTGTTAGAAGTATTGTTCGCTAAAAGTATGTCAAAATATATTAAAACAAAACTGTCTGGCAGGAATCTGTTTTTGTGTGAAGTGTAACATCACCTTTTTTTATCATAAACATGGTCTTAATATAAAAATTGCAGGTTAAATCTATTAAAATTAACAAATGCAACGGAAATTTTGGTTTTAAAAGAAAATGTATTTAAATTTGTGTTTTTTGATACTTTCATCAGAAGTTTTTAAATTAGATTATGAACTCATGCTAAATATTTTTAACAGATCGTAAGACTAAATAGGATAGTGAATTGTTATAGGAACAAAAATTTAACATATTTGGCTGCTATGCTCTTTTGCATAAATAAGTGATTAGGGGCTGTGAGAAATTTCAAATAATTGGTTTAATTTTTTGGGCATTTTCCTAGAGTACGATATCTCTAAAATCTTCTTTTAAAATTTGTAGTGAAGCCAAAATATACTTTTAGAGTTATTGTACTATTATTGAAAGAGTCTTTAACTCTCTAGAAAGCTAGTGTAGAAGTCGTAGTCGGTGACTGCTAGAATTCAAAATCTACTTCATAGATTTGTGCAAAATTAATGTCTGCTGTAATTCTCGTAGCTGAAGCTTAATCTCCATAGCTAAATGTTTTCAGGCAAATATTCTTGAGATTTTGCTAAAATAGTATTCCGCAACTTTTTTCGTTGAAACTAATTGTCTATCATTACACCATTTCTTTCTTCCTATTTGATTAACTGATGTTAAAAGAGACAAGTATTGTGACCATAAGTTATAATTTGTGCTTCTTAGAAATGTAGTGAATTTTTTTTTTATATAATTTAATAAAAAAATTTTAATCCTGTTATAGCCAAATATTCATACCTTTAGTTTTGCATATTCTTCTTAAATATTAAAAAAAATATATATGTTTATTTATAAGAATTTTTATGAAACGACAAATATTGACTAAAATAATTTTTTTTTTGAATAATTAAAATAAATAATTTTATAAATTATTCGATCTTATAAATTTATTATTGTTTAATATTAATCAAGCTTAAGATCTTAAAAATATCGGAAAATTTAAATAAAAACAATTTTTTAAGATCTTAAGCTTGATTAATATTAAAATAAATATTCAATTAATTTCAGTTAATGACATCCAAATTAACGGCATTCACGATAAATGCGTTCTGGGATCTTTATTTTTAAAAATCAGTCAAATAACTGTAAGAACTTAATTTTTATATATGAAAAAAAGGAATTTCTAAGGTATTTTAATATACTTTTTACAAGATACTAAAAATTTTTTTTACAGTTTTTCACAAAAACTTTTTAGATAATTAGATGGCTTGCTTCGTATAAATAGAACACAAGAATGTAAAATAAATTTAAATTAATTAATTAGAATGCTTATAAACATTTTATAAACCAAACATATTTAATTAAATATTTAATATCAAATAAAACATTTCCAATTAACCTATGACTTTACATAGCCCCACAGAAAGTAGTCTAGCGGTGTTAAATCACAAGATCTTGGAGGCCAATTCGCAGGTCCAAAACGTGAAATTAGGCGGTCACCAAACGTGTCTTTCAATAAATCGATTGTGGCACGAGCTGTGTGACATGTTGCGCCGTCTTGTTAGAACCACAGCTCCTGGACATCATGGTTGTTCAATTCAGGAATGAAAAAGTTAATAATCATGGCTATATACCGATCACCATTGACTGTAACGTTCTGGCCATCATCGTTTTTGAAGAAGTACGGACCAATGATTCCACCAGCCCATAAAGCGCACCAAACAGTCAGTTTTTCTGGATGTAACGGTGTTTCGACATACACTTGAGGATTAGCTTCAGTCCAAATGCGGCAGTTTTGTTTGTTGACGTAGCCATTCAAGCAGAAGTGCGCTTCATCGCTAAACAAAATTCGCTTATGAAAATCGGGAACAACGGCAATCTCTTTTTGTGCCCATTTGCAAGCGTTGTTCAGGCATGAGTCTATTTATGATGAATTGCCAAAGCAAACTGAGAATAAATCACTATAAAAAACACCCTTTATAAGCTTCTTTCTTACAGTAAATAGATTAAAAATTATCACAAGCGATAGAAGAAAATATTAAGTGAGTGAGAACCTGCGAAATTTATAAAAATCTTTTGTGATGTGAACATCGGCTTCGATTACAAAAGTTATTTTATGTAGCTGGCATTTCTTGGTATCGCTTCCACTGTACTAAATAATATTTATGTAAAGCCTTTCGCATTGCTCTTCGCAGTAATCTCTAAGGTTTTCAGGAAAACGATCCAAGTCAGAAGGTAAATAGTGTATTTTGATGCGCCTTATGGATTAGCTGTTTAAATTAGACAACATATCGTTAACTAATTAAAAATAGTGTACCGACTTATGATTTCAATTTTAAATCACTGAATGGAGACATTCCCAGTTGGTTTATTATATGAGCGTGTAATAGGCCTCCAAGTAGAATTGTCTGTATTATTTAAATAAAGTCTTCTCTTCAAAGCCATTTTTTTAATTTACCATTAAATAAAATTTATATCACTTTAAAATTACATAAAATGAAACGTCACCCTATATGCGGGTAGCCTGCAAAATATCAAAAATTTTAGCTGCTACTCAAATATCATAATGTTTTTTTATATCCGTTTGTAATTTCTACACCGTACATGGGACACCCTATAAAGTAGTTATATTCTGGATCCTTATAAATAGCGCAGTCGAATAAACGATGTCCGTCTGTCTATGTAGTCGTTGAAGTCCCTAGACAACATACAGAAAAGTATAGCATACCAGTCTGTCAGTTATTTCTGTCTTTCAATTACCATTGAAATTCAGTTGAATCGGTCTATAAATGGTTGACTTGTGAGTTAAAAACCGTGACTAACGCTATTTTTGACCATTTTCTTAGTGGGTTTTTGTCCCATTTTTTCTGAACTACGAAACGGTCATAAAAACCTGGTATGCAGTTTTATCAAAAATATAAGTTATAATACCTACGCAAGAAATAAAAAAAAAATCGGTCAACAAATAGCGGAGGAATATCAAAATTTGTAGTTTGTTTTTTGCGTATTTTATCTAAACTCAAAAAATAAGTACGCAATTTTTCAGACATCATATATATAGTATCTTCGCCAAAACTCAGCTGGATGAGTCCGTAAATGTCGGAGCTATGAGTCAGAAATTGCGACTATTTTTTATCATTTTTTCTGCGCTGTTTTGCGTAATTTCTCTAAAATACAAAACTGAAACGCATTTTTATCACAAGTAACGGTCCTAATGTTTGTGAAAAAAAATCAAAACGATCGGTGGACAAATGGACCAGAAAAATCAAATATATTTACAAGCGAAATTTTAGATTTTCGTTAATTTTTTTTTATTGTTTTTGCTTTTGTTTTTTATGGAAATTTTTAATCTATCATGTGCGTAATGTTATGTACGCAAGCAGAGAACCAGGCAGGCCCTCTTATACAAATGTGTGTATGCACATGTGCGACTTGTGCATTCTGTGTGTAGTGATGACACTACCCAATAACAGAAGCCACTACAATGAAAGAAAACTACGACTGCAAAGATCTTATTGAAAGAGGATTTTTTTGATTTTTGCCGTTAAATTGAAGTTCTTTATGTAATTAAATATGTTTGGCTTAAAAAATGTGTATAAACATTTTAAATTAAAATAAATTTGTTTTGCACTCCTATTGAAATAGAATCTCCTTTTTTAATTAAATTAAAAATTGAGTGCCTACAGACATTGCTTTTAAAAATAAATGATAATTTTTTTTTTTATATTGGTTTATTAGTCTTGAGGTGGTATAATAAAAATGTATTTTTATAAAAATATTTCGATGTAATAAACCAGCCGTTTCAATTAGACATATAATATTTTTTTGTTTTTTGATATTTAAGAAGACTGTGGAAACTGAAAAATATAAATATTTGACTAGCATAGTGACTCGGTATAGCCGAACTAAACTTGTTTTTAAATATTGGATTGTTCGGAAAGTAATTTCGTTTTTTTTTTTTTTTTGTGGAAATGAAAAACAGTTTTCGTATATGGCCTTTCAAGTGGTTATAAACTGTTGAATTTGATAATTTGATCTCACGTGTTGTTATTCGCCGGTTCGTATCAACCAATGCCTTTATGGCGTCTTTATCAGCTTCCCGAACGTGGTGCATCTTCGACATCAACCAGCGAACCAGTTCTGGCACTGGCGTACTATCAACACACCTTCTCCATAAACATCGGTCAATTTCTTTCTGATATGAACAGCATTTTTACTCTTTCTGTAGTAAAACAGTAAAATATGTCGAAAATGCTGCTTATCGCTCTCCATATTTAAAAGGACGCCAACCGAAAACTACTGCGTAGAATTAACTGAAATTTTTCACACACAAGCCTTGCTATATGAGCTCTCAAAGCATATACAAATTATACGGCTTACGCTGGGAGCACAATTGGGACGAATAACGAATTTCGTCGAGCATGACGAACTCGTTGCTGAGAGTTCGTTGCGTAAATTCGCATCATGACGCACAATTATGACGAATAAATAACAGCTGTTGTTATCAATAAAGTTGTTTGCTGTACGTGACAGAAAATTAACATTATTAAACAATGAATCGAATTTTGCGTTTTGTGAAAATTATTAAAATAATTAACATCATTCTTTTTCTGAACGTTCTTGTAGTCTTTTGATGCCAGATTATATAAGCATTCATATTTTTTTACTTCTTCAATTATAATTTCATTAATTTCCATTTTTCTTTTGTTAACAATTTTGTTTTCATACAACAGCTGATAGGGTTACCGTATAAAAAAAATAATTGCTTGAGAATTCTATACATAGAAACCCATTAAAAAACAATTTAATGGTAAATAGTTCTGTACATAATTGTGTAAATAGTTGTGTACATATAACTTAAATAATGTACATTGAAAATAAAACAATTATTAAAGTCAAAATTAACTTTAATTACTAATAAACTTGAAAGCTACAAGAAAAACGGCAACTCTGTATCAATTTGTTCGTCGTTCGTCGGCGTATGAAATAGAAATAAATCTATCGCAGAATTCGTCACGCACAACGAATTTCGTTCGACGGCGGTGTTGTGTTAACTTTTATATGCACAAATGTGTTTTATTTCTGATGACGAAAGTTCGCAACGAAAAATTGTGTTCCCAGCATTAAGTGTAAAGTTGGGTGCAAAAAAATACAATTAAGTCCTCTGTGGAGAAAAAACGAAATTATTTTCCGGACAACTTAATAATTACACCAAAATATTATACATCAAATATGATGGTAATATTTTTGCAAACTTGATGAAGTGGACATTCGTATTGTTACTGTTTTTAAAACACAAATTAAATTAATGAAAAAAAAATATATAATTAAAAATGTTTTATTTTTTGTAGCTCTGATTCTTTAAATCCATGTGTAAAATATATAAAAATTTTTATAAAATAAAACGCAAAAAAATATGAACTTTATTCTTCCGAATAGGATTTTATCCTATTTTTACTTTCTTCCAACGTGATGTTTTCATGCACAACCTTACACGTTGGCCTTTACAACGTTTAATTAAACAAGAAATAAAGTTTGCAGTGCTTAGTTTAACAAATTTATATCAATATATTTGTAAGAGTAGTTAATTATTATTAATCTCTGACATATAAAAGGATTGCATAAAGTGGCGGATATAAAAGTTTCAAGATGGCACAAGAAACTTATGTGAAGCGAGCAGTATCAGCAGAGAGTGCCCCAATTTCTAATAGAAAAACAAAAAAAAAATGGGTTCTGTGATCTGATCTGATCTCTTTGGGATACCTATATAAGAGCGAAAAGGAAGAATATAGCGATTTAAAGATGTTAAAAAAATAGGAAGCTGAGGGATAAGTGAAGTGTAGTAGAAACTGGTAAGAGAAGTAGACTGGTCTGTCATTAAGTAAATTAGTTGCTGCTTCTCAATAAGCCCGATCAATATTGCAGTGAGGCTCTTTAGGTAACACTCCTCGATGTAAAGCTCAAGTGTCGGCCCAAGGTTGCGAACGCATTCCACAGTTTCTGTTGCAAGATTTTCAAGTGAGCACAGTCAGACAATGATATCACACAAAATATCACAACTAAGTCTTTGTCATTTTTAAATATGACTTAAGACACTAAAGTTATAATACCAATACCCAACATATTTTTTACATATGACTTTTAAGTTTAAGATTCATGTGTTTTTCATGTCTGTCAAAATTTGTTGCTTTACCTGGAATAGAACCACAAGCTAATTCAAATTTTCTAAAAAGTTTTTGCTTATGTTTTTTTTACAAATGTTACAAAACAATTTAACAATATAAAAGTTGTCATATACATTGCAAAAAACATGTTGTGTATTGGTATCTTAGACTTTAAAATATAGAATAATTAAAATCATTTTAAAGATTTGGATTTAAAGACTTTTCAGAGTCTTTCGAACAATGGGTTATAACTTATGCCACTTATTACGGTTTAAGAAAAATTGCATAAGTGAGCCTAAACAAGTTAATGTGTTTATGTCGAGGGTTCTTTCTATTTTAAATTTTTGTTTAATTTCTGTTATGCAATTAGTTTTCCGTGGTTTTCCCTTTTTTTGCTAAAATATAAATTGCGCTTGGTTTACTCATTAGTTTTTGGGCTTTCAAGCACACGCAAGTACGTCTATAGCACACTCTACTTCTGCTACCTAGGGGAAATATTTAATTTTTTTTAGTTCTTTGCATTTGAGCAAGAATAAAAAAAAATATTTACTAAAACTAAAAGTGAATAAAATCAAAAATTTAAAATAATTTTCTTGAAAAGCTTTAAAAAAATTGAAATACATTTTTATATAAAGGGTGTTTTTTATAGACGTATATAACTTTGAATTGCAATAAAACAACGATGGATTATTCGATTGACATAAATTTTATTTATCCGAAAGATAATCTTGTGGCATTACATGTTAAATATGATTTCTGGGATATGACCGCCACGGCTGGCTCGGATGTAGTCCAATCTGGACGTTCAATTTTCGTAGACTTTTTACAACAATTGTGGCCGTATATCGGCAATAACACGGCGAATGTTGTCTTCCAAATGGTCAAGCGTTTGTGGCTTATCGGCATAGACCAATGACTTTACATAGCCCCACAGAAAGTAGTCTAGCGGTGTTAAATCACAAGATCTTGGAGGCCAATTCACAGGTCCAAAACGTGAAATTAGGCGGTCATCAAACGTGTCTTTCAATAAATCGATTGTGGCACGAGCTGTGTGACATGTTGCGCCGTCTTGTTGAAACCACAGCTCCTGGACATCATGGTTGTTCAATTCAGGAATGAAAAAGTTAGTAATCATGGCTCTATACCGATCACCATTGACTGTAGCGTTCTGGCCATCATCGTTTTTGAAGAAGTACGGACCAATGATTCCACCAGCCCATAAAGCGCACCAAACAGTCAGTTTTTCTGGATGTAACGGTGTTTCGACATACACTTGAGGATTAGCTTCACTCCAAATGTGGCAGTTTTGTTTGTTGACGTGGCCATTCAACCAGAAGTACGCTTCATTGCTAAACAAAATTCGCTTATGAAAATCGGGAACAATGGCAATCTCGTTTTGTGCCCATTTGCAAGCGTTGTTCAGGCGTGAGTCTATTCATGATGAATTGCCAAACCAAACTGAGAATAAGTCACTTGACAGCTATTAAATCGGTCGCCATCTTGAACAGTAATGCCAATTTAAAGTTCTATACGGCTATAAAAAACACCCTTTAGAATGTAACTTAAATTAAGGAAAAAGGAATCAATTCTTCATTTGATTTCAAGTATTGGAGTCGTAATTTTTTTGTAAACTCTGAAATCTATTATTCGTCAATTTAACAAAGAGCTAAACGTTTTTATTTGCAAACATTTACATTCTTTCTGTTTTTAAAACAAATATTTGTAATTTCACACTGAGAAAACAACTCAGTTGTGAGAACTAAATTTGTTGCCAATCAAAAACTTAGTTGCAATAATCGAATTATTTGATTCCGACAATAGAAAATCGGTCACACAGCTTAAAATATTTTTGAGAGAATTAAATTTTGGACAGTACTATCGAATACTGGTTGATACAACCAAAAAAAATTTATTATCACAACTAAATTTTTGATTGGAAACAAGTTTTTTTCTCACAACCGAAGTAGTTTTCTGTTTGCATGATCAAAACTTAAACGCTTTTTTGAAAATGTATTTCAGCTGAAAATTAGCTACTAACGACACCCATACATACGTAATTTTTTTGGAAAACTAACTCGTTTTATAATATCACTTATGGGAGCTAAATGAATGTCTATCAAAACTTAATTATTTATTTAGTTAAATGGATTATTTAGTTGTGAAATAATTTTTGTCATATAGAGTTTTGAGCTTTTATGCCAAAAATTTATTTTATTATAAGTGGTAGGATCGAAATCAAATAGCTTGGGGAACGAACAAAATCAGAGAGCGTTCAAACCATGACTGACATCAGTGGAGTTGCCGACATTGTAAGCTTTAGTATACTGATGTAGCTGGCAACCACAGCCCAGAATTGGTTCCATCGGACTAATCTCGTGATAATCCTCAATCTTATAATTATCGAAAGCATTGTAACGGGTGGCCCAAGTGAGACCTAATGAGCGTATTGTAGTCGTTGTTGGGGGTCTTGTGGTAGAAGCTGTTGCACAATTTGAATTTTGTATAGATACATCTTAAGATCCAGCTTTAAAATTCTCTTTAATGTTGTTCTGGGTACACCCAATTGGACGGAACGGCGACGAGTTGAGACAGATGGCTCATTTGCAACACTCTGCTGCACAGCTTCCACGTTGTCTTCAGTACGAATATTTCGATGAACACCTCTTCCTGGACGGTCGGCAACTGAACCCAGTTCCTCATAACGGCGAACTAAACTTGTAATCATGGAAGATGTTAAAAAAAACGGCGATAATTTCGCTGCGTCAGAACAATTGATCGTTGAGAAGAATAATAAAAATCGATAATTTTAATGCATTGTTGTGAACTGTACGTATTCATTTTAAATTTCCAAGAGTTCAGTTATAATCTGCAAAAAGAAACAAAAAATTATGTTAAAAAATAAAAAACTTATATGTGTTTCACATGATCTGGTCTTATTTGGGCCACCCTGTAGTTACATATACGAGTAGGAACTCGGTAATAAATAAAATAACACTTTTTTTTGTTTGTTTAGTGAGAAAAATAATTTTAACTCTAAAATAGCAGACACTGCCTCTGAGGTGAAGGATTAGTTTTAATTTGTGATATTTCCTTATCACTCTCTCGCATACGAGTATTGTTGTGTCAATTTATGTAATTGTTCCATTAAGGTGCTTAAAGACTTTATTTATAATAATATTGACGATTAGCAGACGAACAAAATGCAAAGCAAGGCAACAAATTTAAATGTAATTTCTGTGCTGCAAAATTATGGGCCGTATACTTCTGAAATAAAAATTACTATTTGAGTACAGGTCACCAAGCTATAGACGATATACTACAACAATTTACATTGGATTCAGACACACTTGTTATGGAGAAAATTTTTTGGTTATACAATATTTCCTTTTTGTCGTTTGAGCTTTGTTTTTATAACAGAGAATTAGAATTAGAATTTGGAAGGGGAACAAGTTAACTGGGAAATGAAGCCAAAATACATCTATTGTGACACTACTTTAATATTATAAACTAACACTAGTATTCATTATTAACTCAAAGACTTCAATGTCAAACGGTTATAGGTAGTGATGCTCCAAGTAATGAAAACGGGTTCAAATTATACCTTTACAGTGAGACTCATATTTATTTGCTAATTGTTTCAATACTTTGCTGTGTCCTGTCATGAAATATTTATTCCTTCATTTAATGCAATCATTATATTAATACATGCAAAATATTTATCTATTAAATTTACATAAATAATAAAATATTTCATTGAAGAAAGGAAAAAAATTTTGATTTTTTATTCCACAGTATCTTGCTATTTATTTAAAAAAATTCAAAACATCAATTGTTTGTTTCTTTTTCTTTAATCAAGAGTATAATAAAATAATTTTGGCTTTTGTTTTAATAAAGTTTTGGTACTTTTTAATTATAAATTTTTTCATTTTATATAACATTTGCCTAACAGGTGAACACAACTTTATTAAAGTGAACTGGTAAAATTTATAGTGGCTCAGTAAACCACTAAAAATCATTTATTTTAACTAACGGTTGCATAAATACGAAAGTTTTTCACATGAATGTCATTGAACCCAAACTAAGTCAAAATTTATTTTAATATTTTAAGTACAGCAAATTTTTTGTAATTTTTTTTTTCAATTAAATGTCTTTTACACGCTTCTAGGCTAAATTACTCCCCCCATTTTTTAATTTCGTTGTAAAAATTAAAACAAAAATGTTTTTGAATACTCTAAGCCAATGTAGGCATATGTGTTTGTATGTGTGTTGAAAATTCACCTACTACCACAGAGACCTCTTTTAAGTGGGTGAAATTTTAAATAGCAGCATAAATTACATAAAACTAAAAAAATTATACGCTGATTGTTGGCTTTGCAATTTGTTGTTGTTGTTTTTTTTTAAACAAGTGCCTCAACTTGAAAAATAAAGGAAAGTTTTAGCCCCACAATAATTACAAAGCATTGTAAAAAACAATGCATAAGAAAATTATGATTTTTTAAATAAGAAATGTGAATAATAATGGGAATTTTTTTTATTTTATTATTTAAAAATAAAAATAATTTTTTTTTCTTAAAATAAAATGTAGAGAAAATATAAAATACCTGCATTGTGTAATTAAAGTACAAATTTGTTTCCAGACAGAGAAAATGTATTGTAGGAAAAAATTTTAAGTCAAATGGTTATGTAATAATTTGTAAAGGGTGTTCAAATAAGAGTGCACTTTTTAGTTTTATGCTGCAATAAAGCGATAGTTTCACGCCCTATGTGGCGGGTGGCACCGTCTTGCTGAAACCACATGTCATCCAGATGCATGTCGTCCAGGTGAAGCCGATGTGGTAATGGACCGGAGGACTGGCAACATATACTGACCGAGTGTCATCTTTATGATGACATTCGTGACTTAGAAGGTATGGGAATAGCCCATACTAGCTTTTGGTTTCGGTAGGACTATGAGTAGGCTGGGCAAATTTGCCCGAATCGCGTTTGGCAAGAGAAGACAGGGACTAATGTAGGTAGAACAGCCATTTCCTTGGCTATTCAACAACGGTCATATAACACTTAAGGTGCTGAAAAACGCCATTTATGCATTATAATTTTTTGATTTTTCTGTAGAAATAATGAAAGGGTAAACTGTCAAATGAATTGTTATACTGCTTTCATCATAAATTTAAGCAACCCATAAACGACTTCATAATTTTTGTAGCGCATATCGTGCATATAAAAAAGACCTCTGTTTGACCAGGGCCACACATAGCAAGTTTAGTTGGGCAAATCTTGTAGGAGAGCGAGAAAAGAGGAATGGAAAGTGGTACAACCTTGCTCGTACTCGGAAAAAGGAGCTTGAGGGTGAATGAATGACTGATAGGAATGCAAAAATTGCTAAAACAAAATTGCTCTGTGTAGACACAGCGGCAATTTTAAAAGAGAATTGAGAAAGAATTGCCCAAGTAAACTTGCTGTGTGTAGTCCTAGTCTTTAACTGTCAATAGGTTTGATACCACCTACTCTCTAAATGGCGCAATATTATCAGCTTGCAGATGAAAGATCAGTAGTACTTTTCGATTTCGGCGTTCCACATCTTTAAAATGTGATACATGGTGTGGCCATATTGAAAAAATAAGCTTCTATACTGATTTAGATGAAACCAATTTCAATTCTATTGTATTTCTCATCACCTTGTAACTTTAAATGGCATCACATTCGGCAAACCTCGGGTTTTTAAAATCTTTTCCTGCAACTTTTGTCACTACGTAATGACGTTAACTATACTTAAAATGTCTTTGGCTCCCTTCCCTCTCTATTTTTCTCTCACTTCATATATTAAGTAATTTATAAACAGCTTCTTATGAGATACCACGCAAAGCCAACAGAAATCAAATGAATATAGGAAATTTTCATTTATTTATGTTGTCTCATGTTCTTCTCATTTAAAAGCATTTTCCGAGTATTTTTTGCGCCGTCTAATAGCAGGAACATTATTTTAATATTATCTACGCAGTCCAGAATATGAAAATAATATTAAAATGCGTTCATGTAGTCATATTTTTTATTTTTATTTTCTTATATTTTTCACTTGTTTTTTAATTTCATTCATACCCAACCATTTAGTAATTATGGCCTTTATTGGTAAAGTGAAAATAAAATGTGTGTAAAACTAGTAGACTTAAGTGTTAGTGCTGGTGTTTTATATTTTTTGTTAAATATTTTCTTTTTTTTAGAGATAAATCATTTTAACAAAAACGCAATCTTTTGTACACTTAATACACAACAAGTTATGCAGCCCTGCAACATTTTTTACTTGTTGTAATTTACGTTATTGTTGTAGTTAAACATGCAGCAATTTATGGGTTAATGCCCGCGATCTGTTTAAATGGGCTATTTTTTAAATTAAATTTAATATAGTTTAAGTTTTAGTTTTTTTTTTTTTTTGCATAAAATTACATTTTAAATTTGTTTTTAGTCTAGACATAAATAAATATATCATCACCTTTCACATTTAATATAAATCAAGTTAATTAATTTAAAAAAGATCTCAATGCAAAATGATTTTTATTTTTGTACGCTAGTGATTTTAATAAAATAAAAAATCCAAAAATTCACAAAAATTTTTTTTAACTCAAATAGAGACTAATTTTTTGCAAGAATATTTTTCTAAAATATAATAAAAATATTCATTATTTTTCAAATAATAACTTTGCATTAGGGTAGCATATGGGTTAGCCAAATTAATTTAAAGAAAGCGGTCAATTCGGTTGTAATGCTGGAAAGTTATTTCGCCGCAATGGAAATTACAACCCACAACCACCTCAAAGTTCTCTCCAGCGTTGCCATTTTAGCCTTTTTTAGGCTAGATGTAGACTTTTTTCTCGCATTTAGTCTCTAGCTTTTTTCTTAGACTTTTTTATACCCTTCACTGCACGCAAAGAAAAAAGATGGATGAATATGGTCACCTCAAACATAGTGCGTTCTTCACAAAAATATTATTATTAATTTGAAGGATCTAAACATTATTCTGATTACGATAAGCATGTTTCTAGTTATTTTTAACGATATTATGCTTAGTGCCTTAGATCAACCATATAATTATCATATTACGTTTAATAAAATTTTACTTGAAACCATAAATATGTTCATAGCAAACATAATAATGATAAAAATATAGTTGAAGGTAAATTGCTTTCTATTTTGTCTCTTCCGCAACCATATAAATAAAGTGACTATAAAACAAATACTTAATCATTCAAACTCAACTGCGCTTTGTGGCTGAAGTGGTTGAGTGGCAAGTTAATGCTTCTTAACTAAGTGTTCGCAAGTTCGAGCCCTGGTAGAGTCAACTAAAATTTAAAAAAATAAATTTAAACTCGATGTATTATGTAATAAATAAATACAAATTGATAGAAAAGAAAAATCAATGGAATAAAAAAATCTTTATTTATACAAAAAATTTAAATTAAAATTTTTTTAAAAATCATATTAAAATAAAAAATTAAAAAAAAATTTCTTGCCTTGACCGGGGGTTGAACCGCAACGTCTGCAGTTGAAAGCTATTTTTAATATCTTTGGTTGAAAAATATATATGGTTAGAAGCAATCATAAATCTAACCATACTATGTTTCCACCAGAATATGGTTGCCTCAACCATATTTTTTCTTTGCGTGTGTAAGTAAGAAGGGTATATATGTATAACTTTGTGATTCCGTTTGTAATTTCTACACCCTACATGGGACACCCTATAAAGTATATATATTCCGGATCCTTATAAGTAGCGGAATCATTTTAGCGATGTCCGTCTAACCGTCTGTCCGTCTGTGAAGTCGTTGAAATCTACTTTCAGAAGAATCTAGACCACATACAGCAAAGTATAGCATACCAAACGCTCAGTTGTTGCTGTAAGACTATTGCTATTGAAATTCAGCCAGATCGGTCCATAAATAACGGAGCTATGAGTCAAAAACCGAATTTACCTCTATTTTTGAACATTTTTTTAATGGGTTTTTTGCTTGTTTTGTCTAAACAAAGACATGGACAAAAAAACGTGGAACTGTTTAAAATATAAGTCGTAATACCTGTGCTAAAAATGAAAGCAATCGGTCCACAAATGGCCGAGGCATATCAAAAATGCAACCGAAATTTTAGATTTTCATAAATTATGGATTTGTTTTTATGCGATTTTTATCTAAACTGAAAAAAAGTAGTACGCAGTTTTTTTAAACATCACATTCATAGTATCCTAACCAAAACTCAGCTGGATGGGTAAATAAATGGTGGAGCTATGAGTCAAAAATTGCGATTACTTCTATTTTTGAATATTTTTAGTGCGTTTTTTGCGTAATTTGTCTAAACTACAAGACGGAAAAAACAAACTTGGTACAAAGTTTTATTACAAATAATAATTGTAATGTCTGTGCAAAAAATTAGAAAAATCGGTCCACAAATGGACCAGAAAAATCAAAAAATACAACCGAAATTTTAGATTTTCATTAAGTTTTGCTTTGTTTTTTGCGTTTTTTATCTAAAGTATAAAAAAATTAGTAAACAGTTTTTTCAGATATCATATTCATAGCATATGGACCAAAATTCAGCTAAATCGGTCCATAAATGGCTGATCTATGAGTCCAAGACCGCGACTACCTCTATTTTTTTACCATTTTTGGTAAGTTTTTTGCGTAATTTGTCTAAACTACAAGACGGACAATAAAACGTGGTACGCAGTTTTATTACAAATAACTGCCGCAATGTCTGTGCAAAAAGTCAGACAGATCGGTCCACAAATGGACCAAAAAATCAAAAACACAACCAGCATTCCACATTTTCATTAATTTTTGTTTTGTTTTTGCTTTGCTTTTTCTTTGTTTTTCTTTGTGGAATTTTTTTAGCTGTCATGTGCGTAATGCTTTGTACACACAAACACGAAACCTAAAAAGTGTATGTGTGTGTGTGTGGTTTTTATTGCCTTGATTACAATAGTATTACGAATGCAGACATCTTTATGAAAGAGAGTTCATTAGATCTTTCTCGATAATTAATCATTTAATTATAATTAATAATTTAATTAAATATGTTTGGCCTACAAATTTTTACAAAAATTTGCAAAATTAAATGAAAATAAATTTTATTGTTTTTCTATTTAATATCTTTCTAAGAATTTCTTTTTTTTATTAATTTAAATATTGAGTGCCTGCAGACATTTTATTGCTTTTCAAAATTAGGTTTTCAGAAAGGATTGTTTCTTAGAACTCGTTAATTTTAGTCGTACTATAAAAATTTATTTTTTTTATAGATACTTCGCTCCAATAATAAATAAATCAATTTTGAAAAAAGTATGCATTTCAGTCACATAATTTTTTGAAGTGAGTGAAGAAATATGGTTAGTTAAATATGTTTCACGTAATTCCTTATGTTTTTTAGTATTTGTAAATATCTTTTCAGTATTTTTGACATACTAAGATACAAATGTGCATAAATACGTTGATTTCTCTAAGAGATTGCGAACGAACCATAGAATATTACGGGTTGGTTTACATATCATTTGAAACAAGAGGTCATCACCAAATTTTTAATCACCCAAGTACTCAGAAAAAACTTTACATTATTTTTAAAAATTTTTTAATTTCCCTACTACCCCAGTACTCATACTCTGAGGAATTTTTATCATTCCTCATTTTGGCAACAGAAACTTACTGAAAAAAAAACTGAAATGAAATTTGTAAGTTCTACGCTTTCTGGAAGTGTTTTAACATTTACTTGAAATTTCGTAATTTTTATTCTATGATGCAAAACGGAAATTGCCTAAACCCTTCAGAGCAACAGCACTGGAGTATATGAAAATTTAAAAAAATAAAAAAAATTTTTAAATATCCAAAGTAAAGATTGGTTGGGTACAAATATAGATGATCTCCGCTAAGCTATTGCTTAAAACATTTAATATTTAATGACTTAAGACGTATTTGATAAATAAGTTATTAATACTGAAAATATTCGGGTTTTACTTTAAACATATTTAACGCGGCATATTTATCTTCACTCATTTAATTTTTTCTATGGTTTTGCTATTAATAAAGAATATGGAAAGTGAAAAATATTAATATTTCGCTAACACAGTGAAGGGTATATAAGACTCCGCACTGCCGAATTTAACTTGTTTTATTTTAAAAATAGCTATTTTTCTTTTTCGCAATTTTTTTTTTAAATTTTTTCATGCTAATTTTCGTCAAAAAAAATTTGTTTGCACTATCCGCAAAAAAAAAATTTAATTAAAGTCAATTTGGTTTTCTCTCCAACGCAATAGAAATCAAGTCGATATCTTGAAAACTAAGGAAGTTATGGCTAAAAAGGTAACCAGTTCTACTACTGCTTCCTTGTGGCCTTGATAAGTTTTCAGTATATCGTATATCGACTTGATTTTTTTTTGCGTTGGATAGATAAAAAGGTATTGGTTTTAATTAGATTTTTTTTTTACGCACTATCCGCAAAAAACAAAATTCGAATTAAAACCAATACGATATATTGAAAACTTAGCTAGTTATGACCAAAAAGTTAAGCAATTATCTCACCCTTTTTGCCCCGCTAAAAAAACCCCTTAAATTATATTTTTTCCGAAACGAAGTCTACAAAACTGCTGGAGAGCAAAAGTGAGCATGCGGCAGTCAAAGAGACTCATCAAGCCAAAGCGTATTAGGGCAGATGTTGTTTTGAACTTCAGCAGAAATGACATTAAACTCTACGTTGAGCTACTTAAGGGGCATTGTAGACTCAACTATCACATGAGTAAAATCGGTGTGGTACAAGACGACTCCTGTCGTTTCTGTCGGGAAGGACAGGAAACGTCCGAACATATTAGCTGCGAGTACCCAGCGGTGGCAAGACGCAAAAGAAAGTAGGGAGGCATTGGTCCCAGAACATCTAGACTAGTCATACAACAATTACGAGATTCGTAAGGAGTCTCGAATTGTAGTTAGTTTTAAATTGATTAGTTGTTTAGATTTAAAAACTATCTATTAATTCGAGTTTTAATTTACTTTTTATACCTTTGGTTCTCGCTATGCAATTAATAACAATTCGTAGTAAGTTACCAGCAGAATATTAACTAATAAAAATCACTTAAGAAGAAATATTTAGTTTCGTTATGTTTTTTATACAAAAATAAATAATAAAAAGTAATTTATTTTTTTTTTTTGCTCATAGACTACAGTATTTTTATCTTAACATGTGTTTTTAATAAGTTTGGCAATTTAAATTTAATTTGAATTTAACGAGAAACACCTTTTGATTGAGAATGTCTTCAATTATATTTTGCTACGTTATTATTATTGCAAACTGCTATTCTACATACATACAGACGTAATTGCTTAAGACAAAAATCTGTCAAAAGTTATGTCAACTCCAATCTATGAATAATTTATTTATTTTACAATTACTGTGAGACTTATTTTTATTATATGACTTGTCATGGCATAGATTGCATGTTAAAGTCTTAAACAACTTTAATTTAAAATAAAAATTGTAGGCAAGCAGACAATAAACAAACAAAATTTTTTTTACAATTAAATTGCTATTAAAATAGCATTTTAAAAAATAATTGTAAAATATAGAATTTTTTATTGTTCTCTAAGTTTTTTTAGTACAATTATTTTCAAATGCCACAATAAAGTCTTAGAAACATGAGAAATATTCTCACAAGATAATCTCGTACTTATTTGCTCTTGATTTTATATTTCTTGTTATGATTGTCATGGCTGGTGAACACGCCAGCTAAAAAGTTTTTTTTTTCAACATAATGACACTTGAACCCCAGTCACAAACTAGCAGATCCAACAGCTTGACCAAGAAACGAATAAACAACAGAAAATATCCCAAAACAAAATCATAGGCAAGTATTTATACATATTAAATCATAGGAAGTAGAAAAACTAAAGTATTTAGTTGAGAGCTGACTCAACTACACCCACCTCATTTTGAACCAAAATGTTTAATTTATTTTTATTAAAAAGAAAAAAAGAAATATAAAAAAAAAAACAAAACGAAACTGAGATTGTTGAATAATGATATGAGTTTCTATCATGAGTTTCAGTACTAAAAACAACTCCCCAACAAAAAATGGAAACTTGATTAGTCTATAGAACTTTAGAAATATAACCGCAAGCCGTCAGCAAACTTAACACACAACTACCAGCGAGCAGTTGTATTAAATTAAGTGGAATTTAAATATATTTTCCCACCGCACCTTTTATAATGAAATCAAAATAAAATTTATAAAAAAAAAACAAAAAAAAAAAGTAAATTAAAAGAAAACAATTCTGAGCTAAATAAACTGGATCACCACTTGCAAGAGGAATTTAAATATTTATGTCACAAATTTGTACTTTATTTTGTATACTTTTCTAGATTATTTTAATATTTTATTAGAAAATAAAGAAATCAAATTTCAAAGCAGAAAGAGTTCCACACAGAAAAAAAATTGTCAGCCAATTAAATATTTTAATTAAAAAAATTGTCACATTAAATTAATATTTAATTGAGGTAATTAAATTTAAAAAAAATACAACATATTAAATTATTTGGGATTTTAAAGCTTAACAAAATTTTATTTTAATTCGTGCTTATTTCCAATTTATGTTGATGTGCAAAATGAATTATTTTCCATGATATTTTCATGAAAAACTTCAAAAAAGTATTTACTTAGCACAATAAGTACTAAGGGGGAAAGCATATTTATACAGCTATTTTAACAGATGATGCTCTGAATCTTCAGTGGATTACTCCCAACTCTTGTTAAATTCCAAATTACATTTATGTTTTACCCAATGGATGGCGAAGAGAGAAATAAAAATAGAATATTTCTATTTCTTTTGTAATGTTTGTTGAAATATTTTGTTCATTTTGTTATTATTTTCCAGATTAAATATTTTGAAACTTTTTGTTTGCTTACTGACAAAAATTCTCATTTGGTCTATTGGTATAATAAAATAAGTATTCGAATATTTAGACAAGAAATTAAGAAGACTTGTTAGTAATCTACTGAAGATTCTGATGAAAAAGCTGTATAGATATGCTTTCCTTTTTAGTATTTATTGTACTAAGTAGACAATGAGAATTTCATGGAAAATAATGCATTTTTTCACACCAACATAAATTAGAATTAATTCGTGTTTAAAGATTAAATTTTGTTTAAAAAATAGCTTTATTATTTAACCCTTTTATCCATAAAATTAACGTAGAATTTCATATACTGTTTTTAATAAATTTCACTTTAAAGTCTACCTAAAATTTTTATAGATAAGAACATAAGTGTTAAAAAAAATTTATTAAAAACTCAAACTAGTAGAGAAAACTTTAAAAAGTAGAATAACAATCTGTAAAATAAACAATTTACGACTAATAAGAAATTTTTAAGAATTTAATGTAATTATACCTTGGGTCTTTGGTTTGGTCAGGTAGAGGTCGACTCATTTTTGGCATTTATTTTTTGTTTCATCTTCTATGTTTCTACGCACAACACAAAGGTTTTAATTACAATTTATAACATTTTAGTTTACAATTGCTTAAAATTAAATTAAAATTTTCGTACAAAAATGTGTTTTGTTTTAATGTAAAGGGTGTTTATAGACGTATAGAACTTTAAATTGAAATAAAACAACGATTGATTATTCGATTGACATGAATTTTATTTATCCGAAAGGTAATTTTGTGGCATTACATTTTAAATATGATGTCTGCCATATGACCGCCACGGCTGGCGGTAATTTTCGATGACTTTTTCCAGCATTTGTGGCCGTATATCGGCAATAACACGGCGAATGTTGACTTCCAAATGGTCAAGCGTTTGTGGCTTATCCGCATAGACCAATGACTTTACATAGCCCCACAGAAAGTAGTCTAGCGGTGTTAAATCACAAGATCTTGGAGGTCAATTCACAGGTCCAAAACGTGAAATTAGGCGGTCACCAAACGTGTCTTTCAGTAAATCGATTGTGGCACCAGCTGTGTGACATGTTGCGCCGTCTTGTTAGAACCACAGCTCCTGGACATCATGGTTGTTCAATTCAGGAATGAAAAAGTTAATAATCATGGCTATATACCGATCACCATTGACTGTAACGTTCTGGCCATCATCGTTTTTGAAGAAGTACGGACCAATGATTCCACCAGCCCATAAAGCGCACCAAACAGTCAGTTTTTCTGGATATAACGGTGTTTCGACATACACTTGAGGATTAGCTTCACTCCAAATGCGGCAGTTTTGTTTGTTGACGTGGCTATTCAACCAGAAGTGCGCTTCATCGCTAAACAAAATTCGCTTATGAAAATCGGGAACAACGGCAAACTCGTTTTGCAATAAAATTGCACTATTTGCAAGCGTTGTTCAGGCGTGAGTCTATTCATGATGAATTGCCAAACCAAACTGAGAATAAATCACTTGACAGCTGTTAAATCGGTCGCCATCTTGAACAGTAATGCCAACTTAAAGTTCTATATGTCTATAAAAAACACCCTTTACATATTAAAGGGCTGCACAAGCCCATTTGAAATACACGATACACCACTGGACACTAGAACAGTTTCTAGTGTCCTTTTTACAGTAGACCAAAAAGTTCTGTGAAAAAATTACGCAACAGAACAAGCATTGACACTTTTTGAATTTTTTTATTACAGTTCTAATAGAACTTGTGTTTTGTAAAACGTTACTCATGTATAGCTTAAAAATTTCCATTAAAGAAAAAACAAAGCATGTGGCTGTGAAAGTACGCATATAAACACATACATATGTGTGAATACAACAAAGTTCTATAAAGTTCTGCTGCCGTGTTGCTTGTTCTACTGCGTTATTTTTATGTTCAGTTTGTGCTGGTGTATTTGTGTTCTGGTTGTTCTATGTTCTAAGGGTTCTAATTTTTATTGCAGTGCAAAACATTTTAACACTGAAGTATTTGTTTTGATATGCGATAGAACAATGCTTGACAGTATTTGAAATAGGGGTTGATGCTTGAACGATGTTTTAAGTATGCTTGTGCAGCCCTTTAGTGCATATGCTTGTGTTCAGATGTACTTACTAAAGTGTTGCACAAGTATGCGTCAAGAACTTTTTTTTTATAAAATATTACACAGGATATGTGGCTTTCAGAAGTGCTTGTGCAGCTCTTTAATATCTACGAAAAATATTTTTTTTTTATAATCCCATACATTTTTTTATGAACTGACTTTAATATATAATAAATATAATAAAAATATGTTTTTTATAAAAAAAAAAACTAAAGAAATTTTTTTTATTTGTCTTTTCAGATTATCAACAGTGGCATTTTTTTAACTTGATGAAATTAAAAGGAAATATTAAATAAATAATAAATTGTTTCAAATAAAGTATTTTTGCACAGAATTTCATAAAAAAAAGCCAACTTGCATTAAACAGTCACTTTATTTCCCTATTCAAAACAAAATAAAAACTTTTCAATTAAAATAAAAAACACACAAACACAAAAATAAAAATAAATAAATAAAAGAAATAAATACTATTAAATCATCATAAAGCATCAATAATTTTGAGGGAAGCATTTTAAACAACATTTGTAAATGTGTTGGAAAATTCAACACAACAACAAAACAACACAAAAAAATTTTCATATTTTTGGTTTTCATATTTTATAAAATAAATGTCGCGTCGCGTTATTTAAAATATATTTAACAGTAAAACTAAAAATAAAAAGTGCAACAAATAAAAGAAAAAACAAAAAAATCGGTAACGAAAAAGAATTCATTAAAATGCATTGTTTGTGCAGACCATCGCGGATTATGTCCGTTCGTATAAATTTATTGGATGAAACAGATTTTATATATGAAATTAAGGTAAGTGGGAAAAAATTATTAAAAAAATTAATGGGAAAAACAAAACAAATAATTTTTAACAACAACAAAATATATTATAACTTTAGGGTGGTAGTGATAAGTAAAGAATTATATGTTGTCAATTGCGGTTAAAATTATTCTCCTTAAAAATGAAGAAAATTTCTTAAATTAAGTTTAATTTTAAATTGTAATTCTTGTGCGCAAATAATAAAAAGCGAAGAACAAAAAACAAATGTAGTTTGATGTACTTCTTTGACCATTAAATAGCCTAAGGTAAACCCTTAATAATCTCATTAAATAACAAAAAAATTGGTCATTACAAATATTTGAAAACTCAATTCTGTAATAATTCTTTATGATTAAAGTTTACATACACATATCACAGGGATGCTACTCGCTTGTTAGCATTTACAAACAAAATGCGATACTAGTATTTTTTAAATATCTCCGTGTATACTATTTTATTTTTAGTTTCCACTTCTAGTTTGAATTAAGTCACTAGTGAAATAAATTATTAAGTATATGAAATGAACAAAAGTTAGCTGTAATACATGTTTCTGTACCAATTACAAAATACTGAAGTGTGATATTTTACAATTCATATATGTTATATGTAACAAAAGCCTGCCTGTGGCACCAATAATAATAGCACTTGTTGTGGCAACAATTGAGTGTTTGTTTTTTCTAGCAAAATTCACACTAAACTAAAATTTTTAGCAAACTTATGCAACTTAGAATGTCATACGAATAAATATTTATTGCTACCGTATATTAACATACACATGCACACAGAAAGAAACTTAACTAGTGTTGCAAATTTTGCAGCTAGTATGTTAATATTCTAGTTACATACTCTAGATAGTCAACAAGCACTCTTTAAAATTAAAATGTGTTTGTTTGTAATGGCAAGTGTGTTCTATTCCTCACTTGACCTAAAATTAAAGAAAATAGTGAACGAATGTTAAGTAGAGATTACAATTTCTAAAACATACAAATATTTTGTAATTATTTGTTAAACAAAAAGCTGTTTGCAACATATTTTTAATTTTTTACATCTATGATTTTCTAAAAGAAAAAAAAAGAAGAAGTAGCAGTAGTAGGAGTAGTAAAAGTAGAATTAGAAACAGAAATAGAAAAAAAAGTAAAAGCAGAAATATAAAAAAAGTTAAATTCTGCTCTGGGATAGTTCAAAATTTCTGAAGAGACTAGTAGATATGTGAGTAATGAGAAATCAACAAAGTGGCAAGGCAATATGCGTTTTAAAGATTCATTGGTACAGAGCCATTCTGCGAACTGTCTTGGTGCTCTACTCAATTCAGATTTAGTGAGCGGCTGGAAGGAAAATTGCAACAATATTGGTTGAAGATAAAGGGTATCAGGGTAGCGAAAACAAGCATACTATTCCGCTCTCGGATGGGAACAAATGACTTGCTCATTCAAGAATTCGCTTTATCATGGGGCCCATGATACTGGGTATTTCAGAGCATTGAAGCACTTGCCAACATGAGGATCAGCGTAAATGATATTATAATTTGCACCACTTTTCGTGTTTAGGGATGTCATTCTACAACCGTCTGATATGATGGACAAATCACCAAGGACACTTTGAATTTTTAAAGAACACTATACTTTAGGAGTATTTGCAACATGTGAGTAGGTGCATTCTGGCCGCAGTAATCACTTGTCTAGTTTCCGCTCCTGGTTCTACTTCTTATTTCGTGGTACCGAATGTCACACAAGTCTTTAAGAAATACGCACACAAATATTTATGATTGTTTTTGCTAATATCTTTCATGGTATTGGTGTTCGTCAATACATAAAACTCAAAACAATAATCAAAAAATACTGGGAGTAGTCAAGTCTGATATAAATATTGCCTCTTCTAAGGCGGACAGTTACAAAAGACATGTTCTGACTCTTCGTCATGCAAATCAGAGAACTTAAATTGGTCAATCCCAATATATCCTATCTTGCACTGATGAGATCTATATAGCTACAATGCCCTGTAAGACATCTGGTTCTTAATCTAAGGTAACTATTCTGAATTACGTACCAGTGACTTTTAGTTTTTACGTTTTGCCTTTCTGAGTTTATTTAGTGAATCCTAAATAATGTTTTGAAAACTGTGACGAAGAAGTAGTTTTCTACATAATATAACCAGTAGATATGCTAAAGTAGGGTTTTGGTTGTACGAGCACACGACATTTGTTGGCTAACCAATCAGCATGGACCGCAAAATTAGGCACCCAACACATCTAAGATTGTTATCGATACCAAGTTCATTTAGAGATATTATGAAGGGTTCATAGGCGGGGTGTAAGGTTAGCAACGCAGCCTCACTGTCCAATTACAAGTAATGAGTCTTACCTCTTGTATATCTTTTAAAGCATTTAAGTACTAACAGTTTCCGCTTGAAACACTTTTGAGCATTTTCTTATATGAATACAATTCATCATCTTCTAGAAGTAATCAAGTCAACCACTTACGCTTTTAAAATGAATTGGAACCCAAAATTCTTTTGATGGAAACCATAAGAAATTTCATTAAAAAATTCACGTATTCACACACATTCATAGTTTGTGTTAGAAGCAGCAAAAAACGAAGTTAAAATTTAAATAAATTTTTAAATATACTATATGGTGGTCCAACCAAAACTCACGATGTGAATTGTAAATAAAACAAAAATTAAAAAAAAAATATCTTAATAGTTTTTGTCTATGACAATTATTTGTTAAAACAAAACATGGGACAAATGCTCACTACGGCTTCGGCGGCATACTTTTATACGGTGGTCTATATTTTCAATGACTCTGATGTTCTTGGCTTGTTGATGTCCACTTTATCTTTTAAATTCCCCAAAGAAAGAATATCAATGTTGTTAAATTATATGATCGTGACGGCCAATTAACATCACCACGGCATAAGATAACACTGCCATTGAAATTCTCGACTAAAGACCCATTGTTTCGTTGGCTGTGTGGCAGTTGGCGCCATCCCCTTGGAACCATATATCGTCCAAATCCAAATCCTCAATTTCTGACTACATCTCGCTATAGCGAAAATCATTCACAAGTCTAGGTTGGCGGTTCTTTTGCTCCACTATCGCGAACAGCAATAATCTTTTCCGCAGAACAAACTGATTGAGCATGCACATGTATTTTCACATTTCCTACAAGCCCAGTTGGATGAAATTTGAGTACAATTCTCCCAATTGTGGACACATTTGATCGATTATGTTGACCAAGAAAATTACGAAGTGCACGAAATGCATTTTGATTTGATCTTACCTATTTTCGTCAAAAGCTCAATTATGTATCTCTTCATGAAACAAAATAGTCAAATTAAGTTGGGCAAAAAAATTGACGTTAAGGTGTATCTTACATTAACATCGTGTATTACGGTTGGACCACCACTTTTTTTTTGCAGTTGGCAAATTATTTTAACCCTCCTTTGCTTTTAATTAAATTTTATTTTAATTGCCCTCCACAACAATAAATTAATATGTATAAATTTTACTACTTTTTTATTTATTTATTATCAACATAACTATATGTGATATATATAGTATATTAATACGTAAATTACAAATTACGTCTGTCATTTGAGTTATAAATGTTTAAGTAAACACAATTCAACTAAAAAACACTTTTATTCATCCAAACAGCCACATTTTATATACTTGCACAAGTACAATTAATTTTGAACGAATATACATAAACGTTTAAATGAATGGACAAGTGAATACATGAAATTGAACATTTTATTTTTGCCAACTGTCAATTTACTCCAATTATTGATGGTCTTTGTTTTGTTTTTTTACAAATGTATTATTTGTCAAATCAGCAAGAAATCTTTTATGATTAAGGGAGAAACAAGCATAGAATATAAAAAAGAGAATTTAATTTGTTTTGCTGTAGAATTAAAATCTTGACTATAATATATTTTTCCTAGAAAAAGAAAACATTCCATTGTTTTTTTGGCCATTCATAAACAATATTATTTAGCTTTCAATTATTTTATAAATTCATGTATACATATACATACATACTTGTATATGTATTTATATATTTGAGAAAATCAATATGAAATTCTATAAAAAAAATGAAATGTTATTAAACGTTGCCTTGTGCCCAAATAATTTAACAAATTTAGCAAACACCAGCACGAATTAAATTCCTTGAATCACCTTTTTTGTATAGTCTTCGATTTTATAGAGAAAACACGAATCCTTAAAACAGCTTGTAGAACGCAGCCCCTAAGTAAAAATTGAGCGGTTTAGTTTACTACCCACTCTCTTTATTTTATCGTTACTATTTTTTCAATAACGGAAAACTGTAATCTCTTAAGGTGTTTTTTGTTTGGGATTAAAAGAAAATGTTTCGAATATTAAAACTAGGCGTGAGAGTTGTGGTGTTTTTTTTCTAAAAGAATCATGTATTTTACTTCACATTAAACAATTTCGAAATGAACCAAAATGTAATGATTTGCATATGAAAATTCAGGAATAGTGATCCAGAGGTATACTATTAGAATGCACTAAAGCGGTGCTCAATTCTCAATTTAGTAGCACTTTAAGAAGTAGACTGAGATGAATCTATGGTGGCACTTCTTAGCAGATTAACCGCAGCTACTTCGGATCTTCTCAAAACCTGTGATTAACTTTTTTGTCATGTTTACATTAGAATCTGTCGCACTATTAAACTATTGATGATGTTTTTATAATTGATCGTCAGGAAACATAATTAAAAAATTAAAAAAAACTCTAAATACTATTGTATTGAGTTAATGGTACATAATTTTTTTAAATTGTTTTTTAAAAGCACAAAAACAATAATAAATAAAAAACTTTTAAAAATAAGAAAAATTATAAATTTTTAAAATCCGTCAGTCAAAGCTACCCCCTTGTATTTTTAAAAGAATGCTTGTTTCTAGTAAATATTAAAAAAAAATAATTTTAAACTCACCTTAAGCCTTAGGCAATATAAAAGAATTATATAAATACATACATAATTAATAATATACTCGTATATGTACTCGAATGTATGTTGGTACATTCTTGGTTATAACACAAAAATAAAAGTAGCAGCAGCAGATAAATACTTAATCAAATTGATAACTCAAGTGTTACATTACATTGAAACATGTTCGATAAGTTCCAAATAAGTAGTAAGCGTTTGTGTTAAGTACACATACATACGTATACAATAATTGTGAGCATAATAGACATACCGAATTGACGAAGTAAGTGAATGATAAGGCTGCCAATTGTTCTTTCGTTTTTTTAATTTATCTAACAGCAGCCGTTAATAAGCTACCAGACATTTTCTAAAAAAAAAAAGGAATGAAGCTTTTCAGCCATTAATAAATAAGCCATAATTATATTTCTTCAGCTGTCAAACTGTGACTCCCTTGACATCAATTTGTCTGATTTCGACTTGGGAGGGGTGTATAGATTTTTGACTATTGATGATACAAATATTTTTGTATCTTAAAATAATCGCAAGCTTCTTAATCGCTTCACATCTTGCAAGCACTTAAACACCAGGTATCACATTAATGCATACAAATTTTGGTAATGAATTGAAACAGAATTGCAAAGAATGTATTCTTTCTTTTTTTTGTCAAAGCATGCATTTTCTTTTAAGTTTACTATCAATGTTATTATTTAGTAGTAATACTGATGATAATTCAGACCACACAGAAATAAAAGAGCGCTCAAGATTGGAATGTGATTTTGTGAAATCAATAATACGTCTTATTATGATTTTCATTTTTTATAAAAATTTATTTAAGACAACAAATTGTTTAAGTTTTAATTAACCACGTGGACACAGACTTAGGCTGAATTCACCCATTTCTGCCAAACAAAATTTTTATCAGCACAAATTTATTTTTATATACTGTTTTGTCGAAGCAAGTGAATGCCTTCAACATTATAAATGTTAATGGCACAACAATTTTGTAAAGGAATTTAAATAAATTTTAAATTTTTTTACAAATTAAAGTTTAGTACAAAATTGAAAAACTTCAAGTAAAACTAGTTAAATTCGGCTGTGCCGAGTCTTATATACCCTTCGCTGTGTTAGCCAAATATTAATATTTTTCACTTTCCACATTGTTCTACAAAAACATAAAAAAAAATTAAGTAAGTGAAGATAAATATGCCGCGTTGAATATGTTTTAACGTACCCTTACATTGTTTTGTACGTGTAAGTATATTTTCAGTAGTAATGGCATATTTATCAAATACGCCTTACGTCATTAAATATTTCTATATATATTTTAGTAGTAGTTTAGTGGAGATCGTCTACATTTGTAACCTACCAACTGAATATTAGAAATTACTTTGGATCATTTAAAATTTTTTTTTTTAATTTTCATATACCGCAGTGCTGTTGCTCTGAGGTATTTTAGCAAATTCCGGACAAATTATGGAATATTTCGGGATGGGACCGAGGTTCTTATTTTTTGCACTAACATCATGGCTTTTATTTCTAATAAAACTGCAAATAAAGTTTTTTTTATCAGTTTTGTAGTTTAAAGATATTATGCAAAAAAACGCTACGAAAATGGTTGAAAAATAGAGGTCGTTGCACTGCAGAGCTCATAGCTCAGCCATTTCTGAATCGATTGAGCCGAATTTTAATAGCAGACTGACAACAGGAGTTTCCAGCAAATTGACATTCTAAACTTTTCTGTAGGTCTTCTAGAGACTTCAGAAAGTTGATTTCAACATATACACGGACAGGTGGACATCGCTAAATCGACTTCGCTACTTATAAAGATCAAAAATATGTATACTGTATAGGGTGTCCCATGTACGGTGTATAAATTACACACGTAATAGTGACATTTAAATTTAAATTTTCTTTTTAAATTTGCTCACCTCTATTTCGACCGAGAACTTATTGGAGCACCCGAGCTATTGAATACAATTATAGTTGGCTTTGTCTGCGGATTAATTTGGACGAATTTGACGAATAATCACTCAAGGGAGTCTTTGAATATTTAATGATAAGAGAAGTCTAATTCTAAGCTGCATCATAACCCCAGCATATTATGATGGCAAAACGTGTTTTAACATGAAGTTTGTCATCCAATAGTAGAATTGAGTCCAATTCGTTCAGCCGATCACAAATTCGGCGATAGTTTCGAAACTGTTTTCAAAGCTTTCTTTTGCATACTGCGTAATGGCTTCAGTGATACATTACCCTTATTGTAGGTATATTTTATTGCATATTTTATGAAATTTTAGCATAATTTTATTTGAATTGTACATTTTTATTATTTAACTACAAATAGAAAAAGTTTAATGCAAAGGGTGCCACTACTTAATATTTTTAGCCTTAAAATTACATTACCCTTAGTATATTTGAGGTCGAGTTTTTGGACCGAAGATCAACAAAAAAAAAAAAAAAATAATAAATAAAAAAACAGCTGTATTTTTGAAAAGACCCATTCTTCGTTTTTGCCTCAATTGTGACTAAAGCAAAGCTTTACACTCCGCCAGCATGGTTATCACTTTATAATAGTAAATCTTTATCTTATGAATTTACTGGTTAAACAATGTTTATAATTGATTTATTTCATGATGGCAGAGGTTGTTTTTAATACCTTAATACCTCTGTTATAGAGATTTATACATATGCATGCTTAGCTCACTGCCTTATTAAGTTTTGTAAATTGTGTGCTTAATGGTTTTTGAGTAGGTGTATTTACGTACGTGTGAATATTTGCTGGTACCAGTGCGAGTATATTCACGGAGTAGACATGTCATATGTATTGATGAGTATAAGTTTAACGCGAATAAGTAAGCAAGTACATTCCATGCTCATATAAGAAGATAACGTGATTTGAATAATGTTTCTGAAGAACATATCTAGTGTACATACACATAGGCATACAACACAACACATGCACAAAACCCTCTTCAAAATATTCATTGTCGTTAATGTATGAAAATTTTTAAATAAAGACTACGCACGCATAATTGTTAACTTTAGTAGAACACTCACATACAAAAACAGCCATAGAAGCCTATTCATTTGCTAAGTACACTCCCTTGCATACACATGCACGTACACACACAGATGTAAGTGAATTTACATGTACACAAATCCATTCATACTGTCAATATTTAAGCAAACACTTGAAATGATTTTCATAAATATTTTAAAATAAACAAAAAAATATATTTATAACACGTTTTTATTAAGTTCTTGTTATGTTTTGTGTTAAAGTGTAATCAAATTTAAATATATGTGTGAAAATTGTTAGCAAAGTTTGTAAGCTTTCCTAACCTCAAAATTTTAGAAAAATTTTTTAAATTGCTTTAGAAAAGATTATCAATTTTTCAAATTTGAACACTTTATGGTTAACATCAATTCATAGCTATAGGGAATAAAATCAGTTATTTTACTTAACTTAAAATTATTTTAACAACAACAAATAAAAATTTTTTAATTTCAAAACTAAATAAAAAGTAATTTTCAGCGGCTTGTTCACTTCTATTCTACATCCATCTAGTTCACAAATGTCTAAACAGATTTGACATTGGCCGCCATTTGCAAAAATAAGAGCATCTTCCAATAGGGTGATTTCTTTTAGCCCATCTTGTATTTATACTTTTCACTTTCCACATTCTTCTTAAATATCAAAAAAAGAGAAATATTTATATGGATATAAAAATTAATATTTACAACATATTAAATTATTTGGAATTATAAAGTTTAACAAAATATATTCTTCGCATTTTGGAAACCAACATACATGGGAATAAAGATAAGGTTTTTTTATAAAAATAAATTTTTATAATACGACCTCAAGACAATACAAAAAAAAGATATGAAGAAATTGATAAAAGTAATTCCAATTTTTTTATTAATTCAAAAATAAATAATTAATTTCAGTTAAAAAAACTAAAATTACGAGTTCTAAGAAATATGTTTTTTAAAAATCTTGGCTCATAATCATAGTCACACTAAAGTCGGTATCTTTTTAAAAACGATTTTAAATTCATAAAATTCTTATGAACAAAAGTCAGATCTTAATAAAAGCCTACTTTTCTTTGACTATGAATAATCATTATATTTTATATTATTATATTTAAAAGCAATAAAATGTCTACAGTCACTCAATTTGTAAGTTAACAAAAAAGAGAAAAATTTTAAAAAAATTTAATTTCAAATGTTTTTAAACATTTTTTAAACCAAACATATTTAATTCAAAATTTTTTTTTCAAATAAACGCCAAAAATCAAAAAATTCTCATTCAATAAGATTTCTGTATTCGTAGTTTTGTTACACTGTAGTGTCATATGTTACTATGCGAAGAGAAAACAAAACCTACTACTACTTTAAGTCATAAGAATTCTTGATTTTAATTCGCTTGTATTTAAAAAAGACCTTATTATGAATTTTATTATGTAAAACAAAAACGAGTACCATTGATTTTTTTTATAATCTATTTTCAATAAAGTTCTCTTTGTTTATATAAATTTTTTTTATGTTAAATTAAAAAATCAATTTTTATTCATTATCTCTGCAATTAATCCAATTTTGTGTTTTAAATTTTTGGTTATTATACCCTACACAAAAAAGTGAAAAGGCTATATATAAGTTTGTCATTACGTGTTTAATTTCTACACCGTACATGGGGCACCCTATAAAATATATATATTTTGGATCCTTATAAGTAGCAGAATCGATTTGGCGATGTCCGTCTTTTCTTATGTATGTTGAAATTCAATTTGGTGGAAGTTCTTGTTGCCAGTTTGCTATTGACATTCAGTACAATTGGGCCATAAATGGCTGAGCTATGAGCTCTGAAGTGCAACTATCTCTATTTTTTTACCTTTTTCAGAGAGTTATTTCCGTAATTTGTGTAAACTACAAAACGGACAAAAAAACTTTAAATGTATCAGAAATAATAGCCATAAAGTCTGTGCACAAAATCAAAAAGATCGGTCCACAAATGGACGAGGATATTAAAAATATAACCGAAATTTTAAGTTTTCAATAATTTTTGCTTTGTTTTTTGGTATTTCATCTAAACTTAAAAAAGTAGTACGCAGTTTTTCAAACATCACATTCATAGTATCTGGATCAAAACACAGCTGCATAGGTTCATAAATGACGGAGCTATGATTCAAAAATCGCGACTACATTCATTTTTTGATCATTTGCGTTTTTTGCACAAATAGCCGAGAAAAATCAAAAATATAACTGATATTTCACATTTTCATTGAATTTTGCTCTGCTTTCGCTTTGTTTTTTTATGAAAATTTTTACGCTGTCTTGTGCGTAATGTGTGTAGACACAAACACGAAGCCTAAAAAAGCCTTAAAGCCTTGAGTTTAATAACATTACGAATGCAGACATCTTTACGAAAGAGAATTCTTTGGATTTTTTTCGTTAATTAAAAAATGTTTGCAAAATTAAATTGATCTTATATTTTTTGTATTCTTATTTAATATCTTTCTTAGAATTTCTATTTTTATTAATTTGAAAATTGAGTGCCTGCAGCATTGCTTTTAAAAATGAGGTTATCAGAATGGATTTTTTCTTAGAACTCGTTCATTTTAGTTTCTTGAACAGGAATTAATTATTTTTTTTAAGATTAATAAAAAAATATGTGTTCAAAGAAAATAATTTTTATCAGTGTACCTATGTCATTTCTTTTTTTTTTATTTTTTATAATTTTTTAATTGTAAGTTTATATGACTTTTTTTATTGAAGCGGCTAGTTTATAAAAATTAATTTTTAAAGGGTGTCCCAACAAGAACGCATGATTTATATTTTAAATAAATGACTGATGCAGCAATTTAATTGTTTTTCTGGCGCCGTCTTGTTGAAACCACAAGCCCTCCACATTCATTTCTTCAATTCTAGGCAAGAAAAAACTGGTTATACCGAACACCATTGACTGTTTGCGCTTCCCTTCGCTGTCCATGGTCATTTTTTACTAACCTCGTACCTTCTACTAGCAAACAATAACAATTGTTCAAATGTCAAACAATGACACTTCGAATGGCGCCAAATTTAAATCTTGCGTTCTTGTTCGGACACCCTTTATATCCATATGTCGCTCCAATAATAAGTAAATACATTTTTATAATACGATCTCAAGCTTAACAAGCTAACCGTTCTAATTATATAATTTTGTGTGTGTGTGTGTGTTTTTTTTATATTTAAGAAGAATATGCAAAGTGAAAAATATTAATATTTGGCTAACACAGTGAATCTTATATAAGACTCGTCACAGCCGAATTTAACTTCTTTTTATATAAAAATTTTATTGCAAGTACTTATTTCTTTTTTAAAATTTTATCATAATTTTTAATTGCATACAAATAAATGTGATTGGCCACAATGTGATTCGAACAATTTACATACAAAACTACTCATAGAAATATTCAGTATAAAAATGACTTCTTAATAACGGGGCTTGACCATATTTTCATAAAAAAATTTTTTTTTTAATAAAAAACCATTTTTGCATGATTTTGTTATTTTCTTGTGTGTTTGTTCTAACTCATTTGTTTGTTGGCGATCTCTCTCTCTCTCTCTCTCTCTCTCTCTCACACTGAATGAACTGTGTATGGGATCACTCATTCCCTCTCTCTCTCTCTCTCTCCCAGAGAGTTTTAGTATACTAAAAAGCAGTTTCTTTACATATAGAGCTATAACCAAAGACTATTAAACTATAAAGATGTTCTACGTAGTGTAAATTTTTTCTGGTGCTAAATTTGTTGATGGATATTGCTAGTAATATCCACGAGAGCGCGAGAATTTAAAAGAGAGTAATATAACATGCAAGAGAATAATATTCAATGCAAGAACTTACACAACTTCACTTTTTAGTACATCCATATACAAACTGTATATGGATGTGTACCAAATTTTAATGAAAAGTTGTTTTCTTCTTATAGCTCTACTAACATTGCCGTTTTTGTTAATGTAGGTAAATTCATGAATTTTATTGTTGTAATACATATAGTATATGAATTCCCCAATGGAATTACAGAAGGTCAATAAAAATTTTAATATTTTATTTTGATCAACATTTCGCTAATTAGTTGCTTAACTTCTTAACTATTTTGAAATAATTTTAAATATACTCGTAAATATCCTGAAGAAGCTAAGCAGCGAACTAACAAAATAATGATCAAAATAAAATTTTAAAATTGTTATTTATCTTAAGGTTAAAAATTAACATGTGCATTATCGTAACAGTAATTTAAAATTTTTTCGGCAATTTGTCATCTTCAGTGTTTTATCTCAATGAGATACAAAATATGGGAATAATAATAAAAATTTTTAAATTGATTAATATTTATATTGCTTACGGCTCAATATTTATTTTACATTTTACTGTAAATACGTATTGGATTTTTATTATTTTTATTTTTGTATTTTTATTATTTTTCTTACACATTAGCTTAGGTTTCCGAACTGGAATCTCTAATGTAGAAAATATTGAAGAAAAAGAAAATATTTTGAAATGCTTACTAAGTTTTTAAAAAAGTTTTAATTTTTAAAACTTTTTACTTCTTAGCCAAATTGAAATTCTCATTTGGTTTTATGATGATATGCCTAGCAGCAATGAAATCGCTATGTAGATAGCTGTCCATCAGTGGTAGAGCATTTAAAAACAAATTTTTTTATAAATAAGTAAATTATGTTCTGACAATACCACGAAACAAAAAATATGAATAAGTCATAAAAATGTCTTATTATGATTTACATATTAATTTCCAAATAATTAGATTTTTATTATAAATAAATTTTGTTCATAACATAAAATCAATTTCTGTGTTATTTATTATTAACAGTCTGTGAGTTTTAAAACTGTTACAGATTATTTTAAAAATGACTACTTCTCATTATAAAAATAATATCTACAAATCTATAATAAGAGTTTAATAAAGGTTCAAATAAATGAATCATAAATTCGTTGCGAACTAGGATAAATTTTATTTTTACAAACATAAACAAGGTATTCTACCCTACAACAACGCAACTAGTCATATTCGTTCTATTTATATTTGCTCCTAAGATTTCAATAACATTTTTGTTGAAAAATTTCATAAATCTCACACAAAAAACATATCAAAGAAATCAAATTCATTTTAAGTTTTAAATACTTGGTTTATAAATACATACCTACATGCGCATTTATATGTTGTTGAGTATGTGTGTATTCTCTGTTTATCTCAGTAGCTAAATGAGAGAAACTTTTATTTGAAATGCGCATGCTCAAATATTCTCTTGTTACTTCCCCCCTCATCTGTTTCAGATTTTCTTCTACGTAGAACATCTTTATAGTTTTATAGTCTTTGCTATAACTCATGCCTATAGGTAGATTTTTTCTGTTTTTAGTTTTATTCTGAAATAGAGAAACATTTTTGGGAGATTTTGTTGTGTTTTTTTTAGTGATTTTAATAAACAATTACTTTTTAGTAAACTAAGCGAAAAACAAATATATGAGTTTCCATAATTTGCCTTTACAAAATAATTTGATTGGTGGACAAGTGTAAAAATGGATGATGAATTAAGAATGTTAAAATGAGCGCAATAAATATTCAATAGAGAAATGACTTTGAATTATAGGATATAATTAAAGGTAAATTATAAATATTAAAATTACCTGAGGCTAGATGGTAATTTAACTTAAGAATAATTGTGTAACTAAAGAGTTGAACATGATTTCCAGGAAATGACGAATATCTAAAAAAACTGTCTTAAATTACATTTTAAATACTACCCTTTAAAAAATCGGCATAAATCAGAAGTTGATATCTTAAATAAACTTAAGAACATACACAAAATTATAAAATATTTTGAAGTTTTTTTTTTTTTTAAACAACATTGGTGAGTGATGAACTTAACTCTGAAGCCTCATTACGAAAGACAAAACATGTCAAAAATGATGTCAGGTATACATAGTAGTTTTGTTAAATATTTAAAAAGATTGGGCGAAATTAAAAATATGAATATTTGGCTAATACAGTGAAGGGTATATAAGACTCGACATAGCCGAATTTAACTTGTTTTTTCTCATGTTGTCCACATTGCTTCTTATTTTGTTTACTGAACGTGTAGGCCGATGTATATTAGTTTTTGTTGTTATTATTATTCTCGTCCAGACATGCTGGTAGATAAATAGTAAAATAAAGATTTTTTTCTCTTTTGTTTTCATTACCTTTGCTGTTTTTGTTTTTTGATTTCCTACTATTTATTTATTTAAATAATAATAAAAAAAAACTAAATATGAAAAAAATCTCTTTGCTTCATTTTAATAACTTTTTTAACTTAATGACAACAAATATTTACAAAACAAAATAAAAATTAACATCAAACAAACAAAAAATAAACAAAACTAAAATAAGGTCGGCCAAGACGATTTTTAAGTCATTCGGAATTTTTGTATTAAGTTATTTGAGTCCACATTAATTTAAAATTTAATGCAAATAACGTTGTTTGCTAGAATCGAAATACTAGTAATTTTAAAAGAAAACAAGTTAAATTCGACTTTGCCGAGTCGTAATATTTTTCACTTTCCACATTCTTCTTAAATATCAAAAACATACAAAAAATTAAGTGAGTGAAGAAAAATATGCCGAGTTAAATATGTTTTAACGTAACCCCTTACGTTTTTTATATTTATGACATATTTATAAATATGATTATTTATAATTACTTTGTTTAAAAAGTAGGCGAAGCAGTGATCATGGTCGGTTCAGAAGTAGATGGTAACCTCCCTTGTTTGCGTCAAAAGTAGGCGCAAAAATGGCAACCTTCCTTTAAGTATAAAGGGCTTATGAACCAACTTTTAAGAAATAGTATTTTAATTACTAAAAAAAACTTTAACTATTTTGTTAAAAAAAAGTGGGGGTAACTATTTGTATGGTCAGTCTAAAGATATATTGCAACGTTCCCTGAGCATATGTGAAATATATTAGCGAAATCGATTGAAAAATATAATTGTAATTAACAAAAGACCCATCTCAATTGTTTTAATCAAAAGTGGGTGTAAACGTGAAACTAAAGTGGGCGTTGCTAGTCCAAATTATAGTATAAAGATCATTAGTACAAAATTTCAAAAAAATCCGTTGGAAAACACTAATTCGTATAGCAAATAAATACACAGAAAATTAATTTTTATTTCTTTTTGGCGTTGTTTAAGTAACACATTCTATTGGAAATGCGAGAAATTTATTTTCCAAACGTTACATACCTAATGACAGAATTGTGCTGCTGAAGTGAACATTTGAAAAACAATTCAAAAATGACGACTGTATTTTTAAAACATTTAAGAGCAATGCTTGCATGCATGTCTAAATTTGTAAGTAAATAAAAACCCATAAAGTGTGTACGAATTGCAAAAAATAAAAAAAGAAAAAACTTATGCTTTTAAGTTTTTTTTTTCTGCTATCGTAAACTTTTGTCGCACCGTTAAACTGTTTTTTTTTCGAGATGCTGTATGTTGTCAATGTGCAAAATTGTTTTGTTTAAATTCTTGTTTTGTAGCAAAAACTTCCTTTAACTAGACTTGTTAAAGTTTACGGCTACGAGTTTTGTTTCCAAACAGAAATGTGTTGTGTTTTTTTAAACATTTTTAAAAACCGCAAAACGAATTATTTTAAAGGTTTCCATTTGTTTTTCATAAACAACCATTGAAAATAAGATTCTTTTTTCTCTCTTTTCATATTCTAAAACACTTGGGTCACGTTTTACTATTTCACAACTTAACACTGTTATAGGAGGAACCTGCTTTTCTTAAGCGTTTGTCTTGTGGTGTAATTTAAACAGTGTTGTTGCTAAAAAAAAATAAATAAATACATAAATTGGAATGACAATTTTAAAATTTACCTTATGAAATACAAAATAGATTTATGGAACAAGTTAATTTGGCTGTGTCGCGTGTTATATATCCTTCAAATATTCATATTTTTAATTTTACATATATTTATTCAACATAACAAAAAAATTATAAAAAAGATTTTTAATGAAATTGCAAATATTGATTCATATAATTTTCTTCAATTTGTAAAATATCCTAAAATAAATAATTTATTTCAGTTCACGAAATCTTCATTTTTAAAAGCAATAAAATGTGTGTATCTAAAAATTTTTAAGTAGGTATAAAAAAAGTTATTTTTACAAAAATCTTTAGTAAAAATACAAAACGAATTTAATTTAATTTAGCTGAAAATGTTTGCTAATATTTTGAAAAACCCAACCCAATGCTAAAATAATTATTTAATATCAAATAAAGAGTTTCAAATGAACGCAAAATTTTCAATAAGATTTCAATTCCACACAAGAAATTTAACCTTCATCTTATTTTTGTTTTGAAAAGCACACAAACAAATTTTCTTTTCTAAATTTGAAAGGGAAAAAATTAAGCAATTCTCTCGAAACTTCTTGACTTTTAAAAAGTAAAAAAAAGTTTTTCTGTATATCGCCCTTTTATTTGCTATAATCGCACCACGACCTTTAAGATCTATCGTGCAGATTTCGCCCTTTAATACCATTTTGTCGTCAAATATTTCTCTCTTGGTACTCCTACTGCCTAGGATGACCATACTGCATATTTTAAACGTTGGAAAATATACAGTTAGTGGTCTATGGTTCCCTCTCTTGACAGAGACGACATGAATCATCCTGTACTATACCAATTTAATTTATGTTTCCGTTGAGTTCAAATTGGGCACTTTTAAAGATTTAACTAAAAAATATTATTCAAAACTGTTCTGTAATTTATTTTCGCCAGAAAAATGGGAAAATTGTTTACAGTGTGTTACCTTAATTAATTAGTTAAAAGTTGTTTTTATAAAATTGCTTCAGCCTTAAATTTAAATAAACAAAAAAATATTAAATGATTTGCCTACTCGATTTGAATTGCATGTCCATGAGCTTAATTTTTTAAAAATTATAATCATAACATCCCGACCAACTGTGAAACTCTTCATTCTGTCAATTTTTTACTTATAACTGAACAAGATATTTTAAAAGTGTCAGCATAATATATCGATTTATTCCACTATCCCATCCCACAACAACATAGAAAGAATACAGGGTGTCCGCCGGGAAGGTATACTACTTTTATGTACGGCGTCGTAAATGGTTTTGTGTCAACTGAATCTTATATGGAAACAAGTGCAAGTCCTTGTACAAAATTGTGGCCAAAGTTGTTCTTTAAAGACCAAGCTCCTGAGCACGGCGTCGAATTGAGGTTGATGAATTGTTTTGAACACTTTCTTGAGCAGCAGCCAATCTTACAGTACGTTGTAGTCCATGCTTGGGCCTATCACCTACAGACCCTTTGTTGGAACGTTGTTTTCCCAAAAATTTCACGTAACTTTCTCATCGTCACAGTAATCGATGATTGATTTTGGTAAAATGCTTTAACGATTAAAACACGTTGGTTTGTCGAATATTTTTCCATAATAAATTTGCCACGGGTCTACTTCGCGACTGATGAATATGAACTGTCAAGACTAATGTTTACCAAAATGGCGGCAAAACAAAGAAGTATACCTTCTCGACGGACACCCTGTATATAATTTTATGATATTTACTAAATTCATAAAATTATGATATTTACTAAATTAAGTTTCCTTTACCATCACAAATAAATTAACCAAAAGCATCAAACCAGATGATTTGGAGGGCAAGGAATTTGTGCATTTCGTAATATTATTTGAATAACTTGCTGCAAAAGCAAAAGCGCAACTTGTAATTAAAATTTCATATGCTTGAAGAAATATTATTTTATCATATCGTTTAACTTCATATTAAGAATTTGGACCATAATCATAGTCATGAAAAAGTAGGATTTAATTAAGAGCTGGCTTTTGTTCATAAGAATTATATTAATTTAAAGTCATTTTTAAAAAAATACCGACTTTGACTATGATTATGGCCCAAATTCTTTATATGAAGTTAAGCGAAATTTTAATCACAAGCTGCGATTTTTCATTTGCAGCAAGTTGTTCAAATAACATTTATCTAAATTTTTATCTAAAAATTTTCATAGAACATTTAATTAATTTGATTTTCAAAAAGGCCAGGTCTTTTTGGCCTACTACAATTTTTCCTTAGTCTAGTATTCATTAAGAACTCATTAAGACTTCCTTGGACAACATGTACTCTACTACTCTACGTTTTCGTTACATAACCTAAAGCAGTCGCTTCGAGGAATTCTCATATTTGCGAAGTGTTTCAATAGTTTGAAATGGCCGTGTAAATTTGATAATTTTTATTCTGCAATTAAAAAGCTTTCATATTTATTAATAGCCAAATTAAAAAAAAAATTTAATAAGGGTTTACATATTAAACACATTGGGCCATAATCATAGTCACACTAAAGTCTGTATCTTTTTAGAAATTACTTTAAATGCATAAAATTCTCTTAATAAAAGCCTACTTTTATGTGATTATGATTATGAGCTATTCTATATAGGAAATTTGTTTACTAATCGGTAATTGAATAAATAAAATTTTTAAAGAATTTGGTTGTAAATATATAATCTACTTGTATACTAAATTTATTTTAATTAAAATGCTTAATTTTATTATTCTGTGCTTGTTGCATAAATTGAATAAAATAGTATTAACAGTTTCCTAAAGCAATTGTGAGTCATAGTACTCGTATAATATGAAATTATTTAATAAACTTACATATATTTTATTTACAATTTTTTAAACGTTTCTTTATTTTTATCTCACAGCTGGTCTTTAGTATATTTTCCTCAGTTCTTTTAACTGTTTTTTTTAATATTTAAATTTTGTGTTTGTCCAAGAAAAAAAATCGTTTACAGTTGAATTTAATTTTTTCAGCAACCCCAAAACAGTCTACACAACGAAGGCATTTAAAATTGCCTTGCAGCCTAATTTTGGTTTCTGAAATGCTAGTTGCTTTTATTTCTATCAAGGCTTATAACTTAAGCAATCAGTTGGTAGTTTTTGTTTAATTTTTGGTTGCCAGTAACACCATCACAGACTCTTTTATTCTTTTAAATTTTAACGAAATAAATATTTTTCTGCTCTTTTAGTTGGCTGGCTTTATTGTATTATTATTATTAAATTATTCAACTTTATTAACCGGGTGTTTAATAGTTATTTTCTTTTTGTGAATTACTTTATATTAGGAAAACTTAAAGTTCAAAATTAAATGTGATCTAATCATGGAAGAAAATTCATTCGTTTTTATTTTTTTTAAAAAGTCTCTACAGAAAAGGAAGAATTTTTCTGTTTGTGAATGCTTTTAGTTTCATCTATAGTGAGATTACTGATAAAGTAATCTCACTATAAAAATTAGTGAGTCATTAAAATTTAGTTAATTGTTAATTCTTACCTCTTGCCTTTAACTTCTTTTTTCACCATTTTTATTACATACATAGAAGTTTGTAAATCAACTTGAATTATCAAATATTTCTTATAAATGTAATCATTACATTAAATTTAAAGTTTCTACAAAATCTTTGAAACCGTTGAAACAATTTTTTACCTAAAGAAAAATTTTAATATGGAATTTCGAATTTTTTTTATATACAAACATAACAAACCGTTGTATTGGAAATCTCACATATGTTATGTCTAGCCATTAAAAAAATACGAGGTAGAGATTTGGAATCAGCGCTCGAAAATACTTTACAAACAGTTTTCAGTTACTTTGGTTAAACACCGTGTACTCGTATACCTACTGGTGATATTAAAGTTTAAACAAAATAAATTTATTTAAAAGAAAATACCTTTAACCTTCCTTAGGCAGTTTTAGCTAACAGTTTTTAGTTTTATTTACTAGATTTTTATTTTATTATATTTTTCCTTATTACCCGTTGAAATCACTTGTTTAATCTTTTTTTATTTCATCTTAATTACATTAATAAAGACAGGAAGCAGAAAAATACGTTGAAAAAAATCAAACATTTTCACACTATTCTTCAGCGTAATTAACATTCAGCATAAAAATTTACCGTTGCCACAAGATAAATATTTACATCAATTTACAAAGAATTTTTTCTTTTTCTTTTTTTTTGCATTATTACTATTTTTAGTTTTGCTTTACTACAATGTGTACAAAAAACAAGAATATACTTTTTTTTGTTATAAATAGAGTCGAGCAGTAGGGAAAAAGTAAAAGCATAAAACTAACTAGAAGACAAATTTTCAAGCCAGCCCAACCAGCTAGATAGATTTTTCAAGTAACCAAACCTAAAACGACACACCAGCACATACACTCGCACTTACAAACCCAGTAAGTAACCAACGGTCATCTTGACCGCAAATGCAAATTTAATTATCTTCCGCATTGTTAAGAGACAAAAAAAAATGAATTGAATGAATGTATAACAAAAACAAAAAAAGAGGAGTTGCTTGGGCTTTTTACAAAACTTGCAGTAACCAAAAGAAGCGTTGCCAGGAGCTAGAAAAAAGAAGAAGCTAAATGGCCTTGGAAAAAATGTTAGAAAAAGCTAAAGATATTAAAATTATAAGGAACTGTTCTGTAAACCAAATTCTATAAAATTTTTGGTACCACACATTGAGTGCCAAGCGGTTTTGACGAAAACCTTCGCAGGAAGCCAAATGTGTGTAAAACATAAACATAAATATTTTTTTTTATAAAACCTCAAAAAATCATTCTAGATCCATGAATGCTTTTGCAAAAAAGTTCAGTGAAGGATTTTTTTAATTAAAAATCACAACAAATTTTACTCAGTGTCGTACATGAAACAACGACAGTCTCTAAGAATAAACAATTACCGTCGTACGAGTACGGAAATGGTTAACAATGTTTTCTTTTAAAGAAATTTATTTTGTTTAAACTTTAATATAACCAAATTAACTGAAAACTGTTTGTAAAGTATTTTCGGCCGCTGATTCAAAATCTCGACCTCGTATTTTTTTAAATGGCTAAAAGCTCCGATTTATAGCGTTAACTAAGCTCAAGAGGTCACATAACATATGTGAGATTTCTATTACAACGATCTGTTATATTTGAATATAAAAAAAAATAAATGAACTTGTCGCAAGTAAATTGAACGGCTTATTATTGTAATAAATTACTAAAAAACATTAATAAAAAACTATTAACACATACAATTCGAATACTTTTGACTCATTTTAGTAAAATTACTTGGCAAAATGCATAAGCAGTTCTTTTCTTCAAGTAAATTAAGCACATACTGAGGCTTTATGTATTTAAGGTAATCTGGTTCGAAGTTGAAATGTTCGTTCAAATTCAATGGAAATTTTGATAGATATCATATGCCGCTATTCGGAGCTTGATGAATTTAACTAACTTAGCTGCCAAATTAATAATATTTTGCCACAGAATATTTTTTTATTTTGTAAAATTTTATTGTATAAGTTTGTGAATCCATTTGTAATGTCTGTACCGTACATATGTAATGGGAATATACTGGATTTGATTGTCTATCCGTCTGTTTGTGTAGTCGTTGAAACCAATGTTTTGAAGTCCTTAGGCTATGTACAAAAAAATTTAGCAAACCAATCTGTTATTTGTTGCTGTCTTGAGGAGAAGCTAAGAGTCAACATGCGCAACGAATTATAATTTTTAATCATCTTTATGGGCGGGGTTGTTGCACATTTTTTTCGAAAATACCAAACGGACAAAAAAAGTGATGGGAAGAGGCAGTTATAATGTCTGTGCAAGAAATAAAGAAAAATCGGTTGCCACAATGGCGAGGAAAAAAAAATATAACAGAAAATTTAATTTTTTCATTTCTGTATTGTTTTTTTCATGGAAATTGTTAAGAAGTGCATGTGCGTAGTGTGTATGCCTGGACACTCGAAACCATTAAATCGGTCTTATACAAACGTGTGCAATAGAACTACTAAAACAGAAATCTCATTGAAAGAAAAAAATTTTTTTTTAATTTTTCCCATTAATCTGAAATTATTTAGAAGAAATTAAATATTAATTTAAATATGTTTGCTATAAAAATTTTTATATTTTAAATAAAATTAAATTTATTTTTCATTATTTTATATTTAAATACGACGTTAAACATTATGGATATCAGATTGTGCTTTTCGTAAATGTCCCTAATTTGAACTACTTAGATTAACCATATTTTAATTCATATTTGCCATTTCATTCAAATTCGTTTTTAGTGCTTTTGTTTTTGTATATTTAAGAAGAATTTGTAGAATTAAAAATATGAATATTTGGCTAGTACAGACTTGATACAGAAGAAATTAAATTGTTTTAAATTAGATTTTAGACTTGTTTTAAAACCTTGCATGTAAGTGTAAAAAAAGCCATAAAGCTAAAACATAAATTTCAAAGCTAAATGCCAAAACAGAGGTTTAGCTGGCAGCTCGGACCAAAAGTTAAGATAAGCACGTAAAAATAAAACAAGCTCAAGAAAAACGTGGGCGCAATATTAAAAATACAAGAATATAAAAATAGTTAAATAAAAGGAGGAATGGGTGGCAATGAAGAGTATTTCAATACCCTTTTACTAACAGTAATAAAACACAACGTCCTACTTAGAAAAATATATTTTTACTATAGTAAAAAAAACGTTCATAAAACAAAATTAAACAACAAATTTATAGTACGAGTAGTACGCAAGCTGTACTAAAATTATTCAGCAAGAAAAAAAGAGATTTATTAATAGTTTCATTTAATTTTTAATATTGATACGTTAAACATTAGAAATTATAAACTTTTTTATTTATAAATTATTTTTTTTTTTTTAAATGTATAGTTAGCTATGATATCTATTTAGTAGTTGTTGAAATTATCAATCGCAAGATATGGTTTTACTGTTAAGAGACATTTAGATCAAGATTTTATATTTTATAAATTAAGGACTGAGTTAAGGTCAAATCTTTTTATATATAAATTATACTATGATTATGTGGCATGCAAAATCGTAGCTCCATATATCGATGGGTGAGTATAATAAAGGCGTAACTTGTCTTCTGTTAGACAAATGTCAAATACACCTTCTTTTAAAATTTCAGTTTACTATATTTGCAAATAACAGATTTGTAACAATTAAAAAAAACTTATAAACTAATTTATCATAAAAATTTAAAAAAAAAATGCCCTAACTCGTTTTTGGTTTTGTTTAGTTTTCATGAAACTATCACGTATGAAAAGTATGTTTATAGCTTAAAAAGCAAATAAATTTACCGTCTTAATATGTGCCATTAATAAAGGAGGCAGGAAAAAGTCCAGCACCTCTACAAGTTCATCATTTGCACTACGACTATTTTCTAAATTTTGACGACATGACTAAACGACTAAATATTGCTTACTAAAAAAAAATATACTCAAGCCCTTATGTAAAATTTTAGGTAAGTGAATTGGTGATTTTATCGTTAATAGGCTACGAGTCTTGGATATGATCCAACATGATCAATTTATTTCAAAATAAATATAACTGACGATTATGAATTTCTCTCACATAGATCAAAGTCGGTGATTAAAGAAATCTGTTTTCATTCATTTTAAAAAGAGAAAATAGCAATAACAAATAAAATGCAGATTGCCATTTTTTGTTTGATAATTTTTGTTATAAAAACAAATTTTTTTTGCAGTTCATTCACTTTTTAAATATCTTATCTACTTTTTAATTAACCATGAATTATTTTCTCTTACCTTTTAAATCTAAATTATAAAATATCAATGAAAAAGGGCTTAATTTAGATAATTCCATTGAAACAAAAAATAAAATATAATAAATTAAAGAATAAGACTTGTTACGTCTTCTTATTAAAAATCACATTAAAACTTTTTTATACATAAAATTTTAAGGATGTTATTAAGATTTTCACTTCACCTATAAAGTAACAAAAAACCGAATTACGCCTTTTTATATTTTATATAGAATTGTTTAAAATATTCAAATTTATCGTGTTTGGCGTTTTTATGACGAAATTAAAGCTTTTCTAAAAAACGTCAGCAAATACGAAATATTTTAAAATCTATTACTAACTAATGCATTAAACACATTCGAGACAGCAGGATACCGACTACACGACTACAAATGACATTGGCTACAAATGTCGCCGTGGAGCCAGCTCCTTAATTATTTTAGAAAGATATACTTCAGTGGTGCCACGTTCAATTTTTTAAAATGTGTGAAAATAAAATTATTTATTCAAACTCACAAAAAAGCATAAACACCCATTCATTTGTGTATATTAATATACTTATAACACGTAATAAAGAAAAAACAATTCTATTCATTTCTTTAACACCTTTTGATTGTCAAATAAAATGAAATACTTTCAAATGCTAATTTTTTATTATACTGGCAGCACTAAATTGTTCATTGCCGCCGACAAAAATAGAAATTAGTTTAAGTGCGCGACAGCTACAACAATGGCTGTGTAGCCATGTAGCCGTGCTGTCTTGAAAATAATTATTTCAATATAAACGCATGTATTCTATTTTTAACAGGTTGTAGTCGGTAGCCTGCTGTCTCGAATGTGTTTAATGCATAGTCATTAGAACGGTATCGTGTTTGGCGTATTTTCCTTTCAAAAACGACATCAGCTGTCGCTAGTAATATTGATCACGACACTCATACGAAAAGTGTAAAAAAAAAGAAACTATAAAGAAGTAAAATGTTTTTATGGTAAAAGATTCTTTATTAGTCAGGAACGACAAAAGTCCATTATAAGGCATATTATTTACCTCTGAGATGTCATAATTCATAGGCATTTACTTGTAGAATTATATGCCTGTAGTAGTGAAAAGAAAAATTAACATACCCAACAAACCAAAAATATTAAAATAATAATTTTTAAAAAATTCTTTTCATTTGCCTTAAATAAAATTTTAAATAAATTTTATATATAGGCATATTTATATTACATAAAAAAAATAACAATTACCTTAAAAAGTTTTAATATTCTCATGTTGAATTGTAGCTTGATTGTTATATGGTTTGTTGGGTAAAAAAATACAAAAAGAAAAAAAAATTTACAATTCTCAGGACAACAAACGAAAAAAAAAAATATCCCGCTGTAGAATTGCTTTTACCTTGTAAGTAAATATGCCTTGGTCCATTCCATAAGAGCTTAAATGCTAATTTTTTTTAAAAATCAAAAAACAAATTTTTACACAATTCACATTACACATTCTTTTTTGTTTTATATTTTACCGTCTATTTATTTTGCACTAAATTTAATACAATGATATTTGGAAGGGTGAAAAAAAACCACACATATCTATTATTACATTTGAAAGAAAAAAAAATTAAAATCAAAAACAATGTTCCAACTCTTTTATTTGTTTGCTTTTACAGTTTTTATAACAGCTTGCATCATAATTATTTATTCACATCTGAGCTCAATTACCTAATTGTTGTAGGCGAACTGTTACAAAATATCATTCAATATTAAATTCGACTACCAATACGCCCGTAGATAAAATATGCCTACGCCAAACACGATAAGGGTGATTATTTATATTGGTAAAAAGTAACACCAATATATTTAATTTTTCCATTTTTGAGTACATGATTGGCACAACTTTGCTTCCACTTCTTGTACACTCATTATAAAGAATAAATACTGCCGATATCAGTGGTAACTTTAACATTTGTATCGAAAAAACTAATACATATAATGCTACTGATAGACGTTACTACAAATCGTACGATAAATCGTACAAGTATGAAATAAGTATCGTCTAGCATGCTGTCGTACTACAAAGGTATACTTCGAAGTAAGAAAATCAAAATATTTTGATTTTTGTGGGCCAAGTATCGTGTATCTTGCTGTTGCTACAAAAATTTTTTAAAACAGCGGAGAGCGTCGCGCTTATAAAAATTAATTTTTGGTGGCGAATTAAAAAAGTGAAAATATTATTAAAAATATTTTGACAATTCATTTTTTTCTCTTAACCATTCTCTACACCATGTTATTTTTCTAGTTCCTTCTTTTTTCTTATTCTTTTCAAATCTATTTATTAATAATGCCACCACATCATCCATTTTGCCGTATATGTTTACCTCTCAAATTTTTCTTTTAAATGAAAAAGTCCAACTTGTAGTACGATTTGTAACGTGTATCACAAAACCGTACTACCACTCATACTTCACGAAGTACGAATGTAAGTATCGTGTATCATCAGCATAACGATATTTTATACAATTCGGTTTTCAGTAACCTTCCGACAAAAACATTCGGTACGATAGAAATCGTTATTTGCGATGATTATTTAGGTATGTACTGTTAACTTCGTCACAAACTGTATTGTGTGTCGACAATGAGTATTTAGCATTTTATTTAACAAGAGAAAAAAAAAACAAATAAAACTTATATTATTTAATATTACATTTATCTACCAAAATATGTAGTAATTACAAAAATTATTAAAATATTTACACAAAAAAGTTCGCTCACAACCAGCGTTTCCAGGACTTAAAAAAATGCCAGAAAAAAGTTAAAAAGCTACAGCTTAAAATTCAAAAATTTCTTAATTCTTTATTACATTAGGAATTTTAATTATAATTTGTATCAAAAACTACAGAAAATAATGTCGTTTTCCAGATAGCTTTAAGGAATTCAATTATTTTTCAACTTCAATGCTAAAAAATAATATTTAAAATTCTTTGAAATAATAATTTATTTTTTCATATTTCATGCGATTTCTATTCTGATATTTCGTTTGTTTTATCGTACTCAAAAGCGAGCAACCTCAGTATTACTAAATGGTAGTTTCAGATAACTAAATACCAAATGGAAAAATTAATTAATCAATTAGCAATAAAGTGCATTTTTATTTTACAAGTTAGAAACCAAATACTTTTCTTTACTTATGAAATTACCGTCGTTCGACCAATTTATCAATTTACATATCAAAATTTTATCGAAAATATTAATTTAGCTAAATTGGTTTCAGTCTGAGATTGTCCATGTATAATTTGTTATCATTTTTCCAAAAAAGGCTATTTATGGCTATTTTGAAGAACAAAAAAGGCCAAGAAAAAAGCTAGAGGCTAAATCACAAATTTTGAAGCTAAATGCAAGAAAAAAATTCTAATTGTAGCCTTAAAAAGGCTAAAATGGCAACGCTGTTTGCAACACAAATTCGTTTGTTTTTTTTTCTATTCTTCTCCGTGCGTGTCGTTGATTTTGTGCACATAGAGAATCATACTATCGATATTGCAACTGAATGAATTCGCCCCTACCTATTTCGGATGTTCGCATTGTAAAAAGTCACTAAATCGCACTACAGAACTGACATAAAAGTCTTGCAGTACGTTCTTAGTAAGCAGCGTCGTAGTCTTTCGATAGAATTGGTTTAATAAAATTTATTCGGTATGTTTATTTGCCGTCGATTTGTCGTGGGCGGGGCTTAACGCGTTGTTGGCTAAGTTTTTTTTTTCAGAATTACAAGTCACGAGTTTTCACAGAGCATTTTAACTAAAAGTTAAGAATATCTTTCCTTATTGCCACAGAAATAATGATGACAATTTTTTTAAATGTTTAGTTCAGGCATAATTTTTTCTGTGTATTTCTGTAGTAAGGCTGACTTTTTTATAGAGATTGAATATTAAGCTTGGGTCTGTGTATACCGAATATATTTTTATAATTATAATTAGACCATTTGCACTAAAGGGCTGCACAAGTATACTTGAAATGGCTTATAAGCAATTTTCATTATAAAATATTACATGTTTTTAGTTATGTGTGCAGGCCTTTAATTTGTACTGCAACCTAAAGATTTTTATACATCTCTTGCGTTAATTGTGTCAATTCGATTGCTAGCCAATTATTTTGTTCAGTGAAGCTCTCCCAAAAAGTGAAAGCTTCTCAAAAAGAATATTTAATTTTTTTTTTAAATTGAAATTTTATATAAATACTTTTTAAATATTAAAAACAAATCTTACTTTATTATAAAGTAGAATCTGTGTTCCTATTGTACTCTTAAGTAATTTCATTTGCAAGTATTTACAAACCTTTACCCTATTTTAAAAATGTTTTCAATGTCACTTTAACTGTTACTTGTCACACTTGCATTTGTTTCCTTAGTTCATCTCTTCTTCTTTTTCTTTTTTTTTTTTTTGTGAAAAGCAAAACGTTTTTAAACAAACATTTTCATTATGATTGTCATCCCAAACGAGGGTGACATAATTTTGTTTTCGCCTCTGTAAAACTGTTAGAAAGGAAAAGTGACTAAATGTTTTGTTGTTATGACCACCAAAGGAACGAAAGGAAACTTTTTAATGTAAATTGTTCAAACAACAAGTAGATAAATATAAATTTTAAACACAAGTTACAATATTTGTTTGCATGGTTAAGTTAAGTTTTTTTTTTCTTGAAAGATTTTTACTATTTTTCTTATCCTCCAACCTGAATCACTCTATATTAGTCATTCAAATCATTGTTAACCCCCTGAGGTCATTCATTAAAATCTTTTATGAATTCTAGTTATTGTTGACTCTAAAACATCTAGTTTATCCAATACAATGATGTTCCGTGAAAGAATGTTTTGTTTTCAAGAAAGAAAATACCAACAATGAATGTGTGTAATTTGAATAAAGACTAGACTAGAACTAGAGTACTACAGTATAAGCACTGAAGTTTTATTGATAACTTCAGTTGCGCGAACTAAAATTGTTATCAACAAAAAATTTTTAAGAAAGGGGTAACCGTGCATTTTAGCCAGATAGTCTTCCATTTCATTAACCCCATGTTCTTGTGACCTTGGCATCCATACCAGAGTAATCAAGAGCGCTCCCAAACCAATCTTGATTTAAGGAATAGCTTGCCAATGGCGTAATGGCACATTTTAAAGCTTCCGCTAATTATAAGTAACATAATTTAAAAAAATAATATTTTCTGTGTGATTATAGTTTTATTTTTTTTTGGTTTTTGAAATGGATGAGGAAATAGCAACAATGATAAGTTCAATTCTAGATCATATATTTCTGCATGTCTGACAGTGTGGCCATTGAAAAAAACATTTTTTTTTTTGGTTAGAATAAAATTCCTAACAATTTTTTGTGAATTATTGGTACAGTGTTTCCTAGATTTAAGGATAAAGCTTCACTTTTTCATTATTTTCTGGTTAAAAAAAAAAATATTTGTCTAGAAATTCTATATTTAATTTGTTAATATTCCAATTACAAATTTAATTAATTTTAAATTTTTTTAATTAAAATTTTGTTGTTCAGTTAATTATTTAATCTGTTTATCGATGCTTTGTAAGAATTTTTAAATTAAAATATTTAATTAGAACGTGTTATTATTTTTTTTTTTTTTGTTCTTTAAAAAAAATTTTTTACTCACAAAAAAACCCAAAATCAATAGCGTTCCCGTCAAAAAAAGCTTGATTTGGAAGCAATAGCGAAGTATGCATAAAGATAAAATTTTATTTATTCAGTTTTGTACTTGAACAGAAGATATAAATATGGAAGTCATAGTTTTACGTCCGCTTTTCTTATGCTAAACCAGACTATCTTTAAATAACATAGATACAGCATAAAAAGAGTTCCAAAAAGGATTTGATTCTCAAAAAAATTCTGCACAAAGTGTTGGGTTTTTTATGGTTTCAATAGAACAAAAATAAGTTTTTATGTAACGTTAACATATAAGCAGTTGACAAAAAAAAAAACTTTGCGTCTAAAGCAAAAATAAATTTAAAAATTACCAATAAAGGATTTTTATGTAGAATATTTTGACAAAGAACATGTTGAATCTCCAATTTTATATAAATACAAATTAAAGAATTGTATAAACAAGTAGTTGACACAGTTTTAAAAAAGGCAGTATCTCACTTTCACTTATAAATTGAGTGAAAAACATCTACTATTTTTGCAACATGTTGAGAACAAAACGCGATTTTTATTTTAATTATAAAATTTTTTTTGATAATAGAATATATGCAACATTTTTGTTAGAAAAGAAACCGGCATTAGAGATAAGCACTATTTTTTGCTTGCTTATTACAGGTACATATATTCTTCAGTAAGTCTCCGTTGGAATAATAAAGGGTGTTTTCTATAGACGTATAGAACTTTAAATTGGAATAAAACAACGATGGATTATTCGATTGACATGAATTTTATTTATCCGAAAGATAATCTGGTGGCATTACATTTTAAATATGATTTCTGGCATATGACCGCCACGGCTGGCTCGGATGTAGTCCAATCTGGACGTCCAATTTTCGATGACTTTTTTTAACATTTGTGGCAATAACACGGCGAATGTTGTCTTCCAAAATGTCAAGCGTTTGTGGCTTATCCGCATAGACCAATGACTTTACATAGCCCCACAGAAAATAGTCTAGCGGTGTTAAATCACAAGATCTTGGAGGCCAATTCACAGGTCCAAAACGTGAAATTAGGCGGTCACCAAACGTGTCTTTCAATAAATCGATTGCGGCACGAGCTGTGTGACATGTTGCGCCGTCTTGTTGGAACCACACCTCCTGGACATCATGGTTGTTCAATATAGGAATGAAAAAGTTAGTAATCATGACTCTATACCGATCACCATTGACTATAACGTTCTGCCCATCATCGTTTTTGAAGAAGTACAGACCAATGATTCCACCAGCCCATAAAGCGCACCAAACAGTCAGTTTTTCTGGATGTAACGGAGTTTCGACATACACTTGAGGATTAGCTTCACTCCAAATGCGGCAGTTTTGTTTGTTGATGTAGCCATTCAACCAGAAATGCACTTCATCGCTAAACAAAATTCGATTATGAAAATCGGAAACAACGGCAATCTTGTTTTGTGCCCATTTGCAAGCGTTTTTCAGGCGTAAGTCTATTCATGATGAATTGCCAAACCAAACTGAGAATAAATCACTTGACAGCTGTTAAATCGGTCGCCATCTTGAACAGTAATGCCAACTTAAAGTTCTATATGTCTATAAAAAACACCCTTTATAATGGCTCAGAAGAGTTCTGTGGACTGCTTTTTAGTTATGTTCAGCTGAAGATTAAGAAATGGTTGGTTAAAGGATAACAATAATATTTGTTAGAGACAAGAGAAAAAGACATCTCAGGGTAGCACTTATCTCTCGGAAGATAACAAATTACTTACTTACTGGACCCGATTCGTATAAGAGTTCGCATTGTCAAGGGATTCGTTGCATTGCAATGCAGACTATTGAAACAGTTCACAGATATGAGTATCACTCAAAACAACCAATGCAGGTTAAGTAATGAAGACGAAAAGGCAGCAAAACATATACTGTGTAACTGGAATGCTTAATTAATATTAGAATTAGGGGATATTTGTAATATGGGAGGATCTACTCTGGGTGCATTAACATTTGACTTGTTTTCGACCCTCTTTTTAATTCTCAAATAATTCTAGTGTTATATTTTTTATATTGAATTACTAACATAAATTCTACTCAGGCTAATTTAAAAAATCTACTCGTAATCATTGTCGACTGGGCATATACAACAAGTAGACTTAAAAACATTTTCTAAAAAACATTTTCACTGCTCCAGTGCTTGTCCAATTATTTCATTTAAAGTATCAATACTTTTACATCTCTTGCTACAGCCACACTTTTGTTTTGATTAGTGTTCTGGTCTCTAGTACAATCATACATACTTGTAGGCATCACATACGGGGAGACTTGCATTCGGAAGTGTTTGTGGCTTCCTTGTTTTCATGTAGAAGCATTTAATAAAATTCAAAGAAGCTCTTAACTGGAAGGCTTATTTCCATTACAATTATCGCATTTTCGTCCACTATGTAGATGCCTGTCTGTGGCCTCTTAACTTTTAGTAGTTGCCTGGTGGCTCTTAAAAAAACCTCTTATTAAACTTAACGACAATAATAATAAAAACAACAGCAGCAAATACGACTAAATACACTAACAAATAATCACAAACGCAGAGATCAACGATGGGTTTGATCACACACATCCATTAATAAAAAAAAAAATATTCGGCTGTGACGAGTCTTATATACCCTTCACTGTTGTGGCCAAATTTCAAATTCTTAATTTTGCAACTTCACAGCTCATAAAACGATTAAGCTGAATTTAAATAGCAACCTGCCCGCAGGAATTTACAACAAATTGACTTACTAAATTATTCTGTAGGCCTTTCAGACACATCAGAAAGTTGATTTTAAAATCCACAAGGACAATCAGACATCGCTAAATCGACTCCGCTACTTATAAGTATCCAGTAGGGTGGTACATATACGTTCTATAAATTTCACACGGAGTGACGAACTTATAAATATATACCCCTTAATCTTCTATGAAGGGTATAAAAATAAGTGCAGCGACTCAAGGAGCAGCAAACATTTGCATTTTCTTAACTAATGGGCAATAAAAGGTAGAAACATATAAAACCAAACAAGCCTCTTGTTAAATTAATAACATATTTTCATATGCAGAATATGGAAACGAGTAAGTTATAAAATAAGATCTTCAAACGATTAATTCTGTTAATAATTGAAATTAATGTTAATTTAATAATTTGCAAGAAAAAGAAAGAGAAATAAAAAAGCGATATTTTTTAAGGAAATGAAGAGAAGTTTCCTGCTGGGAAATCTTTTACAGACAACTTCAGCGGAATGGTGCTCATGCATAATCATGTAACTGAAATGTCGGTTGAAACTGGTACAGCATCAAAAGCAATATTAAAATAATTATACTTATTTCATTAGTAGTGAAAAGTAAAGTTTGCTCTAAATATAAGGTGTATCAGTAAAAGCGCACTTTTTATTTTTAAAATAAAAATATTAATTTTTTAAGAGTGTTGTGAATTTTTTAGTGAATTGCAAAGAAGACATGTTATAATTATGTATGCAATAAAATATCTAATCCCACTTAATCGTACAATGGGCCAAAATTATACAATTTGGGGCTCAGAAAATCCTGATGCAATCCATTAGAAATCCACCGAAGTAGACATGCGGTAGTCAAAAAGACTTATCAACCCCCATCGCATTTCCAGCAAAAATTAGTACTTCACTGGAAGCATTTTTGTAAAGAAGATAACAGAACAAAATTACTTGCAATTGCGCATTTATAATGCATGATTTTTGTACGCGATGACCCAATTAGAAGCAATAGTTTTTGCTTCCACAAAGTGCTTATTTTATGCATTCTATGATGCATTAAATTGATGTTCTATAAAGAGAAAATACTCGTAGAAACGACATAATTTTATATTATTTAATTTATAACACTTATTGGGATCGAATCAAGGCATACCCGTTGTTAAGAAACATTAACTCTTCACTCAACCACTTCCACAAAGCTCTGTAAACTATAAAGTTATGAGTGTTTTGCTTTATTTTCAATATATATTGCGTGTATGATATATGTGTGCTTACACACAAAACATCTAAGCACACAGCCAGTATCTGTAAAAATGTTTTTTGAGCTTTTGCTTACATTAGTGCTTCTTGGAAGCAATAAATTTCCATTTCAAATTATGAATTTTTTATGCTCCTATGGAAGCACAAAAGTAAATAAAATTCTATTTTTAGCTAGTGAGCGTACATACTTAAACCCATTGCCTTATGCTATTGCATTCCAAAATGCAATATATTGCTTCGAATTTTCGCCATTGCTTCAGAATCAAGAATTTTTTTTGCTGGGTTAGGGCAGAGGTTGTTTTAAAGCTCAGCAGAAATGACATAAAACTTTACGTTGAACTACTTGGGGCCCAACAAATGAGTAAAATAGGTGTGGTGGAAAACGATTCTTGTCGGGAAGGACAGGAAACGTAGGAGCATATTATGTGTGAGTGCAAGATGCAGAAAGAATTTCTTTACCACTGGCACACCGGTCTCAGGAGACCTAAGTATAATTAGTCCTACAGCAATGAGGAGATTTGTAAATAGTCTCGGATTGTCGTTAGAGCTGGGCTGCGTAAAAAATATTATAGGAAGCGGTGTGATTATAGCCCATAGTGATAATAATAATGAGAAGCTCACAACGATTTATTGCTGGGACTGAAAACTGAAATTGAATAAAGTTGCTGTTCGCCACTATTTCGTTTCAGCTAGAAGTATTGCGGAAAAAGGCAGAAAGCCAAGCCTAATTAAAAACCAAATTAAAAAAATTACAATTTAAAACAAAAGCAATAAAGTTCTTTACTCAAATTATTTGAAATTAATTCTGACCCTTTTTTACACAAAAATATCGACAGCAACAGCCTAATTCCTAATTTCTCTTGTATTTAGTTTAATTTTCAACAACGACAACAAGATTATAGAGACTTTAAAAAAGTTTCAATTATTTCCTTTAAATGAATTTGTTTTATTTTATTTTTTATTTATTAATTAAAATCTACTTTATTGATGATTTTGTATTACATGTTTGTTTTAGTTATCTTGTTTTGTACCATAAAAAAGTGAAAAAAAAAAGAAAAGTTTGGTTTGAAGTCAGCTTGTAAATGAAATTCAGTATTTATAACTGCAGGGTTAACAACTACTTAATAATTGCTGTTATTTTTCAATTGTTTTATTTATACTTAATTTGTACTCTGCTTGTTATTGATGAAAAAAACATAGAGTAAATTATAGGGAAGTAGTGTTTGTAAACAAGAACCAGATAGAGAAGTGGTGATATGGTTAAATTAACAAATATTGCTAATGCCTTAAGGTCATATATTTTGAAAAGAAATAAACAAAATTGAATAATCGCTACGGTAATAACAGCATATAGAGACACAACAAACACATGATCATTCGCTAGATAAATCCAACGAAGCCAGAAGAAAATAATTTTTTTTTTTGTTCTTTAAATTAACACTATAATCATTCTCAACATATTAAAAAAAATAAAGTTTATTTATTGTAGAAAATATGGTGATTTTACTGGTGCTACACTCTGGTCATCAAGAAATTTACACTTTTTTCTGAGTCAGTTTTTCTATACAGAGTGAGAGCTGAATTGTATTAATTATTTTAGAATTTTTTAAAATAGAGTGAAACTTCTTGAAAGCTAGAAATAAGTGTCTCGTATTCCAAAAAAAAAATCTGATAACTTAAATGTATTTGAAAGTCATATGGATGTATGTAAATCTGCTGAAAGATGAATTTGCAATGGGTTTTTCATAGAATTAAGAAATTTCAAAATTTCACACTTTTCAGGCCCAAAATATTTTAGTAAAATTACTTTCACTTTAATACGAGTACATTTACTTAAAAAAATATTTCAAAAAAGACTATAATTTCGTAAAATTTTTGCTACAAACATGAACATTAATTCGATGATGGCAAAAACAACAAAATAGCAATTTTTTTGGTATTAAGAATTTTTCTTTCTCAAAATGATTCGATTTACTGAAAAGGGCTTAAATTACGACATTTTTTAAAACTAAAACTACATTACAGATATACTTAAACTAATATTTTTTGTGAGTAGCAATTTCCAAGTAATTCCCAGACAGAAAGCAAATTAATCACAAAACTGTCCTTCTTTTAAAAGAGACTGAATATTTAAGAAAAAAAAATATTTAAATCATGCTACATAATAATGATTGTGAGTAAATTAAATTGAAAAGAATGATGGCAATTTTATTAAATGATAAAGCTACTAGAAGAGCATTTTTCACATTCATGTACATTCGCTTAAGTTTATACTCGTATGCCCAGTTTGAAGGTTCTTTGAACTTTGGCATCTACTGCACTCACTCACTCACTTAGACGTGCAGTGCACATGGGCCGTTTTGTTTGTTAATTGTATTTATTTAAAACAATTTTCCTTTGGTTTGCTTAGCACTGAGAGAACTAGTCTTGTTAAAATATTGATGACAATTATGTTACGTTTAACAAAGAAAAATTAAGGAAAACTATATGGACTGAATACATGACTGATAGAAAACAAGATTATGACTTCAGCAAGTTATTTTCTTGCTTACAAAATTCTGCTGTCTAGATAGACGTCACATCTACATAAAAACAATAGAAATAATTTTTGGTCTTAATTTAATCAAAGTTCGAATTGAAAATTAAAAAAAAAAAAATTCAAACCCGCTGTAAAATATAATAAATTAATAGAAACGAAAAAATTAATAAAATAAATTAAATTTTATATATACAAAAAAAATTATATAAAAAATTTATTTAAAAAAATTTTAAAAATTTACAGAAGTTGGTATTTATCTGTTGTAAACAGAGATACAACTTCCTGAAAGCGTATTTTTGTTTTCTTTTATCCTTGAACTTTTTATCTGGAATAGCACTGTTTTTAATTATTTTTAACATTTTCTAAGCAAAAAATTTTGAAGTGAGTGACTTTTTTCTTCAATGCCACTAAATGTGTACACGCATACTTACAAACATATATAACATTTTATAATAGAAAGTGCTTATAAAGAATTTCAAGCATGTTTGTGCAGTGCTGTAGTATGTAATTTGCCTTAAAAAAGCAAAACAATTACATGATTTTTTAAATTGTTCTGCCAAAATAATTTCGATGGAATTGGAAAGCGTAAATAAGATATTTGGAGGTAGTTTGCATAAAATATGTAACGGGAGGCCCAAATGAGACCTAGTGAGCGTATTGTAGTCGTTGTTGGAGGTCTTGCGGTAGAAGCTGTTGCACAATTTGAACTTTGTATGGATACATTTTAAGATCCAGCTTTAAAATTCTCTGTAATGTTGTGCTGGGTATACCCAAATGGCCGGAACGACGACGAGTTGAGACAGATGGCTCATTTGCAACACTCTGCTGCACAGCTTCCACGTTGTCTTCAGTACGAATATTTCGATGAACACCTCTTCCTGGACGGTCGGCAACTGAACCCAGTTCCTCATAACGGCGAACTAAACTTGTAATCATGGAAGATGTTAAAAAAAAACGGCGATAATTTCGCTGCGTCAGAACAATTGATCGTTGAGAAGATTAATAAAAATCGACAATTTTAATGCGTTGTTGTCGACTGCACGTATTCATTTTAAATTTCCAAGAGTTCAGTTATAATTTGCAAAAAGAAACAAAAAATTATGTGTGTTTCACATCAGCTGGTCTTATTTGGGCCACCCTGTACGTTGGAAATAGTTGAGCTGATTATTTTAATTAGAGTTAAAAAAGGCTTAAGAAAAATTAAATTTTGGATTGAATGTGCTTTTTTTTTAAAAAATACCCATTTTTATTTGTTTTGGTGATTTTTGAAATTTAAAAGTTGACAACGGTGCTGACAACTCTTATCGCAGTCAATTGATTCTTAGACTTATATGGGTGTCTATCTAAGAGTGCTCTTTTTCACATCATTGTGCAATAAATCGATTATTTCACTGGATGTGTGGCAGGTGGTGCCATCTTGCTGAAACCACATGGCGTCCAGATGAAGGCACAAGAACTCAGAATATGATTTTCGGCCTCGTTTTCAAAAAAAGTAAACTCTCCAAAATACGCTCTTTCTGTGTGCTCCAAATTTTTAAATTTTATGTATTCAGGAAATGACTTTTTTCGAAAAATTTACATTAACTTTGATCCATCTAATTATTGGAATAAATATAAGCAACGTTAGCTTTTTTAAGGTTAGAGTTAGCCTTTCTTTTGTCGTATTTAGCCTCATTATTTATGATTTAGCCTCTAGCTTTTTCAAAATAACCTTAAAAAGCTTTTTTGGAAAAATGAAAACAAATCATACATAAACAAACTGAGACTGAAAACAAATTCGATAAAATGTTGATATGTAAATTGATAAATTGGTCAAACTAAGGTAATTTCATAGGTAAAGAAAAGTATTTGGCTTCTAACTTGTAAAATAAAAATGTACTTTATTGCTAATTGATTAATTAATTTTACCATTTAGTATTTAGTTCTCTAAAACTACCATTTAGTAATGCTGAGGTTGATCGCTTTTGATACGATAAAGCAAGCGAAATATCAAAATAGAAATCGCATGAAAAATCAAAAAATTAATTATTTTTTGAAGGAATTTTAAATATTATTTTTTAGCATTAAAGTTGAAAAATAATTGAACTCCTTTATAAGTATTTAAAGGCATCTCGAAAACGACATTATTTTCTGTAGTTTTTGATATTTCATATTTTTTTATAAAAATTATAATTAAGATTCTTAATGTAATTAAGAATTAAGAAAATTTTGTATTACTTTCTTTGGCGTGATTTAGCCTTTTGCAACGTTTATTTTAAGGAAAAATAGATTTTTTCTAACTCCTAGCATTGCTGACAGCTGCCAAATTTCAGAGTTGCTACTTGCACAAAAAAGTTGCACTAAATTTAAAAAAATTTACTCTTACTAGCACTCATTAATTTCAGGGCCAATTTATATAATATTTTTTAAGTTTCTGCAGGTTTATTAAATTATGAAGTTTTAAACTTTTTAAGTATTTTTAATCTACATAAAACATTTTTCTAAGTGTAATTGCAAAAAAAATTACATCTATACAGACATTTAGCTGCACTCTCTTTGCTAGTTGATTTTTTAACTTTTATTTTATTTTTTGTAAAACATATTTTCGTAACAACATCATAATCGCAAGCATTTCATGTTAAGAGTGGTATGCTGGCTGTTGATGATGAAGAGTGTTGCAGTCTATGACTAAATAGAGTGCAGCAGTGTGGCTGCAGTAATAACAGCAGACGACGGCACAGAAATGAAGCGTGCAAGTAAAAAAAATATATAAGAAATGTAAATAGAAATGACATTTGTAAGGCCATCATGCGACACAAATGCTTTTTCTACTGCCTTTATTTGCTCAGTAATGTGCTTTTTATTTTGTTGCTGTTTGTTTTTGTTTTTATTTTTATTTTTTTCTTTTACTTTTCCATTTCTTTTCCTGGGTTCTATTAAAATTTGCATCATGGTTTATTTTAGCTTTAAACAAGATTTGCATCAGGCGGTGAAAAAAATATGCAGCATTAAAGCAGGCAGATGAAGGAATCATGAATATAAAGATACTAAAACAGTATAGGAATAAAGGAACACTGGAAGCTAAAGCTAAATAATATTAGCAAATAATTTTATAACGGATTTTCTTTTTATGTTTTATATTTTTATTTATTTCTATATTTTATAAAGCATGTTTTATTTAGCATAAAAATCTTGTCAACAATGTTTTGCATCGCATTCTCTTTAAAGTTTTTTTCTGTTTATTTACTTTTCATGAAACAGTGGTTATTGGTGAGAGATAATTTCCTTTTATGGTAGTAATTAAAGTATATTGATTTTAGTAAAAGGATATAAAATACTATTTAAGGTACAAAATTTGATAGCGAAAAAAAGTTAGATAAAATATATTCTTATTTCAAAATTAAATTAAAATGTTTTAAGGTTAATGAGTATAATAACAGTTTCATTCATTCATGATTTTTTTTAAGTTAAACGTAAAATTTTTGTATTTCAAATTTGAAATTGCTGACAAACACTTTCCCACCAGCTGGTTGTCAATCATGGGTGAAACTTGAAAGCTGAAAACTAATTTTGAGACTTTCGTGTAATTCATAATTTGCTGACGCTTTATGTCTTTGGAATAGTAATTGTAACATCTAAATTTTCATTAAGATTATCAAAATTTTAAATTTATTCTAAAGTCAAATAGACCTCATTTACTTTATTAACCCTTTTTTCGTTATTTATAACATCATCTCACATGGCGTACAAATCAATGAATACTTGACGTAATGAAAATTGAGAGTAATATCTTAAAAGATATATTTTGCCTGAAGTGACCAGTTGACTAGCTTCCGCTCGTAATTCTGACTCTAACCCTCACACGAGGAAGAATTTTCCACTGGAAATAAAAAATTTTTTTAAAGATTTTTAAACAGAAATGCATATTTTTAGAACTTAAATATTGCCAAAATTTTAAAATAATTGACAAAAGTATTCCTGGTACTGTTTTAAAAAAGTTTAGTCAAGACTCGTCCCAGGGTACACAGACATTTTAATGATTTAAATTTTTATAAATTTGTTCTTCATGAAATATTTTCTACCATAAAAAATCTATTTTATTTTAATTAATGCCGACTTTCTGACATTTGATTTTAAGATAGAAAGAAGTTGCTAGCAACTTTTGATTTTTTATTCGTTGAAATAAACAATTGTCGTTAAAGGGTTAACAATATTTTGAAAATATACAAAAAATTGCAAATTTATTCATTTCATATCTACATCTTTTAGTACCTGTACTTTAAATAGCTTTTGACTATTAATTTAGTGAGAGGTTATTAATTAAGTAAAAAACACAATGCATTTGAAATTATGTCATGCTAAAGTGTTTAATCAATTTTGAACAAACGATTTTGGGTGCAATTCAAAAGAGTACAAAAGGCTTCTGAATTGTAAAAAAATCATATACATTTTTCACAATATCTTTATTTCATGTCCACTTTACTTCTCTTGGAATACCAGCATTTAGCTATAAATTTTCCCAGCATTCGTAGATGGTATTTGGCTTCATTCCAGGCCTGGATTTGCAACAGTAAACTTATGGGCTGTACAACAGTTTAACACCAGTATCTATACAAATAAAATTAATTTTCTATTTGTTTGGTTTTACGCTTTACAAATATTTGTTTTAATACTTTGCTCTCTCCATTATTGAGGAAAGTTATATTTTTTGTACTAATCAAAAGTTTTGCTTTAAGAACTCCCACTTATAGAGCAAAAAGACATCTAGTTGCATGTCTAAAGATCTAGTTGAATAACATATTTTGCACACAGTGCTGTTGCCTCAAAGCCAAATCAAATATTGTAAAAGTTAAGATTCAAGATAATAAGAAAAACTAAACATTTTTAATCTAAACCACTGTCTGTATCAACTCCATTTCTGTCTTAAGACAAAGAAAAAAAAAAACTGATTCAAAATTATTGTCTCATTGTTACATAAAATCTAAACAGCAACAACGTTTTATTCAAATTTTAAGTTATGAATTCGTTGTTCACAGTCTCAATGTCACTTTAGCGGGCTTTTGTTTGTATGTATGATTTTGCATTTTAACTTTTCAAGCTTGATGTTCTATGTTATTTTTGTTGTTCTTGCAACAAAATAACAACACATATTCAGATTCATTCAGCCAGTTTTGCTTCTAGTCACTGAGTAACTAAGACTCATTCATATAGTTGTAAATGTAATAGGTTTGATTGAAGAACAAAAAATTGTATGAACAAAACATAAACGAATGTATTCTAATGCAATTGCAAAGTAGACTAAAGTAAATGACTTCCAGAGTGATGTTGATGATATGCGAGTACAAAACGCATTTTTATGAATGATAAATTAAAAAAAAAAAAACCTAAAGAAAGAGATTTTCATAAATCAAACATTCCGTTATTACAACTAGTAACAGATTTTTTTATCTTAAATTTGAGAAAATTTAAATAAAATTAAGTAGAAAACATTAAGTGGTTACATAAGCGTTCAAAACAAAAAGTTAATGACTTTCACCTTTCACATTATCATCATTCCAGAAAGCTTCTTTTAAATGTAAAAGCAGTCTGAGTTTTTGCAAGATGGTGTAAAAACTTATTAAAGGTTTTAGGTTAATGAGAATGAGAGAAACAAGTTACAATTAAATAAACAAACAGAATAAAGAGCAGATTTTTGGGTGGTACTACTTCCGTTTTTCTTTAAGCAGACGTGAATCTAGCATGAATATAGCAAGAAAAAGGATTGGTTTAGGTTGTTAGTTGATTATTTAAAGATTTTACTTTGTAAAAACTAAAATGAAATCTCAATGAAGTTCTCCCTTGCTTTTGCAATATTCTTTGGCTATATGCTATGGAAAATTTCTCTAGAAAGACAAGCATAAATTACTGCTAAATAATCATTTCTTAATTAAAAAGTTTGGAAGAAGGTTTCTTGATGATTTTATAGGCCATTGTATATCATGTCTGGGTGGAACCATATGCCAAAAAAAAAAAGTTATATAATATTTTGCGGGGTGACCAACAACTTGATTGATCTACAAGACTGCTAAAGGGCCGAAGCGGGTATCCGACAGTCAAAGAGACTCATTAAGCCCAAGCGCATTACGGCAGAGGTTGTTTAAAAATTCAGCAGAAATAAAAAAACTTTACGTTGAGCTGCCAACGACACATTGTAGACTTAACTATTACATGAGTCAAATCGGTGTGGTACAAAACGACTCTTGTTGTTTCTGTCGAAAAGGACGGAAAACGTCAGAATAAGCTGCTTAAGCAGTGGGACATTGGTCCCAGAAGACCTATTTATAATTAATCTTACAATAATTACGATATTCGTGGTGCGATTTTAGCCCCTGATGATAAAAATAATAATTTTGAGCATAATAAAACAATTCGGTAGGCTCATTGCCTCTAAAATGGAATAAATTAAAAAAAAAAATGTTTGTTCATCTTTTATTAAAGTCACAAAACTAATTTATATCAACATGCAACAAATTACAACACAAACACAAAAATTAACTTTTTATAATAAAGTCTTTTTTCTCTGTTTGTCCATTCCTTATGCAAGCCTTTTTAGATTAGTCCATGAACACAATTTGTTTATATCTGAAAACATATTAAATCATAGAATTTTAATATAAAATCGTTATACATACTTCAAGGGTGTAAAACCAAGTCGGCCATGATTGACAAACAAAATAACGACAAGGAAATAGAATAAAACGTGGGTAAAATTAAAAGCTTCATGCACCAAAGTGAAAAGAACAAATTCACACATATGCTTACGCTCATTTATTTAGTTTTCGATTAGACTTGGTCATAATCGTTCATTTCACTGAATCGTTCAGATTTTTCAAATTATTTAATTGAGCTAGGTCATTTTAATCGTTCATAGTTCATTGCGGACACTGTACGATGATTTGTGAATTTCGTTCATTTCCTACACTGTACGATAACTTTTGATTTTTGTTCATCGTTCCTTTCGTACACTGTAAGGCAAAAAAAATTGTGACTTTCGTTCATAGCCTTTTATATCATATAAATATATATGATTATTGAATTTAACCAAATGTGATTTTAAATTAACTAGCATATTTGTTATGTTTTAGTCTGCAATAAAGTTTTGCTACATTTTAAGTAAATCAAATTTTAAATATTTTAATCCTGAACAATAAAAGTCAGTCAACGATGAACGAAATAATTAAAAAAAGTTGAAACGTTCGAATTGTTAAATTTGCTGAATCATTCATATGAACTAGGTCGGACATGAACACCACAAGCCTATTGTCGATAGAACAGCGACCGATGAATATATGCGGATGCTTAGCAAATTTTTATTTTTTTAATTTGTTTTTTTACAGTAACCCAGCAAGCACATAGGTTTTACTTGAAAATTTAAAAATATTTCATGGTATGTTATGCATTTGGTAATATGCAATGGCTCCTATACTACCAGATATTTAAAATAAAGAGGTAAAAGATATTATGATGCTTCTCAGAGTAATATAGGGTCCACCAAATAACTTTTTTTTTTTGAAAATGCTATAAAAACATCGAGTGTAGCTTCGGCTGTGTGGCACGTAGCGCCGTCCTGTTGAAACCAAATGTTGCCAATATCCTCCTTTTCAATTTTTGTGAACAAAAATTTGTTCAACATGACCCGATAACGATCGCCATTGACTTACGGCCACTCCTTGCTCATTTTCGAAGAAAAATGGCCCAATTATGCCTCTGGACCAAAATCCGCACCAAACAGTGACTCGTTTTGGGTGCGTCGGCTTTTCAATATATGCGTGCGGGTTTTCTGTGCCCCAAATGCGACAATTTTGCTTGTTTACATACCCGCCAAGATCAAAATGAGCTTCATCTGAAAAGATGATTTTTTTTTGGGAAAATCGGCATCTTCTGTAAGTCGATCGCAGGCCCGCTTAGCGAAGCGAAAACACAACCATATTCTTTCAGCGGAAGGATAAAACTAATTATCTGTCAAATCAGACATGAGCTAAGTGTTACCATTCACGAAATAAGCACTAGTTGAAAAAAAAAGTTCGATGGCGGACCCTATATCAAAAAAATAACAAAATAAAAAAACAGAAGAGCTTCTCGTTAAAATGAAAGACAGTTTTTTTTCAAAAGTTAAAAATTGGTTGTTGTCAGCTGAAAACAACGAAATATATCATATAACAAAAAAATAAGCCTTAATAAGCTTAGATATTGTTAGGCAAGGAAGACCTTTTTCTGATGGGATATTTATTTAAAAGAAAGACAAAGAACATAAAAGACATTCACTAAAGTAATAAAAGTTTTAGTTATTGGTACAGAGTAGAATTAGCAGTTGTTATTTGTCCGACCAATACAGTCGTTGCGAGTTATTTTAGGACAATCGTACAAGGCGCTTGGTAGATGAAAAAATTAGTTTAAATAAAAATGTGTATTGCATTTTAAGAAAACCTATAAAATAAGAAAGTACATGAGCTAATTTTAATTTAAAAAAATAAAAATATTTTAAAATGAAATACATATATATTCGTATAAAAACAAAAACTCATAAAGTTTATACCCTACTGTTATTGATCCATTGATTTTTTTGTTGGCAACATCCAACAATAAAGCAATAATTTTTTCATTCTTTAAATAATTTTCTTTTATTTTAAAGCACACACACACACACATTTTTTAAAATAATATTCTCAGAAAGGATTTTTTCTTAGAGCTCGTTAATTTTAGTTTCTTGAACTGAAATTTATTAATTTTTTTAGGATTGGTAAAAAACTTGATATTCGAAGAAATTTTCTTTTTATCATATCAATATTTGTCAATTCTATTTTTAATTTTTATTTAATTTTTTATTTGTAAGTTAATTTGATATTTTTTATTGGAACGGCTTTATTAAGCTGATGGTCTCATTATAAAAATTTATTTTTATATCGATATTTAGCTATCATTTCTAAAAAGTAAAAGTAAAAGTAGTGCAGACAAAATAAAAGTTTAATACAATTAAAGTTCGGAGTTTACAGAACAAGCTCATTTTTTCTTCCTCTATCAAGGAGAGGTGAAGCATACAAAAAATTCGTGTTCGGATATAAAATTTCTTCTTAATTGGTTTTTATTTTTCAAAAACATTAAAATTTATATATATATATTAGTTTTTTAGGGCTATTTTGAAAATTAAAAAGTCTAAAACTAAATAAATCTAGCATCAAAAAGGCTAAACTGGCAACGTTGATTATAACTTTTAAAATGCATTAGTAGTACTGCCTTTCATTAATTTATTACCTGTCTCTAAATGTTTACCCATAACCTCTTGACTTAAGTAATTTTCCTTTTTACAATTTTCATTCAATTTACTTCACCGTAAGTTACTCAAACATGTAAATGTTGTAGGTATTATATAATTGAATGCTTGTAAAAGCTAATAAATAGAAAAAGCTTTTCTTATGCCATTAAACCAAAACTTCTGTCTAATAAACTAGCCTGCAACAATTCAATCAAAACTATAAATATATCAAATTCTTTAAATGTCAGGATTTATTTGCTTAGTCAACAACAAATAGTGGTTCCAGTAGGAAAATCACATGTCTTTTTTTAAAGGGAATAAAAATATTTAAACAGATAGACAGATAGACAGAGAGACAGACAGAAAACAAAGCCAGCAAAATCAACTGACAACAACACTGCCAGCCGCACGCAAATAAGCCCAGAATAAGAATAGACGTCAACAAGATAAAATGTGGATTGTTTTTTTTTTTTCATATTTTACTTTTAGAAATAAATAAAATAACAAACTCCATTAAAGAGAAAAAGTAATAGAAACACAATACGAGTACAAGATAGAGCTGACGGCAGACTGTTTGTTGGTTTGAATAAACAATCCAACAAAGAGACAGACAGACAGGCAACCAGCTTAAGAATTTTTATAAAAAGGAGTGAAAAAAACTTTTCTATTTCGTATAAGCGTTGAGATTTAACGTTAAGTTCTTTCATTCTATGTTTGTGTGTGTTTAAGATTGTTTATTTTTAAGTGATGGTCATGTTTGTTTAGTCAAATAGAAAGTTGAGAATTTATGTTAAAGGATTTTGAAAAACTTTTTCTATAATACAACTGAAAAACAATTGTTGTTGTTTCTACGTTTTTCCTTCAACCAGTTACATACATATATGTATGTACGTACTTAAGTATCTTAGCTGTTTTGAGCGCACTTTAGCTCATCATTACTTTTTGGCAAAAAAAAAAAAAATTTAATTCAACATGCAAACTTACTTACTCGATTGCTTACTAAGAAGCCATTTAGTAATGAGAAAACATTGTTATAAGTACCTCACTGCGCGAATGAAATGGCTCATTAATTTTGTTTCACATGTTGCAAAAATCAGGCCATATTTCTCTTAAAACAAACTTCGGTTAAACAAAAACTATTACAATTAAACGTTTTGAGCCAAATTATACAAATTCAAGAAATTAAAATAGACGAAAAATTATGAAAATTAGTTGATTAATTTAATAAAGGAACTTAAAGAGTTGGGTAATTGCAGTTGAGGAACCCCCGTGAATTTTAGTGTTTACTAGCCTATCAATCTGCGGTCGTGGGCTCAATTACTGCCGTGACCTGATATGTTCTGTGCAGAAAATGTAATAAGCTTCGTGAAATGAAAATTATTGAAAGTCAAGGGGTGAGATTTAGTATTCGCTATCTTCTCTTACATAATATTAAAGGTTGTATGCATAAAACATCAATGTCTTAAAAATTACTTATCACTAGGTTTTGTCGCCGTAAAAGAAGTTTTACTATTAAGCGGTACCTGTTTCATCAAAATTTATAAACAACATAAAAGAGACTTAAACAACTTTTGAGTTTGTAGTATTAAAAAATGCTGCTTCTGACCTCCATATTAGAGCCGGTCTTGGCCAGTTCGTTCTCCTAATCATTGGCTATAAAACTACTGTCAGCAGGAATCCATACCAGAGATATGTCAGCCTGAGATACAAGATTGGAAAATACAAGCCAACTAGAGCAGAGAAGATGAAATATTCGATTGAAGTGCCAGGAGAGTCGCTTCATTATCTGCAAAGATGCCCTATAAATCTCTTCATGTAAAGCTCATCTAATTACACTTCTACTGAAATTTAGACTAGCCAGGTTATTTGGAAATGCTTTTGGGCCTATAAAAGGCATATCTATGTCCTTAACGTTTCGATATTACAGTAGAATAACTAAAAACAACCCTAAAGGAAAGAGTAGCTTGCTAATACATTAAGAGCTATTTGGCTATCTGAAAGAATATATATTAGGGTACTAAAAGTACCTCTCCGTTAATATTAATAGCTTGAACCTCCACTTGAAAAATAGAAACAATTTTTCCTATTGCAATTGGTTTTCAGAAATTTGGCCCTACAATTTCCGCCCATCTTCCATCTTAGAGCCTTCTTGTACATCAGAACTTTCATTCTAGAATTAATCTTTTAATTTCGCTAAATAAAAATTTTATTTTTAATTTCTTTATTAAGAAGGTAGTCAGTGTGTGCTCTGAGCCATTTGTGTGTGTTTGTTTAAGTATTTGTCTTGTGCTTGCTACGAAGCAAATCGAATTTATGATTTCCACAGGGGCAAAGAAAAAAAAAAACATTAGAGATGTTTACGGAACATGTTTATAAAAACATGGCCAAGCAAAGTTTAACTACAAACAAACACACACACACATCTTTGTTTTTTGTAGCGTTTCATCTGTTGAAATAAAACATAAAGTGAGTGGGGTACGAGTAGTTTTAAATAAAATTTAAATTTAAATAAAACAATGTTGAAGTGAGCATGTGTAAGAGTAAAGCTAATCCAAAAACTGTTAACTAATACTAGTTACGAGAGTATATATAAGTTTTTGGCCTTAATTAAAATACAATTATTTGTTTATTTATGCCTTTTAATTGAAAATAAACTTATTTTTGTTCAACGCTGTGTATCTTATGCCGGAATTACTTTGTAAATTTAAATGTATTTATTTAATTGTTTTTCTTATTGTTTTGTTTTGTTTTACTTTTTTTTGGCTTAAAATGAAATTTAATAATTTAAATATTATATTAATGCAAACATTTTTCGTTAGAAATTTTATTTTTAATTACCTTTTTTGTAATTTATTTGCAGGATGATTTGCCTGGTCAAGCTTTGCTAGATGTTGTTTTTGCCCGATTGAATTTAATTGAAACGTCATACTTTGGCATACGTTACATCGATGAGGAGAATCAAACGGTAAGCTCATGCAAAAGAAACAAGCATTTAAAAATAAAAATTATAAAAAAATTTAATTTAAAAAAATGTTAATACAAAAAATAAAAAATTCATTGATGCCAAAAGTATTGCAGTCATAAATAAATTGGCGCGGCAAGCGTTTTTTATCTGTAAAAAATTCTCGTGCCCAAAAAAAGTGTACGGAGCATACTAAAATAGCGCGGCATCAACGCAATGGGAGCAATTGGAAAATAAAATTTTGACAGAGAGTTTTATAATGAAGTTGAGAGCAAAACAATTGTTTTTTTTTCTTATTAGTAATGACATATTTTTTTTTAATTTTGCGTTTTTAACTCTATATTTGTTTGTCTTTAGTGGGTTTTATTAAACAAGATAGTTAACACTACTGTTAAGACTGTGCACCGCCAGCGCTATTAAAAGGTGATTTTATAAGAACTATCTGAAATTTAAAAAAAAAAAACACATAAAATTCAGAAAAATGCATGAAATATTTATTTGGATCGATAGTTGGGTCGATATAATTTAATGTTTGAAGATTATTTCATGCAAAAGTTGGCCGCGGCTGCGCCTCAAATGGTCCATCCGCTTAGTCCAATTTTGGCATACTCTTTCCAACATTTCGGCCAGTATCTCACGAATAATGTTGGCAATGTTGGCTTCCAGTGCGTCAATCGAAGCGGGCTTGTCCCTATAGACATTAGCCTTAACATAGCCCCACAAAAAATAGTCTAGAGGCGTTAAATTGCACGATCTGGGCGGCCAATTGACTGGTCCCAAGCGTGAAATAAACTGTTCACCGAACTCGCCTCTCAATTGGTCCATTGTTTCGCGTGCTGTGTGGCATGTGGCACCGTCTTGTTGAAACCACATGTCATGCAAGTCAAGCTCTTCCATTTTGGGCAAAAAAAAGTTTGTTATCATCGCACGGTAGCGCTCACCATTCACAGTAACGTTGTGATTCGCATCATCTTTGAAGAAATACGGCCCAATGATGCCGCCAGCCCATAATCCGCACCAAACGGTTGTTTTTTGTGGATGCATTGGTAGCTCTTGCAATGCTTCTGGCTGCTCTTCACTCCAAATACGGCAGTTTTGCTTGTTCACGTATCCATTCAACCAGAAATGAGCCTCGTCGCTGAACACAATTCTTCGATAAAAAAGTTTATCTTCATCTAACTTTTCAAGCGCCCATTCACCAAAAATTTGGCATTGTGGTAGGTCGTTTGGCTTCAATTCTTGCACCAGTTGTATCTTATAAGGCTTCACACCCAAATCCTTCCGCAAAATTTTCCACGTAGTGGAGTAACAGAGGCCCAATTGCTGCGAACGGCGCCGAATCGATAATTCACGGTCATCACCAACACTGGCCGATACGGCTGCGATATTTTCTTCAGTTCGCACTCTACGTAAGCGTGTTGGTGGTTTAATGTCCAACAATGTAAATTTGGTGCGAAATTTTGTTACAATAGCCCGAATAGAAGCCTCAGTAGGTCGATTAAACTGACCATAAAATGGAAGAAGCGCGCGATGAACTTTCTTAACAGAGCACGCATTTTGGTAATAAAATTCAATAATTTGCAAGCGGTGTTCGTTTGTAAGACGATTCATGATTAAATTATAGACCAAACTGAAGATGTTTGACAGTGACACAAGATACAAAACGTGCGTGAGCTGTCAAAACTAGTGTTGCCAAAAAGATAATAGCAAAAAAATCACTCTTTATTTAGGGATGATGCTTTAATATTAATAGAGGGCGCTAAAAAGACTCTGCTTGACGCTCCAAAATATGTGGGACTGTTAGAAAACATTATACAGACAAACAAAGTAGTTTTTTTTTGTTTGCTTAAAGTTTTATAGTCAATTTGAATACACGATTTCATGTCTATAAATTTTTTTTGGAATTATCTATGATTCTCGTTTAAAATTAGGTATCATCTAGTCACTGTGCCTAGAATAGACCTCCTGTGACACTACTATCATGATATAAATTTTTCCATAAGTGTAGTATTTGTCTAGCACGTTAGACAGTTGTAGGTAATAATACCCTATGTAACAAAAACGGATTCAAATTAGACAATTACAGTGACACAATATATGTGCTGTTCGTCTTTGCAAAGGTCATTTAGGCTGATCCTGAAACTTTGCACAGTGTTTTAATACTCTATAGGGTCCGCCATCGAACGTTTTTTTTTCAACTAGTGCTTATTTCGTGAATGGTAACACTTAGCTTATGTCTGATTTGACAGATAATTAGTTTTATCCTTCCGCTGAAAGAATATGGTTGTGTTTTCGCTTCGCTAAGTGGGCCTGCGATCGACTTACAGAAGATGCCGATTTTGCCAAAAAAAATCATTTTTTCAGATGAAGCTCGTTTTGATCTTGGCGGGTATGTAAACAAGCAAAATTGTAGCATTTGGGGCACAGAAAACCCACACGCATACCTTGAAAAGCCGACGCACCCAAAACGAGTCACTGTTTGGTGCGGATTTTGGTCCAGAGGCATAATTGGGCCATTTTTCTTCGAAAATGAGCAAGGATTGGCCGTTAGTCAATGGCGATCGTTATCGGGCCATGTTGAATGAATTTTTGTTCACAAAAATTGAAGAGGAGGATATTGGCAACATTTGGTTTCAACAGGACGGCGCTACGGGCCACATAGCCGAAGCTACACTCGATGCTTTTATAGCATTTTCAAAAAAAAAGTTATTTGGCGGACCCTATACTATGCAATGTGGTAAGTCCCGTAACAATACCAATTCCTGAACGAGTCAGGCCTGTAAGTAAGTCATTTGTTCTCTTCCAAGAACAGAATGTTATGAATGTTCTCGCCACCATGATATTTCTTGTTTCCAATCAATATTATCACGATTCCCATTTTAGCCACTACTTACCATAAATTTGATCTTAATAGATCCTGAAGACAGTTCACAGAATTATTATAGGTCATTGAAACTACTAGCCGCACCTCTTCTAGCGACTACGTATGCCTGCCCGTTCTTTACACTATTCACTAATAATTGACACCCATATTAATGTTAGGCAATCCCAAACCAGTGCTTGTAGTGCCGCCCTACTTGTAGAGTGAATATCGGTGTGTCTCTTGTTAGAGCCTTCTTGAAGTTTTTATCTTAGACAAAAACTGAGTTTTCTGCCAAAAAATTTTCTGCTGAGATTCTGAGCTAATACTCCACTCCCACACCTTCAAACCTTATAGATCTATCTGTGTACCATACATGCAACCTGTCATAGAGTTTAAATCTCTTCTGTTCCTAATTAACTCTTTTTGAGAATGTGATTGTGAAATTGAGTGTAAAGTTGCATTTGGTGTAACAGTGATCGTTTAAGCTTACAAATATAGCGCTTGTTTCGACAATTTCTTGTACATCTCCAAGGCAAGCCCTACTAAACGCTTCTACCTTTAGCTAGGCAGCAGTCAGCAATGACTTCCAAGTTTTCATTAATTTAATCGAAGAAAGTTATGCAAGTTATGGAATGCAACTTCCTTTTTTCTGTATAACGGTAAATCTCGAGTAAGTTCATATGTATTCAAATCGACTTTGAAACTTTAGACCTTAAAATTGATATTGACTTGTGTTATTGATTGGTTTTGGATAAGTGAAACGCAATTATAATTAAATTCAAAATTTAATTTTTGTTTGTAAAAACAATTTTTATATCTTCAAATTATCAGCGGATGGCTGCATTGATAAAACTTTTAGTTACCGAAATAATACGTTATGACTTTTTTTTAACAGAAAAACACCACTTTACTTACGTAATGAAATAGTATTTAGAAAATAGAAAAAATAAATCCTTTGATGTTTGGGCTAATTGGGAATATGATCAGGCATAATTAATGCAAATGAAAAATAAACGAAAACAAAAAGTTTTCTTTTCAAGTTTAGGTTGTTTTATTGATTGAAAGTATTTTAGGAAGTTGGAAAATTAAATAGAAATACTTTTAGAACGAATTGTGAAACATTTCGCAAAAAACAGATTAAGTGTGGAAACAATTTTTTTTTCTCCATACACTTTCGCTTTTAGCTGATTGTGATGTCAACTTTACTGTTGCTGTTTCTGAACAACAAAACTTTTTGCTATTTATTTAAAATAAAAAGAAAAGCAAATACTTGTAAAGAAACTTTCCTAATTGTCTTTACACAACTTTGACTGTAAATTGTCTTTAATGTTGTTGCCTCCAACATTTAAGCCTTAAATTCTTGTAACTTAAAATGTCCTAAACAAATTTGCGAAGGTCATAACATAAATAAAAAAAAAACTTAACCCACAATTTTCTTATGTATGCCTTTCCATCTGCAAGTTTTTCTGCTATTAAAAAATTATTTCTGTATGTGTTTCTGTTTGATAAGCAGATATTTTATTTTTATTGTTTTCTATTTTTTCTTTTTTTCAATTTACATTATTGTTAGGGATGTTTTGAAATTTATTATTGTGTATCTTTGGCAATTTAAAAACAGTTCTTGACTGCCGCCGACTTTTATTTTATCTAAAAGTTGAAAATAAATAACAAATGAAACAAGTTCATATAATTCAGTTTCAATTATTTTTATGCCCTTTCTCCTCTTACAAAAAAAAAAAAAAAAAAACAAAAACAAAAATTATTACTTTTTCTTATCAATTTTCTTTTAAATATTTTTTTATTGCAGCATTGGCTGGATCCAGCATCACGTATTTCTCGCCAACTAAAACCCAAAGCAGATACTTATGATTTATATTTTGGTGTTAAATTCTATGCTGCAGATCCCTGCAAATTGGTAGAAGAAATTACAAGGTAAGCATTTATTATGTAGGCTTAAAAAACATAAATCTAGGAAGACTTGACCTTGAAAATCTTTTTAATATTTATCTGATTTTCTTTTGTAAAACCTGTTGGGAATTACAATCAATTTAATATGGTTTTGTTTACATATCTCTTATTTTCTTTGACAAAGTCATAATTCAAAAAATATGATTTTACAGCAGAGGCATTTAAAGTTTGAAATTCGCTGTCGCTCTTAAGGGAACATTTTAAATATTTATTTTTTTGAAAGGAAAATATTTTAAAATACTTTTTTTATATTTTTACAAAATGTAAAATGATATTTTGGGGAAAAAATTAAGTAATAAATTAAAAAGAATCTGATTTCAGATCACATGTATGGCACACAGATGGCTCGAAGACGGTTGAAGGAGTTGTAGTAGAGGTATTTCGTAAAAAGCCAAGGCAAAATTTATTTAGCAATGTGGGTCAATATAACTCAGTTTTTCAGAACAAAATGCATGAGAGAAAAACTTGAAGGACACAGCATTTTTCAATTACATTCACTCTAACTATAAGACAGCACTCAGTGCTGATATTTGTGGCAGGTCATATTGGATATACTATAGGCAATAAGAAACCTCGCAAAAAAGGTGTGGCTAATAGTAACCCATTGTGTGAACTGTCTCTCAACTGTTTTAGAGCTCTACTAAAAAAGCTAAGATGCTAAAATGCTTCAAATTAATTATAATATTTTTGTGAAAAACACAGGTGACTTTTGCCTGCACCTAGTTCTAATTCTAACTTAAAAAGAAAACATTTTTCCGTTTATGCCACTATGGAAGTAAACGAGTTATTTATGCATTATAATTATTTTTAATTAAAATATTTTTCTTATGGCAATATCAAAAAAATTATACTTAATTCAATATTTTGGTAGTAAATATTCTTAAAGGTATGTCAATCAATTCTTTACTTATTTCTTAAAAGATTATAAGCATAATTTAATATGTTTTTAAAGAAAGCGAAAGTCGTAACAGGAAAAGATTTTCACCATCGTTGATCCAGATATATACAGTTTCTCAGAAAAGTTATTTAAGATGACATAATCTTACATCGTAGTCTGTTGCATACAGCCTATTAAATAAAACCAATCGATGCCGTTTTGACAAAAAAGCATTATAATATTTATCAGTCTATTAAAAAATTAAATTAAGTAAAATATTTAAAAAGCAATCATAGTCTGATATGTTCATATCTCAAGGGAAAACCAACTGTAATGTATTCTCAGAGAAAGTGAAGAACAATATTTCCCTGTCAAGTGTCCGGTAATTATCCTAGTACTCATTAAAAGGCAGTCACAATTTTTGAATATTTACATGAGCTCTCATCACATTCAAAAATATTTAGATATACCTCCTATTCCTGTTCAAAGATTGAGTGAAATATTTTGTATTAATTATAACAAGACCAAAATCTTTTAGCAAGCGATTTAGTTTTTACTTTCTGTGGATGATATCGCAAAATATATATATATCAGCTATTATGTTCATCCTGTTCGAAATTCTAATAACAGGGCCAGACCTAACCACTTCATTCGCCCCCTTTTCTCTACAAAAATGTTCATATGTGCTATTTAGCTCAAAAGTGAAATATATTTTGATTTGATTGATATTTTTGATTTTATTTATAAGTACCGTGTATAATAAATTTAAGAGAAATCAGTTGAAAAATACAATTGGAAACATTAAAATAAAAATTTTAGTGTTTCTTTAAGAATACAGAGATTATGTGTAAAGAATATCTGAAAAATCTTTTTCCAAACAAAACAAATTTTTAGCTTAAAAACAGAAAATGATTTTTATTTATTTATTATGGAAGTAGTTATCTCTGGCGTAGTATTATTATTTATTTAATTTATCTAACACTCAAAAGAAAAGTTATGTTTTTCTTCAAAAAATTTTAAGTTTATTGTCTCTGTAGGAATGCCGTTTGCAGTCACTGCAATTTCGACGCCATCGTCAAAAAAGTGAAGCCTGACCAATATCAGCACCAAATAGTTGCTAGTTGTGGTTGCATTTGTTTTTCATGGAATGCATTAGGATTTTCTAAGCCCCAATTTGGGCAATTTGGTGTATTCACGAAGTCATTCAGATGAAAATTCGCTTTATCGGAGAAGTTTACTTTTTTTTCGAAAAATTGACATTGACTTTACATTGCCGGATGTTTCGTTCCGTACCTAGTCTCTTCAATCTAATAAAATAATCATAACTGTGTTAAAAAATTTTAGTTTTTATTTAAAAATGATAAAGTGCACTCTTATAAATGACCTTTGCCATAAATTCCAAAATTAATAATTTTTTCCTTTTTTGTGGCAAAAATTTTAACGACATCTCTTACAAATTTTTTCAACACTTATTAAATATGGAATCAGCAATTTGCACAAGCATATAAAACCGTTTATTATATGTGTGATTCATTTTCACTAGACAATTTTTTAATGGACACGAGAGTTGAAAATTTTCCACTCCATAAATCAATTATCAAAGCACAAACAGACATTCATATATGTCTACATATGAACATTCGTACATATATATATAATAAATATTTGCAAAAAGCAAATGATGTTTACTGAAATGAATTGCTGATGAAAATAATAAAATTTATTTGAAACACGCGAACAAATTGAAATCAAATGCATTCACATAAAAATATAATTTAGAGTGTGTTAGATAAAATAAAAATTTAATTGAAAATGAACAAATGAAAGTTTTGAAAATAAATGAACCAAAACTAATAAACAATAGTTAAAACAAACAGTAACATTAATTAGAAAACAGCCACCAATAAGTGAACCAAAGAATTGCATTTGACACATATTTTTATATTTTAAAGCTAGAAACCATCAAAAATTTAAAAAAGAAAAAAATTTTCTAGTTATAAAGTAGAAATAAATTGAATGCCATCTAATCAAAATTTAAAAAAAGATATATGTAGATCTGAAAATAGCATGTTTATCATATGATCAGTAGTGCGATTCAATAACTTTTATTACGAACATTCGTATCGAAAAAAATTATAACGATATTTTATTGAATTCGGTATTCAGTAACTTTCCGACAAAAATATTCGGTACGATAAAAATCGTTATTTGTAATGATTATTTATGGGCTGTTAACTTCTGTTATTTTTGGTTAATATAATGTGTACATTCTTTGATACTTTGAAAATAACATTTCATGACAACATCACAAATTATAGTTAACTAACAATTAGCGTTTATTTACATTCCTTAAACTGTAGTTATTAATTAACCAAAAATTGTCAATTTGGCTTAAATATTTTGTTGGTTGTACACTAAACGCAACACACAATATGGATACATCACACTTTTTATATAGAGTCGTTAAAATTATAATTAGAATTATAATTTTTTGGTCAACTAAATATTGATAACGTGTTTGAAATTGATAGGCTGTAAAACTTTTTTAAAATAAATTAAGTGCATCTTTTGACAAACCGGTTTAATTATAATTGAAAAGTATGTGCAATAAATATATAATTTAATATTCGATATTAATGATTTTGTTAGGATACAGTTGCAAATAAAATAATCGAACAAAGTGGTGGTGGTAAAGGATGAATGCATAACCAAATAAAATTTCCCTATTTCTCTAAAGGAGTAGGAGATAAGAAAGCAAAAACTAATATTTAGTATCGTCTTTAAATAAATTATGATAACCTAACAGTCTTATGTTGTGTTGTGTCTGGACATAGGACCCACAGTAGCAACGAGGTAGCAGACTACTTGGAGGGGGCCAGAAAACTGGTTACTGCTTTGAACCACATTGGGATTGCTGGGAATTGCTGAGAGAAGGAACTGGCACTCACCAAGAGTGACCTCTATTTCTTAACGGGCATTTTATTCTAAGGCGGCAGACTTCTTTTTGACTCTCAAAGAAATAGGTGTGCTCTCACTGCACAGTATAATTGGCTGCATTCGAAGCCTAAATTTTAAACAGTAAACTTATGGGCTATACATAATTTACAATTATGATGATTAATGCTGAACTAATCGATATACAATAAGCTTTGATATGTTGAACTTACCTGGAAATAGTAGAGAATTCTTTTTGTTACTTTTGCAGCGAAAACACTAACTTCGTTAGCTAGAATGAATTCATGTGTAACTCTGTTTAAAAGTAGTTACAAAGATTTGTATAATTGCCTTGAGATATTTTCTTGTAAACCTTAAAATTAACTCTAAATAATATTTATGTCATCATAAGCAAAAGAAATTCTTTTTATTTTATTAAAAAAATTTAAAAATTTTTTCAACTTTTGTTTAAATACGCAATTTAAATAATTCTTCTGATTGATTCTTTAACCATATTAAATAAAAATTTATATTTTTACCAATTTATGTCTTATTAACGTTTCTAATAAAACGCATTTCTCTGTCAAAATTATTTGAAATATGATGATAAATTTTACTTTTGTAAATGACATTTATAGAATGAAACTGAATCTAAGCATAAAGCAAAACAAAAAAAAAAAAAAACATATTGAACTCTGCTAAAAAAGTAAATCTTGGATATATTTGACATAAAATAGGAGTTGTTGTTGTAGTTCATGTGGCTCGTGTTGTGAATATTAGAGTACTACATACGTGATGATAAACTATTTCTCATCATCAACAATATCACCCATAGCACACACTTTTCATAAGCAAAAGTACATCATTGAAATGTATCGAGTACTTACGACTTGTTCAAATATTGTATTTGATAGGGGCATTAAGAAAATATAGTTCTAACAGTTAGAAACGAATAGGTTGCCTTAAGGAAAAAAATAAAATATAAAAAGTCTTCTGAATAGAATAGAAAAAAAGAAGAGTTTGGGATTCGTGAAAAGGAACGTTAAAGAGAAAAAGTAGGAGAGAAGAATAAGTTGTTTTCTTTCTTATACCTCGTGCATTTTTCACCGGGGCAGTTCCTTTTTTTATAATAATTTATTTAATTTAAACCTAAAAAATTAATAAGGAAAAACATTTTGGCAATTTGTCGATGCTGACTCCTAAAGTCAATATCACCATAAGATTCGGAATGCACTGTTCAGCAAGTTGAAGTTCATGCTGGATAAAAGCAGATAAAGTGTTTCCCAGTCTCTTCTTCCTGCTTGTCCTTGAACACTACTGCAGTAATTATTTGATTGCATTCGCAGTCTCCCAGCATGGTTGGAAATATTACAAGAGCCCGTTATCGCTGCCACCGCTTTCCATAATTGACTTTTATATATCACTGGTGCGATTGTACTCTAGGTTAGGTCACATCATTTGCGCTATGGGTCCTCCATAGATTGTTGAATAGTGTGCTAACCTACCAATCTGGAAGTGGCAGCTTTGAAATCTGCCTAGACCTTGAATGTTTCTTACATGCAAGTAAAACTAGTTCGCGTATTTGTGCTGTTTTATAATAATACAAAACTAAAATGTACGTCTATTTACTGTTCCATCAAATGTCTCGCTAAGTTATACAGCGGACATCTCTGAATAATAATCGAATCAAGGCGGATGCCAAATAGACGTTGGATATTTGTCCATCAGATAAATATCAAAAAATGGAATCCTGTTTTAGTTAGTGATTATTCGTTAAAAAAATTTAAAACTTTTTATTATCTCTAGCAGAAACAATTGTTTCTACCATCCATACACAGTTATTTGTGCAATTACATGACCCTTTTGATATATATATATCTGTTTCTCTTTTTATCTGTTTGTTACTGTTTGTGATTTGTTATATTTGTTGACAACAATATCCTCATACATTTCATGTAGTCGAAACTTGCACATGTAAGCCTGTATGATGAAATTAGTATGAGTAAAATGTAATAATTTTTTATAAGTGTTAACTTTAATAATAAAACTAAACAAATCTTTATTATACGCCAGTCTATTTATACAGAAAAGGAAAGAAGGACATTATTTTAGATATTATTGAAGTGTAAAGAAAATTACAGAATACTTATGACATAACGTGATCAAATGCTTGTTAAATTTTTTTTTTTTTGGTGCAAGGATTAAAAGGTTCTAAAATTAGTATTATAAGAAAGCCTAGGAGAAATTCAATTTGTTGTTCATACCGGTAGATTCTAAATTTGTAATTACTTAAAGTTAATTTTAATTAAAATTTAATCTTTATTCGTGCTTAATTCCTATTTTCGTGGATTGTTATAACGAAATAAGTATTCAAATATTTGGGTAGGCGTTTAACAAGACTTTTGAGTAAGCTACTGAAGATTCAGAGTAGCATCTGATAAAACACCTGTATGGATATGACTTTCTTCTTGTACTAAAAATTTTCCATGAGAGTATCATGGAAAATAATGCATTTGCATTAACAAAAAGCATGAATAAAGATTACGTTTTGTTTAACTTTATGATTTCAAAAAAGGAGTCCTCTGAGGGCCTGCCGTTTTCATGGCACTAGTTTTAAAAGTCACTATTGGACGCTTAAGATATCCTTCTACCTTCAAGCTATCAGCAGCATACGATGCTAGCCCACCTTTTTACCCCAGTTTTGTGATACATAATGATATTGATTTTACCAATACATACCCCAGGAGGCCCTTGGCTCTAATTCAAAATGAGACTTGAAATATAAATTTCTCACAAAATCTTCCACAAAGATTGCTGTTGATATTATGGCCTCTAATCCACTTTATATCTCTCTGAATACTAACCTTTGCTTTTACTATATTAAAGAGGCTGTAGCAACATATTATATAATTTCGCTTCACTTTGTTCCATCTCCACAAAGAATATGATTGGTTGGTATCATGTCTTAATAAGTATTGAATTTTTATTAAATTCATTCAATTTAATATAATTTTTTGTATGTCTTTCAATCTGCACAACAGATCTTAAAGGCCGTGGTGCGATCATATCCCATAATGTCTTTCAATACAAGTAATTATTTAATAAGCTGAAAGAGTCTAGAAAATCCTGTACAAAAGTTGACACTAGAATTTGATGATAGCTGATGCATAAATTGATTAATTGATTGATTTAATTTAGGGAAAAGAAAAATTTGTATAATGAAAAATATGATGATATTTTAATCACTTTATCTATGCCGCATCTCCAGACGCGGGTGTTGGGTGACAGTAGTTGTAGTCAAGTATTTAAATGTTCATCCAATTAAAGCTAAAGTCAAATCACCTTATTTGATATCGAAAATTTTCAATTATTTAATAAAAAACTAGAATTTTAATTGATTTCATTTTACAGAATACAACGATTTCGATCGCAAAATTATTTATGCTAAAGATATACTATTAAGTTATCCTGATTGATATTTGATTTTGGTTAAAATTCAATACTTTTTGGATAAATATTATCCAATTTCAATAAGCAAAATTACAATCTTTCCAAATGACTACGTTAAAATTTTGTAGGCATAGGAAAGAAAAAAATACCCCAAAAAATCAAACACTAAAACAGTCACCCAGTTAAGCTTTAATAAGCAAATGTGGATTTTTAGTTAAGCAAATCCATTCAGACATTCGCTGATATAAATGAATGAGTGTGCATGCCGAATTACCCAAATGCAAACGTACTCTTGTGACATTTCTCAGCCATAGACTTGTGGATTGAAGGTTTTAGTCTTTTAAAAAATTATAACCAGTCAGCAGCACTCACTCAATTGTAAATATTAGTTTGATTAGGATTATGAATACGTATTTATTTATCCATTTGCTAGTGTTTGTTTGCTCTTCTTGTTTTCTATTTCTACGAAGGTTTATACAATATTTACTTGTTTAAGTACTTATTTGTTTGTTAAAATGTACTAAGTATATAATATTTGTGTACAGTTCAAATTGTTAAATATTTACAAAATGTCTCAATTGCAGGTATCAATTGTTTTTGCAAGTTAAACAAGATGTTTTGCAAGGAAGACTGCCGGTAGCATTTGAACTGGCTGCTGAATTGGGTGCTTTCGTTGTGCAATGTAAGTAAATATTTTCTTTTGTTTCTTTGCTTCTATAAGATTTAAAATTAAATACAGAAAAATGCAGAGAAATTTAAATTATTATTCAGAAGTTCACTATACCAGACTCAGACATTAGACCTATTTAGTAAGAGCCCACTTATCTCATGGGAAGTCAAAAAAAAAGTTTGCTAATAGCTTGAAGCTTGGAAATTACAAGATATATGTTGGTTATGCATTGCCTGATCTAAAATATATTTTCAAATCATTGGTGGATGCGATCGCTTCTTAAAAATTGAATTTTTGTTACCGCCACCACGCAGTTTCATTTCCTATGACTCAGGCAGAATCTTAACAAAAGGTATACTCGTATTCCTTTGTACTAAAAATACTTAATAAACTAACTGAGATGCAATTTTGCAAAGTTTAAGAGAAGAATTAAGTTATTTACAATTTCCAAGGTATTGCGTTCTAATTCTCGTCTCATACTTTCTTAGTTTGGTTGATAAATATTCGGCGTGTCATGTTTGGTTGGCTAATACTGACTCCTTCAGTTGAACAAAACTCATCTTATCTAATACTCAGGTCTTTAAGTTGATTAATACTTGCTTATCTTTTTAGCTTGACCAATAATCGGTAGACCAAAACTTGATGTGTTCAGTACGAATAGAAGGTAAAGACAATCGACTTTATAATCGATTTTATACCTTATATTCGGGTAAATACAGCATGAATACAAAGAAAACTCCAATAACTATATATCGAATTATTGCTAAATACAACTGCTCGCACTATTGCAAAAAAAATATCAAAAAAAGATGCCTTCGTTGCATTTATTTGTGATTCAGTTATCAAACAGATGACTTTAGAACTTTTATAGACTGTCAAAGTTTACACAGTAGATTTTGGTTACATGTGAAATTGTTGTACTTCAAAGAAAGACAGTCATACTTTTATTTCAAAAAAAAATTGTGGATTAAAGACCAGCAAGTTTTCAACAGCGGCTTGTCCAAAAGTTAACTAGAGATTTGCCGTATACAGCCTATAGACAGTGATGGTTCCAAAAATAATGAACGGAGTTAATATTGTGATTACATTCCACTCAATTATAAAAATTCTCCGAGAATTTTATTCAGAAAGAATATTCTATTTGTAGAAAAAATAATTACAAAATCGGAGGATTTTCTATGATAAAAAAGAAGGGAAATATTTTTCATAAAAGGAGAAAAGGAAAAAGTGAAAAACTCTAGGCAATTTTATAATTTAAAATAATCTTACCCGTAAATTTCAAATTACGTTTAATATAAATTTACAGAAATGTTGTAGATTCTCTTGAAATAAAATTTCTAAATTTTAATTAACAAAATGCATTGAAATGTTTGTAGAGCAAATTATTAACAATTAAAAATTGTTTCTTAAACTTTTAATTGAAAATAAAATTTAATAATTTTTTTTTGTTAACGTTAAGTTTTAAAAGTTTATTTAATTTCTGATATTTAATTTGTATGTCTCTATTGCAGCTGAACTAGGTGATTATGACCAAAGACGCCATTCTAAAGGCTACGTATCCGAATTTCGTTTGCTACCAAATCAAAGTAGTGAACTGGAAACGCGGGTGGCTGAACTACATCAGCAATTGAAGGGAATGTCACCGGCAGCAGCTGAACTAAATTACTTGGATAAAGTGAAATGGCATGATATGTATGGTGTGGACTTACATCCAGTGCTGGTATGTTTGGTAGTAAATTTTTTATCATTTAGACCATCTGGCACAATAGCAAAACACCCTAATTTCATTTTATAATGATTGGCCTATGTGTAAATGTGTGTGTGTGTGTGTGTGTGTATTGTACTTGTAGAGGTAATTTTATTACACGAAACACAATAATACCCACACGCACAGTTATAAATATATGTTCACATATACACTTACACAATATTTTTAATTAGAGAATTAAAAAAAATGTTTCAATGTGAGTTTTAATGGACAAATGGAATGAAATTTTGTAACTTAATGTTGGGTTAAAACTCGCATGATAAAAATCCAACATATTTTTAGTCTATTCTAGCGTATGTGTTTTATATTTTAGCATTTCGAAATGTTTTTAAAAGATATTTTGGTGGAATTTCAGAGGTATGCAATTCTATGTAAGGATGTTACTGTGTGGATGCGTGTGTTTCTGTGTGTGCTTGCACACACCAATATAACTGATACACACACTTATTCATATATATTTTGTTTGTTCGTTTGGTTTGGCAGGCTCATTTAAATTTTTTTATGGCCTTCTTGATAGAGTATTAGACCATGTCCCATAAATCACCTGATGTTAAAGGTTCGTTGGTTAAAGTGCGTGTGAGTATTTTTTTGTTTATTTTCTTTACCCCATTTGACTCCTTCTATTACTTGTAAATTTGTGCTGTTTATTTATTTAGTTTGTTTTGCCATTTATGGTGATTCCCAGTTAAGTTATTTTCCCTTGAACTGCCTGATAAGGTCCCAGTTTTGGTTGTTATAACACATTATAAAAAGTAAATAAACTTTGACTTGCAGTATATAAATACAACACCAAAGCATTTACACCCACATATGTACATAGTTGTACATATACACTCACTCACATTACCATATTTGATCGTAGAATTGCCTTTCAAATTTATTAGTTTTACAACTTTCATAAATTAGTAGCACAAGTGTAAACAAAATGAAGCATATAAAGGGTGACGTTTAAGCGTTCAAATATTGTTGTCTATTCAAATGAAAGGAAATTATATAAATGAACTCAAAAAACTTTTTTAAAAAGTCATAGATTTTGTTTTATTTCATTTGTCCAAATTCTGGATCCAAAACGAAAAAAAAAATATATTTACATTCTTGTATTTCTACAGTAATTGCTATTTAGTAGATAGTCAGAGACTTTAAATAGCTGTTTTCTTGGTAAATATTTTGGTTTTTTTTTTCTTTCATCAGTATAAAATTTATTGTTTTCCAATGACGTTTGGTACATGTGATATCTATCTACACAGCAAATAATGTTGGCATATACTTTTGGATTTGCCACGCCCACTTTTATAATAAAGTAAAGTGTTTGCCAGTAATATTGCACTTTTTCATTTCATGCTGTAGCAAATCGCATGTGTTTACTACACAAATGTCAAAACAGAACTGACATTAGGGACCAATCGCGCCACCTGATTACTTTTGCGCCACCCGTTACTTGTAAGAAATATTGATTCCCCAAGCCTTTGCAATGGTAAAAGATACTTTGTGAAAAAGCAAGCGCTCATCAAATAATTTAGAAGCAATCATACTAATTAAAATAGGAGCGGTGGAAAATTTTTTTGTATCAAGAAAACCCTTGATTTCAACTGATCTTTCCTTTTATTTTGACAAGTTACTACAGCGTTTGCTGTGCAAGTGCAATTAAACTGTTATATTTAAATAGCGCAATAACTTCATTTTTTTTTATAAGTGAGTCAGCTTTAATTGTAGTTAGTTAGATAATGTCCTCACCTTACAAAAATCACCACTAACTCGTTGCTTTTTTCAAGTATTTCAAATGTATCAATTCAAATAATAAATCACAAAGACAAAGACTCCTTGTGCTTCTTAAAGAGAGATATATGTCAGCTGGTGCATAGTTGGGAACCAGAAACCCCTTCTTATGTAAGTATGAATAAGTAGTGCAAATGATAAATATTGCATAGGGTGATCCAACTAAAGCTCACGATGTGAATTTTAAATAAAACAAAAAGTTTTCAGAAAATTATCTTAAGAGGTTTTGTTATGATAGAAGAGTCTACGACTACTCTTTGTGAAATTAAATATCGGGAAAATGTTCCATCGGTGGCTTACCATTGGTCTATATTTTAGCTGACTCTGAGACATAATTGAAGTTCTATCTCACTAATGTGCCAAAATATCTCATTATTTACGCCCTTAATGGTTCTTGGCTTATTGACGTAAATTTTTTCTTTTAAATTCCCCAAAGAAAGAAGTCAAACGGTCATTGAATTTCTCGCCCAAAAGAGCCATTGTTTCGTTTGATGTGTGGTAAGTGGCGACAACCTGTTGAAACTACATCTTGTCCAGGTCCATATCTTCAATTTTCGTTATTATCTCTTTATAGCGAACACCATTAGCGGTAACTGCTGAGTTGAGGTTGACAGCTTTTCTGCCACACTATCGAAATGTTTTCCCCACATGTGTTTTCACACTTCCTACTGACCAAGTTTTACTGAAATTTGACCACAATTTCCCCGATTGTGGACATATTTGGTCGATTAAAATTACCAAAAAAAAAAAAAAATTACGAAGTGCGCGAAATACATTTTGACTTGAACGCACATTTTCGGAAAAGGCTTTAATTGTGTATCTCTTTATGGTTGAATTTGTCAAACACTAAAACAAAAAAAATGTCAAATTAAATTGAGCAAAAAACTTTCCCAATATGTGACCCCTCTTTATATCCAAAACGTCTACATAAGTAAAATTTGTTAATTTTAAACATCACACTCTAAATCTTCTATGTAAATAAAATATATTTTCTTTTATGTCGGTCATGCACGTTTTTCAACAAATTTGTTTAAATTGTGTTTGTGTGTTTTTAATAATCTAAAGCCTGATTTGATATCTCAAATAGCGATATTTTTATATAATTTTAAGGATCTGATAAACAGTCCTGTAAGTGTACAATGAAAGAATACTCTTTATTAAGAAATTTTTAAGGCAGCTAAGAATTTAATAATTAATATCGAGTATGTTAACTGTATTCTCCTTTTATTCATAGTAATCGACAAAGTGTGTATAGAGTATGGGGTCCTCATATTTTCAAGTTCTTGTAATAAAATATAAATTATGTTTTAATATTAATACGCTATTTTACTCACACACATCAACAAACAAAATTATTAAATTAACTTTTAGTTTTATTGAATAGAATTTGTACACTTTAAGAACTATAAAATAAAAAATATGTTAATGAGCTTGGAATCACTTAAGAAATTTATTGTCTCCATTAAAAGTAAATATAAAAACCATTGGTTAAGGGGAGTGCTCACACGCCACTACACAGAAAAGGAATAATGGCAACATTTAACACTTATATGAAACAAATATAAATGGCTGGTTGGTTATGGATTTTTAATATTTAACAGAAATTTCTTTTTGTCATACAAAACTTTTTTTTTAATTTTATAATTTACTTATGGGTTAGTTTATTTGACCTCTTTCTTTTTAATTAATATGGCTGTTTTATTAAGCTTGAGGTCTTATTTTATAAATTTATTTTTATATCGATATTTCGCTTCTTATTTTTACCTTATTTCATCTATTATCAGCTGTTTTATTCGGTATCAGCAGATCCTTTAGTGTATAGCTTAAAAACCTTAGAGAAAAAAGAGCGTAAGTATTAAATTTCAGAGAAATTCATTGAAAAATGGAATAGTAATCTTTAAAAATCTCCATAAATTATTTTATTAAAGAGTAGGTGTGGTAAATTGAAAATCATATCGATCTTCCTTGAAAAATTCATAAAAAATTAAAATTTTTATAAATTATGAACAACGACACCAAATTCGAATTTTATTTATATAGAAATAAAGAAGAGGGAACTAGTCACTTTGTTACTATGGCCAGAATAGATCTAATGTGACACTCTTCTCATGTTAAAATTTTTCCCTAAATGTAATGTGTAGTAAGAACTCAAAGGTATGCCATGTCAAACGCATGTAAGTAGTGGGGTTCTAAGTAATAAAAACGGTTCTAGATTACAGTAATATAGTACGTGTTCTCCCGTCTCTTCGTCTTCCTTACATAATCTACTGAAGCTCATATTTGTTAACTGTTACAATACTCTGCAATATCCAGTGGATAATCATCTGAAAATGTGAATTCCTGACCAAATCAGGCTTAGTTAGTTATGTGATGAATGTTTTCGCTACCCTGATACCGCTAGTCAACATTCAATATTGTTGCGATCCTTTTTCCAGCCACAGCTTAAGTTTGATCTCAATAGAGCTGTAAGGCAGTGTGTATAATAGTCATAGCCCAATGAAACTTCTACCTGCAGCTTTTCTAGTGACTTCGTCTGCTTCCTCGTTATCTAAATGCAAATTCATTATAATCTAACATTCATACCAACCAACCGCGTAATACATCTAATCTCTTCAGAACTGTTAGGAAACCCCAAACCAATTCCTATCTTATCTCAAAGGTAGAGGAAAGTACTTATAATGGCGACCTGCTGTCAAGTTATTTTCTTAAACAGAACTTAATAGCACGTATTTTAGACTGAAAAACTGAGTTATCTCGACTTATTCATGTGCAAGACATTTGATTGCTTCCAGTAATAAAGTGATCTTTTTAAATCTAGTGTAGTAGCATCTCTAAAATTTGGCAGCTGTCAAACAAAAACAGCGAGCTATAATTGTGATTTAGTATAGTGATGAAGTGATAAAGCGCATTTCCATTTGAATGGCTTCGTAAAAACACAAAATTGGCAAATTTGGGTCTCAGAAAATTATTATAAAACAAATTTACCCACAACGGGCAACTGCCTGTTGTGGTCAGCAAGCCTTACTTTTTTTGAAGAGAAGGTCGAAATTGCGGTGACTTTAAGCGCCATTCCTTTTAAGAATATGATAACGGATCTGGCATGGATCTGGACATCCCGTGTAACGCGGAGCGTGAAACAATATGGTTATTATCTTACTTAATTTATTTAACACTAGTTGACCCGGCAAACGTTGTCTTGTCGTACTCATAGAGTAAAGAACCGTGCGAGAGCGGGTAAAAACAGGTAGTAGGCAAATAAGCCAGATACCGACTATAGCGCTACCTGCAGGGCGGATTAGTGACGTTAAGCCTTCCAAGATTATACATATAACACTTCCTCTTCAATCACTCTTTCTATTAAAAAAAACCGCATCAAAATCCGTTGCGTAGTTTTAAAAATTCAAGCATACATAGGGATATAGGGATAGAGAAAGCGACTTTGTTTTATACTATGTAGTGATATTGATTTTTAAGGTCGATGTAAAAATTTTTCTTTCACAATACTATCTCAAGAAAGTTAAGAATAGTATAGTGTCACTTGAACATTGTGTAGACGCAGTATAAAATTAAACCAATTTAAGTTTGGAAGTTAAACAAAAAATTAATGTGTCCCTGCTTCTTGTTTTCGCAGATAAGTTTTCTTCAGGACGAGTGGGGGGATAAAAAAAAGCCATTACAAATATTTTGAAAAATTAAAAATGTTAAAAAAAGCTAGATTGTGAGTAATAAATTTTGAAGTAAAAAACGAAAAAAGTAAAAACTAGCCTGAAAAAGACTAAACTGCTGGTTATGGAAACTTTTAAATAGGACTTAACCATGTTTGAAAAATTTTTGTTTCGTCTTCAATTTGTAATTCAAAATTAAAATTTATATTAATTTTTCTGACAAAAATGTTGCATATATTCCGCCATCCAAGAATGTTTGCACTCTATTGTCAAAATATATCATAGTTGAAATCAATATCACGTTCTGTTCTCAATATGTTGCATATAAAAGATGTCAAAATTGTATATATTTTGCACATAATTTATAAATGAGGGTAAGATGTGCCCTTTTTTACAACTGTGTCAACTACTTGTTTATACAATTAAGTAAATTATTTAATTTGTATTTATATGAAATAGAAGATTCAACATTTTCTCCGTCAAGATATTCCTCGTAAAAATTCAATATTGGTCACTTTTGAAGCAAAATTTATTTTTTATTTTATTTACGCTTAAGTAAAGTTTTTTTTTCACAAATCGCTTGAAAAGAGATAAACATATAAAACGATAAATAAACATTAGCGTTAAATATTTCATGAAAAACTTGTTTTTGTTCTATTGAAAATATAAAAAAGGCAGTTTTGGGCAACCTATTAAAAAGATTACATAATTTAGAGGCAGAATGTTTTTTGAGAATAGAAAACAAATATTCCTTTATATAAATAAACATATTTTCTATTGGCACTTTAATTTATTTTTGTTAGAAATGTTTTTAATTAAAAGTTGTCTTTGTGATGAAATATAAAATACGCTGCATAATTCTATTAAATAGTTTTTTCCAAACACATTTTTTATAATGTAACTTTTCATTAAATTTTGCAGCAAAAAACATATTAAACTTTTAGAATCTTTAATTTTTTTCAACGGTTTTTGGTTAAAATTAACTTTAATTTATTTCACACTTTCAACAACAACAACAAATGCAAACTCCTTAGACAACTCTTTAGAATTCTTTTACTTGGAAAACTTATTCAAATTTTTCAACTTTTCATTAACTTGATTACAAACAACTATTTAAGCAAAACTGCAAGGAAAAGAAAAAAAGGATGTGAAGAAAGCAAAAGAGATATTCTTTTGAAAAACCAAATAACTAGCAAACTTGATAATAGTCTGTCAACTGTTTTTTTTTTTTTTTTGCTTTATGATTCTTAGAGCAACACTGTTGGATATTTTAGAAACATTAAAAAAAGAACTAAAGAATTCTACTGTTAATATATTAAAGAAGGCAATATTTTTCTTTTGTATTTTTTTTTCTCTCTGTAGGGTGAAGATAGTGTGGAATATTTTCTTGGTTTAACGCCAAGCGGTATCGTGGTGCTGCGTAACAAGACAACAGTGGCTCATTATTATTGGTCCCGTATAGCAAAAGTTTATTATAAAGGACGCTATTTTATGCTAAGGATAAGTGATAAAAATGTAAGTATGTAAATTATTATCTAGATTGTTACTTTCAGCAGCACAGCACTTTTACATAGAAGCTGTAAAGTTGCTAACAAGTTGCAAAACAACATTCTTATCACAATTTGGTAGCAAAAGTTTGTCAAAGACAAATAGCTACAGTAAAAGCAAAACGAAATACTTATTGCCACATACTCAGCTACATATATATATATTTTTTCTTTTAAAAGTACCCCTAAATTTAAAGTTTTTTTATTATTCTTTTTCTAGAACGAGTTAAGTACTTATGGTTTTGAAACACCTCGCAAATCAGCCTGTAAACATTTATGGCGCTGCTGTGTGGAGCATCATGCATTTTTTCGTTTAATGCGTGTACCACCAACAATACCAAATTCTCCCACAAATACTTCAGATATTTTTCAATTGGGTAGTAGACTGAAATGCAGGTAAGTTTTTCTTCAATTTTTTTTTTAACAATTTTCTTTTGAAAGTTTTTCTTTCTTTCCTGACAATGACTATGACAATGACAGCAACATACAAAAAATGTTATTTCAAAAGAATTGCGAAGTGATAAATTATGGAAATAATTGTTGTGTATGATAAGTGAATTTATGGAAATTGTTTGTTGGCATTTCGTTAAAATAAGCATAAATAAATAAAGAAAATATAAATTTTTTATTTGTTCAAGAGCTTGGCATTAGACTTGTGCTTTGTAGTTCATTTTAGTGAGAGCTCTTCTTAGTTCAAAAATTAAAAAGGAATAGGTCGTTAATTTTATTCACTTGATCTTCTCCATCTTTATCACTGATTGTCTTTGAACATTCTTTATTATGTTAAATAATATCGAATAGGCACTGAAAGAAATTTTTTTACGAAAATAGAAAGCAAAACAATAAAACAAAATTTGAAAAATTTTTAAATTTTTCAATTTGTTTTTTAATAATTTAATTCAAAAAGTTCTTTAGAAACTATGGCTAAAAAAAACTTAAAGCTTTATATGTTAAAATAGCTTAAAATTGACTAATTTAGCATGCATGTAAAAGAAAAGAACTGGCAACTTTCGTTCGTTAATTTATAGGGCGTTCATTTAAAACAAAGAGCAATCAAATGAACTGTGGGAATTCAAAATATGGACTAGTTCGTTCAGTTCAAATAAGTGAATAGTACAATATGAATACGAGTAGTTCGTTCGTGTACTACGCAAGACAATTATTATTGCATTGAATTACTTCAAATGTACCGCGAGCTACAATATCTTTTGTACAGCTCATAAGTTCTCTGATCAAATGCTAGACTTCATACAAAACGAATCTTCACTTAGTGAGAGCTCTGCTATATACATGAAAGTCAAAAAAATTTTAATCAAAAGGCTTACTTACACTACGGAACAGTGATGCATTGTGATTTTTTTTATTTTGGGCCAAAATTACAACTTAAAGGCATCTAAAAAAATTCTTTAATAATAAAAAAAAATATAATTAATCAAAAAGCAAAAAAAATCTTTCGATTGTTCTAAAACCACATAGTATTTACGTGAAAACGATAATATATGATTAGATTTTGGATATAAAAATATAATAATTTCTACAAATGTTAAGAAGTTTGAAATATAAATAATTCCATGAACCATTCTGTATAAATTTTTATATAATGTAAAGGTTGATCTAAACAAATAAAAATAATTTTTTTTTTGACAAAAACAACACTGTTGCAAATAAGAATATTGCTCAACAAAAGGAAAATATTACATAGAAAAGGTTACAGAGCGAAATAAAGTAGACAGTTGAAATTTGAACTGAAACGGTCAAAGAATATCGATCACATTGTCATCAAACATTAAATAGCGGTAGTTCTGCAAAATCTGATTTTTTCATACACAAAACAACATTTTTTTTTTAATGTGTTTTTCACACTTCAACCCTAATAATTTAGACATTTATTAACCTATTTTCAAAAAGCTTGCCTTGTTTGAATAAAATCAGATAGTTCAAACATAAGAAAAAAATTATAGACACGTTTTTCACTACATTTACCGCTATGAAATCACTTTACTAATTGCTTAAAACACTAAAGATATTTTCGTTTTCTATGGACTCCAACAAAACAGAATTGCTACATAAGAATCAATGAATAATTTTTGGTGTAGCACAGTGTAATCTTTCATTCTTCAAAAAATAAAAAACCAAATTACTTAAATGCGGTCCAAAAATTTTCATTTTAGTTTTAAAAAATTTTAAGGTATGTTTTTCCTTATGCCTCTCAAGCAATAATTATTTTCTTGCTAATAATCTTAATGGTTGTTTCTTTATTTGAAGAGTGAAAGAGAAAGAAAGTGTTATATCGTACACACTCTCTTACCTTTTTTTTTGAATGCCTGTAGTATTTAAATACTTATTTACACAAATACCAACAACCCAACTTACCATCAAAGTCAAAACAAAAGTTTTACTTTTTAATTTGCTAACAAAACTTTTTGGTTCTTGCAACAAACGAACAGAAAAATAAATATACAATATAAAAAGAAAATAACTTAAAATTTTGCCAGACGGAGAACATGTTAATCTGCAAAAACTCAAATGAAAAACACATTTCCTAATTAAATTACTTAAGAAGAAACTTTAGGAAAACTAATAAAAAGCATTTATGTTGTACTTTTTTTCTTCTTTCGTTACAAATTGCAGCAGCAACCAGCACATGCTAATTTTATAAAAGTTTTTCAAAATACATTTTCATGGTCATTACCATGCACATTTTTCATTTAGTTTCGAAGTCAAACATATTATAAAAAAGTTTGATTATCTTTTAGTGTTTTTTGTTTTTGGTAACTTAATAACTAAATAAAATTCGTCAAAGTAAAGCCCTTAAACTTAACTTAAAAGTTAATTAAAGTAGAGGCTCCACGTGCATTTATTATACGCTTATTGAGTAGATAACGAATACTTTGTATCACTACGAATTCTTGCACAGAAATGAAAGTGATATAAAGGGTGTCCCAACAAGAACGCAAGATATAACTTTAAATAAATGACTGATGCAGCAATTGAATTGTTTCTCTGGCTGTATGACATGTGGCGCCGTCTTGTTGAAACCACAAGCCCTCCACATTCATTTCTTCAATTCTAGGCAAGAAAAAACTGGTTATCATTTCACGATACCGAACAACATTTTCATAAAAAAAGGTCTAATGATTCCTTCAGCCCAAAAACCACACCACACAGTGACACTCGAGGATTTTCCTCACCCCAAATGCGACAATTCTGCCTATTGACGAAGCCATCAAGATGGAAATGGGCCTCGTCACTGAAGATGATTTTATCGGCAAAATCAGCATTTTCATTTCGTCTCTCAAATACCTAATTAACGAACTCCCTTCGCTGCCCATGGTCATTTTTTACTAACCTCGTACCTTCTACTAGCAAACAATAACAATTGTTTAAATGTCAAACAATGACACTTCCAATGGCGCCAAATTTAAATCTTGCGTTCTTGTTCGGACACCCTTTATTTGTATCAGTTAAGTAAACTTGAAGAAGTTGACTTGTTGTCGCAAGTAACTCAATAACTTTATTATTGTAGTTTTGAATTATAAGGCGATATATTCCACAACTTACGGGATGACAATGTTTCTACAATCGAATAAAACTTTTAAAGCGTTTAATACTTAAATCCTTTAAAATAACTTAACAAGACATAATCGGTTTTCTCACAGATATATGGCACTGCCTAATTCATTATGTCTTTAATTATGCAATTTAATTTAATTTTATTTTTTTTTCTTTTTACAGCAAAGAAAAATATTCAAAAGATTCTTTATTTATTAATCGTTCACCTCCTGCATTTGTGCGTGTACCCTCTAAGCGTCAACCCCGTCGTATTATGGATGATTTTCTAAATGGTTGCAAAAAATCAGAACAATTTGGTGGGAGTTCATCATTTTTAAATGCCAAAAATTCCAGGTAAATAAAATTTTGTTTAAGAAAAAAAAAAAAAAATTAAAATAAAAGAATTCAAGAAATTTCAATGTGTCTATGACGTGAGTTTCTTATGTTTTTTTTGCCTTAACCTTTTTGTCAGTGGCAGCATACCCGAGTATATTTTACTTTTCAAAATCGCTATAATTTAAAAAATATAAATCTGCCTGGTTTGAAATTTTATGATATCCACAACAAATTTGTTTTATGCTATATTATTGAGAATTATTGGCATTGGATAACTAAGGAGAGATATCTGGCAACTTTTAAATTTCTGCCCCTTATGTCAGCAGCAGATATACCCGGGTATACGAGGTATGATCAAAAAATAACCGTTATTTTAAATTTTTCCAAAAATTATTTATTTATTCATCAATAACTATCTTGTCCCCTTCAAAGTATTCCCCCTCAGATATAATACACTTATGCCAGTGTTTTTTCCAATGCTCGAAACACTTCTGAAATGCGCTTTTTGGTATCGCCAACAGCTCCTGTTTCGATTTTTCTTTCATCTCCTCAATCATAGCAAAACGCTTTCTTTTCATCATTGTCTTCAGTTTTGGGAACAGGAAAAAGTCTCAGGGGGCAAAATCTGGTGAATACTGTGGCTGAGGCATGAATACGGTGTTGTTTTTGGCCAAAAAATTACGAACAAGCGATGATTTTTTTGGTCAAAATTCAGTAATTTTGGAAAAATCTTTAAAAATATTAATTATGAATTAGAATTTTTGTTGCCTTTTTTATGTGCCTGTTTATTAAAATTTTTTGTGATACATGAAGTACAACCAAAAATGACATAAATGTGATTTATTGTTTTTTAGATTTAAGATTTCGTATCTTTCTAAAGAATATTTCTTTTTTAATTTTTTGTATGCAGTTCTGGTAGGCAGTTCTGGTTCAATATATCTAAAAGGTATTTAAAAGCTGCTTTATTAGCTAGAAAATGTTGTTAGAACCTACAAAGAATTTATTTATATGCACATAATGTTAACAATTCTTCATGTTTTCATTTACATTAAATTCCGTCTTTTTATTTTCTCCAATATATTCTTCTCTTCTTCTAATAACAGAAATCTGAGCGAAATACTATGCATTTTATTGAATAATAACAATTTATTAAGAAAATTATAAAAAAACTCATAAACAATGAAACTACATCAATTCACAATAGTATGTTCGACTTGGCACATATGTTTCGAAAATGTATTTTATTCCCTTGATTCCCTTGATTGACGAAACCAAATTATTGTTCATGGGAACAATCAAATTATTCCCTAGAATTTATTCCCTTGAGATTCGCGATAAGGGTGATTATTATGCAATAAGCTGAAAGTAAATGTGTACATTACGGCAAATCTGTAGAATGTGCTTCAGACATTAGTCTTAAGCATAATCTCCAATACTTTCTTGTTGGTCGACATTTTGTACTTATTTCTTCGGACAGTATCATAAAGGGATTTCCCGCCTTCTACCGTAGCATACACTACATTCAAATGGCCACCGCAGAAAGGATACAATTGTTCATCAACATTTGCCATTGTCATCTAGCTATATGTCCTCTGAAAATTTATGTATAGCTTCAAAAAAATATCTGTTTTTGCTGTAGTTTCATTAGTTTATTTACAATGCTACCGTGTGTTTGCGTTATTGAAACGTAAGTAAATATTTTTTGCTGTTGTTTTGAATAAAAATTTATTAGGAGCGTACTACAACACAATGAATAACCCTTCAGTTCTCGGTAGTGGTCCACAACTGTGAACAGTTGACAACTACAATATTTACTACAGTTGTATAGAAGCAATCTAAAACTTTTTTGGTAGTCTAGTCACTGACGGAAGTATAATTTTTCTGCCACTGACACAAGGGTTAAGTCGGCCTATTAAATAGAAAAATTTTTTTTATGAAAACAACTACATTGAAATAATGTTGTTCACATATCCCTCGAATTTTGTCAGTATTTTAAAGAAAATGTTCATTATTTTTCCCTCAAATTAAAATTATTTCACAGAATATAAAAAAATAAATTGAGAACAAATTAACTTTTTAAATAAAAAAAAAAATTTTTTTCATTAAAAATATGTTTTTTTTTATACTATTAGTTGAATATGTGTTAAAGAATCTACCAGAAATATTTTTGCAAGCAGTATAATTATTTTTTAATAAAAATGCGCTTTGTTTTATGAGCATATATAGTCATTAATATACATATTTACCCTGAAGCACTAAGCAACCAGAGATGAAACTTTTGAGGTTAGAATTTTGAAAAACTCAGCATTTTATTTGGAGTTTGTATGTAAGAAGCAGATATAGTGTTTTAATATTACGAATAAGAGAAAATAAGCAAAAAAGCGTAATGAAAATGCACATGCCGGAAGTACTTATATCTACGTTTTTTGTTATTAAGTATGGAACTTAATGTGTAAGTGATAAGAAACACAAATTTTCATGTTTTAAAATTCATGTTTACGAAATGTAAATAATGAAAGTGTAAATAAGAATTTTGAGTTCGTGCAAAAAAGACAACAAGAAAATGTATACTATATCTGCACTCTGACACCTCTGGTTGCTCGGTGCCTGAAGGTTTCTTTTTTATTTTTTTGTTAAAATTTGATATTTTTTTTTATTTCACTTGGATTTTATTGTGAAAATAGTCTTATTCTAATATCTTTAAAAAATTAATTTTTATTGGTATCGAGAATAAAATTTTGAAAAGATAATAATAGTTTAGAGAATCAGTAAAATAGGTACCCTGGTACATTCTTTCACATTTTCAAATCGTTGAGGTCCAAATTTTGGTATCTAATAAATAGATAATAAGCTAAAATAGCTACCAACATTAATGATAGGTTGATAAAGTATAGCATTGCATGGTGGAAAAGCGCAGACTGACGCACAGGTTTTGGGAACGAAATAACAGTGCAATAAGACGCATTATTTTTTAACAAATACAATTAGTCGATTACCGAATTTTGTTGTTAATCTTTTGAAGTTGCAAAACATAATAAAAAGTCGTGGTTTTTCCAAAAAAGGGCCTAATTACAGATTTATATGTTGTAATGCTGCACAGGATGTTATCAGAGGTGACTGCAATCAAAAAAATTTATTAAATTATGGCAAAAATTAAGCGGTTGCCGATTATGGGACATTTATCTTCCTGGATGAATAGTAAGAAGAAATCCGGGGTGAAAAAAATAAGGTGCAAACCGTCAGAAGACATGGTATGGCCCAGTGGGAATTAAATAATGGCATAATATACTTTAGAGAGATAAAGCTTAAATTATTTTGTTCGAAAATCATGCCGGCCGACATGCCAAAGGATCAAGAGGTCAAAAATTCAAGAATTGTTACGCTGAAAAAAAAAGATTAAATATGGTAGTAGCAGCATGATGGTTTAGGGATGTTTTTCGTCTTCTTCAAATCATTTTTCTTCAAAAGTAAGGTTTAAGTCACGTTTTCAAAATATAGCGTTATTTCTTAAATAAGATGAATGATGCGATATATATTAATATTACTTATAAACAGTTCGTTTCATAAAATTTTTTTTGAATCCAAAGTTCCCCAATAAAATTTCCTTTACGTCAAAGTCATAAAAAAAAAACAATTTTTTGTGCAAAATCAAAAAAAAAAAAATTTAAATAGAATAAGTTAAAACTGGGTTATTAGTTCCCATAGATGTATAGCCTCAAGAAGGAGCACTATTTTATTGAAATCAATGCTCGAATTTTGATTTTATTTAGAACTAGATGTTTTTGGGCGTCACTCGGCGCGGTTCTTTATTACGTAAGTCGGTCTCGAGTAGACTATCGTATTGAGTAATACTTCGATAAGTCGCGAGTAAGCAAATCCCCGCAAATGATATCTTACGATTTATACACAAATGCTTGTCAAATGCAAGTAAATAACAATAAAATGTAACATGAATTTGGGCAACAATTTGGCAAAAAGAATTTTTGAAAATATGTATTGCTTTTTCTGACATCTTTTTCTTAAAATTTAAAGATTTGAATGTGTTCGTTAAAAAAGTAATTGGTTTGGTTATATGATAGCTAGTTTGCTATCAAATGATGTTTTCTATACTCGATTGAAGACTCGCTATCGAAATCGAAAAGAGAATATAATTTTAATTGTTAAAAAAGCTCGTCCAAATAAATACAGCCTTTAACTAACTTATAAAGTCGTTCATGTTTTTGGTAGGATTATTATCACAGCCAAGGTAGGAAATAAAATATTTCAAAGCATAATTTCAGGCTAAAATTAAGTATGGGCACACATCATTTTGAAAGTGTTTAGGGAAAATCATTAAAAAGTGGGCGTGGCTGGTCAAAAAGTATATGGAGGCCTTTTTTGGAATATAGCGAACAAACATACATAAAATTAATTTTATATATATCTATAGACAAAAATTAACACATACGTACAGCAGTATCAAACAGGCAATCAAACACGCACAAGCAACACTAGCGAACGCTACTGTTGGCTGTTTGCTGTATTTACAGGGTGGGCCAAAAGAAACCAAGGGGTGTAAAAGTTTAATAACTTTTTGTTTATTAACTTTTTTTTATTTTTTCTTTCAGATTATATAATATGCAAAATGGAAATTTTTTTACACTAAGTATGAAAAATGATGTCTCTTAAATGACCACCGTTTTCAGCTTCGCACTGATGGGCTCTTTTTAGAGCATTTTCCATAACATCTTTCAAAACTTGTGGCTGTAGCGTTCGAATTTCTGCAACAATGTTTGCCTTGAGTTCAAGGATTGTCTCTGGCTTGTTCACATACACTCGCTCCTTCAAAAAACCGCAAAGAAAATAGTCGGGTGCTGTCAAATCTGGCGATCGCGCTGGCCAAATAATTTCCGAATTTCGAGAAATTATTCGCTCTCCAAAAATTTGACTTAAAAGTGCCATTGTGTCTCGGGCAGTATGGGCAGTGGCTCCGTCCTGCTGAAACCACATACCAAGTCTGTTTTCAAGAGCAGGACGTAAAAAATTTTCTATCATAAAACGATACCGCTCTCCATTTACGGTTACAGCACTTCCATCTTCATTCTCGAAGAAGTAGGGCCCAATGACATTTTCAGATGTGATCCCACACCATACTGTACACCTGATGGGGTGCAATTGGCGTTGATGAATGGCTCTTGGATTTTGAGAACCCCAGAACCTACAGTTCTGCTTGTTAACAAAGCCATTCAAATGAAAATGAGCTTCATCACTCATAATCAAATTTTCAATAAAGTTGATTTCATTTCTGGCCAACTCTTGAAATTTAACTGCAAAATTTAGACGTTGCCGATGATCTGCGGGTTTTAATTCTTGGACCAATTGCACCTTATATGGGTATAACTGTAAATCTTTTTTTAAAATGCGCCGTAGTGACGTACGAGACATTTCTAGCTGAGCAGAACGCCTTCTGCCAGATGTTTCTGGTGCTTCGTTAACACTTTGCTGTACTCGTTCAATATTTTCCGCAGTGCGACTTAAACGTGGTCTACCGGTTCGAGGCAAATCTCTTACGCTGCCATGTTGGTGATGACGATTAACTAAGCATCGAATCATCGCTTCAGAGGGCGAAATTCTGACGTTAAAATGTCGACGATATGCTCTTTGCGTTAAAATAATTGATCTCTGGTTTAAATAATAAAATTCTATTGTTCTTATTCTCTGTTCAGTTGTGAACCTCTCCATTATAAATTCTCCAAGTGTTGTCTATATAATCTGAAAGAAAAAATAAAAAAAAAATTAATAAACAAAAAAGTTATTAAACTTTTACACCCCTTGGTTTCTTTTGGCCCACCCTGTATGAAAGATTGACTTAATTGTGAATCTTATGAAATATAATCGTATGTATTTTTACTAACACCGTAGAGAGCTAAAGCATATATCTCGATGGAGTTTTCATTGATTTTTTTTATTATCATAGACGACCAAGAACTGAAATTATAATGAAGTGAAAAATGAAAAGACTGAAGTGCCAGAAACACGAAGGAAGCAATCCTTTGTCATTCTCTTTAAAAGAGATTCAGCTAAAAAATAAATTCAAGTACAAATCGGATTCATTTAATATGTTTTTGAACTAGTTTCGATTCAATTTATAAAATGTTTCCCTGAGAAAAACCCTTCACTCCTGTAATGACTTTTACAATTATATCAATAAATTTTTCATTAAAAACGAGCTAACGAAGAATTTATTGTAAATATTACAAAAATATATTTCAAACAAAATTATTAAAATTAATTCAAACTGCAAGCAAAAGTTTAATAGAACCCTGAAGTGAGACTCCTGCCGTGACACCCAAGACCATGCCCAGAGTAGCCAGTGCATTTAAACTTAGAATACTTCTCTTAAAATAAAAAATTATTTACTAACGGGTTTCAATAATGGAATTAATGACTTTTCTCTAGTGAAAGAATTTTAAACGTAATCTTTTTATTGCATTATTTTCAGAGTAATTTGAAAATATTTTTCTATTTTATTTTCATTTCTATTAAAACATCCCATTTTTTTTATTATTATTAAATTCATTCATGCTAAAAAGTCATTTTATTAAATTAAATTGTTTTGTTTAAAGCACTACGCTATATTTTGTGTATGTTGTAAGTATGTGTATGTGTGTGTATTGTTGTTACATTTTCTTTGTCTTTCTTTGTGTCTAGACACTGCAGGAATCAATGTTATGCCTTTAAGTTAAAAGAATATATTTCCAAGAAATTAAGTAATAAAATATATTGTTAGATTTTTGTTCGCAGCCGCAAAGCAACCAACCATACGTGGGTTGTTTGTTAGATTACGATAAACAATCACATTATTATTTGATATCTCTTTGATTTTAGTTGCTAAAGCTGGGCTGTAAGAAAATTAATACCAAATGCAAGCTATCGTTACCAGACAAATTGTAGTGTCATTAAATTTTAACCGATAGAGAAAATCAGTTTCAGGAAAATTAAAAAAAAAAATAAATGAATAAATGCAAAAGAAAATGTCTTGTTAAAAGTTATAAAATTTAAAAGCTAAATTTTACATGCAAAAACTATTAAGAAAACATTACGAGTAAATAAACCGTTTTGAGTTTATAACTAAATAAAGTAAAGTTTGCTTTTTTCGATGTCGCTTCCAAGTTCGTGTACAAAAATGTACATTGTGTTATAGTAACGGAAAGTTCTCTCTAAGGTAAAGTAAGGCACTTATTTCAAATATAGGCTCAAGTTCTTAAGATGTACTCGTATGCCAGGGCTATACAACAGTTGATTCGCTTCTTTTATTTTGTTTTTAATCAACAACATGTGCTAACAATATTGCTTGCAATCTTGCCATTTGTTTAATCTCTTTAAAATATGCAGTTAGCAATAACAAATCAAAAATTATTACTTTTTTTTATTTACGCAAAAGTATTCATTAAAAAGCAATCAGTAAACTGATTTGTTTTAAATAAGTTTTCGCGTCTGATTTAATAAACAAAATTCGTTTTATTTTAATAAAATGAAATGCGAAATAATAACAATATTGAAAATGGTGGTTTTGAATTTACAAAAAATAGGCAAAGCAAAAGCAAAATTTCGAATTTTTTATATTTATAAAAATTTTGAAGATGCTATATGACGAATAGCGAAATATAACGAAAAAATAAATAAATATTTAAGTCTTTTATATAAAAGACGTAGAGCTCAAGATTTGAAATTTAAATAAAATAGTTTGTATGTATCTTTACATAATAAAATATTGAATTTCCTTATGTCTTCTCTTAACATCTGAAAAATGTCTGAAATTTTTCAAAATATTATTTATAAAAATAAATACAGTCCAAAATATATTTGCTTAAAAAGATTTACTTAAGAATCTTGATATTGATTCGTTGCTTTTGTGGATGTCAAGTGCTTATAGAATATGCAAGCAATAAGATTCACTTGATATGGTGAATATTTCGATGACACCATTCATTTAGTTTAAGTTTAATGACAATTCAATATAAATTTTTTTTTAAATAAAAATCGTATTCATGCACATCTTTCGTGTATACGGCATTTAAATGGTGCTTAACATCAATCATGTTTACTTTTCTTCTCTGCTTTAATACTTAAATTTATTTAATTATTTATATTTTCAATTAAATTAATAGACACTAAAATTTTTTTAACAAGTTGTGCACACCTAACAATGAATAATGAACTATGCTTGCATTCAAAACTAAAATTTAGCGGCTTATATCATTTTTTAGCCAGAGTACACAATGCTAATCTCATAAATATATTACGATTTTTGTACAATGAAAATTTTGTAACTGAAGTATTTAAAATTATTTTTTAAGCTAATCAGGCCCATATGTAAAGGGGGAGAAACATTTTAAGCTCTCCTGGCGAAAAGTTTAAATATTTCTGTTTTTAATACACTAATAGGGGCTTAAATTTTATTTATTTATAGTCCGTTATATTTTTTCCTGTAAATACAAGAATATGCACAAACATACCTGAAAGCCACACATCACGGCAAATATGTGTAATAAATTGATAATAAAAAAATGCTTGTAAGCCATTTCAAGTATGCTTGTACATTGTTCTATATAAATACTGAATAAAATTCAGAGATATGATCTCTGCCGATATTCGAAGTTTTTATCTTAAGTCTGTTGTCTGTTATTATGGCCACTAGTGAGATTCGTGTTCTTTTTATCAAGCACGATATTGAAGTTTTTTGTTTTTAAGTTTTTTGAAGATACTGAATTTTTTTACTTTTCTCAGTATAAAAGTTCAAGCACAGGGCTTAATAAATTTTTTTTTTGTTTTATAATCTGAATTCGAATCCGAATATATTATTCAGAGGTGAAAAAGTATTTTTTTTGGCTTTATTTTACGTGGTAAAAAGTTGACGTAATTAAAAAAAAAATTCATTTAAAAAGAAAACAAAAATTAATCCCACTTCTTTAATTACGTTCCGACTACAGAACGGAGATATTTACTTAAATTAACCCCCGATACTGGTTCACAACACAAAAATGTTTTTATTTTTAAATCGACAAAGCAATTAATCACAACAATGAGACAACACCTAATAACTAGTTGTCTAAGACAACATATTGTGAACGATAATCGCCGAAAATTAACATACACAACTGAAAAGACAACACAACAGATAAGTGTTGTGAACCATAATCGGCGCCTAAGCCTTCTTTCTTAGTGTAAAAGTAGTCTGATACTCATTAACAATTAATTTTTTAAAATATTGTTAAAAAAAAACAATATTTCTTTAAATAAATTACGATTATCTTTTAAATTGCAGAAATTCCTGTCAATCAAGTACTTTTCAATGGCAATTTTATTTTTATTCAATAAAAAAAAACACAAATGACATCTCAATATACACTGCAATACCAACAACTAGGTAACCACGAGTATCCGAAATCACATCAGCAATTTGTTATTAAATTCAAATTATTATCTGCTTTTCGCATTTTTTTTTTTTAATCAACCAACATTAAACAGAGAAACCTTCTGTTGCCCTCTTTAACTCTCTCTGGAGGAGTTTTAATTTATGTCGCTGTACGTGGTGGTGTTGTATATGTTAAAATATATGCTCTCTTGAATTAAATTACAGAAACAGAAAACTACACTACATCACTATGAGTACAGAAGGCAGTGAGTTGACTGCCTGACTGGCTGACTGGCTGACTGCCCACATTCCAATGTAACAACTATAATGATGCAAAAAATTTAAATTGTCCATAACTTAAAAACTAATAACATTAAATCACACGAAGAAGTTGTAGTAAGAAATGTTGCAGCAAAGCACATTCACGTAATGGAACATTAATTTTTCTTCTTCTTTTTTTAAGCAGAACTAACTTCCTCATACTCGTACAAACTTGCCACATTCTCTTTCAACAAAAAAATATTTTTTTAACTCTTACATAAAAATATAAAAATGGTAAACAAATTTACTTTAAATGGCAATACATAAATCATATAAAAGAATGGAATAACTCGTCCGTCCATCCATCCATTTGCCTATCTGTGTCCAAGTGTGTACAAAACAGAACGTCTAAAACACTTTTCAACAAACATGCCAAAGAGTGAAATATAGAAAATATTTAACAACAACAGCCACAGTTTTGAAAGTCCAGGACACACATAACATAAAACTCATACACTCAAATCAAATATTAATAAATGTTGAAGACACCAAACAAATAATTCATATTCTGGTTCAAGTAACAGAAACAATTGTTTAAGTTGTTGTTGGTGGCACCATAATGCTGCAAATGCCACTTGGTTGTACAAGTAACAAAACAAATCGTGCCTATAATTACTCAATTATAAACATATATTTTTATAACCTTTCTCTATTTCTCTATGAAATGGCCGTCTAAGGAGTTAAGTCTAAACACTAGCCTGGCTCGTCAAAGTGGACTGTAAATTCGTGCAGTCAAAGCAATTCAATACTATGTTGAGAAAGGACTAAGCAATAAAACAGAGAGTAGCATAAGATGGAAAACTAAAACAAGCATTTAACTTTAATTTAGATTTATGAGTGAACCATTTATATTTAAGGCTTCATAATTGAAAACTAAACGAAAAACTTTATAAATAAAAATTTTTTTTTGTTATCTTTGTAGCAGCAACTATGAAAGTCCATATCGCTCCACATATAGTATACCAACTAGTCTGGGTATTAATCCGTATCATCAGCAGTCACAACATACCACAATGCCGCACAGTCAAAGTAATTATAATAATGGTGGTGGCAATCATATACAGACACCTGATTCCCCTCGTAGTACACGCAGTGCACCATGGCCGAGGTCACAGCAACGTTCACTATTTGGTAATAAACCGTCCAGTCCACGGTCAGTGCGATCAGCTAGCACTACAGGTGGTGGAGGTGGTGGTATTGATAGTAGAGGTGGCAGCGGTAGTAGCCACCATCATCACCATCATTCTCAGCATACGCATTCACGTTCTTCACAGCGTGATTATGTAACTACATCCAATAACACTGCCAACACTCAACATCAGCAACAGCAGCAACAACAACGTTACCGATCTAGTTCGGTCGAGAGTCATTCCTCAAATGATTCACGTTCCACACGCAGGTAATTGAATTTGTCAGTATGATAATCCACTCTATATGAAGTTTTACTGTTTGCATAAGTGTTAGTGAGTGTTTATTTTTTTTAAAGTTGTGCAGAGATGTCTACAATTATTTAGGTTTCATTATTGCATTTTTTTTTTATTACGAAAACGATATAATGTTAGCTTAAATTTTAAGTTTTGGCAGTTTAGTTTTATATTGCCTACATAAAATTAAAATTAAATTTGTGTTTTTAACGAAAGAATTGGTAGGAAAGAAAATAGTTTGCTTTTGTTTTTTTTTTGATCTTTAAACCATTTGAGTACTACATTTCTGAACGAAAATTTAAGGTTTCAAAATTAGAATTAAAATTAAGAGAGATACCAGTCAACTGGCTGCTCCGGCCAGTATAGATCTGTTGTATTATATTACTCTCTACGTCTAGTATTCATTAAGAATTCCATGCAGAGATCATTCGACTGATACTCATATTTACCAAAAGTTTCAATACTATAAATTTTGTAGCAATATCAATTCCTAACCGAGTGGGGCCCAGTAAGTCATTTGTTCCTTTCGAGAGCGGAGTAACATATATATGCTTGCGACCCTTATATACCTTGTGTCCAACCAATATTGTTGTTATCTTCTTTCCAGCCATTCGACAGACGAACATGATTAAATCGAGTTCAATATTTATAAGGATATAGAATATAGATATTTAATTTATTTCCGGTTTAGAAATTACAAACGAAATTACCTTCTTCTTACAGTGAAAATACTACATTTTTTTTATACTGGGACTGCTAATCCCAGTTAAATTACAGCACTCGATAGTGATGGAATTTCAAATAATTCAATATTGAATGTCGCAATTAGACCCCAGTCTTTTAAATTTTACTGCTTTAGTAAAAAGATATTTTTCAAAGGTCTATTAAAATATCTTTTTGCAAAAATAGAAACTTTTATTTTACAATTAATATGAACAAAGTGCTCATATTATTTAAAATGATATAAATTTTACTTTATAAAAACGAAGGCTGATTTTTCTAATTACCTATCTTGCAATAATTGTTTTTGTTAAAATATTGTAAAATTTTTTTAACTAAACTAAAGCGTGAATAATATAAATCACTTATATATATTAAATTATTAAACTCCAACAAATAAAATTTTTTGTATTTAAAAATATATACAGCCGACAAACAGCTGATTTGCGAGTCAAAAGCAACGACTACCTCTATTTTTTACCATTTTCTGAGTGTGTTTTTTGTCTAAAATACAAAGCGAACAAAAAAAGTGGTATGCGAATTAGTTAAAAAATGATAGTAGTAATGTCTGTGTAAAAAATCAAAACAGTCGGTAAATAATTAGCGGAAAAAATTAAAAATACAACTAAAATTTTAGGTTTCATTAAATTCTGTTTTGTTTTTTTATAGAAATTTTTAAGCTGTACATGTGCGCACAATCACGAAACCAGGCAATCGGTACAAAATAAACATATGCCTGTGCTTGTGTAAAAGAACTACAAAAACAAAAATCTTTCAGCAAAAAGGAATGATAGAGATGCTTTTGTGTACTTTAATTCCATTATTTAAAAAAAAAAATTACTTTATTATTTTTTTTAAATCAATTTATTTTTCATTCTTATTGGTTATCTTTCTTAAATTTTTTTTTATTTAAAAATGAAGTATTTACCAACAAACATTTTATTGCTTTTAAAAATATTGGTTTTTCTTCATAAATTTCATTTCTTTCAATTAAATTAATCATTTATTTTACGATTAACAAAAAAATAGGTTTTTAAAGAAAATAACTTTAATCAATATTTGTCATTTCATTAAAAAACTTTTTTTATATTTTTCTGTTAATAGTTAAAAATGTGCAAAAATAAAAATATGAATATTTGGCTATAGCAGTAAAGGGTATAAAAGACTCGGCACAGCCGAATCTTACGTGTTTAATAACATTTTGCTTCAAGGTTTGACCTTCCTGCAAAATAAAAAATTGTTCAATGTCAAGCACAACCAGACAACAGGTTATAAAATTGTAAAACACAGTTTTCAACATCTTGTCTATAAAACCAAATAGTTATTGAGATGAAAGATTTATTACACTTTATAATAATAAAAAAAAAAACTCAATAAAAAGAAAAAAAGTGAACAGCGAAGTTAAAGCCAAGTCATACAAACACACACTCATATTCAACTGCTTGCTTCAAAGGTAGCAATTTTTCAATCAATAAAACATTTCAAACAGCACTTGATAGCTAGTATTTTCTGTTGTCTTTTTTTTTTTATTTATTGATTTTCTAGTACTGAAAATTAATAATAAAAGCATCATTTTAATGTTGCAATTTTTCATTTTCATTCAGGCATAAACATCGCCATCGTCGTACTTCAGATAATGAGAGCGAATTATCACGTGGCTCTGGGCGATCAGCACGTTCACATCATCGCAAACATCGGCGTTCACGTCATCGACGTGATTCTGCTGGCTCTGAGCATGACAGCAGTCGTGGTCGCAGCTATTCTGGTCATCGTTCATCAACTGCACGTAGTGCCAGTGCAGTAGGTTCACATTCGGAATTAATTGACTCTAGCCTACAGTGGCGTGAAGCCCAACGTAGGCAACAAGAAGCAAGTTTAGGCCAAAGTTCAGTACAGCAAGCATCCGTTTCAAAAAGTAGCATGGTGGCACGTAGTCTGCATAGCAATGATTCGCACTCTGATACACATTCGCATCATAAATCAAGAAGACACAAAAAGAACAAGTATGTTGATATTTAGATTCTAGGAATTGATTAAAATTTTAATTGTTTTATGACAACATGATTGATGCTCAATTATAGATCCCCCTCTGATCGAAATCGTTTATGGAATAGTGAATTGGCAAAACATTTACAATTTGGTTTGGTAGACACGGCTGGCATGACGGAAGATCAATTACGTGAAATCCCTTATACCGTCGTGGAAACCAATTCAAAACGTTCCAATTCAAATATACGCATACACAAGAGCAATAGCAAAAATAGTGTTGGCGGCAAAAGCACCGGCTCCGGTAATACCCTGACCAATGGTAGTGGTTCTATCAGTGGTCAAGGTAAAAATCGTGTCGATCGCATAAGAGGGTAAGTATTTATTGCGACAGCCGCTCTAAACACATCAAACAAGCAATTTGCTGTTGTTATTTATTTTTCTTACTATTTAATTACATACAAAAATATATATTTGCCACTAGCTTATGTTACCAAAATTCTAATCCCAATGATAGTAATGGTGCCAAAAACGGATCAATACGCTCAGCTAGTACAGTCTCTTCAAGGGAATGTGATCGCAATGCTACGGGCTTAGTGCGGTAAGTTAAATTAAAAACTTTTGTTTTGTTTTTTTTTTTAATGGGCCACCATTAAATGTTTGTTCGAATGCTTATCTCTCACTCTATCTCTCTCTCTCTTTCTCTCTCACTCTGATAAATTAATAATTTGATAATGGTGTTTAAAAATAAATTTTATGTGTAGAATGATGTCTAGCATGAGTATGGGTGATTTTATATCACCTACTGGTTCAAATCTAAGTCCTATGGAAAATTCTGCTTTAAGAGTATCTCATGAACATACTGATTCTGGTTTGGGAGCCGATCAAGATTATGCATATTCCTCTGAAAGGTGAGAGAGAGTAACACTCCAACATTAACTCTACTTATAAATTATATTCCTCACGCACTTTTACTTTTCCTTAATTCCTTATAAACATTCGGAAAACCATTAATTTTTACTAATAAAATTCACCTTAATGTAGATCCAGTGATAGTACACGATATGGTACTAATAAATCCTCAGGTGCTTCAAGTGGTAGCCATCGTAAATCCTCAATTACCCATAATAATATAATAAATAGTGTAGGTGGCAGCAGCAATGGAGTTGGTAATACCTCGGCTTACAATAGCCTAATGCAACAGACTGTGAGTAATCAAAATAAACAACACCAAATAAATCAGCATAATCAAGAGCATCTACATCAACAGCAACATAATAATCTTCATCATCCTCTACAGCATTCATTTCATGGCCAACGACGTCATGATAGTAGTTCCACAAACTCCTCCTCCACACAACCAAAACAAAATTACAAATACTCTACTAATCTGTTACAGCAACAACACCAACATTCTCATCTTCATAGCATACACAATCAACATCATTATCATCACAATAACAATAACAATAATAACAATCATCATCATCAGCAACATCAGCAGTTACAGCAACAAACATCATCATCATCATTATCAACCCAGCCTTCCTCGTGTGCCGCTTCAGTTAACAATCACACTATTACGGTATTGAAACTCATATTTTCATCAAATTGTGTTTTTCATTTTGTTGTTTACAATAATTTCATTACATTAATAATACTAACTAAACACAAGAATTTATTTTTTTTTTTTTGCAATTTAAATTTATTGGCTTTTGATATACGAGTACAAGGAAAGTAGAAGGAATTTCATGTTGAAAGTTGTTCATAAAATAAGTAAAATTCGTGCCGAGGCTTATATGTATACTCTTCACTGTAGTGGCCAACTATTCATTCTCTTAATTTGTCACATTCTTCTTAAATATTTAACTTAAAATAAAAAAAAAAAAAAAAACATTTATAATGATTAAAATAAATTTCTTTTCATGTATTAGTAGTTCTATTACACACAAGACATTTAAAAGACACATACTCGTACACACGTGTGTATAAGACCGATTGCTGCATTTCATGTGTAGGCGCACGTACATTGCTTTCGTTAATCGGGGTGTGTGCATACACGTTACACACATGTATAGCTTCAAAATTTCGGGGTTTTTCTGACGTTTAGTGGACAAAACATTCAGAAAAATGGGGAATAAATGGCTGCGGCACTTACATACCGATCGGGCTGAATTTCAAAAGCAAACCGAAGATAGCATCAACTGACAGATTGGTATGCTAAGTGCTTTTGTAAATACGTTGTCTTTTTTTATTACAACGACAGGACGGAGAGACAGACGCACATGGCTAAATCGAACATTGCTAGTTATAAAGATCCAGAATATATATGCTTTATAAGGTGTCCCATGTACGGTGCAGCAATTACAAACAACAAAATTATACATACCCTTCTTACTTCCAGTGAAGGGTATAAAAAGAAGATGTTATTGAATGCTTAAGTTGTTTTTTAATATAAATTGACTGTAGTAATCAAAAAATATTTTTTTTATATAACGTTTTCCTTAAGCAACACCTTTGCCAAGAACTGGAGCTAATATTTTTAAAGCAACAGGGCACTTAATTTCTAATTTTATTTTAAAATTCAATACAATTTTTTTATCTCATTTTCTAAACAAACAAAATTTTAAGGTCACAAATGAAGATAATTACCTTTTAGGTCTGCTTTGAGATGGTGGACATTCTCTAAAATAAAAATTTAACATACATGTGCACTAATACGATAGAGCAAAAGTCAAGAAGCGAATATGTATTCCCTACGACTACGTTGAAAAAATTAAGCTTCATAAATGCAATAAAACGATTTCATTAAAATGGTTGTATTGGCTTAATGACATGCCTTACAAATTTTATTAAGTAACGAAATTATTTCATTTTAATAATACAATTTTGTATTTCATATATGAAATATTTCATTCAATTGAATTAATAAAATATCTTATGATTTCAATGAAAGCGATTTCATTGATTAAATAAACAGCTTAATTGATTGAATTTAAATGAAATCAGTTATTAGATTGATGAAAAAATGTTTAAGACTCAAAGAGCATATTTGCAGGTATTTTAAGAGATTTTTCAATAATATATTTTTAATGAAGCGTATCAGTGGCTCAAAAATTATGAACAAAATTATTTCAGTGCAAAATCAGAATTATCATCTGGGGCAGTACTCGAAGTTTATATGGTTTACTGGTATTCATAGTAACTCATAGTGCAAAATAATTATTTTTTATACTCAACTCTCAAAATGTGTATTATCGCTTTCCATTCTTTTTTTCTCTTGCATGCAGAAAAGCAAAAACAACTTCTCGATATAAAAATGTAGACAAACAAGAACTGTGAATATTAATATAGGATAAACGGAATTTATAATTATATTTTAGAATAATCTTAGAAGAGCCCCTGCTTCTACACCTCCAAACATACATAAAATGTGAAAAACTGAGAGCAATAAAATGACCGGTTTGTAATTTAATAACAGTGTGACTAAAAATCATTTGTAAATATTCAATATTACAATCTCTTGGCACATTCAGCTTCATTATAGGCCGACCATTAGTATTTGTTTTGTAGTACAGCTTTCTCTGCTAAAAAAAAAATTATTTTAAATTCTTAATCGAAATATTTATTACCATCAATTTAAACTTACAACAGCCATAAATTTACTAACAAATTTCATTGAAATTTCCCTTTTTAAAGAATAATCTGGAAAAAGAAAATTAAAAATGATAATTAAATTTCTATCCCTTAAAGATTGAAGGATATAAATATTTATACACATTTTAACATGAAATACTGCTCTTTCCTGCTCTAATTGAAAATAATCACAAATTTTAGTGAACGCACAGTCGTTATACTTGCACAGCTTTTACATTTTTAACGCATTTTTAACTTTCTTTGATATTTAAATTTGAATAGCATAAATTACCAAACATTTTCTAATCTCCATTAAACATTATTGTCAAGTATTTACTAACAATCACAACAGAAATAATCATCCATAAATAAACATCCTTCACTACAGCCTATGCAGCAACACCACCAACAACAGCAGCAACCAACGACACAAACGCTACAGCTTTTGGATAAGGGTGCTGATAAAACAAAGCCCAGTCATCGTTTATTAAATTATACAACCTTTGAAAATAATCAATATAAGTTTAGTTTAAACAATGTTTTTGGTTCTAAAAGTGGCAACGCAACACAGACACGTCCTTTGGCAGCTGGCGGTGGCAGCAATGGTAGTACAATTAATATTAGCAATAATCGTAATAATAGTGGTAGTGGTAGTGGTGGTGGTGGTAGTGGTGTTCTTGGTATTTCTAATCTAGGTAGCTCAGGTAACTTTGGTAATAATCAAATGGATCAATTTCCAGAATGGCCAAATACCCCAGCTGCCCCTTATTACTATCAAGGGCCTTCTACAGTGGCCATGCAGGCGAAAAAGCGGGATGCTAAATCGGACTTAGGTTTTCCCACCAGACGTTTATCGGGTCAGTGCATAACAAAGACCCAATTGTTAACTGGAGGCGGCCATTTGGCTCCTCTAAGTAACCTCGGCTATTCACAATATCCTGGTTATGGTTCACGCTTACATCCAGCTAAATCCGATTTATTTTTAGCTTATCCCACTACAAATGAATATGAACCACCTTTTATATACAATTATAAAATGCCACAAATGCCCGAATTTTTAAGAACTACGCAACAACAAACACCACAACAACAACAACAGCAGCAGCAACAGCTGCCAACAGCTTATCATATTTCTGGTTCACAGACAGCTGATCCCTCTCTACCGCCAAATGTTTATAAAACTACCAACAATTGTCCAACGGCTACTACGTATAGTGGGGCAACCCCAGCCAATGATGTTGTGTATTATCAGTTTGATAACATGGCCTGTACATCGAAAAATCAACAGGCACCAATTGTTCAACAACCAAAATCTCTATACAGCACAAAAGCAACTACAGGAATTGGAACAGTATCCTCAGAGGCACCCTCTCCTGCCATGGGGCCTTTAGTGTTTTTACAGCATCAACAAACTATTAACGGTTCAACAGCAGCAAATGCAAATACTTCAACAAACGTTGCAACAGCATCAAACAATTCTATGCAACAGACTGTGAGTAGAAAAGAAGTTTAGATAGAGCAAAATCACCTCACAACACACACACATTAGAAAATCTGTTCACGTATGCGGCAGTTTATAAGTAAATGTGTGTGGGTGTTTTTGTGTGTGTTGTATTTGTTTGGTCTGCCTGCAGCTTAATGTTTTTGTTGTTTTTTTTTATGTTTTAACTTACATGTGTTTGTGGTAAATTATGATCGTTTTTAAATCACTTGTTTTAAATGTTGTTGCATTAATGTACATTTATGTTGTTGTTGTTGTTCGTTTTTTTTTTCTTTTTATTACTATTTGATGCATTGGAATGCCTCTATTTTGTTTGTGTGTGATTTAAAAAAATTTATTTAAATTTATGCCTGCAAATTGGTATTTTCGTTTAAAGCTCTTCGTAACTGAAATAATAAATTTATTGTTTTCTAATTTACGTTCTATTTACGTGTGTAATTGTATGTGAAAATTCGTTTATTTTAAGCATTTAATTATATTAAAATTTAGTTAAATATTTTGTGCATGTTGTTATTAGAAAAAAAAAAAATAAAAAATACATCATCACGTTACATTATGTAGTTGACGACCTACTACTTACATACCTAAACAATCTTTCAATATTTTTCAGAATTTTGTAATGAAACTTCTTGTTGATAAGCAATGAATGTGTAGTAGATTAATTTACATTTTTATTTTAACTACCTTTATCATCGATAAGAAAAATCAGTATTTTAACATTTATTCTCGTATTAAAAATAATTTATTTTTCAAATTAACAAGGTTCTGATCAAACAGTAAATTTGTATCGAGGCTTTGAAACTTTACGTTTATACACTTTTTAAGTTTTCATTGTTAACCACGTGAATTTTTTTTTATTTTAAATGAAATGTTGAACAAATTTATGTAACTCACTACGAAAAAAAGCTTTGAGGAACATTTTAATTTTCAATTATTATAATTTTAAATTAGGCCATACTAAAGACGTGCACAAGTGTATCTACAAGCGTTGTCAAAACAAATATACCAAATAAGTATTTGTTACTACTGGTACGTACAAGGGAGAGAAAAGTATAGCAAATATGGTATGGATTTGTTTTTGTACACTAACTCAACTGATACATCACATAAATACTATGTGAGTGAGGAATTTATTTGTTTCTCTATCTCATACAACTGTTGTACTACAAATATTTTCAAATAATTTTTTGTATTAACAGATATTTACGGTTTCGTTCGTACATTCGTATTGAAAACAAAAATAATATACGAAAATGTAAGAACGAAGCTAGTGGCCTGTCCCTGAATGTGTGCGTAAACAAAAATGAAATTTGAATTACAAAAATCATACACGCCATGTCAGTAAATATGCTGGCAACATATAATAAGTAACTTATAGTATTTGCCTTAACATCTGTTTTATTTGTTTGATCAAATGGAAGGAATAGGAATACATATGTTACTTTCATTTTGTCAATACATTTTCTCTTTGCAATTTAGCAAAGAGAATGACAATACAAGCTCATATTATAAACTCTATACCAATACGCACTGAAAGCAGAAAATCATAGAAACTGATACATTAGAGTGTAACTGTGCACGACTTTAATATGCTCTGTTAAAAGCAGCCAAATTATTATATTCAGTGAGAGCATACCTATTTCCCTGGGAGTCAGCAAGAAGTGTTCCGAAAGTCTTACGCTACACAGATCTAAGACCGGACAGTCACAAAACACATGTTCTGAGGTTTCGTTAAGCAAACCACAGAACCTGCATTGGTTGATATTAATATTTTATATTTTACACTGATAATATCTAAGAATACAATTGCAGTTAAACCATCTCGTTAGGAGTAGTGAAGTCACTTTTATTGAGTGAGAGTACGTTCTTTAATGTACTTTGTGATAGTATGAGTTTAGACAATGATTCCCTATGTTTTAAGAATTGTGATTCGTCACAAGAAGCGATTTTCTGCCTAATGTATCCTGGAGAGAAGAAAAAGTAGAGTTTTGGTCCGTTGAATGTACAACGTGCCTCTCTGTTGGTCAGGCAGTCTGGCTCAATCATTGCGAGCATGGCTCTTATGTCCAGGCATCTAATTAAACATGGTATTGCTGTGGATCCCAAGTTCTTTCACAATTGGTAAACAATTCATTGTAATGGCTTATCTAAGTTCTGATGAGCATAAGGCCAGCACTGTTGCTTCATATGCACTAAAAATATCTAGAGCCAACAACGAAATGTATATTTGTTCAAGTGTAAATTAGTTAAAGACAACAAATACATACATCGGGTGTCCCAGTAAGAGTGCACTTTTTCATTTCATGCAATAAAACGATTATTTCCAGCAATGTGTGGCAGATGGTGCCATCTTTCTGAAATCACTGTTGTCCAGATCTATGCCATTCAATTGAGGTCACACTAACTCCGTCATCATTTTCCTGTAACGAACACTGAGCGCAATTTCGGTCTCATCTTGAAAATGCTTTTTTTGAATGCATTTATTTCTCATAGATTGCATGAAGGTTTTCTGAGCCCCAAATTCGAAGTCTACTCAATCTTAGAAAATGACTTTATTTTTTAAATGGGCATTGACTTCACTTTGCTCCATTAAAATTGTAAAGCAATCCAGTTTTAATAATCAGAATAAACATAAGTGACAACAGCGAAATTTCAGAGTTGCCACTTGCACATAATATGACACTCTTAGTGAGATACCCTGTAAAATTAATAGACAAAAATTGTTTTTGTAGTTTTATCATCTGGTAGCATTGATTGTGATGTTTTAAAAAATTTGGAAAACTCACGACCCATCTTGAAGTGCTCTGCATATTTTCCAAATACATATTTCCGCTAATAGCGTCGTATTTGTATATGTATTTGACTTGACCCATAGTACGGTTATTTTTAATATTTTGTATAAAATAAGAAAAAAAAAACTGTGGACCCCAAAAACCAAGAAAAGCACATTTCTGCATAGAATGAATTAGTTTCACCTCTTTGAGAACTGAGATCTTACATTTATTTAGCCTAATTGAACATACCACCACGAACTGCAACGAATTACTTACATATTTTCTCATTTATGTGAGGATCTCGTAAAAACTGGAATAAATTTTAATTATCTTAATAATTCAAATGAAACCATGTACACACATAAAACTATGAGTTTGTGTGTGTGTGCAAGTAGTTTTAATATCCTTATGCTCTTAAATCTTTATTTAAAGTTTTGTTTTTTTTTTTTTTATCAGCAATTGTAAAGTTAAACCGTATGAAGCCAACTTAATAATGTTTTGTAAATAAATTAAAACATGCTCTTGTTTTTGGAATAAGTTGTTTTAACTGGCTTTTGGTTGGTTGGTTGGTTCTTTTATAATTATCTTTTGTTTTTTAGTGCATGTGTATTATTTAGTTGTCTTGTTTGTAGTATTTCGTGTTTTGTTTTTTTTTTTTCCTTATGTTATATTGTGTATATGAAATGAATATTTGTTGCAATAAGTTTGGTTTTTATTGTTACAACAGATTGACCAAAGTATCTTAAAGCTTAAGATTTCTTTTGTACGTTTTTGTTGCTTTTTTCATTCATTACTAGTATGTGTTATTGTTTTTTATTTCTCTGAGCTGAATACGAAATTAATTCTTTATTTCTGTGATTTGCACGTTTTATTGTGTGGAAGTATATACGAGTAAACTTTTGTTTTTTATTTATCTGACTTCTTTCAATTTGTTAATGATTATTTATGTTTATTACCATGATTATGCCATATTTGTGCAATGTCTTAAAATGGAAAAAAGGCAAAAAAAAAAAAAAAAACACTGTTAGATACAAGTAAGTAAATTTTTGTTTTGTTTTGCTTAGAAACGAAACAAATTTTATTCTATAAATTACAAGGGTAATTTGTATAAATTATGGGGACTTAAGCTTTTACTTTTTTTTATATTTTGGTTATTGCAGCAGTAATATGATGTATGTGGTAATTATATGGATATTCCATATCTGGTGATTTATTAATCTTAATTTCAATATACTCCTACTAGAAAATTGTATTGTAATTGTGCATTTGGCTAATAAATTGAAAGTTTCTAGGATTAACTATCCTTTTCATAGGGTACAGCTGTTTAAATACAGCCTGAAAATTGGCAATTGTTTAGCATAGATAAGTTCTTGCCGGTTAGCTAGGGAACTGTCAATCAGTGAAAATAAAATAAATTAAAAATATTACAGAAAGCGATCAACTAAAGAAAAAAATGTCTAGATTAGAATGAGAAGAAGGTCACTTGGCCACTGCAGACGAAATAGATATATTGTGACACTACTCTCAAGTTACAAATTCTCCCTGAGTCTACTATTAAATAATTAAGAACTTAAAGACTTCTTTGGGTGATTTGTCCACTAAACAGTAAGTATCGAAAACTGATTTAAATTAGATTATTTTAGTGACACAATATGTGTTCTGCTGTCTCTTCATTTTCATTACTTAAAATGCAGAGGTAATTTTGACTGATACTCATATTTTCAATACTCTGCAATGCAGTCCTGAATCCCGTTACAATCCAAATTCCTGACCGAGTCAGCCCAAGCAATTCATTTGTTCTCTTACGAGATCAAAATGCTATGAATGTTTTCGCTACCCTGATGCCTTTCGTTTCCACTTCCTAAAACTTAACTTAATAAAGCTCTAAGACAGTCTGTATAATAGTTCTGGACCAATGAATTTGCTAGTCGTTTCTCTTCTTGCAGGTTCGTCTGCCTTCTCATTGCATATATATCCACTATGAGCTTAGATTAGATGGTATTCTTTTTTGAAATATTAGACAATCCCAGAGAGATCTTATCTCAAAGCCACTGAGTGTAAGTAATGCCGCTTTACTGTTCGAGTGAATAAATGTAGTTGTGACTGTTATTTCCCTTCTTAGGCAGAGCTCTATGACATGTATTTCGGCCTGAAAAACTAAATTCTCTTGACCCATACTGACCAATAAGCTTCTTCTGAGACTTAGAACACTTTCAACCGTTTTCAAGCCATCTGTGTACCAAACATGTGAGCTGGCACTGGGTTTGGGTCTGTTCTGTTTTCAATTAGCCTCATTTGGGAATGTCCCCCTGAAATATCTAGTGAAGTTTAACTCATCATTAAATTTGTGACATAATTTTTTAATATTTAGATTATTCTAAAAGTGTGTTATGAATAAGGTCTTTGTCAGCTAAGGGAAATCAATATAGTAATAACTACCTTGTTAGAGCAAAAGGCGAACGAGCTGCTGAATAATACTGTATGTATGCCTCCAAGGAATACGAAGATTTTTCTGAAACTAATCTACTAAGCCAAATCACTGTCTGGAATTAATTAATTTTTTTTTTGTATTTGAACAATAATAAATTATCATTCTCTGTGCTGTTCCGAACTAGAATATTTTAAAATACAGCACCTTATAATTCTTAATAAATTTTTTGTTTTACTTTAAACGAGAAAAACTTGACAAAATTACGAAAAAAAAAAAATTTATTTAATGAGAAGAAAAAGGATGAATTCTACGTTTTTGTAATTCCGCTCAGAATACAGAATTTTATTATTATTTTGAAACTAGCTCATAGATTCCACGATATACAGGATCCTTTGTAGAATCCATGATTATAGTGATGCAGTTGTATGAAGCCAATTACTTTATTCATTCCGAAATATTTTTTCTGAGAAACAAAAATAAGTTTCCCAGAAGTCTTGTCGTACGAGCCCAATAGGCCGGATATTCACAGAGCATATGTTGTGAAGTTTTCTGATGCAAGCTACTATACTAGCTGATTTCAATATTTAATTTCTTACATTTTTGCAATCTAAGACCACCAGGTATACCAAACCGTTAAGAGTTTGGAAGTAACTCTTGTTGAGTGCTAGTAGTTTTAGGGATGTGCATGATATAGCGTTTCACTTATTCAAATTAAATCAGTAATTCTGAATATCTTGAGAATTTGTGATTTGAGCAAGGAACAAATTTTCTTCCTAACATAACCCGGAGAGTTGTTAAATTACTGTTGTGGTCCTATGAACATAAAATGGGCTCTTCTCAGAACATATAATAGGTCACTCAGACACGCCAGATGGCTGATCTTGGGTCAGGTGACCGTAAAGCTACCACTGCAGACTGAGTGTCTTTATCCTGGATATAATTGAAGTTCACAAAAATATTGACTCAAGTGATGAACACGATTAAAAATTAAAAATTTTTTTTTTTGGACGATAGTCCAAATTCAATTTTTAGTTAATTTCAGTAAAGGTTATGATATATTGGCTTAGGATGAACAGGATCAACAAGGAGTCCTTTAATGCTGTCCCTGTGATACCTGTGAAATGAGAAAGAATAAGATGTAAAAATAATTTGCAAAGTGAAGAGACAAAAGAGAAAATAAAAAATAGCGTCTGGCACAACTTAGGCTAACTGTTTTCTTTCTGTTGATTATTGCAGTCTATTTTGTAAAAATACTTAGTAGCAGCACTACTGAGGTAGAGTAAAGAGAGAAGATGTTCTGCAGTTTCCTCCTTTCCTCGTTATTACAACTTATGAAGTAGTCTTTTGATGACATTCCAATTCTTCTTGCATTGTTGCAGCAGACCATTATGGCTCCTCAATTGACCTTTATGAAATCCTAGTAGATCTCTGGTGCGATTGTGTTAATCTAGACTGTTTTCTACGCAGTTAAATACTCTAAATTTGCTGTTGTAGACTGTGAGGGGAATACCAAAAGAAATGTTGATGTCCTGCTCTGGCAAGCTTAACCGTTCCCATGAATCAATTAAACAAGCTTAAGAAAGTTTTAATAAAAATGTTTTACTGAATTCACTACCCATAATCCTTTCAATGCTTCAAACCACATAATAGTAACACGTAATTATTTTATAAAACGTTTAATTTTTCAGTATTAAAATCTTTTTTAAAGAAATGTAAATAGTTTTTTTTAACTTTTTGATAAACAAATTGATATGAAACTTGTTTTAAATCACATTTTCCATACAAATTATTTTAAATCAATATATATTTGTGAATATGATTATAATAATTATAGAATTGTATGCATTGTACTTTGAAAAGTTTCAATTATTGTGTGCTTTGTTTCAGTAAACTGTAAATAAATTTAAATACATGTACCAGGATGTACATTTCTCCAAACTAAATAACAAACCAATAAAAGACAAATGGTTTTAATAAATTTTTCTTTGCTTCAGAAATACAATTTCTTTCATTCTGTTTTTGTTCTATAACTTTTGTTTGTTTTATCATAATTTGTTTACTCTCAGACATTAGCAATCTCATTTAATAGTTTGTATTTTCTTTCCCTTTTTTTATTGTTTTTCTTTTTTCTTCCTTTATCGTTTGACTCAATAAACTTTCATTTTTGCTGTTTTCCATTTGCTTCGACTGGTATTTGAAATGTTTTCCAGTTACTGGGTTATTAAAGATAACAATTCAAGCAAAAAGAAAAAATAGCAAAAGGAAAATGTAGCAGAAGAAAAAGAAAATAGAGAAGCAAAAAGCATTATATAATATTTTGTTACAATTTATTTTTATGGCATTATTATGCCAATGATTTGTAAGCACTTTAGATATGAAAACCGTCATGAGGGCATTAAATATTGGCTCGCCAAGAATTTTTCCGTTCGTTCGTGCGTATTTATTAAAAAAGAAAATCTGAAAATTTTATAGTGAAAAATTAATAATTTAGAAATTTAATTTATTATTAAATCTAAAAAAAAATTCTTTTCAATTTATTGAAAATAAATGTTTTTATAGAGTTAAGAGTTTTTTTTTTAAAGAAAAAAAAAATAAGAAAATTAGCTTGATACAAAATTATGTTTTATTATACTGAGAGAATTTAATTAATATATGTCCCGAATTTTGTAATTATTCCATAGAAAAATTTATTATTTTTTTAATGACATGTTTCACTAGACTAATAAAATATTTCATTAATTCCATAATTCATTTAATGAAATGATTTCATTAATACATTTAAAATATTTTATTAATTCATAATTTGTAAAATATTTTTTGAGTCAATGAAATAAGTTGAATAAAATCATTTCATTAAATTTTATATCACATTTTTCGTTCAGTGCGGCCTTGAAGTAGAAAATTTTTAAATGCTACAATCTAGAAATGGCTGCAATATGAGATTGAAATAGTTAGTCAAGCCATATAATGCTCAACAATGACAGTTCAAGAGCCTCTTATATGATACCAACAAGCGTTAATTGCACAATATATCTTACTAATGCTGGTTTTCCACTATAATACCAAGTAAAACGACTTGTCAAAAATAGAAATAAAATGAAAAAGTAGAATAGTGTGAAAACAATACATCAAAAAATACGGACAGAAACTTGACAGTCGTATGGCTTTCATCATTTTTAGAAAAATTTCTAAACCTCTATACTTTTCATTGTATCAGGGCTGCATTTTTACATCCGAACACAGAAATACCAAAAGCAGCAAATCTAATGAAAAATCTGTACGATTTTTCGACAGCCGTATCAAATACCATTTCATTTTGTTGTTTCAAAATCTATTAAAAATCTTAAAGCTTGTATTATAGTGTAAAACGAGCATAAATAGTTGCAGTGCGGTTATATTTCATGTCTGTAAACCTAACAGAACTACTATGTGTTTTTCTTTTTTTAGCATTAACAGTTGGAGTTGTAGTATTATAGTCTATGAGTCAAACACTCTGCACTTGTAGATTCCATATATTTAATAATTTTTCTGTGAGAAAACAACTTCGGTTGTGAGAACTTAATTTGTCATTAGAAAAAAAATTATCTCTTATAGTTCACACCTACATTTTGGATTGTATTATCGAATTTCGATTTTTGCAAATAAAAAATTTTATCATAAATAATATGATAATTATATGCTTGATCTAAGACGTTACGCATAATATTGCTAAAAATAACTAGAAACATGTTGATCGTGATCATAATAATGTTTAAATGCTTCAAATTAATAATAATTTTTTTCTGAAGAACACACTATGTTTGCGGTGACCATATTCAACCATCTTTTTTCTTTGCGTGCAGTAGTCAGTAAAGTCATTGCTGCCGAAGAAATAAGCAATATTAAGAGTTTTACATGGAAAGTGAAAAAAGCTTTTGATTTCCTTTTAACTTTTTCTTAAATTCATCTGATGTGTATCGATTCGCAACCATTTAATATTTGAGAAAAACAATAATTAAAAAAATAAAAACAATTAATTTGCTGAAATTATACATTGAAATAGTGTCAGCAAATCTTTTTTAGGTTAACCCTTTGAGAAAGTGTATAAAAGACTGCTTACCAACTTAATGCTTAACAAGATTATAAATTATTAGTTATAAATTTAAAAACAAAAAATAGAAAATAATAAATTTATTTTAGTAGTTTAAGGTTAGAATGAGGACTTGCCAAAATAGACCTATTGTGACATAATTTAAGGTTAATTGTTCCTCTCTTTTACAGCTAATGAAAGTTCCATGGGCCATCTTCCTCGTTGCAATTTAGTGAAGACATTATCAAGTGAATATGCTTATGTCAAAAAATACAGCTTAAGTACTAATGCTGGTATTTGGGTACTAATGGCAAGTGTACTAATCTGTACTGCCTGCTGCTCGAAGACTCGATTCTTGCCTAAGCCCTGAGTGCTTGGCTGTACAAAAGATTTTTTGGGTCGTAATACATATGGCATATGGCCTTAAAAAACTTGTTTTTCAAGTACATACTAGCAGTGGTTGATTGCTTTTGTAAAATTTCAACTACTTGAATTTTTAATTAGAATAAAAATATGTGAAAATATTTTAAGCACAAACTGGCATGTTATTAAATTAATCACTTTTATCATGAATAATTTTTCTCTCGTAGTTTTTTCCCATTTCACATATTTGCAATTATGAATAACTCCCATGAAAAATAATTCAATTGACATTGACAACATTAAAAAATGTTTACTTCAAGAAATTTTCTCTTTTCGTAAATAATTTTTTCCCTGATATTTGTTTTCTTTCTGGGCTACAATTTTAATGTGGGTACCAACAATACATCCCACGACAGCAGGTATTCCAAGTTTACGATCAAGCGAATCATGAATATTCCCCAGTTATTTTTTTTTTTAAAGGAAAATGTTGGTTTGTGGAAAAAAATATCATAAATACTTATTTTAAAAACGGCAAAAATTTTATTAATGTTTTTTAAATCTAATAAAAAAATTAGTTCAAAGCAACTTTATTTATTAAATTTGGCACACCAAGGGGCTATGTGAATAGCGCAAACGTAGGCCCTTATTTTCTTGCTCCCGTAATAACAATACTGCTGCCATTTCAAACATTATTTTACTGAATTTTTTTCTTTTGATTTAAAAATGTTTTTCACACTCAGCAATAATCATTGTGAGCTGACAACTTATAAAAATTTCATGGGAAATTCACGATAGCATATTGCACTTCGAGGGAAATAAAAATCTCATAATGAAAAATATTTCACATGTTATTACCGATATGGGTGAATGTCTCTCAACTCCTTGCATAGCAAATTCCAGTTATACTCGTATGCTGTTTCTGCAACACAAGTGATAAACTCTTCTAAATAGTTTGCACAAAAAAAAACAGTTTTTTTCATAATTTCATTTTATAGATTTTACAAACAACCCTCGTGATTATGCACATAAAGTTGTTATTTCACTGCCTTTAATTAAAAATAAATCGAATGTTGAATTTTAAATACATTTGTTGCTTGTATTTTATATGATTTATATAAAAACAATTGTTGCTAGCGGGTTGATTGTGCTTCATCAGCATTTTAAATAAAATGTGGTAAACAAACTTTGTTAAAATTTTATGAAAAATTAAATAAACACAAAAGAAAAATGAAACAAAAAATTTTTCATTTCTTATTGTTGTTTTATTGTAACATCAAAATAATACTTTTAACATTATTGGAAAATTTACCTTCAAATATGAGGAAACTATAAATTCATTTGAAATTCATTCAATATAAAGAAAATTTAAGTCAAGTTTATTGTGTTCATATAACAAGAACTGTTAGACAAAAAGTCTTTTTTTATTATGATTTTTTTTTTTAGAGGTTAAGCGTGAGTTCTAACTGTGGGACCTGTCTGCGCTGTCGTCAGTAACAGTCGGCAGGCAGGTAGCTTGTATATATTTTATTTTCACTTTCTTTTTTCCTACTGCTTTTTCTCTTTGATGTCTTACTATCGTGTTTTCTATTCTATTGGCTTTCCTGTTCTTCGTGGGCCTTCTTCTATCTTTTCCCTGAGGACAACCTATTAAATCCAACTAACATGTTTATTTTGGAACTTGTAACTTGCTGATTACACCAAAAACAAAATTTTATTTATTTATTTATAATTTATTTAATCACTAGAATAAATTCTAAGACTAAATATAAATGAGGAGCGCTAGCTGCATATACTAAATAAATCTGTGTTAATAAAAAAAAGTTCCTTAATTAGACATAGGTAAAAATTGACTTTTCATGTTGCACCACGCAGTTCCTACCTGCAATCCAAGAATCCTTACTAATCTCGTAATGGTTATAAGACTAATCTTGCCTAGATCGTCTAGAAGGCAATGTCCTACTACCTAAGCAGCTCATTCTGCGTCTTGCCACCGCTGGGCTCTAGCAGAGAATATGTTCCGACGTTTCCTGTCAATCCCGACAGATTTAACTCATGTGATAGTTAAGTCTACAATGGCCCGTAAGTAGCTCAGCGTAGAGTTTAATGTAATTTCTGTCGTAATTAACGTAATAACGTTATTATTGTGGTTCAGGGATTGTGGGGCTTTGTAATATACAATTACCGAGATGACAACGAAAACATTAAGAAAGAAAGTCAAAGATAAAAAGGCAAATAGTGAAATATAATGCTGTCAGCATTTAAATTTCAAAAAAGCATTAACGGAGATACTTTTGCATAAATTCAGTATCACAGAGAAGGCAAACACAAGCATTAATTTTAAAAATATCACGTAGAAAACTTTAAAAAGCATAGATACTTCAGTGCCATGTTATAGGCAGACTTAAAATAAATATCCAAAATGTGTAGGTTTTCTAAAGTCTTAGTCCTGCAAAATGGTTAATTAAGAACTTACCAAGCGAGATCTTTCGATATTGCCACAGAAATAAATACTTCGGCTGAACCCAAATTTTAAAGCAGCTTTTTTCAAAGCAATAACTACTAACCTTAGAACATCACCCTTCGTCAAAATGACGACGCCCGATCTTATTTTTGAATTAAAACCTGTTTTTTCTGTTTTTTTGATATCATTTTTCGTATAGCGTTAGTCCCTAGCAAGCTGTTGGTGGACAAAGACGTGCAGCGAACTGCGCGCATTGTAAGTGTTTTTTTATATGAATTTCTTTATTTATTGATTAAAAAATAATTAAATATGAATAATAAATTTATTTTGGTATATATTTTCGCTCACGACGTATTTTATAGTTTCTTGAAATAGGTCGTAGTCAAAATGACGAAGGATGACATTAGTGTACAAAAAATAAGGATGATATTCCAGGGCTAAGAAGTTTCTTTTTTAAAATAATTTTTTTTTGTTAAAAATATAAAAGAATTAAATATTAGTTTTTAGTTTAAATGTAATTAAAATAATAGAAAATACCTCAAAAAATTTCATACTATTGTACAAAGAAAATATATTATAGCGCAGGTATGCTTTTAGTTACTTTAAAAATTACTTACATGGCTTCGACGAAAAACCTCAAAAATAAAGTTTAAAAAAGTACGTATGTATGTTTCTCCAATCACATAAATAAATGCATATTTTCATTAATTTTCTCTTTTATTACTCGTATGATTGTACGCATTAAAGTGAGTACAAGGTTTGTTCAAAGTTTAAAATATTTTTGAAAACCACATGAGCACAAAAGCAAAACACTACAAAGAAGAAAAGGGATTTAAAATATCAAAACCAAACAAACTGGCAAACAACAATACTTACTTGGCTGGCATGCTTATTCAAATACGCAGCAACTCGTCTAAATATTGGTTTGAGAAGCACATAAACCGAGAAACAAATAAATGTAGCATTAAAGCAGCTTTTATGCTGATTTCGTAATTTTAGATTTAAACACATCACTCATACTTATTGTTTGATAACTAGACGATATAAGATACGAGAGTATTGATAAACATACTGTGTGTTCATGTTTTATAGACTAAGGACTAACGTTAGTTAAACTTGGATTATAATTTAAAATATTTCCGAACTTATTTTAAAAAAAGCTGGTTATTTAGTTCTAGCATTTAAATTGCTGCTAAAAAAATATCAAAAGTCTGAGCAAGCTTGCTAACGTGTTTAATTTTAGTATGCTGGTAGTCTGTCAATTTTTGAATTTCAAAAAGTACCACAAACAAGAACATAAGTCTAGATATCATGTGCTAAATTTTGTAAACAGAGATATAACTTCCTGTGAAGGCTTAACATTATTTTATATTATTCTTAGAAATAGATAGCTGTTGCCACATTATAGGAAGATTAAAAATATTCCGCATTTATTTAAGGAGATAAAGAAACAAAAATGGCTTTGCTTCTGTACCTTTATTTACAACGTTATTAGCACAGCGCTTTTAACAATGTTTTAAGTGCTTTTTAAAATTTTCGAAAGCTAAATTTGTAAAGCTACTACTATTTTTTGCTGATGCTATTATCGCACGGCGACCTTTAAAGATTTATTGTGCAGTTGCTGATACTAAGTTCGTTTCTAAATTATTTTCTTTAAAGCTTTTTTGAAATACAAAAGTTGACAGCACTGTAACATTAGCTATAAAAGCATTTCTGAGCTTAAGCCTAAATGACTTTAAGCTCTACATTCAATGGTATATAAGAGGGTTAAAAAAAATTTTTTTGGACAAAATGAGTTATAAAAATTGTTATGAAAACATTTATTAGAAACAGAATTAGCTACCTAGGCAGTGGGATGCGAAATGAAGCTAAAGTGCAGATAAGAACGATTACGAATTCTTTTATGTGGGCATTGAGCTGCACAATAGATTTTTCAGGTGGCGGTGTTATTGTGGCCCCTAAATAAAAAAAAAACATTTAATTACTTTAATAGAAAAGTGTATTGGTATTACAATTTGTTTCATAAAAAAATTGAATTTAGTTCTACTTAATTGTTAGAAGTTTTAAGAAGCTGGTTAAAAGCTTGACTTAAAAAATGTAATCTTTGTGAACTTTTTCTTAGTATTTCTATTTACTTTTGTGCTATATTTGCGTATTAACTATTATACTTAAATATTTTCGAAATAAAATTCTTCTTAATCCTTATATGCACCACAAAAACAATACATATGTAGTACTTTTATATACGTAGATGTTCATATTTAATCTCTTTCTTCTAATTTAAGCCAAAAATTTCTACAAAAGACGTATATACGAGTGTGTGTGTGTATGTTTGTACTTCAATAAATACATGGTTTCCATGCCTTTGGAAACGCTACTTTAGTTAAAAGCATTTTTATATCTATTTTTACTTAAAACTTTTATGTACAATTTTATTTCCCAGTTGGCAAATATCTTAAGCTTGAACAGATTATAATTCAAAATAATTAAATTAAATAATTAATGAATTATAAAGAATACATCCAGCCATATCAGGCGTTTCGATTGTAATATAAAATTAAAGTAAACATGTGACACTTAATTTTCAATCCTTTCTCTAACAGAAAATCTAAGACGGTTATTTGTACTCGTATAAAAAAATTGTTTTTTGATTTTTTTGCTATTATCTTTTTGGCAACACTAGTTTTGACAGCTCACGCACGTTTTGTATCTTGTGTCACTGTCAAACATCTTCAGTTTGGTCTATAATTTAATCATGAATCGTCTTACAAACGAACAACGCTTGCAAATTATTGAATTTTATTACCAAAATGCGTGCTCTGTTAAGAAAGTTCATCGCGCGCTTCTTCCATTTTATGGTCAGTTTAATCGACCTACTGAGGCTTCTATTCGGGCTATTGTAACAAAATTTCGCACCAAATTTACATTGTTGGACATTAAACCACCAACACGCTCACGTAGAGTGCGAACTGAAGAAAATATCGCAGCCGTATCGGCCAGTGTTGGTGATGACCGTGAATTATCGATTCGGCGCCGTTCGCAGCAATTGGGCCTCTGTTACTCCACTACGTGGAAAATTTTGCGGAAGGATTTGGGTGTGAAGCCTTATAAGATACAACTGGTGCAAGAATTGAAGCCAAACGACCTACCACAACGCCAAATTTTTGGTGAATGGGCTCTTGAAAAGTTAGATGAAGATCCACTTTTTTATCGAAGAATTGTGTTCAGCGACGAGGCTCATTTCTGGTTGAATGGATACGTGAACAAGCAAAACTGCCGTATTTGGAGTGAAGAGCAGCCAGAAGCATTGCAAGAGCTACCAATGCATCCACAAAAAACAACCGTTTGGTGCGGATTATGGGCTGGCGGCATCATTGGGCCGTATTTCTTCAAAGATGATGCGAATCACAACGTTACTGTGAATGGTGAGCGCTACCGTGCGATGATAACAAACTTTTTTTTGCCCAAAATGGAAGAGCTTGACTTGCATGACATGTGGTTTCAACAAGACGGTGCCACATGCCACACAGCACGCGAAACAATGGACCAATTGAGAGGCGAGTTCGGTGAACAGTTTATTTCACGCTTGGGACCAGTCAATTGGCCGCCCAGATCGTGCGATTTAACGCCTCTAGACTATTTTTTGTGGGGCTATGTTAAGGCTAATGTCTATAGGGACAAGCCCGCTTCGATTGACGCACTGGAAGCCAACATTGCCAACATTATTCGTGAGATACCGGCCGAAATGTTGGAAAGAGTATGCCAAAATTGGACTAAGCGGATGGACCATTTGAGGCGCAGCCGCGGCCAACATTTGCATGAAATAATCTTCAAACATTAAATTATATCGACCCAACTATCGATCCAAATAAATATTTCATGCATTTTTCTGAATTTTATGTGTTTTTTTTTTTTAAATTTCCGATAGTTCTTATAAAATCACCTTTTACAAGGTGGGCTAAAAGAAATCGTTCTATTGGAAGATGCTTTTATTTTTGCAAATGGCGGAGAATGTCAAATCTGTTTTGACATTTGCGAACTATAGAGATGTAGAATACAAACGACAACAGTGGACGCTGCACGCCATGTTAACCGAGTTTTTTCTTCCGGAATTGAACGAATTAGGACTGGAGGATATGTGGCTCCAACAGGACGGAGCAACGGCACACATTTCATTTTCATTTAGAAAAAAAATGAGAGCCAAACAACATCGGATGGCTTCTTTTGGCCCACTTTGTATTAATTTCAACTGTTCTGCATATTGAGATGTGTGGAAATATGAAGTTGGAAAAATACTTGGCTTTTTGTATAGGACAATGAATAACCTGGGATCTAACCACCGCATTCGAAGGCGAGTAAATGATCGTTTATCGAATAATATACGATATTTATTATTTGATATTATAAATTAATTCTAAGATTAAAAATTTTTTAACGAGCACGGGTGACTTTGACCATTTGCTGATAGTGTTTTTACACTACAGCACATCTTAGAGGAATACGTGGAAAATGTTGAAAATGAAAAAAAGTTGTTTACACTCTCAACATCTACCATCAACTAAACTGTTGAAAAATAAAAGAAAAAAAGGCGCATAATTTTTGAAAACAAAAAATATAAGAAAGTGAATTTAGAAATCACTCATAATTGGACTAAGTGTTGCTTTGCAAAATCAAATCCATTTGGCTTAAACATTTTAATTTTTATTTTGTTTAATATGTGCAAATACTTAATAATAAATATTACTTTGTCAGTGATGCCAATAAGAACGAAAATATTGCCATTTTTCTAGTCATGGCACGAAAATTATTAAAAGATGTTGAGTGAAACAAAATTGAGATAAGAACATCTTGTAAAGATGTTGATTTTTTCTACATGAATTTTATATGGGAAGATGTTGTCATCTCGCCGAATAGATGGTAGATGTTAAATGTGCTCTAGTGTAAAACCAGTATAACACGGTCTAGGCTCGAATCGTATTTTTTGTTCATATTGTAATAGATTTATACACACACAAATGTTTGCCAAATGCAAAAAGTAAAAAGTATAGCAAGCATTTAGGCTGAAATTTTGTACGATGAAAATTAAAAGGTTCCCTTTAATATTATTTTATTTAGTAATATATGTGTGTATGTATGTAAATATAAACTTATAGCCTAAAAATAAAGAAAAATAGCATTTTTCAAAATATTAATTTGTTTTGTTTTCGATAGCTACTGTGCTATCGAATGATGTTTACTAAGATTGCACTCAATGAAAGACTCGTTATCGCAAGGCATCGTCTCAAATTACGATACATTTTACTGGATATCAAGTGCTATGATACAAAAATGAGAAATTTCGATCAATTTTACTCTACAACGAATGCGTTGAATGCCCTCGCAGTATGTGAAATAAATACATTTTATTTTTCAACAAGAGGGTTCAACGATTACGATCTATATTTTTTCCTACAGCCAAAGCTCATTTAAACTTTGAAGTTTGACAATAATACAAGTTATTTTCTGATAAATACAAATCAATTCATATTGTCATCAGTTTTATTGAAAAATTTGTCATAATGAATATGTGAAATCTATATACTTTGATAACCCAAAGTGTGGCCAATTGGGCTATAACGCAAACACTAAAATTTTTTTATCGGAAAACATACTCATACCCACTTTTGTAAATACTCGTACAAACAAGCACTCATACACAATCGCACAGAATCGTACACTTAGTTCATAATTACTTTAAGCACAATTTCTTTTATAGATTTTGCTTATATGGTAGTTTTACTCACACATACACCAGCCCTGATGCAAACTCATACACACTCATACATTTATGAACATTTTTTTTTTTTATTTTTTTTCAACACATTCTCAAATACAACAAAACAGACTAAAATTTGTATAGACAAGAATTTAATTAACTTTAATTTATTTTTCTTTTTACAAATAAACATTATTTTTATGTTGTTGTTGCTCTTTTTGTTTGGTTCTTTTTGCACAAAACATTTTTTATGTTAAAAACGAAAGATTCAAAATAAAACAAAACTAAAAATAACTAAAATAAAATTGCAAATACAAACATGAAAACAATTGTCTAGCGAATCTAAAAGAGAACATAAAGGAGCAAACACGACTTTGTGTCTGCGAATTTTGTTCCCTCTTGTATTGGAAAAAAACTAAAAATTTTGTTTGTTGGCAAAGTTTTAAATTAAAACAAAAATAAAAAATTTTTTACTATTATTTTTATAAATAAATAATAAAACAAAATGGTAGACCAGAGGCTCTGAGAGCTTGTTGTTTGATAAAATTCAGCCAAGGAATAATTTAACTCTGATAGTTTTAAAAATGACCTTTCAAACGTTAAGAAAACAACAAGATTTTTTTTATTATATAATGAGTTCTCTAAGTTTCTGCTTGAATTATTTTTTTTTAAAGAGTAGGTTTCAAACAAGCATTAGCAAAAACTAAGCAAAAATTTGTTCAGTGTTTTTAAATATTTAACTAAACAAAAAGATTTTCGCTTTAAAGGACATCTTTTTGTAGATGATACAATACAGATAGACAATAAAGTTTATTTTAATGCTTATTCATTATACGGAAAAAATAAATTCTGTTGTGAGAACTAACACCCATGTTCTGAAAAACACAAAACACTTAACTTTAGCGACTACGATTTGAAATCGCAAATTAGGTGTTCTGCAAAACGCAAAACATTTAACTTTGTCATTTTCAAACCGCAAGTAGAGTTTAAGATAAAATAAAATGTTTCACAATTCAAATTAAATATGTTTTATTTTTATTTCGACCAAAGTTGGAAAGAAAAATGGATATTTTCCATAAAAAATATGGCTTTAAAAAATTTACTTTGATTTTGTCAATTGTTTACTTAGAAGCCGCCGTTTTCCCATCACATTCTATGACAAAAACGTAAGCAAAACGCGCGGTTTCCAGAAAATGATTTGCCGTTTACCAAAACGGTTTTCGTTGTTTTTTCAGTGTAGTTTGTTTTGAAAAAGTACATGTTTAGTTAAAAATTAAAATTTTATTTTTCTTTTTTAAAGCTTTTCTATAGCCTAAAAAGAATATATTGAAAAGCCTAATGGCAGGTAATTTAATTTACAAAAAGCTTTTGTGTCCTTAGTTGCTTTTCACAGTTTAATATATTTTTAAATAAGTTGCTTCTGTGATTGTTCTCATTTTCAATAACTTAAAATATTTTCAATCTGCCAGAGAACTCAGCCTTTAGGGAATTTAAATTAGTTTATGTACCCGTATTAGTAGCACTGAAGATTTCTAATTTGCTGAATTATCTCTGGGAAAAACGTGACACACAGATTTAAAAAAAATAGTTTTTTATATTATTGTAGTAAAAAAGGGACACACTTTAGCTTGTGTTTCTGTTACATAGATTAGAAAGAATATGTATAAAAAAATGATTAAATCATAAGTGTGAAAAAGTCTTAGGATTCTTGTTTTTGTAACTTTAATTTGGTATTGAAATGCTAATCCAAAGATGCCTCTCCTGCTCTCACCTCTCCTTCGTATTCTGCTTCCTAAGATGAATATACAAATATAATGAAGACAAAGGATGATATCGACTGTAAAGTCAATATTCTTAACTCGATGTACTACAACTGTATTTCATTTAAATATTAACATTTATGACGTATTTACTTGTATTAGGCATCATAAGATTTATCAATTACATATTTATTACTTAAATTACATGAACAAAGCACTTGTTACTGTTTTCAGGCACATACTTCTTTGCAGAACTGATTTCTATTATTGAAGGAATTAAATGAGTGAAGTAATGAAACTTTACTAATAAACACAATTTTCATTACCATGGCCGAACATGAGTATTCGTGACTTATTGATTATTGTTAAATTCGTCTAATATACCCTTCACTTTATTAGCCAAATATTCAAACTTTTCACTTTACAAATTCAAAAAAATAAAAATAAATTATTTATATACACTAGACGTTTTCATAAAAAAGGTCAAATAAACTTACAAATAAAAAACAGAAAAAAGAAATGACAAATATTTATAAATATAACTTTCTTGGAATGCCTATTTTATATTAATCCTAAATTAAATAATTATTTTCAGCTCAAAGAACTAAAATTAACTAATTCTAAATAAAAAAAATCATTTCTGAGAATTTTATTTTAAAAGCAAAAAATAAAATGTCTTCTGGCACTCAATTTTTAAATTACTAAAAAAAAATCCTAAGAAGGATATTAAATAGGAATGCAAAGTATATTTTATTTAATTTAATTTTGCAAACATTTGTAAAAATGTTTAAGACAAACGTATTTTATTAACGTCAAAAATCAAAGAAATTATCTTTCGTAATGCTATTAAGTATCGCCTGCTTTATAGTCAAAGCATTTAAAAGCCATACATAGATACACACTTTTTTATAAGATCAACTAATTGTTTTCGTATTTGTGTGTACAAATATTATGCACATGTACAGCTTAAAAATGTCCACTAGAAAACAAAGTAAATTAATGAAATCTAAAATTTGGTTTTTTTTTTATTTTTTCTCTGTCATTTGGGGACCGATTATTTACATTTTTTTGCACAGATATTATGCCTATTATTTCTGATGAAACTGCTCAGATAATGGCAAAAAGAGCACTCCAGAGCTCATAGCTCAGCCATTTATGCACTGATTGGGCTGAATGTAAATAGTAACCTTCCAACAAATTGGCATACTAAACTTTTCTGTAGGTTTTCTAAGGACTTCAGAAAGCTGATTTCAACATCCACACGGACAGAAAAAAAAACTGACGGGCAGACAAACATCGCTAAATCGACTCCGCTTTCTATAATTATCCAGAATATATACACAGGGTGGGCCAAAAGAAACCAAGGGGTGTAAAAGTTTAATAACTTTTTTGTTTATTAATTTTTTTTTTAATTTTTTCTTTCAGATTATATAGACAACACTTGGAGAATTTATAATGGAGAGGTTCACAACTGAACAGAGAACCAGACCAATAGAATTTTATTATTTAAACCAGAGATCAATTATTTTAACGCAAAGAGCATATCGTCGACATTTTAACGTCAGAATTTCGCCCTCTGAAGCGATGATTCGTTGCTTAGTTAATCGTCATCACCAACATGGCAGCGTAAGAGATTTGCCTCGAACCGGTAGACCACGTTTAAGTCGCACTGCGGAAAATATTGAACGAGTACAGCAAAGTGTTAACGAAGCACCAGAAACATCTGGCAGAAGGCGTTCTGCTCAGCTAGAAATGTCTCGTACGTCACTACGGCGCATTTTCAAAAAAGATTTACAGTTATACCCATATAAGGTGCAATTGGTCCAAGAATTAAAACCCGCAGATCATCGGCAACGTCTAAATTTTGCAGTTAAATTTCAAGAGTTGATTATGAGTGATGAAGCTCATTTTCATTTGAATGGCTTTGTTAACAAGCAGAACTGTAGGTTCTGGGGTTCTCAAAATCCAAGAGCCATTCATCAACGCCAATTGCACCCCATCAGGTGTACAGTATGGTGTGGGATCACATCTGAAAATGTCATTGGGCCCTACTTCTTCGAGAATGAAGATGGAAGTGCTGTAACCGTAAATGGAGAGCGGTATCGTTTTATGATAGAAAATTTTTTACGTCCTGCTCTTGAAAACAGACCTGGTATGTGGTTTCAGCAGGACGGAGCCACTGCCCATACTGCCCGAGACACAATGGCACTTTTAAGTCAAATTTTTGGAGAGCGAATAATTTCTCGAAATTCGGAAATTATTTGGCCAGACTATTTTCTTTGGGGTTTTTTGAAGGAGCGAGTGTGTGTGAACAAGCCAGAGACAATCCTTGAACTCAAGGCAAACATTGTTGCAGAAATTCGAACGCTATAGCCACAAGTTTTGAAAGATGTTATGGAAAATGCTCTAAAAAGAGCCCATTAGTGCGAAGCTGAAAACGGTGGTCATTTAAGAGACATCATTTTTCATACTTAGTGTAAAAAAATTTCCATTTTGTATATTATATAATCTGAAAGAAAAAATAAAAAAAAGTTAATAAACAAAAAAGTTATTAAACTTTTACACCCCTTGGTTTCTTTTGGCCCACCCTGTACTTTAGAGGATGTCTTATGTACGCTGTAGAAATTACACACATAATGACAAACTGACATATGCCCTTTTCACTTTTTGTGTTAGCAAAACTAAAATAAAAATCATATCTTAAGAGATATTTAATTATTGGATATTAAAAAAGGTAGTTTAGTCAAAATTCTTAAAGAGTTTAATTCACAAGAATTATTAAGTAAATTTAATTGAAAAAAATTGATAAATTTAATTTTGTACTGACATTATTGGATAATCTGAATCCAAATTGTAGCATTCGATATCAAATGAAATCGATTGAAAAATTTTTTGTAAATTGTAAATTGGTAGAATTATACAGGTGGCCGCATCGGCGAATTCGATCATCAGCTGTTGTATTCCAAATTATCAAAATTTATTTAAATATACAATTTTAAGTGCATAAGTTATTATTTTTAAAAAATTATTTTTTTTTTACCATTTCATAAAAACGTTTAGCTTATTAAGGTTCGGTATTGTAAAATAAAACACACTAGAAGGTCAGTTTCTCAGCACTTATTTTAGACACACATCTTTATTATAACCGTCTCAAAGACACTTTATTTGTTACACATCTTGTTTATTATTTAACGTCTCTACTGACCATATCTGGCAATATCAGCATTGTAAAAGTAGCAGCTAAGCCTAGAACCTTCTACTCACCAACCAGAAGTTAACGATCATTCTTAATATAGCTAATTAAAAAACACTTGAAACTAATACGTAGCCCGTACACTAATACAGATATAAACACTGCACACTTTATAACTCATACACAATCATTGCATACACAAATTGTACGTATTAGCTTCAACAACAAATTGTTATATAAATAGAGTTTCTTATAAAAACTAGTAACAGTGGGACAACAGCATGATTTTTTCGTAACAATATATTTTAAAAAAATATCTATACATTAATGTTATAAAGGGTGTTTCTTATAGACGTATAGAACTTTACATTGCAATAAAACAACGATTGATTATTCGATTGATATGAATTTTATTTATCCGAAAGATAATCTTGTGGCATTACATTTTAAATATGATTTCTGGCATATGACCACCACGGCTGGCTCGGATGTAGTCCAATCTGGACGTCCAATTTGGACGTCCAATTTTTGTTGACTTTTTCCAACATTTGTGACCGTATATCGGCAATAACACGGCGAATGTTGTCTTCCAAATGGTCAAGCGTTTGTGGCTTATCCGCATAGACCCATGACTTTACATAGCATCACAGAAAGTAGTCTAGCGGTATTAAGTCACAAGATCTTGGAGACCAATTCACAGGTCCAAAACGTGAAATTAGTCGGTCACCAAACGTGTCTTTCTTGTTGGAACCACAGCTCCTGAACATCATGGTTCAACTCAGGAATGAAAAAGTTAGTAATCATGGCTCTATACCGATCACCATTGACTGTAACGTTCTGGCCATCACCGTTTTTGAAGAAGTACGGACCAATGATTCCACCAGCCTATAAAGCGCACCAAACAGCCAGTTTTTCTGGATGTAACGGGTTTCAACATACACTTGAGGATTAGCTTCACTCCAAATGCTGCAGTTTTGTTTGAAAATCGGGATACGTATTCCGCACAGAACCATTATTTTTGAAATAAAATTGCACTATTTGCAAGCGTTGTTCAGGCGTGAGTCTATTCATGGTGAATTGCCAAACCAAACTGAGAATACATCACTTGACAGCTGTTAAATCGGTCGCCATCTTGAATAGTAATGCCAACTTAAAGTTCTATACGTCTATGAAAAACACCCTATATTTATTAGCCTGAATCTATCTCAAAAAAATTTTCAAATGAATGTGTTACTTTATATCTTTAAAAAATCATTATTAGGTTTTTTTTTATTATATTTATTTAGTTTTCAATTGGAAATTTTAACAAAACAGTTTATAGTCTTTTATAACAACATATTGATTCTTCGTAGAAAATAATAGTAGAAAACACCATAGAAGATTAACCAAAAGCCAAATCTGTTGAGTCATTTAATCCCAGGCTATTACACTACACTGAAGTGCAAAAGAAAATTCAAATTCTTTAATTGGATTTTCAAAAAGATTTATTGTACGAAGATTTATCAATGGCTTCTTTGGCATTTTACTGAATTTTCTAAGCGAAAGTGAGTTGCGTTATACATAATTCAAAGAAAATAAATTAACTTTTATTATGATTAATGTGCAAAGCTGTAAACCCTTACGTATTTTATGAACATATAAAAATCAAGTATTTCTGCAAAGCTTCACAAGCAATCAATGGCACTTAATTGTATATCTTGCGATTAATTTAATTGGTGCATTGGCAAATGAAATATAAAAAATAAAATATCATAATTTAAAAGAAAAATATAAAATTGTTTAAAATTAAATAGATTAAATGTATTCTATACTCTAATACCACAAGGTTACTAATGCAAGGCAACTGAAAACAATTTAAATTATAATTACGCTAGTAGATATCAAATTTGCACTTCATAGTTCCTTTTACTGCACAGTTATACAGTATTAGAAATATGTATTACCATATACCTTCGCTTACCTTTCTCTGTCTCTGCAAGTACCGGTTTACGCATGTAGAAATTTTTGTTAAAGTGAAGTAGTTTCGATTAAATCAAAAGTCTTGAAACATACGAGGGTATATGATTGTAAAAAGAAATGGAAGATTTTTGTCTTTTTTTATTTTTAATATATTTTTTTATTAAAAAATTTTTAAATTTTGCTTAAAATAAAATTTTTATCACAACTTCTTCGATATATTTAAAACTTGAGAGCCAAGTTAACAATAATGGAATTTTTATTTCAAAATTTTGTTTTAATACACATATTAAAGACCATTTCAAGTAAAAGTGTCATGTTACTTACTACATTTAGCGCTTATCGTTATATCCCGAATATTAGAGCCGATTTGAAAAAAAAAAAAATAAACCAAATTTGCAATCAGCTCATCGAAATATTTTAGAAACTGCTTTCAGTTGCTCTGGTTCAAACCGTGTTTACTTGTGCAATCATTAACATAATATTTGAAGCTTTGTAACGTATGAGTAATAATTAATTATTCAAAGAAAAAATAACGTATACGTTGTAGTAACTTTGTTAATGCAAGTACTTGCACGCATTTGAATGGAGATAAATTAATAACTTTATTGTCTTAAGGGTCACATATCACACCACTAGAGCGTTATGAAATAAATTTATGAATCACATGTGACTCATTTTTCTATACAATTTAGACAGGGCTTTTTTACTATAACAATTAAATCTATTTTAAGCAAAATTATTTTTGAGTTCCTAAGTCACATATGGATCACAAAATAAAATAGCGAAAATAAGGTAATAAATAAAAAACCAGTGGGCGTGGAAAATTAACAAAGTGGGGACAGGGAAGTTGTTAAGTTATGTAAAGAAAATACTGGTGGCAAATTATGGGGTTCGATATCGATCTAAATTTCAATATATTTTAAATTGAAACTTTCTTCAATATCGAATACTGTCTGTTCTGGAAAAGAGCCGTAACTTTAACTAAAATCTTAAATTTTTGATTTATAAAAATATATTTTTATCATTTCTATTTAACTTGTTAAACTAAGAATCAATAACTACGTCGATAAATATTAGTGAACTGATATGGAAGTGGATTCAAAAACAACGTTAGCCGAATCGGCTGGTTTTGGATATAACAAAGACTGACTTTTTCCTTTAACGTTTGCTTTAATCATTTTTATTATTAGTAACCTATTTTTTATTGGAATATGTATGTTTTTCGAACACAACTCCTTGCTTTAATAAACTGTTTTATCTTGATAATATTTTTTTTTAAATTTTATTCACTATTAAATGCAATAGTTTTTGTTTTCTTTATTATCCTTAAAATTTATTTTTTTTTTATTAATTTATATAAACGAATTTATTTATATACTTTTCCACAACTAAATATTTTTTTTCTTTTTAGTTCAAATCAATTATTTATAACTTTTTATTTAAGGAAAAAAATCCTATTTCATTTACCTATTACCAATATTTGTTTTAAATAAGCTGAGAATATTTACCTATCAAATAAATATATTTGAATGCAGTAAAACTACACATCATCAAAAATTTGTTACTAAAAAACGCGTAGAAAATCATTTATTTAGTCAAAACAAAAATACTGGCATAAACTAAAAACTGCACTTTATTAATAATGAAATAATGATTAATGGATGGCTTTGAACATTTTGCTTATAAAAGGTGATTTTATAAGAACTATCGGAAATTTAAAAAAAAACACATAAAATTCAGAAAAATGCATGAAATATTTATTTGGATCGATAGTTGGGTCGATATAATTTAATGTTTGAAGATTATTTCATGCAAATGTTGGCCGCGGCTGCGCCTCAAATGGTCCATCCGCTTAGTCCAATTTTGGCATACTCTTTCCAACATTTCGGCCGGTATCTCACGAATAATGTTGGCAATGTTGGCTTCCAGTGCGTCAATCGAAGAGGGCTTGTCCCTATAGACATTATCCTTAACATAGCCCCACAAAAAATAGTCTAGAGGCGTTAAATCGCATGATCTGGGCGGCCAATTGACTGGTCCCAAGCGTGAAATAAACTGTTCACCGAACTCGCCTCTCAATTGGTCCATTGTTTCGCGTGCTGTGTGGCATGTGGCACCGTCTTGTTGAAACCACATGTCATGCAAGTCAAGCTCTTCCATTTTGGGCAAAAAAAAGTTTGTTATCATCGCACGGTAGCGCTCACCATTCACAGTAACGTTGTGATTCGCATCATCTTTGAAGAAATACGGCCCAATGATGCCGCCAGCCCATAATCCGCACCAAACTGTTGTTTTTTGTGGATGCATTGGTAGCTCTTGCAATGCTTCTGGCTGCTCTTCACTCCAAATATGGCAGTTTTGCTTGTTCACGTATCCATTCAACCAGAAATGAGCCTCGTCGCTGAACACAATTCTTCGATAAAAAAGTGGATCTTCATCTAACTTTTCAAGAGCCCATTCACCAAAAATTTGGCGTTGTGGTAGGTCGTTTGGCTTCAATTCTTGCACCAGTTGTATCTTATAAGGCTTCACACCCAAATCCTTCCGCAAAATTTTCCACGTAGTGGAGTAACAGAGGCCCAATTGCTGCGAACGGCGCCGAATCGATAATTCACGGTCATCACCAACACTGGCCGATACGGCTGCGATATTTTCTTCAGTTCGCACTCTACGTGAGCGTGTTGGTGGTTTAATGTCCAACAATGTAAATTTGGTGCGAAATTTTGTTACAATAGCCCGAATAGAAGCCTCAGTAGGTCGATTAAACTGACCATAAAATGGAAGAAGCGCGCGATGAACTTTCTTAACAGAGCACGCATTTTGGTAATAAAATTCAATAATTTGCAAGCGTTGTTCGTTTGTAAGACGATTCATGATTAAATTATAGACCAAACTGAAGATGTTTGACAGTGACACAAGATACAAAACGTGCGTGAGCTGTCAAAACTAGTGTTGCCAAAAAGATAATAGCAAAAAAATCACTCTTTATATAAAAAACAGTTGATATTTTAACTGTCAGCCAATTGGCCAAAGGTTTTTATATTTATTTACAGAACGCTTTTAATTTTTATTTATTTATGTGATATTAAAATAATTTTTATTTACTCTAGCAGTATTTGTTTTTGTTCAATATGACGATTGTTGCATTGTAGTATAAATAACAGCAATAATAAGAATAATAGCAGTAATAAAATAGAGGACATTAAAACTGCATGGCACTATAGGCATTTAACAAAAAAAAAAAAAAAAAGAAAAAAAAATTACAAATATAAAAGTTTAAATAAACATCATAACAAATAATAGGAAGCATGCAAATACACTAATTAACTAACAAATACAAATGCTAAAGGAGGATACGAGATATTAATGAATCAAGAATAAGTTAAATTTTTTTTTAATTTTTTATTAATGTACAATCAATTCGTTTAGAAATTTTATGTAAAAAGTATTAAAAAAATTTAGTTTTTTCCATAAAAATTTTTTAGATACGTTGATAATAACATACAAAAAGGTTTTCTTTATATAGGGTATCCCACTAAGAGAGCACTTTTTTCATGGTGCAAAATGGCAGGTGGCGTCGTCTTTCCTGAAACACAGATACATGCCGTCCAGTTGAGGCCACGAGAACTGAGTTACCATATTCCTCATAGTCAACGTCCATACATGAAAATTGGTCGTTGTGGGTGAGCTTGTTCCTCATGGATAGCATAAGCATTTTCCGAGTTTGAGAATTTTCTGTATTCACAAGCCATTCAGATAGAATGCCGTTTCGTCAAAGAATATGATTTTTTTCGAAAAATTGCCATTGACTTTATTTTGTTCCATCACAATTAAAACCATTTAATAAGGCCTGATCAATATCAGCAGCAGACAGTTGGTTCTTATGGGCGCATTAGTTTCTCATATATTTAATGACAAGTTTCTGAGCCACAAGTACAACAAATATGTGTATTCATATTCATTATCCATTGAACGTATTGGCGGAGCAGATATTTTATTGCTTACTGCATTGGAAGATGTCTTCTTTACTATCCAATAAAGAATCACAGCTCTCTCAAAAAATACCTATTTTTATTTCAAAAAGAGAAACACTTTATAGATGAAAAAACTACTACACACCATTCTAAAATTGGTAGACGTAAATTCTCACTGTAATGACAATAGCGATCTATTTGTATAATGTTAAAAAAGTTAAAACTTATTATTGGTTACACAATGTAAATTAAGTTAAATAACACTGAGCAACACAAAAAAGAAAAACAAGGAACCACGGATTATTATAGAATAAGTAAAAAAAGTACACATGTATGTCCGATAGGTCCAGATGTAAACTTCCAGATCTGTACCAATATAAAGATAACGATTTAAAGTTCTTTCTTTTTTCAAAATTTAATTGTGAATCAGCGTAAGTAACCATGAGAAAACTAAATTTTAAATACGTGGAATGTTTAGAAAATTTGTGTAAAACACGACGAGCAATAATTTTCTGGACCGTTTCAACCCTCTAGCCCTGCAATTAATGTAATATTTTTTACTCCTAATTAAAAAAAAGGATAATCAAAACTTATAAAATGAAGAGTTGGAAGATTAAGATTTTCTACAAAAATATTCCTCAAATTCTACTATAAAATTTTGCTTAAATATCAGTAATAAGTCAAAACGTATTGTAAATATTTTTAAGGGATAATCCGTTGTTAATTAGGCTTCGCTGAAAAATGTTTGACAAAACTGGACTTCAGGTAGTTGTTTATAAATAAAAGAAATGTTTTGCTAACAGTCTTGTTAAACTTCATTTCCATAACACATACACGTTTTAAAATAAATTACTAAAGTTACTAAGGGCCGTTACTACAACATTCGATAGTTAAAGCTAGGACTTTGTAGGGCAAATAACCGGTTTTTGATTAAGACTTTGGAAAAATATTTGGATGGATATTTAAGAACACACTGTGCGATATTTAACTTATCGATATTTTTAATTTAATATCCAATTAAAAGCTTGATATTTGACTGATAAAATTGTAACTGTTAAGGTAACCTGTAATAAGGGCTTTAAAGTTAAAGTAAGGATATTGTGAGGAAAATTATCAGCTTTTTGCTAAATGAGTTGAAATCATTTTATACTTAACATTTTTTGATTTCCTCAAACTGAATGTATGACCGTCAAAGTACTAATGTTAACTTCTAAGAATAAGCCCAAGGGGTTTGCTGTGGAAAAAGCGAAATAAAAATTTCCTTTGAAACGTGTACCCTTTGTATGTAAAAAATTTTTCTGGGGTAGCAAAATGTTATTTATTTAGTCACGATAAAGTCAAATTAAGTATTTTACTTTAATTTCTTTTATAATTTTTGCATTATGGACTTTTTTTTTTCTTCTTCATTCATGTAACAGAACTAAATTTGTGAAGAGAAAAGCTTTTACTGCTTCAATTAACTTCAGGTTGATTGAAAAGTACGAAATAAAATTGAAATTGTATTAAATTAACTTTGCATGTGTGTGTGTTTACAGTTCTTAACCCAAAATAAACTCTCATACTACCTGCATTTAAGCATGTTTTGTGTTTTTTTTTAATTTAATAATTTTTTATGTGTATAAGCATGTGTGTGCAAACTAAATTAAAATGAACCCCTTTTTAAGTATTTGAAAAAATGTTTTCTTATTTTTCTCCCCACATCTTGTGCAAATGTGATTTTGATTAAAAAACTAAAAAAAAACAAATTAACTATGCCAATGAAACCGCAACCTCCCCTGTAGTCTAGCAATATAACCAATAATACAATTGGCACTGATAGGCAAACAACGACTACAACAGTAACTACTACCACAACCACTTCTAGCTCTCAGTCCCGTTCAACAACTTGTAGCGATGATGATTTGGAGGAGATCGATGAAGAGCCAAGCCATAATTTAGATGATGAGGACGATGGAGAGTTGTTGGGCGGTGAAGTGTCCTACGACGAATATGATGATGGCTATTTAATAAACAATTTAAATAATAATGAGCTTAAAGGAACACAATTTTCTGCATCAAAAGATCTTAATACAACAGAGGCTGAAAAGGTTTCATCACTATGTTCACTCACAACTAAACACACCCCTTTATTGGCTCATAATATTAATTCAGATAATTGTAATGTCAATAATAACAATAATCAGCCACAGGGGTATCAAGAACAACAGCAACAGCAACAAACTTTATTATCCCCTAATGCTAATAGCAATTTGAGTACTATAACGAATTCTTTGAGCCAGGATACCCCTGTTCAAAGTATCAACGTTATAACAACACAACCTACCAGTCCAACTCTGACCAAAACCTCAAATTGTAATAATACTTGCAATAACAGTAGCAGCAGCAGCAGCATTACCAACCCCACCACCACCAGTAGTTGTTGTTGTAGTAGTAGTAATAGTAGTAGTGGTAATTGTGCTAAACATAGTGTTCAACAATTGCAACAACAAAATCCTCATCATCAAAATCAACAGCCACCACAGCAACAACTAAATCATAATAATTCCCTTATGCAACGCTTAAAGCAAATTGAAAATTTACATGCCATTTCCAATGCAAATTTAAATTCCAATTTAAATTCTATACAAATCCCAGCACCTCACACTCACACCCATACCCACACCCTCACCCACACCCACACCCCATCTACATACCCGGCTTTTAATATAAATAATACTTGTATCAATAATACCCAAAAAACACAAAAAAATATTGTTGCAACTACAGCAACATCATCGTCGTCATTAATATCATCATGCACTGCAATAGCAACAACAATAACAACATTATCGCCACCACATTCGACAACAACAACAACAACAACAACTACTACTCGTAGTATTCAAAATCAGTTACAAAATCAAAATCAAAATATTTCCTCCAGTTTAGAGATAATCCTTTCACCAATTATCCAAAGTAGTAGACGGTAAGTTTTTATTTTGATTCTGTTTTCTTTGTGTTTATCTAGGTGTGTATGTGTGTGTGTGCGTATTGTTTGCTTATTTGTTTTGTGTTTCCCGAAATTTATATTTCATTTTCTATTTATTTGTAAAAGTTTAGTTTTCTATTTCAGTTGTTTCGAGTATAAATATTTTCCTGTTAATTCTAGTTCCGTTGCCCATTCCATGCCATTGAGATATTCAATGTTCCAACAACCAGATTTCATCATGAAATAAATTTCAAGTCTATTACATTCATAAAAATATCAACTAAAGATTATTTTACATACATAAATCTATAAATCATTTTACCCTTCTTGCTTGGAAAACTAAAAGTCTTTTGCAAAGTTGCTATCGTATTTCGTTTAATGTTAGGGAATGGGGAGTAAACAATTTTATGTGGGAAAAATTTGTTCTGTCAGAATGTTAAATTATAAATTTTGGAAATATTTTTATCAACGATTCTAAACGTTTCTGTAATAAAACGAACGCAGCGCTATTTTTGCCTTAAGGGAAAAACTTTCAAGATGTTTTAAATTATGGTTAGTACACTTAAATATTAAATAAGGTCTGTAGACCGAACTTAATACCAACGGCTGGAACAAGTCACCTGGTCACTGTAGCTAGAATACATATGTAGTGGTGCCCTAAGTAACGATAACGAGTCCAAGTTAGGCCATTACAGTGACACAATACATTACTGCGGTCTCTTCAGACTTTAGGAATAATTTTAAGTTGTATTACTGAAGATAGTATTGAAATGAATATGCACGCAAATTGCCAATTCGGGGCTTAAAAAACAATCTTTAAATAAGGAGGACATTTCACTGAGCACTGAGGTGGCATTATCTGACAATGCGATGGATTTCAGTATCATTTGAATTTAATATTTAAATTGTCTGCGCTTCACCATAATTGCAGAAAGGATAATTGGGGAAATTATTTATGATTCTTATTTACCACTCTTTATTATACATAGGTCCTTGCGGTATTGCATGTAAATGAAAGGAATATTGGAATTACAGGAAACGGTTCATGGCGAGGGTCAACCAATTTAGGAAAAAAGACCTCTATGAACAAAAGCAATCTTGTTGTCTCAGCTGACATCAGGATAGGATACAGAAACAACAACTAAATTTAGGCTATTGGAAATAAATTAACGTTCTAAGCTTATAAAATTTACTATAAAACGGAATCTCAGTAGCGGAAAACGCCTGTTTCTAAAACTTAAGTTTTGATAATGATATAAGAAAAAAATCATCTAATGCGCTTGGTGCTACAGTATGATGACTTAAAAATTAGCCAAGAAGTCGCCAAATATTTTTTATTGGAAATTAAAATAACAAGTTAATTGAAGAAGATATTAAAAGTCTAGTAATAATTGTTCTTAATACAAGATTAACAAGAGTGTGCGTTTTAATCTTTCTAATCGAATTGATCAGAGTTTGGCAAAAACCAAATCTAAAGGCTTTAATGATGACAATATCCATCTTAAATGTCAGAAACACTCAAAAGTTTACAGAAAAAATTGCAAAGATAGCGTTTTAACGGCCGCAAAAATTTTGACTAAAAATTAATTTCTCGAAAAAAAAATTAAAAGACTTAGGTGTGCTTGTAAATGTTTAAAAATCCTCGTCACGGATATCGAGGCATCAGAGAAAAACCTAGAATCGTCTGTCTTTCATAATTGCGAAAAGTGGAAGTTACAAAACTCCGGCGAATCTATACAAAATGAGCGCATTAGCGAATTTGCTCATCATTTTCTTTGAAATTTTTTATGGCAGATTTTTTTTAGTTCATAAAATTTTTACATTTGCATTTGTTTTTGCAGGATTCTTAATTCCGATTCAAATTGTAAATTTATATAAATTTAGACATTTTGGATTCACCATGACCAATTTTATTACAATGAAACTATAAAATTAAAATTGTCACATTCCTTATTGAAAAACTTACTGTCTATTTTTGTACAAGCGAACTATAGTTTCTTTCGTACATGTGTACTGAAAACAATAACAAATTTTTGAATTTTGTTTTTGTTTTCAATGCAAATGGCTCTTATGTCGATCTTTTCAAATTATTTTCATATAAAACAAACTGAAATTTCTATTACTTCCACTTGAAGCAGTTGTTTGAAAACAAATTTCTATTATAAAACAATAGAATATTTTGCCTAATCAAAAATAATCTCGATAGTAATTCTACAACAAAAGTAGATATAAATTGATCACACTTTAAGTATAAAATATCAAAGTTCATCTACTGTGAAACGCTCAAAGAAAACAAAATGCTTATCGACTAAGAACACCCTGGCGCATATCACTAGAGGCTGAACACTGTAACAAGAGTTTTAAATATAAAATATAGGCAAGATGAAGCCAGCTAAAGAATCTTTGTAGAATCACTATAGGCAAATATTGAATATAAAATTTTTAATATTTATTTAGGTCATAAAACTTCCCCAAGAGGTACTTACTTTTACAATTTCTTCAATTATAAATATTTATTTTTTCCTTTTTTTTAACAAAGAAAAAGTTATAATCTTGGGAATTATTTTCCTAGGGAATGTTCATTATTAGGCTAATTGTAAAATAATTTGTGTACTGCAGTAGCTCCAGCTCTGAAGCAGCATATAATAAGGAAGTTTGGAAATGACAGGCATCTAGAAATGAGACAGAGAATCACTAGAGGATTGAGATTTTGTTAATAAGAGGCCTGTGATAAGCCGGTTTTGTATTTTGCATCAGGAAACCGCAAGACATGTATTTACTTTTTGGCTAACCAGCCTTAATATCTCCCAAAGCCAAGATTCTGAGAGATTATTCTTTGACTCCAGGAAAATAAAAGAGCTCTCAATGAACATGATAATTGGCTTCATTTTAAACATTGAACTTATGAGCATTGTTTACAATATCAAAAACAATAATCTGAATACGAAGTCTTAAAATTTTTATTTAAATTACAATGAACTTATGGCATGAGCAAAAAGTAAAAATGTTTGCATTCCAAAGACCCAAAAAAGCAAACGAAGTCACTAGCCCAATTTCAAAGCTTCTTTGACTCCAGTTTTATAGTTTAAAATCTATAAATTTCAATAACACATTTCTAAATAAGATTTTTTTCTGTGTAAAACTCTTAAGGATTAAGAAACGCAAGAAAAAATTTCATCTTTTCTTTTTGCTAGTCAACGCATTTACATAAAAACAGATATAAAATGGTAAATCAACATATTTTTGATGAGCATCAACTTGACTTTCATATTAAAATAAAACACAAAAGAAATAAAAATGCGAATAATGATGCACGAAATATTTCCACGTTATTTTAATATTATAATCCAGAACTTGGAATAACAGCAGGTGTGGGCCAATGAGGGATGTGCACAAAGTAAAAAACATATGCTATCAAATATTAAAGCAGCCTTGTTTCCCTTTTAAATAGACAAAGTAAATAAATTGTTTTCAACTCATCAATTTTTTTAGACAAAAAAAGCATGTGTTTTTAAGTCAGAGATGAAAAAGTTAATTTGAATCTTGGCTTAAATTTGCTTTACGCATGCACCTCAAATTAAAAACAAAAGTATCACATGTGATGGAAAATTTAATTCTAAAAAGGAAATATTAAGTGAAATATCTCTTAATTTTTCACGAAAATTTAAACAAAAATATATTGGAAATTACTTATCATTATAATATTATATTTTTTTTTTAATTTGCGGTGCGTGTGCAAAATAAATTTGTTCCTGAATTTTTATTTCACATTCTTAACAAAAGACAATTGAATTTAAAAATCATTTTAATTTCTATTATTTAATGAACTCAAAATTGGTAATTCATGTTTTTATAATATATAAATGAATTCACATGAAGTTTCCATTTTATTACGAACACGAAAATTTAGCTTTTCATAAAAAATTCAATAGCTTTCGTTTATTGCTTTTTGTCATAAAATAAGTCACGAATGAATAAGAAAGGATTTCAAGAAATTCGAATATAAAGGGTAACAATTTATAAAATCGGACTTCTTGTATATACTTTCTTGATATTTGTAAACTTATGGTATAAAAATTGTAAAAGTAACAATCACAGCAATAACAAAAAAAAAATTATTATATTCTCCTCTTAAAAAGTCTATAATGAATTTTGGCAGTTTTTAAAAATTCGAGATAATAAGCGATAAAATATCTGCCTGTTTTACTGCTATTTCTACTTTTATGTAGCATATAAACATTTTATTATTAATATATTTAAAAAAAATTTCAAGGGAAAAAAAATGTACCAAAAAGGAATAATACGTTGGTACTTTATATATAAACAATTTTAGTGCTATCTTTTATGTCTTGTGTAAACCTAGAATTTTGACAGTAAAATTAAACTGTACTGAATGATATAAGAAATCGAAAAAGGGGCGTTATGGTACTTTTTATTAGATTTTGTTTAACTTTTTAATTTTTTTTTTATTATTTAACTATAAGACTAATCTCAAACACTCCTCAGTAAATTAAAAAATAATTAAATTATTAATTAAAATGGTATTTTTTTGTTAATTTTCATATTACTTTTTGACTTTTTAATATTAACGAGCCTAGAACTACTAGACCGAGCTCAAATATTTCGCAATAAAAATCAAAAGAAACCATTTTGTATTTGTTATAGTTGTCATCCTTTTGATTTTATTAGTAATAAAAAAAACTATAGCTGAATGGTTCATAATGAAATAAAAAATTATGAAAGCGAAAATATGATAAGTCGCTGACGAAATATTGAGCTAAATGCTGCTGAGTGAATTCGATAATGTGGTCTTTTTGTGTAGATTCCCCTTCGTCTTTTAAAATAACTTATTAAGGCATAAACGGTTTATTCATCCTCTAAATAACTTAACATACGATTTCAGGAATTTGTTTGTATGACGTAAATGCTTTACATGTTTATTATAATATAAGAAGAATTATAGAAGTATAAAATCTACTAATAAAAATACCACTTGAAGAGATGTGGAAAGCACCCTTTTTCCAAATTTCTTACCTTAAAATAAGAAAAATATTGTTTGTAACCTTTTCATAATATACCAAAAAAAATTAAGTGATTATCCCAGGTAGTTTAGCTTGTTGTTTATTTAAAATTTTTTTTAAACAACACAAATCCGTGAAGTTTCTTGGCTCGTTGGCAGAAAACACCCATGGTCTAGGCAGGAATTGAACCTGCCACCCCCAGATTGATAGGTTAGTACACACAAAGTATTTGAATCACTTAACATTCTGTTTTAGCAGAGTAACTGCGACAAACTAGTTTCCATCCCTGGTTGGTTTTAAAGATTTTTTTCTTTTTATTTGAATGAATTAAGTTCACTCTTGTTTATAATAATTTTTTGTTTGAATGAAAGAAAAATTTTTATGCTCAATTTTCATTTTCATAATGGTTGGCAGTAGAAGAAGTATCAACTCAACGGTGTTTGATAGTCATTGAATCTTTTATAACAAGTTATTTATAAAAAAATGTTGCTGCTATATATTTTTCTTTTAAGCCATCATTGTTAACATTTTAAACATTATTTATTTTAATGTTGCTGTTTTGCTACAAAAATGTCATAATTAAAAAAGAAAAAAAATTACGATTGCAAAACTCTTAAGCAAATTATTTTAGCTATTTTTTTTAATTTCCAGTATTTATAAATATTGGGACCAACTTCAGGTCTCATGCAATATTAATAAAATTTCTCTAAATTTTAAGTTTTTTTTTCTGTAATAATTTGAAAATGTGAATAAAAGTTGCTTTATATCTGAGAATTCCTATATATTTACTTTATTTAATAAAAAAATATTATATATTTTTGAGTTGTACTATTACTGTAGCTGTTCCATTAGACTTTTTTGTTTTTCTTTTTTTGAAATTTTAAATAAAGCTTTAAATTGTTTTTCTTTAATATAACGTACGTGTGTACGTTTTTTCATATGATTCTTTGTAAATATGAATTTTAAAATAAAAATTTCTAAACCAACATGTGCTTTTTAAATTGCGTATGAAATTTGATTTTTATTTCTTGGCTGCAAGCTAAAAATTTGTATTATTTTTTTAATATTACTTTACTGCCATAACCATTCAAATTTTGTATTATTCTTCTTATATTTTTATGTTAGTAAAGGAACTTTGAATTTCTTTTAAGATTACCTCTCGGTTTACACTTTTAATAAATTGAAAGAAATTCATGTGAAAGAAATAGAAATTAAAAACAAAAAATTTTAGGTCAATGAAAATGTTAAATAAATTTGTGTAAAGTTTAAAATTTCCTTCAAATCCAAATTTAATTATAATAAAACAATTTGTAAATAGTCAAAAGCTTCATGTGTAAAACCAAATCAACGAAGTTGATATCATATTTTTCATACACAGAAAGAATAATTCTTTCAAGCAATGACAGTATTTCATTAGACTAATTAAATGTTGTTATTACCTAAAAAAAAATACGTTTTTCATTAAATTGTAATGTTAAAATAACACAGGCGCTTGGACAATGATTATTGATTGATGTATATTCACATATTTTGTTCAGCTTATGTACTACTTATGAAAGTTCTCTTTTTGAGTGACTTCTCTAAATTACTCAAAAACTTAATTTCATGCTTAGACTACTGACATGTATTTTAACGGAATTGTACCAGGTGTTCAGAAAATTTGATTGTTTTACTAAATTCAGTTCTGAGTGAGTTTAACATATTAATGTTATTGTTTATTGGTTAATAGAAAAGAAAATAAGAATGCAATGTTTATGTGTCAAAAGAATTTGTAAATGTTACTCATCTGGGGTAACAAAACAATAACATTGATTTAGGTTGGTTTGTATAAAGAAATTGTGTCATTTGTATCAAATTGACATATGATACTACATGTAGTCTACACTCGAAAATACACTATGCTATTACTCACATACAATGAGTGTACATGCATGCAATTGGTTGTGCAATTGTTTATAGAAAAACTACACACATGTTCTTACAATTGTTTCTAGATGCACTACATACGCATGTGCTTACATTACAAAATTAATGAATAAAATTCCTTCAGTGTATTGTTTATAGATAAAAACAAACAAATTTTAATTTATTTTTTCCGTTGTCGAATGCGACGATTTAGTACCAGTGGCAGATACAGCAGTCGGAATTTTTATTTCAAATACATTAAAAGTTCAAATGAAATCAAATGCCGTAATTTTCTTTTTGTTCATAAATTACACCTACTGAAGTTATAAAATTTTGGGAAAATTATTTTAAACATATTTTTATTTAATATAATTAATTATATATAATAAAAAAGAAATTATATAAAAAAGAAACGAATGCAAACATTTAATTTTATAGTTTTCCATAATTGTACTCTGAAAAACTACAAAACGAAACGTTTGCATTTGTTTCGTTTCGTTTCTGTGCGAACTCTGATACTAATATCATAAAAAGAACAAATTTGTTTTTTTTATTTGTAATATATAAACTCCTACTAACGAACCGATTTTAAAAATTCTTGCACCAACATAAAGCTACAGCGAGTAACATATATAACGTAATGCTACGCCCACTTTTGCATTAAATATTCAATGATTTAACAATTAAAATTGTTTTTTTTTTCCAACGATTGCTTTTTAAATTTGGTACACAAAATCAATATATTCCAAGATTGGCCATTATATGTTCTTGGATCGGTCATGCTCACTTTTATGCAAGTGAGTTAAAGAGTCCACAATTTGTAGTAGGCATGTGAGACCGGATGAAAAGAGCTAGTCAAAAACTAGGTTTTGAAGAGATTGTTCTGAATTATTACGCATTATAAGAATTTTTAAACATTATAAAACGACAGGGTGACCCGGAAGAGACCCGGAAAAATGGCCAGTAATCAATATGATTATCCAATTATAATAATATTAAAGCCCATTTTTTCCGACAACAGAAATTCCCGATATTTATAATTTGCTACATGCAAGTCAAGATTAAAAAAAAAAATTTATGGTGATAATTAATTAAAATTTTATAAATGTCTATGTAGTTGTTATGCATATAAGAAAATCAAACACTTTTATTTATTTTCAAAAAGTTACACTGAAAAATTTTAAAGTGTTCGTGTTCGATTGCTAATTACAAATATTAGACTGACTTTTTTTGTTTTTGAAGCTCTAGTTTTTTTAACATAAAAATTAAAGCTCAGATGAAACTCTTAAGAAGACAGTTTTATTTTTCCAGTCATAAAATAAAACTCATTGAGGAGTTTGAGCATTTTATTCCGCTAGTTATTAAAAAATAAAAGTATACGAAATAAAACAATATCAGTTTAATAATAAGAATCACATAATAAATGTTAGAGCTCTTTGTTTTAATAAAGATTTACGAAGTAGAATTTCGTGTGATTATCTTTTTAGCCAAAATAATGATAACACTCAATTTGCTTCATTTATAAATTCAATATAATTAATTCTTTTATTAAACGTGCTACTTACACAAAGTTCAGAAGAGAAAAGTGAAGAATAAAAGGTGTATTAAATACTAGTGGTGTAATACAAGTCACAGTTGTATGTATTTAGAAATGGTTGCATTTTTCTTACAAGAACAAATTAAAAATCCATATGTTTTTATTTTAATGGCAATGTAACGTGATTATATTGAGTTTCAATTTATAAAAGATGAATTTTATTTTCTGACTGGATATATAAGACTCTTTGAGGAGATGAAACTCTTAAATGGCAGTTTTATTTTATTACGTCAAAATAACACTGCCATTTAAAAGTTTCACCTGAGCTTTTATATTTACGTTGAAAAATAACTGTTGTAGATTAATTTATTTTATTCTCAAAATAATTGTTTGATGTTGTATAAGTATTATTTACAGTCCCTGGTTTTTAACGTCATTGTTCTTCTATTATGTGAGTCGTGTTTGTTTGGTTTTTACTGTCATCTCCAAGGTTTTCAGGAAATATATATTCATGGAAACCCCAATTAAAATTCATATTTTTGCGATATTTTGATTGTGATACGCCTAACTATAGTCATCTTCCAAAAATTATATTTTCTTTTCATTTAAATGCAAAACAAATAATTCTTCGATTTAGGAATTTTACGTAAACAAAAATAAGAAGGTCATTGTGATTGTATTGCTTGACATATAATAAGAAAAATAAAAATAAAAAAACATTTACATAAATTTATTTTACTCTCACATTCATATTCACATGAATATTAATCTGATAATCTGTTGGCAGCAATTTTTTTTGAACAAAATTTCTTTATAAAAAACAAATGATAACATTTTTATTAACAATAAATTGTAGAGTTTATGTGTCAATTTTTCCAACTTAATTTTTTAGTTAAAAAAATTTCCTTTTATTTCTAGCATCTTTAACAGCTTTTTTTCTTATTTGATATTTTAACAGACAAAAGATAATTTACACATAACCAGTTAAATAATGCTGGTATGAATTTTGTATAATCTTCTCTAGTGTAGAAAAACTTATGGAAAACGGACATTCATATTTTTTAAAAATTCATACATTTTGTTAAATATTAAAAAAAAACTAATGAAATATTTTAAATAATTTAAAAAAGAAGTACTACGCGTTAAAAGAAATTATACAGTATAGTTTAACCGACTTCAAGTCATAAAAAATGGAACATAAGCAGATCACAGGCTCCAAACTGCCAAAATTAAAATACACACTTCACGACTTCACATTAGCATTTTAATGCTATCACATACATATAAAAATAAATGTGGAATAAATGAGCGTTTGAAACTATATTTTTGTAACAGAAGCCGCATAACATAGTCTGCAGTCTACTATGTTCTGTATATTTACAAATTAAAATTAAAGTGGACCAATTTTTGGTCTAATATTTTATATATGTGATCAAGTATTACTACCATTTATTCTGACAATACCAACCAGTGTTATGAGAGCAGCTTTTTTGAGGCTAGACTTAGCTTTTTTTCTCATATTTCTAATTTATCTTTTAGTTTTTTTCCTAGCCTTTTGTCGTTTTCAAAATAGCCTTAAAAGGCTAGAAGTAAATAAAGCTTAATTGGGTCACACCTTAATGTCAATTTTTTTTTTTTTTGCCCAACTGAATTTGATATTTCTTTGTTGCAATGTTTGACAAATTCAACTATGATACACAATTGATAAGCGCATTAAGATTGTTGAAGCCTTTTTTGAAAATGGGCGTTCAAATCAAAATGCATTTCGATCACTTGGTGATTTTTTTGCGCAGCATAATCCAACATGTTTGTCTACAATCGGGAAAATTATGTGCAAATTTTAACAAGCCTGTGCATGCTCAGCCAGTTAGTTTTCCGGAAAACATTTTTGTTTTTCGCGATAATGTGACCAGGAAGTTACCGTGAATGGCGTTCATTATCACGAGAAGATAACAGACTTTTTGAGAAATTGACGATATGGATCTGGACGATCCAGGATTGTATTACTTGATACCGTTGAATTTCTTTATTATATCCCCAAATATAAGGGAAAAAGTGTACGTCAATAAACGAATAACAGTTCAAGAGTGTAGGGTATGGCACCGAAGTAGTTTCTAGCTTTTGGTCGATATTTTGTTTCACACATAATGTTCATAAATCCTCTTAAGATATTCAGGTAATTCTCTGAAAACTTTTTGTTTTATCTACAGTTCACATCGGGCATTTTGGTTGGACCAACCTTTACTTATCTGTAATCTATTTTTATGTTTCACCTTGCTTTTTCAGAGTAAGACAAATAAATTTGTGCTGTAAGCTTCATATTTCCATTTAATTAAATTTATATTTTGTCTGCACAATATTGAATTTTTTCAGAATAAATCGCATTGTTTGCATAAACATATGATTTCGAAAACAATATTTTAGACTTACCAACTAAAGTAATATTTTTGGCAATGGCAAAAACTACTTCCATTTTTCAGGTGGAAGTCCACGCCTTAGAGCTATGTGCTATTGAATGTTTACGAAGGGGCACATGTGGTACCTCTCAGACAGTCGAGCAGCTCTATGTGCATTGGCGGGCTATTCCTTTCGATCAAGATTGGTCTGGGACTGCTATAAACTTTTCAATGCTTTTGGAGGGAGAAACACGGTTACCTTACTATGGGGGCCGGGTCATGAAGGGCATGTGGGCAATGAAATGGCGGACTATGTGGCTAAAAAGGGCGCGGACACCCGATTCATAGGTACAGAGCCATTCTGCGGGGTGACCAACAACTTCACTAGTGCCCTTCTACGCAAGGAAGAGAAACAAAGTCTACAAGACTGCTGGAGGGCTGAAGTGGGCATGCGGCAGTCAGCAGAAATGACATTAAGCTCTACGTTGAGCTACTTACGGGCCATTGTAGACTTAACTATCGCATGAGTAAGATCGGTGTGGTACAAGACGACTCCTGTCGTTTCTGCCGCGAAGCAAAGGAAACGTCGGAGCACATAAGCTGCTTGGTCCCAGGAGATCTAGGCAAAATTAGTATTACAGCAATTACGAAATTCGTAAGGAGTCTCGGATTGTAGTTAGGAACTGGGCTGCACAATAGAGATTTAAAGGTGCGACTATAGCCCATAGTGAAAATAATAATAAATAAGTAATATTTTCGATAAAATTTTAAAATGTGTTTTACTTTTTCTAGCCATTTTTAGGCCAATTTATCATTTTCTTTCCAGTTGTTGGCAATGACTTAAAAAATTTTGTTGAATTACTTAGATACAAGGGAAGCCTCTGCTATTTACATGAATCAAAACCTAATATATGTTACTTTATAAGGTGGCAAATGAATATTGTAGAAATTAGAAGTGGAGAAACAAAAGTTCACTTTTATTTTTTCTTTCTTTCACTTCTGTCATATTTGGGAAATATTCTTTCTAAAAATAAATTTTTAATTCGGAAAAAAAATACCAGAAAATTTTCATAATTTAACTATTTTTATAAGAATGTTAGTAAATGTTTAATCTCATATGAAAAAACAAAATTAAATTAATTTGAATGTTGCTTAAAAAAAACTCTTTTTGGCAATTCAATATTGTTTTTAGAAAAGCAAAGTGAATGCTACGTATGATGAATGCTACGTACGATGAATGTACGTAGATATTTATTTGACTTTTTATTTTATTACTTATACGTTATACGAAGGGGTTACTTCGTATATGACGGTGTATTTAACAAATGGCATTTAAATATGTATTTAGTAAAGGGCTGCAAAAGCATACTTGAAAGCCATACATCATTACAGACATGTGTAATATTTTATATAATAATAAAAAGTGCTTCTGAGCCATTTCAATTATGCTTGTGCAGGCCTTTAGTATTTACTTGTAAACAAGCAATTACTGTACAGTCAAGTCTCTTATAACGCGGTGTTAAATATACAAGTTCTCCTATAACGCAGTCTCTTTATAGCGCTATTGCATCAGTAAAGAATGAAAAACAAAAGAAAAACACCAAAATACTTTCCATATTATTAATCTACAAAAAACCAATTTTTGCTAAAAATATTTAAGCAAAATATTTCTGTGAGATTTCATATAACACGGTACGAATTCATTTAATTTATATAATACTCATATAACATATAATTTTGAGCTTTTTATTAATCTTATTTGACTTTTTTATAGGTTTCTCAAAACGTGGTTTCCGTATAACGCGGAACGAACAATCGCGTTATAGGAGACTTTACTGTTTATGTAACTTTAGCGTGTTATAACTCAAAATATATATTTTTAGCAAGTTGTTTTTCCAAAATTGTGTTCACATGATGTGCACAAGCTTTATTAGGAGTAGCAATTGGTTTAAGTGACAGACTCATCTGTCTTTTTATTTATTTCTTTTCACATGTATCAGAAAGATGACGTAAGTAAGCCCAACTTCTGGTTTTCTGATTTGGGCTACCTGTGTAACCTAACCTACTGAGTTTTACCGGTAAGACCACACCTAGACTTGCAACTTGTAAAATAAGCAAATAGAAACACCCTTTATTATTGCATTAGTCTCTCTATGTATGGAAAAATTAGGTTTCTCAATTACTGGATTATTAAACTATCTGGCTGATATAATGAATTAGACAAATAAATGGCAGTGTGCCGAAATCAAATATAAAGTAAGCTTTCCTGTTTTTCTCTTCTAACAGAATACCTCCGTATAACTAGTGAGTCAATCTATGACAGGCTGACTTTGCTAATACGTTTCAACAAATTTAAATAGTTTAAGTTTTAAATTTACATTTACATTTACAATATTTTAAAATTCAATCCATGCATTCATAAAATGTTTTGCATACTTAATTAAACTTTTTTCTGTATTTTTAATTTGTTATAAAAATGTAATAAAATAATATTTTAATTTTTTACTTGCTTTTTAATATTATTATAATAATTTACTTTTTAAAACCAAAAATCACATTCAATTTACATTAAACACATTAACAAATTATGTAGAATTGCACAGACACTTTTCACAAACTATTAGTTATGAAAAGCACAAAAAATAACAAAAAAAATTATTTAAAATTAAACAACAATTGTAACGAAAAACTATTATTTAACAATAAAAAAAAATCACAAGTGTTTGTATCGTTTTTTTCAGTGCGAAGTCACAACGGAATTAATTTCAATTATTTTTTAAAATGATTTTTCTTTATTTTCATATCTTGTATTTGTAGAGCACAATCGTAGGTGAAATGAGTACAGAATTGTGAGAATTAATGAAATTTAATTTGCAACAGCAACAACAACCAACGGCACAACAATTAGTACTGCCACCTCCCAAGCCACCACCTCCGTTACTACATTACGCAACCAGTCAGATGCCAATACAGGTGGCTACCATCAGCATACCAACAATAATAGAACAACAACTACAGCAACAGCAGCATAATCTTCATCGCCATCATACTCATGAGGATTTACTGCCCTCGCCAGTATCGGCAGCAGCTGCTGCTTTTATAGTAACCGCTTCATCTGTACCTGCAGTAGCACCATCATCAACAACAGCTGGTTCGTCTTCCATAGCAGCAGCATCAGCACCACCATCATCATTAGCTGTACCCCCACCCACAATATTTTGTAAAAGATGGTTGCAACAGCATCAACACAAAGAGTAAATTTTCAATCCAAAGAAGAGAATGAAAAATAAAATTTAATTCAAATAAATATTAAATACTCGTACTTGTACTGTTTGACTGGCAAACAAACAGGTTTGTCCGTCGCAAAAAAAAACGGAAACGAATTTCATATAAATTTTATTTTCTTTGCTTTTTTATAAACAATAAAAATATAACGAAACACACAAAACAAAACAACAACAAAAAAATATTTATTTAGGATTTTTCTTATTTTCATCTGTTGGCAACGAAATAAAGCAACAATAACAACAAACTTAAAAGGAAATAAAATTTTTTTTTTTTGCTCTTCTAGCAGAATTAGCAATCAACGAAAATGGCAAGAAATAAATTTGTACGGAAGCAGTTTTAATTTAAAACAGTAAATCTGGTTTTGTGTGAAATGAAATGAAGGTTGCTTTGGATTTTTTTATTATTAAAATTAACGTAAAAACAAAATGAAATCGAATATTTCACTTAAAATACTCAAAAGACTCCATTAGAAAAGCAACTTGGAAAAAGAAAACTGAAACGAAACGATAGAATTTGCTAAAACCAGAAAGAAGCTAAAAAGAACAAAATAATTAAAAATAAATGGTTGTGCTTAAATTAATATTAAAGGCTGTTGTTGCAAATTAAGCACTAAAACAACAACAAATTTTAAGTTGTGGCAAAACCAGACTTATTACGAGTTGAAAATTTACAAATTAAAAAAAATTAATTTTCATTAAATCTAAATCACAATAGTAAATATAAAATAAAAAATTTAGTTTTTAAAAATTTTAGCTTGTATTTTCTATATAAAGAAGAAACAAGCAAAACACAAGTTTCTACACACAGAAAACAACTTGGGTTGTGAGAAGTAAATTTGTTTCCAATCAAAAATTCATTTTAGTATGGTAATTAAAGTTTTCTGAAAAAAAAATCGATAATACAGCTCAAAAACTAGTTCTGTTAAAAATATTTCAAGCTCTAAGGCTGATTTTCTGTTGTCACAACTGAATTTTTGATTGGAACAAAATTTAGCTATCACAACCGGAGTTGTTTTCTATTTATAGTTAGCAGATTTTGTAATTTAAGTCATATAAACGTATTGGTTGTCTTGCTTGTATCAAAATTTTTATAATTATTTGCATTCGATTAATTTTATGCGTTCTCATTAGCTAGGTTCGGTTAACATTACATTGCTTCAACTCTGTATAACTTCTTCACGATCTTTGTATCTATATACGAGTATGTTATAAACCTTTTTTTAATGTGCTTAGTTGCAAAAATTTTTATTTATTTTTATAAATTTTATTTTCAAGTCTACGGATATTTTTTTGGATAAAAGCATAACTGAAACCTGTCATTTTGTTTTCATTTATACGACTCCAACTGTACATACATTTTCTATCCAAAACAAGCAACTATTTGGTAATAAAACAATTTATTCACTGTTAATAATAAAGTCTATCTCTCTTTATATCAAATCAAAACAAACTTTGTTGTTTTAATAAAAACATTTCGCATTTATTACAAACTATATAAAGTCAATTCAATAGATAACTTTTAATTAAGCCCTCAATGAGTGTAATAAGGCCACCTAGTTTCTGTTGTTTCCTTTTCAGAATCTATACGAATACATAACTTCATTTGCTGCGTGCACTACAAAACTAAAAAAAATGGAAATTCTACCCACGTGCACACAACCGTTTGTTTATTATTAGTATTTTTTTTTTCTTACACCAAACTCTGCTTTCTAATGTTGCCTCTCACAATTTCTGTGGGAAAAGTTGCTTTAATGAAAAGAAATTTATATGAGCCAAAGAAAAATATTTTTTTTGAAATACAAAAAAAAAACTAAAATGAAAGAAAAACTAATGATAATTGTTGTAGCAAATTCGACAAACAATTGTAATAAAAATAAAATTTTATTATAATTTTTATTACAAAACAAAAAGAAAAAACTCTAAACCAAATACTCGTGCAGTAAAAATGTACTTACTCGTACAAATGTTAAGGAATCGAAAATCATTGCAATTTGCACAGCGTTGCTAGAAACAGAATATTTCAACAATTACTTTAATTGTTGCAAAATTTGAATAAAGAATTTTTAATTAGAATTAAAGAATTTTTTTATAAAACAACAGCAGTAAAAGAAATTTAAAATCATGTAAATAAATTTCTTTTTCATAAATCAAAAATTGTTTAAAAACAAAAAACAGAAAAAAAATCTTAAAAAATTTATTTATAGAATCAAATGAACAAAACAACACTCGTCCAAAGCATTAATATTTAAGCAGATTTAATAAATTCAGTTATTAATAATTAATAGTCACAGTATTTTACAAATTATTTATGATATTAAACAATTTAAAACATTTTGTTTTTTTTATATATATTTGATTCCTAATGAAAGCAAAAACAATAATTACACACTGTATATACACAACTCATATAATCATTAGGTATTAATCGGCATAAAAAAACAGCTAATTTTTTTATTTTGTAAATAAAACTACTTCTACAATGAAATACACAAAAACAAACAAATAAATAAACGATATAAAAAAACTTTATAAAAATTGTTTCCCTATAAATGTCTCTATAATTTGCCTAACAGAAAAACTGCCATTTATTAAAAAAAAAAAAAATATATATGATAAAAAATAAAAATAAAATCATTTAAAATTTTTTTGAAATAATAATAATAATAGTAAACAACGACGTAAAATAAATTAATGTATTTTAGTTTTTTCTTTAATTTTTTTTTTGTAGTATTTATACACAATCCTATTTAAGTTAATAAACATTAATGAAATTATCAATATTAATAATAACATTCGATTGCAAGCGAAACAAAAAATAAATAAAAAAAGGAAAATAAGAAAACAATTTTAAAAATTTATTAGTAGTCTGTATTAAGATTTTACAATGTTTAAATGTCATTTTTAATCAAAAATTAATTTTAAATAAGCAAACAAACAAAAAACAATACGAATACTTTGTCAAAAATATGAATAAAAAAGTAAAATTTTTATACTAAAAAAAACGAATGGTTGTTTATTTTTCAAGTAATAAAAAATCTGTGAAGATATGCTAACACATATTGCAATTGCTGTTAAGACATTTACCAGTAGCATTGAGATGGACATACCAGTAAACTCAAGGTCTTAATCGTTAATCTGCAAGCAATGCAGCATACGGTCAAAGCTCGGTATAGTGAACACTTAGACATATTCACCATACAACGAATGACAAATGAAAACAACTTGTATTGAATAGTAATCATATAATATAGTTTTGTGTATATTCTTAAAAGTTGCCATCCGATAGCACAAAACGTAATGTTTACTTACGTTGGTAGTCTACCATATAATCATGATGGATGTTTTCTTTTAGAGGTTCACAACTTTCAGTTGACAGCAGTGCTTTATTTGACAACCCATTTGACAGCTGATAATTGCTTCTTGTTGTAAAATAATGGTTTTGTTCGTCAAACTCATCGTACACTTCATAATCGGCCTTCAGAGCAGCTAGTTAGCCTAACAATGGATCACTTTCACACCACACTTACTCTTACTCAGAATGTGCATTCTCGGTGCATTAGTAAATACAACAAGCACTGAATTACAAAATAAAAGGGGGAAATTCAATGCAGATCCGGTCATACAATCCCATACACTCTATGTATTTTGAGCACTAGAACAATGGTGCGCATAGAATGGAAACAAATTTTGACAGTTTTGCAGATAAAACGATGGAGAGCTAAAAATGTACAGCTACATTACTTGCTTTACTTGCTTTGCGGTGCTAATTCTGCCTTTGAGACGCCGAACAGTGCACACTAATAGGTGTGCTAGAAGATCAATCAACGTCAAATTAAAGCCAATACGTTTATCTATCCAACGCAAAAGAAATCAAATGGATAAACTGAAAACTTCGCAAGTTATGACTAAAAAAGTAACCAGTTCTACTAAAAAGTTCCTGGAAAGAGGAAGTAGTAGAACTGGTTAAATTTTTGGCCATAAAATGCTTAGTTTTCAAGATAGATAAACGTATTTGCTTTAATTCAAAACTTTTTGCGGAAAGTGCGAAAAAAAATTTTTCCCCAAAAATTACCCCCTTTGCTTTTTTTGAAAAAAAATATATTTTCGCACTATCCACGAAAAAAAATTTTTAATTAAAGCCAATACATTTATCTATCTAACGCAAAAGAAACCAAGTCGATATATTGAAAACTTCGCAAATTATGACTAAAAAGGTAACCCTGTGCATTAAAAAAAAAATTAAAAACAAAAATTTTTTTCGCACTGGCCGCACACACCAAAATTTAATGGAAAATGGTACTTTAGTTAATTTTAAAAATAATAGCAACTTAAATGAACATTGTGCAGACTAAATACAAATCTAATCCAATTCAAGTTTAAAAAACAAATTTTTTATTCAGGAATTTTCTTCAGACTTACCGCCATTATTGCAACTAAACGATAGCGGATAAATGCTTTTTGGTTATGACAAACATACTTTAAGTAAAAAGTGTATGATAAGCTAAAGATAGGTTTGTGTTGCTCATTACTTTTAACGTGAACTTCAAGCATTTAAAGTTGTCATATTTTCGATTTTAGATATGGCAACCTCAGCATCCATAGACATTGAATAATTTTTTTTATTAATACACAAAAATAAAACAATACAATTACACTATAAAGTAACAATATAAATACTTTTATTGCCTCTGATATATATAATAGACTAGCCCGTACTTAATTTAAACCTAAAATTATGGTTTTAAATATTTTATTTGGCGTTTCTGAAAATAATTCTAGGAAAAACATGAGCCACTTCATAAAGTAGTTAATGACTGTATTTATTTGGTTGTTTTTTTTAACAATTAAAATTCTATTTGTAAAGGGATGTCGCTAAAAATTGATACAAACGTTTTGTAAGGATACCGACCGGACCGGGTGAGACCGGACAAAAACATCTTTAATAAATAAATTTTTATATATAAGATGACCTCAAGCTTAATGAACTAGTCCTTTCCTTAATATAGCTTTTTATTTATGTGCTGTGTTTATAACACAAACAATCAAGTCCTCTGGAAATTTTGTAGTAAAAAGTACTGAAAATATTGAGTCTTTTTCATTCAAAATTTTTTGACGAGCTGATGGCTTGTGTTATAATAACAGCTCATTAAGAGGTATGTGGAAAGTGAAAAATATTAATATTTGGCTAACACAGGAAGACTCGGCACAGCCGAATTTAACTTGTTTATTATTCAAAATAGCCTTTTTTGAAAAAAATAAAATATGTCATACATAAACAAACTGAAACCGAAATGAGTTTGTTCTGTACACTTAGAACTCTTGAATTAAATTTATATTTTGTTTGTACAAAAAAATTTTATATATAATTTGGGGGGAGGGGCAAATATTAACCAAATTAACTAATAAAAAATTGATATATAAATTGATAAATTGGTAGAAAAAAAGGTAATTTCACTAGTGAAGAAAAGTATTTGTAAAATAAATGCACTTTATTCTTTGCATCTACATATTTTATCGAAGCTTTATTTTTCACGACACATTTTCGAACTGCTACAGAAAACTATAATTATTTGATTAACTTAGTATTTAGTTGTCTAATAATATCGGTTAGTAAATCTGAGGTTGCTCGTTTTTTAGTACGAAAAAACTAGGTAAATATCAGAATAGAAATCAAAAACCTAAAGTTAAAATTAAAAACAAATTTGAATTCGCCTAATGGAAAACTAGTTATTTTTTTTAGTTTTTGATATGTTATGTTCCTTTCTTGGTTTCCATAACTTTACTTATAATTAATAATTAATAAAATTTAGAATTTTAAGCTGTAGCTTTTTTCTGTGTGATGTAGCTTTTTCTAGCTTATTTTTTAGGCCAATTTAGCTTATTTTTTTGCTAGCTTCTGTCAACGTTGTTCATAACTTTTCTTTGAAATGAAAAAAAAAAAAAGATATTACTCGTAGTACCAGTCAGCGTTGTCATTTAACCTTTTTTAGACTACACTTAGCCTTTTTTTTCTCGAATTTAGCCTTGAAATTTATGATTTAGCCTCTAGCTTTTTTCTTAGCCTTTTTTCATTTTCAAAAAAGCCTTAAAAAGTCCTTTTTCTTTTTTTTTTTAAGTTTTAGAAATTTGAAACCAAATCGCACATAAACAAACTAAGGGCCATTATTACAACTTACTTATAAGGTTTCAGATAGCTATAATTAACTTTAGTTAAAATAACTAATAAAGTGATGAATACCTTTTTACATTATTAAAAGTTCTCAATAAAATAAATATTATAATATTTGTTATGTGGCACCACTGCTGTGAATACCGATTACTTTTAGTTGCTATAAATACATAATGGCAACGAGATGCCTTTTTTTGATGATTACCATATTTTACAAATTACTTTTAAAATTTTATTTCAATATTTGCTATTTTATAATGTAATTGTATTGTTTTATTTTTGTGTATTAATAAAAAAATTGTTCAATGTCTATGAGGTTGCCATATCTAAAATCGAAAATATGGCAACTTTAAATGCTTGAAGTTCACGTTAAAAGTTATGAGCAACACAAACCTATCTTTAGCTTATCATACACTTTTTAGTTAAAGTCTATATGTAACCAGTCTCTAGTTGTAATAATGGCCCTAAGCGTCATTAAAAAAAATAATTGGCTAGTATATTCACCCATTAGTCTTCCTTGAGGCAGCCCAAGAAATATTTTATATAATAAAAATAAATTCTAAGAAATTCAAGTCCAAACAAAAATCAAAAATTTTTTATAATAACTAACTTAACTTAATATTTTATCAATTTAACAATTTTTAATTCGGATTAATTATCATACTGATTTACAATTTATTTGATTTTAAATAAAAAATTCCATTTAAAATTTTTTTCTACGTATGAAAATGCCCAATTTGCATCGTGAGCTTGTAAGCTTGGTTTTTTCTTGACACTTTAAGCTAAAATTACGTGATATTAAAAATACGTTTTATGATTGTTTACAGTAGTAAAGTATTGTTTTTATAAATGTGAATAATTAATTTGATTACTTATACTTCCATACGAGTATACGGTAGCGAGATTTATTTGCCAATAAAACATTCCCATGTATGCAAGCATACACGTGTGTTTGAAAATTTACTTTGTTATTGTTGACAGTTGCTTTTGATTTTGTTTGCAATTTGGTTTGTATTTTCAAATTGCTGTTGTTGTTGTTGCTGCTGGGATCCTTGGGGACATTTCAGCTTTGAGGGTCAAATATTGTACCAAAGTACGTATGGAAGTCACAGAAGTTAAAAGAATAAAATGAAAATCTTTTCAAATGAAATGAAAATATTTTTGTTAAAAGACGTTTTTGTTTGCATAGAAAGACTGACTCAAAACCTAATACAATAATAAAATTTTCAAAACTTTTTTTGTGTTTTTGTTTGGGAAAACCTTTGTCTTAGAACTTTTATTGCTGTTTGTTTTATTGTTTTTTTTTCTTTTTCTTTCCTTTTTCTTAACCGAGATTGTTAGCATTGAAAGAAATTGTTAAAACATTTAAATAACGCACATACACACACAATCATCTAAACTGCATGAAAACTCTTGGGGGCTCGTTTTGTTTTTATTTTTGACGTTCGCTTTTATTCTTATTGTGGAGAATAGTATTTGCATACAAAAACCAACAAACGCACAAGAACAGATAGACAGACGGAGTGTATATGGAACGACACAAAAATGTTGACTTTTTTTTAGCGCCTTATCATCATCTTCCTTCTTCGTTTTAACTGTTTTCGTGTCCTTTTTTTAAATTGTGGGTGTGTGTATTTTTTAAACATGCTGTTTGTTATTACAAAAACGTACAAGAAAAATATATATTAAAGAGATAAATAGTCTGAAAACAAAAGGATAATAAGAACTTTTGGAATGTAGAAATACATTCCCTTTGAATTTGGTATGTCCTTGTTCTCATTAATAGATGGAATTAAAAAATTTAAAAAGAGTGTAGCAAAAAATAATTTCAACATAAAAATAAAAACAATTAAAAAATAATTGAAAAAACAGTTCCGCTTTCTTTGGCACAGATCAAACTGATCTGTACAGTATATTTTGTGCAGTCTCAACGATATAACTAGAGAATATTAGTAGAAACGCATGGATGCTGATTATATTTCTTAACACAGTCTGTGAAGGTGGAATCGTGCAGGTTAAATTTGACCCACTTCCCGGTGTCCGATTAAGATGAAAATTTACATACTGGTCCAGTCCTGATGACAATGCATGTTTATGATAAGCATGACCTGATGCTGCGGCCAGGATATACTACAGACGACTGAACTCCTGAAAGGTTAACAGAAGGGACTTCATATTTTGGACACCCATTTGGAGCATTAATGACAGTTAGTGGGTTCATCATGAAACTGCTGCCACCTCCAGGGTTGGCTCCAAAGAAGAGACCTCCTCAACAATCAGCAGCAGAAACTTAAAGCACCTTCGGATATAATCACCGTCAACCATGTCAAAGTCTTTCAGAACATTAGTGGAACTCCAGATCAGGGATCTCGTAAATGATGAATAGCCATAAGAGGCATACCATGACTTGTGTAATTTTTTATAAATATCCTAACTTTTAAAAAGTTTTATGTATAAAAATTATAATATTTTTAATCCTACTTGTTGGAAAATGTACATATTTCTTCGTACAATTTTTCTTCAATTAAATAAATATTTTATGAATTTTAGGTGGTTCGAGTTTATTAGCTTAATCACTTGTTTGTGCGTACATGCTGCTGTTTTGTATGGGCCACTTTGAGGAGGTAAATTCTGTAGGAGACATTAAACCATTAAGAGCCAAAATATTTCACTGACTTGGGAAAAGAAATGCCTTCCCTTTTATTCGTACGTAGCAAAGATTTTGAGTGTATTTAAGAAACTCTAAATTTCACAAAAATTTATATAAATTGTTCTACAATAAAAAGATTCGATATCAAAAAACTTGTACTGAAATTTTCACTTTATTTTTTACAAGACACATAAAAATTAAAAATAAAAATTTATTCAATAAGAAATGCTTTTAAAATCATTTGTGTGTGTTTTATTACTTCTCACACCGTATTTAGACACATTTATTAAATGCTGGTGAAACATACAGTCAGTCACATTCTTTGTTATTATTATTTTTTTTCTTAACTAGTTTTTCATAAAAGTATTTTTCATGGTTAAAAATTTCATGTTTGGAATTTATTTAAATTATTTTTTATTTGCTTTATGTGGCCTAATATGTAATTTAAAAGAATGTACTTCTTGTTATTTAAAAGAGTTTGCCTGCAAAAGAAAATAAAAAAACAAAAACATTTTATAAAATCAATTTTTAAAACAAATCCTTTTTCTGCCTAAATGATAATTTCAAGTTGAAGATAAGTAAAAACAATGAAAATGTAATTGTTAAATAAATTTTTTTAAATGCTAAAATAATTCAATTTAAAAACAAAAACAATTTTTTAAGAGACCTTAAGGCTACTTAGTTAAAAATAAAGTAAATTTTTTGTCGCCAATTTAATCTGAAATGACTTGTCAACATTTTTCATAACTTTTATTTTTGTAACATTTTTGCATTTACGGATTTTATTTTGAAAACTAAAAAAAGATAATTTATCAATTAAATTTGCTGAAAAAGTACGTAACGAATTCAAATTTATTTTTTAATCTTTTAATCTTCGTAAATTATTTTTTTCTTTTTTTAAATAAGAGGCCATTTACGTAAACTTAAGGTAGATAATAAATATTTTTTTTATGGCTAATTCAGCAAAACGGCCATACTAAATACAAAACAGTTATTTAATTAAGGATTTTGAAGAAAAATCTAAAACAAAAATTGTTAATGGACGCATATCGATGCTAAGGAACCTATTAACTCAATATAAAAACATAAAATTCAAAATAATCTTACACAATTTAAGTTTTATCAAATTGTTGGCTTGAGACACCGGTGTTCCTATAGTCCTTAAAGGGTTATAATAGAATTATTGGTAGGTAATTGATGCGGGACTTGTAGTACTGGCCTATTATAAATTGAAAACAATGTCACTAGCAAATATCTTCTAGTGGTGGCAGTCAGTAAGAGTTCATCCTCAACTAAAGAGTTTCAAAGTAAGAGCGCACTTTTTCATTTCATGCTGCAAAAAATCGATTGACTCACGCACTGAATTTACAACAACTTTTATTTTAGCGTGCATGGCGTCCAGTGGAGCCCCCAAGAACTCTGTCATCATGTACCAGTAACTAATGCCGTTTACAGTCACTACAATTTGGGTTTCATCTTCAAAAAAAAGTAAGGCCTTACCAAAATCCGCAATAGTGAGTTGCTTGCATTAGCAAGTCAATCTTTTCGTAAATAGACACAAGCGAGTTCTTAATATTTGCATAGAATTAATAGAATTGCCAAAGATATCTACTTTGATTCTGGAAGTGAGTTGTATTTATGATCGAAGCCACACGATTGTTTACAAAACAAAAATTCTTTCACAGGAAATTCTTTTCAAAGGAAAATCATTATTTGCTAAATTAATATTTTTCAATTATTTTTCAACTAAAAAGCCTTATCAAACATTTTTATAATTTAAGAATTAATTACCTGAAATGTAATCCAACAAAACATAATTTTATTCAAAGTAGAAGAACAATTTTATTAAAAATTTAATAAGAAATTACAATTGAAAAAAATCTAATTTTATAAATAATTTTTACTTTCATTTCGACTGTTTCTTTTTCTCTGCGTATTTATGATAGAATATTTCTACGAGAAATATAATAAAAGCAATTAAAAAAAACTTTAGCAGCATATACTGGGCATATTCAAAGTCTTCAAGTTGCAACACGCTAGATTTTTTCACAACTGAAAGATCCTTTGGAATATAAATCTTTTTTATTTTCACCAAATCTATATAACTGGTCTTGAGCCAGTATTCCAAAAGACCCATATCACGTACGCGTATAATTAAATGATTTAAACGTTCCATAAATAATGAGTTGGGTGGTAAAACAAAACCCATTATGCTATAGTAAGGAAAACACATGTTGGTTAAACGAAATATCGGTTTATTCAGGTACGTTTGTAAAGCGTTATACATAAACCATAATGGAGAAGTAATGGGATAGGCATACGATGTGTTCAAGGCCGTTTGAAATTTAAAAAATTCTTCATAATCGTGCACAATTTTAAAAACTTGGGTGGGATTATCAAAATAAAGATTGAAGTAGCGTAATATGTATTCGTATTGATCCCGAGCTATAACAATGCGTAAATTGTAAGCAGGTAAATCTGCTAGAGACTTAATGCGATAGCCGAATGGTTGAGCAAGGAAAGTCTGTATTAAGGCACCGGATAAAGCAAAATGCAGCAAACCAAAAATGGATACCGATATGTAAATTAGTTTCATGCTTCTAGAAGGTTGCGGCTGCTGTTTGAAAGAGTTTGCTAACATACCCGCCACGACATCTATATTAAGAAATATTTCACTAATTCTTAAATTATAGGGTTTATTATTCTTTAAGCTCCACAATTTTTTACTAAGCACCAAAAGCATAGAAGTTGCAACTTTGCAAAAAATCAAACAGATGCCAAATTCGTAAGGAATATCGGCGTTAAGGTAATCTTTGTAGGAATATGGTTTTTCTATGGGCACCATTATGCACCATTTATTAATTTCATATGTTTCGGACATGATGTGAAAGCACTCGGGCGTGTAACAACCTGATAAGCTAGCCGGTACATCTATTAGGTCTTGTTGGGTTAGTTTATAAATATCGTCATATTCCAATGTCTTACCAATTGTTATATTCAAGGGAAAATCCAAGCTGGCATTAATATAATTGATAAAATGATTTAAAAATTGCATAACATAACCTTTGACCTGCACACGACCCTCAGCATCTATAAAGGCTGCCGTTTCAGGAAGAATTTGATCCGGCATGGATCTTAAAGCTGTCCCATAGAGATTCTTTATTTTGTTAGGAAACACTAAAGTTTTATGTTTTAAATTGTTCTTCATCACAGTTAGGCGGGGATATATGTGGAACTGATACAAGTTTTGGGTTTTGCAAAAATCTTTAAATATCAAAACTGTATTGGGCAATTTTAAAAGTTTACACAAAACAAAAAAATGCTCAACACTTGATGCTCTAAAATTATTTTCCTCATCATTTTTTATAACCAACACTTTGTTAAACCTCTTAAAGTTTATAATATCAGCTAAAGATTTTAATACAGCGTGTGAGCTTTCCTTTTGATGCCAACGCACTATAACCAGGAAATGTTTACCGCAACTTTGTAAATTACTTACACTTGAAATGTTTGGTAGTAAAATTACTTTTTTCTCAAAGTCTTTTTGTAGGATTTCCTCTATGGCGAATTCGGGTAAAGATTTTCCCAATATCACACAATTTTTAAAGTTTTCTTCATTATTGATGCGTAGTAGCAATTTTTTAAAAATTTGTTTGTTGTGTTGGCTTTGATTTAACTCATGTTGCACATGATTTTCATACAAGTTACTTGCATGTATTGAATGCAACATTAGAATTGTTAAAATAAATAATTTAACACTTTGAACGTTTGTCCAGCTCATCATTGTTGATTAAGTTCATATAGCAAACTGTTTTTACAAGTCCAGCGGTATTTTACTAAATATTTATACTCTTTTCAGCACACTTCACTTAGAAATAAGTGTGTGTTGTTATTCTAAGACGTTTGTTAAATCTGAATAAAGTGATTTCCTTCAATTAACTGCTGGAATATATTTTGTGAATAGAACAAGACACTTTCATTAGAACGAGGTCAATTTACTTCCGTATGGTACACTTCTTAAAGAAAAAGTAGTGCAAAACTTTGATACATTTAGATATCTATTCGAACAAGCAATAGCCGATAGCCATTCAAGAAATAAAATAATAAACACATTTGCACAAATGTTGTATGAAAATTCATTACTAAATTACCCATCTAATTGTTTCAGAGTGTTTGCCAGGAGCTGGAAAAAATAAGCTTAATTGGCCTAAAAAAGGCGAACTTAACAAAATATTTTTTAAATAAATTTATTTAGCTTAAATGTATTAAATTGCAAGTTATTTTTCCATAAAGGAATAAAAAGCGAATAAAATTATCTTTAGGCCAAAAAAGGGAACTCGTTTTAAGTAAATTCGAATTCGATTTAGAGAACAGGGCCAATAGTAATTTGGTGATTTTAAATGAAACATTTTCTTCCATATCTTACGAACATGTTGCTTTTAATACACTATCACCAGCAAAGTAATATTTGCTAAAGCTTAGGGTACTTGAAGTCATAATAATCAACAATAGTTGCAATAAAAAAGTTGCTTTAATTTGATTTCAAAAATAATATTTTTCCCATAACATTATATAGCCAAATTCGCTTGATATCTGTATGAAGAAATCGTTTTCCATTATTGTGTAACTATAGCACTAACTCATTTTGTTTTGGAAAGTGGACGTAAGCTACGTTCACATTACACAAATATTTGTCAAAATAAGCGTAACCACTACTTTTTATAGTCTATCATGACTTGTAATACTTGAAATTAATTCAAATAATAAAATAATGCAAGTATGTTGTATTTTAATGAAAAATTTAAGTAAAGGTAGTGAATATTTATTCAAAATATAAAAACTTCTATGTAGATGACATAGTGGTTATGCCTATTTCAGCAAATATTTGTTTAATGTAACCGTAGCATTTAATTGCTTTATCATGCTAAAAAGCGAGCTTACTCAACATACATTTTTCTGCAGCATTATTAAATGTTTCTTGAAAAATAAAGCTTCGATATGAAGTATGTATATGCAAAGAATAAAGTGCATTTATTTTACGAGTTAGAAGCCAAATACTTTTCTTCACTCCTGAAATTACCTTTCGGTCGACTAATTTATCAATTTACATATCAAAAGTTTATATTTCATTTACGTCTGATTTGTTTTAATTTTTTCAAAATAAAAAAGACTAGGAAAAAGCTAGAGGCTAAATGCAAGAAAAAAGGCTAAATTAGCCTTAAGAAGGCAAAAATGTAAATGCTGTTGCTTGAATATAAAACTTTCTAAGTTGTTGTAGGTTTTAAAATGTGCGACTTAATCGTAGTTTTTTTGTATTTTTTTTTTTTTCACTAAAAATTTTTTTTAAACTTCATTTTATTTCATTGATGTTGATATAAATTTTCATTAAACTTTAATTAGATTTTTTTGTGTTGATGGCAATTAAAATAAATGTCAAAAAAACCAAATTGATTTTTGTAAATATAGAAAAATTATTTTATTTCTTTGATAAAGTGTACGATATTAAAATGTATTATATATTAAAGCTCAACAGAACACAGTGGTGTCCTATCAGTCATAAAGTTTTAAAAATTGTTGTTGTGCTTCAAACAAAAAAATCATAAAATAATAAAACTTTTTCTATTGTGTCTAATAATTTGTCATAAGTAAAAATTGACAGCTGAATTTTTGTGTTTACACTTTTTTATTAAAAATGGAAGTTTCTAAATATATTCAAAAAAGATATATATTTTTGAGTGAATATTTATTTATTGTATTAAATACATAATTAAAAATATTTTTATTTGAGGCTAAACCTAAACGGATATGCTCTGGTCCTATAGAGAAATGGAGTGTAGCAGAAAAGAAGTCACTGTTAGAGTTTTTAATCAAATTTTTTTAACACGTCTTGCTGCCACTTATCAGATTTTGAGACCCCAAGATTGACGCTTCTACAATTAGTGAGCAAACTAGGAAAATTTATTAAAAACATTTCATTAGTGTCTGCCTCCTCGCTCTTTTGTTACCTGCAATAAATTTTAAACAGATTTTTCACATATTTATTTGAGTCAACCATTATAACGTCTAATATGTATTTTTCGCACAAGTTTCCATTTATTTTTATTTTGAATTTAAATATCTATAACTGTTTATTTATTTTTTATCACCTGACGCAAAATTGCAATAGCACAGTAAGTTATGATGGATTGCTCCCAGCAGTCATAGTTTTTCGTGCTATTTTTTTTAAAAATTATGACCTTATGACTTCTGTGTGAAACCCCTAAATGATTTTTAAAAAAACAAGTTAAATTCGGCAGTGCCGAATCTCATATACCCTTCACTGTGTTAGCGAAATATTAATATTTCCACATTCTTCTATAGTATCAAAACCATAGAAAAAATTAAATGAGTGTAGATAAATATGACGCGTTAAATATGCTTTTTCGTATTTGTAAACATATTTTCAGTATTAATGGCATATTTATCAAATACGTCTTATGTCATTAAATATTATTATCTATATATGTAACCTATCAACCAAATATTCAGATATTATTTTGGATATTTAAATTTTTTTGAAATTTTCATATACTCCAGTAGTGTTGTTCTCAAGGATTTTGGCAGTTTCCGTTTTGCATTATAAAAGAAAAACTACAAGTTTTTCAGAAAATGTTAAAACACTTCCAGAAAGTTTAGAGCCTACAGACTAAATTCCATTTTGATTTTGGTAATTTTCCTGGCCAAAATCGTAAATGGTACCTCAGCAAAGTGGGTAATGGTAAATATCCCTAAGAAGAAAGGTACTGGGGAATGAAGGAATTTTAAAAATTTTTTTAAAAATAATGAAAAGTTTTTTCTGAGTAATAACCCAAGACAAATTTGGTGATGACCCCTTGTTTCAAATGATATGTGAACCAACCCGTAATATTATATGGTTCGTTAGCAATCTCTTAGAGAAATCAACGTATTTATGCACATTTGTATCTTAGTATGTCAAAAATACTGAAAAGATATTTACAAATACTAAAAAACATAAGGAATTACGTGAAAACATATTTGACTAACCATATTTATCTTCACTCACTTCAAAAAAGTATATAATTGAAGTGCATACTTTGTTCAGCTTGAGGTCGTATTAAATATGAAAAATTTATTTATTTATTATTGGAGGGAAATATCTATAAAAAAATTAATTTTTATAATACGACTAAAATTACCGAGTTCTAAGAAACAATCCTTTCTGAGAACCTCATTTTTAAAAGCAATAAAATATCTGCAGGCACTCAATTTTTAAATTAATAATTAATAATTCTTAGAAAGATATTAAATAGAAAAACAATAAAATTTATTTTCATTTAATTTTGCAAATTTTTATAAAAATTTTTAAGCCAAACATATTTAATTAAATATTTTTTTATCGAGAAAGATCTAATTCACTCTCTTTCATAAAGATGTCTGTATTCGTAATACTATTGTACTCAAGGCACGTTTTAGGTTTTCGTGTTTGTGTATACAAGGCATTACGCCCATGACAGCTAAAAAATTAAAAAAAAAAAAACAAAGCAAAAGGAAAGCAAAAACAAAACAAAAATTAATGAAAATGTGAAATGCCGGTTGTGTTTTTGATTTTTCTGGACCATTTGTGGACCAATCTTTCTGATTTTTTGCACATTACGGCAGTTATTTTTAATAAAATTGCATACCACGTTTTTTTGTCCGTCTTGTAGTTTAGACAAATTACGCAAAAAAACTCACCAAAAATGGTAAAAAAATAGAGGTATTCGCAATTTTTGACTAATAGCTCCGCCATTTATGGACCAATCCACCTGAGTTTTGGTTACGATACTACGAAGGTGATGTTTGAAAAATCTACGTACTACTTTTTTTCAGTTTAAATAAAAATCGCATAAAAACAAAGCCATAATTAATGAAAATCTAAAATTTCGGTCATTTGTAGCATTTCATTTTTAGCACAGGTATTATGACTTATACTTTAAACAAAACTGCATACCACGTTTTTTTGTCCGTTTCTTCGTTTAGACAAAATAGGCAAAAAAAACCCACTAAAAAAATGGTCAAAAATAGAGGTAGTTTCGGCTTTGGACTCATAGCTCCGTCATTTATAGACCGATCTGGCTGAATTTCAATAGCAATAGTCTAACAGCAATAACTGACCGTTTGGTATGCTATACTTATCTGTATGTTGTCTAGATTCTTCTGAAAGTTGGTTTCAACGACTACACGGACAGACAGACGGACATCGCTAAATCGATTCCGCTACTTATAAGGATCCAGAATATATATACTTTATAGGGTGTCCCATGTAGGGTGTAGAAATTACAAACGGAATCACAAAGTTATACATATATACCCTTCTTACTTACAGCACCGAGCAAGCAGAGGTGTCAGAGTGCAGTTATAGAATACTTTTTCTTTCTGTTTTTTGCACAAAACCAAAATTTGTATTTTGTTTTGCTCGGGTATTTCTAAAAAATTTACACTTACATTATTTACATTTCGTAAACATGAATTTTAAAACACGAAAATTTGTGTTTGTTATCACTTTTACATTAAATTCCATACTTCATAACAATAAACGCATATATAAGAATTTCCAGCATGTGCATTTTCATTACAGAAATAACTTTTTAATTAATGTTTTTTTAAACAAAAAATTTTTCATTTTGCTTATTTTCTCTTATTCGTAATATTAAAACACTATATCCGTCTCTTGCATACAAACCCCAAATAAAATGCTGAGTTTTTCAAAATTCTAACCTCAAAAGTTTCATCTCTGGTTGCTTAGTGCTTACAGTGAAGGGTATAAAAATTACACAAGTGCTTGGGCTTAGTATCAGAGTAACTGAAAGTTCATTTTAAATTAATTTGTTGTGAACCCTTCACTGTAGGTGAGAAGGGACAGCGAGAAGTTATGTGCCAGCCTAAATATATATATATATATTCTGGATCCTCATAAATAGCAGATTTAATTTAGCAATGTCCGAGCGTTTGTCTTTATGTCTGTGTAGTCGTTGAAATCAACTTTCTGAAGTCCTTAGGCAACGTACAGAAAAGTTTAGCATATAGCAATTTGTCAGTTGTTGCTGGTTTCATGTTGCTATTGAAATTCAGCCCATTTGGGTCATAAATGGCTGAGTTTTGAGCTCTGAAGTAAAACTCTCTTCATTTTTTTTCCATTTTTCAAAGTGGATTTTTTACTTTTGGTTTAAAATACAAATAATTCAAAAAATCAAAACAATCGATTCACAAATAGCCCAGAAAAGTAAAAAATATATCCGAAATTTTGGTTTTTCTTTCATTTCTGTTTTGTTTTTTCATGGCAGTTTTCAAGCAGCGCATGTGCGTAATGTGTATGTACACGAATACAATAATCTAAATGAAATAGAATTTTTTTGATTTTTGTCGTTAATTTTAATTTATTTATTTTGGTATTAAAAATCATAAAAACATTTAGTTTATTAAAATTCGTTATTGTAAAAGAAAATACAAGAATACTTCTCAGCAGTTATTGTAGGCACACACTTTTATTATAACCATCTCGACGACACTTTATTGTTTATTACACACTAAAGGGCTGCAGAAGCATACTTGAAATTGCTTACAAGCAATTTTTAATATAAAATATTACACATATTTGTAGTGATGTGTGGCTTTCAAGTATGCTTGTATAGCCCTTTATTACACACCTTGTTTACTGTTTAACATCTCAACTGAAACTGATCATCTCTGGCAATGTCAGCATTGCTTTATATATCTGTTCAACTCAGCCCATAATGTTACTAAATTGATCAAGTAATAGAACCTAACGGACATTTTAAATACAGCTAATTATAGAACAGTTAAAACAAATATGCAGCGTATGCACTAATACATTTTACTTTATAACTCACACACAAGCATTGCATACACAAATTCTACGTATTGCTTTATATATAAATACAGTTTCGTATGAAAAATAGTAATATTGGGACAAAGCATGATTTTTCGTAACAATATGTTCGGTTTAAAATATGTTTGCAAGCATTTCAAATTAATTTAAATTAATTTAAAATTTTTATATTTAAAAATGGGATACCTACTGACATTTTATTGCTTCTAAAAATAAGGATCCCAAAAGCTCGCAGTACCGTAAAATTCTTAACATCAATCATTAACCTTAGCAAGGACCAAGAGAATTAAATTATTTTACCTCTAAATTATTGTACCTACTCAACAGCAGTAGCCTTATCTATGGGATAAGATAAATAATAATACCGCGTTCTAAGTACGACAAGCTAATATATCGTAGTCCTTTTTTTAATTTAAAGGATATAAAATATGTTAGTTAATAAAGAATAGTACAAAATTTAGTTTATAAACATAAATATTTGGAAATTAGAGTAAGAGTATCACAAAAATACTCGCTTACAAAAAATCTCTTTATTGTTAAGCATGAAGGGCATAATAAACATGCACACTGGGCTAGAATCACTTATAAAATTGGCTTAGAAATGAGCAATTTAAACAAAAATGATTAAAATATTTTTTCGAGCCATGACAAATAAATAGTCCACATTAGAGCCTGAAGCAAAAACTTTGTTAAGGGATTTTAATTAACTTTCTTGTACTGCATCAAAGAATGTTCGTTTTAATATAAAATTAATACAAAGAAAAATCGCATCAAGATGATCGTTATTTTTGAACACTCATCAGCACCCAAAATAATTTCTTTAAAAATTTACAAAATTTAAGATGTGGAAAAAATAAATTTTTATAGAAAGATTAAACATTAAGAAATTTATTGTTGTCATAACATTTTATAGGGTAATACTTACATACCAGGAGCCAAACAATTAGTAAAACAAATCACCATTACATTAACTGTAAATATTGTTTCAAAACTTGTCCAAAGAAAGCAAAACAACAATAATAATATTATAAATAATCTAAGAAACAAAACTCGCAAATAACATTTTATCTAAAACAAAACAAGACAAGACAAAAAAATACAAACAAAAATTAATGTGACAACAAGAATAGATGCCAACATTTACAAAAAGATTATTTATAATGGGTCATGTATGTATGTGTGGATGATACTTTTACGACAATACAAACAAAAGTAAAATAATATTAACAAAAATCAAACAAAAACAAGACCATCTCCTGAATAACGCAAAAAAAATAGAGAAGAGAAATAGAGAAAACTTACAAACACAATGACAACCATCAGGTCAGCAACTAGCCAAGACTAATAAACACACAAACAAAAAAATTATAATATATGCCTTCAAAGCTTAGTTTACAAAATTTCAGGGACTGATGAGTGAATAAACAAAGAGTTAAAAGGGATGTTTAAGTCCTGTGCGTATGGTAGTTACAAAGAAACGAACCGTTTTTTTTTTTTCTTATTTAGCAAAAAAACTTCTTTTTAAGAATATAACGTTCAATAGGATGCATACGTGCATTGCAGAAATAAAAAAATATATTTAATTGGTGACAAGTCCAGATCATTTGCCAGATAAAAAGTGTCCCAGTAAAAGTGAACTTTTTCATTTCATGCTACAATAAATCGATTGTTTCACGCGCTGTGTGACAGGTGACGCCGTCTTGTTGATTTTGGTCAAGCCTTATTTTTTTGTAGAACTCCCTTTTGATGTTCCTGCAACAAAAGCCATTCATAGTCAATGCAATATCGTCCTCATTTTCAAAAAAGTAAGTCCTGATCAAAATCCACACTAGACAGTTGCTCTTCTTGGGTGTATTATCTTGTAATGGATTGCATGAACATTTTCTGAGCTCCAAATTCGACAATTTTGTGTATTCGCTAATCTCCACTCAGATGAAAATACGCTTCATTGGAGAAGATGACTTATTAATAAAGATTGCCATTGACTTCACTTTGCTCCATCACAATTATAACTCGTTGTTCTTTCGTAAAACGCTCTTTTTTTAATAATAGGAATAAATATTGGTGACCAGCGTTGCCAGGAGCTTGAAAAAAATAAGCTATACGTCTACTCGTATATACCTAAGAAAAAAGCTAGAAATGACGCCGAAAAAAATACACTAGAAAAAAGTTAAAAAGCTAAAGCTTAAAGTTTAAAATTTTCTTAATTCTTTATTAGATTTAGAATTTTAATTATAATTTTTATAAAAAAAAACATAGAATATCAAAAACTGAAGAAAATACTGTCGTTTTCCACATGGGTTTAAATATTTACTTAGAAGCGAATACAATTATTATATTTTTCAACTTCAATGTTAAAAAAATAACATTAAAAATTTTTTCAAGTAATAATACAACAGCCAATCTTTTTTTTGCCAAAATGTACAACTAAGCGAAAAAACATCAAGATAAGGAAAAAATTTAAAAGGTCATAAAAAAAAAAACTGACACATACGAACGCCAAACCCTTTAAGGGTTTTACTATACTGACCTAGTACCATCACCCTGACTTGGAATTTCTCACCCCCAGACAATAATCCCAAAAATGTTCCATAGTGTAATTTATTTTTTGATTTTTAATGCGATTCTTCTGCTTCTGCTTTCTGCTTTATCGTACTCAAAAGTGAGCAACCTCAGCATTACTAAACGGTAGTACTAGATAGCTATATACTAAATGGATCAATTAGGAATAGAATGCATTTTTATTTTACAAGTTAGATGCCAAATACTTTTTTCACTTATGAAATTACCTTCGTTCGACCAATTTAACAATTTCCATGTCAAAGTTTTATCGAAAATATTACTTTAGCTAATTTGGTTTCAGTCTCATTTTGTTTATTATGATTTGTTTTAAGGTTATTTAAGGCTATTTTGAAAAACAAAAAAGGCTAGGAAAAAAGCTAGAGGCTAAATCATAAATTTCGAAGCTAAATGCGAGAAAGAATTCTAAATATAGACTTAAAAAGGCTAAAATGGCAACGCTGTTGAGGACAACTGCCAAATGTCCCAGCTGTTACATTTGTTGGCTGAATTTAAAAAGCGCACTCTTACTGAGACGCACCCCTTAAAGTACTGAAGCTCTTTGTTTCGACTAGGAACTTTTCTCTTTCTTACTAATTTGTTTCTTACTGGTTAGGTTGGTCACTTTGATATTTTTTTAGTGTTAGGTAGCGAGTTAGTTAGTGAGTTACTTCCACTGTCAGTCGTTTCTTGCAGTTGTCTTGCTAAACTGCAATCTAATATATCAAATCGTCGAAAATTAGCTTACCAAAATGACTATTATATTTGAAAATGTTGTTACTTCAATTAAAATGAATAGTGACAGTATTGAGAAATTTTTTAAACCAAAAACGGCGAATGAAGATACATGTAATACATGTGATACATGTAAAGAGCATCCAGTCGAGTTTTGCTAAAAATTAATTTTTTGTTACTTTTTTAATGCTTTCTCCTAATGCTATTTTTAATGGCATTTTCTATTCGCAAAAAACAATCTGCTTTCAAATTACCTTTAACTGCACAAAGTAAGTTTTTCATGTAATATTTAACATTAATGCATATGTAGCGTTCTATATAAAAGGTGATTTTATAAGAACTATCGGAAATTTAAAAAAAAAAACACATAAAATTCAGAAAAATGCATGAAATATTTATTTGGATCGATAGTTGGGTCGATATAATTTAATGTTTGAAGATTATTTCATGCAAATGTTGGCCGCGGCTGCGCCTCAAATGGTCCATCCGCTTACTCCAATTTTGGCATACTCTTTCCAACATTTCGGCCGGTATCTCACGAATAATGTTGGCAATGTTGGCTTTCAGTGCGTCAATCGAAGCGGGCTTGTCCCTATAGACATTAGCCTTAACATAGCCCCACAAAAAATAGTCTAGAGGCGTTAAATCGCACGATCTGGGCGGCCAATTGACTGGTCCCAAGCGTGAAATAAACTGTTCACCGAACTCGCCTCTCAATTGGTCCATTGTTTCGCGTGCTGTGTGGCATGTGGCACCGTCTTGTTGAAACCACATGTCATGCAAGTCAAGCTCTTCCATTTTGGGCAAAAAAGAGTTTGTTATCATCGCACGGTAGCGCTCACCATTCACAGTAACGTTGTGATTCGCATCATCTTTGAAGAAATACGGCCCAATGATGCCGCCAGCCCATAATCCGCACCAAACGGTTGTTTTTTGTGGATGCATTGGTAGCTCTTGCAATGCTTCTGGCTGCTCTTCACTCCAAATACGGCAGTTTTGCTTGTTCACGTATCCATTCAACCAGAAATGAGCCTCGTCGCTGAACACAATTCTTCGATAAAAAAGTGGATCTTCATCTAACTTTTCAAGAGCCCATTCACCAAAAATTTGGCGTTGTGGTAGGTCGTTTGGCTTCAATTCTTGCACCAGTTGTATCTTATAAGGCTTCACACCCAAATCCTTCCGCAAAATTTTCCACGTAGTGGAGTAACAGAGGCCCAATTGCTGCGAACGGCGCCGAATCGATAATTCACGGTCATCACCAACACTGGCCGATACGGCTGCGATATTTTCTTCAGTTCGCACTCTACGTAAGCGTGTTGGTGGTTTAATGTCCAACAATGTAAATTTGGTGCGAAATTTTGTTACAATAGCCCGAATAGAAGCCTCAGTAGGTCGATTAAACTGACCATAAAATGGAAGAAGCGCGCGATGAACTTTCTTAACAGAGCACGCATTTTGGTAATAAAATTCAATAATTTGCAAGCGTTGTTCGTTTGTAAGACGATTCATGATTAAATTATAGACCAAACTGAAGATGTTTGACAGTGACACAAGATACAAAACGTGCGTGAGCTGTCAAAACTAGTGTTGCCAAAAAGATAATAGCAAAAAAATCACTCTTTATATATTTGACGCTGTCAAAGCGATTTGCGAAATCTAATTCCTTTAACATCACTGATATGCAGTTGTCGTAAAATAAACTTTGCTACAAAAGTGACAAATAATGAACTTTTATAAAGAATATCTTGACATTTTCACAAGTAACTTTCTCATAATATATTTTGTTTCCTTGTAAATATAAGCAATTAGTTTACAAAGTTGTAAAAAATGGCATTATCTCACTCATACTTATAAATTGAGTGCAAAAGATGTACCATACGTGCATATTTTGCATGCGAAGTGAGAAAAGAATGCAATTTTGTTTTTAATTATTAAATTTTTTTAGATGGCATAATATATGAAACATTTTTGTTAGAAAAGGAAATGCCATAAGTGCTAACTAGTTTTGATCTATTAATTTAATTTGTAATTACTCGCACATTTAGTTCCGTTTTTTATGTGATTTAAGAAAAATTGTACAACAATACGTGAATTGCTGCAAACGTTAAATAAACCATTTTTTTTTTTATAATAATTAAAATTAAAGTAGTTATTCTTAACTTATTAGGAATTACACAAAAGCAAATTTTTGAAAGTGGTTTAAGTTCACTTTAAAAAAATGAGTTAGCGCTAACATTAACTAAAATATAAGCAACATCTTATTAAAATTAAAGCTAACTCATTTTCTTAAAAAAATCGAGCTTATAACAATCTCAAAACTAACTTCTAGAATAATGTATTTTTTTTTTATTTTATCAATTTTTATTTTAAATCTTAATGGACGAAAAATGTGCTTAAGATGTCGTTACTACTCTAGTGTTAATTATAATAACTCCGGGGTATGGATCGAGTAATTATATTAACCTTTTGCAATTTATATATAAATAAATACTTATAAATAAAAATGGAGAAATTATTCTTATTTTTATATAAATGTTTTTAAAGTATTTGTAAAATGTTTACGACATCGTCTTGAGTTGCTGGTTTGTACAAGCTAAAAAGACTTTGAGTGCAAAGGTTAAAGTTGTTCAAAAAAGGGGGAAAACAAAAGAATTGGTTTCCTTGAATTATTGATAGTAGATCGTAGATACAGTAGCAGGTACGGACCTGGTAAGTATACCAATAGTAGATTTTAAATTAAAAAAGATTACTAACAGCAAAGAAAAACAATAGCGCCGATAAGAAACAACGTACAGCATTCTGCGATGCTATAGCGAAATGCAATATGTTTCAATATGTATTTCCTCAAGCTAAAAATAAAATTTTATTCAGAGAAGCATTAAACAGCGTTGCTAACTTTGTGCTTTTAGCGCTGTTTTTAGTGCTATTTGAAATAGTACCTTTTAAGTCTTAAAGCTTTTTTTGGTGTTTTACTTTTGGTTTTTATTTCCTCATTAGCGCTTAATTTGTTGTGTCAAAACAACTTTTGGTGGAATTGAGGGTATATAAATATAATAAATTGTTTGAAGTTAATTTGTTTAAAAATGGGAGTTGAAAAGTTTTTAACTGGCTATTTGAATACTCGTATGCAGTTAAAAAAAATAATTAGCACTTGTTGAAATTTAGTGATTCTTTTTATTTCCGTTTTATTCTTGATTTTAATGCGTTTTGCTATTGCAAAGTTAACAACTTTTTGTGTACCCTCTCTTTATGGCACAAGAGAGCATCTGTAAGTAAATACGACATAAAACAACTATAGTTTTTAATTATTAACAAACATTGTTAACGGCAAAAAATTATATCACAGTAACAAATCAGTTTTATATTAAAATTTATTCCTTTCAAGAAGCACTAACCCTCTAAATACTCGCATAGTGCTCTTTCGAATTAAAAAAAAAATTATTTTAACTTTAAAATATTTTTTTAAGGGTTTAGTTTTTATAATTTCATATTAAAATTGATAAAACTTCATTTACAGTTCTTGGAGTCTTTGTCTTGGAAAAGAAATTCGGGAAATCCCAAAATGTAAAATTTTGTATTAAATTGGTTATTTGAAATACTGATATGAAAGATTTGGTATAGACCACACTAATATTAATTAAATAAATGGTTGCTAAGTAATCTAGAAAGAGTTTGACGTTGGAGATGAAATTGAATCATATTAGGTGGACGATAGTTCAATAGTTAGAAACGTAATCCTTATTTTAAGGTAAATAGCACCTCTTTTAACGCTGTTTCTGTTAACGCACACACATGTTACAAGCTCGTATTAATCGTTAAATTTATATTTTTTAAGTAGGCATATAACAAAAATTCAACCAAACACAATAAAGTTTTGTAACTGAAGTTTTTCAGTGGTGAGTTAATGCTTCTTGAGAACAAATTAATAGGTTAGTAGTATGAATTAAGTTAACAAATATATGAAGTAGTTTATTTCTTCAGTTAATCCGTAATAGAATGCTTAAAATAAGCATTAATAACAAAAATCATGTCTTATAAATGCGATTCTCTATAGATGCATTTGCTTCTAAGCAAGGGTACCTTAAATGTTGAATATATCTTAAGCATATAATTGCATTTTAGTTATAATATGTAGTGAAAACCTTTTAAAATTGAGATTAACTAATTAATATTGTTTATTGGTTAGTCAAACGTACAGACTTTTTACTATTGCAAAATTGTGATAGCTTAACACGGTTAAACACCCTGGTAATTTAATTTAAATAATATATTTGGCTGTATTGCCGACTTTACTATCATTACAACAGATATTTGAATGGTAACGAATTTGATTCTCACAACACGGCAGCTGTTTCCTCAGTGTACTAACCTAAACATGTCCGCTTCACAATGAAATTTCCTCCCTTTGCAAATATTAATGTTTGTTGTTTTACTTTGTCATAAGTACTCGTAGCAGTGTGTGATAGTAAGTAGTATTTGCTTCTTAATATATGATATTTGTTGTAATTATACTGATGTTTACTGCCGTTATATTTTAATCAGATCACAAAGTAGTAGTACGAGTTAATGTTTATAATAAATAGTATTACCACTACAAGAAAACACTTTCTGTAACACTTATGCATTTTGTTTGTATGTTCATCAACTGTCATGACCCAGACCCTTTTTTCTGGGGGAGAGTTCTATTAATAGCGTTACCATTAGCAACAAAGGATGGAACAGAAAAAAAATTAGAAACTACAATAGGACATGATTCATATGAATTAATGTAAAAATACGTACGAGTATGTGACAACGTAAATATAGAAATGGAATGGAAACACACACAACTAGAACATTTGCAATTCTGAAAGAGTATGTCCGTCAGTTCATTTGCTCCTTTTTCATTTTATCTGTGTTTATTTGTTAATGTGGCTGAAATGAAATTTTCAGTTTCATTAGTTAAATTGAATAATGAAATTGTGTGTGTCTGCACATTTTGTTGATTTCCTTTCGAAAAATAATACAAAATTTTTTTCAGTAACATAAAAGTTATTCACATTTGTTGTTGGCTGGCTTTAGGTCGGGTTTTCCCTTTTCTAATTCATTCTTTTTTTGTAAACTTTTTCAAAATTGTTCTTTTTTGGCTATTAAGCCCTTATACACACACAAACACACAGAAAGAAGCACTTTAACTTTAAATATTTATTGGTATGTGTAACTGTATGAGACCAAGTTCATTCATATAAAGTTGAAATTTATGGTAGACGGTTGTAACATCTTTGGGGAAAATAAAAATGACAAAAACAACAATATACGTGTATGTAGCAACAACAAACACATAAACTGAAAGAGAAACTGAAATTGAAGTTCATGGAAAGCAAACAAAAGCATAAAACAAATTTATGAAAACAATAAATTTTTGAAAGTGGGCGTAAATCCACAACATGGTTGAAATATAAATGATATGTAAACTAAGCACAACACAACACAATGTTGCAAAAGGAACATGACACAGATACTCGAGAAAGGTTTATGTATTTTTTAACAGAAGAAGAAAAAAACGAAGAAAATGTGGATTGTTACTTCGGGTTGTACATAGAATATCATTTATAGTATTAGTATGCATTACATTTTGATCTGTTTATAAATTTTAAACATATATCGGGTAACTATGGCTCCTATAAAGCTTAAAAACTATAACAACTAAGATTGGAATTCCAGTCAGGAGCGTGAACAAGTTAACTGGTCATTGTTTGTGACACTACTTTCACGTTTTAAATACCCCCTAAGAATGCTGAAATTCTCTTGTGACATTTATCCTCTATAATAGACGGTTAAAAGGTAGTGACTCCCTAAGTTATGAAAATGGGTTCAAATTAGCCAAGTATCGTGGCACAATAAATTATTATTATTTATTATTTGATATTAGAAATTAATTCTAAGATTAAATATTTTAACGAGCACAGGTAACTTTGACCATTTGCTGCCAGAGTATATAGAGAAATCGGAGCTGCGACCCCCATATTTGTAGCTTACCTACCCGCCTACATTTACAGGGCACTCTGGCATAATATATATTCTGCAGAGGTCGTTTCGAACGATCCTTATATTTGTCAAGTAAGTATTTTAATGGTCTACAATGGCCAGTCATAAATACCATAGCAGTAAGTAAGTCATATTTTTATCTTTCGAGAACGGAATTGCATGAATGGTTACTCCACAATGATATCCCTTTCCTCCAACCAATAGCAGTAGCAAAATAGTTCTTTGACAATGAAACTACTTATTCAAATCTGTTCCTGAGTTCGTCTGCCCCCTCGTTATCCAAAGAGTGTTCCAGTAAGAGTGCCCTTTTTTATTTCATGCTGCAATAAATCAATTGTGTCACGCGCTCTGTATCAGCTGGCGCCATCTTGCTGAAACCACATGCGCTCAGAGAAACAAATATACCCAAAATGAGCAGCTGTCCCATGCGTATTTTTGGTCAGGCCTTACCTTTGTGAAGATGAAGCCAATTTTCATAATAAGAATTTGTCACTTTCACAAAAAGAAAATGACATTAAATTTCAAAAAAGCACTCTTACTGAGACACCCTTTTCATATTCATTATGACTTGAATCTCATCTGCTGTTAGATGCTAGTCTCTTAATACTGTTAACTAATCTGAGACCAGTTTTGATCTTAATTTGCAGGCACTGAGTCCCTGTAATGCTGCTTTGATGTCAGAGTGAATGACGATGTGACTATTGTTGGTTCTTCTGTTGGATAAAGTTCTATAACATGTATATTGATCTGAAAAACTGAGCTTCTTGACCCATATTGCCAAGTAAATTTTTCCTGGTTCTTATACCAAATAGCTGTGCTCCAATGATGAATTAATTAATTATTAATATCGTTTAGAGAGAATTTCTTAATGTTGAGAACGTTGGCATAGTAAAGACAACCAAATATGCTATTTTGGATTATCCTCTATGATCAAAATTTGTCTTTCGACTCTGCCCAGTTCTTTTTCCCATGTGGTATATTTTCATTTACTTTGTAATAAAGGAGTTTCGTTGAGATGCCCGATTTGATGCAAATTAATCTTTTAATAAATTAAATCTTTAAAAAAAGAAACTAGTTCTAGAAGTCGGTCAACTTCAATCTTTCACATTACTAGTGACATAATATTGAGATTTTTTGGTAAGAGTAAATATTTAGTATGGAACCAGTCCCATACCAGCATTGTTTCAACCAATTTAATTATGCAAGTAATGCTCTGAAGCTAGTTCCAAAACAATAGATACATGCATAAGCATGTATGAAGCAAATTGGTTCTGAGTTCTCTTTTCACTAGTCCGGGTATATTACGTTATTTGTGAAAAAAAGAGTATTATAACACCTCCTGCTTTAATCTTTAGGCGGTAAATCATTCTTGGTTTGCTTCTGTTATGAATAATTTTCAAAACCACACTAACCATTGCAAATTTTCTAAATTACACATAAAATTTCACAAAACGAACGATGATGTTTTTTTTTAATTACAACAATTTTACCATAAGACTTCAAAAAAATATTACTTTGCTTGCTAAAATATGAAACAAATTTCTACCAAAAACTCTGACATTATTACAATATATTATCCTTTAGCAAATATTTGTCTGTGGCAGTAGTTAATAGCAAAATGGTACAGATAAAAGAGATGATGATTTTAATATTTTTTTTTTCTTTTGAAAAAATACACAAAAACTTAAAATTTTTTAACATCAAAGCGAGCGGTATAAGGGCGCTTAACACACATAACCAATTTATAATTATGAGAACTCAACAGTGCCACTTACCCATACTTACATGCTTTGGCTCAAAAACCAGCAAGAGATTAACTATTGCTGCAAGAAAAAAGTAACACACACATTTAAAGATTTCAATATTACTTTTGCATAAGCTTAGTAAAAGGGGAAGGACGCACAAAGATAAACAAGTTTAGCTTTATGAAACACCTACATACCAAAATAGAGTGCCACTAACTCATATAAAGCCCTCAAGGTTAATGGCTAACGTAAGAGTAAATTTTTTTTCTAGTTAAAGATTAAGGCTTTTTGCTAACATTTTGGTAAAATTTTATTTCAAGCTTTAAATTTATATATAACATAGGAACAGACACAGTTTTTTTCTTTATTTTATACAGTTCACTGAAAATGAAAAGGGTATATATAAATTTAACATCCCGTGTGCAATTTCTACACCGTACATAATGTATATATTCGTATATTCTGGATGTTTAAAAAAACCAGTTCCGATTTAATGATGTCCATCTATCGAACTGCTCGTCTGTCCGTTGGAATGTTGAAATCAACTTTCTGAAGTTCCTAGAAACCCTAAAAAAAAAATTTGTATGCCAATTTGTTGGAAGGTGGAAGAAGGCTATTTTGTCTGGAACACAAAACGGACAAGAAAAACGTGGTATGCAGTTTTATCGCAAAAAACAGTCATAAAGTGTGTGTATGTATGGTCGAGAAAAAGCAAAAAAATACATACACACGAACGTGTATATGTGTGTGTGCTTTTAAATGCCCTGTGTGTAATACAACTACAAATACAGAAATCTTATTGAAAGATAGTTTTGATGTCTGCAAACATTTTAAATTAAATTTATTTTAATATATTTTGAATTTTTATTGGATGTCTACAGACATTTTATAGCTTTTTAAAATAAGAATCCCGCAACCGCTTTTTTCTGAATGTCGGTAATTTTAATTTCTTTAATTGAAATTATTTATTTTTGTTAGTTTTTACAAAAAACTGGTATTCAAAAACAATTATGTATTTTAATTAATATTTTCTATTTCTATTTGGAATTTAAAAGTTTAACAAAATATTAATCTTTAATTGTGCTTAATTCCAGAAATTGTGTTGGTTTTAAAATTTATTCTTTTACTCATGATATTCTCATGAGTTATTTATTCAGTACAATAAGCACTGAAGGGGAGAGCATACCTATATGGACCATTTCATCAGACGCTACTCTGAATCCTCAGTAGGTTACTCCCAACGTTTCTTGCAAACATTAGAACCTTAATATTGTAAAAGCAATTGACTAAATAAGAATTATTAATCAATAGTTACAAAAAAAATTCAAATATTCAAACAAAAAACTCAGTAAGCATTGAACTGAATAAATAAATAAATTTCCCAACCGACATTTTAATATTGAAAACTATATATTCTATTTTTATTCTTCTCTTCTCTTTTACATTTGAATGCCCGTTGGGTATTACTGAATGTAATTAAAGAGTATATGAAAAACAAAAACAAAAAATTATATAAAAAATAATAAGAAAAACATAGGGTTTTCCCAAAATGAGCACTTGTATTTGTATATGTAATAATTTCTATTTGGAATTTAAAAGTTTAACAAAATATTAATCTTTATTTGTGCTTAATTCCAGAAATTGTGTTGGTTTTAAAATTTATTCTTTTACTCATGATATTCTCATGAGTTATTTATTCAGTACAATAAGTACTGAAGGGGAGAGCATACCTATATGGACCATTTCATCAGACGCTACTTTGAATCCTCAGTAGGTTACTCCCAACGTTTCTTGCAAACATTAGAACCTTTATATTGTAAAAGCAATTGACTAAATAAGAATTATTAATCAAAAGTCACAAAAAGATTCAAATATTCAAACAAAAAACTCAGTAAGCATTGAACTGAATAAACAAATAAATTTCCCAACCAACATTTTTAATATTGAAAACTATATATTCTATTTTTATTCTTCTCTTCTCTTTTACATTTGAATGCCAGGTGGGTATTACTGAATGTAATTAAAGAAACGTTGGGAGTAACCTACTGAAGATTCAGAGTAGCGTCTGATGAAATGGTCCATATAGGTATGCTCTCTCCTTCAGTGCTTATTGTACTGAATAAATAACTCATGAGAATATCATGAGTAAAAGAATAAATTTTAAAACCAACACAATTTCTGGAATTAAACACAAATAAAGATTAATATTTTATTTTCTATTTCATTAAAAATATTTTTTATAATTTTTATTATTTTTTATTTTGAATATTTAAGAAGAATATGCAAAATTAAAAGTAAGAATATTTTGCTACTACAATGAAGGGTATGCAAGACTCGGCAGAGCCGAATTTATTTTTTTTATATAAAGGGTGTTTTTTATAGACGTATAGAACTTTAAGTTGGCATTACTGTTCAAGATAGCGACCGATTTAACAGCTGTCAAGTGATTTATTCTCAGATTGGTAATTCACGCCTGAACAACGCTTGCAAATAGTGCAATTCTATTTCGAACGAGATTGCCATTGTTCCCGATTTTCATAAGCGAATTTTGTTTAGCAATGAAGCGCACTTCTGGTTGAATGGCCACGTCAACAAACAAAACTGCCGCATTTGGAGTGAAGCTAATCCTCAAGTGTATGTCGAAACACCGTTACATCCAGAAAAACTGACTGTTTGGTGCGCTTTATGGGCTGGTGGAATCATTGCTCCGTACTTCTTCAAAAACGATGATCGCCAGAATGTTACAGTCAATGGTGATCTATATAGAGCCATGATTACTAACTTTTTTATTCCTGAATTGAACAACCATGATGTCCAGGAGCTGTGGTTCCAACAAGACGGCGCAACATGTCACACAGCTCGTGCCACAATCGATTTATTGGAAGACACGTTTGGTGACCGCCTAATTTCACGTTTTGGATCTGTGAATTGGCCTCCAAGATCTTGTGACTTAACACCTCTAGACTACTTTCTGTGGGGCTATGTAAAGTCATTGGTCTATGCGGATAAGCCACAAACGCTTGACCATTTCGAAGACAACATTCGCCGTGTTATTTCCGGTATACGGCCACAAATGTTGGAAAAAGTCATCGAAAATTGGACGTCCAGATTGGACTACATCCGAGCACAGGAGCCAGCCGTGGCGGTCATATGCCAGAAATCATATTTAAAATGTAATGAAACAAGATTATCTTTCGGATAAATAAAATTCATGTCAATCGAATAATCCATCGTTGTTTTATTGCAATTTAAAGTTCTATACGTCTATAAAAAACACCCTTTAGATTAGCAGCACGCATTAGTTATAGCCATTTCCTAATTTCCATTTTATTCTTTAAGTTATGATTACTAATATAAGATACACCTTAAGGCTTTTAATTGTTTAAATTTTTTAATGTAGGTATTCTTTATTAGTTGGAAAAGTTATATTCACCGATATGTAAATGTAAGAATATGCAAGTTAACCACATTTGTTTATTGTTTTTTTCTTACTGTACAAACTTGCATAATTTTTGATAAATTAATACGAGTAAATGGTGGTTTTAAGGAAAGTTTTATGCATAATAATCTTAATTTGAAATACTTATTTTAACAATCCAAACTGTTCCTTAAATAGCAATATTTTTTAAGCTATAGAATTCATTCTAAACAAAAATTTTAACAGTAATTAAATTAAATTATTTTTCTTTTAATTTCATCTAAGCATCCTCGTTATTTTTTTAAACAATTTTTTGCCAGAAGTGTTTGTAGCGTTTGTTAACTAAATTGTTTGTTTATTTTTCGGTGACTAGAGGTAACAAATTTGTGTACCAAAAACTGGGTGATAGCAAAGTGAAAATAAATAAATATACGTTCAGTGCTTAAAGTATATTTAATGGTTTGTTCCCGTCAAGTGTACACAACATCCTTCCTTTTCAAACAACAACATTTTAACAAATATGCAGGAGGCATTTTGAAACACATTCATACAAATGTAAGTAATCGCATGTATGTTTTCCATGGCGCTTTATTTAATAGTGAATCATTATGCAGGATGTTAAGTATGCAAAGTGTAAACCTGTCAGCAAACGCTGCTGGAGTTCAAAACCTATTTAGTGTGGTGCAATTATATTTTCCAGGAGTTTTGTTTATTTCTTATTTAAAAGTAAAAAGTGTTTAAATTTTCCAATGTCATGTGAGTAGTAGGTATCTATTCCTTATGAGCTCACATTTTAAATATAAGCACGAATATTTAAAGTGAACTCAATTTTAATAGTTTTAAATGAAATCTTTAATCTGTAAGCCGTTTTATCATGAATAACTCAATACTTAAAGTCTACTTTATACAATATTCCAAAAAATACTATAACATTTTAACTACTTTTGTGTGATTGTGTAATAGGGGGTAATTCTGTCAGCCGTATATGACTTACTCGAGTTTTTCAACATTTGAATTTATATGATTCGTTATCAAATAAAACAATCATCGCTTTTCTCTACAAACAAGTCAGTAAACACACTGTGCCAGCCAAATATTCATATTTTTCACTTTTGCACATTCTAGTTTAATAAGCTTGAGTTCGTGTTATAAAAATATATATATTTAGTATTGGAGCCGAATATCGATATAAAAATAAATTTTTATAATACGACCTTAAGATTAATAAACTAACCGTTCAAATAAAAAACATTAAAAATATAAATTTACAAATAAAAAATTGTATAAAAATAAAAAAGAAAAATATTGATAAAAATAATTCTCTTTCAATACCAATAATTTATTAATCCTAAAATAAATAATTAATTTCATTCCAAAAACTAAAACTACGAGTTCTAAGAAAAAATCCTTTCTGAGCACCTCATTTTTAAAAGCAATAAAATAAAATTTCTGCAAGCACTCAACTTTCAAATTAATAAAAAAAGAAATTCTAAGACAGATATTAAATAGGAATACAAAAAAATATAATTCTATTTAATTTTGGAAACATTTGCAAACATATTTTAAATCAAACATATTTAGTTACTACATAGTATAAAGCAAAGTTGCTTCCCGCGTCTGTCTGTATGTATGCTTAGATCTTTAAAACTACACAACGGAGTTTGATGCAGTTTTTTTTAAAAGATAGAGTGATTCAAAGGGAAGGTTTAAATGTATAATCTTGGAAGGTTTAAGGTCACAAATCCGCCCGGCAGGTAGTGCTATAGTCGGTATCTAGCTTATTTGTATACTACCTACTTTTACCCGGTCTCGCACGGTTCTTTACTCTATGAGTACGATTTCTTAGTGTAAGAAGATCGAATATATAAAAATTTTAAGGCAAGACAACGTTTGCCGGGTCAACTAGTATCAAATAAAGAACTTCAAATTAAGGCAAAAATCAAAAAATTCTCTTTGAATAAAATGAATGTACTCGTATTCGTAGTGCCCTTACACTGTAGGCATTTAAAAGACACACATACCTGCACACATTTGAATACGACCGACAGCCTGATTTTGTGTTTGTGTACAAACATCACATTTAAATACAACAAAAATTACGGACATCTAAACTTTCGGTTGATTTTTTGATATTTCTCGGACATTTGTAGACCGATTGCTCTTATTTTTTGCAAAGATATTGCAACTGTCATTTCTGACAGAACTGCGTCCCATGTTTTTATCCAGTTTAATAGTTTGGAACTTGACTTCCACATACACACTGAATCAAGAATATTTAAGCTTTTTAGCATGCCCCATGGATGGTATAGAAATTATTAACGCAATCACAGGGTATATAACCCTTTTTCAAAAAGGAATTTAATCTGTAAGTTCTAAGCATTCTGGAAGTGTGTTTTTATTTTATTATGCAAAATGGAAATTGCTAAAATCCCTCAGAGCAGGGTTGCCATTTTAGCCTTTTTAGGTCTAGATTTAGCATTTTTTCTCGCATGTTGCCTCAAAATTTATGATTTCGCCTCTAGCTTTTTTGTTTTTCAAAATAGCTTTAAATAGCCTTTTTTGGAAAAATTAAAACAAATCATACATAAGCAAACTGAGACTCAAACCAAATTCGATAAAACTTTGATATGTAAATTGATAAATTGGTCGAACGAAGGTAATTTCATAAGTGAAGAAAAGTATTTGGCTTCTAACTTGTAAAATAAAAATGCACTCTATTCCTAATTGATTAATTAATTGTTCCATTTAATATTTAGTTAACTAGTTCTACCGTTTAGTAATGCTGGGCTTATAAGTATTTAAAGCTTTGATATTCCATGTTTTTTGGTGTTTTTATAAAAAATATAATTAAGATTCTTAATGTAATAAAGAATTAAGAAAATTTTTAATTTTAAGCTTTAGTTTTTTTTACTTTTTTCTAGCCTATTTTTTTAAGGCGTGATTTAGCCTTTTCTAGCGTATCTTTTAGGGATATATATCTTATTTTTTTCTAGCTCCTAGCAACGCTGAATGAGTGCAATAGCTATATGGAAATTTCAAAATTATTTTTTAAATAATCCAAAGTAATTTTTGAGTATTAGGGTAGTAGACTACAAGTTAAGACGACCTCTTTAAAATAATATGTGTCCCATTCAGAAGGTTACCAATCTAGACGACTTACGCTAAGCTACTACTACTAAAAGCATATATAGAATTATAAATTACTAGATGACCTTGCAAACGTTATCTCGCCTTAAAATTTTTGTATAATCGATCGTAATCATAGAGTATATGATCGGGTAAAAAGAGGTAGTACACAAATAAGCTAGATAACTTTTGTAACACCACCTGCCGGTTGGAATACCATATGTACAGAATATGAATTTTATTTATTTAATACTTTTAAATTGTAAAAAGTGGTTTTAAATAGGGATTCTTAAATTTTTTAATTTTCCGCGTAATTTTTTAAATTTTTTAAAACAAAAAAAAAATTATGAAATCGGTCCAGGCGTTCACGCGTGAGGGCGGGACCAAGGGATTAGGGATTAATTTATATATATATATATATATATATATATAAAGGGTGTTTTTTATAGATGTATAAAACTTTAAATTGCAATAAAACAACAATGGATTATTCGATTAACATGAATTTTATATATCCGAAAGATAATCTTGTTTCATTACATTTTAAATATGATTTTTGGCATATGACCGCCACGGCTGGCTCCTGTGCTCGGATGTAGTCCAATCTGGACGTCTAATTTTCGATGACTTTTTCCAGCATTTGTGGCCGTATATCGGCAATAACACGGCGAATGTTGTCTTCCAAATGGTCAAGCGTTTGTTTCTTATCCGCATAGACCAATGATTTTACATAACCCCACAGAAAGTAGTCTAGCGGTGTTAAATCACAAGATCTTGGAGGCCAATTCACAGGTCCAAAACGTGAAATTAGGCGGTCACCAAACGTGTCTTTCAATAAATCGATTGTGGCACGAGCTGTGTGACATGTTGCGCCGTCTTGTTGGAACCACAGCTCCTGGACATCATGGTTGTTCAATTCAGGAATGAAAAAATTAGTAATCATGGCTCTATACCGATCACCATTGACTGTAACATTCTGGCGATCATCGTTTTTGAAGAAGTACGGAGCAATGATTCCACCAGCCCATAAAGCGCACCAAACAGTCAGTTTTTCTGGATGTAACGGTGTTTCGACATACACTTGAGGATTAGCTTCACTCCAAATGTGGCAGTTTTGTTTGTTGACGTAGCCATTCAACCAGAAGTGCGCTTCATCGCTAAACAAAATTCGCTTATGAAAATCGGGAACAACGGCTATCTCGTTAAAAATAAAATTGCACTATTTGCAAGCGTTGTTCAGGCGTGAATTACCAAACCAAACTGAGAATAAATCACTTGACAGCTGTTAAATCGGTCGCCATCTTGAACAGTAATGCCAACTTAAAGTTATATACGTCTATAAAAAAACACCCTTTAGATGATAGATGATAATTTTTTTTTTTTTTTCTTTATTTTTACCGAAAAACAACAATTTATTGCGGTTTTATTAAATCATCTAAATTAAAATTAGCATACGACAGATATACATTTCCTAAATTACGTTCATGTTCATGTTCAAATGCACATCCTTTTATTTGTAAATTTGCAATCAGCCATGGTTCTACTACCTGAACAAAATATGATTTTAACTTCAGGCTTTGACAGTTTTTTTATTATTAAGGACATCTTTGTTATACCTTTTTTGGAAAGGAATGGTGGATCGGCTATTAACAGGTCGAATTTACTCCACAAGTCTTTAAGATAATTGTCCGTTGTAGCTTCATTAAAATCATAGAAAACAAAGTCTTCTCCAAGCGCGGAAAAACGTTTGTCAAACTCAAAAATTTTTACATTTTTGTGTATTTCCTTAATAGTGGCATACAGTGAAGGACTTGGTAATAAAGCTATATTATATGAAGATTCATTATCGACATTTTCAAGCAATTTGAAAACTACTGAACCTAAGCATTTTTTGGTATTGTCACTGTACCAAATTTGACTTAATTGCCAAACCTCTTCGAACTGTCCATCTTTCCCCTTTTTTTGTGCAATTGTTTCTAGTTCCTATTTTGCTCCCGTTGAGACTTTTTGGCCAAGAATTTATTTAAAATTGCTAATGTATCAGCTGGCAAGCAAATATCATCATCCATCACGATGGGATTACAAACATGCTTAATGCTTTTAAAATATTAAAATTACGGATTATTATTTTATAGTTAAAGCACAGCCCCATAAAACAGTAATTTTATGTTAAAAATATACCATTAATACTGAAAATATATTTACAAATACTAAATAACTTCAGAGCATATTTAACTTGGCATATTTATCTTCACTCACTTAATTTTTTTATATTTTTGATATTTTAGAAGGCCGTGGAAAATGAAAAATATTAATATTTTGCTAACACAGTGATGGGTATATAAGACTCAGCACAGCCCAATTTAACTTATTGTGCTGTGTTGTAAAATACATACTACTGACACTATCCAAAGAGAGGGGAAAATTGTGTTTATCAAAAATATATATAATTTATTTTCATTTCAGAGTAATAGTTTTCACGACCGAAATTTAATTTTTTTAAAAATTTAACTAAGAAACGCTTTTCTGGGGCTTATATTAAATAACAAAAATGAACATTTTTATATGAATTTAGTTTTAAAGTATTTTCTTTCTTAAATGTGGTGATGACTTTTTTCAGTCATAAAGTAAACGCTAACAGTTTGAATACTCCAGTACAATAATAAACCTGAAAGCACAGAAACATAAACCAGCGGGAAATACTTTTTTATTTTTTTGTTAATTAAGTGTCAAAAAGAAATTTAATTGTTTTCTCAGCAGGTATTCCAATTTAACAGAATTGATGCAAACTAACAAACATTAAAAGCACGTGCTACAATTCATTCTTCTCTACCCTTTAGAAATTTTATTTTTCGTGTGGCAAAAAAAAAAAAGAACAAATGTGATTGTTATATAAATCATTTTAACAAAATCTTTTCCTCTAAGGCTTGAAAATATATGACATTTTTCAATTTTTCAATTTAAGCTGTTATTACAAAACCTGATCATATGTTAAATTAAAGGTATTTTTCCAAACAGTTATGGTGCACTTTCACTTGATAAATAGTTTTTCTTTATGTTCAATTTAAGTTATCATCTCTAAAACTGCTGGCTTAAGAAAAGGCTCTTAAAAATATTTATGGTTTATCAAATTTAATAATTTTATACTTAAAATTAGGCTTTCAATTATAAAGGTAAAAGATTTACGAATCATAAAACAGAATTTTTAGTTTATAAAGCAGCGAAAAGCAGTTCTAGCCATATTAAGTATGTTATTAATAAAAATGCACACACACACACAAACAGAAAACTTTACTTAAGTTTCGAAATACAATAGAAAGTGCTGTGACAAGTCCTTTTACTACCCTGTGAACATCCAATAAATACAAAAATTCATGTAACACATTTAAACCAAAGTGTTTTTATAGTAAAGCAAAATAACAAAAGGGTAAGAGTAAAAGTAGCCTAATTTCCAAACATGAGTATAAAAATAAAAGCTTATTCCGATTTATATCTGCAAGCAATTTTATTATATTTTACAAGCATTTTGTATTTTTTTAATAATAGAAACTCTCTTACTTACAATAATTATATATGGAAGGAACATGGGTTAATGGAAAAGCAAAGTGAAATCCTACTTTTAAAAACTAGCATGAAGCGGATATCGTGTGCAGTTCAATCACCCTGAATTTTACGAACCGGTATTGACAATTCAAATTATTAAGGTACTAAATAACAAATTGTTTAAAAAGTGAAAAGGATATAAGTTTGTCATTATGTGTGTAATTTCTATTATACACTGTACATGGGGCCCCCTATAAAATATATATATTCTGGATCTTTATAAGTAGTGGATTCGATTTAGCAATTTCCTTCTGTCCGTGTGTAACATACACAATTACTTTGGATTATTTTGCAATTTCCATATACCCCAGTGCTGTTGCTCTAAGTAATTTTAGAAACTTCCCAACGAACCATTACAGATTGTGGAATGGGACATATATCATTTTAAAGGAGATGCTTTCTAGATTTGTAATCTATTGTGGAAATGCTCATAAGTTACTTTAGATTATTTTAAATAAAATTTTTAAATTCCCTCATACCCCAGTATTCTTGCCCTGAGGAGTTTTTGTCATTCCCCATTTTGGTGAAGTACAATACCCAATTTTGCAACAAGAAATTACCAAAACAAAACTGGAATGAAATTTTTAAGTTCTATGCTTTCTGGAAGTGTTTGGACATTTACGGGAAATTTCTTAGCTTTTATTTTATGATACAAAACGGAAATCGCTAAAATCTTTCAGAAGAACAGTTCTGCAGTATATGGAAATTTCAAAAATATTTTTTAAATAATCCTGAGTATTCGTTAGTAGATTATAAAGCTAGACGATCTTCTCTTTAAAGTGATATGTGTGCCACTTCGTAATATTCATCCTTAAGCTGCGAAAATCCCTCATGGGAATATGGAAATAAAAAAAAATTAAATATAATCCAAAGTAACTTTTGAGGGGTACCAATCTAGACGAAATCCGCTGAACTACTGCTAAATATATATATAGAAGTGTATAGTGACGGAAGACTTATTTAATAAATATGACATTAATACTGAAAATATATTTGCAAATACTAAATAACTTCAGAGGTTACGTTAAAACATATTTATCTTCACTTCCATAATTTTTTTGTATGTTTTTGATATTTTAAAAGGCTGTGGAAAGCGAAAAATATTAATATTTTGCTGATACAGTGAAGGGTATATAAGACTCGGTACGGGCGAATTTAATTTGTTTCTTTTTGGTTTTATTTCTTTTTAAAAAACAAAATATTCATGGTAGGATAAAAGATATTGTTTACTTTAACAATATGATTTTAATAGGAGTATAATTGATGATAGTAGAGAAAAGAATAAGTATAAAAAATTAGCAATTGAATTTTAAATTGAGTTGTTTGTCGCTTGTATATAATTCCCATTATGACGAAACATCTTTCGAAAGTTACGATCGAATTGGGCTCTTTCTTTAAATTCATTTTTCTAACCCAAAGTTAGACACAAAAATGAAAATGAACGGTTTCAAGAATAGGCTTCAATAAATTTGGCATTTTCAAAAGAGAAAGCGTGAAAGTTTCAGTTTTTAGTGCTTTTTTTTAAAGTTGATAAATCTATTGACTAAAACTAATTGTTTAATCAATTTATCGATGCTTTAACTCAGTCGAAATATTTCCGTGTTGATTAATTTTTTATTGATTCAATGCAAAATATGCCAGTTAGTACAGGAAAAGTATCCCCTCTCACTTAACATTATGAATGAAAGGGTTTGCTTAATTTAAACTGTTTAATGTCGAGTATTGCATTCTAGAAAATTCTAAAGATTCAATTTTATATTATAATAATTATTCTTTATGTTGCATACGAGTACTTTTATGATTGTGTTAATATTTCACTAGTAGATATTTATGAATAGTTTATTTATTACTTAAGTATAAGCCAATCACACAAACGAATACGTCCCAAGAGTAACTGGACAACAACAACAACACCTTTACTAAGTCAAACATTATGACTTTATACTCGCAATTATATCATATTCCCTGCAAGCAATTTCGTAGTGAGTTACAAAAATACACTTTTATGAAATTATAGAAAATCTCTCCAAAATTAATGCACTCGAATTTTTTCCAAAGTACGATTTTTAAAGAGGAGGCTTAACAAAAATTTGCATGTAGCAGTGTTTTGTACGTAAGCTGTAGTCCTATTTCATAAAAAATATTAATCTTCCCCTACTATATTAATTATGAGTAATTTTGTGCTTTTTTTATTTTAGCTGTTAGTATTAGAAATTGTAGCGGAAACTAAGCACCACGTCCAAAATAGATCTATTGTAACTCTACTCTCATGTTACAAAGCCTCCATAAGTTTAGTATTCATTAAGAATTCAAAGACTTCTCTGGGCGATTTGTTCGCTTTGTTAGAAGGTTGTAGGAAACGGATTCACTAGGGGCCATTAAAGTAGTACAATATATTTTCTTTTGTTTCTTCAGCTTCGTTAATTAGTCACAGAGGTCATTCTCAAGTGTTTCAATACTCTGCAATGACCAGCAATGGCATTCGTGTTCTCATTACCCTTATATCTTTTGTCTTCAATCGATTATCTTTCCCTTCAGCTTAATAGAACTCCAAAAAAGCCTGCAGAATGAACCTACTACTAGCTGTACCTTTTCTGGCAAATTCGTCTCCTTTTCGTAAACTATACATCTACTATGACCTTACAACTACATCAGATGTACACCGTTATTAGCTGCTAGTCTCTTGAGAAGTGTTAGGTGATCTAAAAGCAATTTCGATCTTCGCACTTCAAAAATAAAAAGTTAAGTTTTATTTCAAGGAATAAAGAACCAGAAGTTGCTAGACACTTCTTTCTATCTTAAAATCAAGCGTCAGAAAGTCGGCATTATTTAAAATTAAATTGATTTTTTATGATAGAAAATATTTCATGAAGAACAAATTTAGAAATATTTAATATCATTAAAATCTCTGTGTACCCTGTGACGAGTCTCGACTGAACTTTTTTAAAACACTAGGAAGAATACTTTTGCCAATTACTTTAAACCTTTATCTTTTCAATTATTGGAACTTTTTTGTGCCACTTTTAAAAACGAAAAAAAAGGACTCATAAGTTGAAGATGTTAGAGAATTTAAATAATCCACATAAACTTTTTCATGAAAGTCTACCCTATATTAGACGTATAGTAAACTCATATGTAGTTAAATATCAAGGTCTAAAATTCAACTTTAACACCAGAAATTTGTCAATACTTAAAATGTGTTAAGGCATTAGTTCATCATATTTATTTGAAGTTAATAAATATTTTACACTAAATTTTACCAAAAAAGCTGTAGAAAGGCTGTAACGAATTTGGCAGAAAATTTTTTTATTTTACCAAAAATTTATATATTATATTTTGCTGAAGAACTACACGAACTAATTGTAGAAAACAAAAATAAATTGAGTTAAACTCTCCGGCAAAGGCCAGCAGCTTAAAGGTTTCTATTTACTAAACGGGATGCATATAGTTTCTAGAGACTTGTTTAATTTTTCTGCCTTACAGACTTTTGGCTGAGGTCCGAAATACGTTAAGCACTGGCTTTTCTTACTAATGTTTTTTTTTTCTTTCAGATATACACCAATACCTCACTTTGCGTAGTGGTTATGTTCCAAAAAAAAACACAAAGTGAATTATGATTTTCTATAGCAAACCTTGTAAAGATCGAAGATAGGTTCCAGGGTTACGAAAATACTACTTTTTAAAAAGAAAATTGAACAAAGTAAACATTTAAAAAACAAAAATAGGTATTATTATATAATAAATATAAAAATTATTACTTTTTTTTTGGTAACTAGAAACAACCCGTAAAAATTTATTATTCTCTTTTAAGAAAAAGTCCAGCACACTAATTGAAATTGAACTCTAAAATTGGCAAACAAAGTGAAAATAAAACTGTATTAAAATTTCGTTGATTTTCAGTTAGAAAGGGAATCGACGAGTTTTGATGGTATGGCGCAATTATTATAGAAACAATCGTGCCATTTTTTTTTTAAAGGAAATTTAAAAAAATTAAAAACTCGAACTTAAAACAACGCAACTTCGAAAATCTAACGACGCACAGTGAAAATTACTGCGGCGACGCAACTTTGAAAAAATGCAAAACGAAACGACGCAAAACGAGGTATTGCTTTACCTTACAGTTAAAAAAATTTTAATTGGGCATAACATAGGGAAGAAAATCCTTAAGAATTTAATATAAAAAAAAAATCTCTTTTACATTATGTCAAATCCCAAATAAAGACGTGAAATATAGAAAAATGTATGTTCGGAAATTAATTTTTTTTAGCTTTAGTTTATACAGTTTATATAGCTTGTGTCAATTTAAAAAAAATATATTACAAATGAAACATTTTAGCCACTTTTAATCTGTTTTGAAAATGAAAAAAAGCTAGGAAAAATGCCAGAGGTTAAATAATAAATATCGAGGCTAAATATAAAATATAATAGGTAACGCTGCTTCCAAAATTTTTAATTTGATTGTGTAAACTCAATGCTGCTGGCATTATTTTTAATGTCTTTTACATCTAGTACTTTTTAGTGCTTCTTTTTACTCGACAGTGGCACTAAAAATGTGTAACAAAGAGAAGGAACAAATGTTTTAACTCATCGTTTAAATCTGTGGCAATATGGAAAAATTTCATATGTAATTTTTTAAGATTACAAAAAATTTTTCTTATGAAATTATTTTGATGCTAGCAAATAGTATTGTTTTCATTGTCATTTCGTTATTTGTGGTATACACTCCGGTTCACTTATTTAATGGAACTAAAAATTCCATATTCACCAGCCTGTATCTTTTGCAATGTTTAACCGATTGCAGAATTTTAAACTGGAAATTGCAGCTAGACACCTTGAGATATAAAAAAAAATCATGACAATAGTGGTTTCTTTACTAAAGAACTTTTTTTAAGCAATTTATCAAAAAAAGTCCAAAAATGTGCTATTTTTTTAGTTCACTTGAATAAAGGCACTTTAACTAATTTGTTTTACTTTATTTAAGAACTATTAGTAATGATACGGGTTTTCATTCACAGATAAAGAGAATTTATGTAATCCAACGAAATTTGATTCCAAGCATCCTTAATGGTCTGAATTAGTGACTGCTTGTCATCAAATTGTCTACCTCCTTCATAGATTTACGAGATAACCAACCCCAGACATTTTCGATAACGTTTAGATCTGGCGAATAGGGTGGCCAGTCAAGAATATTAATATTTTGGCTTGCAATGAACTCCTTTACTACTCTGGCGTTGTGTATAGGGGCATTATCCTGTTGCAATATCCAAGATATGGGACCAAATAGCTCACTAAACTTCGGAAAAGCCGATTCCAATAACGTTTTATAGCTTGCACCAGTCATTATTACTCTTTAAAATTCAAGATCGATGGTGTCATAGTACGTAATAGCACCCCACACCATAACGCCGCCCTCTCGGCTGTGATGTCAGTTCAAAATCGCTTTTCTTAGCGCAGATCATGGAAATAATAGTTGTAGCAATCAGGCTTCTTCAATCAGCTTCTTCTCATCTGTAAATACAACAGTTCTCCAGTCATTTACATGACTTCTTTGCTGCACATCCCACACCATGTAGTCTCTTGCGAATTGAAGCTTCTTTTCCTTACGAGGAGCATTAAGTGGCTGCTTTTTTGTAGTATCAGGTATTCTAGATACCCACAGCTCTTAATTACTCTGCGTACTGATGACTTGCTCCCTTGCACTCCAGCTTGAGCTCTTATTTTTGACAAGGATAAGCCAGAATTAGAAGCAATTCTGATGATTTTGCTTTTCTGCTACGTAGATAAAGACAATGAAACCCTTCCTTTCAAATTTTTTCCATACCCCTCGGGGTGCTTGATGTAATTGTCGACAACTGTTGGGCTTCGTCCAATTTTTTTTAGCTATTGCGCGGTTAAAATATCCTTCAGAACGGTAAGCACCGATTTTAGTTTTTTCCGATAGATTTAACATTTTTTACTCAGCCATTTTGACTTGTTAAATGATTAAGATGTAATAAATTGCAATAAACAAACGCTCTCTACAAAAAATCATCGCTTACTTTAAAAATAATAAAGTGCCTTTATTCAACTGAACCAAAAAAAAATTGCACATTTTTAAAGTTTTTTTGATAAATTGCTTAAAAAAACTTCTTTAGTAAAGAAACCACTATTGTCATTATTTTTTTATATCTCAATCGGTTAAAAATTGCAAAAGATACAGGCTGCTAAATATGGAAATTTTAGCGCATAAATAAGTGAACCGGAGTGTATATCGTCCCACTAATTGCCACCACAGGTAAATATTTATGCAGAAGATTTTGGTTTATTAACACAGATATAATAAAATAAATAGGGGTGCGCTGTAGATAGATAGGCAGTGTGCTAACCTATTAATCTGGAGGCCACAGTTCGATTTCTGCTGAGACCCTGGGAGGCCGATGGTCAAAGTTACCAGTGCTCGTTAACAAATTTAATTTTATAATTAATTTCTAATATTAAATATTAATAATAATAATAATTAAAATAATAAAATAAAAAGCTGAGAAAAGATTAAAAGGTATTTTTGTGGTGTAAAAATTTTATTGATATTTCTTAAAAAGCCTGTTTTTTTCTTGGCTACGGTGCTTTTTGAAATCCTAAAGTTGACAACATTGTTGGCAACTTAGTTTATGTCGTTTTGTTCTTCTAAAGCGAAAATTCAAAAATTAATTTCAAAGTAAAGTTTTTTAATAATATTTTTGAAAAAGTCGAAAAAATATTATTAACATTAAATATAATAATATGGCTATTTTGTTAAGCTTGAGGTCTTATTTTTCAAAAATTTTATTTTTATATCGATATTTCGCTCCAATTTTTGTAGCTTCTTCAGGATACAATTATGAATTAATCAAATTATTAAAAATACATATTTCAAAAATTTTCTTGACAAAATTAAATTAGGGTGTTTAATAATAAAGTAATCCCAAACAAAATTTGAAAAATATTTGAAAAATATTTAAAAGTTTGTCAAGAAAATTTTTGAAATATGTATTTTTCATAATTTGATTAATTCATAATTATATCTTGAAGAAGCTACAAAAATTGGAGCGAAATATCGATATAAAAATAAAATTTTTTAAAAATAAGACCTCAAGCTTAACAAAATAGCCATATTATTTAAAAGAAAAAGGTCAAATAAAACTAACTAATAAATTAAATATATAACATTAAAATGGTCTTAAAAATGAAATTTAAAGATACATATATTGATTTTAAAGTGTACTTTAAAAAAGCTGAGTTGGCTGCAGGGTATGTGCAGGTTTGTACTAAAGTCTTTGTACGTATGTGTTCCTAAGTAAGTATTTTATGGAATTATATACAATTAATACGAGTATGTACCAGCAACTACAAGCACTTGTCTTTGTACAACATCCTTTATACATTATATCAAGTTTAATATTGAAGTTTACGCGTGCTTATGTGTGTGTGTTTAAATATTGAAACTCTTTGTAACTTTATAGTCATATTAATTACTTAAGGTTTATTTATTTACTTATTTTTCTACTTCCCTTTTTTGAATTAGCTGGATTTTTATTAAAAAAAATCATATTTCTTTCATTTTCTTATCTTATAAAAAAAACACATGCATATGTGTTGCCTGATATTTATGTATGCGTGCATGTGTTTAATATGGTATGTGTATTTAAAGGTGGATTTTGTTGCTTTAAAAAGCTCTTTTGTGTTTGTGATTAATGTTTTATTAAATTTGTGCATTAAGAAAATTAAATTTTGTTAGTTTTCATTTGTACAAAATAATAATTTTGTGTGCATGTGTGGATAAGCCTTTTATTATTTAATATTAATAATTATATTTTATAATAAATTCAGTAAAATAAAATAAACTCAAGCCAACAAAGTCTTTAATTATATTTATTTAAATTTATTAAAAACCTTCTTAAGGACATTAATCTTTATCAATTAAATAAATTAACTGGTTTTGTAATGGATTTTGTTGAATTTGTTGCACAAGTGATCGTAAAGAGAGTAGCATTGAAGCAGCGCTTATCAAATATATATACTTTTAGTTATGATCTCGTGGTATCTCTTCAGTGAAATTCGTTGTATAAATATAATTTCATGTTTTTCATTGAAATATAAAGAAAGAAACCACTGAATGTTCCTGGTTTCTTGTTTTTCACGAAGACTTGTATGCATACAAACCTATGCAATTGTAAGTCCCGGAACACGCAAGGCAATTTTAGTTGCGGAACAAAAATTGTTTTCTCTCTCGTCTATAATCTCAAGAGTTAAGCATCTATTTATTTGGCACAGATTTGCGATAAAACTACGTACCACACTTTTTTGTTCGTTCCGTAATTTTGATCAAATACGCAAAATAACAAAACAGATATGAATGAAAAATTAATATATCAGTAGAATTTTTTTATTTTCTCGGCCATTTGTAGACCGATTGTTCTAATTTTTGACACAAACATTATGACTACCATTTTTGATAAAACTGCCCACCATATTTTTCTGTTCGCTTAGAGAAAATACAACAAAAACCCACTCAGAAAAATGGTAAAAAAAAAATAGACAGACACACATGCGGACTGGCCGATATGGCTTATGCGACTCCACTTATCTTAAGAATTCAGAATAAATGTACTTATACAGTGAAGAAATTACAATCGGAATCACAAAGTTAAATATACCCTTCTTACTCACAGTGAAGGGTATAAAACAATTCCTTGTAAGTCTAATCACTGGTTAAAAACAACATGCTCGTTTAGTGTCCTCTTCAGTTTAAACTTAACAAGCATTTTATATTACTGTATTGAGAAGTTTTTATAATTTTCAGACAAAAAGTTAAAAGTTTATATGTCCATCTGTCTGTGTGGATGTTGAAATAAGCTTTCTGAAGTCCCTAGGAGACCTACAGAAAAGTTTAGTATGTTGGAAGTTTCCCACAGAACTTACAAAAAGAGGTGGTAAGCAGTTTTATCAGAAATAACAATCACAATGAAAGGGGATTTGTTGATTTTGGCCCTTAACTTGAAATTCTTTATATCAAATAAATTAAATATTTAATTAAGAACCGATTTTTTAAAAAAAAATTCGGATTTCTTTAACTGTTATTGATTTTAAGATTTAAAAAAAAAATTGGAATAAAAAAAATTATTTTAATCAGGATTTGCTATTTCATTTAAAAATTTTTTTGATTTTTGTTTTTGTTAAATATTTAAAAAAAAATTTGAAGAGTTTGTAAAGCTCGGTACAGCCGCATTTAACTTGTTAACTATTATTTCCGTCTCTAAAGCAAAGAAGACAGAATAAATCTTGTCGATGTGTGAAAGTATTTTATGCCTTCCCTTCAATTAATTGTTGCTTATAAGCACATCAAAATGCCACAAAAAAAGTAAAATGAAGAAGGAAAATAACCGCTTTATAATACATTTGCCACTCGCGTACCATGAACGTAATCTTTGACAAATTGTAAAACACAGTTGAAAGTGAAAGATGTTGTTGTAAAACAATCCAGGCATATCGATGATTATAACAGTGTTGATTTTTAGTTTCCTTTTGCTTCCTACTCTCTGTCTGTACTCGAATTTAATATTTACAACAACAAGGAATTGAACCTTAAAAGTAAACTTGTGAAACATGCTGCCATTATGAACACTGCAGCTTCAATATGCATCTGAGTCAATGTTGGCATGTGTGCGTATGTAAGGAGTTTAGCTTTCAAAACTTTCATTACGGTTCGTATAACGTTTCGCTTGACTTGTGCAATGATGTGTAAATGCATTTATTGTTTTACGTGTTCATAAAGTATACAAACGTGTGTATGTTTTTAAGTGAAATTATAAGCTTTAATAGCATAAAACCTTGGAAAAATTTAAAAAACTGAGGGAAGTTAAAATTAATGCAATATTACTTGGAGAAGTCAAAATTTAAGAAATTGAAAAATTTGTTTTAGGAAATTACTTTTACACTTGTTGCTGTCTAAAGTAAATACGTACGGAGAAGACGGATTTTTTTAAGGAAAGCATAAATTCGAGGTAGAAAAATTGTTTGTCATCTTTTAACATTAATTTAATGCAAAACTAAGATAACACGATTTTTACCCCCAAATTATCACCTGTCAACTTTTAACGATTGGCTTTTTAATATAAATAAAAAAATACAACTATAATGATTAAAAAAATTTCTGTTTAGTATAATAATGGAATATTGCAAGAGATTTTATAATCGTGCAAAAAAACGAACAATGCATAGAGAAAAACAGTTAAGTTGTGAGAATTGAATTTTCTTTAATTAAAAGTGTAGTTGTGATATTAAAATTTATTAGTTGTAGCTATCAAAATTCAATAATTCAGTGCGAACTACAAAAATACTTATGATCATTAAAAGTTTATGGACTTTTTACTGTTACAAATTAAAAGTGTGTTTATCATTCGTTTCTTGTAACCGAAGTTGTTTATTAAAAAGCAAACAAAAAACAAATTGTGTTTTGAGAATCGATTTCACTATTAATTAGAATTTCAGTTGTGATTATCTATATTTTTAGTTCTAACAACGAAATTCTATAATTCAACCCAAAATTTTTTTAACGCAATAACCACAAAATTAAAAAAAAGTAACAAACTTAATTTTCACTGCAACAATCAAATATTATTACACTAAGAAGTCTACTTCGGTTGTGAAAATTAAATTTTGCTGCCAGTTAAAAATTGAGTTGTATTTTTAAGATATCAAAATTTTAGTTTATATTATTAAAAATGGTTTCCACAACTAAGCAATTTTATAATCACAACTCAATTTTTGATTAGTAACAAAATTAGTTCGCACAATCAAAGTTGGTTTCTGTGTGTGGTAAAAAGAGACTAAATAGCTTCTAAGATAGAACTCAATTGGATGTGAATAAATAAATAAAATTAAATAACTAGAAAAAAAGGTGATACACGCTGAAAAAACTTCAGTTTTAAAACTTAATTTGTGACTAGTCGAAAATTCAAATGTCATTATAAAATTTTTTATATAGTTTTAATAACTTAAATTTGATAATTAAAATTTTTGTCGGATGAAATTTTTATCATCATAATAGATTTTTTGACTGCTAAGAAACGCTATTATTATAATCAAAATTCTTCTCCCAGTGCTGCATCTGTAAATGCAAATAATTGGCCCAGAAACAGCCCAACTGTAATAAATATAGTTCACTTGATAAATATGTATTAAAGGGTGGTTAAATTTTAAGGGCCGATGTTGAATGTGAACCACACCTAAACGTCAAGATTTTTTCTGCATTTCATTTGACATTTCTCAACTTCACACTAACTCATTTTGAACTATGGAAAGATACATAATCGAACAACGAGTTAAAGTTATTCAGGCTTATTATGAAAATTGGCGTTCAAATCAAAATGCATATCGTGCATCCCGTGATGTTTTAGGTAATTTAATCGTCAATTTTCACCTCAGTGGATTCGTCAATAAGCAGAATTGACGCATTTGGGCGGATGATAATGCAAGAGTGATTGTCGAAAAACCAATGCACTTACAAAGAGCGACTGTTTGGTGTGGTTTATTGGCTGGCGGCATCATCGGGCGGTATTTTTTCCCAAATGAGGACGGTCAGGCAGTTACTGTGAATGGTGTTCACTATCGTGAGATGATAACGAACTTTTTATGGCTCGAAGTGGAAAATATGGATGTGGACGATATGTGCCACTTGTCACTTGCCTCACAGCTAACGAAACAATGGCTCTTTTGCGCGACAAATTCAACGGCCGTGTTATCTCACGTGGTGGCCGCCAAGATCATCTGGTTTGACACCGTTGGACTTATTTCTTTGATGTTATTTGAAAGAAAAGGTGTACGTCGATAAACCAGCAACAATTCAAGAGCTAAAGGATGAGATTATCGGCACATTAACGGCATAGAACCTCAATTATGCTTCAGCGTCATCGAAAATTTGAACCATTGGATGGAGGATGGCCGATATTTTGTTGCAGACATAATTAAACCATACTATATTATTATAATAAAAAGAAATGACAATAATTTCCTAAATAGTTTGTGTTTTATTCAAAACCAACAACGGCCCTTAAAATTTAACCACCCTTTATAAGAAAAACGGTAGAAAAGAAATTGGGAAGGGAAAGCAACGGGAAAAAAAGTTAAATTAAATAGTTACAAGTATAGGAAATGATAAACACAGAAACAACTACAGCTTGTTAGACTAAAATTGTGCAATTCAAAAATTTTAATTTTGGTAATAGAAAAATTTAGTTGTAACCACTAAAATTAGATAAAATCATTGAAAATTTAATTCTGCTACAAGTACTCGTATCAGCGAAATATATCAGAAAAAAAAAGAAATAACAGACGAATTAGCTTATTGAATCGAGTTTTGCAACCAATTATTTTAAAGAGGACTGAGCATGTAGTACTTGTATTTATTACGAGTATTCGTAATCCTAAGATAAGAACTAATATTTTTTTAAATTGCTTTTTTGTTAAAACGACCAAATGCCAAACATATTAATATATATTAATATATTAATTGCAAAAGGTAAATTTTAAATAATTAATTGGCAATGATGGTCGATATTCCATCCTTGACAATGTCAGTGTCTATTATTCACCAATTTGAACTATTTATGTTTTATTTTACTGTAACACAACTAAATGCACACGCCAGAAAAAAAATTTTGGTTTCCTTTTTACGACTTTTACTAGTTTTTATAGCATAATATTTTAATTAATGTTTAATTCATACAGTTTTAATTTTTCTAAATTTGTAAAATGTTCAGAAAAAAAATTTTTTTTAATAAAACCACTATTATTTTCTCTCTTTTTTATGGGTTGGCTTCTATTAACTGAAAGTGTTTCATGGTAAATCCCATATTTTATGTATAAAAATCTGGCAAAATTTATTTCAATAGTAAAATTCATTTCCGTTTTCATAAAGTAACACATACTCGTACGTCTGCAAGTGGAAAAAAAATTATAAACTTTTTTTACAGCTTTAGAATCCAAACGATTAAAACTAAATTTACACTGAAATTGTTTTTAATACAATGACACAGCAAGAGCTAAAGCGACAAAACCATTTTACGTATTCAACTAACGAATCCTGTAACAATGACTACACGGGGGAGCTGCAAGGATCTGTTGCATATGTTTACGTGGGTGTTTGTGTGTGTGTGTATGCATGTGTACTTATGGATATAATATATGAAGTCACAATTGACTGTAAAATAGTTATAGGAAGACCTTAAAATAAGTTTATTCCATATCTGCACACAAGCACACACTAGCGTAATGGGACTAAATAAATGAATTAAAGACTTATACGCCCACAAAATGAATAATTCAATTTTCATAGATTAAACCAACATTCTAAGCAGATACTTAAAAGAATAAAATTTTTATTGAAAACAAAAAATTATTGCAGTCAGTATTAATAATTGTACGAATTAAAATCGCTAAACCAAAAGCATAACATTCACTTAAGCTCTAGAAATCCATGGTAATTTCAAAACGATCTAATACTTGGTAAATTAAATTGATTACTTTCCAAGATAATACTTATATTAAGCTAGTAATTTCACACATTTAAGCACTTTTCGAAAATTTTGGGAAAGTCAACAAAGAAACCACATCAAGAACTTTTATTGAATTTGTTTATTTTTTTTAGGTCATCAATGTCCAACATTATCGTTCAAGTTGCTTCTTGTTGGTTCAGATTTTTGTTTTTACTTAAATAAAATAAAAGCTAACGACAACGTTTTAAATTGTGGAACTTTCTGGGAATACTATATAACTTTCAGTTTAAATTGGACTTACCTTTGCATAAAGACTTATATTTTTTACTTTTAGATACCAAAAGAATCAATTAAAATATAATAATAATAAAACCTTATAGAAGGCAATACAGAAGGTACTTCCTGGCAATTAGCCAAGAAAGTGTAGAAATAGCGTTCCCTACAAGCAGAGGCCTCTAACAATTGGCTGGTCATATTCCGATACTATATGTGATATCAGGCACTAGCTGGATATTAAAGAACAGTGAGAAGAAGTTTATTGATAACACCGCCACATACCCTTCGCTGTACATATAAGCTTGTGATTCTATTCGTAATTTCTATACACTACAGGTGCCACAATTTGGCATTGTACTCTGCCTAAACGACTGCACCGATTTAATTGGATTTCTGTATATACTTTTGGATTACGTCTTGGAAGGCTTAGCATCATAAATCCGCTAGGCGTTGCACGCTCCTCTACTCTATTTGTACGATTTTTTAGAGTAAGAAGATCGAATATACAAAAATTTTATATTTGCATCAAGACCCAACTTTAATTTTTATGAAAATTAAAATAGACCACGCCCACTTTTTAAATATTTCTCAAATCGGAGAATGGCTAAACCGATTTGGCAAATTTTCTTATATGTTCGGTATAACCAACTTGTATTTTTCTTCTCTTTTTAATTATTTTTCAAAATATAAATAAAGTTTGAAGGCAAAACAACGTTAAGCTAGTAAAGCATATAAATTCTGAATTCTTACATATATTGCTGAGTTGATTTAGCCATATCCGTCTCTCTGTTTGTCTGTCTGTTCATGTAGTCTTTGAAATTAACTTTCTGAAGTTCCCAGGCAACGTACAGACAAGTTTAGCATAGCAATCTGTCAGTTGTTGCTGTCTTCAGCTCGATATTGAAATTCAGCCCAATTAGTCTATACATTGGGAAACTATGAGTCTAAATCTACGACTACTTCTATAGGTTTAGCATATTTCTCTGTGTGAGTTTTTATGTTATTTTATCTAAAGTACAAAATAAACTAAAAATGTGATACAAAGTTTTTTCAGAAACAGTAATTTCTGTGCAAAAAATCGTCATCCATAAATGGCAAAGAAAAATAAAAAATTTAACCGAAATTTAAGTTTTTCATTAATGTATGTTTTGTTTTTTTATGGATATTTTTAAGCCATAAATTTTTGTAATGTGTGCGTATTAACGAAACCAAGCATATATGCCAGACCAGACAATCGGTCTTCTACAAACGTGTTTATGTGTGTGTGTCTTTTAAATGCAGAAATTTTGTTGCAAGATACTCTTCTTTGAATTTCTTTATTTGATATTTATATTTATTTAAATATGTTTGGCTTAAAAAATGTTTGTAAACATTTTAAATTAAATTACGTTAAATTTATTTTTTAATGTAATTAAGTGCCTAGAATTTTTTGTGACTGTCGTTAATTCGAATTTCTTAAGCTGAAATTAATATATATATATATATATATTTTTTTTTTAAATTGAATAAGAATGTGGAGAGTGAAAAATATTAATATTTGGCTATTATAGTGAAGGATATAAAAGATTCGGCTAAGCCGAATTTAGCTTGGTTTTTGTAATTTTTGAAATGTCTTTGAAACCAAATCAGGGTGGAGCAAAATGCGCTATGGATTCTGTCCATTCCACTCTAAAGGGCTGAATTTTCAAGTAAATTGTTAAAATTACAAAATTATCAGCGGTTGTTAGCGTTTTTTGCAATGTACTCAAAATTTTGCACTCATGTCAGGCAAACCAACCATGAATTAGAATTCAGCATTTTGAAACACATGCCTTCAGGTGAATCTAAATAGTTGTTTTCTTTCTACATGCTGGTGTAAAAATCTACAAAAATCAAACTTAATTTAATTAAAACTGTAATCAGTATGAAAGATTGAGTTTTTGTTTAATGAAAAAAATGCAGTTCAATAAATAATACGTACGAATAACGTGTGTGCGCACAGACACGAAAGCAGACAGTCGGTCGGAAAACATATATTTTGAAAGTTCCCTTAAGTGCTTCTCGTAAACAATAAATTTTTAATTTAAACTGGTTTATTTTAACATTTATGTCGTACTTCTCTCCAAAACTATCCCATACTCAAAGGTGCTAAGGAAGCTATAAGACTGAATAATGTTTTTAGTTTGTGAGAATATATATAGAACCACATTACGCTGTTCTATGACAAAATGCAATGCATTGCTTTTTGTCGTCCAAATTAATGGTGTCTTCAGCAATGTCACAAGAAAACCTAAGCGAACGAAAGCAAAGCACATTTGTACAAGGTAGGCCAAAAGAAGTCATCCGATGTTGTTTGGCCCTCCTGTTGGAACCACATTTTCTCCAGTCCTAATTCGTTCAATTGCGGCAGAAAAAAAACTCAGTTAACATGACCCTAAAGCGCACACCGTCCACTGTTGTCCTTTGACCAGCCCGATGACTCTCCCAGCGTGAACAGCGCACCATGCAGTGCATCACTCGTGAATTTTCTGTGCCCCAGAAACGATAGTTTTGCGCTTGTTCACATACCCGCTGAGGTAGAAAAGAGCCTCGTCGCACATTATAATTTTGGTTGAAAAATCGTCCACTTTGATTATTCTGCGTTCTTGGGGAGTGTATCGCTCCATGGCTTTTTCACTTGTGTTCTACATCTGTCTAGTTCACAAATGTCAAAACAGATTTGAGATTAGCCGGCATTTGCAAAAATAAGAGCATCTTCCAATAGGGTGATTTCTTTTAGCCCACCTTGTATTAAGAACAAAAACAATGCACGAAAACTTCTGTTTGTTTTCAATACAAATGTGCTTTGCTTTCGTTCACTTAGGTTTTCTTGTGACATCGCTGAACAGGCCATAAGTCTTTTACTTTTGCTGGGTAATATCAAGGCGCTTAAGCCACTTAATATTCTTTAACAAATTATTCCTTACGAAATCTGTTTAAAACTTCAACACTCTTCCATGCTCAACTTTATTTACACGAAGGCTGCCAGGAGCACAACGATTGTACTTATGTAGCCAATGTTGATTATCCTAGAGATTGTACTCGTATGTGAATACAAAATTCATATGCTTAGAATGTTGGAAGCTTAGTAAAACTTACAAGCCTCTTTGTCCGTTTTTAGTTGTGTATGTAGCATGTAAAGGCTTATATTATACATTTTGTTTTTTTGTTTTACCTTTTTCTTCTAAAAAAAAGCACCTGAATAAACATTACACTTGGATACGTTACTTTATTCTAATGAATGTACGAGCAAGATAAAAACTCCATTTAGCCGTATTCCAAACAATATCTAACAACATAAACAACCAAAAGTAGCAGGAAAAAATATTACAATGACTCAGGCATAATGAAAACAAAGTTTTTGGCACTTTTTAGAATGTGCAGCAAAAATTTTATATTTTTTTTTACTTCTTTCTAACTACAATTAGAAAGAGAATTCTTTTTTTAGTTAAACTTGTTTTCTCGAGAATAAATTGTACGTAAGCTTGAGCTGCTGCAAAACAAAAATTTCAACAACAATTTTAATTTCAAGGGAACAATTTTTAATTATATTTGTTTTTGGAATATGTGAAAAAATATTCACTAACAGTACAATGACTAAAAAAATAGTTAAAACTTTAACATTAAGACCAGAGTCTTAAAACAAAATTACGTTACTTGATTTAACAACGTTAAGAGTATGTGCCTGCCTCAAATGTCACATACTTCTTCAAGTTGGCCAACTCAAATTTATGTGATTCAAGTTGATCAAACTGATGTATACGCAACATGCATATAAACGCTTCTAACATATAGTGCTCTGTGTCGGTATCGTTCACCGTGCATTAAACTAAAACTCATTGACTTATTTTCAAGCAGAGCAGTGGGTAGCTGGCAGAGTCTCGAGACATGTAAGGTTTAGTGGGAAATTTGGCTTCTTTATCATGAAAAGCACTGCATTCATTGGCTTAACAGGAAAATTACAATTAAAAGCGGGAATAAGTCACCTGACCACTGTGGCAAAATTCTGACACTACATGCATGTTGGTTTTAGTATTTATTAAAAATTCAAAAACTTTCTAGAATTATTTGTCAACCACGTAGGTGGTGACAAAAAAATGTCCAAAACAGACCATTAAGTGCCACAATATATGTTCTGCTATCTCCTGTCTTCTTCACATACCTTGCAGAGGCCATTAAGACTTATCCTCCCTGACCGTTATCTTCCAAGAACAGAATGAAAGTTTTCACTATCCTGATATCTCTTATCTCCAAATAATATTATTGCGATTTTCTTTCCAGCCATTCCCTAAAGCTTAATAAAACTAAAATGTTAAACAGAAACAAAAACCAGGCATCGGAGCTGCGATTGCAGATTACTAAACTATCGGTGCACATGCTAGTAAATTATAACTTTCCTTCAATACTTTTCTATTGTCGTAGCAGTCGACAATTCCATAATAAAAACAATTTTAACCTGCTCTGTAAGTACTCAGCTTTGTTTGCTTCTTTATGTATAATTCTCAGTGTTCATCTTATGGCTGACTTATATGAGACATCAGGGAGTAGGTTAAAAGACCTTTTTAGATATACCCATAGTACAGGGCAGACAGCTGGATTGTTGGTCACCTCGTTAAGCAACTAACCATAAATTGTTTAGAACAAGTATTTTCCAAAGCCAACAAACATGAAAACGCATGACGGCTTCTTAGCAGAGTCTTCAGTAGAAGTATCATACTTAGTAAGAGCAACTAGGACCGCGGAGGGGAATCACTGGAATTAGAATTAGAATTAGAATGAAGAGCGGGAACAAGTCATTTTATCATTGCAGCCAAAACAGACCTATTGTGACACTACTCTCAAGTTACAAATCCTCCTAGAGTCTAGTATTCATTAAGAATTCAGAAACTTCTTTGGGTGATTTATCCGCCATGTCCGACGGCTGTATGTAATGTTGTCCTATGTAGTGAAAACGTGTCCAAATTAGACCATTATAGTGACACAATATGTGTTGTACTGTCTCTTCATCTTCGTTACACAACCTGCGGAGGTCATTTGAACAGATCCTCATATTCGCGAAGTGTTTCAATACTCTGCAATGTCCAGTCAGGAATCCCATGACAATGCGAATTCCTGACCGCGTCAAGCCAAGTAATTCCTTTGTTCTCTTCCGAGATCGGAATGGCATGAATGTTTTCGCTACTCTGATACCTGCTGTTTCCAGCCAATATTGTTACGATTCTCTTTCCAGCCACTCCCTAATATGAGCCAAGACAGCCGCAGAATGATTCTGCGCCAATGAATCCATTAGCTGCCTCTTTGTCTGCTTTCTCATTGCCTACATATCCACTATGACCTGGCACCCAAACCAAGTGAACCCTGTTATTAGATGCTTGTCTCTTTAGAAGTTTCAGGCAATCCAGACCAGTTTTGATCTTATCTCAAAGGCACTGAGTGCCAGTAATGCGCTCTACTGTCCGAACTAATATAGATGTGTTCGTTATTTGTGTCTCTTTCTAGTTTCTCTCTTAGGTAGATCTCTATGGCATGCATTTCGGCCTGAAAAACTGAATTCTCTTGACCCATACTGACAAATAAGCTTTTTCTATGGTTTAAATCAAATACTCCTGCTCCAACACCCTCAACCGTTTTCGAGCCATGTGACTCGATACCGGGTTTGGATCTGTTCTGTTCCGAATTAATCACTAAGTCATTCAAGAAAATCTAAATATCGCTGGCATTATAAGACATAAGGCTATAAAATATAAAAGACTGTTTAATTGACTAACTAATTTCTTTAATTTCTACAAATGACAATAAATGCCTTGAATCTGAGCTTTTTCTTAATATAAACTAAAAAAAATTCCGTATATTTGTTATCTCACAAACGATTGATGAAACAATAAAGGTTCTACGGACGCTAAAAATATTTTCGTAACACCCATAAATCGAAATTTATATCCAAGATCATTGTGGTTATATATCCTTTATAGTACACAATATTTAAAGTCTTATAGTTGTCACAATAAGTCTATTTTGGTGGCAGTGACCAGGTGACTTATTCCCGCTCCACATTCTAATTCTAGAGCCTAGGGCTTTATCTTAGGTGTTGGCTGGGGACTTAGATAGCATATCTATCTTTTCCATTTATTTGAACCAAACCTAACCATGTTCTAACTACACTGAAGACAATCAGTTTATTTATTCAATGAAAAAATTAGACTAATTAAATATTGCACTAATCGAATGAAATATTACTTTAATTTATTCATTCAATGAAATGTTAATCTGATAAAGCGTTGTTTTTTGTAAAAAAGATATGAATTATTTTTTCAGAAAATTATTTCAATTTAAAAAATCAATCATACTCAGTTTAAATGTGAATTCATTTACCTTAAAATGCTCAACTACTACAGCTAATTACCAGCTTAGTAGATTCAAATAAAAAATTTTTATATATAAAATCCTCTCACAACAGTTTCAAATTCTTTAGTAAGCTTCATTTACAAAAAACATTTCAAGCGAATAATATTTTTGAAAGAAGACGTCACCACCAACAACATAATCATTATTACCATGACAGTTAATAAACAAAATAAAAACTTTTTCTGCATGTGGTTACAGCAATGCGTGTTGGTGTGTGTAAGTGAAAAGGAAAAAATTTCAAGTTTTAATTGGTTTTTCAATTTAATTAACAGATTTGTCAGCATGTAACAGGTTTCAAGTCACCGCAACACACTTTAAACATGCAAACGAACAAACAAAGTTTTAATTTTTTCACAAAATGGTTAAAGATTCATTCGATGTGAAACCTTTGAAAGACAAATGAAAATAAAAACGAAAATTTGTTTATAAAAATATTGAATTTGAATTCAAAACCATTTAATTTTCATGCTAGATTGCTTTTTTCCTTACATTTTTTTTATTGTTCTAACAATATTTCCCCTAAATTAAAAACACAAAAATACAATCCCTTTTCGAAAATTTGCTTATTTTCCAATTTCATAAAGCAACTAAAATTATGTTTTATTGCGAGCACTATCTACTTTAGATTCATGTTACTTTTCAATTATATTTAATACAAAGAAAATCTACACAACATATGAGTATTAGCGGAATTCACTCTTGCTGGCTTATATGCAACTAAATCAAATTTGCACCTATTTCTTGCTACAATGCGTGAGAGAACTTTTCTACGCCTGTAGCAAAAAAATCATCACAGCTCATTCCAGAGAGAATAAACATAAACGGAACACTCATGTATATTTTTTCCTTTAAAGTAAATTTGCGTATTAAGTAAATCATTGAACCAAAGGCAATGCCAAAGTTAACAGAAAAAAGAAAAAACAAAATTATAAACTTTCTGGTTCAAAATGCTCTCCATGAAATTGAATTTCATAATTTTTTTTTGTTTATTTTCTTTCCTTTTACATAGAACGCGTATAGAGAACAGAGTACGACATTAGCTAAGCCGCAGTACATTTTTGAAACTTAAAGCCGCGCCGCACCGTCGTTAAAATTTACAATGCAAAATAAACTTCAGTTGTTCTATGAACTTTCTTAAAATTTGTTTTTAACTCATTGAGTTTTATATAAAACTATAACTTTCCTTTATTTTAGCAGTGGTTTTTAACCAAACCTAAATTTGATTTAAGCCAACGTTGGTAGTTTACATATCGATTACAGCCGCCGTAAAACTTGATAACTCTGAACTTTAGTTGTTTATTTCGTTCAGCTGTTTTGATGGTGCAAACTTTTTGAGTTTGCTTTTTGCAATGATTTTCAGCCTTGCAAATTTTATAAGCCGGTGAAAATCTTAGTTTCATATATTTTGTTGTTGTCAGGTGCAACATTTTAAATTTTTTGCCACACTTGCAATATCTGCAAGACTTACAAGGGTAGGTGAAAACCGCTATTGTGTTTCTTCGTTTGCTTATCTTGTATGCCACTGATGTTTGAGTTATTGATATGTTATGAAGAAGTATGGGAAAATAGTTTTGTTTTATTTCTCTTTTGATTAACTAACGTACGAGTACATGTAATTTTAAAATTAAAAAATTATTAAAGAACAATTGAATACTTATTTGTAACTTTGAAACTTTAAAAATACGTACCTTCTATCAAAAATGTACTTAAAAATTTATAATAAATAGAAAAAAAGTTCGCTCTTTTTATTAAAAAAATTCTTAAAATTTAAATTTCATATACGCAATGGCGCAATCTTGTATATTTATCATGCTTTGTCTGTCCCAGTTCTTTACTTTATGAGCTAGAATTCTTAGAATAAGGAGAGTGTTAATTTAATCTATTGAATAAATAATTTAATGTAACTTTATAATTTATTTGGAATCAAAAAGTTTGTTATTTTTCATGAAGGATAACATATTTATAACGACCATTTCATCAGACGTTACTCTTAATCTTCAGTGTATTACTCCCAAGAACAAACAAATTGCATTTTTATTCTTCTCTTCTCTTTTACATATGAATGCCCTTTTCAGTCTTAATAATTTATAATACAGGTGCTATTGTATAACCAAAACGCACGATGTGAATTTTAACGATCTATGACAATTATGTGTGAAACAAAATATCGGCCAATGCTTGCAATGGCTTCGGCGGCATACCTTTATCCATATTTTTCCTGACTGACACATAATTGAGGTTCAATCTCATTAATGTGCCGAATTATCTCATTCCTTAGCTCTTGAATTGTTCTTAGCGTTATTAACGTACACGTTTTCCTTTAAATATTGCTCAAAGAAAGAAGGTCAAAGCTGTTAAATCACATGATTATAGCCAATTAACATTGACACGACATGATATAGCTCGGCTATTGAATTTCTCGTGCAAAAAAGAGCCATTGTTTCGTCGGCTATGTGGCAAGTGGCAAGTGGCACCATCCTGTTGGAACCACATATCGCCCATATTTTTTTTTTTTGCCATAAAAAATGTTCGTAAGTGTTATCTCGACGACGAGTCGAGGTTGACGTCTTTTCTGTCACACTATCTCTAACGAGCTGGGTAAGCATTCACAGGTATTTTACTGAAATTTGCAGTCAATTCTCCCGATTGTTTAAGCATTTGGTCAATTATGTTGACCACAAATAACACTAATTGTACGAAGTGCATTTTCATTTGAACACCCATTTTCGTAAAGGGCTTCAACACTCTTAATGTGCTGGTCAATTGCGTACATCCACTTTGTCAAACACTGAAACAAAGAAATCTCAAATTAAGTTGGGAAAAAAACGTGCATTTAAAGTTTGACTCACAATTAACATTGTTCATTATGGTTGGACCAACCGTTAGAAAAGCCTTCTGTTTAATTAATAAATACATTTATGTAATAGCACTGTCCGTTCTATCAGAAAAGCAACTTCTAGCCATCTGTAGCGTGTGCTTCCTTTTAAAAGTTAAACCTTCCTCTAAGGATGATGTATTTTTTATTCCCGTCATATACAAGTTAATACAAATTTTATGGCCTGCGTTTTGTTAGTCAATGTACATAAATACATACATACATAGCACATAGACCTCCAGTCCTTATCAATTTTTTTCTAAACTTTTTTCGAGATAGAAAAAAGTGGAGGTTGCACCACATAATTGCAATAACTAGTACTTCGTACTAGCACTTCTATTAGATTAACAAAAGCACATAAGGATTCGTTAATAAAAATTTTTTTTTTATTACGTTTTAATTAATACTTTATCAGTCTAAAAGTTTTTACATACGAGAAAGATTTTTAAAAACACAAACTTTTTTTAAAACATTTCAAAAATTATTTTCTTGAAAGGCTATTTAATTGTAATCTTAAATTTTGTTCTTAATTTTGATACTTACATACGCTAAAAATTTTATTAAAATCCAGTCATAAGTTCTGAAATTATTTAAATTTTTTTCATAAAAATGTATTTAATTTTTAATTATTTTTCACCATTTTTTAAACCAATTTAGCTTTTTTTAGCTCCTGTCAACGCTAATGAGAGAGTCCGATTTTAGTAAATTAATTGTGACTTAATTTTGTTCATTAACAAAATGAAAAATATTTATTATTCTTTAACCAATGACACGTTTCATTAGACTAGTGAAATACTAATTTAATTTAATCAAATGAAATGTTGTCATTAATCTAATGAAACGATATCATTAGTTGAAAAATAATGGTTTATTCTCTCAGTGTAGTCGGCCTACAGCTTAAGTAAGGCTGCTCTGATGGTACAAATATTATTTCCCTATCGTTGGTTTTAATTTTCACGGTCTGTTCAGCCTTGCAAAATTAGAATCTACTAGTTCTTGAAGAAGCTGCTATTGATGTAGAGAAATTAATGAAACAAAAATGAGAAGCAACTACTTTAACTACGAATGAATCATTTTTTGGCTAATCGTAATACAGTGCCAATGCTTATACAGACTTAAGACTAAAGCAAATGGTAGGTAATAACCAAACGACGTTGTAAATCATGCGAAAGTGATGGCTAGTGAGAGCGTTGAAGAGATTATTGAAAATTATATTGGAAGATTGAAAAAGGAAGAGATTATTGAAAATTATGTTGGAAGATTGAAAAGGAATTTAGTAGTTTGCTTTAACATCTGTTTTTATATTTAGATGATGACTTCATTCATTTTTCTTTAATTCTGTGCACATTTGAAGATTTGAGAATAGCGACTAGTGGCAACGGCGTTATTTAGAGAAAAAAGTTTGATAAATTTTAATCTCTCAAGTCGACTTAAGTAAACAGCGCTGTAAGAATTAACTCAATAACTTTTTTATTGTGGTTCAGGGATGGTTGGAGGATATACAATTAATGAAATTCAATGAAAACAATACCGTTTGCTACAATCAAAATAATTTTTTTAGAAAAACTTTTAGGACTTCAAATGTTGTACTCCGTAAAAAAAATTACTTATTAATTATTGTCGAAAATTATATATTCTGGAAATTCTAAAGTTGGAATAAAAGGAGAGCTGTACTGCTGATCACTGTGCTATTCCAACAATACAAGATAGGTTTTGAATATTTAAAAAATTATTTCTGTGACACTAAGGACATTTTTGTATCCCAAAAGGGGTATTTCATTTTCTTACTTATGCTTTAAAATAATCTGCATTTTATTGTTAATATTTAAGGCATATCTGTCAGTCTTGAAGTTGAAACAATAAAGTGTAAGATGAGGAGTGTCCTTTTTGTAATAGCGAAAACTCCATAAAAGTATCAAGTTACCCTGGAATGTTTTTTTCTAGTAGTTAAATTCAGTAACGTCAGTATCCAATAATGCACGTAACTCTCACAAGGGAGCTTGAGAGATTTAAAATACTGAAAAATTTATGTTTTAAAGGCAATTACTTACCTATAATGAGCTGTCAAATTTTAGCTATCCTTTTTAAATAGCAGAAAATTTTAAAATAATTGTTTAGAATCACAGTTAGCAAAATACACAAGAAATCGTATCCAAGAATATTTTTATTGTAAATGATAATAAAGTTCTTGCAAATTTTTTTTTTTTTTTTTGCTTTTGTAAAATTAAGTATTTGCATAAATTATGAATTTCAGCATTTTAAAATAAATAAAAAGAAAGTAAAATTTTGTAATTTTCTTAACATTGAGTCTCTCTTGATTCAAGATGTCATAAGAAACTTTTGTAATTATAAGTTGCCAAAAAATCTGCTTAACATAATCATTTTGTAAATGCATATAAAATCTAACAAAAGAGCAGAAAAAACACAAAAAATTAAGACACAATATTACCAACAAACAATTGCACAAGTTTCATTTATAAAAACTTTTGTCTGCTTGTTTTATTATTATTATTTTCTGCTGCAGCATCAAGTAGCAGCAACGAAATTAAGATGAGAGAATAAGAAAAAAAATTAAGTCGGATTTTCAATTATACACAACATTCGTGTAACATCTAAAAACAATAACAACTAAAACATTTTTTATAAAAAATAAATTAAAAATAAAAAGAGGAATTAAGCTACAGTCTTCATAATGTCTTTTCGATTATCCACAAACAAACAAACTTGTGCTTGAAAATTTGTAAGACAACAGCAGCGTTTTGGTAACGCAAAATAAAAAAAAATAATTAAAGAAATAAAACAAAGCAGCTACAGTCTGCCATGAATGCACTTGAAATACAATATTGAAAGCAGATACGAGTAGATTAAATAGAGAAAATATTGAGGTAACGTTAGCATAAGCAAAGACAACCTCACAAAGAAAATGTTAGTGTACGAGTGGAGTTTTGTACTTGAGATTAGAAGGTGTGTTCTACCAAGATGTACATTTTAAGTACTTATTAATTGAACTTTCTTTTGCCACAATCGCTTGTAAGTCAGATATCCTGTAGAATAAATACACTCTGATTGTACGATTTTAAACTAAAAATTTATGCATGAGTATGCATACCGTATTAAATTATATAATTTAAAATAATAATGCAGAAATTGTTTGATTGCTTATTTGTGGAAAAAAATTAAATTAAATATTTCACCTACAGAGAAGAAAAAGACTTTTATACGTGTGCAAGTGCCAATAGGAAATTTAACTTCTGTTAATACATTTTAATAGTAAAACAAAGAACAATATTTTTCTTTTCTTTTTAATAAAGAGAAAGAATGAACTAATGATGAAGACAAAAATAAAAATTTATTTAAGTTAACTAAATGGCCTTCTAATCAATTTACTTTTGTCTAAGGAAGCTTCAAATCACTTTTTTTAATGAAAATGCAAATTTGACAAGACTTATTCGATACTTAGTATCCGCATAAGACACTCTTATTGGAGATCAATGTTTTTCACAAAATCGGCATAACAAATAATTCCATTTTCAGAGCCAGATGTCTAAAAAACAAAATAGATAAAATACTTTCCACTAAAGGAATCAACTTGAAAGAAAAGGATAAAACGATGGGTTGATTCATATTTTTAAATTGATAAGTGTTTTACCATTGGGACTAAAATACGGCCCCATCTAGTGCTAGCCCTTGCCTAAATGTCTTTCTTCCTTTCTTTATTCTATAAACTAGTCAAATAACCTTTATTATCCTCATTTTCAATCTAAATAAAATTCTGAGAGAGCTTATGTAATATAACTTCTACTTTGTCCTTATCTATTAATTAAAGCTGTTGTGATCCGCTACACGGAGGATCTATTGCATAGCTCATATGTTCATTTTTCAAGATTTAGGCTTCCAATGAAACCAATTATCCTGTTCAGTGACAGCCTACCTATTTCTCTAGTAGTCAACAATAAAACTCCCAGAAGTCTTGCTCTATCAACCCGGAAAGTCACAGTGTATTATTTGAGTTCAATTGGCTTGCTTGGTTGGCTTACGTGGCGGCCTAACGGCCTTCAATTAGAATAACAGGATTCCGTTTTGAGCCACTTACTCGCCAAGTCTATGCAGCCGTAAAGTGACCTAGATCCACTTCGTGACAATGAGATATCTGAGAAGGTCCCCTAACCTTATTCCCGATATCTCAGGTAGTCCAGCCATAAAATGTGCACCGAGAAATCTATGTCTCGAAGCCATAAGAGCCGGGCACTCGCAGAGAAAGTGAAAAACTGTCTCCTTACTCTCGGATGACCGGCAGCTGCGGCAGTTTTCATTGAAGGGCAGTCCCAGCCTGCTGGCATGGTTACCGATCATCCAATGACCAATTATCACAGCCACCAATCTGGAAATGTCCCTCCTATACCTGCCTACTAGCTGAGCAGAGCATTTACCATAATCGCAGAGCCATAATTGACGCGTAACCTTACAGTTAAATTGACTAATTTAATGTTAATACTAAATTGTTATTCAAGTTTATCTTAAACTTGTTTTCCTCGGTCACATTATACCACTGTGAATAAAGTATAATGAGTCAATCGGTTCTGAATCAATAAATAAAATAAAATAGTTTTTACAGAAATATTTATCAACTAGAACGGGATGAAAGCTTTATATCAAGCTATGTCCTACATTAAATGATTGTACATTATCATTTATAAAGTTAAATAAATAATCATATGACCAGCATAGTTATTCTGCTTTTTTAAAATAGGAAGTTTAATAAGTGCTAGTCTCTCAGAGTTCAATTAAAATTCCTCAGGCAAAATAGAAAAAAGATATGAATATCAAACCATACATCGAGCCATAGTGAAGAATAAGTTGAGCTAATGTCAGTGTAGAGATCATTTGACTCGTTTGTCCATCTTTTGATAAGTACAAGAGGGCTTTATGATCATTATATTGATATGAGAAATAAAGCTGAGATTAGCCTTAAGCATAACAGCAATAAATTACACTTACAAAGGTTCACCAACCAGGAGGAAAGTAAAATCGACATAGTTAATCCTACATAGCCACTATCAAATTACATCAAATTTACATTACATTATATTTATTTAATTCAACTAGATACTTAGTGTTTGCTTAAAGGTTGAGTATTCTTGTAACTGAGGTGTGCATGCTTGTTTTTTATCTCATTAGTAAGAATCTTGGTTCATGTGTACTGCGATAGACAATTAGCAAATGCTTTAGTTTTTTAGTCGCAACCTCAAGAACCCTTCTAAATCTTGTTGACAGTGGGAATCAAGTCCCTGCATAATTTGCTTGTAAGGTGGATTTTTTTCTTGAGCTAAGTCGTGCCCAGGATTACCGTTTTATAAAACTTTAAGTTAAAATTCACTTGCGATGAGTTGCAATGATCGGCAATCGGTGGTTGAAACAGGAAGACCGTCAATAGGATGTAAATTAAAATTGTGTAATATGATGTATAATCGAGCAAACTGAATGATCGATAATGCGACGCAAACATAATGATCGAAAACGTGATGCATAGTGCTATCCACCGAAAGTACTGCAATCGAAACAAAAGCAGATATCAGCTTGAAGCAAATTCTTGTGTTGTTTGCCTCAAAGATTAGTATCGTTATTTAAATAAAAATACAAACAGTATGTTCATACAGTGTGGCCTGTAATAACAACGTGGTTTTTGTATATAGTGTATGTATCTTGTTGTTCACTATAATTCTAACGTGCTTAATAAATTCAATTATAGTATAATAACAGAATAATTATGTACGAACACGCTACAAATTTTTTTCGAGAATCGGTTGCTTAAGCCACTAATAAAGGGTGGTTAAATTTTAAGGGCCCATGTTGAATGTGAACCACACCTAAACGTCAAGCTGTTTCTGCATTTCATTTGACATTTTTCAATTTCAGACTTACTCATTTTGAGCAATGGAAAGATACACAATCGAGCAACGCGTTAAAGTTATTCAGGCTTATTATGGAAATGGGTGTTCAAATCAAAATGTATATCGTGCACTTCGTGATTTTTTTTTTTTGGTCAATTTAATCGTCCAAATGTGCGTACAATCGGAAAAATCGTGCAACAATTTGAGAAAACCGGGTCTGTAGGAGATGTGAAAACACCAGTGCATTCTCGTACAGCTCGTACAGTCCTACTGCAGAAAATATTGGTGCCGTTCGCGATAGTGTGGCTTAAGAGCCGTCCACCTCAACTCGTCGTCGTGCCCAACAATTGAACCTCTCACGGTCGTCGTTGATGAACATTTTGCATAAATACTTCCATTTACACGCTTACAAGATGCAATTGACTCAAGAACTAAAGCCTCTTGATCATTCCAAACATCGTCAATGGTTAGAATGGTGGCAAGAAATGCCAACAGTGGATGATCAATTTTCGAAGAAAATCATCTTCAGTGATGAGGCATATTTTCACCTCAGTGGATTCGTCAATAAGCAGAATTGCCACATTTGGGCGAATGATAATCTAAAACCGATTGTCGAAAAACCAATGCAACCACAAAGAGTAACTGTTTGGTGCGGTTTATGGGCTGGCGGCATCATCGGCCCGTATTTTTTTCAAAATGAGGACGGTCAGGCAGTTACTGTGAATGGTGTTCGCTATCGTGAGATAATAACAAACTTTTTATGGCCCGAATTGGAAGATATGGATGTGGACGATATATGGTTTCAACAGGATGGTGCCACTTGTCACACCGCTAACGAAATAATGGCTCTTTTGCGTGACAAGTTCAATGGGCGTGTTATCTCACGTGGTGGCGATGTCACTTGGCCACCAAGATCATGTGATTTGACACCGTTGGACTTCTTTCTTTGAGATTACTTGAAAGAAAAGGTGTACGTCGATAAGCTAGCAACAATTCAAGAGCAAAAGGATGACATAATTCGGCACATTAATGGCATAGAACCTCAATTATGCCTCAGTGTCATCGAAAATTTGAACCATCGGATGGAGGTGTGGCGCCAAGGTCCATATTATCATAATAAAAAAAAATTACAATAATTTCCTAAATAATTTTTATTCAAAATCAACATCGGCCCTTAAAATTTAACCACCCTTTATGTGTTTATGAATGAAAACTTCACTTCTTTGTTATGTTTGCTCTGCTAAAGTTTTTTACATTTTAATTATCTAATTTAATAAATTTTTTATTTGCGTCTGTTTAATAAGAGATGACGTACGGACTTGCTGTTCAACTTAATTTAATGTATTTATATGCTGTTTTTATAACACAAGCGATAAAACTCGTTTAAAAAATTTGTATGAAAAACGCTCAATAAAATGAGTACTTTTAAAAATTATAAAAACAGCACATTAACGTTTGTTATTAAAGGAAACGAAGAAAAATTAGAGTACGTCTTTTTAAAAAATTTCTTATATTTCACTAAGCGAAAAAAATAGCTCCTTGTTTTTTCGTTTGTATTTGGTTTTTATAAAAGAAAGCATATACGTTTGTAATGCTATTCTATTATATCCTTCACTGTAAGACCAGGACCACGCACAGCAAGCTTAGTTGGACAATTCTTTTTCAATTCTCTTTTAAAATTCTCGCCAATTTTAGCATTCTTATTCAGTCATTCATTCACCCTTCAAGCTACCTCTCTTCTTTTTACATCTATAATATATACGAAGAGATAACAAAAAGAAATTGCTCTTTCCTCTCTCTCCTACAAAATCAAGAATTGCCCAGCTAAAATTGCTGTGTGTGATCCTGGTCTAAGTAAAAAAGATTTCTGTAATAAAGTCTATATTTGGGCGCAATAGTTCATTTCACTTAATCGCTTAGATTTTTCAAATCACTTAAATGACCTAGCCCATTTTACTCATTCATAGTTCATTTGGGACACTGGATAGTACCTTTTTTTAAATTTAAAAAAAAAAAAATTAAGCGTCCGAACCGTTCAATTTGCTGAGTCGTTCATATGAACTAGGTCGGCCTAAGAAGGTCACATGCAATTTTCACTTCACTTAGAATAATTTTTTATATTTCAAAATAACACAAAAAAATATTTGTTAAAAAAAATTATATGGCGTGGGGGATTAGTTGCCCTATATTGTAAATAAATTCAGCTTACGAGCCAAATTCTCGTCATTTGCGGAATTTTTTAATTTTCTGCTTTAATATGAAGAAATCTGCTGGCTGAGGCTCATCGAATGCTCTCATATAGCTATAGTGAGTCCTTTATTAGTAAAAAAAACGTGTCGAGAGTGGTTTCAACGCTTCAAGGACGGTGATTTTGAATTCGAAGACTGGAGGCATTACTTGATCAAGACTCGTGTCAAGCGCCACAAGAATTGGCAGGATCCTTGGGAGTGACATGGACAAATTTTGTTCTAATTCAACTTATAGAAGAGGGGCTATGCTGCGCTAAACAGCCACTTTAGCTCTTCTTGTATTTATTTCATAAAGTTCCTCATGGGTTCGTTTATATTTCTTTTTTGTGTAAGAGAATATTTTTACTTGGCCATTTACTATTTACACCTGAATGTGAGATTTTGGTTTTTCTTTTCATTTTCTTTACTGGATTATTTTACCATCATTTTTTTCTTCTTTATAATTGGCTTAATTGATTTTGTTGAAAACTCCTTTGAGAATGGCATTATTTCTTTATGATTTTAACCTGCAAGCACTTATAGTTGTGTAAGATTTTCTCAAGGATATGCACTCGTACATACACACACAAACAATTTACTTATTTAACGTCTTTATCAAATATTTTCTTTTTGTTTTCGTTTTTGATTTTACCCTCTTGAAACTTCTTGTTATATTAAAATCTTTTAATTTTCATTAAACTTTAAATTGCACTTAAATAGCAATTCTTTTTTGCTTTTGGTGTTGTTGTTTTTTAAGTGTTTTATGTTTTCTTTTGAATTTCATTTAAATTTTAAGTTTAGTCTAATCACAAAAATTTCATTAAAGTGCATCTCTGCGTGTGTGTGTGAAAGAAATTCTATGCTAAAAAATACTATTGAATTGTGTTTTGTTATGTCCTTTGGCTTCAAGCTTTTGACTTCGTTGATGTTGTTATGTAGAGATGTATACACACAAACATGCATGCAACGATATGTTTTTTTTTGTCAATTTATGTTTTTGCTAAGCTTCCTCTGTTTTCCTTGTTTATTTGACACTTTTCTCTTTTTGTTTTGTATTATTTCTTGTTTCTTATTTCTAGAGAGTCATTTTTCTGTTTGCTTTCAAATGCAACTGCGTTTTCTTCTTGTTAGCTTCTGTTGTTTTGTTCTATCCTCCCTTATCCTGTTTTGTAGTTGTTTGTAATGTGCTAATTTCTTTTACGAAACTATTTCCGTGGTATGAGTTGTAGTAGCTTAAATTTTTTATCATCTGCCACAGTCCTAGTATTTTGTGTGTGTGTGTGTGCAATGTCGCACGCTGCTAATGATGGTAGTAATACAAGACGTTTTTACTTGCTTCAAGATTTATATGCTAGAAAAAATCTGTTTTTTCCTTTCGTTATTGCTGCTTTGTCTGGTCTCGGAATTAGTTGTTTTCTAAATGTGCTTTTTGGTATTTCATTCATGTGTATTTATGAATATTAATTATAGTTTTAACATGAAAAGTGAATGTGTGGAAATTTTTATGTGCCAAAAAACTTTTATTTATTTATTTATTACTTTTATTTTCTAACATTCTTCAGTTGGTTTTTCTTAAATTAAAAATAAAAAAGGACCCTTTGAGATATTAAAAATTCCTTTTAGAACAATAGCAGCAGAATTTTCCTTAATTTTTCCTTATATTAATGTTTTTGAGCTTAATAAAAAAATTTAATATTTGGAACGAACATTCCACAAGACGTTGCTTAATTTTGAATACTACAAGTACTAAATATAAGCTTTAACTATCATTTTATTTATTTTAAAATAAAATAAATGAAATGGTCCATATACGAGTAGATATGCTATCCCCTTCAGTACTTATTGTACTGAATAAATAACTCATGAGAATATCCTGAGTAAAAGAAGAAATTAAAAAGCCAACACAATTTCTGGAATTAAACACAAATAAAAAGTAATATTTTATTAAAGGTTGTTGTTATAAAAACTTTTGTTCACTAATGTGAATTAAATTAACTTAAATTAAAAGTTTTATTTCATGTTAAAAAAAATTCTAAAAATCATTTGTTGGGAAATTCTAAGATCACACAATTTCTTTTACACAGCACATCAGTCCCATTTTTATCAATTCAATAATATCAATTATCAAAAAATTTATTATAATAAAAAGTAAAAATATTTCATATGTATCTCCAATAAATATGAAATAATTGTACGGTATCATATTGATAGTTATTTATAATACAAAAGAACTTACAGCCCAAAAATGTACAAAAGATGTGAAGTTTTTAATTCATAAAAAATACTTACTGGTTTTATAATTTACTCTCAAAACGTTATAATTAAATAAATTTTTTCACGTTTGTCCAAAATGCCATCTCTGGCTTAATACTAAAAAATAAAAAATAATTAAAAAAACAACAAGATAATACAGCACTTTGTTGGGGATTTGCTTATGCGAGTTTTACACTATAATACTGGGTAAAACGACTTTTCAAAAATTTAAACAAAATGAAAAGTAGAAGAATAGAAATAGAAATTTGACAGTCGTATGGCTCTCACCAGTTTTAGAAAATTTTCTAAACGCTCTTACTTTTCAGTGTATCAGGGCTGCATTTTTGCATACGAACAAAGAAATAACAAAAACAGCTGACAAAATCCAATGAAAATCTTAAAGCTTGTCTTAAAGTGTAAAACCCCCGTATTATTTTGCGACGGTGGAAATCTCAACTCTAGTATTATAGTGTAAAGCCCCCATTAAAAAATTTTCTAATCGTTCATTGTATCAGAGTTGCAATTTTGAATACGAACAAAGGAATACCAAAAACAGCTGACAAAATTTAATGAAAGTCTTAAATTTTGTATTATAGTGTAAAAGCCAAGTATGACTGTCAAATACCATTTGATTTTCCTTTTTCAAAATCCAATGAAAATCTCAAAGCTTGTAAATATTATATAATATTGTAAAACCCGCATAATTTTTTTTTTTTTAATTATGTATTTTAAATTTTTTTGTATAAAACGGGAAATGTCGTTGTTGCATCTTTTTTTTATGAATAATAAAAATGATTATGCTTCACAAAATAATTAAAATTATAAAGTCTGTCTGGTCTTAAATTATTAGCAAGCAAATAACAACAAAGCCAAAATGTAATTAAACTTCATCAAAACTATTGATTTTGTTTAAAAAACTTTAGTTTATTACGTTTTAGTAGTCTTACAAAAATCTCACTAAAAGAAGTGAGCATGTCTTATTAAGAGTGCACTTTTAAATTTAGTGCCCTTTTTTAGCAAGTGCCAACTCTGAAATTTGGTAGAATCACATATGTTTTTTTTCGATTAGTAAAAATGAAGCACTTTACGAAACGTCAATGCCAATTTTTCGAAAAAAGTCAATTTCTCCGATGAAGCGCATTTCCATCTAAATGGCTTCCTTAGCACACAAAATTGTCGAATTTGAGATCGAAGCCAGTCGTATTGTATTCAGCAGTACATGTACTTGTTTTTATTGAAAGTACTGTTTTTTGTTTTGGAAAACAGCAGTACCTTTTCGTATTGTTCTTTTTTTTTTTTACATTTTAAAAAAATTTTATGAGACCAGGAACACGTACTGCAAGCTTAGTTGGGCAATTCTCCCTCAATTCTCTTTTAAAATTGCCGTTTTGTGCATTCTTTTTCAGTTATTCATTGAGCCTTCAAGCTATATGTCTTTTTTTTACATCTTTATAAAAATACGAAAAGGGAACAAAAGGGACTTGCGGAGTACGAGAAAGTTTCCCATTCTTCTTTCCTCTCTCTCCTACAAAATCAAGAATTTCCCAACTAATATTGCTATGTGTGGTCCTGGTCTGAGAAATACAAAATTATTGGAGTACTTTTTACACATAATTCCTACAGTAGAGTACATTAAGATCACACTTTTCACCGGTTGTGTTATACTTCAAAGAGAAAGTAAAACAACCTTTCAATTCTGAATAAACTTTAATTAAAAAAGTATTTCATACTTTTCTTTGACTATATTTTTGTTTTTGTGATTTTTCATAAATTGAATTCATGGCAACACATGCATCATCATGTTGACGGGAGCCTTATATAAGTAAGAGCTTGTGTTAGTTTTTTCTGACTGAGCTTTAGTATTTAGCGCCTTAAAAAAATACAAAGCACGACATCCATCTATTCAGACGTAGAATGTTGAAGAAGATGGTGGTAGTCGGTCACATGCTTGCAATTGTTGACCAGCCATTTCTTTTGTTATAATTTCTTTGATTTTTTTCTCTATTGTCTTGTTACTCCCTTACTTTTTTTTTTCTTTTTTGCATTACATGACATTTGATGTGAAAGTTCATATGCCACCATATTTTTTGTTTTGTTGTCCAAGTAATGGTATTTACGAATGGTTGGACATTTTTGTCACATCTCTTTATAAACTAAATATTTAACATTTCATGCTGAACAACCATTTACTTGTTGTTATTGGTTATCCTAGAAAAATGTTGTTATTTGAGTGTATGTATGTGTGTGTGTGTGTGTGTGTGTGTGTATGTATAAGTAGAGTTATGCTGTACAGAAATTACAGTTGACTGTTTTGTAGTTTTAGTATTGTTGTTATCACATCACAATGGCTCAGAAATCTTTCAATAATTTTCTTTATTATTTTATTATTCCTCTTTCGATATCGTTAATTTTTAGATCATTGCAAATGCAACTTATACTATTAGAAACAACAAAACAAACTGATGAGAAAGTCATTTAGATAGACCCATTTATTGATTATTCTGCTTCAATAATATTAATAATATTTAAACTGTACCCACTGTGCTTTCTGCTTTTTAGTTACCATTTAACTTTTGCCCTTCTGTTATTACATTCATCTCACAGACGCTGTTGCAATCGTTTGCTTATTGTTCAATCTCCTTTGATCCTTACGTGACTGCGACAATTGTTGTGCAACAACATCATGTTAACACCTGGTCTGGTACTACAGCAAACAGACATTCACTGACTTTGAATAAATTTCCATTTGACAAGCACCATGTTGACGATTAGACAGAGAGGTGTTTAAAAAAATGGAAAACATAAAACAAAAAGGAAAACATTCATCACAAAACAAATACCAGAATGGATGGTTGGATGGATGGATGAATGAATGAATTTGATATTCTTCCACGTTTATCTTTAAAGGTGTTCAACGTAGATTTCTACAATTGTTGACGCTATTAATGTTGCTTATGTTCCAAAGGACATCATGATATATCAGTGTTCCTCGAAAACACATTTCACATTAATCATGTACGAATAGGTTTACTGCTTTTTTCCCTTTTTTATTTTTTATTCTTTTTGTTAGCAATTGCAACATATTCTAAGCCAAAGCTCTGCGCATTGCAGTGGGTTTGCGTTATTTCCTCACACCATGATATTAAAACAAGTTAAATTCGGCTGTGCAGAGTCTTATATACCCTTCATTGTGTTTTGATATTTTTTACTCAAAACCAAAAGAAGAAAAAAACTACAAATTTTATTAAAAGAAATTATGTAATATAATGAAAATGTTTTTACTTATTATTGGAACGAAATATCGATATAAAAATAAATTGTTATAAAACGAGCACAAACTTAATAAGCTAGATGTTTCAATAAAAAATGTCAAATAAACTTAAAAATAAAAAATTATATACAACAGTAATAAATATTACACTGTAGTGCCATCACCGACACTTATAGTGAAGGGTATACAAAAGTAAACGAAACAGCAATTGTTTGCAAATTTCACACAAAAAAATTTTTTTTTGCAGATCGCGTCCAGTTTGGTCTTAAGCATTTTACTGTCTATAACTTCATGTTTTCTAAAGAGAAGGATCAAAAGAATCTGCTTTATATTGCGTGAAATTATGTAGAAATTTATTTAGTTTGAATTGAGTTTTTCTCTAACTCTAGAACGTCCATCATCCTTCGTCAAAATGACGACGCCCGATCTTATTTTTGAATTAAAACCTGTTTTTTCTGTTTGTTTTGATCTCATTTTTCGTATAGTGTTAGTCTCTAGCAAGCTGTTGGTGGACTGCGCGCGTTGTGTTTTTTTTTCGCTTCTAATTTTTTGCCGTATTCAAAATGATGAAGGATGATGCGTCGTATTCTATAGCTTTTATGTTATATAATCTTTTGTTTAAAAAAAATGCCAATTGAATCTTACATTTAAGAATTGAAAAAAATATATGAATTTCTTTACTTATTGATTAAAAAATAACTAAATATGAATAATAAATCTATTTTGGTATATATTTTCGCTCACGACATATTTTATAGTTTCTTGAAATAGGTCGCAGTCAAAATGATGAAGGATGTCGTTAGTGTACAAAAAATAAGGATGATATTCTAGGGTTAAAGTGTGGCAGAAAAAAACAAAAACTTATAGAAAATTTTATAAAACGAGCAATCCAATTAAAATATTTTACACTCAAAAATATATTATATGAAAAATTAACCACTGGAATGTTCCCTTCCTGTAAAGAGCACATATTATATAAAAAACTTTCTTACAAATTATTTTTTCTAATAAATAAGAAAATTACTGAAAAACAGTTGCAAAATAAGTTTTGTTTGTGTATGGGTATTTGTAACCCTAATCGATGACTGTCAGAGTAAATACAAGCTCACATTCCCAGTTAATAGGGAACAGAACAGACACAAGCCCGATTTCAGAGCACATTTATGATACGCAGATGACTCTACAATGGTTGAAGATGTTGGAGCAGGGGTATTTAATCTAAGTTCCAGAAAAAGCTTGGCAGTATTGCTTGAAATAATTAAAATTTTCTGCCTAAAAATTAACTTAAAAGAAACACTAACTAACCCTCTGATAGCAAGGTTGCATTACAGGCACAAGTGCCTTTGAGATAAGTTTAAAACTGGATATGGTTCACTAGTTGTGGATGCCAGGTCATAGTGAGAAAATTACAGCTAGTAGTTTTATTGGCCCAGGACCAGAATTACCTGAAATATCGGGAGTAGGGTTAGGGAACCTTCTCAGATATCTCAATGTCACGGGGTGGATCTAGGTCACTTTACGGATGCATAGTCTTGGCGAGTAGGTGGTTCAAATGGAATCTTGCGATTCTACTTGAGGGCCGTTAGGCCGTCACGTAAACCAACCAACCAATGGTCTAATTTTAACCCGTTTTCGTTACGTAGGGCATCACTACCTACAACCGTCTGACATGGTGCACAAATCGTCAAAGAAAGTTTTTAAGTTCCTAATGAATATTACACTTATAGTGTTTTCAGACTAAAAGTTAAATACTGAATTTAACATTAAATTTACTAACAAATGATTTTGCGTTCACACTGCAAATTTTTTTAATTCAGTATTTAATGTACAGTGTGTCAAATAAATTTCTACAAAACAATAAAAATTTCCCATAGAAATAAGTGTATTTAATTTGTTACTTTCTACAAAACTTATTTGACCAACTGTACAGCAGCCACAACATACGTGACCTTTGGTAAATACACTTACTTTGTCCCTGGTTCAAAAACTTCATTTTCTTCGAAATTCGTTTGTTGCTGCTGCCATTGAAACCATTTTTTTTCGGAAAATATTTGAAATGTTTTTATTTTTTCATTTTATTCAATAACATTAGCTGCTGTTGCTTTATTTACAGATCTTTTTAACTTGGTAGCACTGAGCTTAACGGACAAAAACAGTGTTGTATTTCATATATCCAACTTAAATTCAATTCCAAAATAGCATTTAATGTGGATTTATTAAATTCACTTTGTATGGTAAATACAGTTTTCATGACTTTAACGTTAAACCGCATTTATGTTAAATTCACTCAGACTGAAAACACCATTAGGGGGAATTTTTAACTTGAGAGTAGTGTCACAATGGGCATATTCTCGCTGCAATGAAAAGGTGAAAAATTTCTGTTCCTAATTTTAATTAACATTTTGCATGCGTCTGACGAAACAGCTTTCCATTTTAGTTCTTGTTGTTCTAAGTAAACAATTTTTTGAGATTTTCCAAGAGAATATCATGGAAAATAATGAAGTTCACACACCAACATAATTTGGAATTAAGCACGAATAAAGATTAAATTTTGTTAAACTTTATAATTCCAAATAATTTAATTTGTTGAATTTTTTTTTATTGTTCACTTCATTTATTATACAAAATAAATTAAATTTAGAAAAAAGGAAAGGTGCCATCACCATAATAATTTTGTTCATTGTGAAACTATTTTCGAATTATCATCTCTAAATTCTTGTAAAAAGAAATTTCTTTTCTCTTTTTAAATCGTGTTAAATCAAATTCGTTTGAAAAAAAAATTCATGTAAAAAAAGAAATAGGTGTACATTTTACTTTATAATATACACTAAGCATTTAATTCACAAATTCTACGTATTACCTAGCTTAAAGTTAAATTGTTATGTACGTCTATAAATATAATTTTTCGTAACAATATTATTAGTATTAAAAAACCTAGAACTGAGATTAAATGGTTTACAATTAAGTAACAAATTGTTATAGCGGCAATATGGTACACAGCTGACGAAATATCGAGTTAAATGCTAGTAATTTATAATTTTAATAAGTTATTAACTGTTACAAACCTAACTATCCAACAAGATAATAAAACCCAATTAAGTACCCTCCATCCATTTACTTACCACTAAAAGAAACTAATCCCCGTGTTTCTTAATCTTCTTCCTCCTCCAGCTCAGCCTAAACCCATTAATCCTGGAACAAATATAACTAATAATCTCTTATTTCTGGAGAGCATAACAAAAATTTTGAAATTCACACTTGTTTATTATTTTAACATCTCGCAAATTATATTGTATGCTGGTTTTTGTGTGGGACATTTGATTGAGATTGATTTGATTCTGTTTATTACGAAGCGAATTTCATGTTTGAACAAAACCAAAGAGATTTTACATTGGACCCTGGATGAACTGTCAAAGCAATCAATTCTGTTAGTGTAGTTCATGTTTACTAAGTCTCTTCAGTAGAAACCATTATTGCTTTTTTCAAGAGAAAAATTTGAGGACTTCATTCATTTTAGTTTCGAAAAATTAGTGGCAGATCCAGTGTGTGCAGTCAAAAAAGAAAAATTTGTAAATGAAATATTAATTTATAAAATCTAAATGTTTCTTTAAAAAAATATATATAAATCAAAACTGATACAATCTAACACATTTAATATCAGTTATTTTTTAATGAATTTCTTTTATTTGTGTTCCCCAAATTTGAGTTTTAGTCTCAAAACTCTCTTGAAACTAACTCAAGTGTTTCTCATAAAATAAATTTCTAAACGACAAAAAAATTATGAAAGAAAAATATAAATTTTTGTTTTGTACAAAAGCTTATTAAAAAAATTGTATTTTTTTTTACTTAAAAATAAAAAAGCTACTTGAAAATATCGAATATTACTTACAAAACAGTACTAGATGAATTCAAGTATTATGATTTTTTATGATGCTGCTGCTGACAACTTTTTCTACGTTTCAACTTAAATAGAAACACAAAATTGTATAGATTGGCATACAAAATGTTACATACATAAATAAAAATTTAAATTTCTAAATAGAAAAAAAGGATTCACCGGTAACGTAAGCAGCCATGTAACAAAAAATCTTTATAAATTTCAAATAAATTTTAGCAGAGACAGAACTGAAAACAAGGAAAAAAATTAAAAAGAAAAATATCAAATAAAATCAATTCATATGCATACTAGAAATGCCACTAGAAGTATCTGTTACAGTTGAAACAAGTTAAATTCGGCTCTGTCGAATTTTATATACCCTTCACTGTAAATAGTAGCCAAATATTCATATTTTTAAATTTTCAATTTTTAAGGAAATGGCAAATTTATTTTTATATTTATTTTTATTTTTATTTATTAATAGTAAATAAATTTACGTATTAATAACATTATAGGAACTGGCTGCTGTGGCCTTCGTCCTTAGTTTTAAGTAATAAAATGTACTCTATTTCCAAAAATTACAAAAAAAAAGAAATTAAATTGAACTTAATTTCAAATGTTTGCAAACATTTTTTAAACTGAACATAATTAACATAAGAAATTATTTGGAATCAAAAAGTTTAATAAAAAGCAATCTCTTTTGGCGCTTAATTCCAATTATGTTATTTTGCTAAGTGCATTACTCATGGAAAATTGAAATATAGGCAAAAAAAACCAACCCATAAAATAGTAATTGCAGGTTTTTGCTTATAGCATTTATGAACCGATCGGCCTGAATTTCAATAACAACTGACAGGGACAGGGACTTTAGAAAGTTGATTTCAACTACTATCCACACAGACAGACAGAGAGATATACATCACTCAATCGACTCAGCTATTTATAAGGATCCAGAATATATATACAGTAGAATCTTAAAAAAGTTAACAGAAATGTTCCAGACTTTTAACTTTTCCGCACTTTTGACTTTACTAAGCTTTTTTTAAATTGAAAAAAAAAGAAATAAATACGTAATAAAGTAAATGTCCTTTTTTGTTGGATGTTTATTAATTGAATTTCATCAGTACAAAAAAGAAACTCAGATTTCATTTGTACTGGCTGGTTAAAAGGTCTCAGTTTCATTTTCGAAAATTTGGAAATCATCGTTGTCTTCTGAAATTTGATCATTGTTCCAATTGTCGATTTTATCAATGCTGATGTCAAGATTATCTCCCACCTTTGACATTAGTAGTTGAACTTCTTAAGTGCATCGTTGTATGCACTATTCGATTTAATCATTTCATACAGTGGACGTTTGTCTTCGCTTTCAGACTGATCTTTTATCTTATTTCATGCTTTTATAAACCTTCGTGCTCTAGGCAGTTCATTCCAAACGCTCTGAAAAGTTAATTTTTCTGAAAATTTAACTGAAACGTGAAATACTGCAAACTGCGTGTTTAACCTTAACCTTTAACCTTTTCACTTTCAGTGAAATTAAAAAAAAAAAAAAATTGGTATTTCATAGGCAGACCTATAAATATCTTAAGTGAGGAGTAGTTACGAAATATAACAATAAAAAATTGCTTCTGCTGAGGATTAGGCTCGTACATTCAACTTATTGTGTCTGTATTTTAAATCCCAACAAAAAACTATGGAAGTGATTCTCTCGAAGTGCATCTTAATCACTTCAGAAAAAGCAATTGACATATTTTATGTTAGTTAAAAATTATTTTTAATCATTACCTTTTCTTCAATAGTTTCAGTACCACATATATATATACGAAATTAACAAAAATGTCACCGAGTACTGCACTTTAAAGCCTATTAGAAACATATTTTATTCAATGGAATTTTTTGAAAAAACATCAACTTACTTCCACGCTAATGTAAAATTCATTGGTTTTTTCTTTAAAAGTAGAAGTACTTATAGGCTGCAGTTGTAGTTTTTCTACTTTATTTTACCTACATTTTTTGCTGGGAACCTGTACGATGATATTGGGTATTACATTTATATCGCATCTTGGTTTAGAATTTTGTTCAGTAAAAAGGTTTCAGAAGATAATAAATAGCTACCTTTCAAGGGCAAGCAAAATTAAATTGATAATGCATGCATATCAGCACATATGAGCGAATAGTTGATGGTACCATTTCAGATTTTGCACATCAGTTGACCTGAGCTTTCTCGAAGTGGTTTTAACTAAGTGGCTTAAAACTAAAATTCTATCATTTCCAGCTAAGCACGCTGAAAAGATTTGTTTATAGTTTTTCATTTCAGATTAGACTGACTATCAGCATTGCCATTTTAGTTTTTTAAGGCTAGATTTAGCTCTTTTCCTAACCTTTTTGTCTTTTAAAATAGCCTTAAATAATGTTTTTTTAGAAAAACGAAAACAACTCATACATAAACAAACTAAGCCTGAAGAAAATTCTTGAACACAAATGAGTTTTTTCTGTACACTTCAAACTTTAATTTATATAAATTATAATTTGTCTGCATGATGTTTGTATATAAAAAAGTTTACATTTGATTTAGGGGGCAAAATATTAACCTAATTAGCAATATTTTTCATATGTAAATTAATAAATTGGTCGAACAAAAAGTAATTTAAGGAGTGTAAAAAAGTATTTGACTTTTAACTTGTAAAACAAATGCACTTTATTCTTTGCATGTACATACCCACTAAAGGGCTGCACAAGCTCATTTGAAATACACGATACACTACTGGACACTAGAACAAAGCACAGTTTCTAGTGTCCTTTTTATAGTAGACCAAAAAGCTCTGTGCAAAAATGACGCAACAGAACAAGAATTAACACTTTTTGAATTTTTTTTACAGTTCTAACAGTACTTGTGTTTTGTACGGCAGTAGAAATTCAAGACAAAATTTTGTTTTAAAGCTGTGACGTCAAATTAAACTGTGCATAGTATGTACATCCACACATATTGCCTTAGTCAACACGAGTGTGACCAAACACATTAGGCATTGCACACATGTTTGTATAACACCGACTGCCTGACATCGTGTATAGCTTAAAAATTTCCATTAAAAAAGAAAAAAGCATGTGGCTGGGAAAATACACATACAAACACATACTGCGTTATAGTGATGTTCAATTTTGTGCTAGTGTATTTGTGTTCTGGTTGTTTTACGTTCTAGCGGTTCTATTTTTTACTGCAATGCAAAACATTTTGTCACTGAAGTATTTGTTTTGATATGCGATAGAACAATGTTTGACAGTATTTGAAATCAGGGATAATGCCTGAAAGCTGTTTCAAATATGCTTGTGCAGCCCTTTAATACTTACTTCATATCGAAGCTTTATTTTTCAGGACACATTTTTGGAAATGACTTAATTTTCTTGCTGAAAACTAACATTAATTGCTTAATTTAATATTTAAATAGTTGTCTAGTATAATCGTTTAGAATGCTGAGGTTGTTTGCTTTTTAGTACGATAAAGCAACTTAAATATCAGAATAGAAATCGCATTAAAATAAAATACCTAAAGTTACACTTAAAAAATAATTTAATTTTCTTATAAGTATTTAAAGTCATGTAAAAAATGATCTTATTTTTTAGTTTTTGATATGTTATATTCTCTTCTTGAGAAATTTAAATTTTAAGCTGCAGCTTTTTAATTTTTTTCCAGCTTTTTTTTTTCTGAGTGACTTAGCTTTTTCTAGCCTTCCTTTTAGCCTAATTTAGCTTATATTTTTAGCTAACTCTTGGCAACGCTGCTGACTACACTTATAATAAATTTTGTTAAAGGCAATAAAATAATATCCGCAGAACGACAGTTTTTTCTACATTGAGATAAGAACTTCGGTTGTATAATCTAAATATATTTATGACCAATTAAAAATGCAGCTGTGATTATTATTATGAGAATAGAAAATCGGTCTTACAGTTTGAAAATTTTTTAATAGAACTAAATTTTGGACTATATCCGCTTGCTACAACTAAAATATTTAATTACCACAACTGAATTTTTAATTGCTTTCTGTGTGTGCGTTTATAACTTTTTCAATAGATTTGCTTTTATATTACTATACGAACTTTTCTTTTTAAAAACTTATTTTGTAACAAAATATTGTAAAGGTTTTTCAACAAGTTCAGTTTATTATATCAAGGAAATTTAATTTCCTTCTTCCAAAACTTAATTTTTCAAAAGGCTTCATAAAATGTATGCATAAATAGGTAATATACACTTACTTAAGGAGCTAATATATATAATAAAAAAAAACTGTAAGTGATCTAGTACTTAAGTACCTACGATATCTCTCATTTATATTTTCGGGGTACTAATTTTCATATAGAGAAAATTTAAAAGATTAAAACTTGAAAATGAGTATTCAGCCCAGTAATCGCATCTGATGCAATTTTGTTGGAAATGATTTCTATTTGTATACGGTTTCACTTAATCTAAAATATCATATAAATATATACACAGAAAACAACTTCGATTTTATAAACTAAATTTGTTACCAATCTAAAATTCAGTTGGGGTAATAAAATTTTTTCTTTTGCAGCAACCAGAATTTAGTTATGTTTTCGCAAATAAAAAATTCAACTATCACAAGTGAATTTTTGATCGGTAACAAATTTTATTATCATAACCGAAGTGGTTTTCTCAATGTAGGGTCCTTAAATTGAATATGAGTAAAATCGTATAGAAAATTGCACAATTAAAAAAATATTTACAAATTGTGATATTATGCTTTGATATCCTTTAAATACAAAAAAGGAAAGACTAGAAACTACAAAACATATTCAATTAACCCAGCAAACATTTAATTGTATTGTAAGCAAAAAATATAGCGAGCGTAATAAACACAATAAAAAGCATATAGAAGATTGTAAAAGAACATGCGATCGACAGCACACATCGCTTAAGTTCTCATTGGCTTATTTTTGCAATAAAGAAAATATTGCGAACAATTACCATTCGGTACACTTAATTTGCTTTGTGCATGAATGCAACTTCAGGATATGTCAGATTCAATAAACAGAAAATAATTTTTGTTGTGGAAACAGAATTTTTTACCGGTAAAAAATTCGCTTGTTGTAATCACCGATCACCGACCGAAAAACGACATTTAAAATTTAGTTCCATTAATACTATTTCTGCTCAGCTAATTAAATTTCTTTCGTCATAAGTAAAAAATTTGATTATGTCAATTGAATTTTTTAATTGGTTACAAATTTGATTCTCTCAACCGAAATTATTTTCCTACATTGACCACTCAGGACAAAAGAAACTGAGATTGATATTTTAGGGTAAACACTATTCAATGTAGCACTTACCAACCCATATGTTTACTGGTTATGAACATTTGTTCATGCTTGTATGACATTAGGTTCGGGATGCACCTGTTTTTAAACATGACTTTGTAAAAACATGCACACGCTCACTTTTTACATAAACATTTTATTGTTACCTGTGGCATTATTGTTTGCATTATAGAAATAAAAGAAAAACACATTCATTTTTTTCTACAATAACAAAATGTTTGCTAGGGAACTATCACATATGGCATCGTATAGTCCAATTCAGTTTAGTTGAAAGTATTCACATTTTGATTGGTAAAGAAATTTTCGTTTATACGATGACAAACTGAAATGTTTAATTCGAATATTAAACAGCATTGACGATATCGAGTATTTAAGGATATTTTTAAGCCCGCCTTCGTAAAACCTTAAATGAATAGAAATTCAAAATTATTCACTGAAGCTTTTCAGCTGCGAACTCTTACAACACTTGATTCTAAAATATTTATGAACTTTATTTTAATTGTTTATTCTACTCGTAAAAGAAACTTTTATCACCCGGTCTTGACCGTTAGTTTACTCTGCGACTTGGGATCCTTAGAGTAAAGAAATCTGTTAGAAAACAAAATTTAAGTCTAAAAAAAAACAAGCAAAATTATGTTAGTGAGTGGCTACAAGGCTGGGTGAAGTTAGAACGCAAGTATATGGCGACATAGATAAAAATAAGCTCCGTAATTAGTTTTTCTTTTGCTCCTCTGTATTAAATTTTAAAGCAATCCGTTTAAGCAATAGATTTTTTACCAGTTAAAAAATCAAAATTGTTCTATTAAAATGTAGGACTGCTTGATGCAGAAATACATGACGACTTCTCTGAAGGTATAGATATTTTGTCTATCAAATTTCTCATACGAACCTATTGTTTCCAAGCAATATTGTTGTGTTTCTCTTTCCAGCCTCTGACTAAATCTGAGCTTATTAGAACTACAAGTCAGAGTTTGCGGAATAGTTCTCTGCCAATGAAACTAAATATTTACCACCCGCACCTCTTCTTGCCACTTTGTCTGCCTTCTCATTGCCACATATCCACTGTGACTTCAGACCCATATCAGGTGAACCGTATTATTGGATGCTAATTTCTTCTGAAGTGTAAGGCAATACCAAACCAGTTTCCATTTTATCTCAAAGGTTCTGAGTGCCTTCTCTTAACTGATACAGCCAAATAAGCGTTTCCTGAAATTTAAACCAAATACAAAAGTTACTATTAAATTTTTTTTAAGTGGACTTCTACCATTTTCAAAAAAAGCAAGTCAATCAAATACCTTTCACAAATTTTAATATAAAACTCATATTCGGTAATAGACATTTGATTTTGCGTAGTACTTATTACTCTAAATGTATTTGCAAATACAAACAAAAATGAGTTCACATTTCAGGAACAACGAAATTCACGAATGACTACTTACTTATGCTTGCTTGCTTTTTGTGCTTGTATATATTCGTATTTGCTTCTGCAGTACACGACATCACCGTTGCATCCAGAAAAACTGACTGTTTGGTGCGCTTTATGGGCTGGTGGAATCATTGGTGCGTACTTCTTCAAAAACGATGATGGCCAGAACGTTACAGTCAATGGTGATCAGTATAGAGCTATGATTACTAAATTTTTCATTCCTGAATTGAACAACCATGATGTCCAGGAGGTGTGGTTCCAACAAGACGGCGCAACATGTCAGACAGCTCGTGCCACAATCGATTTATTGAAAGACACGTTTGTTGACCGCCTAATTTCACGTTTTGGACCTGTGAATTGGCCTCCAAGATCTTGTGATTTACCCCTAGACACCTAACCTTTGTCAAATTGACGAATACGCGTTAAAAATAACGTTATTTCTTTTTTTGTATGTATGCTGATCGCTGCAAGCTTGCTTGTCAACTCAGTATTCAACGAGCTGAGTTGAGAAGCAAGCGAGTACGGCGTGTAGGTGATAAATTTTTCGAGTTATTACATACTTGTACGTCAATACGACGAATGGTTAGCATATGTGTACTTTTTTTACGATTGTGAATAGATATTTGCAATTGTTTGGCTTTTGTTTTATGCAGTATTTTCAATGACTTCGCGACGATTTTAGTCTGATGAATCTATTTTGCGTTTATTATTGAAAGAAGATATCAGTGCATTGGAGGACACATCTGAGAGTGAGCTGGAAGACAATGTGGAGTTTGATGGCGTGGAAAGCGATGCTGTATATGATGCTTCCGACAAGGAAGACAATCGCTCTAAAACACCACCTGTTCCACTGGAAATTTCACTTCAGCCACAAACGCCTCAAGTTCAACCTCTACAGACATCAGCAAATAATTCATATATCTTGAAGTTTTCGAAAAGCAACGTCCGTAGTCGTTCCCGTTAAAAAAGAACAGCTGCAATAAACACTGTTCGTATTGTCAGAGGACCTGTTCGTTCCGTGAGAAATATAACTGATCCACTATTGTTATTTGATCAGTTCATAACTGATGAAATATTAGAAGAAATTGTAAAGTGGACAAACTTGGAGATTGCGACAAAGAAGCAAAACTATGGGCAAAATAAATCTACACAGTCTGAAACTAGCAAAGAGATCAGAGCATTAGTTAGCATTTTAGTGTTAACTGCAGCTTTAAAAGATAATCATTTGTCTGTCGACGAATTGCTTAACACAGAATATTCTGGTACGAGATATATATCATGTATGAGCAGAGAAAGATGCGACTTTCTTTTGCGATGTCTACGTTTTGATGATAAGACTACTCGCCTACAAAGTCAAAAAGATGATCCTTTTACACCTATAAGATATATTTGAGATTTGCTCTTAAGTCAATGCCGCCAAAATTATATTCCTGGTACAAATGTAACAATTGACGAACAATTATTGGCATTTTGCGAAAGATATAAATTTCGTATGTATATTCCAAATAAACCAGCTAAATACGGTATAAAGTTGGTAATGATGTGCGACAGTGGCACCAGATATATGGTAGATTGTATGCCATATATTGGAAAAGAAACAAATACAGAAGGTGTGCCTTTAGGAGAGTACTTCGTCAAGAAACTTACTCGTAGTATACATGGAACAAACAGAAACATTACCACAGATAACTGATTTACGTCAATACCTCTGGCGAAGGAATTACTTCAGCAGCCTTATAAGTTGACGATTGTAAGAACGCTGCGGGCAAATAAAAGGGAAATTCCAGAAGAAATTAAGAACAATCGATCCCGAAATATAAATACATCGATGTTTTGTTACGACGGTCTACTAACACTTCTTTCGTATAAGTCAAAGCCCTCAAAAATGGTATATCTAGTATCATCTTGTGATGAAGAAGGTTCAGTCAATCCCGAAACAAAGAACATATTAAAATTAAGGAACGTTGAAAGACCATGTTCAATATCAACCATCGTGCAGTAATAATCTTGAACCGGCAGAAAAACTAAATTTGAATAAGAGAAGAATCTGTGGTCTCTGCTCATATAAAAAGAGACGTATGACAAAGTCATTATGCTCAAAATGCAAAATTCCGATTTGTGGTGAGCATAAAGTTGATTTTTGCCCTGAATGTGCTAATAAAAATTAAATATAAATATTTTTTTTTTTAAATAATAGTATTATTATTGAGTTTTGCCAAAGAAAAAAAAGGCTTTTTTTGTTGTTGTTTTTTTTTTTTTATTATGTACTTAAATATGAGATTTCAAAAAGTATTACTTTAAAAAAAAATTAATTACTGAAAATATATTTTAGAATGAAATAAAATACATATGTGTACTGTGCCTTTTTATAATAAAATACTTTGTTAATGTAACCATGTTTGAAAAATTTTTAAAAATATATATTTACAGCCGATATTATATATCCGAAGAAGTAGTCGTCGTAACGACGAATGGTTATGCTTAAAGGGGTAGCTTAGAAGGTAAGGCTTCTAGGGTTAAGCGACAGAAATTGTTAAGATCGCTGTCGTCATCCTGCCAAAGTAAATCTTTCAGCAAAAACGCTTCTATATCGTGGTCGCTTCTTTTTATTAAAAGAGGTTTTACCCAAAATTTTATTTTTTCACTTTTCTTTCTTTCTTTTTCACATTGTTCTTTTAATTTTTTAAATTCTATTAGCACAGCCAATTTTGCGAGATGTTTATCCTTTGATGACATTTTAAAAATGAACTTGCACTGCTCATACAATTTGCAAGCAATTACTTGCATGTGGAAACGGGGCTTAGTGAAAAAATTTGATTGTATTGAGTTTTTCGAACTTACACTTACATAGGGTACCATTAAAAAGAAAATCTGAAATTTCGCCTTTTAATTTTTATATTTTGTAAAGAGTCCTCTATGTTTCAATAAAAAAATTTAATTTGATAAAGCAAAGTCAAGCACCTAAGCACAACTAAAATACAGACAACAACCACTAAAACTTGTTTTATACCGTAAAGGTATGTTGAAATGAACATTAAAGCACAAAGTAAATTAATTAATTTACTTTCTTCGGTTTGTTCGATATTTAAATTTTTGTTTTATAACGGATTATTGGTAGATATAGTCTCTGTACTCCAAGGAAACCATTTAATGATTAAAATTCTCTATTTCTCTGATACTTTCTTAGTACACATTATCTCTATATTCCTACGAATGTGCCCATATAATTTTATATTTGTCAAGCTCACTTTTTAATAAAGTAACTTAAATTGATTTTCTAATCATTTAAAACAGATTTTTCTAAAATATAACAAAATTCTAACAGTTATAGTCCGGGAAAACCTGGATAAAAACAGCTAATAAAAAATACTAGACACTTACGGTAAGGATATCTTAATATTTTTCACCACATATACGATTGTCACATTTTACGAGTAATTTAACCCTTCAATCAACCCTAAATTATTATTAGCTTTGTTTCCATCTCCCTTGTTTATGACGTTCTATCTCTTTAATATTCTTCTGAATTCTTCAATTCTGTTCCTCAGTTCAATGTTTAATGTTTTCATTAACCATTTTTTTTTTACTGAAGAATTCATCACTAATTTTTCAAAAGATTTCAGAGCATATGATTCAAATATCATTTGATATTTCTATCAAAATATGTGTACTCTATCAGCTTTCTGATTTTTTTCTCCCAAGTGTCAGATATTTAAATTCTAAAAAAAAAATGTTTTTTAAAAAAAATTTTCAAGCAATTAATAATATTATCATGAAGGTAAGCAACGTAAGTGTTCTTGAGGATGAGATGAAGGTTGTTGTTGTGTTGTTTGTGTAAATAAGTGCCATTACATGCTCTCACATAACTCCAATATCAAGAATGTTGCTGCTAAGGCCTGCGCTAAATGAAACCTAAAAATTAATTTTTTTGAAATCAATTTAGTTTTAAATGAACAAACATTTTCTTTTATAACTAAAGTGCGTATTTTAAATAATAAATTAAATTTTTATTGTTTGTCGCATTGTCAACAATTCATTAATTTTATAAAACACTCCTATTAAATTAGAAATTTAAAAACACATATAAAGCAAAAAATTTTCGTTCATTTCATACGTGTCTTTATCATTTAGTTGTTTTAACCTGATTTACAAAAAAAAAAAATTAAAATAGAGTGAGCGTGCAAACAAGAAATCATTGCAGAGGCTGAAATTTAAGTACAATTTACACCAATGGGCAGATAAAACAAAATATCGGACGAAGGTGTGTCGTTTGCGTGTGTGTAGTATTACTGGACAAAACACGTACTAGTCAATACATTTAATTTTATAACAAGATCAAGTTTAAAATATCAGTAAAAATTGAATAAAAAAAATTAAAACACAAGCGACATTAATATGTAAAATAAGCAGAAATTACTTGTAAAAAACATTTGTACTTTTTAAAAAGTTCACAAAAGTCATTATTATTATTATTATCACCACTGCGACCCCTAAAGATCTATTATGCAGCTCAGCTCCCAACTACAATTCCAGATTCGTAATTGCTGTAGGATTAATCGTGACTAGATCCTTCGGGACCAAAACCTACTACCTAAGCAGCTTGTTCTGCGTCTTGCCTCTTCTGAGCACTCGTAGAGAACGTGTTCCGATGTTTCCTGTCCCTCTCGACAGAAACGACAGGAATAGTTCTGTAGCATACTTAGTTTACTCATGTGATAATTAAGTCTACAGTGGTACGTAAGTAGCTCAACATAGAGTTTTATATCATTTCTGCTGAGGTTCAGAGCAACATCTGCTCGGAGTTGATGAGTCTCTTTGACTGCCGCATGACTTTTTCGACCATGCAACAGTCTTGTAGACTCTGTCTCTCCTCCTTACGCGGTAGGGCACGAGTGAAGTTCTAGCTTACCTCGTAGAAGGATTCTGGACCTCGCCCTCCATTTCGTTGTCCATATACCTTTCGTTACTCGGCACCCATAATATAATAATCGTGTTTCTCTCTGCCAAATCATTTAGCAATTTATAGCAGTTCCAGATTAATCACAAAAACCATAGTTAAAGTTGCAAGTTTTCGTAATAAAAGAGTTTTACTCGCATCATAAAGAAATCTAGTTTAATGGCAAATATGCCAGACCAACATATGAGCTGTTATATTTGGAATTGGTATTAATCCACTTTTTTTTTTTTAAATGAGTCAACGGTAATTCTATTTAGATGGTATATTTTACCAAATTTAACGGTAACTCATTATTATTTTTTTTCCTCCTAATCCTTGTCCTGACAGCCTCTACAGTAGTGATTTCATGACTAACCAGTAGTTGTTAAAATTACAGTGTCCCGTTATTGCTGTCAACACTTTCCCAACTGGGCTCTCTACGGCAGCAGTAAATTCCCCCCCATTCCAAGCCAAATCATTCTTGCTATATTTCACGTCCGTTCGTTAATTAAAATGGACTGCGGCTTACGTAAAAAGATACTCTCGAAATATGAATGCCGCAGGTCATGTCGATATTCTGCTCTGGCAGTCTTGAACTCTGTATTTGCTCTACAGTTCCCTAGAGTGATTCCATGTTCACGTACTCAGATGATGGTGACCGCAGAATGTCCCTCCATCCAATTTAAGGATGTCTGGTAATTTATCCAAAATATTACACAATTAAAATGTAAAATATTTTCTTGAGAAAAGAAAACGTCATAAATTTTATAATTAATTTATGAAGTTGAAAAAAAACTTTTCAAATTTTTTTATTTAGAAAACAAAAAGTTTTATTTGAATAACTTTTCTTTTTAAATTCGTTTAACGCTTTCAAATCATACTTATTAAGCTTATCATATACACATTAAGTGATAATATTTTTAAGCTTTTTAAAAAAAAAATACACAGATGTATGTTCCCTTTCCAACACTAAAAGTAATATTGTTTTATGGGAAGTATCAAATTTGATTCCTTAAATGTTGAAGCCTGCGCTTTAGAGATTCAAACACTTCTATCAGAACATACTCTGTACTGTTTGTTTACTATCAAACTATTAAGTTGACCTTGTTCACATTAAGTCACGAAATTCTAACAGAAATTAACCTCATCATTATAACAATAATGATCATCATTGTCATAAACATTTGAGCAATAAAATCTGAAAAACAAAAGTATTTTTTTTTTTTTTAATTTTTTTAAAGGTTTTTAACTGTTTCCTACTTAAAAACAAAAATTTGAAATTTAATACTACGACAACGAGTGAGCATAAAAAATCAGTAATTTTTCTTTTTCTTTTTGTTTAATATTTTTAATGGTACAAAAACTAAGTAAACCAACCTTTTGTCCAAGTATTCCTTTTTTGTTTTCTTTATAACAATTCAAAAAAAAAACGTTTCTCTTTTTATGTTTTAGTTTTTTCAAATGAGGAGTATAACATACACTCAGCCTGATGTTGTTCAAAAGCTAAGCATAAATTGAATATAAAATATTCGTACATGCAGCATATAATTTGTAGCAGAACATTAAAATTTCTGAAAACAAAAAAATACATCCGAAGAAATAAGCAGCCATCTACACAGTGGATTTGTTTGAATTCACGATCTTTAGTTAAGTGACCTCTGATTCTTAATGGTATAGTTTACCGGAGCGATCTTAGATACCACTAGCGTAAGATAGGAACTATAACTAGGACCAGCCAATGCAAGTTTGTAAGGCAAATACTAAGAACATGTAGCTGGTGACTGTCTGGTATTAAGGTCTCGCAGAACAAGATTTTTTTAACTCCCAGAGATATAGGAAAGCTTTTACTGAGCTTCTTAAGAACAGTGAATCATAATTCAAAAATAATAATATTTACACTGCCCAACAAATGCCCACTACATACAATGTTCCAAAATTATTATTGAGACATTTGATGTATTTTGGCATGATTATTTCAAAAATTACATTGGACTTTGTGTAGCTACTCTGGTTTCTAGGATTTTTCAAACTACCCGCAGATAAAGTGATTTAGTATATTATGTCATTTCAAAGTGGTACAAGTTTTATTTGATAGTCAATTTAAAAAGTGGCTAGACGTTATTTTAAATGATCCAGACAATTTCGTGTGACGAACATACCCTTACAAAATATTCTAAATATTTAGATCACCGATTTCGCAAAATCTTCGTACTGTAACTACTGTGGAGAAAATATTTCTTATCTACAGAAGTCTCTTTGCCATAATGAACAAGTGGAAAAAACCTGCACTTAAGTTCGGTGCAACCATGATTTGGTGCAATTCTTATAATCATCATGATAATTGTAGGTAATGTATGTGAATGATTCAGGTGAGCACCTGCCATAGGGCCTTATCTCACCGTGGTCAAATCACGAGTGGTATCCGTGCCTACCACTACAGCCCCTGTGACCAATTAAGGACACAGGTAGCAAATTATGTGTGTTTCTGCCATGTCACACACACCACCCTTGTTAATGGAGTTGGGCCGATCCAAAACCCGTGTCTATGACTTTCTGTTTCAATGAAACATAACACCCTGCCAGAGGTGACATGAACTCCATTGCTAGCGTACCTTTTGGTCTCAACCACAGCCCCCGAAGGGGACCTCACCAATAACCGGTCACAGATTCCGCCGACCATTCATTTGGGTGTGCACGAAGTCCATAGACCGAACGCCGAACCAGGGATGTTGTCCCCAGAACATCATCCATTAAACCCCGTAGGGTTGGTACGAAGTTGGGTCCACAGACTCCAGCATTCAGCGTTCGAAATGAGCATCAGCTGTGCTTCCTCTATGGGGCTACCGGCTCCCGTGGTACCAGTGTTGAGAGTCACTGTTCGGACCCGGAAGGTTTCCTTCTGCCAAATTCAAACCCATGGCTGGCGCACCTATTTACCCCGTATAGTGATACATCAAGGTGGGACATTTCACCGAGAAGACACACCCCGGGGAGTAACTGTAGGTAATATCCGACGTTATCTTCTGCTGACAGAAGATAAGTCACAATATGCCAGAGACCAAAGTATCACCGGGTGAACGTGGACCAAAGAAAGCCAAGGTGGGTCTATCATCCAACAAATTTATGGGCACAGTGTTTTAGGATGTAAGCGGTGTCATTCACATAGATCACCTAGAGAAGGGTAGAAATATCACTCGCGAGCTTTTAGACAGATCCAAAAATTACAACATTTGTTCAAAAGAAGTGCTGTATGTAGTCTCTGTAAAGCAAAAATCCATAAAATTGGACTACAAACTGTATCTCATCCAGCATATTCTCCAGATTTAAGCTCCTGCGTCTATTTTCTTTTTGGTTGTTGAATAAAGAGGTCATTACCGAATTAAACGCTTATTTTGTTGGCCTTGAGAAAACCTATTGCTTAGAAGGAATGAAAAATGTATAAAAAAGCTGGACCATAAAGAAGATTATGTTAAAAATATAACGCTAATTTGGCGAAAAAATTTTATTCATTCCAAAAGTCCTGTACGCCTTTGTTTGTACGAAATGTTAGAGAAAATCCTTTAGAAAATGTTAAATCAGTAAATAATAAATGTAAAGGTGGGCGCAGCGCTACGATATAGAGCCTATTGAATGTTGCAACATTTCGTTTGAATACACAAACATGGACTATCTTAAACAATAACTAAAATAGCTGGTCTGTACTGTATGAGTACAATAACTTTTATTACTGCAAAAAAAAAAAAACATGTTTGTACCAAGAATATTTACCACAAACTAAAAGTTAAAGAGAGAGAAACATTAAGGATGTTAACTAAGAGAGAAAGATAGAGAGTAAGTGCACACTTGGATTCTGTGTAGAACACAGCTTTTAAAATAACACACAAACAAAAAAACATAGCAAACAAATCCTAATTAACCCTTGTAATTTGACAAACATGATGAAAACGTGCATTTTATAATTGCCATTCGTCATGTTCATTTCTGTATTAAGTGTTGGGCTTTAAAAGTATATCGGATATTAATTTGATTTCTTATAAGATTATGGCACATATGCTTTGCAATAATAATTAGCACAGTACAAGCTACGTGGCCGGTATAAAAATATTTTAATGTAAATCTAGTCACATATCTTACCACCTGGTTCCCTTCACGCTTCTTTTTTTGAGTTGCATACCAATTTAGTTATAAAAAAAAATACCTTGTGGTCCAGTCAGAGAAAGAAGTGTTTTTAACGGAAATATTTTTTTAAGTCAATTTGTCTACAAAACTTGCTCCAATTGCCTAAAAATTTATTGAATTGTTTACAACAAACATATTGGCAGCCAAAGTCAAATTTTCTCTGACCAGACCAATAAGGTACTGCTAGGGTTAAAACAATTTTTCCAAGTTAAGCATGATGAATGAAGGAGAGAGATGAGTGATGCTTTTAATACAATTTTTGGAATTTTTGAATTAGTTTTTCGGCGGCATAAGAAAAGAAAAGGTGTGTTTAGCATACAAGAGCTTAAGGGTACAAATATATAAGAACGGATAATTAAATTTTAACAAAAAATTTTATAAAAATCAACGCGAAAAATTACCAAAAAAAAAAAATATATAAAATAAAATTAAACAATTGAACTTATTGATGAAGACTATGTAAATGTTTACAAATATTAAAATAATCCTTGGAATAGCATAAAACCTTAAAAGAAAGAAAATTTGTGTAAGTATACTAAGAAAATCTTACTGCACGTGTATTTTTTTTCAATATACTTACTCGTAAGTAGCTAAAAGTGTGTATAAAATTTTATATTAATTATATAAACTTTTGCTTAAGGTTTTTACAAAATCAAAAATTTTTAAATATATTTAGTGCTTTATTTATAATTAGTCCTTTTTGAAGGTCCTTTGAATTAAGCAATAGTTTGTCTGCAAACATTTAATTTTGAATTTATCAGCCCACTTGCAACACCCACATTTAACAACAAAAAAACATTTTATACAGAAAATACGTCACCAGTTATTGTTCGATTTTTTTTCTTCTGACGTATATACGTATTTACATTAGGGCGGTAGATTTGAAAATCGAATATTACAAAAATAAAACATACTGTTGAGTAGATTGTGAGGGTGTATGCCTTTAGTTAAATATAAAGTGATTTACTCAAAGAAGTCATTAACCTACACCAGGTGATTTTTTAAGGTGTTTTTTCATCTTAATTGTGTGTTAATGTTGGAATGAAAAAGTGATATAAACATAACTATTTTATTCCAAAAAAACAATTTAATAATAAAAAAAACTTTTATGTATTCAAATGAAAGAATTTAAATTAAAAAAAAAAACTGTCAGAAGCCAAATCTTTCGATATTTCAATTTCATTCAAAATCAAACACCACAATACCAGCAGGACGCAAGTATGATAAATAATTCGCTTTTTTTAATGTGGAAAAATTTCGAAAAAATTCCTTTTTCAACAATTGTATGTTGTAAGTATTAAGTAAATGGTGGTTCAACCAAAACGTCCGATACGAGTTGTAAATATAACAAAAAGTTTTTTCTTATAATAGAAAGATTTATGACAATTAAGTGCTCGCTACGGCTTCGGTGGCATACCTCTATCCGATGGTCCATATATTCCATGAATCTGATATCTGATATCTGGAGGTGCGTGCAATATCGTTAATGTTGCGAATTATCTCATCCTTTAGCCTTTGGACTGTTCTTGGCTTATTGACGTACACTCTTTCTTTTAAATATTCTCAAAGAAAGAAGTTAGTTCAACGGTGTTAAATCAAATGATTATAGCCATTTAACATGGCCGTTATTATCTGACTATAGGGAACACAATTTACGGTAACACATTTGATCGTTTATGCTGACCAAAAAAACACGAAGTATGCTGCTCAATTGTTTACCTCTGCATGGCTGAATTTGTCAAATACTGAAACAAAGAAATGTCAAATTAAGTTGGGCTAATAATTTGACGTTAAGGTATGACTCCCAATTAACATCGTGCATTATGATTGGAGCAGCCATGGTACAATAAAACCAGGTAACTTCAAAAATACAAAAATAACAACATTACAAAAAGCCCATATATTTTGTTATTGCTTTTGAGGCTCCTCCTGTCAAAAATTATTTCCGGTGGTTGATATTAAGAAGTGTGCTAGAGTGAAACAAAAAATTTATTTCCGCTTTTGATTCAGCTGTCGTCTCAGTGTCACCTGGTTTTGTTACACCGTGGGAGCAGCCTTTATAAAACATATAACGACAAGATTATGGTGTGAATATTAATACAAATGACTTAAAACTTACAACAAAAACAACATTATAAGCACATAGATTTTATAGTTGATTTTTGGATCAATCCTATCAAAAGTTGTTTGGTATTGTTGAAATAAAAATCTTTTTGTACAGCGAAAAGCAAAATTATTTCATCCACTATTGTCTCTTTAATTCACCTTGCTTTTGATTTTTTTTCAGAATTGTGAACAAACTTTTGTCATTAGTGGTTGCAATAAATTATATTAACCATGTTGTCACTTTTGCAATTTCTTATTTTGTTGAATACATCAGTTTCATAGTTCTAAGCTTTTTATTTCATACTAATAAAGTCAAAAAGTACCATTTTGTCTTGTTTATTTTTCACCTTGCCCTGGACCGTTTGAACTCAATCTTATAGTTTTGATCCGTTAATATTAATAAATCAAAAAGTACCATTGAAATTAATAAAAAGTACTATATTATCAATTTTACGATTTATTATTTCTTCAGGAGCGTCACAGTTCTAGGCTTAAAAATAAAACAAAAAATACCACCAAAATAGTTTAAATGTAAAATACTAATCGTATTTGGTCTATTTTACTTTTTTTCCATTGAAAAACTTTTTAAGATTGATTTTTACTAAGTGTTACAAATTAATAATAAAATATTTCTATGGTGCAATAGTTTGTTTATAAGATCAAATTTTACCCATTAAATATTCGAATTCAAAAAAATGACAACATGCAAATTTTTTTTAAGAAAAGAATATAATTTTGCTGTTATTGCGATTGTTACTTTGAAAATTAAAGTACAAATTAAATTCGGCTTTTTCGAGTCTTATATACCTTTCAATGTACTAGCCAAATATTCATATTTTTAGTTTTACACATTCTACTTAAATAAGTTTTATTAGCCCAAAAGAAAATAATTCATTTCAGTTAAAGAAATTCAAATCAACGAATCCTTTTATTTAAAAACAATAAAAGTTCTGTAGGTACTAAATTTTTTAATATAAAAATTTTTTTTAATTGCAAAATTAATTTAATTTAAAATGTTTGCAAATATTTTTAAAGCCAAACATAATTAAATAATTTCAGATAAATAATTTCAAATTAACAGAAAAAATCAAAAACTATCTTTAAATAAGATTTCTGTTTCTCAGTTTTATTACACACAAGTCATTTAAATAACATACATCCATACACATGTTTCAGATTGCGTGGCTTCGGGTGTTTGCCAACACACATTACACATAATGTTTTTTGCTTTCGTTAAAGGGAATGTGTACGCACATGACCAAAAATACAAAACAGAAATTAATGAAAATCTAAAATTTTGATTGAATTTTTCATATTTCTCGGCCATTCATGAACTGATCATTCTGATATAATGACTATCGTTACTGACGGTTTTGTAGTTTAGACAAAATACGCAAGACACCACTGAGAAAAATTTTCAAAACTGCGGTAGTTGCCATTTTTTACTAATAGCGCCGCCTTATATGAATCGATCCGGCTGAATTCCCATAGCAACTTACAGCAACTGACAGATTGATAAGCTTAACTCTACTGAATGTTGTTTAGGGACTTCAGAAAGTTGATTTCAATGACTACTCAGATAGACTTCACAATTTTTAAGGACCCAAAATATATATACTTTATAGGGTGGCACATGTACGGTGTAGAAATTACAAACGTGATCATAATATTCATGTACCAAACACCCATACACTTATTTTTTAATTTAAATTTTGAACGGTTAGTTCCAGGAATTCAAGAGGTCGAATTTAGTTCTAGGAATATAAAATTTTATCCGTTTTTTCTTTCTTCTTAATATTATAATTTCCAGAAATATTTTCTAATCGGCCTACACATTGAGAGAGTAACCTATTCACCGAATTTCAAGCCTGTAGCTTTAGCCATTGATTGATTGAAGAACATAGCAAAATGTTTCTATAAGTTTTGTATGTATTTTATTTAGTTTTAATTAAATAAGTTTCAAATTTAATTTAGTGTAACACAATAAATGTGTGTCCCCCTAATAAAAGAATCATACACACATAAATTACTGCTACATAAAGGACTTTGGTATTATGCCTTTTGTAGAACCTCTGAAACGTCATTATATTTGAATAAAACAATTTAAATAAAGCTGCATGAATATACAAACATACATAAATACAAAGGCAAAAAGAAAATACAATTAACATTATCCTTTTTTCTGCAAGAATTATTTGATACTATAAGTAAATGTTTACATTAGAGATGCCAAAGCCAGCACATATTTTATAATTGGCAAGATTTTGAATTCTACAATATCAGTAAATGGTTTTCAGAAGATCAAACCCAATAAAAAACTGAGAGATTTTTTCAATTTTTGAAAATGTCCATAAAATACTCGTAGTAGTTTTCTATGCCATCAGGGTGTAGTTTTTTGTTTAAAATAACAAAATATACGTTTTACATATTTCTAGTGTTCTGGTTTAATTTTATTCAAGCAAGACTGAAGTTCATCAGACTTGCATTTGAAAAAATCGTACAATCGTACAATCGTAGGATGGATCTTTACTTACAATATTGCCATATTTCGAATTTTTCGACATGAAATGGTTTTTCAAATTAACTAACATTCTAGGCTCACATTTTGATATAATTGTGAATATACTGAAACTTGAACAATGCTTCCAACTTATCCAGTGACCCAATTTCAATAAAAAATCTCGTCAAAAATTTCGATTGTTTTCATACAATATCGAATGTAACGATTTGGGTTAGATTTTATTTGAAAATCAATCATCTTCTTGATTTTAAGCCATCCAAGACATCCGTCCAACTTTGCACACATATATTTTATACCACATATTCTCGAAATCACGCTTACCAAAAAGAGGTCAATAAAAAAACGAAAAACTAATTTTTATGGGTTGACTAGGTATGAAAATCGACTCCCTTTAGAAATGCAAAATCTTATTTGAAACTTTCTAAATACTCTAAAAATCAGATCACTTGTACTTATTGTAATACTAACTAATATTTCATTGTTTTATCTTTAAAAAAATCACCAAGTCAGTTAGCACATTTGTTATTGTACTGGCAACACTACATCGGCTTATTGCCAATTATAAAAATAGATATAAGACTAACTTGGCTACAGCGGCAACGGCAGACCGCTGCCGATTTTATATAAATGTGTGTATTTTAATTTTTGAGAGTTTGTAGCCTGTCGTGCTCTATCTGTTTAATGCTTAAGTCAAAGGCAATAATCATAGTCACATAAAAGTAGGCTTTTATTAAGAGCTGACTTTTCTTCATAGGAATTATATGAATTTAAACTCGTTTTTGAAAAGATACCGACTTCAGTGCGACTATGAATATGGCTCTATAAATATATATTTTATAGTCTTTCTTAATCCAACTGTGAAAACCAGTAAAGTGTGGTGAAGCCACGGTACATTCTATAAGTGCCTCTATAATTTTAGGAAAGGAAGGTGTTATCACTAAATTTCACATTCACTGGATTAAACAGCTTCTAACCCTTTGCAATGAATTCATATCTATTCTTCCAAAAATATGTATGTATGTATGTGCAAAGCAGAAAATCTGACTTACGCATATCAGCTTTCAAAGCTTTCCCAAAGATAATCTCAAAAATAAAAATTTTACAAAGAATTTAAAAGATATAGCTTCTCCTGCGGCACCCTGCATAATGTACGAGGTATGATCAAAAAATAACCGTTATTTTCAATTTTCGTGAGGTACGTATGTTCGATTTTCGCAATTTTTTTTTTATGTTGGTACACATGTCTGTTATTTATGTTGACAATATAAGCCATTTTGGATTGTCAGTTTGTTTTTGACAGATAAAAAGGTTAGTCGTGTTTTGGTGTGCTCTTCGATTTTTTACTATTTCAAAAAATGGATCAAAGAAACTGTATTAAGTTTTGCGTAAAAAATTAAATGTGCAAGGACATTTGAAATGTTGACGGTTATGTTTTGATCATACCTCATATATTTACTTTCGCTATAAGGGGTCAAATTTTTCCAACACACAACTGTGGTGTAGCTAGTGTTATCTCTTAATTTTATATTATTTGCCACAAATCATCGCTTTGTAATGAAAAATGGTTGAAAATAAAAATGTTTAGTCTGTCTGCAAAAAAAATATTTAAACAAGTTTATTGTTCAGTCTCACTTTTGAGACAAAAAGTAGCCAAAGAAAATGTTAATGTTGCGTGTTATAAAAAAATATAAAGCGTTATTTGAAATATTGAAAAGTAAATGGTTTGTTGTTTTTTTTTCATGACATTGAAATGTCATTAGCATTATTAAAACTAATAACATTGACAAAAAATCTTACTTTCATTTAAAGTTAACGATTTAATTTTCATTTTAATATTTCATACTAACGATATGGAAATAATAAAGTCTGGAATATTTAATGCACTTGGCTCTTGTAAATAACTCTCATGAAAGCTGTAGGAAAATGAGCTTACAACGCCTATTGCATTTTTCTTTCATGCTATTTATATTATTCATGTTGCATTTGCTGCTTCCTTTAATTTGAGGCATAAGAGACGCATACATATCTTTCGTTTATTTCAATAGATTCATAACTCAAAATATTGTGAGTTTTAAGTTAGTAACTTAATTTTTTCTCATCTGCAATAATATCAACAAAAATATTTTGAACGTCCTTTTTTTTCAGAAAGCACTTAAAATTTTAACGTAAGAGTGCCAGCAAATTGCAAACTTCAAATAGCTCTTCTGTGAAATCCTAATTTTAGAGTTATAACACAATTAAAGTAAGTGAAAAATATATATATATATATATATATTGTATGCAATTAATTAATTAATTAATTTAGTAATCAATAATGAAATTTTATAAAATTTTATTATAGAACAAATTAAAGTCTGTTGTGCCGAATTTTATATACCCTTCATTGTTAGTCAAATATTTATATTTTTAATTTAGCACATTCTTCTTAAATACTAAAAAATAAATAAATAAAAATTATAAAAATATTTATTAAAATAATTTTCTTTCAATACATTTTTTCTTGTTAATCCAAAACAAATAATCTATACTGACTGACTGACTTATCATCATCGCCCAGCCCAGACGGCTAAAGCTATGGACTTGAAATTCGGTAAGCAGGTGCATGTCCCAATGTATAGGACGAATAAGAAGGGATTTTTTCAAATTCGAATGTTAAGGGGGTAAAAAAGGGTAAAAACGGGTAAAATCGAATTTCTTATATCTCCGGAACTACTACAGATAGAGGCAAAGTTCAAACAACAAAATATTTTACTAAAAAAATAAGCGGATGGGTATTTAGTACTATTTCGGGTAATGTTGGTACGTTTTTTTAACCCCATTTATTTTTCAAAGTAACAATCACACCAACAGCAACTAAATTGTATTCTTCTCTTCTTAAAAAGGTCTCTAATGGATATTGGCACTTTTTTAAAATTCGAGCAAATAAGGTGTAAAATATGTGCCGCTTTTTACTACTATTTCTAAATATGTATCATAATGTAAATGGATGCAGCATATAAACATTTTATTACTAATTTGTAGCACCCAATAAAAATCAATGGAGAAAAAAAATACCAAAAGAAAGATTTGTACTTTATATTTACACAAGTTTAATGGTATTTTTAATGTTATGTGCAAACCTAGAGTTTTCACAGCAGAATTAAACGGTCAATAACAAAATAAAAAATCAATAAGTGGACAAAATGGTACTTTTTATTGATTTTAATGGTACTTTTTAATATTTTAGTACTAACAGCCCTAGAACTACGAGACTAGCCTCAAACGCTTCAGCTCAAATTGAAAAATCATTAAGGGACAAAATGATATTTTGTTTATTTTTTTAATGTAAATAAACCCGGCAGTACATTATTGGGCTCAAATGGTCCCAAGCAAAGTGAACTAAGAATGGTACTTTTATAATTTTTTGGTACTTTTTGGCATTTTATTATTAAGTTTACATTCCTTACGAGATTTGGCTTAAATGATCTAAAGTAAGGTTGTAAACCATGAATTGTTTTTATTGGTATTTTTTCAGTGTTTTATGCTAACAACACTAGAACTATAAAATTGGGGTCTAACGCTCTTAAGCAAAGTAAAAAATAATTAACAGCCAAAATAGTACTTTTTATTGATTTGAATGGTACTTTTTGATTTTTTAATATTAACGAACCTAAAACTAGTAGACTGAGCTTAAACGGTTCAAGACAAGGTGAAAAATAATTAATAATAGAATTTTTTGATTTTTTAACATTAACGAATTAATAACAAACAGACCGAGCTCCAACGGTGATCAGTAAATATAAAAATCAATAAATTTATAAAAGGCCCTTTTAATTTTATTTGTAATAAAAAATTTAGAACTGAGATTAAATAGTCTACAAAGGAATACGAAACTATATTAGGGACAGTATGGTACTTCGCTGACGAAGTAGCGAGCTAAATGCTAGTTCAGAATAAAAATAATTAATTTCAGCTTAAAAACTTTAGATTAACGAGATCTTAGATTTATTTCTGGGATCGTTATTTTCAGAAGCAATAGTAGTTGCACTTCATAGCTCAGCCATATATAAACCGATTGTTTTAAATTTAAATAACAACCTGCGCACAGGAACTTAAAACAAATTCGTATACTAAATTTTTCTATAGATCTTCTATAGACTTCGGAAAGCTTATTTCAACATTCAGAAGAACAGACTTACATCAGTAAATCTACTCCGTTACTTATTATAGAATATATACATTTTACAGGGTGGCACTTGTACACAAAAAATGACAAACTTATATCTCTTTTTGTGAAGGGTATAAAAATAATGATTTATTAAATAGGCAAACACATAAACAATTATTATTGCTGATGTGTTTGTTGCAAAACAAAACTGTCCAGCTGTTTGTAACAAATGAAAAGCGCATCTACTTCAAGTAAGTTAAAATTCAAGGTCGTTTTTTCCTCTAACCACAAAGTTTAACGAACTATTGTTAATAAAAGAGTGATTTTCAAATAAAGTACAAGATTTGCTTAATTGCCCAGTTAAAGTAAAAAGAAGAATTTAAATACTTCAATTTATGATTGTCCAACAAGCGTTAATTTAAAAAAAAAAAAAAAAAATATTTAATTTTGGGGAAGAAATTTTAAACTGCGTAAGGCGATTTGCCAAATTATTTAAGGGCTTTTTTGTGTGAATAAAGTTAATAAATAAATTTTATGCAATTCAACCACAAATGAAATGAAATGAAAAGACATACTTGGGAGTAGAAAGAAAATAAAAATAAAAAATATTTATTCATATACTCGTATTGATTGAAATTTTTTTTTTTTAACAAATTAAATTTTTCTTGGCCACATCGAAAGTAGTTGTGTTTATCAAAAAGTATTTATTCTTTATTAATATTATATGAAACATATTATCAGTCTTTTTCGGACCAACACTCATTCAAATTTTTTAACGCACATTTTAGTTAAAAAAAAAACTCTTGCAGTTATTTAACTGACCAATATTCTTTGTTTGTAAAAGACTAAAAAATTTAACAAAAAAAATTTTTTATTTTTGCTTATTTTCTTTAGTAAATCAAGATTAAAATGAAAAGTTCTTTAAAAAGAGATAACATCACACAAGATTTGTAAGCTTTCCAATTGTTATGATTTGGCCACCTACTGACTATAAGGACTGACCTATTTGTTTCAACAAACTTATTTTTGTAATGTGTTCGCCACGAAGATCATCCACATTAGTAGTAGTAGTAGTAGTAGTAGTAGTAGTAGTATTTATTTAGTAGTATTTAATACTTTCTGATATAACAGTTTAATTACATACAAGCACATACAATATATTACATTTGTGATATTATAAAAAATATTTCTTTAATTTTTAAATTAGCTATAATTAACATTTCTAATGAAATTTACAAAATGTTTTTTAAATACATTATTATTTCTTTCATTTTCTAAAACATTTGGCATTAAATTGTATAGACTTAGTATAGACTTAGTTGCTTTTTGAATCCTGAAATGCAGTCTGTATGGTTGAACCTCCCCAACATATCTCAATTGCTCAGTTAAGTACTCAGGTGCATTTCCTGTCTTCATATTTTGAATAAAAATAAGTGTGTTGAATTGTAGCCTCTGTTTTATATTATGCATAAATTGTATTGAAGTAAAACGGTTACATCCCAGCTTGATCTCATAGCTTTATTATTTAAAAAAAATCCAAATTGTGGTAAATATTTCAAATTTAATTTGTATTAAAATTTAATTAAAAATAAAACTGTTGACTTAAAACAAATATAAGAAAATATTTAACTATTGTAAATTTATTTGAATAGTAACAATAGTCACGGCTGATGCAATAATAACTTAAATTTGCATAATCCCAGCAGCATGCATTTTTTAATACTCATATCACAAATTAACAAATAATTATTTGAAAAAAAAATTAGCTAGTTAAGTAGTTAATTTAATAAATTTAAGCTGTTAGCACAACAATATAATTAGTTGTTGACGGCAGAAGAATAGTTAAATAAAAAATTGCAATAAAATTCCACAATACTCGTTTACACAAATAATTAATTAGTAAAAATAAAAACAAATATAAGGGATTCCAAAGAATTCAATATCTACACAAGTTTAATAGAACTTGTGATACCAAATCATTCATAGTAAATAATATTATAAAGAGGAAAAATTTTAATTTTTGTTTGTAAGGAATGAGCTACAACTATTGAACCGATTTTAATTATTCTTTCAATAATATAAAGCTCTGTTATCAGGCTATATAACATAACACTACGCCCACTTTTATTTAAAATTTTCAATGATTTAGCAATTAAATTTCTATTTTCCAATGAATTTTCTAAGAAATTTGGTACATAAAATCAAAATATCCTAATTGTCACTATATACTCTTGGATCGGCCACTAATACTTTTAAGCACGTCAGTTAAGAGGTCGGCAGTTTGTACTGACCACGCGAGACCGGAAAAAACAGCTAAACAAAAATCAGATTTTAATCAGATTGTGTTGATTGTTTATACACAATCTGCTTAGTCTACGAATTCCTTCACATAGATAAAAGAACGGAGCAAGACCGGGTAAAAACAGTTTGTTTATAATAAATTAAAAACCAAAACAGACTTCTGATGAAAATTTTTCTTATTCGTTTAATTATAAAAATAAAGTAATTTGTTTCCTCTTACGAACACTACACTGAAACAATTATATTTCATAAACTCAAATAAATTATTTATTTCATTAATTAAAATAAATTAAATTAAAAAAATTTAATTGTTTGCATAATTAAATTTCATTAACTAAATAAAGATATATCATTAATTAAATTAAATTATTTAATTAAATAAATTAAATAATTCATTAATTACATTAAATCATTTCATAATTTCAATAATTAAATAAAATTATTTCAATACTTTAATGATCTTATTTTATTAAGTAATAAAAATATTTAATTAATTAACCTAAAATATTTCGTTAAGTGAATTAAAATATTTCAATAAATTAATTAAAATATTTCAATAATTAAATTAAATTATTTCATTAATTAAATAAAGATATTTCTTTAACTAAATAAAATTATTTAATTAAATAACTTAAATTAATTCATTAATTAAATTAAATTATTTCATTAATTAAATAAAATTATTATATTTCAATAAATGAATTAAACCATTTCCATTATTAAATTTAATTATTTAATTAATTTAATGAAATCATTTCAGTACTTCATTAATTAAATGAAATTATTCATTTAATAAAATTAAATTATTTCATTGATAAATTAATAAGTTAAATTATTTTTATAATTAAATTAAATAATTTTAATAATTAAATAAAGTTACTTCATTAATTAAATTACATTATTTTATCATTTAATTAATGATATCAATTTATTTCATTTAAGAAATGAAATTATTTTATTAATAATTATACGAGGGCGGATAAATAGCTCCATGACTTTTTGAATGAAACATAGTTTTTTTTTTGCAAAACAAATATATTATTTTTCAACATAATCTCCTTTTAACTCAATACACTTAGTCCAACATTTCTTCAGTTTTTGTATCCCTTCCTTCGAGGTCCTTAAAATAGGCATTTGTTTGGTCAATAATTTCATCGTTGGAGCTAAATCTCTTTCCACCGAGCCAGTTTTTTAAGTTTGGAAATAGGAAGTAGTTGCTAGGAGCTAATTCTGGAGAATATGGTTTATGAGGTACCAATTCGTAGTCCAATTCATAGAGTTTTGTCATTGAGACTGCACACGTCACACGTTTACGTTTATGGTCAATTGAGAACAAACGCTGCACCCATCTTGCAGACAGCTTTCTTAAACCCAGCTGATCATTTAAAATCGAAACGACACTGCCATATGAAATGCCTATGCCATCAACAATCTCACGCACTTTTACTTTTCGATTGGCCAACACCATATCTTAGATTTTTTCGACATTTTCGGGTGTACTGACCTCAATTGGCCGTCCAGAACGTTCAGCGTCATTTGTACTTATGCGACCATAACGAAAGTCAGTAAACCACTTTTTTACCATTAAAAGGTGCAGAATCCGCATAGAATTTATTGAGGTCTTAATTGATTTGATTGACGGTTTTTTTTCGCAAAAAATAATGTTTAATGAGCAGTCGAAATTCACTTTTTTTCATTTTTAGAAAAATACACGAGGTTGTATGTTTTGAACAGCTGTTAAATGACAAGGAAATGATGACACTTGCTCAAAATTTGACAATAGTCTTGGTACTTGATGGAAAGAGTTTGCATTTCACATAACTAACGATCTGCCTTCGTATATAATTTTTAATGAAATTATTTCAATAAAAACCTGAAATTATTTCATAAAATTAAATAAAATTATTTCATTATATATATAAATAACTTTAATTATATCGTTAGTTAAATAAAGTCATTTCATTATTTCATTAAATAAATGAATGAAACATATAAAAATTTTTTATTTTATTCATCAATACGGTAAACGGTTTCATTTTCAAATTTCAATGAAATTTTTAATTAGATTAATGAAAAAATTCTGTCATAAAAAATTTGTAGAAGCAAAATTCTTTCAGTGTATAAATCAAATTTAAGTATATTTAAAAATAAATTTATTTGCTATATATAAATACAATAGAATTTAAAAAAGTTAAACGAAATATTCCAAAGGCTATTAACTTTTTCGAACTTTTCGAAGCTTTTTTTAAATAGAAAAAAAAAAAATAAATACGTAATATAAAAGATATCTTTTTTATTATAATAGATATACTCGTATGTATTATAATATTATATATTAAAATTTTATTTAATGATTTAGTTCTTATCAGTAAAATTCACAATCATTCTAATTATTTTCGTGCGCAAAATTATTATTTAATTGTACGGACTGGTTAAAAGAAGCAGTCACTTGTTTCATTTTATTTGTGTAATGCATAGATCTTGATCATTTTTGTGCGCATATTGGCAAGGTCTGATACCTGATTTTCATCTTTATTATTTTTAAACCATTTTATCAATGTATTGATGCTTTCAACTACTTTTGAAAAACTGATTTTAGATTGTCGAACATCTTCTTTCGTCATCTCCATATTCAGAAACTTCGAAATCATCGTTATCAATTTGAACACCTTTGACATCAGAAATGGAATTTCTCGAAGTGCATTAATCATTTCAGAGAGTGAAATTTCATTTTTGCTATTGTGCTGATCATTATCAAACTCAATATTTTATCTTCTACCATGCTTTTATAAAAACTTCTTGAGGCAGTTCATTCCACACGGTCTGAAAAGTTAATTGAAAGATTAACTTTGTAGAACTGTACGTTGATTCTGAAACACGGTTAATTTATCCGAGTTAACTTTTTAAGATTCTACTGTACTAAGCTTTAAAATGCACAGTGGCTTAAGAAGTTATCTATTTTATGTAAAACATATTAAAAGATATTAAAACTATTATCGGTTTTACGTTTATAAAACTTTGACTAACGAAAAACTATTCCGAGCCATTGTGCACCGTTTTTAAAGTAAATTATCTTTAAATATGACGGCAAATGCCTATAATAAAATTTACAATTTCTGTATTTCTCATTTTATTAATGTCATCCTAATTGAGTTATAACAATTTGTTAATCATGAGATTTATGTCGTTCATACTTCAACACATTAAACAACCATTTAAATTCAAATAAAACATTTCGTATTGCATGTTCATTGATACTGCTTGAACAAAAAGTGCATTCAATTTATAAAAAAATAGTTTTCTTCAAAAACATTATATTGAACTTATTTATAATAGACGCTGATATAGAGTATTATGCTCAGAGAAAAAGTTAAAAAGAAATACAAACAAATATGTGAAACAAATTCAAAAAATGTTATCATTTCTCTGTTGCTAAAATATAAAAAAAAATATTTTTCAAGATAAGCTAAACAGTGATAAAATAGTGCCACAAAAAAAATTAAATACTTGTGTGCAAAAATAGGTATAGTGTGTGTGCATTAAAAAAAATTAATTTAAATTTGTTGAACTTAACTTGTGTCTGTATTCTATTTAGACAACAATAGATTGATTAACAAAGTGTAGTTAAGCTATAAAAGAAAGAAAAGATTCTCTTAAATTTGAATGATATCAGAATAATAAATAATACGAGCATAATAATAATTTGAGTGGCAGCAATGAGGATATAATCAATTAAAGTATTTATTTTTAAATGACGGTTGAAATCTGTATTAAAAGAATTAATTAAATTCGTGCCGAAAATTAAACAGCTTTTAAAAAAGCTGATACACTGAAAGAAAAATGTTTCACAAAGTCAATGAAATGATTACATTAAAATATTTCATTGATTCAATGAAACATTTTATAAATTCAGTGAATCAATGAAATATTTTTAATGTATTAGTGAAATTATATCATTTAAAGAATACATATTTCATTGAATTAATGAAATTAGTTCTTGGAATGAAGGAATATTTCATTGAAATATTTAATTAATAAATATTTCATTAGCCTCATCAAACATATCATTGATTGAAAAAGAATTAATTTTTAATGACAACATTTAGAAGATATATTAACAAAAATACACCAAGAAATGTTTAAAATAATTCATGAAATGCACCGTCCTACCACACTTGAAGTACAATAAAAAATTTATTGAGTCAATTGCGACAGTAAATCAATTTTTTCTTCACTCGACTTAATCAATTTTTCCATTTCAGCTAAGATTTAGAGTGATAGTGTTGTTTTTTTTAAGGCATACAACTTTTTTTCTAAAATAAAATACAAGAAATTCCATGAAATTAACAAATATTTAGCTTTATTAGTTCACTAAAATGACATTTAACGTTTAAAATAATTTCAGGCTGGGTGTTATGAACGACATCCTGTCGATCCAATTTCGCTTTTGATTTTAATAATTTATTTATTTAACGTCTAGATTTTTCAGGCTTAAGGTCAGATATATATAATCGTAACTAGTCCTTTAAAAAAATAATTTTTTTTTATTTTTATAGATGGTACAATACAACACGATTTCAATTCTGTTCAGGCATATTTCTTATAAATAAAAACTATTTGAACTTTCCATTACCACATATAATGTTTATCTGTTGTTTATTTGGAAAAATAAACAAAATGATTAAAATGAAAAATTAGTTCACAAAATCTTGTTAAAAACATTGTTCAGCACAAATAATAATTAATAGAACTTTCCTCACTAGTGAAGAAATTATAATATGTTCCATTTCAAGGCCTTTTTAAAGTGTAGAAATAATACTAACAAACATTTGTAAACATTCTCATATACAAATTCTCAAAAACACACAATATTATAACCACGTGCTTCAAATCGTAAAAGCGTTTGCGGCTGCATAATGTTATACCAGTTTTTTGTTTTGTAAATTATCTAAATGACAGCTAAATTTAAATAGAAATTGATATAACAAACAGGTAAATTAACACAACCCGGCAAACATTTAATATTTTTGATATTAAAAACAATTTTAAAATCCCCGTCAAAAATAAAAGGCAGGAAAGCAAAATTTATTAGACTTTTTGAATTCAATCAATTAACATGCCTTTTTGTAAGTTGGATGTGTAAATCAGGTAGAAAATATCTTTAAAAATTCTGTGCTTTCCATGCTAAGTGTCTATACAATTTTATTGTTTGTGGTGCAGAAATAGCCCAAAAAAGTTTTTTTTTAATTAAACATTTTATAAAATGGAATGTGTGCATGTTTGTACTAAATTTTTATTTTTATAAAAATTAAAGTAATAATAATAAAAATAAGATTTTTAACTTATATATAATACACGGTACAACATAAAAACAAAAATAACTAATTATGGTACAGGGGACCAAAAACACTTACACGAGTGTATCGGCATGTATCAAATGTTAGCTTAGGTAACCATGCAAATCCTTCTTTATAGGTACATGAAATGTTTAGCAAACTTATGTAAAACATAACGAGAATTACTTTTGTGAAACCTTTTAACCCTGTAACTCTTCAATTAATGGTACTTTTTTGACTACTAATTAAAAAAGGACGAAAAAGACTCATACGCTGAATATTTAGGATGTTACAACGTTTTAAAGAAATATTCTTCGTAAAATTCTACCATTTATAAGTTTCCTAACACCCCAAAGATGAAAATTGTATTTAAGCACCAGAAATAAGTCAAAACCTAAAATATGTTGAAGGGTTAGTTGTAAGTCATCTTACAAAAGGAAGCTGTAAATATATTGTACAATTTATAAATAAAACTATAACAGAGACTATGGGTACTCTAAAATTAATTTATTTGTTATATTCATTGTTATTCTAAAAAAAAAATCAATTTAAATAATTTGAAGTCCAAATGCTTATTGGGAATAATATTTTCCTAAGAATAATCAACAACAACGAAAAACAAGTTCGTAAGAATATTTTTTAACCAACTTTAAAAGTAAAGGGATACTAATGTTTTTGTTTTTTTATTTATTATAATTATAATTGCTACTTTCTCAATAAATGCTTTTTTCAATTGTAATTATAATCAAATCAGAAAAATATTCTCATATTTCAAGTGTCAGTGAGACAAGATCGCTTGAGTGAAATATTTGCTTGATATAAATTTAGTTTATTTTTCTTGAATTGATTTTTATAAACGGGTTGAAATATTCAAATTTATTATAAAAAATATTAATGCAAACAAGAAATCAAAATTTGTATTTAAACTTCATTAGCATTATTTTTGTGATCGTTTTTAAACTGTGTTCTCAGGTATTAGTACACTCGAGAATATTTATATATATATTTATTTTTGTGTGACTAACGACCACATACTTTTTAATAAAGGGTGGTTAAATTTAAAGAGCCGATGTTGAATGTGAACCACACCTAAACGTCAAGTTGCCTTCTGCATTTCGTTTGACATTTCTCAATTTCAGACTAACTCAATTTGAAATATGGAAAGCTACATAGTCAGGCTTATTATGAAAATGGGTGTTCAAATCAAAATGCATACCGTGCACTTCGTGATTGTTTTGGTCAATTTAATCGTAAAAATGTGCGTACAATCGGAAAAGTCGTGCAAAAAAATTTGAGCAACCCGGGTCTGTAGGAGATGTGAAAACACTAGTGCATGCTCGTACAGCTGGTACTGCAGAAAATATTGCTGCTGTTCGCGATAGTGTTGCTGAAGAGCCGTCCACCTCAACTCGTCGTCGTGAGATGATAACGAACTTTTTATGGCCTGAATTGAAAGATACGGATGTGGAAGATATGTGGTTTCAACAGAACAGGGCCACTTGCCACACAGCTAACGAAATAATGGCTCTTTTGCGCGACAAATTCAATGGCCGTGTTATTTCACTTGGTGGCGATGTCAATTGGCCGCCAAGATTATGTGATTTGACTCCGTTGGACTTTTTTTCTTTGGGGTTATTTGAAAGAAAAAGTGTACGTCGATAAGTAAGCAACAATTCAAGAGCTAAAGGATGAGATAATTCGGCACATTAACGGCATAGAGCCTCAATTATGCCTCAGCGTCATCGAAAATTTGGACCTTCGGATGGAGGTGTGCTGCCTAGGTCGCAGGGGCAATTTGGCCGATATTTTGTTCCATACATATTATAATTGAACCATACCATGACAATAATTTCTTAAAAATTAAATTAAATTTAAATACCTGCTAGTACCGTTAGTAAAATCATATCATCCTACCTTAAAATATTTGTATGTTTCTACTTTAGATTTCGGTTAATAAAATCGTATCTTAGCGCTTTTAAACGTGTCAGCTGTTTTTCTATTAGAGATGGCAACCTAAAAATCAATTTTTTGAAAATACTTTATTGAAGGTGTCAGTACGTTTTGTATAACCAATAACATGTGACAGCTTTTATCAGATGATCTGCCACTACACGATACAATTTTACTAATTCTAACAGCAAGAATACGGTAGACTGGAAATTATTAAAAAAAAAACTCTCATGCAGATCCAGAGTCCTTTTGTGGGGTGAACAATAACTTCATTCAATGTTACAAGATTACTGGAGGTGCTACACAGTGGCGTAAACCAAAAATAAGAAATTAAATCATCATTTGAGAGATTGTTTAAATTTAATTCAACATTTAAGCCAAATTCATAAAACTTTTCTATGGGAAATTTGTTTTTTTATGAATTTGGCTGTAAGATTTCAATGTAAAAGTCTAACTCTAGTACAACTCTAATAATACAGTTTATTTCAAATCGTCATAGTCTTTTAATTTTTTTAATTCCCTCGCTTTCCTGTTATTTTTTTTTTTTTTTTTTTTTTTGGATGTCCAACTTCAAATAAAACCCTAAAAAATTTATTTTTCTCGAATTTTTGAGAGGATTTACACACTATTTAACAACGCTTGAAAAAAGTTTGTTAGAATAACCATCAATTAAAACGTATAATATCGCTGAGATACAAGCCAACGAAATCATGGAACAGTAAACCAGTTTTCTAAGTAAGAGACACGAACCAACACACTATATTAAATACGAAATACTAGTACCTCTACTATCTATATTGATTTTTACCGGTCTCTAATCAAACCATCAACAAACATGTTCGAAACGAACAGAAACGTAAAACGTTCAACGCTGTATTAACACATTAAAAAATCTTAAGAAAAATCTCCCTCCAAAAAATATCTCACAACCAGAACGTGTTGTGTTTGCACAATTATCACAATAACAAAACACACTCTGACAACAAAAATCTACAATAAAGCTGAACAACAGTTGATTCCTGTACGTTTTGGAAAAAGTTTCTTTAGTTGTTTCTACATGTTGAAACCGTACAGTACGATAAAAATTCGGCGCATTTGTTACAGCTAGAATTTGAAATACAAAAAAAAAAGAGTAAAATTTGGCTGTACTCGGTGGTCAACCCTATGCAAATACAAACAACATGCAGCATTTACTTGAAAGTATCTAAGAACAAAATAATAACTTAAAGCAAAGCAGTATACCACCGAAGAAAGCTTTCGCAAGGTGGTTGTTTCTTTTCACAAGAATTCAAATAAAATACGTGTGAAATTGATTCTTCAACTAATTTAAATAAACGTGTTATTGTAAATTTTAATTTACTAAAAAAAAAAAAAATAACTAAATTTAAAAAAAAAAAAAACATTAAAAATATAACAGCAGCTGGCTTTTCTAATCGAAATTTTTATGAATAATTTATAAGGAAACGTCTTATGGCTCCATTCTAAATAGAAAAGAGGTAGAGATAAAATTTATTATAAATGAAAACAACAACATTATCTGCTGTTTGCAAGTATGAACTCGTATGTATCCAGTACATACAGCACAAATACTTACAGCGTGCGAAGTTTTGAATTTATAAATTTGTTTAAATTTTTATATAAATTTTAAAATTTGTGCATATAAAAGCTCTTAATAGTATTTTCATAAATTGTTATATGATACAGTTAAAGAAATAAAACAAAAAAAGATACAATTTTTAACTTATCATCATAAAAATATTTTTTTTTAACAAGTTTGCGATTCTGTGAGCAACAGCATTGCACATTAAACGTATACGTACTCTAAGAAAATTGTGAATGGCAAAAAGTGTGCCCTTTAGTTTTAAATATGCCCATTTAAAAACAAAACATAATAAACAAACAAAATACAACTTTTTCAGCAGAACTCTACACTAAATTGCTAAGAGGGTAATATAGATTTATTAATCATATGAGTAGAGTGAATATGATGGAGACTGATTACTGTCAACTCTATTTAAAGGCACAGGAAGAATCGAAACATCTTTTGAATGGACATAAAAGATTAGATAAACTTAAGCCCAGAATGATTATGACTACGGCTGTTTTAGTTGGGCTCTTGAGCTACTCCACAGATCTTTTAAATCGTGGTGCTTACATGGCCCACAAACAATTAAAAAGAATTACCGTTATTTCAATATAAATATTTTCATAAAGCGGTCCTAACTAATCAAGCAATGTATTTATATGGCTCAGGGGTGGAAGAATTACAACTTTTGAGTGTATCTACATAATTTCCATAAACATTAATTTTCTGAGAAAAAAATTGTTTTTGTTTTATGCAATTTAATACTCCCAGACATTAGGTTGCTGAAATGTTACTTTCGGGAAAACATCTTGTTCCTCATCGGCAGCATTTGTGTCATTAATATGGTACCCACTATGTTTGTTAGTATTAAGTATTTACACAGCGTATATAGTGTCCCATCCAGTAACTGGTACTTTTTTAAAGACATAGAGAATAATCATACTTAATTGATCTTACATAATGAATTATTATTAGAAAGTCACTAAATAAACTATTAAAAAAAATAAAAATTAAACCGCAAATATTTTCAGTTGAATTACAATAAACTAAAAATTATTTATTAACTCTTATTTACCGTAAGCCTGAGGATCTTTTATACAAACCATAAGTTAACAATTCAAGATTTAAGCTTCGAATGAAATCTTGTTCAGTGAGACCTCTCTTATTTCTCTAACAGTTAAAAATTTTAAATATATTGCTTCCAAAAAGGCCTAATGTAAAGGAACGCTCAAAATATATGTATCTTCGTGTTTTGAGTACACTCGTTACGTAGTCGTATTATTTTTTGAACTGAATTTCTTTCATTAAAGTAAGTGTAAAACAAAAACTCAAAAAATTAAATTTGACAATGCTTATAATTGGAATCGTCGAGTGTCAAATCAATACAAGTACTCTAGTTCAAAACGTTTTACTATGAATTAAATTCGAAAAAAATATAGTTCTTTTCTATATAACATCAATTTAATTTTTACATAGAATGTATAAAATAAGCACTATTTAGCAGATAAATATATGCGTCGGTTACAAGTATCATGCCGCTATTTTAGGTAATTCTCAATCGCTATATCCCATATAAAGTTGCTTCCAGCAAGCACTATTTTTTGTTGGGTTATGCAGAATAGTTCTAACACTTCGGTGACTATAGAAAGAAGCAATTTAGTTATAAAAATTAATTTTTGTTAAAATGTTGCGAGAATCACCGACTTTCTTTTATGAAAATCAAGCTTTTTAAAGTTTATAGCCACAGAAATTAAAAACTAAACTGAAAGGAACTTAGGCCCAAAAAAAAAAGTAATATCTACTCTTAAAGAAAATATATGGCTGATGCAACCATATTCTGGAGGAAACATAGTATGGTTAGATTGCATCTAACCATAGATATTTTTAAATCAAAGATATTAAAAATAGCTTTCAACTGCAAATGTTGCGGTTCAACCCGCGGTCAGGAATAAAAATTTTTTTTAATTTTTAATTATTTTTTTTAATACGTACATATTTTATATAAACATTTTTAAGAAAAAATTTTAATATGAATTAATAAATTTTTTGTATAAATAAAATTTTTTTATTCCATTGACTTTTTCTTTTCTATTAATTTGTATTTATTTATTACATAATACAGCCGGTTTGAATTTTTTTTTTTAATTTCATTTGACTCTATCAGGATTCTAACTTTAAAATATTAAGTTGAGAAGCATTAACTCACCACTTCAGCCACAAAGCTCAGTTGAGTTTGAACAATTAAGTTTTTGTTTTATACTAATTTCATTTATATGATAGCGGAAGAGACAAAATAAAAAACAATTTACATTCAACCATATTTTCTTATAATTATGTTTACTATAAACATATTTATGGTTTCTGTTAAAATTTTATTAAAAATAATATGATAATGATATGATTAATTTATGACGGTAAACATAGTATGGTTAAAAATAACTAGAAACATGTTTATCGTGATCATAATAATGTTTAGATGCTTCAAATTAATAATAATATTTTCTATGCGTACAGAGAGGTTGTAGGCAAGGTTGAACCAGCTACCCCTTTTTGTTTAGTTCACTTGTGTTACAAAAACATGACCTTAATTTTACTACTTTTCATGTAATGCAAATAGTGGCGAAAAAAGTAATGAGTTCTTTTAATGCCTTTGATAGATGTTGTGCGTAAAGATTTAACTAGAAATTACAACATCTGTATTACGAGTAATTCACATTTTTAATTTCTTGAACATAATTCTGTTTTTCCTGGTTTACTTTTATTAAGCTTGATATAAATCAAAGTAAATTAATTAATTTAATTGTTTGGCGGTTCTCTGAAAATCATAATTCTGTGAATTTCTGCCACATTGTGAGTTTTTTTTACACCCAATTACAGATAATTACGGAACATAAAGTTTTATTAACTGTTAAATATTGGCTCATGCTATACGATCTGCAGTTGTTTAAATTATCACAACGCAAAGCAAAAAATATGGCATATATTTTTTAAGTTAGTCAATCATAATTATTGTAGCCAAAAAAAAAAACTAAAGCTTGTCATTCATTATACATATTTCAATTTTTAATTTTGCTTTTTGTTTTACAATCCAAGTTGGTTTAATTTTTTTTAAGTATTTTTTTTGTGTCATTCTCTGCTTAGACATTATTGCTGAAGGGTATGTATGTGTGAGTTTACAATTTTTAAAAGAAGTAGAAAAAATGTGAAAGGTAAATTTGATTTATAAAAATTTTAACAAGATAAGAAAAGTAACCAAGCAATACCAAAAAAGAATTATTTTTTTTTGTTAAATTAATGAACTTAAACATTTCAGGTATCAAATGGAAAAATTTTTATTCAAACAATAGATTTTTAGCTATTGTTCTTTTTTTCAAGACAAAAAGCTTTTATACCTTTTTTAATACATAAAGTTGTTTTTTTACTACATACGACTGCGTAATTTATTTTCTAAAGCGTACTTTCGAATTACAAACATTCAAAACCTAAATTAGCGTAAAGTAATAGAAAATATAAAAAAAGTAATAACAACCTCAATCATTTTTATAAAAATTAAAAAAAAAAAGATGTTTTTTAATTAATCTAGTTTGTTTGTATTATTTTTCGATTAATCAAAGTGGGCTTTATTACCAAAATAACACGGGTTTTTTTAGCAGTTATAGTTTTTAAATTACGGTCAAGTTAAAAATTATGACTGTTTTACATATTTTATTTCATACTCGTACAGTTACTGTGGTAGAGGGAAAGAATGTTTTTTTATAAGATTTGTTGGTCTTCACTGTAATCTCCAAGGTTTTCAGGAAATCTATCCAAATGGGAATTTAAATAGTGTAGTTTGATGCTCGTGTTACAGCCCACACCCAGAGGAAAATTACACCATCAGTTGTCAAAATGACCACACACGGTGTCAATAATGTATCAACCACATTTTGACAACGCATTGTGTCATTTTAACAACACATTATTGACAACAGCAGAATTGACTTAATATTATCCAATTGACACCATACAGGTGGTAAATCGACACCAGCTGGTAGCATATGATAGCGCTTGTTAATAAGTTAGAAATTTGACAACATATTGTTGTGAATTCAACAACGTTTATTAACAAGTTGACAACGTGTATTCTCAAAAAATAAAATTGTAGCTTTTTTCTAAGTTGTCGACTTGTACTCGCTTGTTAAAAAATTAAAAACACTCGTTGTCAAAAAATAGACAAGGGGATGGTGTCAAAATGACCACATACATTGTTGATATTGCAACGCGATTTTTACCTCAGTGCAGGGGTTTTAAATTAGACAATATATCCTTCACTATTTGTAAATAGTGTTCTGATTTATGATATCCAGAACATTTTTAATAATTGAAATAAAACTTTCAAAAGTTTGCTATTCAAGTTGGTTCATAATAAGAGTGAATAACATACCTCTGAGTGGAAGACGGATCAGATCTTATTTCACTTGTCTATTGTCACAAAGAGACAACACAATTTTAGTATCCATAACATTTGTAGATGGAAAATATTTACTGTAAAGTGGTTAAAGTAAGCAGATTTTACGATATGATGATGTGATGTTTTGCTAGGGTATATTTCTCATAACTACCGCAAAAATTGTACGGATAATTTAAACAATGTCTTTTCGGTGTTGCTATTGTATTTAATTACTATTACATACAAAATTTTACCACTTTAAAATGACATTAATTATTAAGTTGAAAAATCTCAAAAACTGGACCTGCTATACAAATCCCAGTGTAATTATTAATCATTCAGCAGTGTAGTTTTTAATAAACATTTTTTTTGAAATATTGAATACTAGGCAAAAATATTATAAAAAACCTCTTTGCATAAAAATAATACAACTATTTTATTAAGCTTGAGGTCTTATTTTTAAAAAATTTATTTTTGTATCGATATTATTATTATCGTCATATTATTTAAAAGAAAAAGGTCAAATAAAACTAACTAATAAATTATTAAAATTTTAATTTCAATAGGAAAACATTTCTCAAAGAATGTCTACATATATTTTGACTGTTGAAAAGTACTTTAACTTTTGTACATTTTGTTACATTTTTAGCCGATCACTCCCGATCCTTTATTCTATGAGTTGATATTCTTGGAGCTTAAATAAAATTTTAAGCACTGAAAAACCAATTTCCATTCAATTCATTGTTAAAAATTGAACGTAAAAGCGGGCGTTATTAGGTACATAACATATTACAGTCTTCGTAAATTGTATGTAAAAAATTAAAAAAAAAAATCGTTTGAAAAATAGAGTTTTAATCTTTAATAAAGCAATCTAGATTGTAATATTGAAAAGTGGGCCTGCCACTCTTTAAATTTAAAAAATAAAAGGAATAAAATGACTTCTTTTATTTCATAGTTTTTTTAGTTTTAGATTTAACTTGAGCTCCATTTTAGTAAAATTTTAATTTCATTTCAGATTTAACTTTTTGCCTTGATTTTGTTTGAATTTTATTTTAACACAATAGAAAAATATAATGGTTTTTAATATCGAACAAAGATTAATGCAACAGGTTGATGAGAAATTAAGAATTGACAGTTTTCATCTTTTCGTTAACTTCATTTATTTCGTATCTATTTTTCATATTTTCCAGCTACATATTAAATAAATAGCCTTAAAAGAGCTAATTCATTATAATAGTCCATTAAATTATTAAAATAATAATTTGAAGGATAAACGCAATTATTGTACAAGTAAACTTGCACATAAAATATAATAAAATAAGTTAAAACTATTTTTTATTAAAGGCTTTAAGATAGCTTAATATAAAATTTAAAAATAAAATGATTGATTTAATGCCTTAAGATCTTTTTAGGTATTATAATTGTAATTAATTTACTCATTGTAAGATCAAAGCAGATTTCGTTAAATGCTCTCCCTTCAGTACTTATTGCTCTGAAAAACTGACACATTTTTTATTATAATAAGTTATAATAAATAACTATAAATTTTATAACCCAACATAGTTGAATTTGGTAATTAATTTATTTTTATTATTTAATATTTCATTGCTGTATTGTGCAGCATCCTTGGGAATTATTTTTAAATTCAATATTTTATTTTCACAATAATGAAGTTAAAAAATGAAGTTAAAAAAATTATATTTAATTTTCTTTATTAAAAAAAAAAAACAAAAACAAAAGAAAGCAAATAAAAAAAAAATAATTTTAATTGCTTTTATATCTAAAGTCTTAGAAAACACTTTAATAAATAAAACAATAAATTTGCTTTACTTTCTGTTTCCAAAAAAAAAAAATTTCTAATTAAACAAAAATCTTACTTTTTCTTTTAAATGAAACTTATTATATCGTTAAGCTTGGTTAATCATTTAGAAAAACAAATAAGAAAAAACACAAACACAAAAAATAATTAACACAGTTTTTTTTATGTAAATGATTAAGACCAACCAAAAGAACACAATTTAATTAATTATTTTTTCTAAAATAACTTTTAAATAAAATAAAGAAAGAATGGAAACTTTAGCTTGAGTAGAGTGCGGTGACTTTCAACTATTGGGAATATAGAAATCAGAAATTATAAACAGTTATTTTGCAAACCATTTTTTAAAAAAATTTTACTTTTTACAATATTTGCTATTTGTACCTTTTGGTCTATTCTTTAAATCAGTTAGCGCAGCCAGAAAAGGTACAGAGAACTATTTAGATGAAATATTTTCAAATAAAAAACTAAAATGATCATGCTTACCTACCGCATTTCATCAAGATAAAAATTATTTTTTGATTGTACATTAACTCATCCAACAGACATCGTTTTGTAGAATTTTTAATGACCATAATTGATGTACTCGCAAAAATCTAGATATCCCATCTAGATAAATAATAATTATAAAAATCGCAAAACAAGCGTATTCATTCTATTTAAGTAACGTTATTTTGTAAAACATAAATTAAAACACCGTAAATTTAAACTTAGAGACTAACCCCCTTATCCAAAAAAATTAACGCAGACGTTATCGAAATTTTTCATATAATTTTTTCATCAATTTTACTTTAAAGTCTACGTCAACTTTTTTTGGATAAGAGACTAATGCTTGTATTCAAAGAAAATTAAAGTAGATTTGAAATCGATATTGTGACAAATTTGTATTAAAAATTTGTCATAATTTCTACATGAAGTCGTTATTAGTCATTTTGAATACCAGACTAAAAGTAATTTGTTTTTGCTGTTTTTTTACTTAAAATCTATTGTTGAAAGCACATGTGAAATTTAGTAAAATTAGTTGCAATACACGTGTGTACTCACAATTAGAAAATAAAGCCTACACGTAAATTGTATGTACATTAGCATTGCACGGTTAAATGCTGATTTATTCATAGTTTTATTCTTCTGATGGAATTTCGAGCAAAATAATATTTATAAAATAGTTGTATTATCAGGACTGCCACATGTTATTGCCTTCATCACGACAGCGATACTAATAATCAGACTTAATTAAGAGACCTAATGAACTTTCTATTAAACGAATCCTTTCATTTTCAGATCTTTTTCTTTACATTAATTTTGAACTATTTGATATTCAACTCGTAAAGAGTAGTATTTTTGCTACGAGACGTAACGGAGAGTTTAATTGCAATTTTTTTCCGTCTCCACAGACCCGTTTATGATTTATAGCCAGCGGTTACTAAAGCCAAGTCACCTCTCGCATTGAGTCTAAGAGTCTGCTTCAGAAACTAACGAAAAAGCTTTTCGTTCCATTCATGAAGCAAAAAAACCGAATAAAAACATCGTAAAAAGAACTCAAAAAATTTAAGAAGGAAGCTTTCTAAAGTTTCAAAAATTTTTATTTACTTGCCCTCTAGTGCTTTAAACTTGAGTAAGCCGTCATAGAAGATATTTAATTAAACAATGAATTTCGGCATACAGGTTATTAACCCCATCTCTCAGGTAGAAATAATTAGTTTTGCTTTGCTAAAAATTTATTTCCATTTGAGAATAACTGAGAAAGGGAAGAAATGTCTAGTGAGTAAAACAAATACACACATGCTTGATTTAAATAAATATTAATGATTTTAGTTAATTTGTTGCTTCCATAACATAAGCGATCAACTCGTCTAGAAATTTTTTGCAAAAATTACTCATTACTCACGCTTGTGTTATGGAAACAGCACATTCGTTTTAAATTAATTATTAAAATATTTTTAGTTCTTACTTGCAGAAAAAAAAAAGAATAAAAATAATTGGATTTCTTTCATTGATATTAATATTTCTAAGGTGTTGTCTGCTATCAACACTTCCAATGTATAATGCAAAACAGTATCTGCAAAAAGCAAAAATAAATGTTCAATATTTAATTCTCATTATCAACAAATTTAAGAGTTTAATCAAAATATTTTTGTGGTTATTCTTTCAGTTTATTTGTTTAAATGTTTTTTAAATTAACAAAAGTGAATGTACTAATTTATAATTTCCTGATTCAACATATTTTATAAAATAAAATAATTTATTTCAATAATAAAAACGTTTATTGATAATTCTATTGAATTAATTGTCAATAACAATTGTAATTGAAATGTTAAAGAACATTTATTTATGAGCAACGCAGAAAACGTAATTAATTGTCTTTATAAGTTTTTAAAATTTCAGAATATTATTCAATTCTACGGACCTTGAAATAGAGATGGATTAGTGAGTATTTTTTTATCTCTATCACTTAAATTTGCAAAAATGTTAGAGAAATTTTTCATATTATCTCAAAATTTTGTCTTCAAACGAATGAAAAAAGCATTATATTTCACTCAATGATTCGTTTCATTAGACTAATGAAATATTACATTCATTAAATGAAATACGAGTATTCATTCATTTAATAAAATAATTTTATTAAAAGATGGAAAACATTTCATATATTTTATTGTATCAATACAACATCAATGAATGTAATGCAATCGTTTCACTTATACTTATAAAAAAATTATTCTTTCAGTGTATTATAAAGGGTTTTTAAAATAATGATACAAGGCAGAAATATTGTTAGAATGAAAAATTTTTTTTCATAATTTGGTAAATATATCTTGTCCATCGTGAATACGAGCTATGATTCATACGATCAGTACAACTTTTGATTACTTGTCCAATCAATCTGGCCGTATGGCTGCAATGGTAGTTAAATAAATATTAGCTTTCAACAGTAAGTCTAAAGACTTACTGGCTTTTCTATATAAAACAGTGACTTATTATAGCCCCATAAAAAGTAATCTAGACGCCGAGACTAACCACTGCTGGAAATAAAATATCAATTTATAAAAACAAAACCATTTTAAAGTATTTTTAAAGGAATCAATAACAGCTAAATTACATTTAAATAGACATAAAAATTATTTTCGTAACATTTTTTAAGGAGCCATAACCTTTTGAAAATATTGCGTTAGGAGGCCCTATTCATGTGGCAGTGAGCTTATATACTTTGACGTTTCGTAACTTAGGGAACGCATCACTACCTACAACCGTTTGATATGGCGAACAAATCAGCCAAAGAATTCTGTCAGTTCTTAAAGAAAACTAGATAGTAGTATCGCAACAGGTCTATGCTGACCGCAGTAACCAGCTGACTAATTCTTGCTCCTAGTTCTAAGTTTAATTCTAATTCGTTCAATTTACGGCCAGTAGACTCTTCCTCATTAAGCTAATAATCTTAAAAAGTCATAATATTAAATTTAACTTTTGTTTTTAATCTGCCAAAGTGAAATATATTGTGATTTCTTGATTACTAATATCTGAATTGATGTTCCTTCAATACAATCCTTTATCAGTAAATCAAAAACCGAACAAAATAATGCCAATTGAAGACCACCTTTTAGAATTTGTAATAAATTAAATAAATTGTTTAAAAATATTGATTATTCGTTAAATTTTGATGTTGTTAAATGTATTTTAATTATAAAGGGTGGTTAAATTTTAAGGGCCCATGTTGATTTTGAATAAAACACAAATTATTTAGGAAACTATTGTCATTTCTTTTTATTGTGATAATATGGTATGATTCAATTATGGATGGCACACCTCCATCCGATTTTCCAAATTTTCGATGACGCTGAGGCATAATTGAGGTTCTTAAATGTGCCGAATTATCTGATCCTTTAGCTCTTGAATTGTTGCTGGCTTATCGACGTACACCTTTTCTTTCAAATAACCCCAAAGAAAGAAGTCCAACAGTGTCAAATCACATGATCTTGGCGGCCAATTGACATCGCCACCACGTGAGATAACACGGCCATTGCATTTGTCGCGCAAAAGAGCCATTGTTTCGTTAGCTGTGTGGCAAGTGTCACCATCCTGTTGAAAGCACATATCGTCCACATCCATATCTTCCAATTTGGGCCATAAAAAGTTCGTTATCATCTCACGATAGCGAATAACTGCCTGACCGGCCTCATTTTGAAAAAAATACGGCCGGATGATGCCGCCAGCCCATAAACTGCACCAAACAGTCACTTTTTGTAAATGCATTGGTTTTTCGACAATCACTCTTGGATTATCATTCGCCCAAATGCGGCAATTCTGCTTATTGCCGAATCCACTTAGGTGAAAATGTGCCTCATCACTGAAGATGATTTTCTTCGAATCAGTTACATTTTTCTAAATCTTAAAGACTCTTTATAAAACTCCAACTTTTATTAGCAGATGTTTTTTTTTTTTGTTTAACATACATAGAAAACAAGTACTTATCAATTAAACTATTTAATTATATAAATTATCATATCGATTAAATATTCAATTAATTTAATTTATAACACAAGGGGGCATAATCGTATTCCCAAAAAAGTAGGCTTTTGTTCATAAGAATTTCATGAATTTAAAATCGCTTTTAAAAAGATACCGACTTTAGCGTGTCTATAATTATAGGCCAATATGTTTTTAATTGCGGCAAATGCAAGCACACTTTCTAATTTTGTTTATGTTTTAAAAATTTAATTTGATATCCTTAATTTGAATGCAGTACATGTATAAACAACATGTTATTAATAAATTCTACATAAATTCACATAACAATTAAACAATTTGTAATTAAATTAAATTGAATTGCTGATAATTTAATTTAAACGCTGCATGCTCATGTTTCTACACACATACATATTTCATATTCATAAAATGTTGATTAAATCTCAATTAACTAGACCATTAAATATAAATACATATCAGAGAATGTATTAAGTGACTTATATATTGCCTTTGAATCCAATCATAAAAAATTAGTATATTGTCAGCAATTCAGATAATTTCATATAAACAATACATGACACATGTTTCTTTATGTTTAGAGTACGTACTCTTAAGTCTTAACCATATTTATAAAGTTATGAGTAAAATGTATCTATCAAATGTGCCATTTATTCAAATAGTTGCATGTGGAGGATCAGCATATATTGTCGCAGTTAAATCAGTCTGAAGAAAAACAGTATATTTTTACAAAAGTAATACGAGTACTTATTTTGTTTTTGGGGCAGCTCAAAATTAATCCCACTAGATTTTGCATGGCTGGTCATTATGATTTGTTATTAATTTCACAGTAAAATGAAAATACTACACACAATAAAAATTTTAAATTTTCCTAAAGCAGAAAAACTTTCCTCCACAGCAACTATAGGATGTCCCATTAAAAGTGCACTTTTTGATTTTAAAATAAAAACACTTATTTATGTTTAAAGAATTGTGATTTTTTATTGGATTATAAAGGAGACATGTTTCGTTTAAGTCTGGAATATAATATCCGATCTCGCAAATTCGTTCAATGGGTGTAGGAGCAAAGTTAGTTCAATGCTAATTTTTTGAAAAAAAAGTCATCTTTTTCATTCCACTCTGAATGGCTTCGTGAACACACATTTTTTTCGAATTTAGGGCTCAGAAAATCCACGTGCAACCCATAAGAAGCAAATCCGCCTACAACGAGCCACTGGCTAAGCCTTGCTCTTTTGAAGATGAGGCCAAAATTGTAGTGACTTTGAACGGCATTCGTTACATGACCATTAACGGAGGACATTTAGTTTCAGAAAGACGGGCCCACCTGACACACAGCGCGTGAGACAATCGAATTGTTGCAGTATGAAATGAAAAGGTGCACTCTTACTGGTACACTCTTTGTAACTAGTAAATTTTTTAATGGAGCTGCAGTATGCTTTTTTAATTTTAAATTGTACGTTTGCATGTATTTTCCACTTGTTTTTTTTTTTTATTCAACGACTTTTGGTTTTTCTTTCTTTTGTACTTAAGCAACTCAGTAGGCTCTCAAGCATCAGTAACAGTTGGTGACAGTATTAAGCGTGTCATTATCTGCAACTGCTCTAAAATTTATTTAATTTATTATAATATTAAAAATATGTACTGTGTACTGGTACGTAATTTTGTAACGTCAATGAAAGAATGAAAGAAATGAAATAAAAAAAAAGCTTTAAATATTTTTTTATTTAATTTTTAATCAAATAATCTGTTTACTACAACATTTTTACGAAAATATTTCACTGTTTTATACTATTATTTACCATCATTTAAGCAGATACTTCGTCAGCGGAGTGCCATATTGTCCATTTGCAAATTTCTTATTTTGTTGAAGATTTTATTCTAAATTGAAGACTGTTTAGTTAAAAATTTAAAAAGGTAGCATTCAAGAAACTTTCTAAATAAAACTAAGTTTGCAAATGGGATTCAACCAACAATCTGATGTTTTTATACCCTTCACTGTCAGTAAGAAACTTTGTGATTACGTTTGTATAATAATTTCTACACCGTATATGAGACACCCTATAGAGTATATATATTCTGAATCCTTACAAATAACGGAGTTGAATAAGCGATGTCCGTGTAGTTGTTGAAATCAACTTTCTGAAGTCCCTATACAACATACAGAAAAGTATAGCATACCAATCTATAAGTTGTTTTTGTAAGATTATTGCTATTGATATTCAGCCAGATTGGTTTATAAATTGCCGAGCTATGTGCCAAAAACCGCAACTATTTATTTCTGTTTTTGACCTTTTTTTTAGTGAGTTTTTTGCGTATTTTGTCTAAACAACGAAACGAACAAAAAAAAAATTGTATGCAGTTTTATTTGAAATGACAATCATATTGTCTGTGCAAATAATCAAAAAGATCGGTCTCCAAATGGACCAGAAAAATCAAAAATACAACCGACATTTTAGATTTTTACTACCTAATCCAGCAAACGTTTTGGCTTCAAATTTTATTTATATTGAAAAATAATTAACCCTTAAGTGCATGACTTTCTGTTTTTGGAAAAATTTTAGTTATAAGAATAGTTAACGGTTCACAAAGTCACAGAAAAATAATAAGATATTTTTTTATCTCCAAATTGTCCTTTATTTGTAAGGATAAGGGCTTGTTGCTAGATGGCTACATAGTGTTTTCAAACTATTTATTTCAATTTCAATGAAAGTTCTTAAAACCATTGTTGTTTTTGTTCAAACATAATGCAATACTACATTTCTCGCATATTGTGCTGCTAAAACCCTAACATCTGGGACATTTGCATTGAATTTTCTTTATATGCAGAAATTTATGAGTCAATGTTAAACTTTAGGCGTTCTTGACAAAGCGAGAGCTACTGTCTCAAAAAATGTCTGGCTTTGACAAAAAATACGTGTAAATTAACTAAATCTTATAGACGATACGAGTATGTATCCACAGGACAACGCTATGAATTAGCAGTCATTTTTTTATCAGAACAGTATTATAGCGTTCTAAAGACTTTGTTGCCAAATGGGTTAAAAAGAGAAGAAAATAATTTATTTTTAATCTTGGCATAAAAACTTAATTTTGTTGTTTTGAACATATAAAAAAAAATTTGCCAAATCGGTCTAGGGCTCTTCAATATGAGATAAATTTGAAAAGTGGGCATAGTTTTTGATAAAAACATAAGTTGGATTGTTCTGAACATATAATAAAATTCTATAATTTGAGAAAAATGTAAAAAGTACTCTTTTCATTAATTTTTGTTTTGTAAAAATTTTTAAGCTGTGCATGCGCGTAATGTTGTGCACACAAAAACAGATAGTGGTCTTATACAAATGTGTGAATGGATCTGTGTATTCTGTTTTGTAGTGATGCCACTACATAGTAACAGATGGCACTACAGTGTAACAAAATCTTATTGAAAGAGAATTTTTTTTTTGCCGTTTATTTGAAATTCTTTATTTGATATAATTAAATATATTTTGTCCAATCTTGAATTGGAATCCCTCCTTACTCATTCCCTAGTTAATGTAAGAAACTAATTCCCTTGTTTCTTTTCATTCCCTCCATAATTGTACTTCCAGTCTCTTTAATTTCTCGACAAGCTATAGGAAGATTAAAAACGTAACCCTAAAGTTTTCATGTTTACTTTAAAAAATGTTTATAAACATTTCAAATTAAATTAAATTTATTTTGCATTCATATTGGAAAGGAATTTCTTTTTTTATTAATTTAAAAATTGAGTGCCTGCAATCATTTTATTGATTTTCAAAATAAGGCTTTCAGAAAAAATTTTTTCTTAGTTTCTTGAACTGAAATTAATTATTTATTTCATAATTATTAAGAAGAAAATTATTTTTATCAATTTTTTTCATATCTTTTTTTTTAGTTTTATATTGGTTAATTAATTTTGAGGTCGTATTATAAAAATTTATTTTTTTATCAATATTTCGCTCCAATAAACCAGCCGTTTCAATTAGATATATAATTTTTTTTATATTTAGAAGAATGTCGAAAATATAAATATTTGGGTATATAAGACTCGGCACAGCCGAATTTAACTTTTTTAATTGTGCGATAAATCCAACGGAAATTACTTTATATATCCCTATAAAAAAATCTTATTGAAATATTTACTTTCCATGTAGTGTTGAAAAACCATGGGCTCTGAATTAAGAATGCTTCATACTTTTCTCTTTAATTTGTAAGTAAGAAGCAATTTTTGGTAAGTAAGAGAAAATTAACTTGAAAAGTTTCATTGTTAAAATAATATTATTTATTTTTCTCCAAAATTTACAAACTGTGCAAATATGTGTTTATGAATAACAAAAGTACAGTCGCATTTATAAAAATAAAATTTACTGAACAACACCTTAATAGATTATATATACGTCTACTGTTTACATACATACATATACGCTTTGAACAGCTTTTTTTAAATTAATTTCATTTTGTTTACTTTCAGAACAGCACAAGCTTTTATAAAATAATTTTTAACCAAAAAAAAGGAAGTGCAAAATAATCTGAAAATAATAAAAATTATTTCAACATGGAGACAGAATCTTTAAATCGTAAGAATTCTTCTCGTAAAAATTCAATTATCAATGGAAATGGAATGGAAACAGCAGCTAAAGCAGAAAATGCTGATGAAGGTGGTGAAGTAACTTTGAAGGCCAAAATGAGTCTACTTAATGGCTGTACTGTGATTGTGGGCTCAATTATTGGCTCCGGTATTTTTGTGTCACCCACAGGTGTTCTCATGAACACGGGTAGTGTTAATTTGGCCTTAATTGTTTGGATAGCATCGGGCTTATTTTCAATGGTGAGTTAAATTTTTTTTTTTTTAATTAAAAAGAAAACTATTGGAATCCATATTTAAAGTATCTTTTAGGCACATGAAGTGGTTGTAAAAAAACATTGTAGATTATTTTATAGCAACATGGAAAAACCATTTATTACTTAATAAATTATTTTTGAGGACTATAACCTTAAAAATTTTATTATAAAATTATATCGGTTTTCGTTGCCATCTTCATATTTGTTTAATATATCGCCCCATCATCTCTGAACGACCATAATAAAGTTATTAAGTTAATTGCAACCACAAGTAAATTTTTTTAGGCCGAATTTAGCGCTTTTCCTTATTAGTACAGATTTTATTTATTTTTATACCCTTCACTGTAAGTTGAAATCAACTTTCAGAAGACCCTAGATAACATACAGAAAAGTATAGCATATCAAACGGTCAGTTCTTTCTGTAAGACTATTATTATTGAAATTCAGCCAGAGCCGTCTGTAAATGGCGGAGCTATGAGTCAAAAACCGCAACTATCTCTATTTTTGACCATTTTTTGAGCGGGTTTTTTTGCGTATTTTGTCTAAACGAAGACACGTACAAAAAAACGTGGTATGCAGTTTTGTTTGAAATATCAGTCATAATACCCGTGCTAAAAATCGGTTTACAAATGGCCGAGGTATTTCAAAAATACAACCGAAATTTTAGATTTTCATTAATTTTGGCTTTGTTTTTTTGCTAAATTAACTCCGCTATTTGTATTGATCCAGAATCAGTAAACTTTATCTGACGGCACATGTACGGTCTAAAAATTACAATCGGAATGAAAAACTTATATATATCCTTTTCACTCTTTGTGAAGGGTATAAAGTGATTAAGGGAAAAAGAATTAAAGGCTCTTTCAATCTTTATAGGAAATTTATAGATTTTCTTTCGTAATTTTGCGAATGGTCTTGGAGTTTGAATTGACGGTTAAAAATTGTAATGGAGAACCGTATCACGATACATATTATTTCTGCACTATCGCAATTGAAATCAAATGAGAATATATTAAATGGTAGTAGAGTTGTTTTATCTAAAAGACAACCCTGATAACTTTTACCAATTTTTCAAAAAATTAAGAGACTAAAATTTTATTAGATTATTTTTTTCATGTGATTAAACTTTCAAAACTTATTTAATTTTCAGTATCAGTGTAAAATGAACTTAAGTAGTAGTTATCTTTATAGCTAGCGAACACATGGTAATTAATATAGGGTCCGCCAATTAACTTTGTTTTGTTTTGAAAATGCTATAAAAACATCGAGTGTAGCTTCGGCTGTGTGGCACGTAGCGCCGTCCTGTTCAAACCAAATGTTGCCAATATCCTCATCTTCAATTTTTGTGAACAAAAATTCGTTCAACATGGCCCGATAACGATCGCCACTGACTAACGGCCACTCCTTGCTCATTTTCGAAGAAAAATGGCCCAATTATGCATCTGGACCAAAATCCGCACCAAACAGTGACTCGTTTTGGGTGCGTCGGCTTCATCGGCATCTACTGTAAGTCGATCGCAGGCCCACTTAGCGAAGCGAAAACACAACCATATTCTTTCAGCGGAAGGATAAAACTAATTATCTGTCAAATCAGACATGAGCTAAGTGTTACCATTCACGAAATAAGCACTAGTTGAAAAAAAAAAGTTCGATGGCGGACCCTATATAAGAAGTACATCCAGTATTACTAAGATTGTAGTTGGCATATCTGGAGCAACTAAATCATTTAAGAACACAAAGGAAAATCGATTTGCCATCAAATAACTACCGTAGAAATTGTCATGGGAAAGAAGAGAAGAAACCGTGGAACATCTTATCCCCTTTGTTCGATACTGGAAGATCAGTGTGAGCTTTACTTAAACTGCAGGGGTCGGTATATTACCTGAGTTCCTGAGATGCAACAATTGGTTTAGGTACTAACGGACTTGTTTTCTGCTCTTACCATTTTTCTTATTGGGGTATGCTCTGCGCAACTTAACCCAAACTAACCTAACCTAACCTAGCCTAATTCATTTGAAAAAGAAAATTTTAATTGTGACGCTTTGTTTACCTAATATGACAATATAGATAGGTTACATTATTTATTACCCTACACTTTTGAATGAATATGGAAAATAAGCTTATAGTTATTTTTCTTATTAAAAATAATTAAAAATATTTTAATTTATTGTGCATAATAAATGGTTTAGCTGTAAAAAAAATAATATTCAAATTAAATACAATCTCAACACAACTGTTACACATCTGTTGAGCTTGTTTTTTTATTTTGCAAAAGAACTATTTTTCATCAAGTGTATTTATTAGGTAAGATTAAAATCTAGATACGAGAGCATGTTTGTTTACTATTTGTTTATCTCGACAAATGAATAAATTACAAAAAAATCCATATTTTATTACACCGTTGATAACAACTGATGTCTAGAGCAGTCGTATCACTACAAGTCTTGTATAAATAATTAGTGAAATTATTTATTAGATTATTTACATCTTAACTTAAAAACAAAACAAGCGTAATAAAGGAGTAACTAAGTAATATTAGTCCAGCTTGAATGCAGCAGGTGACTTAACTATAAAAATAAATCAAACCAACATATTTAAGTGAAATTTTTTTTATTAAAGGTATTCAGTTTTTAATGTGAATAATATTTTGAAAGCTACACCAATTACGAGTAAGATCCCCATGAACTGACTTCCCAGAAGGAAAATGAAGTAACTTACCAAAATTTGGGATTTAATTCATTGTAGACTAACTGCTCAATTTTAAAATTAATTAAATCCCCAAAAAAAATTTATTATTTATATTATAATCTCTAAATAGCTAAAAGGCAACTGAACCGGAAGATTTCTTTTGTAAGCTATGTGTGTACGAGAAAACTTTAGCAAGCTAAATCGATGCTCTACATATCTCGGAGTAAAAAATTAATAGCCCCAGCTGAAGGTCGGTAGTAAATATAATAAAATTTGAGTAAGCTAAGCCTTAAATTAAATTAAATTAAACTTCTCTTTTTCTTGTCATGGAAAATTCTCTAATTTTGAGAATTTTTTTTTTTCTAAAAATATTTTTTTATTCATAATTGATCTAAATGACCTTTGCACTGCAAGCCTTTGCCTATTTTCTATTTTTTAATCTTGTAACTCAAAAATTCAAATAAGTCCCACAAAATTTTAGAATTTTTTTTTTTTTTGCTTTGGTAAAATTTAAGGATGAATTTCACTTTAAAAATCATATAAACTTAGTAACAACTAAGTTCTTAAATAGATAAAGTGTTCCCAAAATCGTTGTTTTTTTTTAATAAAAATTTGAGGACACAGTCAATTTTCATTTTGAAGAGGGAACTAAACTGTTGCAAGTAAGAAATTAAAAAAAATTCATAAGACGTAACTGTTGAGCTCAATTGCTACACAATTATTGGCAACTGCCCTACAAGAATAACGACACTCACTTGATTTGTCATTTGACTAAATAGCAGTGTAGAAAAAAGTTTCTGTTAAGTTCTTAAAAGCATTGTGATCAATGTGAAAATTTGTGTATATGTGGTTTTGTATCTCATTCTTAAACATGAATCAAATGAATGTCAACATAAAAACGATGTAAAAGCATTAGTGAAGAAATGGTTTGATGAGTATGCTACTTAAGCGGGCTTAACATTATAATATAGAGTATTCACATTTTCATTAGATCGACTGAGACCGAAATCAAATGCAAATCAAATAGACTGTCAAAAAATCTAAAGGAAAATATTTTCTGTTTTCATACCATCATACTTCAAATAACGCGGCAAATAATTTCACACCTGATTTCTAGTTTTTTCTTTGATTGCTTGTACAAAAGCAACCCTGAAAAAATGAGCAGTGTGATAGCTTAGAAAAAATTCTAAAAATGACAAAAACCATAATACTGCCAAAAATACTTAAGTATTTCACCACATTCTCCACACTTGCTTAACATTTTGTTTTCACACTATTGGATTTTTACTTAATACACGAATTTTTGACATGTATTAATACTAAATCGTCTGAAACCCGCTTAAATGAACAGCTGATACATGTAAACAACTGCAAAAAAAAAAATTTTAAATAATAATAAAATAATTTAAATCAATTAAACCAATTTCTTTAACCAAAACTATAATACAGAATTTTTAATGAATTTTTTCTTGACTGGTGTTAAAGAAGTTGTATTAAATTTAGTTGGCACAACATACAACATGTTGAATTTAGGTAGCTAAAATATTTTACGATGGAAATTATGTTAGTAAATACGTAACTGTTGATTTGAGCGGAATTGCTCAACTATGCATTTCTAAAGTAGGTGCTAGACAATCAATCATGAGTGTACAAGGTGGGACAAAAGAAGTCATCCGATGTTGTTTGGCTCTCATTTTTTTCTAAATGGAAATGAAATGTGTGCCTTTGCTCCGTCCTGTTGGAACCAGATGTCCTCCAGTCCTAATTCGTTCAATTGCGGCAGTAAAAACTCGGTTAACATGGCCCTATATCGTGCACAGTCCACTGTTATCGCTTGGCTCCTCGTGCATCACTCGTGGATTTTCGGTGCCCCAGAAGCGATAGTTTTTTTATTCCGCCTTCCATGGCTTGTTCACTTGTATTCTACATCTGTCTAGTTCACAAATGTCAAAACAGATTTGACATTGGCCGCCATTTGTAAAAATAAGAGCATCTTCCAATAAGGTGATTATACGGATTTTAATAAAATAATGGAATCAAATGGACAAAAAGCACAAAATATTGACTTAGTTTATTTTGCTGGTATTTATAATGAGTTGTAAAAAAATTAAAAATTTTTCATGCAAATCTATTTACTACAGAGCTGCACAATTATAGCTTAAATGGCTTAAGTGCTTCTGCATCTGTTTGCACTAATAACAGCAGTAATTTTAATGGCTTAGAAGCACTTTTTTTGTTCTAAAAAATTACTTCTGTTTGTATTAATGTGTTACTTTCAAAATGTTTTGTACAGCCCTCTAAGTCAATACCAGCTTTTATCTTTATGACTCTTTTAATTTAAAATATTTTATGCTTATCTATCTAGATATAGTCGTAAGTATATACATACATATGCTCTATAGACACAGACTTAAATATGTAAATTTATATAAGAGACAATACTACTGGCTAAGAATTTTGTCATCACCCAGTTCATATGGCTAAAAAGAGGGATACACACATCAATCGTGCATTTGTATGCTATTTTTTTTTTTTAATGGAAGTCACTTGTATACGTTGTGCAAATGCATTACAAAAAAAATTTCACAACAACATAAAGACAAGGTGAAATATTGTTAGACTTCAGACAAAATAGCGCTAAAATACATTCAGAATGAGTTTTAAAAAGGTGACATAGCATACAAACAAAATCACTAATAAAAAAAAGTGACAGAGCGACAAATCAACAAAATGGAATATATGTGGCAAATGAATAGAGCGTAGAAGCACGATTTCGAGGCACAGGGACAATACAGCAACCGAGCAATAAGCCAACAGGGTTACAAAGCAGCTAAGCAAATTTATGATTACAGGACGGCAGGGTAGCAGAGCGACAAACTGTCAAAATTAATATGCACACGTTTATATAAAATCGATTATTTTGATAACTTTACAACTACATACGAGTAGCTACACGTCTACCGTTGCCGGTGCAGCCAAGTTAGGCTAATTTCTATTTTCATAAGCGACAATAAACAGATTTAGTGCTAAAAGTGTACATAATAACAATTGTAAAATAAATCAGCACTTGAAAATATTTTTATTTTATTTAACAGTAATTAATATTAAAAAATTAAAATTTGTAAATAAGTGAATTGTTTTTTTTACATTTTTTTTTACTTTTTATACCCTTCACTGTAAGGAAGAAAAGTATATAGGAGTTTCTGATTCCGTTTGTAATTTCTAGACATTACATTTGCCTCTCTATAAAGTATATACTCGTATGTACATATATTCTGAATCCTTATAAATAGCGAAGTCGAATAAGCGATGTCCATCTGTCTGTCCTTGTAGTCGTTGAAATCAACTTTCTGAAGACCCTAGCCAATGTAGAGAATAGTTTGGCATAGCAATCTAGCAGTTGTCTCTGTGTTTCAGTTGTTATTAAAATTTATTTAGATCGGTTTATAAATGGTGGAGTTATGAGTTAAAACCACACAACTACCTATATTTTTGATCATTTTTCTGAGTGGGTTTTTGCGTATTTTATCCTAAATTCATAATGGACAGAAAAAAGAAGTGGTATGCAGTTTTATCAGAAATGCCATAATATATGTTTAAAAAATCAGAACGATCAGTTCACAAATAGCATACAAAAATCGAAAATACAACTGAACTACAAATACAAAAATCTTACAATTTATATTGTATTCTTATTAGATATTGGATTTTTTTCAAATCCCAGAACCGATTTTTTCTTAAATCTCGATAATTTGAATTTCTTTGAGTGAAATTAATTATTTATTTTAGCATTAACAAAAAAAAAAGTATTTAATGAAAATTATTTTAATCAACATTTGTCATTTCATTAAAAATATTTTATATATAGTAAATGTATATATATTTTTTCTTGAACATTTAAGGGAATATGAGCTTCGGCTCAGATGAATTTAACTTGTTGAATAAGAAATTTGATGTTTGTAAAAGTGAAATATTTTTCAGGGGAACCACTGAAAGATGTTTATTTACTAGAGACCTGAAGCCGGTAGATATGTATGATTTATTCCACGCACAAGCAATCGTACACAACATTTGATTAAATCATGTTTGCGAATAAAAACTTATGTTATTTTTGCTATTCGACACGATTGAATTTAAAAAGCACAATGAAAACATTCAAAAATACAAATATTCAAAAAGCTATTTAATCAACGATCATACATACATTTTGAGGAAAATAACTTCCTAGTAAAATAGAATTGGTTTTTTGTTTGTGTCTTTTTGTATTGAAATACGATTTTTCATTAATGAATGTTCTAATGAAGGCATGTGCATGCCAATCCCTGTTTTATTGCAATAAAAAAAAATAATCAGCTTATAATCGTAACCCGAACATGCTTAATCAAATTTTATAATAAAACCAACTGTTGAAACTGTGGCGCATGGTGAAAACATGACTTACTCGTAGGTGCAGTTCAGAAAATCACTTTTTCTTAAAGTGATTGCAAATAAGAGAAAAGGTTTCTACGCACAAAAAATTTTAAAATCTCGTTGTAAAATCACTTGAAATTTTTAAGCATTTCACTTTGAGTTCGTTAACAATATGAATACATACACTTAATTTGAATAGTTTCTTTTATAAAATTTTGTGGACAATTTTTAATTTTCTTTATATTCTTCGTGATTTATTTTTCTTTTTTAGTATTCAGCTGACACTGTTTATCAAAAAAAATTTTTATAAATCACTTCTCACACAAGAAAAATTTGTTTGTAAACAAAGCAAACAGCTGTTAGTTCGTGATTTCTAACAATAGAAACCACTACTAAAAGTTAAAAATCTCGTGATTTATTAAAGAACATAAATAAATCATTAACATAATTTTAAAACAGTTCGTGGTTTAAAGACACGGCGATTTCAGAACATAACTGATAGAAACGAATTGTAATTGTTGCATTTGTTTCAAAACAACAACAGAGTATGGAAAAGACAATCTTTTCGCCATTCTGCTAGAATTTATTTCGATTTTTCCCTACTCCTATGGAACCATGCCTAATTTTTCTAGATTTTTAACTTAAAACGAATTTTTATAAGGCCAATTGTAATTAAATTTAGGAAGCTTGAATACTTCTATAACTAAATTTACTATATTTCTTTATTAACACTCGTATGCCTACAACTTATTCAATGACATAAATAACAATAATATTTAGAAACCAAAACATATTTTATTTTCATTGTAAAATACTCACACGTTCATAATGGTATGAGTTTGTTTGGCATCATCACTGTATTAATGAAATAACTTGAAAAATTCTTAATAATACTCGTGAAATGAATGCCAAACACATCAAAAACTATATAATGACTACAAGTTTAAATAAGAATTTAAAAGGAAAATAAAATTGATCCCTAACTTGCCTGCCTACACACGCATACAAACAAATTTTACTCCTACAGGAAATAAAAATATGGAATAAATAAAGTAAAAATGTTATTGTAGGACGAGACTTGGAATACTATTGAACAAGTATGCAACTACATAGAAATATTTAATGGTTAAAGCCACATATAGTACTAGAATGGCACTTATTTTCAATATTCTATAAAAAATAAGTGAGAGGCGGCTTAAGAGAAATTGTTGATTCAGTCAATGACTTTTTTTGCATTACACTTTGTCATGTATAAAAATTGTTTTTAAATAATGCGTCTGAAGTTTACATAATAATATAGCTCCTTTTGGCCTTTTGCATTCGATAAATTAAAATATCTGAGTATGTAAGTAAATATGTGTGTTTAAAAAATGAAAAACATCTTCAAGACATGTAATGTCTATATATATAAGAGCATAAAAATAGCTGTCAAATTCAATGGCTTGATAGACAACGTGTTGATCAATTATTAATTGTGTTGTAGGAACATCACAGTTCCATTGTAAAATTACATATTTTAAATTTGTATTTTTCTTTTCAGGTTGGTGCTTATTGCTATGCCGAATTGGGTACAATGATAACAAAATCTGGTGCTGATTACGCTTATATTATGGAAACATTTGGTCCATTTATGGCTTTCATACGTCTCTGGATAGAATGTATGATAGTACGTCCATGTTCACAAGCAATTGTTGCTTTAACATTTAGTGTTTACGTTTTAAAACCTTTCTTTCCCGAATGTACCCCACCAGATGATGCAGCAAGGCTGTTGGCGGTATGCTGTATATGTAAGTGAACTGGAGAAAGCATCATTTTAGTTATATTAATCAATTCGCTTGCTTATTAATAAAAACCAAATTAACAATCTGAGCTGTTAGATTTGAAAATTGTATAAGTGCGTTTTTTTTTTTTTAAATTGTTTATTTTTCATGTGCTATTTAAAGTTCTTATCATTTTCCAAAGGTTGAAACAATGAGTAATTTCCTCAATATGCATGCACTAGTGTACACTAGAAAAAAATAAAAAAGCGAGCGCAAAGCAACATTTTAAATTTATTTACACATTAAACTAGTTTAGTTCTTCGCTCTTGACCCAAAGATTAAATATTTCCTTATTGTTAAATAAACACTGCCTTCTCTGCTAATCACAATAGAGAATTTTAAATCAATAATAAATAACAATTGTAAATTCTAACATGTTTAATTTGTTTAACTTGAACTTACTTTACCGATTGTATTACACACCATAATAAATAAAAATAATTGGGTGATCGATTATTCTTCTTAAAAAGAGATTTTGAATACTTTTCGTTCCAAGCTTAAAACGAAAACATCTTATAATATTCGTACTAGTATACACGGTTTTGTATCAGAGCAATTGAAAACTGTTTTTAAAGTAATTTTGAGCACTGATTTCAAATCTCTAGTTTATTTCATAAATTCAAGAAGTAACGTAACATATGTGAAATTTTATATTAGAATATTAAAAAAAAGGAAAGCTCCACATTGAAATGTCCTTTAAGTATTACTTATATTGCTATTCACTAGTTTCAAAGATATTATAGAAGTTGTGACAAAATAAAAGGATTTTTTATGTTTTTAATTAAAAAAAAAAAACTATTTAAAATAAAACAACACAGAAATCGGCAATTTTTTAATTCAGACATATAGACTCGTAAGCTTCAAATAAAACGAGGAATATTTTATTAAAATCGTTTTACAAATTTAGATTCAATTTCCAATTAAGCGATTCTACTTCATTGTGGAAAAATATTGCCAAATGGTTACAGTAGTATCACACGCATATGGCAACATCTAACAAAAAAATGTCACTGATTGGGTATGAGCATCTAACCATATCGAATAGGATGCAGCAATCTCTTAACAAAATAATCATTGTTCCCATCATGTTCCCATCAAGGCAAAACTGAATAGCCTAACTCTTGACTTCTCTGACGAGGTGAGTCGTTTTTGATAAAATCCTTACTTGGAACAAACAGGCTACAATGGTCTGAATTAAGAGCAAGAATAATATATTCAGGGCTGTCATAGAATCCAAGTCGGTTTTGGTAATTGTCGGTTTTGCAAACCAATATTGGTTTCATTTGGTGTCATGAAACCAAGTCGTTTTTGTTATTTTCGAAAACAAATAAAACCGATGTTCAAATCAGTTGTTCTATACATTAGTTTATTTGTATGAAATGGTTTATGTAAATGTTTGGTAACAATTTTGATAAATCGCAGTGTTTTCGTTTAAATAAAAATAAAAACGTGTTTTTTATTGAAAATTTTTAATATAAAATATATAATTGGTGTCAGTGAAATAAGTAGTGAAATAAAATCACTTTTGCCGTTGTAGGATTTTTATTATTAGAAGAAGAACGCTCACAGAAAGTAAAAAGAATATTCATAAATTACCGGTTAAGTAAAGAAGCTTTCTTTTTGCCGTGAACCTGCGCTTTTTATTGATTCAGCCAACTGTTGTCAAAGAGGTCATGCAGTTGGCTTATCACGTTTTGTAAATTCCTTGGCAATGTCAGGATATTTTTCTATAAGATGCATAATTATTGAGTTTTAAGCGCTATTTTTTTTTTTTTTTTTTTTTTGTTAGAGAAAAAAAAGTATGAATAAAAAATTATTTTTGTAGAATTAATATTAATTTGCTTACATTTTTAATAAATAACTAACTGCAGGCGAAATTTTAATGAAAAAAGTCCTCTTTAATCACTTGCTTTATTTGAAATTAAACAAACCAATAACTGTCAGCGGATTGGTTTCAATCCAATAGCAAACCGATAACATTGGTTTCTGCGACACCTAAAACCGACATTAATTCTAGTTCGAAAATGAAACCGACAACATTGGATTTCATGACACCAAAGTAACTTTTTTGTCGTTTTCAAATCCAATACGGACAATATTGGATTCTATGACATCCCTGATTGACTTATGCTGACCTATGCTGCTTTAGTCCGGCGACCTAAGATGCAACAGTTCATGGCTAGTATTTACATAACTTGATAAGATATACCACCTAGAGTGTGTATCAATTACGAGTGCTTTGAGGACTTGTATTATCGAAAGATGTTAAGTGAAACAAAATGAGATAGGAACATCTTGTAAAGATGTTGGAAGATTTTGATTTTTTCTACATTCATTTTATATGGGTAGATGTTAAATGTGCTCTAGTGTAAAAACACTATTAATAATTTAATAAATTAGTACTAATATTTTATTTGATAATTAATTTCTGCTTTCGCTCTGCATTAGCAACAAAATCGCTTTTCAACAGTTAAACATTCATTGTACTAATTATATTGTTACGTTTTTACCCTATTATAAAAACGTTATAAGACAATGTTTACATATAATTCTAATACGATATTTAAACTTTTTGTAAATGCAGAGTTGCGAAACAATACAAAAGTAAAAGCATCAACTTTAAAACTGATGCACGGAATGCTATTTTTCGGCGTTTCTTATACTTGTCTACGATGTTTTGAAATGTGATGCATCGTCAATGTGTTGTACTTCGGCGTTATGAAATACGATGCTTTGTTCGAATACAAAGCAATTGACGTTTTGGAAGTCAGCCAATGCTTAACTGTAACGGTCATTTCGCACCTTAGCCTAGAAGCTTCTACAAACAGCTGGATAATACTGAATAGTTATAGGTATATCAAGTTAGAGACCCAAAAAGTAAACGAATATTCTTATTCTAGCTAATTCTAGAACACTTAAAACTAACATAAAACTTATACACTAATCCAGATATAAATACTAAAGGGCTGCACAAGCATACTTGAAAAGCCCAGATTACTACAAACATGTGTAATAAAAAATATTATAAAAAATGCTTGTAAGCTTTTTCAAGTATGATTGTGCAGCCCTTTAGTAAATACTACACATTTTACTTTATAACGCACACGCAAGCATTACATTTACAAATTCTACGCATATTCTTATAAGTATATTTTAATACTAAATTGCTATATTTACATACATAAATACAATTTCTTATGAATAATAAGACAGTGGGTCAACAGAATGATTTTTCGTAACAATATGCCATCATTAGCATAGAAAAAATAACAATAAATTATATGATAGTTAACGATTTTTATTCATTTTAATATTTAAGCTGTTATTTCGGAAAGTAATATAAGTTTACTTTACAAAAAATTAGTTAGATACTAGCAGACCCGGCAAAACATTGTTTTGCCATATGAATTATTTCTAGATTATTAAAATATATCTTATTTATTGGAAGCGTGTGCGTGAGTGGAAGAGGCACGGAGCGCTGTGAACGTTGACGGAATGTGAAAAAACAACACACCAAATCCTAATTTTTAATTTTTTATTGTAAATTTATTGCAAGAGAGACAGAAGAACGCTTCCATTCCTACTCCGTGCTGTTTACGTGGTGAGAAATGAACCGGTAGACCCCTGAGTTAATTAATCAGTTATCGACCGTGGTTGAAAATCATTGAATTTTTAATATCACTCTTAAAAAATAAGGGTTGATGGTAGAAGAGTCAAAATTTAGGATTGTATATATTTTTTAACGCCAAATAATAAAAAAAAATTTTCTAAAAATATGAAAAAAAATTTTTTTGGGTGAACCACTGAGGGTATACAAATTAGTAATAAACCTTTTATTAGGCCTACTGAATATACGAGTACATATTAAATTCCATCAAAATGAGTTAAGCCGTTTCGGACGAATATAAACACTAACACTGTGACCCGAGAATTTTATATATTAGATCGACACCATCTAAGACTAAAATTACCGGAAACTAGTATCTGTGAAAAGTGGACTTATGGCACTTTCAAAAATAGCACCTCATTTAAAACTAAGTCAGTGAAAATATACAATTTACAATAAATGTAAAATTTATGGTTAAATTAAGTCATGTCAAAATTTTTATTAGACTTTCAGACTTTCGTATTTATGAAATAATTTTTTATGTATTACTTACATATTTTTGTTTTTTAATATTTTTATTAAGATTTTCTTTAATTTTTCAATAATCTCTTGACATTGTTGTCACAATGTATTTTATATTTTTATTCGGGTTATTAAACATTAAATGATTACACTTCAGAAAAATCTTTGTTTAGATTGCATGATGTAACAATTTTAGTTATTTACATAATTGTGGACTTTAAAGCAATAAATAATAATTATTAATTGTTGTTATTATTGTAAAAGAGTAAAGTAAATTTTAATTAAAAATCATTTCATTTGGATGTGCAAAATAACTACTGAAATTTACACTCAGAAAACAAATTTAATAAATATAAATCGTCAGGTCATTAGTTTGCTTTTAAGAGCTTTAAATTTTTAATATCCTTTTAAATAAATTCTCAAAATTAAAATTTTGCTATCTGTTGCTTGTTTTAGGTGTGTTAACATTTGTAAACTGTTGGGATGTTAAATGGGCTACTGCTGTGCAAGATATCTTCACATACGCCAAAGTAAGTTTTAGTAAAAAAACAAGCAAAAAAATTTAAATCTTTATTAAATTATAAATATATATTTCACTTTGTGAGTATCCAAAACATTTATTTTTATTTCTATTTCATTTAGCTATTGGCCTTATTTATCATCATCGCATCTGGCCTGTACCAATTATATTTGGGCAAAATAGAATATTTTACATTTGAGAACACAGATACTAGAGTAACATCTATAGCACTATCATTTTATTCTGGATTATTTGCGTATAATGGTTGGTAAGTAAGTGTAGAAATAAATTGAATTTGCAGGTTATGGAAACAGTATATGCAAGCATGTATGGGGGGGACTTAGGGAGGAGGTAAGCTTAGGGTTGCTTGGGTCAGTAGTTCATTTAATAACCATTTGTTGCCGGCTGCTGCTTTTCTCTAGTTTTTTTTTTGTTCTTCTTTTTCCTTTTTAGAAACAATAAATTGTTTTAGCAAAAATAATCGGATTTAAAGTTTACGACAAGGATTTCACATAACGAACAAGACAGCATAACATTAAATTAATAAGACTAAAGAAATAAATATAATCAAGATTTAATGACATTAGCTTCATAGTGCGAGCATGCAGTTGTGGTACATGCCTGTTGTATTTCCCAAACGAAATCAGAGACATTTTTTTTTAAATGAAATTAATTTATAAAGAATTGTTAGCAAAGCTCTTACATTTATTTATAAAAAAATACAGTCATTGTTGTTTACAGAATGTATTATTTGATTGCAGGAACTATTTAAATTTTATTATTGAAGAACTTAAAGATCCAGTCAAAAATTTACCACGTGCCATTGCCATTTCATGTACATTAGTTACTGTTGTTTATGTGTTGGCAAATGTTTCCTTTTATACGCTTTTGTCTCCTGAAGAAGTGTTGGGTTCTCAAGCTGTGGCCGTTACATATGCGGAAAGGGCTTTTAGTGTTATTGCTTGGACTATACCCGGTGAGTATTCCAGCAAATCTACTCATTTTTATGTCACAAATTGTAATGAACAATTTTTATTTTAGTTTTTGTGGCCCTTTCCACTTTTGGTGCTGTTAATGGCATTTTATTGACTTCATCACGTTTGTTTTATGCTGGGGCTAATGAGGGTCAAATGCCTGAAATTTTAACAATGATACAAATACAACGTTTTACACCCACACCGGCTGTGCTGGCCATGGCATTGTTGTCAATGTTGTACTTGACGGTTTCAGATATTTTTGCTTTAATCAATTATGTTGGTTTTGCCACTTGGGTAAGTGAAAAACAAGGAAACACTCCTTCCAAAATATTATTTTTTAATAATATTTTATTTTTTTTTTAAAGCAGTTTCAGTTTTTGAGTATAAATCGATAATAATGCTCACACTCTACTCCATGCAGGTCAGCAAATAAGTGAATTTGTCAAGTCGTTGGTCATTTGTGAATGTGTAAACTGCTAAAATGGCTTCTTATAAAAGCTTAGTAAAAGATTTAAAACCTATTCTACAACAGCTAAAGCTATCTATTTAACAGCTGTTTAGCCTTTCCAACAAGAACAATTGTTCCGTTTTAGCTGTTTACTCGTACATATGCAGAAACAGTCAACGACTTGGAAAGTTTCTTGCTGAGACCTTTATGATGCAAGGCATTTCAATGATTATTATAGAAAAAGTCATCCCAAATCGACATAAATACACTACTAGAATATGTAGTACACATCAGGGAATTTCACTATAATTTAATCTAAATATCTCTTAATATATAAAATTCGACTGTACGTGTGTTTGACATTGTACTCCTCCTAAACGGCTGGACCGAATTAATTGAATTTCTGTGTTTGTCTTTGGGTTACGCCTTGGAAAGTTGAGCGTCACAAATCCACACGGCAGCTGGCGCTGCAGTCGATATCTGGCTTATTTATCTTCTACTTGTTTTTACCCAGCCTTGCACGGTCCTTTACTCTTTAAGTATGATTTCTTAGAGTAAGAAGATCGAATACACAAAAATTTTATATTTTTATTATCAAAATCCAACTTAGATTTTTTTGAAAATTAAAATAGACCACGCCCACTTCTTACATTTTTCTCAAACTGGAGAACTTCTAGATTGATTTGGTTAATTATTTTCCTTATATATTTAGAACAACCCAACATAAGTTTTTATGAAAATTGAAATAGACCACGCGTAATTTTTTCCTTATATGTTCGACATAACTCAACTTATAGTTTTCCCTTTTTAATTATTTTTTAATATAAATAAATCAAATTTAATTTGATTTTTTAAATTTTACAAAACTTGTTTTCCCTAACAAAAAGGGAGAGTATACAAATTGTTGAAGAAAATTAATTTTTATTATATAAAATTTTAAAATTAGAAGCCAAATCGTCACTTTCAATATCAAATGCAAACGACTCAGTATTTCGATTCAGTAACAAGTATAACGATATTTTATCGAATTCAGTATTCAATAACTTTCCGACAAAAATATTCAAAGCCTTGCGACGAAGTTAACAGCCCATAAATAATCATCGCAAATAACGATTTTTATCGTACCGAATATTTTTTGTCGGAAAGTTATTGAATACTGAATTCGATAAAATATCGTTATACTTGTTATTTCGCTACGAATGTTCATAATAAAAGTTACTGAATCGCACTACAGACATAAGCAGATTAAATTAATAAAATAAATTAATCAAAAAATTCATACTTAAAACAATTAAAGCTATTAATTTCAAAATTAAAACTTGCTGATGCTCAATGTAATTCCGCTCTATGACAAAATCAATTTTTTTTTTAAATAACAAGGTTCTGACAACTGATTATGGTAGAAGGAATTAAAAAAACCAGCAGCTGTGTAGTCGTTTTAAAAGTTTACAAAAAGTTGCTCTCGAAATTCTACTATAAGTATAAATAGGTGTAATTATTAAAAACATCTTGGAATTTTTTTTAGTACCACAAAAATATATCTTCTTTTAATTACAGTTAAGTATTGGCGTTGCCGTATTATGTTTGCCTTGGCTACGTTGGGCTCAACCCAATTTGCCCCGTCCCATACGTGTGCCCTTAATTTTCCCAATTGTCTACTTGATTGCCACCATTTTTGTGACTGTTGTTCCCATGTATGCCAGTCCCGTTGAAACTGGTTACGGCATTTTAATGATCTTGTCCAGTATACCAGTGTATTTGGTGTTTATTGCTTGGAAAAACAAGCCCTTGTGGTTCCAAAAAACTATGGGTAAGTAGTTAAATTTTTTTTGTTTTCAATCTGTGCTTGTAAAACATATTTAATCACCATGCTTTTTATGAAAACTTCTAATTTCGTTCTTTCATTTTATTTTTTTAAATCTTTTATTTATAATTTGAAAATGTAAACCATTCATTGAATTTGTTTTTATAGGTGGATTTACTCAAGCTTTACAAAAAATGATGATGGTTGTTCGACCTAAAAGTTCCTCAAAGGTTTTTATTTGACGTTTTTCGTTTTCTTATTATTATTATTATTTCTTTTAATTTATTTCTTACTCCTTTACGTATTTCCTTTTTGCTAAAATATTTACTCACATACTGCAGTTAAAAATGTTTAGAAAATGTGAGAATATTTTTAAAAAAAAAAAAATGCCCTATTACTAATTTAGTTTTAAGTTTTTATTTTTAAGTGATTTTTTTTTTTCTAACTAACCTGCTCGATTTAACTTAGAATGCACCTTCTTTTAAAATAGTATTTGATTTGCACAAGTTTGAATGTATGTCTGTTACAATTTATGTTCTCAAAAAGAAGGCTGTATTAAATAATTAAATGTGTAGGCGCTCTTTTTTTTGTTGTTTTTTTTTTTTTGTTTATTCAACTAGAATTATGGCCTACATACGAGTATGCTAAGAGTAAATATGCTGAAAAAAATTAATTTTCTATAGAACATTTTTGTTTATTAAACAAAAACCAAAGTGGTACATAATAACATATTTCAAAGCATGATTTCAGGCTTAAATTAAGTACGAGCAGACATCTTTTTGTACAGTGGCTAGTGAAAATTTTTGAAAAATGGGCGACTATACGTAATAAATTTCAGAAAAATCCATTGGAAAAGAAAAAATTTTATAGCAAACAAACAAACAAAAAAAACAGAAAATTAATTTAATTTATATAGATTTTAATGTAAGAAAAAATTAAAGTTTATAATCAAGATTTTTAATTAAAAAACAATTGCACGTTAGCCAAGGCTTAAAGGCTTGTTTAGCTGAACGTTGTTGAAAAAGTCCGGCGACGTCCATTGACGTTAAAACGTTTGTGTAGTTATAGAACATTTAAAAACGTGTCATATACTTTTCATATAAGAAAATAAATAAAAAAATTTTTTACAAAAAACTGTATCGCGCTCTTTGTTCTAGTGTTTAATTATTAAATATTGTTGTTTTTAGTTGGGTTTTGTTATTTTTATTTAAACTTTCGTTCATACGCGCTTCACTTTTTTTTCAATAAAAAACTACTCTGTCTCAGCTGTGCATAAACGTCCCGTAAAAACGTTGCTGAATTCTATTTTATACAAAACTTGCCGTACCGTCAACGTGACATTTGTTTCCGATAAGCACTTTCATTACATTTCATATAACAAAACGGATCAGCTGGTAACGAAATCTTACGGGACGTTCGGTTAATTCTAGTTTAAGCCATAGTCGACAGTTAACAAATACCGTGAATTCGGCGCTAAGAGGCTAGATAGCAATAAAAAATCAACATTACAGTTACTTCCAGTTCTACTTAAGTTATTGTTTTTATTTCAAACTAGCAGTTTTAGATTACTATGTGTTGGAGTCCTTAGACTAAAACTAGTATATCTTTCACTTGTGTTGGTCTTAAAGTAGGCGTGATCAGTTCAAATGAATTTAGCGATCATCTATATAACAAAATATTAATCTTTATTTGTGCTTAATTCCAGAAATTGTGTTGGTTTTAAAATTTATTCTTTTACTCATGATATTCTCATGAGTTATTTATTCAGTACAATAAGTACTGAAGGGGAGAGCATACCTATATGGACCATTTCATCAGACGCTACTCCGAATCCTCAGTAGGTTACTCCCAACGTTTCTTGCAAACATTAGAACCTTTATATTGTAAAAGCAATTGACTAAATAAGAATTATTAATCAAAAGTCACAAAAAGATTCAAATATTCAAACAAAAAACTCAGTAAGCTTTGAACTGAATAAACAAATAAATTTCCCAACCAACATTTTTAATATTGAAAACTATATATTCTATTTTTATTCTTCTCTTCTCTTTTACATTTGAATGCCCGTTGGGTATTACTGAATGTAATTAAAGAGTATATGAAAAACAAAAACAAAAAATTATAAAAAATAATAGGAAAAACATAGGATTTTCCTACAATGAGCACTTGTATTTGTATATGTAATAATTTCTATTTGGAATTTTTTTTGAATATTTTTTTGTTTTTTTGTTTGAATATTTGAATCTTTTTGTGACTTTTGATTAATAATTCTTATTTAGTCAATTGCTTTTACAATATAAAGGTTCTAATGTTTGCAAGAAACGTTGGGAGTAACCTACTGAGGATTCGGAGTAGCGTCTGATGAAATGGTCCATATAGGTATGCTCTCCCCTTCAGTACTTATTGTACTGAATAAATAACTCATGAGAATATCATGAGTAAAAGAATAAATTTTAAAACCAACACAATTTCTGGAATTAAGCACAAATAAAGATTAATATTTTGTTAAACTTTTAAATTCCAAATAGAAATTATTACAGATCATCTATATAAATAAAATTCATATTCTGATTGTTTGTTTGTTCGCTATACAAATTTTTGTTTTTCAACGGATTTGTCTGAAATTTGGTACATATAGTTGTATAGAACAAGAAAGCTCGCCATGTAAATACTTTTCAGCCCTCCACGATTATTTTTGCGCCCACTTTTCAATGATTTTGACTCGCCACTTTTCAAAAAGATGTGTGTCTGTACTTAATTTAAGCCTGAAATTATGCTTTGAAATATTTTATATACCATTTTGGCTGGAGGCTCTGATAATAATACTAACAAAAACATGAGCCACTTTATAAAGTAGATTGTGAATGGCTGTATTTCTTTAGATGGGTTTTGTAACAATTAAAATTCTCTTTGTAAATGCATTTCTCTAAAAATTAATACTTACGCGATACTGACTCTAAGAATACCGATTTATGTAATAAGAGACCGGGCAAAAGCTCCTAGTTAGAATATAAATATCAACATTTAACGAATTAACAACATATTTAATAAATTGATTACAAAAAGGTTCAGTATTGGCATAATTTGTTCTGAATACCTTCACTTGTACGGATTATAATGACATATTAAAAAATGAGATCATACATTTTCTTTTAACAAATTTAAAACAAAAGCAACATTTAGCATTATTCTACGACTTTTGAAAATTGGCAGACAATTCTACTGGCAAGATGGTAAATTTAACTGATCTCATTTTAAAAGACTTCACTTTAGTTTCTTCTTTATTTACAAGTTCCTAAATCAAACATGTTTTCACTTATATTATTTTCATTTGTTAGAAAAGTAATGCTGCATGTTTTCCTTTATTATCTAATATTTAATTACTTATAAATATTTTAGTACATATTCCTTGTTTGTTGCAACATAGTCTTATTTAAAAAAATGCATTTGCAGCTTTAAGGTTAAAATTTAAAGTTGCAATTTAGTAATGCCTTTAGGGCTTTGTTTATTCCCTTTTGGAAACAAAAAACCATCAAGATATTTTACTGATATTTTTACCACAATGAAGCAAAAATATTCATCAACAAATTATATTTTTTTTAAAGACATGACTATGTTAAAACAAAAGAGACACATTATACATTAACAAATAGTTTAATTAAATTGATTATTAATTTTTTTTTTTATATTCACAGTAAGTCTCACAAGATTTTTGCAGAAAGTTTTAATGGTTCTTGGCAAGACTAAACCAGCTCAGGTGTAAACTTATTTATGTAAACGTTTCGAATATTCCAAAAAAAAAAAGAGAAAAACTGCTTTGAAATTATCGAAATGGCATTTAAACATTCTTACTTATACGCTAACGAAACGTATAATTTTTAAATAACAAAAAAATATATAGATTTAAGGCTTATTATTTCTGTATGATTTAAAATTTAAGTTTTTATCTTATATTAGTTGTAGCTAAAATTAAAGAAAGAAAATTCCAAACCAGTTCCATGACCGTAATAATAAAATTATTAAGTTAATTAAGTTAGAGTATGTTTATTTAATTAAGTGAAATTTTTTTATTTAAGAGAAAAGCTATATGAGTGATTAAGTATCGTAAATGGAAGCTCTATGTATGTATGTAAAAATAAATATATTTTTTAATAAACTGCCAATGTCTATCTAAACAATTTACAAATATAATACAATAAGTCACATTCTAGCACCCTTGGAGAGATACGACAAATAATTGTCAATAGAAAATAAAGTTTTATTTTTTATAATTCCCTAAACATCACTACAAACAACAAAAAAACAAAAATAAAACAAAACAAAAGATCTTTTTGAAACATATCCCTCATGAAACGTTTTACCTTTATGAAAATGAAAATATAGTGTATTAGTTGTTGTTTCATCCATTAAAATTAAAATTATTATTATGAAACCTAATTATACGCATTAAACTTCTTATAATTAGTAAACGAGTATCCCAAATTATAATATACTTTAATGAGCTGTGTTTATAACACAAGTAATCAACTTGTATGGAAATTTTATACAATTTTTTAGACGAGTTGGTTTATTGTGTTATAAAAACAGCACTTAAATAGACGATTATGAGTGTCGTAGACGTAACGAAAATAACGGTATGTGGTAACGCTGCCCATATGTTTTGAATTAGCTTGACGCAAATTCGATTACGAAGACTAACCCCCAGTTTTTGAATTCGTATTTAAATCGTGAATTAGTTGATTGTCGTTTTGAACTTAAGTGGCACATAAATACAGTTTCAGTTTTTCAGTCTTAAATGATTGTTCTTATATATTTGCAACAAAAGTGTTTCAGCATCATGAATTATTAAAAATTAATGATCATTATCCAAAAAAAAAACAGCTGTGTCAGAGTAAAAAAAAAAGTGATAATAAAAATGTAATAAAATATTTTGAAAATGGAAAAACAACATTAAATCAAATGAAAAGAACTGAAAATTTTAGTTTCGGCTGAAGTTGACTTTTTATTGTCTGCTGTAAAAAAGTACAGCACCATAATTGAAAACATTATTATTACTTATTGTTTTTTATTATATTTATTAAATTAAAAACAATAACCTTTTTTTACGAGATACAAAAAAAAAGCTCAAAATCGTATGTTTTATATGTGCAACTTAAGTGGACTTTAAATGCCCAAGATTGGCCACTTACTCGTAGATATGATTTAAGTTTATAGTTAGAAACTCAATTTTGTATCTAAATGGAACTTAAAGTTCAAATGACACTTAAGTGCGAAGTCAAATACTGGGCAATTATGCTGTTTATGTAACACGAATAATTTTTTAAATATTTTTGTGTAAATTTCGTACAAAATTTCAATCAAGTCTAACGTGTAAATCCTAGGACTATGATAAAACCATTCACTCAATGATTAGCTTTTATTATTACCTTAATTTGCTTAGTATTTTCTGTATGTATGTTTGTTACATTTATTAAAAAATATGTTTATCATGATTGAACTAAAGAAGCAGAATCAAACAAAATATTATATGTAGAAAAGCTTTTCATAAAAAAAGCATTAATTTCTCTTGAGTTTTTTTTCTATTTATGTATGAAAATTAAAAAATATCTATTCGTATTATGTGCGAAAAATAATTGTTGACAATAATGTATTTATTAAAAAAAAAAATATATATAAATTTAATTATACATATATACTCAATTAATTAAGAAAAAAACAAAGATTATTATCATCATTATTGTTTATTAAATGCAGCGTTATGTTTAAAATAATTTTAATTGAAATTATATTATATATTTTAAAACTGCAATTTACATAATATAATTACATCAAAAAAAAATCGTATCAAGTTGATCATTATTTGAAAAAAAAATATTATATAATAAACTAATCGACCAAAAGACATACAATATATGAAGTTGTTTAATTACATATTACAATTACAATTAGATTTTTAATTGGTTTCATCTTTGGTTGAAAAAAAATACAAACAGAAAAATTGGGATATCTTCCATTTTCAGTGATTTTTTGTTTTAAAAATATATTTTTTTATATAATTTTATTTATCAAGATAAACTATTTTTTTATTTAATGTTTCAATTGGAATTGGAATTACAAACTTTTCAACAAATTTAAATTTAAATTTATATTTTGCTTAATTTTAAAATTTAATAATCGACTTAAATTTAATTTATTTAAAGTACTCATAGGCAGAAAACCTTCATGAAATAAGTCTGATATTTGTACAAGATAAAAATATCAAATGACATATAAATAAAAATAAAAATTTTTCAAAAACACTTTAAAATTTTCTTATAAATAACTAATGCTAAATATTCTAAAACCAACGCGTTTGAATGAATTGTGCAAGCAGCAATTAAATACATTTATGTGGCACTTAAGTCGGCTTACGAAAAAATTGATTAGTTGTTGCAATTAACTCGATAACTTTATTATTAAGGTTCAGGGATGGTGGGGCGACATATTAAACAAATATGATTGGTACTTTATATATTTATAATCAACCCTAGAAACACGAGAGTGGACTCAAACGGTCCTAACCAAAGAAAAAAATCATCATGGTATTTTTTGATATTTTATAATTAAGGAATCTAAAAGTACGACATTTGGCTCAAATGATCTGAAGAAAGGTGGACAACCATAAATGGGACAAAATGGTATTTTTTATTTATTTTATTGGTACTTTTTAAAATTTTCATACTAACAACCCTAGAACTATTTGCTCTTAAGCAAAGTAAAAATTATTAAGAGGCAAAACAGTACTCTTTATTGATTTACTATAATGATACTTTTTGATTTTTTAACATTAACGAATTTAGAACTTTCAGACCGAGTTCAAATGGTGCCCATTAAATAGAAAAATCAATAAACTGACAAAATGGTACTTTTTATATACTTTAATGACATTTTTTGATTTTATTTGTATTAAAAAAACTAGAACTGAGATCAAATGGTCTAGAACAAAATAAGAAATTATACAGTGACAAGTCTTTTATAACGCGAGTCCCATATAACGCTTTGTGAAATATACAACAAGTTCTCCTATAACTCGTTATTGCAAGATTAAAGAATAAAAAAAACTGAAAAATGTATAAAAAAAACTGTGTTTTCAAAAAGCAAAATGCTTTTGACACTAAAATTACGCAGTTGATAAATAAAAATCCATGAAAATTATAGTGCATTGAATGTTGTTGTTCTTTTTTTTTTACTACAAATAAATTTATAAACATACATAATACTTTCCATATTATTAATCTATAAAAAAATTATTTTTTCCAAAAATATTTAAGCAAAATATTTCTGTGAGATTCCATATAATACGGTACGAATTCATTCAATTTATATTAAATAACATATAATTTTGAGTTTCTTATAACATGGTCTACCCAGAACGAGGAGGTCGTTTCCATATAACGCAGTAAAGATTAATTTTATTTGCCTTGTTTATCTGTTTCTCAAAATGTGGTTTCCATAGAACAAATATCTGATTTTTAATTAATTCGAAGTTTTCCCCATATAACGCGGGACGAACAATCGCGTTATAAGAGACTTTACTGTATTTCGATGATAAAGTAGGGAGTTAAATAAAATTTAAATTTTTTTTGCCAAAATAAAAAAAGAAACGCTAGAGTATGTTTTTTTTTCTTAATTTACTTTCACGGCTACTGTGAACAAATGTATTCATAATGCTGCTTTCAAAAATTTATAAATTTAGTGCTGAAGATGCTTTTTAAAATAACGGTTATTTACAAGCTTTTCCAGCACTGTTTTTAATATATCTTACCGCAATTCAACACTTGCTAAGCACACAGAGTTGTTGTTACACAATTTTTGTAAAGAAAGATAATCAAAACAAATTGAGAAGAAAAAAAGAGAATAAGAATAAGCCGCTAATAAATTTGACAACTGCAAGCAGAAAAGGAAAAGATATTGTTTTGTGAAATTTTGGAAAAGTACAGCACGAAAAAAAACAATTATTAATTAATTTTTAAAAAATTTTAAATTTAGTAAAAAAAAACAAAAGCAAATTAAAAAAATATTTTATTAAGTGAAATAAACCCTCTTTAAGTGATGAACAACATTTTTATGAAAACCGGGGCAACAGCTGTCAGTAAAACAGCCGGAGCAACCAACACAAAATCTGTGTAAGCTTTCCTGGTAGACCGATTTTAGTCTGTTTGCCAATTAAATTTTATTTTATAATATTTCTGTAAACTAGTTAACATACATTGATTCAGAAAACCTGCACAATGGCAGCTAAAGAATCCTTTCGTGAAAGGCAAGCACAAGAACTGGAGGTTATAAAGGTAGATAGATAATAATTTTTCCAGAAAACAAATTAACGCTGTTGCGTTTTTCATAGTCAATATTTGGTAGTGATGTGGAGGATTTACGTTCCTACAATAACAATGCTACCCCCTCCCAATGGAAACCCACAGATATACGAATTGAGTTGACCCCTTTACGAGATTCATCTAATGGCGTGGCTGAAGCATATGTTAGGACAAAACTACATGTTGTATGCCCTTCAAAATATCCAAAAGTGTAAGTTTTTATTTATTTACTTGTATTTTTATTTTCTTGTTTGTGCAAAATTATAGAAAATGTATAAAATACGTGTAGTATTTAGAACTGTAGTTTGGTTTGTTTTTAAGTCAAACCTTTGTTTTTTAAGCGATAATATGTTTGTTTTGATTAAATAGATAACATTTGCAGTTTCAGCGAAGTAGTGTGTTCATATACACAACGTGTGTGATATCAAAGAAAAGCATTAATTACACGAATTTATGTATTCAAATAAATATCGCCAGCAAACAAAAAAAAATTTTTTGATCAAAATAAAGACGCAATATATTTTTATTGGGTCAGTGAGATACGTATGTATTATGTATATGCTTTCAAATATTTATCGTTTGAAAATGTATGTACATACATACATTATGAAATTTGTTACTGAAGAGCGGTAATTTATTTGCTTTAAATTTCTATTTTATTTTTGTTTACAATATGCATATAATCAAATTTGAGATTTTGCAAGCCGTAGGTTTTGATTACAAAATATTTCATTTAATTTATTGCTCAATTTTGATTTGAATCATAACTAAAAAGCAGTAATGTATCTAATTTTTAAGTAATTGGTTTTTAACTAAAAATGTATTTAAATTTAAAAATTATTTAGTGAAAATTATACTATTTACTATAGTTTTCGGTAAAATTGGGCTACATAGAAGAAACAGTTTTAATTAAAAAAAAATTAATAAAATTAAAAACGTACTACATGCATTTTGCAAGAATAGACATGAACACAAATAGTGTACTAAATTTTTTTTATAGGTACAACTTACTTGGCTTCAAACCTTTTTGCTTTTATTACATACACCAACCATTTTATTCATTGTAACATCACTTCGAAAGCTGCCTGACAATTTTCACACCACATTTCTTGTAAAAAATGGTATAACAAACTCAGTACTACTGGTACATATTTTACTCAATCGTTCTGAACAATTTTTAAATCCTTCACAAAAAGTGAAAAAAGGTATATATAAGTTTGTCATTACTTGTGTAATTTCTACACCATACATTCAACAACCTAAAAAGTATATATATTCTGGATCCTTATAAAGAGCGGAGTCGACCTATAGAAAAGTTAATATCCCAATTTGTTAGAAGTTCATGTGTTCAGTTTGCTATTGAAATTCAGCCTAATTGGTCAGAGCTATGGGCTCTGAAATGCAACTAACTCTTTTTTGACCATTTTTGGAGGGTTTTTTTTTTGTAATTTTTCTAAGCTAAAAAACGGGCAAAAAACGTTATATGCAGTTTTATCAGAAATAACAGTCATAAAGTCATGCCCGAGAAAAATAAAAAAACGAGTTAAATTCGGCTGTGCCGAGTTTATATACCATTCACTGTGTTACCGAAATATTCATATTTTTCACTTTCCACATTCTTCTTAAATATTAAAAAAAATACAAAAAATTATATAATTGGTACGGCTAGCTTATTAAGCTTGAGGTCGTATTATAAAAGTTTATTTATTAATTATTGAATCAAAATATCGATATAAAAATAAATTTCTATAATACGACCTCAATCTTAATAAACTAGCCATTCCAATAAAAAAAATTTAAAAAGACCTAAAAATTAAAAATTATATAAATAAATAATTTTTTTTATTTAATATACTTTTATTTACAATTTATTTATATAATATTAAGTAAATGGTTTAATGAAATATTTAAAATAACAAAGAGACATGAAATGTATTCTTAAGCTACAGATAGCTTAAAATAAACTTGATTTTATACAATTCAAACTGTCACAAACAGAAGAAGCAATAACTACAGTACAACTGTCTGGAATTAAATTGGTGGTGGATGGTGTATCGGGAATAGAATTAGGCATAATGGATGATGAAGCTGTTTTAAACGATGATATACTCGGATAATATTCACATAAAAAAAGACTTGAATCGCCATTCATCTTCAACACACCAAAAAGACTAAGACTAGAGAGCACTGCTCAACTCTTAAAAACTTTTTTGAGCGAAGATGGTGAAAGAAAAACTGAACTTTTTCACTACATCCTTCTTCTGATAATAAAAATAACACTATAGCCTCAACCATTTGAAATTATTTTTTAATTTTTTCAAATATTGTAATTTTTTACAATAAATAATAGCAAAAAATTTTTTTTTAAATGTAAACAATAGAAAACAGCTGATTCGAATATGGGTTTTGTTCATTTTCGAATCAACGTAAAAACGACATAGTTTCATAACACCCATTCATATCAGAACCGATTTTCAATTCTGATAAATGACAATTCTGACTTGGATTCTATAACAACCCTGAATATAATGTATTATATGTATATTCAAATACACTACACAGTAACAGATGGCACTACAGTGTCAAAAAAATTTTGAATACAAAAATCTTATTCAAAGAGGATTTTTTAATTTTTGCCTTTTATTTGATATTACATATTTAATTAAATATATTTGGTTTAAAAATTGTTTATAAACATTTAAATGAAATTAAGTTTTTTTGCATTTTTCTTTTATATCTTTCTTAGAATTTCTATTTTTATTAATTTAATAATTGAGTGTTTGCATACATTTTATTGCTTTTAAAAATAAGGTTCTGAGAAAGGATTTTTTCTTAGAACCCGCCAATTTTAGTTTCTTGAACTGAAATTAATTATTTATTTAAGGACTAATGAAAAAATAGATTCAAAGAAAATTATATTTATCAATGTTTGCAATTTTTTTAATGTAATTTTTATTTGATCTTTTTTTTATTCAAATGTCTAGTTTATTAAACTTGAGGTCGTATTATATTATAAAAATTTATTTTTCTATCGATATTTCGCTACAAAAATAAATAAATAAATTTTTATAATAAACTAGCTATCCGTTTTTTTCTTCTTGATATTTAAGAAGGTGAAAGTGAAAAATATCAACATAACATAGTGAAAGAAGACTCGGCACAACCAATTTTACCTTGTTTTTTTTTTTTTTTACTTTTCTACAGTATGATTCACTTTTTTATATTTATATTTTAATATTTAGGCAATATTTTAAGCTACATCTTTTATTTAATTTTAGTGCTCCAAAAATTTCGCTAGAAGAAACAAAAGGTATTGCCGATCAGCTTATCGAAGAATTGTTGCAACAACTGCAACAACAATCGAATGAATTACGCGGAGAGGTAATGATTTATGAATTAGCCCAGGCAGTACAGGCTTTTCTTTTAAAACACAACAAACCTCCCCGCGGTTCATTCTATGATGAAATGCTGCAGCAAAAGCAGCAACGAGAACAAGAACTGCTCGATCTTAAGAAACAACGTGAACATAAAGAACGACAGAATCTTCTAGATGAAGTAGAGCGCCGTAAAGAAATGTTTAAATGTGAAACCAAACGGCGCGAACCACGTCGTAGTATGAGTGAATCAAACCGGCATGCCAGCTCATCCGAAAGTTCAGAGAGCTCTTCACCATTTTATCGTGGCCATATATATCCCTCTAAATGTGTAGAGCATAAAAGTAGTGAAACCTTATATTTTCATAAAGTAGGTAGACAAATTAGAAGGGGTTGCTGTATGGGTCACTCGCAAAAGGGATGTATAGCTTTTAATGGTATAGACATGGATACGGGTCAATTGTTGTACATCACTGAGTGGAATATAAAATATTCGCAAATAGAACAACATTGTGGCAATGGTTCTGGTAAATGCTTCTGGCTATCAGGGACGGAACCCAAATGCTCGGGTAATCATCGAGTGGACGATGTAATTGCTTCTATTGAAAAACAAGTAGCTAGTTTGTCGCTATTAAATCATAAGAATCTGATACAATATGAATGTGTTTTGTGCATTAAACGCAAAGAGGGATTATTAGTGCACTTGGTGCAGGATTTTGTATTGGGCACTAGTGTGTTTAGTATTTCATCTTCGCTGGGATGGTGTATGGATGGTGTACGGGGTGTTGCCAAAGGTGTCTTGGATGCTTTAGTATTTTTACATAATAAAGGGGTTTCTCATAGCCATCTGTTAGATTCCACTGTCTTTATGGATAACACAGGAACTATAAGAGTTACAGATTTTTCGATTGTGCCAAATTTACTAGAATTAATTGGAGGGTCAGGCCAAAGATCGACCCAAGGAGATTTGCCTGCGCTGGGCGCTTTACTAGAAAGTTTGATGAACACACCCACTCTTGAAATGAGAGATTTTGTTGAGAAGTAAGTTATTGATATGATTCTAATTAAATCTATGTTTGTGCTTCTATTGTTGTTTCTAAATTTGTAAACACACAGATGTAACTCTGATCGTACCCTATCAGCCTCCGAACTTTTGGAGCATCCATTTTTGCGTAGTTCGTTATTCACTGCGGACGATAAGGAAAATCCACATGTAAACTTGGTCGTATCCTATCGTCCAAACCAACATAATTCTTCTTTAGCTACAGCTCCGTTAAATCAAAAACAACGGTCTTTAACAGTACCTTGTAATTCACAATCTATAGTACCATTTGCCATACCCTCACTACCCTCTTCCCAATCACGTTTGCGTACAGAATTTGAAGTTCTCATGTATTTAGGCAAAGGAGCCTTTGGAGATGTTCTTAAAGTACGCAACATACTAGATAATCGGGAATATGCCATTAAACGCATTCCATTACCGGCTCGCAGTAGACAATTATACAAGAAAATGACCCGGGAAGTGGAATTGTTATCAAGATTGAATCACGAAAATGTGGTACGTTATTTTAATAGTTGGATCGAAAGTTGTAGTGATGCAGATATCAAAGAAATGGATGAATTAATGTCAGGCGATTGGTCAGTCAGTCATCAAGACAGCGTTAAAAGGACAAAATCTCCGCAGCCGGCTTTAAATGGTGCAGAAAGTGAAACAGATTCTTCCAGTTTATGGAATAGCTATTTACCTCATATGGACGATTCTGATTCAGATGGCATTGAGTTTGTTGATTCCAATGGAGAGGTAGCTGTATATAATGAACACGATGACGATGACGACGATGGCGATAATGAAACAGAATTATCTTCTAATTCACCAAAACCATTGATACAAATCATGTATATACAAATGGAATTTTGTGAAAAATGTACTCTACGTACAGCCATTGACGATAACCTTTATCAGAATTCTGATCGGTTATGGAGATTATTCCGTGAAATTGCTGAAGGCCTTTCCCATATTCATCAACAGGGTATCATACATCGTGATTTAAAACCGGTCAATATATTTTTAGATTCTCATGATCAAATAAAAATTGGAGATTTCGGCTTAGCCACCACCAGTTTTTTAGCTTTACAAGCCAATTCAGAACAATATAATAATTTGAATCACAATTCTCATATAACATCAACAGAGGATGGCACTGGTACAGGCAAAGTTGGCACAACCTTGTATGTGGCTCCCGAATTAACTGGCAATGCTTCGAAATCGATATACAATCAAAAGGTTGATATGTACACACTAGGAATTATACTATTTGAAATGTGTAATCCACCATTTGGCACTGGAATGGAAAGAGCTGAAACTATTATAAGTTTAAGAAGCCCAACTGTAAAAATTCCTGAAAATATGTTGGAAAATAATAAATACGAGAAAACTGTAAAAGTGAGTAAAACTTTAAATTGTATGTTAATACTATTAAACACATGCAGCAGTCTTATTATGATTGTCGTTCTATTAGTCCAATTTGTCACAAGCTGTCATTATCATATATCACCGTTCTTTTCACGATACCGACACTCATAACCAGGCCTATTAGTGCTTTAATTAAAGTGAACATCGATTGTGTTTACTTTACATCGAGTAACCCACAAATTGTTAGTTTTATTTTATGACCTCTAATAACCACGCTCTGTCTCTTATCCTTACATCATATGAATGCGCTCATATTTAGTATAGTGTAAGCCGAATGCTGTCTTTATTTAATGTTTGATTTGGCTTATGTTTATACTGATTCTGATTTATCGAGGTTCAATTGTAGTACTATTCTAATATTATTTCAAACATGTTTTGTCAGTGAAATTTATCCCAAAGTGAAATATGGGATTTTATAAATTATAAAAAAAAGAAAAAAGAAAACGTTATTAAATCTTGTAATGTGTATGTTTATGTTTCACATAAAAGGAAACCAACTTTTTGTTATCATTTTCAGCTTATACGTTGGCTTTTAAATCATGATCCTGCCCAAAGGCCTACTGCAGAAGAACTTTTAGCATCTGATCTTGTACCGCCCGCCCAACTAGAGGCAAGTGAACTGCAAGAAATGCTTAAAAATGCTTTAGCAAATCCTCAGAGTAAGGCCTATAAACATATTGTAGCACGGTGTTTACAACAAGAAAGTGATGAAATACTTGAGCATACTTATCATATGGGCGGTAGTCGTGCCATGAAATCGTGGAATACACCTATCGTACTAGACAGCTTAGTGACACTCAGTCCTCTAATTGAATTTGTTAAGGGTAAAGTAGTATCACTATTTCGAAAGCACGGTGCCATAGAAGTGGACACTCCTTTGTTATCACCTTTAACTAGACATACCAACAAATGGGTAAATCATGTCAGATTAATGACACATTCTGGCTGTGTGGTAGTTTTACCAAGTGATCTAAGAACAGAATTTGCCCGTCACATAGCTATAAGTGGTGTAAATATGATACGACGCTATTGTGTGGATCGTGTTTATCGTGAAGAGAAGGTTTTTAATTTTCATCCAAAACAAAATTATGAGTGCGCGTTTGATGTCATTTCACCTCATTCTGCAAGTCATTTAGTTGATGCTGAATTGTTATCTCTGGCATACGAAATAGCGTCAGAGATTCCTAATCCTAGAGAGAAGAATATCGTGATACGTATGAATCATACAAATCTTTTAAGAGCCATACTTTTGTATTGCAACGTGCCAAAGGATATGTATAGTGATTTGTTTGCAAATATTTTGGATTATATTGAGGGTAGAATATCAAAATTTCAATTTCACTCCAGCGTTAATGCCATAATGGAAAAATCTAGGACTTCAGCCACTTCTTTAATAGATTTGTTATTGGCAAATTTCCAAATCAGTGGTAAAAATAGTGCTGATGATTCGTCATTGAAATCTTTGGTGCGTGGCAAAGGCGAAGCTGCTTCCTTGGCTAAAGGAGCTCTCAGAGAAATGGAGTCAATAGTTTTACTAGCCCAAAGTATGGGAGTGAAATATCCCATACATATTTTTGCTGGTTTACCCATTAGCTTTGAGCGTGCCACTTCTGGTGGCATTGTTTGGCAAATGATAGCAGATTTGAAGCCCAATCGTACTTCTAGGCCCTCAGTATTGGCTACAGGAGAACGTTATGACAGTATGCTAATGGAATTCCAAAAACAAGCTCAAGGCTTTAATACCAGCTTACCAAATCGTGGTATAAGTGGTGCGGGCTTAACATTCTCTCTTGATAAACTGGTGGCAGCCATGTTTTCTGAGGATTCGCAGAAATGTCGTACCATAGATGTAGGGGTATGTGTCAGTGGTGCCCGACCGCCTCTCAAAGATATCACTTACATTATGCGTTTACTGTGGTCTGTTGGTATACGTTGCAGTTTCTTAGAATCAATCACCAGCAGTGGTGATGAAGCTCAAGATCTAGCAAAATTGGGAGCTACTCATGTCATACTGGTGGCAGAAAATGGTGCCTTGCGTATACGCACTTGGGAACGTGAACGTTTTCAAGAGAGACATGTTACTCGCACCGAGTTGGTAGATTTCATACAAAAAATTCCACGCTTCTCAGAAGTGGCATTAACCGCATCAAATGACGTTTCTTCTCAACCAACAAATTCAAATTATAGCAGCAGTTACGGCAGCAGTGGAGGAGGCAGCAGCTATGGTAATGTTAGAGCTGATTATGGTTTGAGTACTTCAGCTTCTAGCACGAGCATCAAAAATATTTACAATTCAAGTAGTTTGAGTAATTTACCAAACGTACAAGTACAATTTTTAATACACGATAAAATGACTGCAAACTATAGAAGGCGTCTAGAAAATCAGGTACGTAATATCTAATGAATTTCCATAATTGTACAGTATTTAATTAATTGGGAATGATTGTGGAAACACTTGTACTCCTATAGACATATTTGTGAAATCCAATTTACTAAATTGTAGTTTTGAGATTTTATGGAAAAAAATGGATATATATGAACTGTTATTATTGAAAGTGCCGTTAGTCTACTTTTTTTAAAAAGTTAGTCAGCAGTAAATTTAGTAAGATATTGTCTAAATTTTATATATATTTGTATATATAATTACCGTTAACTTACTTTTTTTTAAATGCACTATACCACTTTCAACTATCGTCCATGTTCTGAGAAATGCGCGTTTTCAAAACGAAAATAGTATTGCAAAACGCTAAGCATTTCCTGGAAATTTCGCGCGTTTTGCTTCCGTTTTTCTCTTAGAAAGTGAATCAGAAAAATCCAGTTTATAAGTAAACAATTAACACACACAATTGACAAAATGAAAGTAAATTTTTTAAAACCATATTTTTTATGGAGAAAGGCCAATTATCTTTCCAATTTTGGTTGAAATAAAAAGAAAATGTATTTAATTTGAATAGTGCAACATTTTATTTTATCTTTAACTCTTAGTTTGTGCAAAATTCATCACTTCGCTTCAGTGTATGCTTGCGGTTTGAAAACACCAAAATTAAGCGTTTTGCGTTTTGCAGAACACCTTTTTACGATTTCAAATGGTAATCGCCAAAGTTAAGTTTTGCGTTTTTCAGAACATGGGTGATAAGTCTTATAACAGCTTATATGTATGTATGTATATGTATAGATAGACAGTTTACTTCTTATTTAAAAAATGTTTAATTGATTACAACTTCTACTTTATTTATCATTTTTTTTATTCCATTCGCTAGGTCACTCAACAAATGTCATCAACTCTGTCACAATTTGTTCGAAATGAAAACAGTGTGGTGCTAGTAGTAGAATTGGCACGATCTACACTAAATGCAATAGTGGGTGCAATAAATCCTCGAGGCATAGGACAAAAAGAGACTGATCAGGAGATTAGTGCGGTTGTTGACAGGTAAATGTCAAGAGAGTGTATAGAATAATTTCAAAATTTCGACACAAGCTCCAATATTTACAAAAAGCTATCTCAAATTAAACTTTTTTATTTATTTCTTTACAGATTTCCTAAACACCGACGATATATAACGGAAATATGTGATGAAATTGTTGATTATTTAACAGATGCTAAAATAACTATAGTGGCCTTATATACTATATCCGATTCATACTATCGGGTTATAATCTGAAGAAGGAAGGCTAAGCGTGAAAAAAAGAAATCCATCAACTAAAAATTGTACGAAAAAAACCCACTTGGAATAATGTACATATGAATACATGCTACATTAATTAACAAAAGCGATATAAGAATTTTTTATGATTTATCTTAATTTTGTGTTTATCATTGAAAAAATGCTTCCTACTTAGTTGTTAAGATTTAGTTTTTCTTTTGCATTTGCTAAATTTAACTTTAAATTGTAAAAAGGTAACATTTTATCTACATTGGGTGCAAATGTTGACATTCGATATCAACTATGAAGTGTAAATTTTTATTGATATCATAATATATCATAATTGATTTAAAAATTTTCGTTTTAGACTGATTTTGAGAATTATTTCGCAAGCAATTTTAATGGCTTCCAAAAGATATGTGCTTAAAAAGGGGACAATATTTAAAGCAACATACAAAATAATAAATATGCTTACTTACAATAAAAGAAAATAGTAGTTTACATTAAGCCATTGTTTTTTGTGGACAACTTGCCTGTACTTGAATTGTATACAAATGGAAACTATAACTGAAAAAAAAAAACTTTATTAACGTAAACTCGGATTTAAATTTTATATGTATATATTAGAGCAGGCACAAACATACTTGAAATGGCTAACAAGAGCTTTTTGTGTGGATTTCAAATATGCTTGTGCATTGCTCTAGTATTTATGTGCTTGCTGCTAGAAGAAATTTTCAACTTGATTTAGAAATAACGTATCTAATATTTTAAAATAAACTAAAAAAAAATAAAAAATAACACTTTGAGAACCGTAAGCGTACTGAATACAAAACAGTTAATATATATAGCTAAAGTAGAAGTCTTAAAGAAGGATCTTAAGAATTACATTTTTTACACATGTGACCTCATGGACACCTGTCGATAAATGGTTACACACACACACATTAATTCAATATAAGAACATAAAATTCACAAAAATCCTACACAATTTTTATAAAATTTTTGGCTTGAGAAACCGGCGTCTTTATGGTCCTTAAAGGGTTAAAATACTCGTATATAAAAAGTTGTAAAGCAAATTTTCCCAAGTTTATTCTTTACAATTTGTATTTTTGGATTTACTACAGTAAAGTAATAAGATCGTCAATAAGCCGCGTGCAACGAGATTAAAATTATGCTATTTAATAATCTGTTTTTCTATATTATAGAAATTAAAATCGCATGAAAAGTACGCAGTTTTTAACTATTTTCTAGAATTCACACAGCATGTAAATTTTTTTTTATTTTAATTTTGGTATTGTAATTTTAACATTAAAAATACTTTCGAATGTTTTGTATACATCTTTCCTAGTTTCATTTTGAGATTTTTTATTGTAAATCATTTTTTATTTTTTATCTATATTGAATGAAATTCTTTTTTATTTTTATTTAATACATTCAAAATAAGTTATTCTTGTATGAAGAAATCAAATTTATATATAATTAATGATTATTGAGCTTTAGTCTTGTTTTTTATAAAATTATTTATTATTTTCAATATTTCTCTTTCCTGTGGAAAGCTTCGTGAGGAAATTGAAAATAATAAATAATTTTATAAAAAACAAGACTAAAGCTCAATAATCATTAATTATATATAAAAATAAAAGTCTAAATAAATAATTATATAAATTTAAAATAAAATTTAATTATTTATAGTAATATAAATATGACAATTTGTTGTTTTATTTAAAATTAAGAAAATTTAACAATTTAATTTCGATTCAAAGCAGGACGTCATAATAAGAATAACTACATACATACACATGTCCGTATGCATGTATGAATATATTAATATTATTATTTTTGCACATAAATGTTATCAAAAATATTTTGCAAATGTAAAAAATATATACATACAAAACATATCCAAGTACTGTGATTTGAAATCATATTATTTACACTTTTTCAGTTGACTTAAAGAGAAGCTTTTTTAATTGCATTTATTTATATTGAATTATTATGTCTTTGATTCTTCCGTAACAAATTGCTGGGTTTCCAATTTATTTTCATTTTCATTGGCTAATCTTGTATCTGTTTGTGAATAGTCTTTAGTCAAATTTCGCACAATGCTAGAGGTTGGTTGCAAAACTTTTCGTGATAAACGCATAAATCCTGAAACAGGATCTCTACCAAAATATTTAACTTGTATTTGTTGGCCCGCCTCTAAGCCCAAAGCTGACGGATGAGCCACTTTTCTTTGATCCAACTGAGAATTGTGAAGCAAAGCTGGAGGCATCCCGTTGTATAATATAACCAGAACACCCGTATCTCGAAGTTCTGTTATAGTGGCTGTATAAATTCCACCAAATTCTAATTCTGGAATTTTTACTTTACTTATTAGCAAAGTACTAATCATTTCTTTTGCTTCGTCCATAGCCGCTTGTGAAGGAGCAAAGAGTGTAAATGTCGTTTCATCTTCGGTGGTCGCTGTGCAACCTGTTTCTAAATAAATTTTTTTCAAATTAATTCCACTTGGTCCTATTAGCTGTGATCTTTGTTGTGGTTCAATTTGCAAACATTCCGTAACAGGCCAACAATCTTTCTTGTTTTTTCTTGGCTCTGATATAGCTTTTGACATAATGTCCAATATACGCGTTTTGGCATCTGTGCCCTTATGCAATGATTCCATAACAACCTTTAAAGGAATACCCGGTATCTTCAAATCTGCTTGTATAGCTGTAAAACCTTTTCTTGTACCCGCTATTTTCATATCCATGTCACCCATGTAGTCTTCAATGCCTAGGATATCAGTCAGTATACGATAGTCTTTCAAATGTTTTGTATCGTTATTTTCATATTTTGTAACTAAACCAATGGCTACACCAGCAGCTGTCGTTGTTACCGGTACTCCGGCGTCCATAAGTGCCATGGAGCCGGCACATACAGTGGCCATAGAACTCGAACCATTTGATTCTAAAACTTCCGCTGTCAGCCTTACGGTAAAAGGATAATCATTTGGCAGTGTAGGTAGTAAAGCCTTTTCAGCTAAAGCTCCATGTCCAATTTCACGGCGGCCGACACCACCTAATCGACCAACTTCTCCTGTGGCATAGGGTGGAAATTCATAGTGAAGCATAAAGTTTTTTGCTTTAACGCCGCTAAAAAAATTGATGCAGAAAAGAATTTATTTCTTTTTTTAAATATTAAAATAATGTAAGTTATCTTGCACTATTTTTGGTTATCTAGTTATTCACTTACGTTTCTATCGCCGATATGGTATCCAATTTCAATGCAGCTTCTTGAGAGTCCAACGAGACCGTACTGAACACTTGTGTCTGACCTCTTTGGAACAAAGCAGACCCATGTAAAGGTTTATACAAATCCACCTATAGCATAAAATAAAATAATAGCTGCCTGCAATTGTTAAAATTAAATAAAAAGGAAACGAAACAACTTACCTTACAACTAATATCTCTTAAACTATCAAAATCTCTGCCATCACATCTTTGTTCATTTTCAAATATTAATTCCCTAAACAAGAATCTGCACATATTATTAAACTCTTCTCCAATCAGTGCTGGGTCATTATCAGGATAACTAGACCATACTTTATCAACAACATTTGTCCGCACATCGTTCACAGCCTGATCACGTGATAATTTGTCATGCGTTCCATCTTGAAATATTTCACGTAAACGCATTTCACTCATACTACGCACAGCTTCCTTTATTTCTTCATTTATTTCAGGAAGACTTTGTAAATCCTGCTTTTTTTTGCCATACATTTTTCGTACATTTTCAATTTCATTTATTATAGCTTGAGCTTCTTTAGTGCCTTGTTTAATGGCTTTGAAAAGATCTTGTTCTAATACATTTCCTTTACCCTCCAACATAACAACAAGATTTTGTTTTGTGGCTGTAACGACAAGATCTAGTTGTGACAATTGCAATTCTCTTCTAGTAGGATTAACAATAGCTTCTCCCTCGCAGATCCCTATCCTGGAAATTTATCATTTTAGAAGTTAAATAAATAAGTATGTACAAGTTACACACTACCTTACTGCACCAACTGGACCATTCCAAGGAATATCACTCATACTCAAAGCCAACGAAGCTGCATTTATAGCTAGAATATCAGGAGAATATACAGCGTCCATGGCTAACATGTTACAAACCAATTGAGTTTCATTTCTATATTCATAAGGAAATAAAGGTCGCACAGAACGATCTATGAGACGTGACGATAAAATTTCCTTTTCCGATGCCCCCAATTCACGACGCATAAAATTTGTTGGTATTCTACCGGATGCAGCATTTTTAAGTCTATAATCTACGACCAATGGCATGAAATTCGTACCTGGTGTAGGTTTGGTTTTCGAAACTGCCGTTACCATTACTGCCGTTTCACCCATTTCACAGACAGCAGTAGCATTAGCAAAACGGGCATATCTACCTGAGGACAGCACCAAATTTCTTCTAAAATGATAAGTAAATTTGTTAATTATACTTCCAAGCTATCGTTGATTTCGCTAAAATTACCCATTTGAAAATTTTACTTCTATGTGTGGTAAATCCGAACTGTAGGAGCGTACAAATTTGCTAATGTTCTTGCAGTTAAGAGAATTAATTTTCACCAGTTTCGCATAATTTAAAAAACATTTCATTTTCTTTAGAAGATTGCTGAAAAATAATTAATAGTTCCTATTGATAAACTGTATACAAAACAATTTAAATAATAATTTGACGAAAAAATAAACTACCATGCAGTCTCATAGCACTAACTAGATACGACCGCTTTAAACGTTATTGCTGGAGAAAAACAAAATGAGACAGCTAATCTAATAAGATTGCATATAAATTAAATCATCTATCTCTTTTAGTTTGTGCTTGAATTAACATTTGCTCTTATAGAAAACTAGTAACATATGACAAAACACTTTTTGAATATTCTGTAACAACATTCTATTACATTCCTAAAATTAAAAAATTACATAGAAGCAGCTGGTATCTGCACATGTACTGGAAGAAGAAGAGCAAAACTTAATCATAGGAAAAAGCGACATCTATTAGTGCTTATAAAAAATATAGTTCACAGGAATGCCAGCCTGCGACATTCCATAAATCCTTTTGCTTGTATTCAAAGAAAATTAATATAAAAAATTTGTCATAATTACTACTTGAAGTCAATATTCGATCATCATATTAATTTATATTTTGTTTGAACACTGTGAGCTTTCTCAAAAAAAGTAAAACATAATTATTTGTGGATTAAAATCCACTGTATTTCTTTAATTTACAAGCACAAATATTTATTATCACGTTGGTTAAAAAAATGGCATCAACTTCTTTTGTATTATTTTCACCACTGCAGGGTTGTACTTATTTTTCATTTTAAAATACGAAAATCTTTTTCAGTGTATTATCGTCTCCTTTGCATTTGGTTATTCGGTGTTGTACAAAAATAATAGTCAATGTCGAATTGTCGACAAGTAAGAATCGGTTTTTCTTGGATTATTGGAACGCGGTATCCGCTGTTGCAAAAATAATTAAAAAAATTAATATTTACCCTGGATGCTAAAGATATAATTATCAGTTACTGCTGCCTAATTGCATACAAAAACACCTAGATTACAAAAAATAAAAAGAACTTAGGAAAATATCAGTCACTTGTAAGAAAAGTATTAAAATTAAAAAAAAAAAATGGTGTTCTGCTTTATAAACTGAGTGCTTAGAAAATATTACCTTAATTTATTATTTTCAGCGACATTGATACAAGTGTGGTGACAAAACAACGAGAAAAGCCAGCCAGGCAGACACACTACTGCAAAATTATAAATAATAAGAAGCATATCAGCAGAAGGCAACAAAATATAAAAAAAAAATAGACCAGAAAGTTAAATAAATGATCCAAGTGAAAAAAATTATTGTTACTGTAACCAAAAGTGTACAATTTAAATCGCCGCTTAGCATTACCGCCGTAAAACCCAACATTATTAAATGTACTTCAAGTTAATTAAGCATAAATTTTTCAAAGGAGAATATTAGAGAAAGAGTTAAATAAGAAAAAGCTAACAAATGTCTTTTGTGATGTGCGTGAATGAAGGAAAAATTTTTATTCGTCAAAATACACACCCTTTTTTTATTATTCCTTCATTAGTTTACGTATGCATTTGTGTGATTGCTTAAAAATTGTATACAAGTGTCAATAACACCGAAAAAAGAAATACACTTTTTATTGTACATTTACATGCTGAAATAGAAGAATAACACCAATATACTTGCCCAAAAAATATTTGCAGGTTGGCGTACTTTTTTTTGCTAAAAAAAAAAAACGAAAAATAAACAATAAAATCAGAAGATCAAATTGTTGGGTGTTTAGGTGCCCACTGTTCTATGTTTATGAATGTTTATCTCGTTCTGCTGTTTTGTGTTGTCATTCGTTTCTTTGTCATAAAAAAACAATAAAAAATAAAAATATATTTAGAGAACAAGAAAAAACGCATTAATACACTCAATGCATTTGTTTATTTGAGTGACTTTGTCTGCCAAAAATAATGAAAATTTATTGAAAGAGACTAAAGTGAAAAAAATTTAAGTTGTGTGAAAATATAATAAAATAACAGTACCCCTCTAAAAAATGCCGGCTTTTAAGTAGTAAGTAAATTGCTGTTGCTACTTAGTGAACGTCACTAATTCGTAAAGGTAAGTTTTAATTTTTGTAAATTGTGGGAGTATGCTTAACGTCATCAAACAATCCATTCGTTAAAGAAAAAGTAAATATGCTTAAATGATTGTGCCGGTTTCTAATAGTCTCAGGCTTACCAATTGCTAATTTATACATATATTTTTCAAGTTGTGTAGTTTTGTATAGGATTTTGTGATTCAAAAAAAGAGGTAACAATTTGTATGTATGTATGTACTAAAGGGCTGCACAAGCATACTTGAAATGGCTTACAAGCCCTTTTTATTTAAAAATATTACACATGTTAGTAGTAATGTGTGGCTTTCAAGTATTTATGTACCTACATCCATATGCACGTTTATATACATGAATATACACCTATGGAAATTAAAATAGGTTCCTGAAAAATTCTGTTTATTTTTTGTTAAAATTGTAGATCTCTTTTTAATTTTACTCCTATTTTATTGCTTAAAACGTTTTATTCCAATATGTTTAAAAATTATTTAAAAGATAAGAAAATGTTAGTGGTCACTAAAATAGACACACTTCTAAATTCTTTCACATTTTAGAAACATTGATGTCGAAGTTGATATTTTATGGTTTGCTATCTCATAAAACACAATAATAAGCTAAAATATTTGTTATGTGAGAGAACTAAGGGGTTAAGAATTAAACCCATATAACACTGCAAATAAAATTGAGCTGTTATTTTTGAAAGAGGTATCAGTACTCCTTAAAAAAAATAAAATTACTGCTGACTCACTTTCTTAAAAAAAGTGGATTTATACAACTTTTAAATAAGACAGCCTAATTATACTTGTTGGTGGGTGGTAAAATGCTATTTTTGGGGATGTTTTTCCTTTTCTACTCATCACTATTCGACACCGCACAGTTTTTGCAAAAATTGAATTGCTTATTCTCACTTCAATCACCTCTGCAGCATTGTAAATTGTCCATTTTTTAATTGTTCCCGTTTTTCGGTTATCAATCAATTACATTTGTTATGAATTTATGGAACTTGGTCTGTTACCAAAGCCTGCTAATTAGTCCGCGCATTTGGTGTGTTTTATCCACATCACATACATGTGTTGATAAACAAGTATACATGGTTTTAGCCCAGAATAACATACAACTTTTTAAAAGTTTTTTAAGCTCTGATTTCAAATCTACACTTTGTTTTTTAAAATTACTCTAATTTTCGAGGTATCCTAAATTCGAGAGATGACATGACATATGAAAACTGTTTTTTTAGTTCCGACTACCTACTCATTACGATTACAAAGAAAATGTGAAACTCCGATATAAAATTTTCTTTAAGTTGTACCAATATCGTTAGTAAATCGGCTTACTAGTTTCAGGGATAATTAACCCATTAGAAGCTAAAGACGTGCACAGTTACACTCAAATGCACCAATTTCTGTGTTTTTCTGCTTTCAGTGCGTATTAGTGAGTTTCGATTGACATGAATTTTATTTATCCAAAGATAATCTTGTGGCATTACATTTTAAATATGATTTCTGGCATATGACCGCCACGGCTGGCTCGGATGTAGTACAATCTGGACGTCCAATTTTCGATGACTTTTTCCAACATTTGTGGCCGTATATCGCCAATAACACGGCGAATGTTGTCTTCCAAATGGTCAAGCGTTTGTGGCTTATCCGCATAGACCAATGACTTTACATAGCCCCACAGAAAGTAGTCTAGCGGTGTTAAATCACAAGATCTTGGAGGCCAATTCACAGGTCCAAAACGTGAAATTAGGCGGTCACCAAACGTGTCTTTCAATAAATCGATTGTGGCACGAGCTGTGTGACATATTGCGCCGTCTTGTTGGAACCACAGCTCCTAGACATCATGTTTGTTCAATTCAGGAATGAAAAAGTTAGTAATCATGGCTCTATACCGATCACCATTGACTGTAACGTTCTGGCCATCATTGTTTTTGAAGAAGTACGGACTAATGATTCCACAAGCCCATAAAGCGCACCAAACAGTCAGTTTTTCTGGATGTAACGGTGTTTCGACATGCACTTCACTCCAATGCGGCAGTTTTGTTTGTTGACGTAGCCATTCAACCAGAAGTGCGCTTCATCGCTAAACAAAATTCACTTATGAAAATCAAAATTATGAACCATTATTTTCCAAATAAAATTGCACTATTTGCAAGCGTTGTTCAGGCGTGAGTCTATTCATGATGAATTGCCAAACCAAACTGAAAATAAATCACTTGACAGCTGTTAAATTGGTCGCCATCTTGAACAGTAATGCCAACTTAAAGTTCTATACGTCTATAAAAACACCTTTTAGTATGAGTTTGTATTGTTATTCTCTTTGCTAAATTGAATGCGAGTAAGTATAGAGAAAATTAAAGTAACACATTCCTATTATTTCCATTTGCTCAAACAAATAAAACAGATGTTAAGGAAAATACTATAAGTAACTTATTGTATACATCAGGACCACACACGGCAAGTTTAGTTGGGCAATTCTTGATTTTGTAGGAGAGAGAGCAAAGAGGAATGGAAAGGGGTACAAACTTGCTCGTACTCGGCAATTCCTTTTTGTTCTCTCTTCGTATCTTTTATGAAAATGTAAAAAAAGAAGACAGGTAGCTTGAGGCTGAATGAATGACTGAATAAGAATGCTAAAATTACCGAAACAAAATTGCTGTTGTCGTTCGTTTTTATGGAGCCGAGCCGTAAATATCTGTTTATACAACAAATTATTTGAAAACATTTGTAGTACAACAGTTATGTGAAGCAGAGAAACAAATAAATTCCTCACTCGCTGCAAAATTTTTTATAACTCTGAATATGTGTATGAGTTGAGGCAAAAACATTCTCTCACTTGTTACACCAGCAGTAACAAATATTTATTTGGTATATTTGTTTTGACAACACTTGTAGGTACATTTGTGCACGTCTTTATTAGAAGTCACTGTATTCAATTGAGTACAGCAGTTTAAGATGCGTTAACTAGTAAACAAAAAGTTATTGTCAAGCGTTATCCCGTTATTTTGTTAACTAATGATATTCACATGGACCAGTTAATGTTTCGTTCGATATCGCTCGATATTATTTATGCTAAGATGAACAAAAGAAATCACCTCAATCGGCATCAGTATTTGACTGTGTGTCTCAACATGGAGGTGGGTATTTTCTTGGTAAATTAGAAAAACAATTACGTTGTGTCATGTGTCGTTACAGAGAACGTTGGCAATGTGAAAAAATTACATAAAATAATTTGTGTTTAAAACATTTTATTTTAAAAATTTACGCACAAAAGTCGTCAGTGGACTCAATTGGGGGACTATCATTACTCCTCGAAAAAAATTTTTTTTTAACTTTTTGCTTAATTTTTTGTTTTCTTAAACTAATTTTTATTAAAAAATCAACTTGAATGCAAAAAACTACAAACGGCTTGCGTTTGACTTCTAATGGGTTAAGAAGTTGTGACAAAAAAATAATTTTTTTATTAAACACTGTTGAGCCATACCATACCTTATTGAAATCGATGCACAATTTTCGATTTTATTTCCAATTAAATGATTTTGCCCGGCCCAGTCCTTTAGTGTCAGTATCGTTAGAGAGTGTACATATGTACCAATTTTTAGAGAAATCCGTTTACCTACCTATAGCCATTCACTACTTTATAAAGTTTCTTAAGTCAGTGAAGTTAGCTACGAAAAGTTAGCTCCATTTTTTAATTCTGTAACATGTTAACATAGCTCTGTTAAGCTAACATAATAAATTCAGAATCCGTATAGTTTTTGAGTAATTTCACTCAGAATATTTTACAGTGAAAATCAATGGGTTCAAAAAGTGGGTCAAAATCGAGATGGTGCGGTGTGGAAAGCTATGGAGGATTTTAAAACTATATTATATCTGCTAAGAAAGCAACTAGTTTTAATTAAAAATATCAAATGAAATTTGGCAACAATGTTTACTCGTATTTAACATAGAGAGAAAAACTCTAAAAGCACACACAACAATAGTCATGCACTATCGCTCTCAATATTCAATGTGTAGAGCGTACATACAATACATACAAGTCTCTCATTTAAAAGAATGAGAACAAAAAATAACATAAGTCCGTGAAATCTATATTCGCGTATCTTTCGATTTCATATTTTTTTATTAAATTATTTGGTTTTTTCATTGTTTTTTACGAAATTCTTGAAAATACTTTTATTATGTTAGCTTAACAGAGCTATGTTAACATGTTACAGAATTAAAAAATGGAGCTAACTTTTCGTAGCTAACTTCACTGACTTAAGTTTCTTATATTTCTAATAGTATTATTATCAGAGGTGGCACGCACAATAGATCTTAAAGGTCGCGGTACGATTATAACCCATAGTGATAATAATAATATCAGAGGCGCCAACAAATATGGTAAATAAAATATTTCAAAGAATAATTTCAGGCTTAAATTTGAAAAGTGACGAGTGAAAATCGTTGAAAAGTGGGCGTAAAAATGGACGTGTCCGGTTCCTTATTTGGAGTATAGAGAAAATTAACACAGACTTCAAAGTCAACGTTATCGAAATTTTTCAGGTAGACTTTAAAGTCAACGTCAACTTCTTTTGGATAAGGGCATATATGTACCAAATTTCAGACAAATCCGTTGGCAACAAAAATTTGTATAGCGAACATATAAACAAAAACAAACAGAAAATTAATTATATTTATATAGATAAATAGATTAAGTGAAAAAAATAGTCATATGAGTATAGTAAAGGGTGGTTAAATTTTAAGGGCCGATATTGATTTTGAATAAAACAAATTATTAGGAAATTATTGTCATTATAATATGGTATTATTATCATGATAATATGGTATGGTTCAATTATGGATGGAACAAAATATCTGCCAAATGGCCGCTGCGACCTCGGGGCACACCTCCATCCGATTTTCCAAATTTTCGATGACGCTGAGGCATAATTGAGGTTCTTTAATGTGCCGAATTATCTCATCCTTTAGCTCTTGAATTGTTGCTGGCTTATCGACGTACACCTTTTCTTTCAAATAACCCCAAAGAAAGAAGTCCAACGGTGTCATGATATTGGTGGCCAATTGACATCGCCACCACGTGAGATAACATGGCCATTGAATTTGTCGCGCAAAAGAGCCATCGTTTCGTTAGCTGTGTGGCAAGTGGCACTGTCCTGTTGAAACCACATAATGTCCACATCCATATCTTCCAATTTGGACCATAAAAAGCTCGTTAGCATTGCATGAGAGTGAACACTATTCACAGTAACTGCCTGACCGGCCTCATTATGGAAAAAATATGGCCCGATGATGCCCCCAGTCCATAAACCGCACCAAACAATCACTCTTTGTGGGTGCATTGGTTTTTCGACAATCACTCTTGGATTATCATTCGCCCAAATGTGGCAATTCTGCTTATTGACGAATTCACTGAGGTGAAAATATGCCTCATCACTGAAGATGATTTTCTAAGAAAATTTATCATCCACCGTTGCCATTTTTTGCTACCATTCTGGTCAAGAGGCTTTAGTTCTTGAGTTAATTGCACCTTGTAAGTGTGTAAATGCAAGTCTTTATGCATAATGTTCATCAACGACGAGCGTGAAATGTGCAATTGTTGGACACGACGACGAGTTGAGGTGGACGGTTCTTCAGCCACACTATCGCGAACAGCAGCAATATTTTCTGCAGTACGAGCTGTGCGAGCATGCACTGGTGTTTGCACATCTCCTACAGACCCGGTTTGCTCAAATTTTTGTACGATTTTTCCGATTGTACGCAGGTTGGGACGATGAAATTGACCGAAAAAATCGCGAAGTGCACGATATGCATTTTGATTTGAATTTCATAATAAGCCTGAATAATTTTAACGCGTTGCTCAATTGTGTATCTTTCCATGGTACAAATTGAGTTAGTCTGAAATTGAAAAATGGCAAATGAAATGCAAAAAAAAAAAATTGACATTTAGGTGTGCTTCACATTCAACATCGGCCCTTAAAATTTAATAACCCTTTAGTATCACACTCGAACGCATATGATAACATTTGTTGCTAAAAAAATACTGTCCTTTACTATGTGAGAAATTGACTTTATTTGGGATAAAATCAAAAGTTATGCCTCGATTTCTATGAAGTATGGCTCGTTTTGCTTGCAACTTAGGAGACTTTATGCTTTGATAAACAGAGAATTTTCTTCTTGTCGTATTTTATATAATACTAGCTGACCTGGCAAACGTTGTTTTCCCTTAAAATTTTATTTACATTGAAAAATAATTCAAGAGAAGAAAAATATAAGTTGGGTTATACCGAACATATAATAAAAAAAATTTCCAAATAGGTCTAGTCGTTTTTCGTTTTGAGATGAATTTAAAAAGTGGGCGTTATATATTTTTAGTTTCATATTATGCGGAATATGTAACACAAAATTAGGCCAAATCCATGTAGAAGTTTTTCGGTAAAAAAAAAAAAAAAACAAAAAATGAAAAGTGGGCGTGGTTTATTTTAATTTTCACAAACATTGAGTTTTCACTAACACATAAAATTTCCGCATATTCGATCTTCTTACTCTAAGAAATCGTACTCATAAAGTAAAGGACCGTGTAAGGCCGGGTAAAAACAGGTAGCAGATGAAGAAGCCAGATACACACGCTAAACTTTTCAAGGCGTAGCACAAAGGCTTTTTGATTTTTTAATGAAAACGAACTTAGAATTACTAGATTGGGGACAAGCTTTCTTGATCAAAATTAAAATCATTAAGAGGGTACATTTTTTTTTGTACCTTTTGATATTTTATTATTAGCAAACCTAGACGTACGAGAGCAAATTGAAAAAATCAACAAGGGGACAATACTTTTTAACTTTTTAATGAAAACGAACAAAGTACGATATTGGGGTTAAATGGTCCTGAGGAACGTACTAAATTATTAAAGGGACAAATGGCACTTTTTATTAATTTTTTTGATATTTTGTTATTAAAGAATCTAAATGTGCGAGACTTGGCTCAAAATAGTACTTTTTATTGATGTTATTGGTACTTTTTGGTATTTTCATATTAACAACCCTAAAACTATGAAATTGAGGGCAAACGCTCTTGAGCAAAGTAAAAAATCATTCAGAAGAAAAACAATACTTTTTATTGATTTGAAAGCTACGTTTTGATTTTTTAACATTAACGAATTTAGAACTAACAGATCGTGCTCAAACGGTGCTCAGTAAATGGAAATATCAATAAACTGACAAAATGGTACTTTTTCTATATTTTAATGATACCTTTTGATTTTATTTGTATTAAAAAACTTAAATCGTCTACAACTAAATAATAAGTTATAATAGCGACAGTATGGTACTTCGCTGACAAATATAAAATTTTTGAAAAAAGATTTTCAGTAAATAGCCTAATTACTCTACCACATCATGTTAATATGTACCAATTACATCTATAATAAAGAGTGATTTTTTTGCTATTATCTTTTTGGCAACACTAGTTTTGACAGCTCACGCACGTTTTGTATCTTGTGTCACTGTCAAACATCTTCAGTTTGGTCTATAATTTAATCATGAATCGTCTTACAAACGAACAACGCTTGCAAATTATTGAATTTTATTACCAAAATGCGTGCTCTGTTAAGAAAGTTCATCGCGCGCTTCTTCCATTTTATGGTCAGTTTAATCGACCTACTGAGGCTTCTATTCGGGCTATTGTAACAAAATTTACATTGTTGGACATTAAACCACCAACACGCTTACGTAGAGTGCGAACTGAAGAAAATATCGCAGCCGTATCGGCCAGTGTTGGTGATGACCGTGAATTATCGATTCGGCGCCGTTCGCAGCAATTGGGCCTCTGTTACTCCACTACGTGGAAAATTTTGCGGAAGGATTTGGGTGTGAAGCCTTATAAGATACAACTGGTGCAAGAATTGAAGCCAAACGACCTACCACAACGCCAAATTTTTGGTGAATGGGCTCTTGGAAAGTTAGATGAAGATCCACTTTTTTATCGAAGAATTGTGTTCAGCGACGAGGCTCATTTCTGGTTGAATGGATACGTGAACAAGCAAAACTGCCGTATTTGGAGTGAAGAGCAGCCAGAAGCATTGCAAGAGCTACCAATGCATCCACAAAAAACAACCGTTTGGTGCGGATTATGGGCTGGCGGCATCATTGGGCCGTATTTCTTCAAAGATGATGCGAATCACAACGTTACTGTGAATGGTGAGCGCTACCGTGCGATGATAACAAACTTTTTTTTGCCCAAAATGGAAGAGCTTGACTTGCATGACATGTGGTTTCAACAAGACGGTGCCACATGCCACACAGCACGCGAAACAATGGACCAATTGAGAGGCGAGTTCGGTGAACAGTTTATTTCACGCTTGGGACCAGTCAATTGGCCGCCCAGATCGTGCGATTTAACGCCTCTAGACTATTTTTTGTGGGGCTATGTTAAGGCTAATGTCTATAGGGACAAGCCCGCTTCGATTGACGCACTGGAAGCCAACATTGCCAACATTATTCGTGAGATACCGGCCGAAATGTTGGAAAGAGTATGCCAAAATTGGACTAAGCGGATGGACCATTTGAGGCGCAGCCGCGGCCAACATTTACATGAAATAATCTTCAAACATTAAATTATATCAACCCAACTATCGATCCAAATAAATATTTCATGCATTTTTCTGAATTTTATATGTTTTTTTTTTTTAAATTTCCGATAGTTCTTATAAAATCACCTTTTACATATATAAATAAAATCCCTTTTCTATTTGTTTGCTTGTTCGCTATACAAGTTTTTGTTTTCCAACGCATTTGTCTGAAATTTCACACATCTGTATAATCTTTATACTCCAAGGATGATCGCCATATATTTTTAGATTATCCATGCCCACGTAATAAATGACCGGGCCGGGCAAGACCGTACAAAAACATCTAATATATAATAAATATTAAGAAACCAAAAACAAATAATTTTAAAATAAAATAAACTTAAAAAGATTTTCATCTTTATATTTTTATGAAAACATTCCTTATTAACTGAAATGAATTCATTATCTCAATTTTATTTTTATTTACATATAAAAACAATTATTTTTTATTTATTTTAATTAACTCAAAAATTTTAATAAAAATAATGGTATGTATGTAGTTCAAATGTGTTTTATATATTCCTAAATATAGGGTCCGCCATCGAACTTTTTTTTTCAACTAGTGCTTATTTCGTGAATAGTAACACTTAGCTCATGTCTGATTTGACAGAAAATTAGTTTTATCCTTCCGCTGAAAGAATATGGTTGTGTTTTCGCTTCGCTAAGTGGGCCTGCGATCGATTTACAGAAGATGCCGATTTTGCCAAAAAAAATCATCTTTTCAGAACAAGCAAAATTGTCGCATTTGGGGCACAGAAAACCTGCACGCATACATTGAAAAGTCGACGCACCGAAAACGAGTCACTGTTTGGTGCGGATTTTGGTCCAGAGGCATAATTGGGCCATTTTTCTTCGAAAATGAGCAAGCAGTGGCCGTTAGTCAATAGCGATCGCTTTCGGGCCATGTTGAACGAATTTTTGTTCACAAAAATTGAAGAGGAGGATATTGGCAATATTTGGTTTCTACAGGACGGCGCTACGTGCCACACAGCCGAAGCTACACTCGATGTTTTTATAGCATTTTAAAAAAAAAAGTTATTTGGCGGACCCTATACAAATTCAATCAATAGTAAAGAAAGCATATTAAATTCCATTCTTATGCAATATTTTTCTACCATTTGCCCATTTTGTTTATAAAATTGCCGCTTAAAAGCTGTTGAATGATAATGCATTATCATTTAATACTGAAACTGTCGTGGAATGTCAAAGTCTTCAAGTGCTCCTATAAACATTTAAATAGATTTTGTGCTAGAAATATGATTGTCACTAGTGTGTTGATGATATTAAGTGGATTGCCAGCTATTTCTTTCTGATATAAAATGGAAAGGAAAATGAAAGCAAGTTGAATTGCAGCATTATCGTCAACATCAATTACATACTTAACACAGTAATGGCGCGTGCAAATCTTTAGAGTACACACATACTTCGCACATGTATACTTTCATATGTACATGCATATACATATTGCTTCTGTAGTATCAATGAAAAGATTTGTTTTCTCTTTTTAACGAAATCGATAAGTAGGGTTTTAATTTGTGAGAACTTGTGATAGACGGTGTGTTTAAATATTGAAGATGATTTCATTGAAGTTATTTGTTATAGGTAATGAATGGTTGTAAATAAAGTCTTTTGTGAGTACTTTTCAAATTTTGTGTTCTCTTACGCTTGATTTAATCCAAACACTAAATTCTAAACCAATTAGTAAAAAGGATTCAGCAGACTTTTTGTAAGGCTTTTATATATTTATAGTAAAGAGAGGCACGCTTTGCACATACGCCTTTTTTGACATGGATTTTTCAAGAACAGATCTAGAAAAATAATTATTTCCACTCCTTTGTCAAAATAATGACTAGCATGGCTTCAAATTCGAATAATGGCTTTCGAAAAGGATTTTCAATTCGAAAGAAAAATCTAACATGTAAAATTTTCGAAAATCTAGCAGAGTTGAATCAAAAATTTTTAGGGTAATTTTGTTTAGGGTAATGTTCTACAAAATTAGTTTTCTTTTCAAATTGAAAGTTCTCTTCGAAAGCCTTTTCGATTCGAATCGAAATACATAATAACCCCCATGTTTTATTTTTGTATTTTGAGCTTATTGTTGTACTTTTCACTTTTTTGTTTTAATAAAAGACAATGGAACATAATCATAGTCAAGAAAAGTAGGCTTCTATTAAAAGCTGACTTGTTTATAAAAATTGTATAAATCTAAAATCGGTTTTAAAATGATTTAATAAACGGTCATACATACATTTGAATCTTGCAGCAGCACTCTTGGGGCGGTTAGAGCGGAATACGTTTTATAATTTTTCTTATTTTGTATACTCGTATAACCATATGAAATAGCATCTAGTGCCTGTGTTACATTGTTAATATGCCGAAAAAGTTTCATTCTTCTACATTTGTTCTTTATTTGTGATTGTTATTTTTTATTAATTGTTTTTTTTTTTATTTATTTCATGAAAACAGTTTAAACAAAACTAAACTTTTACTACGTTTTAGCATTTTTGAGTCACTAGATGTAGTTTTTTCGGTTTAGTTTGTATTACACATTTGTTCTCTTAGTCTATAAGCTGCAATTGTGTCGAAGACAGGAAAACAAAATTCCAATTGATTTCCAAAATACTGCCTTAAGAAAAATTGCAGGTTTTTCGGAAAACTCATGAGGCCATATAATTCGAAGTGTTTGGTAACTTTCGATAACTACGTCAGATATTCTATACGGGAAGCAGTTGGTATTTTATCTGTTGCACAAAATGCGGCCGCATAAGCAATTATGTTGGCAAATGATTCTTGGTTAGTTGCTCAGATATAAATCATTTGACCAAAAATCTTTAATTTATGGTAAATCATTAAACCCTGATAATATTAGAATGCCTAAGAAACGCTTAAGTTTATTTTTATTCTATGAAATGGCTATCATTTCTTATAGTACAGCTTTATAAAAGCATTTTAGAAAAACCTAGTGGCAACACTTGAATTTAAATAAAAAAATTTTATTTTAAAAATATTCACCGTTATTTTGAAGAAGAAATATTTTCAGTATTAATTTATTTGTAAGCGTGATTAGTCATGGAAAATCAAAATAGAAAAAAAAATTGTGCACAAATATCTAGAAAATCCGACATGGTCAGGTGCACTGATTGGAAAAAACTGCAGCTTCCAAAAAGCATTATAAATGAGATTTAAAAAGATATAACCAAACCTTAAGTACAGATCGCAAGCAAAAAGAAAAGAAAAAAGTTGCTAAAAAAAACCCAGAGCTTACAAAATGTATAATACGTTCAATACAGCAAAACCCGGGTCTCTCTGACAATGATCGTCAAAAAAATAACACCAGTATAAGTACCGCACGAAAAATTTGTCTGGATGCTGGCTACAGAAACTATCGTTCAATAAAATATCCCAAATGGAGTGAAAAGCAAAATGCCATTGCAATAAAACATGCACGCATTCTGTACAAGCAAGTTTTAACAAAATTCAACAACTATCTGATTATGGACGATGAAACTTACTCGTATGTAAAAATGGACTTAAAACAGTGCCAGGTCAAAAATTTTATGTTGCGGCGAAACGTGGAGATGCTGATTTCAAATACAAATACACAAAAATGGATAAATTTAGTAAAAAAAATCATGATTTTGCAAGCAATTTGCAATTGTGGTCTAAAAAACACGCCGTTTGTCGTCTCTTCAACAATGACATCAAAAATTTATATCAAAGGATGTCTGCAGAAACGATTGCTGCCTCTAATTAAACGCCACCAGTCCCCAGTAAAATTTTGGCCTGATTTAGCGTCTTGTCATTATTCAAAAACTGCGATTGAATGGTATCAAAGACATCAGATCAGATCCTTATTGTCCGCAGCTTCGGCCAATTGCAGAATACTGGGCTATTGTCAAAAGCAAATTAACCCCCCCAATTATGGTTCACAACACAAACATTTTGAGTTGTCTCGCTTACAACACAACATTATTTGAACATACGATTATGGTTCACAACATCTAGTTGTTACGTCACACAGTTGTATATGAATGTTAGAAGATTTTTTCTTAAAAATACAAGCGTGCGTGCAAAAAACTGGGAAGTTGAAATAAGTAAACATAAAAAAAAAACGAAATGCACTAAAATAAATCTATTTTGTTAAAATTAAATAAAATAAAAAGACATGGCACGAATTCGCAAGAAAATTCAGAACAATTCCAACTCATCAGAAATGTTAGGAAATGTTTTATGGAATTAAATTTTTTAAACAAGAATGGTTTCGCTGGTGAAACAGACTAAGTTTTTAAAAGCATTAATCCGGTGGTTGCTTTTTTTTTTCTTTCTGCTGATGGAAGGAAGTAGAGGCAATGATATGATGCGTTTCTCAGCCAACTATTTGTTGAATTTTAAAAAAATTAATAAAAATCTTCAAACAAAATCCACTGAAAATACATTCCTTACAATTTACTTAAAAATTGTTCTGCATTTTTATTTTTAAACCGACAAAAAACTAATCGCAACCAGTTGTCTATTTTTATCTGTTTTTACAACACATAAGACAACATGTTGTGAACAATAATCGCCGAAAATTAACATACACAATTAAAAAGACAACACAACAGAAAAGTGTTGTAAACTGTAATCGCAATTCACAGCACACAACACCAAAATAGTTAAGTGTTGTAAACCATAATCGGGGCCTAAAGATAAGTGGTACTGTTGTTCCTGACGCCAAAAATATGTTGGAAATTTAGAACAAATATGTAGTGCAAGCAGATCAGTATATTGTGCAGAAACTAATGGGAACCATTACTATAAAAACGGGGAAATTCATAAGAGGAAATGAATTGTAATTAATTTTTTAATATTTCTGGAAAAGCAATAAATATTAGCTTTTTCATTTAAGTATGTATTCACTTGTTTATGCTCGCCGGATTTTGTGTGAACAATGCTTTATTATATAGTCTAACATTTTTTGGTTATAAAAATCTCTCAAGTACCTGTATTAGTAGAAGTTCTTATGTTTTAGAAAACTGCTTCCGAAGAATATCCAGTAATTCAGCTGTATTTTGTTGTAAAATAAATTGAAAGTTTTCTGAGCTATCAGTCGTCTTTGTAAACTTAGGTTCTGTAAGTGTCCTTAAAGGACTATTTGTTATTTTTAGAAGTTCCATTTTCCTTATGGCTTCTTCAGATTTTGACGGTTCCTCAGAAATTTCCATATCTTGCAAAAACTGTTCCTGATTTCGTTTATAAATTTCAAACTCTGCAAAGCTTTTTGCTAAATTCAAGACGAACGAATATATAAATACTTCTATACAAACTAAAAATTTCATATCGAACTAATCGACCTCTAATTATTATAAATATTTATTTAAAAAAGGAAATAATTTTTGGGTGGGTGACTTTACGTTTTACATATGCTTTCAGTGTCTTTGGAACTGCCATTGCCACTTAACATTTTATGTTTAGTAAAAGACAAAATAAATAATCGTTAAATAGAAAATCACTCTTAGAAGCAAATATTCTAGCAATATTAAATATTTTTTTATACGACTTTGGACCATAATGACTTCACAAAGCAACTACAAATTTTCTTATTATTTGTTGTACAAAACAGCGTTTATAATGTCAATAAGTAGTAAAAATCCTTAAAAAAAAGTTTATTAAAACTCACTGTAAATCTGATATTTTATACAATTAATTTATGCACTCATAAACGAACATAGCCTATACGAGGTAGGTCTGCGTCTATGCTAAAATAAAAACCACGTTTTCAAACATATCAAAAACTAAAATAATCATCAGACCAATATGTGAATTTTGCTTCTTCTTCATACAAATAATTCATGTTACAAATAATTTAATCGATAAAATTTGTTTTAAATAAATTTCAAATCAATATTAATTTTTTGTTTGTTTTTTACAGGCGTTACCAATAATGCACTTTATTTTATATCTTTTTTTTACCGTTTCACAATTATTGGAATCTAATTTAAATACCAATACTATTTGACTGACGACCACAATTTTTATACAATGTTACTAAAACAAATGTCTAGTTGTTACACTCTTTGTTACTATTTTTATTGATCGTCGCGGTAGGTAAATTATAATGTTGATTACCCATTAGTGGGGACATTAGCTACATTCATACTCGTACGTATGTAGTAAAAAAATGATGTTATTAAAGTGATAATAGTGTCTACTTTTGTAAACCATTATGTGCTTTACAGGAGTTTTGTCTTTGTTTTTGCCTTCTTTTTTCTCTTTTCGTTTTATGTAATTTTCAAACAGCTGTCTATCATATAGTAAATAACTATTTCAAATTAAAGGCAGTACTGGACATTTTTCGTTTGGTTAAGTGACATAAATGGTTAGAGTGGCTTAATATAAATAAAATAAATCTATTTCCATGCTTTAACATTTTTTTTTGCAATTAAATTTTGCTATAACCTTTTCAAGACTGTCCGCAAAAATTTCTGGTGAATCATAATTTGTATTTAAATTTGAAACGTCATTTATTTATTTTTTTTTAAACGCAAAAAAGTTTTAATTAGCACAAATCGATAACTTTTGCAAAAAATTTATAATAGTAAAACTCCCCATCGCCAAAATTTTTGGCACAAAATTTGCCTTAACTAAAAAACAAACATTTTGGTTGTTCCTTTTCTGCTTTCCGTATTATCTGATTACAATAAATATTTTTATCATATATTTTTTGGTCTTTATTTTGTTTTCAAGCTTGTGAATTTAATCTTTGAAATTTAAAACCTTAAACGTACTTTGTTTCATCACTTAACATCAGAATTGGAAAATAAATAAAACGAAACGTTTGCATTCGTTTTGAAGTTTTCAGTGAATAAAAATAATGCAAACTTTTGTACTGATTTATTTTGTACCTGTTTTTACTTATATAAATAAACAGTTCGATTCGTTTAAACGTATACAGCTAGAAAAGGAATAAATGAAAGTAAAAAAAATAACTCTTTGCTAGAGGTGTTATGGTATGCTCTTGCCAATAAATTAATGATTTATTCACTCAAAACTACGTTTCTGCTTTTATTTTAAAAAGAAATGTACGATTGTCGCCGTATAGTAAAAGGTGATTTTATAAGAACTATCGGAAATTTAAAAAAAAAAAAACATAAAATTCAGAAAAATGCATGAAATATTTATTTGGATCGATAGTTGGGTCGATATAATTTAATGTTTGAAGATTATTTCATGCAAATGTTGGCCGCGGCTGCGCCTCAAAAGGTCCATCCGCTTAGTGCAATTTTGGCATACTCTTTCCAACATTTCGGCCGGTATCTCACGAATAATGTTGGCAATGTTGGCTTCCAGTGCGTCAATCGAAGCGGACTTGTCCCTATAGACATTAGCCTTAACATAGCCCCACAAAAAATAGTCTAGAGGCGTTAAATCGCACGATCTGGGCGGCCAATTGACTGGTCCCAAGCGTGAAATAAACTGTTCACCGAACTCGCCTCTCAATTGGTTCATTGTTTCGCGTGCTGTGTGGCATGTGGCACCGTCTTGTTGAAACCACATGTCATGCAAGTCAAGCTCTTCCATTTTGGGCAAAAAAAAGTTTGTTATCATCGCACGGTAGCGCTCACCATTCACAGTAACGTTGTGATTCGCATCATCTTTGAAGAAATACGGCCCAATGATGCCGCCAGCCCATAATCCGCACCAAACGGTTGTTTTTTGTGGATGCATTGGTAGCTCTTGCAATGCTTCTGGCTGCTCTTCACTCCAAATACGGCAGTTTTGCTTGTTTACGTATCCATTCAACCAGAAATGAGCCTCGTCGCTGAACACAATTCTTCGATAAAAAAGTGGATCTTCATCTAACTTTTCAAGAGCCCATTCACCAAAAATTTGGCGTTGTGGTAGGTCGTTTGGCTTCAATTCTTGCACCAGTTGTATCTTATAAGGCTTCACACCCAAATCCTTCAGCAAAATTTTCCACGTAGTGGAGTAACAGAGGCCCAATTGCTGCGAACGGCGCCGAATCGATAATTCACGGTCATCACCAACACTGGCCGATACGGCTGCGATATTTTCTTCAGTTCGCACTCTACGTAAGCGTGTTGGTGGTTTAATGTCCAACAATGTAAATTTTGTTACAATAGCCCGAATAGAAGCCTCAGTAGGTCGATTAAACTGACCATAAAATGGAAGAAGCGCGCGATGAACTTTCTTAACAGAGCACGCATTTTGGTAATAAAATTAATAATTTGCAAGCGTTGTTCGTTTGTAAGACGATTCATGATTAAATTATAGACCAAACTGAAGATGTTTGACAGTGACACAAGATACAAAACGTGCGTGAGCTGTCAAAACTAGTGTTGCCAAAAAGATAATAGCAAAAAAATCACTCTTTATAACCAAGAATACAACGCAAAACCAATCATTTTATATGAGAAAAGGTTTTTGTTTATTCATGTAAAAAAAAAAAAAAGATTTAGGAGTTTTTAAAAATTTTTGACTTTACAGCAAACGTTTTTGAAACATTCCTTTTGTTTTCACACACTGCTTATGTTAAAACTAGTAATGAGTGGTAATGCTTACAGCGAATTTGAATTTGGCATTAGTATCTGCTTTTATGGATTCGCTTAAACATAAATAAACCTTCCACTTAATTTAGTCATAAACTACATACATAGTTAGAAAAAGAGATATTAAATATTATTAATAATGCTTGTCACGCATTATAAAAATACCATAAATATATAATTTCATGTGATATAAAAAAGAAGAATAAGTTTTCCGGCCAAAGAAGAAAGTATATTAAAACAAATACTAAAAATAAACAATGTCTACAAATTACTTATAAGAAAAAAGGGAATTTATATGCGAGTGATAATTATGGCTGTTAACAAGGAAATAATAGAGAAATTCAAGCTTCAGAGTAAAGTGCCTTGTATCCCATATAAAATTGTAAAAAAAAATTTTTTTTTTTACATACAACAGGTACTATTTTCTACAACACTTCAGAAATGCAATATGTAAGTGTGTTAAACAAGTATGAAAACAGCTGTCGCTAAATGGTGTCAACTTTTAGTTTTGAGACAAAACGTGTTATGTACGTTTTAAGTGCTTAACACAAGCTTATCTACTTCAAAAATGGATAAGTTAGCACCACAGCTACTTCCATTTTATTAGTTTACAATTATCAGAAGAAAATCGATCATTTGTAATTAATTGTAAAAATACTTCCAAGCGTGAATTCCGATAATATTTCTTCTTTCATCTGTGCTCAATATTACAAAATATAAATTGTAAAACTTTGTGTCAGAACTTTATTTCGTCCTTTATTTTGTTCCTAACATTTTAATATGATAACAAAGAATTATAAGAAAATATAAATGCATAAATAATTACAAGGCTTTGTGTTTCTTGTTTGTTTTTTGCAATTATTTTTTGCTCAGGTTTGTAAATAGCATTTAAATAATCAAATTGACTTGTGTTTTTTCCCCTTCTGCAGCTATTTATATGAGTATTGAATGTACATTCATATCCCATCAATAATTTTCATTCTTCTATTTATTCATTATCCACCCATTTTATATTTATATTTAGCACATCATTTGTTTAGCTTTGTTTTTTCTTCCATATACGTATGTATCTTTGTTTATTCTGTTTTTTCTGTTTTATTAAAAGTTTTTTATTATTATCATCATGGGCTATAAAATGTATTGTGCAATCCAGTTCCCAACTACAATTCGAGGCTCCTTAAGAATCTCTTAATTGCTGTTAATTACGTCTAGGTCTCCTGGAAAAAATATCCCACTACCTAAGCAGCTCATTCTTCGTCTTGCCACCGCTGGGCATCCGCACAGAATATGTTTCGAAACTTCCCGTCCTTCCCGACAGAAACAAAACTAGTTGTTTTGTACCATACCGCTTTTACTCATATGTTAAGTACAATGGTCTATCAGCAGGCTAACGTAGAGTTTGATGTCATATCTACTGAGGTTTAAAACAACATCCGCTCTAATGCGCTCAAGATTAATGAGTTTCTTTGGCCCTCCAGCAGTCTTGAAGACTTCGTTTCTTCTCCAGGCATAGTAGGACACGAGGAAGTTGTTGTTTACTCCGCAGAAAGACTCTGGACCTTTGTAGGAGTATATACAGATATTCCATCTTTTCATTCCCCACATGCCTTTAATGTCCCGTTACGGGTACCATGTTCCTTTCTGCTAAAACATTGAGAAGCTTGTAAAAATCGCATACTAATTTTGATCGAAAAGAAAACTTAACAATGCACAAAAACCTGTTTGACTCTCTGAGAAAATGTATATTCTCGTGCCTAGCAGATAGCCTTAACACGTGTACCTCGGTCTGAAAAAAAGAAACTGTTTTTACCATTGCAGCTGCCTTGCGGAAACGTGGTACTGCAATTCCCGCACCAGCACTGCCATCTTCGATTTTGAACTTATCAGTACACCAGAATTGTCGGTTCCGCTCAAATGGTATTTCACCGTTTCTCCAAGCTCAGCGTTCACTGATAACCAGTTCAAATGTTTTTTATACAATTGTTATTTTTTTTAAGAAATTCATGTAAATCACTACGACTCAAACGCATTTTCTGCTTTGAATTAATACTCAAGTGTACATTACACAGCTAATTTTAGTGTTTTCGGAGAAATCAGGACAAAATGAAACAAATTTTAATCCTCAAGTTGTTCATCTTTCAATACTCTTTACAAAAATTTTCGTTATGAATTAACAAATTTTTCAATTTAAGCAAACAAATAGCAGATCGAAAATACGGTCCTATTATATGCAATCAAGTTATTTGCATTTTGTTTATTAAAAAAATGCTAAGCTTATCAAACAAAATCTATATAAAGAACTGTATTCTGAGTAGTGTCGCCATATTTCTATCGCTACAACTAAAAAGTTTAAGTGTAACAACTAAATGTTTAACTGGCAATAAACTCAATTCTTATAACCGAAGTTGTAGTCCGTTACAACTTCAATCAAAATTGAATAGGAAAGAAAAAATTCTAGTGAAATTCTTGTTTCACAATGCGCAATAAAAGAAAACAAAATAAAAAATTTGTTGCATTAAAAAGAAAACAAAAAGTAAAATAAAAGTAAAATGGAAGTTATAAAAATGCAAACAGTATCCTATCAGACGTCTCTTTTATTCTCCCTTAACGCAAACTTAAATATCAACTATAATTGGTATCTGTGGTATCAAGGAGTAAGTGCTTAAACAAAGTTTGTGTTAGGTTAGGTTACGTTTCAGAAGTCACGCTAATAAGAAAAGCAGAAGGATGATCACTGGGTCCCCTGATGTGATGTGGTCTGTGATAAATGTATAAAGGGAAAAAGGAAAAAAGTTAGCGATAGATAGATGTCAAAGAAATAGCAGCCAGAAGGGCAAAAAAAACAGTAGAGAAATAGTAAGAGAAGAAGAAGAAGATGAGTCCGTCACCTAAACCAATTGCTACTTGCAACGAAGCCAGATAGTAGATAACATGAGAGTAGAGACCACAATAGATTTATTCTGGCAGCAGTAACCGGGTTATTTGTTGCCGCTTGTGGTTCTAATTCTAAGTATAAAAAGAATAGGATTATATTTTTAAACATTAATTTTAAAGTTTAAAATTATTTTCCTGAAAAACTAATAAATTAGACTTGAACACTTTTTCTTTATTTTCACGAATACATTTTCAAAAATGCTTTTTATTCACTCGATATTTCTGCTTCTTTTTTTTTCTGTAAATGCTTATAAAATCAATATTAAATACGAGTACTTATCTATTTTTTGTTTGTGTACTAAGAATTTTTTTTATTTTGCTTATGGATGTGTGTACGTATTTTCTGTAAACTTATCATAATATAGCAGTTTTTTGCAATTCATTGTATTCTTTTTAATAGCAATTAATTTTTTATTGCTACAATTTTATTATTCTAAATATTGTATCGTCAAGCACCTTTTGTTCCAAACTTGTCCGTCCTGTATTGGGGCATTTGTAATTGGTTTCTCCTCTCTCCATCCATAAGTTCGCTTACACCATCACACCGTCATAAGTTTTGTTTTGTGTATCCATAACTTTTTTCTCCCTTAAATTATTCTAATGAAGGTTTTGTGTACAAACTTTATTAGACTCATATTATAATTTCATTACAGTAATAAAAAAAGAAAAGATAATAAATAAATAAAACCCAGTTGTATAATAAAAAAAGCAATTTTGCCTAAATAATTAAAAAAAAGTATTTTCACATTTACTGTGATGCAAGCAAATTTGTATTAAAAAAAGTCTTTATAAAAAGAAATTTTTTTTCTCTAATTTCTATATTTTACATAAAAATTCTATAGCTAACATTCACTTTTGATTTTAAGTACATAAATTGTTTTTCGTGTTTGAGTTTTTATCTAGGGTTCGTTCACAATGTAATCTTTACGAGTATGTATGAACATGATTTCTATTATTAAAATTCATGCTCAGTGAGCAAAACGTAATAACAAACGTTTCATCAATTTAGCATTAACGTGTGCTTTTGTATAAAATTTAATTTTTATTTTTCCATTCTGTGACGAAATAAGTTGGAATCAAGATTAATTCAATTTATTGTAGCATTTCTTTGCAAGTCCTTTTTCATGTGTAAAATTTTTATGTAAAATACTTTGTATTTAAATTTTAGTAAACCCTTTAAGATCGTTATGATATTATTATTGTCAATGACGTTCGTTTGCCAGCAGAATGTTTGAATATTCGCCAAAGTAAATGTTTTTCTTAAAGTTTTTTTTAAATTAAAATAAAAAAAAATATATATTTACATACAACATAAATACATACTTTTGCATATTAAAATGCTTTATAGAACTAAAACTATCTTTATTAGAAACATCATTTTATATCGTTGGTGGTGTAATGTGAGTTTTCTATATTCCTTAAACTGTTTTATATTGAGATCTATTTTGAAGTTTGCGAAAATACGTTTATTTACCTTAGGGCCTAACAAAAACTAAACATGTTTACTAGAAAGAACCGGACACTCCTTTTAGGACTTAAGGGGGGCTATTTGAGAAGACTTTCATAAAAATTTTCGATTCGAAAGAAAAATCTAATTTTGTAGTACGTTCGAAAATCCAGCAGGGTTGTATTTACAATTTCAAGGGGAATTTTAAGTGAAGTCAGGTTTTTACATGTGAATGTATAGAAAAAAAATGTATACACAAAGTTATACCTATGTGTTTGTAACATTCAGATGTTTCTATGTATGTGTATGGATATTATTGTTTTCTAATATTCTTGATTATTGAAATTTCTTGAATGACACAAATTATTCATAATTTCTTCGCTTCGTGTATTAAATCTTTTTAGGTGTTTTTCTTTAATTCAAAATCAAATCAAAACAAATAAATCAATTTTTTTGAATTCTTTAATATAAAATGTAAATACCTACATATTCCGATAGCAAAATGCCATTCGAAAGCAATATGTACCAGAGAAAGGAATGAAAACATTCGTTTTTATTGTCATTCATATATTCATTGCTTTTGTCATGTATTCATTAAAAATTATAATGAATGTTGTTGCTTGCAATACATTCATAATATTTATTAATTGCGTTTTACATGCATGTAAAAAAATCAAAAACATTCGTTCAGTATTCGTTGTCATTTTTATAATTTAAAATAATTTTATTAAAAATAAAGCATGTGGAAATTTTAGGAAAAAAAGATTCCTATATTTTTCACACAATTAAAAAAAATACAAGAAGTAAAATTTGGCAAGTCTTTATTTAATTCAAATTGACAACAAATAACAAACACCAAATTTAGCAAACTATTTCCACATCTTCCGGACAAAAATTTTGATCGTAGAAATATTTTTTAAAGAGAGTATTCTGCAGGATGACGTACCTATTTTAATTTAGAAAGTGTCAATGTCCAAGAACAAACTCGACTGGTTTAAATGATGTTCATTTAGAGACTAAAACTTTATTAAAGTAAAAAAGTTACAAGCTTAACTATTGTATTAAATATTATCGTATGATTATTTTACAGTTAGATTCATTTATATTGAGAATTAAAGAAAACAAGAAATAATTAATGTATGAACGAGGGTGGCTTCAAAATTACTAACAACAACCAAATCTTTTTTATAAACATTTCCGCCAGCCTTGAACAAGGTTCAACAATCTTTAGGAAGTGGATGTAGTTTTGTGATAGGCCTTTTGAAAGTTGAATTTTCTGTTTTAACGGTAACTACTCTTACAAGACCGTCAGACCCACAATGAGTTTCGATAACACGACCCAACTTCCAACAGGCGGGGGGTAAATTATCTTCATGTAGCAGGACGATGTCACCAACAGCCACGTTACGCTGTTCCTTGAGCCATTTAGATTTGGGTTGTAGAGAGAGTAAGTACTCACTTGACCATCGACGCCAAAAATATTGAGTAAGCTGTTGCACTAATCTCCATTTAGATAATGATGAGGTATTTAAATTTGTTACGTCCTTTTCTGGCAAAGCATTGAGAGGTCATCCAACCAAAAAATGGCCTGGTGATATATACGGAATATCATCAGAATCAGCTTGGACCAGAGGCCAGAATTCAACAGAGCTGGTTACTAAACAGATAAAGACCGCGACATAAGCCTTGACATTAGGAGATTTTCGGCCAGAACGCTGTCTGTACAAAACTGGTCCGGCATAATCGCAGCCCACTTCATAAAACGGAAAAGCAGCGTTTACTCTAAACTTGGGTAAGTCGCCCATAAGTTGCTCATGCGGACGCGCACTATAACGAAGACAAATTCCACATTGCCCAGTAATAAATTTAACGATTTCGCGTGCACCAATGATCCAATATCTTTGACGCAGTATAGCAAATAACAGAGTAATTCCAGCATGGAGATTTTTAAAATGCAATTCATGTACTATTTTTCGAACAATAGGCATATCCTTATGAAGAATAATTTGATGTTGGCTATCGTAGGGTAAATCAGCTTTAGTTAATCTTCCACCAACACGCAGTACGTTAACAGTATCTATAAATGGTGAAAGCTTTCTTAGTTTCTTATTACCCAAAACATGTTTACCATTTTTAAGTAGCTTATAAGCTTCCTCGAATGCTGTTGATTGGTAATATTTATAAATTGTAGATTCAGCCTTTGTTAGCTCTTCTACTTTGAGGGGAGAGCTCTCTTTATCTCTGTACTTAATATTGTTTATAAATCGAAAACAGTAAGCTAGTACTCGTACCATTTTAGACCAAGAAGATATTCTTTAGTTAATTGTTTCGATGACATTAGTGTCATCCAGTATTGAAATAAGAGCTGTTTGGGCACCTGCACGGCATTCTTCGTTGGTAGTAAATTTTGTTAAGTCTTGGGCTGGCCAATAAGTAGCTTCTTGGCGCAACCAAGGTGGACCGTTAAACCACATATCATCTTTAATAAGACAACTAGATTTGACACCTCTACTTGCACAATCTGCTGGGTTTTGTTGGCTGGGAACGTATTTCCAATTTGCTCTTGGAAGTATATCTAATATATAAGAAGTCCTATGGCTTATAAAGCTTTTCCATTTTGAGGGGTGTGACGATAGCCAAGCCAAAACTGTTTTGCTGTCAGACCAGCAGACCACATCGTCTAGTTTGATGTTTAAAGCAGATGACAGATATTCAAAGAACTGAGCAAGTACATATGCTGCACAAAGTTCGAAAGCATAGCTATTGGGGCTACCTTCGTCTTAGAAATCACCAAATTTGTATCCACTTCTCCTTCGGCAGACATCTTACGACAATAAATTACTGCAGCGTAAGCATAGCTAGAAGCGTCACAATAACCATGAAAGGATACAATTTTTTCTGAAGAGAAAATAAGTCTTGGTATATTAATTGTATTAAGTAAGTGAAATTCAGAAAACAATGGTTCAACTGCATTTAGGATATCCTCAGGTAAATTCTCATCCCAGTCAAGATTTAAGAGCCATAAGCGTTGAATAATTATTTTTACAGATATTATTGCAGGTGATATCCAACCAAGTGGATCGAAGATTTTAGAAATCTCAGAAAGCAAGTTCCGTTTAGTACTAAGGCAAAAGTTTTTAGTTTCAACTTTGTAGGAAAAGCAATCATTTTTTGGATTCCAAATAACCCCCAGAAGGCACACAGTTATCTCTGAGGGCATGTTTACTATGCTATGAATTTTGTCGCTATCTGGAATGTTAGCAAGAACCCGACTATCATTACTGGCCCACTTTTTTAAATAAAACCCGCCAGCCATAAGCAAATTATTTAACTGATCTGCTAGCTCCTGAGCATCTTGTACCGTGTTTGCACCTGCCATACAGTCATCAACATAAAATGAGGTTTTAATAGTTTCACTGCCAATAGGATATCGATCATGTTCATCGTCACTCAGTTGGTGCAGGGTACAGATTGAAAGGTATGGCGCAGGTCGCGTGCCATATGTTACGGTCGTAAGGCGGTAATGCTGAGCCTCTTCGTTAAAATGTTCACGCCATAATATACGTTGATAGTCTTGATCACACTCTTGTAGATTGATCATTCTGAACATTTGTTTAATATCTGCAGAAAAGCAGTACTTCTTGCATCTAAAACGTAATATAACTGCCACCAAATCTTGTTGTAGTGGTTGGCCTTTAAGTAAACAATCATTAAGAGATTTGCCGTTAGAAGATTTAGTGGACCCATCAAACACTACTCTTAGTTTCGTTGTCAAACTACTTTCTTTAAAAACAGCGTGGTGCGGCAAGTAATAACTTTTGCCACTCGAACACTTTATTTCATTTTTAGGCACTAGCTTCATGTGGCCTAGTAACAAATATTCTCTCATAAAAGCTGAGTAAGATAACTTTAAATCTGGGTTCGATTTAAATTTTCGTTCCATAGCCATTAATCTTTTTAAAGCACTATTGTGAGACTCTCCAATATCAAAATTTTTTTTAAAGGGAAGTCTAACTGAATACCTATCTGTACGTATAATGGTCGCTTTATAAAAGTCTTCGGCACTTTTTGGGGAATACTCTCTACTTTCCAAAACAGTTGTATAGTTTTGTTCAAATCATCGCCAGGTATATTTTGAGTCATCACATGACAATAACTGTGTTCAGTTGCAGTCATACTTTCACCACACATTACGTAACCAAACATTGTGTTTTGTGCCAATATATTACCGTTTTTTACTATACGGCCATCTCTCAAAATATTGAAGAAGTAGTCGCAACCAGCCAAAATATCTATGTCTTTAGGAGTCCTAAAATTTGGGTCGGCTAAAGACAGGTGTTTAACATCATCCCAATAGCTAACAGTGAGAGGATTACATGGCAACTGAGAAGTGATGCTTTTAAAAACATGAGCTAGCATTTTAATACTCTCTGAGTCATATAAAGATTTAAGTTGTAACTCTACCACTCCTCTTGTAGCACCTGCTTTGTTGTTGCCCAAGCCACTTACAAATATTTGTGATGGTTCTCGTTTAATTCCGAGTCTATTTGCACATCGCTCAGATATTAATGTATTTTGACAGCCAGAGTCAAGTAAAATATTACATTTTTGGAAAAATCCCAGCTGGTCCAATACAAGGACTGTAGCAGTGGGTAAAAGCATATTAAAATTTCTTACCTCAGACAGTGCAGCAAGGTTGACTGATGAAGGCTTCGTCATTACTTCGGCTTGTTGTGTTTCACAAAGCTGTTTGTCACCCTTAGATAAATTAGTATCCGTGGTTGTCTTCATTTCCTCTCTCTGTGTAGAATTCCGTTCCAAATGGATACAAGAATGATGATGGGACTTACAAGTTTCACAAACGTGCTTAGAGGGACATTTTTTAACTAAATGGCCCGGTTTTAGGCAGTTAAAGCACAACATTTTCTCCTTGATAAATTCAATACGGTTAAGTACAGTCATCTTGTTAAAAGTTGGACAATAAGCAAGATGGTGATTTTGTGAACAGGCAGGACAGCCCTTCTTCATGACACTGGTATAAGATCGCACTGACTTGACTTTAGCTATTGCCGAACTCGTACGTTGTTTGTCAATTACAGAAGGTACACGTTCCAACGCATCACAACGTTCTTCAATAAAGCTGATAAAACTTTCCAGAGTGGGAAAAGTAATTTTACTGCAATGCTCAACCCATGATTGATGAGTATCTCTGTCGACCTTTTTCAACAAAAGGTGAATAAGCCAGGGATCTCTTTTTTCTGCATTCGAGCCTTGTGCTCTTAAACCTCTAATTACTTCGTCAGCGACATTGGCTACATTTCTAAGACCATGAAATATATAGAAATGTTTCTATCAAAGAATCAATAACTAATGAAGGCTTGTCGTAACGCTCTTTAATTTTTTTCATAGCTTCATCATAGTTTTCGTCGGACACAGCAAGGTGTCTTATAAGCATTGCTGGCTCATCTTTCAATAGACCTTTTAGGTATTGAAACTTTTGAGCAGCAGTAATGGTTTGTGTCTTGGGATTTATATTTTAAAATATAACTTCACACACATAAGTGATTGATTGTTATGAACAGAACTCTTAAATAAATCATAAAAGGATTTAAACTCAGAATAATTACCCGAAAAATCTGGAATATTTAGTTTCGGTAATCTCACATCAGCTGGCTGGACAGATATGTTTGCACTTTGTGAAAAATTAGCTGCATTCATTGCTGTTGGAGACGATTGTAAATTGGCAAATTTTTCTAAAAATGCTGCTTGGGACTCTATAAGTTTTTGCATGGAATCTTGATGCATCGTTGTAGAGTTTATTGGATCATTAAGATTATTTGAACTCTGTATGCGAGCGTCGATGATTTCACAATACCTGGTTTTTATTCGAAAATATTTTGACTCAAACTCTTCCAGTTCAGCATCACGTTCTGCAGCATTATCACCAAGGTCAGTCATTTCCATATCCAATGTCTGGAAATTATCATAGATTTTCTCCAACTTCTCTAATCTAGCCTTCAATTCGAAAATCGACGTTTCATTAGTTACATTGGCTAAAAAGTTTTCAAGCCTTGTGGCTGTACCCTTTAGATGGGCTTTTTTATTTTTTAAAGTTTCAATATTACTCATTATTGCAAAATTTATGTATTCAAATATGCGCGAATACACAACCGCTTGATAGAACCTTCAATCAACCTTTTCTTTTAGTTAAAATTGCAATACACACTTGAATAAAGAATTTTAGATTCCGTTATCCAAACTATTTATGCAGTTGCAACAATATTACATATTTATATACATACACAGGTATGTATGTATCAAATCAATAACGTGACAATCACGTCGGGGTCACCAAAAAGTGTCCAAGAACAAACTCGACTGGTTTAAATGATGTTCATTTAGAGACTAAAACTTTATTAAAGTAAAAAAGTTACAAGCTTAACTATTGTATTAAATATTATCATATGATTATTTTACAGTTAGATTCATTTATATTGAGAATTAAAGAAAACAAGAAATAATTAATGTATGAACGAGGGTGGCTTCAAAATTACTAACAACAACCAAATCTTTTTTATAAACAGCCAACATTAAAAAAAATACTAAACTTACGACAAATAGTCGATAAATTGATATCATGGAGACACTAGACTCAAAATTTTATTCAGTTCATTTTATATTTTCATGAAAAAAATAATAAAAAATAAATGTATGTGTATGTTTTAGGGAAAAAATTTTTTTTAATTATAAAAATATTATAACTAGTATATTCGTTTTGTATTCGTTGCCTTTTTGGGAGTGTTTTGAGTGTTTTAAACAATATAATAGAAAAAAAGCAATTCATTCATACTCATTACGCCTCCTTTTTTTAAATGTTATCATGTATTGCTTTTATGGAATTATGTAAATTGACAACAATATATTCGTTTTTTATGATTCGTTGGTTCAAAGGCAACAAATAAGATACTCATTCCGTTCTCTGATATGAACGTTAATAGCACTTTTCGCATACGCTTTTGTACTACATAATTGCATTTTCGAAAGGAATTTTTCTACTTTCCGAAAGAGGGTAAAAAATCCCTTTAATTTTCGAACATTCGAAAATAGTACCAGTTGTACGAATTCATAAATTTTCCGATATGAATCGAAATACACAATAACTCAGAGCTGTTCTACGTAGTGAATAATAATTTCATTCGTGCCTCAATGCGTCATGGGAGAAAATATTGCTAGAGAGCCCAGGCAGCCCAGATGTTATTCTAAACTGCTAAAAAGATACTGTGGACACATGACGATTCCTGTCATATTTGTCAAAAATAAGGAAAAAGCGCTTATGTCTACTTTGTTGATTTTTTAGGAAAGCAATTCTAAATTTTAAAGTTAATTTTGAAAAATGTAGTCCTATTCTTCCTTCCAATAATATTTAAGTACTCCTTGTGTAGGTGGCTTAGATGGGGGAAAACGCAGAACACTACTGGCCGCAAAATTACTAACAACGTAAAGTTCATAACGATTACAAAATTCGTGAGGAGCATTCTTTTAGTTGGGCGGTGACAAAAGTTATAAATATTAATCTTTTAATATATAAAAATCTCGAGTCACAGTGTTAGTTGTTAAACTGTTCCTCCGGTTTGATCGGTTTTTATAAAAGTTTTATGTATGTAAAGTATATTTTATATCAATAGGCGATTGGGGTGTCTCTATGCATATTGTTTTCAAATCAAAATGCCAAAAAAAATATACAAAAATAATTAATGGTTTTTGAAAGAACTGCGTTCTTTCATAAATAAAAGTTTATGGGTAAATATTTTACTTAAATTTAAATTCTTATTGACATATTTTTCCAATTCTCATTCAGCAAATAAAATTATAAACTTAACAGTTCTCACTATATCAGCAAATCGGGAATCGATATGTTTTCGTTCCAGCAAAAAAAAAACCAAAGGCAATACTAGCACTCGTGAAGGACATTTTTGTCGAAGCTAAGTTTATTTACTAGTTGTTTTTACCTGGTCGCGCCCAGTCTTTTACTTTATGAATAGGAATTCTTAGAGAAAGAAGAGCGTATATACATATAATACTTCACATTAGTCATATTAGTTTATATAATTTTAAGAAATTTTAACTTAAGTATATCTGCTTTATTAGATTATTTGATTTAATTTTCTCAACTTTTCAAATCTCGTAAGTTTATAAAAATATTTGCTTGACTAGTGGTTATGTATTGATTAAGTTTTAATGAATTATTTTATATTTATGTCCATATTCATAAAATCCATTTTTGTTTACTAAATTTCCCATAGAAACTATTTTGTTATTTAAACAAAAATGTGTTTCTTGACTTGAAAAAATACTAATTATATATTTTTTGTTTTTGTAAATTTTCAACTCCAATTAAGAAATTAAACTTGAAGCATTTAACAATCATTTAATTAATTTTTTTCGTTATTTCTCTATTTTTAGACTAAACTCAATTTCCTCTTTTAAAAAAATATTTTGTAAAAAAATTAAGAGAAATTTGGCTAAAGGATTATTAAAATATTAAGTCATTCAACTTTTGAAAATACCATTATAAAGGTAAGTTTTTAAAAATTGCAGTAAAGTGTGCTGTTTCTCTAACACAAACGTTCAAGTCGTCTAAAAATTTTTGTATGAAACTCGCTTAATTTCTAGACGAATTGATTATAATACTGATACAGCACAAACATATTTTGAATAATTTTCATACCAAATTTCTAAAGGATATGATCGGTTGGCTTCAATGGTGTCATAGTTCAAAAAACATAATTTCACAGGATAGCTAAATTCTGTCTTTGAAAAAACAACCGCCTGAGTTGCAAATAAAAATTATACATTAAGCTTTAAGAACATTAAAAAAAGTATATAAAACTCTGTTTATGCTAAGTAACATTAACTCTCTATCGCTTTTTGAATTTTTGAAAACTATTTTAAAATCATGAAATTCTTATGAACAAAAGTGAGCTCTTAATAAAAGCCTACTTTTTTGTGACTATGATTATGTCCCATTTTCATTAGAATCCAATATCTTTCAATTAGAGGACCACTGGTACACGCATCCTTTTTTACGAGCTGAATAAAGTTGTATGCCAAGCAATTGATTAAAATCAGCTTTTTAATATGTTTCATTATATTTTCTGATATAGCAGGTACACTGAAAGAATTTTGTTCATATAACAAATGAATTTTTTTATTAATCCAATGAAAAAATGCATTATTTTTTAACCAATGACACGTTTTATTAGATCAATGAATCAAGTTTCATTAAAATTATTTCAATGAAAACTTTCATAAAATATATGAATTTTCAAAAAGGTCTCAACTGCAGATGTTGCGGTTCAACCCCCGGTTTGAGACAAAAAAAAATTTTTTTTTTTTTGATTAAAATTTTTTTAACGCACCATACTCATTTAATAAATTTACTTTTTCTTTGAAATATTTTCAAATTTTATTTGACCTATGTAATTAAGAAGCTTTAACTCGCCACTCAACCACTTTAGCCACGGAGCTCAGTTGAATTATATGATTAAGTTTTTGTTTTATATTAGTTACTTTATTTATAGAGTTGTGACAGGAAAAAAAGAACAAAAATCATTAATTAATGAATTTTTTATGAAACTGTGAAATCTAATGACATATTTTTAATGAAATCGTTTCATTTGATTTATGAATCATAATTCTTTCAGTGTATACAATTTTCTTGCTCTTGTTTCTTATCTTATGGCACTTTCACTTTGTAATTTTTTTTTTAAACCTTATGAACGTATGAATTCCAGGGGTTTTTTTTTAATCTTTTTTTTGTTGTGTAGATCATGTATTTCTTCTCGTTGATAAGAGTTCCTTTATTCAACGAACTACGCTTTGACTACTTAGCGAACAGTTAGTTTACTTGTCGAGCCACAAATTCATACTTTGCTTTGGGATTTTCAAGCATTTTGCCACAATTTTTTCTTGATCGCACGGCAATAAATTTTTGAAATCAAAATCAATGCGCACATAAACTAACGCTCCATTTACAAACAATAATCGCAATTTGGTTTGAGAGAGAATGTTATCGTGGCGTCCACCTTTTTCTCTTCCACAAAAATCAAACGTGTTGTTGTAAAGTTTTCAATTCCATTTGCATAGCTTGGCAAACACAATATTGCTGTGATCTAGTGCAATAAATTATTTTCGTCTCATATGTAATCCTTGAAGAAAATTTTTTCTAGAAACGATATCCTTTAGACGTAAATCTTCAATTAAACTCTCGTACTTAATTTCGAACTTTTGTGTAAACTAAATTATATTTAAAGTGCCCTTTGAATATATACATATATTTATAAGCTCATTCGTATATACTCCATATGTATGCATGTACGTACGTTTATAGATTCCCTAAGCTTAAGAATGCAGTAACATTTTCAACAGTAAATATGTACAGACAAGACAACAGAAGGTTGTATTTATTTTTCTTAACAGCATAAATAAAACAAATCAACAGAGAGTAAACAAAACAACAGGCAAAATGTTATAGCAGCGCAGCTTATAACAAACATCTATAAAGAATTCTTAAGACCACCCATGAGTATTAAGGTCAGCATTGTCAACTTAGTGCTTTTAGCACCATTTTTAGTGCTTTTTTTTAATTTTCGGTAGAAATTTTTTTTCTGTTTAACATTTTTAATATTAAAAAATAGTAGAAAATCGTTTAGAGCGGTATTTTCTGTAAAATAGCAGCTGCACTTAATTGTGGTTAAATGCAGAACTAATTAGTGGATTAAAATTAAGAAAATAATTAAATAAGAATTTTAGATTTTTAATGATTTGTTTAGTAAAAATAGTTTAAAATTTTCTTGAAAAATTAATTTCTTTTAATAAACCTTTCTGAATATCTTTTATAAACCATAAACTTGGCTAAAAAAATGTTTGATAAATAACATGATTAAAAGATTATTTTGTTCCCGATCCTTGTGAGCTTTTGTTAATTCAATCGAAGAGGTAGCTCTTGAGTAATTGCAAAGTCTGTGGTGTAACCGCCTTTTTTTCGGTATATTTCCATTACCGGAGTCAGTAATTTACAGCCATTGGAGCTCAGTAAGTTGACACTGAAATGTTAGACCACACAAAATAAATATTATGTTAAAAATTAATTTTGTCATGCGCTGTGACCTATGAGCATTGAGACGTCAGCTGAATGTTTTTTTTTTCACTTTTTTTTAGCTTAATTGATGTCCTATCTAAAGTTGTTTACAATTCTTCTAAAAAAAAAGTATAAACAACTTGTGTTAAAGTGGATGAACAATTTTACGTTTTTGATTTCAACAAATGTAAACATTTTTTGTCAAGAGGGATACCAAAAGCGATATCACAATGTAATGTTGTTATTTTTGTGGTCATCTAATATACTTACAGCATGCTGTGAATAATAGAAGTAGCAAATAGAGAAGCAAATCAAGGGTAGCATCATCATCATTAGTTCCTGTCGTTCCTATAAAGACCATAAAACAAGCGTATGGACTTTTTATTTAGTCTGTCGAAATAACCGAATTCGGAAAAAAAATTTATTCACATAATTTTATTCGTTTTAAACTGAAAGTAAATCCAACGGGTTAAAAAAAAACGGGTTAACAATAAAAAAACATAAAAAAGCAATTAATACATAAAATTCCTTTAAATAATAAAAAAAAAAACAAATAGTTTAAAAAACACTAAAATTTTTCGCTCCAAAAGTGAAAATTAATTCATTTCAGCTAAATTTGTGTGGAACACAAAAACTAAACTTTTAAATAACAATTCGAACTTAAATTCGAGTGAAATCAAAACAAATAATTTGCAGATCTAAATGCACAAAATCTTAAATTTTCTTCTTCACGTTGATAAACTGAAAGAATTATGATTCATAAATCCAATGAATTGATTTCATTAAAAATATTTCATTAGCCTAATAAAATATTTCACAATTTTATTGTCATAAAATTCAACTGAGTTTCGAGGCTGAAGTTGTTGTGTGGCGAGTTAAAGCTTCTTAAATGCATGTGTCCTAAGTTCGAATCCTGGCAGACTCAAATAAAATTTGAAAATAATTCAAAGAAAAACCTAAATTTATCAAAATGAGAAGTATATATACAAGGTGTCCGCCGGGAGGTATACTACTTTGTTTTGCCGCCATTTTGGTAAACATTAGTCTTGACAGTTCATATTTGGCAGTTGTGAAGTAGACACGTGGCAAATTTATTATGGAAAAATATTCGATAAACCAACGTGTTTTAATCGTTTAAACATTTTAAAAAATTACTGTGAGACCTCTTTTCACAACAAGGTTTTTCAAGAAATGGTGATGTTGATTGGCCTCCACGGTCGCCTGATTTGTCTGCTCCGGACTTCTTTTTGTTTGGATATCTGAAAAGCAAGGTTTATAAAAACAAACCAGAAAATCTTGAGCAACTTAAACAAAATATTCGTGATGAAATTAATGAAATACCGCGTGAAATGTAATGAAAAATGTGCTCAAAAGGGCTAGCATTTTTGAGACTAACAGAGGCGGACATTTATCTGATATTGTATTCCATACATAATTGCCGACATTAAATAAAACATTTATCAATATAAGATCCATTCTCTTTCATTTAATCAAAAATTATTAACAAACAAATTAGTATACCTTCCCGGCGGACACCCTGTATAATAAAAAATAAAAAATTTTTTTTTGTCCCTAACCGGGGGTTGAACCGCGGCATCTTTGATTGAAAGACATTTTTAAAATTCATATATATAATGAACATTTTCATTAAAATAATTTTAATTGATCATTGGTTGAAAAATAATGAATTTTTTCCATTAGATTAAATAAAAAATTCATTGGATATATGAACAAAATTCTTTCAGTGAAATAACAGGAGCCATGTTTAATTAAAATCCATTTATAAGTTGATACCCTATATCAAATATACTAGAAATCAGTTTTAGCTTTTGGTGGCACTCAAAGCATTGCAGACCCCTGTAATTTTAGTTCTAGTAAGAAAATAAAGATTTGGGAGAATTTAAGTTTTGGAATAGCAGTTGCTTGAATTTTTAGTGTTTTTATTTTAGGTTTGGTGCTTTTCGACAATCAAAATTTGACCACGCTGAATAAGGTTCCTTTGGTTGCTGCTGCTGTTGTTGCGTTTAGTTGTTATATTTTTTTCTGTTGAGTTTAGTGAGTTTGATACTTTTATGAATTTGTATTATATTATGTATTATGAGCCTTTTCTACATCATTCTTTGTAGCTTAAACTTAACTTTATGTATGTTCACTTAATTTTTTTTTAATTATTTCTTTTTGTTTCTCTTTTTTGGACATTGTCCTTTTGTTATATTTAAGCAGGCGGTAATTCTTGTTTGTTTGGTTGAGTGTGTATCAGTTTCTCATTATTTAGACTTTATCTGAATACGTACACATACTTACGTATATGTTTTAAATTAAAAACTTTAGCACATATACTCTCTTTTACACCTTCACACACTTTAATATCGTCACCTAAAATCCAAAAATGCCTAACAAAATACATTAGTATTCTTTATATCGCACATAATCAGGCATGTTTATTTTTTATTTTGGATGTTTTGAGAAAGTAGTGTTTTTGTGTTATATTTTTCATTTTAAATGAACTTTTTTTAATTTTTGAAATATTTTAAAAGTCAAACCACTTTCCCTTCAAAGTGGAGTGTGGAACATGCCTGAATAAGCTGTAATTTGTACAATGATTAATTCCGACCACATACATTTGTGCCAAATTAATAAATAATAATACTATCATTTGAATAAAACAAATTACCTGTTGTAGTAAAGGATTCTAGCTTTTAGACTATTTGGAAGCACCTTATGCCAACACAGGGTGGTTTAAAATAGCTTCAAAGTAGCAACACCTTAAATTTTAACTTAAATGATGTGTCCTCAATCAACAACTTTTTTATTTTTATGTTTCATTCAGTTTAAATTTTAATATTTGAATATAAAGGGTGTTTTTTATAGACGTATAGAACTTTAAATTGCAATAAAACAACGATGGATTATTAGATTGACATAAATTTTATTTATCAGAAAGATAATTTTGTGGCATTACATTTTAAATATGATTTCTGGCATATGACCGCCACGGCTGGCTAGGATGTAGTCCAATCGGGACGTCCAATTTTCGATGACTTTTTCCAACATTTGTGGCCGTATATCGCCAATAACACGGCGAATGTTGTCTTCCAAATGGTCAAGCGTTTGTGGCTTATCCGCATAGACCAATGACTTTACATAGCCCCACAGAAAGTAGTCTAGCGGTGTTAAATCACAAGATCTTGGAGGCCAATTCACAGGTCCAAAACGTGAAATTAGGCGGTCACCAAACGTGTCTTTCAATAAATCGATTGTGGCACGATCTGTGTGACATATTGCGCCGTTAAGCAGGTCCAAGGTTGATGTTTTTTACATGAAAAGGCAATATAATGTCACGAATGAAAGTTCTATTATGCTGCTTTCACAAAAAGAAAATACATTATTCTTTTAGAATGTTTTGCTTTCAAATTTTTGTATATTCTATCTTCTTATTCTAAGAAATCGTACTCATAGAGTAAAGGGCCGTGCAAGACCGGGTAAAAACATGTAGTATATAAATAAGCCAGTGGGTTACTCTCTATTGCGATCCGAAAGAAAAACCATTCGCATCTGTATGATTTTTACATTGAGTTGCGATACGTTTTCTTTCGCATCGCTGCCGGGTACATTTGTGACGCTAAACCTTCCAAGGTGTAACCCAAATGTGTACATAGAAATGCAATTAAATCGATCCAGCCGTTTAGAAGGAGTGCAATGTCAAACACACGAACAGTCGAATTTTATATATTAAAACCAGCATTTACCTCACTACTTCGGCATACTGTCGCTACTATAATTTATAATTTCAGTGTGCACAATTTAATCTCAGTTCTGGCTTTTTTAATACTAATAATAACAAAAAGTATCATTAAAGTATATAAAAAGTACCATTTTGTCCCTTGCTTGTTTTCTTTCTTTACTTAGAACTTTAAGCTACGTATAATAGTTCTATGTACCTTATTATTACAAAGTCACAAAGTACCATGAGAATTAATAAAAAAAGTACCATTTTGTTTCCTCAAAATTTTTTTACATTTGTCAAGAGCGCTTGAAGCTAGTCTATAGTTCCAGGTTCGTTAATAATAAAAATCAAAAATTACCATTTTAATTAGCAAAAACTACCTTTATGTTTGTCCCATATAGGGCTTTCTACCTTGTTTCAGGCCCTTTGAACCCAATCTCGTACTTCTAGATTTTTTAATAATATAATATTAAAAAGTTCCATTTAAATTAATTAAAAACTACCATTCTGTCCTCTTAATTATTTTGTTCATAATCGTTTGGGTCCAATCTCATAGTTCTAGGGTAGTTAGTATTAAAAATCCAAAAAGTACCATTAAAAAATAAGAATAACTACCATTTTGTCTTGTTTATGGTTTTTTACTTTGCTTCAGACCGTTTGACAACAATCTCGTTAATAATAAAATATCAAAAAGTACCATTAAAATATGTAAAAAGTACCATTTTTTCTTAATCATTTTTCAATTTGACCTGAATCATTTGAGCTCAGTTCCGTTGTCCGAAAAGTACCATTAAAATCAATAGAAAGTACCATGGAGTCTCTTTTATGATTTCTTATTTCATTCAGTACCGTTTAATTATACTCTCACAATTCTAGGTTGTTTAAATATAGTGTCAATCGTATATCTCCCTTTTGGTGCACTTTTCACATTTGTGCTAGTGTATTTCTGTTCTGGTTGTTCTACGTTCTAGGGGTTCTATTTTTTACAGCAGTGCAAAACATTTTGTCACTGAAGTATTTGTTTTGATATGCGATAGAACAGTGCTTGACAGTATTTGAAATCAGGGATGATACTTGAAAGCTGTTTCAAGTATGCTTGTGCAGCCCTTTAGTACAAATATCAAAAAAGTACCAAATACTCATCCTCTTATTTTTTAGTAGAATATTTTGTAGTTTGAATTTTGGCTCTATCTGTAGTAGTTCCTGAAATGTAAGAAGTCCGATTTTACTAGTTTTTACACTCTTAATATTCGAATTTCCCAATTTCAAGTCCGTAGCTTAAGACTTTTGGGCTGGGCGATGATGATAAGTCAGTGAGTCAGTCAGTCAGTAACGTTACTCTTTTATATGTGTAGATAAAGGTACTTTAATTTTTGAATCAAGTTCTGTGAAATGAACTATAAAATACAAGTCTACTTGATACCATTTTTAAAAAGTTGAAGCTAGTTGATGGGCGTTGGGTATTTGCAAGCGTTATAGGAATATGTGTAATATGACAGAAAAAGCTAGGATATCTATAGATTTTTAGCTGTAATAATAGATCATTTGGCAATGGATACATATGCCAATCAATATGGCAAATTGGTTTTAGTGCTAAATATTTTTTTGAAATACAAAATTTTTTTCTCACTTCCATTGGTGTTTTTGTTTACCAAAACGGAATTGCCTGCGAACAAATTACGGCATTCGATATCGATCGAAATTATCATTTAAGTTATATTGAAATTTCCATCGATATTGAATGTCGTAATTTGCCCCCCGAATTCTGTAGTCGGCTGCCAAGTAAACCAAGAAACCAAAGGGGAAAATATTTTTTTACCTTCTATGCTTTTTGAAATTTTTCTTAAATAAAGAAAATTAAAAAAGTCCAGTATTCTCTCGTGTCACTTAAAAGTGAATTAACTGATATTTTTTCTTCGCACATAACCCGGACTAACAATGAAAAGTATTTAAAATCAGATAACATTTTAAGAAAACTGTCTCTTCCTGTTTTCTTGTTCATATAACTAGTTAAATTTCATTTTGTTTTCTTTTATCAATTGCTTTGTGTAGGGTTTGAAATAACAATGTTCTTAACTAAGGACGTCTAGCTGGAACTAATAATAATTTTAAGGAGTTGTTTTTAAGTTTTAAAAGGTTTGAGTAAGAAAAAATTAAATATGAAGGTTGTGAATGTTTTATTAAGTTTTTACGACCAGTAATGTTAATTTCTTTTGGGATTGGCAGGTTAAGACTTCCAATTTTATTGTGTTGCCATTTTACTAACAGCAAATGGAAATAAATTTTTTTGTGTTTTATTTTTGTACTGCTGTTTTTGTGATCTTTTAAAAATATTCCAGGGAAAAACTTAAGTAAACATACCATAATTATAAATTTCTTACAGACAAAATTAAATCAGCAAGGCAAGTATTTGTTGTGTGTTAAAAATTGTCATGCTCATGCAAAATGTATGAAATTAGCCTCAATAGTGCGGTGTCAATGTTTTGCCATTAAAAAATCCGATGTTGATTTAATAAAGTTGACTGAAAACGAATTAATGCTATTTTTTTTTTAAATTTCTTTTTTACAATTCCCTTTTCTGCTTTTATAAATAGAATTTCTCTATTATTACTATTATTATTATTTGTTTTAATATTGGAAATTAATTTTCAATTTGGTTTTTTATAAAGTATGAAAGGGTAGAGTGGTAGTTCTCATTTCTTGAATTCGTCTGAGAAGAAAATTGTACAAATCTTTATTTAACTCACAATTGATGCAAATAGTTTTTTTTTAATATCAATCAACAAAGTCATGTTGTTTAACGTAATAAAATTCTCCATCAAAATTTTTCGGTGATTTCAAATAAATGAAAGCGATTTTTTTTTTTAAATTTCCAAATCAGAAAGGCACTGAAGCAAGTGAAATAAACTATTCCATCTTGTTCTGCAATCTAAGTTCAATTTTAATTCTTACCTTTGCTCTTGTATTGCTTGCAAAATTTAGTTTTTTGACGGATATTTTCTGAACATTCTCACAATTTTATTATGAATGTGAAATTATTGCTAATTAACTTAAATTAAGGTTGACCTACCATTGATTTTCAAAACCCTTGTACATAATTTGCACTTTGCTTAGGAGCCGTCTCTTTAACTCCTAGAAAGAATCACGCCATACATAACTTTTATAATAATTTTTTTTTGTATGCTCTTGGAAACTTATTTTCTTTTTGATAAATATAGAAAGTTATTCAGTTGGCTTTTAAAAATGAATAAGCTATTATGTTCTTATTGGTTAATAATTTTTAAACAAGCTGTCACAAATATTCATTTAACTATTAAATAATCCACTTAAAAAAATGTAAAATTAATAACAAAAATTCCATAAAATTAACAAAAACCTTAAAATTTTCATGCATAAATTTTATAACATAAAAATTCCAAAAAAACCCAGGATTTGTTTATAAAGGGTGTTTTTTATATACGTATAGAACTTTAAGTTGGCATTACTGTTCAAGATGGCGACCGATTTAACAGCTGTCAAGTGATTTATTCTCAGTTTGGTTTGGCAATTCATCATGAATAGACTCACGCCTGAACAACGCTTGCAAATAGTGCAATTTTATTTCGAAAATAATGGTTCTGTGCGGAATACGTATTTTACGAATTTTGTTTAGCGATGAGGCATACTTTTGGTTGAATGGCTACGTCAACAAACAAAACTGTCGCATTTGGAGTGAAGCTAGTCCTCAAGTGTATGTCGAAACACCATTACATCCAGAAAAACTGACTGTTTGGTGCGCTTTATGGGCTGGTGGAATCAATGGTCCGTACTTCTTGAAAAACGATGATGGCCAGAACGTTACAGTCAATGGTGATCGGTATAGAGCCATGATGACTAACTTTTTCATTCCTGAATTGAACAACCATGATGTCCAGGAACTGTGGTTCCAACAAGACGGCGCAACATGTCACACAGATCGTGCCACAATCGATTTATTGAAAGACACGTTTGGTGACCGCCTAATTTCACGTTTTGGACCTGTGAATTGGCCTCCAAGATCTTGTGATTTAACACCGCTAGACTACTTTCTGTGGGGCTATGTAAAGTCATTGGTCTATGCGGATAAGCCACAAACGCTTGACCATTTGGAAGACAACATTCGCCGTGTTATTGGCGATATACGGCCACAATTGTTGTAAAAAGTCAACGAAAATTGGACGTCCAGATTGGACTACATCCGAGCCAGCCGTGGCGGTCATATGTCAGAAATCATATTTAAAATGTAATGCCACAAGATTATCTTTCAGATAAATAAAATTCATGTCAATCGAATAATCCATCGTTGTTTTATTGCAATTTAAAGTTCTATACGTCTATAAAATACACCCTTTATATATACTGCGATACGGAATTTCCTGTTGCCATTTCTACTGGCTAACAATCTGTGTGCCACCAATTCATCTATTACTATTTTCTTTTTTATAGAAAATTCTCCAACTTCGAGAATTTTTTAAAAATGCAAAAATTTTCTCTAAGAAGAACTTTCTCAAGAATATTCATAATCAAGTCACAGAGACAGGCTTACTTTTGTTTATAGGAATTTAGGTTTTAAAGTTGTTTTGGGTTTAGTGTGATTTGAAATTAACTGCCAGGCTGACTATATTAAAGCCTGTTGTTCTAAAGGCCGGGGTACGAAGAATCCGTCGTGCGTTATACTTCGACGGAGAAGATTGCCAAAATGAGTAAATACTTTGTTGTTGACGGGCATTCAACAAAATTTAATAAAAGTAAACATTTTTAATGGAATTCCATTTTATTCTTGAACTTATTTTATTTTTCTTAACTTGCAATACAAAATGTTAAATAAATAAAAAAACAATTTTTTTTTTGAGTTTTCTTTTTGTTGTGCTGTTTTTGCGATCTTTTAACAATATTCCAGGGAAAATTGTCTAAAAGACTTAAGTAAACAAACCATAATAATAAATTTCTTACGGACAAACCTAAATAAAAAATCAACTGAGAAATGTCAAAGTGTTTAACCTCCGTTAAAAATTATCCAATATTGCGTTGAAGGAAACTTAAACATAGTTGTCACTCAAGTATAAAGTACGACGGAATCTAGATGCCCCCGCCCGCCTTAAGTGACTGATTCCAATGAAAAAGAAATTAAATAATAACAAAAGAATTTCAGTAACTGTATCTCACTAAGAAATATATTTTATCTTTATACGAATACAAAATGTCAAAATCAGTCACTTGTTTCTTTGTTGCCTTTAGGATATTTTTTTTCTAATAAAACAGCACAAAAAACCACTCTCACTCGCAATTAAAAAATATTTTTTGTCTTTTAAAATTGATTTTTTTTCTTTTCGCTTCTTTTAAGCTGAAAATATTTAAAATAATTAATTTTCAAGAAATTTGGTCGTGTAATTTGTAAAATATTAATTAATTTTTTCAAGTGTATGTTTTATGCACTTATTTGTTAATTTAATGATATTCAAGTTTGAAGAAAAAATTTTTTATCTGTAAATTTTAAACATTCTGTTAAAAAAAATATTTTTCTTTCGTAAATTATTTCTTACTTTCATTGCACACAATGTTAATATTCTTTAATATTAACAAAATCTTTTATGCTACTTAATTCTATTATAATTATGTTGGTTACTTAGTAAAATAATTAATGAAGAATATGCATATAGACCTGTTTTAATCTTCAGGGAATTACTTCCAAGTTTAATTCTTAATATTTAATTCTTTAATATTTTTTAGTATTAATTAGTAAATATTGCTTTTAACAGTTCTGCTGTTCGCTAAATAAAAATTAATCACATTCGCATTTTTGCTATATAAATTGTTAGTTAGAGTTTTGAAAGTGTTTTGTGAAATATATTTAATGACAATAACGTAAAACCTTTTATATATATTTTTTTAAATAAATTAAAATAAATGGTTTTTTTAAACTTACACAACTTGGTAGTTATTAGCTGCTCCCTTAAAAAAGAACCTCCATTCCAAGAAGTTTAATGGCTTCAAAAATCAAATTGTTACTTTTTGTTGCTTTTGTTCTTTGTCCTCTGCTTTTAATATATATGTAGGTTGGTCATTTATTATGATTTATATCTTAATCTTTGTACAAGCAAAGTGATTGAAATTCATTAGCTTTTTAGGTTGAGCAAAAATGTGACATTTTTGTTGTTCTTTTTTACAGTTTCTTTTTTGATTGACTTAAATAAATGAGTATAAACATATTAAATTTCCCAATGAAATTTTGTTGGTTGTTTGTAACACTCGTTTTGGTAAATAATTAAAATGACAAAACTAAGTTACTCTTAGTGATTTATTCTTATTCTTGCAGGTTTTGTTTTTGATATTTAATATCTATTAGAAATGTTTTTTTTAGCCTTATTACACTGTTGAATTATGTATGTATTTAAGAGTTCCGGATAACATTTTTTGTATTTTTTTGAAAACATTTATTATAATTGTAAAAATTGGGAATTGGCATAAAAAAAAACTTTAAATCTCTTAAGGGTTAAACATATTTTACATTTTGCTAAATTTTTGGTTTTAAAATAAAATTAAAAATTTTATTATCGTTAGAAATTTGAGTAGAATTTCTGCAACTTTGAAACTTATTAATATTTCTTTGAAAATCTAATTTTGATGGACCATTTTCTTCACTGTTAATTTTAAAAAGATATATAGCATAAAATTGCTTTCTTTCAAATTGAGCACGTAATTCGAAAATTTGGCAAAAAAACATATATTTACTAGGTACGAGTTTAACCATATTGTAGACACTTTTAAATAATTTTTAATCTGTACCAATTAAATATTGATGTGCGAATTTAATATTGTTCACATATTTGGTTACAATTTTAAACCCTTTCGTGTACAGTCCGGACTATCCAGTAATCAATGTTTCGGACAGCTTAGATATTTTACCTTTGTAGTCCATATAAGCGTTTTTTTTTAGTATTTCGTTATTTTGCCGTTAGGCGTAAAATTTCTTTAATGAAGATATAGTTCAATCGGTTACTGTAAACCAAAATTTTGAAGACCTTGACAGTTATTTGGAGGAAACTGAGAATGTTGAAAAGCAAGTGAGCAGTTTTTAAAAGTTATTTTATGGGATGAATAAAGTGACAGAAAAAGAAATTTTAATTGTAAAAAGAATTTAAAATTAGAGCAAATAAATTGCATAACGATATGTGTATTCCATCAAAAGTAAGTTCTAATTTTAATGTAAAAATTTTATGTAAATTTGTTAAATGAAAATTCTTGGTAGTATATATTTTTCTTTTTGAATTTTTTTTAATTGAATTTTTAGGCAATTAGAAATATTGGGCCATAATCATAGTCACATTAAAGTCGGTCGGTATCTTTTCAAAAACGACTTTAAATTCATCTAATTCTTATAAACAAAAGTCAGTTCTTAATAAAAGCCGACTTTTTTTGTGACCATGAGAATTATGGCCCATTATTTATAATTATGTATTGAGGGTGAAACTTTATCTGTTCGGATTAACGATGTTCTACTGTACTTCATTTTAAAATATATAACATATTAATACTTAAATTGTCCATCCCTGATATATAATTTAACTTTTTTGCTCAAAACATATTTTAAAAATTTAGTTCTCCATCCCTGATATATCAATTCTTACAACACTTCTGTTCAAGTGTGCCCCATATTTTAAATCTGTTAAAATTATCGTTTTTTAAAGAAGTATCGCTTTAAACTATCAGTTCTCCATCCCTGATATATAAATCAACTTCTTTGCTCAAGTCATCTACAACTTATTTTAAATCTCTTCATACATTTCATTGTTAAAAATGATATATAGTCACAAAAAATTAGGCTTAAGAATTTTATGAATTGAAAATCGTTTTTAAAAAAATACCGACTTTAATGTGACTATGATTATCAGCCATTGACTCTAATGACAATTTTTCCTCAAGTCTGCAACATGTTTCAAATTTGTCATATATTTCTTTTTAAAAAAGTGGCATTTTAAAATTAAAAGCTTTCCATTCCTGATATATGGCTTCTAAGATTTTTTTTTTGCTCAAGTATGCAATTTACTTTAAATCTTTTGGTTCTTTTTAATTAAAAAAAAATATTTTAAAGTGTATATATTCCTTTCCTGTTAACTAGACTAATGATACCTTGTTGGTTTAATCTGTAACATATTTTAAATAGTGCCTTACTTTTAAGTCATAAAAAGTAACATTTTGAAACTTAAATATTTCTAATCCTGACGCATGGATATTCTAACGATACTTTGTTGGTCAAGTCTGCCACGTATGTATTTTACATATTTTCGTATTTTCTACCTTGAAAAAAGTACCATTTTAAAATAAAAATTTCCATTTCTGATAAAAAAATGCTTGATACTTTTATGATCAAGTAAGTCTACATGCTACAGTTAAAAACGTTAGCGTTTTAAATGATTTCAGTATCAAATATTTTTAAAACTTGAATAATAAAAAATAATGTCTCAAACAAGAAAAATATTATTGAGCTCATAAATTAATTTAAGTTAAATTATAATTGATTTAATAACAAATAAAAATGTGTATGCGCTTGGTTTTTTGGGGTGACATCTTTAATCTTAAGCTTTTTTGCGTTATATAAAAAAATGTATTTAATTATATATTGTTTTTAATTTAATTAATATTGTTATTGTTGCTGTTGCTGTTTTTACGTGTTATTGAAATTTTAATTTTAATTATAGAATTTAAATGTACCTACATCAAAAGAAACAGCATTGTTGCGTTCATCCATAAAGAAATTATGCACGTATAAGAGAAATTAAAAATTTATTTAATAATTTATTTCCAATGTAAATGAAACTTTATATTTATTATTTAGGTGTTATAGTATAGTTGCTATAAAGCCACCCACAAATTGTTACAAGTTTCTTAATTCACAGTAAGGTCCCACTAACATTAAAATATCTTTGATGATGATACTACATATTAAGAAAATAAAAAACCATTTCAAAAAATTGTATCTCTTGTATTCAAAGTTTGATAAGAATTCTCTTTTTCACTGCGATTAAAAAAAGAAAAAACTGTGTGTGACCTTGATATTAAGGCAAGGTTACTTGTGGTCAATATATAGCATAGAGCCATTAAAGTTATAAAACCAAAAATCACTGTTAAATTTAAAACAAAACAAATCTAATCAAGTCATCACAGTTTTATGACTAATAAATAATAGAAATAAAAGTACAAGAACAAGAACGTTACTAAACTGAATATCATAACGTTCGTTAATGCGGGCGAATAGAATTATTAAAACGCTCTAAGCCATTTAACATGCCATTCATCAATTTTATTTAATATTTTTCAGTTTTTTTATTTCTCTTTTTATACCCATCAACAAAGAAACCACCCAGCTTGTGGGAGTTCGGTAAAACAATATTTATACGCAATTTCTCGCTTTTTATGGCTTTGTTACAGAAAATAAATGAAATAAATAAGCAAAACAAAAAAATTATACCTTCAGGTTGTACGTAAATTAGATTTTATCAATGCACCGTTAAGAGATTTACGTCATTGTAGATTTTAATATTTTATTGAAAATATTTTAAAAGACAAAAGTGATAACAGAAAAATTTTCCTTTTTTTAATTTGCTGCTTTGATTGGCTTTATTCTATTTAGTAAACCAAAATATCTAAAACACTAATTAATTTTTAATAAAAAAAGTTAAATTCGCCTGTGCCAACTTTTCTATACCCTCACTATAGTAGCCAATTATTCATAATTTCCACTTTCCGAATTCTTCTTAAATATATTAAAAAATAAATGACGAATATTTATTAAAATTATTTTCTTTCAATGTCTATTTTTCTGTTAATTCTAAAATAAATAATTAATTTCAGTTCAATTCTGGAAACCTTATTTTTAAAAACAATAATATGTCTATAGGCACTCAATTTTTAAATTAATAAAAAAAATCTAAGAATGATAAGGAATGTAAAATAAGTTGAATTTAATTTAAAATGTTTGTAAAGATATTTTTAAACCAAACATACATATTTCTTAAATACAGTTAAACCTCGATTATGCGGCTCTCGTGGGACCGGCACCATCACGGACAATCGAAATACAGCGGTTATATTAAAATATACAGAAATTTATTTCTTCTGACGAAATATTTGCTTATTTAAAATATTCTTTTATATTACTTTGCTTCTTTGCTTTTAATTTTTCTCTCAATAATTGGTTTTGAATACGATGCATCTGGTTCTGATATAAGAATTTTCTACCAACTTTAACAGAACATTACAGGCCTCTATTGCTTGTGCCAACGTTGGAGTTTCTATTTCAGTCTTTCAGTGCAAAATCTACTTTCGGATTTTCGGAATTTTTGAGTGTACTCGTATATCTATTTTTTAAACCGTCGGTTGAACCACTTTTAGAACCATATAGCAAAATTTGTTCTTTGTTTTTCAATCGCGTACAGTTAGCTTACCAACTCCATATTTTTCAGACAGCAACTTAACAGGTACTCGTATGTTTTTGTCGTAGTCATGAATCAAAGTAATTTTGTCTTTAATTGAAAGAACTTTTCTTGCTCTTTTTGGTAATTTAGTATTTGAAGGAGCCATCTTTCCAAAACAGGTGTTAGCAGATCAAATTTCACTTACTAAATGAATAAAAACGCAAATATGTTCGTATGGGTGGGTACATGAACTTAAAAAGGGGAACCACCGGATAATAGAGGGAAAAAAATAAAAAAACCGCTTCCCGGTTAATAGATGTAACCGATTAATAGAGATTCTATTAATCGAAGTTTAACTGTATTTAATTTCAAATAAAAAAATTAAAATACCTCTCTCGTATCTCTTTTGCTGTTAGATTTGTGTTTTTGTAGGCCCCGATTATGGTTCACTACACAAAAATGCTGTGTTGTCTCGCTTCACAACATCTAGTTGTTGTGTACGTCACACAGTTGTATATTAATGTTAGTAGATTTTTTCTTAAAAATACAAACGTGCATGCAAAAAACTGAAGTTGAAAGAAAACAACATTTAAAAAAAGAAAAACGAATTGCACTAAAAAGAAATCTATATTATTAGAGTTAAATAAAATAAAAAACATGGAGATTAACGTGTTTCTATTTTTTTCGACAATAAGTTACGCAGAAAACACGAGTTCGCAAAAAAAAATTCAGAACAGTTCCAACCTATCAGAACTGCCAAATACATAATGTTAGCAAACATTTTCTGGAATTAAATTTTTTAAATTGTTCCACATGAACAAGGATGATTTTGTTGGTGAAACAGACTAATTTTTTTGAAACCATCAACCCGGTGTTTCCTTTTTTTGCTGCATCATATCGATGCAGTTTCTCATCAACTGTTTGTTGAATTTTAAATAAAATAATAAAAATCTTGAAAAGAAATCCACTGAAAATACATTTTTTACAATTTACTTAAAAATTATTCTGCATTTTTATTTTTAAACCGACAAAAAACTAATCACAACAATGAGAAAACACCTAATAACCAGTTGTTTATTTTGTCTAGTTTTTACAACACATAAGACAACATGTTGTGAACGATAATCGCCGAAAATTAACATACACAACTGAAAAGACAACACCAAAATAGTTAAGTGTTGTGAACCATAATTAGGGCCGTAGTTGTTTTACACACTAGGCATTTAAAAGGCACACATAGATACACCCTTTTATATAACATGCTTGTGTGCACATGTACTGCTTAGAAATTTACATAAAAAACAAAACAACAATTAATGAAATTCTAAAATTTCGGTTGTATTCTTGATTTTTATTGACCATTTTTGACCCGATTGTTTTTGTGCAGACATTACGACTGTTTTTTCTGAGAAAGCTGCGGATTACGTTTTTGTCCGTATTGCATTTTAGATAAAATACGCAAAAAAACCCACCCACATTGCTAAATCGACTCCTCTGTTTAAGGGTCTAGAATATATAAACGTTATAGGTTGGGGTGGCACATATACGGTGTAGAAATTACACACTTTTCACTTTTTATAAAGGGTATAAAAATTCTACAAACTTTTTCAACTTATACGGTCCATACACACTCAAGTTTAATGCAATTTTAGCGTAAAATTGCGCCAGCTTAGGACGTATTTGATATTATTTAAATTTTTCACATTGTGCAGGCTTTCGTATTTAACAACTTGCATTGAAATTGAGTGTATATGGGCCGCATTACTGGTGGTTTAGCTTCTTTAAAGACTTTTTTGGTTATTGAAACTGTCATCAAACGTAATAAAAATTTCCTAGTGTTATTTGTGACATTTCATTCGAAATTCTTTCTTTATGAGCTCATAAATTTTTCATCGTGTGTTGATATAATTTGTTTTGTTCTGTTCTGCTGAACTGCTTAATATTTTTTTCTTTTTTTTCAATTTCTTTGTCACAGTTTACTTTGTTTATGTTATTCGTCTGAAATAGTAATTGATGTTTAATGACGTTATTTTAATTTGTACATAAATATATCTTTATTATCATAATCTACCTGACTACTTTATTTGTTTGCGTATATTTTATTTTATTCACTCCCACCACACATTTTATTCATTAAAAATTGTCGGTTTTCATGCTTTGCTTTTTATGTAAGTATTTATGTATGTGTAAACTCAGAGACTAGAATGAATGAGGTTTTTTTTGCGGAAGAATTATCTCTTATTTTAGTGGTAGTGAAAAAAATTTTTTAATTAGAAAGTTTAGTTAGTACTTTGGCATTTTGCCAAAAATACGTTATTACTAGGGTGATCAATTCGAAGGATTTTCAAACGAATATTTTTTTACTGGCTTGGAAAGTTAGTTTTTTTAAACACGTCAAACGGTGTTTTTGTTAAAGAAATTGTCAAATAATTAAACATCCTAACAATTACATGCCTGAACAAGTTAAGGAATAAGAGCACTGTGGATTTTAAAACTCATTTTTAAAGGATTTTCTTGTACAAAATGCAATAGAGGTTTTTTTAATTTTTCATAATAAATTGCAAATTATATATGTACTCATATTATTTTTTTAAAAAAATACATATTTAATTTGAGAAAAATAAGAACCAAAAATTCCTAAGCAAGTATTTTGGAGAAATTTTGTTTTTTTAATTGGTAAATTATAATAGAAAATATGAACTGGTTATTTTTGAGGAAATATTAAATGGATTATACTATCTAGCTTTTTATTTTGTAAGCTTCTAGAGTTTAAGAAACTTTTTCGCTAAAAATATTAGCTGTGAGCCGCTCTGAGTTTCATACTCAAGACCCGATAGTGTTTGAATACAGTCGACTCTTGATAATTTTAAACTCTAAGTTTGAATCTCCCGATATGTTGAACTGTTTTTCAGATTCAGTTTGTGTGCGACACACGACTGAGTTACCTCAAGGCTGGGTTGTATTTGAAATATGTATATCGTTATACTAGTTGACCCGGCAAACGTTGTCTTGCCTTAAAATTTTTATATATTCGATCTTCTTACACTAAGAAATCGTACTCATAGAGTAAAGAACCGTGTGAGAAGCCAGATACCGCCTATAGCGCTACCTGCCGGGCGGATTTGTGACGTTAAATCTTCCAAGATTATACACATAAACCTTCCTCTTGAATCACTTTATCTTCTAAAAAAAACTGCATCAAAATCCGTTGTGTAGTTTTAAAGATCTAAGCATACATAGGGACAGACGCCACTTTGCTTTATACTATGTAGTGATTTCAATTGCTTCTATCGAATTATACATACAAACAGCGCATTTGTTTGTCACCACAAATCTGGGTTCTCTGTGCAGCATTATTTGTAAATAATATTTTCCATAGATTACTTGCTAAATAAAGGTTGTGATATACAGGGTGGGCCAAAAGAAACCAAGGGGTGTAAAAGTTTAATAACTTTTTTGTTTATTATCTTTTTTTATTTTTTCTTTCAGATTATATAATATACAAAATGGAAATTTTTTTACACTAAGTATGAAAAATGATGTCTCTTAAATGATCACCGTTTTCAGCTTCGCACTGATGGGCTATTTTTAGAGCATTTTCCATAACATCTTTTAAAACTTGTGGCTGTAGCGTTCGAATTTCTGCAACAATGTTTGCCTTGAGTTCAAGGATTGTCTCTGGCTTGTTCACATACACTCGCTCCTTCAAAAAACCCCAAAGAAAATAGTCGGGTGCTGTCAAATCTGGCGATCGCGCTGGCCAAATAATTTCCGAATTTCGAGAAATTATTCGCTCTCCAAAAATTTGACTTAAAAGTGCCATTGTGTCTCGGGCAGTATGGACAGTGGCTCCGTCCTGCTGAAACCACATACCAGGTCTGTTTTCAAGAGCAGGACGTAAAAAATTTTCTATCATAAAACGATACCGCTCTCCATTTACGGTTACAGCACTTCCATCTTCATTCTCGAAGAAGTAGGGCCCAATGACATTTTCAGATGTGATCCCACACCATACTGTACACCTGATGGGATGCAATTGGCGTTGATGAATGGCTCTTGGATTTTGAGAACCCCAGAACCTACAGTTCTGCTTGTTAACAAAGCCATTCAAATGAAAATGAGCTTCATCACTCATAATCAAATTTTCAATAAAGTTGATTTCATTTCTGGCCAACTCTTGAAATTTAACTGCAAAATTTAGACGTTGCCGATGATCTGCGGGTTTTAATTCTTGGACCAATTGCACCTTATATGGGTATAACTGTAAATCTTTTTTTAAAATGCGCCGTAGTGACGTACGAGACATTTCTAGCTGTGCAGAACGCCTTCTGCCAGATGTTTCTGGTGCTTCGTTAACACTTTGCTGTACTCGTTCAATATTTTCCGCAGTGGGACTTAAACGTGGTCTACCGGTTCGAGGCAAATCTCTTACGCTGCAATGTTGGTGATGACGATTAACTAAGCAACGAATCATCGCTTCAGAGGGTGAAATTCTGACGTTAAAATGTCGACGATATGCTCTTTGCGTTAAAATAATTGATCTCTGGTTTAAATAATAAAATTCTATTGTTCTGGTTCTCTGTTCAGTTGTGAACCTCTCCATTATAAATTCTCCAAGTGTTGTCTATATAATCTGAAAGAAAAAATAAATAACGTACATACTTGCCAAAAAATCTGTTAGGGAATTTATTATTATGTAAATTGCTGGGGACTTTCTCTTAATTGCCAAATTATAACCACAATACTGTTGCTTAGACGCAAAAATGTTATTGATTAATAGCGGCGTCACCTGACACACAGGACGTGAAACAATTGGAAACTAAAAAATTCATTCTTAACCCTTCTATTACATTTAAAATAACAGCGTTTTTAATGCGAAAGTGACAGTTCTGATGATGAAGAGTATTAAAGAAAAAAGAAAACCTTGAGCTGCAAAGGAAAGTCTTGAGGAATAGGTCAGACATTTTTAAGGGTGAATGATTGTAGAAAGCTGCTTATTAAAAGAAAAGTAAAACAAAATATGTTAATTGATAAGTTTTAAAAAAAATAATAGAAATGGAATACTTACGAGAAATTTATTGACGTATGTAATGCGCCACAAACAATGTCACGGCTTATGGACAGGGTGATACCAGCGAGTTTAAGAACGGAGGTATTTGTTTATCTGGATGATTTGTTGATAGTGTCAAATACATTTGACCGGCACATAGACGTCTTAGCTGAAGTTTCAAAACAGATTCGCTCTGCTGGACTCACCATAAATGTTGAAAAGTCCAAATTTTGTGTAAAGGAGGTTAGATACTTTGGTTATTTAGTAGGAAATGGAGTTATAAGAACGGACTCAGGTAAGATATCGGCTATAACAGACTTTCCGACGCCCAGATCTATAAAGCAAGTCAGAAGATTTTTAGGCATGGCTGGGTGGTACCGAAAATTTATCAGGAACTTCGCGGCAACTACTGCACTTTTGACCGACCTTTTGAAAACCAACCGAAAATTTGTCTGGAGTGACGCTGCTCAGAAGGCCTTTGATGAATTAAAACACATCTTGACAACTGCTCCTGTATTGCATAGCCCTGACTTCTCGCAGCCATTTTTCATTCACTGCGATGCCAGCAATACTGGAATAGGAAGCGTTTTAGTGCAAAAAACCATTGATGGGGAAGAGATGCCTATTGCCTTTATGTCAAAAAAATTGAACAAAGCACAACGCAACTATTCAGTGACAGAACAGGAATATTTGGCGGCAATATTAAGTATAAAAAATTCAGAGCGTATGTAGAGGGACATGAGTTCACGGTGATCACTGATCATGCCTCCTTAAAATGGCTTATGTCTCAAACCGATTTGAATTCTAGGTTGGCAAGATGGGCATCGAAACTACAAGGGTTTCGTTTTAAGATTGAGCATAGAAAGGGCAGCCAGAACATAGTCCCTGATGCACTTTTACGCACCAATACTGAAGACTTGTCTGAGATTGAGAGTTTCGTATTAGCTGATAGTGACAATTCTGGATTATTCCTCGATTTGGATTCGGAAACATTCCATAGTCCAGAATACTTACAACTATTGTAAAAGGTTAAAGAAACTATTGACCAAACTCCAGATCTCAAAATAATTGATGGATATTTGTACAGGCGAATGGAACACTCTTCTGGAGAACAATTGCACGACGACCTAGCCTGGAAGCTATGGATACCTAGAGACATGGTCAGGGAAGTTTTAGAGAAAGCACACGATAGTCATTTGTCTTCTCATGGGGGTATCACGAAAACTTTAGAACGCATTCGGAGATTTTATTTTTGGCCAAATTTGATTAGTGACGTAAGGGAATATGTTAATTCTTGCAAGACTTGCAAAGGTACTAAACATCCAAACTTTGTAACTCGTCCACCTATGGGCAAAAGTACGGCTAGCGTTAGATTTTTTCAAAAGCTGTACATAGATTTTCTCGGACCATATCCGCGATCAAAATCCGGCAATGTAGGCATATTTATCGTTCTTGATGATTTTTCTAAATTTTGTTTTCTCAAGGCTATTAGGAAAGCCACAGCGAAAGTTGTTACTAAATATCTAGTAGAAGAGCTCTTTCACACTTTTGGTGTGCCGGAATCGATTGTTTCGGATAATGGAGCACAATTTAAGTCCAAACATTTCAATGCCGTATTGCTAAATTATGGTACTAACCATATTTATACTGCGGTGTATTCGCCTCAAGCAAATGCGTCTGAGCGTGTCAATCGCTCAGTGTTGTCGGCAATCAGAGCATATATCAAACCCGACCAGAGTAACTGGGATGAATACCTCAGTAGCATTTGTTGTTCTTTAAGGTCTTCTGTACACACGTCTCTAGGCACTTCACCTTATTACATTGCATTCGGACAACATATGATTACCAACGGCAAAACCTATGCTTTATTGCGGAAGTTAGAGATGCTTGACGATAGAACGATAAGATTTAATCGGGAAGATTCTTTCGATCTTATCCGAAATCGAGCGCAGAAAAATAAGTCGAAACAATAGTCTAGGAATGAGAGAGCATATAATCTACGATCACGTATAATTAGCTATACGGTAGGCCACGAAGTTTTTAGACGTGATTTTAAACAGAGCAGTTTTGACAAGGGTTTTAATTCGACACTAGCGCCTCCTTTTGTCAAGGCACGTATAAGAAAAAAAATTGGAAATTGTTATTATGATATAGAGGATTTACAAGGACGTTACATCGGAGTTTATCATGCAAAGGATCTAAAGCAGTAAGCTTTTGTTTGTATGATTTGTTAATACAAGCGGTATCATCAATGAGACTTTTGAGTCTCAAAGACGATTTTAGCAAGGGGGTTTTGTAGTAACAGTAGTTAGCAATTATAATACTTAAAATAATAAAATTTAAAAACAAGTGTAAAAATTTGAATCAAATTTTTTTGAACAGTCATCCTTTAGACTTACGTATTTCGCTAATAGACAGACTTACGATAAGGCAGTGCATGTCAAAACAAAGCGTTGTATAGGTTGGTACAACACAAGAAAACTTTGGTAAAAATAATAACACTGACATAGCGCATTTTTTCCAAGTAATTTTGTTTCCAATAACCGCCCATTTTTAATTTTAATGTATTGATTGTGGTACTTAGATTATTTAGTTAAAAGTTTCTTAAGATTGCTAAAGAAAAAAAAAACGTTAACATATAAAAACTAAAGGAAGAACATTAAGCTGTGTGCATGAATTTTTATTTTTGAGAAAAAAAGTAAGTGAGAAAAGAAAAAAAATTAATTTCAATTTCAGTCAAGCTTGTTAATTATAGCATACGTGGCATAAGAAAGGGAGTTTTTGGCATTAAGTGCCAGGCACTACGAACTAAGCTGCAACAGAAAGTATCACGGGAGGTGTTCTAGTAAATTTTTGTGGTCAGCACCCTACCACGTTTTTCTAGGGAAGGGGTAACCCTCAACAGATGATGTTACTGATTCCTTGGGTTTTTAATATCACACACTACAAGGGAAAATTATATAAACGTGTACAAGAGTATGCACCTACATGTAGATTTTTTTGTAAACCCACTAGTTGCGAAACAAAGAGTAAAAAGTGAAGAAAGAAAAAGTTTTTTTTTGTATTGTTAAGTATCAAATATTAATTGCCATGAAAAATAGCTAAACAAAAAATTTTTTTTATCATATTAAATCGTTTCTTTAGATCCTACCCAGCAAACCATTCAACATAAATGCAAATGCAATTAATTATAAACTTTGTCTAATTTCAACAATAACTACCTGCGACTTTGAATTTATATAGTGACAGTGAACGGTCCTTCATTGCTGACAATAACTTGTTGTTAAAGGCAACTAGAACAATTTGCGTGGCAATGAATGATCGTCCACTGATCATATAAACAAAAAAAAAATAAGAAAGGGTATAAGAAAAAAAAATGATCTATCAGTGATATTTTTAAAGTTAGTTAGTGTTCATAAGCATAAATCAAAAGAAGAAAAACAAAATTTTTTTTTGGGTGACAGAAAAACTGTTAATCACGTACAATACAATATTAGATCTTTTCTTTGTTGACCAGTAGGTAGCTTTTTAAGAGTGTCGTCAGCTCATAAACAGAGGGTCACGAGTTCGATACCTATCTCAGGTGGCGTTTATTACTAATGAATTTTTTTTTTTTTTTACCAAAATAATTAGAAAGAGAAAATAATTTAACATTAAAAAAAAAAGAAAAGAATATATATATATATATATATATATATATATATATATATATATATATATATATATATATATATATATATGTATATTTGTCTTATATTTCCTTTTATTTCCGGTTAAGTGAAATAAAATACTATTGGAGTACATGTTAACACAGTCTGTAAAGTTAACAATAAGACATTTAAAAATGTGTAAATAAATATTATGAATTTGTATATTTATTAGAAATGATACACTAGAAGCGTACTTAATTATTTCCGACTAGATAAGTAAACAGTTAAGTACATAAGGGATCGTGTTGCAGAATGCCGAATTTAATCAAGGTTGGGTGGGTAGTCAGTACGTTGAAACATTTAACTACGTACATATTTAACGAATCCAAATCCATTTCCCTTTTGATTCCGCTCTTTCTATATAATTTTTTTCTTTATATTTAGATTTATTTTAATCTTCCCATAACAAAGCATGCAGAAATAAAATAATTGTATTTGTAGCCATGATTTTATTTACTGACACGACTTAGCCCCGAACCTCCCCATTAGCCGACGAGCCGGATGCCGGAAATATATGCATGCTAGTGCTATAGTCTATCCGTGTTAGTAGAATTTTCTTTCCCTTCGTTAATTGCTACACGTATTAATATCAATTGTTATAATTGTCAGTCAATTTATCTGATGCTTATAGACATTAAAGTAAGTCCCAGTTTACACGCACAATTATTGTTGCTGCAGTTTTATCATTCTTTTACACATTTAAGTGTCTTAACCGGTTTTCTCTTGTTGTGAAAGCGAAGAATATGACACACAAGCGAATTACGAATCTCTCATATAAGCTAGATTAAGTTGCACAGGGCTGTCCTTTGTGACAGATGTATAAGAAGAATGAGGATAGCAATAGAAAGACTCAACGAAGCAGGAGACAGAAAGGTAAAGAAGAGTAAGAAAATAGTTAGACATGAGAAAGAAGACAAGTCCATCACCTAAATCAATTGATACTTATAACGAAACTCCTACAGTCGGTAGCTCAGTGAGTCATTGCAGGTAGCTCTCCCTTAAGTAATACTCACGCTGATGTTCTAGTGCCCGGTAAAGGTAGAAAAGGTATTCCACGGCTTCTTCCTATTCTTTGTTCTCTCTACTTCTGCGGTAGCTGGAAAAACTGTAGTTGTCCGTTATAGCTGCCATCCTTAACTGGTCTCTCTTGATCCCCAATAAATCCCTATTTATTGCTATTTTATCTGGTCTAGGCCAAATCATCCTGCTTATATTGCACATCCCTGGACTGTGCTAAACGTTAAAAAATACTTTAGATCAGTTGTTTGCAGACCAAGAATTACAGCAATAAAAATTGTGTTGTGTAAACTGGGACTTACTTTAAGGTCTATAAGCATCAGATAAAATCTTTGATCCAAATTTTAAAATCATTTTATACAAAAAAAAAAAAAAAAACTAAAACTAATCGATTTTATTCAATGCGGCAATTGGAGCCCAGATTTATAACAAAATGAAACTAAAATCCTTACCATGACTATCTGCAGCTATAGAAAGAGTATTATCTTCAGCATATTTTAGTCACTCCTCAACAAGAAGCAGCTACTCTAAGAAATTATTCAGCCTTATTATGAGTGTCGTTATCGTAGTCGAATTCACGACAAGCCCATATAAAACATATGGCCGGCGTTACCACATATCACTGTTTTCGTCCCGACAACGGCACACATAATCCGGCCTATTATTTTTTTTTTTAGTTTGAATAAACTCATATGACATGGAAGTATTTTGGAATTCAATTACAACAAAACTTATAATAGAACGAACCAGATTTAAAGTTGTTCACATGATTAGCAATTTTAAAGAATAAACTTTCAATGAAAAATATAGGTTGGAAAAAGTAGAGTATTAACAAAGAATAGTCAGTTTATTTTGTTATCGACTTTAAACAGACTAACTGATACGAGTAACAAACACAATTTATTTAAAAGATTTTAGTACTTCTATGAAGTACATTTCTGTAAGATGTATTGAAAACAACACTCCCCCTAAACTTCAAAATAGAAAAAGGCAATGAACGAACGCAACATTAAAAAAGAATACTCTCTTATTGCCAAACTTTGTGTCAATTTATTACATGTAAAAAGTGTAAGAAAGAAATAGTTGCCATAAACAACAATCAACGTTGTCCTTCAATATTTTTTTTTTCTTGATTATGATGTCTTGACTGGCAACATTGTAAAAAGCCAACCAAGGAAATTGATGTGTTGCGAACTACCAGAAACAAAGTGAATATAATGTACTGTAACAGAACAAGGAAATCTTGTTTGATTTTTATTTGTAACACTCTAATAATCCTTCGTGGAATATTTCCTACTGATGTTAACTAATGGAGCGCTGTTCCAAAAAGTAATTAAGCAAGTAAGTCAATGTACAGAACAATTTGACACGTGCCATGGGTTGACTGCGCTAGCATGACTTTTTTTTTTAATTATTGTTGCAAAATAAAGAATAACTTTACGAGTATTTTAATGAAACTGTCAGGTATGGAAAACTAAAAAAGAAATCATGAAAGTTTAAAGAGCTCAATTTTATATTGTTTTATTAAAAAAAGAAATTTTTGTGTTTTTTTGTTTTAACCCTTTCGTGGTCAAAATCATATTGAGAGATGATAAAAGTCCAAGCATAGTTGGCAGCTATAACTCAAGGTATTTTCAGCTGGGAATTTTAAAATTTTAAACTCTGCTTGGAATTCTTCATGTCTCGCCGTCTCTGACAAGATGGATAAAACAATTAATTTCTTCAGACGTTTTGAGGTCATCAGTGAACGCTCTCATCTAAGCTAAATGGTTCAATACTAGTGGAGCGGGACCGATAGTTTCGGTATACTGATGCCTCAAAAATGGGAGATGGTAGTGCTGATGCGGGAATTGTAGTGTCACATTTCTGAAAAACAGTTGCAAAAAAAAAAGCTTCAATTCAATTCAATTGTTCAAATGAAGTCCACGCCTTAGAGCTACTTGCTAAGTAATGCTTAGGAGGATCTCGTCGTGCCGGAATAAGTATTCTCTGAAATAAACCAAGCAGCTCAAAATACATTTGCAAGCCATTCTTTAAGATATAGGTTGGTTCTTGAAGCGGAGAAAAACTCGGTTAGTGCAGGTACTCTGACATTAAGCTCATGTGGAAAATGAAATTATAGAGCAACTGGTTAAACAGGTAGTGAATACCCTTTTCATAGGCCCAGAGGGGAAAATAGAATTTGAATTATTAACGGAAACAAATCAGCTGGTCACTGCGGCCAGAATATACCTATTATGACACTTGTCAAGTTACAAACTCTTCATTAAGAATTCAAGGACTTTTTGTAGTGGAACAATAATACCATTAACACCGATGGTATTCAGTCACACGTTATTATGAACCTCAGGAACAGGACATTGTAAACTCAATTACTATCTGAGTAAAATTGGTGTCATTCCTATCGAGAAGGCCAGAAAATCTCGAAACACATTTTATGTGTATGTTGAGCTGGGGGAAGAGACAGAATGAGCTACGTACCTTGGCAGTGAAATACTGGCCCCAGAAGTAATAGCTAAGAATCCCACAAAAATTGCTAAATTCATAAGGAGTCTTGAATGGTTTTAGCTGGGAATCGGTCTCCAAAGTAGATCTTACAGTTCGCTTTGCTAGTATGGCCATGATGATAATGATAAAATTGCAACTTGTATTTTCTAAAGATATTGTCAATTTATTTTGAAGCAAAAATAGCAAAAAAGAAAAATTATAATAAAAATACATTAAAAAGTAATAAAACAAGAAAATAATAAATTAATAGTAAAATTATGTTTCCAACAATGTGTAGCAAATTAAGGATTTAAAAATACTCGTAATATTTCATTGATGTAAATCTATAACAGTTCTCGTATTAAAAATGAGCAATAAATACATTTTTGTATAGATCTCTATGCATTAATTAATACTTATTTAATAACTACACTTGACCCTGACCGACTTTCATTAAATTCTATTTAAAATTTCTAAAGCAATTAAAAGTTTTATAAAACCAATTGAAAAATGCTAGTACATACATACATGAGTGAATACGAGTACTTATAATACGGTTATTCAGTATTTGAAGCGAATTCAAAAGTAAAAAATTAGGATTTTTATTGTCCAAATTTTTAAAGTAAGAGTGTAATTTCTACCAGTCTATAAAGCGTTTGGTTTATCGATCCGTCTGTCGGTGTAGGAGAAATCAATACAAACTATACAAAAGTATAATTCCCTAATCTGTCAGTTGCTGATGTCTATTTTCTATTGAAATCCTGCCAGATCAATCCATAAATAGCACAGCTACTAACTCCATTTTTACTTTTTTCTTAATTAAGAAACAAACAGTGTGGTATTTAGTTTTACCACAAATGACAGTCGTAATATCTTGGCAAAAAAATCCACTTTTAGAATAGAAAAAGTACTTGAATATTAATTTTTCATTAATGTTTGTTATTTTTAATTAAAAGCATTAATTTAACTTGCTTTGTATGTATGTGAAGGTGGCATCTTGTAAGTTAAATTCGACCCACTTCCCGGTATCCCATGAGCTGAAAATTTACATACTCCTCAACGGTAAACAGTAAAGACTTGAAATTTTGGACAACTATTGGGGCATTAGTGACAGTTTGTGGGATCACCATGAAACTGCTGCCACCTCCAGCGTTGGCTCCAAACAAGAGACCTCTTCAACGATCAGCAGCAGAGACTAAAAACTTTGCATACCCCTTCGGATATAATCACCATCAACCATGTCAGACTCGTTCAGAACATTAGTGGGACTCCAGATCAGAGATCTCGTAAATGATGAATAGCCATAAAAGGCATACCATGACTTGTGTAATTTTTTTTAAATATCCTAAACTTTAAAAGCTTTTATATGTAAAAAATATAATATTTTTAAATCCTACTTGTTTTTTTATAAAGAATTTTTAACTAAAAAATATTTCTTCTATTTCTGTAACACAGGCTCAAACACAAAAAGAAAAATGTTTCATAAATCCAATAAAATTATTTCCTGGGTATAATGAAATATTTTCACTGTATTAATGAAACTGTTTAATTAAACAAATGAATATTTTATTGCACTCATGATATATTTCATTAAGGTCTAAAATGTGTAATTCAGTTTATTTTCCAGCTGATGTACGCTCAGTCTGTCCAGGGTCGACAAAGCTCTGCTTCTTTGTATATATGCCACTATAGCCGTCTAGTAATCCCTTGGTTCTTTTTTGATGATATATTAATAAAATACTCCATTGAATTACTCGTAAATGCTTCGGCCTTGCTTAACTGACTACCATTCGATAAAGTTAAACAATTAAATCCCCAATAACATAAAATAATACTATGATGATCAAATCTACAGGAGCAAAGCTCGTGTGGAAACAAAAACTGTACTGTCCTTCTTAATGCTTTATGTATTCTTCAATTTGTACTTAATGAGAATTATAAAAATTGTTGCGTTTTTACCCTATTATTTTATTAAGGGTTCTTTGTTGTAAAATAAAAACACAATGAATTCTCTCTTCTCAACACTTGTTGTAAATAGAAACACACTTTATTTATAACCGTCACAACGACACTTTATTGTTTTTGACACACCTTATTTTATATAAGACATCCTTCGGCATACGAGTACGTTTCCAAAAACTTTTTCTTAAAACAATCATTTTTATTTTCATTCTTTTCTTTTCTGGTTTCATACATTTTAATGGTTTTTTTTGTATTACGCACTGCAAAACAGTTTCGTTTTGTTAATTTTGCTACTCTGATTGTTTTCGGGCAAGAGCATGTGATATTAATTAATTTTTAATCAGCTTTCATTAGCTATTAAATGGACGAATTTCAAATATGAATGTTGTTTTCTGTGTCAATATTTAGTTACTTTGCTGATATATAAACTTTGGCATAGTACTCGTATAATTTAATTTGTTTTGCATATGTGCTTTCCCAACAGACATTTGCTTCAGCTACTGAATTGCTCTACTAGTAGTTTTTTAATAAAGGGAAACATTCTAATTATGATTATTCAGTTACTTGTGTAATCTAAATTAAAAATTGAAAAGAATGTGACAAAAGCATTACAAAATCATTCCAATTGAAATGTTAATTAAGTGTTACAACAACACAAATAACTAACACTGAAATTGCGTTATGTATAATTAAGAGTTTCTTTTTGGTATTTGCAATTTCGTGTGCAACTGTATCGTTTAAAAAGAAATTTGTTTTTCCAAGTATGCGCATGTGTGTTTTTGTTCAGGTGTGGTTGAGAGAGAATAGTGCAATAATTATTAATAATAATAATTTGTAATGTATCGCGTCTCATCATCAATTTTGAATTACATACTAGAAATATAATTCAATTTTTTTAATTTTTTTTTTTTTTGTTTTTTCTATTTGTTGTAAATATTTTATTTATTTTTGCGTAATAAATAACCTTGTGCCGAAAAGCCAAACGTGTACAAAAATACAATAAAAAATACAAACTACTCGTATATTTGTTTTTATTTTATTTTTTGTGTTAAAGAAAAAGTAATAAACAATAAATTAAAACGTTTTCCACATTATTTTATTTAAACCAAAATTAACAATAAAATAATTTAATGTGTAAAGAAAAAGAACAACAGCAACAACAACTGAGTTAAAGCCTGGTTGATTGTTTTGATATTGAGGTATGAGTTTGTAGCTCATTGTATATGACAAACTAATTGTATGAATACCCCGTCTAATTAGCAGTAGATTTTTGTTTTAATTGACGAGTACCTGCATAAGTTGATTGCAATTCATGTATGATATTTCATGAGCTTAACTGTTGCAATTAAATTTGTTTAATATTGTTATATGAAACTGCAAGAAAATTTGTGACAATTGGAGTGGAAGGTAAAATATAATTAAAACTGTTGATGAAGCTTAATCAACTGCTTTAGATACTAATTGAAAACGCTTAAAATTAACCTTTTTAAATCTTCCTACAACTTACCGACATATTAGAGACGAATAACTGCTGTAGAAAGACTTTAATTATAAAGGGTGGTTGAATTTTAAGGGCCGACGTTGATTTTGAATAAAACAAACTATTTAGAAAATTATTGTCATTTCTTTTCATTATGATAATTATGTATGGAACAAAATATCGGCCATCCTCCATGCGATGGTCCAAATTTTCGATGACGCTGAGGCATAATTGCAGTTCTATGTCGTTAATGTGCCGAATTATCTCATTCTTTAGCTCTTGAATTGTTGCTGGCTTATCGACGTAAATCTTTTCTTTCAAATAACCCCAAAGAAAGAAGTCCAACAGTGTCAAATTACATGATATTGGTGGCCAATTGACATCGCCACCACGTGAGATAACACGGTCATTGAATAAAAGAGCCATTGTCTCGTTAGCTGTGTGGCAAGTGACACCGTTCTGTTGAAACCACATATCGTCCACATCCATATCTTCCTATTCGGGCCATAAAAAGTTCATTATCATCTCACGATAGCGAACACCATTCACAGTAACTGCCTGACCGGCCTCATTTTGGAAAAAATATGATCCGATGATGCCACCAGCCCATAAACCGCACCAAACAATCACTCTTTGTGGGTGCATTGGTTTTTCAACAATTACTCTTGAATTATCATTCGGCCAAATGTGGCAATTCTGCTTATTGACGAATCCACTGAGGTGAAAATGTGCCTCATCACTAAAGATGATTTTCTTCGAAAATTGATCATCCACTGCTGCCATTTCTTGCTACCATTTTGACCATTGACGACGTTTGGAACGGTCAAGAGGCTCTAGTTCTTGGGTCAATTGCACCTTGTAAGCGTGTAAATGGAAGCCTTTATGCATAATGTTTATGCATAATTGTTGAGCACGACGACGAGTTGAGATGGACGGGTCTTCAGCCACACTATCGCGAACAGCAGCAATATTTTCTGCAGTTCTAGCTGTACGAGCATGCACTGGTGTTTGCACATCTCCTACAGACCCGGTTTGCTCAAATGTTTGTACGATTTTTCCGATTGTACGCACATTTGGACGATTAAATTGACCGAAAAAGTCACGAAGTGCACGATATGCATTTTGATTTGAACGCCCATTTTCATAATAAGTCTGAATAACTTTAACGCGTTGCTTGATTGTGTATCTTTCCATCGTTCAAATTGAGTTAGTCTGAAATTGAGAAATATCAAATGAAATGCAGAAAAAAACTTGACGTTTAGGTGTGGTTCACATTCAACATCGGCCCTTAAAGTTTAACCACCCTTTATTAACAACTGATGTGATAATAAATACATTAATACAACAAGTGCCAATATTAGGCATATAAAAAGTTTTAATTCCCGCAATGCCGGGAACGTTTTGCCTCAAACCAGTTTTCCTCGGAAATTCTTTTTGAAAGCCATTTCGATTTGAATAGAAATACATAATAACCCTCCCAGCTCTTGCTTAGAAAATTAATTAAATTTTATTTAAATAATTTCTGTCATTATTTGCTTACGCTAATTTGATAATTTTTATTAATTTGCTTGTTACCAAAACAATTATTGAAACCATAAACTATTTTTATATTGTTTGCCTATACCACGTTAAAAGTATTTCTATATTTAAACTTATAAATAAACAAGAAACCAACAAAAACAAAGTACATTTTTTAAAAAGACTTGTCTATCAAGCTGTCTGGTTGTCTTTTTCTGTTTGGTTAATATTTGTTGCTGTTTCTATTTATTAATGGTTTGTTGTTAGTGTATAATTAACTGTATTGTATATTAATTTTTTAACCCCCGTCAAAAAATGTATATCTAGGTGTTCATTTAAAGCACAGTGGCTTTTAAAAGGATAAATCGGGCTGAAAGTTGAGGTAGGTAGTGATAGCCATTCACTTACTCTATTCCGAAAAGTACGACTTCTTCAAAATTTTTGCTAATCATGAAGAGAATCATATAAATATTGTAACATATAAAAAATGTAACCGCTTGAGTTAAAGTAAGTAAGTTTTTTTCTAAAGTTGTCACGCGCATCTGAGCGTCTACATACAAATTTTATAAAATTTAAAAATTATCATTATTTGTTTTTGTTGGGGGTTTTGTAAAATTTTTAGTTTTATTCTTGTGTACATATTTTTCATGTAGTGAAAATAAAAAACTAAAAAATTTAAGTATCGCTTGCCTTTAATAAAAACAAAAAACTAACAGAAATACAAGTTTAATTCATTTGCATGACGTACGAACGGTGCTGGCTCATGTGACGTCGTTTTATTTTAATATAATAAACAGACAAATAATGACAACAACAATGAAATACAAATAATATAACAACCGGTTAATAAAACGCATTTATTTAGATTTAACCCCAAGTCAAAAGTATAAACACCAGTCAGTCACTTGAATGCTTAATAAATGAAAATTAAATAAATGACACACAAGGGAGAGCGTTTCTAAATATTAATTATCCATGCACGTAATTGCCTTTTTTTAAATAAATATTTTATCTTAAAACTCTTACTCTGTGCAACATTTTATGTGAAATAATGTCAAAATACATAAAAAAATATTTGACATACAATTAAAAAAAAAAATAAAAAAAAAAAAAAAAAAAAAAAATGTTGGCAAAGCAGTAGTACTTTGTTTACTTTAAGACAAACATACTGAATTTACGTACATACGAGTAGGTATATATTGTCATATGTTTGCAAAAATAAAAACCCTAAGATCGTTATTATAAGAGAAGCCAAAAAAGGCTCTATTATAAATAATTATCCCAACTTGTTTAAATTTTTACAGTTTAAGCTTGAGTTCAAGAAGTTATTTTTAATATTAGAAAGAAAAATATTGTAAATTGATGAGGTTTATCATAATGCATTAAAAAGTCATATGTCACTTAAGGCTTTTTTGAAACATGTGATGATGTATGAAAACAAATATTCTAAGTAACACTAATTTTACGTAGAAATTTTTAACCAGCCAAAGCTAAATTCAATATTAATTTAAATAATAAATTTATCATTTGATATTTTGAGGGTTATTATAGGTCGGGGGTGGCAACTCTCCATGACAGTCCGAAGCATGTGAAAATTTTCTCGAGTCGCAATTAAATACGAATTAAAAATTTGTAACACCTTTTATGAATTTAAAGCTGTGACAATATGGGAAAACCGATTTTGTCTAAAAGCATTTCGATTCCAGCAAACGATATTTCGTTAATTATGGAATATTTATACCGTCCCCCATCCCTGAATCACAATAACAAAGTTATTGAGTCAATTGCGACAACAAGTTAATTTTTTCTTAGTCGACTGAAGCGATTTTTCCTTATCAGCAAAGAAATATTAAAAATTAAACACATTGGGCCATAACCATAGTCACACTAATGTCGATATCTATTTAAAAACGACTTTAAATTCATATAATTCTTATGAACAAAAGTCAGCTCTTAATAAAAGCCTACTTTTTGTGACTATGATTATGGCCCATTTATTTTATTTCTCTTGATAATTCTGGAATAAAAGGATTCACAAAAGTACGTTGTTCCGAATACTGAAATAATTCGACAAGTAACAATTTTCATTCAGGATACTTCAATTTCATTACTATTTTCCAAAATTCACTAATCGGCATCGACTTTTTTAATTGTAAAGCTTGACTTTTTTCAAATCTATTTATTAATTCTAATTCTCCAGATGATTTTTGTGTCATAATTGGAAGTGGAATTACATTAACTTAAAATAGATTAAAAAAAAAAAAAATCAAGAAACCATTTTAAATATTTCAAGTCTTCAAATTTATTTTGAAATTCCTTCAATACTAGTTGAGTTTTACTTGTTTAATATTAAAACAAATTAGAACAATAAAACAAGAAGTGAACTGGGGTACATTTAACTAGTGCCACAAATAATACTGCTAAGAGCCGCAGCTTGGTCACCTCTGTTATTGATTTTTCAAATCTAAAACAAAGACCAAAAAAAAATACTTTTTCATCTTGGGAAAAAGTTGCATCCAAGTAATTTTTTTATACTCATTTTCTAATTCTTCTTGAAATAATTTTTAATGAAATTCCCTTATTTTTTGGGTATGTATAAATATATTGCTCATTTACTGCCATAGATTTCGATATTGAGCATCTTCAATCAAAATTTTCAAATTACTTCATAAAAAAAAAAAAAAAAAAACTAAATATTCGTTTTTATAACTCTTGCATCGAGAAAATTTTCACAAAAAACGATGAGAATTGAAACAATATGTCATTTATTGCACACAAGAGTTACTGTCATTTTAATGTTTCTGTTACAAAATTTTGCAAAAAACCTCTCACTAGAGCGGTCAAAATATCTCACATTTAAAAATGTATGAGAGCTGAGTGAAAAAGTAAAGACAAAATGAAAATTACTAAATTTAGGCCGTTTAAATTAATAAATTACATAAAATAAATATATTTGAATGCTTTTCTTTAGCTAAATATTGCAATTTTATATGTATTCTTTGTCAATAAATATTCTTTGTTTTTGTGGGTCATAGCAAATTTAGAAAGGTGATGGCACCGCTCCATTTTTCAAAAATTTTATTAATATTTTGTACTAACAAAATTTCATACAAACAAAAATGTCATGTGGAACTACATTCATCTTACATAAATTCCCCTTTTTTCACACTTTCTATTGTATTTGACATTTGAATCATTGAAACATTCCAATAAAGACGAACAGCTTTGCATTTCCTACATTCATTTACAGAAACACTTTTTACTCACAAATCGAGAAACGGTGGAATTATTTGTTTCACACTTTTCGATGTGAGAAGTCCTCGCCACAGGAGTGCTGCGGATATTTTATCACAACATACAATATTGTTGTTGTACACGGATAAAATATATTTCTCTGCGTTAAAGCAACTTATTTGTTTTATTTTTATTTCACTGTTCTGAAATATCGAAATATTTGCTGCTTTTGCAGTATTTTTTGCTATTCCACTTTAGCCCAATTCATTTGAATGGTTTCACCAAGCCAGTGTTTGGCATTAATTTAAATTTTTCTATATCCCAAAAAGGTGAGGCTGTAAAACTAAAATAGACAAGTCATTCAACATTTAATTTATCGATGTTATTAAGGGTTAACCAAGAGCTGTTTGTATGGTCTATAAATTATAACTTCTAATTTTGGTTAGTGGTCGCAATATGCCTTTTTATTGTTTTGCTTAATCCGGTCAAAATTTTATAAGTGAAAAAAACATGTTTTTAAGTTTTGCTCTTGTTTAATTTTATTCAAATTAAATGAAAATTTTTAATAAATTTTTAAGCCTTTAATGATTGATTGCACATTTATTTATGCATTTATCAGCTGTAAAAACTTTTTATACAAAATTTGTAGGGTAGCTTCCTTGCTTGCCTCTCATATGATGATTGAAAAAATTCTGTAAGTTCTTAAGACAACCTTGTGTAAAGAAGCTTTTAATTAGAGATTAAACTATAAAACATATTAGTGATAGAGCAAAATTTCAATTGAATTTCATAGGAAATTTCATTCGAATCTCATCATTTGCCTCCCCTTTGTTTTCATTTTTAAATTCATTAAATGTGATTAAAAAACATTTCACAAGTTTTTTAAATATTTTAAATAGCCTCTTATTTGAATTAATCTGTTAAGCCTGTAGTGCTTAAAAAAACAAACAAATTCTATAAATAAATAACATTCTTTTGCGTCATGTCAATTTAAATTCCGTCAATAGAATATTAACAAATACCACATGAATACATGAATGTCTACATGAATTTTGAAACTAAGAAAGTTGTGCTTTTAATAAAAAATTTACACAGCACCATAGCAACATAGACTAATGAAATATATAAATATGCAGGCTCGGGTCCAGCTTGTCCTCTTAGGAAGAACGAAATATAAATTTTATAAATTTTACACAAACCACTTTGGTAAATGTAGCGAAAAATAGATTGGAAGGAAGATATTTTGCCATTTTCTGTTTTCCCTCTGGCTACGCTCCTGTCAATGTGAGTGTAATGACTGAAACAAACAAAATTTTAAAATCTAATATTGTTAATAAAAAAATTAAAACAAAAGTGAATCGTGATCACTCCCATTGATCACATTTCTTTCATGTATTTTAATGAAACAAATTTATGAATACATATAAATCAATAAATAACACTACGCAACAAAGTCAAGCTTATATTTTTTCAATAAAAGAATGGTTTTTTCGTAGTAACTAAGGTGCTAAGAAGTAATTTGCCTAAATGGAGTAGGTGACTCAATATAAATATATGAATATTGCTTGTAAACGGTTATTTAAATTTGTTTAAAAAAATCCGAAATTCCGCAAAGAAATTTTCTGCATTGCTGTGACAAAAAAAAAATTTAAAGACATTTTGTTGTGAAATTTCTTATTTTCTTTTTTTAACCAAATCTAATGAGCCGTTTTCAAGTAATATTCATATACTACACGTAACGTGACGTGATGAATTTTTTTAAAGTCAGTGAATCTTACTTATTTAAAAAAAATTTGTGTGAGAAAAATCATGTTGCATAGTGTATTTTTATTTAGTTTTTTTTTAAATATAATTAACAGAAAATCTAATTTAATAAAAAACTTGAAATTTTGTTCTAGCGTTTGTTTTTTTTCTGTGCAGTCATTTATTTATTTATTTGCATTTCTATAAAATTTGTTCATAAGACGTAACTATTGAGCTCAACTGCTACACAACTAACTAATTCGTTTCACACATTGAATAAATATGATCTCCAATGCTGCAATAAAATGGGAACGCTGCGCCGATAGTATTTCTAATTCAACGCTAAGCCGCTACTGTATTTTAAAAAATCATTGAACATTACAGACAATTAAAGCGAGTTTCAGACTATTGTATTTAGTATTAATACATGTCCAAAATTCATGTATTAAGTAAAAATCCAATAGTGTGAAAACAAAATGTTAAGCGAGTGTGGTGAAATTCTTAAGTATTAAGAAAAAACTAGAAATCAGCTGTGAAATTATTTGCCGCGTTTTGTATTTTATTTGAAGTGTGATGGTATGAAAACAGAAAATATTTTCCTTTATATTTTTTGACAGTCTATTTGATTTGCATCTGATTTCGGTCTCACTCGATCTAATGAAAATGTTAATACTCTGTATTATAATGTGAAACCCTCTTAAGTAGCAGATAATACAAATAAACACTTTGAAAGTAACACATGGTAAGCGAATTTATTTTTATTTCAATTTTATTTCTGTATTTGGCTAGTTTATATACGTTGTACTGTAAAATGTAAGAAATTAGCTTGCGACAGCTACCTGTTAAAGCGGTGCTGCATTATAATTAAACGGCAGAACTCTCTACGATCAGCTGTTGAGGCTTAGCACAAGATGTTGACTTTAGGTAGGTAAAATATTTTATGATGGAAAAAATGGCAGCAAATACGCAACTGTTGAGTTGATCGGAATTGCTCAACAATGCGTTTCTAAGACGAACACTCAACAGTTGCACAACAGTTACGTCTTATGAACACGCCTAGTAATAAGTTTATTGCATATGATTAGGATTAAAGGAATAGTTATTGTGGCCTCAATTGTATAAAATCTATTTATTTTATAATTATCTTAAAATTTATGGCTAAGGTTTTTATAGCAATCACAACTTTCAATTAGTTAATGAATAATTTTGAAAATTATATATAAATATCATGGGTTCTAAAACAATTCTTTGTTTTCTTTACTTTTTTTCATTTAATCAATATGACATTTTTTTAATTAAAATATGTAATTGGTGCATAATTTTTCTCTAGTTTGCATAGATAAATATATTGATGGCGATTGACATATTTAGAAGTGTACCTCGTATGCACACTGCTAATTGTCAGTTTGATTATGACAATTTATTTATTATTCCTTCTTGTACAACAAGACTAATGTCGAGGTTTTAACTTCGTATTTAACCCTTCGTCAGGCACATATTTTGAGCCCTTAGTTCTGGGACATGGTGTCTGGCCAGACCCCTATACATTTACATGCATTTGTATGGAAATAAGGGCTGTTTGCCGTTAAAGTTTTTACTAAGATAGGAAAATATTTGTTATATTTTGTGTTTCTATTTCTTTATACTATGTTATTAGCTACCTGAGGAAGAAAAAATAGACCTGAAAAAATCTTTAGAATGAAAAGGGCAACAATTTTTTTGTTCTATATATATTTCTCTTTATTATGGGTAAAGTAATAAATGCTTATGACAAAATAGAAAATTATTATGAAGAATACATTGATTTTTTTATTCAGAATTTTGCGAAAGGCAACAAAAACATAAATAATCTACTTTTGAATGTTGCTGACAAACAGGATTGTTGCATTTGCAGCAAAAAAAGCGTGTCTTACGGCGTATTTTGTCACCTTGCTGCAGGCAAATTCTGCAATCTTTTTTGGCAGCTAATGTGTCTGGACCACTGCGTGAAGCCACATTAAGGTTTGCTATATTAAGAGGTCTCCCAAAGAACGCTTCAAATGCTATACGAGTTGTTGGTTGAGCCACAATGTGCGGATTATTGATGCGATTTTCAACGTTGGCCAGTACCAATTGCTTTGCAAGTTTATATAAAAATATGCGTCTTCTTTCTTTTCTTGTATTTTCATCATTTAGCTTACATATAATGTAACTTGCCAATGCCATCACATCAATCATGTTGCAGAAAAACGCGTATGTCCAGCGTCTGGTTGGCCGCTTTGTGTGTGTAATGAGTTAGCATTTGATCCATCGTATCGACTCCGGCTTTAGTTGAATTATAAAATAAAATTGCCTCCGGTTTCATGGCTACGCCTTCAACATGTTTCGTGTAATGCACGGTTGAAATTAAATTGACTGCCTTATTTTTTTTGGGCACGTAGCTGCAAAGTGCAACAAGATTTTCATGAAAACCAAACACACTTGAAAGAATTGGTCGTCTGGTGCTCTTCATAGCTTCCTTAGGAAGACATCTTTTGTTTGCTCGAATGGTGCCAACAAATGCTAGTCCCATAGCAGCAAGTCGTTTAGCGCCGTTCAATGAGGTGAAAAAATTATCAGAAATAATTGTTCTGCCGCTGTTTGCGTAACAATTTGCGAAATACATTAGAACGTTTTCACCTTGATTTATCTCCCGATTGTCTCCTTCCTTTCCAGTGTATAGTTTTCCTTTCAATGGAAATTTAGTCTTAGCATCGCATGCCCACCAAACTTTGATCCCATACCTTGCAGGTTTTGATGGAATATATTGGGTGAACTTTGTGCGCCCACGATACGGAAACAACTGCTCATCGATGGTGATATTTTCATATAGTTCATAATAATTTTGCAGATTTTCATTGAGAAAATTCCAAAGGTCCCGGATAGGAGCTGCTTTATCTGTTTGCTGTCGGAATGCCCGCGTACGACTATTATCGAAACGAATATATCTGGACAAAGTAATGAATCGTTTGTGCGACATAGCCGCACGGAATATGGGCAGCGAATCAGAACGCCACAATATACTGGAGTCTTGCATATTATTATGGCTGAGACCAGAAGCCAACAAAATCCCAATGAATGCATCTAGCTCAGAGCTTGTCAAATCAATCCATTTTCTTTGGGTAGACTCTGGATGTTCTTCATTCCATTTTCTAATTGATTCTCGCCCATGCCGATTTGTTTCACTAATGATGACGAACGTAATATTGGTTGAGAAAAATAGCTTGAATACCTCAACTGGATTGGTGAGCCTTGTTTTTGTTCCAGATTGAAAACGCATGATATTATGCTGGCGCAAACGAGATGCAGGGGGTTCAGTTTCGTTCCATTTAGTACCGTCTTTACCATAAAAACAGACTGAGTCGACTTCATTTGCTGCTTCAGCATCATTTCCACTTTCTTCTTCTTCATCTACGTCTTCATCACTATCATAAAGTTCGTTAGGTTCAATTTCCAAATCATTTTCTATGTCTGATGCATCATCTTCTGGCACATAATCAGCAGTGTCGTCACCATCGTTTTCAAAAACATCATCATTTTCATCAGCTTCTACCTGACTTTGAAAATCACGCACTAATGCCTCTGACAATTGGGGTTGCAAATTCGCGCTACGCAAGCGTGTATTATAAATAAATTCCAGTTCATCAGCCATAATATACTAACAACGCAACAAATCTACCTGCGTAAAATTATTCACAAGTTCAAAATTACCGAACAAAAACTAGATTACTTCTTCACTGTTCAACGTTCAATGAATAACTAACTAACTCACAAACAAAATCAGAAGAAAGAAAGAAGCATAAAAGAATAAAGTAAATACAAATTCCCAACTCGTGCCATGTGCGTTCATACAAAATGCATAGGGGTCTGGCCAGACACCATGTACCAAAAGTAAGGTGAAGATTTTTTATTTGGCTTTTTTGTCCTGTTCCAAGGACTTTTTTTCAATTATTAATTTATACATCGAAAGCCAACAATATTTTGGGAGATTACCTGAAATTACAGCCATGTACCTAAAATAGAAGTATGCTAAATTGAAGCATGAAAATGAAATATGTCTGGCCAGAACCATGTGCCACTTCGAGGGTTAAATAAGCAATTAGTTAATTGTTATTTAAATTTCAGTTTTTTTAGTCAATAGTTAAGTAACACATTTATTTGCCATAAAGGATGGCAGTACCACTAAATTATCGACTGTGTTATCGACATTCAATGTCAAACAGCTGTTCAATGAAGAAAAAAAATTTGATAAATAGTGAAAAATGCAATAAAAAAGCCACAAGAAATGTCCGAACTTTATTTGGACGAAAGATGAGTTTCTTTTGGTTGCTTCAGTAAAAATAAAAAATTTTATCAATGGCCAAAAATTTTTTCAATTTATTGTAAAATTAAAATAGATTATAACAAATTAGACAAATAAATATTGTTTGAATTTGTTTAAAATTAAGGCCCCGATTATAGTTCACAACACTTAACTATTTTGGTGTTGTGTGTTGTGAATTGCGATTACAGTTTACAACACTTTTCTGTTGTGTTGTCTTTTCAGTTGTGTATGTTAATTTTCGGCGATTATAGTTCACAACATGTTGTCTTATGTGTTGTAAAAAAGGATAAAAATAGACAAATGGTTTTTCGGTTTAAAAATAAAAATGCAGAATAATTTTTAAGTAAAATTGTAAGAAATGTATTTTCAGTGTATTTTTTTTCAAGATTTTTATTATTTTATTTAAAATTCAACAAACAGTTGTCTGAGAAACTGCATCATATTACTATCTCTACTTCCTTATAACTACCATCAGCAAAAAAAAAGCAAACACCGAATTGATGGTTTTAAAAAATTAGTCTGTTTCACCAGCGAAACTATTCTAGTTTATGTGGAACAATTTAAAAAATTTAGTTCCATAAAACGTTTCCTAACATTGTATTTGGCAGTTCTGATGAGTTGGAACTGTTCTGAATTTTCTTGCGAACTCCTGCCATGTCTTTTTAATTTATTTAATTTCAATAAAATATATTTATTTTAGTGCACTTCGTTTTTCTTTTTTTTTTTAATGTTGTTTTCTTTCAACTTCCCAGTTTTTTAAGAAAAAAATCTACCAACATTAATATACAACAGTGTGACGTACACATCAACTAGATGTTGTGAACCATAATCGCATGTTCAATTAATGTTGTGTTGTAAGCGAGACAACACAACATTTTTGTGTTGTGAACCATAATCGGGTTGTAAATTAAGGTGTTTAAAAATAAAATTCTAAAAATAATTTTATATTCGAGATCTACATAAAAAAACTTTAATGAAACTGTTCCTTATTTATAAAGAATGTATAAAAAATAAATATGAAATTTCAAAAAAAAAGATGTCGATCTCATAACAAATATTATAAAGAATGTTCAAAAAGAAATTTTTTAAAACTCATTGCGTTGCTTATGTGGAAGAGCATTGCAAAGACGAATAACATTTACGAAGAATTTGCCATTCAGAAACAAGAACTTATATTTGGGGATTATTATTTTTTTTTGCCTCTTTTGATGATTGAGCAAGTCCAACTTTCTGAAATAGGTAATAGGGTTATTTAGTACAAATACATGATTTTCTCTAGGGAAATAAGCTGGGATTTGGTAGAAAACCTGATATATTTATCATTACATTTGTTTTTTAATCAAAAATAATTTTTCTTTGCATAAAAATTATTGTGAATAATTAAATTTCATTAAATAATTCTCATTGTAAACTCTTAAAAAATATTTTCTACTGAAGTAGATTTTTATCTTGTTAGACTTGCTACTCCATTTTTGCATTAATTAAACAATTTTTATTTCTGGGCTGCATTTTATATTTCGCCTTACAATTGTTTAATTTTAATTTAATTCCCTTTCTATTTAAGTTTTTGTTGAAACAACAATAAAAGAAATTTAATCAATTCATAGAGGCATATAAAAAAGAACCAAAAAATAAAATGTGCAAGCAAATTTTCCACAATTAAAAAAGGGGGAATATAAATCACTGCAAGTAAATTCAAATGCAAAACTCAAAAAAAATCTCAACAACAATGACAAAAATATGAGAAAGAAAATAGAAATAGAAAAAAATGTAATGAAACCCAAGGAAACAATTCTATATTGTTTAAAAATTAGGATGAAAAAAATTCTGGCTCCGCATAATGTTTGCCAAACAGCAACAGCAATAAGTAATGAAAAAAAAAAAAGCTCAACGAAAGAATAAAAGTTACATGAGTTAAGGGCATCCCTTTAAAACATAATTACTATAAAAAACCTTGCTTAAGGAAAGCCAAACGTATATTGTAAAGGCTACCCCTGAAATTTGCTTTATCTTAGGTTTCGTTTTTATTACTGTTTATGATTAGTATTCGCAGAGCAAACAGTAGACTTCTCTATTCAAAACTTTATTAATGATTTTAAAAATCAGAAAGAAATCGTGTGACTTCAGGGCGAAATGAGCAAAGGAATTGACACGTAAATCTGACGTAGAGAAAATGATATGTTAGTACACACATGTCATTTTCAAGCAAAGAAACTTTCGCCTCGTGAATGAATAATAGAGTTGTAAAACCAGTGATGTCAACGCAAACGTCTTCGTGCAATTTTTAACTTTTTTGAAGTACCCCTGACCTATTTGAAATATCGGAAATAGGGTTAGGGGACCTTGTCAGATGTCTCAATGGTACAGCGTTCGGCTAGATCACTTTATTATATTATGGCCTTGGCGAGTAGATGATTCAAAACGGAATCTTGCGATTCTAATTGATAAACGTCAGGTCCCTCAATAAACCATTACTTGAATTGTATGAATTCGTGCACACAGTGGCTTCAGCTGCTATGTCAGTGGCGGTTATTATACCACTTAGTAGCATCAGTAGCGACATTTTTGAAAACTACCAAAGGAGGTACATGTAGAGTCTTGAGATGTTACCGCACATATGATGGTAACGCTCCGTTCAGTCGGGAAGGATATTTCCAGTCTGATGGTTGTGATAACTAGTCATTGGGCGATCTTCAACGTAAATTGGCGCAGATGGCAGGTAGACAGTTCTTCACTTTCTTCTGTCTATAAGGCAGAAATTTTTTGAAAGACCTATTTGAAATATCGGGAATAGGGTTAGGGGACCTTGTTAGAGGTCTCCAAGCTATAGCGTTCGGCTAGATTACTTTATTATTTTGTGGTCTTGGCGAGTGGATGATTCAAAACAGAATCTTGCGATTATAATTTATGAACGTCAGGTCCCCACGTAAACCAATCCTTGAATTGTTATTTTTTTTTTGCATATTTGAATAGTTTATTTTGTTTTTACAATTTTTTATAAAATTTTGCTAAATTTTAAATAATTTTTATATGTCCTTTCATATGGAAAATTTAGGTTTTTTTTTTTGCAACAACAAAAATATACAGTAAATTCGAATGCATATATTTTACACTGAAATACGAGTAATAATCCAATCAATGAGAATAATTTATTTATTTAATTGAATATTTCATTAAAGGAATGAATTAATTTTCAAAGAAAAACTCGCTCACAATTTGCAGCAAAATATATCAAAAATTTATTTTGAAAGTAAATATGCTATCAAAAGTGAATTCGGTTATAAAATTTATTAAAGACCTGCTGAAAGCTGTTTTAGAAATATTTGTCAACATACTTTATTATCTGGATCTGCGTCTCATTCATATTTAGTATGCATTATCGGGATATCCGAAGAGTATACACCATTTACCATTATAGCATTTTGTTTTTTATTTCCAGACCATTCACAAAAGCCTTAAATTCAAAGTCATTAGCCTTTAAAGCTCTTCTACAGACATTGCTGGCGCACACAATTTCAGTCATAGAGTGAGTTATTTTGTCTTTATGACTGTTGTCGTTGTGTTTGTTTGTTTCAAAATAAAAGTAAACTGAAAAATATTATTCTTTTTTTCAAAAGCTTAATGTTTGCCTTGAATGATGTGGTTGGAAATCATTTTTATTGCATAACAACCCCAAAAAAATATTTTGCTAACAAACAGAAGGGCAGAAATTAAATAAAATGTCATGAGTCAACATAAAAAATGTTGAGTTTGCGGTTAAATCTTGAAATTTTGCCATTATTTTTCATTAAGAGACGACAACGTCTAACTACCACCAACGTCAACAAATGTAACTACCGAGTGCAACCAGTTTTGTGTGCGGGGGTAAAGTTTTTTTTTCAATTTATTTCGTTTTTCTTTTATATCCCGGTAACAGAGTGAGCAGGTGTTAGGGCTAACAATTATTCAATATATTTTCTTAAAAGCCGGTTTTCTTTTACTTTGGCATATTTTAAAAATTTTGCATAAAAACGTTTCTAAAAATTTTAGTTTTCGTTTTATAACAAAAAAAAAAAAAAAACAAAAACTTTATAATTTATAAAAGATTTAAAAAATTATGTTATGAATACAATAAAATTAGAACTGGCGATGCACATAATTTTCTTCATGGGTCCTGCAATCATTGTGGGCTTAATTTTGCTTATGTTTTCTGAGTCTTAACATAAATGTTGAATAGCACAGAACTTGTTAAGAAACCTCTTGTCTCCTCTGCAAAAGTCGGCTGGAATAATTTTCTTACGCATCTAATCTACTCATGCATTAATACACCAATGATTCGACAAGTGTGCAGCTCTTGGGGCAAACGTCTCACTGCTTCTTTAGCTTATTCTGCGTCCTGCTACCGCTGGAAATCGTACAGAATATGTTCCCATGTTTCTTGTACGCCATCCCGCACAAGTTTATCACTTAATTATTTTTTTCTTCAAACAGCAAACAAACTAAATACTTGACTGCCGCATGCAAACTTCGGTTCTAAAGCAGTTTTGTAAACTTCATTTCTCCTCCTTAGGAGGAGACGAGTGAAGTTGTTATTCACTAAGCAAAAGTGATCTGGACTTATGAAAGAAAAGTCTGCTTTCGCTATCCAAATAAGTATTTTGAAAACAAAATCAGACACGCACGTATCTTCGAATGAATGTTTTTGTGTTGAACTTGTGTCTACGAGAACATTCTTGAACCTGAAAAATATAAGCCGCTGCCTTTACTCTCTCTCTCTCTCTCTCCCAGCTTATCTTTATTATGACAATGAAAAAAAAACATATTCTTTTTCTACAGAAATAAAAAATTTTAAATTGTGTGGAAAACAAACGACTGTTTTTTCCTAATGATATTAAATTGTAGTTAAAACAAAACCGATGAAACCTAGTCGATAACCCTAGTATGTCTATATACATTTCTAAAGGTAAATGCTTCACTTAAATATTATTTAAAAAAAGAGAATTTGTAGGTTGTGTGTTTTTTTTATAATTTTTAAGGAAACTTAAAGTTTTGGTAGTGGTAGGTGTAGGTATAGTTTTTTGTGGTAGAGAATAAACGAAAAAAAGACAAAGAAAAAAACTTTCAATTAGTTTGATTACTTAAAGCTATCGCTAGAATCAAAGTGAATTTAAAATGCAAAACATAACATTTGCCATTGAAAGCAGTTTTCCATAATATTTAAACAATGAAAGAAAGAATTGCTTAAACGACACTCGCTTAATTATTCTCATAATAGATGAGGATTTAACTCGCTACTTTGTCAGCGAAGTACCATACTGTCGCTTTTAGAATTTATTATTTCGTTGTAAACCATTTAATCCGTTTCTTGGATTTTTAATATAAATAAAATCAAAAAGTACCATTTTGTCAGTTTATTGATTTTTCTATTTACTGAGTACCGTTTGTGTTTGGTCTGATAATTCTAAATTCGTTAATGTTACAAAATTAAAAGTTAGCATTCAAATCAATAAAAAGTACTGTTTTGCCTCTGAATCGTTTGACCCCAATTTCATAGTTCTAGGATTGTTAGTATAAAAATTTCAAAAAGTACAAATAAAATTAATAAAAAGTACCGTTATGTTCTATATATGATTTTCCACCTCGCTTCAGACCATTGTATAAAAAAAATTAATAAGAACTACCATATGGCCTTTATAATTTTTGACTTTCGGTTAACATGGCTCTATAGCGCGCACCGTCCACTGTTGTCGTTTAATCAGCCTGATGACTCCTCCAGCGTGAACAGCGCACCAGGCAGTCACTTTGAGCGGGTGTAATTGCTCCTCGTGCATCACATGTGGATTTTCAATGCCTCAGAAACGATAGTTTTGCTTGTTCACGTACCCGTGAAAAACCATTTTGTCCCTTTTATGGTTTTTCAGTTTGCTCAGGATCGTTTAAGTCCAATCTCGTACTTCTATGTTGGTAAATAAGAAAACATAAAAAAGTACAAAAAAATTAAAAAAAAATATTATTTGTCCCTCTAATGATTTTTCAATTTTCTTAGAACTCTTTGAGCCCAACCTTGTACTTCTAGGCTCGTTTTCACTAATTTATCAAAAAGTACCATTAAAATTAATAAAAAGTACCATAATGTCCTTTTTACGATTTCTTATTTTGTTCAGTACCGTTTAATTTTACTGTCACAATTCTTGGTTTGCACATAACATAAAAATACCACTAAAAAAATTTAAATATAAAGTACCTATCGAATTTTTCCTTATTGGTACTTTTTTTCTTCCTTGACCCCCTTGTGAATGATATATATCCCATCTCGTAATCCTCTATGGTTCGTGCGGAACTTATTTTGTATTATTTTGAAATTGTTATATACCCCAGTGCTGTTGCTCTGAGTGATTTTACCAACTTTCCAATGGACAATTAAAGATTGGTGGATGGGACACATACCATCTTAAAGGGGAGGCTGTCTAGATTTGTAATCTATTTTGCAAATACTCAGAAGTTACTTTTAATTATTTTTAATTTATTTTTTTTAGTTTCCATATACCCATGTGCTCACCCCCGGGGTGTGTCTTCTCGGTGAAATTCCACCTTAATGTATCACTATCCGTGGTAAATAGGTGCACCAGCACCTAAATAGGTTACTAATCAAGACGATTTCCGCTAAACTACTGCTAAAAATATATATAGAAGTATTTAGTGACGTAAGACGACACAGACTCAGCACAGCCGAATTTAACTTGTTCAAGACTTGGATATGCCAGATTTTGTGTAGCAGCTTTTTGTTTTTCTAAATTTTTTAATGTCAATAAAACTTTCAATCACATATTCTAATTAACGAAAGTACAAACGTTTTATAATAAAAGTCAAAACAAAAATTCTTTATTTGTGTATAAAGTCCAAAAATCAATTAAATAATTTTGTTATACAAAGGCTTTTTGCTAAAAATTTCGACAAATCAGCATTCTACCCAAACCAATTCTTCAGGTTTAGAAAAAGAAAGTAGTTGCATGGGGCTAAATCTGAAGGCGTAGCAGTTCGTAGCCCAATTAATGGATTTTTGCCATAGCAGCGACTTTTTGACGAAGTTGTATCCTTTTTATGGTTGCCAAACAAACTAAATGGCCAGCTTGCTCAAAATTTGGCAGTAGTTTTATTAAAAAATGATGGATGATGCCAGCAAGAACCAGTAGTTATCAAGCAGCTCTCGTATGTAAGTAAAGAATACTACAAACGAATAAAATTTGCATTTGATAATTAATTGCGCCTCGAACAAAAGAATTAAATTTTTCAAGGCAACAAGACAAGTGAGAGTATTTTGAATAGAACGAGTGAATGCTTGAACATTTTTTTTAGACGTGCCTGCATACATACAAACGTGTTAATTAAGTTGAGGAATTAATTGCCTTTTACGAATGTTATAATCAAAAAGTATATTTATATCAAGTGTGCTCTGCATGCCTACAAGCAACAACTTTTAAAAATGCAAAAGACAATACCTGACTACACAGCTCAGACAAAATTTTGACATTTAGAGTTTCAGTAACCACATGGGCACATGCATTTATTTGGGTGCTATACAAATAATATTGATAACAATATAAAAAAAAAATAAAAAAAGGCGTTTTTTGTAGGCGGCATTTAATTAGTATGCCAATTGTCATAATCGTTATTTATCATTTATAATTGTGTGTTAAAAAAAAAATAATAAAAAAGAAATAATTTTAAAATTAAATCATTTAATTTAAAAGCAAATTAAAAATAAATTAATATAAACCCGAATTTTTAAAACAATTGGTTGCGAGCATCCTAAATTAAAGTCGCTTTCCATGTTGAGTTGATAAAATCCCTTTGCTTAGAATATCAATGTACCTTCCACTCTTATTGTTTTTAGAAATTATTGTAAATCTAACTCTTTTCTTTAAATTACATTTTAATTATTTTGAAAGAGTTTCGTTGCGATACATACTTTCCATTCATTAACTTGACTATATCGGAATTCTTCCTGATAAGTTTTCTTTCTAATGCTAGATTATCTTTTTCCTTCATCATTTGAATCTACATTTAAATTACAAGCGAAGAAATATTGTCACAAAAATTCAAAACAAAATAAGCCAGTTGAATGAAATGCTAGAGATGTGTTTTTGTTTTATTAAAAAAAAATTTCGTCGTCGTAGTAATAGCATGTTCACACGGTGAGTTTCAATATTGGTTTCACCCTCTGAACCTCGATTGTGAAACTTGTCGTTCAGACAACACATGATGAGTTTCATTTGAAAATTCTTTTTTTTAGGCATACACATTTAGAGTATTTGTTTTAATCATGCTCCTGTGAGCCAATGTTCGTTTATTTTCAAGTAAATATTCCTGAAACCATCAACTACCTATATATACTCGTATGCTTGCATGTGATTGATATTTTTACAGTAAAGTGAATTTATTGATGTTCTAATATTAGATTAACCTGTTTTCTTTGGGATATATTGTATTAAACAAAAAAAGTTTTCAGCTAAACCTACATAGATCAAAGATCATTGTCAAATTAAACTTAACATTCTGTGGCTAGTGAATTTTAATTTTCATTTAAGGCAGCCACTCCATTTACTGTAGGCATTGCTAAACTATAATCATCTATTACTGCTTCTGGTGGATCCATAAATGTGTGTCTTGTTGACAATGATACAATTCATATTACTACATTTCATATCGTGTCCGTCGTCATGAACGTTGCTGTTTGCCAAGTCATTTGAAGGTGTTTCATCCCAATTGATTTTGAAACGTGTTACATGCGCTTTTGTGGCTAAAATATTGGGGGTGAATAGGTTCAGGTAGTTTGGTTACATCTGGTGGATCAGCCTACGTACTAAAACACACCACCACAATATTCACCCGATCGCGGCGGTACACCGTGGAGGTATTACTTCGCCGAGATGGGTTGGTCCAGTCAACCCTACTGTGCTCTAGTTAGAGCTCTACGAAGTTCCAAAAGAACCAATCGTACGTACGTCGAAATGCATCCCCAGTTTTCAGGTGTTTCCGTCATTAGTTGTCGTTCAAGTGTTGCTCTTGCGGCTTCAAATCTCGGACAGATGAAAAACACATATTCGGCGTCCTCAATCACATTGTGGCACTGTGGACAGTGCGGTGAGTCTATCAGTCAGAACCTATGCAAGTACTGCCTGTGGATACCATGTCCGCTAAGAAATTATGTAATGTAGTACCCTACGTCCCCATGTCTCCTTTCTATCCAGCTCTTCGGGTCCCTAATTAAGCTATATGTCCACCTGCCTTTGCTACTATCTGCCCATCTACTCTGCCAGGTCGTAATAGTCTCCGTCCGTGCGTCCTCCCTAGACATGTTATCATTATAGACTAGGCTGCGCTCCCTAGCCAACAGGTCTACCGGTATCATACCTGCTATGACGAACGCTGCTTCGTCCGACACGGTCCTGTATGCACAGCATACTCTCAGAGCAGCCAACCTGTACACCGTGTTCAGTTTAGAACAATATGACCTGAACCGCATACAGGTTGCCCAGATTGGGGCTGCATATAGTATGATGCTCTTAACTACTCCCGCTATAACTAATCGCCTTTGTTATTTGGGACTCCTTGTGTTCGTCATGATTCTACAAAGCGATGCAACCGTTCCACTAGCTTTCCCTACTACATACTCAATGTGGCTCCTGAATGATAAGCGACTGTCAATCATAACTCAGCGAATCCTTAGAAGTTATCTCACAGTTGCCTACTCTCACCGTCACTAGATCCGTAGTTCGTTGGCTCGAAATGACTACTACCTCCGTCTTGTGGTTCGCTAGCTGCAGACTCATGGAAGTTAGCCATGATCGCACTACTACAATACTCGAATTCGTAACTGCCTCAGCCTCTGTTAATACAGATGCTTCAATTACTAATGCGATGTCGTCCGCAAAGCCAATAGTTCTCACACCGACCGGCAAGTCCAGTCGCAGAACGCCGTCATACATTATGTTCCACAAAAGCGGCCCAAGAACCGATCCTTGCAGAACTCCCCCCGTTATCGTATATTCCCTGCTGCCCTCGTCCGTATCGTAGATGAGAACACGGCCGGCAAAGTAGTCCCCCACAATAGCCAACATATACTCCGGGATCGGCAAGTTACGTAGTGCTTCCATGATCTTCCCCCAGCACGCAGTATTGAATGCGTTCTTCACGTCCAGTGTCACCACAACGCAGTAGTCATTCGAGTACCGTCTCCTTCTTATTGCCCGGCTCGCTGTCTCCATAAGTACCCTTATGGCATCAATGGTAGATCTCCCTTTCCTGAAGCCGAACTGACAATCGGAAAGCCCGTTTGCGCCCTCTACACTCTCCTGCAGTCGATGATGAAAAGCGAAGATGAAATAAAACAACGACATTTTTTTTCTTAGTATGCAATAATTTTTCGTTATTTTGACGTTAGGCGTAATATACATTTGAGTATGAACAAGAATAGAACAATGCGAAAACTTACAGAAACGTGCGTGGAGTTACAACGTAAGCATGGCATCTGCAAATAAACGACAATTAACTTGACAGAAAATTTATAACTTTAGACACAATTCATACTAGAAAATTTATCCGACAAGTAACTGAATAAAACGCTTTCCATTTCTCTAATGAAGATACAGTTTAATCGGTAACTGCAAACCAAAATTTTGAAGACCTTGATAATTATTTGGAGGACTCTGAGAATGTTGAAAACAAAGTCTCAAATTAAAAAAAGCAATTGATCAGTTTATGGGCCGAATAAAGAAAAGTGACAGAAAAAGAAATTTTACTTTTAAAATTAATTTGAAAATAGAGCAAATAAATTGCATAACGATATGTGTATTCCAACAAAAGTTTATTATAACATGTAAAAGTTTTTTGTAAATTTGTTAAATAAAAAGTCTTGGTAGTCTATATTTTCCTTTTTGTTTTTTAACTGAATTTTTTTGCAATTAAAAATATTATTTATAATTAACGAGGTTCTACTGCATGTTATAGGGTATAGAACGTTCAATGTGGTCGCATAAACTAAACATTTAGTTATCGTTATTAAATTTTTAAATCTAAATAATATTTCGTAACAATTTTTTTTTTGTGTGTGTTGACACTTAACTTACAAGTCCAATTATTTCAGTCAACATGTAGATAAAATGTTTAACACTTTACTCTTCGAAGGTACTACGTGACATTCTTGACCAGTTTGCGCGAATGAATGTATATACAGTCTGTTTGTATGTACACACTCACGCTTAACTATAAACAAACTCAACTGCAAATTTTTAGTCTGTTAGTGTGACAACAAACTTTGTTGTCTTGGTTATGTCCTGGCCAGTTGGACAAATGCATGGGCGACTGGTCGGCTGAAGACATGCAAAAATATAACAAATAGAGTGTTTTAAAAAAAATATTAAATAATGTTACGAATTTTTACTCAGAAAATTTTTTTATTTTTTTTTGGAATAAATGAGACACACAGTGTTATTAAAAAAAAAAAAAAAAAAAAAAAAAAAAAAAAAAAAAAAAATTTTAAATTGTTGCTACATTCAGTTGGAGGATGACAGCCAAACGTGAAAATATTTTAATAACAGCAATTTGTTGTCAAGTTGACAGTTTTTTTAGTGCTAAATTTGCTGTTGCCAGTGATATTGTTGGTTTTGCCGGAATCTTGAATTGTTGACTATTTGTTATTGGTTTGACTGTCGCTGCTGTTTGTCTTAAAAATGTTTCTTTTTATGTTAATTATGCATGTTGCTTGAGTTGTGTTCTGCAGTTTGTGTCATGTACATGTTTCTTACAAAAAACACGGGTAAATTCTAAGCCAACGATAATATTAAAATTAAAAACACTACACAGCAAAAAAGTAACTTAAAATCAAAATATAAAGAGTTCAAAACGAAATATTTATTTTTATGGATTGTGTGTTGAAGCGCAATCTTTTGATGTTTTTGAATTCACAAGAAAGAAACGGCCAACTGGCGACATGGTCATAAGAAATGAACATGAAATGCCAGAATTTTCTTCACTCTATTGTGAAAAAGCACCGTCTCATGATGCCGTTTAAAGTGGATAGTATTACAGCCAGGAATTTATTTATCGCACTGACTTACTAGGTGAATGCTATTATTACAAGTAAGCAATAACTAACGGAAAGATCAATGATTTTTGATTATGGCAAATAGATTTAGCAAAAGGCAAGTTTGCCTGACAGTTAACTTTTAAAGTGAACTACAAGCGTTTCATTGTTATGTGTGCTTTGCCTTTTGGTTGTTGTACGTGAAGTTCATAACCTTTTTTTGGTAGAAGTGAGTCCTAGGAAACAAATTGTAATGTCACATTTTCCAAAAGCAGTTGTAGTGGGAAAAACAACTTTCATTTTCCAGCGAAGGTCTAACTACATATATGGTAGGAATGGCTTACAAACTAGTGCTCGTGGTACGGCCACTCAGCAAAAAATAATGCTAGCCTACAAGTAGTTGTATAAGGCATACAACGATAGAGAATCACTTGCAACAGTTCATGGTTTTTGTTCGCGATGAGCTACCTGGAAGCAATAGCATAAGTTGCAAAACAATGCATTTGTTTGAATTTTTATAGAAAAAAAACAAGAAACTACTTCACTTTTTTTCTATTTACTACTAACAGGATTCTAACCAGGGAACCTGCAATTATGAGGCATTGACTCGCCACTAACTACTTAAACTTAAATATGAATGAAGGAGTTTCTGTGCTATTACTTTTATATATTGAGGGCTTCCTTACGTTGGTGCTTGCATATCTTTTTTATTTTTTCTGAGCATAAACATACTCCCAGATAGCCAAGTTGCTCTAAATGCATTACAAAGCTAATTCTTAAGATCGAGATTGGCTTGAGATTGCTATAAGCTCGATACTAAAGCAGAGAATTACTCGTATAGTCTAGTGTGGGTATTGAGACATGAAAGTCATTTAGGCAGTGAAAAACAACCGGCTAAAGACGTCGTGTATATTCTTTGTATAGGCCCAGGAACTTTTTGTAACTTCATAATTGTCGTACGAAATTAAGGAAAATTGCGAAGTCTAAAGAATTGCTACACACAGAAAAAATTTTTTTGAAAATCCATTAAAATATAAAAAGAACAATTATTCCAACGTATATTTGATCACAATAATTGTATTTTTACTCATTCAACAAATAATCATTATTTTTAGGCATAAAATTGTTTTCATAAAGAAAGGGCATTTATCACAACTTTTATATTGTTTTGTTTAACCCATATATTACTGGCTTTAAAAAATTAATAGAATCGTTTACGACAACTGATAAAAAATTATGAAAGTAAATGAAATACTATTATTACAGTAAAATATTGGTTGTAATATCAAATACGAAAATATGAAAAGTGAAAAAAATTCTTGTGCAAAATGTGTTAAAAATTAAATTTTAGTGAAAAAGTGAGAAAGTTAAATTTAAAATCAAACAATTTAAAGTACTTTTATATATATAATCAAGATGAAAGCCTGGTGAGTTTTTGTCTGTATATACCTTCGAGTTTTAAAATATAATATGTGTTTTATATCTTTATAGACACAAACAATACGTATCCATCTGTTATGTTTTCTGAAAACAGCTTGAGAACCGAAAAAAAAGGAATGGACAAACAAGGAAAAATCTTTCCAAAAATTCAAATTTGTGTGTTTTATTTTATATGTAATGTGTTGTATTTTGTTTTGTTTTTTCTTCTTTTGTACTTTTTATTTATTTATCTGTCACAATTTGGTTTGTGACTGCAATAAATGGTGAAAAATAATATTTTCATTTTAGTGGCAATACCATTTTATAATATTTCAGTTGTGACTGCCGAATTGTTTCTGTTGGTATACTCGAATTCTACGATAGTACATGCAACCGCCAGAATTCGATTGGCAACGAATTCGAGTATCACAACCGAAGTTGTTTTCTGTGTGTATAAGCGGCAGTCAAGAAAAATCTTGAGCCCAGTATTAGGACGCAGCTAATTCTAAGCCGCAGCAGAAATGACATCAGATTCAATTTGGAACTGCTGACAAGACAATTTAAACTCAATGATTACACGTTGTTGCCATTTATATGTAGAAGGGCAGAAAATGTCGAAACTTATTCTGTTTTCTTGCGCAAAGATAGGGGACTTAGAATGGACTACATAGTCAGTGGGATACTGAACGTAGAAGTCAATCCTACAACAATTACGAGATTCTGTAGGGGTCTTACATTACTGCAAAATAGATTTTACAAACCACGGTGCAATTCGGACTCATAATGATAACAATGAAAATATATAGAAACAAAAACAAGTTAAATTCACTGTGTTAGCCAAATATTCATATTTTTCACTTTTCACATTTTTTTAAATATCAAAAAAAAAAAAACAATTAAATAAAAAAATATGTAATTGTTAATTAAATTTTTTTACATACATACATAATTCATTTAACACATACATTTTTATAACAATTGTTTTATATATATATTTTTAACATATTACTTTTATATATTTTTCAAATTTTGTTTGGGATACCCTTATTATTGAACCCCCTAATTTAATTTTGTCAAGAAAATTTTTGAAATATGTATTTTTAATAATTTGATTAATTTATAATTATATCCTGAAGAAGCTACAAAAATTGGAGCGAAATATCGATATAAAAATAAATTTTTGAAAAATAAGACCTCAAGCTTAACAAAATAACCATTTTAATTAAAAAGAAAAAGGTCAAATAAAACTAACTAATAAATATATAATAATAAACAAAAGATATGACCAAACTTGATAAAAATAATTTCCTTTTTATTAATCCTAAAATAAGTAATTAGTTTCAGTTCAACAAACTAAAATTAACGGGTTCTAAGAAAATATACTTTCTAAGAAACTTTTTTTTTAAAAGCAATAAAATGTCTGCAAGCACTCAAATTTTAAATTAATAAAAAAAAGAAATTTTAAGAAAGATACCCAATAGGAATGCAAAAAAATATAATTAAATTTTTTAAACATTTGTAAACATTTTAAAATCAAACATATTTAATATCAAATAAAGAATTTCACATTAACAACAAGAATCAAAAAATCTTCTCAATAAGATTTCTGTATTCGTAGTTCTGTTATACTATAGTACCAAAGACTATAAAACTATAAAGATGTTCTACGTAGAAAAAAATCTGAAACCAAAAATGAATAGCTAAAACAGATGCGGGGGGGAAGTAACAAGGGAATATTTGAGCATGCGCATTTCAAATACAAGTTTCTCTCATTTAGCTACTGAGATAAACAGAGAATAAACACATACTCAACAACATATAAATGCGCATGGATGTATGTATTATAAACCAAGCATTTACAACTTAAAATGAATTTTATTTTTTTTTTATGTTTTTTGTGTGAGATTTATAAAATTTTTCAACAAAAATGTTATTGAAATCTTAGGAGCAAATATAAATAGAACGAATATGACTAGTTGCGTTATTGTAGGGTAGAATATCTTGTTTATGGTTGAAAAAATTAAATTTATCCTAGTTCGCAACGAATTTATGTTTCATTAATTTGAACCTTTATTAAACTCTTATTATACATATGTAGATATTATTTTTATAATGAGTAGTTTTAAAACTCACAGACTGTTAATAATAAATAACACAGAAATTCATTTTATGTTATGAACAAAATTTATTTATAATAAAAATCTAATTATTTGGAAATTAATATGTAAATCATAAGACATTTTTATGCCTTATTCCCATTTTTTGTTTCGTGGTATTGTCACAAAACAATTTACCTATTTATAAAAAAATTTGTTTTTAAATGCTCTACCACTGATGGATAGCTATCTATATAGCGATTTCATTGCTGCTAGGCATATCATCAGTAGACTCTACAATACTTTTCATAAAAAGTCTTGAACTTATAAGTTTTAATACTTATCAAACCAAATGAGAATTTCAATTTGGCTAAGAAGTAAAAAATTTAAAAATTAAAACTTTTTTAAAAACTTAGTAATCATTTAAAAATATTTTCTTTTTCTTCAATATTTTCTACATTAAACATTCCATTCAGGAACCTAAGCTAATGGGTAAGAAAAATATTAAAAATACAAAAATAAAAATAATAAAAATCCAATAAGTATTTACAGTAAAATGTAAAATAAATATTGAGTCGTAAGCAATATAAATATTTACAATTAAAACATTTTTATTATTATTCCCATTTTTGGTATCTCATTGGGATAAAACACTGAAGATGGCAAATTGCCGAAACCGGTCTGTTAAATAACCAAATTTGACGCGGGATGACGTAAACTCGTTCCAAATAAAAATGTTTTATTATGGTTTATTTATAACTTTTGCAAAATAAAAATTAAAAGTAACGGTTTTCCTTTTAATAAAATAAATACCTATAAAGTAAAAAAAACTCAATAGTTAATGTATAGTAGACAATACTAATAATATTAAAGTACACTTAAATTGCTTTGCTTAATTTTTTTTACGAAACTTTTTTACATTTCGAAAAAATTTTAAATTGCTGTTATGATAATGCACATGCTAGTTTTTTAAGCTTAAGATAAATAACAATTTTAAAATTTTATTTTGATCATTATTTCGTTAATTCGCTGCTTAGTTTCTTCAGGATATTTACTAGTATATTTAAAATTATTTCAAAATAGTTAAGAAGTTAAGCAACTAATTAACGAAATGTTGATTAAAATAAAATATTAAAATTTTTATTGACATTCTGTAACTCCATTGCGGCCAGTAACGAAATTTAAATTCGGTGTGAATTCACATACTATATGTATTACAACAATAAAATGCATGTATTTACCTACATTAACAAAAACGGCAATGTTAGTAGAGCTATAAGAAGAAAACAACTTTTGTTTGTATATGGATATACTGAAAAGTGAATTCGTGTAAATTCTTGCATTGAATATTATTCTCTTGCATGTTATATTACTCTCTTTTAAATTCTCGCGCTCTCGTGGATATTACTAGCAATATCCATCAACAAATTTAGTACCAGAAAAAATTTACACTACGTAGAACATCTTTATAGTTTTATAGTCTTTGATAGTACCATCTGTTACTGTGTAGTACCATAACTACACACAAAATGCACAGAATACACGCATACATACATAAGTTTGTATAAGACCGACTAACTGGTTTTGTGTTTGTGTATGTTGTACACATGCAGTGCTTAAAAATTTCTAAAAAAAATACAAAAGAAAAAATTATAAAAATCTAAAATTTTTGTTGCATAATTGATTTTTCTCGGCGAATTGTGGATCGATTGTTTTAATTTTTTTTACAAATATTCTGACTGTTATTTTCAATAAAACGTTTTGTTTTGTCCTTTTTGTAGTTTAGACAAATTACGCAAAAAACGCACCAAAAATGGTCAAAAAATAAAGGTAGTTGGATTTCAGAGCTCATAGCTCAGCCATTTATAGACCGATTGCGAATTCCAATAGCAAACTGAAGACAGGTTATCTAGGGACTTCAGAAGATGCACTCGAATGGACGGACGCACGGACAAATATCACTAAATCGATTCCGCTATTTATAGGGTGTCCTATGTACGGTGTAGAAATTACACACGTAATGACAAACTTTTATATACCCTTTTAACTTTTTGTCAGGCGCAGGGTTGCAATAGCAACGCCTTCCGTATTGTAATCGAACCCTTTCTAGTCAGTAAGAATAAGCAAATAACAAATGCCTTTTTTTTATTTTAATTACATTTCATGTAATGCAAATAATGAGAAACAAAGTCAAAAAAAATTGGGCACAAGTTCGTAATTTCAGATGAAAAAATTATTTTTGAAAAATGTGTTCTTTTCACACTTCACCACTATAAAGTAACTACTCTTTAGCGATTTCCTTTAAATAGAAAAAAAGAAATAGAAATCCGTTGGAAACAAAGAAGTTATAATTTTAAAACTCTAACAAACCCGATTTTCACTACACTTGAAGTTATAAAATCTCTTTACGAAGTGACCTAAAAAACTAATGATATATTCGTTGTTTATAGACTTTAACAAAAACAGAACTGTTATATAAGAAGACCTGCAAAATTTTGGTGTAGCACAGTGTTATTATGTGATAAATTAAGTAATACTTGTACAACTCATGAATATATTTGTTCCAAGTTCCTTAAGATGTTGTAAATTATAGCAGAAGAATGTAAAGAAATCAATGAATTACAAACTTAAGATTTTTTCAATAGCTGGAGCATTTGAATTTATTTCTTAGACACTTACTTACTTTAGAAAAATCTTTATCCTTATAGGAATCTTTATAAAATAACCAGCTGTTTTTTACCCGGTCTCGTCCGGTCTTTTACCCTATGATTGGGATTTCTTAGAGGTATTAATTAATAATTAGTAGTCCCACACATTCAGATAGTAACCTGCTCACCGAATATGCAGTTCGTACCTTTAGCCGTTTGGGCTGGGCGATGATGATAAGTCAGTCAGTCAGTAACGTTACTATTTTATATGTATACGTACGATATTAGAAAAAAATTTGCAATTTGAAATAATAAAGTGGATATGCACATTGCACGGCGACAGCGGCTGTATGTCAAAATAGATTTCAAATACGATATTTAGAATTAACAAATTTCGTTTATTTTAGAACCTTCGAAATTAACATATCAGGTTTTCTTTGTTGCATATACTAAAAGATTGACATCCAACACAGGAGTAGGCGTAAAATTACTAAATATCCGTTAGAAAATTAGTTAGTCTTTAACTTAATAAAGAAAAATATGTTGCTCTGATGGATTTTAGCAATTTTAGGTTTTGCATCATAAAATAAAAATTACGAAATTTTCTTAACATGTTACAATACTACCAGAAAGCTTAGTAATAATTTGCAAATGCAAAATCGGGAATGATACCTCGGCAAAATGGCGAATGGTAAAATTCCCTCAGAGCAAGAATACTGCCTTAGAGGGAATTTCAAAAACTTTTTAGAAATAATTCAAAGTATTTTCTGCGTATTTTAAGATTACAAGTCCAGGCGATCTCTCCTTTAAAATGATATTTGTCCCATCCCGTAATCTTCTATAATTAGTCCGGAAGTTGCCAAAATTCGTCAGAGCAACAGTACTGTGATACATTGAAATTTCAAAAATTTAAACATAATCCAAAGTAACTTTTGTGTACTTGGGCGGTAGACGATCTCCCCTTTAAAATGTTGTGTGTCTTCTAAAAAGTACTTTTGGCTGCATATTTAGTTGACTCGAATTGTTGTAACAATTGTTGCCCCATTTTTTTGTTTAAAAGTTTAAATTTTGATGGATTATTTTATTTATTTCCTAAAAGCTTTAACAACAATTCATTGAAGCGTAATACTTTCCTTTACTTTCAGTTTTAACATTTTCAAAAGCCAATGGGAAATATTTTTATGGTGCTTAAAATAATTGATTGAAGTAAATTATCCCCAAAATATTAATCTCAATTCGAATTATGTTGGGTTGTGCTAAATTCATTAATTTCCATGATATTCTAAAAATTTTTTTTTAGAAACTAATACGATTATTATAAAGTTGACTTTATTTTAAAAAGTGTGTTCAGCTTGTTTTTATTACACTTTACCCTTTTCTGTTATAAATTTAGAAAATTATTATGTGTGTGTTTGCATATTCAATAAATTCTTGAAATTTAATTAAAATTTATGCGGTTTATACGAGTATTTATTTTCATAAATATTTTGCCCCTTAAAACCTCAGTTGAAAATTATTGTTATTGATATTGTGGATTGTATGTCCTTGCTCTAGATTCTCTGTAACATAAGATGCTGTGTTATAAAATGTTTTTAAAACAAAATTTTTTGGTGTATGCGCTAACGTCCTCTTAGGATTTTAATATAAATTTTTTTTTGTGCTTTTGTAAATGGGGATTTAGCTTGTGGTTAAGAAAGGATTTGCTATGTTGAATGGGGGAAAACTATTTGTGCTTGTGTTTGTGGAATATTTAAAAGAGTAACAACATAAACTTTACTTTCAAATATTATCCTTTTATTATTTTTGCTATTATTGTAATCTTTTCTATAAATTTATGTTGTACATGCTTACGTACCGAACAGCATAAATATATTTTATCTCAATTTAAACTTTATTTTTAAAACATGTTTAACATTGAAAATTAAATTTGTTAATAAAAGTAAAGCTTTTGTAAAAATTTTTTTAATATAATTTGTTTACAAATACTTAAAAAAAGTGTTTGTCCACAACAGCGCTAGACATTGGAATACATGAATTCCTGTCAATATTTTTCTATAAATATGTGGCGATGTTTTAAACTAGACGTTCTTAGAAATTGTTAATGCTATAAAGGTATAAATATAATTGATCTTCTGTTTGTTTGTTTGCTCGTTAAAAAATTTGTTTTGGTGGCAACGGTCTTATTTGCAATTATAATTAAAAGCTGGTAACTGCGGTAACTAACATATATCGTTTTTTTACATAAGCACACGCAAAGAAAAAATATGGTAATTACGAGTATATTTTGGTGGAAACATAGTATGTTAGATTTATGATTGCATCTGACCATATATATTTTTAAATCAAAGATATTAAAAATATCTTTCAACTGCAAATGTTGCGGCCTAACCCCTGGTCAGGGCTAAACATTTTTTTTTTAAATACATACATATTTTATATAAATATTAAAAAAAAAAATTAATATAAATTTTTTGTATACATAAATTTGTTTTTATTCCATTGACTTTTTCGTTTCTATTAATTTGTATTTATTTATTACATAATACAGCGGGTTTGAGTTTATTTTTTTTTTTAATGTAATTGACTCTATCAGGATTCAAACTTTGGAATATTTAGTTAAAGGTACTGACTCACTATCCTACACGATCGTACGATTATGTCAAAATAATGTGTGACAGAATTCTGTCCTACTTGAAGAAATCACTTTAAAATGGCGAACTATATGCCACACTATTATACAAAAAAAGATGCAAAAACATATGTTTACTCAGCTTAATACTTTTTTAAACGTATTTATTTTCTTCTTTGCCGCAAAATATTTTTTTTACAAATATGTACAATGAAAAATAACCTAAAAGTTTGTATAAATAAAACACAAGCTTGGTATTGTTGCTATTTTTCTGCCTTGAACATAGAAAATGCAACTCTGATCTCACAGATAAAATTTATTTTATGAAAATTTTCATAACATTAAAAAATCGAACAGACCTGTCAAAAAGTCTGCTTGTTCAATACACACTATCATACTTTTCTTAGCACACATGCGTTTTTAGACAGATCGTACGACTAAGTATGATAGTGAGTCAGTACCTTAAGAAGCATTAACTCGCCACTTCAGCCACAAAGCTCAGTTGAGTTTGAACGATTAAGTTTCTGTTTTATTCTCACTTTATTTATATGGTTGCATCATTATTATATTTGCTGTGAACATATTTATGGTTTCAATTAAAATTTTATCAAAAATAATATGATAATTATATGGTGATCTAAGACGCTAAACATATTATGGTTAAAAATAACTAGAAACATGTTTATCGTGAACATAATATTGTTTAGATGCTTCAAATTAATAATAATATTTTAATTTTTTTTCTTTGCGGGCAAAATAAAACAAAAATTTATTCAGCAACAATGCACTCTAACAAAAACAATTGTCTGGTTTTAGTATACCATTTCAATATTACATTTGCCAATAAAACAACAGCAAACATTTCGATTTGTTTATTTTCTTACTGTGAACTGAGTTTATAACGCTTAAGACTGCCATATGCTTTTTTATCGGTCACGCCTACTTTTTAATAGAATAATATTTGTCTTTATTCCATTTGCCGTGACACAGTGTCGTAATTTCATATAACGAGTGGCCATAAATAAAGGGTGGTTAAATTTTAAGGGCCGATGTTGAATGTGAACCACACCTAAACGTCAAGTTTTTTTCTGCATTTCATTTGACATTTCTCAATTTCAGACTAACTCGATTTAAACCATGGAAAGATAGACAATCGAGGAACGCGTTAATGTTATTCAGGCTTATTACGAAAATGGGCGTTCAAATCAAAATGCATTACTTCGTGCAGAAAATCATCTTCAGTGATGAGGCACATTTTCACCTCAGTGGATTCGTCAATAAGCAAAATTGCTGCATTTGGGCGAATGATAATCTAAGAGTGATTGTCGAAAAACCAATGAACCCACAAAGAGTGACTATTTGGTGGGGTTTATGGGCTGGCGGCATCTTCGGGCCGTATTTTTTCCAAAATGAGGCCGGTCAGGCAGTTACTGTGAATAGTGTTCACTATCGTGAGATGATAATGAACTTTTTATGGCCCGAATAGGAAGATATGGATGTGGACGATATGTAGTTTCAACAGGACGGTACCACTTGCCACAAGCTAACGAAACAATGGCTCTTTTGCGCGACAAATTCAATGGCCGTGTTATCTCACGTGATGGCTGTGTCAATTGGCCGCCAAGATCATGTGATTTGACACCGTTGGACTTCTTTGAAAGAAAAGATGTACGTCGATAAGCCAGTAACAATTCAAGAGCTAAAGAATAAGATAGTTTGGCACATTACCGGCATAGAACCTCAATTATGCCTCAGCATCATCGAAAATTTGGACCATCGGATGGAGATGTGCCGACCATTTTTCCGATATTTTGTTTCATACATAATTGAACCATACCATATTATCATAATAAAATGAAATGACAATAATTTCCAAAATAATTAGAACACCCTGCATTTTCAAGCGTAGTTTTGGCGTAAAATCAATTCATTTTCAAATGAAAAACTGAACTAAAACTAAACATTAGTAGTTGTCAAACTAAACAATGAACGTTAACGCCTAAACAAACACCCATTTATGTATACATACTGGAATTTTTTTTACATACCCCACTGTTTTTCTCTTTTTTTTCTGAATAATAAAAATGTTAACAACAGCCATCCATGGATAACTAATATAACACTTTGGGAACATAAATAAAAACTTTGTTTATAACATTTTATTTATGTTTTTTGTAACTTAATTTCTTTTTTTCTTTTTTTTTTTTTGGATTTTGTTATACAACAAATTTTACTATATATGAAATGTTTCCGTTATTAAACATTCATGTAGAAAAACTTTCGAATACAGATCCTAATGCTGGTGTAAATGAATATGATTGTGTTTTTTGTACTCGTACATGCTCTTAATGTAAAAATTAAAAAAATAAAAGTTAAAAAAATTCAAGTTTGCTGTGAAAAAGATACAGAGATGACGCCAACATAAATTTTAGTATTTATTTTCTTTGTGCACATTCATTTAACCAGCCAGCAGCATTCACAGCTTGTGTAAAAAGAACTAAAAAAAAATTTTAATAGTTTTTTAGTTTTATCTGTGTATATATTATATTTGGTTTTATTTGTTTGTGACAATTTTTTGATTTTAACAATAACAAAACACACTCTATTAGCAGGAATATTTGGATTGGTCAACACTTGTTGTTTAACATCCATTGGCCACAAATTTAAATTGTTTGCAACTTAAACCGAAGTGCAAAAATATTTTAACAGGTTTTATTAAATCCCAATTTAAGTAAATCTTTAAACAATTTCCTTTACATAAAAAATCTTAGCAGAACATTTACATTTATTTGTTGTCAATTACGTGTCATACTTGTTAACTATGAAAAGCAGCTTGGTCATAATGATGTTGAAAAGAATTTATATTCTGCCGGACCAATTCTTATATAACCTTTTGCAGTGTCAAATGCAGTTGATTTCAAAATAATGTAATTTAAGCTAGAAATAAAGCTTTGGGCTAAAAGTTTATGGATTTTTTTAAATTTTAATTGCAACGGACTTAGAACTGGACTGATATATCGAGATCCTTCTGAAAGTTATTTTTAACCAGATTTGGAAAAGAAACAAATTGAAACGGTTGCATTCGTTTCGTTTTGTAGTTTTCAAAAAATAAAACAAAACAAATCTAAAAAAATGCAAACATTTGCTCTGGTTTTTTAAGTATTTAGGTACGATTCACTTAAATGTAGGCAGCCAAAAACCAACTGAATGAAAATAAAAAATAAATAAAGGGTGTCTTTTATAGACGTATAGAACTTTACGTTGGCATTACTGTTCAAGATGGCGACCGATTTAACAGCTGTCAAGTGATTTATTCTCAGTTTGGTTTGGCAATTCATCATGCATAGACTCACGCCTGAACAACGCTTGCAAATAGTGCAATTTTATTTCGAAAACGAGATTGCCGTTGTTCCCGAGGTTTTTTAGCGATGAAGCACACTTCTGGTTGAATAGCTACGTCAACAAACAAAACTGCCGCATTTGGAGTGAAGCTAATCCTCAAGTGTATGTCGAAACACCGTTACATCCAGAAAAACTGACTGTTTGGTGCGCTTTATGGGCTGGTGGAATCATTGGTCCGCAACATGTCACACAGCGCAACATGTCACACAGCTCGTGCCACAATCGATTTATTGAAAGACACATTTGGTGACCGCCTAATTTCACGTTTTGGACCTGTGAATTGGCCTCCAAGATCTTGTGATTTAACACCGCTAGACTACTTTCTGTGGGGCTATGTAAAGTCATTGGTCTATGCGGATAAGCCACAAACGCTTGACCATTTGGAAGACAACATTCGCCGTGTTATTGCCGATATACGGCCACAAATGTTGGAAAAAGTCATCGAAAATTGGACGTCCAGATTGGACTACATCCGAGCCAGCCGTGGCGGTCATATGCCAGAAATCATATTTAAAATGTAATGCCACAAGATTATCTTTCGGATAAATAAAATTCATGTCAATCGAATAATCCATCGTTGTTTTATTGCAATTTAAAGCTATATACGTCTATAAAAAACACCCTTTATATCCTCTTCATTCTCACTACCGGCTCCTCGATAAATTTGATAGACGACAATTTATAAATTATTCTGCGGTATCATTTCTGACAACGTATGTCGCCTACCTGCCTACCTGGGTTATTGCAGCAACACCTCTACAATTAAACAGGAACTATCAGCAATACCAACATGTAGTTGTGAAATAATAATAATGTTAAACACGTTTTTTCCTTTGATGCTCAATATGAGCGTTTGGAATTTGGAAAAAAATATAGTGTGCCAATTTCACACGTGCTAAAATTTAATTATTCTCACATTTGTGCAGAATCTTTCATGTCCACTGCACAACTAAGAATTTTCTTTTTCAATATTGTGCAGAATATGTAGCAAAACTTTTGTGTTCATTAGTCACCATATTTGTTGAGGGCTTTTTTAAATTATTTTTTTGTTTATTGTTCATGCGAAAAGTTAATAGCCATAAAGGTAAGGTATTATATTAGCAAAAAGTGAGTGATACACATACAGCATATTAGCGGAATACGCAACGCCAACCATCGTTTGCAAAAAAATTCTAGACTTGGTAGACTAAGAGAATTTTATTGATATGTTCTTTACACTACTAAACAAAATTTCATTAATTCACATAACTTACGGCGTCAACCACTTTGACAATGGCACCATCCACTGTCGTTATAACAACGCATTATTTTTTTTTTCTCTAAGCTGGATTGAACTAACAATAAGTTTTTAAAATCTTAAAACTAAAATAATGATGACTCCTGTCCAGCCAATGCTAGGTAAGATGATGACTTTACGAATTTATCTGCAATCAGGTGATCAACTATCTCGTGTTCTGGTAAAAACACAAATGTCTCTCCTTTTTAAACGAATATAACCACGGTCATTTAGTATATTGCGAGCAAGTGGATTGGGATGTTCTGCGAGTTTTGCAAAGTACTTAGTAACGTGCTTACTAGTCTCTGCTTTAACTGTCGGTACTTCCAGATCTTTATGAATGTTTGAATTTTTGATATACCAGGGGGCAGCCGTTATCATACGTATGATCTTATTTTGACGTCTTTGAATTTTCTCTATGTTTGAAGCCGAGGCAGTGGGCCATAACTGAATTCTGTAACTCCAAATTGGTTTTAGAACAGCATTATAGATCAGCAATTTGCAATCCAACCTTAAGGTCGAGTTTCTACCAATAAGCCAATGGATTTGTATCGCCTTTAGCTTAATTTGAGTCAATTTCGTTTCGATATGGGATTTCCAAGTTAAGCGCCTGTCAAGATTTATGCCAAGGTATTTAACATCAGTGTGTTGAGGTATTATTTGAACGTAATATGGGTGCATTTTTGTTCATTTATCTTAATTCTCCATTTCTTTAGCCATTGCTTCAATTTGCGCGGGTGGTCTTGTAAGATTCGCGATGCCTCTTGTGGACTCTCATTGACACTGAGGAATGCTGTGTCATCTGCAAAAGTTGAAGTGTGAACACTATTACTTATTGGCATGTCTGATGTGTATATCAAATAAAGTAGTGGCCCCAAAATACTTCCTTAAGGAACTCCTGCTTTGACTGGTGGTGATGAACTCAAAATGTCTCCTTGTTTAATGAAAAAGCGGCGATTAGTTAAATAGTTTTCTAGCAGCTTGCAGATATTTTCTGCATTATTGACAACATATTTATCGTTGTAGAATTGACAACGAATGGTATCAAATACCGGTAATAAATCGATACCATTTGATGTTGATATGACAGCATTTGGTTTCGAAATGATACCGTACGGTTGTTGAAATGACAACATATTGTTGTCCATTCCACAACGTTCGTTAACAAGTTGACAACATGTGTTGTCAAAAATGTAAAATCGTAGCTTTTTTTCTAAGTTGACAACCAACCATTGTCGATTTGTACACGCTTGTTAAAAAATTGAAAACACTCGTTGTCAATAAAATAAACAACGGCATGGTGTCAAAATGACCGCATATGTTGTTGATATTTCAACTCGATTTTTGGTTCAGTGTACGAATTGAATCAATGAACAATTTTAGTAATAGTGTTTTCAGACTGAACTTAACATTAAATTCACCAATAGATGATTTTGCGTTCACACTGCAAAATTTTTTAAATTCAGTATTTAACACACAGTGTGTCAAATAAATTTCTACAAAACACAAAAAAATTTCCCATAGAAATAAGTGTATTTGATGTATTGAACTGTACAGCACTAAGCTTAACGGACAAAAACAGTGTTGTATTTCATAAATCCAACTTAAATTCAATTCCAAAATAGCATTTAATGTGGATTTATTAAATTCACTTTGTATGGTAAATACAGTTTTTATGACTTGGATGACCGCATTTATGTTAAATTCACTTAGTCTGAAAACACTATAAAGTCATTTAATTGGATTTATGTCATATTTTTCTTTCAGCGCGGATTAACAAGTTATTTAATTTGTCAGCATTGTCTCATGCTTTTGTATTCATAAAAGTCTTAGCTGAAAAATAAAAACAACAAGTTTGGAAAAAGCTTAAAGATGATTTTCGGTTATTGCCTGATATGGTTACTACCTTCCTTACAGGCATGATGATGTCATTTTCTCTAATGCGAAATAAGGATGTCAGCTACTGCTGAAATTTCTTTTAGTTGGGCCATTATCAGATTAGGCAATGCAAACCTTAACCACTTGTGGTAATAAGTTTATCTCAATGTACCTTTAAACAACGATAGCAACGTCTGTAGTGATGTAGCAACATACCAGATTATTGAATACCCGCATGCAAAAAAAAAATATTTCAATGAAACGTGCAGATGTATGTATTAAAAGTTTTAAAGTAAAATAAATAATTGCCTAAAATGAAAATATACATTTTCAAATACAGCTCCCACTTAAACCCATTTAAAACTTTTTATTTAATTGAATCAGTTGTAAAGTACTCCCTATTAATAATAGTGGCAGAGCAATAAAAGTATTTCTTGTTGTTATTGTACAAAAACAAATTTCACATAAAAACCACATAAAATACTATTCAAAAAAAAAAAAAAAAAGCTGGGAAAAGTAAATAAAATTAAACAAACTTCGATTCCAGCCAGTCATTCAATTTTTTTTTTTAATATTTCTTGTTTTCCTAATATTGCATTTAGTTTTTGCAGTACATGCAGAATGTACTCAAATGGAACAACTTTCTAATGGTAGTAGATAAAAGAAATGAAAGAGCACGGAAATCATTAGAAGCCTGCTTCGACATTCGTACATATAAAAATGGAAATTTTAAGCAGCCAATCTTCCGTCCACAGAAGTTCGAAAGGGTGAATATGCAAAAAGTAGTAAATGGGGTATGGAAGACCGAGCATAGATGGTCTGAAGTAAAATGAAATATTTGTTTAGTTGCTTTTTGTTTGTGTTTGCATATTTAAAAAAAAATTATAATAATAATGTCGTTGATGATGATGATGATGATGATGTAGTTGTTGAGAATGTGGAATGTTACAGATTTTGTGTTCAATTTGTTGTAGCAATGTAAATGCCTTATTAAGGACTACCACTAAAATAAGCTTTGCTTGTATTTACAGAAAAGACTACCAATACAAACATTAATTTCTTCATTCATTCGTTTAAACGTTGTTGAAAAATAACTATTCCATTCCCAGAGTAAATACTTTTAGTTGCATGCATTGAGGTTCTACTTGTAAAAACAAAAAAAGAAAAAAAAATTAAGAGTAAAAAGAAGGAAATCGTATTTTAAATAGAACACGCTAGACAAAATGTAAGAATAGTTGAATTTATTCCAATTTTGTTGCCTTACACTCCCCCATCTCCGCATTTTCTCGTCGCTTTCGCATGTACATATGCTGAATATTTAACAGTTAGACCTGGCTGTAACTTTGCAATTTAAAATTATTACAAAAGTTTCTATTTTTCTATTCTTTTAGAATAGTTTTGTTGCCTTGTTTCGCCAACATACAAGTAGGTATGTATGGTGTTGTATGGCTTCATACATAAGAATTATTGCTGCTACACATGAAGCAGCTGGCAAATGTGTAAAATACTCAAAGGATTTCTATGCACTGTACAATTTGATATTAAATATAATTAAATTAATTTGCATGTCTTTCAAGTTTTAAAGGCAGTTTATTAAATTTGCATAATTTTTTGTTTTGCCAGCGTTAATTATAAAGAAGGGGGCTTTAAGTTTTAAAGAGAGTAGGCTAAGAGTGCAATGTTCATACAAATTTTAAATCAGCTTTTCTACAATGATACCAAGAACCTGTGCAAGTAGTTTATTTCGCTTGTAAATAAGCAGAGAAAAAATTTTGTATTATGAAAAACTCGTAACACAAACAAATTTGTGAAAACGGGAAATTGTACCACATCAAATTCTTATTTAAACAAAAGATTACCGCGCCCACATTTTGATCTTATTAAAAATTCTATTGATTTAATATAATCTATTAAAAATTTAGCCAATCGAACATCGTTAAAAAATTTAATAAATTTTATTTAAAATGTTTAATTGGGAAGAGAAAACTAAACATTTATTTTTTTGGTATAGTGAAACTAAAAATAAAAAATTTTATTTGAAATTTTTTTTGGGGCAAGCAATTGCTTAACCCTTCCATATAGGAGTACGAGTACGAGTAGTAGGTGTGGTTCCTAAAAAGTGTCCAATTCACATTCACTTTACAAGCTTCGAAATTTCAAAAAATTGCCAAATAAGAAAGGCAAAAGTCTGCACCGCAACAAAAGTATTCTTACCCAAAAGTATAGATTATCTTTTTCGAAATAAAACAAACTTTTTATAAGTTTTGTATAAATGAGACTTCAGCTCGTATATGCAGTTTGTGTGTGTGTGTGTGTGATTGAATCAACAGCTTCATGTTTACCAGTCTATGCTGTTGCCAACTGAAAAAACAAGTAATAAAAATGCTTTTGCATTACACTATACGGACCCGTATGATTTACGAGCATTAATTCAATATTAATCATACGGAGCATGTTTTGTGTGTGCCTGATTTGTATAAAATTTTATAAATGGAGATGGAGAAATGTAAATATAAATTGCAAACAAATTTTATGAAAAATTTAATGGATACAATTTGTTAATAAATATTATGTATAAGCAACCTGTTAAATTTGGTTCCTTTGTAGGTCATCCTACTCGAAACAGTAGGCTTGTATTAAGATCTTACTTTTACTCATAAAAACTTTAGGATTTTAATTTTTTTTTTAAAGAATGTGACTATGCTTATTGGTCCATGTTTTTTAGACGTAATAAAAATTAAAACTTCATTCCAAAAAAAAAAAAGTTTGACAAATACATGTGTAGTTAAGCAGCCAGCATTTGGAAGATCGTTTTTGCAAAAATCACCTTTTTTAGTCCTATTCGAGCACTTTTCTTGATAAAAAAAACATTAATCGCTTAGATGTTTAAAAAATCACTCGAATAGCATTTAAAAGTGTTTTGTTTAAAATACAATAACAAATTGTAAAGCAATCACAAATTGGTCATCCAGGCATTTAAAATGTGAATTTTTCATCGTATTCTGCGCATGTAGAAGATTAGAAAAGTCCTTGGTCGCAAACAGATCTTGCATGACTGAAATGTCATCATTTTTTTTGCTTATGATTATATTTATTTAATTATAAATATTAGTATTTTTTGTAAACAACACAAATCCGTAAAGCTTTTTTGCTTGTCTGCAAAAACGCCCAGGTTCTAGGTTAGTAAAGCTACCTAATCGAAGTTGTGAAAAATAACGAAAAATGCTCTTACTTTTAAGTCTATACAAACATAAAAATTCTCTGGAAACAAATAATAACTTGTGCGAACTCTTAAAAAAAATTTTTAATATTAATTTTAATCATTCTTCTTTTTTTGTTTAATTTCAGATATTTCAAGCATTTGCATGGTACGTATTATATTCAAATATTTATTGACGATATTTTTTAACTGTTATTTATTTGTTTATTTATTTTCCACAAGCTTTTTTTATATGTATAAGTAGTACTTATGAAATGAACTATTTTCTGTATCCATTTGCACAACATAATGGCATTGAATTTTTATTTTTTTACTTAAATAAATATCATCTAGAATGAACGTTTTTCCGTAATATTTACTCTACTCTGTCCCCATTTCATATTCAGTTTTGTGATTTTCTTTCATTAAAAATTCTGCTTTTAACTGAATTTTATAAAAACAAGACCCACATAAATATTTAATATTTTGTATGTAAATATGTATTCGCTTTAAGCATAGAGTGATACATAAAGTGTCTACTCGCTTGTTTGAAACTATTAAAAGCCTTACTGCCTGTTTATGCGGATTTTATACTGTAATACTGAGTAAAACGGCTTGTCAAAAATTTAATTAAAATGAGAATGTAGAATAGTGTGAACACAATACATTAAAAACTACGGATAGAAATTTGACAGGCGTATGGCTATCACCATTTTTAGAAAATTTTCTAAACGTTTATACTTTCCATTGTATCAGGGCTGCATTTTTCCATACGAACACGGTAATACCAAAAACACAATGCTATATTTTACTCAACACAACAACGAAATGAACACATTTGTTTTTGCTATTTGCTCACATGTAAATGCAACAAAAACATATACGAGGTATGATCAAAAAATAACCGTTAGTTTCAATTTTTTCAAAAAGTATTTATTTATTCATCAATAACTATCTTGTCCCCTTCAAAGTATTCCTCAGATATAATAAACTTATGCCAGCGTTTTTTCCAATGCTCGAAACACTTCTGAAATGCGCTTTTTGGTATCGCCAACAGCTCCTGTTTCGATTTTTCTTTTATCTCCTCAATCGTAGCAAACTGCTTTCCTTTCAGTTTTGGGAACAGGAAAAAGTAAAATCTGGTGAATACTGTGGCTGAGGCATGATTACGATGTTGTTTTTGGCCAAAAAATTATGAACAAGCGACGATTTTTTTGGTCAAAATTCAGCAATTTTGGAACAATTTTCGCTGCCGCACGTTTCATGCCTAAAACATCCGTAAAAATTGCTTTCCATGAGCCGAACGATATGCCAACATCATTAGCAACCTCTCTAATAGTGATTCGACGATTATCCAAAATCATTTTCTGACGTCCTCAGGCTACCAAGACGAGCATCGTCATTGACATCTTCTCAGCCTTCCTTAAACCGTTTATACCACAATTGAACTTTTGTTCTGCTCATAGTAGACTAGCCAAACGCCACAGTCAACATTTCAAATGTCCTTTCACATTTAATTTAATTTTTTACGCAAAACTTAATACAGTTTCTTTGATCGATTGTTGGAAATAGTAAAAAATCGAAGAGCACACCAAAACACGACTAACCTTTTTATCTGTCAAAAACAAACTGACAATCCAAAATGGCTGATAACAGACATGTGTACCAACATTAAAAAAAAAATAAATCATATCTACCTCACGAAAATTGAAAATAACGGTTATTTTTTGATCATACCTCGTACGAGTACAATTCATAGATAAATTACCAGATTTTTTTTTTTTTTTTGGGATTTTCTCATTTAGTAACATTGATTATGGTGTAGGCCAAGCAAAGTTTTAGCTTATTAAAAAACAACACTAACGACTTAGTTTAATATGATCAGCATATTTTCAAAATGCAAATTCACTTATAGTGTCTTGAACACCCCTATTTTTAAAGTTATAAGATTTTTAGCTCTTTAACCTTTGTGTCAATGGCAGCATACACGGGTATGTTTTACGTTTTAAAATCACTATATATAAAAATTGGAAATCTGACTGATATGAAATGTTATGCATACGTTTTGTGTTTTGAGATAAAACTTCTTCTTAACTGGCTTCTTACAACTAACTTAGGTCTGCAGCTGAGATCAGAATGGCTCTCCATGCGCTTCGATCTTCTGCACATTTTCTCCAATTTGGGACGTTCAGATCAGTTTGATGTTGCTGAACCTGATATTTCCATCGAAGCTTTGGATGCTCCCTTCGGGATCGTACCCAAAAATTCTTTTAGCTGTAGCATCTTCGTTCATATGCACAATATGACCTGTCTGAATCCTCTTCTGGTGGTAAACGATTCGGAAATATCATTTTGACTGATGATTTAGTATCATTTAAGGTCATTCGGCATAGCCTTATCAACTTCGCTGAAGTCAAATTCAGACTGGCCTGATATAACTTCGCAGGAATCAACAAACAGGTGATAGGTATCGATTTGTTTTTGATGTGTTTTCTCCAATACTTGGCGTAGTGTGAATATCTGATCTTAGGTATAGTTGCCAGGTCTAAAGCGACACTGGTAATGACTAATTATTTCGTCGACCTTAGGCCTTAATAGTTCACACAATATTGTTGCCAGGATCTTATATGCGATGGTAAGTAGACTTATGATCCTATAGTTGCAACAAACAGATTTATCTCCTTTTTTATGAACTGGACATAGCACACTGAAGCTCCAATCTTCGGGCATGCATTCCTTCAACCAAATAGTATCAATAAGCTTATGCATGCAGCTAACCAACTCATCTAATTTTACCCGAAAAATGTGTATGCACTGTCTTAAGTATAATTTTTCTGCCACTGACACAAGGGTTAAGCTAGCACAAATACTTGATTACGTAAAAATATGGATGCCAGAGTACACAGTTTTTTTTTTTTTTTTAATGTTCATTAAATTTTCTTTATATGATAATATTTATAAATAATTATGTGTCAGCATTAAAAGAAATATTTATATTATAAAATTTTTTATAAAAATACTAAAATTTTTAGTCCTTTTCTTTTATAAAATTTATTTTTGTGTATTAAAAAAAGGTTTAAAGTTACTGTACCTATAATCAAAAATATATCAAATTTAAATGCTTAAACTTCATATTAAAAGTTATGGGTAACACAAATTTGTCTTTAGCTTATCGTACACTTTTTGGTTAAAGTCTGTTTGTAATAACTAAAAACCAGTCATCTGTGTTTAGCAGCCGAAAACTGGTCTTACAGACTAAAAAAGTGCTCAAAATATTTTGAAATCAAAATTACTTGTAGTTTCATTTAATTGTATTTCTTATTTAAGTTTTATTTTCACTTCAATTATGTGAGCAATACTCACTTCTAATATGTTATTCGTAGATACCATACACACATACGTTTTTCTCATAAATTTTATTATTATTTTTTTAACATAAATTTTTTTTTGTGTTTTAATAACGATTTTAAATGGTCTTTAAAGGCCTTATAGTCTTAAATTAGTGCGTGTGTGTGCGCGCGCGTGTGTGTGTGTGTGTGTGTGTGTGTGTTTATTTGTAAATTATTCATATTATGAATTTTACATTTACATGGATATTTTCAAAAGAGAAAATGAAAATTGAACTTTTTTCAATAAAGAAGTAGCCTAAGTAAACAAGATATGGTTTTTTTTTTAACTTTAGAACAGGCAAATATATTTATAATAAATAAATAACACAACATACAATAATAATACGTAAAAGTACAGGGTGGGCCAAATGAAACCAAGGGGTGTAAAAGTTTAATAACTTTTTTGTTTATTAATTTTTTTTTATTTTTTCTTTCAGATTATATAGACAACACTTGGAGAATTTATAATGGAGAGGTTCACAACTGAACAGAGAACCAGAACAATAGAATTTTATTATTTAAACCAGAGATCAATTATTTTAACGCAAAGAGCATATCGTCAACATTTTAACGTCAGAATTTCGCCCTCTGAAGCGATGATTCGTTGCTTAGTTAATCGTCATCACCAACATGGCAGCGTAAGAGATTTGCCTCGAACCGTTAGACCACGTTTAAGTCCCACTGCGGAAAATATTGAACGAGTACAGCAAAGTGTTAACGAAGCACCAGAAACATCTGGCAGAAGGCGTTCTGCTCAGCTAGAAATGTCTCGTACGTCACTACGGCGCATTTTAAAAAAAGATTTACAGTTATACCCATATAAGGTGCAATTGGTCCAATAATTAAAACCCGCAAATCATCGGCAACGTCTAAATTTTACAGTTAAATTTCAAGAGTTGGCCAGAAATGAAATCAACTTTATTGAAAATTTGATTATGAGTGATGAAGCTCATTTTCATTTGAATGGCTTTGTTAACAAGCAGAACTGTAGGTTCTGGGGTTCTCAAAATCCAAGAGCCATTCATCAACGCCAATTGCACCCCATCAGGTGTACAGTATGGTGTGGGATCACATCTGAAAATGTCATTGGGCCCTACTTCTTCGAGAATGAAAATGGAAGTGCTGTAATCGTAAATGGAGAGCGGTATCGTTTTATGATAGAAAATTTTTTACGTCCTGCTCTTGAAAACAGACCTGGTATGTGGTTTCAGCAGGACGAAGCCACTGCCCATACTGCCTGAGACACAATGGCACTTTTAAGTAAAATTTTTGGAGAGCGAATAACTTCTCGAAATTCGGAAATCGCCAGATTTGACAGCACCCGACTATTTTCTTTGGGGTTTTTTGAAGGAGCGAGTGTATGTGAACAAGCCAGAGACAATCCTTGAACTCAAGGCAAACATTGTTGCAGAAATTCGAACGCTACAGCCACAATTTTTGAAAGATGTTATGGAAAATGCTCTAAAAAGAGCCCATCAGTGCGAAGCTGAAAACGATGGTCATTTAAGAGACATCATTTTTCATACTTAGTGTAAAAAAATTTCCATTTTGTATATTATATAATCTGAAAGAAAAAATAAAAAAAGTTAATAAACAAAAAAGTTATTAAGCTTTTACACCCCTTGGTTTCTTTTGGCCCACCCTGTATATGTAATTCGAGTAAAAGTATTTTCATCAGCACTTATGCATCCATTTGATAAATTAAAAGCAAAAAAAGTTTGCATTTAAAAATAGAATTTCAAATGTGTATTTAATATTTTATTTGCTGCTTTTGTTTGAAATGGCGTGTTCCCGCAAAGAAAGAATATGTTTGAGTTAACTATATTCTGGTGGAATTAGAATTATAATGAGGAGCGGAAACAAGTCACCTGGTCACTGCGGCCAAATTAGACCTATTGTGACACTACTATCAAGTTACAAATCCTCCCAGAGTGTAGTATTCATTAAGAATTCAGAGACTTCTTTGGGTGATTTGTCCGCCATGCCCGACGGTTGTCGGTAATGTTGCCCTAAGTAGCGAAAACGGGTCCAAATTAGACCATTATTATGACATAATATGTGTTCTGCTGTCTCTTCATCTTCGTTACATCACCTGCAGAGGTCATTTTGCCTGATTCTCATATTCGCCAATTGTTTCAATACTCTGCAATGTCCAGTCAGGAATCCCATGACAATGTGAATGCTTGACCGGATCAAGCTAAGTAATTTCTTTGTTCTCTTCGGAAATCGGAAGGGCATGAATGCTTTCGCTACCCTGATACCTGCTGTTTCCAGCCAGTATTGTTGCGATTCTCTTTTCAGCCATTCCCTAAAAATGAGCTTAATAGAGCTCCAAGGCAGCCCGCAGAATGGTTCTGGGCCAGAAAATCTCTTTTCAAATATTCTGGTGGAAACATAGTACGATTGGATTTATGGTTACAATAATCATAAAAGTGTTTCCGTGCAAACATATTATTTTTTAATGTAATAATAATATTATATGTTGCATCTACCCAGACGCATTTTTAAATCATGGAACGCATTTTTAAATCATGTCACTCAATGTGTAAATTGTTGTTTTTGAAAAATGTTACTTGGCATCATTAAATTTCAAAGTTTATATTCACGACGATGGAAAGTTCTTAAATGTATTATAAATAAATCGGCATTCTTAACTGCAAAGAGTGCGGTCAGGCCCACAAATTTTTTAACAGTTTTTATACAAAATTTTTAAATAAAATTTTTATATATTTTTTTGATATAACTTTTTTTAAATAAAGTTTAATATAAATAAAAATTTTTTATTCTCTAGACTTTTTTAAATTTATTTATTTATAATTATTTTTTATGGTTTGATTTTCTTTCTAAATATATTTGAGTCTATCAGGATTCAAAGAATCTGCAGTTAAGAATCATTAACTTGATATTCAAACACTTTAGACACAAAGGTCAATTGAATTTTAACGATTAAGTTTTTTTTTTTCATACTTTATATTGTTGCTGAAGAGAAAAAAGAAAATTTATTTTCAACTATTTTTTTTTCTTTTAATTAAACATATTGGGTCGTTTTATTGACTCCGTACTGAATGAAAAATTAGCGAAAAGAAATATCGATTGATATGCAAATTGCTATTATTCATTCCTAAGGAATGATCTTATTATTTTGATTGTTTCACTTAATTGTGAACTAAAAAGTAGTCTATTGTGAATAAATTATGTTAATTTTTCAGCTGTTGCTGAACATCAAAATAAATTTTAATTAAACAAAAAGAAAATTAATTTTTAACAAATAAAACGAAATTATTTTTGAAAAATAAAACAAATTAAGCTAAAACACATTTCATTTTTGCTAAATTTTGTATTTTTTCTTACATTTTTGATCTTTCCATTTGCTTTCCGTGAGAAAATTTTAGCGTAAGCAAAATGTAAAACTTTATCTACATTGCGGATTCAATAATGGTATTTTCGCCTCGGTAGAGATGATACCGCAACTGTGGAAGAAAACCGCAGCAACGGAATGAATAATTGCAAATTTTGCTTCCGGACAAAAAAATGCTTTCTGCAATCGCGAAAACGGAATGAATAATTAGACCCATTATATTTATTGTAATCATAACATATTTATGGTTTCAGTTAAAATTTTATCACTAATAATATGGTTGATCTATGGCGGTAAATATATAAAAATAACTAGAAACATGTTTATCGTGGTCATAATAATGTTTAGATGCTTCAAATTAACAATAATATTTTTGCGGGATACAAACTATGTCTGTGGTGATCGTATTCAACCATATTTTTTTTCCTTGCGTGTATTCGGCTAATTATATTATCTTTAAAAATAACTTATTAATGAGTTAAGGTTTTTTTTACGTTAGTTAGTAATTTATTATTTACGCTGTAGTTCATTTTTGACATATTCAGAAGCAAGTACAAGGTGGGCGAAAAGAAGTCATCCGATGTTGTTTGGCTCTTTGGAAAAAACAGCCTCAATTTTTCAGGTGGAGGTCCACGCTAAAGGTATGTACTAAAGAATGTTTACGAAATGGCACTTGTGGTACCGAAATATAAATTTTAGGCTTGTTGGAACCACATGTCCTCCAGTCCCAATTCATTCAATTGCGGCAGAAAAATTTCGGTTAACATGGCTCTATAGCGCGCACCGTCCACTGTTGTCGTTTTGCGCACCATGCAGACACTTTGAGTGGATGTAATGGCTCCTCTTTCTTTTAGCCCACCTTGTATAAGTGACAATAGGTAAATTATCAGATTCAGATCAACCTTTCAGTTATATAAATTCTGTAGTAAGTAATTAGTGTTTATTTACTCAAAAATCCTCTAATTATTAATAAAAATCAGACATTTGTTACAGACATATATGCTTGGCAAAAGTACATTCATTTACCGCGCCAAAGTAGGATGCACTTTTCATTCTTTATTTTAGTGAAATATCCTAATAAGCACATATAAGTTTTGAATAGTCAGACTGTTAAAGTTTGTGAACATTAAACATACAGTTCTTTGTCTTTGTCTTCCTTGTTTCCTCGTTGCTTTACATCACATTTCTATAGTTTGTAACTTTTTAATTACAAAACAAATTATGAATGCAAAACAAAAGACTTTTAAAAGTGGATGCCTTTCAATTTCTATGGTAGAATTTTAAAATCCATTTGAATGAAACATGCATTGGTTAACTACTATACTAAATTGTAGGTTTAAAAAGCTGTTAGTACTTGATAATCAAGATTATAAACTCCAACAAATATTTCTTCGTACACGAGGATTTGCTACTCAAAAAAAACAAATTTTTCCTTTGTCTTTTTAGCGTTTTAAATAAGATATTTTCCGTTTATTACACTGAACAACACAAAAAAAAAATAATAAGTATCTGACAACTATTACGGTAGAGGGGACCAAAATAATTTAGACGTGTTTACCTCGAAATAATCACCCCTATCGCGAATACCATTTGAAATTTCTGCTCCCACGAAATTTATTTTCTCCTTTACGTGAATTCCCCGTGAGATGTTTCTCCCATTCAAATTTTAGAAATAAACAGCTGTTCAGAATAATTTAAGCTATCAATACATGCTGAATGTAAATAGGAAGAAGTTTTATAAAATTTTGTTAAAACTTTAAAAGTAAAAAAAAAAAAAAATTAGAATTAGAGCAACAATTTTATTGCAAGAGGCTGAAAGTAACCAACAGCGGATTGTTCATCGAGCTTTGCGAGATGCATCTAACCCCTTGGAGTTACCTGAAAGACTGTATTCAACCTAATTCAATAAAAAAATTTCTATAATTAAATGAGTATTTTTGTGTTAGATTTATGCAGCATTGCAGGGTAAATAAACCTGCATTTATAAAGAGTGATTTTTTTGCTATTATCTTTTTGGCAACACTAGTTTTGACAGCTCACGCACGTTTTGTATCTTGTGTCACTGTCAAACATCTTCAGTTTGGTCTATAATTTAATCATGAATCGTCTTACAAACGAACAACGCTTGCAAATTATTGAATTTTATTACCAAAATGCGTGCTCTGTTAAGAAAGTTCATCGCGTGCTTCTTCCATTTTATGGTCAGTTTAATCGACCTACTGAGGCTTCTATTCGGGCTATTGTAACAAAATTTCGCACCACATTTACATTGTTGGACATTAAACCACCAACACGCTTACGTAGAGTGCGAACTGAAGAAAATATCGCAGCCGTATCGGCCAGTGTTGGTGATGACCGTGAATTATCGATTCGGCGCCGTTCGCAGCAATTGGGCCTCTGTTACTCCACTACGTGGAAAATTTTGCGGAAGGATTTGGGTGTGAAGCCTTATAAGATACAACTGGTGCAAGAATTGAAGCCAAACGACCTACCACAACGCCAAATTTTTGGTGAATGGGCTCTTGAAAAGTTAGATGAAGATCCACTTTTTTATCGAAGAATTGTGTTCAGCGACGAGGTTCATTTCTGGTTGAATGGATACGTGAACAAGCAAAACTGCCGTATTTGGAGTGAAGAGCAGCCAGAAGCATTGCAAGAGCTACCAATGCATCCACAAAAAACAACCGTTTGGTGCGGATTATGGGCTGGCGGCATCATTGGGCCGTATTTCTTCAAAGATGATGCGAATCACAACGTTACTGTGAATGGTGAGCGCTACCGTGCGATGATAACAAACTTTTTTTTGCCCAAAATGGAAGAGCTTGACTTGCATGACATGTGGTTTCAACAAGACGGTGCCACATGCCACACAGCACGCGAAACAATGGACCAATTGAGAGGCGAGTTCGGTGAACAGTTTATTTCACGCTTGGGACCAGTCAATTGGCCGCCCAGATCGTGCGATTTAACGCCTCTAGACTATTTTTTGTGGGGTTATGTTAAGGCTAATGTCTATAGGGACAAGCCCGCTTCGATTGACGCACTGGAAGCCAACATTGCCAACATTATTCGTGAGATACCGGCCGAAATGTTGGAAAGAGTATGCCAAAATTGGACTAAGCGGATGGACCATTTGAGGCGCAGCCGCGGCCAACATTTGCATGAAATAATCTTCAAACATTAAATTATATCGACCCAACTATCGATCCAAATAAATATTTCATGCATTTTTCTGAATTTTATGTGTTTTTTTTTTTTAAATTTCCGATAGTTCTTATAAAATCACCTTTTATATATTCTGGTCATGGCCGAAGTAATCCTTTGGAATTCCGCCAATTTTAAAGTTAAGTGCTTGTCTGCGATTCTTTGCAGAGGTCGGTTTCCAAAAGGGCGTAGCCAGAGACTGAAGTGGGAATGGCACAGTTGACATTTTCTGATGTGGTTTCAAAAGTTTTGGGTAATTTTTTAATTTACGAATGGTTCCTGTATCGTCAACTTTTATTGTTAAAGTTTTCTGTGTCCAGTGCATGTAAAATAAAATTTCTAAAATTTTATACGATTTTAAGAACACAAAATATATTTCTTTATTGAAGCAATTTATAAATGGGTTCTTGTTGTAAAAGTGTCAACTGTTATGGATAAACCATTTTATCTGGAAATAATAGAATTTTTTTTATAAGTAGACCACCAGTTTTTAATTCTTTTGTTAAAAAATTTCTAAATTTCTAAATTAAATTTTAGGAAAAACAACAAGCAAAAATTCTTGTGTTCGCCAGCAAAAAGTAAGGGGACAGATTAAATAAAAAAAGTGAACAAAACAAGAGAAAAATTATTTTATTTTTTGTTTACTGCAAAATTACTCACGAGAGAATGATCCCGATTGCAACTTTTCAAAAAGTGAATGAATTTCGATAGGGGTGAATGCTTAGAGTTTCTCCCTTTTTTCATACGGATCCTTTATTTTAAGTACATGGCATGCTCAGCAAACTTAAGTAAAATACTATGAATAATATTTTTATGGAACCTTTCTTAACTCTCTAACTCTACAATTATTGCTACTTTTTAGACTCCTAATTAAAAAATTGCAAAAATGACCCCATCTACGTTTAACAGTTAAAGAGTTAAAAGGTGCCACAAATATTTCTTATAGTGTTTTACATAAGTTTGCTGAACATTTCGTATACTACCTAAAATGATGGATGCGTATGGTTACATTTGCCGATTTATAATTAGACTTTGAAAAAATGATAAAACTTTAAGTACAATTTTGACATAGAGCCAGATGTATTTTTTTATTTTAACTGAGAGATGTTTGTTGTTATTAAATTAAGAATTGTTTTTAATATTTTGGTGTGATTCACTGACTGCAATTACTGTTTTCAAGTTATGTTTGTTATTTTAAGTACTTTTATTTTTGTTTTTTGTACAATTGAAGTGTTTGAGTATATAGAAATATGTATGGGAAAAATGTAATTTTTTTCTTTTTATTTTTTATGTCGAACTTAAACGTACTGAATTATACGAGTACATTAGCGGAATTCAGTCTTGTTGGCATACGAGTATGTGCAATTAAATCAAATTTGCATCTATTTCTTGCTACAATGCGTGAGAGCCCTTTTCTACTAGTGTAGCAAAAAAAAAAAATCTTCACAGCTGATTTCATAGAGAATAAACTTAAAAAACACTCATGTATATTTTTTTCTTAAATTAAATTTGCGAATTAATTACAATATTGAACCAACGGCAAAATAAAATCATAAATTTTCTAGTTTAAAATGCTCTCAATGAAATTGAATTTCATCACTTTGTTTGATTATTTTCTTTTTTATAAAGGGTGTCCGAACAAGAACGCAAGATTTAAATTTGGCGCCATTCGAAGTGTCATTTGAACAATTGTTATTGTTTGCTAGTAGAAAGTACGAGGTTAGTAAATTGGGTATTGGAGAGACAACATGAAAATGCTGATTTTGCCGATAAAATCATCTTCAGTGACGAGGCCCATTTCCATCTTGATGGCTTAGTCAATAGGCAGAATTGTCGCATTTGGGGTGAGGAAAATCCTCGAGTGATTCACGAGAAGCAAATGCATCCTCAACGTGTCACTCTGTGGTGTGGTTTTTGGGCTGGAGGAATCATTGGACCTTTTTTTTATGAAAATGAGGCAGGTCAAGCGCAGGTCGTGAAATGATAACCAGTTTTTTCTTGCCTAGAATTGAAGAAATGAATGTGGAGGGCTTGTGGTTTCAAGAAGACGGCGCCACATGTCATACAGCCAGAGAAACAATTCAATTGCTGCATCAGTCATATATTTAAAATTTAAATCTTGCGTTCTTGTTGGGACACCCTTTACTTTGAATGCGTATAGAGAACAAAGTACGATATTAGCTAAGCCGCAGTACCTTTTTGAAACTTAAGGCCGCGACGCACCCTCTTTAAAATTTACAATGCAAAATAAGCTCATGCAGTTTTATATAAAAATATAATTTTCCTTTATTTTAGCAGTGTTTTTTTAACCAAACCTAAATTCGATTTAAGCCTACATTGGTAATTTATAATACATGTCGCCTCTGAACTTTAGTTGTTTATTTCGGTCTGCTGTTTTGATGGTGCAAACTTTTTGAGTTTGCTTTTTGCAATGATTTTCAGTCTTGCGAATTTTATTAACCCGTGCAAATCTCAGTTTCATATATGTATTTTGTTGTTGTGAGGTGCAACATTTAAAATTTTAGCCACACTAGCATGCAATATCTGCAAGACTTGCAAGGGTAGTTTGCATTTAAGAGTGAAACCCGCTATTGTGTTCTTTTATTAAACAATAAAATTAAATCATTAGCACGTTAGTGGAAAATAATAGTTTTTTAAAAGCTGTAGAAAAACACGTCTTACTCTCACGACAGTTATAATATAAATTCTAAACTTTCTATTTTTCCTATTTATTTGAGTTTTAAAAACAGAAATGACGACTACTAGGACTCGCCGAACTTGAGGGGCGTTTCAGGAACAAAAAGTGTTGTTAATATACAAATTCCTACGTGTGCTGTCTTGCACAGAACCTAGTTATTTAAAAAAAAATTCGATTTTGTCGTACAGTGTTATTTAGATGTTTTTGGTAAAGATGTGATCTTGTTGTTTGTTGTTTTTATTGCAACTTGTTTATAAACAACTTTTTTTGGTTTGTTTAGGCAAGCTTTCAAACGTTAGATATACAGTCATATTATACTTACTTGCCTGGCCAATCTATCAAACCAGAAAGAATCCAATCTAACCAAATAATCCATCCAGCTGATGTTGTTTACATGCACTCGTATGCATTGAGAAATATTTTAGTTTCTTAGTAGTGCTGCGCTCATGTTGACAGCAATGACCCACATTCATAAATCATAATCATTGATTTTATTTTTCCCTGTATATTTTCTATGATTTTTGTTTCAATTTTTTTTTTTTTTTTTTTTTTTTTTTTTTTTTTTTTTTTTTTTTTTTTTTTTTTTGCTAATGTAATCTGGCCTGCTGTTAATTTTACTTATTGCCTCTTATTAAAATATTTAAATATTAAAATTTATTTTTGCTTCGATTTATTTTTTTTTAATTTAATGACATCAATTTCCTAATTGCCAGATAAATATTAAATGAACTAATGGAAAAATCCAATTAAAATACATAAAATTTAAATGAATCTACGCAATAATACTCTGTTTAGATAACGAAAAAAAAAACATAAAATTCAATAATAACTGAAATATGATAAAATAATTATAAAAACAAAGTAAAATAAAACACTCAATAGCAACACATGTCGTATTTCCTTTTTCTGAGTCTGCAAAAACTTACAATCGAGGTTGTATTATTATGTAATGACAAGTACACTTACATATGCTGAGTTAAATTGGTTTTTTAGCTTTACGACTTATCATACATTTAATAAAATCCCTTTAGGTTAAGGTTGTGCTAAAGAGAGCCTTAATTTTGCACTAAAATAGCATTGAACTTTAAAGTTCATTTATAAAATTGTATCAACGCAGTCAAAGGTGTCAGTTTTTTTTTTCTTGAAAGAAGACGATAAACTGTACGTTAGCAACTTTAAATTTATGAGATGACATTAATATTTGTAAATAAATATAATCAGGATCATGTTTTACTGATGTAAGTGTTTATATCAGCTGATATATACGAGTAGTTGTGGGAGTTTTACACACAAACAATATAATACTGAGTAAAATGACTTGCCAAAAAAAATCAAATCAAATGAGGAAATATGAGAGAAGAATATGTGCAAAAATTCGGAAGAAAATTTGACTGTCGTCTCATCATTTTTAGAAAATTTTGTAAACGCTTATACTTTTTATTAAGTAACCCTTCCCTAATTTTTATTTTTGTGTAAATTAGCATTTTGCAAATATGCTGAGTATATTGAACTGAGCCGTGAGTATCCTTTTTGAATAACCCAAAACACCAAAATCAATGCTATCGGATCACAATCATTCCAAATATTTTCTAACAGAACGTTTTCAGCGGCAGTAGAAATTAGAGAAGAAAACGATATTTTTGGACGGAGAACAAAAAAATATATATTTCGGAAGTGTATTTACCAAAGTCCACACATTTTCTGGTTGCTGTACATAAAGCCAAATAAGTTTTGTACAAAGTAACGCATAAAATGTACTTAATTCTATGAAACATTTATATTAGGCTTAATTATGAGTGTCGTTGTCGCGTGACGAAAACCGTAATATGTGGAAATGCCGGCCATATTTTTTTTTATTGGCTTATCGTGAATTCGACTACGACAACGGCACTCGTAATAAGGCACCATTTTTTTATTTGACAAACTGTACACTAAATCTGAAATTAAATGCAGGGAGTCCGCCGGGAAGGTATACTACTCGCAGTAATTCCATTGTAATCCTGGCTGTATGCGATGTGGCACCGTCTTGTTGATACCACATGTTAATCAAGCCCAAAGCATGCAGTTGTGGTGTTAAAAAGTTTTCAATCATATCACGATATCGCTCCCCATTCACAGTTACCGTTACGCCGTTTTCATTTTCAAAGAAGTAAAGTCCAATGATTCCTCATGACCAAATTGCACACCAGACTGTTACTTTTAATGGATGCAAAGGTGACTGATGAATAATTTGAGGGTTTTCCATTGCCCAGGACCGAATATTCTGTTTATTCGCATATCCATTCAAATGAAAATGTGCCTCGTCACTCATTATGATTTTTTTTAATGAAAATCGGAGTTGTCATGGGCGAGCTGTAACATCCTATTGGCATAAGTACGGCGTCGTAAATGGTCTTGTGGAAGAAGCTCTTGTGTCAACTGAATCTTATATGGAAACAAATTCAAATCCTTGTGCAAAATTGTTGTGCCAACGTTGTTCTTTGAAGACCAAGCTCCTGAGCACGGCGTCGAATTGAGGTTGATGGATTGTTTTGAACACTTTCTTGAGCAGCAGTAATGTTTTCAGCCGATCTTGCAGTACGTTGTGGTCCACGCTTGTGCCTCTCACCTGCAGACCCTCTTTCTTCGAAATCATTCACTATACGATAAATACTGTCACAGTAATCGATGATTGATTTTGGTAAAGTGTTTTAAGGATTAAAACACGTTGGTTGCCACGTGTCTACTTCAGAACTGTCAAGACTAATGTTTACAAAAATGGCGGCAAAACAAAGTATTATACCTTCCCGGCGGACACCATGTATTAAATTCAGGATTTAACCTTAGGTCTGAAAACGCTATAATGCTAAGTTTTGTTTAAAATTAAATGAATTTGTGCAAGTTATTGATTAGATGTTATTGGTCTCAGTAGCAGCCAAACTCTAGGTTCCTGTTATTGTCATAATTTCTTTGCTGTTGGGCTTTTCACTTAAATGCAACGCCTTTTAACTGACTTTTTAATTTCTTATAATTAATTATTTTATTTTTCTTTCAACTGCACTGCTAAGCATTTGTGACTTGACAAACGATTTATACTTTCAATGAAGAAAAACATTTTCTTTGACTTTTATTTAATTACTGCCTTTCCCTTTAAAAAAAAGGTCTAACGAATTATTTTAAATATATTTTCTTTTGGTTTATTCCTCTGAGTATTTTTCTTACACAGTCTTTAATTTTTCTTTCATTTGCTCATGTCTTTTAAGTTTTTTCTCTGCTTTTTTATATTTTGTATGTGGAGCTGACATTTTTATTACAAACCACCCTCTTTATAAAACTTGCAACTGCAGGTGACATTTGCGATATCAAACTTTATTTAATATACGAGTGCATAGCCAACAAAATTTTCTTATTTTATTTAGTAATTAAATGTCTTGAGACAGCATCTCGTTAATTCCAAATTCAAAGTGTCAGTATGAAACACAAGTCATCATTTGCCTAATCTGGAGTCATAAATATTTTGGTGATAAATGTCACTCAGAAAGTCCTGGAGTTACAATAAAATGTATTTAATTTTTTTAATTTTCAAATCCTTTCACACATTTCAATTCATATGATAGGAAATCCAATAATTGCAACAGCTGTAATTACACTTATCAGCACTAAAAAATTTTGCAGTGTTTGTATTCGTTTTATTAAGTAAATAAAAATGACACTTGTTTTTTTCCAACAGCTTTAGTTTTTCAGATTTTGCAAACTATACGCTTTTCGGGTGGCAATGCATATTATGTCGGATTAAATGTGTGTGAAAATAAATATGTCTAGTTAAATACGTTTTTTTTTAAATATTGCATGCGATAAAAAAAATTTCCATACATATTCTTCACAAATGCACTGAATTTAATGTAGTTTATAGAAAAATGTAGCCATTCTGGCCAAACCCTTCTATCTCAATGAATGGGACCTAATGGAAAACAACCATAATGGATAGGGGTATCATCCTGAGAATACAGTTTCTCCCAATTGTATATGTGGAATTTTTTAGAAAACGTGGAAAAGTTCATGTGGTCTATGTATTTAACTAGACGTATTTATCTTCACACACATTCGGATTAAAGTGATACAAATTTTATGTAGTAGTGAATTTATAAAATATCTATAGAAAAAAGACGTTGCTTAAATGATCCAAACAATTGTTGTGTTATTTGTGGCTAATGTAAATCAATCGTAAATCAATCACAGACTTCGTAAAATGTGCGTACTTTAGCTACTTTTGAGTAGAGAAGTCAAGGGTGCTAAATAATGTATGCCAAAGTTGTATGAGCATTAGCAAGTCTAAAAAGATCTGCTTCAGAACAAACATGTTTTAGCGGGAGGCTCGTGTCATCGTGATAATTGTTTTTTTTTGTAAGTTAAGCATCACGGGTATAAACTCTGCAAACCGACATTTTCTTCCGCTTAGCCACCTACATACAGCATTAACCTGTTTTCAACCTCCTGACTACATTGAAATTGAAGAAGAAAGACATGAATTTGACTTTAATTTCAAACCTGGTCAAGAGACAAATCCTTAACCATTCTATAAAAGTGAGTTAAATAATGAACTGACAGGGCTTGAGTTAAATATGTGAAGCTTATTTGCTTTAATATGTGAATAGGAATTTTTTAACTGAATATTTTAACTCTGGGTTAAAAGAAATAATAAAATAAAGACTTGGGGAAAAAAGTTTTAAATTAGTGCTTTTTTTAACTAAAGGGTGTTTTTATAGACGTATAGATCTTTAAATTGCAATAAAACAACGATGGATTATTCGATTGACATGAATTTTATTTATCCGAAAGATAATCTTGTGGCATTACATTTTAAATATGATTTCTGGCATATGACAGCCACGGCTGGCTTCTGTGCTCGGATGTAGTCCAATCTGGACGTCCAATTTTCGATGACTTTCCAACATTTGTGGCCGTATATCGGCAATAACACGGCGAATGTTGTCCTCCAAATAGTCAAGCGTTTGTGGCTTATCCACATAGACCAATGACTTTACATAGCCCCACAGAAAGTAGTCTAGTGGTGTTAAATCACAAGATCTTGGAGGCCAATTCACAGGTCCAAAACGTGAAATTAGGCGGTCACCAAACGTGTCTTTCAATAAATCGATTGTGGCACGAGCTGAGTGACATGTTGCGCCGTCTTGTTGGAACCACAGCTCCTGGACATCATGGTTGTTCAATTCAGGAATGAAAAAGTTAGTAATCATGGCTCTATACCGATCACCATTTTTGAAGAAGTACGGACCAATGATTCCACCAGCCCATAAAGCGCACCAAACAGTCAGTTTTTCTGGATGTAACGGTGTTTCGACATACACTTGAGGATTAGCTTCACTCCAAATGCGGCAGTTTTGTTTGTTGACGTAGCCATTCAACCAAAAGTGCGCTTCATCGCTAAACAAAATTCGCTTATGAAAATCGGGAACAACGGCAATCTCGTTCGAAATAAAATTGCACTATTTGCAAGCGTTGTTCAGGCGTGAGTCTATTCATGAGGAATTGCCGCCATCTTGAACAGTAATGCCAACTTAAAGTTCTATACGTCTATAAAAACACCCTTTACATGTTTTTTTGATTTTGGTGATTTTTGAAATTCAAAAGTTAACAACGCTGACTATAATGAGTATGATAAAGTGTGTATTTCTACTGTTAAGCAAAAGATATTTTGTGAGCGTTAAAACTCTGCATATTTTATTGGGCGACAAATAAAACTAGTTTTTTTGGTGTTCATGGTACACAACTTTTAAAATCAGGCAATCTAATCTCTTTTTAATCCTTTTTGTATTAGCATCGTTAGAAAATTGTTTAGTCACGAAATTACGATGACATATCTCGGCGGATTTTTTCTGCAGCTAATGCCAGAATTTTTTAAGTTGCCATCCATAAAATGAGCACCGAGATATTTATGTCTCGAAGCCAGAAGAGCTGGGCACTCACCAGCAAATGCGACGATTTACGTTGAAAGACAATCTCATCGACGTATATGTCGATCGCGCAGTGATCAGTTATCACAACCACCAGTCGGTAAATATTCTTCCCATTCCTGCTTAAAAGTTGAAGGGTGCGTTTACCGTCATAGTGAGGCCATGGCCCGATTATGGTTTACAACCCTTAACTATTTTGGTGTTGTGTGTTGTGACTTGCGCTTACAGTTTACAACACTTTTTAGTTGTGTTGTTTTTTTAATTGTGTATGTTAATTTTCGGCGATTATTATTCACAGCGTGTTGTCTTATGTGTTGTAAAAACAGATAAAAATAGACAACTGGTTGCGATTAGTTTTTTGTCGGTTTAAAAATAAAAATGCAGAATAATTTTTAAGTAAATTGTAAGAAATGTATTTTCAGTGGATTTCTTTTCAAGATTTTTATTATTTTATTTAAAATTCAACAAACAGTTGATGAGAAACTGCCTCTACTTCCTTATAAAAAAAAAAAAACAAACACCGGATTGATGGTTTTAAAAAATTAGTTTGTTGTACCAGCAAAACCATCCTTGTTCATGTGGAACAATTTAAAAATTTTTAATTCCGAAAAATGTTTACTAACATTGTATTTGGCAGTTCTGATGGGTTGGAACTGTTCTGAATTTTTTGTAGAACTCGTGCCACGTCTGTTTTCTGTGTAACTCATTGTCGAAAAAATAGAAACACATTAATCTCCATGTTTTTTTATTTTATTTAACTCTAACAAAATGGATTTTTTTAGTGCAATTCGTTTTTCTTTTTTTAAATGTTGATTTCTTTCAACTTCACAGTTTTTGGCATGCACGTTTGTATTTTTAAGAAAAAATCTACTAACATTAATATACAACTGTGTGACGTACACAGCAACTAGATGTTGTGAGCCATATTCAGTTAATGTTTTGTTGTAAACGAGACAACACAATTTTGTGTTGTGAACCATAAACGGGGCCCATATCTACGCACAACATTCCACGTCTCTTGGCTTTTGTCCCCAAATTTTTTCTAAATTAACTTTAAGCACAACTAATGTACGTTAATTGCTTGCCTCTTAAATATTTCACTGGACTATAACTCACCATCTAGCAGTTTGTTTCTGTGTACTTTTTGTTTGCTCCTTTTTAATTTTTTAAACAATTTTTTTCTTTAATATTTTCTTGTGTATACTTTTTTTCATATTCATTTAATGTATTTTTCATTTCTTTTTATTTTCTACTTTTGTTTTCTTTGTCATGAGCCTTTACTTCTTTTATAAATGATTTAATAAATTAATTTTTTTTTCATTTAATTTTATAAAACTGTATATTATATGTCTCTGTTGTTATTAAAATTCAAAGCAACTTGAAAAACATTCGTATATTTCTTTCAAATTTTAAATAATTAAAAATAATAATTTAGTGAAGAAAAAACTTTTTTAAATTTAAAAAAAAAAATTGAAGCTTATTCTTTGACAATTAAAAAAATTGTAGCGCTGAAAATGTATAACATAAACATATTTTACATTTTGGCATATGAAATTTCTATTTTTCATTTACTTGGATCAGAGCCTGCCTTTTAATTTAGAAGTTACTCTGTTAGTTGATGATGATATCGGCTTACTGTGTACAAACTTTTAATCTGAATTAATGTTAAGTGAGTGAAGATAAATATGCCGAGATAAATATGTTTTAACGTAACCCCTTACGTTTTTTATTATTTTTAAATATCTTTTCAGTATTTATGACATTTTTATAAATATTTACCCATGCAAGAAGATTACGGGGTGGGAAACATATCATTCTAACGTATTTATGCATATTTGTACCCATACACTTATATTTATAATAATGTCATAAATACTGAAAAGATATTTACAAATACTAAAAAACGTAAGGGGCTACGTTAAAACATATTTATCTCAGCATATTTATCTTCACTCACTATAACGCGATTATGGGATTCGCGTTATAAAAACACCGCGTTATAGAAGACTTGGCTGTAATCAACATGTTTATAAAATTTATTAAATTGATTACAAATTCTTAGACGAGATTCCGGATTGTCATAATTTGCTCGGAATACATTTACAGATAAATTGCTATAATGGCATGTAAATCGTGAAAGAACATTAAAAAAGATATTACTATTCAAAAAATCAAAACTTACATTTCCTTTTAACAAATTTAAAACAAAACTGACATTAAAAGTATTCTGCGATTTTTAAAAGTCTACAGGGGGGTTACTCTCTATTGCGATGCGAAAGAAAAACCATTCGCATCTGTATGATTTTTGCATTGAGTTGCGATGCGTTTTCTTTCGCATCGCAATAGAGAGTAACCCCCCTGGTAGAAGGTGGCAAGCTTAATGAATCCCAATGTGGACCACGTAAACAAAATAATAAAAACTGTTTTTAAACGGATTCAATATTATTGATATGAATCATATATGTCGGATCCCAAATTTTCGAGCCATATTCAAGAATACGTCTTGCTAAAGATGTATACAATTGTTTAGTTATATACAGGTCAGAAAACTCCTTAGCCCAGCGTTTTATGCATCCAAGGAGACTACGTGCTTTAGTTGTAGAAATATGATGTATAAAATTTAACTTCACATCAAGTAGAATTCCAAGATCAGAAATGATATATAATTTATAAAGCTGCTGACCATTTAAAACATAGTTAACATTTAAATGCTGACCGTGGTAGAAGCACATGTGATTCAATTTTAATAAATTAAGATCACACCAGCAGCAAAATATTCTGTAAATAAAAGTGATCTGCAAGTTGGTTATAACTCTGGAAAATTTTTACATCATCCGCAAACATTGAGACATTTTCGATAAATCATTTATAAATAAAGAAAATAGTAGTGGGCCAAGATGGCTACCCTGAGGCACACCAGATAAAACATCAATCGACTTAGAAGAAAAGATTTTGAAACAAACATGTTGCCTTCGATTTACTAAGTATGATTTTATCCACATTAAAGAGTTTGTTGTATATCCCATAAAGTAAAATTTTTTTTATCAGTAATCTATGATTGACTTACTAAAATTGGTGTAAATTATATCAGTTTGTGATGTTAGCTGCATAAGATTTGTGGCTGTAGAACAGCCTTTGCGAGAACCATGTTGAAAATTAGATAGTACAGATGATAATTGGTGACTAAGATGCTCAGTTATTATCTTTTCAAAAAGCTTCGGAATCGTGCTCAGCTTAGCGATGCCTCTATAATTTTCGATATTACATTTCAACCAATTTTGTGTAATGGAATAATGAAAGAATCCTTACACATATCAAGAGAATAACCATTTCTTATTCACGAGGAATATATTTCTGCAATATTTTCCCTCTAATTTTTCAACTTATGTGTATGTACTCGTATAGTCCTTATAATTTGACGTAGCGCCAGATGTAAATTTTGTACACTTTTACGTTATCAGTATCAGGAAAAAAAAATTTTTGATTTTATAAAATATTACAGATTTTGGTGTGGTGATGTATGGCTTGCTGTAGTATGAAATTATAATTTCGTAAGAAATATTGACTGGCGGAAGTTACAAATCACTTACTATATTATTCATAACAAATATCTTTCCTAATAGAACCGTATTTAACAAAAAAAACTTGTTTATGAATATGACATTTAATTTAAAAGGGCGCTACGCATTTTACTAAATTTAAAGAATTTAGTAAAATGCGCTTAACAAGATACGTAAACGAGCAAAAAATTATGTGTCTTCTTTTAAAATTATCAAAATAAATAAACAAAAACTATTTGTGTCACAATAAGCTTGCAGCCACTCTCTCTCTCTCTCTCTCTCTCTCTCTCTCTCTCTACTGCTCCATCATTAATATACAGTTTGGTCAACAATTTATACCCCGTATAATAGATCTTGAATAGCTGATTAGAGAACTAAAATAAAATAAAACAAAAATATAATAAAAATAATTAATTAAGTGCCACTAAATGTTTGTGACAGTATGAAAAACCGATTTTTTGTTTTGTTTAAATTTAATTGAATTTGTTTCGCAAATAAACACACGTATATTTTAATTAAATTTTTATTTACAACTTTGTTACTCGTAAGCAAAAAATCACCACTAACCAAATGACGTGATACACTCGAACACATAAATAAATAATGAATGCAGAACAGAACATACAGATTAGAAAAACTAAATAAATGACGACAGTCAACTATTTAAAACACAGTTCGTTCAGCTAAATTGCATCTGTAATATAAAAATTTAATTTTACTAGCAGTTGCAGCAGAAATTTTAAACCAAAAATGTTCTCTCATTATGTCTGCCAGCCTGGCTGGTTGCTTCGTATGCCCAACAATGAGTCAAACAAAATCTCTTTTCTTTTGTTGTTATTTCAAGTCAAGTTAAGCTTTATTTAATGCTTCTGTGTTAATGTTGTGCAGACTTGCTTAATAGAATTAATTTACATTATAACAGTTCCTTAGTCTTCATTAGCAAGCTTTGTATAGTTAAGCGCTCTATGTGTCTATTAGAAATAAATTTTAAAGCAAAAGAAATCTGAACAGCAATTTTGTTAATTGCCTTTAATAAAACTAGATGTTTGATTGTAATTTAAGGAAAATTAGAAAGTGATGCCGAGAAATGAAATTCTAATTTTTCTATCTTTTCAAATTAAAACATAAAATTGATGAATTTCACTACATACTTTAAAGACCAATTTTTACAAATTACTAGCATACTAACAGGTAAAATTATTATTTTTTTTTTTTTTTTTTTTTGTCAAATAATTGAATTTAGTTTTGAAACTAAAATTAAACGTTTAGATTATCCAAAATTTAATTTAGCGGTAACATTCCTAACTTTAACTATTTTATCGTTGAACGTATTGTTTTCAGCTCTAAAAAACTTATTATTATCCGCTTACGTGCTAATTGTTTAAAAAAATAACAGCCAGGCTCCCTATGAAGAAAACTATCATAAAAGAAACATCAAACAATATCGTAAGAATTTTTATATGAAATTGCGGCTCACTAAACAATATTTTTTCTTTTTGTATGAATAAAAATGTCAAAATCAGCCACTTGTTTTGCTTGTTGTTGTTACGATATGTTATGGTGTAAGGTGACACAATATAGCCATATAAGGTGGCGAAATATAGCCATGAGAAGAATTGCATGATCTTCGGAAAAATCAATTCTTAGCCAAAATGTTCGAAGGCAATAAAATCGGAATTGCAACTAAATTAGCAAAGCCCAAAATGAGTTTTGTTGCTTTCGATTAAGAAATTCGTGCGGAAAACATTTTTTTGGTACCGTTCTTTCTAAGGAATAAACTCTACCAAACCGATTTTATAAATTCTTTCACCAACTTTCCATTTCCATCCTGCGAACAGAAAAATCATTCATTTTTGTCGGTAGTTTTTGTTTATTTTTTGAACTGTTATGGTTACGTTTGTAAAAACTAAGTATCATATACAATCTTAGCTAAACAATATATTTTTTAAGTTATACCCAATTTTTCTACACCATATTTTATAGAGGGTATTTATTTACGTGAATATAAATATAAATAAATTGTCCAAAAATTAAAATTGTAATTAGCAGTTTTTACAGCAAAGTATGAAAGTCATAAGAAAAACACAAAAAAAAAAAAACAAAGTGGTTGTAGATATAGATAAATATCGGTGTTCGCAAGCGCGAACGTTGACCATAATCAACATATAAAATTTATTTTTTGTAGATTTGTTTGAACTTTTTCTTCTCTTACAATTTACAATTATATAATGAAGAAGCAGCACAAAGTTGAAGGCAAATATCGATTTATAAATAAATAATTATAATCAGAACGCAAGCTTAACAAACTAACTGTTGAACACGTAGAAAGAAAGAATTTTATACAAAAATGTATAAGAAGTTGTGAATTTGGTTGTGCTTTTAGTGTGTGAACTCTGAAATCATATTTTGCATAAAATGACATTTAAAACTTTGACAATTGAAGAAACAATGGCTATAAATGAAGGCGGAAATGATGATGTAGACATCCTTTATGTGATTAAACTACATGGTGGGCCAAAAAAAGTCATCTGATGTTGTTTGGCTCTCATTTTTTTTTCTAAAAGAAAATTAAATGTGTGCCGTTGCTCCGTGCTGTTGACTCCACATGTCCTCCAGTCCCATTTCGTTCAATTGCGGCAGAAAAACCTCGGTTAACATGGCTCTGTAGTGCGCACCGTCCACTGTTGTCGTTTGACCAGCCCGATGACTCCTGCAGCGTGAACAGCGCACTACGCAGTCACTTTGAGCGGGTGTAATGGCTCCTCGTGCATCACTCGTAGATTTTCGGTGCCCCAGAAACGATAGTTTTGCTTGTTCACGTACCCGCTGAGGTGGAAATGAACCTAGTCGCTCATTATGATTTTGGTCGAAAAATCGTCCACTTCGATTATTCCGCCTTCTTGGGGAGTGTATCGCTCTATGGCTTGTTCACTTGTATTCTACATCTATCTAGTTCACAAATGTCAAAACAGATTTGACATTGACCGCCATTTGCAAAAATAACAGCATCTTCCAATAGGGAGATTTCTTTTAGCCCACCTAGTAGACATAATCAATAAACTTACAATTAGGATTACATAGACAAAAATTAAATTCCCCTAAATGATAACTTATATATTTATCTAGTACAGAGATTATTTCTTCCTATATATGGTATATTTATATATTCGTTTGTTTTGAATTTAGCAAGAAGCTTTGCAAAGAGTTTGAAATTTATAAATGCAATCAGGAAGAGATTTTGCAAGATATGGAAATTTCTGAGCAACCATAAACATCTGCAGATGCCATAAGGAAAATGGAACTTCTAAAAATAACAAATAGTCGTTTAAGGAAACTTACAGAACCTCAGTTTACAATATGCCAGAAAACTTTCAATTTATTTTACAACAAAATACAGATGAATTACTGGATATTCTTCGGAAGCAGTTTTCTAAAACATAAGAACTTCTACTAATACAGGTACTTGAGAGGTTTTTATAACAAGAAAATGCTAGACTATATAATATATGAATCAAATTACTGCGCTATAAAAAATAATAGACATTTCATAGAACAAAAATAAACGTAAGCGTTTCTTAGGCATTCTGATATTATCAGGGCTTAATGCTTTACCATAAATTGAAGATTATTGGTCAAATGATTCATGTCTTGACAACTAATCAATAATCTATTGCGAACATATTCCAATTGAACAGATGTTGCTGATTGAAAACCTGTGGAAGGACTAGAAGGGGTGTGAAAAACGTATAAAGTATCTATGTTTACATCGTGTCTTGAGACGCACCATCAAAAATAGTTTTTCCTTAAATACAAAAACATAATCAATTTTTTATAAACATATTTAATAAAATCGTATGAAAAGTGTTTTAAAGTGTATTTTATGTAGATACATGCTCGTATGTAAAAGAAAATTGTTTAAAAGTTTCAAAGAAAAAAGTAATTGCAAAATTGCTCGCGAACACCGGCTTATGATGATCTGAGTAGAGCTATGTAAATTTTGACAATAGATTTGAATTCAGGACCTTCAAATTAGCTAAAAACTGGAATGAAATCGGATGACTTTTATGTTTCGCAACTGGAAATAGATTAAAGCTACATTATCAGCGAGTAACTTAGGCTGTATAACATAAGGCTATGACCCACGCTTACGGCCATTATTCAATGATTTAACAATTAAAATTCTCTTGTTCAGCTATTTTTTTAATTTGCTACATAAGAAGTCTTGAGACTAGGTAAAAACAACTAATCAAAAATCAGGACAGAGCAAGACCGGGTAAAGGCAGATATTGACTTTATTATACTTATTTTATATAATTCTCGGTAAATTAAAGAAAAAATCCTTAAAAATACATGCTAATAAAACACTTACAATATTAAAAATTCTATTAAAAAATTGTAAGCATGAAGACAAAAAAGTTGTTTCTTCCTCTTCTTTAAATATTATCATGTGCGAATGAAATAATAAATTTTAAGGTGTTTAGTGGGAAAATTTCATAAAGACGTTGCATAAATGGTGGTATAGTTTCACTAAAAAACAAAAACAACATGAACCTTCAAGCATTCTTCTAACTTAAGAAAATACGAGTAAATAATTTACATACTCATTGTACATGTGTGGGCATATGTTTTAGTGAGTTTGTGTACAACGCATTGTTGTAAAAGTGCAAACGTGTACCATTGCACACAATTTTGTTAAAAGCCTTCTATCGAACCATTTTTACCATTAGCATCGTTCAGCATACAGCGTTCGTTGTAAAGCGCAATTGTCCTTCAAGAATTTACCTTAACATTTCATTTTGTTTTTTGTTCTCGTGATTTGTTATTTTATTAAAAAAAAAAATGAAAAATAATACTTTTTATTACACTTTTCTATTACATTTTTTACACTTTAACAAAATCGCTTTGCCCAGCGGGCTTAAACTGATGACATCAAATTTAAATGGATTTAATTTTTGGCTCACCGCTTTTCTCTATGGGTGCGTATATTATTTACGTTGAATTAGTAAATTTAAAACTGTTAATTTTTTTCAGGCTTAGGATCGCTTTATAATTATTTTTATATCTATATTTCGCTTCAACTTTGTGTATATCCTTCAGCAAAAATTATAAATTTATTAAATTTATTTTAACTTTTTTTATATAATACACTGAAAGAATAATTTATTATTTTTCAATAACAACGTTTCATTAGACTAATGAAATAGATCTTAAAGTATGCGATTATAGCCCATGTCACTTTGGTAATCAATGAAAGAGTCCTTCAATTTTCATTTTACTAATGATTCTTTGGCAAAGGTCGGCTGCTACACTAATATTTGAGCAACTTTTTGCAAGTGGTATAAGTCTACTTTAAAAAAATTAGTCAGCAGTAATTTTGTTTAGACTAAATTTTTTTTGATTGTACTACAAGGTGGGCTAGAAGAAATCAGCCTATTGGAAGATGCTGTTATTTTTGCAAATAGCGGCCAATGTCAAATCTGTTTTGCCATGGAGCCATGGAGCGATACACTCCCAAAAAACGAGCAATAATCGAAGTGGACGATTTTTCGAACAAAATCATAATGAGCGACGAGGCTCATTTGCACCTCAGTGGGTACGTGAACAAGCAAAACTATCGTTTCTGGGGCACCGAAAATCCACGAGTGATGCACGAAGAGCCATTACACCCACTCAAAGTGACTGCATGGTGCGCTATTCACGCTGGAGGAGTCATCGGGCTGGTCAAACGACAACAGTGGACGTTGCGCGCCATGTTAACCCAGTTTTTTCTGCCGGGATTGAACGAATTGGGACTGGAGGACATGTGGTTCCAACAGGACGGAGCAACGGCACACATTTCATTTTCATTTAGAAAAAAAATGAAAGCCAAACAACACCGGATGACTTCTTTTTGCCCACCTTGTATTAAACTTTCAAAAGTAGCACTTCATTTGATGAAAATAATTGATGTGAAATATATTCGTTCATTTTCTTCAATATTGTCATGAATCAAACAATATGTTTTTTTCGCTTGCTTTCAGAATAAAATATTGAAAATTTTTCCTATAAGAGTAACAGCAAATAACAAACTTTCAATGCCTCTTCTGTAAAATCACGATTTTTGAGATATAACACTATTGAAGCGATATAACTTAGAAATTTTCTAATTTCTAAATGATCGCCAGAACCTGGCAACAACAGAGTGCACGGTTAGGCAGAATCAAAATATTTTGGAATTAATTCAGCCGTTTCTAAACGGTTGGTCCGAAATTCATAAAATCTTACACAGAGGAGTATTAAATGATATACATACCATTCAAATAGCCTAAGTGTGTTTTTTCTAAAATCGGTTTATATTCAACTCAGTTACTGGTTTATAAGTAAAGGGTGTTTTTTATAGACGTATAGAACTTTAAATTGCAATAAAACAACGATGGATTATTCGATTGACATGAATTTTATTTATCCGAAAGATAATCTTGTGGCATTACATTTTAAATATGATTTCTGGCATATGACCGCCACGGCTGGCTCCTGTGCTCGGATGTAGTCCAATCTGGACGTCCAATTTTCGATGACTTTTTCCAACATTTGTGGTTATCGGCAATAACACGGCGAATGTTGTCTTCCAAATGGTCAAGCGTTTGTGGCTTATCCGCATAGACCAATGACTTTACATAGCCCCACAGAAAGTTGTCTAGCGGTGTTAAATAACAAGATCTTGGAGGCCAATTCACAGGTCCAAAACGTAAAATTAGGCGGTCACCAAACGTGTCTTTCAATAAATCGATTGTGGCACGAGCTGTGTGACATGTTGCGCCGTCTTGCTGGAACCACAGCTCTTGGACATCATGGTTGTTCAATTCAGGAATGTAAAAGTTAGTAATCATGGTTCTATACTAATCACCATTGACTGTAACGTTCTGGCCATCATCGTTTTTGAAGAAGTACGGACTAATGATTCCACCAGCCCATAAAGCGCACCAAACAGTCAGTTTTTCTGGATATAACGGTGTTTCGACATACACTTGAGGATTAGCTTCACTCCAAATGCGGCAGTTTTGTTTGTTGACGTAGCCATTCAACCAGAAGTGCGCTTCATCGCTAAACAAAATTCGCTTATGAAAATCGGGAACAACGGCAATCTCGTTTTAGGCCCATTTGCAAGCGTTGTTCAGGCGTGAGTCTATTCATGATGAATTGCCAAACCAAACTGAGAATAAATCACTTGACAGCTGCTAAGTCGGTCGCCATCTTGAACAGTAATGCCAACTTAAAGTTCTATACGTCTATAAAAAACACCCTTTATATAAAGGTACGAAAAACCGATTTTTAAACTTAACTCGAGATTTTTGGGGGTTCCGCAAATTCCAGAAACAGATTTTTGTTGTAGTCGACAGCACCTATCAGAAAAATAACATCACTTCCTTAGTATTTGCGCTTCTTTCTTTTTTGTATCAATAGAATAGAAATGTTATATTTTAAGGAGTACCCTTATTTAATGGGTTATATTTTTGAGCCTAGTAAAGAATTGTACTCAAACTCATTTTTATTTAGTTGAATAACATCTTGTCTAAATAAAATAATAAAATTTATTAGGTATTAGGTGTACAACTTTGCTTCCGCCGTTTTTTTTTTTTCCATATTTCGAGGCTTTATTGTAATAAACTGGTTATACATTTATGATTCAAAGTATTGTCCATCGCTGGCCACTACTTTCTCCCATCTTTCGGGCAGCGTACGAATCCCGCGTTGAAAAAACTGGTCATCTTTTGAAGCGATCCACGAATGGCCTTGTGCCATTGATCGAAACAAGTAATAGTCCGGCCGGTAGGGTAGGTCTTCCCATTTCAACGTTTCCAAGTAGGTCTTAACCACTTTCGCAACATGGGGTCGAGCATTGTCATGCTGTAAAATAACTTTATTATGTCTCTCGTTGTATTGCACCTTTTTTTAAATTGGCAAATTGAAAAACGATTTACTTTGAACTCAAAAGAGCTTTTAATCCGAAACTTTTCGTGTGTGCTTAAAGATAGGGCCAAATATTTTTAAAAAAACTTTACCAAGGTCTTGGAAAATTTTCAGTTTTCTATTTTTAAACGCGTTAACTATAAGTGATAAGTTATACATATAAGCATATTTTTATAGGTCTTCACTAAAGCTTTAAGACAGTGTAAAAATCAAAAGAAAAATAAAAAATTCTTCTAAACTTAAGCTCCAATACTCCTCTGCTATGTCTGTGTAACATTTTATGCATTCTACCCCACTGTGGAACCTGAGCACACAAAAAAATAAAGAAATTTTTTTAACATTTAGTTACGAGTAGATGGACAGCGATTAACTTCACATGGCTTTCTCCCGTTAGCACATATACTCACAAGCGTTCACTCATACACGCATATGTACGAGGGCGTGACTTTTCAAACTTCCCTCGTACTTATATGAAATACAACACTGTTCCCATAAAGTACCACCTCTTAATAGACTACTGTCAAATTTTGAGCAAGTGTCGTCACTTACTTTGCGTTTAAGAGCTCGTGTATTTTTCTAAAAATGGAAAAAAGTGTATTTTGAGTGCTCATTAAACATTATATTTTGCAAAAAAAAAACCGTCAATCAAACCAAGGAAAAGCTGAATAAATAGTATGGGGACTCTGCACCTAAAGAAATGGAAAGAGATTTAGCTCCAACAAACAAATGCCTATTTTAAGGAACTCGAAGGAATACAAAAACTGAAGAAACGTTGGACTAAGTGTATTGAGTTAAGAGGAGATTATGTTGAAAAATAAATTTTTGTTTTTAAAAAATCACAGAGTGATTGATCCGCCCTCGTATGTATATTGTACTTTTTCAATGTTTCGTTACAACACAACTGTGTGAAAAAGCAAACTTTTACCTAAAATTATTATTGTAAGATGTAAAAGTGTGCTAGTGTGAGTTTAATTTTTTTGATTGGAGAATATATTGGTTTGCTTTAATGGTGTAAATTTATTTATCATATAACGTTTCCAATAAAATGGAAATTATTATTTTTTTCTAAACGTTTCCTCAATACTTTTGTGTTATTATTTTACCATTTGAATTTTATTTAAGTTTTTTTTTATCAACATTTTAAGTTATGAATTACCTCAAAAAACTAAATATGTTAAAGGTTTTACAACTTGTTAAATTTTTAAACAGTTTAAGGCAATTCTATTTTGATAACACGTTTACAAATTCTGTATTGCTTTTTTTTCAAATTGACTCTGTCCGAGAGGATGTACGATTGAGAAAACAAAATGAATTTCAGGTGTGTACACCCTTCCTCCTTCTTGCCTTCAAAGTAAGAGTAAAACTTTCATAGTGAAAATTGGGACGTAGATCTCAAAGTTGCTTCGGGCTTAAAAAACATCTTATAGTTTTAAATGATTGAACACAAAAATATCGTAAATATCAATAAAATCAGTTTATTACATGGATATCCTTTCAGTTTAAGGATGATGAACAAATTTGACAGCTAAAGAAAGTGTAAATGATAAAGATTTTTAGGAAGATTTCAATTAAAATCTACTAGATTTGGTTACACTACAACCATAAAAATTAAAAATAAAATTTCTTTAATTTATTCAGTGTGTATTTTTCATACACAAAAATATCTTAAAAAGATTAAAAACACTTAAGTCGTTATCAATTGTAACACATTTTATTCATCCATATACGAGTACAATTTAACCATAAGTATATCATTCCTTGTCGTTACTTTCTCCACACTTTAATTATCTTTTTTATATCAACTACGCTGCAGGCAATTCAGTTAACTTAAAATACACTTTAACATCCATTTTCACAATGTATGATTATTTAGTTTTTTATGGAAAATTAATTAGTTGTCGGTTTGGTTAACAGGCACCATTTAACCAACGGTTTGGTTTGACCATCATTTGGTTACTTAACAAAAGTATACGATAAATAGTATGGCAATACTATTTGTCTATTTGTTTACGAAAAATGGTGTAATGAAAAAATAATATATTTTTGAAAAAAAGGTGTAACAAAAAAAAAACTTAAGCAACAGGGCCACAGGATGTTATTTACAAGTTCCTACAGGAAGGCATATGTTGACTGAAGGAAGAAATTCACTATTTTAATCCTAAACCTAAATTTATTATTTTTCCCTGCAGTTTTTCATTTTTTTGCAACAGTTTTGTCAAAAAAAAATAATAATAAATAAATAAATAAAAAGGAGTAACCTACTGAGGATTCAGAGTAGCGTCTGATGAAATGGTCCATATAGGTATGCTATCCCCTTCAGTATTTATTGTACTGAATAAATAACTCATGAGAATATCATGAGTAAAAGAATAAATTTTAAAACCAACACAATTTCTGGAATTAAGCACAATTAAAGATTAATATTTTGTTAAACTTTTAAATTCCAAATAGAAATTATTACATATAAATAAATAAATTTAAAAAAATTGGTATAAAAATTTGAAGAAAATGTAAAATTTAATTTATACATACTGTCATGTAATGTGAACATGGAAAGTGTGGACATTTGTTTATAAGTTCGTTTTTTATTTTTGTTCTAAAATGGAATATCAAAATTTTTGTTCACCCATGTTCAGTTTTTTGGTTCCGATTAGTATTTTAAACGGCGAATTTTGTTCGGTTAAATTTAACAACAACGTTTTGGTTAAATTTTATCGGTTAAAAGTTAATCGTATATTGTGAAATGCAAATTAGCATAACTTACGGCTGTAGTTCGGGTTAACTTTTAATCATGTATTGTGAAAATGGCCGTAAGAAGCCTTTTAATTAGAGATGCCAAATGGTTTTTAAAAATCTCGGAAATCGGGATTTAAAACAAATATAAAAATTAGTATTTTTCACAAAACAAAACAATATTTATAACAAATATTTTTTTGGAACTTAATTATATGAATCTGTAAATATGATACGAGTATGTGTTAGCTTGATTAGATTCTTTTTATTTTTCTTTTTTTTTTACATACGCCTCTAAGATGGCTTAATGGGGCTTTCGTGGAACCGTCATTGGTTTTTAAGGCTCTGTGGCATAGTTTACATTTTGCATTGGGTGCATCTGTGGACTCTACCAGAAAATAAATTCAAACTAAACTTTTATTTGTATTTTTTGCTTTGTGCTCTTAATTTTTTTTATTTTACTTAAAAAGATTTGATTTTTTCTTTGTTTTCACATTTGCTCTCTCTTAAAGAAATCAACAACAAATTTTTCGATATAAAGGGTGGTTAAATTTTAAAGGCCGGTGTAGAATGTGAACCACACCTAAACGTCAAGTTTTTTTCTGCATTTCATTTGACATCTCTCAATTTTAGACTAACTCAATTTCAACCATGGAAAGATACACAATCAAGCAACGCGTTAAAGTTATTCAGGCTTATTATGAAAATAGGCGTTCAAATCCAAATGCATATCGTGCACTTCGTGATTTTTTCGGTCAATTTAATCGTCCAAATGTGCGTACAATCGGAAAAATCGTGCAAAAATTAGAGCAAACCGGGTCTGTAGGAGATGTGAAAATACCAGTGCATGTGCGTACAGCTGGTACTGCAGAAAATATTGTTGCTGTTCGCGATAGTGTGGCTGAAGAGCCGTCCACCTCAACTCGTCGTCGTGTCTAACAATTGCACCTCTCACGCTGGTCGTCAATGAACATTATGCATAAAGACTTGCATTTACGCGCTTACAAGGTGCAATTGACTCAAGAACTAAAGCCTCCTGACCATTCCACACGTCGTCAGTGGACAGAATGGTGGGAAGAAATGGCAACGGTGGATGATCAATTTTCGAAGAAAACCATCTTCAGTGATGAGGCAAATTTTCACTTCAGTGGATTCGTCAATAAGCAGAATTGCCGCATTTGGGCGAATGATAATCCAAGCGTGATTGTCGAAAAACCAATGCACCCACAAAGAGTGACTGTTTGGTGCGGCTTATGGGCTGGCGGCATCATCGGGCCGTATTTTTTCCAAAATGAGGCCGGTCAGGCAGTTACTATGAATGGTAATCGTTATCGTGAGATGATAACGAACTTTCTATGACCCAAATTGGAAGATATGGATGTGGACGATATGTGGTTTCAACAGGACGGTGTGCCACTTGGCCGCCGCTGGTGTCAATTGGATGAGATAATTTGGCACATTAACGGCATAGAACCTCAATTATGCCTCAGCGTCATCGGATGGATTGGCCGATATTTTGTTCCATCCATAATAGAACCATACCATATTATCATAATAAAAAGAAATAATAATAAATTCCGAATTAATTTGTGTTTTATTCAAAATCAACATCGGCCCTTAAAATTTAAGCACCCTTTATTTACATCAAAGTGGTTGTGTTGATTTTCTTCAACAGGGCGTTTCAAGTAATAAGTTTTTAATGAGGAGATACAAAAAAGTACATCTCTATGACAAAAAAAAAATAACTAAAATGGGATTAATAAAATCCTGAAATTGCCCAAAAAAAAACCGGAATTTAAAATTTAAAAAATCCCGAATATCAAGCTTTAGCTTTTCTCTCAAATGTCGGGATTTACGGAAACGGAATTTCCTGGCATCTATACTATTGATGTTTAGAGTATTTCTAATGGAGTGTGTTAGTTATTATTGTTAGACTCTGAATGACTAATAATTTTATCAATTATAAATAAATATTTTTCGGGAGAAAATTATTTTTTTTTTTGAGAATTTTTTCCAAAAACTAAATTTTTCCGGAGAGAGAATATTAATAATTGGGCTGAATATTAAAATTTGTTATATTGATAAAATATTTAATTGATTCAATTAAAAATTTAATTAAATTAACAATTTGTTAATAGAACTTTTGATCCTTTGCACGCAAAGGTTGCCTCGAATTGCAATGATTCTAAATTAATGTGTAATTGGTGTCATAAGACTTAGCTAGAAGTGTATTATTTTGACTACAATATTGCTGGCAGGGTAGTTACATGTACGAGTATGTATGTACGAATGTATTCTCTGAGTACATAATTAAATGTTGATAGATTTATTTTAATTAAATTTAACCTCAATGTTTTTATGCAGCTTCTGTATTTGATTTGGCAGTATTTACATTCAATTACATTTAAATGGCTTTATATTGATTGAATCCTGTTTTTCCTGCTCATGTCACTAAGAGAATAAAACTGAGAAAAATTTTAAAAAATTTTACTACATTTTAAATGCCATTTTAGTACACTGAAAGAATTTTGTTCATTAAGCCAATGAAAAATTCACTACTTTTCCATTAAGAATTAAATATTTCAGTGAATCCATGAAATATTTTCAATAGCCTAACGAAACATTCTAATTGGTGGAAAAGTAATGAATAATTTTACTAAAAAGTTTTTGAGTTTTATAAATATTATTTTTTAATTTATTTTAATTTCTACTTATTTTCTTTTTTATAAATTTAATATTGAATTAAAATGTGTCACACAAAACTAAATAAAATTACTTTGTTTTTATTTTTATTAAGACTCTTTTTCATACCTTGTGGCTTGTAAATAAATAATTTAAAAAAAATTTAATTCCTGCCACAAGATAAATTAAATGCATTCGATTTTTACCTTCGATAAGTTACAACTACGTATACGAGTATATAAAAATGTAATAAATGAATGTAAGTAAAATAAATAAAAAAAAAGTTAACAAGTAATCCTTTTTCGTGTTTAACAATTTATTTAAAGCACTCTTGAAACATTTTTGTAAGTCATTTTGAATTATATCATCTGGTCTCGAGGAGGCCAGATGAAAATAACAATAACAGCATGATACAGAAAAAAATAAAGTAGTAACGACAACAATAACAATAATAAAAAAATACAAAAGTGCTTAATGAACAAAATGCATTGATGCATTAATAAATGAAATTAAACTATTATTATTAATTCCAGATGCTATAAAAATATTAAAAGTTAGAAGCCACTCACAAGAAGGACGTATGTGTAATTAAAATATTATTATTGCATAAACCAACAAAAAAGTAATCGGAAAGCAATAATGGAGCTGATATTTTTGAAAATGGTGTAAGTCTACGAGTATTAAAAAAAAAACTACTGATACCAAGCGACTCATGCTGCTTTCCAAAATAACAGCTCAATTGTTAAATAAATTTATTAAAATATATTTTGCCATTGACGAAATAAATTTTTTCTTTTGTTTTCGTACACTTTTCTTTATTTCTTTTTCGAAATATGTAGCGCCGAATTTATGCACTATCGATAGTGAGATTCTATAACTTATTTACATCTGTTTTTTTTATTTATTCAATTAACCTAAATATTTTTGTATGCCAATGCTGTGCACAACATCAACGAAAATCAAAATACAATATTTTCCATAATATTCTCATGATAAATATGAAAAATTGTTTACTTAGCACAATAAATATTAAGAGGGAAAGCATATCCATACAGCTATTTCATCAGACGCTACTCTGAGTCTTCAGTAGACGACTCCCATGTCTTGTTAAATTCCTGCCCAAGCATTTGAATACTTATTTCATTATACCAATCGACCAAATGAGAATTAGTACTTATTGTGCTAAGTAAACAATTTTTTGAGATTTTCCATGAGAATATTATGGAAAATAATGCATTTTGCATTGGAATTATTTAAGCACAAATAAAGATTAAATTTTGTTATATTTATTTTTTTTTAATAATTTTCATATTTACTACATATTACTGTAGAAAAGTGTAATATAAAATATATAAGGTCTTGTTCAGCTAAATGCGAACGAAAGCTTCTTTCAAATAATTGTATTGAAAACAAAAACACTACACGAAAATTTCTTTTTGTTTTCAATACAATTATTCGAACGAACTTTTCGTTCGCATTTAGCTGAACAGGCCTAAGTCTTTATATGTTTTTTTTTCTCTTGGTAAATAAACTGCCAATACACAAAATCCATTTTTGACCATTCGAAAAAAAATTGACATTTTTAAAATTACCCTCAAAATTATTAATACAATTCTGCTGGATTTTTGAAAGTTCTACATATAAGATTTTGCTTTCGAATTGAAAACCCTTTTCAAAAGCCATTTCGATTTGAATCAATACATAATGTATTGTTTATCGAAAATAGATTTTGTGTATTTGGCATTTTATTTAAGAAGAGAAAAAAAACATTTATATTTTGTATTACATTTATCTACCTTAATATGATAATTTTAAAACTGAACTCAAAACCCTCCAAGGTTATTTATGAATTTGAAAAAATTGCTGATGAAACTTAAGGTGTGCCGTATCAAAATCTGTCTATTAAAATGTTTTCAGGATTCTAGGAAGAAATGTGACAAATTATTTAATAGTTGTTTCATAACTTATTCTTTGCAATAGAGTCATCCCTTTAGAACTGTCCACACGTGCTTGCTGAGCTAGCTAGTTCGATAGTCGTAGGCTGGGTTCTTGTTCTTTGGATGAACTTGAATATATACAATTAAAAAAAATCAGCGTAGGAAGAAAAAGAAAAGAAAACTATCTGTTACATATATCTCAAATTTCTATTTTTTTAAAGCAAAGGTGTTCTTGCTTTATGTCTCTTAACCCTCTCGACTTTTAGTTTTTCTGACGGGAGATGATATTATGAAAAACCCCAAAACAAATATTTATTACCATACTATTGACCGCAAAAGCTTTACATTTTAACACAAATCTATTCCATTATGTAATTACAATTCAGGCTTATTAGAAACTAAATTTTTAAATAAATTTTAAAGAAAATTAAGAATAATATTGGAAAAATAAATCTCTTAGTTGCATTAATAGGTTAAATTAGTTAAAGGAATAAAAAAAAATTGGTATGTATAAAAAAATATGAATATGTCCATACATGTGCTATATCAAAACGAATTTCATCAAATAGTAGTACATAGTAAATAACCGCTGGTGGGTTGTGGTTTATTGTATGACTAATTTGATGTGGGTGGTTCAATCGCCGTATTCGTCTCCGACTCAGGGTTTTCTTCCGTTAACTGAGCAGGTTTTATATTTATTCGATTTCTTCTGCACTCTAACCTCTTCTCCAATATCAAGATCCGGTAATTCTCTTGTAAATCGATCGTAATAGTATTTTTCTCTTTTCTTTAAGACTTCTATTTTATCTGGGACGTCTGGAACAATAGCAGGCTTAAAACTTTCAGCAATAGCTGGTAAACTACATCTCGTCTTCTTAGACATTAATCTCTGAACCGGGCTGCTTCCCATTTTATTCGGTGTATTACGCCAGTGCAACAAGGACCACCACATATCTTCCTTTTCCTTTTCAGCTTTTAAAATTATCCTTTTAGCTATTTTTACTGCAAACTCTGCCTTACCGTTGCCTTATTGATGGTATGGAGATGAAGTTACGTGTTGAAATCCATAGTGCAAAGCAAAAAGTCTCATATCTCTACTCACAAAGTGAGTACCGTTATCAGAAATAACTTGGTCGAGTACCCCATATCTAGCAAATTGTTCCTTCATTATATTTATTACTGAGCGTGGTGTCAAATCAGGTAGCTTGAAACATTCAAAAAAATCCGAAAAATGGTCTACAAGTATGAGCATTTTCTCCAGTTTGTTGTTATATTTTACAAAAAAAACGTCCATTGAAATTATCTGCTATGCGTATGCGGGGGTACTTCATGTGTTATCATTGGTTGCTTTTGTTGTGATTCCAAGAACTCTGCACATGTTTCACAATTTCTTACTTTTTCTTCAATTTGCTTACTCATACCCGGCCAGAACATGTTTTCCTTAGCTAGTTTGATACAATTTTCAATACCTGAGTGACCAGAATGAGACTTATCGGTCATTGATTTACGCAGACTCCTTGGTATAACTACCTGATTTAAACGAAAAATTAAGCCCTCTTTAAAAGTTAATTCGTGTTTGAATTTAAAAAAATATAACTTTATCAATATGTAACGGCCAACCCTCAAGAATATAAGTTTTTAAAATATGAAATGAATAATCAATTGAGGTTTCGTAGCTTAATTGGTCTATGCTATTTTTAGATATTTTCACGTTTTTAATTAACTTTTGTTTGCTGATGGTTTTGATAGAAAAAATTTTATTTCTCATCATCTGCTTATTAAATTCATTATCGTCTAATTTCATTGCAGCTCTCGACAAACTGTCTGCCACTATATTCTCTTTTCCACTAACAAAGACTATATCAAAAGCATAACGTTAAAGAATCATCAGCATTAACTGTAACATTTTTGGTGCTTTGAGTAAAGGCTTTTTAAATATATTAATTAATGGTTTATGGGCCGTTCTTACAGTTACTGAGGGGTTTCCAACAATCAATTGATCGAATCGAACACACGCAAAAACGATGGCTAATAACTCTTTTTCGATCATTGCATAGTTCTGTTCTGCTTTAGATAAATGACGTGACGCACCTAAGCCCGTAGATGATGAATCGCAATGAATTTCAACAGGTTGCCCCATTCTGTAGAATTGCAAAACTCCCGTATTAACTATGGCTTCCTTTAAATCCGTAAATTCTAATAATGCCAGCTCAGACCAAACAAAAGGAATATTTACAAGAAGCAACTTACGAAGCTCAACATTTTTCATAGACAACTTTGGTATAAAATGACTCAAATAATTCACCAACCCAAGAAATCTCTCTAAGTCAGCTTTGTTTTCAGGCAGTGGAAAATTAGCTATTGCTTCAACTTTCGAATCATCTGGTTTTAAACCCTCTGCAGATAGAATATGGACATAAAATTTCACCTTGGGTTCACACAAACTAATTTTTGACCTATTTAGTTTACAATTCCATTCCCTAAAACGCTCCAACAATAACCTAAGCTTTTTGTTGTGATCTATCATCGCCTCCTCAAGAGTTTCACCACAACCAAAAATAAGCATATCATCAGCCATTACTTCTACTCCTTCTAGGTCATGTGTCATTTCACGAATTTTTATTTGGAATAACTCGGGGGCTGAAGACACCCCAAAAGGTAAACGCTTCCATCGGTATTTACCAAAAGGAGTCCAAAATGTTGTTAAGAAACTGCTTTCTTCTTCTAATTCAAGTTGCCAAAACCCTTTTTTTGCATCTACAGTTGAGAAGTCTTTAGCATTGGACAGTTCAGCTAACATTTCATCTATAGTTGTAAATTGTAAATTAGGTCTCTTTAATGCTTTGTTGAGCGGAATCGGATCAATACATATACGAAATGAATCTGATTTTTGGACCAACAAAATATTATTTACCCAGTCAGTATGAGTTTCTACTTTTTCCAAAATATTATCTTTTTCCAACTTCTCTAATTCCATCTTCAACTTTTTTCTTAGAGCCACTGGTATTCCTTTAGGTTTTTGAATAACTGGCTCTATGGCCTTATCAATCTCCAATTTCACTTTCCCTGGAAGCTTACCATAGCCCTCAAACACATTGTCAAACTCATTAATAATCTTCTCAGCTTTTTTTCTTAAAGAACTTACTGTTTCCTCATTTGCTTTCATAGAACGACAATATTTGATCAACCCCAACGATAAACATGCGCCCTCTGACAGTAAAAATCCGTAGTCCACGTCAACAACTTGAAAGTTAATGTTAAATTTGTGCCGGCAAGGAATTCTTATTTTTCCTACAACTCCAATTTTTGTACCACCGAAAGCTTTTATCTGGCAGTCTGATGGATCTAATTTAGGTTGTCTGTTATTGAGTAATTTGCATAAATTTGAAAAACCTACAATACACACATCAGCACTGCTGTCCATGTCACATTCATATAGGCGCCAATATTCCCGAATCAAAAGTTCTAGCTTAGCTTTTGCACTACTTATTTTATTTATGACATCGAGCTTGTATATGAATGCTTCAGAATCTGAATTTGCCTTTTCTCCTGCCTCGGCTCCAATAGAGTGCATTTTATTTGGTTTATTTTGTCTATTTTTAGAATAACAACATTTTGCAAAGTGCCCTTTTTTTCTGCACACGTTGCAGGTTTTATTCAGAGCCGGACAGTTGCCGCTTGTAAACTGGTGTACGCCGCCACAAAATTTGCATATTTTCTTAGCTGCTGTTGTCTTTAATTTGTAAACAGCCTTGTTCTCTTCACTTACCATCTCATTATATCTGGCTTCCGTTGTTTCATTTATTTTACACCTGTTTACCACATCATCAAAAGTCAGCTTTGAAAGATCTTCTTTTAAAAATTGTTTCTTTAAACTTTCATCTTGTATGCCAAAAATCACTCTATCTCTAATCATTACTTTTTTAATATTGTTTTGAGGAATTAAATCAAAATCGCAACTATCAGCAATCTTATTTAGTCTTCGTAAATATTCTTCAAACGTTTCTGCTTCAAGCTGATTGCATGTGTGAAACGCCCACCTGTCAAAAAGTGTATGTTTGCTGATCGTAACACACAATTCAATTTTTTTCAAAAATACTTCACATGAAATTTTGTCTTCATCTTGTACACCAAAATTATCATATTTTAACTTTGCTTCATCCCCTATTAGCGACCACAGAATATTGACTTTCTTTGTCTCATTCTCTGCAGTCCATTTTGAAATACCAGTTGCTTCTGAATATGCCAGCCAGTTAGCCTTAAACAAATTAAAATTATCTCCCATTCTTCCACCTAATTGCAAGGATTTTGGAAATGGAATTTGAGCCTCTCAATTCACCGCATTTTGTTTTAATTCGGCTAGCTGACCCATCATTTCTTGTATCAGCTGCATTTGAGCTTCTATAAATCTTTGATTATCCATCTTTGCTGCTGAATTATTTTAAATCACACCTGACACCATGTTATATTCAAACTCAAAGAATAAAATCAAGCGGCTTAAACGATTTAGAATTCACAACCTCTTTATTCACGAAGTTTCTTAAATCTAAAAAACTTAAATTATATGTATGTGAGTGTATAAGCGTGTTCAGCCTCTGTCATTTAACAGAGATGCCAGACCGCTTTGTTTCATTGTGACTATATTTAACCCTATAACATAAATACATATATTATTCAGGATTACTCAGCACACATGCTTTTTCAATACACACTAGCATACTTTTTTAGCACACATGCGTCTTTAGACAGATCGTACGACTAAGTAAGATAGTGAGTCCTAGGCTTTAGGACTGAATAATAGCAATTTACATATCGATCGATATTTTTTACGCTAAATTTTCCTTTCTGAAATTAGAAAATTTCTTAATTTTTTTATTAGTGTATACGAATACACAAAAATTAAACAATATAATTACGCAAAAAAATAACAAATATTAAAATAAATTTTTAAAAGTTTCAAATTTCTTAGTTATTTGAAAAAAAATTGCCAAAAATAGTATACCGTTGCCACTATGTATAATTTTTATGACAACAAAAAGTACTCGGTATTATAGAATTTATTTTATTGGGAACTTGTAATAAGTTATTGCTCTCTTTGTACTTTACTTTAACTAAAGCTAATTATGACTATCTGACACCTTATAAGTAAGTTGTAATAATGGCGCCCTTAAAACAATATTAAAAATTTTGGTATTTGTAAATCGCATATTTAATAAAGTATTTGTTTTTTATTCATTGTATCCTTTCAGATCTAAACTTTGTTATTCAGAACGTGTTCAACACAACAAAGCCAATTATTTAAAAATAATTTCTTTGCTTTTGGGTGTACGACGTGCAAAGAAAAAGAAAAGCTTGAATAGAAAATATTAGCAGCTGTTGTAAATGACAACTAGCTAAAAGTCTTTAAGTAAACAACAGAAAGAAAAACGTAAATAAACTAAAACAAACTCAAATATAAGGAAAATAAGGAGAAGAATGCTGACTGTAGAAAAAAAGGAAAAACGAAAAAGTTTTTCTAATAGATTAACACTGAAAGTATTTATTTGTAGCAGAATTTGTTACGTATAACAAAAAGCAAACAAACGCACAAATCTTACACATATCTTACTGACAACAGCCGACAAATTTGCACAATTTTCTTTTTGAAATCCAATTTTCTTTCCAAGTATTACTCACACTTTAAATTAACAGATAAACGGGAAGATCAGCCAATAGCAAAACGGAAATAGCATAAGAATAAAATATGAAAAAAATTTCATTGTGAAAGTAAAACAAGGGCGCACATTAACATTTGATAAAGTTTAGCTGGTGCTAAGAAAAGGAAATTAAAAACAAAATGCCAAAACAAAATCCGAGATTAATAATTTCAGAAACAAGACTTATTGAAAAATATAGCGCATGATAGGAGTAACTATTGTATTTCTGTTGTTAAAAAAACCAAAGCAAAAGAAAGCGGAAAAAACCACAACAACAGCAACAACAAAAAGCCAAACAAGCCTGAAAATATAACTTTATTTCCGATCATAAGAAATCGTCTGCATTTAAACCTTAAATTAATGATTTTAACAAAAACAAAAAAATTTAAAATAAATAAAATAAAAGAAGTTTGATAAGAAAACCTAAACAACAGCAGCACAACAGTAACAGCCCTTAGATGTTTTATACAACAAAAATATAACGCACAAGTCTAGTATGCTTTGCAACACTACAACTGCAACAGTAGGACTAGAATTTATGAAATTTATGCCCGCAGAAGCAGTAACAGAGCGAGTGATATCTATTATCTATTCTCTTATGCTAGTAATTGGAATTTGTATTACAAAAAACCCAAAAATACAGGCTAAAAAAAATAAAGCTATAGAACATCAAAAAAAAAAATAAAAAACAGAATCCTTTCATTTGTTTGCGTTAGCACTCTAGCACTCCTTCCATAAATCCTCATACATAAAACAAGAAAAATATAAAATTAAAAACAATAAAACTGCAGAATTATTTATACTCGCCATTACCAACTGCACCAACAACAACAAGTTTTTAATTAATAAGTTTGAAAGCGGCCTGGAATAATATAAAAAACCGCCAACCTGGAACTAATGGAATTAGAGAATATTGTGGCCAATACGGTCTACTTAAAAGCTAGAGAAGGTAAGTTTTTATTGCCATTTAATTTTTTTATCATTTTTATTTTACCTTCTTTTCTTATTAAAAATTCTTTAATAATTTTGATTAAATGTGGGATTATTTGTTATGAAATAAATTCCAAATTACTTACACATCGGAATTAACTTGTACTAGAGCAAAAATAATTAGTATTTTTGATATAATCTTTGGAAGTCTTCATTGCAAGATTGTAAAAATTTTTTTTACACAAACTTTCACGAACGAAAAAAAAAAACAAATTTAACGCACTCATGATTTTTTTTTCAATAATGCTAATGCAATCTCAAATTTCACTGACGAACGCTGACACTTAACCGCTTTCAACTTTAGCGTCATTTTTGACGCTTCGTGACTGCTTTCTTAAATGTTGTTTTAAATTATCTTATTGCTTACATTGACAATGTTCGACAGCAACAAAAGTATAAACAGTGACATTTTTGCCAGCTGCGTAGAATGAGCTGTCCAATAAATAAAATATTTCGCCAGAAACACTAACTAGGTAGCGTTTACGAGATTCGCGAAGAATCTAAAAGTTTTTTAATATTAATTGGGCATTGAACTACACAATATATCTATTGATTATGGTTCATAAACAAATAATAATTATTTCAATTATGACTGAATGATCTGGTATAATCTTGTAAATGAAAGTTTTGTTTTGAATTTAGAACACGACATTTTCGAGTTTAATTATAAATAATTAATGGTTTTTAAATTTAAACAACATGAACAAAAAATGCCTTCAATAAATTGAATGTTACTGAAAATCGCAACCATTGTTTTTTTTTTAAAAAGCTTTTATTTCAGTTGATTTGTATGTATGTGAAGGTGGAATCTTGCAAGTTAAATTTGATCCACTTTCCGGTGTCCGATTGAGCTGAAATTTTACTGCTGGAGCCGGAATTGATTCCAGACTAGGGAACTCTTCAACAGTTAGCAGTAGAAACTTGAAATTTCGCACACTCATTGTGATGTTAGTTAGTGGGTTCACCATGAAATTGCTGCCGCATCCAAGGTTGGCTCCAAACCAGGGAACTCCTTAATAGTCAGCAGCAGAAACTTAAAATTTTGCATATGATAGACTTTGGATATGATAGACGGTTGGTGGGGCTATCAAGAAATAGCAACCATGTCATCAGACTCGTTCCAGAGCTTTTATTGTTTTTCTAACTATTGTTTTGAGTAAGTTATTCAATAGTTTGTTTACACAAGGATTACAGTGACCGAAAAAATACTTGTGATCGCATTTTACTGTATTACTGGTTACCATACACACAGAAAACCACTTCGGTTGAAAAACAAAAGTTCTTAACAGGAAAAATTCAGTTGTCATAATCAGAGTGTAAAATTTTGTTCAAATAATATTTTTGACTGCATAATGAAATTTCTTTCATCACAATTAAAAAATCTCCACAAAATTTTTTAATTATTAACTTTTCGATTCTGTTTTTTCAGTGTACTAAACACATTTTATTTAGAAGCTGAAGAATAACAGTAAAAACAATGTTCGTTTAAGCTTTTGATTATAAAAACATGAAATTATTTACAGATTAAAAACTAAAGAATTAATTTGAAAATAATAAAAATATTTGCATGTGCTGTTAAATATTCGTGGGTGTTCATTTTCATTTGAAGCTAAAATCTGGCTTGCTAATCCTTTGGCTCCACCTTTATTACGATCTCTATAGATGCAACAGCTTGATTTGTGTAATTAACGACTAATTTATAATAACCACTTCTCATTTTTGATGGCCAATTTTCATTAGTAATTGTGCAGTTTTTGAAATAAAAATAATTTTTTTTTATAGGTGGTATGAATACAGTGTTCACTCGTGGAACATTTTCCTCACAATCCGAAATAGAGTCTGAGACGTACTCCTTGTAAAAAGTATTCATACATTGAGTTAGAGGCATTTGAGGCATATAGTACATAGCTTTTTCAAAGTTTGATCCTGTTCGGCTGTAATATGTGGAAAAACTAAATCGTAGTCTGTCTGTCAAATCCTGTTTTACGTCCATGAAACCGGTAAGACCATAAATACCTCGTTCAATACGTGTTACTCGAAAATCACCAGTCATTACATCGGGAGTTTTGGTTTGAAATTCTGACCAGATCAAATCAAACGTATAGTCAGGCTAAAAAAAAAAAAAAAATAATACTTTCATTAATTAAAAACACAAATAAAAATCAGACTGAAATCTTTCACTGTTTTTGTGACGAATATCTGTATTCTTAGGAAAATAAGAGTTTTTGCACAATGAGTTTCGTGGATTGGGAAAAACTGAGTGTGTCCATATGGCCACACGGGTACATACCATATTATTATGGTATTTTTTTGCGTTTTAATCATTTTTAAGTGTATTTATTACGAAATTAAACTTAGAGAACATTCTTAATTTTGTGATTAAAAACCTTACATAAAAGCCCATGTAGTTGGTCGAAAAACTTATAACTGGCCTGCATTCTGAACACAAATATCAATTAGTTATGTAAAGATTACCATCACTTTTTCCTTTATATGCTTTCCTATAGAGGGCTACATTTTGATCCAAAAGAAATTTATTATTTTCATTCTTCTTCTCCAGTCATTTAATTTATATTTTTCCCTAGAAACTTCAAAATTTACCAGATAACCTGAAGGTTAACTTTCTTTGAAATGCAAGTAAAAAATATGAAATGAAAAGTTTTGTTGAAATAGTAAAAACTTGCATGTTAAATTGTTTTACGTGAGTGTGTCCTCCAAAATTCTTAAGTAAACCGCGCTATAATAACAAACATTTTGGAACCGAAAAGCAGTGTTTTGTAGAACAACCTATTGGTTTTATTTTCAAACAAAATTCATTTGTTTTCGAATTCACCCTTAATAATATTCTAAAATAACTAATTCTTTATATCCAAAAATAAAATTTTTCTAATATTTTAAATGTTACTGTAACTTTGAATTCAAGTTTCTCTGAACAAACAAAAACTAACTGAATAAAAGTTTTATAATAATAAATACTGAAGCTTTGAAAACCAAGAACAAGTGGTACCCTTATTCTAAATATATATATTTATATTTTTTGATGCTGTTTAGCAACAACATTTTTGTGTGTCCATATGGACACACGGAGACAATTTGGGTTAATCAATATTTGGCATTTCCTCAAAATATTTTTTTTGTTGAATATTCAACTTGTTATTTATTTATTTTTAATGTAATCTCGTCACTTTATAATCAATTAAATTTTGTTTTTAAAAATATTAAAACGTCAAAAGGAGAATTTGATTAAAAAAAAACTTTAATTAAATCAAAACTAAATTATAACGTCAAATGTTTTATATCACTTTTCAACAAAATCCAAGCAAATACACTTTACCTCACACTGTAACAGGATATTTTGCGACAAAACTAGAATAAAAAGCCAACCGATTTTTATTAAGTAACTCATCTTGCAAACTTGACAACTCGTACTGATCTGGTCTATTTTTACAAGAGAACAAAACATATTTTTCTGTCATGCATCAGCAGAAGAAGAGTGTGTACGTGTTTTAATTACGGGTTAATTCAGCAGCTCTTCAATGATTGAAGATTTTTATTTCAGATATTGAACACGATACATTTAAATTTTTTTTTTGTTGTGTAAAAATGTAATACTCTAGTTTTAAACATTTTTAACTCTTATATCTTCTTAAATGAGAGTATGAAAATACTTTTTTGCATACAAAATTATATAAAAATTGTGGGCAATGTTATATTTACACAGTTTATATTAGCTTTAACAGAAAGAGTTTAGAACCCAGGATATCAGTCGGAAAGCAGGCGCTCTGCAATAATTTCTAGTGGAGCTTATTTTTGTTTTAATGAATATTATTATTAAATTTTTAAACGAGCACGGGTGACTTTGGCCATTTGATAGCTGGGCCTGGGTTACCCCCAGATTGATAGGTTAGCGCACTACCCACTAATTTACAGAACACCCTTTTTTTGAATATTTAAATGAATAACAAGAACTAACATAAAAACAGTTCTTTTGCGGGCCTCAATCGTGCCTTTTGATAGAGACGCCCAGCCAGTCTGCATTAGTAAACAAAACTCTTTACTCGGACATCTTTTAAGGTAAAATTTATTATAATCCTTTATCGAAATAACATCAAAATCTACGCTAAAGCACTGTAGACTTATTTATCACATGAGCAAATTTTGTGTAGTATTTCATCACTCCTGTCTGTAGACGTCGGACATTCTGTGATTTTGCGCCAAGGTGGAAAGACGTGGATCTAAGTAAAATCATAGTTATCCCAGAAAACCTGGGTTAAAAAAAACCCCCTTACATTAAATAATCAAACTTAGTCGAAAATAATTTATCATTGTAATAAAGGATTAAAAAACATATACAAAACACAATTATGCCCTCATGGTAGTTCACAATTTTTATAAAATTTTGGTGATGTTTCAAAAATTGGCATTGGTTTTCTCAAATGATTTTGTGAATGTGTTCACTTTTTTATATGAAACAAATACAACCAAAAAATTTATTTATTTGAGACTACAAATGCCAGTGTTTCAACCACGGCCAAACTTTTATAAAAGTTGTGAACCATAATAGGTGCAAAACCCATAAAATTTTAAGACTTTTTTATTCTTTTTAATAAAGTTAATTAAATTGTTTCAAAAACACTGAAATTTTCGCTTCTAGTATGTAGAAGATTAAATCGATGAATAACAGATAAAATTTTTATGGACATCGCAACAAGAACCATTTTCCAACAAGAACAAATATTGGCTTTTAATTTTATAACACCATTTCAAAAAAAGTTCGAAATTAACTTCGAGTGATGTTGTGGTGTAAACGCAGCCAACTCTGAAATTCAACTTTAATGATCAACACTTAATACACTTTTTTAAAAGAATAAAAAAATAAGTATTCGAATGTTTTGGCAAGAATTTAACAAGACTTGGGAGTAATCTACTGAAGATTCAGAGTAGTGTCTGATGAAACAGCTGTATAGATATGCTTTCCTTCTTAGTACTTATTGTACTAGAATTAGAATTAGAATCAAGAGCGGGAACAAGTCACTGCGGCTAAAACAGACCTATTGTGACACTACTCTCAAGTTACAAATCCTCCCAGAGTCAAGTATTCATTAAGAATTCAGAGACTTCTTTGGTTGATTTGTCCGCCATGTGCGACGGTTGTAGGTAATGTTGTCCTAAGTAGTGAAAAGGGGTCCAAATTAGACCATTACAGTGACACAATATGTGTTCTGCTGTCTCTTCATCTTCGTTACACAACCTGCAGAGGTCATTTTGACTGATCCTCATATTCGCCAATTGTTTCAATACTCTGCAATGTTCAGTCATAAATCCCGTGACAATGCAAATTCCTGTCCGGGTCAAGCCAAGTAATTCCTTTGTTCTCTTCCGAGATCAGAATGGCATGAATGTTTTCGCTACCCTGATACCTGCTGTTTCCAGCCAATATTGTTGCGATTGTCTTTCCAGCCACTCCCTAAAAATGAGCCAAGACAACCGCCGAATGGTTCTGGACCAATGAATCCATTAGCCTCCCCTTTGTCTGCTTTCTCATTGCCTACATATTCGCTATGACCTAGTACCCATACCAAGTGAACCCTGTTGTTAGATGCTAGTCTCTTTAGAAGTTTCAGGCAATCCCAGACCAGTTTTGATCTTATATCAAAGGCACTGAGTGCCAGTAATGCCGCTCTTATTGTACTAAGTAAACAATTTTTTTTTTTTAATTTTCCATGAGAATATCGTGGAAAATAATGCCTTTTGCACACCAAAATATTGAATTTTGTTAGAATAAAAGATTTTTTAATTTTTATGTTTACTAATACTAAAAAATCCGACAGTTATTCATTACTCGTTTTTCTTATAGGTTGCAACACATTCAATCTATTTTCCTAATATTTTCATTATATTTAATTAAAATTAAAATGACAATAGAAAAACTAAATAAAAGCCTTAGAATTAAGTTAATATTAAAACGAAATATTTGCAGAACACCAAATAGCTATTTCTCTTTTTTCATAACGATTCGATTTACAGAACAGAGCCGATAAAATTGTATGGCACACGATTTTAGATGCTACCCCTAAATTGTGAATAAAATGAGAACTTATGAATTGATTTTAATAAATAAGACTCATTTTATTTATAATATATGCATGTATCAACATTAAGAACAAATTTTAAGATTTTCTTCATTTCACATTTTTATTTAATTTTTTGAGCAAAATTATTTGGAAATTTTCTTGAAAAAATATGGTTGCGAAAAATCATGCTGTAAAATATATACAGCCTTATTCAGAGAGACTTAATATAATTTTGTAAACCGTTATTAAGCTAAAATCGCTTAATATATATTCAGAGACGTTTTTAATCTTAATAATCCTATGGTAAACCTTTATTAAATCCACAAATTTTAAAGTAGGTATGGCCCTACTTTAAAGCTATATTAAGCTGTGACAGCTGATTGTTTGTTTTTGTTTTTTTATTACATTGTGTTAAAACAAAATAAATGTTAATATAACTTTTTTATTTATTTCATAATTTTTTCGACCTTTTTATTTTCTATGATTTTTAATTAAAATTTTTGTAAATGCTATCTCTAGGTCTCTCTCTTGAGCTCTCTATAGACCTAGAGCCTATATTAAAAAAAAAAAAAAATTAATTAAAAATAACTTTTTTATTATACTGAAAAAAGAGTATTAGTTAATTTAAAAAAAAATGGAATCACACCTTTTTCTTTTAATATTTTCCATTTTTATGACAATTTTTTTGGTAAAACTAACACAAATTCATAATTTTAAATTGTCATTTTCAGTGACGTGTATAAAATCAAAACAAATAAAAAAGTAATGGGTAATCATTTCTCTTTTTATTCGTTGTGAAAGGGTTACATAAATCACTTATCTAATTTTCTACTTTTTTAATTTTTTTAAAGATAAATTAGTAAACATGTTGTAATATACGCTGTTCTTTAAATTAAATAAACTTTTTGTGGCTTAATAAGAAAAACTATACGACTGAAATATATATTTGCGATTCCGAATAATTTAGTAACCTTTAATGCACAACACTAATATAAAAAATGGGAAATCAAAACAATAGTATTGCCAGAATCGAATTTTAAAATTTGCTAAAGGGCATATTAGCTAATAAACCATCCTTGAATATAAAAATGTTAATATAGGATTATTAGCTTAAAGCCTTTATTAACTAAAACAGATATCTTATAGAAACTAATTTTCTTCTCTGAATAAGGCTGATAGAATTTATATATACTTGTATGTATTAGTATATAAGTTTCATGTTAGTTTTAAGTGTTGTACAATCATCTAGATTTAAAATGATCTTTTACAGTTTGGTTTCATTACTTGATAAATCTAGTAACGTCTGGCTGTTTGTAGAAGGTTCTAGGCTGAGCTGAAAAGGTATATGAAACATTGACATTTCCAGAGATGTTGAGTTTTAGTTGAGACATTCTTTTTGTCAAAACTTTGTTATTATTTGTGAAACTAAAAAAGTTGTAAAAAATATTTTAAAAACATACAGAATTTATATGTTCTTTTATTGCCGATTTAGTGTCTTTTTGTTTATTTAATGAAAAATCAGAATACCGAACATACATACTTGAAGTGAGTTTTAGTTTTGGTGGCACTAAAATCATTGTAAAGCCGTGTAACATACTTTTACAAAGTTTCTTTATTTGCGGTTATATTTCAAAGGGCTGCACAAAGCATCACTGCATTTATACATACTCATGTATGTATTTACTTATAATGAACATTTATTGTAAGCCATCCAAGCTATGTTTATGCAGCTCTTCATTATAAATATATAAACATGTAACACAGCAAAGTAAACGGGTGCTTAAGAAAGCAGCTATTTTCGTAGCATAATAAAATTGTAATTCACATTAGTGAAATTTTAATGCAAATTAACGCCGTCGTCTGTCTACGCTATAAAATTTTATTTTAAAGTGTTAAGAAAATTTCATAAAATATATAATCAGTTAAAACAATTAAACATTTTAAACTATTTATTAAAGTTTGAAGTTTGCTGACGAACCCTTTAAATTCTCAAATCTATTAATTTTAATTTTAGCAATTTGCCTTACGAACATAGAAAATAATTGTTTAGTAAATGTTTTTGTCATGATTGCGTGCATATTGATTTGCGTGTAAAACATTTACATTTTTTTTTTTTTTTTAAATAGATAATATTAGTTTTTTCTTTTTTTATCCTTGAATGTTTTTGTTTATTCTGATGCCAGTTTTTGTTAAAGTTATTATTTTACCTTTTATCTTATAGCGCTATCAACATTTTTATATTAACCATTCACTGCACAAATCGATTAACTTTGTTTTTTTTAAAATGTTGAATTTACAGACTAACCTAAATTAGGACTGCAAACGTAGTGTAAATTTTAGTTAGTAAAACACACTAAGAAAAAACAAAAATGGAATCATCGAAAGTAAAAAAAAAACAATTATTTTTCAGCCAACTTTGCTACGTGTGAGCATGAATTTGAACAAAAAGATTTCTAAAACAAATTATTTGGTATTCAAGGGCCAGCAATATTTTGTCTTTATTTTATAGGAAAGTTGTTAAAATTATACAAAGTTATGAATATCCCAAGTGTGTTACTACTCATTTTATGTAGAGAAGTTGCCTGCAGAACAATTGTTTTTTTTTAAATTAATATGGCTATTTTATTAAGCTTGAGGTCTTATTTTATAAATTTATTTTTGTATCGATATTTCGCTCCAAATTGTATTTTTTTTTTAGGTAATGACATTTTAGTGTTTTTTTAATCTATCGTTTTTAGCTTTATTTGTCTCTTTCTATAATGGATTTTTTTTAACAACCACATACAACATTGTATCGCTTTTCTTAACTTTTTGTTTTATCAAGTTGATAGATTTGTTCACTGAACGGCTCAAAGATTACTGAATATCGTACGTGTATTTAAATAGTATACAGAAAAGTGGCGGAGGGGATAGTATCAAGTTGTCTGTCTTTTTCAATAATGACAGAATTTTAATTTTCTTAACTACATGTTTTTTTTATATAAATAATTAATGAATGTGTATTTGACTTCCTTATAAATATTTTGCATGTAGTTTCCTGGAATTTTGTTCTTTAAGTGAAATTATGAAAGTTATATTGATATAAATTTAATTAATAAGGGCTTGGTACAATCTTGAAAAACTATTGCCATTACTATGACATAAATTAAACAAAGCGTGTTTTTATAGACGTATAGAACTTTAAGTTGGCATTACTGTTCAAGATGGCGACCGATTTAATAGCTGTCAAGTGATTTATTCTCAGTTTGGTTTGGCAATTCATCATGAATAGACTCACGCCTGAACAACGATTGCAAATGGGCACAAAACGAGATTGCCGTTGTTCCCGATTTTCATAAGCAAATTTTGTTTAGCGATGAAGCGCACTTCTAGTTGAATGGCTACGTCAACAAACAAAACTGCCTCATTTGGAGTGAAGCTAATCTTCAAGTGTATGTCGAAACACCGTTACATCCAGAAAAACGGACTGTTTGGTGCGCTTTATGGGCTGGTGGAATCATTGGTCCGTACTTCTTCAAAAACGATGATGGCCAGAACTTTACAGTAAATGGTGATCGGTATAGAGCCATGATTACTAACTTTTTCATTCCTGAATTGAACAACCATGATGTCCAGGAGCTGCGGTTCCAACAAGACGGCGCAGCATGTCACACAGCTCGTGCCACAATCGATTTATTGAAAGACACATTTGGTGACCGCCTAATTTCACGTTTTGGACCTGTGAATTGGCCTCCAAGATTTTGTGATTTAACACCGCTAGACTACTTTCTGTGGGGCTATGTAAAGTCATTGGTCTATGCGGATAAGTCACAAACGCTTGATCATTTGGAAGAAAACATTCGCCCTGGTATTGCCGATATACGGCCACAAATGTTGGAAAAAGTCATCGAAAATTGGACGTCCAGATTGGACTACATCCGAGCACAGGAGCCAGCCGTGGCGGTCATATGTCAGAAATCATATTTAAAATGTAATGCCACAAGATTATCTTTCGGATAAATAAAATTCATGTCAATCGAATAATCCATCGTTGTTTTATTGCAATTTAAAGTTCTATACGTCTATAAAAAACACCCTTTAAAAGAAGAAACTTTTCAAGAACAACACTCGCTGTAAGACACGTACACCAACCAAACAACACAAAGTTTGTCTGTCCCATTATTAAATATAATAACTGAAAATACTTTTCAACTTTCAAATTACTCTAGTCCTGTCTTTTGTTACACAACAAGTACATATTTGAAACAAAAACTGAAATAAAGTAAAAGTTGCCAAAAATATATGTATACGAGATTTCATAAGACAAAAAAAAATGGAAAAAGAAAAAAGAATCCTTAAAGTGATTTCAAGCAAAAAGAAGAAAATAAAAAAGAAACCAACCCAACTGATTATTAAGGCACTGAGAAGGTAAAACATGTATCAACTGTTAGTACCAAGAGTAGAAGAAAGTGAAAGAGGTTAAGATACAAAAATGTCTAAAGTAAGCAAAAAAATAATAAATAGCCAAGAAACTCAGCATTTTTAACTTTTGAAAAACAAAATTTTTATAGTTAAAAATCCTTAAGAAATATAAAGGGTGTCCGAACAAGAACGCAAGATTTAAATTTGGCGCCATTCGAAGTGCCATTGTTTGACATTTGAACAATTTTTATTGTTTGCTAGTAAAAGGTACGACGTTAGTAAAAAATTACCATGGACAGCGAAGGGAGTTCGTTAATTGGGTATTGGAGAGACAACATGAAAATGCTGATTTTTCCGATAAAATCATCTTCAGTGACGAGGCCCATTTCCATCTTGATGGCTTCGTCAATAGGCAGAAGTGTCGCATATGGGGTGAGGAAAATCCTCTAGTGATTCACGAGAAGCAAATGCATCCTCAACGAGTCACTGTGTGGTGTGGTTTTGAGGCAGGTCAAGCGCAAACAGTCAATGGTGTTTGGTATCGTGAAATGATAACCAGTTTTTTCTTGCCTAGAATTGAAGAAATGAATGTGGAGGGCTTGTGGTTTCAAGAAGACGGCGCCACATGTCATACAGCCAGAGAAACAATCCAATTGCTACATCAGTCATTTATTTAAAATTTAAATTTTGCGTTTTTGTTGGGACACCCTTTAGTACTTCCCCACTTTTTATTCTTAAATAAACAAATTGTGCGTTCATTAAAGCGAAACAAACATAATTGTGTAAGAATCCAAGAATGGGATTAATCGCTAAAAAGAAAAATCTAAATTAATATAAACCAAATAATAATAACGACTAAGTTAAACTAAAGGGTGTCTCAGTAAAAGTGCACTTTTACATTTCATGCTGCAATAAATCAATTATTTCATGCTCTGTATGCCGTCTTGCTGAAACTACATATTGTCCAGATCAATGCGGTCCAGATGAGGCCACAAGAACTCTGATTTCATGTTCCCGTAATGAACAATCATCTCAATTTCAGCCTCATTTTCAAAAGAAGCGCCTGACCAAAATCCATACCAGACAGTTGCTCGTTGCGAGTGCATTTGTTTCTCTTTAATTGCATGAAGATTTTCTAAGCCCAAATTGGACACTTTTCTGTATTTACGAAGCCATTCAGATGACAATGAGCTTCATCGGAAAAAATTAAATTTTTTGGAAAAATTGGCAATGACCACTTTGGCCATCACAATTATAACACGTTGTTCTTTCATAAATCGCTACATATTAATAAACGGTATAAACATATGTAACAGCTGGCAAATTTCAGGGTTAACACTTGTAAAAAAAATTACACAAAATTTAAAAAGTGCACTCTTACTAAAAAAAAAAAATAGTAACAATTGTTAACATTTTTTATAAAAATAATGGTTCTTTTCGTCAAACTTATCCACATAGTTCGCTCTACAATTAGTTTACTCAAATATACTTTTGATGAAATAATAATTTCACATAATGATTTCATTAACTCGCCACCAAGATAGTGTGATTAGATTACTGGACTATTTTTTTGGGGATAAAATTCCAGAGAAAATTGAACATGTGGAAACCAACATTCGAAAAGTTATTGGCGAAATACCGCCACATATGCTGCGAGAAGCTTGTGAAAATTGTTTTTCCAGACTGCATCTTGTACGCACTAGTCGTGAAAGCCACATGCCGAAATCATATTTAAACATCGCTGTCATAAAATTTTCTATGCAATAAAACCCGATTCATTGGTATTAAAAAAAATAATGAGTGAGGCAAAAGTCCCGATAGCATTTTGATTGCCTATAACTTCGCTCAAAGAAAAGATAAGTAAGTTTGGTTTTCATAAAAAGTTTATTTGGTCTTTACATTTTTGTTTTGCTATGATTGGAAAACTATATCGGCTAAATGGTGACCGCGACTCGCTATGCAACTTTTGGTTCTTTTTAAGGCATTTTTTACGACATCCTGCAACATCTCAGGTTGAATTTCTTTAATTTCGTGTCTTTAAGATGTTGAATCGTTTGAGGCCTTATTTCCGTAAACTTTTTATTTTAAAAAACCCCATAAGAAAAAATTTGGAGATCTGACTGGCCATGCTAAATCGACACTTCATGAAATTAGTTTTCGTGGAAAAATGCCATTCAATAATTGAATTGTTGAACGAACTGTGTGTGTTGTGGCCGCATTTTGCTGAAACCACATGTCCTCTAATCCTTTCTCTTCAATTTAAGGCACAAGGAAATGTCTTGTCATGTCTTAGTACCGTTCAGCAATAACAGTAATTCCAACACTTTGATCATTTTCAAAAAAAAAAAAAAAAATAGGGACCAATGATGTTTTGCAGCATAAATACCACACAATACAGTTGTTGTTTTAGTGAATGCAACGATGATTCATGTTTTAATTGAGGATTCTGTATTTCCCAAAACCGATTGTTCCGTTTATTTGTGAGACATTGGACTATTAGGATATTTTTGAGGCAATTTCCGCTCACTATTTCTGCTCTTTCTTGTGGCGTCTGCACAACATAACCAAGATGGCGCGCAAAGTGGGACTTTTGCCCCACCTTGTATACTTCTTTGTTCTATTGTGATTTAAACTTGTGTAACTGTAAACAAAACACCATTTAGATATTTGTCAACATTGAGAATTATAATATCGATTTTTTAATAAACGATAAAAAGTAACGTCGGTTTGTGTTGATGACGCCAAATGGAATAGGGGTGAATATTTCCTGTTGTACTTAGCTTGGAGTGAGACTAAAAGTTTGTTTTAATTATTTTTAATAAAAAAAAATAACGGCTATGGTACTCGTAATCACTTTGTTATGCTTCTCTTATTCTATATTTTACTTATGAACAAGTTTTTTAATTACAAAAAACAAAAACTCTCAATAGAAAAACCCATGTTAGCTGCCATAATCATCATTTTTTTAAGAAAAACATTGCCTTAATTTACAATTCGCTATTAATATTACTATTGGTTATCGTTTGTGTTTCAAAATCACTTTATCAGCTGTTCACAATAGTGAATAGTAAAAACCACTTAAGTAAAAGGAATGTGAATACATTCGGTCATAAGAAATTAATGTTGTATTAAAAGTTTTTATTGCAAATACACAGTAAAATATTTTATCTTGTAAAAATCTAAAAAATAAAACTCATTCGTGCATGGATATGCGTTTGGAAAATACAAAAACTTTAGTTCCCAACTTAATTGAAATTTGAGATTTGGGGCAGGCTTTTCTTTGGAGAAATAGTTTTAATAATTTAAAGCATTTAGTTTAGCAACAATTTATGTGCATAAAACTTTTTTTTTATCATTTATATTTTATATATTTTTTAGCTTCCATTAATTATATTTTTTTAATTTTAATTAAAATTAAAGTGCTAGATACCAAGAAAAACATTAAGATTTTCAAGAGATGTATTAGAAAGTTATCAAATAGTGAAAGTGGAAAGAACAAATTTCAGGTTCTAAGTCTTTACCAGCAAATAAAGGATTTTCTCTTTTATTGTATGGCGAACACTGGCTTCTATTACAAAAGATTTTTCCATCTCTCATTCAATTCTTTTCAGTGTTTTAATCATTTTACACATTTATTTTATGTTTTACAGTTTAAAATTTTATATTTTCCTTAACAAAATTTCTTTTTCCTTTTTTAATTTTTTGGCGTTGGCATAAATTCGTTTGTTCCCTGAATTACATAATACCACCAGCAAAACTATAAAACTGCTATTGCCAGCGAATTGAGAACTATAGAGTCAATGTAAAAAATCAAATTTTTATTCAAGTAAGAATAAATGGATTTTTATTTTAGTGCTGATAAGCAAACCATTTCCAAAAGAAAGAAAAAATAATTATATGACATCAGTACTTAACAAACACAATCAGAATGATTGTTGAAAATATTCGTAGCAAAAACAGCAGCAGAAAGAGAATGAAACTAAATAGCAAATTACTAATGATTCTTTGACACCCACTGACCTGATTGCACTTAAAATTTACTCCCTCATTCTAAACCAAGAGTTGTAACGCAAAAGAAAATTTTGCAAAAAAATAAACCAAAAGATTAAGTATTTGAAATGGAAACGCACAACAATTTTCCATAAAATTATTTTCAACTCAATGAAGAAGTTTAAAGTATTTTACTTTAAAATTTATTGACCCTTTTGATTTGGTTGTGTTTTATGAACCGCAATTAAACATGAGATGATAAAATTTTGTAGCAAGACGCTTATGAAGAATGATGTTTTTAATATTAAAATTTATTTTTCTATAGAAAATTTTTCTTTAATTATACAGCAATTCTCTGTTGTAAAATTTTTTCGCTTCCAAACAATAGTAGAGGAAAAAATAATAATAAGAAGAAGACAAGTCCGTCACCTAAACCAGCTGCTACTCCTAATAAGACCCTGTAAGTAAAGCTCCCCTAAGTAGTGCTTGCGCTGATCCGTCAAGGCAGATTCCTCGATTGGACAACCTCTACTTGTATCGCTAACAAATCTGCAGTGGCCTGTTATTGCCACCACCACATTCCTCAATTGCGCTCTCTGCAATTCCAGTAAGCCCCTACAAAGTTGCCTAAAATTTAACGATTTTTCCAAAAATTGTTCCAGTTGGAAAAAATTTTGTTTGTTTTGCTTTTTACTATAAAATAATTTTCTTTAGACATAAAATTTTTTACTGTAAAGTTTCGTAATATACGAGATGTCTGGCTTCTGTAGCAACATCGCATTAATTCTAAAGAAATATGTTCTATGGAAAATTTGCTTTTATAATGATATAAATTAGCAAAAGGCAATTTGATCATAAATTTGTTTTAGGTCCATTGTCACAAGCTACTTAAGATTTTGAAAACTAAATTTGAGTGGGAAGCTAAAGACATACCCCAGCTTTTAATATAAAGTCTGACCAGAAGATTAAAATAAAAAAAAAAAATCTCTCTCAAACAATTTTCTATAAGCTAAAAAGCAAATTTTTTTAGCAAAATTGTTCCAGCCATAAAGTCAAGGACATCTCTATATGAAGTTTTGTGTTTTTTCCATACAAACAAGATTTAAGATCAAATATTATATTAAGGTATAATTGTGTTTTTATTCATAATTTTTTTTTTGTTTTTTATGATTTTGTCATGCATACAAATATTGTATAATAAGTTGCCTTTGAAAGCAATAAAAATAAATTAATGAAAATGAATCCATTTTAAAAGCTAGACAGACGGCTACGACTAAACGACTCATGTTATTAAAATAACACAAATATGCCTGTTAAAAAATTTTCAAAGAATGACTTCAAATGATTAAATATTTAAAATTTTTAAATCAATTGGGGTAGTCACACCGCTGTCCTAGCAGTCATAAAGTTTTAAAGTCATATTGTATTATGATAGACTAAAAAAATTGTTGTTGTGCTTCAAACAAAAAATTCTAAAATAATAAAACTTTTTCTATTGTGTTTTATATTTTATCATAAGTAAACTCAACTGATTGATATTTGAAATAACACACTGTGTTATGAGAGGTTGCTTACAGTAACCATATTTGTTCGTGTTATTTTTTTAAAACACAATACTTTCTGAATACTGTATGAATCCCCTAAATATTTTTTTCAATACATTTTTATTTTATTTTATTATATTTCGGGCTTAAGTTTGCAATGTAATTTTCGAATTTATCAATTCTTCTTAAGAAGCAGTAAAATATTAAAATGTTATTTAACCATATTCTCTAGGACTAATAGTTTTCTATTTAAAAAAAGTGAGCAAAATTATCAGCTTGTGTTTAATACAAGTTTTACATCGCCACCAGCACTGCACAAAATAAGCAACAAACTTAATATACCGACTTTTTTATTTAAAGTTCTTTACATGTTTGTTGGTTTTGTGTCTCAGTTAATATCGTTATAATTATTGTGGTTTTCTGATTTTACTACTAGTATTTACTCGTATATTCATTATTGAATTGTATTATTGTAATGAAAAATATTGTTTCCTCATATAAATTTTTGTTTTTAAACATCATTTTTATCGTTCTGCAATAGCATTGAGAACGCTGTCACACAGTAGTTTGCAGCACCAATTATCTACAAATTTTAATAAAATTTAATCTGTTTTTAGAGGAGGGAATTGGCAATCAATTAGATTCGAAAGATTTAATTTTGAACTTGTAAGGAACGTGTAAAATTATATGCTTTATAAAGAAGACATGTTTATCACATGAAAAGATAATCAGTTTTGTTACGTGCTCCGACTTCGAATATTTCTTTTTTTTTTTTTGAAAGTGAAAAATTCAGCATCTCATAATTACTTTGTGTTTCATTTGCGGATAAAATAATAGTTTTTGCTTTATTTTGGCTGGAAAAAAGTTGGAAGAATTAAAAAAAAAAATGATTTAATTTATTAGTTAGTTTTATTTGACCTTTTTCTTTTAAATAATATTTATGACTACTTTATTAAGCTTGAGGTCTTATTTTTATATCGATATTTCGCTCCAATTTGTAAAGCTACTTCAGGATATAATTATAAATTTATAAAAAAAAGATTTGCTTAGCGAAAAAACAAGCAAACATAATTCTTTATTTTTATCATTTGTTATAATTTTGAATCTTTCTAAATGAAGTTTTCAAAATGTACACAAACAAAAAATTAATTTTATTGATATAGATTAATATAGACCGATGACGAATAGTTTTTTTCTATGTGCATAGTCTTTTGTTATTTAACTACTAATGATCATGGTATAAGAAAACCATGTGACTTCAAGAATACAAAAAAAATAAAAAAATAAACAACATTACAAAAAGCCCATATACACATAGGTGAACGAAATTCTCCGAGTGTACGTTTGTTATACATTCATTCATTTACTTATGCTAATGCTTCAGATCGCGGTTGATTTTAAAATTATTTATTTTATTTTTACATTAAAAATATCAAGTTTTAGAAAATGTAAAATAAATTTTAAATAAGGCAAAATTCTTTAAGAATTTTCTTTAGTGGCGACTTAAAAAAAAAAAGTTTATAAATTTAATTTAAAGAATTAATTAGAACTAATTAAATTAGCAAAACATTTTCTTTATTGTCTTAGTTCAAAAATGAAAAACAAAATGTTGAAATAAAACGACTTGTAATGCATCAACCGGGGTATTAAGCCAAGAAAACAATTCACAAGCGGTTGCTCTAAAGTTATAAACCTTTTAAAACCAAAACGAAAACCTATTTAACCAACAATTAACCTCTTGTGCTAGTACTCGTATACTGTTACAATTGTACATTTGCCAACAAAACAAAAGCAGAAATGAATTAGTTTATAGAACCACTGTGCATTCATAATTGGCGACACAGACACATGCTTTGTCAGCCAGCCGAGCTGTCTGCACTAATTGCATTTCATTGTTAATTGCGCTAAAAATGGCTTCATTGGAGCATTCCCTTTACTTTTCCATTTATGTTTTCCATTTTGTAGTTGTTTACTTGCGCTGATAAAAAAATCTTTTATAGAGACTTTCTATGGTTGATTTTTATTTATTTTTTGACAGTCTCTTCTAAAATTTTTTTTCCATGGCACTTTTTATGTTTACCGACATTTTGCCAGCAAAATTAAAATTTATTTTTTACATAATCATGACGGGGTTTTCACCAACCCTCGTCTCCCTCTCTGTTTTTAACTGCACTTTGGCGTCACACACGGCCAATGTTGACACCTTACAGTGATGAATAAACTTTTAGTTTGTTGAATTGAAATTTCTACTGAGGAAATTTATATAATTTATAACAGTAATAAAGTTTCAAATATTCTTTAGTTGTTTTTGCTATTTTTTTTTTTTTTAGTAATTATTGTTATTCTTAGATAGAGCTGTATCGTAATTAATATATGATAATATAATTCACTGTGTAATGAATATAAATAAAATTGAAAAAGAAAATAAAGAGAAAAACTTTTTTATATATAAAAATTCATTATTAATGTAAATTACATAATTTTATTATAAGGCTTTCTTTTTTTTTTTTTTGATGTAAAACAATTAATATTTCATGGCATTCACACACACACACACACACATACATTCATACATTGAAATATTTCATTTTAATCTCTCGTCTTCATTTATTACATTTTAATTCATTCGTGCTTCCTGTGTGCGGTTTTTAATACATTCTTGAATTTTTGCTGATGTTTCGGCTCTTGTTTGCATTAAATTCACGCATTAAATTAAATGCATGTAACTTTTATTATTTTCTTATTTATTCATTCCGTTTCTCATTTGTTTATTTATTTCATTACAGCGGCGCATGCATTTAAATATTCTGTAATTATTATATGTATAAGAAATTTCTTCGCTACAAAAAAGTTTTTTTTTAATAAAAGAAATTATTTTGCAACAAAACCGCTTACAGGTTTGATTTTAAGCTGAGAATAATTTCAAAGTTTTAAAAAAAGATTTTTTTTATTCAGTTTCATTCACTTCGCTTTCATTAAAATTATATGAATAATTTCTTTGAGGTAAAATATAAGTATTCATTCAATTAAGGCAATATCGCTCTGTTCTGTACACCGAATTCGAAAAAAATCTCTGGTTTTAAAACGAAACTACATTTTTTTGTGTTCTCTAAACCGAATTCACACAATTTTATGAGTGACTAGCTGAGCCGGCTAACGTTGTGTTGCCTTCAAATTTGATTCATATTGAAATATAATTAAAAAGAGGAGAAAAATGTAGGTTGGGTTATGCCAAACATATAATAACAAAAATTTGCAAAACTTGGTCCAGTAAGCGTAATAATGGGCGTGGCAAATTTTTTTTTTTTCATTAAAATATAAGTTTTTCTATGCCGAACATATAATACAAAAATTAGCCAAAAGTTTTGAGAAGTTTTCTGAATTGAGAAAAATTAAAAAATTTAAGTTTGGTTTTGATGAAAATATAAAATTTTTGTATATCCCATCTTCTTAAGAAGATCAAATACTCATAGAGTAAAGGACCGTGCAAGACCGGGTAAAAACAAGTAGTAGATAAATAAGCTAGATACCGACTGCAGCGCCACCTGCTGGACGGATTTGTGACGCTAAGCCTTCCAAAGCGTAACCCAGCCGTACAGTCGAATTTTATATATTAAGATTAAAAAACATATAAAAAAGTTGTTAATCAATGTAGTTGATTAGATTAAATTCCTTATTCGACTAATATACTCAATCTTAAATAAATAAGTAGATTGTTACAGTAGAAGGGAGAAATAGTTTGTCAGTCGACTGGAATAGATTGCAGGAAAGCATTAAAAATATTTTTCTGAAATCACTTATGCATAACCCTGATCTCGATTACCATCAGTTTCCAATAGGCAATAGTGAGAAAGCATTTTTAAATATTCATATTTTTAGTAAGTGCAAGACTCCTTAACTCCATTACATACTGGTAATTGTGAAATAAAATTAAATTTAAATAAGAAAAATTGCTTGTATACTCGTATCTCTGATTTAGCTAAAATGTCATTTAAACTTTTTTTTTTTTTGCTGTAATTCATTGCTGTATGTAAATTTTTAATTAACTTCAAGCATTTTATTTGTCGTTTTTATTTATGTTTGTAACACATTTTTTGTGTGTGATTTACATTTTTTTTTCAGAATTGAAATGCTTAAATGGTCACTGACTTTTAAACATGATTTATAATAATAAGCAGTGAAATCACAAAAGCAAAACAAAACAATTCAAAAAAATATAAAAATTATTTACTTGAAATTAAACAAAAATAAAAAAAAAAATCATGTCACAAACAACACCTTTTCCAGCCAAACACATGTAATATTTTTGTCGTGTTGTTTTCAATAAACTTCTTCTTTTCAAATTTGCTAATAATATTTTTTTTTTTTTTTTTTTTTTTTTAAGATAATTTACAGATTTTTTTTGTGAAATATTTTAAAAAAATATTGAAAAAGAAACAAAAATGCTTCATTATACAGCGTATCAATTACACAACAAATAAAATTTCGAGAATAATCAAATATTTATAGCAGAGCTTGCAAAGAATACTCGTATTTACGTTTTTGCTAATTTTTTTTAAATTAAAAAAATAATTTATTTAATAATATTATCTAGGCTGTCGCACATTCTAAGCAGAATGATTTTCATTCTGAATTCTATAGATTCCAAGTGATATGTTAGTGTGCTAATGCATTCAGACCATACCTTCTTCTAACAAGAAAAAATGAACGCTAAATTAAAAATATCGATAAGTTAAACATCGGATAGTGTGCCCTTAACTATCCACCCAAATTAGGCCTTAACGTTTTAGTCAAAAACAGTTTATTTGCCAAACAAAATCCTAATTTTAAATATCGAAAATTGTAATAACGGGCCTTAGTCTACTTTATTTTCTCTAGGATTAGCAGGTTTTTCTTTTGCTTAAATTATTTAAATTAGTTGTAAAATTAGTTATAAAACTAGTTGACTCGGCAAACGTTGTCTTGCCTTAAAATTTTTATTTATTCGATTTTCTTACACTAAGAAATCGTACTCATAGAGTAAAGAACTGTGCGAGAAGACAGATACCGACTATAGCGCTACCTGCCGGGCGGATTTGTGACGTTAAAATTTCCAAGATTATACATATAAACCTTCCTTTTGAATTACTCTATCTACTAAAAAACTGCATCAAAATCCGTTGCGTAGTTTTAAAGATTTAAGCATACATAGGGATATAGGGACAGAGAAAGCGACTTTGTTTTATACTATGTAGTGAAGTGCTTGTAAGCCCTTGCAAGTATGCCTGTCTTTACATAACCTGCAGCAGTCATTGTGACTCATATTTGTGTTTGAATGAATCTTATAACACTGCGAATTAATGACCAAGTCAGGCCCAGTAATTATTTGTGCTCTTCTGAGAACCGCATGGCATAAATGTTTTGGCTACCCTGATATTCTTCCCAGCCATTTCTTAACATTGAACTCGATAGAGCAGAATGGTCCTAAGCGAAGGAAATTATTAGCGTACTACAAAGAACTTTTACAAAATTTAAAAATTTTGCATTAAAATTAGTGTTTTCTTTTGCATCCAGATGAGATCTACCGGATGTGGGCTGCCGACTGTATTAGTCTCTTCACTTCTATTTTGCTTTCTGAACTCCCAATGACTTTATATAATTAGGGACTCATTTTTTTATGAACTAACTTCCCAATTTTAAAATCAACAAAGCTGAAATTCACTCTTTTTGTCTGCTCAAAACTTGTTTTATGAGTAGCTTAGAGAGTCTTTCGCAAAAATGGAAAACTCAAAAAAAACTTCTACGAAATTGTACAAATTTGATTAGGAAGTGGGTGATCAATTCTCTCTCTCCCTCTTCACCTCTCTCTGTCTATCTCACTCTCTCTCTCCTCTGTGTCTCTTTTGTCTTTCTTTATGCGAGAGACTTCCAGCGACATACAAACAACTTTAGCGCGCTCAAATATTTTATTCGGAACAAATGAAGTATTAAACACATTCGACACAGCAGACTACACGACGACACGAAAGAGAGTGCGGTATGCAGCAATTGTTGCAACGCAGCAATATAATAAAATTTTGTGAACGCGGCTGCGACATTCCTAAAATGCATAAAAATAATAATAACACTAAAGTTAATTGTATTTTTTTTTCTTTTCTTTCTTCAGAATAAAATTCATGTCTTGGGAATAAAATACGTTTAAGAACTAATTTATTTTATATAATAATTTTATTTTATTTTTATTGACACTTATTGCCGCACTTAAAAATAGAAATAGATTTAAATGGACGGCAACAGCATTTGCCGTCATGTCGGCGTTGTTGTCGTGAAAATAATCATTTACATATAAATACATGTATTCTATTTTTGACATATTGCAGTCGGTAGTCTGCTGTGTCGAATATGTTTAAACTTGAGTGAATTCACATTTAGTCCCCCAAAATTTATTTAACCTTAAAGATATTGGGCCATAATCACAGTCACAAAAAAGTGGGATTTTATTAAGAGCTGACTTTTGTTCATAAGAATTTAATGAATTTAAAGTCGATTTAAAAAAAATACCGACTTTAACCTGACTATGATTATGGGCCATTAATTACGACAAAATCACAATATTAAACCAACAAATTCGGCATGTCCTAGAATATTTTAGTAAGCAAAACCGTCATTGTAGGCATCACTGAGTGAAAAACCAGAAAGCCTGTAGTACATGTCGTTTATTTCTTAAATAAGTTTGAGCTTATTTAGCAATGTGGTCAAACTCTGACTAAGAGACTCTCTCTGACTCGATAAAACATTAATAGTTGTGACATTTTCACGCATTCTGACAGCAAAGCAACATTACAGGTACTCAGTGCTTTCGAAGTAAAATCAAAACTGGTGTGGGATTGTCTAACATTTCTAAAGCGCATAGAATCCAACAACAAGGGAGCGGGGGGAGGTGTCTTGGAGTACTATTAAGCTAAAGGTTATGGAGTGGCTAGAAAGAGAAATGCAACAATATTGGTTAGAAAATAGGGATATCATACTATTCCGTTCTCGACAGTGAGTTTTACGAAATTAGGAATTAGAAAATATGACCCTCAGTCTTATGCAATGAAGACAAAGACACAGCAGAACATACAGTATACTCGTTTCACTGCAGTGGTCTAATTTCGACCCGTTTTCATAACTTAGGGCGTCACTACCTACAACCGTTTGACATGGCGAAGAACTCACCCAAGGAAGTCTTTATATTCTTATTGAATACTATACTAATAGAGTATTTATGGGCCTATTTTGGCCGCAGTAACTTGTGGCTTGCACTTACATTTTTAATTAAAATTTAATTAAAGTTTTTGTTTGCTAAAATGTAGTAACTTCCACAAATTTAAAAATTTTTGTAAACGAAGCCGGTATTCGACACCCATATCACAGAGAAAAACAGTCCTTAATACCAAATTTCGGGTTTTCCCTTTTATGATAAGTTTCGCTTAGAAAATATTTTATCAAAGCACGTGTTATGAGAATGAAAGCACTTTTTATCAAAATATAGTTCTTGTTCCGCTAGTTTAGTGAGAGGTTATTTACACCCATGAGAGTTTAAAAAAAATTTCGGTAAGACCCAAAATCTTCAGTCTCTGATTCTCAAATTGGTGGTTTTTAAGATCTTGTCTCCTTCACTAAACTGATTTTGCTATTATTAAGCGTTAGAGCCCGTTTGCTGCCTTTTACTCCGAAGTAGAATATTAAAAGTTAATTTTCCGAATCGTCACAAAATTTTGTATTAAAAAACTTATTGAATTAATTCATTCCTTTAAAAGTCTGTTGCATTACTATTTTGTTTGAAGATGGTTTAGTTAGTTGGCTGTACATGGACAAATGGAAGGTTGCTTGGTTACAGTTTGTCTCAGTATGAACCAACCTCTTGGGATTTTACATACATTTTTCGTACTTGTTTAATTTTATTTGTGTATTTTTTTCATTAATTTTTTTTTGCAATAACGGCAACAAAGAAAGAAAAAAAAACTGATTGTGAATGATGTTGCATGTTCCTGTATTGTCATTATCACTATCATAGTTTGAGTTTTAGTTGTGATTCTGAACTTTTATAAAATCCGGTAGAATTGCATGGCATATGTATGAATGTTTGTATGGTTGTGTAGTATGTGGATGTTTGCATGAGTTTGCGGTTTCCACATTTTTTTTTTTTTTGCTTTCCTTAGTTTTTGTTGCTGTTTTAATTTAGAATTTCATTTATTCATGAAACGTTTTCAATGCATTTTTTTTCCTCTTTTCTGTAGAGCTGTTGCAATTTATTTACTCTTGCGATTAATGCAAAATTTAGTAGCAGTCATAGTATCAGTTGCATGCATTACAATTTCCTCGATAAACATTTTTATATTAAATTAATTCATTTTTCATGTCTCTTCAACATTTTCTGTTGTACTCGTATGTACACTCGTAGTTGCTGGCGCTTCAAAAGATTACATTCAATAAAAAAGTTCAAAATGGTTAAAAGGTAGTTTTGAAAGTTTGTTGGTAATTAATGTTAATTTTAATGCTAATGCTAAACTGTATTTGAAAGCATAGCAATTTTTAATTAACTTTGTTTTGCACAAAAGCCCTGCTGATAGCCAGACTTTTAGTTGTATTGAAAGCTTTAATTAAGGTTAAGGCATTTACTTTGAAGCATATTATTGTAGCTGAAAGATCACAGCTTGTATTCCAAGAAAGTTAAAGTAGATATTTTGACAAATTTGTAGAAAAAGAAATCCTACTTTTTTTTAGTGTATAATTTAATAATATTTACTAAATATTGAAAATATTCATGAATGAATTCGCTGCAAATTCTCCTTATGGTAAATAATTGTTAATTTTTTTGCTTTAATCTGTTCCCTTACTTTTTGCTGGCAAACTAATTAGAATTTATTTATTTTTGTTTTCTTCTTAAAATTAAGTTTTAATATTTATGAATGTTTTTTTCAGGGTTAAATCAATAAATAAAACTCAAAGCGACTTTTTAATTTATAAAATGCAAAGCAATAGATCGATTGCCTGCGATTTTTTTTTTCGCCGAATTAGAGAGTCATTTAACATTTCAAGAATATACGGGGAAGCTTCTTTATTTAGCCTGTCATGCTGAATAAACCTAAATTAAAAGCTATTTGAAGAAATATAAAGTTATATTGCATTAAGTCACTTACAGCGAATGCGATAACTCCAAGGAATTAATAAAGTCCGACGAATCGATCTATTTATCTGGCTTTTCTCTTGTTGAAATGTAATAACTGTTCCAACTTTAAACATTTTGCTTGCATATTTTGAAAAAAATTAAATTATTTCCTGACAGCTTTACTATTAGAAGAACCATACGCTAATTCCTCCAGTAAAACAATTTTTGCTTTGTTCTTTTCAAAACTTGGAAATTTTTGAAATTCTATATTTTATATGCACAGGGCAGTGAATTATTTCCAAAAGAACTGTTTGTTCACAAAAATTGCTTCAATAACAAAATTTCATGTGCTGTTTGCTAACACAAGCTTTCAACTCGTCTAAAAAATTAGTATGAAAAACATTCCATATTTTGAGAATTTTTTATATAACATTTCCAAACGGATTGATCGCTTGTGTTATAAAAAAGGATATTATTATAATTTTTTTACTCTTAAGAACTTTAAAAATCTTAAGAATTCTTTTTTATTTTACATTCACTCTGCACTGACAACGTGAAAAAAATTTCACGCGAAATTCACGATACCAATTTCCTTTTCGAGGGGAAGGAAAATTTCACGGAAACAAGACTTTCACTTTTATTTACGACCGGGGTCTTTTTCTTTTCTTCAAAGTTATTTTGCAAACCGCTGATTTAATGTGTGTTTGTTTTAAACTTGTCAGCAAGCATTTGTTGTTTGTGTTTGTATTCTAATGCTAATGCATGATTATCTGAACAATTCATGCCTCTTTCTTCTGTTTTAAACTTTTCTTCATTCTGGGATAAAAAAAAAGTTTTTGTTAATGCCAACAAAGAGGGAAAAACAGAAGAAAAAAACTTTTGTTTTGTTTGCACCATTTATTTACTTACTTTCTTTAGTTCTCTTTCTTTCGCTTTAACCATAATTGCATTGTTTCCAAGACATTAAGTTCCCAAGTAAATTGTTGTAAATTTTATTTAAGTTTTTGTTCTCTAACTCCTGTTTTGTTACATAAAATTTACATATGGATTACAGACATTTAAACAAATAATGCATTAAACAATAAAAGCAACTAGAATAACAGTTGAGCGGAAAATTAAAATAAATAGAAGCAAAAGTTATTCTTGTAAACATCAGCGTCACCAAAGTTTAGCTTAATTATAAAACTGTTTGTGATGATATTGTGAGGGTAAGGCAGGAAAAAATTAATCTAAATAGACAGGAAAAATAATGACAGATATAAATTGCAACAATCAATAAAAATATTCTGTTTTATTACGACTGTAGTTCTCCACGACTACGTTGAGACCTATTTTTAATGAGCGACGAGCAAATGGCTCGTCTAAGTTGTAGCAAAAATTCTACAGCACCAATATGTCACGCTAATTCTGGAAAATTTTAACTCCATAATTTTTTTTTTTTTACCTCTCTTGACCCTTTGGAAAAAATCAGAGTAAATGATGTTTTTATTTTTAAATTTGGAAGTAAAACGTGAATTTAAAATTTTAAATTTTCTCTTTGGGGCTCACTGTGATTAGCACTGCCATAAACGAGTATCTTAATTTTCATTATAATTAGGTGGAAATTGTCTGCATACATGATCAACTCAAATTTTTCACCGATTTCTTCCATTTGTTCAGATTTCCATATTAATATTCAACAATCCGGTTTTTTCAATACGAAAAAATTTAATTTTGTTGAAATATTTTTTTTTAATTACACAAGTTTGCTAATTTTTAATTCAGTTTTTATATTAAATTAATTTAATGCTCTTGCTTAAATATTTTGTGGCACTGATTTCATAAATTTATTAAAATGGATGAACAACTTTTGATTTTACTCAGAATTGAATGATACGAAACGTGCAATAAAATTCATATATATTGGTTTGTCGGTGGTTGCAGGTATTGGTTCTTGGTTGAAATTTCTAAAATAGATGTCCAGGACCCTAGAATACTCAAAACAATTTTCATATGTTGCTACCATGTTTTGATCTTTTAAATAAAACATTTTTTCATTAGTTGTTTAAATATTCGTTAACTAATCAGGCCAGAATATATCATCTTATTAAAATTTTAATATATCGAATAAAGACTTTAAATTTGATCCACTAATTAAAAAAAAATTCTGCAAACAATTTTGTTACAATTAAAATTTTTTAAATTCAAGCAAAAAATAATGGTAACGATTCTACATCTTAATCACTTCAAAAAATGCGATTGGCTCTTTTAGGTGCTAACGAAGTCATGCTTAACCACATGTGGTATACGATTATATTATTATTATTTAATATTAGAAATTAATTCTAAGATTAAATTTTTTAACCAGCACTGGTAACTATGACAATCGGCTCCCAGGGTCCGGGCAGGAATCGAACCTGCGACCTCCAGATTGAATTTAAATTACCAGCTTTTCTTTAACAATTTCATTACTATTTTGTAACCACCATTATACAAAACCTATACGATGTTCACAAAAACGTTACCGAGTATTGTATTTTATAGTTTTTGGATACGCATTATATTCAGTGAAAAATTTTCAGAAACAATTTTTTGCTGGGACATTTAGACCATTTTCATTTATGTGTCTAAAAACATTCAATTAATAGCAAATATCCGAGTATGTGTTGTAAGTCTTTTGTACAAAACTCTTTGGTTTGAGTATGTGTCTTAAGTCTTACATTTAAAAATCACCAATACATTTTTGCTACATATATGATTTGTTTTGTAAAAAATTAATTTAAATAATATGGCAGTGCAAGTATGTTGAATTTTAATAAAAGATTGAACTATTGTATGCCATAATTTCTTAAAAATATATAAACTATAAGTAGATGACATATTGGTTTGGCTTATTTCGACAAATATTTGCTTAAATATTTTATACATGAGCGTGGTTATGAGCATGTGTCTTAACATTTTTGGTTTTTTATGCAGGAAACTCATTTTCTTGGATCGAAATTTGATATCGAATAAAAACGATGGAAACTTTAGTCTGCAAAACAATAAAAAAATATAAAGTTTCCAATTTGGTTCTTAAATTACACTGCTCTGCAAAAAACCACTTTTTGGCTCTTCTTTAAATAAGACTATGCGGACTATATGGATTTTGATGCACTAAAATCAAATCCGTTTTTGGTTTTTTTCCATCACTCAGGGATTTTTTTGTATGGGCGTGGCAATTTTTTTCCCTAAATTATTCAGGTACGAAGACATATTTCAGCCTAACTCGAGAACGATTCATCCAATATTCATAAACAAAATGACAAAAGATGCGTAACAAAATTATATATAATTTATAACTTTATATAATTTTTTTTCTTGCAAAATTCGTTTTTTTGTTTCAAGTTTAAAAATGCAATACAAAAAAAAGAAAAAGTAAAAATTTTATATTTTGCACATGTTTCTGAGAGCTAAATACCTCAAGAATAAAATAAGGTATAAATCATAAAAATCGATTAACAAATGCCGATTTGATTCTCAATTTACCGCAGGGACCCAATATTGAAAGAATGTGTGTGCAGTCAACCTTACATATGGTGATAAGATTGCGTTAGCTTAGCAGCCAGGTAATAGAAATAAAAGACAAGGGTGTTTTGTATGCTTCTTACAAATCAAAAGTATAATATATAATAGTATTTTTGATTTAACGCACATTCATAATTGTAGAAAAATTCGTAGGTAAAAAATGAAATGCAGCTAAACAATAAATACTGTAATGAAGTATTTTTTTGATATAAAGTCGGGTTATTCGTTCATAAATTGTCATATCACAATTGATTGTGAAACCAAAAGGTCAAGTGTTGTTCGCCGTAAAATAAAAAAAAATTTGAAATTGCATTTACTATAAAAACATCAAGAAAAAAGTGATCAGTGATCATTTTATACATAAATTTTTTGTTAGAACTGTAATTTAAAAAAATCACTATGTGATGAAGAGAAACCAAAAATGGATTTTAGTTTAACATATCAAAATCCATATAGTCCACATAGTTTTATTTAAAGGAGGATTTTGCTGCTAGACAGTGTTATTGATACACTAAATAATCTGAATAGAGAAAAATATTAAATTTAATACAAAATTAATTAAAACTATTTGTCCGTGGCTAAACAACTAATGCATTTTTTAATCGAAAAAATCTTTTAACACTCATGATAAATAGTACTGTACTGAACCTCGGCAAAATCGCAATAAACTTTGGGCTGAACCTCCAACAGAATTTTTGTTTTTGTGATACAGTGCAATCAATGATTTTAACTACAAAAAAAAAAAACTAAAAACAACATAAGTTTTTTGAGGGTGAAATGAGGACTGACAGAAAATTTTTCGTGTTATGTTGAATAATTTAAAATTCTATTGACCTTAACCTACGGTCTAAACTAGCAATACATATTACGGCAATACATATGTCTTATTTTCGTAGTTGCAAAACTTCTTAGCAAATTTTATTTAACAATTATTGCGGCCATAAATTGTAAACTTCTGTTGTCAACCTAATTTTACATATAAAAAAATTAACGCCAACTAATTAATTAAATATAAATTACATGCAAAGAAAAAATATTGTTGAATATGGTCACCGCAAACATAGTTTATTCTCATGTTTCTAGTTACATATCTTTCACTTTACCATGATATCATAGATATGGTTGAATTTATCCATTAATATGTTTATAGTAAACATGTTATGTTTAATAAAATGATAAAAATATTGTTGACAGCGAAGCTTAAGATCTCAAAATATTGTTTTTTTTTTTTAAATATTCCAATATTTCTACTTTCTTTTGAAAGTCTTTTTTTTTGAAGCAGATCTTAAACTTGATTAATATTAAATAATAATTAATTTATAAGATCGAATAATTTACTAAAATTATATTATTTAATATTAATGTTGCTGTATAATGTAATAAATAAATACAAATTAATAGAAAGAAAAAGTTAATAGAATACAGAAATTTTTATTTAAACAAGAAATTGATTTAAAAATGTAAAAAATTTATTTTTAAAATTTTTATAATGTAAAAATTTTATATAAAGAATTTAAAAAAAATGTTGGATCTCTACCCGGAATTGAAAGTGGAAAACTGTAGTTAAAAAACATTTTCAGTAGGTGGTTGATTTAAACATATAATATTTGAATTAAAGCCAATGGCCTATAATCATAGTCATACAAAAGTCGGTATCTTTTTGAAAACTATTTTAAATTCATGAAATTCTTATGAATAAAACTCAGCTTTTAATAAAAGCCTGCTTTATTTGTGACTATGATTATGTTTGTCTCAACAATAATTCTTCTTTGCGTATATGTAACATAAGCAATTCAGAGGGGAATATAATAATTTTAGTACACTTTTTTGCTAAAATATTAAAAAAAAAAATCAAGTAATTGTTTATTTATAAATTTGTGCATCAAATTAGCACGTATTTGTCTCTTGATTTCTTTCAAGTTACGTGTTCCCATACCTTAACATAAGCCAAGCAATAAGCAATATTTTTTAGTCATTCTAGCAACGCTATTGGCTTATTGCTAAGACTGATTATATAAATGGAGAATAAAGAAATTCCATTTTTAAGTACACACTGTAAAGCAACAGGCGCTTAGGAAGATAGCCTGAGGCCAAAGCGTGACATTTGATATCGAGCAACTTCATTGGAAATTTTTAAGTTCATCCTTATTCCATTCTCAATCATATTTTATAGCAGTGGTCATCAATTATAATTTGGCATTCCCTACCACCAAGTTAAGAAACATTGCAGGAATCAAAAATAATCTTAAAAGCACAAAAAAAAATGAGTTTTAACACGTTTACAATTTTTTTATTTATCAACTCGCTACCCAAATTACTGATGATAAAATTATTGTCAACACATTACAATAATACTGAATTAGTGTTGACAGTCGTCGACAATATTAGAACTGTGTAATACCGATTTGTTTCTTTTTTTATAAACATGTTATATGTCCCGCCACCTAAAGGGTCTTTTCTACAGCTGAACATCCAGGAATCGGCCCTGCAACCCCTTAAATAACCGACTAATCTAAAGAGCACCCAATACCGATTTACAATAAACGATAAAAAGTGACGCCAAATGGAATAGGAATTATCATTGCGTACAAAAATTAAATAATTTTTTTTTGCTCCTGTTTTAGAGTTTTTTTTTTTTATACACATATTTTCTTAACATTAATTAACATTATTTTATTGTGAACAGCTGTTTTAAACAGTTTTAAATATGCATTTAAGCAACTGTCAACTTTTAAAAAATATTACAATAATTAACTCAAATTCAAATTGCATAAAATGAGTATTGAAAAGAATTATTGAATACAAAGTGCGTATGAATAATAGTTTAAGCTTGAGTTATTGACAATTGCAATTTATAATTTCAATATTTTATTGATTTATCGAATTATTGATCGTTGTCAGCATGTCTGTCCCCGCAATATTCTGCAATATCAGAGATAAATGAATTAATGAATGAATATATGAATCAATGAATTTGTAATTATTTGATTATTTGTACAATTTATTTTAAATAACATTCATTCATACACGAATATGCAACATTTATAACGCATTCACTTTAACACTTTGTCTCGTTCAAATCAAAAAATTGACAAACGACTCGCTTAATTCTATTGCTGCGTACAAATTTTTTTCTGCTCTCAGTTTTTTTTTTTCTGAATGCAATAAAAATTGTTTATCAAATTCAATTGCAAAACGTATTCAATTTAATATGACTCTAGTAACCCAGTCAGTGTCTGACATATTTCTTGATTTATTACCTCATTTTTGGTTTTGCTTTGATTTTTGTTTTTGCGTTTATTAATTTGAGTCACTTTTTTGTTTGTTTTTGTTCTGTGTAAGAACAAGAATTTTTGCTCAATTTAAATTTTAAATAGCGCGAATTATTTATTTTATTTTTTTTTTTTTTTATTAATTTTTGTTTGTGTTTCTTTTCGTTACAGGTGAGTGTCTTGTTTGCAATGAATGATAAATGATATCGATATTTGTTTCGTAAGTTAAATGAAGTCAATTTAGTCGTAAAGAATTTAGATTTTACAAATGAGAAATTTTATGCATTTTATTTGCTCGTGACTGCCAAGTATACCAAATATATTTGGGAATGGAAACCAAATGAGAAGAAGAATTGATGATTATAAAAAAATATGGTTTGATTTTATTATTTAATAACACAATGGAAACTTAAAAAAAAAAAATCATTAAAGTCTTCAAGTTGATTCGTAATCTGAGCGTGTTAAAGGCGGAAGACAACGACGGATATGAGCTCTTATCTCGGTGATTACGCAGCGCAAATGGGATAGTAATATTTCTGAAAAATTATATGAAGTGGACACATTCGTTGGTCAGTGTAATAATTATATTTACGGTGTAGTGCTGTTGAACAACAGTGAGTCCAGCATTTCTTACAGACGTAATCAATAAATTTTATGGACGCTTTCCAAGATTTTTTGAATTGCAAGTGTTTTTCATTTTGCACTGGTTAATTAAAAGTATCAAAGTTAACATTCTTCCTTTTTAAGATATTTAAATTTAAAAACAACTGCCCACTAATTAATTTATAAAGAAAAAAATATTTTTTAAAGTGTTACCGCATAATTTGCAATTGAATTTTTTTTTAATAAACACTAGAAATTTTTAAAATTTATCCTTAAAACGTACTTGAGTATTAAACAAAAACAGTTCTTAACTTCCTTTGAAATTTTGTGTCTAATCCATTTTAAGACAAATTTGTAAATTAAATCTTTTCAAGTTTAGTAAATTGAAATTTGTGAAATATTTTAAATGTTAAACAGGCTTATCACATGCTACCATAACTATCATAAAATTTATTTTAATGAATTTATTTCAGATTGAAATCTTTGAAGTCAAAGATAACAGCAATCATGATGAATCTTGTTTTTTGTTTTTTCTTTGCTCTTATTTATTTGTTTCTGTGCAATCGACGTCTGTTGATTAATCAAAGAAAATGTTTTTTGTAATAGCACAAAAACAAAACTATAGTAAGATTTGTTCACTTTCAGTAGGCATACATTTTGCTTATGACGCACAAACAATATTTTAGAAGTGGGTTAAACCACTGACTTAATTTCAGTTACATTTTTGAATACAAGAAATAAAAAGCAGACAGCAGACAGCAGACCCCTGTTGCTTTATTAACTTGCTTGACTTCTTAAAACCCTTTAAGAAAAAATTTTGAATTTTGTTGTTTATTTAACTTTTCTTGCCATATTTTTTTTTTTTTTTAATTAAAAACACTGTTTCATGCTAATTTGAAATTTAATCATCAAGCTAAATAAATTATTTAATTAAACAGTTCAACTATGAATAAAAATTCCTAAGGTGTTTTGTTTTTCTTTTCGTTTCTTTTTATTTTTTTAATAAAGAAAATATATTTATTTAAAAACAATAAATTTTTTAGTTTTTAAAAATGTACTTGTAAAAGGGATTCAAATTAGAGTTGTTAGTATTTTTATATCCTTCACTGTAAGCAAAAAGGGATTACGTTTCTACACCGTAAATGTGACATCCTATGAAGTATTCTGAACCCTTATAAATAGCGGAGTCGGATAAGCGATGTCCGTCTGTCTGTGTGTCCGTGTAGTCGTCGAAATCAACTTTCCGAATTACTTAGACAACGTGCAAAAAAGTTTAGCATACCGCTCTGTCAGTTGTTGCTGTCCTCAGGTTACTATTAAAATTCAGCCCGATGGGTTCATAAATGGCAAAGCTATGAGTGAGAAACTGCAACTGCCTCTACTTTTGAACAATATTTGAGTGGGTTTTTATGTTTTATATACAAAACGGACAAAAAATCGTATAATACAATTTTCAGAAATAACAGTAATTCTATGCAACAAATCATATTTTTACTTGTTATTAATTTTACTTTCTTTAGCTGAAATTAATTAATTACTTAAAAAATTTTCTAAAAATATTTTAAACAAAATAGTTTTAATAAATATTTTGCTTTTTTTGTGGAAAGAATGCAGGTGCATTCTATATCGAAAATTTCGATAGATGATTTACGATTTGAAATTCAGAAATTTTAAAAATATAAAAGTGGGTTTATATGTGTGTGTCATATAAAGGGTGTTTTTTTATTGACGTATATAACTTTAAATTGCAATAAAACAACGATGGATTATTCGATTGACATGAATTTTATTTATCCGAAAGATAATCTTGTGGCATTACATTTTAAATATGATTTCTGACATATGACCGCCACGGCTGGCTCCTGTGCTCGGATGTAGTCCAATCTGGACGTCCAATTTTCGATGACTTTTTCCAACATTTGTGGCCGTATATCGGCAATACCAGGGCGAATGTTTTCTTCCAAATGATCAAGCGTTTGTGACTTATCCGCATAGACCAATGACTTTACATAGCCCCACAGAAAGTAGTCTAGCGGTGTTAAATCACAAAATCTTGGAGGCCAATTCACAGGTCCAAAACGTGAAATTAGGCGGTCACCAAATGTGTCTTTCAATAAATCGATTGTGGCACGAGCTGTGTGACATGCTGCGCCGTCTTGTTGGAACCACAGCTCCTGGATATCATGGTTGTTCAATTCAGGAATGAAAAAGTTAGTAATCATGGCTCTATTCCGATCACCATTGACTGTAACGTTCTGGCCATCATCGTTTTTGAAGAAGTACGGACCGATGATTCCACCAGCCCATAAAGCGCACCAAACAGTCAGTTTTTCTGCATGTAACGGTGTTTCGACATACACTTGAAGATTAGCTTCACTCCAAATGCGGCAGTTTTGTTTGTTGACGTAGCCATTCAACCAGAAGTGCGCTTCATCGCTAAACAAAATTCACTTATGAAAATCGGGAACAACGGCATTTATTTTCGAAATAAAATTGTACTATTTGCAAACGTTGTTCAGGCGTGAGTCTATTCATGATGAATTGGCAAACCAAACTGAGAATAAATCACTTGACAGCTGTTAAATCGGTCGCCATCTTGAACAGTAATGCCAACTTAAAGTTCTACACGTCTGTAAAAAAACACCCTTTATTTAGCTTCTTTTATGAAGTCCAAGACTTTTAAAGAACAAATAAAACAAGAGTTTTATTTTTCAATATTATTTCTTTTCAGAAAATATTAATTGTGTGTTTTTTATTTATAGTTTTTCTCATGATATTCTCACGAGTTATTATATATTAAGTATAAAAATAGCTATTTTATTAAGCTTGAGGTGGTATTGTTTAAATTTATTTTTATATCGATGATTCGCTGTAACTTGCGTAGCTTCTTCAGGATATAATTATATTATAACTGTGGTTCAACGTCGTTAATATGCCAAATTATCTCATCCTTTAACACTTTATTGTTCTTGACGAATACTTTTTCTTTTAAATATACTCAAAGAAAGAGATCCAATGGTATCAATTCCCATGATCGCGTCGGCCAATTAACATCAACGCGATATGATATAACACGACAATTAAATTTCATGATCAAAAACCACATCGTTAACTGTGTGCAACAAATAATTTTTTTGTATTTGTAAATACGTTTGCCAAAAGTAAATACAAGTATGTACTTGCTCAGAGTGCTCAAATAGTGAAGAGTAGTGAAGTGCTGCTTTTGCAAAAACCTTGTTCCGCAGATAGGAACAAGAAAAAGCAAATAACTCAGCGAAAGAAGTACTACAAAAATGAGTACCAAATACTTTGCTGGAGCTACCACACTTCTTAACACAAAGTCGGCAAATCATTCATCGAAAAATCGACAGATTTTAATAACTCTGTTTTGTTTATTATGTGCTTATAAAATATGAAGTTGTAAATGATAAATTGTATTTAAATGTAACATATGCGCGTAAACATGTAATGTGTATTTATATAAACCGTGGCGACTTTAAGGAACATCATTACGTTAGATATGACAACAACTGTCTCGACAAATAATGAAAAACAATCATTATCTTTTAAATTCCCTCTCTCGCTCTTTCTACATACTTTCTTTAATAAAGATGTATAGAGATTCTCTGTGTTAATGCCTGTAGCTATGAGTCATAGCTTACAAGTACCAAATCCATTTGAAGAATTTGATGTATTTGCGATTTCTAGAAATGATTTCTGAGCATAGTCGTGTACTTCATAAGCAAATACGAATATACATATACAAAAACCGAAAGCAAGCAAGCATAAGTAAGTAGTCATGCTTGAATTTAGTTGTTCCTGAAATGTGAACTCATTTTTGTTTGTATTTGCAAATACATGCACTTGCTGCAGAGTACATCCAAATACATTTGTGCAGATGTCTAGTACCATCCTGTTGGAACTTCATATCGTCCAGATCTATATCCTCAATTTCTGACCACAAAAAGTTAATCATCTTGCGATGGCTAATACCATTCACGGAAACTACTTTCAGCAGAACAAACTGGTATTTTCACATTTTCGGTTTTCAATTGTTGTTTATCGAACACTGAAACAAAGAAAAGTGACTCACAATTAACATCGTGCTGTCCTTTACTTAAATCTTGTTTGCATATTTGCAGCGTATTATCGGTTAAACAAAGGGGCCTTTCGTGTGATACATTCTAAAATTCCACCACTGCTGCAGCTAGCAGTTTCGTTACGATTCATAGTCGAAAGATTCTATGAGCGATCTATTAGGAAGGACTCTAGCATAAATCTATATACAAGTATAATATGTACAATTTTGTATGATGTGTTTATTCGGCCTTGTGAAAACTTTTTCGATGTCTGAATATTTTTTCCATAAACTTCATGATTATGGAACTTTAAATATAATTTTTATGCTCCATAAACATTATGTTATTTATATCTATATCCAAAGCAGAAAAACAGCATTGCTCTCAGCTGTTTGCTTTATTTCTAATAATAAAACCGATAACATTTGTTTGTGTGACACCTAAAACCAAACAGTAAACCGATAACATTAGATTGCATCACGTTTTGCTGTCGTTTTAAAAGCCAGTGCCAACCAATGCAAGTAGTATTACAAATAATCGTAGGTTTTTATTTATAATTTGTTGATGCAAAATTACCCAATTGTTGGCTATGCAATTTTGCAAACCAGCTTGCACCAAATATTGCATGATTAATATAAATAGAAAATTAATTCTTTGCTTACGACAACTTTTCGAAAATCGGATTTTCCGTATTTATTTTTCATTTAAAAAAATAATAAAATAAACTTGTGTTTACCTTTTCTTTTTGTTTTTTCTATATTACTAGAAATAAAAAAATTGTTGATATAAGATTTGCTAACGTCACAAGCAAGAAAATAAAATGATATGATTTTGTCTTTTTATAACCTCATAGGTGAGACTTTAGAAGCGTGTTTCTTTTCTTTTTTTTTTTAATGTTGTGTCTGTTTTATAGTTTTTTTTTTATTTGTTTATTTTAACAAATAGGGAGATCCATAATGTCGCGTTATCATCTCAATTTTGTATTTTAGCATAGTTTGTTGTATTTTTGTATTTTTAAAAGTTACAAATTGTTATAATTACACGCAAAGAAAAACTATGGTTGAGGCAACCATATTCTGGTGGAAATATAGTATGGTTAGATTTATGATTGCTTCTAACCATATATATTTATAAATCAAAGACATTAAAAATAGCTTTCAACTGCAGATGTTGCGGTTCAACCCCCGGTCAGGGCAAGAAATTTTTTTTTAATTTTTTTATTTTTTTTATTACATACATATTTTATAAAAGCAGTTTTAAAGATAATTTTAATATGAATTTAAAAAAAAAAAATTTTAATTAAAATTTTTTGTATAAAGTTTTTTTTTATTATATTGATTTTTCTTGAATTTATTTTTTTAGTTTTAGTTGACTCTACCAGGACTCGAACTTGCTAAGAAGCATTAAATTGCCACTCAACCACTTCAGCCACAAAGCTCAGTTGGGTTTGAACGATTAAGTTTTTGTTTTATACTCTCTTTATTTATATGATTGCGGAAGAGACAAAATAAAAAGCAATTTACATTCAACCATATTTTTACCATTATTATAGTTGCTATGAACATATATGTGACGCGCAAAATATTAAGGGACCTAAGGGTAAAACCGGTTTTGTTCAGGAGAGCCATTTTAAAGATTTAAATACGTGTATCTTTGGTTTACTTCACTTTCATAAAACGCGCATATCTCTGAGAGGGAACACTTTTGGGGCATGGGATCGGTCTCATTCGATGCTCAGATGTAAAATTTTATCAAAAACAATATGATAATTATATGGTTGATCTAAGACGCTAAACATAATATGGCTTAAAATAACTAGAAACATGTTTATCGTGATTATAATAATGTTTAGTTGCTTCAAATTAATAATAATATTTTTGTGAAGAACGAACTATGTTTGCGGTGACCATATTCAGCCATCTTTTTTCTTTGCTTCTTAGACATTAAAATGTTGTCATGAAGTTAAATGCAGCATAATTTGTCCTTAATTTTAGTGTTAAAGTCTCAGAAAAAAAGAATATTTTCTCCATAAAACCAAATTAATTCTGACTGTAAAGTAAACGTTTTCATATAGTTTGCTTTAAAATGCACTTCTATATATCTTGGGGAAAAGGGGTAGAAAATTGTATTTCTTTATCGTTGTCATTTCCTTCAGGTTGCTTTTTAAACTCAAATACTTATGTAGCACAATTATTACTAAAAATTCCCCATTAGTTTTTCTTTTTTCCCTTTTCTTTCATTGTAAATAACATTTCTTCCTTTTCTATCAAATAAAATCCTCTGGCTTGGGAAATTTTTTCTCTAAACAAAATTTTCTTTAAAAAATTTCCGATTAATGCTTATGTAAAAAAAAATGTAAATTACAATTATCTTTTGAATACCCCTATTATTTTTACAAAGAAATACGTCAACATGTTAATTATAGTTATTAAAAAATAATCTATTTTTTTGTTAGAGTAAACAAAACTCTTTACAGTGTTTGTTTTAATTTTTTCTAAGTTTAATTTTAGGGAATATTTATTCTTTCGTACTTATGTATTCAAAGTAAAAACAAATTATAAAAATTTGTTTTTGTTTCCATTGCAAATGTACGAAAGAAGCTCCCGTTCACTTATACAGAAAGAGGTAGTTAGTTTTAACAGTATTACAGGGTGGTGAAAGAATTATGACACGAGTTCAAATGCGAGTACATTTTGGAATTTATAGATGGATAAATTCATTATATTAAATATTTTTACTGGTTTTCATAAATTGTCAATTCGAAGTGACATTCACATGCTATCTTACCCAAAAAATTTTCATAACTGCCTGCAAAGTTAATGTAGAAATTGTTTCACTTAACGATTCAGTCAATTACTTGTAATGCGGTATATGTGATGGTTTAATTTTATAAGTTTGCCGTATGTCAGGTGAGGTTGCACAGGGTATCTCGAATAAAGAAAAACTGGTTGTTCACTTGTTCCCTCTGACGTAGTCCCTTTGTGATACCTCTATAGAACGAAAGACGGATAGCAATGGAGATAGAAGCGTGAAAGAAAGTAGGAAGATAGTAGGGGGAAAATAAAAATAAGAAGAAGACAAGTCCGTCACCTTCTGCTGCTACTCCTAATGAAACCATATAGCATGCCGACCCCTATAGTCGACAGTGCAGTAAGACCCTGCAGGTAACACGTCTTGAAATAGACTTTGCGCGAATTTGCTATGGCATTGCAGAGGCAGAGAAGGTATTCCACAGTTTGCTCCTCTTCCTCGTCTTGACAACTTCAACAGTAGTCGTTCGATTGTAAATCCATTTTTCTTGCATGGTTACCAAAACTGCAGGGGCCTATTATTGCCGCCATCATATTCCTTAATTGCGCTCTCTGGAGTTCCAGTAAATACCTACTGCCAGATCATCCTCGCTGTATTGCACGTCCGTTTTAGTTTCCATTTCACCATCTTGATTGAACTTTATGCAAAAACATACTCTCGATCTGCTGTTTGCATGTCCCGCCATCCTATTTAAGGATATCCAGCACTCTCGGACTAGATTAAATGTCGAATAGACACCCACCAAGGGTATAATTTGACTGTCGGTATAAATGCGAATACTCTTACCAAATATTCCGTGGTACCACAGCCAGTCTGCTGCTTTTTTTATTGCCATTAATTTAGCTGGTAGTGCGCTGTATTGATCGGGAAGTCCCAAACTCCTCAATATAGACTCCACCTCCAACTCCTTCTTAAAGCCATCGGTGAAAACAGCTAAATCCTCTCTTACACGATTCTTCACAAAAAAAATTGCTGCAGTTAGGATTGGAGACCTGGAAATGAAATTCTTAATTTTTTTTAATATGATTTTCTAGTGTGCGCACTTGCTGACATTTGTGAGATTTCTAACAAACAGGCACGTCGAGATATTGTATCCTCTTTCTAAGTTAAATTTATTCAAATAAATTTTCATTTTCATGTTGAGAAAAAATATATAAAGAACCCCTTGAACTCCAGCCTCCATACACTCATTGGTTGTCCAACAACGTTCGTTGTTTATTATCAATAAGTGAACTTATTTATTTGGTTACTATCCAAATTAGTTACACAATCTATGAAAAAAGTTACTTTATTAGAAAAAATAAAATTAATTTATTTACGAAACAAAAGAGAAGGATGAAAAAGTTACAAGTAAAATACCATGAAATTCTGTTCCTGTGTATGGAAGTGTGAAAAAAATAATAATTAGAAATTGATGTAATTTGTCTGTCTACATGTTTTTAATTAGTAAAGGATGCTTTTTTCAAAGTTTCACAATTACTGAATTAAAATAAAATTTTGAGAAATCTTTTCAATATCAAAGAAACTGGGGTCTAATCACCGCATTTGGTATCGAGTAAGATTGATTGAAATTTTACATTTTGGTATCATAGCACTCGATATCGAGTAAAATGTATCGTAGTTTGAGATGATAACCTTCGATAGCGAGTCTGCGATCGAGTATAATCTTAGTAAATATTTTTCGAAAGCAAACAGCTTCGTAACCGAAACAAATTACTTTTTTTAACGAGCACGATCAACAAAAAGTAAGAAGAAATTAAGTTTTATTTAGTTTTAGCTTAAAACAATTAGTTATTGCAATTTTTAATAAATTGTCATGTTTTGAATTTGAAGAAAAAGATGTCAGAAGAAGCAGTTGTTCGTCCATATTATCAAAAATTCTTTTTGCATAATTGTTGCCTAAATTTATGCTACATTTCCTTTTTATTTACTTTAATTTGACAAACAATTGTGTATGAATCAATTATAATTTGAACAAAATTACGATTCGATAGATATCGTATGCGATGATTTTCTTACTCGATACGACAGTCTACTCGCTATCGAATGCGGCACTTAGACCCCAGCTTTCTGCTGGTCCGGTTAAAAAGTTAACGTGAATTTGTAAACTAGGCCTAATTATGAGTGTTGTTATCGTGACGAAAACAGTGATGTGTGACAACGTTGGACATGTGAATATTCGATTCGAAAACGAGACTCGTAATAAAGCTCATTCTGTAATGTATTGAGTCTGCGTTAGTAAAAATATTTTTTTAAGTAATTTGAAATAAAATATTAATCTTTATTTGTGCTTAATTCCAGAAATTGTGTTGGTTTTTTAAATTTATTCTTTTACTCATGATATTCTCATGAGTTATTTGTTCAGTACAATAAGTACTGAAGGGGATAGCATATCTATATAGATCAATGTATCAGACGCTACTCTGAATCCTCAGTAGATTACAAAACGTAATTTTAAGTGTTTTGAATGCGTTAACCATTGGAAAACCACAATTGATGACAAATAAATATATTTTTCTAAATGTATTTCTTCATTGAAAAGAATTAAGAAAAAGAAACATAGTTTGTCTGTTTTATAAAATATATTTGTTGTGCAAAATAATACCAACCTAGATAAATGATTTTTAATACTTGCATTTAAATTCAATTTAAAATCAAAAACAAAAAAAAAAAAAAAAAAAAAAAAAAAAAAAAAAAAAAAAAAACAGCAGTCATAAATTAAACTTCATTGCACATCATCCAGAAATGTAAAAATCTTGAGCTGCAGGTAATCTTAAAATAGCACAGAAAGAAAAGACTATCATCAATCTATACCACATGTGCATGTACACATATACTCTCACACTAATACAAACGTGTTTTTATGGAGGGTAAACAACGTGTTGGTGTGTAGATGTGTGATAGACAGGTATTATGTGGCTGTACGAAATGTAACACATTTCTTTTTCAATTCAATACACTCAATGTAATTAAAAATTCATTAAAAGTATTATCTTTATTACATGTTCTCTTTATTAAAGGATGTGTATATCATCAGTCAAATATTGTCAAACAATGCCTTTCACATAACTGAAATTTATACAAAAGAACTGAACAAAAATAAAAGAACAAAAATTGCCAAAAAAAAAAAAAAAACACATTTGCCTTTTAGGCCCCAATATGGTTTTCAAGTTGAATGCCAGCCCAATCAATGTACGCTTAGTCAATAATGGAGACTTTCTTTTAACATTAGATTAGTTTTTTACATTATTAAATTTTAAAACGAAATTTTTATTCAATTTTGTTCACAGCAATAATTTTTTTATTACAGAAATCAAAACTCCTTAAATAATGATAAAGCAAATCGCAACCGATATCGATTCGAGTAAATTCTAATGAAATTTTCAAGTTATATTCATATACCATTTCGATCGATTCTATTTTATAGCGAATGTGAAGATTTGGGCTCAAAAATCAGCTCAATCATTAATATTCTCTGAAATTTGCTTACAAAAAATTTTGCTGCAAGAAGAAATTCCCTAAACCAGAGGATTTTCTATGATAAAAAATAAAATATTTTTTTCTTTTGCCGGTCTTGCCCTGTCCTTTACTTTGTGAGTTAGAACCCTTAGAGTAAAGAGAGCGTTTGTAACTAATTTCTTAGAATTCTTAAGAAAAACCACACACTTAATCAGATAGAAATCCATTTAACTTGTTGCATTGAAAAGTGGGCATGTCCGATTTCTTGGAATATAAATATTATCAAGCATGTTCTGCAAAAGTAGTGGAATGAAAGTAAAATTCAATTTGAATTGATGTTCTACAAAAGTAGCAGATTTTGCTTAAAAGTTTTTCAATGAAAACTAACTTCGGAAACAAATTTATAAACATATTTGTATTTATATGACATTAAATTAAAAATATAGAACACAAATATATAATGAATGGTAAAGGGTGTCTCAGTAAGAATAAATTTTTTAAATTTAGTGCAAGTGGCAAATCTGAAATTTGGCAGCTGTCACATATGTTTATTCCAATTATGAAAGAACAACGCGTTATAATTGTGATGTAGCAAAGTGCAGTCAATGTCAATTTTTCGAAAAAAAGTCATCTGATCCGATGAAGCGGTTTTCCTTCTAAAAGCCTTCGTGAATACACAAAATTGTCGAATTTTTTAATTTTTCTCGGTTATTTGTGGAGCGATCTTTCTGATTTTGTGCACAGATTTTATGGCTGTTATTTCAAATAAAACTATGTATCACGTTCTTCTGTACGTTTTGTAGCTTAGACAAGTTATGCAAAAAAAAGCTCCAAAAATGTTAAAAAAAATAGAGGTAGTTGCACTTCAGAGCTCATAGCTCAGCCCTTTATAAACTGATTGCTTTGATTTCTTGCACAGACATTCTGATTGTAAATTCCAATAAAACTGTGCACCAAGTTTTTTGTCTGTTTTGTATTTTAGATAAATTACGCAAAAAACTAACCAAAAGTAGTAAAAAAATAGAGGTAGTTGCACTTCAGAGCTCATAGCTTAGCCCTTTATGGACCGATTAAGCTGAATTTTAATAGCATACTGAAGGCAGGAACTTCCAACAAATTGACATATTAAACTTTTTTGTAGGTCTTCTAAGGACTTCAGAAAGCTGATTTCAACATACACACGGACAGACGGACATCGCTAAATCGACTCCGCTACTTCTAAGGATCCAGAATTCATATACTTTATAGGGTGTCCCATATTCGGTGTATAAATTACACAATGACTTATATAGACCCTTTTCACTTTTTGTCAAGGGTATAGAAATATAAACTAAACTTTGACTACTCTGGTGAAGGGTACTCGTATTTAGGATTCGATATAGCCGAATTTAACTTTTAATTTTTCACTTACCCACATACTATTGCACAACTGAACGTATACGTAACAAGCCTTTTTCAAATTATTGCTTATACCTGCTGTAGCCTACATGTGTGTGTCAATCAGTACGCACGAGAAGTAAAGGTGCAAGTAATAAGTGCATTTAAGTAATTTTAATAATTTGCCAGCAACTTTGTTAAGTGCATTACCTAATTTACATTTAAAATAGCATTACTGTAGCTAAAAACGAACAAAAAAAACCATTTTAATACGTATTTATTTGTTGTGCATACGAGTAGATAATAAATTTTTATGTAATTCTCTAGAAAAATCAATGTTTTTATTTACAAACACATGTACGAGTACACATGTAGGTGTGGTAGTTTATGCTCTCTGCGTAAAGAAATAATACCTACGGTAACAATTCTCTCTTTGTAATATTTAGTTACACAATATTCCAGTCGGAAACACATTTTACAACGGTAATGTATTTGATGTGCATGCGTTATACACAAATACATACGTATGTATGTGAGTGTGTGCTCTTGCATATGATACACTTAATGTCATTTGAATTTATAATAACTGTATGTTGAACAACGTAAAATCAATATACACACGGCAAGAGCCAGAAACAACAATTTGATTTATAGTTTCAATTGCATATCGTTGACAGTTAAAGAAGTACAGAAAGAGAAACAGAAAGAGAGAGAGCAAGAGGGAGATAAAAGAATTGCAATATATTTGTATTTAGTGTTTTCAATTTTTGTATTCTATAAATTTAAAAATTTAGCAGGAACAAAAAAAAATTGAATTTGTAAGGAAATAAATATTGCTTTTGGTTTTATATTGCAATAAAAAAAATTGTTTACAACATGTAGTTATTTTAGCCATAACGCATTTAACTCTCTTGGCATAAAATAAATAGGGTTTTTTCTGCTTTTTTTCAAATGAGTTTACTTGTACCTCTAAAAAACGAACTATAATAAATTAAAAAAAATATAGAAAATTTAGAAAATAAAAGAAAAATTGATATTTAAATGTTACACATCATTAAATTTTATATTTTTTAGCATTTGCAATTCAGGCTCCATTTAAGTTTTGGCTTATTTTATATCGCAGAATCATTTGTAAAAGAGAATTTGTATATGCATGTACGAGTACATGCCAAGAATTTATTTTTTAGGTGTAAAAGATTTTATGATAAATATTGTGAATTTTATAAAAGTAACTGAGCGCTTGACTTATCCTAACTAAATTGCCAACTCTAAAAAGTCGAAGAGTTATGCTCAACATAAATAATATTTCTGTTAAAACTGTAGAATTAATTTCAATATTCCAACTCTGCCGTCAAGATATATAATATTTTTAAGCATTCGCTACTTTAGTAATATTATGTATTATTATTTCGACGTATTTGAGATGAGTTTCATCATGTTATATATAGATTTCAATACATCTTTGGCCACCTTTAAATATGATTTAATTTTAAATAGTGGAATTTAGTCAATTTATAACTTTGTAATTAAAAATATGTTTGTCCATAAAGATAAATTTCTATAGTTAGGATTTTGTGTGACAAATAACCGGTTTTTGACCAAAATTTTGCAACCAAATTTGGGTGGATAGCTAAGAACACATAATTCGATATTTAACTTGTTGATATTATTAAAAACCCATTTAAATTGTTATACAGGGTGGGCAAAAAGAAACCAAGGGGTGTAAAAGTTTAATAACTTTTTTGTTTATTAATTTTTTTTTATTTTTTCTTTCAGATTATATAGACAACACTTGGAGAATTTATAATGGAGAGGTTCACAACTGAACAGAGAACCAGAACAATAGAATTTTATTATTTAAACCAGAGATCAATTATTTTAACGCTCATTTTCATTTGAATGGCTTTGTTAACAAGCAGAACGCCAATTGCACCCCATCAGGTGTACAGTATGGTGTGGGATCACATCTGAAAATGTCATTGGGCCCTACTTCTTCGAGAATGAAGATGGAAGTGCTGTAACCGTAAATGGAGAGCGGTATCGTTTTATAATAGAAAATTTTTTACGTCCTGCTCTTGAAAACAGACCTGGTATGTGGTTTCAGCAGGATGGAGCCACTGCCCATACTGCCCGAGACACAATGGCACTTTTAAGTCAAATTTTTGGGGAGCGAATAATTTCTCGAAATTCGGAAATTATTTGGCCAGCGCGATCGCCAGATTTGACAGCACCCGACTATTTTCTTTGGGGTTTTTTGAAGGAGCGAGTGTATGTGAACAAGCCAGAGACAATCCTTGAACTCAAGGCAAACATTGTTGCAGAAATTCGAACGCTACAGCCACAAGTTTTGAAAGATGTTATGGAAAATGCTCTAAAAAGAGCCCATCAGTGCGAAGCTGAAAACGGTGGTCATTTAAGAGACATCATTTTTCATACTTAGTGTAAAAAATTTCCATTTTGTATATTATATAATCTGAAAGAAAAAATAAAAAAAAGTTAATAAACAAAAAAGTTATTAAACACCCCTTACACCCCTTGGTTTCTTTTGGCCCACCCTGTATTTAAAATGGGCATAAAAGTGGGCATGGTCGATCTAAAATTATATGGCAAAAGAGCATATCTGCCAAAAGTTAGAAAAATCTAAAATGTTTTATTAAAAAGTGGGCGGAGACGTACGAAATTTTAGAGAAATAAAAATTCTATGGCGAACAAGCAAGCAGAAAATGAATTTTTATTTATTTGGACAAAACAGTTGATGGAAACTGGTTAATTTCGATCAAACGCCTTTAATACTCGTAGTTATTTTTATTTTTTGTGGCGATATGAATTTTTGTTGGTTCTTACGAATATTCTATAAATTTTTATTTTCTGTGGAAGTAACGCTTGTGAATATTTGTGCATTTGTGAGTAGTTATGTGTTGGTGATGTAAAAGATTTTGTCTGCGTGCCACCATCAATTTTATGTATGAATAAATCCTGTACGTCATACTTGTTGTATCATGAATTTCATATGAGAAATGATAGTAAATTTCGTAGCTTTATGCTTGTTTATTTTTTTTTTAGTTTTAGTAGCTTGAAGTATAAAAGTAGGATATAAAACGTTATATTGTGTGTCATATTTATTATGATTTATTTAATAAAACCATAAATATGAAGCTTCAATTAAAGCTCAAATGATTAATCATCAAAGAAGTAAAATAAAAATAATGTTTTTGCTAAAAGCCTTGAAACTTGCTTAAGGGAGACAAAAAGGGAAAGGAAGAACGGGTTTATGTATGCTACACACTAACAAAATCTGAGTGCGTATTCATTTACTTTTACTACAATATTAAAGAAAATAAAGTTAATCTTAGAGGAGTGCTAAGAAAAACTTTCTATTTGAATGATTGTCATACTTTTCAGTGTATAATATTGTGTAAAGAATTGTGAAATATCTGAAAATGGTAGGCGGGTTTTGACTCCCACCTGAATGGGATTTCGAAAACGGCAGTATATTTTTCGAACTTAAATCTAGTGGACATGGCTGATTCAGTACAATAGTGCCATGTCTAAAAATGTGTTCTTTTGTAGTTGATAGTGGCCACTTTTCCATATTGCATTTTATGGTGTGTAAAAAAAAAATTGTAGCTCTACTTCAATAGTCATAACTAAACAAAAGTTGACTTTACAGAAATCGTCATTATTACAAGTTACCGATAGTTAAAGGACAGATTTTATAAGTCAAATATCAAGCTCTTGGTTGGACATTAAATTAAAAAGATCGATGAGTTAAATATCGGATAGTGATTTGTTAACTATAAATTAAAACAAAAATGAGAAAGAAAACAAGGTCCTTAAAATTACTTTTAGAAGAGAATTAAATTTTTTTCTTAATAATGCTTTTAACCGAATCTTAAATAATATATTGAAGTAACCATATAAGGCTGGTCAAAAATTTCTGATTTAATTGGCGCTGCTCACTAGATTCCAGCCAAGTAAAACATTATCTATTTCTTCTGCTAAAATGATTGTAACTTTTTCATTAATAATATCCCCGGCTGGCATATTTGCACACACTTTTAGCTTCCCTAAATAGGTAGCAGCGTGTCTTCTTGTCTCAGCTTTCAGTATTTTTTTCCTTCAATAAATGCTTAACATTTTAAATTATTTGTAGAAACAAGACTGCATTTTATTTTTAATTTTGTGGATCATAATAGCAACTGAAGAATTGTCTAGGATACCGTAATTCCTGTGGATTAATTTTACTTATGTTTTTTTGCAGCCACTAACTTTTTAGATAACGCAGTTTGCATTCCCATAGAGTGTGCTGCTATCTTTCTTGTCCTTCTCCGCAGAAATGGTAGTTATTATAGACCACACCAATTTACTCATTTGAATCTTTATGGTTGCATTCACAAAATTACGTTTAAGGTAAAAAATGTTGAAAACAAATAACTGATTCTTATTTCTAGGGCCTATTAGAGCAAGAATCCTAAAAATTAGAATTGTTGAATGTCCCAATAAAAAAAAATGTTTGCGAAGGGCTTAAGTCTGCAATGTCATCTTAGCAGTTTAGCTTCGAGTCTGATGTCCTTTCTGCTGAGGTTTAGAATAATACACGCTTGGGCTCTTCTGTGAACTTAATTTTTTTGCCTTTTCATAGTAAGACAGTTGAAATTATTGTTTTTCCTTTGGAAGGGATTAGAGCCTATAAAAGAATTATCATCCTATTTTTAGCCAGATACATGATCAGTTTTTCTCTGTCAATGCATCTATCTCAATTATAAATAATAGTTCTCCTAAAAATTTATAGTTTCCAGTTGGAGCCTAAGGCGGAAACAAAAACAATTTATAGTTGATCTGCTATCACGTTCCCTTATATCGATACTTAGTATCAATCGATCTTATACACTTTGTTAAAAATCTTCTTGGTCGACTTGTGCATTTAGAGTTTCATTCAAAGGCAATTTTGGCAATATTTATCATTGTCGGTTTTACATAAAGTATGACCTATTAAATAGTATTTTCGGCCGCTTATTTCAATAATTAAAGACTCCTTTTTTATTATTCTCAATAAGTCATTGTTACAGAAAGCGTGAGACCAAAAATTTTCGGAATCCGTCGTAGGTATTTGCTGATGAATGAACCAATGACACGCTTAGATAGCCTTTTTTTTATATATTAAGTTTTTTATACACCAGTGATCGAATATTATCAATTAGAGAACTTTAATCTTATTTTTAATTTTCCCAGGGTACACATTTTGCTCAATCACTGTGTTTAAACAGTCTGCTGAAGTTTTTGAATAAATTAATTTGAGTGTAAGTTATTTACTTGTGATTTAGCTTCAAGTATTTGTGCCCTGAAAGTAATCAGGTTTATTGAGAATGTGCTTGAAGTCGTTTTTACAACAAGGTATTCTGTTTTATTGAGTGCTAAAAATAAAATATGGCAAGGCTTTTCATATGGTCGTCGTTGTCACATTCACCGTTGTCGTTACGACTACGACAATCGTAATAAGGCCTACACTGAAAAAATCATTCATTCTTTTTCAACCAATCACAAAGTTTCATTGATAGATAGTTCATCGACCTATACATAGAGTAGTGTAAGGGTTGTATATATTCAAAAAATGTAGTCATCCTGTAATGCGATTCAGTAACTTTATGCGCTGCGAAAATTTGGAATACATTGTTCTCTTTTGAGATCAGAATGGCATGAATGTTTTCGCTAACCTGATACCTGCTGTGTCTAGCCAGTATTGTTGCGATTATTTTTCCAGCCATTGCCTAAAAATGAGCCCAATAGAGCTCCAAGACAGACCGCAGAATGGTTCTGGGCCAATCAATCCATTGGCACCCATACCAAGTGAACCCTGTTATTGGATGCTAGTCTTTTAAGAAGTTCTAGGCAATCCCAGACCAGTTTCGATCTTATCTCAAAGGCACTGAGTGCCAGTAATGCCGCTCTACTTTCCGAGTGAATATAGATGTGACTGTTACTTGTGTCTCTTTCTAGTTCTTCTCTTAGGCAGAGCTCTATCGCATGTATTTCGGCCTGAAAAACTGAGTTTTCTCGACCCATACTAACAAAAAAGCTTCTTCTGTGGTTCAGACCAAATACCCCTGCTCCAACACCCTCAACCGTTTTCGAGCCATCTAAGTACCATACATGTGACCCGACACCGGGTTGGGGTCTGTTCTGTTCCCAATTAACCATATTTGGGAATGTGACCATGAAATTACGAGTGAAGTTGTATTTGGTTAGACAGTGATAGATTAGGGTTACAAATTCCACACCCACTTCAGCCATTTCCTTAGAAAGAGAGCCGAGTGTGCGAGAAGAGTCCTCCGCATCTCCCAAGATGAGCTTTGCCTTAAATTGCAAAGCTTCTTTCTTGATGAATAAATGAATTGGAGGAAGGTATAGCAAGACCTCAAGGGCAGCATTCGGAGTAGACCTCATTGCCCCAATTGTGCAGACACAGGCTAGTCTTTGAATTCTATTATCCTTGCCTGCGCTAAGACCTTGCTAACTTTTTTAAACCAAACCGGTGCCGCATAGCCTATCAGCGGTCTAGTAATCGCTGTGTAGAGCCACAGCGATATTTTTGGATTCAGCCACCAACTTTTACCAACCAATCTTTTACTGGTCCATATCGTGGCCCTGGCTTTGTCGATGGTCTTGTCCAGGTGACTGTTCCAGAGTAGTCTGTCGTCAAGAGTAATACCAAGGTACTTAACTTCTCTTGAAAACGGAATACGTTCACCAAAAATGATAGGTTCTCTAAAATTGTCCCTAAGCTTTTTCCTGGTGAATATTACTATAGAGGTCTTCTTAGGGTTAATTTTTAACCCCACATCCCTGCACCAGTGTGATACCAAGTTCAGTGCCCTCTGAAGTAGGTTTGATATGGTATTTTCAAACCTACTCCTTATCAGCATAACTATGTCATCAGCATATCCCTGAACCTCAAAACCATTACCGCTCAATATGTGTAATAGTTCGTCGACGGCAATGGACCATAATAGTGGCGAGAGTACGCCACCTTGAGGACAACCCTTTGCCGCCTTAACCCTGAGGTTCACCGATCCCAGGGAAGAATTTATGATTCTTCCCTTAAGAATATCCTCGATCTATCTACATGTTGTCCCATCGACACTTTTGCTGAGGATCGCTCCAGTTATTTGAGAGAAATCCGTATTATCAAAATCTCAATATCTAGAAAGTAACCAACTGCATACTCCTTGTTTTCAAGTGAGGATTCAATCTTCTGCGTGAGATTAAGTAGAGCATGTGTGGTTGATTTCCCTTCCTGATACGCATATTGATTCTTATGTAGAGGTGCTACCATGAGGTACCTCTCTCTGATATGCCTATCCACTAATTTCTCCATTGTTTTCAATAGAAAGCAGGTTAGACTAATCGGTCTATACGACTTGGGCAGGAAGTTGTCCTTTCTGCCCAGTTTCGGAATATACCGAACGATTACCTCCCTCCATTTCCTAGGAATTTCTCCCCAGGCAAAGCTCGCTCTGAACATATTAATCAGAGGTCGCATAATGTGAGAAATCCCTTTCTGAAGGAGTGCTGGAACGATTCCGTCCTCTCCAGGAGATTTATATGGATAAAATGAGCCTATGGCCCATGCTATCTTTTCCTCACAAAATATCTCTCTGGCTCTTATCCAATTTTGAGACCTTGGTCTCCGTTCAACCGATAGATTGGATTGATCCTCTAAAATGATTGCGGAACATGGAAAGTGAACTTTAGCCAGAAGCTCTAAGGTCTCAGAGCTATTGTTTGTAAATGATCCGTCCGCTTTTTAAGAAGCCCTATAGGGTTAGTGTGCATTTTCGATAGAACCCTGTGAACTTTGGAGCAATTGCTTAACTCCGAAAGTCCACTGCAGGATTTCTTCCAGGATTCCCTCTTAGCTCTTCTAATCTCTATGTTTTACTTCGAAAGGGCCTCTTTGTATAGGGCCCGGTTACCCATTTCTTTAGACACGTTGCTGAGCCTTCTTGTCTCTTGCCGAAGACGTGCTAAATGATCGTTCCACCAAGGAGTTATTCTATTGCTTGATCTTTTCTTCTCTGGGCAAGATTGGTGATACGAGTTCAATATAGCTGAACTAATCGCATCACATACGATTTCCAGCTCATCCGGACTCCGAACCCTCTTACTACATCTGTTCACCTCTTCTTCTAATAGGCTATTAAAATTTTCCCTAAGGTCCCTGTATGTAGCATTTAGTTTGATGTCAAAATTTATATCAAATCTAATGTGAGAGTGATCAGACATGGATGTTTCTTCAGAAACTGTCCACTTATCCACGAAATTTTTTAGGAATGTATTGCATAAAGTGATGTCTAAGACCTCTTCCCTAATTCTGTTCCTAAATGTGGGTTTATTTCCTACATTCATAATTTCCAAAATGTTAATATTAATAAATTGAAATAAGCACTCACCCCTATTGTTTATATTCGTGCTGCCCCAGGTTGTGTGGTGTGAATTTGCATCACAGCCAATAACAATGTGGTTGTTCCCTCTTCTACTGTGATCCATGAGTCTCTGCGGTATTGAGAAGGAAAGGTCCTCTGAGTCACCAAGCAAGTAGGCTGAGCATAATATTATCTCTGGCCCATTTGCCACCTCCATCTTGACGGCAAGTTGATCCTTGTCTGTGTGTTGTGAAATAAGAATGGCATTAATTCCTTTTCTAATCAGTATACATGATCGGGGTTTTCCCGTATTGGAGGAATCATAAAATAACTCACCTGGTAAGCCCTTAACCTGATCCTTATATATAAGGCGACATCCAGGTGCCCCTGATTAAACAAACACTGGCTCGGCAGTTTTGGAATGTTGTAGGTTTGCTTGGATGCACCTGAAGCCTATTGACTCTGGGGGGGCCGCTTCTTAGGTCCCGCTGGCATCCACTTAGGTCCCTTGCTTGGGTGAAGCTGGGTGTACCCAGAGTGAGGAGTACGGTGACCTGAGGGCTGCCCGGTGGCCTTCGAAGGTGCCTTGGCAAGGCTGGTTGTCTGTCCCGAGGATGGGTTTTTTGGAGCCGCTGTCCCCTTGGATCCAGTGACGGCGACCGCTGCTGTGCTCGTCGCCCTGGCTGCGGCTGTTGCTCTTTTTTATCAGAGCAATTTGGTCAGGATTCAGTTCCTCTGCAGGATGCTTGCAGTGGGTGATGGCAACCTGGCATGCGCTCCACATGTCGCTGTACGAAGGTCCATGTCCCTTATCCTGAGCATCCTTTAGAGCTCGAGCCAGCAGTGGTGTAGCCTTAGGGGTTACCTTTTCTCCACCCTCTGCCAGTTCTCTAGATCTTTTCGCCTGTGGCATCGCGTCACTGGGCGAATTGTTAGTCGATCTACAGCATGGTTCTTATTAACCTGGGCATTTCGTGCGCGCACTTCAGCCTTCGCTTCTTCAGCCATCATGCCATCTCTGATCTCGGCTTTAATACGACGTTTTTGGGCACCAGTGAAATAATCCTTTCTCTTTTGGCCCGTCGCCTCGCTTAGTACGTTTGGTTCCTTAGCATCAGGCTCCGTCGTGTCATTAGCTCTTGATTCCAGTGGACCCTGAGAGCTAACTTCGGCATTTAGCTCGAAATCATGGAGGATGGCAGTTATGTCCATGTCCTCAACTGACCGGCGAACGAAGTAGAGTATCTTCATCTGACTCCGTTATTTTGATTTTTATGTTTTTTATTTTTTTGTCCATAAAATGTTATTTTCAAAGGTGAGACTGGAATTGGTTGAGATTTAGTTTTCAGAATCTCTCCAAGAACCTGTCCGACATCGCTGAACCTAGGCCTTCATGGCTCCTTGGTTCATTGACCCTACTTAAGCCCCCTCACCACGTCAAGGTACATCAACCAAGAGGAGGACGATGAAGTTAACAACACATAAATATTTATAGCAAATAACGAACATTTCAGTCGCAATGTTAGTGAATAACGAATGCGATAAAATATCGATATAACTGTTTTTACGAAGCCATTCATCGTAATAAAAGTTTATGAAACGCACTACTAATTTTTTTATAATTGTAAAGTTATTTTTGTTGCTACAAGTTTTATTACGAAAAACATACCTTTTTGCAGCACTGAAAGAAAAATATGACATGAATCCAAAGAAATAATTTCAGAAAAATAATTCACTGATTCAATGAGATATTTCATGAATTATGTGAATTACATTAATATTTTAATGCAATGATTTCATTAACATTGGTTGAAAAATAATGAAATTTTTTATTAAATTAACAACTGAAATTCTTTCAGATAGATTTCTAGAGTTGCTAAACTTTGTAGGTGTAAAATGTTTTGTTTAAAATTAATTAAATAAATTAAACAAACTAAATGCAATCCAAATAATCTGCTCTACCCTGCTCATATTAAAAAACTAAAAATATTTTCATAAAACTGTTACAATTTTGTTTCTCATTAAAAAAAAAAAATATGAAAACAGATAAAGCTACCACCACTCATTTTGAATTATTAGCAATCACCTCATGCTTTCATTAATGCCTGAAAAGAAACTACATTTTTTTTGTAATCAGCGTTGCCAGGAGCTAGAAAACAATAAGTTGAATTTGCCTAAAAAAAAAAAAACGAAAAAAAGCTAAATTATTAAAAAAAAACCAGGAAAAAGTTAAAAAAAACTCTCTTGAAATTCAAAATAATAATTATGATTTTTATAAAAAATTTTTTTAGCCCTTTGCTTTTTTTTTTAAATGACAAAAAAAAATTTTCGCACTATTCGCAAAAAAAAAATCTAATTAAAGCCAATACGTTTAGCTATCCAACTCAAAAAAAATCAAGTCGATATATTGAAAACTTAGCAAGTTATAACCAAAAAGGTAACCAATTCCACTAAAAAGTGGCCGGAAAGAGAAAGTAGTAGAACTGGTTACCTTTTTGGTCATAACTTGCTTAGTTTTCAAGATATCGATTTGATTTCTATTAAATCCAATAAACGTATTGGATATAATAAAAAAAAATTTTAGGCGGATAGTGCGAAAAAAAAATTTTTCTTGAACTTTACTTTTTTTTTTTTAAATTGAAAAAAAAAATTTCGCACTATCCGAAAAAAAAAATTGCGAAAAAGTGAAAAAAGGCTATGAAAAAAGCTAGAGGCTAAATCATAAATTTCAAAGCTAAATGCGAAAAAAAGGTTGAATCTAGCTTAAAAAAGGCAAAAATGGCAACGCTGTTTTTAATTAAACTTCCTTCCAAATAAAATATGAAAAATTAAACTGGTCATTAAACGCATTCATACATTTTGTATTTGTTTTAGATGCAAGTGTTTATGCCCCACAAATATGTAATTTCAACTAATTTAAAGTTTTGTAATTATTTGAAAGCTATTAATTTCTATATTAAATATTAAAAAAATATTTTAGTTTTTACTCGTAAATATACAAAAAAATCTATATAAAAATATATTCTTAAATTACACACAAAAAGAAGAAAAAAAACATGAATAACATGAATTTTTTGTCATTCTACAAGCTGTCGTCGTATCAGGGTATTATTTAACTAACTGGTATTACATTTTGCCACAACTTATTACAACACACTTGTTCAAGGTTTTCAATTTGTATTTATTTCTTTTTTTAATTTAATCATTTATGTTTAGTTTTTTTTTTCTTTTACGTTGTATCTATTAAACAAATATTTATTGGGCCGTTAATAACCAAAACTTTAACTTGAAAAAAGTATTTGTTTTTTTTGTACATACTTTATTCAATTTTAATAATGAAAACAAAATGTGCGTAAATAATTTTTATTTTAAGTTTGTGTGTGTTTTTTTTTTCTAAATTAATGTATGTAATTGATAGCATTTTATAGTTTATTATTATAGTGTTATTTTAAAGGCAAAGTTCATATGCATAAAAATTATTAGACATTTAAATGTGTAACATAAATCGCTTTAATAATTGACCAGCATAAACTGTCAATAATTATGTTCTTCAAATAATTGTAATTTCTATTAACATTTAACCCATGTCGTACACACAAAAAAAAATAAATAAAACACATTTTCTCTAACGTGCAGCTTCCATATTACAATCAACCAACTCGTCTAGAAATATTAGATGAAAAGTACTTAAAGCGTTGAGGTTTTTCACAAAAATTTTCCCTTATAATAAAGAAACAACACTTAAGCAATTTAGCAGAAACTTATACCGTTTTTACACTACAGCACAAATTAGAGGAATACGTGGAAGATGTTGAAAATGAAAGAGTTGTTTACACTCACAACATCTAACATCTACCATCAACTAAAAAGAAGAGAAGACACATCATTTTTGAAAAGAAAAAAAATATATGAAAATGAATTTAGAAAAATCATTCATTATTGGAATAAGTGTTCCTTTGCAAGATCAAATCTATTTGGCTTGAACATTTTAATTTTTATTTTGTTTAATATGTGTACATACTTATAGTATGTATGTATAAATAAATGTTACTTTATCAGTGATGCCACTAGAATCGAAAATATTTCGATTTTTCTAGTGATGGCACGAAAATTATCGAAAGACATTGAGTGAAACAAAATGAGATAAGAACATCTTGTAAAGATGTTGAAAGATGTTTTCTACATGCATTTTGTATGGAAAAATGTTGTCATCTCGCTGAATAAATGGTAGATGTTAAATGTGCTCTGGTGTAAAAACACTATTACATACACTCAAAATATTATGTAGGTAAATTCAAATGAAAAATCATTTTGAACAAATGAAAAATTATTTAAAAAGAAGACTACTAACATTCCATTTGATTCAAACACATTTTTCATTTATTTTTTACTGTTAATTTTATTCAATTTAATTATTTCAACTGACTAAAAAATAATTTACCAAAACAGTAAAAGTTACTGTTTTTTCTTTTTTTAAACAATAAAAAATTTTCCCAAAAAAAAAAAAATATATATATATATTTATATATATAAAAAAGAAGAATTTGTTTTTAAATTTTTATTTAATATATTTCTATGTTTACATGTAACATACAAAATAAATACATCAATATATAATTGCATATTTTTGCATTCCTTAGTATAGAATCCAAGCTCTCACATGTAACAAAAATCTCCAAACAAAAATTCTCAGTTCAGCAAGAAGAATACATTACATGTTTACATATATATTGTATATGGATTCTTATATTTTACCTTCGACTGTTAGAGTTCCTCCACTAAAGCAAAGGGAAAGCATCACCCGACCTCCCGACACTGAGTAAATTAGAAAACTGTAACCACTAAAATAAATAAATAATTATTTTCAATAACGTGATACTTACGTGTGCATATGGTAGCATAAAAGTGGTTCAATAAATGGAGTAGATCACCTACATATGTTTGTATGTTGAATAAGGGTAGGTGGGGGCTCACAAATGCCTTTAAAGAGAATTTACAACATCAATTAAATATTTTTAGCCAGTTTTATGTTAAATACTTACATGCATGCATATGAGCTGAAAGTTTTCAGATTTATTTTTTAATATTTTGTAATTTTGATTTTTTCCCTTTGACAACTTTTTGATTTCCTTTAAATTTTATTTGAAAATATTTTAAGTAAAGCAAAATGAAAAAATATTGTTTGTAAGTAATAAGTACATATAAAATTAACTGATTTTTTTAACTGTATGTAAAATCATTATTTTATTGTGGTTTGTTTTTTTAACAACACACATAAAAAGTTAAAAAAATAAATTTCTTCGTAAAATAACTATATTTTCGTTTGTTTTTAACTTAATGGAAAACTTTTAAAATAAACTACAAACAGTCAATGTAAAACTTTTTTGAGTGTACATATCTAGTAAGTTTCTGCTAAACTGCTTAATTGTTGCTTCTTTTTTTTTATTAATGGTATTAAATCGTTTAAAAGCTTTGTATAAAGAGTAATTAAAAATATAAAAAAATAGGTTTTTTCATTTAAATGATAGAATTAGTCTGAGTGTTTGTGTTACATAAAGCAGCAGATGTTTGGAAAACGGTTTGTTCAAAATCTCAGAAAAAGCTTGGCAGTATTGCTTGAGAGAAATTTAGTTTTGTACTTAAGAAACGAACTTGAAAGATGCACAAATAATAATCATATCCAGGAATGATAGATACAAGATTACGCCATCCCGCACATAGAATTCAAATTTACTGTGCTACATGCACAGTGTTCCTTCAGAGTAAAAAATAAATATTATTATTATTATTTAATATTAGAAGTTAACTGCTAGGCTCCATATTTTAATGCGAAGCGAAGCCAAAAGAAATCAGTCACTCATTTTCGACTGAAAACGGGGCTCACTAACTTTTGACTTGTCGTTCGCTTGGCCTTACGTTGTTTACCGCAAATCTTCTCAATATACTATGCTGTCACAACAGCAGTTTCATAAATTATTCGCCAGTTTCAAAGAAAACCCGCTGTAAACTAGAAATGTACTTTAAAAAACACTACATGATACACTACTTAAGAGAACAAGAAGAAAAATATAAAACACACACATACATTCACAAAAACAAATTGTAAACAAAAAAGCTTAAAAATTTATTTTTTAATTAAAAAGAAAATTTCATGTTGATTGTTAAAAAATCAATATAAGAAAATAGAAAAAAAATTTTATTTCTAATTTTAGTAGTTTCTGCGCGTTTCGCGACAACAAGAAAACAAGTGAGTGATTTTGGCATTTGTATTCGTGCAAAGAGAAAGAATATTTTTTTTTAGCTGTTTGTCATTGGAAGTCTAAGCGAACTATGATTTTCTTCATAAGGCGCCTGCCCGTAATTCTAAAATTAAATTTTTTAATGAGCACTGGTAACTTTGGCAATCGGCTTTCACTGTCTAGACAGGAATCGAACCTGCGACCCCCAGATTGATAGGTTAGCACTAATAAATATATAAAGTAAACATATTTTTTTCTTCAAACAGTGGACGAACTGCGTAACACGGTGTCGTGATTTCATATAACGAACGCCCATAAATAAAAGGAGTTATTGTAAAGAGTTGAAGTTTGGCACAAATATTCAGTTTGATGAAACATTACCAAATGCAAAATTTCAAAAGTTGCTTAACAAGGATTCGTGTACTTCCCATATATCCTGACATTTAAAAATGCCATAAAAGTAAGAAAAATTGTCAATTTTGTATAATCGTGGGTATGATATTCTTATCGATTTGACCAGATTTCATCCATATCAGATCAAGGAAACGTCAAGCTCAAAAATATCCTTTTTCAAAAAATTAAAAAATTTAAATTACTACTTCCGTAAAAAAAGCACTTCTCGTAATCTCAATATGTCTATACTGGTCTGAGATTGCTTAAGAATAAATTACTTAAAAAGCCTCAGTCAGTCAAACATTCGCATTGTCACTTTATTTATGGCTGGACATTTAAGACTATTGAAACACTTGTTAAATATGACAATCAATCGAAAGGACCTCTTCAGGTTATGCAACGAAGACGAAGAGACAGCAGAACATATAGTGTGTCATTGCAATGTTTGAATTTAGATCCGTTTTCTTTACTGACATGGGAGACAAATAGCCCAAGAAACCTTTTGAATTCTTAACGAATATAAGATTTAAGCAGAATTTGTAACTTCAGGGTAGTGTCGCAACGTTGACAACTTCAAATCAATTTTCCGGAGATTTCTACGTTATTGAAGTTACCAATACAATTTGTATAATCAGCAAAATTTTTATTGAATTGAAGGCTTTTATCAGCTACGATTTAACTGATTGACCTTTACATCTGTGGTAATAAGGAAAAATCGCTTTAGTCGACTGCGGTAAAAATTGACTTGCTATCGCAAATAACTGACTAACGTTTTTTATTATGTTTTAGCGACTTTAAGGCAATGAAAACAATATTATTGGTTAGAATCGAAAAACTTTCAGGTCTTTTAAAATTGTAGTCCTCTATTACGACTTAATAAGCCATAAGCGATTTTTCCTTATTGCCACATACCATATATGACTTATGGCCGACTTGGCCAGTTAACCTTGTTTTCATCATGATAACGACATTCATAATCAGGACAATTATTTATGTTATTCAAAAATAGTCTACAAAATTGTTGATTTTGAGTTTTCGCTATCACGTTGTTCGACTGTACTTAGAATAGACAAATAATAGAATAACCAACACTATTTCGGGATACATCACTACCCCTAAATATAAAATTTTTATAGATTTTTATCACACTGTGTTGCTGCACATTTCTTTTGTTTTATTACAAAAAAAAAAAAAAAAAAAAAAATAGCTGCTGCTCCTTTTACTATCCTGTAATCTTATCTAAGTGTAATATGTATTTTTAGTTTTAATAAAATTTAATAACCGCTTACTCACGCCCCACTGTAATCATACCTAATAATAGAAAATGCATTTTTTTCAATTGTTTATCGAGTACTAAATAATACACTTAAGTGCATACTCGTATGAATATAATCAATCACTCTTTATCAATAACAAAAAATAAAAAGGAAAATATTAAAAAAATGAAACCTAAAGAGTGGACGAAAAGATAAAGAGTTCTGCTGTTGGTTTTTTTTTAATTATAACAAAATAAGTAAGCAAACCAGATAATAATAAAAATCTTTTTGTTAACATTTTGCTTTTGTAGTCGCAAGTTAATATCTTACTTAGCTAAATACATATCGTATCTATTGATGCCACTCGTTGTCATGCTCCACCCATAAAATACAATCAAATATAAAATTGATTTTAATGCACTCATTCTTATGGCAAACCCTGTAGAAAATTGAGTGATTTCACAAATAATGTGCATGAGCACACGTTGACTTACTGAATAATAAAAAGTAAAGAAAAAAAATATTCTTTTTTCTAAACATCAACATAAATTATTCAACACAAATTTATAAACTCGTTTTTTTTTTTGTTTCTCTTTGTCACTTGTGATCTTTTAAAGTTGTTAAAATAAGGAGAGAGTAGATGAATGGTATTTCATCAATGAATGACAAAGTATAAAAAAAGAACTCAAAATTTATAATTTTTTCTATATCAATTGAGTCTTAACTTATAAATAATTTTGGATCTATATCCTACTTTATATTTTATCAAAAAAATTATTTTAAAAGCTCTTTTGTCTCAGAATAAAATATTTAACAGTGCCAGCAAATTGCAAACTTTAGTGACACAAATAATTCAGCTCTCTAAATAATGTATGTGGAAAACACGCAATTTTTAAAATATTTTTGAGTGTTATTCATACAAATTTTTTAAATGATTAAATTATTTGTGTCTCTGGTGTACTATTAAAGTAAAAGAGTGTTTAATTAGTTTGGTTCAATTGGTAATCATCTGATTCATTTTTATGTAATGTGCTGAACGGATTGCCTAAAAACACTAAATTTTCAGTGCCTCTTTCTATAACCTGTGCCTCTTTCTATAGCCTGAACTCGTCTAAAAATTTACTACGAAAAGTACTTAAAGTTTAATTGTTTTGTAAACAAATTTTTTACACCAGTTGAGTTCCTGTCTTGCAGAATCAACACATACAAATATGCTGGACGATACGATTCGTGGGAGAATTTGAAAAACAGAGTTTGATAACAAGAATTACGTAAGTTCTTGGACGTTTCTAATATAAAAACATTAAAACATACACCCAGAGAAAAAATTACACCATCCGTAGTCAAAATGACCATAAACGGTGTCAATAGTGTATCAAGCGCGCATTATTGACAACTTAGCGTTGCAGAATTGACAACGAATGGTGTCAAATGACACCATACCGGTGATAAATCAACACCATTCAGTTTCGAAATGATACCATACGCTGTAACGTGACGTTACAAACTTAAATAAAATTAGCACCCACCCGAAATATTTATGTAGCGTACACATTGTATGGTACCAGTTATACAAAAGTAACATCTATAAAGTAGAGAATACATAAAGCATCAAGTTTAACAAGTCTTGGGGCAGAGTTTTTGTTTCCATACGAACTTTGCTCCCGTAGATGTTATCATTGTAGTTAGTATTATTTTATACTGCAGTTAACTAGTCGAGGCCTAAGCATTTAACTCGACGGAGTATTTTACTCGTATTATTTTAATTAGTGTTCGGGGACCGAAGCATTTACCCTCGTTCGGAACTAATTGTTTAACGTTATTTTTAAGAAATGGTAATTAGTTAGTCGAGGCCGAAATATTTAACTCGACGGAGCATTTTACACGTATATTTCCATCCAAGAGCGGAGGAAGTACTAGACGACTGTGGTGGCATAAATACAAAGGAAGCAGGTCTTTGTCGACCATGAACAGACCGAGCGTACCTCAGCTGGAAAATAAACTGCATTGCAACATGAATTGTCGATTTTACAACATATTGTTTACAATTCCACAGCCTTCGTTAACGAGGTGACAACGTGCGTTGCCAAAAAACTGAAATTGTAGATTTTTCTTTTAAATTGACAACGAATCGTTGTCGATTTGTACACGCTTGTTAAAAAATTGAAGACACTCGTTGTTAATAAAATAGACAGCGGAGTATTTATCAATTCTTTTTGTTAATTCATTTAATGATTAGAAAAAAAATATATGGTTTGCAATACATTCGTGTTGTACTTAGAAATCGATAACTCTACATAATTCAAGTTATCTTATAATGTTTGCGGTAGATCTGCATGCAAAAAAATCAACTTTTTCATACCAAACTTTGATCTAGAAAGAGTTTCGGGCTGTTTGATAAAAATACAAATAAACTTGAATACTTTGTTAAAAGTAAAGTGAGACATGCGGCAGTCAGAGACTTAACCCCTCACGCATTAAGCAAAGGCTATTCTGCAGTTTAACAGAAATGACATTAAACTCTATACAAAACTGCTAATACTCATTAACCACCATTATGAGTATATGTATGTCGCGCCTGTTCGCAAACAGTGGGCGGAAGCAGAATGAGCTATCTAAAGGGTCCGCCAAATAACTTCTTTTTTTTTTTAAATGCTATAAAAATATCGAGTGTAGCTTCGGCTGTGTGGCACGTAGCGCCGTCCTGTTGAAACCAAATGTTGCCAATATCCTCCTCTTAAATTTTTGTGAACAAAAATTTGTTTAACATGACCCGATAACGATCGTCATTGACTAACGGCCACTGCTTGCTCATTTTCGAAGAAAAATGGCCCAATTATGCCTCTAGACCAAAATCCGCATCAAACAGTGACTCGTTTTGGGTACGTCGGCTTTTCAATGTATGCGTGCAGGTTTTCTGTGCCCCAAATGTGACAATTTTGCTTTTTTACATACCCGCCAAGATCAAAATGAGCTTCATCTGAAAAGATGATTTTTTTTTGGCAAAATCGGCATCTTCTGTAAGTCGATCGCAGGCCCACTTAGCGAAGCGAAAACACAACCATAAAACTAATTATTTGTCAAATCAGACATGAGCTAAGTGTTACCATTCACGAAATAAGCACTAGTTGAAAAAAAACGTTCGATGGCGGACCCTTTAGGTAGTGAAATACTAACCCCATAAAACTTAATTAATTTGAAGCTCATATCTTACGAGATTTGTGAAAATTAGAGGATTGTTTTAGTTGGGCATTGACCTGCATAAGAGATCATTCTGATAGCGATAACTTACATTTATAAAAATAATTATACTCAAGCTTAAAAAAATAGCTGTTTTAATAAAAAATAATAATGAGCTATGGGATGAGTTATTATATCGGATGAAATATCAATAGCTTTCTTTTGCAAGCTAATTTTTATTTAAATTTAATTTAAAAATTTCTCTCATACAAATAACCCCTGAAATCTAGTTTCAAGGGAAAATTTTTTCGCCAATTCTAAATTAGTATGAATTAACCATTCAACACATTTTAAGTTTTAACTTATTTCTGCTGTTAAAGTTCAATTTTCAAAGACTTTCAGTAGAATTTCAAGAGAAAATTTTAACCCTCTAACTCGTCAACTTATGGATCTTTTTTATCCTTTTACAAATAGGAATTAAAAGAGTACTGTTAATTGAACAGTTCACTGAAACATAAATTTGCTGAGTATTTCATGTACCTAAAATAAAATATTTAGAAAAGTGTGGAAACTTAAATAAATGTTTTTTTATTTTTGCTTCTACCACAATCAGTGACCAGTGGCTCGTTTCTGTAACTACATATATGCGAAAATTTCTCACATCGAAAAGTGTGAAATAAAAAATTCTACCGTTTCTCGATTTGTAAGAAAACGTAAAGTTGTTCCGTTTTTTATGGCAATTTTCCAATGATTCAAATGTCAAATACAATATAAAGTGTCAACAAAAACAAAAATTTATATATACTTCTACATGACATTTTTGTTTGTTAAAAATTTTGTTAGTACAAAATGTTAATAAAAGTATTCCAAAATGGTACGATGCCATCACCTCTGTAAATTTGCTATGCCACACAAAAAAAAAAAAAGAAGAAAATTTATTAACAAATATTTAGCTACAAAAAATATTCCACTTCATTTATTTTAGGTAATTTATTAATTTAAACGTTTTAAGTTTATTAATTTTCGTTTTGTCATTACTTTCGCACCCTTCTCTCATGCATTTTAAAATGTTAGATGTTTTGACAGTTCTAGTGAGACTTTTTTCACAAAATTTTGTTACAGAAACACTTGTACTCACATTTTTCCAATAAAGTACTTCATAATCACAAAATTGACAGATGGTTCTCACAAAGTAAAATTACAGAAACACTTTTGTATAATAAATGGCATTTTGTTTCAATTCTCATTGTTTTTTGTTCAATTCTATTGTTTCTTATGAAAATTTTCTCGATACGACAGTTATAGAAACGAGGTACAGAACCTTCTTATTATAAAAAAAGATTGATTTTGTCGTACAGTGTAATAATTAATAATCAGCCCTGATCTGTAAATTGAATCATTTTGAAAAACCAGAAATTTTTAAAACCGAAAATCATTCGGTTTGATATTTTTTCAAAGTTAATTTCGAATTTTTCATTTAAAATTTAAAATAAAGTTTTTATCTTAAAAAATTAACAGACATTAATATGTTGGTTATTATCGGAAAGTGGTTCTTGTTATCCATAAAAATTCAACGAAATAATCTTCATACTTGAGCGAAAATTTGAAGAAATTACAAAGTGTTTTGGTAATATTTTTTTTTCTTTTTGTAGCTTAAATGTATGAAGCTGCAAATATTTTTACTCAAATGAATAAAAAAAATTCAAATTTGTAGAAATGATAAGTGTAGTGTACCACACAAGTCTATACTGCGTACACAGTACATAAAACAAACATACAAATAGGTATCAATTACCATTTGTTCTATGCACGGTGTATTGCTGATGAGAGCATTATTTGAGTGACACACTTTTAAGTGTTACACACTTAATTGAGTGCGAACCGAATAATGTGATTGGTCATTACAAACCTTAATAATTATTAACAAAAAATAATTAACAAAAAATAATTAATAAAATAATTATGTTGTAAACGTATTAAAGTAAGATAAAGATATATATTAGTTTTTACTGAAGCTTGGCTTAATTATTCATATCTGAATACTGTGGGAGATACAACATTTATCGTCGTGATAGTGGCAGTCTTGGTCTTGGTGTTCTCATTGCGGTTTCCAGTAATATGTTATCGGAGCGCTTCGAAGTTGACGTTAACATAGAATTTATATCAGTTGTTATTACATTGAAACACAAAAAGATATTTGTAAAATGCTCCTACATTCCTCCGTTATCTCCACAATCTTTTTGTTTACAACATGGAGAAGCTATTAAGTCAATAGTTCAAGCTTGCTAATGTAAATGATTTGTTAATAATTATGGGTGACTTTAATATGCCAACAATATTTTGGGAAAATGTGCCTGATGAATGTTATTATACTCATATAACAAATAATTATACAGTAAATGCTTTTTTAAATACACTTCACGATGTGGGTGTTTCTCGAATAAATGGTATATCCAATATTAATGATAAAATTCTTGATCTAGTATTTATAAATGATAAAGATGATTGTCATATCAAGCGCTCTGATCCCATTTCTCTGAAGATCGTTATCATCCCTCTATTAAGGTAATAATTGCTAACACAACTAATCATGTTATACCGTCAATGGGCAGTATGGAAAGGTTATTTGTTTTTAATAAAACCAACTATGATGAATTAAATAAACTTATTGTTAATACAAACTGTTGCAAAATTTTGTCTTTTCCAATCAATTCAGCAGTAGCTATGCACCAGTCCTTTAATGCTTTCTACGATATAATGTATTCATTTATGGATTTGTGCATTCCAAAACAAAAATTCAAACCTTTATCTGGGCCACCTTGGGATCTGCAGTTGATTATATCAAATATTCGGTGAGCCGTGCGGAATATACTAAAATAAATAGACAGTGTTACGACCGTTTTTTACTTGATACCAAGAACAAGTTAGAACGTAACCCAAGACTGTTTTATAAATTCATTAATTCAAAGAAGAAAACTAGTGGCTATCCGGTGACGATGTCATTAAAACAATCTAAGTCTAGTGATAATACAACCATAGCCGACATGTTTGCTGACTTCTTTTTTGCCACATACTCCAATTTAATTTATGATGATAGAGCGGGTTATTCATATCCTTTACATGAAAACCAATCTATAACATTACAATTTTTTGATACTCATACAATTTCAAAGGAAGCCAAGAAGCTAAAATTTTCGTATAAGTCTGCCCCGGATAAAATTCCTTGTAACATTTTAATTAACTGTGCTGATGCTTTAGCCATTCCATTAACTATTATGTTTAATACTTCTATAAAATATGGTTATCTACCGCATATTTGGAAAGAATCCTATATTATTCCATTGTTCAAATCTGGTAATAGTGCTAATATCGAAAAGTACCGAGGTATAGCTAAACTGAGCGTTATTCCTAAATTATTCGAAAAATTAATTACAGACCAATTGTGGTCCAAAGTCACAAATCTGATATCCCCCTTTCAACATGGATTTCAAAAGGGATGTTCTACTACAACAAACCTTCTCCATCTTACTACATTAATTAATCGCGGTTTTTTTTTTTTCAAAGGAAACAAACTGATGTCATCATGTGCTTCTAATTCAAAAACTACGTATGCTTGGTTTTACTGATAATGCTGTTAATTGGATCCAGTCATACTTATCAAAGAGAACACAAAATGTTTATTTCAATAATATTATATCAAAAAGAATTAATGTTCTATCTGGGGTTCCGCAGGGGAGTCACCTCGGCCCTTTACTTTTCTCTTTATTTATTAATGACCTGCCACAAGTAATACAATTTTCAAATATATTAATGTATGCAGATGATGTGAAAATATTCATTTCCCACAAACAAGTATTAGAACAACAACATCTTCAAACTGACCTCAACTCTTTCTACGAATGGTGTAACATTAATTTAATGGAGCTTAATATAAAAAAGTGTAAGCATATGCGATTTTCAAAACAAAATTCAACTGGTGTGAACTACTTTCTAGGCAGCGATTAAGTGAATGTGGTTGACACTTTTCTGGATCTTGGTATATTATTTGATACAAAATTAAATTTTACACCTCACATCAAAAGTACAGTCAATAAAGCTAGGATCTCACTAGGCTTCATAAAGCGCTGGCCGAAGGAATTTAATGATCCTTATATATCACTTGTTCGTCCAATTTTAGAATATGGCTCAATAATTTGGGACCCATTATATCAAGTGCATTCCAACGCTATTGAGTCAGTGCAGAAAGAGTTTTTGTTATTTTGTCTTCGTGGTTTACAATTTAACCCTTTCAACTTGCCCTCATACTCAGCTCGACTTGCTCTTATTAAACTGCCAACATTAATGAGTCGTAGAACAATGCTCAATGTTACATTTATTTTTAATGTTAGTAGAGGCGACATATGTTCTGGATTTCTAATAAATGAAATTTCATTCAACGTGCCACAACGATTGTCTAGATATTTTATTCCGCTATCGGTTACTGTTTATAGATCTAATTATGCTGCTGCCGATCCGCTTAGAAGGATGTGCAAAAGTGTTGCAAATCAAATTTATAGATTCATTGATTATTCTGCGAATACTAATATTATAAAAAATGAAATAATTAATTTTTTGAATTCATAATGAATGTATGTATGAACATAGCATTCATACAAACTTTATGTAACTTTGTTTTCTCTTTTGAATGGTTGTAAAATTATAAGTTTATACTGTTAATTCAATTATTAGTCAAATGTCTGTAACGAACACTTCCATAGACTCAATAAATAAATAAATAAATTATAATATACTATCATAAGATAGAAAGGCTAGTTAAGATTAGTTAAACTAGTATATAAGCTTGAAATTAATTATTAATAGATCAGACTGAATTGAATAACAGAATTCGGCACATCTTGCCTAGTTGTTTAATTGATTCTCAAAAATATTTTGAATGCCTATTTATTGGCTGGAACCCTTTCAGTTGTTTAAAATAAATACAAGGGCTATAGGGACTCTAACATCCTTACATGACTAACCTTACTACATGGCGATCCTGCCATCTCCAACCTTATTACATAAGTCTTGGTTCCTTTAGTATTGATAAGATTATATTTATTGTTCACAGATTGAAAGTTTTAAACGGAGTAAAAATGAATAATTTATTTTAATCATGACAAAGGAAAATCAAAGGCAACTATTTAATATAAAAACGTAAAGTGAAAAAGTAATTCAAATGTTTTAACAAGTAGTACTATTGAATGTGTTGCTATTTGACAACATTGTTTCTGTTAATCGTTTTTCCATATCTTTTTAGTCATTTTTTTATTATAATCCAATTGATTTACTTTCGACTGAGGTAATTTTTTCGGTTTTAAAACGAATAAATTTATGTGAATTCCGTTTGATGTGAAACTTCAAAAAAATTTTAATTTGTTGTAAAACAAAAATTTTTTCGTATTCGGTTTATAGAACAGAGCAAAATAATAATAACGATCACTTAATTATTGAAAGTGGTTTAAGTCTAATGAAAAAACTTGTCGGAGGCAATAGCAGAACACTTAATTAAATAGTTCTATTTTTTCTATGGGCATTTCTAAACCACTACTTAACTAAACCACTGTTATTAAATAACTATTGATCGTGAATTCGAGCCTTAGAATTTGTTTAGCGTTTGTTATTTTCAAGCTGCTAAAACTTTCAAATTTCAATTTTATATTTCCTTTTTTGTTTTACTGGTTTGTCTGCTTATTTGTAATTTTTTTTATTCTGTTGATTGGGTGTTTATTACAAAATGCTTAATTAGTTTTTAAATGTGGCGCATAATTAAAACAGAATATTTTTAATTAGTATCTAATATTTCTTAAGACATTTTGTTGTCATTTTTTTATTATTTACTTTGTTGTTTGTTGTTTATGCCATTGAAAGTGGTTGCCAAGAATATTTGGTGCCTTTTAAGTGAAAAATGTTGTGATAAATGCTTCAACAAAACAATCATGTGCTTTATATAACAAGTTAAATAGATAATTAGCTTGATAAGAGAGCTTTAATTGGTTGTATGTATCTTGTATGATTATAAGTTCAAAAGGGCATTATTGCTTTTCTATAGTGAGAAGTGAGTATGGTGTCTGCTGTGATAATTAAGTGTTTAGATTATTATGGAACCCACACAACATGCAACTTGCACAACAAATAATAAACAACAGAGAAAGGATGACATTAATTAGTGCAAATAAATTTATTGGTAGTATATGTATGTACGAGTATGTAACAGCTTACTTGGGATGTTGATACACAAATACATACAAGAAAGTTGCTAAGTGATGTTTTTAAATCATTAAATATTTATGTAAAATAATAGCTTTTCATGTAGTACCATTCTGTGACTTTGCGATGCGAATATTCAAAGCAACGGATTTATTCGGTTGCAGTATCGATAGTGCGACTCTGTAACTTATTTATTTATTTATTTAATGTCTATGGATTCAAGATCCTTAGAGACTAAAAAATATCACAATGAATTATTAAAAAATACAATTAAATTAGTTTTAACAGTATCAACATTTAACGAATAATCAACATGTTTATAAAATTTATTAAATTGATTGAAAATTCTTAAAAGAGGTTCGGAATTGGCATAATTTGCTCGGAATATTTTTATCGATAAAGGGTTATAATGAAACAGCTGTTTTTGTCCTGTTGCTGTGCACACAATCAACGAAACACTAAATACTCATGCTCTTATTAAAATTACGTAAAATTTCGATAACATTGATTTTAAAGTCTACGTTAATTTTTTTTTTTTTTGGAAATGGGAATCAAAATCCATTTTGAATACACAATATAGTTTGCGATGAATACATAAATAACACTGTGCAACAAAAAAAAATAGCTGAGAAATGATATTATTTTTCTTGTACAACAACAATCTGTTTTTGGAATTTTCTAAATACCACCCAAAACTTGAGTTACATTAAAAAAAAAAACCTTTTTTTCGTACCTTTATGCACTTAGTTGAATATCAAATGATTTTAAGTTTGTCAGCGGAATTGGAAAGAAAACATTGAGGCTGTTTGATTAATTTATATACTATTTAAGTAAACTTGAGAAATCTGTGCGTATTTCTCATCAAACAAATTTTTTTTTTTAATTTTTTCAAGTTTGGAGACGTTTTTACACATATAAAGAAACTATACAATTTTTGAATTTATCAAAATATGTTTATTAATGAGTAACACCCAACTTTTTTTAAATTCATTAAAAATGTACAGAAATAAAATTTTTGGTTTTTCCACTTAAAAATGTTTGCTTGGCTGTTTTTTTTTTCTTAACCCAGCATCATCAGTGACCAAAAATTTTCTGAAATCATTTTTATTTTATTTTTAAAACCTTTTCTTATTTGTTCATCGCTGAACTGACCCAGGTTGTCTGGGAAGAAGGCCAAATGTGACTGCAGAAAATGGATTTTTATGGACATATTGCAGCCCATTTCACCATACGCACTTAAAAGTGTATTAACAACCGTGACATAGCCGTCGCTTCTGTGATTATTATGCCCGTTTTTTAATAGAAATACCTAATATTCATCAGATCAAAATATTAGATAAAAGAGTATTAAAGTTGAAATAAAAGACATACGAGGGCGGATTGATTTTGAAGCTACCTAGACGAGATATCAGCACAAACACAAAAACTTTTTTTTTAGAAATTGCGATCTGTCAAACGTCAGCTGTTAAAATTTCACCCAAATTCATCGATTAGTTTATTTGTTGTAGTCGTTTGAAGTAAGCAACTTTTGTGTTTCTTGAAAAATGGAAAAAAGTGAATTTCGTGCAGTGATCAAACACTATTATTTGAAAGGGAAAACGGCGAAAGAGACAAAAGAAAAGCTCGATAAACATTACGGTGAGTCTGCTCCGTCAGATTACATGGTAAAATATTGGGTTGCTGAATTTAAACGCGGCCGAACAAGCACTGCAACAATACCATACAGGAAAGCCAAAAGAGGTGGTTACTGAAGAAAATCCTCGATATCGTTATGAATGATCGCCAAGTCCAGTTACGTGAGATTGTTGAAATGGTAAACATATATGAACTTGTGTTCAACATTTTGCATGAACATTTTTGCATATGAAAAAGCTATCGGCAAAATGGGTGCCGCGTTTGCTCTTTCTTCAAGACAACTCACCGGTTCACACAGCATTAGATACGATGTTAAACTTACGTGAAATACACTTCGAATTGGTTTATCATCCACCTTATAGTCCAGAGTTAGCTCCTAGCGACTTTTTCCTGTTTCCAAATTTTAAAAAATGGCTCGCAGGAAAAAGATTCATCTCAAACGCAGAAGTGATTACCGAAACTAACGCTTATTTTGAGGGGTTCCCAAAATCGTATTATTCAGATGGTATAAAAAAGTTGGAATATCGTCTTACTAAGTGTATTGAGCTAAAAGGAAACTATGTTGAGAAATAAATTGTTTTTGAAAAAAAAAATGTTTTTTTGCTACTTAGGTAGCGTCAATATCAATCCGCCCTCGTAAATACCTCCTTTTATTTGGCTTCACTTAATTTTGGGAACACCGACTTAAGATGGCAAAAATCTTCGCCGTTTACATCAATTTTTTTTAAAAATTGTTTCATGTATTCTAACTTTAGATGCAGTGGGGAGAGAATAACATCTTCAGCTTTAACTAAGTATTCTGAATGTAATTTTATATATTTTAAAACAAAAAAAAAAAAAGAATATCGAAATTTAATTAAAATTAAATTAAAATTGTGCTTAAAACAATACTTGAAGAATTTTAATACCCTTTTTGCTGTTGACTTGATCTGCATATTATAAAATTAAATTTATAATTTTTCCTGGAATTGTTGCGTCATCCATCTACTGCCTTCGAATTTTAGTTTAATCTGTTATATATAATAGATTAAAAACATAACCGAACCAAGTGAAATCATAGACTACAACACAATTTGCTTTTCTTTTCTTTATTCACTTTTGTCTTCCTTTTTTTGTTTGTACTTTATAATCTGAAATTTTATATGTGTATACAGCTGACATTTATGTACAATTTATGTACTTACTCATGACACCAGCTTGCTTTAATGTGACAGAAAAACAAAAGTGTAGCAAAAGTAAGGGACAAGACAATAGACGTACCAGATAAATTTGCAGACAAAGTAGAGACAGAGCAGCACTTGTGGCTTATACAGTGGGATCAATCATAAATTTAAATGGTAAATTCTAAATACATATTTTTTTTTACTTGCAACATCATACAGATTACTGCGTGGATATGTAAGTGTAACATACCCGTTCATATTGACAGCGGTTTCAGTACTTTTAGCACTGTTTTAGTTTTAATGCTTTCTTTGGTGCTTTATTTTCCTTGCCAGTGGCACTAAATTTGTTTCTAAGTTGTCCAATCAAAATGCAATGATAATAAGCAAAAGAACCGCACAATTTTTTTTAATTTTTTCGTCAAAATAGGCTGTGAATAAAATTTGTTAACTGATCTAGTAGAAAAAAAAATATATAAAATGAAGAATTGGGAATTCTTGCTCAGATTTTAGTGATTTAAAAAAACCCCCTTTTTTTTCTTAAATTCGGTGCTTTTTTTTTAAATTTTACGAAAAAATTTAAGAGAAGGTGTAAAAAAGATCTGTTTACTGATTAATGTTATTCATGTAAGTCAGTAAAATTTGTTTTCTAGAGTTAAAAGTATAACCTCTTTACCAACCAATATGCGTAAAGTTTTTAAAGGAAGACTGGTAAAATACGTCGTATAATATGTCGTCGAATAAAAAAGATGCTGACGATGAAAAAAAAAATTAATTTTTTCCAAATTAATGTCTCAGGTTTAATTTCTTTGCATTTAAAGATATTATGAGCATAAGGAAATTTTCCAAAGTTTTGCTTGAAAACAACATAATCAATGACAAAATCAAACAAGAAAAATCTGTCAACTGCATATGGGTTTGTTGTTTTTGGTTTATTTACATGTGAGCAAAATATACAGAAATGTGTGCTCAAGGTATTTTTAGTGCAAATGAAGGAAAGTGAAGCAAAAAGAAAATGTGTATATTTTCCTGTTGTGTTGAGGAAAACGAAGGTTTTTTGTGCTTCGTTTGTACTATTTACCAACATTGTTGTGAACGGTGCTAATAAGGAAAAATCGCTTCACTGAAAGAATTTTGTTCATATATCCAATGAATTTTTTCATTAATCCAATGAAAAAATTCATTATTTTTTAACCAAAGACACGCTTTATTAGATCAATGAAACAAGTTTCATTGTTTTTCAACTGCAGATGTCGCTGCTCAAGCCCCGGTTAGGGTTAGAATTTTTTTTATATTTTTTATTAAAAATTTTTGAACGACACCATACGCATTTTGATAAATTTATTTATTGTTTGAATTATTTTCCAATCTTACTTGACTCTACAAGGATTCGAACTGGGTACACATGAAATTAAGAAGCATTAACTCGCCACTTCAACCACGAAGCTCAATTGAATTTGTACGATAAAGTTTTTGTTTTATACTTACTTTATTTCTAGAGTTGCGGAAAAAAAGATTTAAAAGTTTTTTTTGCAAAAAAAGAAATTTAGTTTTTATGAAACTATGAAATCTAAGGAAACCTCTTTATTCTCACAATGAAATTATGAAATAATTAATGAAATATTTCATTAGGCTAATGAAATATTTTTAATGAAATCGTTTCATTGAATTTATGAAACATAATTCTTTCAGTGTTGAGTCCTTTAAGAAAAAATGTGCTTCACAAATACCATTTATTAGAACCGACATCATTTTGTAAGAAAAACACAGATAAATTGTCGAGTAAAAAAAAAAAATTTTTAAATTTAGCTTTCCCGCTAGGATGCTCCAATAGATTGGTGAGTAGTGTACTGGACCCTAGGTGTTTTCTACAGTAAATCAAAAAAACTTCGGTGATTTGCTTTGTTAAAAAAAGGGTCGCAAAAACTGATCTCTAATATGGAAACTGTGCAAAACGGTCAATTTTAATTGACTCAAGCACTCCAGATTTAAAACAAACTATTTTAAAAACATCTCACTGAATATTATTACCAAATTTTCACTAATTATATTCCCATTTATATTTATTAAATTTTTGACTTAGAATCAAATTACCATACTTGTGTCAAAACAATTTTTTTTTTTCATAAAAAACAAAAACTATAAAACTAATATTCAAAATGGGTAATGAAATAGAATTTTTCATATTAGTTGGTCCCAATATCTACTTAAAGTTTACTTTATTTCACTTTAAATACCAGCCAAAAATTGGATTCATTCGATCACGTTTTGGATTCTGATTATTATCTAAATCAAACCAACTCTTTTTCCACAAAATATACCCTTAAGGTATACGCTGTCATAACTTCTTCAAAGTAGTAAATCCAACATCTTGTGCAGACTTAATGACATGAATACTTTTTGTCAGTTCAATTAAATGTGAAGATTTAAAAATAATTTTGTTGCATTAAAATACGAATCGTTATTAAAAAAGTTATTGCGTATTTCAAAATCATTTTTTGGAGCCCACTGTCAGTTAGTAAATTCGTATCATACTCGTATATCTCCCACCTCTTTATATATTAATTTTTTTTTTTCGATTGTTTTTATTTTTTGTTAATCAAGTCTAATATGTAGGCTGGCAATCAAAAAGAAAAATTAATGATATAAAAAAATGCTGAAAATAATAAATGTAGAACTAATAATTGATACGAATTCAAGCAGGTTAATTTTTCAGGTAATAAAATTTAATGAAAATAAAGAAATTGAGTTGAAAATAAGCAATATGTTAGTAATAATTATGTAAGCAAAATTAAAATTTTTTAATACTAATTTTTAACAAGCAAAAATGTTTTGAAGAATAAAAATGTTAAAATTTTCAAAGACAAATAATATTTAAAAAATTATACAAATAAAATTTACTATCTAACTATTTTGGTGCTGTATGTTGTGAAGTGCGATGACAGTTTACAACACTTATCTGTTGTGTATGTTAATTTTCGGCGATTATCGTTCACAACATGTTGTCTTATGTGTTGTAAAAAAGGATAAAAATAGACAATTGGGTTTTACATGTTGTCTCCTTGTTCGATTAGTTTTTTTTTTGTCAGTTTAAAAATAAAAATGCAGAACAATTTTTAAATAAATTGTAAGGAATGTATTTTCAGTGGATTTTTGCTCAAGATTTTTATTATTTTATTTAAAATTAAACAAACAGTTGGCTGAGAAACTGCATCCTGCTATGACTATCAGCAAAAAAAAACGGATTGATGGTTTTAAAAAACTAGTTCGTTTACCAGCAAATCCGTCCTTGTTTATGTGAAACAATTTAAAAAATTTAATTCCAGAAAATATTTGCTAGCATTGTATATCGCAGTTCTCATGGGGTGGAATTTTTTTGCGAACTCGTGCCATGTCTGTTTTCTGTGTATTCATTATCGAAAAAAAATAGAAACACGTTAATCTCCAAGTTTTTTGTTTTATTTAACTTTAACAAAATAGATTTATTTTAGTGCAATTTTAGTTTTTCTTTATTTAATGTTGATTTCTTTCAACTTCCCGGTTTTTTGCATGCACGTTTGTATTTTTAAGAAAAAATCTACTAACATTAATATCCAACTGTGTGACGTACACAGCAACTAGATGTTGTGAACCATAATCGCATGTTCAAGTAATGTTGTGTTGTGAGAGACAACACAACATTTTTGTATTTTTGTGTTGTGAACCATAATCGGGGCCGTAATTTCTATACTGCAAGGAAGGTCACCATATACTTTTGCACCAGCCGCGCCCATTTGTAAGCACTCTTTCAAAAATTTTCACTCACCACTGTTCATAAAAGTGTGTGCTCGTACTTAATGTAAGCCTGAAATCATGCTATTTTAGTTGGCGCCTCTGCTAATAATGCTGGCAAAGGCATGTGCCAATCTTCGTTTAAGCTGATATGTTCTTTGATTTCAAAGAAATATTACAGCTTAAGGACAATCCCCTTAAATTGCACGTATTAACTTTGAGGGTATCTGTTTGCTCTTAGACTGTTATACGAGGTATGTTCAAAAAATAAAATTAATTTTCATTTTTCTCAAAAAATATTGATTTATTCATCAATTTCTATTTTGTCCCCTTCAAATATATAATACACTTGTGCCAGCGTTTTTTCCAGTCCTCGAAGCAGTTCTGATATGCATTTCTTGGTATGCTCTTGAGCTCTCTCAGCGATTCTGTTTGTATCTCTTCAATCGTCTCAAAACGCCGTCCTTTCATGGGTCTCTTCAATCTTGGGAACAGGAAAAAGTCGCAGGGGGCCAAATCTGGTGAATACGGGGGCTGAGGCATGATTACGGCGTTGTTTTTGACCAAAAAATTCAGCAATTTTGTAACAAACTTCGCTGGCACACGCTTCATGCCCAAAATTTCCGAAAAAATTCCATGCTATGAGCCAACCGTTATGCCGACATCCTCAGCAACTTCTCCATAACAATTTTCTTTACATCCTCAACATTTTCATCGGCGTCCAGGGCAAGCGTCGTCATTCACATCTTCTCAACCTTCTGTGAAAAAATTTTTTGGCCACTTTCAACATTTCAAGTGTTTTGATGCACTTGATTCCATTTTTCACACAAAATTTGATGCAAACTCTTTGATCCATGTTTCTCGACAGCAGAAAATCGCCGAACACGCAAAACACTTCTAACTTTTATACCTCTCACAAACAAACTAAATATGCTAAATAGCTAAAACTGTGAACATATGTTCGAGACAAGTGTACCAACATAACAAAATAAAAAAATTGATAATCGAATGTACGTAGTACGCGAAATTTGAAAATTCCCCTAATTTTTTGAACAGACCTGCTCCAGAAGGAAAATCCTGAAATGTTGTATATCCCAAGGCTCTAGAATAAACAAAATTCATCAATCAATAAGTGAATTTTTTAATTAACCCTGTATCATTTTGCAGAATTTAAAAGAGGCTACCTTCCACATACCACTTTTGCTGTCCAACTGTACCGATTTTATTAGGACCTTGAATAAGTTATCGCTGTTTCTACAAAGATGGCAGAAGCACCAAATGGTAACACACACATGCAATCCAGTATTTTAACTAACCTTAAATTTCAGTGTATGGTAATGTAAACTAAGTAATTTTTTCTTAGTTCTAAAAAATGTCCACTTTTAAACTACTTTATTGAAAAGAAATCTGCAGCACAAGCACATGAGACTTATGGTGACAAGGCAGACACTTCAAAAATAATGATTTTGAATGTTTTGGCGCACTGAAAAAATTTGAAAACGAAAAGTTGGAAGAATTACTCAATCAAGACCGTTATCAGACGCAAGAAACAGAGGTAACTTTTTTGCAAGATCGTAATAAAGAAATGTTTGTACGAAAAATAGCCCATTTCATTATTTGCCACATTTTGAAAGTTTTGTATAAAAATACTAGTCCGCTAAAAAGTTTTAGAAAAAAGCCATGTTGCAATTTCTTTTTTGAAAATCTTTTTTGCTCTTCGTATTTGATTTAATTTTTCTAGCCATTTTTTAAACCAATTTAGCCGCTTGTAAGGTCACAATAAGTCTATTCTGCCCGCTTTGACCAGGTGGCTTGTTTTCGCTTCCGATTCTAATTCTATCTGTGTTTTTTATAGACGTATAAAACTTTAAGTTGGCATTACTGTTCAAGATGGCGACCGATTTAAAGCTGTCAAGTGATTTATTCTCAATTTGGTTTGGCAATTCATCATGAATAGACTCACGCCTGAACAATTCCCGATTTTCATAAGCGAATTTTGTTTAGAAGTGCGGATAAGCCACAAACGCTTGACCATTTGGAAGACAACATTCGCCGTGTTATTGCCGATATACGGCCTTAAATGTTGGAAAAATTCATCGAAAATTGGACGTCCAGATTGGACTACATCCGAGCCAGCCGTGGCGGTCATATGCTAGAAATCATATTTAAAATGTAATGCCACAAGATTATCTTTCGGATAAGTAAAATTCATGTCAATCGAATAATCCATCGATGTTTTATTGCAACTTAAAGTTCTATACGTCTATAAAAAACACCTTTTATATTAAAAAAATTACACTTATAAAAATTTTTTTCACAACGAGCAGATGAATTCAGCTCATTTTGTTGGTTCCCGTGAGTATCACCCAGTTAACTACCTGCAAGAGTAAATTAGCAGGTTAGAAAAGTAAAAAACAAAAACCGTTTTTGGTTTTGGTCTGTGAAAAAGTGACAAATATATCGTTCTTTTGCACCTTGGCAACTCTGCTTTATCAGTGGTAAGGATATTCATATAAAGGAACCATTTTCACTGTGCGCTTGTGTTTGTTTTTTTTAATTAGACAATAAAATTAAATAAAAGTATTACTAAATAGAAACTATGACTTCACCTGAAAGTCTCTTCTTTCTTGTTAATTCTTCTTCCATTTGCTTTTTTTGGACATTTTCAAATTTCACACAAAAACAACAGCTGCTTAATCACCTTCACTTTGTGAATTGTTACATGCGAACTGCCATGATAAATATTTTTTTTAAATAGCAAAAAAAATAAAAAACAAACGATTAAAGAAATCCAAGAAAATGATGTTAATCCAAGCTGGCAGGCAGCTAAATTACAATCGCCAATGCCTGTTTTAACAAACTGTTGTCGACTTGTCTTAGATTTACTATTTAACAAATGATATTGTCAATTAAATTGATTTTGTTTTGCAAATTTAAACATTTTGTAATTAATTAAATGTGCTAAACATAAAGTAAATATAAACTAAAAAAAAATAAAAAAAAAAACTAAGCGAGTAGTTACGCTTAATTATTGTACAAATACAACCAGCAAACACTTGAAAATAGTTGAGTTTAAGCATCTCTTGACTTCTACGTCGTCTACTTGTTAAAAAAAAAAATAACTGAAGTGCAAAAAAAAAAAAAAAACTCACAAACACAACAAGTAAATAAAAAAATAAGTAACAACCTCCTCCTTTAACACAAGCCAAAAGAATAAAATCATCTTAAATGCATCATACACAGTTAGATGCGAGTATGTCTGAAAAATGTAAAATTTACTTTATATTTTAATTTATTTGCTATTTTACTTTGGTTTTTTTTTTACAAGCATTTGCCAACAAGTTTTTCAAGTTGTGTCAAATAATGGTCTTTAAGTGTTTGCACAAGTAACGACTGAGCACAGAAAAAGCTGAAGATGAAAAGTTCACTTATTTTATATCATTTGAATTGCTATAGCTGCGTATGGTAGTTTAGCCAGTCAACCAGCCAAATGACAGTACAGTCAGTCCGTTAGTCAGTCAGAGAATAAATCATTGAATTATGGCAAGTAACTAACACATGATGCTTTTGGTGGCAGCTTCTGGCTAAAAGAGTTGCAAACAATTTCAAAGAAAATAATAAACTTGAAACTGTCAATTTTGCATTTGTATCTTATTGTATTTTTAATGTCATCCAATTGCATTCCAATTGTCAACTAAAACGTAAAATTAATAAAATTATATAAGCGATTTGGTAGCTTGTTACTTTCTTAATGAAAAATATTAGTTTAAAAAGTTTAAATAAAAAAAAATTACTGAAAAAATATGTTAGTCTTCATTTTAAACAATATATTAATTAAAATGGTAATGCTCTTATCCAAAAAAATTAATGTAGAATTTAAAGTAAAATTTTTTTAAAAATTATAGGAAAAATTTCGTTAACGTTGACATTAAAGTCTACGTTAATTTTTTTGGATTAGGGGGTTAGTGTTTTATGCTCCCTTTTTTTATTTTTTAGCAATATTTCGCTTTTGCTTTGTATAAAAAATAATTCGATTAATCGAATTATTTTGGCCTGTTAAAACTTTTCAAACATAAATTATAATAATTCAACCATGACATATCGAACCTCATTCTTTATTTTGGCGAAATTTTAATGTGGGAGAAAGTACACGTAAAGAAAAAATATGGTTGAGAGTAACCATATTTTGGTGGCGGTATTATTATCACTATGAGCTATAATCGCGATCTTTAAGATCTATTGTGCAGAGGTGGTGAAGGTATAGTATGGTTACATATTTTTAAACCAAAAAAATTAAAAATGCCTCTGCCAGAGCCAAAAAAAAATTATTTTTTTAATTTTTTAATTATAGACGTATAGAACTTTTAGTTGCAATAAAACATCGATGGATTATTCGATTGGCATGAATTTTATTTATCCGAAAGATAAGCTTGTGGCATTACATTTTAAATATGATTTCTGGCATATGACCGCCATGGCTGGCTCGGATGTAGTCCAATCTGGACCTCCAATTTTCGATGACTTTTTCCATCATTTGTGGCCGTATATCGGCAATAACACGGCGAATGTTGTCTTCCAAATGGTCAAGCGTTTGTGGCTTATCCGCATAGACCAATGACTTTACATAGCCCCACAGAAAGTAGTCTAGCGGTGTTAAATCACAAGATCTTGGAGGCCAATTCACAGGTCCAAAACGTGAAATTAAGCGGTCACCAAACGTGTCTTTCAATAAATCGATTGTGGCACGAGCTGTGTGACATGTTGCGCCGTCTTGTTGGAACCACAGCTCCTGGACATCATGGTTGTTCAATTCAGGAATGAAAAAGTTAGTAATCATGGCTCTATACCGATCACCATTGACTGTAACCTTCTGGCCATCATCGTTTTTTAAGAAGTATGGACCAATGATTCCACCAGCCCATAAAACGCACCAAACAGTCAGTTTTTCTGGATGTGACGGTGTTTCGACATACACTTGAGGATTAGCTTCACTCCAAATGCGGCAGTTTTGTTTGTTGACGTAGCCATTCAACCAGAAGTGCGCTTCATCGCTAAACAAAATTCGCTTATGAAAATCGGGAATAACGGCAATCTCGTTTTGTGCCCATTTGCAATCGTTGTTCAGGTGTGAGTCTATTCATGATGAATTGCCAAACCAAACTGAGAATAAATCACTTGACAGCTGTTAAATCGGTCGCCATCTTGAACAGTAATGCCAACTTAAAGTTGTATACGTCTATAAAAAACACCCTTTATATGGTTCCATTCTCATGCTGCCTGCAATCACACGAACGCAACTAGTGCTAGTTTCTCAGTCTGCAGATCAACTGACAGCGAATTTAGCATCGTGAAGAGTGCCTTATTTTGCGTTGATCTCATGGCCCCTGTAATTAAGGTGGCGATGCATCTAAAAACCCTTTCAAATCGGAATCGGTGGGTAGTCGTGCTTAGTACTTTTTACCACAATACGACTCTATAAAACAAAATGGGCTGGATCACCGCCTTGAACAGCCATTTCATCTCTATGGCCTTCCTACAGGCGTATATCGCCGCTCTTGCTTTCGAGGACCCAACATTCGCAAGTTTGAATAAATTTTTAATCAAACCGTTATGACAATTTTAATTTTAAAATTTAATTTAAAAACTAGATCAAACATTTTTCTGTGTGATATTGAAATTCTATCTCCACTTTAGTTTTAAAAAAGCTACAACTTTTATATATCATTTACATTTAAAATTAATTAAAATTAAAAAGCAAATTAATTTATTTGTAGAAATTTTCAAATGTAATTTAAGTACAAAGCGAAGCAACAAAAAGTTCCTGTATTCATTTTATTCTTAGAATTTAATTAATACCATAAAAATGTTATGAAATGATTTATATTGTAATTGTCACACACTTTGCTAATGAACTGATTGAATGTGTGTGAATAATTTTCATAATATGTATATAGTGATGTTTGTGTTGTTGTTGATAATGACACATTTACCATTAAATTACCTCCACTTACAGTAGCAACGTCATTTCATAGCAGCAATAGTATTGAAATTTATCCAACCACAAGATCATTGTGATAACAAAGTGTTTCACACAAAGTACGAGTGTATAAAAATTGAATGAAAGCTCTTAAAGACTTTCTTCATTAAAACACTTAACATCATGTGTGGCATGAATGTGTGCATATTAAAAATGCACCGCCATTGACAACATTTTTCTTTTAATTAGATTTAAAATTTTATTTTTATTTTCTTTACGCAAAAGGGAATTGGTAACCATAATCATAGACACAGTAAAGTCGATATTTTTTAAAAACGATTTTAAATTCATGAAATGCTTATTAACAAAAGTCAGCTCTTAATAAAAGTATACTTTTTTGTGACTTTGAAGCAAACATATATAATGAGGTGAGATGGGCTCTCCTTTAAAACCATTTTTACTTACTATTTTAATGTCAAAATTTATTTCGAATTCCAGAACCGCTTGGCTCACTTTGTTAAATTCTAATCTTTTCAATTAAAATTAACTTTCAGTCAATATCGATGGTCTTTGAAAATGGCGTTACGCTTTTTTATTTGCTTATAGGTGATCGCAATAAATAGTTTTAATACTCGCCTACATCTGCCTGCAGTTTTTGTATGCATTTAAACCACCGCTTAACATTTCGACCTGGCTGGTTCCATTGTTTCCACTTTGACATTCAAAGTCTTATACATAAATATTGAAGGTAGTCTACGCTACCCTTTCTAGGAACACACAATGCAATTTTAGTTATTTCCGTTTAAAAAATGTTGGCGTTGTGTCCACACATAATAATTTTGTTTCAGGAATTTTATCATCCTTTTGCACAAACGACTTAAAACTCGTAATTTTTTTGACAGTTTTAATGCCGAGTACTAGCAAATCTATTTTTTTCTCTTATAAACTAAAGAGGTGTACAACTAAAATTGACCTGTGTGCTACCCCACCTATTTGGTCGAGTATGGGGAAAGAGAGGATGAATGTGGCTATCGATAATAATGGAATACTCAATCACTAGCAGATCAGCTTAACATGGGGATGAATTTCCAGCTCAAGTTTCAGTTTTTTTCAAAGCAAAATTGTAAAAATTAATTTTATGGATCTAGACCCACTCCTACTTATTTAAAAAGAAGCTATACATTGACGGCAAAATTCATAAAAAAATATTTATTTAATAAGGTTTATTTAGTAAAGTTTCTATGGTAAATTAGTTTAATAAATCTTTATTAAACAAAAATTTTTCTTTAAGAATTTCCTCTTGAGAAATTTGCATCTCAAAACAAGATTATTCTTACCACTTTTAAAAACTGTTTCTGTTACTCAACATATAAAATTAATTAATATGAATTTTGTATGAAAATTATTCCAAAATGTTTTTGATTTTCATGCAAACAGCACGTTAATATAAAAAAATTTTAGTTAAAAAACATTTTTTTTATTGAGTCCAAATTTTCGATGACGCTGAGGCATAATTGAGGTTCTATGCCGTTAATGTGCCGAATTATCTCATCCTTTAGCTCTTGAATTGTTGTCGGCTTATCGACGTACATCTTTTCTTTCAAATAACCCCAAAAAAAGAAGTCCAACGGTGTCAAATCACATCTTGGCGGCCAATTGATATTGCCACCACGTGAGATAACACGGCCATTGAATTTGTTGCGCAAAAGAGCCATTGTTTTGTTAGCTGTGTGGCAAGTGACACCGTCCTGTTGAAACCACATATCGTCCACAACCATATCTTCCGATTCGGGCTAAAAAAATTCATTATCATCTCACGGTAGCGAACATCATTCACAGTAACTGCCTGACCGGCCTCATTTTAGAAAAAATACAGCCCGATGATTTCGCCAGCCCACAAACAGTCTCTCTTTGTGGGTGCATTGGTTTTTCGGCAATCACTCTTGGATTATCATTCTCCCAAATGCGGCAATTCTGCTTATTGACGAATCCACTAAGGTGAAAATGTGCCTCATCACTGAATATGATTTTCTTCGAAAATTGATTATCTACTGTTGCCATTTCTTGCCACCATTCTGACCATTGACGACGTGTGGAATGGTCAAGAGGCTTTAGTTCTTGAGTCAATTGCACCTTGTTAGTGTGTAAATGCATAATGTTCATCAACGACGAGCCTGAGAGGTGTAATTGTTGGGCATGACGACGAGTTGAGGTGGATAGCCCTTCAGCCACACTATCGCGAACAGCAGCAATATTTTCTGCAACGCTGGTGATCACTTGTTTATATCAAATGAACACAAGCAAAAAATGAGTGATACTTATTTTTCAAACACTATCAAACTTTTATAAAAGTTGACCCTTAACAGAGGCAATAATTACTAAATCATATTTTGAATAAAATATACAAAATAATTTTTGTTAAAAAAGAAGAATATTTTAAATACTTGAAAGTCTATCAGTTTAATAATTTATTAGTTCTGATTAAAAAATTAGTTTAGTTCCGACTTCTTTAAAAATCACGTAACTCGACTTTAATATAAAAAGGGCCTGAATTACTTTCAACTGAATTGCTTTTTGTCTGCATATTTTGAGAGACATCGTATTTTTTTTTTTTTTTTTTTAATTCTAGGAAGACGTTGACAAAAAGAAGATTTGATTTGGAAACTTAAATTTTTATAAAGTCTTTTTAGCCCTTTATAGTAGAACTTGATGTTTTTACCCGGTCTCTACCGGTCTGGTCTTTTATTATGTAAGTAGGTATCCCTAGAAAGCATATGTGTCAATTTTTATAGAAATTCGTTTAGAAATAGAATTTTAATTGTTAATCCAAATAATACAGCCATTCACCACTTTATAAAGTGTCTCATGTTTTTGGTAGCATTATTGTTAGAGGCGCCCTTAAATTATATACAAAATCCTAGTGTAAAAATCGTGGATCTAAAAATGGGCTTGGCCATTCAAACAGTATATGGCGGCCTCCTTGGAGTATGGAGACTATATGTAGGGAAATAAAAAATTTGTATAGCGAACAAACAGAAAATGAATTTTATTTATAAAGTTAACTTTTAAAATGTAAAAAGTAGTTATTGGGACATAACGGTACGAGTAGTTGGACATATGGTATCCCGAAGTTTTTTGTAGATATTGATATGTTCTTTAATATTGTAGAAAATGTTTTTGTTCTATCATCAATAGTTTCCGCAGCACATGCGACGTTACTTAACTTTTAATAAGGATCTCTAATCTTTTCTGGCAATAAATCGGCATAGTAGCTTTTGAGTTTATTCATTACAAACATATAAACACACAAAAATACAAATTTATCCTCTTTATAATATTAATATAGATTAGAATTAAAACTAGTAGTGGGATCAAGTCACCTGGTCACTGCGGCCAGAATAGATTTATTGTCTTGGGTGATTTGCCCGCTATATCAAACAATTGTAGGTAGTGATGCCCTAAGTAAGAAAACCGGGTAAAAATTTTACCATTGCTCTGGCACAGTATATCCTCTTTTCGTCTTTGCTATATAACTTGCTATATAACTTTGCTATATACACTGCATTCATATCCACTTTAAATATGTTTTCTGAATCTTCATCATTTTGTCGTAATTGATTATAACATGTTAATAAATTATGATCTCATTCCTAGCTGGTAAAAGTAATATTTTTCTTTCTGTTATATAAAGTGAGTGCAAAATAATGAAATTGAAATTGCTTGTCTGCTGGATACACATTTACCAATCATCAGCTGGCATGTTGTTCTTTAACTGTGATGCAAGAAAGAGAAAAACTAATTTTATTTATTTCTATTCTTGTGTAGTGTTTGTATTTTTTTCCAGTAAAATGTTCCTCAATATTTTTATTTTATTTTTACTATACTTTTATGATTATTGCTAAGACATTTTCAATCAATTGCGCTAACAAAGTATCTGTAAAATTATTCTTATTTAATTTAGAACGCAATCCTTTACATGAAAAGCAATTTTTTCCTTGTTTTAGTTTTTCATAAAAAATTTACAAATTGAAAATATTGTTAGAAAATTAAATTTGTAATTGTAATTGAATGCATTTTTAAACAGTAACACAAAATAAATTGTTTTATTTAAGTTTTTACTTGCTTTGTGCATGTATGCAATTCTTCTGAATGATATGAATTTATCTCTCAACATTCTGCTTATTTGTAAACTCGATTTGAATAAGTAAAATGCCAAACAAGCATTTATAAAATCATAATGAGTCAAAGCAATGTACCTTCAGCATTTACTTCATGCTTGAATAAATCATAAAAGAGACAAAACTTTTTAATATTAAACTAAAAACTATAAGTTATATTGAAATCGGTTTAAAAGGATAATAAATGCTAAAAATTTTTATATAAAATTACAGAGTAGCAAATTTAAAAAATAAAAAAAAAACCGATTTAAACTAATTTTAATTAAACTGCACAAGTTTACAAACTCAAGTCAACTTTAGAACGAGAGTAACTGACAACTGTTTCGAAAGTATGCTGATTTCAAATCTAAATTTTGCTTTTTTTTAAATTTGCTATTTATCTCCTAAATGAAAAAGACACGACATAGGATAGAATCATTTCTTAAAAACGTCTTTTTCCTATTTATTACGAAAAAAATCGAAACTTAGCATTACCTGCAAAAAAATTTATTTTTGTTTTCAATAAAATTATTTTTTCGTTTAGCTGAACAGGCCCTAAAAATACACAATAAAAAATAAGAAAAATAATTAAAAATATATAAAATCATTTAAAAAATAAATGAATTTTAGCTATTAAGCGATATTTGTGTCATTAAACTTGATTTGGCTTAAAATACAGCTTCACTAAAAATCATTGAATTAAAGCGAATAGTTAGAAATATTTAGTTTCAAAAAAAAAAAAAAAAAAACAATTTGGTTTTTAATTAAATAGCCTGGGGCTGTACATGAGTTTTGGTGGTTATCTAAAATTTTATTTAAAAAAAAAAATATTTTTTCCCAAAATGCTAAAGTTCAAAGGGCAATTAATAGAGAAAAATAAATTGGTTTCTGTTTACTAGAAATCTACTTCACTCAAATGTCTAATTATTCATGCAGTACACATGAATTATCATCTATAAAAATAAAACGAAAAAATTTATGATTTCCACACCATAATTAAATTTTTTTATTACCCATAAACCAAATAATGGCAGAAAATAGAAACTATTTTTCAAAATTTTTATGAAAATTATTTTCTTTTTTATTTCAAACTAATTTTAGCGTACCTAGAGGCGGCGGCACAAAAGGGAAAGAGAAAGAGCGATTTTTGTTACAAAAGAAAATTTTTTATTTACTTTGTTTCCCGTTAATAATCATAATATATATTTTTTTTTTCTAAATTTCCCTTCCCAAAAACTTAAGCTCTGTCCGCGCCTGAGCTTTATCAAATTTATATGTTTTAAATAGCAAACACGCGTATCCACTGGTAAATGAGTGGAGAAAATAGCACACACGTCAAAGTTAATTTAAGGCTAAATTTTCTTATTAATTAAACTTTTCTATTTAATATTTTTCGTAACAAAATTAAGAAAAGGGTTTTGGAAATATACTTTTTTTGAATGCACTGCACTATAAACCTCAAAAGAAAAGTTTTAACTTACGAAAGCTGAAATAAAACTTTTTCTATTATAATATGGTAGGATTCCTTTTGATCAAGCCATCGATTAGATGCACTCATAATTCACTTTATAAAATTTTCTAAAAATAGTACTATCACATTTGATATGTACGAGTATTTTGGTGTTATTATTTAAAAAATCAGAATAGCTTTTGTGTAGCAGCTCTAGTTTTTGAAACTACCCGCACCACTATATAAAGATTCGTAATCAGAAAGAAGTAACATGTCCATATTACGGTTTACAACTCAACTCTACTTTAGTTGAAATTCAGATATTCACGTAGATGCTAATAGGCAGGTTCATTGCCTTTAAGCATCTCAGAGTTATATTTTATGTCTTAATCAAGATTTAGAATAACTTGAACGGTGCAATGATGATTTCTTTTTTTGGTACAGCATTTTAAACAGCATTGAAATAAATAAAATCAATTTTCTTTTTGTGGTGGTCAAGCCCATTTTTACGCTTTCTTTGTAACTAAAATTTTCAAATAAAAACAACACTTAATTGCATATTAGCCTCGCCTAACTTTGAATATAAATATTATATATTTTACTTTCAACCAATTAAAGTTTTATATAATTGATACATACGACGACAAACTTTATTTTGAAACAATTATTGTCGATGACACAAAACAAAGTAGGTGTAACCAGCATGTTAAATGTGCCTGATTTGAAAATAGAGCAGCAAAGGAGTCTTGATTTTTTTTTAGCTTTTTTGACTCAACTGCAAGTAATTATTTTTTTTTTACCGTGTATTTTAATTCCTTGTTTTCCATCTGTCGAACAACTTGTTTAATTGCAAAAATTTTCATCAAAAATTGTGCTCCTTTTTGACAATTTTCTAATTTTTTTAATTTACTTCTTTGAATTCAATTACGAGTATATCCCGAGAGTAGCACTGCTTTGTGTTTGAAAGAACAATTATTGTACATTTCATACTCATTAAATTTATTTTAACCAAATTAGTCTCCTCTTGGAATCTAATGCTTTTAAGCTTTTTAATACAAATCCAACTAGGAAAATATATTGTATCAAAGTAGTGGAAGGGAGAACAATATATGTATTTGAATACTTTAGCAATAGTAAAATATGCAACAACCGCTGCTGCAGTCAAAATTTAGAAAAAAAAATTTTTTTGAAAGAAAAGAACCAAAAGCTTAAAAACTCTCATAATGACAAAAACTAAGAAATTCTCGTTTTATGTACTTGAAAGCAATTTAAAAAGTAAAGAAAAACAGAGTCTTTCTTTTACATGCATTTACGTAAATCAAATATTTACGTACTCTCATTTTTACTTTTATTTTTGAATGCGAGTTCTTGTTTGAATGTGTGTGAGACAGCTTATAAAAGTTTTAACATACTTTAAACTATATTTTTTTAAAGTTTGTTTACTTGTTTTCGTTTTTCTATTTATTTATACAAGTTTGTACTTCAGCAATATGTTTTTTTGTGTTTTCTTAAGAAAAGAAAAAACAACCTAGAAAGAAAATATTTTATTTTTTATTTTTATAAAAGAAAAAAACAAAAAAGTTTTATTTCCATTCCTTTCATGAAAGCAATTCATGCATGCATACACGAAGGAACTGGTGCCAAGCGCAAGAGGATATACTACGAGTACATGGAGTATTGAGAAGAAATTAACGTTTTTGTTTAAAAAAAAAGTACTTACATTAAGTACAAACTTGTATGAAGTTTAAAAATAATAATGGATTCAATAATACTTATACAGACATTGTGATTTTTGAGTTTTATAGTTTTGCCAAGCAGTTAGTATTGTATTGCAAGCAAAATAAATAAAAAGCCAGGCGTTATGGCAAAACTTATCACTAATACTATTATTAAACACAGCCAGAGTTCTGGACAATATGTTTTATTTTTTAAAGGTTGTAAGCTCGTTTTGGGCCACACTAGAACTCAACAGTATTTCTAGTTTGTATTTAATTAATTATGTTGTTTTATACATATAAAACTTTTCTGAATGAAAATAATTTTATGGTTTATAATTTAATATTGAAAGTAAATTCCCAAACACCCACCATCCAAAACTAACTACCTCAACACGACCACAACTGATCCGCAAAGCTACAAAGTAGTTGCTATAAAAAGAGAAGTGAAGGCTGATGCGTGATCAGTTGGCTGGCAATTTACCATTTCCAGCTTAATTGGTAGAGTGTTCTTGTAAGTAAAGGGATTAATTACCATACGTCCTAAGCCAGTCGTGGTTGTTAGTGAAATATGCTTCATAGTGCGTGCGCTGCGATGTTCTTTTGCCAGGAACAGCTTAACCTTTTTCTTTTATTTTCTTTTCTTTGTTGGTCGTGTGCTCGGTATCCAGGTGTTTGGAGGAGGGATTTAGGAGGTAGAGAAAAAATCACCGTTCCTATCGGCTCTGACAGAGCACAGACATCCTGCCGATAGCATAGTAGATAATAAGAATTTATTGAATAAAAAGAACGCTATAATATTGAGAAGAAATAAAACCAAACGTTTTCTCATTATTATATGTATGAACCTGGACGCCGCTGACCTACCCAGCAACTAGTGTAACCGTCTCGTTACAAATTTTTGAGTGGTCTTCAACGTTATTGAGTCCTTCCGATATAAACAACATCCCTTATTTAAAATGTTTCGGTAAATTTTGAATAATTAATATGTGTTGGAGAAAATGTGATGTGAGCAATTAATATCTATCTATAATGATTATATATCGGTGGCAATATGAAAAATTTTAAAGCACTGCAACTTTAGAAGCCATTTATTATTAAAATTTCTTTATAAAACTATTTTGCAAGCGGTAATATTTAATTGTAAAATAGTATATCGCACTACCATCCATGAACCTTAATAATGAAGTTATTGAGTTAATAGCGAAAACAAGTAAATTTTTACTCAAGTCGACTTAAGCGATTTTTCTATATTAGCAGAGCATTACTGACTGACTTATTATCATTGCTCAGCCCAAATGGTTAAAGCTTGAAACTCAGTGGATAAGTGCCTTTCACAGTGCGTAAAACGAATAATGCAGACGTAACCATAATTCAAATTATAATACAAAATATTTTACTAAAAAAATAAGCGAATGGGTGTTTCCTGCTTTTTCATATCTGCATATTTGTAAACCACAAATGCTATTATATTGTTTTAATCCCATTTATCTTTCAAAGTAACAATTACAGCAATAAAGTTTAAATTACATTCTCATCTTCTTAAAAAAGTTTTCAATACAATTTGGCAGTTTTTTAAAATATGAATAAATAATAGAAGAAATTGTACCCTTTTTAGCTACTTTTACCATAAATGTTGCTGTTGATGCAGCATAGAAATATTTTACCATTAATTTATTAAAGGCAATAAAGATTAAAATAAAACAAAATTTTAAGAAATAAAAAAGTACCAAAAAATAATAATATTGAGACTTTTATATTTAAACTTTTTAAATGGTATTTTTTTTTTTTTTTGCGATAGTATTTAGAATCTAATATAAAATATAAAAAATGGCAAAATGGTACTTTTTATCTAACCAACCTAGAACTATGAGACCGAGCACTAAGCAAGTGAAGATCAAAATGGTACCTTTTATTTATAAGAATAGTACTTTTGGGCTTTAATAATAACGAACCTGGATCTGAAATTAACATTAAATAATCTTTAACAAAATAAGAAAGTATAGTAAGGACAGTATGGTATCCAGCTAAGGGGCTGTATTCTAGTCAGCCAATAAAGCCATGAAAGTTCTCTCTTCAGATAAGGCTGTTGTGCAGCTATGCTGTGGAATCCAGACTGCTGGTCTGAACGTGAACCCATGATACCAAAATAACAAATTTGTTCCAAATTTGCTTTGAAATGTCTGCAGCTTAAAACTTGTTACCGTTATCATGTTTTATTTTAGATACAAACTTCTTCGCTACAAAACAATATTCATCTAGTAGATATTGTGTTTTATAACGTGTGTGAAAAACTCAACTTTATTACTGACATTGCCAGAAAACAAGAGCCCATCATAGTCACAAGAAGTAGGCTTTTGTTCGTATAAATTTTATTAATTTAAAATCGGTTTTAAATAGATACCGACTTTAGTGTGACTATGATTATGGGCCAATTACTTTGAATTTTATAAAAGCTAAAACATAAATTTTCTAGGATGGCACTTTCCGAATTAAATCCAGACCTGAATCATCTCATTCGAAATCGAATAAAAAATTATTTTTTTGTATAAAATAATTAAAAAAATTCGAATGATATTGATCGCCACCTTTGCAAAAATCCTCAAGTTAAGAGTTGTTGGAAGATAATCTTCACTTAAATCGGGCAGTAAGTGATGTATTAGAGGGTTCCGTATCAATATTTTTGATCCGACTAATACTCTATCACTAGGAACTTTAGTGTCATAGAAAGTATAGGTCATGATTTTGAATGAGCTTCTGAAGGGGTAAAAAATGAGTTTCAATAATGATCATTACAGCTATTTATTGGTCTCAAAGGAACTATTCAAGTTCATTTTCCTCAGCATTCAATAAGACATTTGTAATTTTTTTTTTTTTTTTTTAATATTTATTGTGGGCGTTAAATAATGTTTATTATGCCAATCACAGTAGAAGCTAACACAAACTTAAACAAAAATATTAATAAATTAATATTTTAGTGAGATTACACTGTTTGTGGGCGGTAACAGAATCGGTGTTATATTTTTTTTTCAATTGACAAGCACAGCAAACATGAGCGGGGAGACATTTTAATAACACAGTTTTCTGAAAATATTTATATTTATTTCAGTACGTCTGTGTGTAGTACACATGTACATACCCGTGTAATTAATATGTTTATCAAATCATATTCGTTAACGACAATTTATTTTGTTTAATTTATTTCTCTAAAATGAAATAAAAAATTAATTTTTTAAATAAATATTTCATGTATAAAAATGTTTCTTTTTTTAATAATTTGTTTATTTACATTAATTAATAAATCAAATATAGTATGCTTGTCTAGTATTTGGCTGTTCAATGCAGCATAACTCATTTTATTAAAAACATTTATTCAAGAAAAGCAAAAAAAAAAATAATTAAAATGGTTTTTTCACGCAAAAAAAATATATTTTAGACGCTTAAAAATAAATGAATTTTGCTCCTACTCGTTTTTTGTTGTTTTTGTTTTATTTGTTAATTAATATATTTAACTGTTTATTTATTTATTTATTTTTTCTTTTCATTACAGGTGAGTTTTTAAAATGTTTTAACGGCTTTCTGTGAGTATTTGCAAGTAATTAAATTTTAATACTTAATTTTTTGTAAGCTAATTAACTCGTTAAAATCCACATTTTGTTGAATAAATAAAATTCAATAAGTATGCAAAACGAATATTTGAAATGAAAATGTCACTTTGCTTAAAAAAAAACAGATTTATTTTATTTAAAAATAGAACCAAACACAAATTAAAACACCATTCGAAGCATTCATCTATAGCCCACAAAAGTTGGTTCCTTTTAAACTCTTAAAAATCGATGTCTGGTAATTATTTATTTAAATGCTTCTTTATCATTTTTACGAGTAATTATCATTGTAGATGAAAATATCATCAACCTTCAATAAAAATTTTTTTTCTGATTTTTTTAGATTAAAGATTCTCAGGTTGAAACCCCGGCCAAGTCTAAAAAAAATTTTTTTATACACAATTTTTATAAAAAATTTAAATTTTTTTTTTTTATAGACTTTTTTGTTTCTAATATTTTATTATTTACTACATTATACAGTGGGCTTGATTTTTTTCAAATTCATTTGACTAGAGCCTGTGCCACAAAGCTCAGTTGACTCTGAACTATTCAGTATTGGTTTTATTCTTTCTTTATTTATATGGTTGGGGAAGAGGCAAAATAGAAAACAATTTTCATTCAACCATATTTTTCTCATTTAATATAATTATTAAAAACAATTATAAATCATAATCATATTTAAATGCTTCAAATTAACAATAATAATTTGCGAAGAACACACTATGTTTGCTCTAGGAGCATAGGGTGACCATAACCGTTTTTTGAGAAAATAAATAGAAAAAATAAAACGATGAAAATTGAAACAAAATATCATTTATTACAGGTGCTTCTGTAATTTTTCTTTGGGAGAACCAACTATCATTTTATTGATTTTGACGTACTTTATTGGAAAGATGCGAGTACAAGAGTTTCTGTAGCAAATTGTTGCAAAAAAAACCTCCCACTAGAACGGTCAAAATATCTCACATTTAAAAATGTATGAGAGAAGAATGAAAAAGGAAAGATAAAATGAAAATTACTAAATTTAAATCTATTAAATTACGTAAAATAAATTACGTAAAATAAATGTATATGAATGATTTTCTGTTGATAAATATTGCAATTTTATATGTATTCTTGTTAATATTTTTTTTTTGTGCCGCACAGGCACAGCAAAATTTATAAAGGTGATGGCATCGCACCATTTCTCTATATTTTTGTACAAACAAAATTTCACACTAACAAAAATGTCTCTATTGTATTTGACATTTTAATCATTGGAAAATTCCAATAAAGACGTAACATTTTTACATTTTCTCACAGAAACAGTTTTTATTCATAAATCGAGGAACGATAGAATTTTTTTGTTTCACACCTTTAATTTGATTACAAAAAAAAAATATTTTCCTATTTATTATTTTGTTGTTAAACTTTGAACTGTTAATAAAATTCTTTGTAATTATACGAGTATGTACAGTAAATTTTGTATATCTAAAGTGAGGTTCATTTAAACCACTTAAATATTGGCCCTAGTATTTTTATTTACTCGTCGTGTTTGTCAAAGTCAAAGCTGCCAAAGGCAAAAATATTCCTACAAATGTGGTCATTAAAATCTCTGCAAAACATACCATGTACTTCACTAACTGGTCTGGGAGTAGCTTCATTATCCCAGGACCATTCTGCGAATTGCCTCTTAGCTCTATGAAGCTCAAGATTAAGAGGTTGTTAGAAAGAGAATTGCAATAATATCGATTGGAGATAAGGGGTAGCGAAAATATTCATGCCATTCCACCCTCGGAAAAAAGAACAAATGACTCCTAAGCCTGACTCGGTCAAGTACACCAATACCTTGCTTTGCGTCGTTTCGTTTTGCGTTTTTTCGAAGTTGCGTCGCTGCTGAATTAGTACTAATATTATTCACTCTGCGTTGTTAGATTTTCGAAGTTGCGTTGTTTTGGGTTCGAGTCTTTAATTTTTTTTTTATTTTTTTTTTCCTAAAAGATAGCACAACATTTGTTCCTAATTGCGCCATGCCATCAAAACTCGGGGATTCCCTTTCTAACTGAAAAGCAACGAAATTTTAACACAGTTTTATTTTCACTTTGTTTTGCTAACTTTAGAGTTGCAATTAGTGTGTTGTGCTTTTTTTAAAGAGAGAATAATAAATTTTTATAAATTTTTAATTGTTGTTTCTGGTCACAAAAAGGTAAATATTTTTTTATGTTACATATTTTTATTTTTTAAATGTTTACTTGTTAAATTTTCTTTTTAAAAAGTAGTATTTTCGTACCCCTGGAACCTATCTTCGTTTTTTACATGGTTTGCTATAGAAAATCATAATTCGCTTTGCGTCGTGTTTTTTTTAAACATAACTACTACGCAAAGTGAGGTATTGGTGTATATGCATGTTTGCAGGATTTATGACTAGGCATTGCACACTATTGAAACACTTATTAAATATTTATTTATTAAGAACACTCTAAACGACCTGTGCAAGTTACGTTACGAAGATTAAAAGATAGCAGAACATATATCGTGCCACTGAAATGATCTAATTTGGCAAACAAATCACCCAAGAAAGTCTTTGAATTATTAATGAATAAGAGACAAACATAAAGACCCTGATTATGAGTGTCATTCTCGTGATCGAAATAGTGATGTGACAATGTTCGCTATATGTTTTGTATTAACTTGTCTAAAATCCGACTATGAAATCGACACTCTTGGTAGCTGAAAATTTATAGATTTCAACGAAGCGGGATATTTTGCCGATATTTTATCAAAATATAAAAATTTTTTGTTTTACACTGTCAAAATATGATGGGTGTGCTAGTACAGGGTGAGCCAAAAGAAACCAAGGGGTGTAAAAGCTTAATAACTTTTTTGTTTATTAACTTTTTTTTATTTTTTCTTTCAGATTATATAATATACAAAATGGAAATTTTTTTACACTAAGTATGAAAAATGATGTCTCTTAAATGACCACCGTTTTCAGCTTCGCACTGATGGGCTCTTTTTAGAGCATTTTCCATAACATCTTTCAAAAATTGTGGCTGTAGCTTTCGAATTTCTGCAACAATGTTTGCCTTGAGTTCAAGGATTGTCTCTTGCTTGTTCACATACACTCGCTCCTTCAAAAAACCCCAAAGAAAATAGTCGGGTGCTGTCAAATCTGGCGATCGCGCTGGCCAAATAATTTCCGAATTTCGAGAAATTATTCGCTCTCCAAAAATTTGACTTAAAAGTGCCATTGTGTCTCGGGCAGTATGGGCAGTGGCTCCGTCCTGCTGAAACCACATACCAGGTCTGTTTTCAAGAGCAGGACGTAAAAAATTTTCTATCATAAAACGATACCGCTCTCCATTTACGGTTACAGCACTTCCATCTTCATTCTCGAAGAAGTAGGGCCCAATGACATTTTCAGATGTGATCTCATACCATACTGTACACCTGATGGGGTGCAATTGGCGTTGATGAATGGCTCTTGGATTTTGAGAACCCCGGAACCTACAGTTCTGCTTGTTAACAAAGCCATTCAAATGAAAATGAGCTTCATCACTCATAGTCAACTCTTAAAATTTAACTGCAAAATTTAGACGTTGCCGATGATCTGCGGGTTTTAATTCTTGGACCAATTGCACCTTATATGCGTATAACTGTAAATCTTTTTTTAAAATGCGCCGTTTCTGGTGCTTCGTTAACACTTTGCTGTACTCGTTCAATATTTTCCGCAGTGCGACTTAAACGTGGTCTACCGGTTCGAGGCAAATCTCTTACGCTGCAATGTTGGTGATGACGATTAACTAAGCAACGAATCATCGCTTCAGAGGGCGAAATTCTGACGTTAAAATGTCGACGATATGCTCTTTGCGTTAAAATAATTGATCTCTGGTTTAAATAATAAAATTCTATTGTTCTGGTTCTCTGTTCAGTTGTGAACCTCTCCATTATAAATTCTCCAAGTGTTGTCTATATAATCTGAAAGAAAAAATAAAAAAAATTAATAAACAAAAAAGTTATTAAACTTTTACACCCCTTGGTTTCTTTTGGCCCACCCTGTACGAGTGCACTTTTTCATTTGATACTGTAATAAATTGATTGTTTCAAGCGCTGTGTGACAAATGGCGGCGGAGTCCTGAAACCACAGGACGTCCAAATCCATGGCGTCACTTGAGGTCACAAGAATTCCGTTATCATGTTCCTGTAACGAATGCCGTTCACAGTCACCGTAATTTAGGGCTCATCTTCAAAAACAGTTGCTCGTTGTAGTAGGTTTCTCATGGATCGCATCTGAGCCCTAAATTCGGCAGTTTTATGTATCCATTCAGATTGAAATGTGCTTCATCGGAGAAGATGACTTTTTTCGAAAATTTTTCTTTGATTTTATTTTGCTCCATTGCCTATTGAACAAAGTGTCGGCACTGATATTTTCATAATTCCACTCGTTTTGATTTCACATGGAACACAGAACAGCGACGAATATTTTAACAATAACAACTATTAACAATTAAGTAAATTTTGAGTATAAAAATAGTAGAAAATATAAAAGTATTTATTATAACAATAATATTAACAAACAAATTTAAATAAATAATAATAACAAGTAAATATGCGTAAAATAATATTAAGATACCCTACATAATAAATTTTACCATTTTTAATTATATTTTTATTATAAAGTGTTGTTTACTTTTTATTCTTAAATGCAATTAATATTATTGATGTAGTAGAGACAATTAGGCAATTTGTCTCGACCCTTAAAATGCAGAATAAAATAAATTGAACTGATTTTAATGTGACACATTTTCATATTACGAGTACTAACCACACGTCCCCGCTGTGAAGTTTTAAATATTTAATTTTTCCACATGGCTACCGCAACAAATGGCAATGGCAAAACAGCCTAAGTTGAAAGAGTAAAAAATATTTAGACGGGGAACAGACACAACAATTTTAGTTGCGCAACTCTTCAGTTTATAGGAAAGATAGGAAAGGATGTGTACACCCTTTTCCATTTTTCTTTCCTCTCTCTCCTATAATCTCAAGAGTTGCGCAACTAAAATTGCAGTATCTGTTCTCTGTCTTAATGCAAAAATAGTTTTTGAACTTTTACAGGTTATTTAAATTAAAATAACATTTTATTTTATTTAATTTGGTGAAAAGCAACTGAAAACAAGCTTGAGAAAGTACACACACCCTTAAATAAAACAATTCTTTCATAAGTTGACTTAGCTGGTTATCTGTTAAAACCGCAAAAATGCCATAGTAAAAATTGACAAAAACCGCAATTAAACACAGATTGAGTTGAAGATAATAAAATTGCTCGCATGAATAATATAATTTTATCTTTTTTTCCAATTTATAATTCGCAATTGTATGCACAAGTTTAATAGAACATGATAGTACAATCTTTTTTTTTAATTTTTGTCTGTATTAATTTGGTTGCTTTTTTGATTTTTAAATGCTGTGTGCAAATTTATTTTACAAACTGAACGAAATCAAAGTTGAGTTTGTTAGTGAACTCAATTTTGTGCACGCAAATTAAGTCAGACGAAGAATTAATTAAAGATATGTAAAAAATTAATTGCAAACAATAAAATCAACTGTATGTATTGAAATTTTGTTTGAAAATGTAAAAAAAAGGAAGAGTAGTTTTGATTTTTGCATAATTTTATTTTCTAATATTTAATTAAATCACAGGAAAGGAGTTTTGTTGCAGAAACTTTTTTTACCGCCAACAGAGTAATAGGTTGTTCAGACATACACGTTAATTGAGCAATTAAGCATTTTACGCAATTATCGCCTTTATTGAGCTCAATTTACCATACAAATTTCCGTTCAATAATTGCGCAATTAAAAATTGATTGCACGTTAATGAAGTCAAAATCAAAATGCAACTCTTTGTTGAGCCCTTAAATATCAACTCAAAAGTGAGAAAAGTTAATATTTTCAGTATTTAAAAAGAGAAAACGTAAATAAATTTAAAAATAAATGTCATAAAAAGGAAATGGCAGCCGAAGTTACCGGTAAATAAATTTTATAAAATTGTTATTGAAAATTATTTTTAAATAACTAATTTCTTTTAATCAATAGCTTGCCTTCAAAACATTTTTTTTTTTAATTTGACTTCCTTTTCATTTAAAAAAAATGTCACAATATTTTCAGTTGTCAAATGCTTAATTGCGTAAACTTAATTGAATATGTTCACACATATTCAAATTCACAAATCAGTCACACAATTTAAAACTTAATTGACTTCATTAACTTTTATGTCTGAACAGGGTATAATTAAATTTCAATTGACATACATTTTAGTAGTGAATTCCAATGTTTAATTAAATTAGAATTTTATTAAATTTTTTTTGGTGTTTTACATGTTACAAATAAATTTAAAAAAAAATTATGGATAAACCCTTTTAATTGCCATGGCAACAAATTTAATTTACACAGCTAAAGTTGTTTTCTGTGTGTTTTAATTCGAATTATGTAGTTGTCCCCTCAAACGTTGTTTCACTTTCTAGTCCTATTTATATTGAAATGTGTAAAAATGGAAGAAATGAACGTATTTTTGGAAGAAGAGGCACCATTTGATGCAATTTTACCTCCTCATTTTTGCAAATATCCTCCAAGTATGATTTCTCGATTTATAATTTCGGGTGGTATTGTAAGGCGAATCTATATATAATATATATATAATTTTTTTGTATTATTTTATATTATAAAAAGGAATAATATTAGGTGTTGGAATTCATTCGTAAAGTTTTTTTTATTAAAAAATAACGATTTATTTGAAATGAAAATAAAAAATTACATTACTAAAAATACTGCCCATCGCTTGCCACTACTTTTACCCATTTTTCAGGTAACTGTCGAATACCCCGTCGAAAAAACTGTTCGTCCTTGGAGGCAATCCATGAATCGATCCAATTTTGGCAATCCTCATAAGCTGTTAATTTTTCCCCTGATAAACCACGAGGCATTGATCGAAACAGGTAGTAATCCGAAGGGGAAATATCTGGAGAATACGGCGGGTGGGTTAAGACTTCCCATTTCAATGTTTCCAGGTATGTTTTCACTAGTTTCGCCACGTGAGGTCGAGCATTGTCGTGCAGTAAAATAACTTTATCGTGGCTTTTGCTCCATTCCGGCAGTTTTTCCTTCAACCGGTAGCGATCTCCAGTGATGGTTTCATTGGGTTTTAACAATTCATAATAAACCACACCTTGTTGATCCCACCAAATACAAAGGAGGAGCTTAGATCCATGAATTTTGCCACTGATGATGATGGTTGTCCGGGCTTAACCCATGATCTTCTGCGTTTCGGATGTTCACCGTATTATTTAATTAAGTGGTGTGCACGATTTTTACTCAAATTGTTCGTTTTTGTGGTTTAATTGATTTTAAATCCATCACGACTGAAAATGCGATTTTTTCAGTTCTCTATTAGGTGCTCATATTCTATGAGCCAACCCAAATTCGGTTGGTACCAAATAATAACAAAGTAGGGGCATTCAAATATTCTGAGCTTATTGACTTAGATCGTGAGTGTCCTTTTTTATTTTTCCAAAATATTGCTTGAAAACGCCATAATTAATGTTAGCAGATGACGAACCCCCAAAAAAAATTTGGCAACTTTATATTTGCCATTTGTTTTATTTACATTTGAGAATATACACACAGCGATGTTTGCTTAAGGTATTTTTATTGCAACTGGAGGAAAGTGTAGCAAAAGGCAAATGTGTACATTTTATTGTTGTGTTGAGCAAAACGGAGCACTTCTGCTAGTATTGCCTATAGTAATGAATATTTCCTTATTATGATCGCCTGCTAACCCACTTTTTTTTTTGTGTGTACTAAAATATTAAATGGCCACTAAAGCCCCGAATGTGACGCAAACCGAATTATATATTTCAAAAAGTGTTTAAATTTAGTTTTAAGGTAAGAGAGAAAAAAAAGGGAGAGAGCAATGGCATCTGAGGCCTTCATCTCAAAGGGTTTTAAAAATATTCTTAAAATTAAAATTTAGTTAAGGAATATAACAATGCGGTCATTATAATCAGCCTTATTACGAGTGTCGTATAAAACATATGGCATATGGTGATATGTGGTAACGTACTCGTATTACTGTTTTCTCCATGACAACGACACTCATAATCAGGCCTAATATTTACAAAAAAAAATTTTTGAATTTAAAATATCCTTATAAAATAGTTTTATTAAAGAGAATAACAGTTTTTACAAATGTGCGATCGATATTAAATTTCCCTATACAACTTAGATGGTTTAAGGAATGTCGAGAATAAAGGTATTTTTTTCCCTGAGGGATAGGATAAAAGTATTATAGGATCGGAGTTTAAAAATATATAAAGAGTGGTTAAATTTTAAGGGCCGATGTTGATTTTGAATAAAACACAAATTATTTAGGAGATTATTGTCGTTTCTTTTTATTATGATAATATGGTATGATTCAATTATGTATCGGGTAAATGGCCGTCGCGATCTCGGCGGCACATTTCCGTCCGATGGTCCAAATTTTGGATGACTTTTAAGCATAATTGAGGTTCTATGCCGTTAATGTGCCGAATTATCTCATCCTTTAGCTCTTGAATTGTTGCTGGCTTATTGACGTACACCTTTTTTTCAAAGAAGGAAGTCCAACGGTGTCAAATCACATGATCTTGGCAGCCAATTGACATCGACACCACGTGAGATAACACGGCCGGTGGCACCGTCCTGTTGAAACCACATATCGTCCACATCCATATCTTCCAATTCGGGCTATAAAAAGTTCGTTATCATCTCACGATAGCGATTACCATTCACAGTAACTGCCTGACCGGCCTTATTTTGGAAAAAATACGGCCCGATGATACCGCCAGCCCATAAACCGTGCCAAACAGTCACTCTTTGTGGATGCATTGGTTTTTCGACAATCACCCTTGGATTATCATTCGAACAAATACGGCAATTCTGCTTATTGACGAATCCACTGAGGTTAAAATGTGCCTCATAACTGAAGATGATTTTATTGATCATTCAAAGAAAGATTGTGTATCTTTCCATGGTTCAAATTCAGTTAGTCTGAAATTGAGAAATGTCAAATGAAATGCAGAAAAAAAAACTTGACGTTTAGGTGTGGTTCACATTCAACATCAGCCCTTAAATTCTTGTATTCTTAAGCAGGGGGCACTCACAAAACAAGTCATGAGGGGTAGTAGGAAGACTAATGAGACAATCCTAGATAGGTCTAAAGTTGTTATTGAATAGTGTCCTAATCGAAGTCGTAGAAATTTGTTACAATGCATTCTTGAAATATCATTTTCATATTCTGTTATGTAGTCATAAATAGTTTTTTTTAAATGTGTTAATCATTCGATACCAATTGGAGGTGGAATTAAAAATAATATTCTGGTCTTTTAAAATGAAATGGTTAACGATATATTTATCAATATCTTTACGATTTAAATTGGCAGTAAAAAATAAGGGTTGCAGTTTGCAAATTCATTACCTATAATTCCACAGTGGCTTGGAATTCAAATTAATATAATCCTAGGGAAATTTTCTATTAAACTAAAGGGTGTTTTTTATAAACGTATTGAACTTTAAGTTGGCATTACTGTTCAAGATGGCGACCGATTTAACAGCTGTCAAGTGATTTATTCTCAGTTTGGTTTGGCAATTCATCACGAATAGACTCACGCCTGAACAACGCTTGCAATTAGCCGTCGAATGGGCTCAAAACGAGATTGCCGTTGTTCCCGATTTTCATAAGCGAATTTTGTTTAGCGATGAAGCGCACTTCTGGTTGAATGGCTACGTCAACAAACAAAACTGCCGCATTTGGAGTGAAGCTAATCCTCAAGTGTATGTCGAAACACCGTTACATCCAGAAAAACGGACTGTTTGGTGCGCTTTATGGGCTGGTGGAATCATTGGTCCGTAGTTCTTCAAAAACGATGATGGCCAGAACGTTACAGTCAATGGTGATCGGTATAGAGCCATGATTACTAACTTTTTCATTCCTGAATTGAACAACCATGATGTCCAGGAGCTGTGGTTCCAACAAGACGGCGCAACATGTCACACAGCTCGTGCCACAATCGATTTATTGAAAGACACGTTTGATGACCGCCTAATTTCACGTTTTGGACCTGTGAATTGGCCTCGAAGATCTTGTGATTTAACACCGCTGTGGGGCTATGTAAAGTCATTGGTCTATGCGGATAAGCCACAAACGCTTGACCATTTGGAAGACAACATTTGCCGTGTTATTGACGATATACGGCCACAAATGTTGGAAAAAGTCATCGAAAATTTTAAGTCCAGATTGGACTACATCCGAGCCAGACGTGGCGGTCATATGCCAGAAATCATATTTAAAATGTAATGCCACAAGATTATTTTTCGGATAAATAAAATTCATGTCAATCGTTGTTTTATTGCAATTTAAAGTTATATACGTCTATAAAAAACACCCTTTATAATACTATGTATGATTGAAGTGTAATATTAGCAGTTATTATAGATATATTAAGTACTGATTTCAAAACCGAAAGCGAGTCAGTACAGATTGCAAATTTGTCTCTAACGTTTTTAATTAGTACAAGAGCATCTTGTATTGCAATAATTTCAGCCGAAAAAACGGAGCTGTAATTGTCAACCTCATCATTTTTAGATGTCACACAATATGAAACAGTAAAATTATTCTTTTAGCCATCGGTGAAGAGAAAAGAGTGATCTACAAGATCTTCCTTCAAGCTTTTAAATATTGATATGGTGGGGTGTCTAATTTTGCTAATTTGTGTTTCATTTAAAGACATTGAAGGCGATTTTAGTGGGTTAGAGGGATATTAAGTGTTATGTCTAGGTCCATGCAATTCTGAATTACTCTGTATAGAGAGAAAGGAATCCTAGAAATTTTTTTTAATGTTTTAATTTCTTAACTATTAAATGTAAGGAGTTACCATTTATTTGACAAATTTTATGGCAAAGCTTGATTTTTTTGCTATTATCTTTTTGGCAACACTAGTTTTGACAGCTCACGCACGTTTTGTATCTTGTGTCACTGTCAAACATCTTCAGTTTGGTCTATAATTTAATCATGAATCGTCTTACAAACGAACAACGCTTGCAAATTATTGAATTTTATTACCAAAATGCGTGCTCTGTTAAGAAAGTTCATCGCGTGCTTCTTCCATTTTATGGTCAGTTTAATCGACCTACTGAGGCTTCTATTCGGGCTATTGTAACAAAATTTCGCACCACATTTACATTGTTGGACATTAAACCACCAACACGCTTACGTAGAGTGCGAACTGAAGAAAATATCGCAGCCGTATCGGCCAGTGTTGGTGATGACCGTGAATTATCGATTCGGCGCCGTTCGCAGCAATTGGGCCTCTGTTACTCCACTACGTGGAAAATTTTGCGGAAGGATTTGGGTGTGAAGCCTTATAAGATACAACTGGTGCAAGAATTGAAGCCAAACGACCTACCACAACGATAAATTTTTGGTGAATGGGCTCTTGAAAAGTTAGATGAAGATCCACTTTTTTATCGAAGAATTGTGTTCAGCGACGAGGCTCATTTCTGGTTGAATGGATACGTGAACAAGCAAAACTTCCGTATTTGGAGTGAAGAGCAGCCAGAAGCATTGCAAGAGCTACCAATGCATCCACAAAAAACAACCGTTTGGTGCGGATTATGGGCTGGCGGCATCATTGGGCCGTATTTCTTCAAAGATGATGCGAATCACAACGTTACTGTGAATGGTGAGCGCTACCGTGCGATGATAACAAACTTTTTTTTGCCCAAAATGGAAGAGCTTGACTTGCATGACATGTGGTTTCAACAAGACGGTGCCACATGCCACACAGCACGCGAAACAATGGACCAATTGAGAGGCGAGTTCGGTGAACAGTTTATTTCACGCTTGGGACCAGTCAATTGGCCGCCCAGATCGTGCGATTTAACGCCTCTAGACTATTTTTTGTGGGGCTATGTTAAGGCTAATGTCTATAGCGACAAGCCCCCTTCGATTGACGCACTGGAAGCCAACATTGCCAACATTATTCGTGAGATACCGGCCGAAATGTTGGAAAGAGTATGCCAAAATTGGACTAAGCGGATGGACCATTTGAGGCGCAGCCGCGGCCAACATTTGCATGAAATAATCTTCAAACATTAAATTATATCGACCCGACTATCGATCCAAATAAATATTTCATGCATTTTTCTGAATTTTATGTGTTTTTTTTTTTTTTTTTAATTTCCGATAGTTCTTATAAAATCACCTTTTAGTAAGTATTTATATCCCTTTGGGTGGATAGAGATGTAACATTTGACTCATACTGTAAGCTGAAGATCTTTATCAAATAATCACCATTATCGCGAATCTCAAGGGAATAAATTCTAGAGAATAATTTGTTTATTCCCATTAAAAATAATTTGGTATCATCAATTGTTAGGGAATAAAATATATTTTCGATATGTGGCAAGTCGAACATACTATTGTGAATTGATATAGTTTAATTGTTTATGTGTTTTTTTTTTAATTTTTTTAATAAATTGTTATTATTCAACAAAATGCATAGTATTTTGCTCTGATTTATGTTTATAGAGGAAGAGAAGAAATTATTGGAGAAAATAAAAAGACGGAATTTAAGAGATGCATCAAATCCATTGTGCTTACCAGAAACAATGTAAGTGAAAACATGAAAAATTGTTAACATTATGTACATATATATACATAAAGGGTCCACAATCTAACGTTTTTTTTTTCAACTAGTGCTTATTTCGTGAATGGTAACACTTAGCTCATGTCTGATTTGAGAGATAATTAGTTTTATCCTTCTGCTGAACGAATATGGTTGTGTATACGCTTGAACAACGCTGGGAAATATTGCGACATTACTTTGAAAATCATGGTAATGTTGCAGAATGTGTGCGAAAATTGCGTACAGATTTTGGAAGAAGAGAAGCACCGTCAGCTCCGTATGTTCGTTATCTTGTGAAAAAAGTGAAAGAAATTGGCATCCTCATCGATAAACCAAAGCGTGAAAAGCCAAAAACTGTGCGTACACCCTAGAATATTGCTGCTGTGGCAGAAAGTGTGCGTGAAGCGCCATCAACATCAATTCACCGTCGTTCTCAACAATTGAACATTTCGGAGACATCATTGAGACGAATTTTGCATAAAGATCTTGGTATGACGCCATACAAAGTCCAATTGGTTCAGGAGTTGAAGCCAACTGACCATCCAATGCGTTTTCGCTTCACTAAGTGGGCCTGCGATCGACTTACAGAAGATGCCGATTTTGCCAAAAAAAATCATCTTTTCAGATGAAGCTCATTTTGATCTTGGCGGGTATGTAAACAAGCAAAATTGTTGCATTTGGGGCACAGAAAACCCGCACGCATACATTAAAAAGCCGACGCACCCAAAACGAGTCACTGTTTGGTGCGGATTTTGGTCCGGAGGCATAATTGGGCCATTTTTCTTCGAAAATGAGCAAGGAGTGGCCATTACAGTCAATGGCGATCGTTATCGGGCCATGTTGAACGAATTTTTGTTCACAAAAATTGAAGAGGAGGATATTGGCAACATTTGGTTTCAACAGGACGGCGCTACGTGCCACACAGCCGAAGCTACATTTAAATAAATTCTTTGCATTTTCTAGCTAACAAAAAATTAAAAATTAAATATTCTTTAGAAAGATACGAAATCTTAAATCTAAAAAACCATAAATCACATTTGTGTTATTTTCGGTTGTACTTCGAATCCACGTACTCAAATAAATTTTGCAAAGAAATCAATCCAGGTAAATATAAATTAATTGAAATATGAAGAAATAAATAGGATTAAATTTTGTACCTGATCGGTATTTGAACCTGGACATCTCCAGTTGAGAAGCATTTTAACATGTTTGATTTTGAAATATTGTGTTTCCTCTAGATTATGGTTGCATCAACCGTATTTTTTGCTTTGCAATAAGACGAAAAAGCAAAGAATTGAGCATAACAAAGATAAGAAACTAAAAGAAATTATTGTTTTTTGCTGGCAAACATAAGAAAGAAAAAAGACATAATAAAAACTATTAAATTGTTAGTCAATTCCAAACAGGCTGCCGATGTTAGTGGCAAGAGGAGTAATAAGCCAAACAAAATGATAATAAAGACAAGCAAAAGAAGAGAAATAAATTGTTTGCAAAAATCGTCATTAATTTCTTTAATTGGATGATTGTCCAGCCACAATCATTACTATTAATATGTAAAGGTCCATTAGCATCTCAGTAAATTACGGTCATATGTTGCAAATATCATTACACTCATAAACTGAGCAGAAATAAATGTTTGTTGAGTTGTGAACTTGTGTTTGTCTAAAGAAACTAAACACAAGTTTGTAGAAAGTAAACAAACTAAGAACGTTTACATGATTTGTTTGAAAGAACAGTAAATGGCTAATTTAGTTTATTCTATAATTTGGTTGCCTCTGACTGCTTTCTAAAAATGTTCTTAATTAAGTATTTTAAGGATCAGTGTTCGGTTAAAAAAAAAATAATGAAAATTTTAACAATTTTCATCTAAGTAAGTCTCTTTTTTATTTTTAGCAAATATTTGCTTAGTATGACTTTACTAAATGTACACTAAGAAATCTTTAAAAAAATAATATTTAAAAGATGAAACTAAACTAACAGAAAATGTATTTTTTTGTTCATATTTTCCTTTTAATTGTTTCAAACGCAGACGCTATTTCGAGTAATTATGAAAATAATTTATTATACTGAACTTTTTATTTAATGAATAACAAAAAATCAAAAAGAAAATCTTGTCTTAAGTAAGTTCTAATTGATAACACCAAATTATAATACAAGTTTACACACTGAGAAATCAACTTCGGTTGTGACAACTAAAGTCGCTTAGTGGTGATATTTTTTTTGGCTGTCACAACTGCAACAGCTGCTTAAGCACAGAAAATTTTAAATTAAAACGTAAACTCTCATTTATAACATTGTTACCTTATGGCTTTTTGACATTTTCTTTCGCGGTCAATTTTTGAGTTAGTGCCTTCTTTGGTAATTTTTTATTCGTTAGTAGCACTAAATTTGTATGTAAATTGCCCAAATCAAACAAATTTTGGTGGAATTGATAGCCTGATCTGAATAACACAGAGGCCTGCAAAATGAAATTTTTTGTGGTGCGGAGGTTTCACGATTATATTGAATAACTATAAATTACTTTTTTAATCCCAGTTCTAAAAAAACAAATTTTTTCAAGACAATTTCCAAAACTTTATTTTTAAAAAACCATTAAAAATTTAAAATAACGTTGATACCTGCATATGCTACAAATAAAGTGAGACATACTCGTAGTTCATCAAAATCCATTTATAGATTCCTAAATAAATCACAATTTGGACCCTACACCTTACAATTTTTTTAACAAGTGTTTTCTGTTATTTTAAAAATATAAAAAAAAATTGTATGGGGCAGAGCGCTACCACTAAATTGTGAATAAATTAAGAAAGTATTTTTAGGAAATATGGTTGATTTTGCTTATAACATATGCAGGTATCAACGTTAATGCCAAACTGTAATGCCCCTATTATAGTTCACAACTCAACTCAGTTGAGCTGCAATTGAAACACAGAGCTGTAATTTTACAGCTAAAGCAGAATTGAGTTGTGAACCATAATGGTAGCTCTATGCCGCTAAAAATAAACTTAGAAATTTTCTTTTAAACTACAAAACTGGAAAAAAAAATTATAATAACAAAATTTAAAGGATATTTTATTTCAGATCCCTACGTATTTTTGTAAGTTTAAGCAGAGAACTAGTTCTCGAACTGTTACAAATTACAAATTATATGGCGTAACCTCCTTTATATAACGATATATCTGGAGAACTGCACAGTAGGATTAAAAAATAAAGTATACAGGTGCATAGAGTATACTAGAAATCAGTTTTCGTTTTGCCGCCACCAAAACCATTGTAGGGTTGTGTAATATACGTGAAGATAACTTTTTGACTGATTATTTTATTCTAGTTAAAAAAAAAATAATTAGGAAAAAAATTTAATTCGCTCTAGTTCAAATTTTAGTGCTTTGAAAAAAAAACACCGGTTTTTTTCTTGCAAGTAAAAAAATCCCATATTAGATTCAACATATTGACTAAAACTTGATTTCTTCCGGAAAACATAAAATTTTTCTAATGGCTATATTTCGCAAACCAATTGAAATTTTATTTCCTTTCAATTGTAGGCCGAAAAAACTTCATCTGAGAGCTCAAAAATGCTAAAATTTTGCAAAATTTTAATTGTTTCTATAATTTATTAGCCAGTTTTATTTGACCTTTTTCTTTTAAATAATATGGCTATTTTGTTAAATATATCCTGAAGAAGCTACAAAAATTGTAGCGAAATAGCCATATTGATTCTATCATTTTTCATCCTTTGTGGTTGTTATTTATTTATTTACTTTATAATAATTTTAGTAAATTATTCGATCTTATAAATTTATTATTAATTAATATTATTCACGCTTAAGATCTCAATAAAAAAAAATTTTTTTAAAAATTGTTTTTATTTTTAATTAAAAATAAAAACAATTTATTGAGATCTTAAGCATGAATAATATTAATTAATAAATAATTTATTTACTTTATCTTTTCATAAAAGCAGATAGAAAAATTTGAATTTTTTTCGACAGTTTTTTCGCCTTAGCTTGACTAAAGTACAGACATTTGTGCGGAAAACAGGAACGCAAAATTCTAATTGATTTGAGAGATATTGCCGTAAGAAATCAAGATTTAACAAAAATAATTATGAGCAGCCAAATTAGCTGCTTAAAGGAAATTCATGTATTGCATAGTGTAAGCTAAAAATTATTGTAATTTTCCCCTTTCGTTTATCACTTTAGTTAAATCACACTCCTCAACATAATTATAGTAAATGTTAGCAAATTTTTTATAAAATATTTTTTTTAAACCCTTAAATTCTCTAAATCTTTTTGCAACATACTTTTAATTATATTAAGGCCTAAAAAACCTTGAATGTTATTTTATTTATTTTCGTAACATCCGTAAGTAATTTTTTGCACAATTTTTGTTTTATTTTATTTTGTTTGAAAAGTATGATTGTTGGAATTTTTCTTTTTTAAGTGAATGTTGTTTCTATATTTTATTATTTAAAACTTCTGCACAAAACATGAAGGTGAATCTGAAAAATGTTTCACAAGCGCTTACTTATGTAGATGTTAAACTATGTATTTCATAAACATTTCCAAAAGTTGTTTATGAAAATGTTTGTTTTCATTTTCATAAAAGAAAAATTGCCCTTACTTGTATTTTTCTTTTGTTAATTGGATGTTTTAACGAACTTACAGTTCTTGTTAATTAAATATTAATAATTCATTGCACTGCCTTATGCATAAGCACAACTGCGACGTACGATGAATTTTTGTTGCGAATATTCGTCGTTGAAAATAAAAGACGCTGGTGTATATGGAAATGCTTACAATCAGTGCGTTGTACGAATTTCGTTATGCTAACGAACTATGCCATAAGTTTATCTCCATTCCTAATGTCCGTATATTTTTGGTCACATTAATATTTTATTATAGTGAATAAATTTTATTTTATTTTTTTTTTATTCTAACAAATGTCTTTTTAATTTAACACAAAAATATTAAATAATTTGAATATTTCATTTAATTTAAATAATAAAAAAATTTTAATTTTTTGTTAATTTTTTTTTTTTTTTTTTCAATTAAATATCTTGCAAAATATTTATTAAGAAAAATAAAATTAAAAAATTAAAATTGTAAATTGAAAGAAATTAATGAAATTATTACAAAAGACGTAATAAAAATACAAAGAACAACAGAAATTTGGAAATGATTTGACGTTCGCATTGTTTGAATTCGTTTGTTGTTCGTCCCAGTTGTGTTTATAGCATTACAGGTTTTTTTTTTTTAAATATTATTTTCACTTTTTAATTATATTTTTTAGGGAAAATTACGAGAAAAATACTTTTCGTGCCATAATAAACTACAAAAAAAAATCCCAAAATTTTTATATATTATACATAAAAAAAACCATAAAACAATAAAAATTTTGAATTCATTTGTTTTGGGGAGCTACTACATTTTCTAAAAGATAATACTCAGTTTACGCAAAGGCCAACGTGATTCACTTACTTAGACTTTACTGCATTATAATTTCGACCAGGTTCATTGTCTTTTCACTTCAACAGATGTCCAACACTGGGTGCGGTTAAACTTGCATGTTGGATAAAAAATATTCTTCACAATTTCTGGTACTAAAAATAACTCTGAAGAGAAAATTTGTAAGTCCGGATATTGAAAAATTCTTTGTAAACGGTTTTATAATTAATTTTAACTCTAAATTATGTACAACGCCGCCTTTGTTTACTAATGTTTTCTGGGCATTTGAATTAGATTTAGGAGCAGAAACAAGTCACCTGGTCATGTTACTAAGACTAGTCCAGTATTTATTAATAAAGCAGGGATTTCTTGGGGATTTGTTCGCTCTACCAGACTGTTACAAATAGTTAGTGATGTCTTAATTATCGAAAACTGGCGGCAAAAGCTGCTTTGACTGATGCTCACATTAGATTAGTGTTTTAATACTCTTGTCATCAAAATGAATTAACTCAAATAACTAAAGATATATTTTAATTGTAATTTTATTTTTAAAGAAACGATTTTATTATTTATTTCTTTTTCAAAACGGAACAAGTAAGGAAAAAAAATGTAACTCCAAAAAAAACGACTGACTCTTATTTATGACATCTTTCGCGTCACACGTTAGAAATTTAATAATCATATGTAGAAAAAAAGACAAAGTAAAAACAAAAGATACATGGTTGTGTTCTACCACAGGGTGACACTCTGCAATACCCAGTCATAAATTTCGTGACACATCAAATTTCTGACTGAGTCAGACTTAATAAGTAATTTGTTCTGTTCGGAGAATAGATTGGAATACATTTTTCCCTACTCCTATACCTCTTGTCTACAACCAATGTTGTAGCGAGTATTTTTTCAACCACTCACTATATCTTCAAGACAGCCCGCAGAATGGTTCTGGACCAATGAAACTATTAGCTAAACCCAAAGACAGGGACACCGTTTGCCAGAATCAAAATAATTTTATAAGAAAAACTTTCAGTGCTTTTAAAATGAAATAATAAAACGTAAGCAGTTTTACCGGTTTGTTGAAAACACAAGCAACAACTTCACTTAACGTGCTATGAATAAAGTGGGAGGTAGTGGCAGTGGGTGGAGGTGGTATTTACCTTCATCATTAGCTTAAATGTGTATCATTTAGTAGATAAAATCTATTCCTGATGATAATTATTAAACGTAAGCTTTTGTGAATACTCGTACATAATAATAATCAGATAAGGAATTAATAAAAATACAAAATGCTTTAATGATTTAGATATTGATTTTCATTTCTTTTTCTGCTTTGCTCAAGTTGTATTTTTCTTCATCCCTTAACGTCTAAACTTTAACAATACATGAAAATAATGAAACATAAATTATCGAAAATTATTTTTATGTAAATAAGAATAAGTTTGTGATTTCGTTAGTTATTTGTCTACGACGTGTATGTGCCATCTCTTGGATTCTGTGTGTTCTGTCTGTCTGTGTAGTAGTTGAAATTAACTTTTTGAAGTCCCCAGAAAATTTTAGCATACCAATCTGTCAGTTGTTGCTGTCTTCAAGTTGTTATTGAAATTTAGCCATATCGGTTCATAAATGGCGGAGCTATGAGTCAGACATCTTCCCTACTGTTAAATAAGAAATTTAGATTTATCACAAGACCAAATAAAAATTTTGAAGGAAAATTGTTTCACATATTTGAAAAAAAAAAAAATTTTAAGGTTTACCTGAAAAGGTGAAGCTTTTTAAAATTTTTAAAGAATTTTCAACAACAAAAAGTGGTAATCCGCAACTCAAACAAAGTTTTCTGTAATTCATGATTCTTGGAATTTTGCTTCAATGGGCAAAACTGTGCCATATTAATTGGAAAGACTGTTTTAAGGATGAAATACCTACAAATTTACTCAATTTTTTGCCTAACGTTTATAACAAAGACGTATATAGGTTTCTTTTTAAAGAAGTATCTTAATATTTAATTTTAATAGTTCGTAATATGTTGGTTATTTCAACTAGCGACGCTTGCGTAAAAAAAGTTTTCAATAATAAAACAAAGTGCAATATGAACTTGTTGATGCTTTAATAAGAATAATAAATTATATGAATTTAAATAAGATTCAATGGAAATATTATTGATAATAGGTACAAACATACACTCAACTATAGCTCAAATTTAAATTAAATAAGATTTGTTGCAATAGGTTTGAGCCAACTTAAAAAATGTTGAAAAAATTTAATTCCAACGTTATGTACAGATCAGACAGATGAGATTGAGGTTTATAACCTTTTAGCTACTTGTAAATATAAAAATTAAGTATCTGCATTCAAAAATAAGAATCCCAGAATGTCGTCAATTTGAATTTCTTTAACTGAAATAAACAAAAAATATTTGCAGAAAATTATTTTAATTCAAAAATGTGCAAAACTAAAAATATGAATATTTGGCTACTTTAGTGAAGGGTATAAAGAAAGACTCGACACAGCCAAATTTAACTTGTTTCTTTCTTAAACATGAAAGCTTACCTATTCTATTTATTTTCTTTGGAAATAATAAATAACAAAAAGGAGAAATAATAAAAAAAAATTCCAATTACGTGCAATTGTATTTGTTCTCTCAGTTTTTATTTTTTTATTTTATTTCTAAAACAAAAAAGTTTTATGAAGCATTATTGACAAACAAAAAAACATTAAAAGAACTAAAACTAGAAATAAAAATAAAATATGCAGTCAATTTATAGAGCAAAAAGAACTAACAAAAGAAAAACACAAATTTTTAATGGAAAATGATGAGGATAATTGTGTTTATTTTGTAGTTAGAAAAAATAAATTGCAGAGCAGGTCTGGGACGACTGATGTACTCGTATGTACATGAGAAGTACAATGCTAAAATAGTCAAATCTTTCTGAAAATCCTCAAAAGTATAACACTGATAAAATATTTTTGTTAATTTAAACAAATTATTTATAGAATCTGGAGATAAAATCCTAATTAATAAAAGAATTTATAGGAAGCTGACCAAGAAATCTTGATCCAAATTACCACACTCGATAGACATCAAAGTTTGAATACAATTTAAATGGAAATTGTAATATATATCGAATGCCGTATTGAGGCTTTTGAGACCACAAAATTCGTGTATCTTATTGCATCTTAAAAGAATATATTGTATTTTTTTTAAATAACTTTTTGTTTCATTTTTCTAAAAAAAATTTTTTTTTGCTAATTTTCTTTACTTTGTATTATCAAAACTCTATACGTATCTGTTGTTTCTTTTTCACAATCGAGGAGTCAAAAGCTAAAATAATAAAAGTGCTAAAGCTTTTTTATTTCTATACTCGGTGCCTGTGGTTTGGTAATATGGTTTGGTATGTACATTTTGTGTGTATGTTTTGCTGTAACGATAAATTTTAATATTTTGCTGATCCAAGTGACACTGAGACATCAGGTGAATGTTTTTTTTTGCTTGATTAAGGCCCCTGCTCGCAAAAGTGAAAAGAGATCAAAAGCGGAAAAAAGTGTTAAATTCCGCCAATTTTTAGTAGAACTTGTTACGTTTTTGGTCATAACTTGCTAAGTTTTCAATATATCGACTTGATTTCTTTTGCGTTGGATAGCAAAATGTATTGCCTTTAATTAGAAATTTAAAAAAAAAAAAAAGAAAAGGGGTAATTCTTGGCGAAAAAATTTTTTTCGCGGTATCCGCAAAAAAAAATTGGAATTGAAGCCCATACACTTATCTATCGAACGCAATAGAAATCATGTTGATATCTAAAAAACTAAGCAAGTTATGACCAAAAGAGTAACCAGTTCTACTACTGCCTCTTTCCGGCCACTTTTTAGTAGAACTGGTAACTTTTTTGGTCATAACTTGCTAAGTTTTCAATATATTGACTTGATTTCTTTTGAGTTGGATAGCTAAACGTATTAGCTTTAATCAAAAAATTTTTTTTGCGATATTGCGAAGAAAATTTTTTATAATTTTTCAAAAAAAGCAACTTATGACCAAAAAGGAAAACATGTTTAAAACGATCTTATTTTCTTTAGTATATTTAGTATGTTCTTTTCTTGATTTATTTAAAATTTTAAGCGATAGTTTTTTAACTTTTGCACAATTTTTGTATACATCCTTCTTAATTTCTTTTTATTGAAACCTGGCTAAAATATATAAAAAAGTATTATTTTTAGCAACAATTAACATGTAAAAGTATTCACTTCCACTGATTACAAGTTTTATTGTATAGTAGCTTTTAGCATCACTAACAATCATATGATAGCTAAAATTAAGAAGAGTTGCCACAAGGAAACGTAAAATAAACTAAAACGGCTTATAGCTATTTTGCCGTTTTTGTAAGTTTATTATTATATTAATATTTTAAAACCTGAAAAAGGATTTTTTATGCATATGGCTGTAAGTCAATAAATAAAAATGTAACATATTACGTAAATTCAACTAAAAAGACGTTTATTATGTTACGTATTTAGTTAATTTTTTTTTTTTTTCAATTTGAAAATGATTTTTTAAACTAACGTAAGGCTTCATTCCTGTTACGAAAAGTGTTTCATTAAAAATAAAATTGTCATAAATAGAATGAAAATTTTTCAATGATGATTTTCATACATGCAATGTAGCCAAAATGTTAAGCGGCGTTAATACAATGAAAATATTTCATTTATGTAATGAAATTTTATTGTTCATACAATATATGAAAAACTTTTAAATTGTTGCCAAAATCGCTCTATTGAATGACTGTATTTTATTCTTCATAAGAAATAGTATTTATGTATGTGTAAATGTAGCAATTCGGTGTTTATCTTAATGCGTAGAATTTTATAGTGAAATGCTTGTGCGTGAGATGTGTGTTATTTATATCTGTGTTAGTGTATAAGCTTTATGATAGCTTTAGTTCTAGAATTCGCTAGATTAGGGATTTTCATTTATAGTGCATTTACATTGAACCAAAATTTACTAGATTTGATAGGAAATCTCTTTTTAAATCTATATCGTTTACATTACTTTTTTTTGACATATAACAAGATTTTATTTTCGGAACAAGAACAAGCTGCACTAAATTTCATATTAATATAATAAGTAACACTTATCATTTTTTGTGTATTTCCATCCATTTTAAATAATTTTTCTTTATTTTAATGTGTGTAATTTAATTTAATTTTTTTGTTTATTTTTTTTTTCAATCAAAATGTCAAATTTTCTTATGTAGTGTCGTATTTTTTGGCGTATTAATAACAAAACCACAGTCGTATTACTAAGTACACCAAGTACACCAAGATTTTGACTAGATTTTGGCAAAATCTAGTAACAAACTGGATTTTGTTATGTATGGGAAATCCAGTCAAAATGAACTAGATTTCGTTCAAAATCTCGTTTGTACTAGATTTGGCTTCAGTGTAAATAGCCTATTACCTTGTTGTTTTATACATGATACACCTAAAAGTATGCAGTAATCGCATACTAAACTAAAGATTTGAAATATCCGTTACAGTTTGCTAAAGTAAACAGTATATAAGGCAGTGCTGAGATTGTTAGACTGTAAAGGTACTAACACACGACATGTTTTTTACACTGTATTTGTCAATTTTTACAATGTGAATCAAAAACATGTCGTGTGTACCCTCAAAAACATTGCTTCTGTAAAAAAACATGAGGAAAACTTCTTACAAAATTTCAATTAGAGCATGCTCTATTTTCTCATGTGTTTTAAATGTCTACGTTTTGTGGAAATATTTGTCGCAATAATTTTCTGTATCGTTAGCCGCCTGAATAAAAAATTTTACAAGAAAAATATATTAAATTTTTTTATCTAGTTTTGCTTTTTCAATAATATTGAAGCAAAGAATATACAATTTTTTTGTACAAGCTTATCATTTCGTAGCTTAAAAAGAAAACAAAATAGCTGTCTCGCCACCACAACAATAACGCAATGAAAAATATTTTCAGCGGCTATAAGCCATTTTTCAAACGAAGGACATGGGTATTTATGTAGTAAAAAGAAGAAGCACAGAAATAAAAATAAATATTGTTTTTATAAAATTGGATATTGCAAATTGGTATTTATTATTAATTATATTAAAATTAATAACAATTGTATTTACACAAAATGTTCTATATGACATCCTTGCAAAATTTTGGAATGCTTTTGGATCTTCCAAACGCAGCTCATCCATAACCATAGAGGTAAAACCAAGTCCAGAGTCCCTGCGAAGCAACCATTTATGGTTCCAAAGAGTGCGATTTCTTTTAATTTTTTTTTTAATTTTTCCTTCTTAGTTTTAAGGCAGTTATAATAGATATAACACTACACAATGCAATTTGTTTATTTTTTGAATTCATTTCATTTTATTTTATTTTATTAAAACACAAATTCTTAAAAAAAAATAATAAGCAAATCAATTTCATAAAATTTTAATATTTTTGAGTAAATCAGCTGTTATAAAAAAACAGAGTCTATGTCAGACGTATTTGTACATGTCGTTTGTGACCAAAAATTATAAACCTTCTTTAAAATAACAAATTTTGACAGACATGAAGAAAACTAATTGCGTTTTTATTTTACAACAAAGAACCCTAATAAACTAAACATTTTTATGATAGGGTAAAAACGTAACAATATATATAACGTAATGATTCATCTCCTTTATTTTACGTTAATAAAATGTATTGTTTCATTAATATAATGACACTTTATCATATTATTAATGAATTTTTTCATTCATATTATTAACTTCATCATAATATGAATCACATCGTTCATTAAAAAAACAATTTATAATTTTTCTTTTTTTATTTCTTATTTTATTTTATATATTTGTACATATTTAATACGATTTAAAAAAAATTATTACAATTCAAACATTTATGTAACTTAAATTACTATTGCAATACAAATTTAATATAAAATGTACAGATGTGAAATCTATGTGGTCATCTTATGACTTTTGTGAGTGCCTTAGAGTGTGCCTTCCATATTCTCGTTTACCATTCACATATCTTCGTGGGATGTAATATGTAGTAAATGCACTACAATATCTTAAAAACAAAGAAGTCTTTGTCTAGAAGAATAAATGTTATTGTTTATATTATAATAATATAATTTTATTGGGCCATATTCATAGTCACAAAAAAGTAGGCTTTTATTAAGAGCTGACTTTTGTTCATAATAATTATATGAATTTAAACTCGTTTAGAGTGACTACGATTAAGGCCCATTGTACATAATAAATAAAATAAATCTATATACGAGTTGATAGATACATACCTTTTTCGATTTCATCTCTGCAAAACCACAAAATTTCTTTAATTCGTTGATCCCGTATATTTATACAATTAATATGGTATAAAATGTTTTTTGAAAAGTTGTTCTCATTCCATAATTGTGGTCGTATTACCCTACAATTAATAAAAATCAAAGTCAATCTGTAAAGAAAAGAAACTATTTTCTTAAAACAAAACTTTAAAGTCAAATATGCAAATTTTTTTCTAGTTTCTGCAGGCTCAAGCTTACCTTGTTTTTGCTAAAAGGTGATTTTATAAGAACTATCGGAAATTAAAAAAAAAAAAAAACACATAAAATTCAGAAAAATGCATGAAATATTTATTTGGATCGATAGTTGGGTCGATATAATTTAATGTTTGAAGATTATTTCATGCAAATGTTGGCCGCGGCTGCGCCTCAAATGGTCCATCCGCTTAGTCCAATTTTGGCATACTCTTTCCAACATTTCGGCCGGTATCTCACGAATAATGTTGGCAATGTTGGCTTCCAGTGCGTCAATCGAAGCGGGCTTGTCCCTATAGACATTAGCCTTAACATAGCCCCACAAAAAATAGTCTAGAGGCGTTAAATCGCACGATCTGGGCGGCCAATTGACTGGTCCCAAGCGTGAAATAAACTGTTCACCGAACTCGCCTCTCAATTGGTCCATTGTTTCGCGTGCTGTGTGGCATGTGGCACCGTCTTGTTGAAACCACATGTCATGCAAGTCAAGCTCTTCCATTTTGGGCAAAAAAAAGTTTGTTATCATCGCACGGTAGCGCTCACCATTCACAGTAACGTTGTGATTCGCATCATCTTTGAAGAAATACGGCCCAATGATGCCGCCAGCCCATAATCCGCACCAAACGGTTGTTTTTTGTGGATGCATTGGTAGCTCTTGCAATGCTTCTGGCTGCTCTTCACTCCAAATACGGCAGTTTTGCTTGTTCACGTATCCATTCAACCAGAAATGAGCCTCGTCGCTGAACACAATTCTTCGATAAAAAAGTGGATCTTCATCTAACTTTTCAAGAGCCCATTCACCAAAAATTTGGCGTTGTGGTAGGTCGTTTGGCTTCAATTCTTGCACCAGTTGTATCTTATAAGGCTTCACACCCAAATCCTTCCGCAAAATTTTCCACGTAGTGGAGTAACAGAGGCCCAATTGCTGCGAACGGCGCCGAATCGATAATTCACGGTCATCACCAACACTGGCCGATACGGCTGCGATATTTTCTTCAGTTCGCACTCTACGTAAGCGTGTTGGTGGTTTAATGTCCAACAATGTAAATGTGGTGCGAAATTTTGTTACAATAGCCCGAATAGAAGCCTCAGTAGGTCGATTAAACTGACCATAAAATGGAAGAAGCACGCGATGAACTTTCTTAACAGAGCACGCATTTTGGTAATAAAATTCAATAATTTGCAAGCGTTGTTCGTTTGTAAGACGATTCATGATTAAATTATAGACCAAACTGAAGATGTTTGACAGTGACACAAGATACAAAACGTGCGTGAGCTGTCAAAACTAGTGTTGCCAAAAAGATAATAGCAAAAAAATCACTCTTTACAAAGATCCATCTAACAACTCTTCTTCCAGCGGACTAAACAGGCTCTGAGACACTAGTTCGTGCTTTAGTAGATGTTCTGTTTTTATTTTGTTAAAAAGTTGTTGGAATTCATCTGTAAATATAAATATTTTTAACTAGATGATTTAATTATTTAATTTTTTTCCAAAATCGCAAAACAAAGAAAGTAAAGGAAGGATTATTTTCATTTATATTTACAGCATCTTTTCGCGAAAGATTAATATTTGAATATAAACAATAAATAATTTTTAAAAATTCCACTAAGATTTTTTTTTCATCACTATTTTTCTCTCCTGTACCTTTAATTCCTTCCTCTTCGGTAGTTTTGTAAATTTGTGAATAATTTACACTTTCTTCGTTTTGAATGGTTGCACCTTTAAAATTAGTAATATTTCTTTGCGTTTGGGGATGTTTTGTACGTACATTTACAAAAAACTTTTAAGAATTACAAAAAAAAAAAAAACGTTTGGGAATTTTTTATAAATACTGCCGCAGCATCCTAAAATCATCATCAAATTTAAGAAAATAATAACTTTTCAAATGAATAAAGTAGCTATCATTTCCCTCGAATAATCTCTGACACAAAAAACACTTCATTGTATTTATGATAAAAGCACTTACCAATTTTCACTGGTATATATAAAGGGTGTTCTTTATAGACGTAAAGAACTTTAAATTGCAATAAAACAACGATGGATTATTCGATTGACATGAATTTTATTTATCCGAAAGATAATCTTGTGGCATTACATTTTAAATATGATTTCTAGCATATGACCGCCACGGCTGGCTCGGATGTAGTCCAATCTGGACGTCCAATTTTCGATGAATTTTTCCAACATTTAAGGCCGTATATCGGCAATAACACGGCGAATGTTGTCTTCCAAATGGTCAAGCGTTTGTGGCTTATCCGCATAGACCAATGACTTTACATAGCCCCACAGAAAGTAGTCTAGCGGTGTTAAATCACAAGATCTTGGAGGCCAATTCACAGGTCCAAAACGTGAAATTAGGCGGCCACCAAACATGTCTTTCAATAAATCGATTGTGGCACGAGCTGTGTGACATGTTGCACCGTCTTGTTGGAACCGCAGCTCCTGGACATCATGGTTGTTCAATTCAGGAATGAAAAAGTTAGTAATCATGGCTCTATACCGATCACCATTTACTGTAAAGTTCTGGCCATCATCGTTTTTGAAGAAGTACGGACCAATGATTCCACCAGCCCATAAAGCGCACCAAACAGTCCGTTTTTCTGGATGTAACGGTGTTTCGACATACACTTGAGGATTAGCTTCACTCCAAATGCGGCAGTTTTGTTTGTTGACGTAGCCATTCAACCAGAAGTGCGCTTCATCGCTAAACAAAATTCACTTATGAAAATCGGGAACAACGGCAATCTCGTTTTGTGCCCATTTGCAAGCGTTGTTCAGGTGTGAGTCTATTCATGATGAATTGCCAAACCAAACTGAGAATAAATCACTTGACAGCTGTAAAATCGGTCGCCATCTTGAACAGTAATGCCAACTTAAAGTTCTATACGTCTAAAAAAACACTTTTTATATCTTTCAACACTGAAATATTCACAAAATTTAATTTTTTTATGCTTCTTTTCACTGCGAACGTTAAATACCAATTAAAATGCTATGCCACACTTCAAAAATTCTTTAATGTCTTCTCTCCAATCTCTCACTATTTGCTTTGGAATAAACAACAAAATCTTTTTATTAACAATTTACCTCTTCTTGTTCTTTGATTTCTCACTTCTCATAGTATGTGTTCAATACACGCATAGAATTTTGTTTTACTTTTTGGTTGTTTTAATGCTAAATAATGCGAACTAAATTGTTGTGTTGCTAATGCGAGTATACAAGCTTTAAGATTTTCATTCCATTTTGAAACAGTAAAATCAAATGGTATTTGATACGACTGTCCAAAAATCGTACGGGATTTTTACACTTCAATACAAGCTTTTAGATTTTCGTTGGATTTTATCAGCTGTTTTTGGTATTCCTCTGTTCATATGCAAAAATGCAGCCCTGATACGATGAAAAGTATAAACATTTAAACGATTGTCAAATTTCTATCCGTATGTGTTGATATATTGTTTTCACACTATTATACTTATTCATTTTATTTAAAATTTTGACAAGTTGTTTTGCTCAGTATTATAGTATAAAGCCCGCATAATGGCGTACAGTTTTGTATATAGAATGTTATACTCGTATGTCACACATATTAATGAAAGGTTACGTAAATATAATGACAAACTTTAATTTAGTTTTCATTACATTTACGTAACTTGAATTTTTTTTAATAACTTAATGTGATAAGACAAAACATGTTATTGTATCAACGTAAAAAATACGTTTATAAATAATCAGAAGTTAACCAAAAAATTCACTGAAGAACTTCATTTTATACATTTAATTAAATAATATATTTTTATATAATAAAAAATATAATACAAATAAGCAAAGAATTTGTTTTAGTTTTTAATGTACAAAGTTGTCATATGTATGTAAATGTTTCATTCGTTTTTAATGAACTATAATTGGACAAAAAAAAATTAAATATTAAAAAAAGGAAATGAAAAATGTTTATTTACTTATCTGCTAAATCATGGTTTTAATTTTGAATTAAAAATTTTTCTTTCCCAAATGTAAATTTTTTCGTAGCATTATTCATGCAAAAAAAATTTAAAAATAAGCATATGAAAAGTTTCATTGCAACAATGAAATTTTCATAATTATAATGTAAATTTTCGTAAAATTAACGAAATGTAAGGGTGGCAACGTAATGGTTTCATTCCCGTAACGACGAGTTTTTCTTATTTATCTATTTGATTTACTCACCTTTTGCATGCAAACATTACAAATTTCATGTGAATTAATTAATTCTACACCAAAAACTAAATATATTGAACGACAGAAATACATACACACAAATATCATTTAATATGTGTTACATACAGGCATACTCGCATATACATATATACATACATATACATATGAAATTTTATCCAAAAGTTGGGGTAATGTTACCTGTTCTGCTCTTAACATGATGTACAAAAAAAAATTCAGTTTTTCCTTTTACATTGCCCTTTGTCTTCACATTACGTTGGTATGTATGCGTATACTAATTTAATATTTTTTTTTTTTTGCTGCCATTTGAATACCAATTTTTATTTTGCAGTATTAAATTATTGGTAGCAAGCAAGAAACAAAATTAGGTATTTGCAATTTACTGCAAATGTTATTATTCTTTTAAGAATATTTATTTTATTTTCAGTTTTACCATATTTTCTACATACTCGAATTTGCTTATTTATTTTCTTATAATTAATGATTATCTTCCGGTATAGAAAAAATTCGTTTATTATTTTGATTTTGTATGTGCAAGAACTAATCTTGTATTGTTGTTTTTACTGTGTTTTTACAGGTGGTTCCGACAGCAATAAAGGAAAGAGCAAAAAATGGCGAAAAATTCTTCAATTTCCCCACATATCACAGTGTATACACCTGAAAGACAAATTAGGTAATTCTCATTTTCTAAATTTTTTTAATTTACTTTAATATGTATGTTAACATAATATCAAAATAATCTAAGTTATCAAACATCAAAGGGATGAAAAGGATTTTGTGATTAATTTCTTGCCCAAAAAATTATATTTGCGTTGATACAGTGGAACACGGTAATTTGAAAGTCTTTCTTTAGGGCCTGTGAACAGGCCTTCATCTAGTGTAACAGTTACTATTAAAATAGCTCTCTTTTATCCTTAATCTATACATATCAGAATGATGGGTCCACCAATGGCCGAGAAAAATAAAAAATACAAACTAAATTTTGGTTTTTCATTCATTTCTGTTTTGGTTTTTTATGGAAATTTTTTAACCTGTACATGTCGTAATGTTTGTGCACAAAAACACTAAGCTAGACAATCAGTCTTATACAAATCTTATTGGAAGATGATTTTTGACTTTTGCCGTAAATTTTGAATTCTTTATTTGATATTAAATATTTAATTTAATATGTTTGGTTTTAAATTTTTTTATGCGCCATCTAATCGTCTAAAAAATTAAAAAAAATACACAAATATATTTTAAAAATTGTTCGTTTCCTGTAAAATTCATATTAAAATTTCTTAGAATTGTCACTTAATCTATACATATAAAAGAGTAACGTTACTGACTGACTGACAGACTGACTTACTTATCATCATCGCCCAGCCCAAACGGCTAAGGCTACGGACTTGAAATTCAGTAAGCAAGTGCATGTCCCAATATATAGAACGAATAAGAAGGGATTTTTGGAAATTCGAATATTAAGGGGGTAAAAATCGAATTTCTTATATCTCCGGAACTACTACAGATAGAGCCAAAGCTCAAACTACAAAATATTCTACTAAAAAAATAAGTGGATGGGTATTTGGTACTTTTTCGATATTTGTACATTTGTGGCATAAAAAGGGTAAAAACTAATGTTGATACGTTTTTTAACTTCATTTATTTTTCAAAGTAACAATCACAGCAACAAAAACTAAACTGTAATCTTCTCTTCTTAAAAAGGTCTCTAATGCATATTGGCACTTTTTTAAAATTCGAGCAAATAAAGGGTAAAATATGTGCCCCTTTTTACTACTATTTCTAAATATGTTCCATAATGTAAATTGATGCAGCATATAAACATTTTATTACTAATTTGTAGCACCCAATAAAAAAATTGTTTTAAGGGAGAAAAAAGTACCAAAAGAAAGATTTGTATTTTATATTTACACAAGTTTAATGGTATTGTTAATGCAAACCTAGAATTTTCACAGTAGAATTAAAAGGTCCTTAACAAAATAAAAAACCATTAAGTGGACAAGATGGCACTTTTAATGACTTTAATGGTACTTTTTGATATTTTAGTATTAACAGCCCTAGAACTACCAGACTAGGCTCAAACGGTTCAGGTCAAATTGAAAAATCATTAAGGGACAAAATGGTACTTTTTATACATTTTAATGGTCCCAAGCAAAGTGAAAAATCATTAAGAGGACAAATAGTACTTTTTGTAATTTTTTTTGGTACTTTTTGGTTTTTTATTATTAAGGAATGTAAAAGTACTGGATTTGACTCAAATGATTTGAAGTAAGGTGGAAAACTATGATTGGGAAAAAATTTTACTTTTTATTGTTTTTATTAGTACTTTTTCAGGCTAACAACACTAGAACCATGAGATTGGGGTCTAACGCTCTTAAGCAAAGTAAAAAAGTATGGTACTTTTTGATTTTTTAATATTAACGAACCTAAAACTATTAGACTGAGCTTAAACGGTTCAAGACAAGGTGAAAAATAATTAAGAGAAGAAAACTGTACATTTTATTAACATACTATAATGGTATTTTTTGAATCTTTTAACATTAACGAATTTATAACTATCAGACCGAGTTCCAATGGTGATCATTAAATATGAAAATCAATAAATTGACAAAAGGCCCTTTTTCTATATTTTAATGATACCTTTTTATGTAATTTGTATTAAAAAATTTAGAACTGAGATTAAATTATAATAGCGACAGTATGATACTTCTCTCACGAAGTAGCGAGTTCAATACTAGTAACATTATAAAGACGAAAGTTTGTATGTAATAATTTTAATGAAACTTTACATTTATATAGTTATTATGTATAAATTTATTGTGTGAATTGTCCATATTTAGTAGTTACGACGGTGACAATCTTCTTAATTTTCTGTTTTACTGAAATGTGGTACAGCAAGGAATCGACCAAGCCAACTTTTCAAATAGAACAATTTACATGGGTTTCTTTTCTTAATGATTAAAAGTTTATTTTTCCAAGGAATGTTCTGCTATCTTTACTCTAAGAACTCTAACTCAAAGCATACGACCGGTGTAGGGTATCTTCATTATTCTAATAATTAATGTTAACTTACTTATTCTCAATTGTTCTTATTATTAATCCTATTTATTAATAACTGTTATTTAAATTTATTTGTTAATATTGTTGTTTTTAATATAACTTATTATACCTTTATACTACTTTCACTCAAAACTTACGCTATTGCTAATAGTTGTTATTGTTAAGAATCCTGTTAATTTTGTATATACTCGTAAGAAAGAACTTTTCTTAAATAAAGATCAATATTTTCTAAGTCTTAAATTCGGCTGTTTCAATAATAAGGCATTAAACTGCCTATAGAAAATAAACTTGCCCCTAACACATTATACCGGACAAAAGAACTAGTAATGAATAATATTTATATGTCCTACTAAAGGCCGATACTAAATATTGTTTCAGACTATAATACTGAATAATACGATTTGTCAAAATTTCAAGTAAATTTAAATGGAAAGCGTAACAGTGTGGAAACAACATTACAATACTCGTATGTTGTCTGTCTGTCAAATTTTATTATTAAAAATTAAATTTATTTAATTTTATTTTTATATTTTCAGATATAAGCTACGGCTATGTCATAGACCAGCAGCCTATTGGACGCGAACTGTTTCGACAATTTTGTGAGAGTAAAAGACCTTTATATTTCCGTTATATATCATTCCTGGATCAAGTCCAAAAGTAAATATACTCAAACAAACGCTTTCATAAAACGCCCTTCATAAAAATTTTATTTTCTCAAGTTTGAACAAATTGTCCTCTCATCCGTTTTTTAGATATGAAGTAGAATATGATGAACATCGTCTGGCAATAGCACACAATATTGGTAGTCGATTTTTAGATATTGATGTGCCCCCAACTTTGGACACTTTAAATAATGGTAACACAGGAGATGGTGCTGTCAGTGATAATGCTGGAGAAAATGATGAATTGAATGATGATGGTGTTGAAAAGGAGCAGCAGGAGCAACAAACCACCTCAATAGATACGGAAAATATTAAATCCACGCCAATAACCGCAACAACAAATTCTGTAGAGACTGAACTATATAACAATACCACCGCCAATAATACCAGCACTAGTTGTAGTAACAATCATAAAAATTTTCAACATCATAACGGTGACGAACACGGTGTATCTTGCAGTGTTACTTATGATGGTGATAGTGGAGGTGGCGGCGGTGTTGGTGGTGTTGGAGGTGTAGGTGTAGGTGAAGAAAATGATATTGAAGGTGGGGGTATAAGCGAATCAACAACATCAACAAAAATAGCTGCCAAATTAAATGGTAATTCCAATAAACCAACCTTATCAGCCTCTGATGAATTTGTTTTGGACATTTTGAATGATGATCTCATTTCACGGGTACGCAGTAAAATTAACAGTGGCAGTAAAGAATTATTTGAGCCTTGCGTCAAAGCTGTTAAAGCATTTTTGGCTGGTGAACCATTCCAAGAATTTGAAACCTCAATGTATTTTCATCGGTAAGTAATTGTGCACGTACAGATTATGTATGCAAATGATTTTAACGGCAATTAAAATGCAATTAATAATTAGAGAAGGTTTTTATAGCAAAATAAAAACTTTCGTTTTTTTTCATATAAATTTACGAAGAGTCAGAAACATAATCATGATTATCATAACCCTCGAATTTTTATTCACTTTCACTGTGATATAAATCAGAAACGAATTTCCTGCAAATTCCTCTTACCGTAAATATTTTTTTTCCCTTGGTTTGTTCACTTTTTTTTTGCTTTAATCTGTTCAATTACTTTTTGCTGGTGAACACAAGTATATTCCTTTGTTTTTTTTCCTAAAATTTCATTTAGCAAGCAGAATTTATCAATTTTTTAACCAAAAAAATCAAAAAGTGGTGGTCTACCTATAAAAAATTAAATTATTTCCTTATAAAATAGTTGACACCTTTATCACATTTATAAATTGCTCCAGTAAAAAATAAACTTTGTGCTCTTTAAATCGTATATTAAAAAAAATTATTCACCCCTACTCCAGTTGTCGCAATCAATAGATAACGATGTCATTTATTATCGCAATCGTTATTTATCAATAAGTGTTTGTTTATAATTAGTATTTTATAAGAAAATGCGCCTCCGATATTGTATTTAAACGATTATGATTTTGTCGTCACTATTTTAGGTAACGACTGAGAAGTGTTAAAAAAATAATAAAAAAGAAAAAATTTTTAAATTTAAAAAATAAAGGAACAAATATAAACCAATTAAGAAAACTTGTGGAGTTGTTGGAAAAAGTCCTTGCCTTGCAGTAGGAGGTACCATTTCGTTTAATTTCAAAGCAAATTAAAAATAAATTCATTTTTCTAGTACAATCAGACAGCCCTTTTATGACTAAAAATTCCCCTTAAGTTTTTTTCTTTTCCTTTTCCTCCTATTATTAATACTTTTTTTCTTTTTTTATGAAAGAATACTCTGTGATTTAGGGAATATTTTTTCCCAAAAACTAAAATTTTCCTTGGAAAAAATTCTGGGAAATATTCATAATTGCCTTGAGAGTCTTAACCAAAATTTTTCAAACAATTGGCTACCCCAGTTCTAAATTAAAGTCGTTTTACATGCTGAGTTCATAAAAATCTTAATGTAGCTGCCAATTTAATTTTTTTTAGAAATGAATGTAAATTAAACTCCATTCTGTAAATCACATACTATTGTCTTCAGTATATGCTTAAAAGCTGTTTTATTCAGTTGAAAGTAGTTTTCAAATCTATAGATAAAGTAGCAAATACTTGTTTTGAAAATGTTTGGTTGCGATACATACTTACCATTCGGTAACTTGAATATATCGGAATTCTCCTGAAAAATTTTCTGTGTAGTACCAGATTATCTCTTTTTCCTCACCACTTAAATTTATATTTAAATTACATGCGAAACAATTTTGTTAAAAAAATTCAAAGCAAAATAAACCAGCTGAATGAAATACTAGAGATGACTCTTATAGAATATCAAATTAGTGTCGAAGTGATAACGAGAAAGAAGAAAAACTAAGTTAAAATAATAACGACGACGAAGTTTACGCGGACAACTGGAATAGGGGTGATGATTTTTGCTCTTGAAAATTTTGAAAATTTTATAAATTATTCTTTATTATACATTCACTCTGCACTGATAAGGTGAATAAAATTTCACGTTAGATTCTCGAAAGCAATTTTCGAGGGGAATGAAAAGTTTAGCTGAATAAGAATTGCACTTTTATTCGTAATAGGGGTAATAAAAAGATTTTAGTTTCTTCTTCTAATGAAAATTTCAAACCATTTTATTATTTAATAAATAAAATTGAAATTCTTAGAGAATAATTTTAAATTTGGGTTAAATTGAAAGGGTAGTTATGACAGCCCATAACCAGATTTATACACCTAAGCCTGCGCATACTCTTTAAATGGAAGGTAACATAGAAACTAGCATTCTCAATATATTCAGTTATATCTCGGTAAAGCAAAGCGTAGAACGTAGAAAGTGTTATGTTATATTGAAGCACTCATTACATCCATACTCTGCGTCCAGTCAATCTATTCTGCACACATATGCTACTTAATCGAAGATCCCCTTTGTCTCTGACATGCCCCTAATTTTAATTTCATTATAACAAACTTGGATATAGTGATACTATTGCGCTTATTGCTGAAAGAATTTTCTTCATATACCCTCTGAATTTTGTCATACATTATTCACATCACTACATAGTATAAAGCAAAGTCGCTTCCCGCGTCTGTCCCTATGTCTGTATGTATGCTTAGATCTTTAAAACTACACAACGGATTTTGATGCAGTCTTTTTTAAAAGATAGAGTGATTCAAGAGGAAGGCTTATATGTCACAAATCCGCCCGGTAGGTAGCGCTATAGTCGGTATCTGGCTTATTTGCGTACTATCTGTTTTTACCCGGTCGCGCACGGTTTTTTACTCTATAAGTACGATTTCTTAGTGTAAGAAGATCGAATATATACAAATTTTAAGGCAAGACAACGTTTGCCGGGTCAACTAGTTATTAATGAAATAATTATTAAAAAAAAGAAATGAATCTCCTTAATTAGAGCAACAATTAACGAAAACTCATTTCTTTTCTTTCGTTTTTAATTCAACAGTAGCGAGTCGATTCTCGATTTGTGATAACGTGAAATGAAAAAATTAAATTATTTTCGTACAAACCTTTCACAATTACAGTTTTTGTGGTTGTATCCTGAATGGAACTATAGTAAATAATTCTATGCTAATAAAAAAAAATTCGACTTAAGTAAAAATGGACTTGTTGTTGCAATTAACTCAATAAATTTATTATTGCTCTTCTCGAATGGTGGAATGATACATTTCCCAATTAACGAATGACAATGAATACAATACCGTTTGTTAGATAAACTTTTAGCACATCTAAAGTTGTAGTCCTTTAAAATTACTCAATAAGACATAAGCAGTGTTTTCGTATTCTCACAGAATTATAGACATACAAGAATAAGGGCCATTACCACAAATTACCGATAGTTGAAGTTAAGATTTTATAAGTGAAATATGAAGCTTTTGGTTTGACATTAAATTAAAATAAATGATAGAGTAAATATCGGATAGTGTGTCCTTAACTATTCAGCCAAATTTAGTTCCAAAGTCTTAGCCAAAACCCCCCACAAAATCTCAACTTTAATTATCGAAAGTTGTAATAACGGGCCTTGCATTTAAAAAATATATATAAAACAAATTTACCTGAACTTAATTCTTTCTTATTTTCACAGTTACCTACAATGGAAATGGCTAGAAGCACAACCCATAACCTATAAAACATTTCGTATGTACCGTGTTTTGGGTAAAGGTGGTTTTGGCGAAGTTTGTGCATGTCAGGTAAGTGAAAAATAACCAATAGGAACTTTATATACATACATTTACAGCTTGACCTATAATATCGAACGTTATCGTTCGCTACAAGTTTTTAGCAACAAAATGTAATAAAAAGCAATTTGTGTTTTATTTGTTGCAAAGCAAAACTATACAAAGTGACCTGATTATAATACATGCACCAGAAAATTAAAAAAAAAAAGTTTTTTTTGTTGTGTAAAATTTAGGCGAACTATAACGTTCGATATTATGGGCTCAGTTTTGGAACTTTAAAACAACTTACATTAAATATGGTGTATCGGTTGGCTTATGCAACTTATTAACAGCACCACCTACATGCTTCTCAAAACAACAAAGTGTAATAGTGCTGACATCGAATCCTCTTTGCTGATAGCTAGAATAGGTTATATATGTCTCGAAGTTAAAACAGCTGGGCACTCAAAGAGAAAGTGTAGGACTGTCTCTTTAGGAAGAAGTTCCAAGAACTTTTCAAGAAGCATTATCCAGTACAAACAGTGAAGAATGGAAAGAAGCAATGGCTAAAGAAATAGATACGCTAAAAAAAGAGAAACTTGGTCACTAGAAGAATTACCAAAAGGTAAAAAAACTATTAAAAATGAATGGGTATATTCTTTAAAGAAAAACAAAGAGGGTAAAAGTGAAAGATTTAAAGCAAGACTGGTAGCTAAAGGCTGTGATCAAAGTTACGGTATTAACTATAAAGAAACATTTTCACCTGTTATAAGATATGAAACAATAAGAATGCTTATAGCATTAGCTGTTGAGCATAAGATGCATTTACATCAATTGGATGTGATTTCATCATATCTAAACGGAAACCTACACGAGGAAATATATATGCAACAACCAAAAGGTTTTGAGAGTGAAACATATCCTAAAAAGGTTTTATGTCTCCATAAATCTATATATGGCTTAAAGCAAGCAGGTAGGGAGTGGAATTCTAAATTAAATGAAGTTTTAATCAAAATAGCATTTAAAAGCTGCATAAATGAGCCTTGTCTATATAAAAAAGTACAAAATGAGCATTTGATTATAGTTGCAGTTTATATACGAGTAAATGATATAATTGTTGGATGTAAAAATAAAATGGAAATTTTAAAATTTAAATCATAAATAAGTAAGGAGTTTGAGGTAACAGACAAAGGCTTACTTGAACATTTTTTGGGAATGAAGGTTGAACGTATTGTGAAATTGGAGATATTGAAATAAGTCAAGAAGTTTATATTAAAAATTTACTATGCCAATATAATATGGAAAATTGTAAGCCATCATCAGTACCTTTAGATCCAAATTTTAAAATAAAGCGTGATGACGAGTGTGAAAAAGTTGATAGCACTTTATACCAATCACTTATTTTAGGTGTTTTATATTTGGCATTAACGACAATACCGGATATATTACATTCCGTTAATAAATTAGCGCAAAGGAATATTAATCCACATAGAAAACATTTTCAAGCTGCAAAACAAATTCTTCGATATCTGAAAGGAACTCAAAATTTAAAGTTGAAATTTTGTAAAGGAAATCAGCAGCTAATCGGTTATGCAGATGCAGATGCAGATTGGGGTAGTTCTACAACAGATAGGAAGTCATATTCTGGGTACATATTTTACCTTAAAAATTGTGCAATATCTTGGGAGTCGAAAATACAACCAACAACAGCTGTAAGCAGCACAGAAGCAGAATATATGTATGTCCATTTCAAATGCATCAACAGAGGCTGTATATTTGAGAAGATTACTTCAAGAACTTGGTTTTTTAAATAAGGAAAGTATTGAGTTAAATGTCGATAACCAAAGGGCTTTAAAATTAGCAACAAATCCAGTTTTTCACAATCGCAGTAAGCATATAGATATAAAATATCACCATATAAGAGAAGTCGTTAATAATGAAGAAATATGCTTGAAATATTGCCAAACAGAAGAAATGATTCCAGATATATTTACCAAAAATTTATCCAAGACTAAACATAATAAATTTGTCAATTTATTGAATTTAAAATATTAATATCATTTTATAAAATATACATTTTGAAGAGGAGTGTTGGAAATATAATTTGTAAGAAAGTATATTAAATAATTCAACATATAAATATATTAATAGGCTTTGAGAAATTTTTCTTATTGAAATTAAAATTGTAATAATTTTTATTTAATCGCTTTTGAGTTTCTCAATAAAATAGTTATAATATTTTTATATAAAGAAAACTCTTTTTATTTATAAAAGGTTTTCCATCAGGTTTTTTAGTACAAACTCCAATTTCATCCGCGTTTTTTTAAGTTGTGCAAAAACTCTTAGAAGGTACAATTATCTTTTAGTTTTGGAAATAACAAAAATTCTAACAAGGCAAGATCTAATGCCAAATTAGGGCATATCGCCGGCGAGTAGCATATGCTGAAATTTTCTAAGTATTTCAAACAAAAAGGTTACAGTTTTAGACTGTCCCCGACAGCTGTAACAGTGTGTGTTGAAGATCAGTCCCAGTCTTTTGTATATTAGTAAATGAAAAATATTAAATATTATTATTAGTAAATATTATTCAAGCTTAAGATCTCAATGAAAAAATTGTCTTTGTTTTAATTTTCCAATATTTCGACTTTCTGTTGAAGGTCGTCTTCAAGGAAATTTATTTTTATAATCATTGAAATGTTAAGCTTGAATAATATTTACTAATAATAAATTTATAAGATCGAATGATTTAATAAAATTATTATAGTATTAAAGATTTTTATATTTTCATGTGAGACAAAAATAAATAAGGATTTATTCGTGCAAGTTCTGTATTTCACACGCACTTGAAAAAATGTGGAATTAAATTTTTTACTTCTTATTAAATAAAAACTTTTAGGTTTTTTTAATTCAACCAATAATTTCGCACCCAAAATAAAGCAAAAACTAAATTTTAAAAATCTTAAAATGGATCACAGAGTAGTTATGAGGTGCTGAATTTTTCAATTCCGAATAAAATATTCGGATTCGGAATACAGAACAGCACTGATTATGAAGAACACACTTCGTCATCCGTAAATATTTTATTAGTAATCTTGAATTCACCTCAAACGTTTTATATAATTTTTTATTAAGACAAGTTTAAATTCGCTGCAACATACGAGTACATACGAGTATATGCTTAGTTGTGTACCTGACAAGGGAATATCAAGACAAAAATTTGAAAATCGAAAGGCTAGTTTTTTCTTTTTTGTCTACAGCAAAAGTTAACTAAGACCCAAAAGTTTTGAGATTTCGTTCATTTATTTAAGAAGTTGGTTGTTTTCTAACTCCCCAACTTTAAAGTGAAAAATGCTAAAAAATTTTATATATAAAAAAAGCAAAAAATTTAGTTCACTTTTAATTTAAGAAATTAGTTCATTTAGATTTACTTTTGTTTCTGTTTTGTCTGGATAGTAGATTTTCTTAGAAATAAAACCTAGCGAATTGTCGGCAAAAGAAAAGTTTTTAGTCACTAACCGACATGGGTATTTTCTCCATGTGCTTCGATTACTTAATTTTCTTGCACTGCCGGCCTTTGGCTGTGTTCAACACTAACGTTTCCTCTACCACACTTAAATAAAAGAAAAATTTTGGTTCAGTTTTTTTTCGTCTGCTTCGGAAAATGTTCTCTTAATTAATAGTCCGGAGGCGCAATCCAACTCATTTTAAAATTGCGGAGTTAGTTCATAATAAATTATGGGTAAATTCTCAATTTTGTTTAGTTAGCTCATTGGAATCTTTATTATTATTATTAACTTTTAGAAATTTATTTGCTGTAGCCTTTTTTTGTTCAAAAGTAGAAGTATTACCCAACAAACCGTACATGGCTTAAAGGGAGAAAATGAATATAAAGGGTGTCCCAGTAAGAATGCACCTGTTTCATGCTGCAATAAATCAATTATGTCACGTGATGTATGACAGGTGGCACCGTCTTGCTGAAACCACATGTCGTCCAGATTCATTCCAAGAACTACGTTTCATACTCTTGTAAAGAATGTCTTTCGCAGTCAGCGCCGTATTGATGTTTTCGGTGACTCGTTTACAGCAGCAGTGTTTTCAAGAGACAGGCCAGTACGTAGACGCACAGGAGTCTTACTGTCCATAATCGACAGAGTGTTTTCAAATTTTTTGACCACTCTTCTCGGTATAACTCATAATTTTTGTAGTAACATATGTGACAGCTGTAATATTTCAGAGTGGCCACTTGCTTAAAAAAAATTACACTAAATTCAAAAAGTGCACTCTTATTTGGACACCATCAGTAAATCTAATAGCTTTGGAAAAATTAACAAATATTATTTTATTTTCTGTAAAAAAAAACTAAACTTCTAATCCTAATTCTATTTTCAGGTACGTGCGACAGGAAAAATGTATGCTTGTAAGAAATTGGAAAAGAAACGTATTAAAAAGCGTAAAGGCGAATCTATGGTTTTAACGGAAAAACAAATTCTACAAAAAATAAACTCTCGTTTTGTTGTCAATCTGGCGTATGCTTACGAAACAAAAGATGCTCTCTGTTTGGTACTGACGATAATGAATGGTAGGCTTATAGTTATATTAGCACATTAACTCTATTTAAGAAATTAAGTTTTGCAAAGAATTAGGCTTAGTTGCCATTTTGAAACTAATTGCCGTTAAAACGAGCATAAATTTACCCCAAAGAATATCCCTCTATTAAATTCAATATAAAAACTAACATTTTATTTTAAAAATAAAAAACTTAAAAAATATTAGCTTAAAGCATAAATTTAGTTGACAAAAAAATATTGTTTAACTTATTAAGCCACACTATTTATATTTATTACAGGTGGTGATTTAAAGTTTCACATTTATAATATGGGTGGTGATCCAGGCTTTGAAATGGCGCGAGCGCGATTTTATGCCGCTGAAGTTGTTTGCGGACTAGAGCATTTACATCAACAGGGTATAATTTATAGGGATTGTAAACCCGAAAACATATTGCTAGATGATCATGGCCATGTAAGAATATCGGATTTAGGTTTAGCCGTTGAAATTGTTGGTGAAATGGTGAGGGGTCGTGTGGGTACAGTGGGTAAGTTTATTTAAGGGCTATTAAGAAAGAACTTTATGATGGCAATATTTCCTTATTCAGGTTATATGGCTCCCGAAGTTATTGAAAATGACAAATACTCATTTTCGCCTGATTGGTTTAGTTTCGGTTGTCTACTTTACGAAATGATTGAAGGACAGGCACCATTTAGGGCGCGTAAAGAAAAAGTCAAACGCGAAGAAGTCGATAGACGAGTTAAAGTAAGTTCTTTATTTTAATATAAAATAAAAAATAAGTTTGTTAATAATTTTATACATACTGTGTTATAGGAGGATCCTGAGAAATATTCCAGTAAATTTAATGATGAGGCCAGATCGTTATGTCAACAGCTGCTAGCTAAATCAGTGAAACTACGGTTAGGCTGTCATAATGGTCGTTTTGGTGCTAGAGAAGTTAAATTACATCCTTTTTTTAATTGTATTAATTGGAAGCGCTTAGAAGCTGGTATGGTTGATCCACCATTTGTGCCAGATGTAAGTGGTTTTTTTTTGTTCTTACGCCGTTTATAGATATTTCAACAAATCATTTCGAATTATTTCCACCCAGTTAATTAAAAATTAAATGCCGCCTTATATAAGTTTGTGCATGAAAACATAATTATAAAAGAGACACATGACACTTTTTGACACATTTTAAGAAGAGTCAGTCGTTTATGATGTTTTATTTAAATAAAAAAAGTATAGAACAACAGTTCGTGCTTCAGAATACGTGGAAGCATCTTATCAAGTAAGACAAAGAATTTGGTCTAATAAATCTTAATATAGGGTCCGCCAAATAACTTTTTTGTTTGAAAATGATATAAAAACATCGAGTATAGCTTCGGCTGTGTGGCACGTAGCGCCGTCCTGTTGAAACCAAATGTTGCCAATATCCTCCTCTTCAATTTTTGTGAACAAAAATTCGTTCAACATGGCCCGATAACGATCGCCATTGACTGTAATGGCCACTCCTTGCTCATTTTCGAAGAAAATTGGCCCAATTATGCCTCTGGACCAAAATCCGCACCAAACAGTGACTCGTTTTGGGTGCGTCGGCTTTTCAATGTATGCGTGCGGGTTTTCTGTGCCCCAAATGCGACAATTTTGCTTGTTTACATACCCGCCAAGATCAATATGAGCTTCATCTGAAAAGAAGATTTTTTTTGGCAAAATCGGCATCTTCTGTAAGTTGATCGCAGGCCCACTTAGCGAAGCGAAAACACAACCATATTCTTTCAGCGGAAGGATAAAACTAATTATCTGTCAAATCAGACATGAGCTAAGTGTTACCATTCACGAAATAAGCACTAGTTGAAAAAAAAACGTTCGATGCGTCACATAGACTCATCATATTACCCAAGAATGATAGACAGAAGATTACTCCATTCCGCACATAAAATTTAAATTTTCTGCACATGTAGCGGAAATAATAACACGCGATGTGTTCATATTGGCTAATAAATAAATAATGTAAACATAACAGTAGAGAAATTTAGTATTTGTGTCTTCAAACAGTGAAGAAACTACGTCATCTAAAATGAAATCATACCTAAACAAAAATAACTCATATATCATAGTAAGAATACATTCATATAAATATGAGTCCTATTATTGTTAAGTTTAAGCCCTGAACTGAATAAATCATTAAATTTAATGACGATTTAAAAAACAAGATTCAGCACCGTTCGAACTTTGTTCCTGTAATGTTAAACTAATTTTTTTATATCTCAATTAGTCAGTAGTTACTTAGGGCATCACAAATTACTACTGTGCGGTAGTATAGCAGACAAATCTCCCAAGAAAGTTTTTGAATTTTTAATGAGTATTTGTAAGATGACAGTAATATCACAATAGGTATATTCTGTCTGCACTGTCCAGGTTATTTATTTTCGCTCTTGATTCTCTAATTCTAAGCAGTCGACAACTGAAGCATTTATTTTGATAGAGTATGAGTATGAGTACCTACAGACTTTGTATTGCTTTTAAATATAAGGATCCCAAAACATGTTTATTAGATCATTAGTTAGTTTTATTTGACCTTTTTCTTTTAAATAATATGACCATTTTATTAAGCTTGAGGTCTTATTTTTAAAAAATTTATTTTTATATCGATATTTCGCTCCAATTTGTGTAGCTTCTTCAAGATATAATTATAATTATAAACACAAATTGGAGCGAAATATCAATATAAAAATAAATTTTTTAAAAATAAGACCTCAAGCTTAATAAAATAGTCATATGATATATTAGATCTTTAATTCGCATTTCTTTAACTTAATTATTTATTTTAGGATAAAGAGAAAACAAATATTTTAAACAATATTTACCCCTTCCCAAAAAAAAATTTTATATTTTTTTTGTTAAATATTTAAGAAGAATGTGTAAAATTAAAAATATGAATATTTAGCTATTACAGTGAATAGTAATAAGACACGCCACAGCTGAATTTAATTTGTTTTCATTATCGTAGTTAGTCGACTGAGAGCGAATTATATTAAATATTTATTAAACTTTATTTTATTAGATAGTCAAGTATCGAAGTTGCTTAGTCGAGAAAGTAAGTAATGCCGATAGAGTATTATGAACACTCATATTTTTGTATAACCTTAGTTACTTGGCCAAAAACCGAAAAAACTTTGAACAACTGCGGTGGCATTGAGTTCTGTTACTTTCCAATCAATAGCTAAAAATTTGCTAATGAGAAACAACCACGTAATATAACGTTACGAACAAAAAGATTAACTTATTCTTGCATCAAATTGAATAAACAGAAAGTTTTTATTTACTTATTCTTCTCTTCCTTAAAAGCCCCATGCTGTTTATGCCAAAGACGTTTTGGATATTGAACAATTTTCTACAGTTAAGGGTGTTAATATTGACGAATCAGATTCGAATTTTTATACGAAATTTAATACGGGCTCTGTGTCAATATCATGGCAAAATGAAATGATGGAAACCGAATGTTTTAGAGAATTAAACGTTTTTGGTCCCGATGATAATCCAACGTCAGATTTACTTATTAATGCCACACCACAACCCGATACATCAGGGTGTTTTCCTTTTAGAAGAAAGGTGAGTATACATATAATAGATTTTTCCCCTTTACAAGCTTTAAAGAAATCTCGCTTTTCTACAGAAAAAACAACCAGCTAGAACACAACCCATACCCATTCCTGAACATTTATTAACTACTAGTCACAGTGTTAGCTCCACTACCGTTGAAAGCTGATAGAATACAATTTCTGTTCCAAAAATCACGTTTACTAATTGTCAAAACAACTCTTAAACAACAAAAGTTACTTTAAAAAGCACAAATTACTGAAAATGTTAATAAAAACATTTTTCTAGTTTCACACGTAAACATTCATACACACGTACAATTGCATATAGAAATAAAAATGTCATCACAATTCCAATTACATTTTTCTCAACACCATTAAAAATTGCAAATTTTGATTCTATTGAAAAAACAAAACAATACACAATTCATTAAAAGAAAAACTAAATTAAATAAGAAACTTAATATTAATAAGTTCAAAATAAATAAAAACAATTCCCTGATGCTAAAGATTATATTTAAACGTTAAGTAAAGAAAAACAACAAATTTAAATGAAATAAAATGAAACTATTCATCTGTAGAGTAAAGAACAACACAGCTCCAATCAACCAATACATTAGACTGCTAAGTTTTCAAATGGCTCCTTGTGTTATAGGAGAGCCTTAACTTTTAATTGTATTTAAACAAGTAAGTTAATTTCTTATTAATTTTAATAATTCTATTATAAGTTTTTTTTTATTAAAAACTGTTATTTTACATTGTTTACTATTTGTATCGTACAATATGCACAAGACATTTTACTAGAACTGAGATGCAATTTTTTTTTACGATATACTCAGTTGTTTTGTAAAATCGAGCGTGATTGTATATAAATAATTATTTTATTTATTATTTAATTTAAACTTAAGTTGTGCTTAGTTTTTTAGAATTTCAGAAAAGAAAGACTCATAAAAGAAATAAATTAAAATGTTATTATTTTATTATAAACAAAATAAAAACAATTTTGAACATGAATTGTAACTGACAAATCATGTGAAAATAAAATTAATACGTTATGAAGTTAAATATACGTAGTACACACAGGTTTATATGAATGCCCATTCTAATTTTGATTTTCTTTTTCCAAAAGAATTAACTATTAAATAAAATGGTATTCTCCATCTGCCAAATTTTTGAAATAAAAATATTGTATGATTTATAAAAGGTTTATCAAATTTCTATAGAAAACTTTCTCAATAATCCTTTAATATTTATAACAAAAATTAATTTTTTTGTATGTTTCCATAATTTTTTTTAATAACCGTATAAGAAAAAAAATTAAAACAACATTAGCTGTTGAAAATGTAATGTATTCAAAATAGAAGGAAAAAAAGAAAACTTGTCCAAAACTTATAATTAAATTATTTAACAAAATTTTTAAAATGTGCACAGGCTTATCCTAAAGGATTTGCGAGGCTCCCTATGAAGAAAATAATCGTTCGCTTCGACTTCAGACGACAAACAGCTGATTTCAGGCTCCCTAAAAAATTTTTACAAGAAAATTCTTATGAAAAGAAAATCGAACAATAACGTAAGCATTTCTATATGAAATTGCGAAAATCACTCACTTATTTTTTTGTTGTCGCTTGTCTATTTTTTCTTATAAAATTAACACGAAACGCGCAGAAATAAACATTTTTTCTATCTTCTAATATTGATTTTTTAACAATCAACATGAAATCACCGAGCAACCAGAGGTGTCAGAGTGTAGGTATACATTTTCTTCTTGTCTTTTTTACACAAACTCGAAATTTTTATTTTGTTTTGCTCGGGTATTTCTAAAAAATTGACACTTTCATTATTTACATTTCGTAAACATGAATTTTAAAACATGAAAATTTGTGTTTGTTATCACTTTTACATTAAATTCCATACTTCATAACAAAAAACGTATATATAAGTACTTCCGGCATGTGCATTTTCATTACGGAAATAACTTTTTAATTAATGTTTTTTAAAACAAAAAATTTTTCATTTTGCTTTTTTCTTTTATTCGTAATATTAAAACACTATATCTGTCTCTTACACACAAACCTCAAATAAAACGCTGAGTTTTTCAAAATTCAAATCTCAAAAGTTTCATCTCTGGTTGCTTAGTAATGAAATTTTCTTTTTAATTAAAAAATAAATTTTGTGCTTACAATTTGTTTTTGTGAATGTATGTGTGTGTCTTATATTTTTCTTCTTGCTCTCTTAAGTAGTGTATCATGTAGTGTTTTTTAAGGTACATTTCTAGTTTACAGCGGGTTTTCTTTGAAACTGGCGAATAATTTATGAAACTGCTGTTGTGACAGCATAGTATATTGAGAAGGTTTGCGGTAAACAACGTAAGGCCAAGCGAACGACAAGTCAAAAGTTAGTGAGCCCCGTTTTCAGTTGAAAATGAGTTACTGGTTTTCTTTCGCCTTCGCTTCGCATTGAAATAGGGAGCTTAGCAGTTAATTTTCAAAAAAAAAAATTTGGCATTGAGAGCAAAAATATGGTTTCAGAATTCAGAAATATTTTGTGAAAATGACATTACGTGGCCAGAAATTGCTAGTTATTAAAAAGGATGTCCCTAGAAAGACATTATTATTATTATTTTTCATTCGTATGTAAAAGAGAAGAGAGAAATAAACATAAAAAAATTTTTGTTCATTTGTAAAATGTTGGTTGGGAAGTTTGTTTATTTAGTTCAATGGCTACTTTATAAATTTTTTTGTTTGAGTGTTTCAAACTATTTTTTTGCCTATTGACTCTATTCTCATTTAGTCAATTGTTGTAACAATATAAGTATTAAAAATTTGAAGACAATATATTAATTTTTTATGGTTGTATTCAAAGGAAAGAAATAAGTCAGCTAAGTCTTTTTCTGGCTACGATCTTTAGTGGATTACTCCCAAGTTGCGCTAACTCGTAGCAATACATTTGAATTTCAAATGTGGATTAGTCTCCAGTTTCGTTAATTTTGGCAAAAACATTTGAATCGGAGTCAGAGAAAGCATTGAGTATAAAAAACTCTTATCAAGAAAATTTATTCCTCTTAAATTTTTGTTCTTAAAAAATACAAACATTTTGCTAAAATTCTGAAAAATACTTTGTAAAACTTACACCTTTTTTTAATTTTGGATAACATTGACTTTAAAGTCAACGTTATGGAAATTTTTCATATAATTTTTTCCAAAATTTTACTTTTAAGTCTACATAAATTTTTTTGGATAAGAGCATTAATTTTAAATAAAATAAATGACAACGAATACTAAAAGAGTGGTTTTGATTTTTTTACATGCATGTAAAAGGCAATCATGAAAAATAATGGATGTATAACAAGCAGCAACATTTGCTATTGTTTTTGAATGAAAGCATGGCAAAAGCAATGAATGTATGAATGCACACTAATAACGAATGTTTTCATGCCTTTATCTGATGGGAGTAGCTTCCGTGAAATGATTTAAACGGATATGCTATCCCTCTTAGTTGTTATTGTGCTAAGTAAAAAATTTTCAAATTTTCAATGAGAATATCATGGAAAATATTGCATTTAGCAAACCCAATATAATTGAAATTAAACACCAAAATAGATTAATATTTTGGTAAACTCTTTTTACCTATAATCATATTTACATTAAAGTTGGTAAATTTTTAAAAACGATTTAAACTCTATAATATTTATATGAACAGAAGTCACCTCTTAATAAAACCCTGCTGTTTTTTAACTATGATTTCAAATTATTTTTTTTATTTTTTATAATTTAAATTTTTTCTTCTTCCGTTGTTTGACGACTAAAACATTCCAAAATTTTGTTAAATAATTGAATTATAACTGACTGTAATATTTTAAAATTAGAAATATTTCCAAAATATATTTTCTAAAACGATATAAAAGAGTTGAATACTTTTACCCACGTTCAAGCATTTTTCTTTTACCATAAATAATGTAGAAATTAAAATATATAAAAAAAACTTATAAACTAAAAGGTACTAATTAACTATATTATAATTATATACAAATAAATTTATATTATATGCGTATTAACGCAGCAGCATACCATAAGTTATGCAATATTTCGTACAACTTTGAATAACTTCGGTATGTATTTGCCGTACCGCAGCTAATGTGTACTTTAGTAAAGTAGTAAAAAAACTGACACAAAAAAATATTTAAAAGTCCATTCATATTGAAAATAAATACATGCATACATATATGTATTATAAATATAGTATATTAAAATTATATATAAATCCAAAGCTCATATGAGGAAACATCTTCTTCAACATCATCATACTTAGTGTTCGATATACAAATTTATTTGTTTTATCCTTTATTGAGTTAAGTGTTAATTATTTGTTTTAGCTTTTATATTTATTTTTTTTTTCTTTAAATACTCGATTTTTATAACATAAAATTTTTAAAAGCAAAACGAAAATTATTTATAATTTTGCTTAAAGTGCCTCTTTATGTTGCAATAGTTAAATTAATTAAAAAATTATATGCTTTTATTTTTACTCCTTAAAAAGTACAGGAAATGAAAAAAAAAACTAATTGTTTTATTCACTTTTTTTAATAAAATAAGAAATATTTTTTTGTAATTTTTAAATATTAATTAAAAAAAGAAAAAACCAATAATTGTAATGGTAATGACGTAATAAAAAAATAACATAATTATTAAAAAAAATTATGCATTTGAAAAATTTATTCATATTGATTGATAAAGTAAGCAGCTTGAAAAATAAGATTGAGGCAAATGATTTTACAATGAGTTTAACTTTAACTAAAAACTTTGAGTACCGTTTTCGATCAGTGATTATTTTTCCTCGTGTGTGTAAGTTACCCCAACAAAAGGAGTTGGTAATAAGAAAAACAAGGGCATGAATTTGTTTGTTGCTTCGTTTAAACAATTTTTAATGGAATTGATAAGCTGAGAAAAAATACAATTTTCTTAAAATATATGAGTTGAATAGATAATAAAAATACATACACAATTTCAGAGAAATGCGTTGTAAAACAAACAAATGCGCGTTTCCAAAACGAAAATCGTTTTGCAAAACCCTAAAGCATGTTCTGGAAACCGCGCGTTTTGCTTCCGTTTTTCTCATAGAAAGTGAATGAATTTATAAGTAAACAATTAACACACACAATTGACAAAATCAAAGTAAATTTTTTTAAATCGTATTTTTTATGGAAAAAGGCCAATTTTCTTTCCAATTTTGGTTGAAATAAAAAGAAAATATATTTAATTTGAATTGTGCAAGATCTTTTTTTATCTTTAACTCTTATCTTGGGCAAAATTAATCACTTCACTTTTGAAAACGCCAAAATTAAGCGATTTGCGTTTTTCATAACAAGCTAATGTCGCAGTATAATTTTGCAATGGCCACAGCAACTTTTCAATAGAACACTTTAGATCGGTTTTTAGTAATTAAGTCTCTGAAATTTGATACACAAACTCTCTTTACTATAAGCAATTCATATATTAAACAGCCAGACAAAGCCAAGTGGAAGCAACTAGTTTTATGATAAATAATTGTGGTTCAAATCGTATGAAATTTAATTTTTAGTTTTTAACAAACCGCTCAATGATAAACTTGAAAATCTGTCTATATTCAGTTTTTAAGTTTGATTTTTTTTTTATATATTTAGAAATAAAAAGAAAAACTATACCTGAAACCAAATATAAATATATAAAAAGGAATTGTAAATGAAATGCTATAATAGAAGTCGCACAACTGCTCGTTTTAGTTAAATTATTTATTATACCACAGAGGAGATCGTTTGCAATTTGAAACTCTGGTTGTACTATGTTCACCAGTATAATGGAGTACACATTCAGCGCCATTATTTTCAAAACTTTCTTCGCCAATCATGTATTCGGGGTTAATGGCAATTCTTAAAATGTAAGTTCTCTTTGGTGGTAGATTTGTTACATCAACCCATTGGCAATCTAAACCAGTACTGTAAGTATCCCAGCAACCAATTGAAATACCTAAGACAAATCAATTGAAAATTATAAAAAAAAAATCAGTTGAAATAATTTTTTATGAAATTTAAATATATAGAGAATAAAAAATTTGTAAACTTTTTATTGCATATTCTTGTAGAGAAAAATTCGTTTAATTTAGGAAAAAAAATTAAGGTTTCATTCATTCATTCCTTAGTACTTAGATTTATGTGTGTCTTTACCTTGTGTTCTATTACCGCAAGTATATTTTGGTGTTATACCCGATTTACAAGCTGTGTCCATCAAGCAAAATGAAGCTTTGTGACCCTGAGCTACTTTCTTATACTGCATGTCATATATATCGAATGAAGCAAATGATTCCATGCTGTGATAATGATTGTGGCATTGATGCCACTGCCATTGCTCATAATTAGCGTAGGGACTAAAGTCTGCACTGCCAACATTTTCCGCTTTTGTAGTAAATCTTAATAATTTACGTAAAGCTTGTGGCTGTGTCAGTATAATACGATAGGCATCTCTGGATAAACAGTTTTCTTCCATGGCACACCTTAAACTCGATAATGGCTGCGTGTCGAGAAACGCAGACTGTGCAATCTCTGGTAAACCTAATGTTAAGTCAGATATTTTTTCTACACATCTGACGACTGCTATATTTTTATTGGTGGCATTACACATTGTGGGATATTGTGGTTCACGGAAACAATCTCGTAAGCTGCGTTCGGTGCCGCGACATAATGTGCCCACCATGGACCATGGATACTTTTCACTTGTGCCAAATTGTTGAGTTTGATTTGAAAAGGCAGCGTAACCCAAATTCAATTGTTTACACACGACATTTGCTTCACGATAACTCCAATGTGTAGCGCAAATTGTACCCCAAGTTCGGCCATAATTAAAACTTACTTCAATTCTACCTTCCCGTAAATGTACTGAAGGATTCTTACCATCAAAACGATTATTCAGACGTAACAACAAATTACGATAGTTTGTTTCTATATTAAGTGGCTGTTTAATGGCAGATTCAGCTTATAGTATAATTTATGTAAGTGTCAATGGAAACCACAAATGATACTTATTTTTATATGATAAAATACTCACAACTCTGGGTAATATCAAGCGTTGCTAAAGTCATCAACATAAATAATAAACCTTTCATTTTGGAATGTTTTATCGATTGCGTTAAATAACGGGCAATCATTTAATTGCAACTGAAAACTTTTCGTACGGGTAAGTTATTTTAAATATTTTTCACAATTTAACTGCTCTTATTATTTGGTGACATCTGTTTCTTTTGTTTAAAACCAGGTTAATAGGTTAATTACTTTTTATTGTTAAAATAACGAACGTGCAATTAATGCATAAACATTCGCATATAGAAAACTGTAATAAATTGAAATTTTTCTTTAAAAAAAATCTGAAAAAATTAAAGTAGGAAATGCATATTCGCTAAAGAATCTTCTGAATTTCAGGAAACTCGGGTTGTTATTAAAAGTTAAATTACATTAGACTTAACCATAGTATAATTATACAAAGTATACGCACCACATATTTTGTTAGTGTAAAAAATTAGATATGAATGTCAAAATGAAGAAAGAGAGCATAGCATAATAATATTATTTCGTAAACAAAGCAAAATGAAAAAAATTTTGATATTCAAATCTAACAAAATATTAATTTAAACAAAAAACACATGTAGACTTGCTTCCACTTGATATAATTACACTATGGACTTAACAAAATTTATTATATTTTTGAACGGAAACTCATTTCCAAAATTAAAATTATTATTATTATTTAGAATTTAGTTTTTTCATTGAAGGCTGTCGAATATCATGAACATTCTTTGGAATTTTTTCCCAAGGAAAATTTTGGCTTTTGGGACAAAATTCCCTAAATCAGAGAACTTTTTTATGTTACGAGGAAAGGAAAGAGTGAAAAAACTCCCGCGGAATTTTAATTCTTAATTGGACTGGTTATACTAACAAGCTTTTTGTTGGCCATACCGCACTCGTGACCGAGTAAAATTGTTCATAGTTTCTTTTTTTTGAGACTACTGTGTTCATTACCGAGTAACTACTATTGAAATTTGGTAGTTTACAATAACGAGTGTAAAATCGAGTATTAGCTGCCGAATTTTCTCTCGCTATTGAACTTTTGAACGGATAAATATTTTCGCATAAGACTTGCAAAGTAAGAATAGGATTGCTTGTCATTTGCCTCTTTACTGCCATATGCCACACCAAGTTGAATAAAAAGCGTTTTAATTGAAAAAACGATTATAATTTTTTAAGCGTTTAAGCTATCTTAAAAAAATATTCGAGGGAATGAAAGCCGATTTCCCCTTCTATCTCCTCGTGAAAGTTTCATTCAAAAGTTGTAGCAAAAAGCAAAAGGAAAAATTATATAAAAACACCATGTTGCAAATTAAGATTGATTTAATTTTTGGTTTGTCTCAGTTATATTTGAATGGATTAATAATATATCTTAATAAAACTTTTAACATTTTAATAGATGGTTTTTTTAAATCGCTTAAACTCTAAACAAGCTTTTTTCTAATCCAAGTGAAAAAATAAATCACAAGGCCCGCGAGCAATTTTCGTCCATTATTTTCCGAGATAAAAGCAAAACATAATTATTCAGGGCTGTCATAGAATCCAAGTCGGTTTTGCAAACCAATATTGGTTTCATTTGGTGTCATGAAACGAAGTCGTTTTTGTTATTTTCGAAGACAAATAAAACCGATGTTCGAATCAGTTGTTCTATACATTAGTTTATTTGTATGAAATTGTTTATGTAAATGTTTGATAACAATTTTGATAAATCGTAGTGTTTTCGTTTAAATAAAAATAAAAACGTATTTTTTTAATGAAAATTTTTAATGTAAAATCACTTTTGCCGTTGTAGGATTTTTATTATTAGAAGAAGAACGCTCACAGAAAGAAAAAGGAAGATTCATAAATTACCGGTTAAATTAAGAAGCTTTCCGTCTACATATTTTTGCTGAACCTGCGCTTTTTATTGATTCAGTCAACTGTTGTCAAAGAGGTCATGCGGTTGGCTTATCACGTTTTGTAAATTTCTTGGCAATGTCAGGATATTTTTCTATAACATGCAAAATTATTGAGTTTTAAGTGCTCTTTTTTTGTTAGAGAAAAAAAATTATGAGTAAAAATTTATTTTTGTAGAATTAATATTAATTTGCTTACATTTTTAATAAATAACTAACTGCATTCGAAATTGTAATGAAAAAAGTCCTCTTTAATCACATGCTTCATTTGAAATTAAACAAACCAACAACTGTCAACTGATTGGTTTCAATCCAATAGCAAACCGATAACATTGGTTTCTGTGACACCTAAAACCGACATTAATTCTAGTTCGAAAATGAAACCGACAACATTGGATTTCATGACACCAAAGTAAATTTTTTGTCAGTTTCAAATTTAATACCGCGACATTGGATTCTATGACAGCCCTGATTAGCAAAATGTGTCGGTGTAGTTGGCAGATAGCTAGCAAGGATTTGTACCAGTACTTTGAAAATTTATCAATGGCAGACTTTCAGACGCTAATTCAATAATTATTTCTTTCTATTATAAACAAAAAATAAACACAGATAACCACAATTTACTTTTATATTTCCATTTAATCATTTTTATACCCTTCACTCTAAATAAGAAGGATATATGTATACTCGTATAACTTTGTGATTCCGTTTGCAATTTCTACACACTACATATGCCACCGTATAAAGTATTTTTTTTACCATTTTTCTTAGTGGTTTTTTGCGTATTTTGTCTAAAATACAAAACGGAGAAAAAACATAAAATGCAGTTTTACAAAAATAACAGTCACAATGTCTTTCAAAAAAAAAAAAAATTGAAACAATCGGTCACCAAATAGCTAAGCAAATCAAAAATGCTACTGAAATTTTAGTTTCTTATTAATTTCCGTTTTTTATGCAAATTTTTAAGTTGTACATGTGCGTAATGTATGTACATACAAACACGAAACCAGGCAATCGGTCCTTTACAAACGTATGTATTTATGTGTCTTTTAAATGCCTTGTGTGTAAAAGAACTAAGAAACAGAAATCTTATTGAGAGGGATCCTGAAGAGAAGTTTTAGATTTTTGCCTTAACAAATTTTTCAAAACATTTTAAATTAAATTTAATTTAACTTATTTTGCATTCTCAATTATTTATATTTAAAAATTCAGTAAGTACAGACTTTTTATTGCTTTTAAAAATAAGGATCAATATTTACCATTTCACAAGATTTTCTGCTTTTGTAATTTTTTTGTTAAATATTTTAGAAGAATGTGCAGAATTGCACAAATTGCAAGAATGAATATTTGGCTACTACAGTGAAGGATATATTTATAAGACTCGGCACAGTCGAATTTACTTATTTATTTTAGAGAATAATTAAATTCAAAATCACGATCTTAACAAGCATAAAAAAACAAATTCTTTATTTTTTCAAAAGTATTTTTGAATGTTTGTATGTACCTTAAATATTTGTTTAAATTTATTTATTTCTTAGTCTTTATCTGTAGACGAGCTACATTTTTAACAATAATTATGTAAAAAACATGACTATATGCTTGTGTCTATGTATGTATGTATGTATATTTAGTAAGTTTGCATGTTAACAATATCACAACTAAGTGTAAAGAAATTTTATAAAAAACATGGTGCAGTTTTAATTGTAACTACTTTGTATTTTATGTAAGTTTGGGAATTAAGAAGTTGTATTTGTTTTGTAGTAGAAGGAAGGAAAAATCTTTTAGACCTTAAAAACTATGAAACAGAATTCTTTAGAGTTCTAATAAAGCACTTATTTCATCTTTTAGTTTTTGTGGACTGAATACCCCACGTTCCGTTATTATGCCAGTAATTAGGGATGCGGGTGTAACATCAAAGGCAGGATTCCAACAGTTAATACCGGGTGCAGCTATTCTATGCTCACCCACATGAGTCATCTCACGATCTGGTCTCTCTTCAATTATAATATGATCACCACTAGGAATTTGTAAATCTATGGATGTTAAGGGTGCTGCAACAAAGAATGGAACGCCATGATGTTTCGCCACAACGGCAATTTGATAAGTACCTATTTTATTTGCTGTATCACCATTAGCAGCTACCTAAAAATTGAAAAAAATTATACAAGATAAATTTATTTTGGTAGAATTTTCAGTATAAAAAAAAACTCACTCTATCTGCTCCTACTACAACTGCTGCTACATTTTTCGCTCGTAGTAAAGCAGCAACCATGCTATCTAATACAAGTGTAGCTGGTAATTTATCATGCACTAATTCATATGCAGTTAGGCGAGCTCCCTGATTATAAGGTCTGGTCTCGGTGCAGTAAACATGTTCTAAACGAATTAATAAGTTGTAAATATTTCAGGGAGGTTACTCTGTATTGCGATGCGAAAAAAACGGTACGAAATCGAATCTTTAATGTGTTTAATAGTTTTTTTTTTTTTTTTGACATTTGCTTGTTAAAACTCGGCTCTGTAATACGTATGTAAGTGTATATCTACGTCGTTTTATACACACAAATGCAAAACATTTAGCTATCGCATCGCAATACAGAGAAGCCCCCTAGATTCAGATTAATTAGTGTGCTAACCTAACTTTTTCAGCTCATGTAAATTTCTTACAACACCCAAAGCTGTTCCATAGCCAGCTGTTGCCAAAGAACCTGTATTGCAGTGAGTTAATACTCGAACGGGACCATCTTTTTTAGCATTTTCTAATACAGCTTTTGCACCATTTGTACCAATGGCTTTATTGTCCGATATATCTTTTTGCAGCATCGCTTCAGTCGCATATAGAAATCTACATAGAAACAGAACATAATAAGAAGATCTCAACATCTATGTGTTTATTAACTATTACTTTTGTTTCATTTCATCGATTGAAATACTTTCATCTTTAGTCAGATCATTGGCAAGAGAAATTAGTTCATCTGCTGCAATTTTCATGTTCACTGCTGTTGGTCTTGCCGATACTAAATAGTTAAGTTTACCTTCTATTTCTTGGCGTAAGGATTTTTTTGAGTCAAATGTTTCTGGAAAAATTTCTACCGCTAATGATAGACAGCCTACAATTGCAATAGCGGGTGCACCACGTACCTGCAACAAACAATTTTAATAAATTTATTTAGACTTAGTGCATACTTGTGTATATTTCTTTAGATAAAATTGTCAATTTTTACAATAATACGAGTAAGCCATTCCATTTACTTTCGGCAAGCTTGTTTATTCTGTTTCAAAACGAATAAAATAGAATTCATTTTAAAAGAATTTTTATGCATGTACTATAATATTAAATTTTTTCTTTTCATATTGTAAGAAAGGATAGTCATGCGTTAAATTCTAATTTATTCTAATTCTAAATCAATTAACTAACACTTCCTATGAAATCTTTATAAAAGAAGTACTTAATGCATGTAATCAACACATTCCGATAAAAATCTAAATTGTCACAAAGCCACCCGTGGTACACAACTGGACTAAAAGTTCTCAAAAATAAGTTAAAAATAAATTACACAAACATTACCTGACATCTGGCTCCAATGAAGTATTATTTCAATACAAGCAGTGTAATTGGGAATTAATTTTCCTGAATAAATTTCAGCTACTTAAAATTGAAACCCAAAATGCTTCTGCTCATTCATACGCCCAAAAAAACGCCATACTGACATTCCCTCCTGCATGACTTTTAACAATCTTTCTTCAGATGATCCTAGTGAAATAGTAAATTTTTTCGCTGACTTTTTTAAGTCTAATTTTGATTCTAGTGTATCAAACGTACTCTCTGACAGTAAAATAATTTATAATATCAATCTGGGACACATCCTATTATATTGACTGCAACGAACTTTTAACCTTAGAACATCATCCTTCGTCAAAATGACGACGCCCGATCTTATTTTTGAATTAAAACCTGTTTTTTTCTGTTTGTTTTGATCTCATTTTTCGTATAGCGTTAGTCACTTGCAAGTTGTTGGTGGACAAAGACGTGCAGTGAACTGCGCGCGTTGTGTTTTTTTTTTGCTTCTAAGTTTATAAATGACGAAGGATGATGTGTCGTATTCTATAACACATGCAAGTGCAAGTTCGAAAAGCTCAATACACTCTCACTTTTTCACTAACACACTCATATTTTCGAACAGACTAATACATTAATTTAAAACTGATACTCGGTAGCACTGTTTCTCATTTGTTAATTTACCCCCCGTTTCCACATGCAAGTGCACGTTCGAAAAACTCAATACACTCACTTTTTCACTAACACACTTATATTTTTCGAACTTGCAGCTGAACTGGTAACCAAATTCTTTTGCAAGTAAATTTTTGACACTTGCAGCAAGTAAATTGACAAATGAGAAACAGTGCTACCGAGTATCAGTTTTAAAATAGAAGTGGAAAAATAGAAGTTACGTTAGTAATTGATATTTAGCATATTTAACAAAAAATAAAAAAAGAACATAATGACCCAGCAACACATTTAAAACTTAAATTTAATTATCAATTTTATGTATTTGACTTAAAAAATACTAAGAACAAAATTTTTAGTTGATGTTCACGGTGTTTCCAACGCGGCAACACTTCGTTCATATATTTTTATTCTCTATATCAATGGCGCAGCCATTTTTTCATTAGAAGTGAAGCCGTTGCCGATATTTTAAAAATTAACTTGCAGTATTCTGTGTAGACACTCATACAATTTGCAAGACTTTCGACTATTTTCTCGGCTTTTTCGTAATTAATACGTATACTCAACTTGCAAGCAATTACTTGCATGTGGAAACGGGGGTAAAAAAATGCCAATTGAAAGAAGGCTATGCAATGTTAATTTTACGTTTAAAAATTGAAAAAAATATATGAATTTCTTTATTTATTGATTAAAAAAGAAAGAAAAGAACTGAATAATAACTCCATTTTGGTATATATTTTCGCTCAAGACGTATTTTATAGTTTCTTGAAATAGGTCGTAGTCAAAATGACGAAGGATGACATTAGTGTACAAAAAATAAGGGTTAAATACTATCCCGTTTTGTGTAACAGGTAAGCTGTTACTTCGACATAGAAATATCTTTTATGTTCCGTTAATCGTAGAAATTATGCTGCAAAAAAAAATTGACTAGATCGTTAACATATCTTAATGCCATACATGGGTATCAAATAATAGAATTCAACGTGTCAACGTATATTTTAAGTTGAATTTTAATTAAATCATGTACTTTAATTAATTGAGGAATTAAATCAAGAATCTGCCATCAATTTATACTATGTTATACCTAGTCTGTAAGGCATTTATGTCCATAGACTACAGTGAATAAATAAATTGTGTTAACGCTTAAGTTCTCAGTTTGATTAGGATGCATAAAGAAACTAACAATAAGAACATTATCTCAAAGAACATGTAATTAATAGACATACTTATATTTAACGAGCTATAAAAGAATTAATTCATTTTATTACTTTTGTAAACACAATTTAAAAACAAATGACTTGAAGGTAAACAAAAAATTTTACCCATCAGCCAAATAAGGCCTATTTAGTTCAATTCCAAAAATTTATTTTTATTAAAAGTTTTTTGTACTAAAAATTTTCAATTTCTTATTTAAATTTTTTGTAAAAAAAAATCATATTGATTGAAGTGAAAAAGTAAATTTTTTTCTGTATTTTATTAAAACACACGTACGTATGTTTGCACTAAAGGGCTGCACAAGCCCATTTGAAATATATAAAACACTATTGGACACTAGAACAAAGCACAGTTTCTAGTGTCCTTTTTACAGTAGACCAAAAAGTTCTGTGCAAAAATGACGCAACAGAACAAGCATTGACACTTTTTGAATGTTTTTTACAGTTCTAACAGTACTTGTGTTTGTACGGCAGTAGAAATTCAAGACATAATTTTGTTTTAAAGCTGTGACGTCAAATTAAACTGTGCATAGTAGGAACACTAGAGCAAAGGAATTATACATACATCCACACATATTGCTTTAGTTAACACGAGCGTGACCAAACACATTAGGCAGCCTTTTAAAGACACACATACATACACATGTTCTTATAACACCGACTGTCTGCTTAAAAATGTATATAAAAAAACAAAGCATGTGGCTGTGAAAGTACACATATAAACACAAACATACGTGTTAATACAGCAAAGTTCTATAAAGTTCTGCTGTCGTGTTGCTTGTTCTACTGCTTTATTGTAATGTTCAGTTTTGTGCTACAGTATTTGTATTCTGGTTGTTCTAGGGGTTCAATTTTTTACTGCAGTGCAAAACATTTTGTCGCTGTAGTATTTGTTTTGATATGCCATAGAACAGTGCTTGACAGTATTTGAAATCAGGTGTATTGATGTTGGAATAGTTTTGTCCCTATAGCCCTTTTTATTATTTTAAACAGCTGAGTGGGGTGCTCAGCTAATGAGGAACTGTCGAAAAGTTAGAGCCTTGGAAAGTAAAACAAAGTAGTTGTTCTAAGTTGAATTGCTTTTCACAAGACTCTTTTATTATTTTAATTTCTAGCTTATATACTATTTTGTCTTATATTTAATGTACTTAAAATCTAGTTATTTTTGGTGTTACAAAAGTATTGACCACTCCCAACATTATTTGTGTTACACTCAATTAAGTGTGTCACACAAATAATTGTCTCATCAGCAATACACCATGCATAGAACAAATGGTAATTGATACCTCTTTTAATATTCGTTCTATGCATTGTGTATGCAGTATGGTATACTACACAGGGATGATACTTGAAAGCTGTTTCAAGAGTGCTTGTGCAGCCCTTTAGTCTACACCACATATTGACAAAAAAAAAAAAAAAAAACTTCTTAGACCGCTCTGATTTGTGGCAAATACAATACGTCCATCATTATTAAAATCTTAAAAAAAGCTTTTAAAATTTCAAATTTTATATTGTCTAGCATATGAATGATACAAATTGTTTCTTATTTAGTAATTAGTAGGTAAATTGATAATTTAAAATTGTTTTAACATTTTATTATTTTGAAATTTTTATTTTATTTTATGTATGTATTGAATTTAATGTACACTACATAAATATACATGAATGTACATATATAGTACATTAACACTAAAGTTCAATTGAATAGAATTCATTCTAATAAGTATATTTTATAGATAAAAATAAATAGTATTTCATTGCCAGAGGATACGTTATGTAATTGTCCTTAAAGGCCGGAAAGTAACTTAAAGATTATGTTTGTCTTATACTTTTTTTACTCAGGATCATCCACATGATGATATAATTATACAAAATGGTGAATGCTAGTTACTATAAGTATATATAAAAGCCAGTTACATTCGGGTGTCTCTTCACTATGTTAGCCTTGCACTTCCTTTTTTTCTTACATACATAGTTTATTAAGCTTGAGGTTGTATTATAAAAATTAATTTATTTATTATTGGAGCGATATATCGATATAAAAATAAATTTTTATAATATGACCACTAGCTTAATAAATTAATGGCTTCAATAAAAAAAGGTCAAATAAACTTCCAAATAAAAAATTTTATAAAAATAAAAAAAGAAATGATAAATACTGATAAAAATAATTTTCTTTGAATACCAATAATTTTATTAATCTTAAAATAAATAATTAATTTCGGTTCAAGAAACTAAAATTAAAGGTTTTGAAGAAAAAATCCTTTCTAAGAACCCAATTGTTAAAATTAATAAAACGTCTGCAGGCACTCAATTTTCAAATTAATAAAAAAAAATTAAGACAGATATATACAAGGTGGCGCAAAAGTAATCCTCCTATCAGAAAATTCTATAAATTTTGCGATTGGCCCCTAATGTCAGTTCTGTTTTGACATTTGTGTAGTAAACACATGCGAACTACACATTAATAAACAATGTTACGCTACACTGCTCCAGAACGCGGAATATTGGTGACTATTTATTTGACCAATAATCGGTCGGTGACTTTGGCACAACGTGAATTTCGTCGCAGATTTCCTGGCCGTCCAACGCCTACTGGTGAAACACTGCGACGTTTAGCCGCTCGCCTCGAAGAGACTGGCACAACACGAGATGCTGCCAGGCGTGGCACAACACGAGATGCTGCCAGGCATGGCACAACACGAGATGCTGCCAGGCGTGGCAGACCCCGGAGTAGCCGTTCTGCAGAGAATATTGCTGCTGTAGCCGAGGATGTCATGGAAGCGCCGTCGACATCGACCAGACGACGTGCCACGCAAATGGGTATCAGTCGACGGTCTTTACAGCGAATTTTGGTACAAGATTTGAAGATGTTTCCGTACAAAGTTCAGACGGTGCATCAGCTGTTAGTTGCTGACCGCTAATCGCGTCCAACATACGCTCAAGCCATCCTTAATCACCACCAAGAGGAAGATGATTTTTCATCAAAAATAATCATGAGTGATGAGGCCCATTTCCATCTTAGCGGGTACGTAAATAAGCAAAATTTACGCTTCTGGGGTACTGAAAATCCGCGTGTAACCCACGAAGAGCCATTACACCCGCTCAAAGTCACTGTATGGTGTGCTGTTTTCGCTGGAGGAGTCATCGGACCTTTTTTCTTCGAAGACGTCGCGGGTCAAACGGTTACTGTTAATGGTGAGCGCTACAGAGCAATGATCAATGAGTTCTTTTTGCCGCAACTTGATGAATTGGGATTGGAAAACATGTGGTTCTAACAGGACGGTGCAACGGCACACACTGCACGTGCCACAACCGATATGCTGAAGGATGCATTTCCCGGGCGCCTAATCTCCCGTTTTGGCGATTTGCCAGCAAGATCGCCTGATTTGACCGCTGCAGACTTCTTTTTGTGGGGCTTTTTGAAGTCGCAGGTTTATGTCAACAAGCCTCAGACTCTTGCAGCTCTTAAAGACAATATCCGTCAAGAATGTGAGGACCTATCGCCGGAAGTTTTGGCCAAAGTGATGGAAAATGCCATAAAAAGAGCTCAAATGACAATCAACTGTGGCGGCGGCCATTTACATGACATCATATTCTCGACTTGATGTAAAAAAATTAAAAGACCAAATAAAAATAATCCACAAAAAGAATCAAAGTTTTTCATTTTTTTTTTTAAATTACAGCCAAAAAACATCGGAAGGTTATTTTTGCGCCACCTTGTATATAAGAATTGGGACTAAATGCGCTAACTTTTAATGCAACTTGCCAAAAAATTTTAATAAATTTTTTTTTCAACACGGTCGTTTAAAGTTGGGTGTAAAATAACTCTCCAAACATAGTTGGCCAAAAATATGGTATTTTCCTCGAAAATTACTTTATTGTGGTAAAATGTTTTATTGGCGTTTGCAGAAGGTATGCTTACAAAAACATAATTTATAACTACAGCAAGAGATATATCTAATAGAAGCATATTCCGAATGGCAGTAACTCGCAAAATACGCGACATAAATTTTTTTCTCATTTTTCTGGGAGCAGTCACCATGTGAGCTATCACTTTCGGCTTGACGTTGAATTATGGGACACCCTGTATAAGACTCAGCACAATCAAATTTAGTTTGTTCCACTTCTTTTTCCTCATTCTTTTGGCTGGGGCTTCTAATTGCCCCTTTATCTTTTTGTATTAAATTTTTTTAATCTCTGAAAATTTATAAGATTAATTGAAGCTATAGTTTCTGATATGAGTTTGTTGGGTCTTGTTTTTATTTTCAACTGAGCTCAGTCAAAAATGAAGTGTTACATATGATTTTATGTGTATATGTAATACAGTCAAGTCTCCTATAACGCGATTGTTCGTTCCGCGTTGTGGAAAACTTCTAATAAATTCAAAACATGGAAACCAAGTTTCGAGAAACTTATTAATAAGGCAAATCAGATTAATTTATTTATATGGAAACCACCACCACCGCGTGATAAGAAACTCAAAATTATATGTTATAAATATAATATACATTAAATGAATTCTTGCCGTGTTATATTGAATCTCACAGAAATATTTTGTTTAAAATTTTTGAAAAAAAATTGTTTTGTTTTTATAGATTAATAATATGGAAAGTATTAAATATAAATACTACTTATAAATTTCTTTTTCTGTGTCAATAAAGCATAGGCTTTCAGATGACACATGCAGTAAAAACAGCAACATTTTTATTTATCAACTGCGTAATTTTGGTTTTTTTAAAAATTTTTGTATTTTTCTTTTGTTTTTTATTCTTTACTCTTGAATAGCGCTTCAAAGAAGCCGCGTTATAGGAGAACTTGTCGTATATTTCACATCGCGTCATATGGGATTCGTGTTATAAAAACACCGCGTTATACGAGACTTAACTGTACATAAATACATATTTTATTTAAAAATTTTGCATAATAAAACTTATTTTATCAGATATGTATATTATTATGATATCGTCTCAGCGGCTATTCAATTCTAATGAAAGTTTAAAAGTAGTATAAAGACATCATATCCGTAAGTACAGGGTGTCCGCCGGGAAGGTATACTACTTTGTTTTGCCGCCATTTTGGTAAACATTAGTCTTGACAGTTCATATTTGGCAGTCGTGAAGTAGACACGTGGCAAATTTATTATGGAAAAATATTCGATAAACCAACGTGTTTTAATCGTTAAAACATTTTACCAAAATCAATCATCGATTACTGTGACGATGAGAAAGGTACGTGAAATTTTTGGGAGAAACAACGTGCCAACAAAACGCACTATTATCGTGTAGTGAATGATTTTCAAGAAAGAGGGTCTGTAGGTGATAGGACCAAGCATGGACCACAACGTACTGCAAGATCGGCTGAAAACATTACTGTTCAAAACAATCCATCAACCTCAATTCGACGCCGTGCTCAGGAGCTTGGTCTTCAAAGAACAACGTTGGCCACAATTTTGCACAAGGACTTGCATTTGTTTCCATATAAGATTCAGTTGACACAAGAGCTTCTTCTACAAGACCATTTACGACGCCGTACATATGCAAATAGGATGTTACAGCTCGCCCATGACAACCCCGATTTTAATAAAAACAATCATAATGAGTGGCGAGGCACATTTTCATTTGAATGGATATGTGAATAAACAGAATATATGGAAAACCCTCAAATAATTCATCAGTCACTTTTGCATTCATTAAAAGTGACAGTCTGGTGTGCAATTTGGTCAGGAGGAATCATTGGACCTTACTTCTTTGAAAATGAAAACGGCGTAACGGTAACTGTGAATGTGGAGCGATGCCGTATATGATTGAAAACTTGTTAACGCCACAACTGCATGCTTTGGGCTTGATTAACATGTGGTGTCAACAAGACGGTGCCACATCGCATACAGCCAGGATTACAATGGAATTACTGCGAGTAGTATACCTTCCCGGCGGACACCCGTTATAATAGCAAAACTTATACGGATTTAACTATTTGTGCAGAAGTGTATGCATTTAGCGATTATAAATTGTATAAAGAATTAAATGGTTTTGTTTTTTATATATTATAGAAATCTCATGCAATCACTTTATTGAGATAATATTATGTATGAACGATTTCTGGGACGCCTTAAAACTTGTAAAAATTTTGAAAATTTTAAATATTAATGACAATAAAATTTTGATTTAATATTTTTGTAATTTAGCAAGAATTAAAATAAAATTATTATTTTTAGCTTTTGTTAGGTTATTTATGTGTGCATACATTTGAAGAGGCTAAATTAAAAATGCTATATATCATTTTAAATAGCATTTTGTGTTTTTACTAAAGATGTTGTGAGGAAATATCTATTCGTACTACATGTGTGCATATGAATATGTGTAAAATTTATAGAAATTATAACATGCACAAACAATAATTTTTTTTTATTGTTTACAAACATAAAAACGTTTAATTGAAATCATATAGTGATAATTTAAATATTTATTATCGAATAATTAACGTAACGTTAATAATTTTCTTAGAAAGTTTTGTAAATCTAAAAATGTAAATTTAAAAGATCATAAGTATAATTTAAACAAGACTATTTAAATTCCTTTTAAACACAAAATGAATGAAAAACGAAGAACGTCTCAGCAATTTTTTTTAATTCAAATTATCGTTTTTTCTTTAAAAGAACGTGCGTCTTAAGCTATGGTCACACTTAGCAAATAAAGGGTGTTTTTTTTAAGTTGGCATTACTGTTCAAGATGGCGACCGATTTAAGAGCTGTCAAGTGATTTATTCTCAGTTTGGTTTGGCAATTCATCATGAATAGACTCACGCCTGAACAACGCTTGCACATAGTGTAATTTTATTTCGAAAATAATGGCGCACTACATCCATTTTATCGTCGACAAAATCGTCCATCAGAGCAGTTAATTCGATTAACCATGGAACGTTTTCGCACCACGTTTACTCTTATTGGTAACTCGCATCCCCAGAGACGCCGTACGGTGCGTACAGAAGAAGCTATTGCTGCTGTAGAGCGTAGCATTGAGGAAGACCCGAATGAGTCTATCCGCCATCGAGCACAGGAATTGGATCTGTGTCCATCCACTTTATGGAAGATTTTGCGGAAGGATCTTGGTTTGCGTGCTTACAAAATCTAACTCGTGCAAGAATTGAAGCCAAACGATCACCAAGTAAGGCGTAGATTCGTCGAATGGGCCCAAAACGATATTGCCGTTGTTCCCGATTTTCATAAGCGAATTTTGTTTAGCGATGAAGCGCACTTCTGGTTGAATGGCCGCATTTGGAGTGAAGCTAATCCTCAAGTGTATGTCGAAGCACCGTTACATCCAGAAAAACTGACTGTTTGTTCCGCTTTATGGGCTGGTGGAATCATTAGTCCGTACTTCTTCAAAAACGATGATGGCCAGAACGTTACAGTCAATGGTGATCGGTATAGAGCCATGATTACTAACTTTTTCATTCCTGAATTGAACAAGCGTGATGTCCAGGAGCTGTGGTTCCAACAAGATGGCGCAACATGTCACACAGCTCGTGCCACAATCGATTTATTGAAAAACACGTTTGGTGACCGCCTAATTTCACGTTTTGGACCTGTGAATTGGCCTCCAAGATCTTGTGACTTAACACCGCTAGACTACTTTCTGTGGGGCTATGTAAAGTCATTGGTCTATGCGGATAAGCCACAAACGCTTGACCATTTGGAAGACAACATTCGCCGTGTTATTGCCGATATACGGCCTCAAATGTTGGAAAAAGTCGTCGAAAATTAGACGTCCAGATTGGACTACATCCGAGCACAGGAGCCAGCCGTGGCGGTCATATGCCAGAAATCATATTTAAAATGTAATGCCACAAGATTATCTTTCGGATAAATAAAATTCATGTCAATCGAATAATCCATCGTTGTTTTATTGCAATTTAAAGTTCCATACGTCTATAAAAAACAATCTTTATTAGCAGCAAATACGTTTGCTTATATTTGCTCAAAGTTTTTAAATATTAGTACTAAGTTTTATATGTGGTCACATTAGGAACATTTATTTGCTCACTATGGTCACATTAGAAGCATTTTTGTTTGATAGCAAATAATTTTATTTGGTTAAAATCAGCTGTTTTTCTGTTTGGTGCTAAGAAATATTTTGTGGTCAGATTACACAAACAAAATATTTTCTATTTTTTGGCAAATGTTTGTCTAATGTGACCGTAGCTTTACACTCCACGTTTCCATTTCTGAGGTGTTTTTACAAGAAATTTACTACTTTTATTCCATAAGGATATTTCGAGTAATTTGTGTTGCAGTTTCTTATCCACTCTTTTTTAGGAGTCTTTATTAATGCATAATAAAGTGCAGAGTTTTTAAGAAACAGAAAATAACAGAGCAATAAGTGCAATGACACCTGTTTAGAGAATCGAAATTATCAAAGGTCACATTGCAAACAGTTTTTTATCAAAGCTATGAAATTATTATAGTGAATTCCAGTAAGCTAGAAAGTAAAAAAGTTTAATAACAAACATCTATACTCTGTATAGATGCATTGAAAAAATTTTAAAACTACCGAACCGTTTAAAAAAAATATAAAGCTAAATTATCAGAGAGTAATATAAGGTATATAACAAAACGCTACACCCACGACCACTTTTGCGCCCATTAATCATTGATTTAACAATGAAAACTCTATTTTCCAACGGATTTTTTTAAGAATTGGTACTTAAAATAAGTATTTTCCAAGGATGGTCACCATATACTTTTGGATCAGCTACGCTCACTTTTACGCGGGTCAGTTGAAAAGTTGACAATTTGTAATGGACATACAAAACTGGGTAAAAACAGTTAATCAAAGGCCAGATTTTAAAGAGATTGTTCTGAATTTGTATATATATAATCTGCTTAGTCTAAGAATTCCTACCCATAGATAAAAAGACGGGGGTAAAAACAACTAGTATGAAATAAAATCACTAAAAAAATTTTTGGAAAAAAATTACGACACAAAAACAGTTGGAAAACAAAAGACCAAAATTTGTGCTTAAAAGTTACAGCTTAATTTAATTTTTATTGTAAAGACACATTAGTGAAATAAGCGTAACCGCTAACTAGTCTAGTAAATATACACATACATATACAAGGTGGGCTAAAAGAAATCACCCTATTGAAAGATGCTCTTATTTTTGCAAATGGCAGCCAATGTCAAATCTGTTTTGACATTTGTGAACTAGACAGATGTAGAATACAAGTGAACAAGCCATGGAGCAATACACTCCCCAAGAACGCGGAATAATCGAAAATCGAACGATTTTTTGACCTCAGCGAGTACGTGAACAAGCAAAACTATCACTTCTGGGGCACCGAAAATCCACGAGTGATGCACGAGAAGCCATTACACCCGCTCAAAGTGACTGCATGGTGCTCTGTTCATGCTGGAAGTCATCGGGCTGGTCAAACGACAACAGTGGACGGTGCGCGTTATAGGGCCATGTTAACCGAGTTTTTTCTGCCGCAATTGAACGATTAGGACGGAACAGCACGGAGCAACAGCACACATTTCATTTTCATTTAGAAAAAATGAGAGCCAAACAACATCGGATGACTTCTTTTGGCCCACCTTGTACTTTAAGATATTTTGTTTTACAAATTTAAATTTAAATTACCATAAATAAATGAGAGTGATTACGTATTTTTAATCAAATATTTGATTAATGCCTACGTACACACCTTAACTAAATTTTTTACTTATTATTTTATTACAAAGAAACAAACAAACAATTTTGTAATAAAAATTTTGAATCGCATCACAATTACACTTTATATGAGCTTAGATATAAAAGACATAGAAGCCTTCACTTATTTCTGCTTAGCCGTAAACACGCGTTTATTAAAAAAATCTAAATTCGAATTGAAATAATTCTTTGAATTAAATAAAAAGAATATTTTAATTTTTATGATGATTGACGATTTTCACTACAATTCAGTGCCAGGATATCTCTCTGAAATCTCTTAAACTTTTTAACTCAAAGTATGAAGATTATATCAATGAATAAAAGCAACTTTGTGGCCAAATTTTTGTGCACTTCATATGAAGAAACACTTTCCAACAATAGCAAACAATGTGTGTTAATTTTATAGCACAAAAATTAACTTTAACGTTTAAATAAAAATTCGAACTTCGAATGATATCGAAACGAGGGATATGCAGAACACCAAGGCGAATTCATACTGTGTACAAAACTATTAAAAAAGTTTTCTATCGCCAAAGGTTATCTGTTATAAAACACATTTAAATAATATCATTTTAAATCAATTTCTTAAAAATTAGTTCTCATTCACGGTCACTATTTTAGGCGTAGTTAACTCTCTAAAGATAAATACTTTCATACTTATAGAATGACTTTAAAAATCTCCAACAAATACAAATTTACAATTTCAGATACTACTACAAATACTACACTTGTCATATGTATAGGGTCCGCCAAATAACTTCTTTTTTTTTTGAAAATGCTATAAAAACATCGAGTGTAGCTTCGGCTGTGTGGCACGTAGTGCCGTCCTGTTGAAACCAAATGTTGCCAATATCTTCTTCTTCAATTTTTGTGAACAAAAATTCGTTCAACATGGCCCGATAACGATCGCCATTGACTAACGGCCAGTGACTCGTTTTGGGTGCGCCGGCTTTTCAATGTATGCGTGCGGGTTTTCTGTGCCCCAAATGCGACAATTTTGCTTGTTTACATACCCGCCAAGATCAAAATGAGCTTCATCTGAAAAGATGATTTTTTTTTTGGCAAAATCGGCATCTTCTGTAAGTCGATCGCAGGCCCACTTAGCGAAGCGAAAACACAACCATATTCTTTTAGCGGAAGGATAAAACTAATTATCTGTCAAATCAGACATGAGCTAAGTGTTACCAATCACGAAATAAGCACTAGTTGAAAATAAAAAAGTTCGATGGCGGACCCTATATATGTAAGAAGACTTTACGATTCAGTGTAAAATCCCTAGTATTAAGTGTACAAATTTAAAAAAGAAATAAAATAGTTCTAGATGTACCATTAATGTACATGAATAAATAGTACCGTTTTCTTCTCTTAATTATTTTTCACCTTGGCATGGACTGTTTGAGTTCAGTCTCATAGTTCTAGGTTCGTTAATAATAAAATATCAAAAAGTACCATTAAAAATTATACAAAGTACCATTTTGTCCCCTCCCTCAATGATTTTGTATTTTGCTCAAGATCATTTAAGCCCAATTTCGAATTTCTAGGGTTATTTGTTGGTTGGTGTACGCGGCGGCCTAACGGCCCTTAATTAGAGTCGCAAGACTCCGTTTTGAACCACTTACTCGCCAAGACTGTGTAGCCGTAAAGTGACCTAGATCCACCCCGTGACATTCAGATATCTGAGAAGTCTCGCTAACCTTACTCCCGATATCTCAAGTAGTTCGGCCATCGGATGTGCACCGAGAAATCTGTGTCTAGAAGTCATAAGAGCCGGGCACTCGCAGAGAAGGTGAAAGGCCGTCTCCTCACTCTCGGGTGACCGACAGCTGCAGCATCTATATTTGAAGACCAGTCAAAGACTGCCACCGACATAGAAACCTCCGTGTTAGAGCCAGCTCTAGCCAATTTCTAGGGTTAGTATTAAAAAATCAGAAAATATCATTTTGTCCCATTTCTCATTTTCCACCTTGCTTCAGACCATGAGCCCAATCTAGTACTTCTAGAATTGTTAATAATAAAATATCAAAATGTAGCATTGAAATGACTTTTTACTATGCTCTGAAGCGTTTGGGCCTAGTCCTATAGTTCTAGGGTTGTTAGTACTAAAAAATCAAAAAGTACTATTAAAATCACTAAAAAGTACCATAACGTCCCTTTTACGACTTCTTGTATAGTTCATTATTATTTGATTATACTGTCACAGGACTACGCTTGGAAATAACATAAAAAGCACTAAAATAGTGTAAATATAAAATATCCATCGTATTTCTCCCTTTAGGCAATTTTTTTCTCTTTTCAAATTTTTTTAAATTTATTTTTATTGGGTGTTACACATTAATGATAAAATTTTTATATGCTGCAGCAATTTACACAAAGGTACAGAAATGTATTCAGAAATAGAGAAATAGTAGTAAAAACGGGTACATATTTTATTCATTATTTGCTCAAATTTCAATTGGAGACTCTTTTAAGAAGAGAAGTCTACAATTTAGTTTTTGTTACTGTGAAAGATAAAAATTAGTGTTTTAGCCACAAATATACAAATAATTATCACAGAAGTACCAAACACCCATCCTCTTATTTTTAAGTAGAATATTTTGTAGTTTGAATTTTGGCTCTATCTGTAGCAGTTCCGGAGATATAACAAGTCTAATTTTACCTGTTTTTACCATTTTTTTAACCCCTTTTATTCGAATTTCCAAAACTTCCTTCTTATTTGTCCTACACCTGCTCACCGAATTTCAACTCCGTAGCTTTAGCCGTTTGTATTGGGCGATGATGATAAGTCAGTCACTCAATCAGTAACGTTACGATTTAGCAATATTTAAATATTTTTTTGTATATAATTTTAAACTGACCTGCATTTTGTTTATCACTTTCCAGCCGTCTTCAACACCTTTGACTGTTAAGTATTTTGATTGAACCGGAAGTAGCAACTGATCAAGTATTTCCAATTTGCCGGGTGTGTATTTAATTGATTGTAAAGTCATTTTTACAATTAATTAATTTTTTTTTTGGTAATTATATTTACGTAGACAAAAGGAACCAATTATAACTGAAATAAATTTTAAAATACAAAAATTGAATTATAACAACAATTAGAGAAACATTCCTTTTTTTTTGTTTTTTCGAGTTTACATTTCACAAATTCTTTAAAGTAGCCAAGCATAGCGAAAATGCCATTTAAAAAGAATCAAAAAAATCATTAACATGAATTTATCAATTTGTTGTTCGATCTCGTGCCAAAAACAAAATAAAAAACACTTTCACATGTTTACTTGACGAAAAGGAATCTGTTAGACAATTATTTCAATTCAATAGTAATTGATATTTCGGTACAAAAATAATAAAGAACAATTTAAAAATGTGTGTTTCTACTAACAAAGTTATCTATCTACCATAAACAATTTTTATATAAAAGAGAGTTTATTAACTATTGTGTATTTAAATTTTCAAAATTTATTGATAAGAAACCTTAATTCAACTGTATGAGCTCCGTACGATTAATACCGTTCGTTGAACGATTTAAATTCAACTAAACATGTTTCTCAAAACAAAAAAAAATTATTTTCTAGTCAAGTACAAAAATGAGCACATTTAAGTAATTACAGTTCTCATTCATCTTTTAGTACACAACTTTATAATATGTACATCTATTAACATCTATTCATCATTCTTAGGATTTTATTTTAAATCAGAACCTTAAAAGTATTTCCTGACGCTTTAAATGAAATGGAATTTTTAACAATTTTCTTAAATAATTTATTAATTAATAATTGAGACCTTGAACTCAGTAATAACCTATACATGTAAAAGAGTAAGGTTACTGACTGATTGACTGACTGACTTATCATCATGGCCCAGCCCAAACGGCTAAAGCTACGGACTTGAAATTCGGTAAGCAGGTGCATGTCCCAATGATTTTTTGAAATTCGAATATTAAGGGGGTAAAAACGAACTACTTATATCTCCGGAACTACTACAGATAGAGCCAAAGTTCAAACTACAAAATAGTATACTAAAAAAATAAGCGGATGGGTATTTGTTACTTTTTCGATATTTTTACATTTGTGGCATAAAAAGGGTAAAAACTAATGTTGGTACGTTTTTTAACCTCATTTATTTTCAAAGTAACAATCACAGCAACAAAAACTAAATTGTATTCTTCTCTTCTTAAAAAGGTCTACAATGTATATTGGCACTTTTTTAAAATTCGAGCAAATAAAGGGTAAAATATGTGCCCCATTTTACTACTATTTCTAAATATGTTCCATAATGTAAATTGATGGAGCATATAAACATTTTATTACTAATTTGTAGCACCTAATAAAAATCAATGATAAAAAAATTATTTTAAGGGAGAAAAAAGTACCAAAAGAAACATTTGTACTTTATATTTACACAAGTTTAATGGTATTGTTAATGTTATGTGCAAACCTAGAATTTTCACAGTAGAATTAAACGGTCCTTAACAAAATAAAAAACCATTAAGTGAACAAGTGGCACTTTTAATGATTTTAATGGTACTTTTTGATATTTTAGTATTAACAACTCTAGAACTACAGATTAGTCTCAAACGGTTCAGGTCAAATTGAAAAATCATTAAGGGACAAAATGGTACTTTTTATACATTTTAATTGTACTTTTTGATTTTTTTAATGTAAACAAACGTGGCAGTACGATATTGGGCTCAAATGGTCCCAAGCAAAGTGAAAAATCATTAAGAGGGCAAATAGTACTTTTTGTATTTTTTTTGGTACTTTTTGGTTTTTTTATTATTAAGGAATGTAAAAGTACGGGATTTGACTTAAATGATCTGAAGTAAGGTGGAAAACTATGATTGGGAAAAAATGGTACTTTTTATTGTTTTTATTGGTACTTTTTCATGCTAACAACACTAGAACTATGAGATTGGGGTATAACGCTCTTAAGCAAAGTAAAAAATTATTAACAGGCAAAACAGTACTTTTTATTGATTTCAATGATACTTTTTGATTTTTTTAAATTAACGAACCTAAAACTATTAGACTGAGCTTAAACGGTTCAGGACAAGGTGAAAAATAATTAAAAGAAGAAAACAGTACTTTTTATTAACATACTATGAGTATAATGATATTTTTAGATCTTTTAACATTAATGAATTTATAACTATCAGACCGAGTTCCAACGGGGATCAGTAAATATAAAAATAAATAAATTGACAAAAGGGCCCTTTTTCTATATTTTAATGATACCTTTTAATGTAATTTGTATTAAAAAATTTAGAACTGAGAGTAAATAGTCTACAAAGAAATACGAAATTATAATAGCGACAGTATGGTACTTCGCTGAAGAAGGTAATTACATATTACCTTCATTTGATTTTGAAATATTTTTGATTGCCCAGGTGGGAAAACGCTAGGCCTATCTCTGGCAAAGCGTTTGTAAAGGTGGTTTGTAATATTAAAGCGTTATACCAACACTCAAATGATAACGATTTTTATATCCTTCACAAAAAGTGAAAAGGGTATATACATATAAGTTTGTCATTACGTGTGTAATTTCTACACCGTACATGGGTATACATAGTCTGGATACTTATAAGTAGTGGAGTCGATTTAGCAATGTCCGTCTGTCCTTGTGGATGTTAAAGTCAACTTTTTGAAGTCCCTAGAAGACAGAAAAGTTTAGTATGTCAATTTGTTGGAAGTTTGCTATTGAAATTCAGCTTAATCGGTCCATAAAAGGCTGAGCTATGAGCTCTGAAGTAGAACTATCTCTATTTTTTAAAATTTTTGGTTAGTTTTTTCGTAATTTATCTAAACTACAAAACAGACAAAAAACTTGGTGCACAGTTTTATTGGAATTTACAATCAGAATGTCTGTACAAGAAATCAAAACAATCGGTCTATAAAGGGCTGAGATATAAGCTCTATTTTTTAACATTTTTGGAGCGTTTTGTTGCATAATTTGTCTAAGCTACAAAACGTACAGAAGAATGTGAAACATAAATTTATTTGAAATAACAGCCATAAAATCTGTGCAAAAAAGCAGAAAGATCGCTCCACAAATAACCGAGAAAAATCAAAAATACAACTGAAATTTTAGGTTTTCTTTATTTTTGCTTTGTTTTTGTACGTGTTTAGCCTAAGCTACAAAGACATCAGATTTATATCGGGACCAAAATCCAGCTGGATCGGGCCATAAATGAAGGAGCTACTAGTAAAAAATCGAGTCTACCTCTATTTTTTTTTACCATTTTTGATGCGTTTTTTACGTAATTTTTCCAAAATACAAAACGTAGAAAAAAACTTTATACGCAGTTTTATCAGAAGTAATAGTCGGTCGAAAAATTAACCAGAAAAATCAAAAATACAATTAAAATTTTAGCTTTTCATCAAGTTTTCCTTTGTATTTTTGGGTATTTTGTCTAAACTACAATACGGAAAAAAGATGTATTAAAACTTTTAACAGAAATAGCATGCGTAATGTCTGTGCAAAAAAAGAGAGCATCGGTCAGCAAATGACAAAGAAATATCAAAAATACAACCGATATTTCATATTTTCATTAGTTTTCCTTTTTTAAGAAAATTTTTAAGCTCCCATGTGTGTAAAACTTGTCCACGCAAACACGAAACCTAAAAAAGTGTGTATGTGTGCATTGCGAATACAGACATCTGTATGAAATAGAATTTTTTCGATTTTTGTCGTTAATTTAATATTTAATTATAATTTTTTTTAAATGTTGCAAAATTAAGTTAAATTATATATAATTTGTATTGCTATTTAATATCTTTCTTAGAATTTCTTTTTTTATTAATTTACAAATTGAGTGCGTGCAGACATTTTATTGCTTTAAAAAAAAAAGTAATTTTTCTTAGAACTCGTGAATTTTAGTACCTTGAACTGAAATTAATTATTTATTTTAGGATTAATAAATATATTAGAAGAAAATTATTTTTATCAATATTTTTCATTTCTTTTTTTAGTTTAATATAATTTTTTATTTGACAGTTTTTTATTGAAAATTTTTATTATAAAAATTTATTTTTATATCCATACTTCCCTCCAATAATAAATAAATAAATTCGTATATTTAATACGACATCAAGCTTTATAAACTTGCCGTTTCAATTACATAATTTTTTGAAGTGAGTGAAAATAAATATTTTTTTTAACATAACCCTTTACGTTTTTTAGTATTTGTAAATATCTTTTCAGTATTTATGACATACTTATAAATATGTTTAGGAGAGATATAAGTACATACATAGATACAAATTATTTCTGTAAGAGATTTTACCAATTTGCAAACGAACCATAGAAGGGTACGGGGTGGGTCTAGATTTCTATTCTACCGCCCAAATACTTTAGGTTATTTTTGAAAAGTTTTTGAAATTCCTCAGTACTCTTGCTCTGAGGCATTTGTACTATTCCCCATTTTGCCTAGGTACCATTCCCGATTTTGTACTAGAAAATTAAAAAAATCAAAAGGGAGTTTAATCTGTAAGCTTTAAGCTTTCTGCAAATGTTTTAACATTTACTAAAAATTACATACTTAGTGTTTATTTTATGATTCAAAACGGAAATTGCCAAAACCCCTCAGAACAAAAGCAGGGGAGTATATGGAAATTTCAAAAAAAAAATTTTTAAATAGTCCAAAGTAATTTATGAACAAATCTAGACAACCTCCTCTTTGCAATGATATGTGTCCCATTCCGCAATCTTCTATTTTTCGTCCAGAAGTTTTTAAAATCCTTCAGAGCAACAGCACTCGAGTGTATGTAATTTATAAAAAAAATTTTATAATCCAAAGTAATTTCTGAGTATTTGGGCTAATTACTAATCTAGAACCTCCGCTAAACATATATAGAAATATTTAATGACGTAAGAAGTATTTGATAAATATGCCATTAATACTGAATATATATTTACAAATACTAAAACATATTTAACTCGGCATTTTTATCTTCACTCAATTATAATTACCCGTCTTTTTTTTTTTTTTTTTTTTTTTTTTTTGTAGATATGTTTTAAGAATGTGGAAAGTGAAAAATATTAATATTTTTAACTTGTTTTTAAATATCGTCTATCGTCGACGGAAATAGGATTATACACTATTAAAGATTTAGACAAAAACAAACACAAGTAAATATTTTAGATGTTAAGTGTAATTTTCCTAACTTTCAAAATTAAGCACTTTTTGCTCTTTTATATTGTGTATTAAAATTTAAATCATTCTAAAAAATTTTAATTACAATTTATGAATACATTATCTTAAAGTTCTAAAAAAAAATTTTCAAAATCTGTATATGTACATACATATGTATGTACAATAAATAAATAAGAGATAAGCCTCTTTCCTATCTCTTCGAAAACTGCTTAAAGAGTGTCAAACACCAAGTTGTACTGCCACAAAGACATCTTGAACATTAATTTGTTTTAATGTCAAAATTTTATTTAAAAAAAAAATAACATTTTTTATGATTTTTCGTTGATATAATGTTTAAATTATAGCAATACTTTTGTTTATTTATCAATGGCGGTACAAAAATACAAATAATCTTGTGTATTATAAATAGTGTTATCCTTAAGGAAATCTAAATAAAATAACGAAAATAGTTTTTATATCAGTTGCCAACAGAGACAGAAAATAACCATTGCAGTTGATTTATTTACCAGAAAAGAAATCAAAATATTTCAAGAGTATTACGATAATGATGATTTACAACAGTAATTAATTAATGTTTTTTCATATAACATAATTTATTTATTTTTGGCCTAAAATAAAAAAAAAATATTTTTAAAATGCAAAACAATTATGTTCTGCTAAAAAATATAACTTTTATTTATTTATTTATTATATTTAATTCACTTAATATAATATAAATCCACAAATGCCAATATAAAAATATATTACACAGCATTATTATTATAAATAATTCAATTTAAACATGATCTTCGTCCAAATCATTACTACTTTATAAAAGTAATAAATACGTATTGTCTAAAAATATATTATTATGAAAATCACTCTATTGTATGACTGTGTTTTATTATTCATACGAAATGGTATTTATGTATGTGTAAATGTAGCAATTCGGTGTTTATGTTAATGCGTAGAATTTGATAGTGTAATGCTTGTGTGTAAGATGTGTATTATTTATAACTGTGTTAGTGTATAAGCTTTCTGATAGCTTAAATGTTCTAGAATTAGCTAGTATAAGTATTTTCGTTTACCTTTTGATTCTTTAACTTGATACACCTAGAAGTATGCAGTAATATTTAGCTGTTTGTATAAAGTTCTAGAATAAGGTGCAAATTGAACGTTACAGTGAATCATTGTTGCTACACGAATCTAGATAGCTCTAGTTTTACGTGAAACAGTATACAAGGCAATGCTGAGATTGCCAGATAAGTTCAGTTCTGGTTGAGACATTAAACTGTAAACAAGGTGTGTCAAAAATAATAAAGTGTCGGTGTGACGGTTATAAATGAAGTGTGTTTCTACAACAAGTGTTAAGAAAAGAGAACTAACTAATTGCGTTTTTATTTTACAACAAAGAACCCTATTAGACCAAATGTTTTATAATAACGTAACAATATTTAAATTACAAGAAAAAAAGTGTTAAATATAATGACTATTCTTTAAAAATAAAATCCTAGCATTCAATATCTAATAATTATGGTCATGTAGTGTCACTGATAAACATAGTTTAGCATTAACTGAAAAAAAGCAATTAATAAAATATAGAGGCTGACATGGATCATATGCTGACATCCGATTTGAACATATATTTTCAATATTTTTATTATCATTTATTTCTTATTTAAAACGTTCATATAATAAGGGCCATATGTGATAAAATTAAAATTATATTTTAAGACGTTTCTAATAAGCTAAATATACAAAAACTACTCATCTTTCAAATGTTAATGAATAATATTTATTGTATTGTATATGATAAAATTTATTGTATTCCCACTTGCTAGATCCATAGTAGGTTCTTTTCATTTCTAACAATTTTCCTTGACGTTGATGTATATTTGTACTTCGCATATATAAGTTAAATTCCTACAGTTCCGTAGTATATATATTGTTTTAAATATATACTATCTACATACAAGCTGGGCTAAATGAAATGAGCCTATTGGAAGATGCTCTTATTTTTGCAAATGGCGGCCAATGTCAAATCTTTTTTTGACATTTGTGAACTAGACAGATGTAGAATACAAGTGAACAAGCCATGAAGCGATATACTCCCCAAGAACGCGGAATAATCGAAGTGGACGATTTTTCGACCAAAATCATAATGAGCGACGAAGCTCATTTCTACCTCAGTGGGTACGCGAACAAGCAAAACTATCACTTCTGGGGCACCGAAAGCCCATTACATCCACTCAAAGTGACTGTAAGGTGCTCTGTTCACGCTGAAGGAGTCATCGGGCTGGTGAAACGACAACAGTGGACGATGCGCGCTATAGGACCATGTCAACCGAGTTTTTTCTGCCGCAATTGAACGAATTAGAACAGGAGGACATGTGGTGCCAACAGGACGGAGAAACGGCACACATTTCATTTTCATTTAGAAAAAAAATGAGAGCCAAACAACATCGTATGACTTCTTTTTACCCACCTTGTACATAAACTTAAACATTCTTCAAAAAAAAAAAAACATTTAATATTAATTAATGCACATGTTTGTTACGTACGTACATATGTTGTCTATAATTACCTCAGCACCTTAAAACACTGTGGCGAATAAAGGAATATAAATAATAGGCCCATAAGAAACAAAATAATTTTTTGCAAAAAGAATTACATATTTACAAAAACATTTCCAAGTTACGTACAACGAACTATAGCAAATTAAATTATTTTAGCACAACGCCGCAGACCAATGAAAATAGTTTTGCAATGAAGAATCAACTGGTGGTTGCATGGGGAAAATTTTATATATTAAAAAGAAAATTCGCTGTTATCCACAAAATGTATACACATGCATTATTTATTGATATTCTACTGTGACGTTAAGTGGAAAGCTGCCAGAAAAATATATTGAAAATTGCATTAAATTTAGTGGGTGACAAGGGGACACGGATGAAATCCATACTCACTTTACGAACTTGGCCATTATACATATATCATTACGTATGCACATACATATATTATTATAAGAGTTTCTTATTTGCTTTTTATTTAATCACTATAAATCGATATGCACAAGTATACTAGACATGTCCACACATACGTATGTATGCAATTTATTTATAGCAAGTTAAAATATGCTTATTTGTATTTTTATAATTAGATAACTCACTCACTCATTCAATATATGTCTTTAAATTAAATGTTTATCTATAAAAGCAAAATGAATTATGTGAATATCAAGGCGAGTTATACCAGATGGACGCTTCGCTACAAAATCAACTTTTTTTTTTAAATACCATGGCAGAATTGTACAAGATAATGACAGTACCACGATTGTACATCTCCTGCTATCTTTAGTAAATGTCCAAATTTTTTGGGTGCCATGTTTTTGTACAAATTTATATTTTTAGTAGTATATGGTTTTGACACCTAGGAGAAAAGAAACAACTGTTGTTTGTTGCATTTTAATGTTTTTGTAGATTTATCATCACCTTGGATAATTCTGGCACGAACCATATTGTCTAAAACATTGTGCACACACATAATTTCTACACTAATGAATTTTTTTTAATTTGACTTTATTTTATATTTTTTATCTTTCTTATTTTTTTACCTTTCTTAATTTGTTTTAATATATTCTTCAATTTATTTTTGGCTTTATTTTTAAAAATTTCTGATTGATTTTTAAACTTCTTCACAAATCCATATATATAAAGTTGCAAATTTTGAAAACACGGAAAACAGAAAATTCAAGCAGCTGATGAGTGAGTTCTTTTATGTGACTACCTTCTATCAATTTGCCTTACTTTTCTACAGTTATATTTATCCTATAGCGTAATTACACCATACTTTATCCATTTTGCTTTGTTAAATTTTGTTTTCATAAATTGTGACTGATTTTATTCAAAGCCAAAGACGAATCTATTGTGAATGGTAATAGCTTGTAAAATTTTGTCATAATCTTGGGCATATTTATAAATTTGTAAATAAATCCTTTGGATATTGATTTACATTTTAAAATAATCCAAAGTGGAGGGAAACAATGAAGAGCAAGAAAAAAGTGAAACAAAGGAAGACCCCTTAGATGAAGAGCGTCAAGGCCTGGTAAGAGAAGTAGGAAATTTGGCCGTTTGGAGTTTGTCATCATGTAAACCTGGCTTTGGCGTGGAGCGATTACGTGATAATATAATGGACACATATTGGCAATCGGATGGACAACTGCCACATTTAGTCAACATACAATTTCATAGCAAAACAAAAATTAGCCAAATTTACATTTATACTGACTACAAATTAGACGAGAGCTACACACCTTCCCGCATTTCTATAAGAGCTGGATCCAACTTTAATGATTTACAAGAACTTCAGATTGTAGATTTAAATGAACCAACTGGTTGGGTTGCTATACCCATAAAGGATGGAAGCGTCAAATGCATTCGAACGTTTATGCTACAAATTGCTGTTATATCAAATCATCAAAATGGACGCGATACACATATGCGCCAAATACGGATTCATGCACCTGTTGAAGATCGTCACTATCCTTTAGAATTGTTTGGAAAATTTAGTACAGTTAATTTTCAAAAATTTGCTACTCTGAGATAAAAATCAAATGCACCAATAAATTTTATACTAGTAATCAATTTTAAATAGTGTAAATAATTTATCAAATATGAATATTTTAATTCCATATATACACAAATCGAACAGTATATTTTAAATTAAGGTAACGTTGGCAATACTTTAACTGGAGATACCACAATTTCTGAAAAGTTTAGAAGAAAATGTAAAACTTTGAATATATAGAAAAAGAGAGCAAGATATATGAGGAACAAGTACAATTATTAATAATGAAGTAAATGCATATTACAAAGGCAAAATTTATAATCAATTATTTAATATAAATAATTATAAAGGACATATTTCCTTATTTTAAAGCAGGGAAATAAGCATGCATAAAGAATATACACTGACAGGCAAGTGCCATGAGGTAAAAAATTAGGGAGTGGGATTAGCTTAAAAGGCTCATCATCAAAGTAAAAAATGGAAGACAATGAAAAAATATCAACGAGATACTCAATAACCGTCCCTGAGTCCCTAAATTTTTTTTAAACATACCTACCCTCAATCTTCCCTCCTTGAGGGGGCTTCCATACAAAATGCTATTTATTATAAAATTAGCCCGAACCGTCATAACTAACTCCAGAGTGTCCTTAGAGGGGCCAAATGTATGGCCAACTCATAACATTTTTTAAAGCTGTTTCTTTCAATTTGGTTTTAATTAAAGAAACCACTAGTTTCTCTTGGGCGCCTTTGATTGAATCCATTAACTACAGTGAATCAGTAAATGGACGCAAGTTCCCTGACCTGCAATCAAAGTCTATAATCTGTTTTGAAGCTGTATGTAAAAATTCTATTGATTGTGTCATTGTTGGTTCTGTTATTAGTATCATTAGTCTGTAAAGAATTTAGTAGTTCTGCTATTATTTCTTTTTTGGTAGCTATTCTTCTATTTTATTTTTTAGATCGTCAAAAAATGTATTAGCTGCAGTTTTATGAGATATTGTAACTCCATTGTAATGTACGTTGAATAAAACTCTGATTTTTTCTAAGTTTTTAAAAAAGTTTTCCAAATGAATCCTTCTTAATCGATCTATCAATGCTCAAACATTTAAACGGCCGCTCGATTTCATCCTTTATTTAAGATATCTTGCCATTCCATTTAATAATTATTCATTTATTTCTCTTATATTTTATCTAAATTATCAGCTATATTTGTGTATTTTTTTCTTTAGAGTTTTGTGATACATGGCATATACGAGTACTTATGTGAAGAATGAAATTAAGTTCTATAATTATTGTAATTATATATAGACAAGTTTCTATTTTACATAAATCCATTCCTCTATATTCTATGGGCCATAATCATAGTCACAAAAAAAAATAGGCTTTTATTCAGAGCAGACTTTTGTTCATAAGAAAATTATGAATTAGAAGTCATTTTTAAAAAGATACCGATTTTCGTGTGACTATGATGACTATGTTATTAATTACATTAGCATTTTAATGCTCTATCTTGTATTTTTTTTCCCCCATTTTAACTAAAAACAAAAAAAAACTTTTTATATTTAAAATTTCCTAAGCACCAAAATTATTTACATTTCATTATATTTATTGGACCATAATCATAGTCACAATAAAAAGTCGGTATCTTTTTGAAAACTATTTGAAATTCATGATATTCATATGTTGCTTAGTGATTTTGTGACTATGATTATGACCCATTATTTTTAACTTTTTCTTCTTCTGGGGTATGTTCAATAGTCCCCATTTACATTATGCACATTTCTGTCCGGACTGACGAAGTTTGTGGGCGAGGGGGCAAATCAGCAAGGTTTGTAGCATAGTATATATAATTATACAAAAAGAACGCACCATATATTTTGTTAGTGTAATTATTCATAGTTTAATGTCAAAATGAAGAAAGCGAACAAAGCATAATAATATTATTTCGTAAACAAACAAAACAAAATGAAAAAAATTTTGATATTCAAATCTAATAAAATACAAATTTAAACAAAAAACACATGTAGACTTGCTTCCACTTGATATAATTACCATAAACTAAAAATAATTACACTATGGTATGTAGTACACGAATATCAACATTTTTTTTTCATTTTGCTTTGTTTACGAAATAATATTATTATGCTATGTTCATAGTGTAATTATACTATGGCTATGTTCTCTTTCTTAATTTTGACATTCGCTATCTAATTTTACACTAACAAAATATATGGTGCGTATACTTTGTATAATTATACTATGGTTTTATTTATATATTTGGTTTCAATTTCAATACAAGTTTTTCTCACAATACATTTTTAGTTGAAAAAATTAATATGGCGCCTTGAAAATGTAAACAAATTTTGACAATCGGAGAACTGAACAGCCGTAAGAGCAAAAAATGTCCAGCTGGGCGCACTGCACTACCTGATATTGTTATACCATGGCATAGACTATTCTGTGGTGTAAAGTTTGACTTATGAACTTGCGTGTTTTCTTTATGGATTTGTATATAATTAATGGGACGCTAACTTACACTGCACCAACATTGAATAATATTTGAGTGTATTATAAAGTTTTTTGTCTTTGATTGTATGCTGTTTGTATATTAATTGGTTATTTGCGATTATTTTGTATAACTAACAAAAAATCGCTCATTGACTAGTCAATAATATCTAATATTGACCACATATGTATGTATTAATATATTTTGTGTAAAAGTTTTGGACTGAAAACAAACAAAAATGGAAACAAAAGTTTATCCTAACTTGGTAGCAAAAGTGCATCCCAATTTGGAAGCTAAAGTATATCCTGACTTGGAAACAATATGCAGATTGTGCTTAAAAGAAAATGCTGGGGCAATTTGCGTATTTCCGAAGGAAAAAAGTTCCGACAAATTCGCGGGATTATCTATACCAATGCGCATAATGGCTTGTGCAGCGCTTGAAGTCCAAGATTCTGATAATCTCCCCAAAAAAATATGCACTGAATGTCGTTTTCAATTGGAGAAATCATATTATTTTAGAAAACTAAGTCAAGCTTCTGACGCTAAATTGAGAAAACATATGCGTCTAATAGGAATGGGAAAAACAAGTAGAGTTTTTAATAAAAATTTAGAAGAGGATCATGAAGATGAGTTGGAATTTCAAGACTCTCTAGACTTTATAAATGAACAGGAAGAACTACAAGAACAAGCGGAGAAACTTAAGATTGATTCATTTTTAAATGAAATTAAATTGCGAAATGAACATGAGATAAAGTTGATGAGGGATAATTTAAAAAGAAAATGTAGGGAAGAATTAACTCCCATATTAAAAGAAGAATTGGAAAAGGAATTGCGAATAGAAATACAAAATGATTTAGAAGAAAATCTTAGAAAAGAGATTACTGAAGAATGTACTAGACAAGCGAAGGAATCACTTCGTTGCGAAGCTCGAGAAGAGTGCAGACAGTTAGACGATCTGTTAGATAATTTACAAACATTTGTTAATAATAAGAAAAAAATATTGAACGAGATCATACCAATGAAAGAATGTAACACGCCATGCAGTCCAGTGACCAACACGGATAATATTCCAAAAATAACATGTATTTCACAGAATTTAACCAAAACTGAAGATAATATGGTTTTAGAGTTACACGATGAAACTGAAAATATAAACGATGATATAAATACGAATGATGAGGAGTGTGACAGCGAGGGAAATTTTTTAATCTACAACATTGCACGTTTTGCTTCGAAAAGTAAATCTTCAGATGATAAAATAGAATTAGATACAGAACAAATCGTGCAAGAAACAGAATATGAAGATGAAGAATATGCTGATTCTAATATTATTATGTATGAAAAAATTGATGAAAATATTTACAGCAGCTTGGACTCTGGTGAAACGACCTCAACAACATCCTACCGTAGTAAGTACTTTATTTACTCCAAATTAAACAAAATAATTGGATGATAGAATGTATTATTAACTATAGAAAAATACTTTATATAATTGAGAGAAGTTTCTGCCTAGACGTGTTCATTTAAAGTCTTAAAAATTTCGAAATTTTTATTTTTGTATGTGTCCATTTTCGCCATTGTGTAAATGCAACAGCTGTGTCCTGTTAATAATATAACTAATTGCTTCTATTAGAATCAAGTTTGCACATGCAGAATATTACTTAAAAACCCAGATTTCGAAGAAATTATATTATATATCGCTTAAAAATATTTTAATTCTCTGGTTAACCAGACAAGGAAAATTGGAAATTAAATGAACGATATACGGCGTCACTGTTAATTCTTGTCATATTGAATTTGCAGCTATTGCCTTCCTGAGGAAGTGTGGAAAAACTGTTTCTTATAGGAAATGCTAATAATATTATAACAAATACAATTATAGTATCACAATCATGTGGAAAATATTATTTTTAGAAAAAATTAATAAAGAACTTCTTACAGTTGAGGAAGACAAGCAGGATGGAGAAATTCAATTTTTGAAAAAGATGGAAGATAGTAATAGTAATGATGTGGACGATGAAAACCCAGAGAGCCAAAATGAAAACATAATGGTTATCAAAATAGGTAAAGATTTTGAAAATGAGTTCGAAGAACAATGCGAAGAAGTGGTAAGTTGATTTGATTTTTTAATAATAATTAAATGTATGTCCCTGTCTGCATATAAGTTAAATATATATAATAACTATCATTAACAGAAGCATACGATAAGAAAAGAATCATCAATAAAAACTAGAAAATCATACGGAAAAAAGGCTCAAACATCTACCGTAACTAAAAATATGTCATTAAATTCAGAAACAACATTTCTGACGAAAACATATGTAAATCCATTCCAACGGAGTACAAAAACAGCAAAAGTATTTAAATGTGATGATTGTCCAATGGTTTTCGCAACCAGCCGTTCGTTAGAACGTCATTTACGCACTCACAAAAAGGTTGAGAAAACTGGTATAAAATTTCAATGCCCAGAATGTCGTATAGTGGTTTCATGTAGTAGTGCTCTTCGCCGTCATATGTATGTACATTGCGAAGAAAAACCATTCACTTGTAGCGAATGTAATAAATCTTTCGTACAAAAAGAAATCCTGAAGAGGCACATGCAGACTCATACTGGTATTAAGCCCCATCAGTGCCCTCATTGTGAACGTGCATTTGCTCAACGCATCAATTTGACTCAACATATTAATCGGAACCATTTAAAAGAACCGCGTATTCAACAGCATCCCTGTCATTTGTGCCCTAAACGTTTTAATCACGCATCTGGACTAAGCCGTCATATGACAACACACAACGGTGTTGCTTATAATTGTAGTGAATGTAATCGAACTTTCAGTGATGCTTCATCAATAAACCGCCACGTTATGAATATTCATGGTGGTAATGGAAGTAGAGTTGGCAATAAGCGTTCATTTCAGTGATTATTCTTTTTTATTTTAAACTAACAAAAAATAAAGTTATAAGGTTTTTATTTTTACTTATTGCTTTTTATGTCTTATTGTGCTATGTATTGATTTGTTCATTCTATTCAATTATACTCAATCATTACTTATTTCATTTAGTCAGTACCTATGAATATTTGTGTGTTGTGCATAAAAATAACTATGTGCAAAATACAACTTTTGTAATAAATATACAACTAACAGGTGGCGCAATATAACCTTCCGATGTTTTTTGGCTGTAATTTAAAAAAATGAAAAACTTTGATTCTTCTTGTGGATTATTTTTATTTGGTCTTTTAATTTTTTTACATCAAGTCGAGAATATGATGTCATGTAAATGGCCGCCGCCACAGTTGATTGTGACATTAGGGGCCAATCGCAAAATTTATAGCATTTTCTGATAGGAGGATTACTTTTGCGCCACTTTGTATATATACACGTATAATAAATTACGGAAAATTGTTTTCATTTTACGATCACACGGAATAGAATCTTTAATATATCAAGAACTAAAATTTTAATTATTAAATATTTTGCCTGTTGAGTTCGATGCATTACGAAAATGATGTTCCCTCATACTCAGATTTGGCGCCATTTATTGTTAAATTTTTAGGTAGGAGTACCACAGATAGTCTGCTGTTTAGAATAGGGGAATTTTATTTTTGGGAAAAACAAACTCCAAGGGAGTTATTTCCTTGGGAGTATTTTGAATTGGGGTAATTAATATTTTTTCCAGGAATTCAAAAGCAAAAATAGGGGTTCCACAATATCCGAAGTTCCTCTATACATGCTTGTATGACAGTAACGCTCACAATAGATACCGTGTATAACAGCGAAAAAGGACTATGGCTACCTTACACTAGAACCAAAAACAGATACCGCCGCGTATACCAACTAAAATCGTCATCTTGAAAATTTACAGCTTTTCTGAAAATTTTTGTTAGTATACTTCAAGGCGAATATTTATGTCTGATATATGATTTGTTTATTTTTTGTTTATCGTGTTAACTACTGGAAAATAAGATTGACTAAAAACTACCGAAATTTTTAATCCCTATTGGATATACATACATACCATATGTATATATATGTACGTATGTGAAACATCGTTGGAAACTGAATCATTTTCTTCTCGACCAACATTACCTAGACTTAATTAAAATTTTATTTCCATTGATTGGATTGGTTTGGTTCAATTCACCCAACAAACCAATGACTTGGGGAAAATTAGCTTACAAACATAAGCCTTAGACATTATTTTAAATGATATTGAGAAAAGCTTACTATTTACTATTTTCATAAGCTTATTCTTAAGTTGTATTGTACTTCGATTTCTATATGGTTTGTTGGGCATTTTGAAGACTCAATACATAATTTTTTTTTATTGAGACTATTTTTTAAACAATATAAGAGTATACAGAAATAACAAATGAAAAATATTTAAGATTATAATGTAATGTCTTAAAAAAATTAAATAGAGAATTTATTTAATAGCACCAAGCTTAACAATAAGAGAAAAAAATTTTATCTAAAATTAACTTATTAATAGTATTTGAATATCCTCCCGAGGCACTTGAAAGTAATATCTCGAATCTTAAAACTAAAACTAATAATCTAGAAGCAAAAAATAAAAAATGGATAAAAAGTAATAACAAAAATTAAAAATTATAAGAAATTAACCCCTATGAGAGCCAGAAGTTACTTTCTTAAAAAAATCCGGTAACGAATAATCCATATTCATAACAATGTTCTCATTAAGTAACCCAATAGGAGACAAATAGGAAGTATTAGACCAACTATATTCCCTTTGTGAATCAATTACTTCCCTCATAATCACATTTTCATGAAGGGACAATCTGTTTATATAATTTTTTATTAAATTAATCACATAACGACTCAGAGGTGCTACTCCTGATTCCTTATAAATTACAACATTAGAGTATCTCTTATATCTAGAACTAAAATGTTTATTAATGCATGAACGCAAAACTTTTCTTTCAAAAATTTCGAATTTGTTCATTAAAAAAGGAGAAATAAGAAACCATATTGGAAAACCGTATAATACCGGTCTCAAACATGTCTTATATATTATAAATTTTGATTTAATAGGTAACGATTTATGAGTTAAAACTCTTCCAAAAAGACCTTTAACTTTATTTAAAACAAATTTACCATGTTCATTAAATTTGAAAAGTTTATTGAAATAAATTCCAAGATACTTAAATTTGTCTTTAAAAGGAATTTCAACTCTATTTATTAATAATTTTAATCTCTTACTTTCAGGAACAAAAAAATATGCACATTTTCCAGAGGCATTTATACAAATAGCCTCACTTTTAGCCTCATTTATTTTTATTCCCCAAAAATTATAAAATTCTAAAACTTTATTTAAGTGATTTGACACAGTTTTTAATGCTTCTAATGGAGATTCATTATGAGAATAAAGTAAAGAATCCTCTTTAAAATTATTAGGAATTATTATAAATGAAAATATTATACAAGTGAGGCGTCAAAATTGAGCCTTGAGGAACACCACAAGAAACAAAACCAAAATCAGAAACTGAATTATTTAACTGCACACAAAAACATCTATTATTGAAAAAACTTTTGAATAATTTAATAATATGCAAATCAAATCCTATACTTTTCATTTTGAAAAGTATTCCATTATGAAATGTTTTATCAAAAGCTTTTTCAACATCAAGTGAGATAGCCACTGTACAACGTTGTTGTCTTAAATTGAAAATAATGTAATTTTGAAACTTTGAAAGAGCATCCACAGTAGAATGACCCCTTTTAAACCCAAATTTCCGATATTAATAATTTTTTCAAATAATTTTCCTAAATTTGATAACAAAGAAATAGGTCTTAAATTATTAATATCGGAAGAGTTTGGTTTCTTTTTAATTGGAACAATTTTTGAAATTTTCCAGCTATCTGGAAAATATGCATTATTTAAACAATTATTAATAATTATGACTAAAAATTCAAAAGCTTTCAGTGGAAATTTTTTTATTATAAAATTTGAAATTTTATCAATTAATGCCGACTTTTTACTGTTTAGTCTTTACAGTGAGATTCCAAATTATTTAAATTGATAAATTAGCGCTGAAAAATTATTGTCAAAATTGAATAAAACATTTTGATCCAAAGAAGCCAAAAAGTTATTTATTTCCGAGTTATCTCTTTGAAATGAGCTAGAACTATACACCTCTGAAAAATTATCTTTTAATGTGTTAAGTTTTATTAATTCATTATTAATTGTTCTCCATTCACAGACAGATCATTAATTGAAGTTCTTTTTTTATACCCCAAAAGATTAAAAAAATTTTTATGTGCTTAATTTTATTAAGAGTTTCACTAAAATTTTGAATATGTTCCTTATTAACTTGTTCTTTTATCAAAATATTTAAAAGTTGAATTGCTTAAAAATGATTTTATATTGGTCGTTATGTCTGTTTAATGTTCTGTTATAAATTCGCCTTAATTCTTTTTGCCAGATATAAGTTTTCTTGAATTTGCTTCAACTTTTGAAGAATGAGTATCACAGCAAGTGTTAACTGTTGAACTAAATTTATTAATATAAAAATCAATTTCGCTATTTAACAAATTCTTCGAAAAAGGCGGAAAATGTTCTAAAAGATTAATGTTAAGTCATATTTAAAAGAAATCCAATTTGTATCTTTAAATGTAGAATACGAAACTGGTTGATTTAGAATAAATTCAAAATCAATTAATTTTAATTTTAACACTATAGGAAAATGGTCCGAAAATGCAGGTAAATTTTCAATACTGTAATTTTGATTGAACATATCAACTATATTTGAACTTATAAGAAAATGGTCCTAAAATGAAGATCCATTAGGGAAAGAAGGAATGTCATTACAAAATCTTACAGACGAATGTGAATGAATAGTAAACCAATTACAAAAAGTATTGCCATTGATATTATTTAAACTATATATGATATGTGTCTTGAATTAAAATCACCACCTATTATTAACGTATCAAAATTTTTTGAAAAATTGGCAATATTTGTCAAGCCATTTTCAAAATTAACAGAGTTAAAATTACAAGGAATATAAATAGATCCAATTAAAAAATTTTTGATTACATTATTTTTCTGAACACTAATTTCAATAAAGACATTTGGAAAAGAAAGCCCAGAAATTTCAACTTTTGAAAAGGAAAATTTTTTTCTTATAGCAATGCCTACACCTTGTGATGAAAAGTCTCTAATAAAGTTGTAATCACCCAAAAAAAGTTTTAAATTTGATTTTAAGTGAGTTTCCTGAATGAAAGCAAAATCAACTTTGCTAAAGTTGAGTAAATGTAATAACTCCATTTTCCTACTTTTCTCCACAAGAGATCTAACATTAAATGTAAGCATTTTGAATATCCTATAGACCATAAGCTGACAATACATCTTGAAGAAGACCTTTACATTCAGCTTTTGCTTGCAATTTTGACATAGATTCAAAATTTTTCACAAAATTCATTATTCTAACTTCCAAAGTGTCTTCTCCACATAAAACTTTTGCTAATTTAAAAAACTCATTCACAAAACTAGGCTTATTTGAACTCATTATTAAAATGACTTGCAAAAGAACGCTTGGGATTTACAAAATTTGAATTAATAGCTAGGGAAACGTTATTAGAAATCTGAGTTTTTTTCTCTTTAGCCTTTTCTGAAATTTTATTTTTGATATCTAAATATTTTTTAAAAGAAGGACAACCCCTCCAGCTAGCTGGGTGACCATAACTTTGGCAATTAAAACAAAATGGCTTATTACTTTCATTAGATATAAAAGAACATTTTCCTGGATCATGACTTGGAAGAACATTTTACACACGCAAAAGAGCGATTACAATTTTTAGACATATGCCCCCATTTTTGACATCTACTTCTGATTATTTTTTGGTTTTTCCCATTTTATAACTTGATTTAAAATGAATCTTATACCTGTCAAATCATTAGCACGTGATCCTTTTTTAAGAGTAATTAAAAAAAAGACCCGTTTCTAAATTATTTTTTCTAGAAAATGGAGTTTGAAACTTAGAAATAGCATGAACAGTATCAGGTAATAATTCATTCAAATTTGCCTGAATATCCTCATAATTAGAATCATAATAAAGGGTGTCCCAACAAGAACGCAAGATTTAAATTTTAAATAAATGACTGATGCAGCAATTGAATTGTTTCTCTGGCTGTATGACATGTGGCGCCGTCTTGTTGAAACCACAAGCCCTCCACATTCATTTCTTCAATTCTAGGCAAGAAAAAACTGGTTATCATTTCACGATACCGAACACCATTGACTGTGCTTGACCTGCCTCATTTTCATTAAAAAAAAAGTCCAATGATTCCTCCAGACCAAAAACCACACCACACAGTGACACGTTGAGGATGAATTTGCTTCTCGTGAATCACTAGAGGATTTTCCTCACCCCATCAAGATGGAAATGGGCCTCGTCACTGAAGATGATTTTATCGGCAAAATCAGCATTTTCATGTTGTTTCTCCAATACCCAATTAATGAACTCCCTTCGCTGTCCATGGTCATTTTTTACTAACCTCGTACCTTCTACTAGCAAACAATAAAAATTGTTCAAATGTCAAACAATGACACTTCGAATGGCGCCAAATTTAAATCTTGCGTTCTTGTTGTGACACCCTTTATATACCTCATCTCCAAAGGTGTGAACGAATATGAATCAATATTTTTTCTCTAAGTAACTCCATCATTTCTTTATGTGCAGAAGCATCTTGTAAATAAAGTTTACTTTTAAAATTAGTCCTATTGATTATTTTGAATGCAAGCTTTTTTGTTTTTAACTGCTCAACTAGGGACTTAATGTTAACACCGTATAAAAAAAATGGGAGGACAAAACTTTTGTTTAATAATATCCTTTTTCAATACCTGATTAATTTTTACATTATTTTTAGAAACATTTGGCTCAACATTCAAATCTTCCAACAACGCAAATCTATTTTGACTACAACTAGGTCTAACATCAATGCCAACATTAATAGAATGTAAAGTAGATAAGTCTATTTTTAAATCTCCATTAGAATTTCGTTTAATTTTTTTGCTTTCAACTAATTCAAAATCAATATTGTCACCTGAAAATTTTTCCAAATCAGAATTTTCATCTCGAGTAACATTTTTAGGCTGACTGTCAAAAATTGAATTTTGTTGATTGCTTTCAGAATGTGCTAAATCATCCAAATACATGTCCATATTTAAGTTTTCTTTTTCAATTAAACCAAGAGATGAATTAAAAACATCAAAATTATATTGCTGCATAATCGAGGATCTTGAAATTGTTTTATTGATATTTGAAAATAAATCTTGACCGTTATTTGAGCATATTGAAGGATTCCTTATTGAAACTTCATTATCTCTAGTTCCATTCGCACTAGAGTGATCCATTCGTAATTTGTCTGGAGGTTTTTTAACTTTATGATCAGAAGGTATATACGCTATATCCATTTTTTATAGACAAAATAATATTTTTTTTATGTTTTAAAATAAAATAAAAAATTTTTTTTTCCAATTATTTTTTTCTTTTTTTCACTCAATACATAAATAAATTTAGATTACAGTCTGTATATGAACCATTTTACACGCATTTACTTTTTTTATTTAGAAAATCTTATATTTGCCTAGATTTTGTAATTTTTATATAAGAATTAGTTTGTTTGCTAATATATATTAAAAAAAAAAAAACATTAAAAAAGAAGCAATTGAATATAAATTCTATTAAACATTTCTTTAAATAACTATAAATGTTCAAGTATACACAATAGTCAGAAAAAATTAAAGAGTGTGAAGCAAAATAAAATGAACTTTTTTTTTAAATAAATAATAATAGGTAAAAATAATAAAATAAAACTTAATTTAAATACAACAAATATTATTCAGCTTTTAAAGCATCTCATCTTAATTTTCTTATTTGTATTTTGAATGACTGATTTTTAATTTTTTTTTTTGCTTTAATAAAAATAACAAATATAAATAACATTAATTTCGTTAGAAAACGTTTAATCCGAATTTGTCATGGAAGAACGTTGAGATTCTAAAGTATTAGAATCATTACGGTTACGTAACATACGTGGCTGACTGGATGTAAAATTAGAAAAATCTTTCATAACATCCTTGTAAGTCTCATCTTCACCATTGCCTTCATCATTAAGGCCGATTTCATCATTTAAACGAGTTAGACGTAACCTAAAAATATTTTTTATCATATAAATGTCCTATCATTAACTAACTGTTCTGTGTTTAAGAATAATCTTTTCTTTTTTTAAATAAACATTTTTGCTTTGGTTGATCAAAACTTTGAGTTAACTTAAGTTTATCGTATACTTACAGAGTAACAATATCAGCGTTTCGTTGATCAACAGCAATATCTAATGGTTTTTTACCATTATGTGCTTCGATGTCGTATTTGGCTTTATGTTTAAGCAATAAATATACTTGAGCTATGAAACCTTTTTCAGTACACATATGTAAAGCACTATAACCCAGATCATCTATTGAATCAATAGGCACACCATTCAATAGCAAATATTCACAAGCCATTACTGATCCCTTAAAATTTTAAATAAATTGAATTTACTTTAAAATATAGAAAGCAAAGTGTACAAATAAAAAATTTCATACTTATAACTTACAGACAATACTGACTGATGTAAGTAAGTACGATTATGATCTTCGGCATTTCGCCAATTCTTATCGGCACCTAAAGCAAATGCCATACACATTACAGGCAAATTGTGTACGGCCGATGCTTGATATAGCATAAGATTTGCATTTAATTTTGAAAAGGGCACTTCATATATTACTTCTGGTTCGTTTTCACCTTCAGTCGACTCTTGATCCGAACCCAATATACCAGGTGTTTCATAAGTTTCTAGTCCCAATTCATCACCTACTATTAACAGATCTTCACGAGAAATGCTTAAAGACATTGAAGGTATATTTATCGATTCGTCATCATCGGCATCTTCATCATCCTCTACTACAGGATCGTCAGAAGATTTCGAACTTGAACGCTGGCGTTTGCTTTCCCGATGACGACGGCGTCGAAATTTTTTTACTGCCCATTTGCGTGGTGCTCCTAAAGATAATGTTGCCCTCTTACCCATTTCACTGCTATCAATTGATAACACTTCAGCCGTTTCACTTGACAAGTAATCTGTTGGCTTCGGCATTCCACAAACAAAACGCTTCTCAACATATTTTGCTTTAATCCATGCTTCTCTTACAGATATTTCACAATTCTCTGTAGCCGGTTTTACTTCACAATTCTGACCAATACGTGACTCGTAAATCCGATTGACAACAGCATTGCCCAATTCCATCATAACCTTTACATTTTCAGTTTCCCAAGCATCTAATGTCAGAGAACGCACTTTACTATAATGTACACCTAAACTACGATGAACGCCCGAACATTCAATACACAAAGTTATGCCTAAATTAATGGAAGCCCAACGGGGCTCAGCACCGCGACAATCGCAACAGAGTGCGTTGCCTGGAATTTTAAGGAATTGTTCCCAATGTCTGTAACAAAATAAGCAAATACAACACATATGTATAACACATATATATATATGTACTCGTATATATACATAAATGAATCTATTATAAATCTTGAAATATGACAAAGTATGTTACTATTAGGTCACATGTACCGCGACCCAGAGGATGTTTTGTACAGCTCATACGTTCACTGTTCTAGTTGTAGGCCTCGTATGAAGCCTATTACTTTATTCAGTCAGAAGTGAGCACTCTATATTAATTTCTTTGGGATGAATGCGGAATAAGTGGGCCAAACAAAAATTTTTTAAAACAATTTTTTTATATGGAGTCTGAAGTGTTGCTCATATATAAAGGGTGTCGCAACAAGAACGCAAGATTTAAATTTGGCGCCATTCGAAGTGTCATTGTTTGACATTTGAACAATTGTTATTGTTTGCTAGTAGAAGGTACGAGGTTAGTAAAAAATGACCATGGACAGCGAAGGGAGTTCGTTAATTGGGTATTGGAGAAACAACATGAAAATGCTGATTTTGCCGATAAAATCATCTTCAGTGACGATGCCCATTTCCATCTTGATGGGGTGAGGAAAATCCTCGAGTGATTCACGAGAAGCAAATGCATTCTCAACGTGTCACTGTGTGGTGTGGTTTTTGGGCTGGAGGAATCATTGGACCTTTTTTTATGAAAATGAGGCAGGTCAAGCGCAAACAGTCAATGATGTTCGGTATCGTGAAATGATAACCAGTTTTTTCTTGCCTAGAATTGAAGAAATGAATGTGGAGGGCTTGTGGTTTCAACAAGACGGCGCCACATGTCATACAGCCAGAGAAACAATTCAATTGCTGCATCAGTCATTTATTTAAAATTTAAATCTTGCGTTCTTGTTGGGACACCCTTTATATATATATAGAGAGAGAGAGCTCAAAGTATATGTAAAAAATTTTTGTTCGAACAAACAAGTGACTGAGGTAAATTCAGTTTTAGAAATCAACATAAATTTTAATGTAAAACAAATTTATTTAACTTACACTTTTCTTTTTGCATTCAAGGGATTTGCATGCAGTGATGATTGTGGTCTGGAATGTTGTGAGTCATGCTGTATAGCTGCACCAATACTTTTTTGTAGTGCCGAAATCCACATCGTTAACATATCGGCTGAGTCGGCTTGTAAAATGTGAGATCTTTAAAGAAGAAATATTCCAAAAAAAATACATACACACAAACATAATTCAAATTTAAAATTTACATACTTTGTTGGTGATATAACTTCGAAACAAAATCGTCGATCACCATCGTTAACTGGTCGCACAGTGCAAATGCGCAAATCTTCTTCCATCACAGAAAATGAGTCCTCATTGCTACGTTTTCTGCAATTCGAATCCAAATCACTTCAGAGCGTTACACAACAATAACAACAACACAAGATATTTTTCAATTCAACAAAACAAAACAAAATGAAACATACAACACAAATTTGTTTTTTTTTTTTTTTTTTTTTTTTTCAAAAAAACAATAACAAGATATTAAATTAATTGAATAGATGCAAAATAGGTTTAGTTTGAACAAATAGTAAATTATGTATGTTTAATTGTTACACAACAAGAACAGAAACAAAATGAACACAAGATATGAAAAAGAAGAAAAAATAAAATTAAGAATTATTGAAAATAATAGCATAAGTAAATTTAAAAAAGTTTTGAAATCTACAAAAAAAATATTTTTATGTTCATGTACGAGTATGTGGACTAATAATACTTTGAATATACCATTATATTAATAGTGTAATTACACTATGATTATATCTATAAATAATATTTAACCCTAAACGCACTCTCTTCGTCGAGTCGACGAACATCGTTTTTACTTTTTTGAAATGCCAAAAAAACGAAGTATATTTTTTGTTTTAATAAAATTTAAATTTAGTATTCAGTCATATGTCACATGAATAAATATGAAATTAAAAATGCGACGAGACAATACTTAGTGTATTAAAAATAAGAAAGTGCGTTTAGGGTTAAATTAGCATGCCTTAAATATACGCAATACGATTTACAAAATAGGTATTTTTATACTACATGTTTTCAATTGACTATGTTTGCAAATTGACTATTTTAACGTACCTGTATACAAGTTGATTATCACTTAAGTAAAACCATCGACGACACCATGTTTTAAAGCCTTTGGATTTCTTTTTAAATAAATATCCCTCGATTTTGTTGGATGAACTGTTTGTATTTGATTCACTAAAACTATTTACACTCATATGGCGATTTTGCATGGCCTTCTCCAGTTGTTGATATTCCCCGCGTAACATAGTTAAGTCTTCAGTAATGCTTTTAAAAAATACATCAAAATCGTTGCATAAATCGAATCCTTGATGATAATATGTTACACAAGCTTGATAGTAGTCCAATAACTAAAAATATATAACAGAAATCATTTAAAGTTTTCGAGCACATTTATTTTTTTAATAGAATTAACAACCACAACAGCATGCGCAATCAAGTGTTTGTGACAGCGATTTGGTAGTGTGTGGGCATTTTGTGTGATTGTGCGCTGCGCTGTACCGATATCAAATATATTTTGATATATTGCTGATGGTGCAAGCTTGCTGGTATTGTGTATGGCGAAATAAGAGTAGTTGAGGAAAGTTGTCGAAGAGTAAACACGGGTTCCTATGCATTATACATATTATTTATTCATAGCAAAAAACCAATAATAAGCAAAAGCCAATGAATTTATCATTAGTGTCTCATTGGAAGAGAGTTAGTTATTCTCTTTGGAAACTTTTCGCTGAATAAAATGAGAAACTAGGAAGCTATTTCAATGCAACTATTTAGATGCCATTTTTGTGCAATTTCTGGTCCTAGTTCAAAGATTTTTAATCCCTTTTTAATACCCTTCATTCGTAGATTAAAATATGTTCATAGCAAATATGAAAGAAGCCTTCGTATACAAACGTGTATAATTGCGGTACCAAAGTAATAATGAAATTATTGAAGATAGAGTAGCGATGTTAAACCGCATAGCATACATATATGATCAAAAATTAATTATTACGCACCTTCGAAGAGAATCACTTCCATTATTTTTTGCTGGTGAAATACCATGTGTTGTAAAAATCGCTTTTTTTTAAGTGATTAATAATGTACTTCGAAGAGAGATGTATTACAAACTTTATAACGTTAGTGTTCATTTTTCAAACTTTAAAGAAATGCGTTATATAACAGAAACTTAATAAAAAAAAACACCCAATCTAAGTTTGTGTAATAATAAGGATATAAATTGTTGTGACAGGTACATAATATAGAATGTATTACGTTTTAAAGAAATTCGTTGAAAATAGATTTTTAATCATTAAAGAACGATCTAAGTTTTTTTTGTAAAAAAGTGGGTATGCCCGATAGAAAAGTATGGGCTCACTTTCGTTTGAGTATAGAGGTTAAATGTACCAAATTTCAGAAAAATCAGTTGAAAACAAAAATATTTATAGCGAACAAACAAATAAAAAAAGAAATTTATTTAAAAATTGAACACTAATGAGCTCAAGTGTTTTGTGCAACCAAAAAATTTTTTTTTTTGCAAATGAGAACAAAAATTGGGGAGAGAAAAGAAATAAATATCTTCTTCTTGAAATAGTAAATTCGCGCTTTTGATGAACAAGTACATTTTTTTAAAACAAAGTCACTTCCATTCCATTCCCTCTCTGCCTGATATGAGCAATAGCCATAAAGTAAAAAAAAAATAAATAAACAAAAATTTTGTTTATAATAATATTTCAATAATATCATGTGGACAAACACAACTTCAACTCAGATCAATGCTATCACATGCAACAATATTAAACACAATAGAGAATAATAATAATAATTAAGAAATGCCAATGTTATGAATCGTGCTTTGCTTTTGCAAATAATAATAATTAAATTGACGCTTGGCTTAACAAGCTTTACTACGAAGTAAAAAACAGTTGACTAAGAGAATAAAAAGCATAAAAATATCGTGATAAAATTGTTTTATCTTCAGAAAATTTCTTCTTGAATTTGTAGGTCAATTTGTTTTTATTCTAGAACAAATAAATTTTGTAAAATAATTTATGCGATATTTTTTTAATACAAATTAGGTATAAATAATTTTACAGAAATATTTAATTTGTTAGTTACAAAACAAAAATAAGATTTATAATAATACTAGTTGACGTTGTCTTGCCTTAAAATTTTTATATATTCGATCTTCTTACACTAAGAAATCGTACTCATAGAGAAAAGAACCGTGCGAGACCGGGTAAAAACAGGTAGTAGGCAAGTAAGTTAGATACCGACTATAGCGCTACCTACTGGGCGGATTTGTGACGTTAAAATTTCCAAGATTATACATATAAACCTTCCTCTTGAATTACTCTATCTATTAAAAAAAACGCATCAAAATCCGTTGCGTAGTTTTAAAGATTTAAGCATACATAGGGATATAGGGACAGAGAAAGCGACTTTGTTTTATACTATGTAGTGTAGCTTTGGTAATATGTATTAACCCTAGAATATTATCCTTATTTTTTGTACACTAACATCATCCTTCGTCATTTTGACTACGACCTATTTCAAGGAACTATAAAATACGCCGCGAGCGAAAATATATACCAAAATCGAGTTATTATTCATATTTAGTTCTTTTTTAATCAATAAATAAAGAAATTTATATATTTTTTTCAATTCTTAAATGTAAAATTAACATTGCAAAATCTTCTTTCAATTGCCATTTTTTTTAAACAAAGGATTATATAACATAAAAGCTATACAATACGACACATCATCCTTCGTCATTTTGACTACGGCAAGAAATTAAAAGCGAAAAAAAGCACTTACAACGCGCGCAGTTCGCTGCACGTCTTTGTCACCGAGCAACCAGAGGTGTCAGAGTGCAGATATAGTATACATTTTCTTTTTATCTTTTTTGCACAAACTCAAAATTCTTATTTTGTTTTGCTCGGGTATTTCTAAAAAATTTACACTTTCATTATTTTCATTTCGTAAACATGAATTTTAAAACATGAAAATTTGTGTTTGTTATCACTTTTACATTAAATTCCATACTTCATAACAAAAAATGTAGATATAAGTATTTTCGGCATGTGCATTTTCATTAAATAACTTTTTAATTAATGTTTTTTAAAGCAAAAAATTTTTCATTTTGCTTATTTTCTCTTATTCGTAATATTAAAACACTATATCTGTCTCTTACATACAAACTCCAAATAAAATGCTGTTTTTCAAAATTCTAACCTTAAAAGTTTCATCTCTGGTTGCTTAGTGACCAACAGCTTGTTAGCGACTAAAGCTATACGAAAAATGAGATCAAAACAAACAGAAAAAACAGGTTTTAATTCAAAAATAAGATCGGGCGTCGTCATTTTGACGAAGGATGACGTTCTAGGGTTAAAGACGTGCACAGTTACACTGAAAGGCACCAGTTTCTGTGTTTTTCTGCTTTCAGTGCGCATTAGTGAGTTTTGTAGCGTTTATAGTATGAGTTTGTATTTTTATTTTCTTTGCTAGATGCATATATACATATAATACATAAATGCTTCGTTCGTACATTTGTATTGAAAACAAAAACAAATTTTCGTATATTGGTTTTCAACAAATGTACGAACGAAGTTGTCGTTTTTATCTGTTTATACAACAAATTATTTGAAAACTTTTGTAGTACAACAGTTATTTGAAGCAGAGAAACAATAAATTATTATTTATAAGTCTGAATATGTGTATGAGTTGAGTTAGTGTGCAAAAGCAATACTGATTCTCTCCGTACACCAGTAGTAAAGGTACTGACTGACTATTCTACACGATACGATTATGTCAAAATAATGTGTGACATAATTCTGTCCTACTAGAAGAAATCGCTTTTCTTCTTTGCCGCAAAATATTTTTTTTTACAAATATGTACAATGAAAAATAACCTAAAAGTTTGTATAAACAAAACACAAGCTTAGTATTGTTGCTATTTTTCTGCCTTGAATATAGAAAATGCCACTCTGATCGCACAGATAAAATTTATTTTATGAAAATTTTCATAACATTAAAAAATCGGACAGACCTGTCAAAAAGTCTGTCACACATGCTTTTTCAATACACACTATCATACTTTTTTAGCACACATGCGTTTTTAGACAGATCGTACGACTAAGTAGGATAGTGAGTCCTAGGCTTAACAAATACTTATTTGATATATTTGTTTTGACAACACTTGTAGTACACTCACTAAGCAACCAGAGATGAAACTTTTGAGGTTAGAATTTTGAAAAACTCAGCGTTTTATTTGGGGTTTGTATGTAAGAGACAGATATAGTGTTTTAATATTACGAATAAGAGAATATAAGCAAAATGAAAAATTTTTTGCTTTAAAAAACATTAATTAAAAAGTTATTTCCGTAATGAAAATGCACATGCCGAAAATAATTATATCTACGTTTTTTGTTATGAAGTATGGAATTTAATGTAAAAGTGATAACAAACACAAATTTTCGCGTTTTAAAATTCATGTTTACGAAATGTAAATAATGAAGGTGTAAATTTTTTAGAAATACCTGAGCAAAACAAAATAAAAATTTTGAGTTCGTGCAAAAAAGACAGAAAGAAAATGTATACTATATCTGCACTCTGACACCTCTGGTTGCTCGGTGGTACACTCGTGAACGTCTTTAATTAGTATAGGAAACTCGCCTAAGTCAACTTAAATCAAAATTGGCTAGTTGTCATTAAAACTAACGCAAAATTTACTTTCCACAAAAATTTATAATAAACAATTCAAAAAGATAAACGTTTTTTTTTTTTTTTTTTTTTTTTTTTTTTTTTTTTTTTTTCTTTTTGATTAAGAAAACTTTATATCGAACATTTTAAATAACTTTTTTATAAAATTATTTTCATGAGTTATGGCATTCTTATGCACAAGCATAATAAAAAATAATAATAACAAGAACTAAATATTTGGTAAACACTTACTGTTGACAATATTGAAGGTACTTTACGAGACTGAACTAAAGTGATGTAGTTAACATAATCTAATGCTGTGTGATGAAAACAAGATCTAGTAGCAGATAATATGTTTGCGGCTTCCTGTACTTCCTGTGTACGATTTTTACTTGCCTGCAAGTGTAATATAAACATATGTAAACTATATCAATAGAACGAATGCAGAAGCTTAATAATGTTTTCAAAATATTATTTTTTAAGCAAAAGAAAAAGTATCCCAGGAATAAAGTGCTTATTTTTGTTTCTCTTTTACTCACCTGAGCATTTTTAATTAAAGCATTGTCATAACCTTCAGAAACTTTAAGAAAATGACCTTTGTAGTCTTTGACTTGATTGATGTCTTCTTTAACAAAAACAGAGAGATTTTTTAACACTGTACGACTGGCTTGATCCAATAAAATGGTGTGAAATTTATTCATCTCCTATAAATTTTTTTATTATAAATTCATTTTGTAAAAATATGATGATAAGGAAATACAATTGCACATAAAATTAGTTTTTTTTAATATTTGTTCATACAAGCGTTCACATACACACGCACAGACACTGCATACACTCTTATTTAAAAATAACAATTGAAATAAAAACATTTTTTTGTATGTTCTCTGCAATGAACCAACCTGAAAGCAATGTATCAGTTTTCCTAAAGCGTTGTGGGCACTTTTATTATCAGCAAAATGTTGTTGCAAATCCCAAAGGGACATTGCAAAAGCGCTATAGTGTTGAAAATAAAAAGATTTTGTAATAAATAAGCAAACAAATTGATTTTAACAAGTTTAAATTAAAAAGAAAAAAAAAAAAAGAAAAACTAATATCAAAAAATAACCGTTATTTTCAATTTTCGTGAGGTACGTATGTTCGATTTTTTTTGATGTTGGTACACAAGTCTGTTATTTATGTTGACAATATCAGCCATTTTGGATTGTCAGTTTGTTTTTGACATATAAAAAAGTTAGTCGTGATTTGGTGTGCTCTTCGATTTTTTACTATTTCAAAAAATGGATCAAAGAAATTGTATTAAGTTTTGCGTAAAAAATGAAATTAAGTGTGCAAGGACATTTGAAATGTTGACTGTGGCGTTTGGCGAGTCTACTATGAGCAGAAAACAAGTTCAATTGTGGTATAAACGGTTTAAGGAAGGCCGAGAAAATGTCAATGACGATGCTCGTCCTGGTCGCCCGAGCACGTCAACAACCGATGAAAACATTGAAGCAGTGAAGAAAATAACTTTGGATAATCGTCGAATCACTATTAGAGAGGTTGCTGATGATGTTGGCATATCGTTCGGCTCATGCCAAGCAGTTTTTACGGATGTTTTAGGCATGAAACGTGCGGCAGCGAAGATTGTTCCAAAATTGCTGAATTTTGACCAAAAAATTCGTCGCTTGTTCGTAATTTTTTGACCAAAAACAACATCGTAATCATGTCTCAGCCACAGTATTCACCAGATTTGGCCCCCTGAGACTTTTTCCTGTTCTCAAAACTGAAGACACCGATGAAAGGAAAGCGTTTTGCTACGATTGAGGAGATAAAAGGAAAATCGAAGCAGGAGCTGTTGGCGATACCAAAAAGCGCGTTTCAGAAGTGTTTCGAGGATTGGAAAAAACGCTAGCATAAGTGTATTATATCTGAGGGGGAATACTTTGAAGGGGACAAGATAGTTATTGATGAATAAATAAATACTTTTCGAAAAAATTGAAAATAACGGTTTTTTTATCATACCTCGTATGCATGTTTCAGAAAAGGTTTGAAAAATTTTAAAAGTTTTGTTGCGAACATGTTAGAAAATGTTTCTTGAAAATAATATTTTTTTCTGTATTTTATTTTTTTTTATAAAGGGTGTTTTTTATAGACGTATAGAACTTTAAGTTGGCATTACTGTTCAAGATGGCGACCGATTTAACAGCTGTCAAGTGATTTATTCTCAGTTTGGTTTGGCAATTCATCATGAATAGACTCACGATCATCAAGTAAGGCGTAGATTCGTCGAATGGGCCCAAAACGAGATTGCCGTTGTTCCCGATTTTCATAAGCGAATTTTGTTTAGCGATGAAGCGCACTTCTGCTTGAATGGCTACGTCAACAAACAAAACTGCCGCATTTGGAGTGAAGCTAATCCTCAAGTGTATGTCGCAACACCATTACATCCAGAAAAACTGACTGTTTGGTGCGCTTTATGGGCTGGTGGAATCATTGGTCCGTACTTCTTCAAAAACGATGATGGCCAGAACGTTACAGTCAATGATGATCGGTATAGAGCCATGATTACTAACTTTTTCATTCCTGAATTGAACAACCATGATGTCCAGGAGCTGTGGTTCCAACAAGGCGGCGCAACATGTCACACAGCTCGTGCCACAATCGATTTATTGAAAGACACGTTTGGTGACCGCCTAATTTCACGTTTTGGACCTGTGAATTGGCCTCCAAGATCTTGTGATTTAACACCGCTAGACTACTTTCTGTGGGGCTATGTAAAGTCATTGGTCTATGCGGATAAGCCACAAACGCTTGACCATTTGGAAGACAACATTCGCCGTGTTATTGCCGATATACAGCCACAAATGTTGGAAAAAGTCATCGAAAATTGGACGTCCAGATTGGACTACATTCGAGCCAGCTGTAGCGGTCATATGCCAGAAATCATATTTAAAATGTAATGCCACAAGATTATCTTTCGGGAATATAAAATTCATGTCAATCGAATAATCCATCGTTGTTTTATTGCAATTTAAAGTTCTATACGTCTATAAAAAACACCCTTTAGAATGAAATTTCAATTTTTCTTGAACAATTTTATTTTAAATATCTTTTGTATACTTTTGCGCCGTAAGTTCTGTTGTATACACAAGCCCATTTGAAATACAAATTAATATTTTATATTTTTATTTATTTAAAAAAGATATGACTTTATTTATTGTTTGATTACAACTCAACATAAAATTTTATTATAGCTTAAACTCTAAATTGATATATGTTTATTAATTAATAAAATTAATAATGACAGGCTTTGTTAAAATATGCAATAAATTGGTCAGCAAATTTATAATAACCAAAAGTTATTAACATGCAGCAGTAAAATTAGTTTATTAACCGTCTAGAAATGTGTCAGCAGTTTCCAATAAATAACCAGAAGTTCAATAAACTGCAATTAGGCCGTTTAAAGTCTTTTATATTGGCAATTAAATGTTATTTATATTAACATGCACGATACACTACTGGACACTAGAACAAAGTACAGTTTATGTGTCCTTTTTAGAGTAGATCAAAAAGTTCTGTGCAAAAATGGCGGATTTTTTGAATTTTTTTTTAGTTCTAACAGTACTTGTGTTTTGTACGGCAGTAGAAATTCAAGACAAAATTTTGTTTCAAAGCTGTGACGTCAAATTAAACTGTGCATAGTAGGTACACTAGAGCAAAGGAATTACATATACATGCATGCATATACATACATCCACACATATTGCTTTAGTCAACAGGAGAGTGACCAAACACATGTTTGTATAACACCGACTTCCTGGCATCATGTTTGTGTGCACAAACGTTACGCATGTATAGCTTAAAAATTTATATAAAAAAACAAAGCATGTGGCTGTGAAAGTACACATATAAACACATACATACGTGTCAATGCAGCAAAGTTCTATAAAGTTCTGCTGTCGTGTTGCTTGTTCTACTGCTTTATTGTAATGTTCAGTTTTGTGCTACAGTATTTGTGTTCTGGTTGTTCTATGTTCTAGGGGTTCTAATTTTTACTGCAGTGCAAAATATTTTGTCACTGAATTATTTGTTTAGATATGTGATAGAACAGTGCTTGACAGTATTTGAAGCTGTTTCAAGTATGCTTGTGCAGCCCTTTAGTATATACCTACCAACCTGATATCGTACAACTCCGTATTATTTATTGGAGGTACATATGAAATATATTTTTTTTTATTAAATTTTTGAAGTTTTATATCTATTATTTTTGTTTTTATATGCAGAAAATTGTTTTTAACCCCAGACGTTGGTTTGGTAGAGCGATCACTTACTCCTCATTAGCATTTAATGGTAATACAGGGTAGGCCAAAAGAAACCAAGGGGTGTAAAAGTTTAATAACTTTTTTGTTTATTAATTTTTTTTTTATTTTTTCTTTCAGATTATATAGACAACACTTGGAGAATTTATAATGGAGAGGTTCACAACTGAACAGAGAACCAGAACAATAGAATTTTATTATTTTTTAAAAATATATATATTTGATTATGAGTGATGAAGCTCATTTTCATTTGAATGGCTTTGTTAACAAGCAGAACTGTAGGTTCTGGGGTTCTCAAAATCCAAGAGCCATTCATCAATGCCAATTGCACCCCATCAGGTGTACAGTATGGTGTGGGATCACATCTGAAAATGTCATTGGGCCCTACTTCTTCGAGAATGAAGATGGAAGTGCTGTAACCGTAAATGGAGAGCGGTATCGTTTTATGATAGAAAATTTTTTACGTCCTGCTCTTGAAAACAGTGGTTTCAGCAGGACGGAGCCACTGCCCATACTGCCCGAGACACAATGGCACTTTTAAGTCAAATTTTTGGGGAGCGAATAATTTCTCGAAATTCGGAAATTATTTGGCCAGCGCGATCGCCAGATTTGACAGCACCCGACTATTTTCTTTGGGGTTTTTTTAAGGAGCGAGTGTATGTGAACAAGCCAGAGACAATCCTTGAACTCAAGGCAAACATTGTTGCAGAAATTCGAACGCTACAGCCACAATTTTTGAAAGATGTTATGGAAAATGCTCTAAAAATAGCCCATCAGTGCGAAGCTGAAAACGGTGGTCATTTAAGAGACATCATTTTTCATACTTAGTGTAAAAAAATTTCCATTTTGTATATTATATAATCTGAAAGAAAAAACAAAAAAAGTTAATAAACAAAAAAGTTATTAAACTTTTACACCCCTTGGTTTCTTTTGGCCCACCCTGTACTTACGATATGAAAATATTCAAATGAAATCTGTGGATTGTGGATGAAAGCAAATAGTTCTCGTATTCAATTTCTAATTATACTTGAGGTAAATACTTAACATAATAGTACATAGCACCCGAAAGTTGGGAACAGAGATGGTGTTGATTAGGAGAGAGCGAATTTTCATAAACTGATCGCTCCACCAAACCAGTGTCTGGGGTTAAAAACAACTTCTGCTTTAAAAAAATAATATCAATTGTCAAAAATTTAATGAAAAAAATAAAAATATTTCATGTATACCTCCGATAATTAATACGGAATTGTACGGTATCATATTGATAACAGAACTTATAGCACAAAAATATACGAAAGATACGTAAGTATTAAAGCAATACACAAGCATACTTGAAAAACACATTACTACAAACATGTATACTTGAAAGTGATTGTAAGCCATTTTAAGTATGCTTATGCAGCCTTAAGTAAATATTTTTTTTTACTTTTCTGTCGTACTATATAAAACTATATTTCAAAATAGATCGTTGCATTTTTTGAATAAATATTTTTTTAAAATAATGAAAAATATATAAAGTATACATACATACATACATACATATGTATGCATTCATTAATTACCTTTGATTTTTAACATATTCTTTGCCTGAATCAACTGCTAAATTACACAATTTTATAATTTTTTCTAATCGTTGTTCCAAATGCTCAATGTCTACTTCCTCTTTGGAGATGAATTGTCTGAAAGTGAACAATGAAAAAAATAAAAAAAAAATATATATAAGCATGTGAAATAAATAAAAATATTGAAGAAAAGCAAAGCAGGCACATACATATTGCTTTAACTGCACATTCTGCTTTACTAAAAATCTCATATTTCTTTACGAAAGAAGAAACGTTTAGAAGATTTACTGTTGATTGATTCATATTAAAAACATATAGATAATTTGTTACGGTTCGGTACATCATGTTAGTTTTATGGTACACAGCGGCACACAAAAGTCGTTGAATTTTTATCCACTCAATGCACATTTCATTGCGGAATAGAACTCATTTAAACATATAGAGGGTGTCCCAACAAGAACGCAATATTTAAATTTTAAATAAATGACTGATGCAGCAATTGAATTGTTTCTCTGGCTGTATGACATGCGGCGCCGTCTTGTTGAAACCACAAGCCCTCCACATTCATTTCTTCAATTCTAGGCAAGAAAAAACTGGTTATCATTTCACGATACCGAACACCATTGACTGTTTGCGCTTGACCTGCCTCATTTTCATTAAAAAAAGGTCCAATGATTCTTCCAGCCCAAAAACCACACCACACAGTGACACGTTGAGGATGCATTTGCTCGAGGATTTTCCTCACCCCAAATGTAACAATACTGCCTGTTGACGAAGCCATCAAGATGGAAATGGGCCTCGTCACTGAAGATGATTTTATCGGCAAAATCAGCATTTTCATGTTGTCTCTCCAATACCCAATTAACGAACTCCCTTCGCTGTCCATGGTCATTTTTTACTAACCTCGTACCTTCTACTAGCAAACAATAACAATTGTTCAAATGTCAAACAATGACACTTCGAATGGCGCCAAATTTAAATCTTGCGTTCTTGTTCGGACACCCTTTACAAGCCTTTGTCATCTATTAATTTTAAAAATGCAAATTCGCTTATATTTATACCCTTCACAAAAAGTGTGTCATTCCGTGTGTAATTTCTATACCGAACATGTGACACATTATAAAGTATACATGTATATTCTGGATCCTTAGAAAGAGCGGAGTGAAATTAGTAATATCTGTCTGTTCGTGTGGATGTTGAAATCAAGTTTCTGAAGTTTCTAAAAGATCTACAGAAAGTTTGGTACCCCAATTTGTTGGAAGTCCCTGCGTGCAGATTGCTATTTAAATTCAACCCAATCGCACCATAAATGACTGAGCTATGGGCTCTATTTTTATAAATTTTTGTTGCACATTTTGTCTAAATTACAAAACGAAGAAAAAAGAAATGGTTTTTAATTTTATCACAAGTATCAGTTATATTCTGTGCTAAAAATCAAAACAATCGGTGCAAAAATGGCCGAGAAAAATTAAAATTACAATCAAAATTTAAGTTTTTCATTAATTTCTGTTTTGTTATGTTTATGCAAATTTTTAAGGCATAATGTGTGTGTACACAAACACGAAATGAGGCAATCGGTCTTATTCTAGATTGTGTATGTGTATGTATATGTCTTTTAAATGGCTTGTGTGTAATAGAACTACGAATATGGAAATCTTGTTGAAAAATAGTTTTTGATTTTGCCATTAATTTGAAATTATTTATTTGATATTAAATATTTATTCAAATATGTTTGGTTAAAAAAGTGTTTGCAATTTTAAATAAAATTAAATTTACCCCCCGATTATGGTTCACAACACAAAAACTTTGTGTTGTCTCGCTTACAACAGAACATTAATTGAACATGCGATTATGGTTCACAACATCTAGCTGTTGTGTACGTCACACAGTTGGATATTAATGTTAGAAGATTTTTTCTTAAAAATACAAACGTGCATGCAAAAAACTGGGAAGTTGAAAGAAATCAACATTAAAAAAAAAAGAAAAACGAAGTGCACTTAAATAAATCTATTTTGTTAGAGTTAAAGAAAATAAAAAAATTTGGAGATTAACGTGTTTCTATTTTTTCGATAATGAGTACACAGAAAACAGATCGCACGAGTTCGTAAAAAAAATGCAGAACAGTTCCAACCCATTAGAACTGCTAAATACAATGTTAGCAAACATTTTCTCTGGAATTACATTTTTTTAATTGTTCCATATAAACAAGGATGGTTTTGCTGGTAAAATAGACTAATTTTTTAAAACTATCAATTTGTAGTTTTTTTTTTTTTTTTTTTTTTTTTTTTTTTTTTTTTTTTTTTTTTTTTTTTTTTTTTTTTTTTTTTTGCTCATGGTCATTATAAGGATATAACGCAGTTTCTCAGACAACTGCTTGTTGAATTTTAAAAAAATTAATAAAAGTCTACAAACAAAATCCACTGAAAATACATTCCTTACAATTTATTTAAAAATTGTTCTGCATTTTTATTTTTAAACCGACAAAAAAAACTAATCACGACAATGAGAAAACACCTAATAACCAGTTGTTTATTTTGTCTAGTTTTTACAACACATAAGACAACATGTTGTGAACGATAATCGCCGAAAATTAACATACACAACTGAAAAGACAACACAACAGATAAGTGTTGTAAACGGTAATCGCAATTCACAACACACAACACCAAAATAGTTAAGTGTTGTGAACCATAATCGGGGAATTATTTTTCATTCTTATTGAATATCTTTCTCATATTTTTTTTATTAAAAAATTAAGTTACAGACATTTTATTGTTTTAAAAATAGGGATCCCACAACGATATTTTTCGTGAACTGAAATTAAGTATTTATTTTAAGATTAATAAAAAAATTAGAATTCAAACTAAATTATTTTAATGAATATTTACCATTGAATAATGATGTACAAAATTAAAAATAAGAATATTTAGCTAGTGAAGGGTATGTAAGACAGCACAGCCGAATTTTAATTGTTTTATTTATTGGTTGTCTTGTACATGTTTCAGCTGCTACATACAATTTATATTTTGGGTATATATTTTGATAGTACGCTGTTTTCGTATACATTTTGAAAATAATTATAGATTTAAATTTATGCAGAATTTAGTGAAAACAAAAATGTACATAAAATCTCATGTATTGGATAGCATTAAAAATCTTGTAAAATTTCTGATCAAGTTATTGTTTCCACGTTCAACCGAGTGGAAATGTTTAATAAAACCATTTTTGTGACTAAGTGTAAACCATGCGTGAGTTTACGTAGAAACAAACCGGAGACTATCAGTAGAGATAGGTAAATTTATCTTTATATCTTATATACATACATACACATACATAAACATCATTCGAATAGTGAGATCTCTGCTTAAAAATTCATTGTCTGAAAAACATGATTAACAATTTTATAAATGAAAACATAAAAATGTTACAATCAAATACGTATAGAAGATTTCAGAAATTGTCATGATCCAAAAACCGGGTAAAAACGCTACTCAAATTACGTCATACAGACCTATCAGTTTATTATCATTCCTATCAAAGCTGTTCGAAAAGGTCCACCTTCAGAAAATAACGCCCCATCTAGCAGAGCGAAATATTATTCCAGAACATCAGTTCGGCTTCCGAGCTGGACATGGAACTACAGAGCAGGTTCACAGAATCGTTACTGCAATCAGGTCGTCCTTCGAGAAAAAGTTTTGTTTTGTTCAGCATTGTTTATTGATGTCTCCCAAGCATTTGACAAAGTTTGGCATGATGGTCTCCTCACAAAAGTAACACGACTTCTCCCTGCAAACACCCACAAGCTGATTTAAAGCTTTTTAACTGATAGAACATTTAAGGTACGGTCAAAAAATTTATTTTCTCCAGTGAAGAAGATTTTTGCATGCGTTCCCCAAGGAAGTATACTTGGCCCGCTATTATACATCGTCTATACATCTGACATACCTACAAGTCGAAATATTATCACGTCAACGTTTGCAGATGATACGGCATTCTTAAGTGTGAAGAAAGATCCTAAAATTGCATCTGAGCACTTACAAGCTCATATAAACGAGCTGGAAGGTTGGCTAAACAAATGGAAAATCAAAATAAATCCATCAAAATGTGCCCATGTGACTTTCACACTAAGGCAAATTGTCCGCCAATAAAAATAAAAAAGCTTAAATTAAATATCTAGGAATTCATCTAGATAGTCTATTTCTTTTATTCCTAAGATTTGAGCACAAGAAACTAGTTATTACATTGGTAATAATTGTTTAAGTTTTTTTTTTTATATTAAAGATTTGGATACTTATTGTAATTTTCTTATAGAAAGATTCAATAAAAATAAAAAAAATACGTATGACGACACATTTGTGTTCTGCCTGCTGCCAAAGTAGTTCTTCCCGTTTATTTTCACCGGTGTACAATCGCACAGGATATGTTCCGATGTTTCTTGTCTTTGTTAAAAGAAACGACAGGAGTCTTCCTGTATCACATCGAGTTTATTCATGTGGTAGTTGAGTTTACAATATCCTATTAGCATTTCAACGTGGAGTTTGATGTCATTTCTGCTGAGATTTAAAATAACTTCCGCTGTGATACTTTTTTTTATTATTGGAGCAATAAATATTTCCAGTTCAGTTATTGACGTTATTCGAAATGTTAGTATTATGTTAGGTGACTTTTTTTACGTATAAAAAATACCTATAACAAAAATTCGTTTTTAATAATTATTGCAAAAGGGAGGAATTTGCTATTTAATAGTATAAAACCTGTGAAAATTAACAGTCCATGATATATTTTCAGTTTTTGGAAAAATTTTACTTCCAAGACAGTTTAATGGAACTCAATTCAAATTAAAATGCTTTTTGAAAACATTAAAAATTTCAAACGAAAAAAAAATGTGTAAAGTATATAGGTAGATAGATATTACTAAAAAAGTTCTGCAAATAATTATTTTTACAATGTTTCCATGAGATATAGCAAAAGATTACGTTCCTAACCGCCTTTTAAAAAAAAGATGGGTTAGATTGATTTTTGTGAATATTTTTGTTAAGCCTGTTTATTTGAGGCATATTACAAACGTGGTAGATACGAAATAAAGTGGAGAAATAAAAAATAAATAATAGGGGCGTTGTTATTATTATGCCTGTCTTTTTGGCTGCTGGAAAATTTATCAATTGATAAATTTTTTTTAGTAATGATTTAATTATCAAAAGTTGCATCTTATTAGCTTGATGTCAACATGATGCATACTACATATAATTTGTACTACATATAACAATAAAAAAAATGTTCTTACCTAAACTTTGGTGAATCCTTAAGACATTCCTCAAATTCTATAGTAGTTTTCATATTTCTGTCACGTTTTTCAGCAAACTATCCGTTTATTTTTATTTACGAAATGAGTGCTTTATGTTCCACTAAGAAATTTTAACTAACTTCACATGTACCATATAGCAAATTCCTTTACAGTAAAAACTGGTAATTAATATTTTCAGCTGTTGCGCTTAAATATCCTTTCGCTACTTTTGTATCCTTTTTGTAAAATGTAATATGTATGCCCTTGTTGTTGGTTTTTTCACTTCTCTTTTTGAATCACTCTTCGCACTTTAACACGTATTTAATTAAACATTTTATTTTTTGCGATAGTGATTTTCCTTTATTTAATAATCTTAATGAACACTTTTATTTTTAAAATATATTCAAGCTGTATTGTTGTAACTTTACAGTACCGCTAATATTTTTTTAAATATTATTAAAATAATAAAACTAATACTTTTCTACACAAAATATTATAAAGCAAGCTAAAAAACAAGCAGGAACTTCCAACAAACCTAGGCCGCCGATTTTTTGTCATCGCCTTCGGTCTTAAATCAAAAAATCTCAATTTCTCTTTCAAGGTAGTAAAAATAAGTACTAAGTTTTATGAAACAAAATTATTTGCAAAGACCACTTATTATATAATATATATATAATAGTTTTATTTCTTCTTTTATTTTTATGGATATGAAGTAATTTTTTTAAACATATTTTGTTTGCTACTCATATATTTAGGCGCCAAACTGAGCTTTCTCTTTTTAATTAGGACAAAATTAACTTGGCTACACTTTTAGATGTGTACATTAGGCAATTCGCCCCAAATCTGTTTTAACCCAACTTTCAACATGACGCTTATTTAAGCTGGCCATATGATTTCAAAGAGATTTTTGATTTGTTGGATGTGTATTAGGGAGGGTCGATTTGTATGGAGGCAAAAATATTGCTCAAATTACGAGGAAAATCGTTCAATTACAATAAATTTGTTGGATGTTAATGGGCTAGTAAGATAACATTCTCCATTTTAGTTAGTGAGTGTATCGCGATGATGACTGGCGCATGATTTTTAATAAAGGGTGTTTTTTATAGACGTATAGAACTTTAAGTTGGCATTACTGTTCAAGATGGCGACCGATTGAACAGCTGTCAAGTGATTTATTCTCAGTTTGGCTTGGCAATTCATCATGAATAGACTCACGCAACCAGAGATGAAACTTTTGAGGTTAAAATTTTGAAAAACTCAGCTATTTATTTTGAGTTTGTATAAAAGAGACAGATATAGTGTTTTAATATTACGAATAAGAGAAATAAGCAAAATGAAAAATTTTTTGTTTTAAAAAACATTAATTAAAAAGTTATTTCCGTAATGAAAATGCACATGCCGAAAATACTTATATCTACATTTTTTTATGAAGTATGGAATTTAATGTAAAAGTGATAACAAACACAAATTTTCATGTTTTAAAATTCATGTTTACGAAATGTAAATAATGAAAGTGTAAATTTTTTAGAAATACCTGAGCAAAACAAAATAAAAATTTTGAGTTCGTGCAAAAAAGACAGAAAGAAAATGTATACTATATCTGTACTCTGACACCTCTGGTTGCTCGGTGCTCACGCCTGAACAACGCTTGCAAATAGTGCCCGAATGGGCCCAAAGCGAGATTGCCGTTGTTCCCGATTTTCATAAGCGAATTTTGTTTAGCGATGAAGCGCACTTCTGGTTGAATGGCTACGTCAAAAAACAAAACTGCCGCATTTCGAGTGAAGCTAATCCTCAAGTGTATGTCGAAACAGCGTTACATCCAGAAAAACGGACTGTTTGGTGCGCTTTATGGGCTGGTGGAATCATTGGTCCGTACTTCTTCAAAAACGATGATGGCCAGAAGGTTACAGTCAATGGTGATCAGTATAGAGCCATGATTACTAACTTTTTCATTCCTGAATTGAACAACCATGACGTCCAGGAGCTGTGGTTCCAACAAGACGGCGCAACATGTCACACAGCTCGTGCCACAATCGATTTATTGAAAGACACGTTTGGTGACCGCCTAATTTCACGTTTTGGACCTGTGAATTGGCCTCCAAGATCTTGCGACTTAACACCGCTAGACTACTTTCTGTGGGGCTATGTAAAGTCATTGGTCTATGCGGATAAGCCACAAACGCTTGACCATTTGGAAAACAACATTCGCCGTGTTATTGCCGATATACGGCCACAAATGTTGGAAAAAGTTATCGAAAATTGGACGTCCAGATTGGACTACATCCGAGCTAGCCGTGATGATATTTAAAATGTAATGCCACAAGATTATCTTTCGGATAAATAAAATTCATGTGAATCGAATAATCCATCGTTGTTTATAAAAATAAAACTGCAAAACAAAACGGTTGGGAAAAACTCATGGTATAATTATACGAAGTAGACGCACGATATATTTTGTTAGCGTAAAATTAGATAGCGAATGTTAAAATGAAGAAAGAGAACATAGCATAATAATATTATTTCGTAAACAAAGAAAGCAAAACTAAAAAAAATGATATTCAAGTCTATTAAATTCAAATGTAAACAAAAACACATGTAGAGTTGCGTCCACTTAGCCAATTTTCATTCACTTCAATGATATTTTGCTTGTGGTCTTTATTTTTTTTGTTTGTTTGTCTTTGAAATCTCTGGGTACCTTGTGGTTTTGACTTTGTAGGTGTCAAAATTTGCTTACATTCTGTGCACGCCATTATTTTCATTGCTCAAAATTCACGGATAAGTGCGAGTGTATGACCAGATTTGCATTGAATTTCCTCCTTTTTATTTTACACATACTATAGCGTTGTTTTTGTAATTCACTGTTTGTTGTCGGCAATGCCTTACCGTGTATAATTCTGATATGGTTGGAAGTGTATAGAACTGTTTACGAACATATCAGAATGAGTTTGAACATTTTCAATTACAATGGATTTGTTGGATGTTAACGAGCTGGTACGCGAACATTCGCCATTTTAGTGTGCTACGAGACGCCAGTGTGTGCAGCGTGAAGATGGTTAACAAACATTTTTTAATAGAATTTATTGAAATTTTAAAAGAACAAACTGCCATTTGGCAAACAAGTAGTGATGTTTATAAAGACAGAACTGCAAAACAAAAGGGTTGGGAAAAACTGTTAGAAAAATATAAAGAAGTAGACAAAAGAGCTACAACAGAAACAGTGAAAAAAAAATATCAAGGACTTAGAGCATGCTATAGACGCGAACTACAAAAAATTCGAGAAAGTGAAAAATCCGGGACAGGCTCTGAAGATTTATATAAACCAACATTATGGTACTTTCATCACTTAGAATTTTTAAGTGATCAAAACACTCAACTGGATGGCATTGTGACAATTGACGACTCATTTGAAGAAAAAATTGTAAAAGTAAGTTTTACTTCTCATTTTAACATTAATGTATTTATTTAATTTCAATACAAAAATACAACAAAATTACAAAAATTTGTGAAGAGTTGCGAAATTTGTTACGACAATTTTTGGCATTATTTAATAAATTGCCGTTTGCAAGTGGCTCCAAATTTACCAAACTATTATTTAAAGACTCAAAGCTCTCGGTGTTTTCTCTGCTTCGCAAGTAAATTTATGGATTTTTTCACTTAAGAAATTATGCAAGTAGCAATATGAAAGAGTTAATATAGATGCTTTTTCTGAGCACATATTAATATTTGTTCGCAAAACTCTAAAACGACTAGCCAAAATTCTCTGCGTGCTCTTGAAAGCCTATAATTAAAAATTTGCTCAGTTGCTGTTATTTATATATACATATTTCTTCCTTTTTCAGAAACCAAACTTAAAAAGAAAATCATTTGATCGAAGTATATATTTGCAAAAGGCAGTCAATCATCTGCCAAAATCCAGCCAAAAGCCTAACAAAGATGAATCAGATATTTATAGTGAATCGTGGGCAGTCACATTTCGCAAGTTGAATTCAAAACAGAAAATTTTTGCAAAACGTCTTATTGATGAAACACTAACTTACGCTCAATTGGATCAGCTATCATGTTCTAGTTTTGTAAATCCAGGGGTACAAAATGTTAGACGTACATTTCTTTCGACTACGTTAAACAACAATGATACCGATTCATATTCTTCCACGCCCAACTATTCAACTTTTCCCCCTCGTACATCACCAACACCTATATCACTTCAGGGAGCGTCATCACCAATAATAACGTATGCAACACCATCTCCAACGTCGTCACCTAAAGCATCGCCACCAATACTACCTCATGGAATACCATCTCCTGAAGCATAACAACTAATAGTATCTCAAACAACATCTAAAATCTTCCCAGGCTACCTAGAATAGTTTTAAATTATAATGTATTTCAAAAATTATTTGATAGTCAAGTTTCAATAAATTTTATTTTTACAGACGTATGTATTTTAATTTTAAGTTTTATATAACTACTTTTAAATACCTTAACAAATTGTTTAAATGCTAAAATTATGGCTTTTACTCTATATTATTTTGCCTAAATTTTGCACCGAAATATTAGTTAAAAATTTTAGATTCATAGCTCTGGCCAAAAGCTTAGAAGCGTCGTGTTGCGAAAGTCTTTCAGATGGTCTCGGATATAGGTATCTTTTTTATATTTGCTGGTGTCACATATTGCAATTACCAACAAGTAGTAGCGTTTTTAAAAAAATTTACATGTGAACATTTATTCCTTTTTAAAATCCAATCATTCGTCCATTTTTCTTTCTTTTTTCTTGTTGAGTATACAAAAAATAACTAAATAATTAATTGTGTCGTTCGTTTCGCAATTCAGGTTTTTGTATGTAATTCTGATTTTAGTGGTTGTTATATTCTCAACAAATCCCTGCGAACAAATCACATGCGTACGGCTAGTTTTATTAGTATCAAGAAACACAATTTTTGAGTCATGTCACTATTGAAACAAAGACCAGGACCACACAGCAAGTTTAGTTGGGCAATTCTTGATTTTGTAGGAGAGAGAGGAAAGAGGAATGGAAAAGGGTACAAACTTGCTCGTACTCGTCAATTTATTTTTGTTCCCTCTTCGTATCTTTTATAAAGATGTAAAAAAAGAAGACGGATAGCTTGATGTTCAATGAATAGATGAATAAGAATGCTAAAATTGCAGTGTGTAGACAGAGCGGCAATTTTAAAAGAGAATTGAGAAAGAATGGCCCAATTAAACTTGCTCTGTGTGGTCCTGGTCAAATGAGTTATATTACTTTTAGAAATTGACAATTGTGTTACATTTAATGTCAACATTCGATTCACAAATGTCAAATTAAATACATCTTCAAATTGTCAATTATATATATATATATATATATAAAAACAAAACAAGTAAATAAAAAAGTCGCATGAGACTTTCCAGTGTAATTTTTCATTAGTTCTAATTTTTCGCGATAATTTGTGGTTTTTTCAACAAAAGCGGACGTTAAACGCTAAAATTATTAACTTACATGTATATATACATATATTTTTTTTTACAAAATTACATGTTTATGAAGTTTTTTTTTATTGAAAATTATTAAATATTTAATGAATTTAAATAAACAAACTGCTAAATAGAACAAACCAACTATAAAAAACAGGTGCACAAATAGCAAAAACACAAAGAGAAAAAAAAAAACACCGAATAGACAAAATACATGCAGAGATCAATTAACAAAAAATAGGAGGCGTATAGTGAAATAAAATAATTTAAATGAGATGCATAAATTATAAATACATATTTCTATTAAGAAAATGAATTTTATAAACAAAACACGTACGCAGTAATAAAAGACTAAATGAATAAAAATTATAAATTAAATAGATTCATTTAAAAGTTTCTATGGATAATTGCTTAAGAAAATAAAATATAAGAAAAAGAATAATGTGAAGGATAATGTGAGATATTTTTGTACTTTTCAAAAAATCTTTAGTTTTATGTTCTTTGTTTCTAAAACTTGTATGTAATAAGTTGACCCTTAAGTACCGTCAGTCTTGTAATAAACATACGCATGTACGCCGTGTATTTTGATTTTAGGCTGTTTAAGTTCAGTTACCTTTTAATTCAAGTGTCACGAAGAGAAAATTGTAATATCATCAAATAAAATAAAATAATTTTTCACATATAATTTTTTGATCTTATTTTGTGTAATAATCGTAAGAACGTAACTGTAAGAGAGTGTGGTGGTGGGGGTCATTAAACTAGTGTGTGTTCATATTTGTGCAATTACAACTAACAGCAGAATACAAAGAATAGGTTTCATTTTTTTCTTGTTTAATAATATTACTACTATGTGGAAGTGTCATAAGTGCGGAAAACCCGTATACTTTGGTAAGTAACCCAACTTTTTATAGTTAAAAACATAGTACATGCTTACAAACATATATAATTGTGTATGTACATTTATTACACACAATTGAGTATGAATACAGATGTAATTGTACTACAATCGTTTGCCTAGAAATATAAATATAATTTGTATTATTTTTTTTTAGCGGAACGCAAACAATCATTGGGTTATGATTGGCATCCCGAATGTTTAAGATGTGAAGAATGTGGCAAACGCTTAAATCCTGGACAACATGCAGAGGTAAGCTGAACGTTTTTGTAGCAATAAATTTGTAACTTGATTACTTTTTAAAAATTTTAGCATAAAGGTGTGCCTTATTGTCATGTGCCATGTTATGGTGCACTTTTTGGACCACAATTATTTGGCCATGGGACTCGTGTAGAATCTCATAAAAGTTTTGGCAACAAAACTGTTTTTAATAGAGCCGGACAACAGAATGGCCCCTCATTGCCCAGAGATCATCTTGAGTCCAAACTGAAGGTAAATAATGAAAGTTTTTATAAGTAAAAGAAAATCTGCGTAAGTCAACTTAAGCACTTAACTTTTCATATTGAAAATAATACGTAAAAGCGATTAATATTCACTCAAGTCATATTTACTTATAAATTTTACTTATAAATGAATATGCTTTGGTATTCACTAACAGAACTTCAAAGAATCTATTGCCTTTCAAAAAATCTAAATGAAATAGAAACTTTTCCTTATTGTGTATTTATTGTGTCTTAATTATAAATTAATATAATTTTTTTTATATTCAACAAATATTTCCAGTATGTAATAGTAATTTCAATAACACTTGCTTACCAAATATTTTCTTTATTTCTCTAAAATATGCAAATGTTCAGGAAAGTTGAAAGTTTTTTATATCACGTATTAGACAATTAAAGAATTATCAAATTAAATATCATTTAATTTAATACTTAATTCTCTTGTAAAGTGTATTTATTCACCAATTAAAAATACCATATATGGGGCTATATGTTACATTTCTTAGGTTTATAATCAATTCTTTGACAATAAAAGCATGGAAGTGCGAAGTAGAGAAGTTAATAATCGTTTAATACTCGAAGGCGCTTTGCGTGTGTATTGGGGAGTACAGGGTGTCATACATTTGAAGGAAGACGATGACCAGCGAACATTTGTTGTGCGCAAACGAAATTCTTGTCGTATATCAAAAGCAGAAAATGTAAGTTTTTTATTTCAAAATGCTAATATATTCATGTAATTTGTGTTGCACATTTTTGTTAAAGGATACTTCTGATAAAGAAAATAATGAAGCTACTGAGTCTTATGAAGCTGCTACTACAACAAGTGATCAAGTTGATGCCATATCTACGGACGTGTCATTAAGTGAAAGTATGACATTTGACTCGTGCAGTTTAAATGAGTATCCAGAATTACCAACAACACCGGAAGATGTTTCGGCCCAAACTACTGGTTCCAGCGCAACCGAAACACTTATGAATGGTAATCATGAAGAAGATTCTTCATCGACCACTACTGCTGTGTGTGATGTTCAGTCGTCAAATATTACAACGACCAGCAGCTCAACTAATTGCGCCAGTACGACGTTGCCTTCAAAATTAGATAAGCTGGAAAAATTAAATTGGGATGAAATTGATGATTTGTTGCAGGTGGAAAGGCGTGTTAATGAAAAAGATAAAGTTTATGAAACTATGCCCGTTCGCTTGCCTTCAGATTCGCCGCAAAACTCTTCATCATCAACCCCAACATCAGATAGCTCAAAAACTATGTCAAATCAAAATAGTACAGACTCTACCAATTTAGAAGATGCTTCACCTTCAAAGATATCATCAAGTACAACATCTTCAGCTAGCTCTTCTTCCACAACAACTTCTTCCGATAATTTTTTATCAGCCACTGCCTCATTAAATACAACCACAACTGCTGATACAACTACAAATGCAAATACAACCACTTCTACTACTGTAGATAATTATGAAACTTCCGACGATGCCACTTTGAAACCCATGGATTATGAAGATTTCAAACGTAGCGTTCATCAGGATTACGTTAATGGTGCCAATTCTTTTCAAGAACACAATGATGACACCCTTAAACGTAATCAACCTATAGATCCTTCACGCATACACGATTCCCTTAAGTTGTATAATGCTGCCGACAATCCCATGAGCAAAAGTTTCAACTGCGAACATGTACTTAGGTCTATAGATGCTTCTTTCATAAACGATACTCTATCACTAAAAATTACTGAGGGTGGTTCGCCTCTTAAACGATCACCATATGCCCTACAAAAAAGTGGCTCTGCGCAAGGTCACCTTATATTAAGTAATGGGCGCTTTGAGAAAGGCATAAATCGCTCAAAATCGGGGCCATCTTGTGTTGTTTATTCTTCCAGTGATGACGATGATGATTCTACTTTGAAACCACGACACCGAAGAGATAGTGGTGTTGAGGGAGGCGGTGAGCAACATATTTCCGCCACTATACGTAAAAGCGATATACCTCCAAAGTTTATACAAATTAAAATGAATTGTTATCCCAAAGAAGGTTCTAGCGATTGTGATTCAAGTCGTCAATCAACAACATCACAAAGTGGTGCTGCTGCTGGCGATGAATTGACACAAACTGAAAAATTGTACACCGCAAATTCGGGAATAGTTCAACAGAATCACACCAACGAAAATCATTTTGATAATGATGAACAACCTTTGCATATAACAGAAGATGGTGTAGTATTGAGAAGACCACCACGAACAGGTGCGACAGCAATTAAAAGACGAAGTGGTAATAGACGGTAAGAGCAGCTTTTATTAACAAAGTAATTTTTATAGGTTTGTATTTAATATGTCAATGTTTACAGCTCTCGTACCAAACTAAAACGACGTTGTTCTATTAATGGTCATTTCTATAATCGTGAAACATCATTTTTTACACCCCCATATGGTTCTCAAATGTCTGTTTGGGTGACATCTTTGGTAACCACTCAGGAGGTCATTAATTTGCTATTGGAAAAGTATAGGGTGGATAGCGCAGTAGAAAACTTTTCTCTTTTTATTATAAGAGACAACGGTGAACAAAAGCGTCTTAAGGACAATGAATATCCATTAATAAGTCGTATAATGATGGGTCCTCATGAAGATGTAGCGAAGTTATTTTTAGTGGATTCTAAAAAAACTGATGAAATAAGGTAAAAAAAAAAGTTTTTTTCCTCTTTGTATTTAATGTTTTTTATTTCCTATTACTTTAATTTTATAGCAATGAAGTTGCACAATTTTTGAATTTATCATTACCAGAATGTCGTGCTATACTTGAACGTTATGATCAAGAGCTAGAGCGAGAAGTTACCAAAGTTAGAGAAAAGTAAGTAAAATCAAGTATTCTGGAGAAATAAATGTTTTTTTTTTGTAAATATAGACACTTCTTTCGGAAAGCATAGTAAAATTTACTTTAAAGAGTTAGTAAATTAAAATCATACATAAGTATGATTTATGCAAAACTTTATTCAATAACTTGAGACAGTCAGGGCTGTCATAGAATCCAATGTTGTCGCTATTGGATTTGAAACCGACAAAAAAATTACTTTGGTGTCATGAAATCCAATGTTGTCGATTTCATTTTCGAACTAGAATTAATGTCGGTTTTAGGTGTCACAGAAACCAATGTTATCGGTTTGCTATTGGATTGAAACCAATCAGTTGACAGTTGTTGGTTTGTTTAATTTCAAATAAAGCAAGTGATTAAAGAGGACTTTTTTCATTAAAATTTCGCCTGCAGTTAGTTATTTATTAAAAATGTAAGCAAATTAATATTAATTCTACAAAAATAAATTTTTCTTCATACTTTTTTCTCTAACAAAAAAAAAAGAGCACTTAAAACTCAATAATTATGCAAAAATATCCTTTGCGAAGGGATTTGCAAAACTTGATAAGCTTTGACAACAGTTGGATGAATCAATAAAAAGCGCAGGTTCACGGCAAAAATATGTAAACGGAAAGCTTCTTTATTTAACCGGTAATTTATGAATATTCTTTTTACTTTCTGTGAGTGTTCTTCTTCTAATAATAAAAATCCTACAACGGCAAAGCCATTTTATTTCACTACTTACTTCACTGACACTAATTATATATTTTATATTAAAAAGTTTTAATAAAAAAATACATTTTTATTGTTATTTAAACGAAAACACTGCGATTTATCAAAATTGTTATCAAACATTTACATAAACAATTTCATACAAATAAACTAATGTGTAGAACAACTGATTCGAACATCGGTTTTATTTGTCTTCGAAAATAACAAAAACGACTTCGTTTCATGACACCAAATGAAACCAATATTGGTTTGTAAAACCGACAATTAACAAAACCGACTTGGATTCTATGACAGCCCTGAGTGCTTTTTTTCTAATTGTTTATACAGTTAATTACTTTTAATAAATTTTTTTGTAATTTAATAATTTATTTTAATTTTTTTCAGGTATACGGAATTGCGTCGACGTATTGTGGGTCGTATGGAATCTCTAAAGGTTCATTTATAAATGGTCTTTAGCCAATAAATCTCTCGAGTACTTTTCTCGACAAAAAAAAATATTTATACAACATAGTTTTTCCATTTATACTTTACTTTACTTTAGGTGCACAACTCAATGTAGTTAAATTAAAAAATAAAAGCAAATATTAACTGCCGCATTCATAAAAAATTAAAAAAAAAACATTTTCTTAAACACTTGCATTTTAGATTTTTTTATTTCTTTATTGTAAACAAAAAATAATAATATTACACAAACAAAAAATTGCGTGTGACGTGCAATTGAAATTTTTTTTTTAGCATATTCTGAAACTTGTAATTATTAATTTTTAAATATCAAATCTATATCTATCTGCCTCAATATAATTTTCTGTATGATTGTAAGTTATAAATTTTTTTATCAGAAATTTATACTACAAGGATGGCCGCTATATACATACTTTTAAATTAGCCCACACAAGAGAGATGGTGTTTTCAATGATTGAAATTCTATTGCTTAACATATTTCTTTAAAATTTACTGCATACGCTCTCTTTACACACGGAGTTCTAACTCATAATAGACAGGACTATGCGAGACAAGCTAAAACAGCTAGTTTTTAATACAAAATTTTAAAAAATGTAAATAGTTTGGATTTAAATTAAAAGAAAGCAAATTTAATTTAATATTTATAATTTGGCTTTATATCAGGCATGTTCTGAAAATCGCTTTCTCTCAAAGTGATTTTAAATCACGAAAAACTTATGCGCACAAAATCATTTGACATCTCGTGATTTAAAACCGGTCAGCAAACTGCCTTACGATATCAAATCACTTGCAGCATTTTAAGCATTTTGCTTTGAATTTCTTAACAAAATGATTAAATACTCTTAAATTGAATTGTTTTTTTTTATTAGATTTGTCAAAAAATGAATTATTTTTCACAAGGGATCAGTAAATTTATTAATTTAAAAATACCCTTTATTTTTGTGTGGAGAATTTTTTTTTCTCTTTTGTTTATATTTTTCGTCATTTTTAGTTCTTGTTCTTCTTTTTCTGAACAAATTTTACTGTAAACAAAACAAAAGAGCCTTAAGCTCGTGATTGAGAACAGTAAAAATCACTACTCAAAAGCTAAAATCGTTCGTGGCTTAAAATCACCGTGATTTCAGAAATTGCCTGCGCATATGATTTCATCAGGCTTTTGTATAAAACCATTTTCTTAATGTTTTATAATTTTACAATATTTTGTATAGCTTTGGATGAATTTCTAATAAATTCCAAATCGTAATAGAGCATTTTTTATAAGAAATTAAATTCCACATATCGGACAAATTTAAAACTTTGCATTTATTTAAGTTACATTTATTTCTTTTTATGAAGAGAAATAAAAAGAAAGAAATAAACAGTGGTGTTCCTTATTCCGAGTATGATTATTTTATACGGAAGTGAAAACTTCAGTACCTCTTAACTACTCTACTACATTTGTGGGTTTTTTAAAATAATTTTTTTTTGGATGGAAAAGTTTCCGAAATTAAAATAAAAGTTCATTTAATAAGGAGAAAATAATATTTTTATTGAACATTTTTTAAATTGCGTTCGCAACATGGAACAGCACCGAAAAAAAAGCAAAATATTTACAAAAAAATAAAACCAGCCATAAGCTATTGTTTACTACTCTCGTATAAAATATTTAAATGCGGATTATAAACCAGCACCATGCATTTTTTTTGTGAATACGGCGGGTAATATTTGACTTCTTTTAACTGGTAACTTTTTTATGTGTTTATTAATTGCCAAAAGCATTTAATTGTATGATTGAATCAGTATTTACAAAAATCTTTATATTTTCGAACAATCAAGTGTCATACTCTTTTTTTTTAATTTTTTTATTTATAATATAATTTTGTTCGTATCATTTGATTTAAGTAACACTATTATTGTTGTTTAGCATACTAACCATTTACAAAGCCAAGAAGCAATTGAGCTTATTTTATCCTGTCATGAAATTTTCAACAGCAACAAACAAATGTTACGCCCCTAATATAATCAAAAACCTTTTATTGTAATATGTACTGGAAAAAATGTATTTAATTTAAACATATGAATGTGCAAGTATGCACAAGAAAAAACAATTGGTCTGAATTTGATAATAGTTAACTTGTTTGTTTTTTTTTTTTAAAGTAATGTGAACATAATTAATGTAGTTTTTTATATATAAAAAAATACGTTTTGTTTTTAACAAAATAAAAGAAATGTAATAAAAAGAGTCTCTATAAAGTTTCCGGTGTTTAATAAAGCAAAAATTATATAAATAGATTTATGTGGTTTACGTTTTGATACAAATTTTAAACTGGTATATACGAAAGGGCTGCACCAGAATATTTGAAAGGCATACATCACTACAAGCATGGGTAATATGTTATAATAAAAAGAGCTTGTGCAGCCCTTTAGTATGTAAATACATACCGCTCAATTACTTTTATAGTGGCTTAACTCAAGAAAATTTTATTTTTAAATTAATATGTATTTTTTCTTAATATCGTATTTCATATCAAAAAAATATTTTAAACGATTTTCTTTTCTTTTAAGACTACCAGCGAATTGCAAACTTTAAATGGCTCTCCTGTAACATTATGTTTTTTAAATGTGACAGTATTGAAGCAAATGGGCGACATGAATACAGTGAAACTTCGACATAACGAACTTCGTTATAAAAAAAAACTCAATCACCCTTATCACGAATAAAGGTGAAATTCTTTTTCCCATGAAATTTTCATTCGTTTCGAAGGGAAAATTGCTATCGTGAATCTCACGTGAAATTTTGTTCTCGCTATCAGTGCAGAGTGAATGTTTAATAAAGAAGAATTTATTAAATTTTCTAAGCTTTCAAGAGATAAACAATAAATTTTAAGCAATTTATGAATGGTTCTTGCAGTACAGTTGTGAACTGTTGGGAATAAACGATTTTATGAGAAAATAATTGAATTTTTTATAATTCTTTTGTTAAAAAATTGCTAAGTTCTGCTTGCTAAATTAAATTTTTAGAAAAAAACGAACAAAAATACTTGTGTTCGCCAGCAAAAAGTAAGTAAACAGATTAAAGCAAAAAAGTGAACAAAACTAAGGAAAAAAATTATTTACGATAAACGGAATTTGCAGGGAATTCATTCATAATTGCTATCCCAGGGAAAGTGAACACAATTCGAAGGAAATGATATTCATGATAAGGGTAAGTATAACCCATTTTTTGCGGATCCTTTGGAAAACCTCTTTATTGCAGAGTTTTTCGTACAAAAATGTTCTATAGCTATAACGAAAAAATTCTGAGCTAGTCTCTATATAGCGAAGTATTCTATCAAAAGTCTCTATACAACAAAATCATATTTGGGAAATATAACATTATAAGAATTTGTTCACACAAATTCTTGTTAATCTCATATAATTTGAGTAACGTGAGGATATTGCTATTGCATTACGAGAAATGGGTATAGAATTCTCGGAGACAGTTTCATTGACGCAGTTAAAAAACCTTATGAAGCAGACTATTTGTGAAACAATGGAGGAAGGAAGTGCAATGATACCTGAATATAATACGGAGGTATTACAAAATGAACACCTAGAAGATGCAAGCGCAGAAATTGGAGATAAGAATGCAGATTTTAATACACGTGCAAATATTGACAATAGTGCAGCTTCTGGTGTAAGCAATGAAGCGAGAATCAATACGGCGGAAGATTTGGAGCAAGCAGAAGAAAAACTTTTACAACGTCTTCGTATTTTAAAATTGCAAAAAGAAGTTGCAATATTGGAAGCTCAAAATGTAAGCAAAGATCTATGTGATTTTAATGACATAGAAGCTGCTTTGCCAAAATTTAGTGGCGATGATAACTACAACGTATTGAAATGGATATCAGATTTTGAGCAGATCACGCAGGGGTGCAATGATAATTTTAAACTGCTTTTTGGACGCCGAATGATGACGGGTACTGCAAAGCTATTACTGCGGCTGCTGTCAGTGTAAAGCTGGAGCGTTTTGAAAACTGCTTTAATGAATGAGTTTGATAAAGGAAAAAAACATTCGGAATGTTTATAAGCAATTGGAAGCCAGAGTATGGAAAAGTAAATCCGAAAATTTGCACTACTACGTTCTGGCCATGCAAGAAATAGCGAGCGGTAGTAATATAGGCGAATCCGAGTTGATAGAGTACATTGTTGAGGGTCTGTGTGACAAAACTTCAGCAATGTAATGTGACATCGTTAGCAGAACATAAGAAACTTCTTCCGAAATACGAAAAAATTATGGCAAAACCGAATACATCAACTAAACCTACTGAAGATACAAAGAATATCCGATGTTTTAATTGTTCATTATTTGGCTATTTCGGCAATGAGTGTCCTAAGGAAAAACGAAAGAAGGGTTCGTGCTTTAAATGTGGAAGCTTAGAACATCAATATATCAAGTGGATTTCGAAAACTGTAGCAGCTTTAGAGCATGAGCAAGATTATGATTTTGTAAATTTTAAAGAAATGGTAAGTGTTGCTTTAGATACAGACCATATTGCTGATCCACAATTTGAGAAATTTTTTTGTTTATTTGTAGCTTTATGCAGAAATCTTTTCTGTATAAAACAAAAAGATGTCGAGAAATAAAAGATGGAAAAATGATTCCCTTCAAGGAAATAGGGTCTGTTGAGATTTACCCTGAAAAGAATTTTCGTTAAAATTCGCTTCATAGTGTATTTGGAGACACCAATTTGCTGAGCTCGGTGTCGAATTGAGGTGAATGGAGTTTGAGCGACATCATCACGTACAGCTGCGATATTTTCGGTCGATCGACCTGGTCGAAGGCGCGTTGTTGTCTTTACATCACTAACAGACCCAGTTTCGACAAATTTATCCATAAATCTCTTTACAGTTGACTCTTTTGGAGCATTATTGTGACCCCAAATTGATCGCAATTTGCGAACTGTAGCCGCAAAACTTTCACCATTTTGGTAAAACAATTTCACAATGAGAATGCGTTGTTCATTCGTGTAGCGCTCCATTTTTACTAACCTCGTACCTCCTACTAGCAAACAATAACAATTGTTCAAATGTCAAATAATGACACTTCGAATGGCGCCAAATTTAAATCTTGCGTTCTTGTTGGGACATCCTTTATATGAGTACTGAATTATCGAATAAATTAATTTCCATTAATAAAAATACGGATAAATTTGAGCAAATTTTGAGTTCACCAAACTTAAATGTTGATAATAACAACCAGACAGAGGAAAGAACTGTGGGGGACATTCAGTTTGCTTTTAGTGAATTATGTAATATTCAGATTTGCAACGACACACAGGAAATTGATATCGGCTTCGATAGTGACTTAGAAACTAGGGGGCAAATTGGGGATTTAATTAGAAATTATAATGATGGGTATAAAGGTATGTTGACTACGGGTAGTTACGAGGCCAGGATAACATTGAATGCAGATATTCCGATATTTTGTGCTCCAAGGAGACTTTCTTTTAGAGAAAAGGATAAGGTAAACAAAATTATTGGAGAATTGTTGGATAAGGAAATTATTAATCATAGTAATTCTCCTTATATTTACTTCGCCTATTGTATTGACGAAGAAGAAAAGTGGAAAGACACGAATGTGTATAGACTATAGAAATTTAAATAAGTTAATTGTACGGGATAATTATCCCCAAAACTTATAGAGGACTGTCTGGAATATTTGGGAGATAAAAAATATTTTACACTTTTGGATTTAAAATCGGGATTCCACCAGATAAGGATGGAAAAGGAATCAATCAGGTATACAAGCTTTGTAGTACCGAATGGACAATATGAATTCTTGAGAATGCCATTTGGTCTCAAAAATGGTCCGGCCATATTCCAAAGATTTGTGAATGAATCAAAATTTGTTAGTAGTTTATATGGACGATATAGTTATTGCTACAGAAACAATTGAAGAACATTTGGATTTGCTTCGAAGAGTTTTGAGCCGCTTGTTGGATAATGGCCTGGAGTTGAAGCTTGCCAAATGTAAGTTCACTCAGCGGGAAATTGAGTTTTTGGGCTATAAGGTATCTCAGAAGGGAATACGACATTCGGAGAACCACATTGTTGCAATCAGAAATTATCCTATTCCAAAAAACACACGCGAGCTTCAATCATTTTTGGCGATCTATAGTCAAAAAAGGGAGACTGAACTACATTGTGATGCTAGCAAATTTGGTTTTGGAGCGATTGTTCTGCAGAGGCAGGAAGATGGACACTTCCACCCAATTGCATATTTTTCTAGAAGAACTTCGGACACAGAGCAACTTTACAACAGTTTTGAATTGGAGAGACTTGCGGTTATGTACGCTCTTCGACGTTTTAGAGTGTACCTTGAAGGCATTAAGTTCAAAATAGTAACTGACTGTAACTCATTAACAATGACTTTGAACAAAAAATTTATAAATAGCCGAATAGCGAGATAGGCATTGGAACTGGAAAATTATGATTACGTAGTTACTCTTCGTTTGGGCACGAAGAGGCCTCACGCAGATGCCTTAAGCACAAATAACTTCGACTGTGATGATATTGTTTTAGCAATAGATAGTGAAGATCTAGACTTTCAATTACAAATAATGCAATCTCGAGATGATCATATAATCGATTTGAAAAACAAACTTGAAAATGAGGAAATGGAGAAATTTTGTATGTTGAATGGAGTGGTTTTCAGAAAGGATGGAGAATCTACAAGACTATATGTACCTAAGGAGCTAGAAAATGATCTTATTCGGTCGATACATGAACACATCGGTCACCAAGGGGTGGAGAAGTGTTATCAAAAAATTAGGAACAATTACTGGTTTCCTGATATGAAGACGAAGATAGACAAATATAAAAGGAACTGTTTTCGTTGCATAATGTATTCAGCACCAAATAGACCAATCCAAAGAAACCTATACAATATTGAAAAGCATCCGAAACCATTTCATAGCATTCATTTGGATCATTTTGGTCCATTGCTATCGTTGCAGTCTAAGCGTAGGCATATATTGGTTGTTGTTGACGCCTTCACAAAATTTGTGAAATTATTTCCTGTATTGACTACAAGTACTAAAGAGTTAATCGCTGCATTAAATAAGTATTTTGATAGCTATACTCGTCCTATAAGATGTATAACGGACAGAGGTAGTTGTTTTACGTCGAAAGACTTTATTCAGTTTATGGAGGAAAGTAATATTATGCATGTTAAAGTAGCGGTACATTCACCACAGGCCAATGGCCAGGTTGAAAGAATAAATAGGAGCCTTGAGGGTATGTTGGCAAAATATAGTCACCCAATAACACACGCAGATTGGGTGAAGCAACTTAATAAAATAGATCAATTCACTTCAGCTACGGTGAGGGATTTAGAAGCATTGATGGAAAAAGCAAGTAGGAATATTGAAAAAACACAAGATTATAATAATGCATATAATGAGAGAAAGAATAAGGTGGTTAGCTCATTTAAGGAAGGTGACTTTGTTGTTATAAAAAATATTGATACTTCAGTGGGTGTAAACAAAAAAACAATTGCCTAAAAATAAAGGCCCATACAGAATTTACAAAATATTACCAAATGACCGGTATGTCATAAGAGATATAGAAAACGGTCAGATAACACAGATACCATATGACGGGATTGTTGAAGCTTGTCATACCAGGTTGTGGAAAAGTAAGGAGTATCTAAGCAGCACTTAATTGTTAAAGAAAAAAAAAATCAGAAAAAAACTATTCTAATATTATCCCTTTATAAAATGATATATTTACACCTAAAATATTTAAGTATATGATCGTGGACGATCATTAAGGTCAGGTTGGCCGAGCTGTAGTAGAGTCTGAACTTATATAGGTAGTCTAGTAGTCATTGCATTAAACTTTTATAAGTATATAAAATAAAATAATATCATTGTTTTACCAGTCATCGAAAGAGTCACTTGTTTTATTCTACAGTATAATGAATTGTTTTCATATTTTTTAAAATTTCGATCCCATTAAAATCGAAGTTTCAGTGTATAATAATGGGTCTTGTAATAGGAACTTTCGAACTTTTAATTGTTTTTGAGTTGTCTGGCAATTACTCACTTTGTTTTGCCAATGATAAAATCGATCCATATTTCATTGTTAATGGTGAGCTCTATCAACTGATTTCGCTTTAAATTAGATAGGAAGGCGTAGCGTGGCACTATTTATGAACAATTTCAGGTTATTTCAACTGCACGTGAAGCTAAAGTGAATTATGCGATGTGGTCCTGTTAGACTTTTTCTTGTAGAGTTTTTTTAAATCACAGTGAACTTAAGGGTCGATGTTGAATGTGAACCACATCTAAACGTCAAGTTTTTTTCTGCATTTCATTTGACGTTTCTCAATTTCAGACTAACTAAATTTGAACCATGTAAAGATACACAATTGAGCAACGCGTTAAAGTTATTCAGGCTTATTATGAAAATTGGCGTTCAAATCCAAATGCATATCGTGAACTTCCTGATTTTTTCGGTCAATGTAATCGTTCAAATGTGCGTACAATAAGAAAAATCGTGCAAAAATTTGAGCAAACCGGGTCTGTAGGAGATGTGAAAACACCAGTGCATGGTCGTACAGTTCGTACTGCAGAAAATATTGCTGCTGTTCGCGATAGTGTAGCTAAAGAGCCGTCCACCTCAATTCGTCGTCGTGCCCAACAATTCCACCTCTCACGCTCATCTTTGATGAACATTATGCATAAAGACTTGCATTTACATGCTTACAAGGTGCAATTGACTGAAGAACTAAAGCCTCTTCACCATTCCAAACGTCGTCAATGGTCAGAATGATGGCAAAAATGGCAACAATGGATGATCAATTATCGAAGAACACATTTTCACCTCAGTGGATTCGTCAATAAGCAGAATTGGCGCATTTGGGCGAATGATAATCCAAGAGTGATTGTCGAAAAGCCAATGCACCCACAAAGAGTGACTGTTTAGTGCGGTTTATGGCCTTTAGCAATTGTTACAATTAATATTCAATTTTATTCGGAAATCTTATTGTATTAACAAATCGATTATGAAAAGGCGCATCTGTGATATTCAAAAAACTCCAACCTATTTTTTATTACTTGGAAGCTTCAAAATAAATTTCTTAATAACCCGCTGCTGACTGCTATTTTTGGGAGCTTAATGCCCCTCATTATAGAAGCTATATGTAAAAAATTGAATAGCGTGTAATGAAGTGAAGTAAAAGCAGCGTGTGTACTAATAAAGATTTTGTTTTATTTTTGTTTAGAAAAACTATTAATAATGCAGTTTTTTTTGAAAATATTATTAATCGTACACATTTCCTTGGTTCACTTAATATAATTAAATTGATTTCGTTTTATTACTACAATTTTTATTAAAAAATATTCTTTCTGAAGCATATTGTCAAGTGTAAGAACGAGTAGTACGAATAACTGCTTCATTGATTTTGAGGGAAAAATTAAAATAAAATTTAATTACATTAAAAATTTTCAAAAATGGACATACAGGACGAATGTATTTTAAGCAATATTAAAAGAAGCTTAAATTTTTAAAAAGCTTTTAATGAAGAAAGGAGTACGTGAACTGATAGCTCTCATGCTCGTAACACATTTCTTTTAGAGTCTGATTTGGCCAAGGCGTCGATATTCGTTTTACAGAAGTTAACATGAACAAAAACTGTATCTATAGGGGTCAAGGAGACCTAAAAACTAGTTCTATATGTGTTATGTTACGTGTAACCCAACTTATTCTAAGAAGGACTAATATTTTTGTCGAAAGGATTATTGTTGTACTAAAAAAAGACTTAACAAGTCGATAAGCATGCACAAGAAAAATAGTCGATAAGCGCTAGATTTGGATGCTGGTCTCAAACTATTTTAAGCTCGATCATTTTTTTAATTAAACATTTTCTTAATTAAACAAAACTTGATAACAAAATAAAATTGTGATAAAATTATTAAAAAATATGTGACAAAAAATATAGAGAGTACCATTTTTGTTTGAAAATTGCATGATAGTGTGTTCGAGCTTCCAAATTTTTCAGGCACGTTTTGATATGTCATTTAATAAGAACAAAATTATTATCAAGTTCAAGTCTAAGCATGCCCTTGATATTTTACCATACAACAAATAATTACTTAAAGACTTTTTTGTAATTTTTATTAATACCCATGTCAACCTGTGATTTTAATAAAATATGGCTCGTTTTGTTTGAAACTTATGAGACCGTATTCCTCATGGTACAATAAAATCAGGTGACTTCAAAAATACAAAAATAACAATATTACACATAGCCCATATATTTTGTTATTGGGTTTGAGGCTCCTCCTGTCAAAAAATATTTCCGGTGGTTGATATTAAAAAGTGTACTAGAGTGAAACAAAAAATTTCTTTCCGCCACCTGGTATTCTTGTAAAAAAAAATAGCAGAGTTTTAGATTTATCTATTTTGACGTTATACATAAAAGCATTCATTTTTCCTCACAATATCGACGATAACTATTCCAGATTTTTTTTTGTCCAATTAAAAAAATCATTTTCAAGTATCTTAAAGTATCGTGTAACATTCTGAATGTAAGAGATAGATTTGAAATCAGCACCAAAAAATAGTTTAAAAACTGTTTTCAGTTATTTTGGCCCAAAACGGGGTATACCCACTTGTGTAATTATAGGTCCGTTTGTTTACTTTTCCAGTAAAATCTAGTAACTGAGTAATTTTTAACATTTACTCTCAAAAAGAGATATTGCCCAAAAAAGTACGCGAAAGGAAAAATAATAAAAACTAGTAAGATTAAAGAAACAGCTGATTGGAAATATATTTAGTGCTGAGAGATATTTTTGCTTTTGAGAACTTGACCTTATTTCTACTAATAAATAGTATCACTCTGCTGAAAACGAGATTTATGGAAGATCGAGTTAAATTAAAATGATCTGACAAATCACTAAAGCTACAAGCTTTGTGACCAGCAAACCACACAAAGACAAGAATATGCAAATTTTCCGGTAGTCTTTTATCAGCTCGAAGGTTTTTATAAATCTCTGAATCTGCAAATTTTTACTCAAATTTTCGTACAAACATCTTGATATTTTAAAATGTATTCGGAATTCGGCTACTGTATAGCATGGCACCAATTCGTGAAAATAGTTTTTGATGGCATTACGTGACACCCTTTCATTTCCCGAAAGCATTTCCATAGGTTAAACGTCATCGTCAGTTCTTAACATTCTAACTTTCGGATGATGAATCCATCAAAACCATTATTTCACTTAAAATTACAGCATTAGGTCTGTTCAAATGCATATATCCACTTACGCCTAAAATAAATATTAGTTTTAAATTGAATATAAATGTATGTATGTAAAGCACTCCATACATGTTTCAATTTAATTGTCAATTGAATTCATTCTTGACCACACACTTCATAAACTGATCAAGAGACTTAAACGCACTAGGCAACTTGAAAAAATCAAAAACTTTTGTTTTTCTTCAACTAACTCGACAACTGGCAAACTAATCAATTGATTTGCCAAACACCATTCAGTTGCCAATTGTGTTGAATATAAGAAGCTATGAAATTACAATTTGTATTGCTTTTAACATTTTATCAGATTAGCACCAAAGTTGGTCACAAAGTTGGAGCTTATAAATGCTACAAATATAAACAACTTTAATCCATGCTAAGTCGACTTGACCTATATAGTTTAGCTTGGGAGCATCCATGTATGAACATTTACCAGTGTCCGCCACAGATGGTGCTATTTCTTTATCAGTGGACAACGAGTTTTTTCACAACCACAGATAATTTTACCGAAAACGTTTATACTTTTAAATTTAAATTATTTCTTTTTATCAATTGTGTGTGCTTTGTTGAAATACACAACACAAAACGTTTAGTAATTATACTTCACTTTTCTTTTCACTTTGAAAAAATTTTATAAAAAATTTGCCGCATAAATTGTTTATTTACTTTTGAAACATATGTTTTTCATTTTACTGGACTTCACTGGATTTTACTAGCAAAAATTTGTCCAGTAAAAACTAGTAAATACTCAGTAAAGAACTGTCACTTTACTTTCTCAATTATGGTTCTCATTTACTAGATTTTGTGTACGCGAACGACTTCCAGTAAAATCTAGTAAACTCCCTATAAAAAATTTTAAAAACTTACGCGTACTCGAACGGAGCTTATGTAGTCATATCTCTCGTATGATTATTATTTAATATATTATTACGAAAAATCACTCTGTTGAATTACTGTGTTTTATTATTCATAAGAAATGGTATTTATGTATGTGTAAATGTAACAATTCGGTGTTTATTTTAATGCGTAGAATTTGATAGTGTAATGCTTGTGTGTAAGATGTGTATTATTTATATCTGTGTTAGTGTATAAGCTTTATGATAGCTTAAATGTTCTAGAATTAGCTAGTATAAGTATTTTCGTTTACCTTTTGATTCTTTAACTTGATACACCTAGAAGTATGCAGTAATATTTAGCTGTTTGTATAAAGTTATAGACTAAGGTGCAAATTGACCGTTACAGTGAATCATTGTTGCTACACGAATCTAGATAGCTCTAGTTTTACGTGAAACAGTATATAAGGCAATGCTGAGATTGCCAGATAAGTTCAGTTCTGGTTGAGACATTAAACTGTAAACAAGGTGTGTCAAAAATAATAAAGTGTCGGTGTGACGGTTATAAATAAAGTGTGTTTCTACAACAAGTGTTGCGAAAAGAGAACTAATTGTGTTTTTATTTTACAATAGAGAACCCTAATAAACTAAACGTTTTTATATTTAGTAGTGTAAAAACGTAACAATATTTAATCAAAAGTAGCTTTTACTATTTCTCTCACACGTTTGTCTCTATGAGAATCGTCCTTATGCCGAATTGGTTGAGGCGTTCTCGAGTTCTTCGCTTAGCAACACATTTGGTGATTAATTTTTAATTACAGATTAAATACGGTAATTGAAAAGAGAGAGAGAGAGAGAGAGACATAATAAAACAAAGAAGTATATTTTCAATATCAATGAAACGAATGTAATTGGATAGAAAATTTTATGGCATTAATATGGGAATAAGATTTCGCCCATTCGGCTGCCGGCAAAATATGGGACACCAATTTTCACAAATTTTTCTCATCAAATGCGTACGTATTTCAAGGTGTTCCGTCGTACACAAGTGACTTTACCAAAGAAATAATCCAATGGGTTTAATTTATACGATAAAACTTTCTTTGAGTAAATCAATTATAGCACGCTCTATATGTTGAAACCACATGTCAGCAAGATTATTATTGGCAGTTGAATGTCCCGAAAAAATTTCCAATCATGTTCATGTTCAACATTGACAATAACACTCTGGTTATCATCACTTTTGAAGACATATGGAAAAATAAAGCCCACCATACACAGTAATTTTCTGTGAATGTTATTGTGTTTCGATAGAAGCTTGTAAATTATTATCACTCCGAAATCGACAATTCTGTTTATTTACGTATCCATTATCGGAGAACAAATTTCAATAATTTTCAAGCCTTGCTCTGGTGTAAGTCTTTTTTGGACAATTATTATACCCTTCACTGTAAGTGATTCCGTTAGTAATTCATACACTGTACATTGGACACCCTATAAAGTATGTATATATATTCTGAATCCTTATGAATAGCGGAGTCGATTTAGAGATGTTCATCTGTCTGTCTCTTCATCAAGTCGTTGAAATCAACTTTCTGAAGTCCCTAGGCAACGTAAAAAAAGTTTAGTACACCAATCTGTCAGTTGTTTTTGTCAGATTATTCTTATTGAAATTCAGCTAGATCGGTTTATAAATGGCGGAGCTATGAGTCAAAAACCGCATATACCTCTATTTTTGGGTTTTTTGCGTATTTTGTCTAAACAACGAAACGGACAAAAAAACATGGTATGCAGTTTTGTTTGAAATGATATCTGTGCAAAAAATGACAGCAATAGGTCCACAAATGGCCAAGAAATATCAAAAATTTAATCCAAATTTTAGATTTTCATTCATTTCCGCTTTGTTTTTTTCGTATTTTATCTAAATTAAAAAAAAAATTAGTACACAGTTTTTGTATACATCCCATTAATAGTATCTGAGTCAAAACTCAGCTAGATCGGTTAATAAATAGCGCAGCTATAAGTCAAAAATAGTGACTGACCTCCATTTTTTGACCATTTGTGTTGGGTTTTTTGCATAACTTGTCTGAAATACAAGACGCATAAAAAAACATGTAACACAATTTCATATGAAATAACATATTGTCTGTGAAAAAAAACAAAAAAAAAATCGGTCTTCAAATAGACCAGAAAAATTAAAAATACAACCGAAATTTTAGATTTTCATTAGGTTTTGCTTCGTGTTTTTGCGTATTTTGCATAAACTACAAAACGGGCAAAATAATATTTTAACAGTCTTAACAGAAATAGCATTCTTAATGTCTCAGCAAAAATAGAGAGCAATCGGTCAGCAAATGGCAGAGAAAAATCAAAAATACAACCGATTTTTCACATTTTCATTCATGTTTTGCTTTTGCTTAGTTTTTTTATGGAAATTTTTAATCTCTCATGTGCGCAATGCTTTGTACATACAAATACGAAACCTAAAACGTGTATGTGTGTGTGTGGTTTTTAATACCTTGAGTGTATTAGCATTACGAATACAGGCTTCTCTATGAAAGAGAATTTTTTAGATTTTTTCGATATTTTTCTTTAATTAAATATTTTGGCTTAAATTTTTTTTATAAATGTTTGCAAAATTAAATGAAAATAAATCTTTTTGCATTTCTATTTAATTACTTTCTTAGAATTTATTGTTATTAAAAATGAGGTTCTCAGAATGGATTTCTTAGATCTTTAATTGCCATTGGACCATATTGATCTGTTATCTTTTGCCTTAGTATTTATCACAGAATAATCTATGGTATTTATTGTAACTATTTAGTTGATGAGAAAATCTTAAGAACAAAAAAAATTTTTTTTTTAATTTTTAATTCCACAAAAAATAATAATTTAATTCTTAATTGAAAAAAAATTTTTTTTTTAATCAAAAAGTTTATTTCACATACACCTACACACTAGTACCTTGAGGAAGCGTGTAGTCATTACTATCTTAAATATCATCAATATCAAAACATTCAACATACGTAAATTTGTTTTTTTTTATTGCACTCAAGATGTGTACATGCACACAAACTTGTTTTGTGCTCTAGTACAAATTGTCTTGGTACAAAAAAGGAAGAAAAAACTAGACTACGCTAACACGTTGTGTCCAACATCGAACTAAAAAAATAGCACAAAATATCAACATTTTTAAGTTTTGTCAAATATGACCCGGTTGGAGCAAGGATTAAGTAAATAAGTTGCGTCTATTGTTATGCGAGTGGATGTAATAACTTTCGCCAATAAAAGTATTTCGGATTGTCAATTCTTTCTGTATCTTTTAAGGATAAAACAATAATTTCAAAAAAAAATTTATCTGGCTCTGTACTTGAAGTAATAAATTTTACAAACAAAAATTTAACTACAAAATAATTCAATAAACCATCCTTATTTTATAAACGGTGCATAATTTTGTCTCCAACTTGATGATGATGGTATTGAGTCTGATTATGAGAGTCATTGTTGTGACGAAAACAGTGATATGTGGCAACGCTGCCAATGACACTCGTATTAAGATTGATTTAGTTTTAACAAAATTTTAGGGGATTTTTTTTTTTTTTGCGGGAATGAAGTTTCCTTTTACATATACTCGTACGAGTTAAATTGCAATTGCAGTTTAATTTATTCATTGAAATTTTCAATTTCCAATTCAGCTATAGTTTTCGATAAAGTGTTGTTAAGGGCTTATGTAATATTCCTGTACAAACGCTCAACTTCTATGATTGTATGTAAATATAAAAAACACAAAATTTTTTGAAACATTCTTAAAACATTTCTAGGCGAGTTGATCTCTTGTGTTTTATAGGACTATTTTCTTTGGGGTTATATAAAGTCACTTGTCTACGTCGACGAATCAGAGACAAGTGATCACCGCAAAATCAATATGGTCGCATATGCTGCGGAAAGTTTTTAATTTCTACATCATACATGGGACACCCTATAAAGTATATATATACTGGATAATTAGACGTAAGTAAAAAAGTTGATTTAGCGATGTCTCCCAGTCTGTCCATCAAGTCGTTGAATTCAACTTTCTGAATTCCGTAGAACACCTACAGATACCAATCTGTCAGCTGTTTTTCTTTTTCAGTTTGCTATTGAAATTCAGCCGTATCGTTCGATAAATGGCCGAGCTACAAGTCAAAAATCGTGATTACCTCTATTATTAAAAATTTTGTGAGTTGGATTTTTGCGTATTTTGTCTAAACTACGAAGCGGACAAAAAATCGTGTATGCGTATGCAGTTTTTTTCAGAAGTGAGAAAATCAAAAATACAACCGAAATTTTAGATCTTCAATAATTTTATTTATTTTGTAATGAAAATTTTTAAGCTGTACATGTGCGTAGTTTTTTTGCACACAAACACGAAACCAGGCAGTCGGTCGGCAGTGTGTCTTTTAAATGCCTTGAGTGCAATTAATTAAATATGTTTGGTTTAAAAAATGTTTGGCAAAGTTTCTAAAATTAAATTATATATTTTGCATTCCTATTAGACATCTTTCTTAGAATATACTTTTTTTTATTAATTTAAAAATTAAGTGCCTGCAGACATTTTATGGCTTTAAAAAAAAGGTTCTTAGAAAGAATTTTTTCTTAGAACTCGTTTATACCCTGTTCAGACATAGACGTTAATTGAGCAATTAAGCATTTTACGCAATTATCGCCTTTATTGAGCTCAATTTACCATACAAATTTCCATTCAATAATTGCGCAATTAAAAATTGATTGCACGTTAATGAAGTCAAAATCAAAATGCAACTCTTTATTGCAACTAAAAAGTGAGAAAAGTTGATATTTTCAGTATTAAAAAAAGAAAATGTAAATAAATTTAAAAATAAATGTAATAAAAAGGAAATGGCAGCCGAAGTTACCGGTAAATAAATTTTATAAAACTTTTATTGAAAATAATTTTTAAATAACTAATTTCTTTTAATCAATAGCTTCACTACTTTTAGATAAATCTGATGTGTATATTGTGTATAATATTGGTCCTAGTACGCTTCCCTGTGGTACTCCGACATTGCTATAATGGAAGTCTGAAAAAGTGTTGTTGTGTTTAACAAAAACGAATTTGTTTGACAAATAAGATCTCAAAAGCAAATAATGAGGTGTTGGTAGACAATTTTTAAACTTGTAAATACAATAAACCGGGATACCATACCCGATCGAAAGCCTGTTCAACGTCCAAAAATACTGCAGAACAGAATTTTTGTTCTCCAGAGCTTCCGTGACATATTGTATAATTCTGTGACATTGTTCTGGGGTACCGTGCTTGTGACGGAAGCCAAATTGATGGTCTGGAATTATGTTTTCTTTTCAATCCATATATTCTTTCGAATAATTTTGAGACAGCCGCCAACAAGCTAATAGGTCTATAAGATGAAACCAAATTTTCGGGATAATAATAATTAAATAAATTTTTATAACACGACCTCAAGCTTAATAAACTAACCGTTTTAATTATATAATTTATTTTTTTTTATATTTAAAAAGAATGTGGAAAATGAAAAATATGAATATTTGGCAGTGAAGGTTAGTCGAATTTAACTTGTTTTAATTATGATTTAAGTTTTCGTGACTGTAAAAAAACACCACATATTTGATACCTGACGATCACTTACAAAATTATATTTATAATTCTATTTTTATCTATTTTATCTTTTCGTTAAAACTGAAGAATTTGAAGAAAACTGAATACGAACTTTGGTCTAGTTTTGTGCTATCATTAATTATTTAAACAGAAGTAAATTGTTTTGAATATTTTCACAAATTGCGATATTTTTACAAATTGCTAATACCTATTTCTTAGTGAGAACAAAACATAATAATTTTTTGCTGTTTTAATTAGCTTTGAATTTTTTAAATTTTATTAAGTAAAAAGAAATTACCAACTGATGATATTTTCTTTGAATTTCTAATGGGTATCCAACTACTACACAAAAAACTTCTTAAAAAAGTAATAAAATAAAAAAATAAAAACCATTCTACGTAACATAATATAAAGAAAGATTTTACATTTTGACACAACGTTGCCAAAAGGTTCACGACCCAAAAGGCTAAAACATTTTATACTTTGACTTGCTCTTTCATATACTTTGTCATTTTACAGAAATTCTTATAGGTTTGTGTGTGTGTCTGTGTGTGCTTTTTTCCTCAAATTATTTTTTTCTATCTGCTCCTGTTACTATTCCTATTTTCTGAACTTCTAGCTGCACTCTAATACCACATGTATGTGTGTAAGTGTTAGTTGTAATCATGTTTTTGTTTTACCTACATTGCAAGAGCTCGTCTTCATTTTGTTTGAACAATTTTCCTATTTCGTATTTTTGCTCACGTTTATTCTTTTTATCGCCACAAACCTCATCACTACTGTCGTTGACACTTGGTCGAAATAAAAAGCGAAAATGTTATAAAATTTTATCGCGCTATGCTCAATTAAAGAGAATTTTATATTTAGTAGTTCAATGTTTTAAGCCTTTTCATTGCATTCACTACATTCGGCAAATACAAAAAAAAAAAATTGCCTGTGGTAGTTTTATTTTTCTTGTTGCTGTTGTTGTTCATATAAATTTGTTTTGCTGGTGTGTGTGAGTGCATGTGTGTGATTTGAAGGAATTCACCTTTTTAAATTATAGTAATCGTAGGAAAACAAGATGAAAACAAAAATAATAATCGATTTTACCCATTTTAAAATATTGTGTTGTTGGAGTAGTTCAAGAGAACAAAACAAAAAAAAAAAAAACTAAGAGAAATGTAGTGAAATGTGAGGGTTTTATCGCTGAAGAGGTGGTGGTTTTCTTTTTTTGTTCTTGAAATGTGTATGGGAATACGAGATGTTGAAGGAATTATGGCGCCTGCTCAGTACAAGTACACTGAGCATAAAAAAGGAATATTAGAATTACACATTGTAGATCTCATGCCGCCCATTATTAAATTAAGAACATAATTGTTGTGGAATTTAAATCAATTTAATCTAAGTCTTTAAGCGCCAGTATTTCACTGCTTAGGTAGGTGCGTTTTCTCTTCTCGACAGAAACGACAGGAGTCACGATATTCATACCATTTTACTCATGTTGCAATGGAGTCTGAAACGTCCTGTCAGCAATTTGGCGTATAATTTAAAGTATTTTATGTTGAAGTTCAGAATAATCTCTGACCTAACATATTCAGGTTAATGAGTTTACTTAGCTGCTGTCATTTGCCATTGCTTTGGTTTTACTTTAAAAATGTTTTGGTGAAAGGAAATCAACATACACTCCCTGCCACATGAGTAGGACAATTTTGCTAAAGGTTACAGCTTCTAAAAAAATGTTATAGACTTAATTTTTATTTATATTTAAAGGTAATTTAGTTGTTATTGAACGCTTCAAAAATGACTTTAATATATACACTGGTTTTGTTTTTTAAAAAAATATTTGTATACTAAATACAAAAAATGTCTTCAAAATATGCGTCACATGAATAAAATCCTATTATCATGGTACAATTAAACCAGGTAACTTCAAAAATACAAAAATAACAACAGTTCAAAAAGCCCATATATTTTGTTATTGCTTTTGAGGCTGCTCTTGACAAAAATTATTTCCGGTGGTTGATATTAAGAACAAAAAATTTGTATCCTCTTTTGATCTCTCTTTAACACATTGATATTTCTTAATTTTTGACAGAATGAGCTTTAATCATGCAAGATTCAGCTGGCGTCTCAGTGTCACTTGGTTTTCTTACACCATGTCTACCATAAAAAAGCAGTTTTCAATAAAAATTTTTGATTTTATTTACATTTTATGAAAAATTGTAAATTTATAAGCTATAACCTTTTGAAACCATTAATGTGGTGGGAATTGTATAACAACACAGACAAATATTTAAATGTTAAATACAAAATGAATACAGTCGGCCTTGTTCTGTACCTCGAATCCGAAAAAAAATTTTCCGTTTTAAATCATATATTTTGGTGTCTTCTAAATCGAATACACATAAATGAATACACAACGAAATATCTTCATTGGACTTGCCCTAACTGCAAAGACATAAATGTGGAGTTCTACAAATTAATTAAAAACTATAAAGATCAACTTACTAAGGATTTTGCAAAGGATTTTCATCAATGACAAATATTCCTGAATTAACTACGCTGATCAATAGAGCCAGACATCACACTGATGTTATTTACACTGACTTTAGTAAAGCGTTTGACAAAGTAAACCATAATATTCTATTACTGAAACTAGATAAAATGGGTTTCAGTTCAAAATATATTTGCTGGATTAAATCGTATTTGTTAAATCGGACACAATGTGTCAAGTTTAAAGCTGCTGTGTCTAGAAAAATTATAGTCAGTTCTGGTGTTCCGCAAGGTAGCCATCTTGGCTTTATAATTTTTGCTGTTTATTAATGATTTGCCTGAGGCAATCAGACATTGTAATATTTCAATGTATGCGGATGATGTAAAAATATTTAGTAGCATTGCAGATACAACTGATCATAATTTACTGTACGGTGATCTAAATTTGATGAAATTAAATTTAAATAAATGCAAACATATGCTATTTACTAGACGTAATGGTGCAGTATACTACTACACCCTGGATGAACGCAATTTGAAACTCGTAAACTGGTTTTTCGATATGAGAATAATATTGGATTCAGGTTTAAACTTTGTTCAACACATTACTTTGACGGTTAATTTTATTAATTTTATAATGGAATAAACAGACTTGATCGAAAGTAAATCGAATGGCTTTTTATTGTAATAATTAACTAAAAACATGATAAATAAAAGCAATTAAAGCATAAAATGTAAAGACTTTTTTATTCATTATTTATTAAAATTACACCAATACCTCACGTTTCAGAAAAATACGACGCAAAGTGAATTATGATGTCCTATAGCAAACCATGTAAAGATCAAAGATAGGTTCCAGCGTTACGAAAATATTAATTTTCAAAAAGAAAATTGAACAAAGAAATAAAACAAAAATATGAAATATAAAAAATATTTACCTTTTTTGTAACCACAAACAACCCGTAAAAATTTACAAAAATTTATTATTTTCTTTAAAAAAATAAAGCACAACATACTAATTGAAACTGAACTCTAATATTAATAAAACAAAGTTTTAGGAAAAAAAAATTTTTAAAAAAAATTAAAGACTCGAACCCAAAACAACGCAACTTTGAAAATCTAACGACGCACAGTGAAAATCAGTTCTAATTCAGCAGTGACGCAACTTTGAAAAAACGCAAAGGGAGGTATTGGTGTATTTGCATTTCGCTCCAAGAATGAAGAGAATGAAGTTCGATGAATAAAAGCAAACAAACAAAGCACTTTTCAACAATCTAAAGGGTGGTTAGATTTTAAGGGCCGATGTTGGTTTTGAATAAAACACAAATTATTTAGGAAACTATTGTCATTTTTTTTTATTATGATAATATGGTATGATTCAATTATGTGTGGAACAAAATATCGGCCAAATGGCCGCCGCTACTTCGGCGGCACGCCTCCATCCGATGGTTCAAATTTTCGATAACGCTGAGGCATAATTGAGGTTCTATGCCGTTAATATGCCGAATTATCTCATCCTTTAACTCTTGAATTGTTGCTGGCTTATCGACGTACACCTTTTCTTTCAAATAACCCCAAAGAAAGATCTTGGCGGCCAATTGACATCGCCATCACATGAGATAACACGGCCATTGAATTTGTCGCGCAAAAGAGCCATTGTCTCGTTAGCTTTGTGGCAAGTGGCACCATCCTGTTGAAACCACATATCGTCCACATCCATATCTTCCAATTCGGGCCATAAAAAGTTTGTTACGATAGCGAGCACCATTCACAGTAACTGCATGACCGGCCTCATTTTGGAAAAAATGTAGCCCGATGATGCCGGCAGCCCATAAACCGCACCAAACAGTCACTTTTTGTGGGTGCATTGGTTTTTCGACAATCACTCCGAATCGAAATTAAAATTCGCCCAAATGCGGCAATTCTGCTTATTGACGAATCCACTGAGGTGAAAATGTGCTTCACCACTGAAGATGATTTGCACGATATGCATTTTGATTTGAACGCCCATTTTCATAATAAGCCTGAATAACTTTAACGCGTTGCTCGATTGTGTATCTCTCCATGGTTCAAATTGAATTAGTCTCAAATTGAGAAATGCCAAATGAAATGCAGAAAAAAGCTTGACGTTTAGGTGTGGTTCACATTCAACATTGGCCCTTAAAATATAACCACCCTTTATATAAATGAAATTCATTTTCTGTTTGTTTGTTCGCTATACAAATTTTTGTTTTTCAATGGATTTGTCCGAAATTTGGTACATATAGTCCAAAAGAAGACAAGGAAGGTCGCCATATACTTTTGAATCAGCCACGCCAATTTTTACACTCACTTTTCAACGATTTTCATTCGCCACTCACAAAAAAAATTTCTGCCCGTACTTAATTTAACCCTGAAATTATGCTTTGAAATATTTTATTTATCACTTTAATTAGTGCCTCTGATGGTTTTATGTATTTATGTGGTTGGGTTTTTTAACAATTAAAATTCTATTTAGAAACAATTTTCTCTCACACATTTGGTAGAAAAAAAATGTGTGTTTATTTTGGGAACAACAAATTGCCATGTTTTTGGCTTTAAATAATTTTTGCATTTTCAAAACGATACGATTTACAGAATTGATACACAAAATTTATGAAATTTGAATATAATTGCCCATAGTGCCTCGACCAGTCTAACTATCACTGAGATTTAATGCCACAGAAACACAAAACTTCACCACAGTTAAGAGAACATATATCATAAGAGACAATTGGTTTCTTCTTTTTGTTTGTAAAAAATGGCAAAACTCTAAGTTAAAATTCCTCTAGAACCTTTAATCAGTAGACGTTTAGACGTGGTCGTGTTAAAAACTATAGAAAAACGAAACGGACACAAAACTAAAGTAAAAGGATAATATAAAAAAACCATTTTAATATATTAAAAAACAATATAATATATCATACAGCAGTTATTATTTAATGTATTAAATATAATATTAAAAAAAATCTATAAATAAACTGCAAGCCAAACAAAAAAAAAAAAGGAAATTAAAGTTAGAGTTTAACAACAACAAACAAAATATTAATTTTAACAAAAATAATATAAAATTTGTGAAAAAATTCAAGTATTTGTACATGCGCACATGAATGAGGAGAGGGGGGGGGGGGTGAAGCATAGAATGGGAGAAAATGCCAAAATATTTTGCATGTGATGTGTGATACAATCATTATAGGGGGATTTTCTTGTGACTCTGAATTCTAAAAAAAAGTGCTAGAAAACTAAAATTATAATTTTATTTCTTTTATTTAGACTTCTTTCTTTCGTAGTTGTTTCTTTAAATCAATTATTGATAATTTATTACCCATTAAAATGTATTTTTTTAAATAAACGCTTTTTATTTTAATTAGATTAAGAAATATAAATGATCTCATACACTTTGACCAAACGATTAATGAATAATAGAAATATAACGTCACAATCACAATTCGCATGTAAATTGTATTTGATTTGGTTTGAAAATAACTTTTGCTTGGTACACTAAGTCAATAAAAACGATATTAAAATAATTTGAACAGATTGATTACCTTTATATTTGCAGGCATAATTAAAAACTCACCGTTCTTTAGATTTATTTAAGGTTTAAGGAACATGGCGACTTAAAAAAAATTGACTTGTTGTAGCAATTAACTCAATAACTTTATTATATTTATAACTTAATAAAACATACGCGGTTTTTCCAAATTGACACATATAAAGTAATTACGTTCTACATAACTGTGGTCTAAAAACTTACTTTGGAGTGGAATTTTTTAATTCGTAACAAATTCGAGTCCATAACCGAAGTTGTTTTATCGGTCTATTTAATATAAAAGCAAATAAATCATTCGATCTCTATAAATTTTTAATTATAGATAAATATTTCTCAAGCTTAAGTATAAATAGAATTAATTTTTTCTTGAAAAGACTTTTAATGCAAGAAAATAAAAATATCGGATAATAACGATTAACCCCCTTATCCAAAAAAATTAACGCAGACTTTAAAGTCAACGTTATCGAAATTTTTCATATAATTTTTTCATAAATTTTACTTTAAAGTCTACGTCAACTTTTTTTTGGCTAAGAGCATAAAATTTTAAGATCTTAAGCTTGAAAAATATTTATAATTAAAAACGAATCTCTTTCCGAACAAAATTTTTGTCCAGACAAATAATGTTTTTAAATTTAGTTTAATGCTTCTCTTTTTGATAGAGACCATATTTTTTTCAAGAAAAGTCCTTACGATATTAAACGAATCAAATAAAATAAAATTTATTGATTCGTTAGTTAATTCAAATATTTTAGAAATGCTTAAATCGTACTACAGAAAACTCTTAATAAAAAAATTATTGTACGGACAATAATCTTCAAGTCTACAATGTATTTCATATGAAATGTCTATTCGTTGCTTTAGAAAATATGCGTTTCTCAAAGTAATTAAATCTGCGTTAATATGGAAAAATTCGCTTAAGTCGACTTAAGTAAAATTTGATTTTATAATTTTCTATAATGACATTATAAAACATATCAAATTGCTTATCCTTATGAATAAAAACATGGGTTTGCCTTTATCATTCTATAACAAGTGAGAGAATCTCAAAAATGGTAAAACTCACACCACGTTCAATTATCAACTTACTCATTTATTATGGGCAAAAATTTTTAATAAAAAATATTTTTTTTAAATATTTTTAACTTAAGACTTAGATATTTTATTTATTTTAATTTTTTTTATCAATTAACTATTTCTTTGTTATAAATTAAAATGTTAATTTTTTGCCTAAAGCAAGTTTCGTAAACCAAAATATTTTTAGGGGCTGGTTTTGTGAACAAAAACTTTACAGCTTGGTCGTGTATGGGCCTTTTTTATGATTGCATACTTTGCTGTTGCGATATCAAGCAGTTTTCTGGTGTTGTGTATAACGAAATAAAAGTTGATAGTCTGCCAGCTAAAGTACAATCTCTACAAGTTGATTGATTACTTCGCGAAAGTCATAACAAAGAAAAATTCATTTTCTTCCAAATTAACAAAGATTTTAAAGCACTTTTTTTCTTTTTTTAGTGCACGATATTTGTAGATATTAATTTCTACTGTTGGATTTGTAATTCTAACAATTTTATTTTTTAAAATGGACAAATTTTTCCTATATAAATTTTAAATTGAAATAAAACAGCTGTTGAGCTAATTTTTTTGTTGAAGCCATATTATCAGCACAAGGTTTGTCACTATTCATAACAACCATTCCGGTAATTTTCTCTATTGAAATAAATATTGTACCCGTTTGTTGGTATTTTGTGTGCTTCGAGCTTATTAACTCACTTGATTGCATTTGCGTAATGTTGTCGTGTATGGGCCGCTTTGCACTTTTAATGTAGAACGCCTGATAACGAGAATTAATACAAGAGTTGTTGATTAGGGGTATTCAGTATTTTTTTAGTACCAACAAAGTACCCAACATTTCAAATCCTTTGTGTAGCGTAGCAAAAGTAAAAGGAGACCAAAACAATTTAAATTAGTTGCTTTCATTTGTTACTGTTCTTCATCCCCATTACGAGTAAGCAGGCAAGAGAGTGATGTGAGTGGGAGATTAAATAAATGAGTAATAGAGAACAAAAACAAATAAAAAAAGAAAATTTAGTTATTTGTGTTAGTGACTGAGTGAGTGAGTGAGTGAGTGAGTGAGTGAGTGTCAGTGTCGTTGCTTATAGACACTCGTAATTAAATTTCTTTTGGGAATATTGTAAAACTTTTCACAGTTTTTCTTTGTTATTAATGCAATTATTTATTAATGCATTTTTCATTTTTTTTTCTACACTTTTATTATTATTATTATGGCGTTAATGTATGTATGTATGAAATATGTGGCTGAAGGATATTAAATTGAAATAAAACAATAAAAAACAAAAACTTTTTCTCATATTTTTTCAGTAATTTTTATATAATAAAATAAAAGAAATACAAGTGAAAATCAAATAGTTGAAAAAAAAACTCTTAAAAATATTAAATATTGATTGATTTCTTGTAAAGGAAAAAAAATAACTTAAAAACTAGAAACATGAATAAGTTGGTGTGCATAATGACCACTATTGGTCTGTTTTTATTGATGTCATCATCACGAGGTGTTGAAGCCAAGAAACCTAAAAAGTATATTGGCGAAAACGGCGGTGATTTTGAATTTATTGATGAGGTAAGTAACCACCAAGCAACATGAGTCAGTCAATAGCAAAAACAGTAGCAACAAATACTCAACAAAAAAAAAAAAAAAAAAAAACAAAAACAAAAACAGTCTTGTTTTAAGGTTTCTTAGGAATGATTACCAATCCTAAACATTATTTTATTTACATGAATGTTTTACTTTTTACCTTCTATGGCTTGGAAAAATTCTACATTAGAAAATTGATAGCTATAACACGCCTTAACGATTAGCTGATGATTATTAACTCTAAAAAGTAAACTAAATTGAAAAACGAGCTAACTAAGTAAATGTCTAACATGTCCCTAGCGCCTACTACACTATTTCATACATGTATTTTCAAGTTAATTTTATTTATCCACAACCATTCCTACAAACTGCCTGCTTCACAAAGCCGATTTACAACTGCATACTGCTTTGCTTCCCTTTCTCTTACTTTCCTTTCACCAACAAAAAACATGACAAAGTCGGCAGTGCCGAGTCTTATACACCCTTCACTGTTAATATAAAAAAAAAAAGGTTTAAAATGAACTTAAAATTATTGTTTAAAGAATTTTTTTAATTTTTGTGCTAATCCTAAAAAATTAATTAATTTCAGTTAAAGAAACTTAAGTTAACGACATCCACAAAAATATTTATTCTAACATTCGGTATTCAGAAAGCAATAAAATATCTGTACTCAAGCTTTAAGCTCACAAAACACTTTTAAAATATTCAAAAAAAAATTCTAAAAAAATACATGTATAAAATAAGAATGTAAAATAATTTCTTTTTTAAAAATATATTTTTTTCAAATAAACAAGCTACGGAAATATGTAAAAGAAATTTAAATTAACGGATAAAAAAAATAAAACAAAAGCATTCTCTCAACCATCTTTCTATAAGTTTTATGTTTTCGTGCTACTGTCATTTAACAAACACACATATGTACGCATGAGCACAGCTGCCCGCTTTCGTGTGGGCGCGTACATGTATGATCGCTTTCATTAATACGAGTGTGTGCACACACACTACACACACATTTACAGCTTAGGAATTTCCATTAAAAAAAACAACACAGAAATTAATGAAAAACCAAAAAAATTTGTTGAATTTTTTAATTTTTTTAGGCACTGAAATTATAAATTATTTTTGATAAGACTGCCTACCTCGATTTTTTTGTCCGTTTTTTATTTTCGACAAAAATCCAAAAAATTCACTTAAAAAATGGAAAAAATTGAGCTGGGCGTGGTTGTTTGCTCATTGATTCCTCGTTTATGAACTGATTGGGCTGAATTTCCGTAAAAGTCTAACGAAACCAACAACTGACAGTTTGGTATGCTAAACTGTTGCATACGTTGTCTGGGGATTTAAAAAAAAAAAGTTGATTTCAACGACTACACGGACAAACGGCCTCTGCTATTTACAGGGATATAGAATATATCGTCCGTCATATGATTTAATTAAACCATTAAATTAGAAGAGAAGCCAAAACAATCGATAATATGAAAAATGGCTAAGAATGTTATTTTTAATTGAAGCTGTGTGCATTTTTCATTTTTCATGTAACTTAGGGCTTTAATGAAGTCATATGACGATATATACTTTATAGGGTGAAACATGTACGGTGTAGAAATTACAAACCGCATCACACATTTATATATACAGTGAATGGTATGAAAAGAAACACAAAGTGATATAAAGGGTGTAAGGGAAAAAGTGATGTTTTAGTTAAATACATGCTACTTTTGAAGTTTTTCTGTATTTTCTAACAAAGTGTAAGTGTGTGAGAGCCTACAGGCGTCTGTATTTGTGTCTAATACAATATTGACACATTGTCTCTTAATGATTATATAGTCTTTTATTGTAAACCTGTCCAGTTGGGTTTTTTTCTGCTTTGCATTTGGCATAAGCTACTTAACAAATTTAAAAGTTGAACAACATTAAGATAAAAAAAAAGAAATCCCAACAAAATGACATCAAATGACAAATACACTCTTACTTAAATACGTACATTTTATTAAAGTTAAAAATCGATAACATTCGCCAATGGCAAACAGCTTATCTATGTTTAGTGGTGCACTATGGGCTTTAAGCTAGTTAAAATTATTAAAAAAAATATAAAGGAAATATGCTACTAAAAGAAAAAAAAAAATATTATGAATATGAAAAAGAAAACGAATATTCAACTCATGGCAACGCCTTGAACTCGACAATGAGAATGGAACTTCTAATACGGCTGATTATTTTAAGGGCAAGTCAAATTTCGTTTTAATTTGCCTACAACTAATATTTCACAATAAATAAAAAGGCTGTTATTAAATGGCTCCCTTTTTTTTGTGACGTTACAGCACAACTTGGCGATTAATTTCTGCTGTCTGCTCTTTGTAGGTACTTTCGTCGCTATCCGGCAAAAAAAATAAAAAATTTGGAAGCAAAGCGTCTATTTGCCATACAATAGCTCACGGCAGTGTTTCCAAAACATATTCTCACTGTCTAAAAAGAGATAAATTGAAATTTATTGCTTCGGAGAGAATATTCAAAATGTATACAAGTGACGACTGCCTGCTTTTGTGTATGTGCGCACACACATTACACTCTCGTATTATTTGTTGAACTTAATTTCCTTTCCTTGAAGTAAGTACAAAACTAAATCGTTCATAGTCAACAGAGCTTTGTAGCTGAAGTAGTTGAGTGGCGAGCTAATGCTTCTTAACTGTAGTCTCCCCAGGTCAAATTCTGTTAGTGGTATGATAATGTGTAAAATAAGCATTATTTGGGAGCTAGAACTTTTGCTTCGCCAACAAAAATCTTGCCTTTTAAATGCGTTGTTGTAAGTGATTCATTATAAAGTTACTTCTAGCAAGCACTACTTTTTGCTGGAATATTTGCACTATGTGATAAGAAGTTAAATAAAACTTTTTTGCATAAGCTGGAAACTTATTTAGTTTATTTTGTCCAATCTAAGCACAACCGCGAATTAAAATAAAATTTAAAAATATAACTCACGAATTATAAGTTTGATTTCATGACCATCAAATCAACTCCTACTCATAAGCATAATTTTAGCAAACCTTGAAAAATTTTTTATATATCAAAAGTCAATTTTTCAAAATCGTATGCCAATTTCAATTTTAAGAAAAATTTAAATTTTTGTATTAAAAATATTTTTAAAAGGAGGCTATAAAAACTATTCACTAACTATTTAAGGAAATAGTTAGTAAGTAGTTTCAGACAGGAGGTATCACTAAGTTGGTGCTTATATTTCAAAGCTAGTATTGCTTGTTTTTTAAATTCTGTCTGCATTTAATAAATAAAAGAAGAAAAATTACTTTCAACCCGTTCATGTGCTCTACGATGACAAGTATTTGATTGCTCTGCTAAACAAAATATTAGGCTTCAACAGAATTTAAGCAGAGATAGAAATTAACACAGAGTAGGCCACGCCTTAAACCAATTTCTGCTTCTCATCAAGCCATGTACGAGGGCGGATTAATATTGAAGCTAGCTAAGTTGGAAAAAAAATTTTTTTTTCCAAAAACCATTTATTTCTCAACATAGTCTCTTTTTAGTTCACGATATTCTTTTTAGTAAGACGATATTTCAACTTTTTTATACCATTTGAATAATACGATTTTCTTAACCCCTAGTTTGAGATAAATCTTTTTCCTGCGAGCCATTTTTTCAACTTTGGAAACAGGAAAAAGTCACTAAGAGCTAAATCTGGACTACAAGGTGGATGATTAACCAATTCGAAGTGTATTTTAGCATCGAATCTAATGCTGTGTGAACCGGCGCGTTGTCTTGAAGAAAGAGCAAACGCGGCACTCATCTTGCCGATAGCTTTTTCATATGCAAATGTTCATGCAAAATGTTGAACATACGTTCATATGATGTGTTTACCATTTCAACAATCTCACGTAACTTGACTCGGTGACCACTCATAACGATATCGAGGATTTTCTTGATATTTTCTTCAGTAACCACCTCTTTTGGCCTTCCTGTTGATGGTATTGTTGCAGTGCTTGTTCGGCCGCGTTTAAATTCAGCAATCCAATATTTTACCATGCAATCTGACGGAGCAGACTCACCGTAATATTTATCGAGCTTTTCTTTTGTCTCTTTCGCCGTTTTCCCTTTCAAATAATAGTGTTTAATCACTGCACGAAATTCACTTTATTCCATTTTTCAAGAAACACAAAAGTTGCTGAATTCAAATGACTACAACAAATAAACTAATCGATGAATTTGGGTGAAATTTTAACAGCTGACGTTTGACAGATCGCAATTTCTAAAAAAAAATTTTTGTGCTTGTGCTGCCATCTAGCGATATGTAGCTTCAATATCAATCCGCCCTCGTAGATCTCCCTGACTTCTGCAGCTGACAGCATAGAGAGCGCACATCCAGGTAAAGTTCGGAGTTAGTACCGGTCTAAAGGGATAGAAGGTGTTTATGGTCTCCTCCTAGTCTACATGTTGACAACTTCTTAGTCATTTGACGTTAGGCCTCAATACTGATGCATTGCTAAATTGAGCGAGAAAAGATATTCTCAATCTAGCTGTTTACAGGCTCTGAAATTTCTCTTTGTCAGGTAATCGACTCTGAAGTTTTATTTATAGGTACCCAGATAAGAATAACCGTTGTCTGATTTGTTATCCTATTTAGAGATGCCCAATTCCTCTAACCTACCTTTCAAATTTGTACTACAAAAAGAGTAAAACTTCAATTGATTACCTTCGATATCGAATGCGATGGTTTGAATTTAGCGGGCAGGTCCCAAAACATCGCATGCATGAAATTTTTGCCTTTTTTGTAAGAACTAATTTGAAAGTTTTCATTGAATTTACTTGATATCGAATGCTGCCATTTGGATTGAAATTACGGTGAGTGCTGTAATTTGCTCCCAGGTTAAATGAAAAATAGACAGACGTCAAGTACCAAATTGAAGTTTAGCTATAAGCTATAAATATGAATATTTTGTTGTTGTTTTGCTTACATTTCAATAAAGAAAGTTTCGCTGCTTCCAACACAAAAAGAAATATAATGTGTTTGCCCTGCACTCACTATTCTAAAGAGACAACTTTAATGTAGTAAAAATACAAGTAACATTTCTATTGTCCTTGTCCAAGTTTGCAGAATACTAACTCTCATATGTACATGAAGATAAAACAAGCTTAAAATAAAATAAAAAAAAATTCTCTTTTGTGTTTTTAAAACATTTGGGAATTTTTTTTGGAATTTTATTTCATTTCGTTACCAAGTACAACTGGCGCCAGTGTGCTTTAATGTATAACCGTTTGAGGGCATTAATGAGTATGAAATTTGAAAGAAACTCGAAATAAAAATTATTTACATTTCGTTTGTAGTGGATTTTACTACAAATTTTGAGAGAATTCGAAAATTTGTGCAGAATGTTATTTGAAGCAGTACAGATATTCCGGAAGCTAGTTTACCCTTTAAAAAAGTAAAGTTTTTTTTCCAATTTATTTTATAAGAAACGACTTATTTACATGATTAAAAGTGTTCTTATAAAAGATATTAAAAAGTGAGCAGGATGTCATCATAGAACAGTATTTGTATGAAGTTTAAGTTGTTTTTTTTATATAAAAATTTTAGAATTTTCCAACTATTTATTTGTGTATGACTCAATATCATTTACAGAAAAGTATAATATATCAACTTTTCAGAAGCACAAGCAGAAATAGTGAAAAATCAATTTTATTGTTCATACGGCAACAAATCAATTGTTTCACTCACTGTCTGGCAGGTGGCATCGTCTTTGCTGAAACTACATAACGCCTACATTTATGCCGGCTAGTTGAGGCCACAGGAACTTTATTATCATGTTTCTGTAACGAATGTCATTTACACTCTTATTTACGGCAGCGGAGTTATTTTTTGACCACTCGAATGGTTGACACATTAGGTCCACTTTCTCAACTAAAAATTATTCGAAATTTGTGAGTGTTCTAATTCTAAATCAGCGCTTTGTTCGTTTTCTATACTCCAAGAACACTTTTCAATGATTTTCTGTCAACATTGTTCATGAAGATGTATTTAATATTTAAGCCTAAATCTTTTTGAAATATTTTATTTACCAGCTTAGTTGCTGCTTCTATTAATAAATAAAGATGGGTCTTGGAAGCTTAGCATTTTATTTCTAAACGTATTTCTCTAAAAATTTACATATACGCTGTCTGTAGTCTAAATATACCGGCTCATGTAATAGAATAGTAGGGAAATAAATTCAAATGTTTCTGCAGAATTGCCTGTGGCTACCGTCATCTGATACTTAAGTCAATAGCTTTCATGTCCATGTACTTGGGTTCAGCTGTATGGTAGTTTGCTATGACAGTAATTATTTCAGGGATGCTAACTGTGAAATTACATTAAGAAACTGTGCCAAGGCTCCAAGCTGCAAGACATTTCACCAAAAGTGTCCAGTGGATTGCAATCCACATACATCTTTCATTATTCTAATTTGCCATTTTAACTAAATTTAAATAACGATTTTAAATTAAAAAAATTTGCATGATTATGAACAAAAATCCACTACGAATTTTTCCAGTTTTCTCTTTCCTCTTATTACAGGTAAAATTTTATCACAAAAAATTCTTGTTTATTTTAACCCTGAAATTTGGTTGGTTGGCTTTCAACTAGATTAATCTTTGAATTAATCATTTTGCAAAGACACACTCTGTGACATTAAGATATCTGAGAAAGTGCCCTCACCCTAAACCCAATAGCTCAGGTAATCGGTCCATCAGATGTGCACTGAGAATCTGTGTCTCTAAGTCAAAAGAACCGGGCAATCGGAGAGAAGTTGAAAGACTGTCTCCTTACTCTAAGGTGCCTGGCAGCTGCTGCAGTTTTCGTTGAAGGGCAGTTCCTGCCTGTTGGCGTGCTTGTCAATCATCCAGTAACCAGTTATCACAGCCACCAGTCTTTAAATATCCTTGCTATTCCTGCTCACCAGCTAAGCGAAACGTTTACCATCATAATTGACACGTTTTTACGTCTCTAGACTTCACCATCTGGTATCCGCCTTTCCCAAATGTTGCTCCTGATGCTTCTAAGCGGTACAGAAACTGTCATTGACATAGATGCCTCTATGTTATAGCCAGCCCTAACCCTGGAATACTAATGTAGTTTTTTTTTTTAATTGTGGCTACACACGTCTATTGCAACTAATGATTTTAAATAACGCAAGTGCTTTCAATAATAGTTTTTAAGTAAAAAAAATCAAAACCACTAAATATAAATTTAGTTCTAGTTCAGTAGATCTTTGCCTCTTTATCGCATATGTACTACACGCAAAGAAAAAGATGGTTGAATATGGTCACCGCAAACATAGTTTGTTCTTCACAAAAATATTATTATTAATTTGAACTGTAACCATAAATATGTTCATAGCAAACATAATAATGATAAAAATATGGTTGAATGTAAATTGTTTTGTATTTTGTCTCTTCCGCAACCATATCAATAAAGTGAGTATAAAATAAAAACTTAATCGTTCAAATTCAACTGCGCTTTGTAGCTGAAGTGGTTGAGTGGCGAGTTAATGCTTCTTAACTAAGTGTTCGCAAATTCGAGCCCTGGTAGAGTCAACTAAAATTTAAAAAATATACCCGATGTATTACGTAATAAATAAATACAAATTAATAGAAAAAAAATCAATGGAATAAAAAAAAACTTTATTTATACAAAAAATTTAAAATTATACAAAAAATTAAAGTTAAATTTTTTTTTTTAAATTCATATTAATATATGTATGTATTAAAAAAATAAAAAAAAATTCTTGTCTTGACCGGGGGTTGAACCGCAACATCTGTAGTTGAAAGCTATTTTTAATATGTTTGATTTAAAAATATATATGGTTGGATGCAATCATAAATCTAACCATACTATGTTTCCACGAGAATATGGTTGTCTCAACCATATTTTTTTCTTGCGTGCAGTATTTCAAATCATTTTCTTTATCAGTGAGTGCTCTTTGTTGTATAATTTGATTGTGAGAAAGAGATGAAAGGTTTTTTTTTAGAAAAATGGAAAATAAAATAATAGGGAAACAAAATTCCAAAAATCGTATAATAAAGGTTTTATATTTTTTTATAACTTAATTAAAAATTATTATAAAATATTCAATTTCTTTTTTGCTAGTTAAAAAAAATAAAAACGTATTTTCTTTTTATGAAAGAAATCTACTGGCAACATCAGTAAGCTTCCGATTGCCCGCTTTATTCATTCGTCTTTTCACTTAGTTCGTGCATCAGTTAAGCGGGCTTCACGTTATAATACAGATTATCAACATTTTCATTAGATCGAGTGAGACCGAAATTAGATGCAAATCAAATAGACTGTCAAAAAATCTAGAGGAAAATATTTTCTGTTTTCATACCATCACACTTCAAATACAATACAAAACGCGGCAAATAATTTCACAGCTGATTTCTAGTTTTTTCTTTGGTTGCATGTACAAAAGCAACCCTGATAAACTGAGAAGTGTGATAGCTTAGAAAAAATTCTAAAAATGACAAAAACCATAATACTGCCAAAAATACTTAAGTATTTCACCACACTTGCTTAACATTTTGTTTTCACACTATTGGATTTTTACATAATAAACGAATTTTTGACATGTATTAATACTAAATACAATATGAAAAGTAGAAAAATGAATTATGGGAATGTAAAATACAGACTAGTTCGTTCAGTTCAAATGACTACCCAAAACTAATAATTGACTACGCTGTTTATATAGTATTTTGATAGCGTGTTTCATCTGACACCCTGTATTTAATTGTCTTATTTTTTGTGCCCATAAACGTGTGATACGTTAATTTGTTAATTTAAAATCTTCTTTAATTTAATATGAAGCATTTTGTTTTTTTCGTATGGGAAGCTTTAGAAGAGAAGATCGACAAACCTAAATTCTATTAATGGCGGTATAATTTTACTAGCTTTAGTAGCTTAAGTTGTTCTGTTTACTTCCATTTTGTTTTACTTCTATTGTCGTTTTAATTTTCTTTATTTAAATTCTTTCTGTTTCAAGTGTTTTGTACTTTTAAAGAGTGAGCGTCTGAGCTTGAATTTGACTGCATTGACATTTTTAAGTTCTCCCCTTTTTTATAATTTTGTTTTGTTTTGTTTTACTTTTTCTTTAATTCCTTTTATACATCCTTTTGGGGATTTATATTTTATTTTTTCCTCTTATTTTTATTTTATAGTGTATTAATGTTGAAATAAGGTTTACAATTAGTCTCGGTGGAATATTGTTTTTTCTTTCTTCAGAGTTGTTTTTGTTGTTGTAGGACAAAAAAAAAACTTTTTTAATTTAAAAACGGGGCAAAAACTTGTGCTAACTGAGAAAATATAATAATTTTGGTAAAGATAACAAAAGGAAAATTATTTGTTGGTTTTTGACACAACAAAAACAAAATAAAAAAAGTTAAATTAAAGTTGTCAGCTTACTGAAATTGTTGTTTTTTTTTGCAAAGAACTTAAATGAGAATTGTGAGACAGAGCGGCTTTAATTGCTTTTGTTTTTTTATTTTATTCCATTTTCTATCTCAGTCAAAAGTATTTAAGCCAAGTCGTTGTAATTAAGCAAGTCTAAAGCTTTATTTAGATATTCACACAAATTTTGTGCTCAAAAATATAGGAAGTTTCAACAGTTTTAATCCAAGACTTTTTTTAAATAAGAAAGCCAAAATTGATTAAAACCTTGATAAAAAAGTAAAAGAATAAGTCAATGTTAATTAATATACTTCAGTAGCACAACTTTTATTAAGAATTGGACATTTTTATTTTCAAATATTTTTTTTTGTGAGAAGTATTTAAACCAAAAAACTAAACTTTTAATTTCGAGTACTAATTGAAATATAGGGAGCAAATAAGACGCCATTCTTCGGAGAGTATACTGCTTAACAGCTGGCAACTAATACATTTATTAATCATACGCTCGTAGGCAAATTACTAGTATTTTTTTTACAAACCAAAAAAGTTTTTTTTGTAATAAAAGTTAAAATTACTTGTTTACAAGTGTTTTGTTAGCTTTGAACTATAATTTTTTTTATTGTTAATATTTAAACAGAATATTTAATAAGAATTACTGCTATTGTTATTGAAAACAATTTAACTGCCTACTTGGTCATCTAAGTACCATACTCTCACTATTATAATTTCTTATTAATTTGTAGACCATTTAAGGTTTTTTAATACAAATAAAATCAGAAGGTATCACAAAATATATAAAAAGTACCCTTTTTCAGTGCAATAATTTTTATATATACTGAACACCGTTTGACCTCGGTCGGATAGTTATAGATTCGTTAATGTTAAAAAATTAAAAAGTGCCATTTAAATCAATAAAAAGTACTGTTTTGCCTCTTAAGATTTTTTACTTTACTCAATAGCGTTTTACCCTAATCTCATAGTTTTAGGGTTTTTATTAAGAAAAATTCAAAAAGTACCAATAAAATCAGTAAAAAGTATCATTTTATCTCATTTATGGTTTTCCACTTAGCTTCAGGCTATTTGAGCCAAATTTAGTACCTTCAGATTCCTTAATAATAAAATACCAAAAATTACCATTAAAATGAATAAAAACGATCATTTTGTCCACTTAATGATTTCTTATTTCCTTTAATTCAACTGCCACAATTCTAGGTTTGCTCGTAACATAAAAAAGTACTAAAATTGTTTAAATATAAAGTTCAATCTTATATCTCAATTTTGGTACTTCTTTCATCCTTGAAATATATATTTTAAATAGAATTTTATTGGGTGTCACAAATTAATATAATAATAGAATGTTCATATGCTGCATCAATTTACGTAAAAGTACAGATTTAGAAATAAATTAAAAAAGAGTACATATTTTACCCTTTATTTGCTCGAATTTAAAAAAGCGGAGACCTTTTTAAGAAGAGAATAATACAATTTAACTGTTGTTGTTGTGATTGTTACTTTGAAAGATAAATGGGGTTAAAAAAAAGTACCAGCATTAGTTTTTACAATTTTTATCCTGCAAATGTACAAATATCGGAAAAGTATCGAGTATCCATCTGCTTATTTTTTTAATAGAATATTTTGTAGTTTGAACTTTGGCTCTATCTGTATTAGTTTCGGAGAAATAAGAAATTAGGTTTTACTCATTTTTACCCCCTTAATACTTAAATTTCCAAAAATCCCTTCTTATTAATCCTACACATTGCTTACCGAATTTCAAGTACGCAGCTTCAGCCGTTTGGGCTGGGCGGTGATGATTATTCAGTCAGTAACGTTACTCTTTTATTTGTATTTTATTTGTATAGAAATAAAACCAAATACAGAACGAAATATCTATCTATCTCTCTTTATATATAAAGAAGAATAACGTTGCTGACTGAGAGTGTTTCATCATCGCTCATCTCAAATGGCTAAAATTATCCACTTATGTCCAAATTCATAAAACACAGTTTTGTTTAATAAGGAATTATGAAGCGAATTTTCTATGGGAGATTTGTTTAATAAGCGCTTATAATATAAAATTGTTTTATGAATTTGTCTGTTAAAATTTATTGGATAGATTCTACTTACATCGACTAGAACAAATAAGACATAATTTCTGAAAACACGGAAATTAAAAAGGTAACCTCATGTTTCCAGAAGTAACATATACGAGTATAAATGAAGCCAAAATTTAAAATACAAACTATTCTTCTAAAAAACAAAAGGATCACTCATGCCTTTTTTTGGTAATTGTATATTTGTAAGGTACTTTAAGTAAGGTCATGCACCAGAAGAGCTAAGTAAAAATCAATCTAAAAAAAGAAATTGTTCTTCGAACGAAATTATAAATTATAAATATACTTTATACGAGTACTTGATGTCAGACAGAAAAGCTGCACTGCTGGTTTATGTTCAGTCATTGTAATCGACTGTCTGCCATCTCTGTACAACCTTGGGATCTATAGCATCTTTAGGTTATGGTGGGTGCCTTGACCTATGGGTCATATTTACTTTGGCATCTATCCATTGTACATTAGGGAGAAAACTGGTTCCTTGAATGAATCGGAATTTTCAAAACTTTGGGAATCACTGACTGTACCTAGACTCGTAGCATGGAGTACAGCGCAGAAGGTATTGTCATTCAATAAGAGTGACGTCAGACTCCTAACGTTGTAACGGACATTGTTATCTTAGATAATACCAGTGTAAGATAGGAATTATTAGAACCAGTCAGTGCAGGAGATATCAGAATATGTAATTTGTGACTGTCCGGAATTAAGGTCTAGTGGGACGAGACTTTTGGAAGATTTTCTGTTGACTCCCAGAAAGATAGGAAAGCTCTCAATAAGGTAATTGAAATCATTTGAGGCCTAGATCTGAAACAGTGAACGAATGGTTTATAGAAAAGATGCCTTGCGTCGTGGTACATAATAATTGTAATAATAATAATGGTACTTTTTATTTATTTTAACGATACTTTCTGGTATTTTAATATTAAAGAATTTAGTATTATGGCAATGAGAACAAACGGTTCAAAGTGAAGTGAAAAATCTTATGTAAGACAAAATCGTACTTTTTATTTATTTTATTGATACATTTGAATTTGAAACTGAGCTACAACGGCCCTTAGCAAAGTCAAAAATCGTAAAAGGGATAATATGGTTGTACAAATGTTATTTGTACAAAATTTAAAATTAACGGATGGTTGAATTTATCCTTAATTACAAAAATAGCAAAATAATTGATTATCCTACATTGAACTCAAGCGAGTAACACAACTCGCTTGAATTTGATGTTTTGATGTAAAGCAAAACGTCAAAATGAACTTTTGCTTTTTTTCTCGCGGTTTTTATATATAATAATGAAATAAGTTTGAGTTGTCATCTACACCAGAATTGAGTCACACACTTAAATCAATTATCTTTTTTTGAAATTTATATCACATACTTGAAATCATTTAACAATAACTTAAACTATACATACCTTAAAATTAAATGTTTACCTTTTTTTCTTTAATTATAACAAAAAAAAAAAATGTTATTACATACTTAAATTAAAACCTTAATTGAATTGAAAATAAATAAGCCCTACATTGAAATAAATTAAAACCCATAAAATTTTAAATTGAAGTAGAATATACTTAAAATCAAAAACCCTTAAAATTATCTAAATAAATTATAATATAAAATTATAAACTATTAAAGTGCATACCTAAATGAAATAAATAAAGAATTATCGAAATTAAAAGTAAAACCTGTGAAACCAAAAAAAAAAAAAAAGGAATTTCCCATCATCAACATCATTTATACGTGGAAAATCCTAAAATATAAATATATTCACACGAATATATTCAATGGTACTTTTTATGTTTTTCTAATAGCTGGTTAAAAATATCCTATAATTAATAAAAATTTTAAAGCCTTTGCATTTTTAATATTAATTTTTTAAAAATTGGCCCATAATCAGAGTTAGACGAAGGTCGGTATCTTTTTGAAAACGACTTTAAATTCATATAACTCTTATGAACAAAAGTAAGTTCTAAATAGAAGCCTCCTTTTTTGTAACTATGATTATGACCCAATATTTTTAATTGATTCAATAAATCAAAATAAGCCATTTTGTATGAAAACTATTAAAAATTTTTATTAGTTTTTAGAAGACTTGATAGGTTGTATTACAGAAACGGCATACTTGTGATAATTGAAAATTTCAGTGCTTTTGTAATTGTTTTTATTTCAGTGGCAATAATTTTTTATATAAAAATTAATATTTTAATTTCTTTATAATAAAATAATAATTATTGCAATTTAAGGTCTAAAAAAATATCAAAAAAAATAAAGTTAAATTGACAATTTCCTTAAAAATTGGTTAAGTTGGCTTCTATTAGGGGTTATATGGGCTGTTATTTTTTAAAGTGGTATAAGTGGACTTTTTTAGAAAATGGGTTAGCAGTAATTTTGTTAAGATTTAGACGCTTTTTTACTAAAATTTAAGCTAACTCATTTTTTTTTAAATGTAGACTTATACCACTTTCACAGCTAATATTTATTTTGTATTACTAATTTTCTATTTTAAACAAAGCTTAGGGGAAATGCTTGTCAGCCAAGTTATATGTAAGTTAGTTAGTGTTTGTTTAAAAAACAAATAAATCTTTTGCAAAAATAGGAAAATATTTAAATAAACCATAACTGAAAATCAAATGAAATGTGAGCAAGACAAACAAAAGCAATTGGAATAAACTCTACTAACAGAAATCATGAAATAGCAAAAACAACATTTAACTGAACCACAAATGAAAACGCTTACTCATATGCTTAGTAAAATGCAGGAAGTAGATAAAAAAGCACAAAAAGCAGAGTTAAAAAAAAATATTATAAAAAAAATAAGCTAAAGTAACATATTTACGTGTGTGTACATACTTATACCCTGAAAGCAATTTGGCAATCGACTACGTGAATAACACTTTTTAGTTAACTTTTATAAACACACTAAAAGTAGAGTATAAAGAGAAATTAGTACAAGCCAAAGCTTGTGATTCTACTTGATGGCCATTGTCTTTGGACAATGTGTGCAGCTTAAATAAATAAAAATGTATGAAATTATAAGCAGAGAAACCAAACATATGCTTTAAAAATAGTGTTTTAAGCGCATTAAAAATGCTGTAAAAACCTGAATATGCTCTAAACATCTAAAGAAAGATGCTTTAAAAGACGCAAATACAGCATGTTTGCTAACAAAAATCAACATTTTTATTCATTTAATGAACTTAAACATAACAAGAAACAAAACAGAAAATAACAAAAATTAAATTTTCACTGAAATCCGAACATGAGTACATATTTTAATTTTTAGCAATAAGACAGTTGTCAGGAGCTAAAGAAAGCTATATTTCCCTAAAAAACATTAAATCACGCAAAAAAAAAAAAAAAAAGCTAGAAAAAAGCTAAAAAGCTACAGCTTAAAATTCAAAATTTTCTTAATTCTTTATTACATTAAGAATCTTAACTATAATTTTTATAAAAAACCCCAAAAAATAAATGCAATATTAAAAACTAAAGAAAATAATGTCGTTTTCCACATGGCTTTAAATACTTATAAGTGAATTCAATTATTTTTCAACTTCAGTGCTAAAAAATATTGTTTAAAATTCCTTTTAGCAATAATTTATTTTTTGATTTTATCGTACTCAAAAGTGAGCAACCTCAGCATTATTTACTATGCGATAGTACTAGATAATTAAATACCAAATGGAACAATTAATTAATCAATTATTAATAAAGTGCATTTTTATTTTACAAGTCAGAAGCCAATACTTTTCTTTACTTATGAAATTTCTTTTGTTTGATAAATTTATGAATTTTTAGGTAATTTGGTTTCAGTCTCATTTTGTTTTCATTTTCCAAAAGAGGCTATTTAATCTATTTTCCAAAACAGAAAAGCCTAGGAAAAAAGCTAGAGGCTAAATTCTAAATTTTGAGGCTAAATACAAGAAAAAAAGGCTAAATCTAGCCTTAAAAAGGCTAAAATGGCAACGCTGTTGGTAACCGTTATATCAATAAACAACAAAATATTGACTTACGTTTTCAAATAAATTCTAAATGAATTTTTATACATCGAAAACGACCTTCCAACGTCTGCTGATATGATAGGAGGATATTTAAATGAGGGAGATAATATTTCCTTAGCACTATATTTCGAAATTTGCTTTGACGAGGATGCGTTATACTCTTCGAAAAGATTCTAATATCTGTTTTTAATTGTAGACGTAATAATTAATAACAGCAAGCAATGTTTCTCAATGAGTTATAATTGGTTTGGGTGGCAATGGAAGGGCGGATTCATGTTTTTGAAAATGTTGCCTCCATTTGGAGCTTATACATTTTTTTTGTCATTTACCTTATTCGGAATGATTTCTAATACGCTGACTTCTAAACCTCCATAATGTTATTTATACTTCCGTCTTTTTGACTTGTACATATATTCGTAAATAAATGTTGTGCATAGAGGAAGAAAGGGAATCTTATCAATATAAAGTAACACTAACAACAGAGCATTAAATAAATTTTAAATTTATGTATGTCAATTGATTAGTAAATTAAAGAGTGAGAAATATTTTTGTTTTTACCGCTAAAACATGGGAAAATTAAAGTAGATAAAAAAAAAAACATACAAATATGACCTAAAATTGTTATACGAGTATATGCTCTTTAAATACCAAAAAATTCCAAAACATGCTCTTTAAATGAAAATATGCAATAAAATGCTGTTATGAGCAAAATATGCATTAACAAATCTTAGCCAAAATTTGTAAACAAAAACTCTCTATGTTGTACTGGAAAAAACATGCAATTGCATACATATTTGTGGTTTCCCTTATTATAAGAAAAGGCTCCTACATGCTTTAAATAATTAAATTATACAAATTTAATTAATTTAAAATCAAAAAATATTTCTTCTCAAGGCCACTTTGAAAAACTAATTCACCTAGATTTTAATAGTTGGATGGATTGATTATCCCTACTTTCATAGACGTTCTGTTCTGCCTACACTGAAAGAATTATGATTTATAAATTCAATGAAACGATTTCATTAAAAATATTTCATTAGATTTCAAAGTTTCTTAAATTTTTTTTTTTTTTTTGCAAAATTGTTCTGTTTTTTTCTGTCCTAACTCTATAAATAAAGTAACTATAAAACAAAAACTCAATCATTAAAATTCAACTGAGCTTCGTGGCTGCAGTGGTTGAGTGGCGAGTTAAAGTTTCTTAAATGCATGTGTCCCAAGTTCGAATAAAATTTGAAAATAATTCAAACAAAAAGTAAATTTATCGAAAAGAATTTTTTTGTCCCTAACCGGGAGTTGAACAGCTACATCTGCAGTTGAAAAACATTTTTAAAATTCATATTTTTCATATATTTTATGAAAGTTTTCATTTAAATAATTTTAATGAAACTTGATTCATTGATCTAATGAAACGTATCATTGGTTGAAAAATAGTGAATTTTTTCATTGGATTAATAAAAAAAATTCATTGGGTTTACGAACTAAAATCTGTATGAACAAAATACTGTAGGAATCGAATTGCTCTCTGCTTCGTGAAAAATAGCTATTGTTTTAGGTTGTGGGGTACTCTTTTTTTCTTCATCTCCCTTATTTCCCTTTTTGTTTCTCAATTTTTTACTCTTCTGTTCTCGCTGCTTTTTACTCTTATAAAGATATCATAAGGGGACCACACTAAGGAACCCACTTAAACTCAATTTTATCTTCTTCCTTGTAGTGTCTTGTTTTAACTTTTTATTTATTTTCTTAAAATTTCACATTTAATTTTTTTTGTAATAAAGCTGACTTTTTGCTAAATATTAAACAGTCAAGTCAGTTAAAAGTGTTCTGGAACTGGACCCTACTAAAATATGTAGTCAGAGTTGACTGCATTAAAAACTAAGCTAAGCCGCTACTAGTTGGGAAATGCTTATCCCTTTTTTTTATTAGGACCAGCACTCAGGGAATGACCCCTACTCATGCAATGCATGAAAATAGGTTATAAGAAAGAGGAAATAGGGAGTAGTGTCTGTGGACATTAAATTTGTACCCTCCTACATCGAAAGTGGCAGGGAAAACGTATTCAGAAAGATTATTCCACAGGCGAACGGCACGGCTGAAGAACGCATTCTCTCGGTTATGTGTTGTGCGATTCATGGGCAATTCCACCACAAATGAATGAGCTCTCCTCAAAAAACGGATAGTGCGTATGAAGGTACGGTTTTCAGGAACAAGTTCCCTAATTTCGCAGGAACACATTTCATTGTAGTAGCGATAGAACAATGAAACACACCCCACGTTACGACGATGCTCCAGCGAATCAATAGAATTGGTTACCCTACTGTCACCGGTAAGCTTCTTCGCCCTCTCCTGTACTCAGTCGAGCGGCCCATACATGAGAGTTGTATTCCATTTTCGGTCGGATATAGGTGGTATAGATAGTAAGGAGATCAGATGGAGTGAAGTATGTCTTACACCGTTTCAAGCACTTGAAGCAGCATCTGTTGGCGCATGTCTATTCGTGAGCATACAGCACTGGGTCTTACGTGCGTTAAAATCGACCCTGTTATTGCGACCACATTCAGAGATTGTCATAAGATCAGGATTAAGCGAATCAATAATCTCCAAAAGGCTCGGTCTATTAGTGAATGAGTATGAATGGTAAATGTTGCTGTCATCTGCAAAAGAGTAGATAGGGTTAGAAGTTTGACATAGAAGGTAATTTATACAAATAAGAAATGGGGTAGGAGACAGAACGGAGCCTTGAGGTACCAATAGTTAGATTATGTTACGGTTTTGGCTTGATTTGAAAACGAAGTAAGTAAGTTAAGGATGTATCAAACAATTTACGTTGTTGTTATTTTTTACTTTAAGGTCTAAAGTAAAAATTTACAAATTTCTAACTTTAATTTTATTATTATTTGAAGTTAGCTGAGTTGTCGGCCAGGGGTTGTATAAATGTGCATCTACATTTGCGGACGTGTCTTTGTGTGTATGTATTAGTAAAATCTACATATCTGCACGTATTTGCTTTACGAGTATTTATGCTGATAGATGAAATTGTTGTTAGTCAGCGAAAATCTTTTTAGCACCAATGAAAAGGAAATAAAATTTCATAATAAATCTGAGATTTGTGGCTAGTTTTCTATGTGCATGAATGCATGCGAGAGCAACCTCCCCTCACAGAGAGTGCAAAACTTCTTGTATAACAAGAAATTGAACACAAACAAACTAATAATGGAAATAAAAAAGAAACATCAAATGAACTAACTGTAGATAGCACAAATGCAAACAAATATGGGAGGGTAAAAAATGATAACAAAAAAATGCTCACTGGAATAAAAATCTAAAAATGAAAACGAAAATTATGAAACGATTTAAAACAGAAAGCGGGAAGTATCATAATGACTACAATGCATATTTGCAAATATAAATTGTCTAATTTTTATAAAACTTGAGAAATTTGTTTACACATACTCGTATACAAACAAAATTAATATTAAAGATGAAAACAAATTCTAATGCGATTACTTACTTATATCATTAATTATTCAAACGGGAACAAAATTCTCACGGAATTTAAACTTGATATTTTACAAAGAGTTCTGATCATTAAGGAATTTTAGAAAAGTGAAAAATGTGTATTTAACACTTTGCATGCAGAAATCGTAGCTACCTCACACAGAGTTCTAAAATATCGAAAATGTATGAACAAAAGGTGTTTCTTTCTGACAGTGCAATGTTCTAGAAGATGACTTTGTAATCCATGTTGCCATTACAGTGGAATATGATCTAAACACTTATGAGTAAACACTGTTCTTATAAAAACTAATATAACTAGCTTTATTTGAAACTTATAAGGCCACCTCCCAAGGTTTTGTCTCTTTTTATTTTAAATGACTCTTAAAAAATTCAAAATTTCTACTTTTTTGCATCAAAATTTCTGCAATTTAATTGAAACTACGGAGTTAATTTTAATTCCTTTAATTATGTGTCTTTGCAATATGGGCAAGTCATTTGTTATACCCTTCACAAAAACTGAAAAGTTTGTCATTAAGTGCATAATTTCTATATAGTAGATGGCACAGCTTATAAAGTATAGATATTCTGAATACTTATAAATAGCGGAGTCGATTAAGACATGTCCATCTGTCTGTCCATGTGGATGTTGAAATCAACTTTCTGAAGTCCTTAGGAGACCTGCAGAAAAGCTTAATATGCAAATTTGTTTGAAGTTACCGTCTTCAGTTTGCTATTGCAATTCAGTTTAATTTGTCTATAAATAGCTGAGCTATAAGCTCTGAAGTGCAACTGCCATTTTTTTGATAATTTTTTTAACGGTTTTTACGTAATTTTTCTAAAATGCAAAACGCACAAAAAAAACTTTATATGCAGTTTTATCTGAAATAATAATGTCTGTATAAAAAAATCAAAAAAATACAACTGAAATTTTAGATTTCCATTAATTTGTTTTGTTTTTTATGAAAATTTTAAAGTTGTAAATGTGCGCAATGTTTATGCATTCGAACATGAAACCAGGCAGTCGGTTTTATACAAATGTGTGTCTTTTAAATAGCTTGAGTGTAATAGTATTACGAATAGATGTCTATATTCGTGAAAGATAATTTTTTGATTTTTGTCTTTATTGATTTGAAGTTCTTTATTGTTATTAAATATTTTTGGCTTAATAATGCTTGCAAAAATTTGCAATTAAATTAAATTAAATATCGTTCTTAGAATATCTTGTTTTATTAATTTAAAAATTGAGTATCTGCAGACATTTTATTGCTTTTACACTTAAAAAGTTTTTTTTTATAACTCCTTAATTTTAGTTTTTTCAACTGATATTAATTATTTATTTTAGGATTATAAAAAATAGGTATTCAAAGAAATTTTTTTTCTATCAGTATTTGTAATTTTTTTATTTCTATATAATATTTTATTACAGCATCTAGTTTATTAAGCTGAGGTCGTATTTATTATAAAAATTTATTTTTATATCAATATTTCGCTCCAATAATAAATAATTCAATTTATATAATACAATCAATCTTACTAACTAGCCGTTTTTTGATTTTTAAGAAGAATGTGGAAAGCGAAAAGTATGAATATTTGACTAACACAGTGAAGGGTATATAAGACTTGGCATAGTCGCATTTAACTCGTTTTCCTTCAATTATTTGCCTTTGCAATATGGGCATTTCACTTTTTTTAATTGCAGCGGTAGAATGTCTTTGTGTATGTGAGAAGTGAAGAAGGTCCTGCAGTTTTCTTGTTCGATTCGTTATTTATAATTTAATTATTTTCATTATATCAATGAAATTATTTCATAAGCTTGAAGAAAATATTTATATAATATTAATAAATAAGATTTCATTAATCCCATAAAAAATTTCATTGTTAATGGAAATATTCAAAGAATATAGGAGTAGCTTTTTTAAACTCAGCAATATATAAAAAAATCGTTATTTTTAAAACTAAAGTTCGGTTTATTTTTTTTTAATTTGTAGACATTTTTTAATCATTAATATACCATTTGTTACTAAGTTGACTGGTCGGTGTATGTGGCGGCCATTGGCCCTAAGAATTAGAATTGTAAGATTCCCCCAAATACATATACGACAAGTCTGTGAAATGATTAATGAAATTAATGAGAAATTTAGGAAGGTAATTTAATCTAATCTGAGATAACTCAAGAAAGCTGCTCCATTAAATAAACATTGAGAAATCTAACATACCCCGCTTACTCCTAACATTTGCTGCATTCACGTAGAATTTGAAGCTTCCTATCAGCCAAGTAAAAATAAACAAACATGGACTTTTTTGAAGAAGCAATAAGTGCTTGCTAAAAAATCCTGAAAACTTTAAAACTTCAAATTCATGCAAAAATAGTTTATATTTTTATGTAATTATTTAATATAAATTAACATTATTATAAAAAAACTCTTATCCAAAAGAATTATTAAGAAAAACAATAAATTTAAATTTAAAAATAAAATTACAAATTGATGTTTCAATGATGATGATGATGACAACAACTATTTTTTATTGCCAAAAAAAAGAAAGAAAAAAAGTGTAGGAAATAAAAAATTCGTACATGATGTTGATGACAAAATACGAGAAAAATTTGCATGTAATATTTCATTGATGGAAATTGACATTGTCACTACATCCTGTAAAAATTCCACAATAAATGAATAAAAATGTGAGAAAATGCCTCGCAGCGACAAACTTTTTTATAAGAAATTGAATGAATGAATGATAGAGATTAAAATATATATTTATGCAAATGTATATCTATGTGTTGAAAAAGAATTTTGCTATTTTTTTTTATCTTTATGCTCTCAATACACAAATATATTTAAAAAACAACAACAGTGAGATATAATAAAATGTTTAATAAATTTGTAAAAAATCAACGATTAAATTAAATGCATCACAAAAGGAAAATATGAATACCCAAGTATGAATCATACTTGCATAAAAGCGAATGTATCTATGAATATGTGATATTAACGTAGCGCCATGGACAATTGAAACTGGCTCTCTATATCTTCGTTCACAAGGGAAAAGGAAATTGGAATGCCGCTTACTTTCCTTATTGGTATTAGTACAAGTTACCGATAGTTAAAATTAAGATTTTACAAGTCAAATATCAAGCTTTTGGTTGGGGATTAAATTAAAAATATCGATAAGTTACATACTGCATAGTGAGCTTTAACTAGCCTCCCAAATTTAGTTCTAAAGTTTTAGCCAAAACACTTTAATCGAAAGTTGCAATAACGGGCCTTAATCGTTCAACTCAAAATTTAAGCAGTAAATTAATAATTAATATTTATTAAATAAATTTATATTACGAAATAGGGAGAGTGTATTTTAACATAAATCGAAGCTCGTATATAAATAAAATACATTTTCTGTTTGTTTGTTTCCTATACAAATTTTTGTTTTCTTACATACAGTCTCTATACTTTCGGACCAGCCACGCCCATTTTTAGATCAACTTTTCAACGATTTCCACTCGCCCCTGTCCAAAAATATATGTGCCCGTACGTAATTTAATCCTGAAAGTGTGCTTTACTTTATTTTATTTACCACTTAGCTGGTATCTCTGATAATAATGCTAGCAAAAGCATGAGTTACTTTAGAAAGTCCCATTTACATTATGGCTATTTCTTGCCGGATATTTTTTCAATTCTCTTTTGTTCTTCCTTAACCGTTTACATTTCGGACATTAATGTCCAGAGAGAAATTTTTTCAATTCTTCTTTAAATTTATTTTCGTGACGTGCTTCATTGGTTTGTATGAAAATTAAGTGAAGAGAACTTTTGAAGCAAACCAAATTAAATTAATAATAAATAAATACATTTTAAAAATTGATTTCTATAAAAATATGGGCAAATTAATACAGTGTACACAAATGAAATGAAGCAACAAGACGATTATTACTAAAAGTTGAAAAGAGAGGCAAAAAAATGTCTAGTACAGACAGAAATGGGGACAAAGCAATGAATGAATTGTATTTATTAAGATGGATTTTTTTTTTAAATTAAAATTCTAATTGTAAATGGATTTCTCTAAAAATTTGATATCTACTCACTTAATAAAAAGCTTGATAATTCTTAAAATTTTTTTTTAAAACTTTCATTCTACGTAGGAACAAATGTGCGTAAGTGTATCTACGTAGTTGTGCAGCATAATAATATATTCATTTATGGATGAAATGTGTTACTCGTATATTAATTTTCAATATCAAATATTATTCTTTTGTTAATTATATAAATTTACATATTAAATATCTGTTATAATGATGTGCATTAAAATATGTGTTTGTATGTGTTTGCATAAGAAAGTACAATAAAACTTTCTTTTCCATTTGCCACAGGGTATGTAGAGCCAAACTCCAACTTAACTATGTACAACAAAAAAATATTTTAAAAATAAATCTGCAGAACCACCACCAACAACAGTTAAAGTACATAGTGTGGCATAACAATAATAAGTATAACAAAAACAATAACAGTTTTCTGCTTAAAATGTAGCATGCCAAAAACTGTTAGTATTTTGTTCATATTTAAAGTATGCTTTTAGGAGCATAACGAAAAACTTATTCTGGCATACTCCACGTACTCGCATACAAAATGAAAGAAATAAGAAAATTTTGATATAATTTTTTTTAGTTGTTTTATTTGAAGGCACGTGAAAGCCTTAATTCTTTTCACAGAAAAAATAAAAAATAAAACAAATTGGAAAGTATTATTAAATTCAAACCAAATGTAGGCTAAACAAAGTGCTTTATGCAGCAGAAGAGAAAAAATTGAATAATAAGCACTGGCAAGTACTTTGCTTGAGGCCAAATTTAAAATGTTCACTCATAAGAAGAAAAAAACGAAAAACTTTACAAGAGTCAAGTCTGTGCTTTTGTTTATTTAGGACGCTGTTAATTAGGTGTATATTTGTTTTGTTTTTCTTCTAAAGTTTGTTTTAGGAAAGTATTTAGAATAATATTTTTTGTAAATAAACGTATTAGAAGCCCTTCTTCTTCTAAAACAAAATAATAAGAAATTGAATTTAATACTAAAATTATAAATCGTATTTGGGATTAATAATATATTTACTAGGCTGATCCGGCGCACTTTGTTTTAAATTCAAATTTTATTTATAATGAAATGTATAGAAATATAGAAGAAAAGGAAGTATTTTTGAATAACCATTTGCAGCATGTTTTATTTACATTTACATTGGATATTTAAATAACCAATTGAAATAAATAAAATATTTTTTCTATTGCTTTCCTGTGATATCATAATTCCATTCACTTTAACGTTGTCTTACACACGACATTTTTTGTTTTATTGTCTGGCGAGTACACAAATAACGCTGTTGTTTAGATTTGTGCTCCGTTCAAAATTAAAAAGGAATAGTTCGTTCATTTAGTTAATTTTTTCTTTTGTATCTTTATCACTTATACTTTTGATTATCATTGAAAGTTTTTTATTATGTAAAATGATGTCGAATAGAGGTCGAAAGCAATTTGAAAAATTCGAAAAATTTTTAAATTTAGTTTTCAATTTCTGTTTTTATAATTTAATTCAAAAAGTACTTTAGTCGCTACGGCTAAAAAAACTTAATGTTTAATTTTAAAATTGCTTAAGATTAACTTTTTAACGTGCGTAATACATTTTCTCTTTTTCAGTTTATTTCTTTTAAATAATTGGCAACTTTCGTTCCTTCGTCTTTGTTTTCGTTTATGTTTAGTTCGTTCGTTCATTTATAGGGCGCTCATTTAAAATCAAGTGCAAGCAAATTAACTATAGGAATTCAAAACAACAGACTAGTTCGTTCAGTTCAAATAAGTGTTTAGTACAATGGGAATAGTTCGTTCGTGTACTACCCAAGACTACTGTTGTTGTTCCAATACGGGTACAGGGAACATACAATTGACCATGGGAGAAGCATTCATTTTCAAAATTACTGCCACAAGCCAAGTGACATTGCAAAGACATGGTTGGTTTATATTTCGCAACATTATGATTACCAGTCCGACTTTTAGTTGTAGATCGTGAGAAGTAACAGAATCTACCAATTCGCGATCAATTTCATTTTGAATTATAAAATTCAATTCTTGGACATCAACGTTTTTCGCAGCCAATATAACACGTTCACTCAATCAATCGTGATTTTTATGATTTTTTTGTGCAATATTTAGAAGCATCTTTCGAATGACTTCGAATTCTAATTCGGACAACTGAAAGAAAGCAACAGGAAATTGTATACATCCGGTCGAAGTGTCAACTGCGATTATGCCGCTGCCAATGTTTTAAAAATACTTATTCAAATTGGTTGTTTTGCAGCATGTTCGTAGTTTGTTTAATTTCGAAAAACGGAAGACTTCCAACATGCATTAAGTTCATCGGCTGGTGTTGACCGAGGAATCACTGGCAATGTTTGCTGAAAATCGCCTACTAACAGAATCAGTGCAGTTATTATTTCGCAAATCTTGCATTGTTTTGTGTAATGCCTCACATGTGCAGCAATTTATAGTTAGTATCTGGAAGTAACAAAAGTAAGCCTACCTACTCATCCATTTATTTGGAATTGAATCTAAAATGTGTAATTTGAAAAAAAAAGTAATTGGTCTAAGTGATTATATCGCAATTACCTTGAAAGTAGCACATTACAAGAATTTTATATCTATTAATGAAAACATACCTGTACCACTATAAAAAATGAGAACTAACTACAGTGCCAGCTGGCTAATCCGAATTATCCAGTATTACATACTCTATAGTCCATATTGATTGCGAGTTCGCTAAGCCGAATTTAAATTTTTTTTTATTTTTCTGCTTTTTTATTATTGAGATGCAGAACCTTCTACGGTTGACATTGTACATATTTAGTATTTATGTTGCTGAATGGTATTAGTCGCGAAAACATCAATTTAATTAATATTGCCAAAAAACGTGCACATAAAACGATGTCAATAGCTGATAAGCTTAAAATAATAGAAGAAGTATATCGCGGACAATCAGGAACAATTTTAGCAAAGAAATTTGGTGTAAGAGCTTCAACAATTTATGGCATACAAAATACTGAAAATATTAAAAAACCTGTGTAAAAAGTTTATTCTGAAAAAATTACTTAGAATTCTGATGAAAATACTTCATTTATTAGTTCAGAGACAGCACAGATAATGTAGAATCAAAGCCTATAATTATAAAACACGTTAAAAAACGTGAAGCTGTGCAGGCCTTAAATACCTCAATAGATTAGGCAAAGGAACGATTACATATTGATGCTAAAAGAATTGCGGAACAAGGCTTTGGAAGCATGTGCACTGAAAGAGAAGCAAACCTACATCACAAATTATGTATGTTAAAAATAACAGTATTTGACAAAAGCTTTAATTTTTTTATTCTTGATTCTTGATTCTTTAATGTCTAATTTCTTTTGAAATCCTGGCTTGTGTTTTATTGTCGAATACAGTGAATTATAATACATAATAGCAGTACATCCAGTAATCCGAATATTTTGTTAGTCCTAATCAGGGTCTGCAATCATTAATTCGAATTAGCGAGCTGCCACTAAAATATTGTTACGTTTTTACACTATCATAAAAACGTTTAGTTTGTTAACCCCCCCCGTTTCCACATGCAAGTGCAAGTTCGAAAAACTCAATACACTCTCTCTTTTTCATTAACACACTCATATTTTTCGAACTTGCAGCTGAACTTGCAACCAAATTCTCTTGCAAGTAAATTTTTGACACTTGCAGCAAGTAAATTGACAAATGAGAAACAGTGCTACCGAGTATCAGTTTTAAATTAATGTATTAGTCTGTGGAAAAATAGAAGTTACGTTAGTAATTGATATTTAGCATATTTAACAAAATTAATAAATAAAAAAAGAACATAATGACCCAGCAAGACATTTACAACTTAAATTTAATTATCAATTTCATATTTTTAACTTAAAAAATACTAACTACAAAATTTTTAGTTGGTGTTCACGGTGTTGTCAACGCGGCAACACTTCGTTCATATATTTTTATTCTCTATATCAATGACGCAGCCATTTTTTCATTAGAAGTGAAGCCGTTGCCGATATTTTAAAAATTAACTGGCACTGTTCTGTATAGGCACTCACACAATTTGCAAGACTTTCGACTATTTTTTCGACTTTTTCGTAGTTAATACGTACACTCAACTTGCAAGCAATTACTTGCATGTGGAAACGGGGGGTGAGGTTCGCTGTTGTAAAATAAAAAACAAGAAGTTCAGTTTCTCACACTTATTATAGACACACTGTTTTATTTTAACCGTCACAACGGCATTTTATTGTTTATAAAACACCTTGTTTACTGTTTAACGTCTGAACTAAAACTCCATCTCCTGGCAATCTCAGCATTGCTTTATATTCCGTTTCACCTAAATCTAGAAACTTTTGGATTTATCAAGTAATGAAACCAAACTGTAACGGTCATTTTAAATCTAGCCAACTCTACAACACTTAAAACTAATTGAAACCTACGCACTAATACAGATGCAAATATTATACATTTTACTTAACAAGCATTTCATTCACAAATTCATTTCTTATGAATAATAATACAGCATAATTTTTAACAATTAATTAATTTTTATATTTATTTAAATTTTATTTAATATCACATGCGCATAAAAAATTATTTAACAACAAAAAATTATTATTTTTTTTTGAAATGACAGTCAATCAATATGACAATTTTTTTCATTTGAAATTGATATTTATTTAATTCTTAATTTTTTCCTGTAAGACGTCAAATAGAAAAATTTCTGAATAGAAAGAGCAAAAGATCGATTCTCCGTTAACACACACTAAGTTCACATTTTCTTTTTCAAGTCATAAATAACTGAAAAATTATTCACTTTTTATTAAAAAATGTATTTTTCTTTAAAGTATTTTTACATAAAATGTTTAATAGCGATGAAATACGCACCTAAAACTCAAATAGTTTAACCGAAGGCGTCATCGTTTGTATCCAATTTTTTGAAACATAACGGTTGCTGATTATAAGTAACTACACTACGAATTCAATTAAGAACAATAAATAATAATTCGTCTTTAGGGAAAAGCAACTTTTATTTAATTACGAATTAAGACCAATGAAATTAATATTTCGTAAATGTGTAAATTTTCCGTCTTTACAACAACAAGTACATGTACACAAAAGTCTGTATGTGTGTACTCTTCAGGATGGATGCATTTAATGCAATTGTTATCGATTAATGAAAAATTCTTTAAGCCAATTTTGCAATTTATGCAATAAGAGTATATGCACCAGGGATGGAAAATTTTAAATTTATCAAAACTTAAAAATTTGATTGGAATTATTCAATATCCTTTAATTATTAAAAAGAATAACATTTAGAAGTACGAGTACTAAAAATTGCTAAAGCTGTTTTAGATAAGGGAGTATTTAAACAATAAGTATGAAATCAAACGATTCTGAATACAGTGAAAAATTATAAAGGGGACAACGTGGTACTTTTTATTTATTATAATGGTAGTTCTTGATTTTTTCATAATAATGAAACTATAATTTTAAAACCCGACTCAAACGTTATTGAACAAAGTGAAGGGACTAAATGGTATTTTTTACATATTTTAATGGTTCTTTTTGAGTACTTAATTTTAATAAGCCTAGACCTATGAATCTCACATCATATGCGGCTAAGGAAATAAAAATTTCATAAAAAAAAAAAACAAAATGGTACTTTTTATTTATTTTAATCGTATTTTTAAGTTTAAATTATTAATGAGTGAAATGTCACTGAGGACAGTGAAAAATTACAAAAGGAACAAAGAAAAGAGTGCTTTTCCTTTCTCTTAATGTACTTTTTTAATTTTTAATATTAACCAATGTAGAAATATAAAATTCAGAAACTGAGGAAAAGCATAAAAGAGACAATACGGTATAAAATCAATAGTCAAGAATAATAGAAAAGAAGATTAGAATTTTTGTTTTTAATTTAATCACATACACACACATATACATACTCTGATACATAAGTGTAATGGCCCTCAGTTGAGTTGAAATTGAAACAACTGTCCAGCGGCGAAAAGAAGAAGTTAGCAGGCCTTTTGGAAGCCCTTATTTGTCAGATACAATGCCTTCTTACTTTATTGCATACTCAAACATTTTTTACACACGATGTTCTAGCCAGCCAAATTTTTGCATGTACGCATGAAGAAATGGGCTGCCAATGTCTGTAAAAATTAATTTCCGGCAGTCACATTTTGACTTCTTCCACGACAGCGCTGAACAAGGCGTACATTTTCACCCAGATATTTTTGTAAAAATTATATAAAAATGATTTCAGAATATTTTTGGTCACTTCACTGATAATGCTGAGTTTAAAAAATATGCCAAGCAAACATTTTTGAGTGAACTGGCCAAAAATTGTATTTCTGGAAAAATTAATTTTTAATAAAAAATTTAATAGATCTTAAAATTTTAAACGGGCTTAGAAACAAAAGTTTTGTTTCACTAATTAATAAACATATTTTGAAAATAAATTCAAAAATTTTACGGTTTCTTTATAAAATACGTCAAAAATGTTAAAAAATGGCTAAAAACTAGGTTTGGTGGAGAAACACGCACAGATTTCTCAAGTTTACTTAAATTATATATGCACTATTCAAACGGCCCAATCTTTTCTTTTTAAATCCGCACAGAAAATTTAAATCAGCTGATATTCAACTAAGTTGCTGGTTTAAAAGTGCATGAAGGTATGAAAAACCGATTTTTTACCAGTAATTCAAGATTTCGGGGGTGTTTGGCACATTTAAAAAAAAAGGATTCTTGTTGTGCCAGACAGCACCTACCAGAAAAAGAATTTCACTTAACAGGTATTTTTTTTTGTCGCACAGTGTAACATTTCTATGTAATTCCATATTATGGAAGGTACATAATATTTTGTTTGTTATTTTAATTTCTGATAATTTGATATTATTTCAAATGCAGAATAATTGATTTAGTGGAGTGACCACTTTCTCCTCACCTGTGTCACCAACTTTGTGATGCTATGTATTGTTAACGTTAAGTATTTAACTCAAGTATACAGGGAAATAGAATACAAGAATTATTTACCCTCATCACAATTCACAGCTTTAATTAAAATGAATTTTTCTTGGTATTGCCACCGACTAGAAAGCGCAAAATAAAAAACCTACAAACAAATAATTTTGATATAACTTTTTATGTAAATAAAAATTATTTATTCTACTACTTTTTTCGTTTATTAATTTAAGTAAATTTTTTCTTAAAAAGTTTTTCCAATTTTATTTGACTACCAGAATTTGAACTGGGACATATGAAGTTAAGAAGCATTAACTTGACACTCAACCACTTCAGACACAAAGCTCACTTGAATTTCTACGATTGATCTTTTGTTTTACACTAACTTCATTTATATTGTTGGGAAAGAGATAAAAAGAGAACAATTTATTTGTTAACATATTCTTCTCGTTTAATTAAACAAGAAAATTAAAAAGAAAAAGTGAGAAGGTAGGTTTTCCATAAGGCTTTCCTGAGAAGGCAAGCGAACATGAAAGGTCTCAAAAATTGCACCGCTGGGTGCTATTGATGAGTTGCAATTTTCTATGTATTTGTCAACCTCACTAACAGAAGAGTTGTAAGCGGTAATAAAACAAAAATGTTGTAACATCCGAAGTAGAGTTGAGTTCTAAACTGTAATAGAGACATAGATGTGATATAGAAATAAATTGCTGAAGACGTAATCTTGTTTTCTATCATCTTTAATGTAAAGTAGTACATCAACTTTAATAAAAAAACAGTACGCTTTTGAAACCTGATACAACTTAAGAACTGGTGAACTATCATACTGTGAACATTTAAGATCAGTATACTTTGACAAATCATGGAACAACGCTACCAAATTATCTAGATTTACTTTGTACATTTTTAACGCAGTGGCTAATTTTAATTATAAACAAAAAGTGCCGAAGCAATATAGCATTTTCTACATGAAAAATTAATGTTTCCATGAATTTTCCCACTCTGTATGCACATTATTTAAGAATTTTTAGTGTGTTTGCTTGCTTTTTCTGTTATTTTACGTAAATATTTTTGAATAAAAACAAAATGTTTTGTGCGGTTTTTCTTTATTAAGCACTTTGGGTATTGAGTAAAATGTTTGCAACTTTAAACTTCCATGAAAATGAAAAAAAAAAAAAGAAATAAGATAAAGTTAAAATTAAACAAATTGTTACGTTTACCTTATAAACAGACAGACAAGGGATAATAACAATTAAAAAAAAATATTCAGGATTTACTTATATGGAACACTTGATTCAATATTTAAATGAAAAGCTCATTTTTTATTTTTGTTTTTCTGGAATATGCCATGAAATTAATTATTATTTATTTATTTCTTTTTGTTCTCTTCTACTTAATGAGAAAATTTTTATTAACGCTGTGACATTTCTGACTTTTATGCTTTTAATTAAATTTCATATTTTCTTTGTCAGTTATTTTACTTACAGATAATACAAACTCGTACACAAATCTAAACTTATTTGTAAGCTATTTATGACTACGGTTTTGAATTCTAATTAAAGAAGTCATGCCGCATAAATGGAAAATTTCTAAAACTGAATGTGAAAGAAATACTTGAAAATGAAAGTTTTATTTTCTATTAAAAAGTAAATATTTATTTCATTTATAGTTTGTGGTTTAATATTGTTATACACCTCAAATAATGATTTCCTTTTCAATTAAAAATTATTTCTTATAAAGAGAAAACCGCAATAAGAAGTTTTAGGAGAAATTTTTTCTTGTCATTTAAGTAAATGATGAACACGGTTTTGATAAATGCTGGCTTAGTTTAGAGCTGCATTAAAAAGTGTTTATTTTCTTTGACAATGAAAAACACACCTGAAATTTCAACATCAAATTAAGCATTTATGTGTGTATCAAAAAAAAGTCAAACTAAATAGTTTTGATTTTAGTTAAATTCACATACGTTATGTATGTAACTTGATTGATGTTGAAATTTGATATGTGTATCAGTCACTGTATAGGCAAACATCAAAATCTATGCTACCAGATAACAAAACCCCTGAAAAATGTGGCAATTTTAATTTTATCTGTAAATTGTATATGTGTTTGTTGTTTTCGGTGTATTGACATTTAAGCAAGTATGCGCAGCGATGCAAACGGAGGAAAATGAATCAAAATTCAAACGTGTACATTTTGTTGTTGTTTTGAGCAAACCAAAGCATTTTTACACTCAATTACATCCTTTGCACTGTTTGCAAGAACTCTCATGAGAACCCCTGGTTGGTTGGTGTATGTGGCGGCCTAATGGCCCTCAATGAGAATTGGAAGATTTCGTTTTGAACCACCTATTCGCCGTAAAGTGACCTAGACCAACCCGTGACATTGCCGGCAGCTGCGGCAGTTTTCATTGAAGGGCGGTCTCAGCCTGCTGGCGTACTTGCCGATCGACCAGTGACCAGTTACCATAGTCACCAGTCTGGAATTGTCCCTTCTATTCCTACTAATTAGCTTCTATGGCTGCTCATTACCAATGAAACGTCTGTGTGCAGTAATTCATACCAAGGATACATCAGCCTGACGTTCCAGATTGGATAACACAACCTTACATTGGCCCACTAGAGCAGAGGATGTAACATTTGAAGTGCCAAGAGAGTCGGTTGGCTATCGGTATAATAGTTTACGTAAAAATTACTTAGTCGAAACGACTAACATTAGAATTAGTGCTATTATTTTTTGGACATACACGTATACGAAAATCAGGAGAGGTACCCTGTTACAAGTTTTAGTTTTAGAAAAAAAAATTATTTGGTTGGTAGTACACAAATCTTAGTCAAATTGCTTCTACATAATTTTTGAATTGATGCACGCCAGGTTTCTCATACGCCATGTCTGGGCTCTTATTTATGTTTGCTATTTCAACATAAGCACTGGGGGCTAAAAAACGCTACGAGTGCCGTGCAATACAAAAACTTATCTCACAATTGCATTACTTTATTCGTCACGGTTAAGGTTACGTCTATTAACATTTTATAAAAAAGTAAACATTATTTACACGTCTCAGCACGATTTCTATCAGAATTGTTTTTTAAAAGCGATTCGTTCAGTTTCTAAGTAAAAATAAATAGGCTATTCTTAAGATTGTGACTACGATTACAGGTCTATGTAGGATCATCATTACACTTGCCAGCACATTAATCTGTTAAGGCCGTCGGTACATATATCTATATACCTTCACTTAATTCAAGATTTAAAAAGCTTAATATAAATAAACTATAAAGTTTTAGAAACTGTACTTTTTGTTATTTTTTTTTTGGTTCATTAAAATTTGATAGTGTTTTTCCATGCTGGTAATGCCACTACTTGGAATTGTTAAAATTCTAAAAATATTTTTATTGTTACTTTTAATTTAAACTTTTGTTTGTTTTCTTTAGCAAACTATTTGTCCAGTTTGACATATTTTTTCAAGGCCAAATGTTAGGTTATATCCAGAAGTTTTTTCCAAAGTCAACGTTTTTGAAAATAATGAAAGAATGGTTTTAGTTACATCCTAAATAAAAAAAATTACTGCTTCAGTAGGCTCACGTTCGGATTTTAGGAGGTTAAGACTGCTTAATTACCGCAGTTCTCTGGCAACACAATAGCCTTTTACATTTTCTGTAAGGGCCCTTAATTTTCCTGCTTCAGGATGCAGATTACTCGTTAAACATTTTCATCTTAATTATCACAAACTGAGTTAGAGGACCTACTTAAATATGTCACGGTGCCAGATCCATACACACACAGCATTTTCTCGGACCAGAAATCTTGTGATATTCCTTAATGACCGATGGCCGCTACATAACTAAGAAACTTATTTGCCACTGCTTGAAAGCTGGGGAAGTAGCGTAATGGGTACATTAGAAGTGCGAATCATATGTGTTTTTATTTAGAGGGGAGAGAGGCTTTCACAAAGACAGACAAAATTAAGTTGTATGAATTTGAACAGAAATCTTCCTTATCTTTTGCAGTTGAAGAAACTTGAAGGACAGGAGTCCTTATATTATATAAGATCAGACTTACAGTCAACCATTAGCTGCCGGTTTAGCTTTTGCCAAATGAATAAGAGAAGATGTAGAGAAGCATCAACAAGACACATGGCTAAGGGTTTTCTGACAATGTTTTGTCGTGTTATATTTTATAATGCTATTAGAATTCGAAGTTGGGGGCGATGAGACTACTCTCTTATTGAAACTACTCAGTAAGTCGCTTCTGCTAGTAATTTATATTTCCTGGTGCTCATTACTTAAATTGGTTTTTATCTGTTAAAAATTGTCATATCCTTACAAAATATATGCTGAGCAATTGGAAAATATATCGAGTTTTGCAGTGAAGTTGGCTGCAATACATTTATTTTTACACTTTTATTCAGTTATTTTTTACCAGTAATGCTGGTAATGCTGAAATGCAGCTACTTTCTTTTTAATTTAGTGTTTTCATCTCTATTTTTGTTTGTCTTTAGTGGGTTTTGATTAAATAAGATTAATACGCAGCGCTAACGCTCTTATTTAGGGATAACGCTAAAAAACGATCCCCTTACCGCTTCAATTTAGGTTGGACTGTAAAAATTCAAGACTTCTTTGGTGCCATATCAGGCGGCTGTATTTAATAATATTTTTCAATAACTTAAAACTTTATTTAAGATAAATTTGTAAATATTTCTCAGTGTAAACATTTATTGCAGATTCAGCATTTTGCTGTTTTATTAGTATGTACATGTTATTTGTCAAATTGTCTTTCACTCTTGATTCACACAGTATAAAACTGAATTGTAAATCTATAGATTTGTCATAATAAATATCTGCAATGAAATTTTCTATTTCATGTTAAAATAAGAAGCAAAGTCATGCATGCATGTATTTAATTTTGTTCTCAAATAAACCTACCACAATGAAAATAAAGGCAAACGTTCTATGAATTGTGTTGGTTTGGTTTAAAGCACAAACAGTAGTGCTCAAAACAGATGCAACTGAAAATTTATTGTATTCGGCTACGAGTAGGTACAAAAAATATATTTAAAAAAATTTAAATTTGTGTAAAATATTATTCGAGGATACTTTGGTGATTTCTTTCATTTTCCGCTTTCAATTCTTTATTTGGCTGTAATTCGGTTGCTGATCTACAGGAGAGTTAGTATCTTCAGCTTCTCCAGATTCATTACAAAATTCAAAAATTCGACAATTTGTAGGTAGTTGTTTCTTCTCGTAACAATTTTTGTAATATTTTAAGACTTTTATATGTTTTTGTTCGCGCTTTAGATTAGTTATTTCCGGGTATTTACTGTATTAATATTTATTTAATATGAAAACTTAATTAATTAAACAGCACCCAGAGTCTAGGGGAATCGAAACCACTACCCTTTAATTGATAAGTTTTTAAAAAACGTTGCTTCTAATTAACAAAATAACGTCATATCAAAGTTACAAATTTACTTAAAAATTTTCATCTTCCCATTAAAAAAAAAAAATAAAATAGTGCTTACCTGTAAGTAATTTTATAATGCATGCGGTGCATTTATAAGGCACGAGTTTTGTTCATGATGAGCCACCTAGAACATATAACTTTACCTGGCAAATAATGCTTATTTTAGGCATTCTATGATGTTCTATAGACACTACTACAGGGAAGCTGTAGTTAAGAAGCATTAACTCGTCCCTCATGAGCTTATTTTAATGAAAGAAATGAAAAGATTAAAGAAAATCAGTTCAACAAATAATACGAGAACGTAATCACGAAAGCAGGCGTTCTTAGAAGCAAGAAATGTCAATTTTTCTATTTATAGTCTATGAGAATATGTTTTGAAACACACTACCTAACGCTATGATATCATGAAATCTAGTATATTGCTTCCAAATAAGGTTCTTTTTTTAAGGTTTATTCAATTTATCAGCATCAATTCATTTGTAATTTGATATTAACTCACATATCTTATAAAAAAAATTATTTATCTAAATTTTCAACCAGCAGGTTTACTTTGTACACAATTTTCTTTTATAATCTTTTTACAGAATTTATTTGTAAGTAAATTTGAACTCCTCTTTTATAATTAAAGCATTTATGATAATATACTGAAGAAAATTCAGATGTTGCAGGAGCAAAATCATGTTCTCATATTGAGATTTTTATAAGAAATTCGGGCTTGGTTTCCAATTTGTTGGAAGTATCCATTAAAAACTAACAATTTAATTTTTATATAAAAGGTGATTTTATAAGAACTATCGGAAATTTAAAAAAAAAAAAAAACACATAAAATTCAGAAAAATGCATGAAATATTTATTTGGATCGATAGTTGGGTCGATATAATTTAATGTTTGAAGATTATTTCATGCAAATGTTGGCCGCGGCTGCGCCTCAAATGGTCCATCCGCTTAGTCCAATTTTGGCATACTCTTTCCAACATTTCGGCCGGTATCTCACGAATAATGTTGGCAATGTTGGCTTCCAGTGCGTCAATCGAAGCGGGCTTGTCTCTATAGACATTAGCCTTAACATAGCCCCACAAAAAATTGTCTAGAGGCGTTAAATCGCACGATCTGGGCGGCCAATTGACTGGTCCCAAGCGTGAAATAAACTGTTCACCGAACTCGCCTCTCAATTGGTCCATTGTTTCGCGTGCTGTGTGGCATGTGGCACCGTCTTGTTGAAACCACATGTCATGCAAGTCAAGCTCTTCCATTTTGGGCAAAAAAAAAGTTTGTTATCATCGCACGGTAGCGCTCACCATTCACAGTAACGTTGTGATTCGCATCATCTTTGAAGAAATACGGCCCAATGATGCCGCCAGCCCATAATCCGCACCAAACGGTTGTTTTTTGTGGATGCATTGGTAGCTCTTGCAATGCTTCTGGCTGCTCTTCACTCCAAATACGGCAGTTTTGCTTGTTCACGTATCCATTCAACCAGAAATGAGCCTCGTCGCTGAACACAATTCTTCGATAAAAAAGTGGATCTTCATCTAACTTTTCAAGAGCCAATTCACCAAAAATTTGGCGTTGTGGTAGGTCGTTTGGCTTCAATTCTTGCACCAGTTGTATCTTATAAGGCTTCACACCCAAATCCTTCCGCAAAATTTTCCACGTAGTGGAGTCACAGAGGCCCAATTGCTGCGAACGGCGCCGAATCGATAATTCACGGTCATCACCAACACTGGCCGATACGGCTGCGATATTTTCTTCAGTTCGCACTCTACGTAAGCGTGTTGGTGGTTTAATGTCCAACAATGTAAATTTGGTGCGAAATTTTGTTACAATAGCCCGAATAGAAGCCTCAGTAGGTCGATTAAACTGACCATAAAATGGAAGAAGCGCGCGATGAACTTTCTTAACAGAGCACGCATTTTGGTAATAAAATTCAATAATTTGCAAGCGTTGTTCGTTTGTAAGACGATTCATGATTAAATTATAGACCAAACTGAAGATGTTTGACAGTGACACAAGATACAAAACGTGCGTGAGCTGTCAAAACTAGTGTTGCCAAAAAGATAATAGCAAAAAAATCACTCTTTATTAGAAAATTATTTACACTAAGCCACAAAAGTATAAGGATGACAAGAAAAACTCGATTATATTTATTTAAAGACCAAATATACCAAAAATGTTTTATTCCATTTTGTTAGAAAATTTAATAAGAAACCGGAATTCATCTTTTATTTTTGAAAAAAAAAGAAAATGAAATACGAAAGAAAAAACCAGTTTAAAAAATTCACAAAAGTCTACGGACGACTGCACCCAGAGAAAAAATGACACAATCAGTGGCCAACATAACCATAAATAGAGTTAATCAACCATGTTTCTGCTCACTTTGATAACGAATGGTGAATGGTGTCATTTTAACAATGCATTATTGACAATATCGCATTGCAGAATCGACACCATCTGGTGTCAAACAAAAATATTTCATCAAGAAGAAGAAAACAAAGTTATTCCACATTTTAATACTAAATTTATATATACAGTCACCGACATCTGTCAATATTGATAACTGTAATGCCAATTTACCATAAACGATAAAAAAGTGAGGTCAAAATAAAACACAAACAACAATATTTGAGAAATTTTTGTTAAATCATTCCTTTCAAATTACATGTTGCATATATTTCGTTTGTCACTGTACTGATGCAAAACGTCAAAACTACTAGAATAATAAGTAACTGCAGCTACAACCCAACCTAACCAACTAATCAACAAAGGCAAAGTAACATTTGCATATGACACCAACTACACAAATAATCTAATGCACTTACATAATGCACTAATACATGCATACAAGAAATGTGTTGCTTGAATTTAAAAAGGGTACCCCAAAAATTTAGAAATGAAGAAAAAATATACAATTGCGCTTTTGCCAAGTTCAAAATTAAAAGAATTTTCGATAAAGACTATTAAAAAATCCATTTAATCTATTGATTATTGAAATCACATAATTTTAATGGGTTTTGAAAAATAATTTATTTCCTTTAAAAAATATGGGAAATATTTAATACGTCGCTGTTACAATCGCTAAACCATTTCGCCATTATAAAAGATTTTAATGTGCACTAATAAAACACTTATTTTGCCTCACTCTGTATAGAAAATTCGGTTCATAAGCGTTAAATCTATGCTTTTATGCAAAAATATAGTCCCGCAATCACTAAATATTTCTTGTTGGAATAGCTGAAAGTTAGAAGTGAAAAATATCTGCTGTAAAATTTTGTAGTTAAATGCCAATAAACAAAACACGATATGAAAATCGGTAGACAGCAGCGTTCTATTATATTGATGGTGAGATGATGATTGTAAAAAGGATAATGACGTTGTTGTTGAATTTACATACATAAATATTCATACGCAAACAGTATACGCATTCATACAATTATCATATAAAAAGGATAGACACTAAAATGCTGAACAAGTTTGAAATGGGTTTAAGAACTTTTTATTACAAAATATTAGCAATATGTGGCTTTCAAGTATGCTTGTGCAGCACACTAGTGAATATATGTATGTATGCAGGCTGAACCAGGAAATACAAGTTTGCATTACATCGTAGTAGCCCCAAAGCTATGCCATGTTATGAACCGATGGTGCACTTAAAGCAAGAAAATTAGTCGGTTGTAATAATGAAATGGTCTTTGCTTGTAACTAACTAAATAGTTCGTTTTAGATAACATGGACAGTATAAAATTTTGCAGGGTCGCTTATATTTCTGTTACGAAGTATTAATTTAATTGTTTTTTAAATTGATCAGTTTTTTTTTGGCTCCCAACTCTGTTAAATATTTCTCAACATAAATATTTATTAAGTAAAATTGCAATTTAAATTACAAAATGTTGTGCCAAACATTTTTAATACAAATTGAAATAGAGAGAGCAAAAAGAGACACTATTCGTCATAGCGTATACTTAACGGCTTCGACTTGAAATTAATTAATTATACGTTGTGAATCACGTAGACAAAATAAGCACTTGTATTTTCATTACAAACCATTTTTTATTTTTGTAATTAAAGTTTAACCCCCTTATCCAAATAAATTAACGTAGACTTTAAAGTCAACGTTATCGAAATTTTTCATAAATTTTACTTTAAAGTCTACGTCAACTTTTTTTTGGATAAGAGCATAAATTACTAGTTGGTAAGTAATCATATTTTGGTAAATACAGAAATAAATATTTCAATATCCATGTATTAAATACCTCCCTATCTATATCTCTCTCTCTATATATATATATATATATAGATATATCATTGTCCAGCCCAAATAGCTAAAGTTATAAACTTAAAATGTGGTAAACAGGTTATCTTCACAACGAGTGGAGAACAAATAAAAAGAGTTTTTAGAAGTTCGAATATAAAAAGGGTAAAAAGTGTTAAAATTAGAAACGTACTATTTGCCTAGCCCAAAATTAAAAATACAAACTTAAAAAAAAAACATTAAAAAAAACCTTTTGACAATATTTTGGTTTTTGTTAATTGTACATTTGAGTGATAAAAATTGTTAAACACACATTTTATTAGTTATTTTTATTAATTAAAATTATTTTTCAAAATAAGAACAACAACATTAAAACTTAAATTATGTTTCCTCTTCTTCAAACACTTTCCGGTATGGTTTCGCACTTTTTTTTTACTACTTTTCCCGTAAAAACTTAATAAAAATCAATATAAAAAAATTTTTTTCTTAACTTTTTTATTATAATTGAACCTTTTTTATGACACTAGAATCAATTTGTTTAAAAAGAACTAAGAAATCTTATTATTTATTATAATTTAATGCTACTTTTAAATCTTGCAATATTAACGAACTTAATACTACGAAAATGTGACTATGGGACAAAAAAGTTCTTTTTATTTATTTAATGGTACTTTTTGGTTCTTTTTAATATTAAAAAAATCTAAAGCTATAAGATTGGGCTCAAACGTGTTTGAGCAAAGTAAAAAATTGTAAAAAGGAACAAATGGTACTATATATATTTTAATGGTACTTTTTGATTTTTGAATGATAACCAACAAAATAAGAAATCATACTAATAAAAGCAGGTTACTCTCATACTCTGCTAATGGAAAAACGGATTAAAAGTACTCATATCTTATAATATTATAACAAAATTTAAAGCCTCTACATTTTGAATATTAATTTCTTAAAAAAATTTAAAAACAATATTTATTAATTGATTCAATGAAAGAAAAGTAAGCAAAAATAAATGAGCCCAAAAGATCCAAAAACCCATAATTTATTTGAAGGTACTTTATAAGGTTTTTTATATTATCTAACCTAGAACTAACTGTTAAATCACAGAACGGTAAATAGTAGTCCTAACAAATCGGTTAAATAATATTTCAGTTTACTTTCGATTATTTTAAATTCAGATAAAAATTTTAAATAATTGGGACTTCTAACTGATACAAAATAAAACGAACGATTTTAATTTTTTCTTTGTTGAAAAAAAAAAACGAATAAATTCAAGTGATAAACTTTAAATTACAGAACTACGTCAGGCAAGCAGTGCAAATAAACTAAAATAAAAGTTAATTTTTGTACGTGAATTAAATAGTTAACATTAACAATACACAGCATCCAAAAGTTGGTAACACAGATGGTGCTCATCAGCAGAAAGCAATCGCTCCACCAAATCTATCAATTTAATTTAATAAATATGTACTTCATTTAATATGAAACAGATTAGCCCATAATCATAGTCACACTAAAGTCGGTATCTTTTTAAAAACGATTTTAAATTCATAAAATTCTTAAGAACAAAAATCAGCTCTTAATAAAAGCCTACTTTTTTGTGAATATGATTATGGCCCATTATGTTCATTGTAATCATATCATGTTTGCTATAAACATATTTATGGGTTTAGTTAAAATTTTATCAAAAACAAAATAAATTCAGCTGAGTCACTGTGTCAGCAAAATATTAATATTTTTCGCTTTCCACAGCCTTCTAAAATATTAAAAACATACAAAAGTTTAAGGGAATGAAGATAAATATGCCGAGTTAAATGTGCTTTAACGTAAAACCTGAAGTTTTTTAGAATTTGTAAATATGTTTTCAGTATTAATGCCATATTTATCAAATACGTCTTACGTCACTAAATACTTCTATATATATTTTTAGGAGTAGCTTAGCGGAGGTCGTCTAGATTGGTAACCTAAAGCCCAAATACTCACAAGTTACTTTGGACTAATTTAAATTTTATTTTTTTAATTTCCATATACCCATTTGCTCACCCCCGGGGTGTGTCTTCTCGGTGAAATTCCACCTTGATGTATCACTACCGGGGAATATAGGTGCGCCAGCACCTGGAACTGCCATGGGTTTGAATCTGGCAGAAGGAAACCTGAGGGTTTACCTAAAGGATACCTTCGGGGTCCGACCAGTGACTCTCAACACTGGTACCACGGGAGCCGGTAGCCCCACAGAGGAAGCACTAATGTCCGAGCAATGGGTTAAGAGCTGATGCTCACTAACGATTGAACAATGAGTGCTCGGAGTCTGTGGACCGAACTTCGTTCCAACCCCACGGGGTTTAATGGATGATGTTCTGGGGACAACATCCCTGGTTCGTTGTTCGGTCTGTGGACTTCGTGCACACCCAAATGCTCGGACAGCGGAATCTGTGACCGGTTATTGGTGAGGTCCCCTTCGGGGGTTCACGTGGTGGCTGTGGTTGAGACCAAAAGATACGCTGGGAACGGAGTTCATGTCACCTTTGGCAGGGTGGCATGTTCTTCGATGTGCTGTTTCATTGAAACAGATGTCACTCGACACGGGTTTAGGATAGGCCCAACTCCCTAAACAAGGGGGGTGTGTGTGACATGGCAGAAACACACACAATTTGCTACCTGTGTCCTTAATTGGTCACAGGGGCTGTAGTGGTAGGCACGGATACCACTCGTGGTTTGACCACGGTGAGATAAGGCCCTAGCGGCAGGTGCTCACCTAAATCATCCACATGCATACCCATTTGCTATTGTTCTGATGGATAAAAACTACGAAATTTCCCGTAAATGTTAAAACACTTGCAAAAAGCATAGAACTTACAAATTTCATTCCACTTTAGTTTTAGTAGTTTCCTGTTCCAAAATCGGGAATAGTACCTCCCCAAAATGGGGAATGATAAAAACCTCTCACAGCAGGAGTACTGGGGTATAAGGGAATATTAAAAAAAAATTTTTAAATAATCCAAAGTAATTTCTATGTATTTTGCGCAATAGACTACAAATCTAGACAGCCTCTCCTTTAAAATGAAAAAAAATTTCAAAGTAATTCAAAGTAGCTTCCGGACGAACCACAGAAGTTTACGGAATGGAACATATATTATTCTAAAGGGGAGGTCATCTAAATTTGTAATCTACCGCCCAAATACTCAGAAGTTACTTTGAAATATTTTTAAAATTGTTTTATATCATTCCTCATTTTGCAGAGGTACCACTACCGATTTTACACATGCAAATTAATAAGACCACAAAAAAAAATTTAACCTATAGGTTCTAATTTTTTTCTGAGTACTTGGCCGATAGAAGACTTCTTCCTTAAAATGATATGTGTGCTATCCGGTAATATTCTATGGTTCGTTTGCAAAATGAGTAAAAATCTTAGAGAATCAAAGTATTTATGCACATTTGTATCTATGTATGTAAGCATATTCACCCCTATCGTGAATATTTTTTCCCTCGAAATATTTCGCTTTTCCCTAAAGTTGCAATCGTGAATTATTTGTAAGTGAAAAAACTCGCATGTTCGAAAAAATTATGGATTTTTATTCCCGTGAGTTTTTCAAAAAAGTATTGCGACATTTTTCACAAACATTTTATTTGGGAATAAAATTTAGAATTCTTGCAGCAGCAAATAATATTAGATTAACTGAAAATCAAGCAATTTAATAGCAATGATGGACTGTAAACATGTAAGAATGCGATAATTGTTTAGTTTTAAAAACGTATATTAATTATGAATTAGAATTTTTGTTGCCTTTTTTATGTGCCTGTTTATTAAAATTTTTTGTGATACATGAAGTACAACCAAAAATAACACAAATGTGATTTATTGTTTTTTAGATTTAAGATTTCATATCTTTCTAAAAAATATTTTTTTTTAATTTTTTGTATCTTATAAAAACCGTAGACATGTTGTAAGCTACACAACACGACGACTTTCTAGTAGGCAGTTCTGGTTCAATATATCTAAAAGGTATTTAAAAGCTGCTTTGTTAGCTAGAAAATGTTTTTAGAACCTGCAAATAATTCTTAATGTTTTCACTTACATTGTTTCCGGTAAACACAATGCATTTGATGCGTTTCTTAAATCCCGTCTTTTTATTTTCTCCAATAATTTCTTCTCTTCTTCTAATAACATAAATCGGAGCAAAATACTATGCATTTTATTAAATAATAAAAATTTATTAAGAAAATTAAAAAAAAAATAAAAAAAAAACTCAAACAATTAAACTACATCAATTCACAATATGTTTCGAAAATATATTTTATTCCCTAACAATTGACGATACCAAATTATTTTTCATGGGAATAAACAAATTATTCCTTAGAATTTATTCCCTTGAGATTCGCGATAAGGGTGATTTATAAGTATTTCATAAATACTGAAAAGATATATAAATACAAATACTAAAAAACGTAAGAAGTTACTTTAAAACATATTTAACTAACCATATTTATCTTCTCTCACTTCAAAAAATGATGTACTTGAAACGCCTAATTTATTAAGCTTAATGTCATATTAAATATAAAAATTTATTTATTTATTATTGGAACGACATATGGATATGTTTGAATACATATTTTATTATTAATCTGAAAATAAATAATTTATTTCAGTTCAAGAAACTAAAATGAACGAGTTCTAAAAAACAATCCTTTCTGAGAACCTCATTTTTGAAAGCAATAAAATGTCTGCAGGCGCTCAATTTTTAAATTAATAAAAAAATTATAAAAATTTTTTAAGCCAAAATATTTAATTAAAGAAAAATATCGAAAAAATCTAAAAAATTCTCTTTCATAGAGAAGCCTGTATTCGTAATGCTAATACACTCAAGGTATTAAAAACCACACACACACATACACTTTTTAGGTTTCGTATTTGTGTGTATAAAGCATTGCGCACATGAGAGATTAAAAATTTCCATAAAAAAACAAAGCAAAAGAAAAACATGAATGAAAATGTGAAAAATCGGTTGTATTTTTGATTTTTCTCTGCCATTTGCTGACCGATTGCTCTCAATTTTTGCTGAGACCTTAAGAATGCTATTTCTGTTAAGACTGTTAAAATATTATTTTGCCCGTTTTGTAGTTTATACAAAATACGCAAAAACACGAAGCAAAACTTAATGAAAATCTAAAATTTCGGTTGTATTTTTAATTTTTCTAGTCTATTTGAAGACCAATTTTTTTTTTGTTTTTTTTCACAGACAATGTGTTATTTCATATGAAATTGTGTTACACGTTTTTTTGTGCGTCTTGTATTTCAGACAAATTATGCAAAAAACCCAACACAAATGGTCAAAAAATGGAGGTCAGTCGCTATTTTTGACTTATAGCTCCGTCATTTATTAACCGATCTAGCTGAGTTTTGACTCAGATACTATTAATGGGATGTATACAAAAACTGTGTACTAATTTTTTTTAATTTAGATAAAATACGAAAAAAACAAAGCGGAAATGAATGAAAATCTAAAATTTTTGTTATATTTTTGATATTTCTCGGCCTATTGCTACCATTTTTTGCAGCCGGGAAGGTATACTACTTCGTTTGTAAATAATTTTTAATTAAATGAAAGGGAATGGATCTTATATTGATAAATGTTTTATTTAATATCGGCAATTATGTATGGAATACAATATCAGATAAATGTCCGCCTCTGTTAAGCTCACAAATGCGAGCCCTTTTGAGCACATTTTCCATTACATTTCACGCGGTATTTCATTAATTTCATCACGAATATTTTGTTTGAGTTGCTCAAGATTTTCTGGTTTGTTTGCATAAGCCTTGCTTTTCAGATATCCCCACAAAAAGAAGTATTATAATAAAAAGAAAATTGTGTAATTAATATAATATTGACTTCTTAATCTTAAGCCAAAGAAACTTCTTGAAAATAGCGGAATATTTTTTCTTATTGTACTAAAATTTATAAAATAACACGTTTTGTGTCAAAACCCGGGATTCTACAATACAATTTTTTAATTGTGTCAATAAAAATCGGTTATTTAATACAGGTCAAAATATTTTTTAAGGCAACAAACGTTTTGATTGTTTTATCGAATTGCGATTTTTGCAACTAAAAAATTGGATTATGACAATTGAACTTTTGACTGGCGACAAAATCAGTTATCACAACCAAAGTTCTTTTGTTAAGGACTAAATATGTGTTCTTTTTATGCTATTCTATGCTAATTAGCAACGTAAAAGTTTTTGTTTATAAAATTTTTATGAAAGAAAAAACTAAAGCAGCCATTAAAACAATAGTGCTGAAGTTAAGTGGAGTTTAAAATGAAATTTGTTTGGAACCCGAAACAAATCAATATTTTTACTTTTCAAAACTCGCTACCCAAGATTTTCCGTAAAGTATTTTTTTTTTCTAAATTCATATGCAGTGTAGTTTGTAAACTTTTTACTTGAAAGCAGATGAATTTTGTTGAAAACCACGCACCCAGCATTAACTATTCAAAAAATAAGCATGTTTGTACGTCTATCAACTTTAATGTTCGTTTTGCCTCAGCAGAAAATTTTCGTGTCATTTATTGTTTTAACAATTCTGCTGTTACATTTTTTTCTTTTAACGTTTGACTATAAAGTTACTAATAGGAAAAGAAAAACTTTAAAATTTATAAAAATTTTACAATTCAAACATGCCACTGTTATTGTTGCGGTTCTTTTGAAAGATGCTTTCGCTGCTGGTGCAGTTTTTGGATGAGAAGGATGTGGCTGATGAGAATGCCATAATCATGACAAAGTGATTATAAGAGTTAAGTTTTAATAAACACGTTTCGGTGTGTGTTGCTCTTTTATAACTCTTGTGTATGCGTATGTATGCATGTATTATATACTCGTATATGATGGATGGATGACTTTGTGGCTGTTGGTACACGTTAAATTAAATTTCATTACAAAACACTTAAAGCAAGCAAAGAACATTACAAGTTACTTATGGATATGCGAGTACATACATACCACGATATGTATATCTGTATAAATTTAACCACGCTTATTTTCATACGCATACACATACACACACGCAGTATTCAGTTATTAAACACGCACACATGTTGGTTGACTATGACTCACCAGAAAATAGATTTACGTTCAGAGATCATCATAATCCATATAAAGTACATTCACTTAAACAGACACATACACACTTAAGTTTTCATTTGTAGAAGGATAACTATTTTTTTTTGTGGCGCCATCACTTGAAGGAACAAAAACGAGAACATTAAATGAACTAATCTCAAAAATTACTTAATATGGAACACTGCCAGTAGTATTTTGTTTCAAAGCATTAATTAAAGCTATTTTTAGTGTATTCTGCAGTTACATACGAGTACATACTGAAGGACTGCACAAGCATACTTGAAATGCTTTACAAGCACTTTTTATTGTAAGCTATTACACATGTTTGTAGTGATGTGCGGCTTTCAAGTATGCTTATGCAGCCCTTTAATTTATTCTTTAGTTTTTTAATATAAAATAAAAACTGGAGAGTAATAAATAATCGGTAGGAATTTAAAACAGCAGTTACATTTTTATTTATTTAAATAAAAAAAAATTGAATTATAATAATTTACTTTTACGGGTATATTTATATTTTGTTTAAATTTTTCCTAGTTTTTTTTCAGAATATGAATATGAATAATAAAATAAACAATTTCTTTAGAAAACTTACGTCACGGAGAGCTGTCTGCATATATGGTTGGTTTACGTTGCGGTCAAACGGCCCTCTATTAGAGTCGCAAGACTTCGTTTTGAGCCACCCCGTGACATTTAGATATCTGAGAAGGTCCGCTAACCTTACTCCCGATATTTCAGGTAGTTCGGTCATCAGATGTGCACCGAGAAATCTGTGTCTCCAACCCATAAGAGCCGGGCACTTGCAGAGAAGGTGAATGATCGTCTCCTCACTCTCGGGTGACCGACAGCTACGGCAGTTATCGTTAAAGGGCAGTCCCAGCTTGCTGGCGTGCTTTCCGATCATCCAATGGCCAGTTATCACAGCGGCCCGCCTGGAGATGTCCCTTCTACTACTGCTCACTAACTGAACAGAGTGTTTACCATCATAGCGGGGCTATAATTGACGCGTGACTTTACATGTTTGTAGACTCCGCCATCTGGTATCTGCCCTTTCCCGGTAGTGAGCAAAAATACCACTCCTAATACTACCAAGCGATATCGGGACTGCCATCGATATAGAAACCTCCATAATAGAGCCAGCCCTAGCCAATGCATCCGCTTGCTCATTACCAATAAAACCGCTGTTGCAAATATAAATAAAATTCATTATCTGCTTGTTTGTTCGCTATACAAATTTTTGTTTTCATACGAATTTTTTATAAGTTGATACCAATAATGATCTTTATACTGCAATCACAGTCGGCAAATACTTTTTAACCCGCTGCGCCCACTTTTTAATAAATTTTCTTTTACACTTATTAAAAAAATCATTGAAATTGGTCATTAGATGATTAAAATCCTATTTGTCAACACATTTCTCTTTTTTTTTCTACTTTTTTAAGAAGCTTTTTCAAATTGGTTTTTTAATGACTAAAATTCTTATTTTCCAACGGATTTTTCTGAAATTTGGTACATACGCTCCTTATACTGCAAGGATATATTGTTGAACGGATCATGCCCAATTCTTAAAAAAAAACTTTTTTTTTTTAACAACACAAATCCACGAAACTTGTGAACCCCCCGATTGGTAGGTTACTATACTATCTACTAATCTATGTAGGCACCCAATTGAATTGTGATTTTCAGTTATTAAAGTTTTAAAATTTAAGGTATGATTTGATGATCTTCAAAGAAATATTGATACAGTTTTTTTATTTCATGAAATCCTCCCGAAATGGCTTCAGATTCACAGATTCACTATTTTTGGAGGTTGGCATGTCAGATATTCTCTAATAAATATTTATTATCGAAAACTTTGCAATAGTACACGTAAAAGGCAAAGCTGCCATCAAATGTTTTAGAAGCAACATGTAATGACACATTCCCGCTGATTTTTGAGGTAAATCGAAACCGTATGCTCCCGCTGTGTGACAGCGAATAGAGAAAAAAAAAACAAAACAAAACAACTCGTTTTAAAACGCTATAAAACTTATCGTTTATTTACTTCAAACACTGTGCACGTATAAGGACCTCGGAAATAGTACCAAGAATCTTATATGAATATCTGAAAGCTTAGTGATGTACGTTAAATGACTCCTTCTACTCACTATGCACTCAAAAAGGTTAGAAGCATACGCTAATGATTTCCTCTATTTACAAAGCAGTACTTGGTTCATGGCAAGCTGCCAGCCAAATGATCACGCTTCAGTATTTTTATCTCCTTTTAAAGTGTTGGCGTATTGTATAATTTCTAATTTTTGCGGATCATTTGTGGTCGTGTTGTGATATGTAGTAAGAGAAGGGTTGCCGAGAAATATTTTTCCCAGTTTGTAACTTAATGAAAAATAAAGTTATATTTATTGAGACTTTTTTTCATACATTTCATTATTTTAATTTAAAACAAAATAAAATCAATTAATAAAAAGAATACTTAAAACTGTAACGTATTATTTTAAAAACAATGAAATTTTAACAGCAACAAGCTTTAACATAAAAAGGATTAATAAGAGAAAAAAAATCTTAAATTATAGTAGAAGAAAGTACGACCTTGCTCCCGGGGCTAACAGTTAACGAAAAATGCAAAAATTACATTCTAATTACAAAATAATACAATTATTGTAATTTACGAATAATAATTTGGTGAAAAATACAAAATTTAAATCATAACAAATAAGAATGCATTCTAAAAAACGTATAAACTTTAAGAAATATTTCATGCTGTGCCGGGGTGAACTGCAAAAGCGAGGGCCCGACTTTTGGGTTACTACAAATATACAATTGATTTAAACTGATTTTAAAAGTCTAGAATTCCCAGTACGCTTGGCATTTGCTGTTAAAGTAGCAGATATTGAATTAGAAACTTCCTGTTCCTTGTCATGATCACTTTTTGACAAAGAAATTATAATTTGTTTTTGTTTTTACTAATCAAGATTTTAAGCAAGCTTTAATTTTTCTTAAGAATTCATACTCGCAGAGTAAAAACTGAGTGAAGCAACTGTTTGAAAATATCCCTAAAGTTATCGATAATTAATTTTAATAATATTTTTCCGATCTTTTTTATGAATATTATTAATTTCAAAGTAAATTAATTAATAATAGTTATCGATAATATTTAAGTAATCGATAATATTTTTAGGAAAAAATTTCTTATTAAAAATTCTTATTCAATTAACAAGAAAATTTAGTTAACGATATATATTTGGAAAAAATATAATAGCTTTGTTATAGTATTTTCAATATTTATAAAAAATTCAGTTATCGATAAGAAAAAATTAAAGTTTCTTTTAATTTAAGTTCTTATTAAGAGTTTAGTTATCGATAATGAAGACATAATTTCTTGGACATTTTTTTGTTATATTTTTAGAAATTTTTATAGACAATTTTGAGTTATCGATTACAGAACATTTAAGTTATCCAAAGAAATTAAAATTCTTTGTCATATTTTTTTTTAAATTTTTTTCTTAAAATGATGGATGGTTTTGTTGTAATGTACTAGTACTTGGTCTCTTATTACATTTAGTGGTGTCGACTTCTAAATTTTTAAAAGCACCAACACCAAAAAAGTGGATTTTTTCATAAATACCACGAATCTAAAACAGTGTTATTTCCCAAATACTTATTTTATTATTTATTTGTAACTAAAATTAAAATAATATCCAACTCAAAAATAGCTTAAAGATGAAACACTTAAAAAAATCATGTTCTTATTTTATTTACTACCATCTCTTTTACTGTCACTAACGAAAAAAAGCACCCCAGAAAGCACTAAAACTAACAATCATAAATTTTTTATCTGTTAAAAATTCTCATGCCCAAATATAAAATGTATGGAGCATACCAAAATAGCACGACGTCAGCTCTAAACAATTAAAAAAGTCCAATTTTGTTTTTGTTTTTGACCAGTAATAACATGTTAGCTATTTTTTTTTTTTTTTTTTTTTGGAATTTAGAGTTTTTAACTCTATTTTTGTTTGTCTTTAGTAGTGGGTTTTATCAAATAAGATGATTGACAGTACTGTAGAGACTTCGCATCGCCAGCGCTCTTATTTAGAGATGACGCTTTAATATAAATATACGCTCCGCTTGCCGCTCCAATTTTGGTTAGACTGTAAAAACACATCAACTCGAAAATTATCCGCCACTAAAAACTGTGCTAAAAGCACTTAGTTGACAACATTGATTACAATGTTCAAAAACACTAGGTTTTAAAAATTTGTTTAAATTTTTTTTAATTTAAAAATTAAACTTTTCTATTAACAGAATAAAGGGTAAACGCTTTTAATTTCGGCATGTTCCAGAAATCATCATTTTTGTTTTTAAAACTGAAATAAACAGGTATAATAGATAGTTTTAACTCTCTATTTCAAATTAGTTCATCCTACTGAATATGTTATGTTCTCTGAAATATCTGCAGAAGTGTTTGTTTTCTAAGAAAAAATTTAGTGGCAAGGCCAATTTTGAATGGTTTGTTAAAGCTATTATTTGCAACAATTTCTATATTTTAATGGTTTCTATGGAAAGAAAAGAGTTGAAATGTTGTTGTCGATAAGTAAAAATTAGCAAAAAAATAATAATTTGTTTGCTGTTCAATGATGCTGCTCTTAGGCACAAAAAATTTGTATCATTTCCTGTAGTCGTCATTGGGTGCCGACTATTCGTAAATTGTGTTTTGTCAGTAGTCGGCACAACGTTTTATTAGGATCATTTTTCTGGAGTCATCATCTGATTGCCTTGAAAAAATTTAAATTCAAAATGATATGCCGACAATAAATTAAAATTTTAAAAAAAAGCTTAATCCATTTAAAACTATACCCACTACTGTACCATCAGAGTAATACCATGATCATGTATAAAATGGTACCAATTTGAAAAAAGAGAACGCGTTAAACTGCCGACACTGGTACATTTACCCAATATAAGATTTCACACAATTTGTGTTGTTGTAAAAAAAAGACCAATAATGTGTTCTGTTACTCCAAAACTTAAAATTCTTATTACAAAAATGGTTCTCATATTGAAATTGAAGGCTAAAATTGCAAAAATATTGGCTTTCAAATTAGACAGACAAGACAGTTGCTACAGATTGCATACAGAAAATAAGGGAAAACAAAAATTTCATTTAATTAAATTTCTCAAGTTTTTAGGTCTAACTGTATGTACGAATATAAACGAGTATGTGTGGGTGTTTGTAGGTTTAAGAAAATTATTTAATTAGGGTTTACATAACTACTAAACAGAGAAGTGAAACAATTTAATTTTTATAATTTAATTTATGATAAGAAACTAAAAACAAAACAAACGGTTGTGGTTGTGTACTTGTACTACTCGTTCTTACACCACACACCAACAGTTAAATTTGATACAGTATTTTTTCCTTTTTTTTGTTTGTTTTTAAAAACTTTAGATGATGACTAGATTTTGTAACAAAGATAAAAAGCGAGGAAAGAGTAAAATAAGATGGTGAAATTTATCATTTTGCAGACAGGCGATTTATCTAACAAGTAGAATTAAGAAAAAAGAAAAGAAACAGACGCAATTACATTCAAAGAAATGTTGACATCATTAAAAACTTGGTAACGTAAACAATAAAAAAATTTTAGAAAAAAGAAAAATAAAATAAAAATTAAAATGAAAGATACTCGAAGTTTTACATGAACATTCATTATTTTATTTATTTTTTGTTTAGTTTAGTTTTGAAAAAAAAATATTTAATAAAGGATATGAAATATAATTTTATAATTTTAATTTAAATTTTCAAATTAATATATTTGGGATCGTTTGAGATCCGCTAATTTTAATCAAACAACATAAAAAAACCATCAGTTTTAATCATGTCTTGAACATGATTTAATCAAAATGATCTCATGGGCAACATCGTATTACAATCATCATTTTGAGTGTAATACTATTTTCATGTCATCCATGACCTTTACATTCGTCGACGACTTGCTTTACAACATAGCAGCTGAATACATTGGGCCATAATCACAGTTACAAAAAAGTAGGCTTTTATTAAGAGCAGACTTTTCTTCATAAAAATTTTATGAATTTAAAATCGTTTTTAAAAAGATACCGGCTTCAGTGTGACTATGCTTAAAGCCGATTGTTTTTATATCTGAAGAGAGCTTTTTTGTCAAAATTTTATATTTTGCTTTCCAAAGCACAAGTACAAATTTTTCTATATAAACGTTACGATTTAAATCAATTTAAATTCGGATAATGTAGTAGATCAAAGTCATTTGTCCACTGATACTTCAAACTTTGTGCACAAAAAATGGTGTTCAGAGATACTTTTTTGCAGAAGAAGTGACTTAAAAAATGCAACTACAACTACAAAGACAGAGAATATCGCAAAACCGACTTCGCAATCTATAAGAATGCGGAAGCTGACAAACTTACAGCATTATTTACACCAAACGATATTAAAGTCTTCCCAATTATATTTCATTTTTTTCATTCATTCATTTTCATTTTGGATTCGTATATTGAAGCAGGGGCAGTGTTTATGTTGGAACTAGCAATGTGAACTTGATAACTCTTTTTATTTCTTTTTTATTTTTATTTTAAATGAAACAACGAAACTAAACTTGATTATAAAATTTTTCCATCACCGGATGTACGGTTGCTACATCATGCGGATTTTGTGTTTGTATTTTTCGCTAGAAGCAACACAAAAAAAAAAAAAAAATATTAAACTTCCTAATTCACATGTTTTGTTGTTTTTTCTCTGTGTAAATTATTCACCACAACTACACATAAACCAGTTAATGTAACAGCTGGATATCTAGAGTAGCACTTACTTTCAACAAACACTTTTGTTAGTTTTATTCTCAATTATAAAAATGAATGTCGGGAATTTTTTATTTACTCTTTTACTTACTTAAAGGGTGTTTTTTAAGCCCGATAGAAATACTAGAAAAAAAACTGTCAAACAAGCTGCTATATTGCGCTCGATTTTTAGTATTTGAGATCAGCATATTATGGCAAATTATAATAAAGGCTTGAATAGCGCTACCGAATTATCTAGGTTTACTTTGTAAATTCACATACACAACTTGTAGATAACGTCGTGTTTTTAGTCATCCCATAAATTTAAGCAATCCGTGAACATTTTTGCTTAATGAGGTAATAATATCAAAACCTCGAATATCGCCTCTGTGAACGAAAGAATGGAAAAATACCCAGGCTTATCGATTCGGGCATAGTGTTAGACATTTACAAATCTGGCTGGCTACTATTTTTTACTTGGTCTGCATCTGTTTAAGCTTCAACTGCTGAAGAACTGTTAATGGTGTTGAGCTTTGAATTTTTTTTAATTAAAATTTTATCTTGTTATTTTTAACTTAAAGTTCTGGGGGGCTTAAAACAACACCCTTTATTTGTTTAAAAAACTAGTACCCATACGAGGTATAGTCAAACATTACAAATCAATAACCGCTAGATGCAAAGAAACTGAAAGCAAATTTCAATATGTTGCAACCATAAATAGAGTCCAGATTTAGGGTCCTTAAAAATCCAACTTCAGCTTGAAAGACTGACTCTTTTTCAGCTACTGTGAGACAGCAGAGTACATAAAAACAAACTTCATTTAACTAGCGTAGTTTGTTGAAACCCTAAATGCCATGAATGCTATGCAAATGGCTACACATACATTTCGGCTTCCATCTTTGATGATGGACATGAAACTAAAAACTAAAAAATGAAACAGAAAAGGAAACATTGAAAAACAAAACGAAAAGTAACAAATTTCAGTCAATTTTTTTTCAGGATGTTAAAATATTAAAAAAAAAAAAAAAATAAATAAAAAAATGGAAGCTTTAGTTTTAACAGCCATTTTAATATTAGGTCGGCCTAAAGATACCAGTTCTTAGTAGAAAAAATTAACAACAACTGTAAAACTTCAGTGTCAGCTTAAAGCCTGAAAGCCAAATTCATAAAAAATATTTTTGTTAAATAAGCGTTTATTGAACAAATTTTCTATAGAAAAACTGTTTATTAAGCTCTTGATAAACAAAAAGGTTTTTTATGAATTTGGCTGTCTTAAATCTATTTTGTCATTAAATTTTCATGACAAATTTATTTTGATTGAAATGAAAAAGTTCCAGTAAATTAGAGAAGTCAGGAATGGTATTGGAACCTTATGTTCCTAGAATATCCCTTTATAAAACACATCTTGCAATGCCGGATCAATTATTTCAAAAGAAAATGCAGAAAACTTTTTAATGTAACTAGTTCTCACTCTGTCATTTTTTGTACTCACATGCTGTTTTTTTTATAGATCGAATAATTAAATAGGAAAATGAAACGCGTTCTTACCCAATTGTAAAACAAATCTGTGCCCATGTTCTGTAACTCTTACTGCGAGAAACTTTTCACTTGAAACATGTAAAATGAAACAAAATACATGAAATTAAAACAAATTGTTACTTTTTCTCACTATGCTGTGTCTGTAACTTTTTTGTGAGATACAGCTGTCACGTAAGCGTATTACACGCAAATTCAAAGAAAAAGTGTGTATATAAGAATTTTATGCGAGAAGTTCTCACTTTAAGCTGTAAAAAAAACTCAGAAATATAAAGTCGGTGAATTGGAATTCAAAAATATAAAATATAATAAATATTAAATTTATAATTGTGTTAGTTAAAAAAATGGACAATAATAATAGTGAAAAGGTAAATATTTTGTTCTTAAATGTTTTATCATTGTTAAATTAATATTTTACTTTTAAAATTTAAGAAAAAATTTAACAAAAAACACATGAAAAAACTAAGTCATACAACAGACAATTTTTAATATAACCGAATGTTGGCCGACGAAAGTAGTTCGGACGCCGCTGCTGAACATTTTTCAGTTTTATCTTACGTTAAACCACCGTCGAAAACATTTGTGGTTAGCGGCCCCGGTGGCTTCCTTTTGTTATCGGCTGCTCGTTATTTTATTGTGACAGTTCTAACGTAACGACGTAGGCATGTGTGGTGTTTTCTGCCTTGAGTTATAAACAAAGTTTTTTCTGACATTTCGAGAAACGATCGAATATTTTGTTTCACAACTTTTCGATGCGAGAAGTTCTCACAAAAGTTACAGAACATGGGTACTGGCATCTCTTATTTCCAACCAATATTGTTGCAACTCTCTTTCCAGCCACCCCTTAACCTTGAGCTCAAGCTTAAGGTGTTTTTGTATTTATTCTCGAGAAAAAGTGGTTGTTTAATAATGCCGCCTAACCACTTTTTAAAAGACTGTTTTTGGATTTTGTATTCCACAAAAGTAAAAAGTAAAGGACTATTGATTTCAATAGAGCAGAGATTTTTATTGCAAGCGCCAAGGTGTAGACTGCAAATGAAACGACTGTATTGAGAGAAAGGTCATTTCTTTTCATAAAAGTCCGCTAATTAATTATTATTATAATAGCACTATGAGTTGTAAGATCAATTGTGTAGCCTAACACTCAATTGAGGCAATCTCAGACTCTTCACAAATCTTATAATAATTATGGGATTTATTTTGCCTAAGTCTCTGCAGATACACTATTTAGGTAGCTCTGCATCTAGCCATATGCAAAGAATAAATATGATTGAGGGAAACAGCAAATTTTTATTATTTTAAATACATACATTTTTTATATAAATTTTTTGTCTAAATAAATTTTTTTTATACTATTGACTTTTTCGTTTCTTTTAATTCATATTTATTTATTATAATTCAGGGAGTTTGAATTTTTTCTAATTTTGTTTGACTCTACCAGGATTCGAGCTTGTAAATATTTAGTTAAGAAGTATGAACTCGCTTGCAACCAGTTCAGCCAGAAAGCCCAGTTGAGTTTGAACGATTCTTTCAACCATATTTTTCTCATTATTTTGCTGATGATAAATTTAAAATGTTTACTATAAACATATTTATGGTTTCAGTTAAAATTTTATCAAAAATAAAATGATAAATTCAACCATATCTATGACATCGTTACAAACAAATAGAAACATGTTCATCGTGATGATAAAACTGTTTAGATGCTTCAAATTTATAATAATATTTTTGCGGAGAACAAACTATTCAACCATCTTTTTTCTTTGCGTGCACAGAATGTATTCCGAAGTTTTTCGACTTTTGGATAGAAATGAAAAGAATCACCACTTAAAACCTCAATTTCTCTAATGTGTTAATTGAGTTTATAATATCCTGTCAGTAGTTCAGCGTAAAGCTTGATGTCATTTTTGCTTATATATTCAGAATAGCCTCACTTGGTTAATCTAAGGTGGTTCATTTGTGGTACCTATATAAGTAAAAAAATGAAGAAAAATGCCGATTGAAAGACATCACAGAAAATAGGAAGCAGTAAAAAAAAAGAAAGAAAAGTAAGTAAATTCAAACAGAATAGAAGAGAAGATTAAAGAATGAAGGGAGGATTGATTCTCTTGACTTCCACATGACCATTTTGGGCTCTCCAGCAATCTGAAGGATCCCCTTTTTCCCCATAATGAGACAAAGCTATTATTCATCCTATACAAAGGCTTTCAGCGAGATAGTCCACCATTTTAATACTGACATTAGTTAAGACCCAGAGTTAGATTGTCTGATTTTAATATTTTAAATTGGCGATATCTAAAATTATTCTTAAAATAACGCGTTATGAAAGCTGAGATATACTGAGAAAATACTTTCAACTCCTCAGGCTTCAATTTCGCTTCTAGAACGCCTCTCTTTCACAAAAATGTACAGAAGTGGTGTGTTCAGCAGAACGTTAAGAGCCCTGAAAATTCAAGCTCTCACATGGCATTAATTACCAAAGGTAATTTTATCTAAAAAATACAAAGTTTTGGTGCTGTTTTCAGTTTTAAGATTAAAATTTTTAATAAAATGGAATTTATTAGATTTCATGTTATTCCAGACAATTTTTTGTTCTAATGCTCACAAGTTTGCCTTATAACGTTGAAGCAGGACAAAACATTATGAAGTTAGCATTTAGTTTTTGGGGCTATTCTAATAAACAGTTATTCGAGCACATATACACATCCATAGCTGTTGCAGGTGTATGTGTATATATGTGTGGGTGTATAAATTCACATCTGTGTAAAGATTAAATGGCTGCAGTACTAAAATACCAAATAAAGTTTTTCCCTTTCCTTGTTTTTTTTTTTCCTTTTTTTTAATTTTACTTTTTTGTGTAACAAAAATAAAAAAAGAGTAAAACATTGACAAAGCAAAAGATATCCTGTAGTGGGTATAGTTTTGCTTCCATTTACTCGTAGCTACTCTATTGTAACATTCTGTAAAATTAAATAAATAAAAACGAAACAAAATAAAACAACGTAGTTGCACATACACCGACCTTTATATACGAGTATCATACCCGTATGTTACATACAATTCTAAGGAGCTAATCTGTGAAAGTGTACGCGCATACATACAAACATACTCCTATAATAGATAAAGTTTTGTATTTGTGGTTAAAATACAAACAAATAAAGATTTTACTTTCTTTCAAAGAATTTATATTGTTTTGCGATACAAAGTTTATTATTGATTTTATTAACATTTATTGAAAATGTAAAAGGATTTCCGTGCAAAAGATATTTTATAAAATTTCCTAAGCATACACACGCACACTCATTCATATACAATTATTGATTGGATTTAGAAAGTTCTAGGGAGACACAGGAGCCTCCTTTAACTTTGCAAAGGACATGTCTAAATGGTATTTTGCTTTTTTAATTTAATAAGATTTAAAGTAGTGGTGATTGCTTTTTGCATAGTTTTGCATATTTTTATAACACAATAACTGTTTTACTCAGTCTCCGCTGGTCCTTTATTTTGACAAGTTAAAATGCTTAGAGTCAAAACAGCGCATGTACTAAATTTCAGACAAATCCATTGAAAAAGAGAATTCTTGTCGCTGAAAATTAACTTGTTCTATTTAAAGGTGGGCGTGGCTGATTTTTTAAGATAGTTTTGTAGATATTCCCTGTAAGTAGAAAAATTATGAACATTACGAAAAAATTTTATTTCTGATCACTGATTATAGTAGATGGGCAGCGTTGCCAGGAGATAGAAAAAAAGCTAAGTTGGCTTAACCAAAAATTCAAAATTTTCTTAATTTTTTTTACAAAACATAACTTAACCCAAATTGTTCTCGTGTGTCTATATGGTTGTTGCTAAACAAAATAGGTACCACATATTTTTTGGTCTTCAAAGCTTCAGTATTTATTATTATAAAACTTTTATTCAGTTAGTTTTTGTTTGTTCAGAGAAACTTGAAGACAAAGTTACAGTAACATTTAAAATATTAAAAAATTGAATTTTTGGATATAAAGAAAACTAAACAAATTTTGTTTGAAAAGAAAGCCAATAGGTTGCTTCTCGTTTCCAAAATGTTTGCTATCATAGTGCGGCTTACTTAAGACTTTTGGAGGCATGTCCATATGGCATCCATATTATTTCAGCAACACTTCATTTCATATTTTTTTAACTTGCATTTCAAAGAAAGTTAACGTGTTTTAGCTAAAAATATGCATACCTTCAGGTAATCTGGTAAATTGTAAAGTTATTAGGGAAAAAATATAAATTAAATAACTGGAAAAAAAAATGAAAATAAATTTCTTTTATATCAAAATGTATCCTTCTATAGGAAAGCATATAAAGGAAAAAGTGATGGTAATCTTTATACAACTAATTGATATTTGATAGAATGCAGGCCAGTTATAAGTTTTTCGACTAACTAAAAGGTGATTTTATAAGAACTATCGGAAATTTAAAAAAAAAAAACACATAAAATTCAGAAAAATGCATGAAATATTTATTTGGATCGATAGTTGGGTCGATATAATTTAATGTTTGAAGATTATTTCATGCAAATGTTGGCCGCGGCTGCGCCTCAAATGGTCCATCCGCTTAGTCCAATTTTGGCATACTCTTTCCAACATTTCGGCCGGTATCTCACGAATAATGTTGGCAATGTTGGCTTCCAGTGCGTCAATCGAAGCGGGCTTGTCCCTATAGACATTAGCCTTAACATAGCCCCACAAAAAATAGTCTAGAGGCGTTAAATCGCACGATCTGGGCGGCCAATTGACTGGTCCCAAGCGTGAAATAAACTGTTCACCGAACTCGCCTCTCAATTGGTCCATTGTTTCGCGTGCTGTGTGGCATGTGGCACCGTCTTGTTGAAACCACATGTCATGCAAGTCAAGCTCTTCCATTTTGGGCAAAAAAAAGTTTGTTATCATCGCACGGTAGCGCTCACCATTCACAGTAACGTTGTGATTCGCATCATCTTTGAAGAAATACGGCCCAATGATGCCGCCAGCCCATAATCCGCACCAAACGGTTGTTTTTTGTGGATGCATTGGTAGCTCTTGCAATGCTTCTGGCTGCTCTTCACTCCAAATACGGCAGTTTTGCTTGTTCACGTATCCATTCAACCAGAAATGAGCCTCGTCGCTGAACACAATTCTTCGATAAAAAAGTGGATCTTCATCTAACTTTTCAAGAGCCAATTCACCAAAAATTTGGCGTTGTGGTAGGTCGTTTGGCTTCAATTCTTGCACCAGTTGTATCTTATAAGGCTTCACACCCAAATCCTTCCGCAAAATTTTCCACGTAGTGGAGTCACAGAGGCCCAATTGCTGCGAACGGCGCCGAATCGATAATTCACGGTCATCACCAACACTGGCCGATACGGCTGCGATATTTTCTTCAGTTCGCACTCTACGTAAGCGTGTTGGTGGTTTAATGTCCAACAATGTAAATTTGGTGCGAAATTTTGTTACAATAGCCCGAATAGAAGCCTCAGTAGGTCGATTAAACTGACCATAAAATGGAAGAAGCGCGCGATGAACTTTCTTAACAGAGCACGCATTTTGGTAATAAAATTCAATAATTTGCAAGCGTTGTTCGTTTGTAAGACGATTCATGATTAAATTATAGACCAAACTGAAGATGTTTGACAGTGACACAAGATACAAAACGTGCGTGAGCTGTCAAAACTAGTGTTGAAAAAAAGATAATAGCAAAAAAATCACTCTTTACATGGGCTTTTGTGTGAGGTTCTTAAGCACAAAGTCTAAATTTAATAATAAATACACTTAAAAAGATGATTGACAAAAAAGGCGTGGATACCCTTTTCATAAGTCCAAAGCCCTTCTGCGGGGTAAATTACAACTTCAATCATACCCTCCTGCGCAAGGAGGAGATACAGAGTCTACAAGACTACTTGAGGGCCGAAAAGGTTGTTTTGAACTTTAGCAGAAATTATATAAAACTCTACGTTGAGCTACTTACGGGCCACTGTAGACTTGATTACTTAACAGATGTGATACATACCAATTCCTGTCGCTTCTGTCGAGAAGGACAGGACACGTCGGAACATGTTCTCTGCGAGTGCCCAGCGGTGGCAAGACGCAGAACGAGCTGCCTAGGTAGTGGGATATTGGTCCCAAAGGATCTAGTCACAATCAATCGGATTGTTGTAGGGAGCTGGGCTGCACAATAGATCTTTACAGGTCGCGGTGTGATGCAATAAAATCATAATTTTAAAATAAACAAAGCCTTAGTTGTAGATATATGATATGTACCCGTGTGACCATGTGGACACACCCAGTTTTTCCCAATTTACAAAACTCATTTACAAAAATTCTTATTTTCCTAAGAAATAGAATCTACTTATCCTAAATAAACCTAAAAGAACTCAAATACCAACTAAAAAAAATTGTGGGACAATTCGGGTTAAGAAAATCAAGAAGAGAACATAAAATAGCAAAAACCCAAAAAATAGTAAAATAAAGTCGTCTCCCACATTGTTTTTTATGCAAACAATGCGTCTTTTTCTGAAAAAATTAAAAGTTATAGCAGCTCAAGTCCATATTGTGCAGGCAAAATATACATTTAGCTTAATTTAAGTTCGAAGTTTACCGAACAAACTCATTTGTCTCCCTCTAATAGAGAGACAATAATAAAAATTCTTAGAAAAAATTGTGTTCAGAGATAAAATTTACCTAAATTGGTGGACAAGTGGTTTTTATCTGTCAAAAATTCTCATGCCCATACAAAATGTATGGAGCATACTGAAATAACTCGACGGCAGCGTGTTTTGTGGTGAAGGTGGCTGCAACACATTTTTTTTTAATTTCTGTTTAGTTGTTGTTGACTAGCAATGACATTGTAGCTAGTTTTTTAATCTCCTGTTTGTTTATCTTTAGTGGGTTTTATTAGACAAGATGATTAGCAATACAGTAGAGAAAATGCACTCGCTTTTATTTGATTATGACACTTTATCAGAAATACTGGGCTCTAAAAAACACTACGCTTGTCGTTCCAATTTAGGTTGGTCTGTTAGCTTAAAAAGATACCATTCTAGCATTTTTTAAGGATATTTGGAAAACGAAAAAAGTCTAGGAAAGAGCTAGAGGCTAAATCACAAATTTCGAGGCTAAAAAAGGCTTATCTGGCAAATTTGTAGAGTAAACTAAGAAAATGCAAGCCTGTATTGCTGTATTAAAAGTTCACATCTGGTCTTAAGTCAAACTGGGTTTTAAAGTTTCGTCCTTTTCTTAAATTTTAATGGTAATTTAGAAATGTTAACCACTCGAATCCTTCATTTTAAATACATGAATAGTTCAGAAAATTTATGTAAAACCTTACGAGCCACATTTTTGTGAAATCTTTTTTGGCTCTTAATTAAAAAAGGACCACAAGACCCATAAGTTAAAGAGTTAGAGGGCCTTTGAACACACCAATGATAGAAAGTTCAAGTGAAACACAAGAAATAAATCAAAACTTAAAAATTGTTTAAGAATTAATTCGTTTTTATTTCGAGATGGAGCAAAACTCTTAACCAAAACTGGATTTCGGGTGATTTTTTACATAAATTAAATATTTTACATTAAATATAGCCCTAATCGGGCAGTTCTGTATTCCAGACTAAACTTTTTCCGACTAAAAATTAAACAAAAAATAATAATAAAACTAAAGGGTGTCCCCTCATTTCAAGCTGCAATAAATAGATTGTGTCAGATTGTCCAGTTGAAACTACAAACACTCCGTTATCATGTTCTTGTAAGGAATATCGCCCTCATTTTCAAAACAGAAAGGCTTGGCCAAAATCTGCACCAAACAGTTGGTCGTTGTTTGTGTATTTGTTTCTCATGGATTGAATGAGGATTTTCTGAGCCCCAAAATTAAACAATTTTGTGTATTCACGAAGCCATTCACATGGAAAAGGGCTTCATAATAAAGAGTGATTTTTTTGCTATTATCTTTTTGGCAACACTAGTTTTGACAGCTCACGCACGTTTTGTATCTTGTGTCACTGTCAAACATCTTCAGTTTGGTCTATAATTTAATCATGAATCGTCTTACAAACGAACAACGCTTGCAAATTATTGAATTTTATTACCAAAATGCGTGCTCTGTTAAGAAAGTTCATCGCGCGCTTCTTCCATTTTATGGTCAGTTTAATCGACCTACTGAGGCTTCTATTCGGGCTATTGTAACAAAATTTCGCACCAAATTTACATTGTTGGACATTAAACCACCAACACGCTTACGTAGAGTGCGAACTGAAGAAAATATCGCAGCCGTATCGGCCAGTGTTGGTGATGACCGTGAATTATCGATTCGGCGCCGTTCGCAGCAATTGGGCCTCTGTGACTCCACTACGTGGAAAATTTTGCGGAAGGATTTGGGTGTGAAGCCTTATAAGATACAACTGGTGCAAGAATTGAAGCCAAACGACCTACCACAACGCCAAATTTTTGGTGAATTGGCTCTTGAAAAGTTAGATGAAGATCCACTTTTTTATCGAAGAATTGTGTTCAGCGACGAGGCTCATTTCTGGTTGAATGGATACGTGAACAAGCAAAACTGCCGTATTTGGAGTGAAGAGCAGCCAGAAGCATTGCAAGAGCTACCAATGCATCCACAAAAAACAACCGTTTGGTGCGGATTATGGGCTGGCGGCATCATTGGGCCGTATTTCTTCAAAGATGATGCGAATCACAACGTTACTGTGAATGGTGAGCGCTACCGTGCGATGATAACAAACTTTTTTTTGCCCAAAATGGAAGAGCTTGACTTGCATGACATGTGGTTTCAACAAGACGATGCCACATGCCACACAGCACGCGAAACAATAGACCAATTGAGAGGCGAGTTCGGTGAACAGTTTATTTCACGCTTGGGACCAGTCAATTAGCCGCCCAGATCGTGCGATTTAACGCCTCTAGACTATTTTTTGTGGGGCTATGTTAAGGCTAATGTCTATAGGGACAAGCCCGCTTCGATTGACGCACTGGAAGCCAACATTGCCAACATTATTCGTGAGATACCGGCCGAAATGTTGGAAAGAGTATGCCAAAATTGGACTAAGCGGATGGACCATTTGAGGCGCAGCCGCGGCCAACATTTGCATGAAATAATCTTCAAACATTAAATTATATCGACCCAACTATCGATCCAAATAAATATTTCATGCATTTTTCTGAATTTTATGTGTTTTTTTTTTTTAATTTCCGATAGTTCTTATAAAATCACCTTTTAGAACATGACTTTTGGCGTTGACTTTAGTTTGTTTCCTCATTATTATAAGCCGTTGTTTTTTAATTATCGGAAAAAACATATGTGACAGCTGCCATATTTCAAAGTTGACCTTTGCCCAAAAAAAAAAAAAAAAAAATAAGCGCATCTTCATTACAGCTGTTAATCTAAAAGTCACTTCGTAAACTAAATTTTCAAATAAAAATTATTTTACTATTTTCAACAAAAAAATTAAATATAAAAGCAAAAGGTTCTGCTCCAAAGTGTGAATGCTATTACCACCTGCGGGAACAAGCTCGCCTGGAAATAGTGCTCTGTAACAAATCCTACATTATGCCTGCTAAAAATGGCTTGTAAATAGAAGAGAGTCTGGAATGTAACATTAGGATTTAACAGCTGCTATAAAACGCCTGTTTTACGGTTTGTTTTACCACTGGGGCTATATGTGTGTGTGTTAAAGGATAACAACACAAACTATTTTGTTGAACTCTTATTTTTTATTAATGTTCTAAAAAAAAACTTTCAACTTTCAACTTTTTTAATTTTTAAATTGTTTTACAAAAACAACATACACACACGCTCGCGTCTTACATTTCGCTTAAAAATAAAACACACAAACATTTTATTATCTTTTTTGTTGCTGCTGCTGTTAGAAATGTGGTTAAAATATAGTTTTGCTGAGTATATAAACACGAAAATAATGAATAAACCAAAGCGAGAGAACTTCCAGAGGGTGCATGTTAAACAATTCAGCTTTACAAGGATAACAATTCCATGTGATAAGAAAGAGTGTCTATTAGAATGTTAAAACTTTTTATTTATTTATTTTTTTTTTTTTTTTGTTAAAATTTAAAATTTGAAATTATTAATTAAAACAACAAACACAATTATGTGAATTATTACGTTAATTGAGTTGAGTTTAAAACACTTTTTTGTTTAAAAGAAAAAAATTTAGAGGAAAAGTTTTAATGGAAAAAATTTTTGCATTTTAAATAAAAAGTTTTTCTAAAGAAATTTTTAAAACTCTTAAATTCAGCAAAAAAGCAAGGAAATTAAGCATATTTGTAAAGGTTCTTATTTTGTAAAACACAAAGTTAAAAAAAGGGAGTACTAAAGCTATGGTCACAGTACACAAATAATTGTTGAAATAAGCGTAACCACTACCTTTTTTATAGTCTATTTGGACTTCATAAAATTAATTCAAATAATAGGATATTGCAATTTAGTTGTATTTTAATAAAAAGGAAAACTACTATAAGCGAAAATTTCTTCAAAATGTATAAACGTGTATGTAAATGATATAGTGGTTATGCTTATTTCGACAAATATTTGTGTAATGTAACCGTAGCTTAAGTTTAAATAATTTTAAAATTAAAATTTTTTTTGGCGTTTAAAAACTTATTTTGTTATTTGTCTTAAATTTTGGAAGAACAAAAATAATTAAGAAAAGTTTTATTTGAATTTAAATTTAGAAAACCAAAACTATTTTAGTTATGGGACAATTTAAAAATTTTAAAAATCAATTACACTATTTGTACCCTGTGAAAAAGTTTCCAACAAAAAAGAAAAAAAAAAATTAATTTAAATTGTTGCTTTTTTACACTCTTGCAGAATTTCTTTCCACCTAAAGCCAAGAAATTGCATTCAATATGGAAATGCTTGCCTCAGCTTAAGTTTTACCGAACTGCAAAGAAAGAAGAAAAACCAAAAATTAAATGAAATGAAAAAAGAAAAAGAAAAAAAGAAAAGCAGCATAAAATTATAGTGAAATGTTTTAGTGCAGGAGTAGCCAAGCTCCTTGATAGTCCGAGAAGTTTTTTAAAATATGAAATTTTTCGTTAGCAATTAAATACGTATTTAAGAAGTATTACATTTTTTTAATAGAAATTGTATTATTTTTGCCCAGTTTCGGCTGGACCGGTAGTTTATTACGTGAGTTGGTATCCTTAGAGAGCGTATGTACCAATTTTAAAGAAATAGAATTTTAATTGTTAAAAAACCTTTTAAATACTACTTTGTAAAGTGGCTCATGTTTTTGCTAACAGTATTATCAGAGGTTTCAGACAAATTTGTAAATAATATATTTCATAGCATACTTGCAGGCTTAAATTAAGTACGGTGGTGAGTGAAAATCGTTGAAAATGGGCGCGACTGCTCCAAGAGTAGATTGCTAAATTAATTGTAGTATAGAGACTATATGTACCAAACTTTAGCAAATCCGTTATAAAGCAAAATTTTCTGTAATGAACAAACAAATTAAGATATAGATGGATACATTAACATGTCCATTATAAAAGTATAAAATAAAGGTTGGGCAAATTAGGAAGTAAATTGGTTGTCAAATGATGAAATGTAAAGAATTGAGCTGTCATTATTTGACAGTTCACGAAATTCCTCACTGGACATTGCAGAGTATTGAAATACTTCGCGAATATGGGGATCAATCAAAATGACCTTTGCAGGTTATATAACGAAGATGAAGAGACAGCAGAACACATATTGTGTCACTGTAATTGTCTAATTTGGACCCGTTTTCGTTACTTAGGGCAACATTAGCTATAACCAGCGGACATGGCGGACAAATCTTCTGAATACTAGACTCTGGGAATATTTGTAACTTGAGAGTAGTGTCACAATAGGTCTCTTTTGGCCGCAGTAACCAAGTGACGTGTTTTCACTTCTCATTCTAATTCTAATTCTTGTAAAAAGTTGTCAAATTTTAAGCATGTAACGCCAGATTCTTCAACAAAGATTTTTAATTGTGAAAATTTACTATCAAATTATGAAAAATTTACTGTGTCACTTCGTAAAATTCGAGCGCTGTGTGTAATTTAATCGCTAAGTTGGAGGGTAGTGGCAGCAAACATAGCCGCTGTACAAAAAGTATTGAGAATGATTCTAGAACATCAACTCGTTGACGTTCGCAGCAATGCAATATGGAAAAACTGTTTATCTTATTATATATAATTCGACAGTACGTGGGTTTGACATTGTACTCCTTCTAAACGGCTGGACCGATTTAATTAAATTTCAGTGTATGCCTTTGAGCTACGCCTTGGAGGGCTTAGCTTCAAAAGTCCGCTCGGCAAGGGGCGCTGCAGCCAGTTATGTACTACCTGATTCTAGCCGGTCTCTATGAGTACAATTTCTTAGAGAAATTCTCTTTTTAATTATTTTTCAATATAAAGAAAATTTGAAGGCAAAACAATTTTTCCCTCTTCAGCTAGTATCTATTAAAATATTTTAGAAAACTACAGTATTTTCTGAATGAACCGTACAATTTTTGAACTTATTTATGGGTAAAAGCCAACTTTTTTTTATATGCGTAAAAAATTTACTGAGTAAAATTTTTGCAGAAATGCCTGCACAATATTTTTAAAATTTTTTTAATGCACTTTCTGTTTAGTGAAGCTTCTAGAATGATGCAGGTACAATTTTATTAACACAAATCGGTCATAAATAGGGCAAGGATTTTCATGCACGTTTATGTTTTTACCCAGTAACTTAAGAACGATTCTGATCAAGTATTTTTCCCAACTGGAGAATTTGTTGAAGAATGGCATCAATTTGTTATTGTAGGAGTATTTTCGCATTTTTTCTTAAAAATACATATTTTTGCATATTTTGTTCCAAATGCAAATTTTTTGAATAATTTTTATATTTTTAATATTCAAAAGTGTAACCTGTAAAGTATTTTACAAATAAAAAAATTATGCATTTATCAGTATTTTCGAGTACCGCATTCTTCTCTTTTTTCTTTGTATGTACTTGAAAAGTATACATATTTGCATATATGTATGTGTATGTATGAATGCATTTTGTTATTGCAGATCACTACTTTACAATAATGTTATCAGATGCATAAATACTATTGAACAATTTTCGTTTCTTAAATTTTTAATACGCAAAAATTATAATTTTATTAATTTTGTAACTGTTTTGATGTTGAGAGCGATCAAACTGTCTAGAACATTTGCATGAAAAGTATTGATTTTCTTATTTATTTATTTTCTAGATGATTTGATCGTTTGTAAAATTAACTGGCGTTGTTGTAAACGTAAGCAATGTCAGGCAACATAGTCTTGCAACATTACATTTGCGTACGACATATGACATTTTATTTTCATATATTTCCGTTTGAAGCATTTACTTGATCTAAAAGAAATTGAGGAGTCGCAGAACAAAACGTGCCTTTTTAATTATTTCAAAATGTTGGAAAATCAAAGATTATTTTTTTTCACCCGATTATTTTATAGCATGAACCCAGAACATATAACAAGTTACTTCCTTATTAAAAAATTCATCAGACCACAATAAGATGCAACACTAAATGTTAAGAATGTATGAAATTAAATAACTTTTAATTTGAAAAAAGCACGTTTTGTTAAAATAAAATAAAAAAAGTACGTTTTGCTTAAAAAAATTCAAAAAGGGACGTTTTGGTATGCGAATTTTTGATACGGAAATATTTTTTATATGTATGAAATTATTTTTTGTTTCTCGAGCTTGAAGATAAGAGAATTTTCTCTTATTGAAATTGATATAAATTTTTAAATTTTTGCTGGAAATTCAATAAAAATATCAATAAAATTCAATATATTAATATTTTATTTCAATTAAGAATAAAGTAGTTTTAATGAAATCAATTTCGTTATTCTGATAAAATTTTCAAGCTTTTGTCCCAATATCTTCTTCAACGCAACTGCATTCGATATTTTCCTCTCTATTGTTTTCGATATTTTCGGTTTGATTGTAAATAATTTCTTTGTATCATACTAAAGCCTTGTTTTCTATCCAATCATTCCCGAACTGTTTTTTCAACAGATTTGCTACCTCCTTTCTCTTGTCAGCGTTAATCCAACGGCCTGTTATAACTTTTTTAAGTGAAATTGAAGAATCCATTTTTCTTCGTTTCAAAAGGCTTAAATTAGTATTTCGTTCTTCATCTAATTCAATTTCAAAAAATTTAAAGGTTTTAATTAGATACTTTGTAGTTTGATTTTTCAAAACATGTTTATTAAATACTATCCGTTTTATATCTTGAATTTTCTCAATTTTTTTTATTAATTATTTATTATATTAAGAATACTCCAATCTTTTTCCAACATTAAAATTTGTCCATGCTTAGAATATATTTCACAATATTCTTTTATTGTTGTTATAAGATTATGTTTTTTGATATCTTTCTCAATACGACCGAAAACTCTATCAGCCGGTAAAAAATTATGTCCTCTTACTGGAAATGTAATATTTAGTAAATTAGATGGTGACATGGTGACATATGTGAATTCTTATTTTGACCGCCACATCCATCACAAAACAGTCTTAAACAGACAGCGTTTAAATAGTGGATTAAAGCAGATCCAATTTCGGTTGACCCTCGACCTGCTTGGTTCTCAGTCCAGCAGTAAAACAATGGATTTTTACTAGCAACACCTACAAAACATAAATTGTAAAAGCCAAGTTGACGACATTTTCCCATCTCTAGTTATAATGAAACAAACAAAAATGAATTGTTTTGAAAAAACTATGTTTTGTTACAATAAAAGAAAAAAAAGCACGTTTTGTTCTGCATAAATTTTTTAAATATCAAATTTTTCTATGAGAAGGGAATAAATATTATGCAAATGCAATTTTTTTCAATGGAACTTAGCCAAAATAATGCAAATACATCAAAAAACCTTTTCTAAAAAAATTAAAAAAAGCACGTTTTGTTCTGCGACTCCTCAATTTATAAAAGTTAAAAAAAAATATTTTTTCCGATTTAATATATACCTTGAATTTAATCTTAAGAATATATGATAAGAAAAAAGATGAATGTTGTTTCTTTTCCATATGGGCATTAGTGCATATTTTGTATTTTTAAGCGCATATATTCGTTTTTTAAGTGCATGAAATTCCTTGCTTTAGTTATAATAGAAAATTGGTACAACAGTGTTCATCAAACTACATATTTTTCCAAAAGAAATATAACAAATTTTTTGTAAAATTTGCATATTTTCGCACATGGTTAAATTCAATTTACTTAAAAGTATTATAATACCTTAGGAGCCGCTGCTTGGCCACCCTTGTTTTATTATTTTGTAAATGATTTTTTAAATATTTTTTCTTCTGCTTTAATTCCTGCATTTTATTTTCTGGCTAAACCAAAAGTATGAGAATGAAGGAATAAACTTGAAAGTTGAAAATAAGACCAAAAGGAAAAAAATGCTTAACAATGTTTGGTTTAGGTTTAAGGCGATTGTGTGTTTTAAGTGCGATGCATAAAAAAATTAATGAAAGCAGGAATTTCTCAAGCATTTGCAGTCAAGTTTCTTAAACATTTTTAGTTTTGAATTTTGTGTGTTGTTTGCTACTTTGTGTGCGCGTGTGTGCTCATTTTATTTTATGGGTTAACGAATTGAATACAAATTATGCCGTTATAGGTTCAACCATACAAATTCTCATTTATATTTGCTAACAGCAGCAATAAACAATCAAGAGAGTGCATGTAAACAGGTGTTGTCAACCATATGATTTTTACACTGGTTTTAATGCTTTTTAATATAACTGAGGCAAAATAATTGTTATATCGATTTTAATAAAATTTTAAAATAACGTAACTCTACTACATTTAAAAATGTATGTGATGACAATCGATTGATTTGAAAGGAATTATCTTTTGATTTTAAGAATAAATTATTATACACTGAAAGAATTTTTTCCATGAATTTAATGAATATTTTCATAAATTCAATGAAATACTCATTAAATTAATGAAATATTTCATGAAATGTTGTCATTAGTGTAATAAAACCTTGGAGTTGATTGAAAAATAATGATTTTTTTTTAAGTGTATAAAATCACTATTAAAAATTTAGGATCACCAGCCTTTTGATTGTGATATGCAGTGAGGTGAAGGAGAGAGTAAAAGCAAACCATTAAAATGAAAAATTATTCCCTAACACTCCGTGTTTGTTGCTGCCTTGAAAAAAAAACCACTAACGCTAAATTTTTACTGTTAAAAATTGGAACTACAGGAACTATGTTTTTTTAAAGATTTGGTAGTTGTTTAAGTTGATACACATCAAGGCGAATTCATACAAGGTGAAATCGTCAAGCACATCTGTGTTTAAAATATTTGTCATTTGTCAAAAAGAGACCTCTGGTTTATGGACTCCGACCATATAAATGTGCACAACTTTGATAAATGGGGAAAAATCTTAGTCTTGCTGCACATGCAGAAAAGTGTACGAAGCCATTCACAGAAAGAATACGTGCACCAATTAACAATTTTTGTTAATAAAAATTCTTATACAGATCAAATTTTAAATTAAATCAATTTTTAATTAAATCAATAAAATTTTAAATTGAATTTTTATTTGATAAGATTTTTATCCCCAATAGCAAATTGTCATAATGAATTAATGAAATATTTACAAAGTGCTTGTATTCATTTTCGATGATTACGAAAATAATACTATTCTTTTCTAGCAGATCTAGTTTTTAATTTATGGACACATTAAAAATTACGACTATTTTATAGACTTTGGTTGATTTAAAAAGATTTTTTCGATCCCTTTAAGATCCGAACTAAGATTCTAGAAATAATCAGCCATTATATGTATGTCCCACCTTAGCTGGTGACATTCTTCCATTGTACGAATATTTTGCCGAAGTCTTTCGCCTTGCGTTTCACTGTAATCTCTAAGATTTTCAAGAAATCGAACCAAATGAGAATGTAAATTGTGTAGCTTGCTGCAGTCAGTGAGACGAAACATTCATAGGTTTTCTGAGAGTGTCAAAGCAGAAGACAACGACGGATGTGACCACTTTTCCCGGTTTGTAGAGTTTATATCGGAAATGTTTACTATCAAAAAATAACAATGGTGATTACAAGCCTCCTTGAAATTAAAAGCAAATCTTTTTTCACTTGTCACAATAAAATTTTGGCGTATGTGACAGCGCATAGAGAAAGGGACCTAAGGGTAAAAAAATAAATTTTTCACTTTTTTTTTTTTTGATGTGGACAACATCTGAGCATCGAATGAGACCGATCCCATGCCCCAAAAGTGTTCCCACCCAGAGATATGCGCGTTTTATGAAAGTGAAGTACACCAAAGATACACGTATTTAAATCTTTAAAATAGCTCTCCTGAACAAAACCGGTTTTTACCCTTAGGTCCCTTTCTATTTTGCGCGTCACATATGTAGATTATTTGGCACCCATGACTTCTGTAGATGGCAAATATTTACTCCAAAGTGGTCTGAATCATTTAAGCAACGTCTTTTCTTCGTATCCACTTCATAAATTTATGGCCTGTTGAGCGACGTCGCAAAAAAACCAAAAGGAATGAAAGCAAAACACATTTGTATTGAAAACAAAAACAAATTTTCGTATATTGTTTTTGCTTTTAATGCAAATGTGCTTTATTTTCGTTCGCTTAACATTGGTGATATGTATATAATCTGGTAACTCTAAGTTATATTAGTTTTAAGTAATTGTAATTATCTTTTAGTACAATAAAGTTAGTCAAAGCCAAACCTGTAATGTGTATCATTGTCGTTCTCCGCTGTCATTAAGAACTATGTAACATTTGGCGACGAGGAAAAAGTTGTAAAAGAAAATTAAAAATTAAATAGAATATGGCACACGAGGCTGCAGCTGGAGAAGTTAAGATGACTACGGAGACAACAATGTTTGTTGGATCTATTGAGCCTTATACGATAGGGGAAGATTTTGCGTTATACGCCCGACGTTTAAACCACCTGTTAACTCTAAATAGAATTGTGTTGAATAGTGCAAAAATATCAGTTCTGGTCAGCTTGGGTGGTCCCGAATTGTACAAAGTGTTAACATCGATAATTGCGCCAAAGAAAGAAACAGATACCGACATATTATATGGAGATTTAATTGAAAGATTAACAGCACATTTACGGCCAAAGAAAAATATAATTGCGGAGTGTTTCAAATTTTTTAAACGTAATCAAAGGCATGACGAAACGCTTCAGGAATATATTGTTGAGCTAAAGCAGATGGCACAAGACTGTGAGTTTGGGGTATTTCAGGATAAGGCGCTTTTAATACAGTTCGTTTGTGGAATGGAATCGAAAAAAATACAAGCTCGATTGCTAAATGAACCAGAATTGAAATCGTTCGAAAGAGCAACTCTTATTGCATCATCTATGGAAATTACTGGAAGACAGTTAGAAATAATGAAATTCAGTGATTTAAATGTAAATGCAATAACAACAAGCAACAAAAATCAGAACAGTTATCATCACACATCACGCTATCAGCAGCAGAGAAATAGAAGCAGACAGCGCAACCAAAGCCGCAGTTATAGCTCGGGCAAATATCATCACAATCAAACTCAACAACAACAACAAAGAAATAGAAACGTGGTTTGCTTTAAATGCGGATTATATGGTCATATAAAAAAATACTGTCGCGCTAATCAAGGAGAGAAAAATAAAATTAATAGTATGGTAAAAACACAATCGAATGGAGAGGAAGGTAATTTTATTGATTTAGGTTACATTAATAACTGTACTGAGTATAAGGCGAATGCACAAAGAATAAGAGCAAAAGTAAATAATGAAGAAATTGAATTTGAAATTGATACAGGGGCTTGTGAAAGTGTTATAAATAAAAATATTTTAGAGAAAAAATTTAAAACCAGCAAATTGATAACATATGATCGGCAATTTATTTAGGTTATCACATTAGTAAACACGGAACAAGGCCTAGTAGAGATAAAATTGAAGCTATTTTAGATGCACCAGAGCCACAAAATAAAACACAGTTAGCGTCCTACTTAGGAATGATAAATTTTTATCATAAATTCATTCCCAGTTTATCTGGCGAATTAACATGTTTATACAAATTGAACAGCAAAAACGCTAAATGGATATGGAATAGTGAACATAGTAGATGTTTCGAGAAAACTAAAAGACTTTTAGCTAACATTGATACATTGTCCCATTATGATCCAACAAAACCCATAATAGTTTCTTGTGATGCCAGTCCTTATGGCGTAGGAGGGGTCTTATCTCATTTAATTGATGGAATAGAAAAACCGGTTATGTTTGTGTCTAGTACTTTGTCAGAGGCAGAAAAGAACTATTCGCAATTACATAGAGAAGCTTTAGCAATAATTTTTTCCGTAAAAAAATTTCATAAATACATATACGGATTGAAATTTACTATTCATTCTGATCACCAACCGTTACGGGCAATTTTTGGTAGCAAGAAAGATCTATCAGCAGTTGCAGCAAGTAGAATTCAAAGATGGTCTATATTTTTATCAATGTATGATTTTGAAATTAAGTACAAAAAAGGTACAGATATGAAACATGCTGATGGACTTTCACGGTTACCCCTAAATATACCGACAAATGTTGAAACAGATAGCATTAATAACGTATGTTTCAGTTCAATTCCTCTAAAACTAGAAGACATTGCTATCGAAATACAAAATGATGAAATATTAGCAGAAGTTTATAAAGGTATTTCAGAGCAATGGTCAAAACAAATTAAGGACGAAGTAAGACCGTATTACTTAAAGAGAAACTCACTAAGTACAGAAGACAAATGTTTGTTTTACGGGAATCGCTTAGTTGTGCCCGAAAAATTAAAGAATCGTATATTAGATATGTTGCATGAAGAGCATATAGGTATTGTTAGAATGAAAGCGTTAGCTAGATCCTACGTGTGGTGGCCGGGTATAGATCGGGATATAGAGTCATTCGTTAATGATTGTAACGCATGTAAGATCTGTCAAAAAGGAAACAAACCAATATTAACATCTTGGAAAGAGACAAGTTATCCATTTGAGCGTATTCATGTGGACTTTTGTAAAATTGCTGATAAAACATTATTGGTTATAGTCGACGTGTATTCAAAGTGGATTGAAGCAATTACAATGCAAAGAACGGAAGCAAGTCATGTATGTCGGGAATTGCGAAAATTTTTTATAAATTTTGGTTTACCTAAATATATAGTCAGTGACAATGGACCCCCTTTTAGTTCTAAGGCGTTTGTCGGATTTTGTGAAAATAATGGCATTACTGTTTTAAAATCTCCTTCATATCACCCACAATCAAATGGCAGTGCCGAAAGGGCTGTCCAAACTGTTAAACAGTCTTTGAAGAAGAAGTTAATAGATTTTAAGACAAAACACATACCATGGGAATTGAAATTGTATAATTTTTTACTGAAATATAGAAATACACCATCGACAGTAACTAAAGACACTCCATCAAACATGTTGTTTAAATTCAAACCGCGCACATTACTAGACGTCATGGTATCTAAAAAGGTGGAGGAAAATGGTAAAATGAACAATGATAATCTAAGTTGTGCCAAGCAAGATCAAACGAGTTATAAAGGAAATAAAAACAAAATTAAAATTAAAAAATTTTGTGAAAATGAAAACGTTTTGTATAGAAATGTATTTTCAAATTATGTAAAATGGCTGCCCGCGAAAATAATAAAGAAATTAAGTAACGTGAGATATATTATTTTAGTAAATGGTAGTCAGAAACACGCGCATTTAAATCAAATAAGGAAATCGTCTGAAAAGCATGTAAAATTTAAGAATGTCATTATTGTAAACGGTCAACATAAAACAACAGCATCAGAAGAAGAAAAAATAAAACGAAGTCCTTATTTAACTAGAAGTAAAGTTAAAGCTCTAAAACAAGAGCCACAATCTAACGATTATTAAATGAATTATCAATGAATTATTAACGAAAAAAAAAAAAAAAAAAAAAAAAATTAATATTTATGAATTATTTACATATGAGTAAGATATTGAAGCGTATAAAAAGAAAATTATTATTTTGGGTTATAATTTAAGTTAAAAAGGTGGAGGGATTGATATGTATATAATCTGGTAACTCTAAGTTATATTAGTTTTAAGTAATTGTAATTATCTTTTAGTACAATAAAGTTAGTCAAAGCCAAACCTGTAATGTGTATCATTGTCGTTCTCCGCTGTCATTAAGAACTATGTAACAATTGGGTACACTTAATATATAGCGTCACCTTAAATGCTGGCTGCTAAACAAATAGCACTAAGATTTTTGAAATACTCACATCAAATGTGATAGAAATATTTTGTTTTTATTAAAAACTTTACTGCGTTTATTCTGTGTCGGTTTCGCCCCTTTCTTTTATTTATGTTGAAATCTTTGTTTACACTGTTAAATCATGAAGAAGTGGGCTTAAAAATACGGTATACATAGCGCCATGCTTATTATTACGCCCACTCTATGTTAAGGTAGATTTATATGGGTGAACAACCTTTAAAATCATTTCAGTAATTTTAGAGTCTACAAAAAATGTTTCCCCTTTATAATATTACTAGCTGCTTTTAACCTGTCTCGCTCAGTTCTTTCCTCTATGAATGGGAATTCTTAGACTAAAGAATAAATATTTTAATTCATTTCATTACAAATCGCTATCCTCTATCACAATTAGTCTTATTTTTAAAATGTAATTTTTAATGGAAATTTTGTTAAATATTGAGTGATAAATATAATAACAGTGTTGAAAGCTGACGACTTAAGCTCAGAGGCATCTACTTGAGTTGATGTGCTGTGAAACAGTTACGCAACGAAATGACATAATAGATTTTGATTTAATTAAAAAATCTCTAATGCATGTATTCTGGATCTTTGCACTGAAAAAATAATTAAGTATGACAAAATTTTATCGATTCTATGAAATATATCATTAAATGAATGAATATTTCAGTGAATTAATGACCGTGCATTATGGCCTAACCACCAGGTAAGTAAATTACATTCTTTTTTTAAAAAAAATTTTGTGGTCCCATAACCACTGCTACAATAAAGTATGATTTTATTAAAAACTTACTTTAACAATCAAGAACTTTAACGGTGACCCAAATAATGGCCCCATTGTGTATTTCAGCACACTAAAATGAATCTAAAATTTTAATTTTACAAAAGGTTATCTCCTAAAAATGCTCATAAGAAACAGTGATCAAAAATGGAAGAAAACAACGAATGCGCTGCACGTTTATCTACGACAAAAAAAAAAAAAATAAATACACTCATATGCAATAATAAAATCACTCACACACACAAACATTCATAAGAAAACAAATTTGAAAGGATTTCCTAAAAAAAGGCAAAAGCAAAATAAGAAAATCAAACGTGTGCGCAACGCACGTGTGAACTCTATATAAATTTTTTTGGTTTTAGTGGAAAAACAGAACATACACACCTTTAGCATATAAACACAAGTACACACACAAACACGCATTTATGCAGTATTTCACTAACTGACTCACTCACTCACCCAGTCTATTCAATTTTATATGGAAGTGCTTTACATTCGTTTCCTTAAAATGTTGTTTTTTTTTCATTCTATTTTTAACGATTCAAAACCTCTGCACTGTCTTGACGTTTATAGTGTCTTCCGTGTTTTATATTGAAAATGTGATGTTTGTAAGTGTTTCTGCACTTTAGTATTAAAACTTGATTTATTGCCAATTTAATAAATTAGCCGGATATTAAAAACGAGTTTGTACACTTTTCTCTCTTTATGGCTTTCTATTTTTCGCTAATGGAAGAAATGAAATATGTGCAATATTTATTAGAAACGAATTCATTTTTTCTTATTTAATATAAAAAATTTAAATTTGTGGGAGAAATAATTATTTTTTTTTTTTTAATATTTAGATGGAGATATAGAACAGTTAACTCTAGATAAAAGTAATACAATTCGTATAACATGAAATATCTAACAAGTAAAAAACTAACAATTTACATTCATGAAGAATTAGAAGTTTTAGATGGAAACATTTGATATCTTTTGCAGTTGCTGCTATTAAGTTGGAAGATTATCCAGGTGAAAAATGTTTTTTCTTTAAGGCTTGAATACAATACATGCCATTAAAGAAGTTAAACTAGAAGTTAATAATACCCGTGACTATTTGTCATTAATTTTACTTTTAATTAAAATAAAAAATAGATGCAAAATTTGTTTTCAACATGCTTTTTTCTCATTATTTTTACCTGGCCAACAAAAAAAAAAAAAAAAACAAACAAACAAAAAGCCAAAGTAAATGTCATAAAACTCGTATTAATTTAAATTTTGTACATAAATTTGCATGCTCACTAAGAAATAATGCCGTTTGGAAAATAAATATTAAACCAACCGGAATAAAATAGCGGCAACAGGAGAGTGGTGAAACAGGAAGAGAAAGATCAAGCCATTAACTGTAAGCATTTGACAGACAGCCAGCAGGCATGTTAAGTAGGATGTCAGTTAGCACTAGTGTACAATAAGTAATACAATGTGCAGTTACTCGTATAATCAAATGAAAAACAAAAAGCAAAATCTTTACAATTTTTTTTTATATAAAGTGATACAATAAACAGAAAATGGTAAAGAAAATAACAAAAGAGTTAAACAAGTTAAATTCGGCTTTGACGGTATATGCTATACCCTTCACCGCCATAGGATATTCTTAATTTTTGCACATTTCTCTGCAATATAAAAAAAGAAAGAGTTTTACCAAAATGGCAACTATGGATTAAAATAATTTTTTTGTTCATACTAAACTTAACAATTAATTTCAGTTTACGAAAAAATTTGTATTGGGATCCTAATTTTTTAAAACAATGAAATATCTGTGGATACTCAATTTTTAAATAAAAAAAAGGAAGAAATTATAAGAAAGATATCAACAGGGGCAATAGGTCTACTCCAACCGCTGCCTTTGAGGTCTCGCTAAACCTACCTCAAATTCATTTATTCATCAAGAAATAGACATTGCAGTTCAATACAAAGCTCATCTTGGGAGATGCGAAGGACTCTTCTCGCGCACTCAGCCCTCTTTCCAGAGAAATTGCTGACACAGCCATGAAACTTTTAACCCTAAGCGATCACTGTCAGACGAAATAGAGTTTGACTCAGAGTCACATTCCCAAATAGGGTTAATTGAGAACAGAACAGGCCCAATCCCGGTGTCGGATCACATGTATTGTACGCAGATGGCTCGAAAACGGTTGAGGGTCTAAACCTCAGAAGAAACTTATCTGTCAGTATGGGTCAAGAGAACTCAGTTTTTAAGACCGCAATACATACTATAGAGCTCTGCCTAAAAGAGGAACTAAAAAGAGACCCAAATAAAATTCACATCTATATTCACTCGGATGGTAAAGCGGAATTATCTGCACTCAAAGCCTTTGATATAATATCAAAACTGGTCTGGGATTGCTTAAAACTTCTAAAAAAACGATTAGCGAATAACAGAGTTCACTTGATCTGGGAGCCAGGCCACAGTGGATATGTAGCCAATGAGAGGCGCGGCTCAGATCTTAGAACTCTATTAAGCTCATTTTTAGGGAGTGGCTGGAAAGAGAATCGCAACAATACTGTTTGGAAACAGCAGGTATCAGGGTAGCGAAAAAATTCCGATCTCGAAAAAAAAACAAAGGAATTACTTAGCTTGACCCGGTCAGGAATTTGCATTATCACGGGATTCCTGACTAGACATTGCAGAGTATTGAAACACTTGGCGATTATGAGAATCAGTGAAAATGTCCTCTGCAGGTTATGTAACGAAGATGAAGAAATAGCTGAACACATATTGTGTCACTGTAATGGTCTAATTTGGACCCATTTTAGCTGTTTAGAGACACGTTACCTATAATCATCGCACATGACGGACAAATCGCCCAAATAAGTTTTTGAATTCTTAATGAATAGTAGACTCTGGGAGGATTTGTAACTTGAGAGTAGCGTCACAATAGGTATATTTTGGTGGCACTGACCAGGTGACTTATTCCCGCCCCTTATTCTAATTCTAATTATAAGAAAGATATCTAATAAGAAATAATAATTTTATATGTTTGCAAAATTTTTTCAAGACACATATTTAATATCAAATAAAGAAATTCAAATTAATGGCAAAAATCAAAATATAATTTTTCAATAAGATTTCTGTATTGGTAGTTCTATACCTAGAGGGCTAAAAAAAGTTAAATCACAAATCAGAATCGCAAAAAAGCTAAAAAAGGTTAGACAAATAAAAAGAAAAATCATGGCACATGAGGGCAACATTTTCCAAGTCACTTTTTCTTCTGTTAAAATCTTTCAAGACGCCAGACAGTTCGTGACAGTGCCTGCTCTTAGCTCAAATGAGTAGCAATGCAGTCTGAATATCTGACATGAAGTATATATTCCTTTCCTTTCTCCTTATCCTCAAGTATTACCTAACATATATAAGGATGCCGTAAAATTCCGCTAAAAATTTAAGTATTTTGTGCAATGAGGGAAAAAATGGATTAAATATAAAAGTGTCGATTTCAAATATTAAACTTCCCACCGTCCACTATTAAAAAGCTGTAAAAAATTTCTATATTTCCTTTCATATGAAGGCAATCAACTTTAAATTCTTTTTCGTATTCATTCGAGTGTTTTTCGCTAAATCTAAAAAAAAATTTTATATGAAAAAATTTTAGTAATAATTTACACTTTTACACAGAACGTGAATTACCAGTATTCCGTAACTGTCAAAAGAATTTATTTTCATTCCATTTTGTTTTTTTTTTTTTTCATATTAAAATACTTGAAAATTTAATTTTCATTTTTCACTGAAACTTTTCATTTCACGTTATCATAGAATGAGAATGGTCCCTCTGAATTACTAAGCGGTACGAAAAAACTTAATATTAAATTCATAGAATCCATGAACGTCTGTTTTTTATTTATACGAAATTTTTGTTACATGAGATTTTTTTAATAATAGTTTTCTGCAACATTATTGGACCATTTCGAATAATTTTGACTTGCAAATTCTGAAATACATGCTGAAAATAAAGCAAAATTTATTTTATAAGCAGCAGCCGAATACTTTTTTTAATTCCTGAACTTAACTTTCCTCTGACAAACTCACCAACTTAAATTTCAAACTTTTATGCAAAACATTACTTCAGTTAATTTCGGCAACATTTTGCCATCTAAAGCAGATGTAAAAGTTTTTAAATTCTTTTTTTAAATTTAAAAGTAGTAGCAACTCAATTCAACATTGTGCAGACAAAATATAAATTTAATTCAATTCAAGCTTGGAGTTTACAGAACAAACAAACAGAGAGATATGAAGCCTAAAATAATTGTGTTCAGAGACAAATTTTCTTCAGCCTTTTCATTAAAAAAGAAAAGAAAAACAAACTATTTTGAAAAATAAAAAAGGCTAGAGGCTAAATGCGACAAAAACGGCCAAGTCTAGCCTTAAAAAGGCTAAAATGACAAGTCTGACAAAGCATTTAAAAGACGCACATACTCAGGTTTGTATCAGACCAACTGATTGCTTTCATGTTTTGTATGCACACACATTACGTACACATATTATATCTTTTTTTGGATTTTTGGGAGAGCAATTTTAAACTTTAAGGTGAAATTTGAAAAATTTAGTCCTAAAACTTTGTAAATAACTTAGAAACTACAAGAAATTATTTTATTGCCGATTCTCAGGTATTTTTGTCAATTTCATCTCTTTTTGCTATATAACGGTAAATCTCGAGAAGTAGGATTAAAAAAGTAATTTATAGCGATTAGAGCTTAGAACCACATTGTCTACAAAAAAAAAAATTCAGTTTTCAATTAACGGCACTGTCAAACATGTAAAATGGCGGCAAAACAAAGTAGTATACCTCGCCTGTATACTACTCCCCACCCTGTAGAAACTCTTACATTAATACAGTGAAAATTCGATATAACGAATCGGAAGCGGATCGAAAACTATTTCGTTATAGTTTTTTTATATCCAATTTCTATTTTACACGAAAATGCTGTGCAATAAAAATTCACTATTCAAGAGGTAAATAAAAAGTGAAACAATTCGTTATGTAGAGGCTCTGGATAACGGGACTTTAACGACTGACATAATTAAAATGTTATATTTCTCAAGTATATTTTCATTGTATTGAGACTTTTGACTCAGAGTTTCTTCGTTATAGCTGTAGAGCATTTCTGTATGAAAAGGGTTTTTTTCAAGGGACTCAGCAAAAAGTGAATTATATACCAGTTTTTTGTTATAACGCAGTTCCTTATATCGAAGTTTCACTGTAATATCTATATTTACAGTAGTTTTTTTTCAACATTCCAAAGAAATTATTCATACTTTGTTTAAAGGAAGCCTAATTGTCTTCTTCTTAAATAAAGGGTGGTTAAATTTTAAGGGCCGATGTTGAATGTGAACCAGACCTAAACGTCAAGTTTTTTCTGCATTTCATTTGACATTTCTCAATTTCAGACTAACTCAATTTGAACCATGGAAAGATACACAATCGAGCAACGCGTTAAAGTTATTCAGGCTTATATAAATATAAATTGTCCCATAGTGCTTTACATAATCATTACCAATAAACTTATTGTTTTGTTGCTTATCAACGAGTCCGGTAAATATGCAGCAAAATATTAACATCCTTGGAAGTTTCCTTTGAGACAAAAAGAAAAAAAGATAAATAAACACCCAATTATCATTTAAACTTTTTTCTATTTTGTGCTGTACGTTTACAATTTTATTAACTAACCGTACGCAAACTACACAAACAATTCTCGTTAAAAAAATAAAAATAAAATAAAATGTTGGGTTGATGGTTGCTTCCTGTTTTTTTGTAAACAACAATTTTTGTTTCCTTTCAAATAAGTTTTAGAAATGAACAGTTCCTTTATTTTGTTGGTCATTTTGTTTACCTCCACTCATTCATTTCAAACGTTATAAATAAAAATAAAAATTGTCTGTTTATTGTTTTTTATCTCCTGCATTTAGATTCACCTACACACATTTGCAGCCCACTTCCTAAGGTATTTGATTTCCGGGTATTTAGTGTTTCTTATTTTTTTTTTTTTTTTTTGGTATTTAACAAAAGAAATTAAATAAATTTCCGTTTTTAGCACCTTTTGATAAGTTTCATTGTTTTATTTGAAATCTATCATAAATATTTTGATGAACGAGTTTAAATGCAGAAACCATAAATTAAGAAAACTACTGGAAAAAATGCTTGAAATATAAAACACAAACACAAACAACAAATAAACGTAAATGAAGCATAATAAGAAAAAAAGGAGAAAAACCAATAAATAATCTGGGCTAACGTAAAAAGGATGCTATTTTTTGTTATTGAATAAAAAGGATGTGTAATTGAGTGTATGTGTGAGATGTGGTAGATTGATTCAAAAGAGAATCTTGCGATTCTAACTGATTGGCTTTGGCCATCACGTAAGCCAACCAGCAATTCAACTTTAAATTAAATTTTCTGTACATTTTGATTCCGTTTTGCTTTGATTTGAATAATTGTCGATATTTTATTAAATAAAAATACAATTTTATCTTAAAGACGAGTAAATTAAGAAATTAAATCGTGTATGTATGAGACAAAATCACTTGACAAAAGCTGAATTGTAGTAAATTGAGTACAATTTACGGCACTGGAAATTGGTCGCAGTTTCAAAACAAAATTTCAATGCAAATTTTTAACGATTGAATGCATTAATATGGTTCCTAGGATAAAAGTGACCAGGATGTTAAAAATATCCATGAGCTAGTGGTTTAAGCATTTTGCTTATATTTCAAATAATTTCAAGAGTTTTTGTTTTTATTTTTTAATCACTGGAAGAATATTTTAAGCATTTATCGTATTTCTGCACAAAATAAGTTCTTTTAAATATAATAAATTGCATTTGGCTTTACATTTTTATATCAAAAGTAATTTTGCAAAACATTTTTCATGTGGGCACTAGCCTTAGCAGCCATCAACCAAATCGATTATTTTTGCTACACTGTTGACTTTAAATAAATCGGATTTTTTGTCATTCTTGTAAGAAGTAGAAAAGAAATGGTAAAAAAAATTATAAGCAACAGGGGAAAAATGCGAAGTGCTTTAATAAGCAGGCCTTTTAAAAAACGTTTTTATATTTATTAGGACTCAAATAGTTCTGCTGCAAGTGAAGGTGTTTTAAACGATTTTTGCAATCTTAAAAGGTAATTTTATAAGAACTATCGGAAATTTAAAAAAAAAAACACATAAAATTCAGAAAAATGCATGAAATATTTATTTGGATCGATAGTTGGGTCGATATAATTTAATGTTTGAAGATTATTTCATGCAAATGTTGGCCGCGGCTGCGCCTCAAATGGTCCATCCGCTTAGTCCAATTTTGGCATACTCTTTTCAACATTTCGGCCGGTATCTCACGAATAATGTTGGCAATGTTGGCTTCCAGTGCGTCAATCGAAGCGGGCTTGTCCCTATAGACATTAGCCTTAACATAGCCCCACAAAAAATAGTCTAGAGGCGTTAAATCGCACGATCTGGGCGGCCAATTGACTGGTCCCAACGTGAAATAAACTGTTCACCGAACTCGCCTCTCAATTGGTCCATTGTTTCGCGTGCTGTGTGGCATGTGGCACCGTCTTGTTGAAACCACATGTCATGCAAGTCAAGCTCTTCCATTTTGGGCAAAAAAAGTTTGTTATCATCGCACGGTAGCGCTCACCATTCACAGTAACGTTGTGATTCGCATCATCTTTGAAGAAATACGGCCCAATGATGCCGCCAGCCCATAATCCGCACCAAACGGTTGTTTTTTGTGGATGCATTGGTAGCTCTTGCAATGCTTCTGGCTGCTCTTCACTCCAAATACGGCAGTTTTGCTTGTTCACGTATCCATTCAACCAGAAATGAGCCTCGTCGCTGAACACAATTCTTCGATAAAAAAGTGGATCTTCATCTAACTTTTCAAGAGCCCATTCACCAAAAATTTGGCGTTGTGGTAGGTCGTTTGGCTTCAATTCTTGCACCAGTTGTATCTTATAAGGCTTCACACCCAAATCCTTCCGCAAAATTTTCCACGTAGTGGAGTAACAGAGGCCCAATTGCTGCGAACGGCGCCGAATCGATAATTCACGGTCATCACCAACACTGGCCGATACGGCTGCGATATTTTCTTCAGTTCGCACTCTACGTAAGCGTGTTGGTGGTTTAATGTCCAACAATGTAAATTTGGTGCGAAATTTTGTTACAATAGCCCGAATAGAAGCCTCAGTAGGTCGATTAAACTGACCATAAAATGGAAGAAGCGCGCGATGAACTTTCTTAACAGAGCACGCATTTTGGTAATAAAATTCAATAATTTGCAAGCGTTGTTCGTTTGTAAGACGATTCATGATTAAATTATAGACCAAACTGAAGATGTTTGACAGTGACACAAGATACAAAACGTGCGTGAGCTGTCAAAACTAGTGTTGCCAAAAAGATAATAGCAAAAAAATCACCACGATTCTCAGCAGTAGAGTGGGCAGCTTCTTTGTCAAGCATGATACAATTGCTCGAAAGCCTTGCACAGTTAGAAGCCAATAAATAATTGCTGCTATAGCAATCGACTTAAAAGTTTCAGTCGCTTTTGTATGATTCTGTACAAAAGTTGGAACTTGTGTTCATACTAAATTCAAATGACAAGCAAATAAAAGTTCTTGCTTAACCGTCTGGAATTTCCAAATTAATTATTTTAAGGAAGAACAACATTCCGGTACCCTTTCTAGTCTCCAAACTTTACTGCAACAGATTTTTTTTATGGGGTTAGTGTCAATAATGATTTAAAACAATTGATTCAAATGATATGTGAAAGGACTCCTACTTTAAAGCTACACATCACTACAAACATAAGTGATATTTTTATTTTAAAAAAGTGCTTGTACGCTTGTGCAACCCTTTAGATCAACTTTGGAGGCAGTTAAAAAATAAAATAAATTTATCAGTCATATGAAGCTAAATTACAGAATTTATAATAAATTGCAGCATACGATATCGATTAAAACTTCCATTAACTTTTATTGAAATTTGGATCGCTTTTGAGTACAAAAAGGCCCATCACAAGATTGATTACACCTTCTGCTTGCGTATATTTGTGTCGATATACATATAAATGGATATTTCTTTGCCACGTTCTATAAAAGTATACGTACTCGTTTAGTTAGTAGTAAATATCTTTCTATCTTAATAATGCTGTCATTCAATAAATTGCATTTGCTTCAAACATACTGAACATGTGGGCATACATAAGCATATCTGTATGTATGCCTATGTGTGTGGCTATGTGCGGCTGTATGTATAGCAGAATGTGTCCAGATATTTAAAAACCAACACAATTTTTCATATCTGCTGTATAACTTTTTTATCTTTTATCTTTAATATTTTTTATTTTATTCTTTTAGCTAGAACATTTTTCTTAAATTGTCTTGATTTCATCTTTCAACTGTTATGAACGATGATGACTCACAATTATTTTTATTTCTATTTTTTGCAAAAAAAAAAAAAATAAAATGCCAAAATTGATTATAAGAGTGTCATCGAAAAGACCTTATACCAGATTAACCAGTATTATTTAAATATATATTTCATATGCCGTTAAACACCTGTAGTATGTATTGTTGTATTGAAATTGTCAAACAGTTGTGTATGTATTTTACTTTTATTGTTATGTACTATTTTTTTTTATATGAATGTCATTTACCGGCACATTGCAACTGTGTTGGCGTAAGAAGAAATAGCACATTAAATAGAGAACAAACGGTTCACAAACTTCACTTTGCGCCAAGACACTAGCAAGATACCACGTAAGTGACTATAATATTCCATCCTATGTATTTACTTTAATAATTATGTTTATCCAAAATATAGAGAATAAACCAATCCAATCTCAATCAAAGATTATTTCACTTTAATTTACGTCGTCGAGAGGATAGCAGTTTATTTTGGCAAAGGCGCAAAGGGAGCAGCATGTCAAGGCTTACGCTGTTTGTTTTCAATGCGGCTCTAAATTTTTAATCTTTTTATGGACAATAACGTAAAGTTTTGGCATAAATGGGATGCAAATAAAAATTTATTTTATTCAGTAATTTACGATAACACACGATAAATGAGACATACGAAATTTTCATTTTAATACGATCACATTTAAAAAGCTTTCGTTAATTGCTTCTTGACATAAAGTACACCCTTTTATTTTTTAAGAGAATAGTGTTGCCAATATATCTGTGCTAATAAAGAAAAATTAACTTGTTGCCGCAATTAACTCAATAATTTTATTATTTGCTAGTATCGAATTAATTTTATATAAAATAACTTATAGGGCTTTTAAAGTTGTATTTAGCTCTCTATGGAAAATTTTTTCCTGAACCTTTTTGTTTTTAATATGAGAGATTTGAAGAAACTGCTTTCCACATCTTATCTCTCATCCGATTTTGTTACGAAATATCTCAAAAGATAATAAAATTTTTGATTTTAAAAAAATGCACAAATTTTTTTAGAAAGAGTCAATTTCTAAACGACTATTAATCAATCTTTAAATCGCATATAGTGAAAGTAATTATAAAGTTGGTAAATACCAAATTTAAAAAAAAATTTGTTGAAGATGATAGCGTTCAAGATGTGTGAACGGGGCAAAAAAATTAATTTTATTTATGTAACTTTTGTAATCGTACTCATTTACAGAAAAGCAAACTAATTAATTTTTTTATTGTTTATTTTCTAGGTAAATATACTCATAAATCACATGTTGAATGGCATTGTACTCGTATACCGTAAGTAAAAAAAAAAATTAATTTTCACAATTTTAAAAACAACTTTATCCAGCAGTAGAATTTAAAAGTTTTCTTAAAAGCCCAGCATTTTGTTTTAAGCTTCAAGTCCTTTAAAGGGAAAGAGCTAATGCTGACTATACTCTTGGAGAGGTTCTTTAATTAAAGGAATTCATTACAGTTCACTGTTAATATGTTTCAGATCGATAAAACGACTAGGACACAAGTCGAGTGATTTCTAATTTTAAAACAAAATCGCACTCAATATCCTTTATTCCATATTTGCTTCATAATTTTATCACAATTTTATTTCAATTAGGAAAAATTCAGTAAAAATGATTAAAAAATACAAATTGCATCGCCTTTAGTATGTTTGAGACCGAGCTTGAGATCGAAAAAGTAAGTATCACGTATCACATGCTTCAACGCGTTTTACGCTCCTTTCAAAAAAGTTACAATGTATTTATAAGATAATACGCGTGCAACGCATGTGACGCACAAAGCTAAGCAACTTTTAACTTTTCACTCGTTACAAGCAATACAATTAGAGTAAGAATGAAGAGCGGGAACAAATAGACCTATTGTGACTCTACTCTCAAGTTACAAATCCTTCCAGAGTCCGCTGGTTGTAGCTAATGTTGTCTTCTGCTATTTCTTTATATTCGTTACGTAACCTGCAGAGGTCATTTTGACTGGTTCGCCAAGTGTTTCAATACTCTGCAATGTTCAGTCTGGAATCCCGTGACAATGCGAATTCCTCAACGGATCAATCTAAGTAATTCTTTTGTTCTTTTCACAGATCGGAAGGGTATGAATTTTTTCGCTACCCTGATACCTGCTGTTTCCAGCCAGTATTGTTGTGATTCTCTTTCCAGCCACTCCCTAAAAATGAGCTTAAAAGAAACACAAGGCAGCCCGCAGAATGGCTCTGGGCCAATAAATCTATTAGTAGCCGCTTTTCTTGAGAGTTTATCTGCCATCTCATTTTCTATATATCCACTATGACCTGGCACCCAGACTAAGTGAACCCTGTTTTTAGATAATAGTCTTTTTAGAAGTTTTAGGCAATGCCAGACCAGTTTTGATCTTATCTCAAAGGCACTGAGTGCCAGTAATTCCGAGTGAATATAGATCTCACTGTTATTTGTGTCTCTTTCTAGTTCCTCTCTTAGGCAGAGCTCTATGGCATCTTTTTCGGCCTGAAAACTGAGTTCTCTTGACCCATACTAATAGATAAGCTTCTTCTGTGGCTTAGACCTAGACCACAAGCATATTGACAAATAAACAAGCTGTGCTTACATTTTTTTGTATTAAAAATCTTTATAAATAATGGAGAAAAAACTTTTGTGTTCAAAATTCAGCCTTGAATACAAAAATAAAAAAAAGTCAAAAGCGCTGTGAGTAACGTAAAATGCTCAAGCGGTATAAAACGCGTATTGATTAAATATTTAATAGATTTCATTACAAACACAATCAACATGGCAATTTTTTTTAATTTTTTTTTTGGCACATAATTTTTTTTTTTTGTGTAGGCAACATCACTCGTTTTCTTTAAACGTGGCTGTAAAAGAAATTTTTGGATTACCCTCCTACACACATAAATTATGATATAAAAAAAAAGAAAAATAATAAAAGCGTTAGTCAGAGAAGAGATCAAGTTTATGAAGACAATAATTTATTATGTTATTAAGAGAATAATAACCAACAAAACAAGTTGAAGAAAATCCTATAAAAATATACACATGAATGAACCCACAAAAAAGAAACATTAATGTTCAGACACCCACACACACATGAGAACTTGGTACATCCAATCCATTTCTTCTTTCTAGTTTGCAAGTTTGTGTAATTAAAGTAATACCGCGATTTAAAACTGATAAATGAGTATGTGTTAGTATGTGTGCTGCCAAATTGCTAATAACGAAACAATGCAGCAGCAGCGGCAACAAAAAAAACGTAATTAACTTATTAATACATCGAAAAAAAATCTAAAAACAAAAATGAAACTGAAAATTCAAACAGAAAACTAAGGCAGAGTAAAGTGTAAAAGAATGGAATCCTTGAGCTTAATTTTGCATTCATAAACGAGTAGGTTGATTTACAAAAAAAAAAAAAAATATTAAAAACCAACTAAAGAATTAGAAGCAAATCTTGTTGAGTCGCTTCTCTTCGACTTGAGGCTTTAACTAGGATTTTTATAAAAAAAGAATATAAGATATGCTCTTATATACTCGCACACTTATTTAATTTCATTTAATATTTAAGCCATAAAGAAACCTTAAAGATACACAATTCATATAAATACAGAAGAGAAGCATACGAGTAGGTACATGCTTATTTCTAACAGCAGCAGAAGGTTGCTTGGCTGGCTGGCTGGCTGTAACACATACATGGGAAGGAGGTGCGGTCATAAAGAATATTAAATTTGATTTTTCTTTGTGTTTTTCTTTATATTCTTTTTTTTTATTTATTTTTTTTTTAATTCAAGAGTTTATTTTTGTATGTGCTTTGTGTTTGGGTTGAGTGTTTTTATAAAAAGATTGATACATGACATAAATAGATCGACAACAACAAAGACAAGATGACATAAGATAAGCTAAGATAACATAAACAACAATGTGTTGACATACATATGAGTTTGTATGCATTTACAAGTGTGTGTTTAATTGTTACAGTACCACCTATAACACCTATAACACGCCTGAATATTATTTAAGTTTTTTCGAATACTTTTATTTTTTTTATTATTATTTTAAAATTGAAAAATTGCAATTTAATAATAAATATTTTATTTTTTACTCCATTTTAATAAAACTTCAAAAAATGCAACAATAAAGATTTTATTTTATTGCACTTCCGTTCTCATAACGAAAATGCAGTAAAACATCTTTAATATTGCGAAAGCAACAGACAAAATTCCACGAAATGTTGAGTAAATGTTTTGGTGTATAAAAAGAAAATTAACTATAGAATTATTGTATTTAAATTACCAAAAATAAAAATAAAGCTCAACAACAAACAAGTGTGTGTGTTTTTTTTTAATTAGGAAAAATCCTAAATATTATTTTTAATCAAGTAAAACTTTCATTTCCCTCGAAGTAAAATCCTAAAAATTGAAAGAAATTTTTAATTCTTAAAAACAAGAAAATAAGCGGAAAGTACTTTTTTTTTAATTAATTTAAAATTTACCGGTCTAAAAATTTCGTTTGAAAAAGAATGCAAAACTTGACTGTTTTTCCTGTAGAATTTTCTTTACAATTCGAGCGGTTGTGTTCCAAAAACAGCACACAAATTTTATGAAAATTTTTATTTAAAATAAATTTCTAGAATATTTAATTTTGCAGGAATGTGAGAGCTCTTTAGCTGCTTGAGAACTATCGATATAAAATCTATTTAATAATTCTGCTATCAATCTCATCGTTCCAAAATGTAATCATTAAAATCATTATGGAATTGCTCATATTCATATAGAAGAAGCAAACAATTTGTATGATATGAGAGATTAGGCAACATTTTTAAACTTCAATTTAATAATGTTATTATATCCTTCACTGTAAGCAAGTTTGTGATTTTGTTTGTAATTTCAACACCGTACATGGAACACCCTATAAAGAATATATATATTCTGGATCCTTATAAAAAGCGAAATTGATTTAGAGATGTCCAGCTGTCCGTGTGGATGTTGAAATCAACTTTCTGCTGTCGGTAGAAGACATACAGCAAAGTTTAGTATGCCTGTCTTCAGCTTGCTTTTGAAATTCCGTCCAATCAATTTGTAAATAAATAGCTGAGCTACCAGCTCTGAAGAGCAACTACCTTTTTTTTAGCGTTTCTTTGCGTAATTTGTCTTAACTACAAACGGAAAAAAAATAGGGAGCAATCGGTTCACAAATGGCCGAGGAATATCAAAAATATAACCCAAATTTTACATTTTCATTCATTTCTGCTTTTTTTTTGCGTTTTTTATCTAAACTAAAAAAAGGAGTTCGCAGTTTTTTCAGACACCACATCCATAGAATTTTAACCAAAACTCAGCTAGATGAGTTCAAATCACGTCAAAAATCACGACTACTTATAAAGGGTGTCGCAACAAGAACGCAAGATTTAAATTTTAAATAAAACACAGATATTAAAAAAAAATCGTGAAACTTTATTATATCGTAAAGTAGACAGAATGAGGTTATGTATGGAACAACATATCGGGCAGATATGTTGGCACACACGCGATCTTTTAATGAAATTTTCAATGACCGTTTTGCATAATTAATGCAGCGTCCAATTTCCTCTTTTAAGGCTTGAGTCGTCGTCGGCTTATTCGCGTAAACCATCGACTTCAAAAAACCCCAAAGAAAAAAGTCTAATGGTGTTAAATCGCACGATCTAGGCGGCCAATTCTGGTCTCCAAAACGCGAAATAACACGACCGGGAAATGACTGCTGCAGTAATTGAATTGTTTCTCTGGCTGTATGACATGTGGCGCCGTATTGTTGAAACCACAAGCCCTCGACATTCATTTCTTCAATTCTAGGCAAGAAAAAACTGGTTCAAATGTCAAACAATGACACTTCGAATGGCGTCAAATTTAAATCTTGCGTTCTTGTTGGGACACCCTTTATTTTTTGACCATTTGTTGTGCGTTTTTTGAGGAATTTGTCTAAAATACAAAACACGTGGTACGCCGTTTTATCAGAGATAACAGAACAAAAAAGAGAACATGTTTTTGTTTATTTTATGGACATTTTTAAGCTGCCACGAATCCTAAAAGACTGTACGCGTGTATGTAGTTTTTAATACGAATACAGACATCTTTATGAGAGACATTTTTTTAGATTTTTGTTGTTAATTAATTGGTTTAAAAAATTTTACCAAAATTAAATTAAATTATTTATTCTAAATTTCTCTTGAATGTCTTTCTTAAAATTTTTTTTCATTTAAAATTTGAGTGCGTGCAGACATTTTATTGCTGTCTGAGAAGAAAGTATTTTTTATTGAAACGGCTATTTTACTACCCTTGTGGTCGTCTTATAAAATTTATTTTTATATTGATATTTCCTTGTAATAATAAGTTTTTATAATACGATCTCGAGCTAGCCGTTTCAATTATAGTAAAACTTCGATAAAACGAATCGAAATGTGATAGAAAAATACTTTGTTACAAGTATTGATTCCTTATACATACGCACAAACATAAAAACCTTGGTGTAACGAAATTTGAACGACTGATATTCCTCCAAATTTTATATTTTTCAAGTATGATTTCCTTGTATAGAACCTCTGTAGCTCAGAATTTCTTCGTTATAGCTATTTAGTATAAAAAATTTTATAAATAAAGAGATTTTTTCAAGGGAATAAGCAAAGTACCAGTTATATTATGGTTTTCGTCATAACGAAGTTCGTTATATTAAAGTTCCACTGTATATTAATACAAGAATTTATAAGAGAGTAGGTATAAGACATATTTTGTTGGCCTGTGTTATATTTATTGCCTGTGCGACTGCCTGGCAGCAACGGAAAATTACTGAGCTGAAAACTTTGTCGCCATTTTGTAAAACCGAAACAAAGGAAAGCATACAAGAGTACGAAAAGTTGTTATTGTGTTGAACAAATTTCTTTTAGGTACATATCGTAAATAGCAAATTTAACAAGCGCTTGAAGACTATAAATATTCAGATGTTGCATAAAAGTTCACATTTGTAGTTTGTCACTCGAACTTTAAAGTTGTACTGCTCAGTGGAATCTTAACATCTAAAAACATCCGAACATTTTTTAATAGTGTGATTTATAAACGTACGATATGGCGGCATTCAGTGGAATACGTAGTGGAAATTTTGCTCAATTGCTTAGCATTAGCAGAGTAATGAAAAGGACGCTGCAATACAGAAGTTTTTCTAAATCTTCTCTATCATCAAGTAAATTGTCCGATAACAATGACAACAGCTATAACATTCAAGAAATTGAAAGTGGCCACCGTAATAAAGATTCTGATATTAAGAAATCTGTATTCGTTTCTCAATCGAACGACATTTTTACTAATTTAGCATTGGAAGATTGGTTATACAGAAACTTTGACTTTAAACGCCATCATGTTCTTCTGCTCTGGGTAAACAAGCCATGCGTTGTTATTGGACGTCATCAAAATCCTTACACTGAAGCAAATGTAACTAAACTTTTGGATAAAGGCATAACGTTGGCCCGTCGTAATACTGGTGGGGAAGCAGTATATCATGATTATGGTAATTTAAACTGCACATTTTATACTCCCCGAGAACGAAACAATCGCAAATATAATTTGAACATATTGACAAGAGCTCTTTTTCGCAAGTGGGCAATTAGAGCTGAAGTCAACAATCGTCATGATATTATTGTCAACAAAAAGAAGATTTCTGGCACAACTGCTAAATGGGGACATTCGAATGCTTATCATCACTGCACACTATCTGTTAGTGCCAATAAGTTGCATTTAGAGGAAGCTTTCATAAAACCAGATGAGAATTATTTAGAGACGGCTACAGCCTCAGTACATTCACCAATACGAAATCTTTGTGATATAGAACGCAGTGTCAACGTACCTCAATTGCTTTCTGCGGTAGGATATGAATTTTTACGTACATCCGCAACTGAGTTGGAAGATGGTGACTACACTCAAATCATGAAACAAAGTGGATTTCAGTTAGTAAATCCAAATGACACATGGTTTCCAGGAATTGAAGAAATCCGTCAGCAGTTGAGCTCTTGGGATTGGGTGTTTGGTAAAACGCCAAAGTTTACAATAGCAAGAGATCTGTCTTTTAAAGTGGTTGATGAGCAACAACTAAAAGTGCAACTTAATGTTGAAGTTGAGAATGGATTGATGTGTGAAATAACAATTGTGATGCCAAGTGGTACTCGTTTACCAGTTCTTTCTGCATTGCAAAACACTCCCTACACAACAAAAAGATTTAATGAAATTATAGAATCTTTAAAATTGATCGCAACAGATAGTATCCAACAGCTTATCACTAGTATGTGAAAATTCAATTAAATTTAAGAGTCAAAGACTATAAAAAAATATTATAATACACTCTGTGATGAATATTAATTTTTATATTTTTTTTAATTTTCTTAAGTTTTTAATAAATATGATATAAAAAATAAAACTGTAATTTATTTTTGGAGGAGCAAACTAACAACACTTCAATGGTTTAATCTCCGAACCAAGAAATATAAAAAAAAACAAACATTTTCTGCAAAATCATAATATTTTCAAACTCTGATATCGTTTTAATATGAGCACAACCAAAACAAAAAAGATTCCAGAACCAACGAAACACACAGAAACATTTGGCTTCTTGTTTTACCATTCCGTTCGTATATTTGACAACAAAACAAAAGTAGAAATGTATTTCTTTGAGTGATTGAATTAGTGTTTTCATGTAAAAGTTGTATTTATATCTGCATTAGTATGTCTGAATTTGTGCCTCGGCAATGCCGAAGCGAACTTGTTATACACTTCAGGAAAAGTGAAAAGTGTATATATAAGTTCGTCTGCAATTTCTACACCGAACATGGGACATCCTGTAAAGCATAAACATTCTGAATCGTTTTAGTGATGTATGTGTGGATGTTGAAATCAACTTTCTCTAGTCCGTTTATGACCTATAGAAAAGTTTGCTATGCCAATTTGTTTGAAGTTCCCGTCTTTAGGTTGCTATTTAAATTCAGCCCAATCCGTTCATAAATGGCTGAGTTATGAGCTCTGAAGTGCTACTACCATTATTTTTTCAACCTTATTTTTTTTATTTTTTTGCGTAATTTATCTAAGCTGCAAACTGAAAAAGAAGGTGATGCGGAATCAAAATGTTTGTGCAGAAATTCAAAACAGTTGGCCCAGAAAAATATGGCCTAAATTTTAGTTTTTCATTATTTTCGTTTTGTTTTTTTATAGAAATTTTTAAGCTTTACATGTGTTAAGTCTCTGTCAACACAAACACAAAACCAGGCAGTCGGTCTTGTATAAAAGTTAGTATTTATATGTGTACTCTGTGTCGTATCACTACAGTATAGTAGAACTACAAATACAGAAAAGATTTTTGCCGTTAGTTTGAAATTCTTTATTTGAAATTAAATATGTTCGTCTTAAAAAATGATAAAAAATATTTTAAAATAATTTAATTTTACAACATATTAAATTATAAGTTTTTTCGTTAATTGTTTTTGTATTGCTGAATCTCTTATAATTATTAATATAGAAACAGCAATACAAATTAATTTCTATATTAATAAATAAATTATTTGGAATTATTAAATTTAATCCTTATCTGTGCTTCATTCCAATTTATGTTGGTGTGCAAAATGCATAATTTTTCATGATATTCTAATTTGGTCATTTGGTATAACGAAATAAGTTTTCAAATGCTTAGCAAGACTTGGGACTAATCCACTAAAGAAACAGCTGTATAGATATGTTTTCCCTCTTAATCGATATTTGCCATTTCATTAGAAATCTTTATTTATTTAATTTTTTTTTTAATATTTAAGAAAAATTTGCAATAGAAGACTTAGCGCACTCGAATTTAACTTGTTTTTATTTGTAGGAGTGAAAAAGTTTGAAGGAGAAAGTAAATCGACTTACGGCTTTTTTGAAATCATATGACGATATGCACATGTAAACAAGTTTAGTTTAATTTCTAAAAGAATAACAACGAAATATTTTAAAAGGTGATTTTATAAGAACTATCGGAAATTAAAAAAAAAAAAAAAACACATAAAATTCAGAAAAATGCATGAAATATTTATTTGGATCGATAGTTGGGTCGATATAATTTAATGTTTGAAGATTATTTCATGCAAATGTTGGCCGCGGCTGCGCCTCAAATGGTCCATCCGCTTAGTCCAATTTGGCATACTCTTTCCAACATTTCGGCCGGTATCTCACGAATAATGTTGGCAATGTTGGCTTCCAGTGCGTCAATCGAAGGGGGCTTGTCCCTATAGACATTAGCCTTAACATAGCCCCACAAAAAATAGTCTAGAGGCGTTAAATCGCACGATCTGGGCGGCCAATTGACTGGTCCCAAGCGTGAAATAAACTGTTCACCGAACTCGCCTCTCAATTGGTCCATTGTGTCGCGTGCTGTGTGGCATGTGGCATCGTCTTGTTGAAACCACATGTCATGCAAGTCAAGCTCTTCCATTTTGGGCAAAAAAAAGTTTGTTATCATCGCACGGTAGCGCTCACCATTCACAGTAACGTTGTGATTCGCATCATCTTTGAAGAAATACGGCCCAATGATGCCGCCAGCCCATAATCCGCACCAAACGGTTGTTTTTTGTGGATGCATTGGTAGCTCTTGCAATGCTTCTGGCTGCTCTTCACTCCAAATACGGCAGTTTTGCTTGTTCACGTATCCATTCAACCAGAAATGAGCCTCGTCGCTGAACACAATTCTTCGATAAAAAAGTGGATCTTCATCTAACTTTTCAAGAGCCCATTCACCAAAAATTTGGCGTTGTGGTAGGTCGTTTGGCTTCAATTCTTGCACCAGTTGTATCTTATAAGGCTTCACACCCAAATCCTTCCGCAAAATTTTCCACGTAGTGGAGTAACGGCGCCGAATCGATAATTCACGGTCATCACCAACACTGGCCGATACGGCTGCGATATTTTCTTCAGTTCGCACTCTACGTAAGCGTGTTGGTGGTTTAATGTCCAACAATGTAAATTTGGTGCGAAATTTTGTTACAATAGCCCGAATAGAAGCCTCAGTAGGTCGATTAAACTGACCATAAAATGGAAGAAGCGCGCGATGAACTTTCTTAACAGAGCACGCATTTTGGTAATAAAATTCAATAATTTGCAAGCGTTGTTCGTTTGTAAGACGATTCATGATTAAATTATAGACCAAACTGAAGATGTTTGACAGTGACACAAGATACAAAACGTGCGTGAGCTGTCAAAACTAGTGTTGCCAAAAAGATAATAGCAAAAAAATCACTCTTTACATTAAATACTCTTGGCTTCCCTATAACACGCATTTTCATGCATAATTTTTCTCTTCCATCATCACCACAAATTTATTGCATAATTTTAGGCACTGCAACAGGAAGTGACAATATCGTTATTTTATTTTACGATTTGCTTTGAACGTTCCAGTTTTTCTGCTGCCAATTTTTTATTTATACATTTTCCTGTGTTTGTGTTTGATTTTAAAAGACTACCAAAAAAAGTGGTGGTCTCATGGTTGTTGCTAATGCAGATTTTTATATTTATCTTCACTTTGGTCTGCTACAGTTGTCGTCACTTTGACCAGACATTCTGACGGCTTTTGTGAAAATTTTATTTTTTATTTTTTGTGTTTGTTTGTTTTTGTTTTAAAGCTCATACGACAAATATGAGTTAGCAAAATGCTGAAAAAAAAATTATAGAGAATTTTTTTAATCTTTATGACTGCTGTGTCTTTGTTTTCTTTTCTTGATTTTTCGTTTTTAGTTTTTAGTTTTCCTTTTTTATTTAACTGTTTTTCATTTTTTATACACACACATGCATACTTGTGTATACATTTTTAGAAACTTGAGCATTAAGGATTAAATTGTTGAACTTTTTTTCTCCTCATTGTTTTTAGTGGAAAGTGTTTTGAATATTTATTTCCATTTTAATGGATACAGGCTTGAACCTTTTTTCTAGAAAATAAATATACATATTATGTAAATTACGTTTCATTTTGAAAGCCTTTAATACCAGCGTTAAATGTTTTTATTTCTTTTTGGTAGTTAAATTACTAGTGATTGTATTAGTATGTGGCACTTGAAGCTATAAATGGCTTCTTTTTTTCTTCTATTAGCAAATTATATAGACTATAATTTCATAAGATTTTTTTTTGTAATTAATTTAATTAAATCTTAAATTTTGTTTGCATTTAAGCGTTTCTAATTAAAATATTTAAAGAAACAGCTAAAAGAGTTTAACGTTACTAAATAAATAAATTCGTTAAGATTACTGCTCATTAAAAAAACGTTGCATAATTAAATGCAGCCGATGCCAGATGAACTGATGAATTGCTGTCAAGCCTAATCGAGCAAGAGCAACGGTTATTACAATTTTATACTGACGGTTTGTTTTTGTGGGGATTAAACGTATCATGAATATCGAGAAAGTATCAAAATTTTCAAAGTTTTTCATACAAAAACACTAAAATTACGTTAGTTTTCGGTATCGAATGCGGTGATACGAACTCTTGGCTTTTTTTAAAACACCTAATTTCTTTTTTTGCTTTGATTTCGGAAATTCTCTGTTCTAAACATAATTTATTTATTGTATGAAAAAAATTTCCTCATCATGCAATTTTTAAAATTATCTTCTATCTTTTGATTTAATGCCACTCAACTATTTAAGGTTTTTTTTTTTTTTTGTTTCTGTATTTTCTTTTTAACCAGTTGTTTTGGTAAACGTTTTTCAATGCTACATGAATGTGCTATAAAATGCCAACATCTGCTAAAAAGTGCCAAATTCATTCCAGTACTGCTTTTAATTTTTCTATTTTACTTTGTTATCAATCACATTTAATTTAATATTTAAATAAAATGTGGTCAAAAACCAAATGAATTCATAATTATAAATTAAACTAAATTTTTAAGTAAAAACGAATAAAAAAATTTTTAATTCTGTGTATATTATTGAATGTGTGTGTGCTTAATATAAAATATTGTAAAAGTAAATTAAAAGAAGCATTAAAATTAGTGCATAATTATTTATTTATTAAATAAAAACCGTAAAATTTGGTAATGCATTTTTAAAAACAATTAAGAAATTTTATTATATTTTAGCTGCAGCAGTTCGGTTATTTCAAATTTTTAATAGACCAGACTTGGTTTTGCCTTGGCAGCTTGTGAATTGTATTTTTTGTTACACAAATTGCAAAAAAATTTTTTTTATGACTCGGCGGAATAGTAAATAACTGTAACTAGTGCATAAAAATTAATTTGAAAATTTTTTTTAAACTTTAAAATTTTTTAACGTTTTTAACCAGGACTTAATTGAAAAGGTGAGTGAAGAAACCTTGAAAGGGGAGGTTGAATAAAGTTCCAGTGAGGTAGTACATAACTAATAAAGTGTTTCAGATTTTTTTCCAGACCCAATATATGAATGACACTATTGGGGCGTCAAATTATAAACCCAGATTCTATCTTAGAATAAAGTATTTTAAGTGTGTCAGGATCACTGAATTAATAGCAGCTTCTTCTAATAAAAGTTAAGGTTGAGTACACTTTTAGAATGATTTTGTCCAAAATTAAATTTGGAAGCAAACGGCCTTAATCACCTGGTCTTGTTTTATAATTTCATGCATTTTGAATCTTAGCTTTTTTTTAACCAATTTACACTAGAATTTATAAAAATTTCTCACAGTGCATAAAGATGGTAGTCTACTCATTGAATTTTAGGCGTGATGTAACTTTATTGTGCATGTACATTGAACCAAAATCTACTAGATTTGATAGGAAATCTCTTTTTAAAACTATACCGTTTACATTACCTTTTTTTTTGACATATAACAAGATTTCATTTTCGGAACAAGAACAAGCTGCACTAAATTTCATATTAATATAATAAATAACACTTATCATTTTTTGTGTATGTATTTATTTCCATCCATTTTAAATAATTTTTCTTTATTTTAATTTAATTCTTTTTTGTTTTTTTTGAATAAAATGTCAAATTTTCTTAGGTAGTGTAGTATTTTTTGGCGTATTAATAACAAAACCATAGTTGTATTACTAAGTACACCAAGGTTTTGACTAGATTTTGGCAAAATTTAGTAACAAACTGGATTTTGTTTTGTATGGGAAATCCAGTCAAAATGAACTAAATTTCGTTAAAAATCTCGTATGTACTAGATTTGGCTTCAGTGTAAATGGCCTATTAGTCATTTGAGGTAAGCGTCAGTAACGTTTCTCTTTAATATATTTAGATTAAAAACTGTAATTCTTTTTATCATTTAAAAACCCAACTTTACTGTGTTTTTTGTTTTAAATTTTTAATAATTAAATTTAAAATTTTTTTCATTTTCAACAAAGGAAAGCCACAAAAAAAACTCCCAAATATAAATTTAAAATGAACACAACAGCTCATCACAATTTTAAACCTTCGTTATGTTAAGCCAAATTGGAATTATTTATTCTACTATTTAGTCCTTGAAACAGTTTGATGGTCACTGAATTAAAGTATTTTTTATTTAAATTACAAATTCATTTCAATTTGATGAAACAGTAAAAATTAGTATAAAATTTTCATTTAAGCAAATTTTATATTAAAAATTTGGCTGTTCTTAGGTGGGAGTTAGGACTAATTTTTATTAATTTAAGTGCTTTGGGGAATTCATACAATCAAATGGGTACAACTGGGACTAAATTAAAAATAAACTTTCTGTCAAGTTAGTTAAGGAACACTACAACCTCAAGGTTGTCAAAAGAAAGATGGTAACCAAGCAAAACCAAACATGCTGAAGTTAACTAGAACAAAGATACAAATATATTTAAGATATAAACATTAGTTGTAATAAAGCAAAATCAAACATGTCAGATTTACCAAAATAAAGATTATTTGTAACAAAGCAAAATCGAACATGCTAAATTGTAACTAAGATAAAGAATGCATTCATTCTATATTAAATGTAAACACATTTGTAGTAAACACAATTTTAATAAATATAAGATAAAGAATGTACATTTTGATAACTAACCCTAGTTTAAGCAAACAATTGACATTATATAAAAAGATTATTTTTTTGGAAACGAGATAGTCTTATTCTTAGTCTTATTCTCAGTCGTAGTTAGTTTTAGTCGCGGTCTCACTCAGCATTCGCGCACGATTAGTGTAAGACGCTAGATAACCCCCCGTTTCCACATGCAAGTGCAAGTTCGAAAAACTCAATACACTCATATTTTTCGAACTTGCAGCTGAACTGGCAACCAAATTCTTTTGCAAGTAAATTTTTGACACTTGCAGCAAGTAAATTGACAAATGAGAAACAGTGCCACCGAGTATCAGTTTTAAATTAATGTATTAGTCTGTGGAAAAATAGAAGTTACGTTAGTAATTGATATTTAGCATATTTAACCAAATTAATATATAAATAAAAAAAGAACATAATGACCCACCAACACATTTAAAACTTAAATTTAATTATTAATTTCATATTTTTGACTTAAAAAATACTAACAACAAAATTTTTAGTTGGTATTCACGGTGTTTGCGACGCGGCAACACTTCATTTATATATATTTTTATTCTCTATATCAATGGCGCAGCCATTTTTTCATTAGAAGTGAAGCCGTTGCCGATATTTTAAAAATGAACTTGCACTGTTCTATATAGACACTCATACAATTTGCAAGACTTTCGACTATTTTTTCGGCTTTTTCGTAGTTAATACGTGTACTCAACTTGCAAGCAATTACTTGCATGTGGAAACAGGGGGTAAGATTCATTTTAAGAAAAAAGAATAAATAAAATCGCATAGTCGCTAATAAAAAAATATAAAAAAAAAAATTTTTTTAATCCATATAAAGAGAAATCTTTAACTACTTTCGTCACTGTGAATCGGATCGTACTTTGGTTACGCAAAAGCAAAAGCATATTAAAATATTCTCTATAGCTTTTCATTTGTAGAGTGAAAATGGGACGACGATGCTGCCATATCTTAATAATGTAACCTTGTCCCCAGAAATGGTAGCAGATTTTTTACTTGAGTGTTCAATCTCAGCAAACAAATCCATTTTTTTCTCTGAGAGCTTAAAGATTAACACAAATCAGTGAGTCAATTGTTGCAAGGATTTCTTTAATTTAATTCACTATAATCCTTGCGTAGCAAAGGAACGTCTACTTCTGAGGAAAAACCAATGAACTTAATGTTAACATTTTTGCTAACATCTAAAATATGAAATAAATTGAAAAATAACTTCAAGCAGTGAAATTTTTTGTTCTAATTCAGTGATTTATAATCACTTTTTATTACAAATGCATTCATTCGGTGATTAAAATGAGTTTTAGATAACAAAAATTAAAGAAGACTTCGTACAGATTATTTCTGTGGAAAAACCATAACCACTTACCCTGAACTGTCGTATGTAAAATCATTAACGCTGCGTATTGAACAGTAATAGTCTTGGGTAGAACACTTATTTGAACAAACGTAAATGCAAATATGTATGCACGAATATTTTGCAAAGCCAAAAATGTATGTGGTCCATGTGTGGCAATAACCACAATTAGACACCCACAAAGAGAAGCAGACTCTCTCAAAAACAATTGAGCTGAGCTGGTTTCTATTTGAATCTTTCACATAAACATGCACACACATACATCCATATGCACGAGCGTACATACATACAAATGTACTCATATTTACTAAAGGGCTGCACAAGCATACTTGAAACAGCTTTCAAACATCAGCCCTGATTTCAAATACTGTGAAGCACTGTTCTATCGTATATCTAAAGAAATACTTTAATGACAACATGTTTTGCACTGCAGTAAAAATTAGAACCCATAAAACACAGAACAACCACAATACAAATACACCAGCACAAAACTGAACATAACAATAACGCAGTAGAACAAGCAACACGACAGCAGAACTTTATAGAATTTTGTTGTACTGACACTTATGTATGTGTTTATATGTGTACTTTCACTGCCACATGCTTTGTTTTTTTTAATGGAAATTTTAAAGCTATACATGCGAACATTTGTGCACACAAACACAATGCCAGGCAGTCGTTGTTAATACAAACATATGTATGCCTTTAAAAGGCATGCCTAATGTGTTTGGTCACGCTCGTGTTGACTAAAGCAATATGCTTGGATGTATAATTCCTTTGTTCTAGTGTACACACTATGCACAGTTTAATTTGACGTCACAGATTTAAAACAAAATTTTGTGTTGAATTTCTACTGCCGTACGAAGCACAAGTATTGTTAGAACTTGTTCTGTTGCGTCATTTTTGCACAGAACTTTTTAGTCTACTGTAAAAAGGACACTAGAAACTGTGCTTTGTTCTAGTGTCTTTTAGTATTTACATGCTAATGCAGGTATATTTTTTGGTATATTTTAGTGTAAATTTTGCTACTGGCATGACGCACACACAACCAGATATACATACAAGCAACAAGGCTTATAGGGGAAATATTTAATTGTGCTTGTTTAATTCTGAAGTGCCAAATATAATTATAAAAATGATATAAAATAAATGAAAAGCAGTTACGTAATGGCTTTACAAGAAAAATTCCTTTCATATTAAATACCCTATGAGCGTTTTTTAAAGACCCAACAAAAATTTGTACTTCGTTCGAGTAGGAGACTATTTCATCACTTCCGATATCGCTTGAAATTGATCGAAAGTTTTGTTTTTTCATTAAAATAATTTTAAAATTTTAGATTTGAAATGGGTAAAAAATTATAGATCTAATGATTTCTTATCGTATGATGACATCATGGCAAATGTTAATTTTATATTAAAATCAGTCAATGGGGCTAGATATTGATTGATTTAAAAAAAGGATCTAGAGAGGAATTGAACCTGCGATCCCTAGAATTATTGCACAAGGCACTAAGCTTATGCACCACCCTGATTGCAATTGCATTATGATGAATTATTTCTCAAATAACGAAAGTTACCATATTAAAATCGACTGTTGGACTAAATAAAGCAACTAAAAACTATTTTTAAAATATTTTTGAGCCTTCATTTCATATCTTCTCTTCGTTTCTTTTATCAAATTGGCTTTGGCTTCTGAAATATACCGCTTAAGCTTAAAGAAGTGATATAACCTGTATAAGTATAACTTAGAAACTATTTGTTATATTTGATTAAAGAAAATTTGAAATTGCGAATTGAAATTTTGTTTCAAAAATATCATAAAATTTATGACAAAAATATGTTTTATGAAAAATTTTGAGATTTTTAATTTTTGAAAAACTATTAAAAACAGAAAAGCTCAAACAATATTAAATTTCACTTTAAAAATCACCCTATAAATTTTGAGTTTTCTATGCATGGCCAGTGTATAAAATGACTGGCAGAAGAAATATTTCACAGGTAGACACGTGCATGTGCAAACGAAAGAGTGAACTTGTTGTTTTCATATGAATTTGACATAATTTTTTAGTAAAAATACTGACAAGATTTATGCAAATCAAAAACAAACATTAACAACAAAATTAAACCACTTTATAGTAAAATAATAAAGACATATTGAATAATGAATGTTTTACTGAGCTCTCGCTTAAAATGTGTCAAACGTAAAATGTATGTATTCGTATGTGCATTTGAAAAATGGTTTCTAAATAATTTAAAGAATTTTTCAAAAACTAATATTATTTATGTACATAATTTGTCAATCAATTTAATTTCAAATACCCTTTTACGGGGTTAATAATAGGTTCGTTCGAGTACTTTAACTGAGTGAATTTTAAAAAATTTGTTCTCGATAAAGCTTTTATACAAAAAAGTATCCGAACGGAAAAGAAGTAAAATATAGCATTTTTTATCCAACAATCGAAGATAATGAAAAATATAAAAATAAAATTGAATGTAAAGGGTGGTTAAATTTTAAGGGCAGATGTTGATTTTGAATAAAACACAAATTATTTAGGAAATTATTGTCATTTCTTTTTATTATAAATTATTTGAAATTAACGTCAAAACTGAAAAACTATCTTTCAATAAGATTTCTGTTTCGGAGTTCAATTCCACACAAAGCATTTAAGACCGATTGACTGGTTTCATGTTGTCGAGAATACACATTACGCACATTTATGTTTTACTTTTTAATGGGAGTGTATATACAAACATTGCACAAATGTGCATTTTAAAAATTTTCATAAAAAACAAAACAGAAATTTGTCGACAGATTATTTTTATTCTTTGCACACATAATACGACTGTCATTTTTGATATTTAGAACTGCATACTACGTGAAAACGTTAGGTATTAACGTTTCTAAATCCTCCTACAGCTGAATACAAGCTGTAAGAAGAATTTAATTGTAAGGTAAGGGAGCAATTATAATTAAGTAGAGATTATGGGGCAAGAGAGAATTAGTTTCTTGGAAAATTGATTTAAGTACGTACTGGTTTTCTTCTCGGTTTTCATATAGGTGTGTAAAACACAAATAAGTACATATGAAGTAGAAAATAATTTCACAAATCAGCAGGTTCGTTTAGGTACTTTTCAGATTGATAATTAAGCCACTCAAGGTTTCCACAGATACAGGTAGGTTACTATATTAGTAGGTAGCTATATTACTAATTGGAATTCAATATAATTAAATTAAGTTTTTATTTTCTTTGCAATTTATTTGCAAGTTATAATGTAAGATTTCAAGTATTTATATAAATACTTTTAAAAATTTTATAAGTTAATTCAATAATAGTTTAAAATACACAGCTTTAATTTTCGCGCGGAGAGTTGGAAAGGAAAGGAAAGATTAGAATAACTAAGAAAATTGAAAGTTTATAATGAGCGCTTAATAACAGCTGTGGTGAGAATTGATAAAGAAATTTAGCAATTGTTTCATCTTTAAATTCGTTTTTTTTCTTGTGTTCGTGCTTGTATCCAAACATTGTTTCATCATTAAGTCTTTTTGTCCGTTTTGTATTTTAGAGGTAACAGCGATCGGACTGAATTTAAGTAGCAACCTGTACGCAAGAACTTCCAACAAATTTGCATAATAAATGTTTCTGTAGGTCTTCTAGCCACTTCAGAAAGTTGATTTCAACATCCACACGGATCCAAAATATACATAATTCATATACTCGTACATACTACATGTACCGTGTAGAAATTGCATTCGAAATCACAAATTTATGTATACAATTTTAACTTTGTGTGAGGGGTACATACTCGTATTAAAATTTACGTAGATTTTATGAAAAATAATATGAATTGAAAGTAAAGGGTGTTTTTTATAGACGTATATAACTTTAAATTGATATAAAACAACAATAGATTATTCGATTTACATGAATTTTATTTATCCGAAAGATAATCTTGTGGCATTACATTTTAAATAAGATTTCTGGCATATGACCGCCACGGCTGGCTCGGATGTAGTCCAATCTGGACGTCCAATTTTCGATGACTTTTTTCAACATTTGTGGCCGTATGTCGGCAATAACACGGCGAATGTTGTCTTCCAAATGGTCAAGCGTTTGTGGCTTATCCGCATAAACCAATGACTTTACATAGCCCCACAGAAAGTAGTTTAGCGGTGTTAAATCACAAGATCTTGGAGGCCAATTCACAGGTCGAAAACGTGAAATTAGGCGGTCACCAAACGTGTCTTTCAATAAATCGATTATGTCACGAGCTGTGTGACATGTTGCGCCGTCTTGTTGAAACCACAGCTCCTGGACATCATGGTTCTTTAATTCAGGAATGAAAAAGTTAGTAATCATGGCTCTATACCGATTACCATTGACTGTATCGTTCTGGCCATCATCGTTTTTGAAGAAGTACGGACCAATGATTCCACCAGCCCATAAAGCGCACCAAACAGTCAGTTTTTCTAGATGTAACGGTGTTTCGACATACACTTGAGGATTAGCTTCACTCCAAATGCGGCAGTTTTGTTTGTTGACGTAGCCATTCAACCAGAAGTGCGCTTCATCGCTAAACAAAATTCGCTTATGAAAATCGGGAACAACGGCATTTATTTTCGAAATAAAATTGTACTATTTGCAAACGTTGTTCAGGCGTGAGTCTATTCATGATGAATTGCCAAACCAAACTGAGAATAAATCACTTGACAGCTGTTAAATCGGTCGCCATCTTGAACAGTAATGCCAACTTAAAGTTCTATACATCTATAAAAAACACCCTTAATTAGGACAATTTTCAGCATATTTAATTATTTGGAATAAGAAAGTTTAACAAAATTTGATTCTCATTTAGTCGACTGGTATAATGAAATAAATAAGTTTGGGCGGGAATTTAACTTGATATTAATCTACTGAAGATTAGAGTAGCGTCTGATGAAACAGCTGAATAGATATGTTTTCCCTCTTAAAATTTCTTACTTATTGTGCTAAGTAAACAATTTTTTAGATTTTCCATGAGAATATCATGGAAAATAATTCATTTTGCACATCAACATAATTTGGAATTAGGCACGAATAAAGATTAAATTTTGATTAAAAAAAAAAAACATTAAAATGGCAAAATTTATTTTTATATCGATATTTCGCTTCAACTTGCGTAGCTTCTTCAGGATATAATTACTCAAGTTAATAAAAAAAATCATGTTTCAAATATTTTTCTTAACAAAATTCAATTAGGGTCTACAAAAATAAGGTTTTACCAAACAAAATTTTTAAATACAAAATTCAAAAAATATTTAAATTTATGCTTAATTCCAGAAATTGTGTTGGTTTTAAAATTTATTCTTTTACTCATGATATTCTCATGAGTTATTTATTCAGTACAATAAGTACTGAAGGGGAGAGCATACCTATATGGACCATTTCATCAGACGCTACTCCGAATCCTCAGTAGGTTACTCCCAACGTTTCTTGCAAACATTAGAACCTTTATATTGTAAAAGCAATTGACTAAATAAGAATTATTAATCAAAAGTCACAAAAAGATTTAAATATTCAAACAAAAAAAAAAAAAAAAAAAAACTCAGTAAGCATTGAACTGAATAAACAAATAAATTTCCCAACCAACATTTTTAATATTGAAAACTATATATTCTATTTTTATTCTTCTCTTCTCTTTTACATTTGAATGTCCGTTGGGTATTACTGAATGTAATTAAAGAGTATATGAAAAACAAAAACAAAAAAATTATAAAAAATAATAAGAAAAACATAGGGTTTTCCTACAATGAGCACTTGTATTTGTATATGTAATAATTTCTATTTGGAATTTAAAAGTTTAACAAAATATTAATCTTATACTTATTGTACTGAATAAATAACTCATGAGAATATCATGAGTAAAAGAATAAATTTTAAAACCAACACAATTTCTGGAATTAAGCACAAATAAAGATTAATATTTTGTTAAACTTTTAAATTCCAAATAGAAATTATTACATATTTAAATTTATATTAAAATAATCTAAAAATTATACAATTAATAAAAATAAAAGTAATATGTCAAAAATGTATATATAAAATAATTGTTTTAAATAAAAATGTATGTGTTAAATGAATTATGTATGCAACAATTAACAATATAACAATTTTTTTTATAAAAATATTCAGGGCTGTCATAGAATCCAATGTTGTCGGTATTGGATTTGAAACCGACAAAAAAATTTCTTTGGTGTCATGAAATCCAATGTTGTCGGTTTCATTTTCGAACTAGAATTAATGTCGGTTTTAGGTGTCACAGAAACCAATGTTATCGGTTTGCTATTGGATTGAAACGAATCAGTTGACAGTTGTTGGTTTGTTTAATTTCAAATAAAGCAAGTGATTAAAGAGGACTTTTTTTCATTACAATTTCGCCTGCAGTTAGTTATTTATTAAAAATGTAAGCAAATTAATATTAATTATGCAAAAATAAATTTTTACTCATAATTTTTTTTCTCTACCAAAACAAAAAAATAGCACTTAAAACTCAATAATTATGCATTTTATAGAAAAATATCCTGACATTGCAAAGGAATTTACAAAATGTGATAAGCCAACTGTATGACCTCTTTGACAACAGTTGGCTGAATCAATAAGAAGCGCAGGTTCACGGCAAAAATATGTAAGCGGAAAGCTTCTTTATTTAACCGGTAATTTATGAATCTTCTTTTTACTTTCTGTGAGCGTTCTTCTTCTAATAATAAAAATCCTACAACGGCAAACGTGATTTTATTTCCTACTTACTTCACTGACACTAATTATATATTTTATATTAAAAAGTTTTAATAAAAAAATACATTTTTATTGTTATTTAAACGAAAACACTGCGATTTATCAAAATTGTTATCAAACATTTACATAAACAATTTCATACAAATAAACTAATGTATAGAACAACTGATTCGAACATCGGTTTTATTTGTCTTCGAAAATAACAAAAACGACTTCGTTTCATGACACCAAATGAAACCAATATTGGTTTGCAAAACCGACTTGGATTCTATGACAGCCCTGATTATATCACTACATAGTAAATATAAAGCAAAGTCGCTTTCCGCGTCTGTCCCAATGTCTGTATATATGCTTAGATCTTTAAAACTACAAAACGGATTTTGATGCAGTTTTTTTAATAGATAGAGTGATTCAATAGGAAGGTTTATATGTATAATAACATGCTTAATATACGAGTATTAGAGAACCACTGATAATTTCAAGATTTCTAATGTGAAGTCGTAAATGAACACATTTTTTTGCGCTTACATTGCAGACGCTGGCTGAACTCTACGAGATAGATCAAAATAATGTATTAAGTATTGTATATCTTAGAAAGGTCTATAAGAAAGTCCGCGATGGTATATGTTTATCTCTTAGGGATAACCCACAATAACCAATTTTTACTTTTTACTAGAAATAATGGCTTATTTACAAAGCGATTTTAAGCAATACAGCATTAATCCTCATCTAATTAAGTACCTTAAATACATTTTACATTTAATATGGAATAATACAGCCCTTTACAGCATGCAATTTAAATGAATATTTTCGAAGATAAAATATAGGGACATCGCGGTTGCGGCAGTACCGGCCGGCCTACCTCTATAAATAGCGCGTCGAAAAGCGCGCGCCCCTCCTTATAGGACTTTGTGACGTGCTTTTCAGCGTGACTTTTTTTTCGAAATTGTACGTTCTTACTTTAGTTGGTATTAAGGTTAATTTAAATAAGTACTTACATTAGCTTAGATAATATTAGATTAAAACCATAATTTATCAATTATATTTCTTCTATTAAGATCTTGGTCGGAATTTAAAGGTAAGGCAATTTAGTATTAGTGAAATTATTTTGTAAATATTTTTAACAAGAAAGCTGTGATCGTTAGATTTATATACAGAGATTCTGTAATATATTTATTGTAAAAGTAAAATAAATAAGTAAAAATGTAGTATATGAATTTAGATATTCCAAAGATAGCAGGAAATCTTCACAATATAGGGAAAGGGGAATTGTTTTATTACGAATTTAATGCGTGCAAAGCCGCGGGCAAAAGCTAGTAAATTTATATAATAATTCTGTTAATATGCTCAAATGAATATATATACTTATATATTTGTACTTGGTACACTTATAGTGTGTATAAATAACATGTGCATATTAACAAAAATATTTGACAAAATTGATATTTGCTTATTAAGTGTCTATAATTTTAAGCTATATTTTCCGTAAATGGCATTCCTTAAAGGAACATGATAATTGAGTTTTTGTGGCCTCAACTGGAAGGCAACGCCAATTGCCACACAGTGGGTGAAACAAATAATTTATTGTAGCAAGATACGAAAAAGGGCACTCTTACTGGCACACCCTTTAGATTTAAACAAGTCCTTTTTCATGTGCGTATGTGGTATGTGTTTATGTGTGTGAGCTTGTATGACAGCATATTGTGCGTCTATTTATTAGAATTTTCTTTCATTTCATGTTGAAACTTTTCCAAAGTAATTACTTCAAATTTCCAAAATGACATTAATAAAAAACACAGCATATGGGTTTTATTATCGCCTAAATCATTTAATCCTTTAAGGTGAACATTTCTATGCAAATGATGTTGCCAAATTAATGGTTTTTTCTTTACTCTAGTGGCCACAAGTCCCAAAAAAGTAGAGTTTTAAATTAAAAAAAAGAAATTGAATAGTTTAAAGCAAACTTTTTTTTAGTTTTTTTTCTTTTTTTTAATGCCTTCAAAAATTTATTTTATTTTTTTTTTTTCACTTAGTAAAGTTTCTTAAAAGAAAATCATCTATGAAGCATGAACTAAAGCTTTTAAAAGTTATTTTAAATTTTAATTTTCGTTCTTGTAAATGAATTAAATTAAATTGTAATTTCGTTTGAAATTCATTTCATTTCCATAACATTCTGCTGTAATTTTAGTTTATTTTTTTTTTAATTGAATGAGTTTTAGTTTAAGTTTAAAAGTTTTTTTTTTTTTCTTTTTACAAGTGCAATACAATTTGGACATTAAATAAATATTTTAGTGAAATAAAAATAATTTATAACCGTCAAGTGCATTCTATTAATATAACAAACGAATAAATGTTGTTACAGAGTTTTTTCCCTTGTAAATTGTGTCACTTATGACCCCAAAAGAAAAAAGGGAGAAAAAAAAATAAAAAATGGAGTCAATGTGTCATGTGCAAAAAAGGAATTACGAGCTTAAAGGGAATGAAGCATTAAAGTAATGCTTTATATTATAATTTAGTGAAGTATTTGCCGACTAATTGCCACCACTGTGACAACATACATAGTTTGCTTTAATTAAAATACAAAATACAAAATGCTTTCATGTTATGTATTTGAAATACAAAATAAAGTATTTTAATCATTTCGCCAATTAATTATTCAATAATAGTAACACTTATTTTAGCGAACAAGAGCAGCAACTTCCTGTTGGAAAGTGAGTAAAACCTGCTACAGATACTGATGAACATAATCAGTTTTTTAACAATTTCGCTATCCAATGAATCGTATTTGACTCATAAGAGCGGATTAGAATAACTTAAAGTATCTTTACTATGTAACGTTAAGTAAATTTTTCGTTACAAACTTGATGCGTTATTTTCTTTTTTTATGAAGATGTTTTTTAAACAGGGGATAGACCCATCAAATTTCAACATCGATCAATGCATTTGTGTGCGTATCTAAAAAATTTAATTAATTTGATTTTCGTCAAATTCACACGGAACGTACACATGTGACTTCCATTTAAAAAAAACACACACAAATGCCTTGATTGTTGTCAAATTTTACATGTGTTTCACCCGCTTTAGTCAATGGCAGACAAATGCAATAAAAACAAATTTGTATTTCAAGTACTGCCCAACAATTATGTCTTCCTACTTCCTATTTCTTTCATATGTTTCTATCGCTATCCTTCTTCATTCTTCCTCATCAGAAGATCCAAGTGAGCCATTAAGCTATCTGCCTAGCCCTATTAATTGCCCAAATCAATGCAAATAAAACATCAGCTAGTTGTAGTACAAAATTTCACTGATTTGATGTTGTTAAAAGGGGGTTTTTCAAAAATTGAAATCACATAAAAAAGCAGAATAGTGTGGAAACTGATGCATTGGATAGAAATTTGACAGCCGTATAGCTTCACCATTTTTAGAAATTTTTTTTAAATGTTTATACTTTTCATTATGTTTTTCGTATATATTATTACTCGCGCTTTTTAGTTCAGTATATTGAAGGTACATAATGTTTTTTATTTCTTAATTAATTTCTGATAATTTGACATTATTTGAAATGCAGAAAAATGGATTTCATTGTATATCTACCAACAAAGAAATAATTGCTGACAATATACTCGTACATACAATGAAAATCTTAATTCTTGTATTATAGTGTTTCTAGAAATGTAGCATATACTCAAACGTGTATGGCGGTTTTTCGTTGTTTTAAAAATGCAGCACATAAATTGTGCTCAGTTTAAAATAGATCACTTTATCATTGCCTTTACGAGAAAGTGGTTCAAAACGGAATCTTGTGATTATAACTGATGGCCGTCAGGTGTTAAATAGTTATAATTAAAAGTAACGTTAACCTTTTTTATGAAAGAGAAATTTTTCGATTTTTGTCATTGATTAAATATTTTGGTTAAAATTTTTTATAAATGTTTGCAAAATTAAATGAAAATAAATCTTTTAGCATTCCTATTTGATATTTTTTCTTAGAATTCCTTTTTTTATTATTTTAAAAATTGAGTGCCAACAGACATACAGTGTCTGAGGTTCTCAGAAAAGATTGTTTCTTACAACTCGGTCATTTTAGTTTTTTGAACTGAAATTAATTATTTATTTTAAGATTAATAAAAAATATTTTTATCTCAGTATTTATCTTTTTTATTTATATTTTTATATTTTTTATTTGTAACGGATAGTTTATTAAGCTTGAGATCGTATTATAAAAATTTATTTTTATATCGATATTTCTCTCCAATAATAAATAAATAAACTTTTATAATACAATCTCAAGCTTAATAAGCTAGCCGTTCTACTTATATAAATTTTTGTGTATTTTTTTTTTTTTAATATTTAAGAAGAATGTGGAAAGTGAAAAATATGAATATTTCGCTAACACACTGACTTAACTTCTTTTTATTTAAACATTTTATTGTAAGTACCTATTTCTTTCTTAAAATTTTATCATAATTTAAAAATAAATGTGATTGGCCACAACTGGAAAAATATACAAAACCACTCGTAGATTTTAATACAATTGTTTTTGTAATGAAGGCCATTTTTGCATGATTCCGTTATTTTTTGTGACTTTCTTCCAACTCATTTGTTTGTGGGAGATCTCTCTCTCTCTCTCTCTCTCTCTCTCGCTATGTGACATATCAATTATTTATGTGCTTTCTTTCTTCCTCTCGCAGAGAGGTTTAGTATACTAAAAATCAGTTTCTTTACATAAAGAGCTATAACTCATGCCTATAGGTAGATTTTTTCTGTTCTTGTGTTATATTCTGAAATAGAGAGACATTTTTTGATACAATGCCTACATTGTTAGTGTGTGTAATAAACAGTTACTTTTTAGTAAACTAAGCCAAAAACAAATATAAGAGCTTCCATAATTTGTCATTACAAGAGAATTTGATTGGTGGACAGTATAAAAATGGATGATGAGTTAAGAAAGTTAAAATGAATACAAAAAATACTTAATAAAGAAATGACTTTCAATTACAGGATGTAATTAAATGGAAATTATAAAAATTAAAATTACCTGAGGCCAGATGGTAATTAACCTTAATAATAATTGTGTAACTAAATAAAATATTATAGATTTTTAAATAACAGAGGTGAACACGAACTTTTTAAGTTTTAATTTTTTTTTTTCTTAATTCTTAAAAATTTTTTCAAGATCGAGGTGGTGCGGTTTCATGGATTAGTGGGGATGATAACTACTATAATGTCGATTTAAAAAGTACACGGTTGATATACTTGTTAGCATTGAATGATTTCAAGGGAATGACGAATATCTAAAAAACTGTCTTAAATTACAGTTTAAATGCTTCCCTTTAAAAAATTGGCAAAAATTTTAAGTTGATATTTTAAATAAACTTAAAAACATACACAAAATTATAAAATAAATTGAAGTTCTTTTTAAACAACATCCGTGACGAGCTTAAGTCTGAAAACTCATTACGAAAGACAAAACACTATTGACTTCATTTTAAAAATGTTGTTGACAAAAATGTTGTCAAGTACATATGCGAAGTAATAGATAAATGATTAAGGAAAATTATTTTCAGCAATAGTTTAATTACTAATGTTTTAGTTTTGTTAACTATTTAAAAAGAATGGGCGACATTAAAAATATGAATATTTAGCTTACACACTGAAGGATATATAAGACTCGGCACAGTAGCATTTAACTTATTTTTCCTAAGATGCATCCACTGCTGAAAAATATTATGGATATGTAACTGTGTTGGCACTGAAAAATGATTATAAAATCCAAAATTGCACTCAGGAGCAGCTAAAATTTATATTTGTTAAGCTACATACTTGCAGCAATAAAATATCAAAAAATTACAAAAGTGTTACGGATTGTTTTTTTTTTATTTAGCACCAAAGCTGGGTAATGTAAAAAAAATCTGGTTTTACTAAAGAATTGTCATTACTCTAACGGTATGTCGCATATGGTTAATATATACACGCAAAGAAAAAATATGGGTGAGGCAACCATATTCTGGTGGAAACATAGTATGGTTAAGCTATGTACAGACGGTTGTCAGATCTTACAATTATTGTCAGAAAATGTTCAGAATATGTCTGACAACCGTATGAACTTACAATTATTGTCTTACAACGTTGTCAGAAAAAGCATTGTCAGCACATTGTAAGACAATAATATTGTCAGACATCTGACAATCGTGTGAACACTCTTTCTTGCTATTGTCAGACATTGTAAGCTAATTTTTTATTGTCAGATGTATTTAAATTAATGCACCTGACAATGGTATCATTGTCAGAGAAATATTTCTATTGGCAATACACATAAATTTTAAAAAACAAACCAAAATTTAATAAAAATTAAAAAACAAGTGAAATAAAACATGGATAGCGATAACACCTTCGTCATAGACTGCAGCTTTGAGCAATTACCTCTATATCATTTTGGAGTGGCCAAAAAGGCCTGAAGGTGGGAAAAAATCAAGGGACAAACAAAAATCTTACAGTAAAAAAGTAAAATCTATGTGATGACGTTAAAATATAATCAAACCAATAAAAGAAGTTAAGGTACGGCGAAGTTTATGGAATGCTGGTTGGCTGGAATATAAACTTTCCAAAAATTGTTAAGGCAAGAAGTCGTAGATTGCATCCATGTAAGTTTGAATAATTGCTAAAGAAAATGGGCAAGTCTCTGCACATCAGTTGTTATAAAAAAAATATACCAAAAAATTCAGGCCAAGTCTCTGACGAGCAATTTCAAATTGCTTGTATGTAGATACTTCAAGCCGATGATCTTTTTTAAAGCACGAAAGTTAACAAATCTACTCAATCCAATTCCTCTATGCAATTGCGTATATATTTAGCAAAAAAACAATATAAACAAAATACAAACATAAAATAAAACAATTCTCTTTCAGTTATGTTATACAAAATATTCTAATTAAATAATAATTTCTTTTTGACAGTTCTGGCAATATCTAACAACATATCTGACAATTTTTTCTATACAATAATCTGACAACCGTTTGAACTGACAATATTTGTTGGCAGATAAATTTATTGTATGACAATTGTCTGACAATGAAATTGTAAGGTTTTCTTACAATCGTCTGAACTGGCAATTTATATTTTGCTGACAATGTTTTGTTGTCAGAGCATTGCCAGGCCTTACAATATTGTCAGATCTGACAACCGTCTGTACGTAGCTTTAGTTTTATGATTGCTTTTAACCATATACTCGTATATTTTTAAATCAAAGATATTAAAAATAGCTTTCAACTGCAGATGTTGCGGTTCAACCCCCGGTCAAGGCAAGAAATTTTTTTAAAATTTTTTTTAATACATACATATTTTAATATGATTTAAAAAAAATTTCAATTTAATTTTTTTGTATAAATAAAGTTTTTTTTATTCCATTCATTTTTCTTTTCTATCAATTTGTATTTATTTATTACATAATACAGCGGGTTTAAATTTACTTTTTCAAATTTTAGTTGACTCTGCCAGGGTTCGAACTTGCGAACACTTAGTTAAGAAGCATTAACTCGGCACTCATCCACTTCAGCCAACAAGCTCAGTTGAGTTTGAACGTTTAAGTTTTTGTTTTATACTCACTTTATTTATATGGTTGCGGACCAACCATATTTTTATCATTATTATGTTCGCTATTAACATATTTATGATATCAAGTAAAATTTTATTGAACATAATATGATAATTATATGGTTAATCTAAGACACTAAACATAATATGGTTAAAAATAACTAGAAACATGTTTATCGTGATCATAATAATGTTTAGATACTTAAAATATATAAAAATATTTTTGTGAAGAACAAACTATGTTTGCGGTAACAATATTCAACCATCTTTTTTCTTTGCGTGTATAAAAAAAAGTGTTGCATTTAAGCGTACAAGCCTCTGTCATAATTCTACTACAAATACAAACAAAATTTATTTGAATTTTCATTCTAACAAACATACGTAAAATTTTAGATTTTTCTACTAAACCTACTTAGTATGCTTTATATTTTTGCATAGTACACGTATATTATATATATTTAATAGAAGTATTTTCTATACAAATATTAAAAAAATTTTAATTTCCTACATCGGTTTTACTCATTTTTGGCCAAGCTCGTGACAGTATGGAACTGCTTTGAACGGCTTCAACATATTTGTTAAACGCAGATGCGCTGCTGTGTCGAGTAAAATATTTCATTTAAATTGTCTACCTGAATTTTTTCATATTACCTTTTTTTTTCCCCATTTAAGCTGTAAAGCGCTTATATATTAATTTGTGATGCACATTTGCATTATATTTTTTTTTTTGCCCTTCAATTGTTTTTCATTCTTGTAAACAAGTATATATGAACCGCTACTCAACTTTATTTTTTTTATATTCGCTTAACACTTAACTTATATATTGTATAATATTTAATTAAGAAAGTATAAATTGTTCTTGAATTTCTGTATACATTTCTTCTTGTTTGGAACTCCTAATTATTTGCACACTCTAAATAAAATCTTGAAGTTTTTGTTTTAAATAAAAGAATTTAATTTTCTTATTTGGATTGCCTGCAAAAAATATTGCAGACACAAAACAATACTAATGAAGAAAAACACGATTTTTTCACAAAAAAAAAAAAAAAAAAAAAAAAAAATGGGTGAAGCAAGTCGAAATAAGCAGGTGGCAATTGGAAAATCCGATTTGACAGACCGATTTCTTTTTTCATTGTTTTTTTAATGTAAAGACATTTTAGTTATTTTTGTTTTTGCTTAGTGAGTTTCATTAAAAGAATTGATTTAACGCTTGCAGCACTAATTTTTATTGGTCTGTATGTGATTGTGAAATATAATCTTGTTATTCTAGTGGACAGCCAATGGTTGCCATGGATGTCACTATTTAAAATTTATGTGAACAAAATATTTTTGCTCCTGCTAATTTGAAAATCATACATGTTTCTCATTTGGAACCAATTCATTCATAACTTTAACCGATGCATGAACTTTTTTTATGCTGTGAAAGAACACTCGTGGCAATCGAATTAGTTAATTTAAAATTTAAAATTTTCATTTATCCATGTGAATATATTCGTCGAATATAATTTAAAATTATGACCACTGGTTTTAAATTCCTTTCACTTTATTCAATTATTTTAAAATTTTACTTAGCAACAGTGGTTTTGTTTTAAGAAATATTTATATAGTTTTCCAATTTTTTGAATAATAATAAAGTTTTTTTTTAAATTTTTTATAATTAGTAACACCAACTGGTTGCTTTGATTGCTCAATTTGAATTAAAAATTCTTTTTTCTCCTTTCCCTGTTTTCGTGGTTTTTTTTTTTGATTGATTTGGCCGTGACTACAATGGCAAGCAGTGTTGTAATTCTTCTTTTTCGTTCATCACTGCATGCCATTGTAGGGTGGTCCAAATCAATTCATTTGCTAATGTTTTGTCCAAACATTGTTTGGACACCATGTTTTATAAAAAGGCAATCTATGATGTATAATCCTTAAAATAAGACAAACCGATGTGTGCCTATCTTGTGGATAAATTTTAATTTTAAATTTAATTTACTACTTTTATTTTTTTTTTTTTTGAAGTTTGTATGAAAAAGTACAAAACCAACAATTTTAATTGGAAATTTTTATGCTTGTGTTAAAAATAAGAAAAACAACAAAAAGAATATTTCATGTTTTTGTTTTAAATAAAACTCTGAAACAAATTGAACCGTAAAACGACAAGCACACATACACACAACAGTATTAAGGATTTGCAACTAATGCTCACTTGAATACTTTCTTTTAATTTTTAAAATTTTCTTTGTCTAACACTTTAATCATTTGTGTGTAGTTGCATGTGCAAGTCATGTGTGGATGCTTCTTATTGCTTTAAACTGAATATTTTTTAATTTATTTTTTTTATTTAAAATTATGAAAATTGTTTTTTAATGCTGATTACCATGTTTTAGTAAGTTTTACCTCAAAAAAAGATAACCGTGAGTTATTTCTTTGATATTTGATGGCTTCGAATTAACACTGAATATTTAATTAAAAATTAAAGGAAAGAGAGTTTTTTTTTGTTTTTGAAAAATTCTACAAAAAAATTATTAACAAGCCATTTATTTGTTTACAAAATTGACTATCAGGTCTGTTTTGAAAATCACGTGATTTCATATCACATGTGGTTTTGCAATCACACGTGTGATTTTCTGCTGTTCTGTAAACCACACCGTTTTTTGTGTTTTCAAATCACATTGACAAAATGTGACTTTCAGAACATGTCTGTATCATTGAAATTATTTATAAGCCAATTTATAAAATAAAGAGCCGCAGCTGCAAACGCTTTCAGCTCACTTAACTTACATAGACTATTATGATCGCAGATTAAATATTTCCAATCGGAATGATAAAATTATATAAAATTAGAAATGTTATTTTGAAATAATATTATGATCAGTGTTGCGGCTTTAGCATCTTTAAGGCTAGATTTAGCCTTCTTTTTTCTCACATTTAGCCTCAAAATTTATGTTTTAGCCTCTAGCTTTTTTCCTAGCATTTTTTGTATTTCAAAATAACCTTAAATAGACTTTTTTTTAAATATTAAAATAAATCACACATAAGCAAACTAAGAATGAAGAATATACCTGAGTTTGTTCTGTAAACTGCGAACCTAAATTGGATTAAATGTATATTTTGTTGCATTGAGTTGCTACTAAATACTTTAAATTGTTTAAAAAAGTCGCATAAAAAAATACATTTGCTTTGGGGGGTAAAATATTAACCAAATTAACTCAAGTAATAAATATTTGCAAATAAACTTTGATATGTAAATTGATAAATTGGGGAAATGAAAGGTAACTTCAGGAAGGACTTCTAACTAGTAAAATAAATGCACTTTATTCTTTGCATGTACTTCATATGGAAGCCTTATTTTTCAAGACACATTTTTCGAAATGGATTAGTAATGTTGAGGTTGCTCCCTTATTGGTACGATAAATCAGGTTACGTGGCAGAATAGAAATCGCATTGAAAAATCAAAAAACTAAAGTTATTTAAAGACCTGTGAAAAACGACTTTATTTTCTTCAGTTTTTGCTATTTTCTCTTCTTGGTTTTTTTTTTAAACTTGTAGTTGTAATAAAAAATTAAAACAAATTTTAATTTTAAGCTGTAGCTTTTTAAATTTTTCTCAGCTTATTTCTGATTCAGCTTTTTCTGGGATTTTTTAGGCCAGCTCCTGGCACAGCTGATTATGATATTAATATTACTTGTGGAGAGTTACGAAATGCAATCCAATATATTGTGTCTTTACATCTGTTAATGAACTTTTTTAATATCTTAAGTCATTAAAAAATTTTAATTTCACTTGGGAAAATTAATTAATTAAATTAAATTAAATTGCGAAAAGGTTTTTTGGTTTTCTGTAGCAGCTATTTAAGGAATTGAAATCAATTTCACTGGAAATTGTATTCTGTGACAAGGGCTGTGAAAATTACAAATATCAAAATATGAAATTGTTGGGAATCTTAAGTTTAACAAAATGTATTCTTTTTATTTGTGCTACTTAAATTAAGCACAAAAGATTCTGTTAAAATATCAAAATAATTATACTTTCGTTTTAAAATCTGTGATTTGTTTGAAATTTTATATCATACATATAATCTCTATACTCTAGTGAATGTCGCCATATACTTTTTGACCAGCCACACCCATTTTTACGCCCAATTTTCAAAAATTTCATTTAACCACTGTTCGTAAGCATATGTTCTCGTTGTTAATGTAAGCGTGAAATAATGTTTTGAAAAACTTTATTTAACACTTTAGTTGGCGCCTCTGCTAATATTGCTAGCGAAGACATGAAATAATTTATAGCGTAGTGAATGACTGTATTTATTAGGATGCCTTTTTAACGATAAAAATTCTATTTCTAAGCGGATTTCTCTAAAAATCGATAAACGAAAACGGCCGAGCGCTACCGGGCAATAACATCTAATACTAAGTAAGAATTATAAGTACGCTACATATTGTGGGTTACTCTGCCATAGGCAATGTCTCGTTACAATATTGTTACGTTTTTACACTATCATAAAAACAATTAGTTTATTAAGGTTCGTATTTTAAAATAAAACACAAGTAGTAGGCTGACTTCCTAAACGTATAATTACAATGTATCAATACAGTATTAATACCAAGTTGATACATTGTGTAGTTACTTTTCTAATACTTTGCATACTGATATTTTGCAACCCTGACATCGTTTAAGAACATTTATATGCACTGCATCATTAATTATAAAGCAAACAATGGCAGAAAAGATCATTTTATTGAAAAATATTTTAGATTTGTGCGAACAAGGAAGCTCCAGGTAGTTGCTGCTTCTCCCGACGTCTTAATTCGCTTCTATGTTACCATGAAATTAAAAAATTTTATGTATTATGTAAATGGGAACGTGTTGTGTATGAACTTAATATTTTGTAAAACCTGTTTCTATAATACAATACGTTTCTTTTTTGGGCAAAATTGCTTTTCAATATCTAGTCTCACGTTTATTAATATATTTTTATAGTTATGTGTCAATTTTTTACTGTAATAAAAAAATTTAAGATAAATAAAGGAATATTTCAATATATTAAATTACGAGAAAAACCGATTACTTATTTTCTTGCGCCCCATTGTACTGCATCTACATTTTTTTATATGCCTTGCTTACTTTTTCTTGCGTATTAAATGCAACAGTGTTGCAAATGGGAACAAAATGCATTGTAAAAATTTTTAGGATTGCATTTAGGAATACGCTGCAATGTATTAATAAATAGCAATATGCGTTTAGGAAGTCAGGCGTACACTTTTCTCAACACGTATTGTAGACACACAGTTTTATCTTAACCGTCACAATGACAATTTATTGTTTAGGACACACTTTACTGTTTAACGTCTGAACTTAAACTCCCTTTTGGCAATCGTAGACCAGGACCACACGCGGCACGTTTAGTTGCCAATTCTTTCTCAATTCTATTTTAAAACTGTAATTTTGTTTCGGCAATTTTAGCATTCTTATTCAGTCATTTATTCAGCCTCTATCTACCTGTCTTCTTTTTTTACATCTTTATAAAGGATACAAAATCAGGAATTGCCCAACTAAAATTGCTGTGTGGTCCTGATCTTAGCATTGCTTTATATACCGTCTCACCGAAATTTAGAAATCTAGAACGTAACGGTCGTTTCAGCTCAGCCTCTAACGTTCTAGATTTATTTAGTAACCATACTTTTTTTTACCTCTCACTTAGTCATGTAGTAGTCAATTATGTGGTACACCTTATTGTTATTATAATTTGTACCTCCCTATTAGGAAGTCTCTTCTGTGTCCAACCGGTATATATTTTATAAGTCCCGTTTTACAGACCTAATGTTAGCTTAAGTATGTAATCAGTGTGTACTTTAAATAATATGTATACCCAGTAGCGTTGTGTAGTACCTTAGCGTAAGTGACATTATTGTACAATATATATTTATACACACACACCCACGTAGCGATATTAACATTGTTAAGTTCGGCTAAGCTTGAAATAATAAACGGAAGGCAGTCTATGTCGAGAATTCAACTGAGTTAGTTGTCTTTAGTCAATTGGTGTAACAATTTAAGTATTCAAATATTTGGCCAATAATTTAGCAAACTTGACAGTAATCCACTGAGGATTCAGAGTAGAATCTGATGGAATGGTTCATATGGATATGTTATCCCTCTTGGCACTTATTGTGCTCAGTAAATAATTTTTTCGATTTTCCATGAGAACATAAATAGAATTAAGCAACAAAAAAGATAAATTTTTGTTATATTTTTATATAATATTTTTGATGGCTTAAAATCAAAATTTCCTTACATAGTATGACTTACGGAATTCTTAAAAGTCGCGGTGCGATTATAGCCCATAGTGATGACTTACGGAATGCCTTTCATCGATAAATTGAACCACAGCATTGAAGTTACTTGCTGAGTGCATTTTCAACTGATTGAAAGTTTCAACTGAATGAAAACTTCAATTGACATCAAATGCTGTAATTTGTTTCTGTTATTTGTTTTTATTTATAAAAAAAAATAAAATTTTCTTACAACTATTGTCCTGAAGACTTAAAACCTAAAAAAAACATAAAATGTTAAAAGAAGTTCTGCAACACACATTCTTGTATTAGCAAGTTTTAGTTTGTCGAAATAAGTTCTTAAGACTTTTAATGAAGGAATGCAGCAGCAACTTTATGGAGTGCAATGAAATAAGAAAAAATTAAAAAAAAATTAATGTATAAGTGACTGACTGCCATGTGAGAAAGTGTATGACTGATATTTTTCTTTTATTTAAAACAATTTCATCTTGTGATTGTTTTTGTTAATTTTTTCTTGCTTGCTGGTGTTGTTGACAGTTTACATGCAATTAGTATTGCCTGCCATATAAATGTCTGCAGCACCGGTTTTGAATGCGTAAAGTATTAAAGAAGGTAAGAATAAAACAAGCTAAATTTGACTATTGTAGCCAAGTACTCATATTTTTCAATTGGCAGGTTAAATTAATTATTGAAAGGGATAAAATAAATTTAATTTTAAATATAAAAAAAAAAATTTAAAACGAATCGTAAGGAAGAAGTAGCTGCAGCGATGGTGAAATCTTAGAACACAAGTTCCGTTCATAAAGTACTACACGAAAATCTTCTTTATTTAACCTATAATAGATTACAAATTAGCGAATCAGCTTTAAATATAGATGCCCCGTCTCCGACAGCTCGAATTGATTGCTAAGTACAATCTCTTAAAAATTTTGTTGTTACCATTTCTGAAGATTTTTCTTCTCTAACAAATATGCTATAACGTCAGAAGTCATTTTATTTAAATAGTTATTTTGTCGAGACTTTTATTATTTTTCTTTTTATTTTAGCAAAACACAATGTATTTTAATAATATTTGCACGAAAACATTACACATTTTAAAAATTTCTACCAAAAAAAGTTAAATTAAAAATTGCAAGCAAATGGACAAAAGTGTAAACAACTGATTCGAATATCGGTTTTATTAAACTTCGAAAAAAGCAAAACCCATACTTTTCATGACACCAAATGAAGCCAATATTGGTTTTCATATATGATAAGAAGCAAAACCGACTTGGATTCCATTACACATATGTGTCATTTGTTTTGTTGGCAAGCATACGAGCGGAATGGTATACTAGGACAAGAATCTGAGAGCAAGACCAATTGTTTTTGTTTGTTTCGTTGGTCCTGAAATCTTTTTTGTTTTGATTGTGCTCATATTAAAATGATATCAGAAAAAATTATGATTTTGCAGAAAAAGTTAGTTTTTTTATATTTCTTGGTTCGTAGATAAAACCATTGAAGTGTTGTTAGTTTGCTCCTCCAAAAATAAATTACAGTTTTATTTTTTATATCATATTTATTAAAAACTTAAGAAAATTAAAAAAAATATAAAAATTAATATTCATCACAGAGTGTATTATAATATTTTTTTATAGTCTTTGACTCTTAAATTTAATTGAATTTTCACATACTAGTGATAAGCTGTTGGATACTATCTGTTGCGATCAATTTTAAAGATTCTATAATTTCATTAAATCTTTTTGTTGTGTAGGGAGTGTTTTGCAATGCAGAAAGAACTGGTAAACGAGTACCACTTGGCATCACAATTGTTATTTCACACATCAATCCATTCTCAACTTCAACATTAAGTTGCACTTTTAGTTGTTGCTCATCATCCACTTTAAAAGACAGATCTCTTGCTATTGTAAACTTTGGCGTTTTACCAAACACCCAATCCCAAGAGCTCAACTGCTGACGGATTTCTTCAATTCCTGGAAACCATGTGTCATTTGGATTTACTAACTGAAATCCACTTTGTTTCATGATTTGAGTGTAGTCACCATCTTCCAACTCAGTTGCGGATGTACGTAAAAATTCATATCCTACCGCAGAAAGCAATTGAGGTACGTTGACACTGCGTTCTATATCACAAAGATTTCGTATTGGTGAATGTACTGAGGCTGTAGCCGTCTCTAAATAATTCTCATCTGGTTTTATGAAAGCTTCCTCTAAATGCAACTTATTGGCACTAACAGATAGTGTGCAGTGATGATAAGCATTCGAATGTCCCCATTTAGCAGTTGTGCCAGAAATCTTCTTTTTGTTGACAATAATATCATGACGATTGTTGACTTCAGCTCTAATTGCCCACTTGCGAAAAAGAGCTCTTGTCAATATGTTCAAATTATATTTGCGATTGTTTCGTTCTCGGGGAGTATAAAATGTGCAGTTTAAATTACCATAATCATGATATACTGCTTCCCCACCAGTATTACGACGGGCCAACGTTATGCCTTTATCCAAAAGCTTAGTTACATTTGCTTCAGTGTAAGGATTTTGATGACGTCCAATAACAACGCATGGCTTGTTAACCCAGAGCAGAAGAACATGATGGCGTTTAAAGTCAAAGTTTCTGTATAACCAATCTTCCAATGCTAAATTATTAAAAATGTCGTTCGATTGAGAAACGAATACAGATTTCTTAATATCAGAATCTTTATTACGGTGGCCACTTTCAATTTCTTGAATGTTATAGCTGTTGTCATTGTTATCGCACAATTTACTTGATGATAGAGAAGATTTAGAAAAACTTCTGTATTGCAGCGTCCTTTTCATTACTCTGCTAATGCTAAGCAATTGAGCAAAATTTCCACTACGTATTCCACTGAATGCCGCCATATCGTACGTTTATAAATCGGATGTTTTTAGATGTTAAGATTCCACTGAGCAGTACAACTGTAAAGTTCGAGTGACAAACTACAAATGTGAACTTTTATGCAACATCTGAATATTTATAGTCTTCAAGCGCTTGTTAAATTTGCTATTTACGATATGTACCTAAAAGAAATTTGTTCAACACAATAACAACTTTTCGTACTCTTGTATGCTTTCCTTTGTTTCGGTTTTACAAAATGGCGACAAAGTCTTCAGCTCAGTACTTTTCCGTTGCTGCCAGGCAGTCGCACAGGCAATAAATATAACACAGGCCAACAAAATATGTCTTATACCTACTCTCTTATAAATTCTAGTATTAATATACAGTGGAACTTTAATATAACGAACTTCGTTATGACGAAAACCATAATATAACTGGTACTTTGTTTAGTCCCTTGAAAAAACCTCTTTATTTTTAAAATTTTTTATACAAAATAGCTATAACGAAGAAATTCTGAGCTACAGAGGTTCTATACAAGGAAATCATACTTGAAAAATATAAAATTTTGAAGAATATCAGTCGTTCAAATTTCGTTACACCAAGGTTTTTATGTTTGTGTGTATGTAACGGGTGTCCCAACAAGAACGCAAGATTTACATTTTAAATAAAACACAGATATTTAAAAAAAAATCGTGAAACTTTATTATATCGTAAAGTAGACAGAATGAGGTTATGTATGGAACAACATATCGGGCAGATGGCCGCCGCGGCTTTGCTGGCACACATGCGATCTTTTAATGAAATTTTCAATGACCGTTTTGCTGCGGTATTTCATTAATGTAGCGCCCAATTTCTTCTTTTAAGGCTTGAGTCGTTGTCGGCTTATTAGCGTAAACCATCGACTTCAAAAAACCCCAAAGAAAAAAGTCTATTCGTGTTAAATCGCACGATCTAGGCGGCCACTTCTGGTCTCCGAAACGCGAAATAACACGACCGGGAAATGACTGCTGCAGTAATTGAATTGTTTCTCTGGCTGCATGACATGTGACTCCGTCTGATTGAAACCACAAGCCCTTCATTCAGTCATTTCTTCAATTCTAGGCAAGAAAAAACTGATTATCATTTCACGATACCGAACACCATTGACTGTTTGCGCTTGACCTGCCTCATTTTCATAAAAAAAAGGTCGAATGATTCCTCCAGCCCAAAAACCACACCACACAGTGACACGTTGAGGATGCATTTGCTTCTCGTGAATCACTCGAGGATTTTCCTCACCCCAAATGCGACAATTCTGCCTATTGACGAAGCCATCAAGATGGAAAGGGGCCTCGTCACTGAAGATGATTTTATCGGCAAAATCAGCATTTTCATGTTGTCTCTCCAATACCCAATTAACGAACTCCCTTCGCTGTCAATGGTCAGCTGGCTTCAGTTTCTGAGTCAATTGAACTTTGTATGCATAAAGATGCAAATCTTTCGTCAAAATTCGCTGCATAGTGGATTGCTGAGCTAGGTGTTTTTATAGACGTATAGAACTCCAAATTGCAATAAAGCAACGATGGATTATTCGATTGACATGTATTTTATTTATCCGAAAGATAATCTTGTTTCATTACATTTTAAATATGATTTCTGGCATTTGACCGCCACGGCTGGCTCGGATGTAGTCCAATTTTCGATGACTTCTTCCAACATTTATGGCCGTATATCGGCAATAACACGGCGAATGTTGTCTTCCAAATGGTCAAGCGCGATATTTTCGGTCGATCAACCTGGTCGAAGGCGCGTTGTTGTCTTTACATCACTAACAGACCCAGTTTCGGCAAATTTATCCATTAATCTCTTTACAGTTGACTCTTTTGGAGCATTATTGTGACCCCAAATTGATCGGAATTTGCGAAATGTATCCGCAAAACTTTTACCAATTTAGTAAAACAATTTCACAATGAGAATGCGTTGTTCATTCGTGTAGCGCTCCATTTTTACTAACCTCGTACCTTCTACTAGCAAACAATAACAATTGTTCAAATGTCAAACAATGACACTTCGAATGGTGCCAAATTTAAATCTTGCGTTCTTGTTGGGACACAATTTATAACGAATCAATACTTGTAACGAAGAATTTTTCTATCACATTTCGATTCGTTGTATGGAAGTTTTACTATAATTGAAACGGATACCTCGAGAACGTATTATAAAAACTTATTATTACAAGGAAATATCAATTTAAAAATAAATTTTGTAATACGACCACAAGGGTAATAAATTAGCCGTTTCAATAAAAAATGTGAAATAAACTTCAAACAAATATTGATAACATAATCAAGAAACTTAACGGGCTCTAGGAAAAAGTAATTTCTTCTCAGAAAGCAAAAAAATGGCTGCAGGCCATTGACCATTTTTTGTGCGTTTTTTGCGGAATTTGTCTAAAATACAAAACACGTGGTACGCCGTTTTATCACAGATAGGTTAGGTTAACAGGTCCACCGAAAGAAATAAAAACAAGAGCTGGGCTCACTTGGGTCCTCTGACGTGGTCCCTTTGTGAAAGCTGTATAGAGGAAAATGAAGAAGAGGAAGGATAGTAATAGTAGAGTGAAGGGGAGGAAAGAAGATAGAGAAAGAAAGAAAGTGAGTGAGACCGTCACACAAACCAACCATTGCTTCTAATGAAGCCATATAGCATGTCGACACTTGTATTCGACAGCGCAGTGAGACCCTGCAGACGTCGCTCACCGAAGTGGATCATGCGCCGCTCTTCCAGGGCCGGACACTGGCAGAGAAGATGTTCCACAGTTTCCTCCTCCTCCTCGTCTTGACAACTTCTACAGTAGTCATTATAACGCAATCTCATTCTCCTAGCATAATTGCCAAAATTGCAGTGTCCCGTTACTACAGCCACCACATTTCTCAAACGGGCTCTTTGGAGCCCCAATAAATCCCTACTGCGACTGCTATCCAGCCTAGGCCAGATCATCCTCGCCGTATTACACGTCCATTCGTCACTCCATCTGGACTGTGCCTTTCGCAAGAATATGCTTTCGATCTCTTTTTTGCAGACCGATAGAGGGATGCCACAGGGCGCGCTGGCATCTTGCTCTGGTAGCCTCGACCCTTCCCTAGCCAGGCTATCCGCCCTGCAGTTCCCCATTGAAGTCCCATGTCCACGCACCCAAATGAGGGTGATCACCGAATGCTCTGCCATTCTATTTAAGGATGTGCGGCATTCTTGGACAAGTTGGGATGTCGAATAGACACCCGCTAAGGACCTGATTGCAGTCCGACTGTCGGTATAAATGCGAATATTCCTGCCAAATATTCCATGATACCACAGCCAGTCTGCTGCTTGCTTTATAGCCATCACTTCAGCTTGTAGAGTGCTGCATTGATTAGGGAGTTTGAAGGATATGGTAGTCCCCGACTCCTCAATATAGACTCCACCTCCAACTCCAGAATTATTCTTGGAGCCATCGGTAAAGACATCCAGATCTTCTCCTGTATGAGAAGATCCCATTGAGATTCCCGTTTCGTCCAAATCGTGAATCCAAAGTTCCTCTGAAGGAATGGTCTTGGAGTGACATAGTCAATGAGGCTGGGAATATCCCCCAAGTACCAAATATCCCCGAATGTCCCCATGATCTATGGTTCCACTCCCGCGCCGCATGCAATCGCACGGATGCAAATAGTGCCAATTTCTCAGCTTGTAGATCAACTGGCAGCCAATTTAGCATCGTAAAAAGTGCCTTATTGGGCGTTGATCTCATGGCTCCTGTAATCAAGGTGGCCATGCATCTGAAAATCCTCTCAAATCGGGATCGCTTCGTAGTCGTGTTCAGTGCTTTCCACTACACCACGACTTCATAAAACAAGATGGGCTGAATCACCATCTTGAATAGCCAGTGAACGTTGCGAGGATTTAAGCCCCATTTCGTCCCTATGGTCCTCCTGCAGGCGTATATCGCCGCATTTGCCTTCGAGGCCATTGCCTCTACATTCTCCTTAAATGAGAGTTTCATATCCAGAATCACTCCCAGGTATTTTGCACTGGCAGAAAGGCTCAATTCCGAGCCGTTCAGCCTTGGCAATCTGAATGAAGAAACCTTGTATTTTCCCGTGAATAATACAAGTTCTGTCTTTGTCGGATTGACGTTTAGTCTCACTGACTTACTCCAGTTAGTGATGATTCTAAGCGCCGTCTCCATTCTCAGGGATAATGTATCCAGACAGATTCCTGATATCGCCACCGCGACATCGTCTGCATATGCCACAGTTTTGAAACCCATGGAATCCATCCTCCTGAGGATTGCATTTATGCTTATGTTCCATAAGAGCGGTGATAGGACCCCTCCTTGAGGTGTGCCCCTTACAGCCGATCTGGTTATCCCAGCCGTGTGTTTATCACAGATAACAGAACAAAAAAAGAGAGCATGTTTGCCTTGTTTTTGTTTATTTTATGGACATTTTTAAGTTGCCACGAATCCTAAAAGACTGTACGTGTGTATGTAGTTTTTAATACGAATACAGACATCTTTATGAGAGACATTTTTTTAGATTTTTGTTGTTAATTAATTGGTTTAAAAAATGTTTCCAAAATTAAATTAAATTATTTATTCTAAATTTCTCTTGAATGTCTTTCTTAAAATTTTTTTTCATTTAAAATTTGAGTGCGTGCAGACATTTTATTGCTGTCTGAGAAGAAAGTATTTTTTATTGAAACGGCTATTTTACTACCCTTGTGGTCGTCTTATAAAATTTATTTTTATATTGATATTTCCTTGTAATAATAAGTTTTTATAATACGATCTCGAGCTAGCCGTTTCAATTATAGTAAAACTTCGATAAAACGAATCGAAATGTGATAGAAAAATACTTCGTTACAAGTATTGATTCCTTATACATACGCACAAACATAAAAACCTTATTGTAACGAAATTTGAACGACTGATATTCTTAAAATTTTATATTTTTCAAGTATGATTTACTTGTATAGAAGCTTTGTAGCTCAGAATTTCTTCATTGTAGCTATTTTGTATAAAAAATTTTATAAATAAAGAGGTTTTTTCAAGGGACTAAGCAAAGTACCAGTTATATTATGGTTTTCGTCATAACGAAGTTCGTTATATTAAAGTTCCACTGTATATTAATACTAGAATTTATAAGAGAGTAGGTATAAGACATATTTTGTTGGCCTGTGTTATATTTATTGCCTGTGCGACTGCCTGGCAGCAACGGAAAAGTACTGAGCTGAAGACTTTGTCGCCATTTTGTAAAACCGAAACAAAGGAAAGCATACAAGAATACGAAAAGTTGTTATTGTGTTGAACAAATTTCTTTTAGGTACATATCGTAAATAGCATGAAGACTATAAATATTCAGATGTTGCATAAAAGTTCACATTTGTAGTTTGTCACTCGAACTTTACAGTTGTACTGCTCAGTGGAATCTTAACATCTAAAAACATCCGAACATTTTTTAATAGTGTGATTTATAAACGTACGATATGGCGGCATTCAGTGGAATACGTAGTGGAAATTTTGCTCAATTGCTTAGCATTAGCAGAGTAATGAAAAGGACGCTGCAATACAGAAGTTTTTCTAAATCTTCTTTATCGTCAAGTAAATTGTGCGATAACAATGACAACAGCTCTAACATTCAAGAAATTGAAAGTGGCCACCGTAATAAAGATTCTGATATTAAGAAATCTGTATTCGTTTCTCAATCGAACGACATTTTTAATAATTTAGCATTGGAAGATTGGTTATACAGAAACTTTGACTTTAAACGCCATCATGTTCTTCTGCTCTGGGTTAACAAGCCATGCGTTGTTATTGGACGTCATCAAAATCCTTACACTGAAGCAAATGTAACTAAGCTTTTGGATAAAGGCATAACGTTGGCCCGTCGTAATACTGGTGGGGAAGCAGTATATCATGATTATGGTAATTTAAACTGCACATTTTATACTCCCCGAGAACGAAACAATCGCAAATATAATTTGAACATATTGACAAGAGCTCTTTTTCGCAAGTGGGCAATTAGAGCTGAAGTCAACAATCGTCATGATATTATTGTCAACAAAAAGAAGATTTCTGGCACAACTGCTAAATGGGGACATTCGAATGCTTATCATCACTGCACACTATCTGTTAGTGCCAATAAGTTGCATTTAGAGGAAGCTTTCATAAAACCAGATGAGAATTATTTAGAGACGGCTACAGCCTCAGTACATTCACCAATACGAAATCTTTGTGATATAGAACGCAGTGTCAACGTACCTCAATTGCTTTCTGCGGTAGGATATGAATTTTTACGTACATCCGCAACTGAGTTGGAAGATGGTGACTACACTCAAATCATGAAACAAAGTGGATTTCAGTTAGTAAATCCAAATGACACATGGTTTCCAGGAATTGAAGAAATCCGTCAGCAGTTGAGCTCTTGGGATTGGGTGTTTGGTAAAACGCCAAAGTTTACAATAGCAAGAGATCTGTCTTTTAAAGTGGATGATGAGCAACAACTAAAAGTGCAACTTAATGTTGAAGTTGAGAATGGATTGATGTGTGAAATAACAATTGTGATGCCAAGTGGTACTCGTTTACCAGTTCTTTCTGCATTGCAAAACACTCCCTACACAACAAAAAGATTTAATGAAATTATAGAATCTTTAAAATTGATCGCAACAGATAGTATCCAACAGCTTATCACTAGTATGTGAAAATTCAATTAAATTTAAGAGTCAAAGACTATAAAAAAATATTATAATACACTCTGTGATGAATATTAATTTTTATATTTTTTTTAATTTTCTTAAGTTTTTAATAAATATGATATAAAAAATAAAACTGTAATTTATTTTTGGAGGAGCAAACTAACAACACTTCAATGGTTTTATCTACGAACCAAGAAATATAAAAAAACTAACTTTTTCTGCAAAATCATAATTTTTTCTGATATCATTTTAATATGAGCACAATCAAAACAAAAAAGATTTCAGGACCAACGAAACAAACAAAAACAATTGGTCTTGCTCTCAGATTCTTGTCCTAGTATACCATTCCGCTCGTATGCTTGCCAACAAAACAAATGACACATATGTGTAATGGAATCCAAGTCGGTTTTGCTTCTTATCATATATGAAAACCAATATTGGCTTCATTTGGTGTCATGAAAAGTATGGGTTTTGCTTTTTTCGAAGTTTAATAAAACCGATATTCGAATCAGTTGTTTACACTTTTGTCCATTTGCTTGCAATTTTTAATTTAACTTTTTTTGGTAGAAATTTTTAAAATGTGTAATGTTTTCGTGCAAATATTATTAAAATACATTGTGTTTTGCTAAAATAAAAAGAAAAATAATAAAAGTCTCGACAAAATAACTATTTAAATAAAATGACTTCTGACGTTATAGCATATTTGTTAGAGAAGAAGAATCTTCAGAAATGGTAACAACAAAATTTTTAAGAGATTGTACTTAGCAATCAATTCGAGCTGTCGGAGACGGGGCATCTATATTTAAAGCTGATTCGCTAATTTGTAATCTATTATAGGTTAAATAAAGAAGATTTTCGTGTAGTACTTTATGAACGGAACTTGTGTTCTAAGATTTCACCATCGCTGCAGCTACTTCTTCCTTACGATTCGTTTAAAATTTTTTTTTTATATTTAAAATTAAATTTATTTTATCCCTTTCAATAATTAATTTAACCTGCCAATTGAAAAATATGAGTACTTGGCTACAATAGTCAAATTTAGCTTGTTTTATTCTTACCTTCTTTAATACTTTACGCATTCAAAACCGGTGCTGCAGACATTTATATGGCAGGCAATACTAATTGCATGTAAACTGTCAACAACACCAGCAAGCAAGAAAAAATTAACAAAAACAATCACAAGATGAAATTGTTTTAAATAAAAGAAAAATATCAGTCATACACTTTCTCACATGGCAGTCAGTCACTTATACATTAATTTTTTTTTAATTTTTTCTTATTTCATTGCATTCCATAAAGTTGCTGCTGCATTCCTTCATTAAAAGTCTTAAGAACTTATTTCGACAAACTAAAACTTGCTAATACAAGAATGTGTGTTGCAGAACTTCTTTTAACATTTTATGTTTTTTTTAGGTTTTAAGTCTTCAGGACAATAGTTGTAAGAAAATTTTATTTTTTTTTATAAATAAAAACAAATAACAGAAACAAATTACAGCATTTGATGTCAATTGAAGTTTTCATTCAGTTGAAACTTTCAATCAGTTGAAAATGCACTCAGCAAGTAACTTCAATGCTGTGGTTCAATTTATCGATGAAAGGCATTCCGTAAGTCATCACTATGGGCTATAATCGCACCGCGACTTTTAAGAATTCCGTAAGTCATACTATGTAAGGAAATTTTGATTTTAAGCCATCAAAAATATTATATAAAAATATAACAAAAATTTATCTTTTTTGTTGCTTAATTCTAATTATGTTCTCATGGAAAATCGAAAAAATTATTGACTGAGCACAATAAGTGCCAAGAGGGATAACATATCCATATGAACCATTCCATCAGATTCTACTCTGAATCCTCAGTGGATTACTGTCAAGTTTGCTAAATTATTGGCCAAATATTTGAATACTTAAATTGTTACACCAATTGACTAAAGACAACTAACTCAGTTGAATTCTCGACATAGACTGCCTTCCGTTTATTATTTCAAGCTTAGCCGAACTTAACAATGTTAATATCGCTACGTGGGTGTGTGTGTATAAATATATATTGTACAATAATGTCACTTACGCTAAGGTACTACACAACGCTACTGGGTATACATATTATTTAAAGTACACACTGATTACATACTTAAGCTAACATTAGGTCTGTAAAACGGGACTTATAAAATATATACCGGTTGGACACAGAAGAGACTTCCTAATAGGGATGTACAAATTATAATAACAATAAGGTGTACCACATAATTGACTACTACATGACTAAGTGAGAGGTAAAAAAAGTATGGTTACTAAATAAATCTAGAACGTTAGAGGCTGAGCTGAAACGACCGTTACGTTCTAGATTTCTAAATTTAGGTAAGACGGTATATAAAGCAATACTAAGATCAGGACCACACAGCAATTTTAGTTGGGCAATTCCTGATTTTGTATCCTTTATAAAGATGTAAAAAAAGAAGACAGGTAGATAGAGGCTGAATAAATGACTGAATAAGAACGCTAAAATTGCCGAAACAAAATTACAGTTTTAAAATAGAATTGAGAAAGAATTGCCCGACTAAACTTGCCGCGTGTGGCGGATAAGACTCGAATAGCATTCAATCGGCTTCGTTTTCTAGTTTTGACATTTGCATATAATGTTGCAATAACATAAATGCAAAAGTTTCACCGCTACAATTGGAATGAAACAAATTTTTCATAATATGGACGAGAATCGCAAAATATGTAATTGTGAAAAGATAGAGTGCAAAGTGCTTGTGATAACGAAAATGAAAAAAAACTTTTCATTTCACTTTATCACAAAACCAGAATTGACCCCCTGGTCTAAGATTGCCAAAAGGGAGTTTAAGTTCAGACGTTAAACAGTAAAGTGTGTCCTAAACAATAAATTGTCATTGTGACGGTTAAGATAAAACTGTGTGTCTACAATACGTGTTGAGAAAAGTGTACGGCTGACTTCCTAAACGCATTAATACATTGCAGCGTATTCCTAAATGCAATCCTAAAAATTTTTACAATGCATTTTGTTCCCATTTGCAACACTGTTGCATTTAATACGCAAGAAAAAGCAAGCAAGGCATCCAAAAAAATGTAGATACAGTACAATGGGGCGCAAGAAAATAAGTAATCGGTTTTTCTCGTAATTTAATATATTGAAATATTCCTTTATTTATCTTAAATTTTTTTATTACAGTAAAAAATTGACACATAACTATAAAAATATATTAATAAACGTGAGACTAGATATTGAAAAGCAATTTTGCCCAAAAAAGAAACGTATTGTATTATAGAAACGGGTTTTACAAAATATTAAGTCCATACACAACACGTTCCCATTTACAAGGAACGACATATATAATACATAAAATTTTTGAATTTCATGGTAACATAGAAGCGAATTAAGACGTCGGGAGAAGCAGCAACTACCTGTAGCTTCCTTGTTCGCACAAATCTAAAATATTTTTCAATAAAATGATCTTTTCTGCCATTGTTTGCTTTATAATTAATGATGCAATGCATATAAATGTTCTTAAACGATGTCAGGGTTGCAAAATATCAGTATGCAAAGTATTAGAAAAGTAACTACACAATGTATCAACTTGGTATTAATACTGTATTGATACATTGTAATTATACGTTTAGGAAGTCAGCCTACTACTTGTGTTTTATTTTAAAATACGAACCTTAATAAACTAATTGTTTTTATGATAGTGTAAAAACGTAACAATATTGTAACGAGACATTGCCTATGGCAGAGTAACCCACAATATGTAGCGTACTTATAATTCTTACTTAGTATTAGATGTTATTGCCCGGTAGCGCTCGGCCGTTTTCGTTTATCGATTTTTAGAGAAATCCGCTTAGAAATAGAATTTTTATCGTTAAAAAGGCATCCTAATAAATACAGTCATTCACTACGCTATAAATTATTTCATGTCTTCGCTAGCAATATTAGCAGAGGCGCCAACTAAAGTGTTAAATAAAGTTTTTCAAAACATTATTTCACGCTTACATTAACAACGAGAACATATGCTTACGAACAGTGGTTAAATGAAATTTTTGAAAATTGGGCGTAAAAATGGGTGTGGCTGGTCAAAAAGTATATGGCGACATTCACTAGAGTATAGAGATTATATGTATGATATAAAATTTCAAACAAATCACAGATTTTAAAACGAAAGTATAATTATTTTGATATTTTAACAGAATCTTTTGTGCTTAATTTAAGTAGCACAAATAAAAAGAATACATTTTGTTAAACTTAAGATTCCCAACAATTTCATATTTTGATATTTGTAATTTTCACAGCCCTTGTCACAGAATACAATTTCCAGTGAAATTGATTTCAATTCCTTAAATAGCTGCTACAGAAAACCAAAAAACCTTTTCGCAATTTAATTTAATTTAATTAATTAATTTTCCCAAGTGAAATTAAAATTTTTTAATGACTTAAGATATTAAAAAAGTTCATTAACAGATGTAAAGACACAATATATTGGATTGCATTTCGTAACTCTCCACAAGTAATATTAATATCATAATCAGCTGTGCCAGGAGCTGGCCTAAAAAATCCCAGAAAAAGCTGAATCAGAAATAAGCTGAGAAAAATTTAAAAAGCTACAGCTTAAAATTAAAATTTGTTTTAATTTTTTATTACAACTACAAGTTTAAAAAAAAAAAACCAAGAAGAGAAAATAGCAAAAACTGAAGAAAATAAAGTCGTTTTTCACAGGTCTTTAAATAACTTTAGTTTTTTGATTTTTCAATGCGATTTCTATTCTGCCACTTAACCTGATTTATCGTACCAATAAGGGAGCAACCTCAACATTACTAATCCATTTCGAAAAATGTGTCTTGAAAAATAAGGCTTCCATATGAAGTACATGCAAAGAATAAAGTGCATTTATTTTACTAGTTAGAAGTCCTTCCTGAAGTTACCTTTCATTTCCCCAATTTATCAATTTACATATCAAAGTTTATTTGCAAATATTTATTACTTGAGTTAATTTGGTTAATATTTTACCCCCCAAAGCAAATGTATTTTTTTATGCGACTTTTTTAAACAATTTAAAGTAGTAGCAACTCAATGCAACTTGTAGACAAAATATACATTTAATCCAATTTAGGTTCGCAGTTTACAGAACAAACTCACTTATGTTTAGGAACTTTCTTCAGATAAACGTATTGGGTTTTATTCGAAAAATTTTTTTAATAATTTATAAAAAAAAAACAGCAAGTTATGATCAAAAAGGAAAGCATGTGGAAAACGACCTTATTTTCTTTAGTGTTTGTCATTGTATGTTCTCTTCTTGATTTTTTATAAAAATCATAATTATTATTTTGAATTTTAAACGACAGTTTCTTAACTTTTTCCTAGCTTTTTGTTTTTGTGACTGATTAAAGCTGAAGTTACACAGCACGCGTCGCGCGCGTCAACGCGTTTTACGCTTCTGTCAAAAAAGTTAAAACAATGTATTTATATGAAGCAAGGTACATAAAGAAGCGTGTAACGCGTGTGACGCAAAAAGTTAAGCAACTTTTAACTTTTCACGCGTTGTAGGCGGTTGACAGTTGACAAGTGACATTTGTTGTTATAAAAAGCAAAATTTAAATTGAAAAAAATGGATGAAAAATTAATGGAAGAGGTAAAAAAGCAAAAAATCTTGAAGTAAAATTATTTCGTTATCCATTTTGTTGTGTCACTCTACCAAATAAAAATATAACTTCTTTCAACAGCTGATTATAAAAAAAGCGTCAAAAGCGTTGTGTGTAACTCATCGCTTTAAACGCGTAAAACGCTCAAGAAGTATGAAACGCGTTGCGCGTGAAACGCGTGCTGTGTACCTTCACCTTTAGTTTTTCCTAGCTTGTTTTAGGCAAATTTAGCTTATTTTTTTCAAGTTCCTGGCAACGCTGGTAATGACCATCACAAACGTTATTTGCTTAACACTCAAATAACTGTCTCATCAGCAATACATGGTGTATAGAATAAATCAAGGCGGATTCATACAAGGTGATATCAAAAAAAGCAGCTGTGCGCTGCAAGTTTTTTCTTGACTTATTACATTTATATGGTCTGAGCAAAGACTATTCTAAGAAGATGTTCTACGTAGTGTAAATTTTTTCTGGTGCTAAATTTGTTGATGGATATTGCTAGTAATATCCACGAGAGCACGAGAACTTAAAAGTAAGAGAGTAGTATAACATGCAAGAGAATAATATTCACTGCAAGAATTTACACAACTTCACTTTTCAGTACATCCGTATACAAACTGTGTATGTATGTGTACCAAATTTTAATGAAAAATTTGTTTTCTTCTTATAGCTCTACTAACATTACCGTTTACATGCATTTTATTGTTGTAATACATATAGTATGTGAATTCACACCGAACTTAAATTTCGTTACTGGCTGCAATGGAATTACAGAAGGTCAATAAAAATTTTAATATTTTATTTTGATCAACATTTCGTTAATTAGTTGCTTAACTTCGTAACTATTTTGAAATAATTTTAAATATACTCGTAAATATCCTGAAGAAGCTAAGCAGCGAATTAACAAAATAATGATCGAAATAAAATTTTAAAATTGTTATTTACCTTAAGCTTAAAAAACTATGATGTGCATTATCATAACAGTAATTTAAAATTTTTTCGAAATGTAAAAAAGTTTCGTAAAAAAAAATTAAGCAAAGCAATTTAAGTGTACTTAAATATTATTAGTATTACCTACTCTTATCTTATACATTAACCATTGATTTTTTTTTACTTTATATTTATTTTATTAAAGGAAAACAGTTGCTTTTAATTTTATTTTTCAAAAGTTATAAATAAACCATAATAACACATTTTTATTTGGAACGAGTTTACGTCATCCCGGGTCAAATTTGGTTCTTTAACAGACCGGGTTCGGCAATTTGCCATCTTCAGTGTTTTATCTCAATGAGATACAAAAAATGGGAATAATAATAAAAATGTTTTAATTGTAAATATTTATATTGCTTACGACTCAATATTTATTTTACATTTTACTGTAAATACGTATTGGATTTTTATTATTTTTATTTTTGTATTTTGAATATTTTTCTTACACATTAGCTTAGGTTTCCGAACTGGAATCTCTATTGAAGAAAAAGAAAATATTTTTATATGCTTACTAATTTTTAAAACTTTTTACTTCTTAGTAAAATTGAAATTCTCATCTGGTTTGATAAGTATTAAACGTATAAGTTCAAGACTTTTTATGAAAAGTATTGTAGAGTCTACTGATAATATGCCTAGCAGCAATGAAATCGCTATATCGATAGCTATCCATCAATGGTAGAGCATTTAAAAACAAATTTTTTTATAAATAAGTAAATTGTTTTGTGACAATACCACGAAATAAAAAATGGGAAGAAGGCATACAAATGTCTTATTATGATTTACATATTAATTTCCAAATATGTAATTAGATTTTTATTATAAATAAATTTTGTTCATAACATAAAATCAATTTCTGTGTTATTTATTATTAACAGTCTGTGAGTTCTAAAACTCTTATAGATCCTTTTAAAAAGCATATACAACAGGACTACTTCTCATTATAAAAATAATATCTACAAATCTATAATAAGAGTTTAATAAAGGTTCAAATTAATGAATCATAAATTCGTTGCGATTGAGGATAAATTTTATTTTTACAACCATAAACAAGATATTTGCTCCTAAGATTTCAATAACTTTTTTGTTGAAAAATTTCATAAATCTCACACAGAAAACATATCAAAGAAATCAAATTCATTTGAAGTTTTAAATGCTTGGCTTATAAATACATACATACATGCGCATTTATATGTTGTTAAGTATGTGCTTATTTTTTATTCCTCTGTTTATCTCAGTAGCTAAATGAGAGAAACTTTTATTAGACTAAAAATTTCTTTGCAAAATTGACATATGAAAAGTTTTTTTACAGTTTTCATAGCACTTGTGTTTTGTATGGAAGTACAATTAGTTAACACAAGCGTGAACAAACACATTAGGCATGTCTTTCAAGGACACTCACTTATACACACGTTTTTATAACAGCGACTAACTGGCTTCTTGCTTGTGTGCACAAACATTACGCACATATACAGCATAACAGTTTCCATTAAAAAAAAGAAGCAGATATTAATGCATGTACACATGTAAACACATAAATATTTATATGTGAATACAACAAAGTTCTAAAAAATTCTACTGTCGTGTTGCTTATTCTACTGCATTGTTTTCTTCTAGTCCATTTGTGTTCCGTTTGTTCTCGTGTCACTGAAGTATTTGTTTTATATGCATGCGATAGAACAGTGCTTGACAGTATTTGTTGTAAGGGATGTTGCTTGAAAACTGTTTCAAGTATGCTTGTGCAACCCTTTAACTTAAAGCTCCGCAGTTATGAACAGATCGGACTAAATTTCAATAGAAACAACTGACAGATTGGCATGCTAAATGACTACACAGAGAGACAGACAGACTGACAGCGTCCGTCTGAGGACTCAGAATATACCTATGTGTAGATATATAATTTATAAGTGGCGCCTGTACGGTGTACAAAATACAAACGAAACCACAAGCTTATATATAAATGAACCCTTCTTACTCATAGTGAAGGGTATTAAAATAGTTTTAACTGGAGAATATGCCTACAAGCACATACAAATTCTTTTTTATAGAGATCATATTTACATTTTTTTATCTTAATTTTTTTTTCTTTTAGGCAAAAAGAAAAAGTTTGTAGAAAATAAACCTTAAAAAAAGTAAATTATGTTTATCTTTTTTTTTTCGAAAGGTTGCAATTTGTTGTCGTTTTTTAGTCATTTAAAAACTTATCGTTTTTCATTATACAATTGCATCAAATTTGTTGCTTGTTCTCTTCCCATTTATTCTACTTTTCATTTGTAATAACAAAAACTTTATGTAGCAGCTGTATGTATGTGTGTGTTTTTCTTTTTTAATTTGTCTCATCATTGTTGTACTCGCATAGCTTTCTTGATGTCATTAAATACTTGCATTTCAGAAAAACTAGAGTTTTTGTACATCATCTGTTGATGTAACTGAAGGGCGGGGGAAAATAAAAGAAGCTGAAAAATAGTTTTAAATAGTTGGAATTGTAATTGTTTGGCATAGTTTGTAAGACAAGAATTGTAATTGACAATTTTGAAGTTATTTTAAGGGCATGTGAACGAAAAGAGTGCTTAAAAGAGAATTGCAACAAATTTTATGGTTTGTATTAAGTGTTAAGGAGCCAGAAGATCTTAATGTTTTTGAAATGACATATATACTTTAGTTAATATTTGTTTAATAAAAAAATAGAATACATTTCCTATATGAAACACTATTTTAAAGCCTATTTTGAAGTGTTTCATCAGCGTATAGCAAAGAGCGAATGCATCTCAAGCACGTCCATATTCATTTGTATTTGAATAACTAGTGGATTTCAAAATAAGTCCATCCTTTAACTGAATCTTTCATTTGTGACAAAAATTCCCTCTCATTTGATGTCATTAACTTTATTTTCTTTACCCTTCTGTTTTTCATATTTTTTCTACTTTCAACACTGAAATAATTTCGTTCCTTAATGCAATAAAAAAATTTAATTGTTTTTCCAATAAAAGCAGTGTTTCATTAGACTCAATTTTATTATAATAATTCAATGAAATATTTGTTCATTTATTGAAATATATCATTCTTTTAATACAAAATTTTATTAATTCAATGAAATATTTACTCATTTAATGGAATATTTCATTGAATCAACAAAATATTCATTTATTTAATGAAATGTTTCATTGAATTGAGTCAAATGAAACTTTGTCCGAAAAGCAGGGAGGGGAAAAATTTGAACTCCGAGCACGAGCTAAGCTCTAGAGCTCAAAATTAAGCTTGGGCTTACAAGCCTAATAATTTTAAGTTCAGGTTATGAACTGTTTAAAAAAAACACGATTGTTTTAGTGAGTTGATCAAAATATAACTGCTTTTACTTTTCATCTTTTTAGTTCTTATATACTAATTACAAATATATTTTATTGAATTGTATTTTTATTTATTTTATTGCATTTTCGTTAAGTTAAATGAGAACGGAAATGCAAGAAAACAATTCTTAAGAAGAAGTCTGGGTTTAATAATTTGTTAAGAAAATAAATTATTAGGTGTGTAGTTGTTTATTAATTTTTCGTAATTGCATTTATTTTATTGCATTTTCGTTTATTCATATGGGAACGGAAATGCAAGAAAACAATTCTCAAGAAAAAGTCTGGATTTAATAATTTGTTATGTGTTAAACAATTCTTAAGAAAAAGTCTGGAATTAATAATTTGGTACTTTATCGATTTTGCATTTTTGTTCGCATGGGAACGGAAATGCGATTAACAAATATTACTTTAAATTATGTTATTCATATGTTTTAGGGGACTGATGGGAGATATTATAACACCTAATCTGTTTCGCTTGCTAGCACGAGCTTAGTTAGAGCTCGTTTCGCAAGCCCAGCTTTATTATTTTGCGAGTTGGAACACAAGCTTAAAGCGAGCTGAAGAGAGCTAAGCTTGTGCTGCTTCTTAATAAAAAAAATTGCAACGAATACTAAACGAAAGGTTTTGACTTTTTGACATGCATATAAAAGCCAATCAATAAATATTATGAATGTAAGGCAAACAACAACATTTATGCATGACAAAAGCAATAAATATATAAATGAACAATAAAAACGAATGTTTTCAATCCTTTCTCTGGAATGTACTATGTATGTATACAAATATGGCAATGTCTTCCATGAAAAAAATTTTTTTGCTTTTTTGTGCAATTTCATTGCAGTTTTCACATTAAATCGTAAAAAATCCTAATTTCCAAGAATTATGTCCAAAAGCAAAATAAACACGTGTGTAGAACATGTGTTGTTTTTGTTGCTACGTTGGGGAAAATCCCGAAATAAATATTTTTTAAAGAGCTATATAAAGTGTCTGATACACACATCAAATTTCAATATCAATCATGCATTTGTGTGCGATTTTTTAAGCATGGAAGTCACATGTTATACAAAATGTGCTTAGTCACGATCGTGTTAACTAAAGCAATATGTGTGGATGAATGTATATACATGATGTACCTGAATCCGATTCAAATGCCAATTTTTATTTTTTGAAAATGTGTATTGAATCGTCACTAAACATTAACTAAATGAATGGTGTCATAGCAGGATTCACCACATCAAGTAGTTTGTTACTAAATGCATGTCATGCTTGCATTTTCTATAAGCAGTTAGTATTAACAAAAGCAGCGAATCAATTAATAATTTAAAGCTTTTTAAGTAAAGGCTTTTAAGTAAATATATTTTGGACTGTATTTAGTTGTGGCTGACTTCCAAAACGTCAATTGCTTTGTATTCGAACAAAGCATCGTATTTCATAACGGCGAAGTACAAAACATTGACGATGCATCACATTTCAAAACGTCGTAGACAAGTATAAGAAACGCCGCAAAATAGCAATCGGCGCATCAGTTTCACAGTTGATGCTTTTACTTTTGCATTGTTTCGCAACTCTGTATTTATAAAAAGTTTAAATACCGTATTGGAATTGTATGTAAACATTGTCTTATAACGTTTTGGAAGTCAGCCAGTATGTACAAAAAATAATACGAGTAATAGTGTTATCTTACAGAAAAAAGATTTTAAACAAATTTCGGACATTTTTCAGTAGTTAAGAGAAGATATAAAGCAATACTTCAAATTCAATATACTATTATTATGTTTTTTTTATATTTATATTTATTATAACTATTTTATTTAAATTTTAATCCCAGTCTTTTATATAAAAAAGTTAAATATTTATTTATTTTTTTCTTTCGCTCTATTTCGCTATTCATGCAAGTGCAAGTTCGAAAAACTCAATACACTCTCACTTTTTCACTAACACACTCATATTTTCGAACTTGCAACCAAATTCTCTTGTAAGTAACCCCCCGTTTCCACATGCAAGTGCAAGTTCGAAAAACTCAATACACTCTCACTTTTTCACTAACACACTCATATTTTTCGAACTTGCAGCTGAACTGGCAACCAAATTCTTTTGCAAGTAAATTTTTGACACTTGCAGCAAGTAAATTGACAAATGAGAAACAGTGCCACCGAGTATCAGTTTTAAATTAATGTATTAGTCTGTGGAAAAATAGAAGTTACGTTAGTAATTGATATTTAGCATATTTAACAAAATTAATAAATAAAAAAAGAACATAATGACCCACCAACACATTTAAAACTTAAATTTAATTATCAATTTCATATTTTTGACTTAAAAATACTAACAACTAAATTTTTAGTTGGTATTCACGGTGTTTGCGACGCGGCAACACTTCATTTATATATATTTTTATTCTCTATATCAATGGCGCAGCCATTTTTTCATTAGAAGTGAAGCCGTTGCCGATATTTTAAAAATGAACTTGCACTGTTCTATATAGACACTCATACAATTTGCAAGACTTTCGACTATTTTTTCGGCTTTTTCGTAGTTAATACGTATACTCAACTTTCAAGCAATTACTTGCATGTGGAAACGGGGGGTAATAGCATCTTTAGAATTTTTTTTATATTTATAAATTGAAAAACACCATTTTCAATATTTTGGAGTTCATTTTATCACGATAAAATGAACTCTGTTTCTTAAATAACAAGCGAAATCTTATTTAAAACAAATTAATGCACTGATAATTTACTGTGTTCAACTTTTATGAATACTTTGCATAAAAATAAAAAACAGTAATAATTTTTGATGTGTTAGTGCTAACGGCATATTTAAAAAAGAGTAAACAAAAGGCTAGCAGTTGTGAGAAAGCAACCACTGCAAACACAAGTTGATGATTGAAAACATAACACAAGCAGTAAGTAGATTCATATACTCGTAAGAAAAAAAGGAATCAACTCCTGTACCTATTATGTACAGTTTAATTTGACGTCACAGCTTTAAAATAAAATTTTATCTTGAATTTCTACTGCCGTACAAAACATAAGGCCTGTTAGAACTGTAAAAAAAAAATTTTCAAAATCCGTCATTTTTGCACAGAACTTTTTGATCTACTCTAAAAAGGACACTAGAAACTGTACTTTGTTCTAGTGTTCAGTACTGTATTGTGTATTTCAAATGGGCTTGTGCAGCCCTTTAGTAAATACTTTTGAAATTAAAAATACTCGTATTTGCCCAAGTTATAACATGCGCTGCTTTTAGAAAAAAAATCTAAATTAATTTAATTAAATTTTCTAAAATATAAATATATCAACGACTTAAAAAAATTAAATAGTTTTACTAAAGAAAAATTATAAGATATTAATCTTTATTTGTGCTTAATTCCAGAAATTGTGTTGGTTTTAAAATTTATTTTTTTACTCATGATATTCTCATGAGTTATTCATTCAGTACAATAAGTACTGAAGGGGATAGCATACCTATATGGACCATTTCATCAGACGCTACTCTGAATCCTCAGTAGGTTACTCCCAACGTTTCTTGCAAACATTAAAACCTTTATACTCGTATTGTAAAAGCAATTGACTAAATAAGAATTATTAATCAATAGTTACAAAAAGATTCAAATATTCAAACAAAAAGCATTGAACTGAATAAATAAATAAATTTCCCAACCAACATTTTAATATTGAAAACTATATATTCTATTTTTATTCTTCTCTTCTCTTTTACATTTGAATGCCAGGTGGGTATTACTGAATTTACTACTTATTGTACTGAATAAATAACTCATGAGAATATCACGAGTAAAAGAATAAATTTTAAAACCAACACAATTTATGAAATTAAGCACAAATAAAGATTAATATTTTGTTAAACTTTTAAATTCCAAATAGAAATTATTACATAGAAAAATTATAAGTTTAGTTTACTCTACATTCTAATATTCTAATGCCACCTTTAATGTAACCATTTTCATGCGTCCCCAAAAATTATTTACCACAGTCCAATTTATTACACACAGGCAAAATAAATGGTAGTACAAAAGTCTTATATTTGTTAAGCTGCTCGTTTTGAGCTCTTGTCACCTCGTCCCGCAGGATCCAAAAAATCAAATAGAGCTCGCAAACTTAATAAACACAGCACCATCAGCTCTCAAGATAGAGCTCGCTCGGAGCCACGCTCAATTCGAGGCCGATCCGTACCCTGCTGAAAAGTAAAAAGTTATTGTTTCAGTGATCTCAATGCATTCTAAAGGGTGTAACAATAAGAGTGTATTTTTTCATTTCAGGCGGCCCAACTTTCTAAAACCACGTCGTCTAGTTAAGACCAAAAAACGTTACAATGTTCCTGCGACAAATGACGTTTACAGTCACCATAATTTCGGCCTCATCTTCAAAAAAGTAAGGCCTGACCAAAATCTCCACCAGACAGTGGATCGATAATTTTTTGAGACCCAAATTCTACAATTTTGTATATTTGCGAAGTCATTCGGATGTAAGTGTGCTTCATCGGAGAACACGATTTCTTTCGAAAAATTTTCATTGACTTCATTTTGTTCCATCACAATTATAACGTATTGTTCTTTCGTAAAGCGCTTAATTTTTAAATTAGTATTTGCAGAAAAAACAAGGACACTAAATTTTAAAAGTGACCTCTTACTGAGTCACCGTTTAAGAGTCTTCATTCATATACAAAAAAAATAAAAAAAAAGAAACATCGTGGAAAACAACCTGAAAATAAATAAAATCTAAAATTAAGGTCTTTTGCAAAAGCGTTTACTAAGCCATCACCAACTTTACTGCCTTTTAAAAATAGTAAACGTTGAGTTTTCTGGTTCTAGTTCACTTGAAAATATAAAAAATAATTAGCTTTAGAATGATTGACTCAAAACGAAATCTTGCGTTTCTAATTGATGGCCGTCAGCCCGACACATAAACCAGTTAAGGATTTCGCTTTTGGATGACGCGAATCTAAAGAGTTCGCTCCCAAAATAGTAAAAAATCTGTTGGTACCCAGAAAAAACACTATTTGCAATAGAAGTTTTCTTCCACAAGCCTTAAGAGGGAACTATATCTGATTCTGCGGAAGTAATAGTCCAAACGCAAATAGGAAACTTACGAATTTATAAATTTATTGATTGATGTTCCTACTTTTTATTATCATCATAAGACACAACAGTACGGCGACTTGTAAGACTCTTCACAAATCTCGTTATGGCTCATTTTCTGGGTTCAGCATCTCACTACCTAGGTCTGTGTCTGTCCTTTTCAGCACAGAAATTGTTTCGACGTTTCTTGTCCTCTTTGGTAGAAACGACGTGTGGTAATTAAGTCTATAAAATCTAGTCAGCTGTCCAGTGTAGAGTTTGACATCATTTCTGCTGAGGTCCAGCATAAATTCTGTCTTATTCCATTACTGGTTAATGAGTTTCCTTTACTGCCATCTGCACTCTCCAGCAATCCTATATGTATCGCTTTTGCTCTCCTCGTTATTTTTCAGTCGCTAGAAGTGCTCTGGTTTCATAAAAGAGAAAAACAAGAAATTAAATATGAAAAAAAAAAAACATTTAACTTGTAAAAAGAGTCCTTTTGTTTAATTTTTCCTCTACCAAAAGCTTTAACTAAAACTGAAAGAACACGAATCTGCCTAGACCCTGGGTGCCAATACTCAAGCTCAACAACTCAACTGGAACAGCTATTGTATAAGGAAGTTAGAGAAAACAAATAAATATTTTATTCTCATTGACTTCGTTTTGCCCAAGCAGATCACCATCTACCCTGTTTTTGCTAAGGAATTATTTTTTCTTTCAGAACCAAACAGGTTTTTTTTCGTTTTTTGCAAGCAGGAACTAATTTGAGTTCATACTTTATTAGCTTAATAACGATGACAAACTTGTGTTCTTAAAAAAAATAAATAAAAAATTTTTAATCAAAAAAGCAAAGTTTTTCTACCTGTAATTTTCATAAATAAAGGTTTAAATAAAATATATAAAAATACATAAATAACACTAACAAAAGAAAAATAAAATACTTTTATATAAAATGCTTAATATTCATGAAACACAACTACGACACACATTATTTTATAGAAGAAAAAAAAATATTTTATTTTAATATTTTTAGTAGATGCATAAACATTGCAGACCTACAAACACACATAAATATTCTTTTTTTTACCCATTTGCTATTCTATTTACATTCGCACATAAATATTTACGAATATGTAACATGTGCGTGTGTGTGTGTTTATTCATGTGCATTTTTACGAGTATGTGAATATTTATAATATTTTCAGGTGTTTACGTTAGTAGACCTTTGTGCTCGTATGTGTAATAATTTTTATCAAAACATATAGAAAATATAACAATCGAATTTGAGTGTTCAGCCATAAAGCATACGAGTTTGGTGTCCAAAGGACTAAATATAATTTTATAAACAAAAAAATTAATAAATGAAAATTGTTGATGAAAAAGAAAACGTGAAAGGGGTTTTTAATTTACATTTTAGCAAAACCATTTCAAGTCAGTGAAGGAAATGGAAAATGCTAGGACGTAAAGCAGTTGCAATGGGGAAAACAGTTTCCATTTTTCAGACTGAGATCCACATCTTAGAGCTATGTGATAAGTAATGCCTATGAATCAGCACTCGTGGTACCGAAATATTCATTTCCTCAGCTAGTCAAGCAGCTCTAAGTACATTAACAAAGCTATTCCAGTTTAGTTTGGGATTGCTACACACTTCTCAATGCTTTGGCAGAAAGGAACTCACATACTTTGTTATGAATACCGGGATATGTAGGTCATGTAGGCAATGAAATGGTTTACGGAACGGATACCTTTTCTCTGTAGTGAATAACAATTTTACTCGTGCTCTACTACGCAACGAGGAGAAACCAAGTCTATTTACAAAACTGCTGTAGAGCCGAAATGGGCATGCGGTAGTCAAGGAGACTCATTAACTCCGAATGCATAACGGCAGAAGTTGTTTTGAACCTCATCAAAAATGACATCAAACTCAATATTGAGCTGCTGAAAGGCACTTGAGTAAAATCGGTGTGGTACAGAACGACTCTCGGGAAGGACAAGAAAAAGATATCATGTTCGAATATACGGCGGTGGTAATACGCAGAATGATCTACCTAGTCATGATAAATCCGACAACAAACAGCAGATTCCTAAGGAGTCTTGGATTATAGATTGGAACTGGGCTGCACCATTGATCTTAAAGGTCGCATTGTAGGTTTGTTTAAACTGTAAAGCGAGACATTAAATTAAGTATTCGAATTGATTCAAGTATCGTAAATAGCAAATGTTAATCAGTTTACCTGAAGCTTGCTAAATAATGGACTTGTACTATTTTTAAATTCTTGTAAAAGATTACAGAAAACATTTTTGTTTTTAAAAGAATGCATATGATTTTATGAATATTTTATATTTTTATTTGCTTCCATTTGGTAAGATGTTCTACACAAGTACATTTAATATGGACAAGAAGCACACATGCACATGTAAACATAATGTATTTGCAAGTGCATGTGATTCCGAGTATATTTAAATGTATGTATGTAGTATGTAAGTGCATTTGCACAGAATCTAATAAATGTTTTCTACATTTTTCTCTTTGTTTTACAGCTTTATTTTGTTGCTGTTTTTATTTCATTAAATTTTTTTTAAAATACACATCCTTGTGCGCATATGTTTGTTGCAAGACTTGCAACAGATCATAAAATAAATCCATTTGGTAAATAAATAATTCCGTAGTAGTTTACGAGAATTGATGAACAAAAAATAAGAGTAAAGTAAAGTAATAAAAAAAGAAAAATAAAATTCACTCACTCCCCCAAAATTAACATCAATTCATAAATACTCGCTTGTAATTTTTTGGAAAAAAAAGTTCTTTTTTAATTTACTTTTTTTATTCGTTTCAAGTTACAAGTATGAAAATTATGAAAAAAAAAATAAAATAAAATCAAATTACATTTATTAACAATCACAACAACAACAATGTGACAAAATTTTAGAAAATAAAACAAATTGTAAAGAAAGAATATTTTTATGAAGTTGTGCTTTTTCAATGGAGTTTAATTTGATAATCCAAAAATGGAGTCATACATGTGTACGAGTGTGTTGTAAATGTGAAAGTAAATTTTGAAAAAAAAAACGAAACACTAAAATCGTTTACTACTGTAACTAACACAATGTTTCAAGTTTTTTAAAGTCGCAAAAAGTCACATTGAAAGTAAAAGTTGGTTTCTATAAAGCAGTTAATGGAAAGAAATAAATTCAAGACAAATAACGCACAAATAAAGGAAGAAAAAGATTCTACGTCACTGAGTTTTGTAAATTTGTTATTTTTTTAAAAAATTTTTGTGGGCAGGAAAATTTTGAAAATCTTATCTTAAAATTTAAAACTACTACTATAAATTACATACCATCATATTATTTAAAACAAGTGCCGAGTCTTATATACCCTTCACTGTGAGAGCCAAAAGTTTATATTTTTCACTTTAAACATTCTTCTATGTAAATATAAAAAAAAATTATATATCTAATTGAAACGGCTAGTTTATTGTGTCGAAATATTGATATAAAAGAAAATTTTTATAATACGACCTCAAGATTAAGAAAAAGATATGAAAAAATTGATAAAAATTATTTTCTTTAAATACCAAATTTTTTAATAATTATAAAATAATAATTAATTTCAGTTGAAGAAATTACAACTACTGTTACACGCCAAATAAGTCCGCTCTACTTCAGTGTGGAGCACAAATAGTTTAAAAGATTAAACGACAGTATATAAATCACAAATCAAATAGCATGGTGAAGATGTCCGGCTAACTCTAGCAGCTTGGTGTGTTTCTTGACCCGTGGTTTATAGCGGGTAAGCATATTACTGAGCTCTCCATGCCCATAGTACCAAGATCTCAGTTAAATATCATAATAATATCATAATAATTCAATAATTTGCAAGCGTTGTTCGTTTGTAAGACGATTCATGATTAAATTATAGACCAAACTGAAGATGTTTGACAGTGACACAAGATACAAAACGTGCGTGAGCTGTCAAAACTAGTGTTGCCAAAAAGATAATAGCAAAAAAATCACTCTTTAAATAGTAAAAGAAATAAATAAAGCATATTTAGATGGTCGTTTGCTTTGCGTTGTGTTCGTGAGTTTATGTTTGTATGGCAAGCTGGTAGTGCCATACCTAGGTATTGTCGTGTTCCCTACCCGCGACCAATGACAGCTCCAAAATACCTAGAGATTTTAATTCGCTGTCCCAAAAAAGAAAATATTTTACCCGGCCAGAATGTTCATTTCACCCAACACTTCCTCGTAAAAGAAAATAAATTTAGCAAATCATTTTAGATTTACAATTTATTTGAAAAGAATTCTATATATAAGAATAAATTCATTTTTCTTATGTATATAATTGATGTATGTACTAATTTAGAATAAGGTAAGTTAGGTTAAGTATAGTCTAAAGAATAAATGTAAATAATAAGTACAAATGTAGTTTTAACAATATATAATGATACTTAAGGTTTTATCCAGCGATTGTGCAGGATGATGTAATTCTATGTGGTTGTTGTCTGCTTCTGATTACTGTTAAATTTCCTTGGAATATTGCCGGTTTCGGATGTCTTCCTTTCTAGGCTAATCATTGCAGATGATTTAGTTTTTATATATAAGTCTTTTAATAAAATTTTAATTGTTACACTAGTATTTATATTTTGAACTTTGTTTATGTATAATTTCATTTGTAGTCTTTGCGCTGTAAGTATTAGCTTTGTAAAGCATGTCGTGTAAGCTTAAATTTTAGGTTAGGTAATTTGCTTAGCGTAAGTATGTGTGTGTTTATTGTCTTGTAGGGTATATATATATTTTATTAAAAGTTCATTTAGGTTAGTTATTCACTTTACAGTTTTAATATGTTTTTTATTACAATCATTTTTAGGTTAGGTATTCACTTTACGGTAGGTATAGTTTTAGCTTTTGTATAACAGATTTTTATTTATCAAGTTTTAGTCATAGTTTTATTTAAAATTTTCATTTTATAGGATTTTATTATTGGTTTCTTTTCTCAATTTCCATTAATTTTAATAAGTTTTAATTACCCAGCACTAACACACATTGCATCACCCTTTTGTAGTGATGACTGTAGCCACTTCCTAATTCCATCTTGGCAGGCAGTTTTGTTTAATCGAAAGAAATATTAATGGTCTTTGAGGGTGTTTTTCCTCTTTTAGTTTTTTTATTAACTTAAGTAATTTATCTTCCTGGTATGGTCATTGCACGCTTCACTCACTTTTGTCCACTTGGTTACTGTACACTTTTTTTTTCTTTTAATTTTAATGTTACGCCGTTCAAACGGCCATTCACTGTCACTGCAAAACTTCAATTGCCCTCCAAAATGCCTTCCTCAAGCTTTACAACCCACGCTATCACTTAATTTTTTTTTGTTTTTTTTTCTTCCACCTATTCGGCTGATCGTGCTATGATTGGTCAAATTTTATAACGAGACTTTCCAGCATTGCCAGAACTCCTAAACAAATAAATATAACAAAAAGAATAAGAGATAGGGATGTATTTGAAATGGAAGTGTTCGGATGGAATAATAATCCGTGTAACCATGCCAGATCAGAAATTTTTGTAACACTACGAGTTCTAAGAAAAAGCCTTATTTTTAAAAGCAATAAAAGGATTGCAGGAACTCAATTTTTAAATTATTAAAAAAAAAAATTCTATTCCAATAGGAATGCAAATTAAATTTAATTTAAATTTTGAAAACATTTGCAAAACAATTTTAAAACCAAACAGATTTAACTAAATATTTTGTATCAAGCAAAGAATTTCAAATTAAGGACGAAAATAAAAAATATCTTTTTCAATAAGATTTCTGTATTCGTAGTTTTGTTACACCGTAGTGACATCACACAACATACAGAATACACACATGCATACATAGATTTGTATAAGATCGACTACCTCGGTTTTTGTGTTTTAGTGCACAATATTAATCACATTCACAGCTAAAAATTTCCATAAAATATGAATAAAAATCTGGAATTTCGGAAATTACGCGAACGGAATCACAAACTTATATATTCCCTTCTTACTTTCAATGAAAGTAAAAAGATGAAATGACAAAATTTTACAAAAATATTTGTCTACTTTTTTTTATTAATCTTAAAGTAAATAATTAATTTTAGTTCAAGAATCTAAAATTAACGAGTTCTAAGAAACAATCCTTTCTGAGAACCTCATTTTTAAAAACAATAAAATGTCTGCAAGCACTCAATTTTTAAATTAATAAAAAAAGAAATTCCAAGAATATTAAATAGGAATACAGGGTGAGCCAAAAGAAACCAAGGGGTGTAAAAGTTTAATAACTTTTTTCTTTATTAACTTTTTTTATTTTTTCTTTCAGATTATATAATATACAAAATGGAAATTTTTTTACACTAAGTATGAAAAATGATGTCTCTTAAATGACCACCGTTTTCAGCTTCGCACTGATGGGCTCTTTTTAGAGCATTTTCCATAACATCTTTCAAAACTTGTGGCTGTAGCGTTCGAATTTCTGCAACAATGTTTGCCTTGAGTTCAAGGATTGTCTCTGGATCATAAAACGATACCGCTCTCCATTTACGGTTACAGCACTTCCATCTTCATTCTCGAAGAAGTAGGGCCCAATGACATTTTCAGATGTGATCCCACACCATACTGTACACCTGATGGGGTGCAATTGGCGTTGATGAATGGTTCTTGGATTTTAAGAACCCCAGAACCTACAGTTCTGCTTGTTAACAAAGCCATTCAAATGAAAATGAGCTTCATCACTCATAATCAAATTTTCAATAAAGTTGATTTCATTTCTGGCCAACTCTTGAAATTTAACTGCAAAATTTAGACGTTGCCGATGATCTGCGGGTTTTAATTCTTGGACCAATTGCACCTTATATGGGTATAACTGTAAATCTTTTTTTAAAATGCGCCGTAGTGACGTACGAGACATTTCTAGCTGAGCAGAACGCCTTCTGCCAGATGTTTCTGGTGCTTCGTTAACACTTTGCTGTACTCGTTCAATATTTTCCACAGTGCGACTTAAACGTGGTCTACCGGTTCGAGGCAAATCTCTTACGCTGCCATGTTGGTGATGACGATTAAGTAAGCAACGAATCATCCCTTCAGAGGGCGAAATTCTGACGTTAAAATGTCGACGATATGCTCTTTGCGTTAAAATAATTGATCTCTGGTTTAAATAATAAAATTCTATTGTTCTGGTTCTCTGTTCAGTTGTGAACCTCTCCATTATAAATTCTCCAAGTGTTGTCTATATAATCTGAAAGAAAAAATAAAAAAAAATTAATAAACAAAAAAGTTATTAAACTTTTACACCCTTGGTTTCTTTTGGCCCACCCTGTACTAATTATCACCCATGTTCTGAAAAACGCAAAACGCTTAACTTTGGCGATTCCGATTTGAAATCGCAAAAAGGTGTTCTGCAAAACGCAAAACGCTTAATTTTGGCGTTTTCAAGCCGCAAGCACACACTGAAGCGAAGTGATGAATTTTGCACAAACTAAGAATTAAAGATAAAATAAAATGTTGCACAATTAAAATTAAATATATTTTCTTTTTATTTCAACCAAAATTGGAAAGAAAATTGGCATTTTTCGGTAAAAAATATGGTTTTAAAAAATTTACTTTGATTTTCGCAGAACATGCTTTAGCGTTTTGCAAAACGATTTTTGTTTCGAAAACACGCGTTTCTCAGAACATGGGCGTATATACTCGTATAATTTAACTAGCTAACCCGGCAAACGTTGTTTTGCCTTCAAAAATTATTAATAAAAATATTAGACATATTTCTCCGATTTGAAAAAAATTTAAAAAGTAGGCGTGGTGATGGTCCATTTTAATATTCATAAAAATTTAAGTTGGGTTTTAAATATTATAATATTTATATAAAATGTTAGAATATTCTATCTTCTTACTCCAAGAAATCGTACTCAGAGAATAAAGGACCGTGCAAAACCGGGTAAAAACAGGTAGTAGATAAATAAGCCAGATACCGACTGCAGCTCCACCTGCCGAGCGGATTAAACATCAATCTATGATATTTGTCTAATTTTTTTTGATACACACACAAATCCTTTTGAAATTGATGTTGAAATTTGATGTGTGTATCCCTTGCTTTACACTCAAGGCATTAAAAACTTAGATCGATTAACTGATTTTGTGTTTGTGTATACAAATATTACGACCATGTATAGCTTTTATTAAAAAACAAAACAAATTAATAAAAATCTAAAATTTCTGTTTGTTTTTTTTATTTTTCTCAGCTTTTTGATAACCGATTTTTTGCACTGACATTATGGCTATTTTTTGTGATAAAACCGCATATAAAGTTTTTTATCCGTTTTGTAGTTTAGACAAGTAACGCAAAAAAAATGCACCAAAAATGGCCCAAAATAGAAGTAGTTACACTTCAGAGCTCATAGCTCTGTTATCTATGGACCGATTTGGATGAATTTCAATAGAAACTAAAGACAGACATACTAAACTTTTATGTAGATTTTCTAGGGACCTTAGAAAATTGATGGAAACATCCGCAAGGACAGACGGATGGACAGATAAACATTACTAAATCGACTGCGCTTTTCATAAAGATTCAGAATAAATATACTTTATAAAGTGCCCCATGTACGGTGCAGAAATTACACACGTAACGATAAATTTATATATTGTGAAGTGTGTAGAAATAAAGTTAGATGTAATACACTAAGAGCACAATAATAATTAATGTTTTTTTCAATTTCACACAACACAAGCCTGTGTAATATTTTATAATAAAAAGTGCTTGTAAACCATTTCATTTCATCATTTAACTTAAAATTTTGTTCTTTTTGGATTTTTAATGAATTTAAAACAAAAATTTTTTTTGACAAAACTTTGTAAATATTTCAGAAACTACAGACACTACAAAAAAGTAATAATAAGATAATTTAAATATTATTTTATTCCTAATCCTTACGTGTTTTCTAAATTTATTCAGAGAGCTAATTCGCTATTTATTGCTAATTATGGGGCGTAGCCTCCTCTCTTTTCTATATGCAGTAATCCTACCACGTAGGCTTAAAAATGAGGTATATAAATTGAATCATGAAAAGGGTTCTTCAAGTATAATAGATAAATAATTATTTACATATAAAAGCAGTTTATTGTGGGAGTATCGCATAGTAGAGTCCTTAAAATCAGTTGTTGATTGTGTGGCTCTAGAATCGTCATCATGTGTGCTGATATTAATTTGTTTGTTGAATAAAAAATCATTTGCAATTAATCACAAGTCATGTTTGTGTGGCTGTTTTTTTTTGTTGTTTGTACAACTAATTTTGTAAAATTCATTATTTGCTAATACAAGAATGATGCTTTTACAGCATCATCAATAAAATAGCACTCAACTTGTGGGCTTTAAAATGAATAGAAATTTCAAAATTTCACAAAAATAAAAAAAAGTCAATAAGGATAAAAAGAAATCACAATACAACAACATCACAACAACAAATTCATTATGAAATAAAATACAAAACAACAACAGCAACATAGAGCAAATAATAACAATGGGGACATCATTCATTCCCAAGAAGAAGAAAAAAACATTTTGCAATTAAAAAGCAAAAGAATGCTTTAACGCATAAAAGAAAATTAAACACACAAGTTAAAAGTTACTTTCTTTTTTCAACAAAGATAAATGAATGCGCAGATTATGCCAGTTGTAGAAAATACAAATTAAAAGCTCGAATAGGGAAACAGTTGACAAGTTTATAAAAATAAAAAATATCAAAAAGGATAAACGTAAATTGACTGCCAATTACAAACTCAATCAAACAATTCATTTATTTTTTAAACAAGAGGATTTATTGAAAATTTATTTGTTACACCCCTTAACGTGAATAAAAAGTACAATATTTTGTAGTCGTTGAATTTGTCTTCTCCAAACAGACGCAAGTTCGGGATACACAGTGGAGGGAAGTTTATTTTTTTTTGTGATAAAAAGGAGTGTTTAAATGACATTACCAGGAAGCCTTGCTTCTTTCTCTTGCTGAATTTATATGACGGGACTTGGTATAGCTTCCATATTCAAGTACTAAAATCAGGGATATTAGAAAAAGACTGCGGTCAGAGTAACTTTACTCTCAAGTTACAAATTCTCTCTAAGTCTAGTATTAATTGAGAGTTCAAAGACTTCTTTGGTGATTTTTTCGTCATGTCAGACTGTTGCAGATAATAAAGCCTCAAGTGTCGAAAATGGCTCCAAAAGTAACATAAACAGTGCGTGTGCTGCAGTAGTACTCTGTCATAAATCTCGTGACAATGCAAATGGTTTGTTCTCTTCCGAAAACGAAATGGCATGAATATTTTCATTATCCTGATAGCCTTTTTATGCAGCCACTCCCTAAGTCTGAGCTTAATAGAACTCCAAGACAGTTCGCAGAATGGTTCTGGTCCAAAGAAACTAGTAGTCGCACCTTATCTTGCCAGTTCGTTTGTCTACTCATTACCTACATATCCACTATGATCTGTCACCCACATCAGGTGAACTTTGTTATTCATTGCTAGTCTCTTCAGAAATGTTAGGCAATTTCAAATCAACTTCGATCTTATTTCAAAGGCACTGAGCGCAAGTAAAGCCGCATTGCTGACAGAGTGAATACAGATTTGATTATTATTTGTGTCTCTTTGAAGTTCTTTTCTTAGGCAGAACTCAAAACTGAGTTCTCTCCAACCAAACTCACAAAAAAGCTTTTCTTGGGATTTTCACAAAATACTCTTGCTCCAACACCTTCAACCGTTTTCGAGCCATCTATTTACCATAAATATGATCTGAGTTTTTATCTGTTCTGTTCCTAATTAGTCCTATCTGGAAGACTAGAAAACATGAAGTTCATGTTTGCAATGAAATGAGGATTAAAAAGCCCGCTTGTACTTCTATAAAGGGTAAACAATAACTTAACTCCTGCTTAACTACACGTTTTATATAATATGAGAGCTCAAGTGGGCTTAAAGTCGCAAAAAAATCAATAATATTAGACTTTTAATTTAAATTTTCAGTCACACAAGGGCCAAATCGTCGCATTTGATGTGGAATGAAAACGATTGAAAATTTAGTTTTTTATGAAATAATTTTAAAGTTTCAATTGAAGATAGTCGATATTAAATCCCACGATTAGGTTTCAGTATTTCTGGGTATTGTATCATTAATAAAAAAGTTTATTCAAATATTTTACGGTTGAGATAAAGTCATCTTGTATAAGCGGGAACGAGTCACCTGGTGACCACCATTTCCTATAAATGACTAGTTAAATTAAAAGGCAACTTTTCATCTCAAAGCCTCTATAAGGCAAGGGCGAAAAAAGATGGTATTGTTCTATAGAACCACATCCATACCGATGGTTATCAATGACTTCTTGATGTGTTGGTTAAAGAAAAAAACAAAAACACTGCTTAAGAAGATGTTTCGGATAGCAAGTTTGAGCTTAACTGCAGAAATGAAAATGTGACTTATATTGCCAGTTGGAATAATCGCTAGATTTCTTGCAGTTAAAAGGAATATAACCACTAACCCATAAAATTATCCGATCTATTTCATATTAGAGAGGGAAATCTCACGGGGAATGTGCAAATTTTAGAGTATGTCTGCACATTCTTATGACTCGCCATCTCTAACAGAATATATAGAATGCTAGACATACACCATCAATCTTCTAAGAAACGTGCTTTTTGCAAACGCTTTTTCTGTTTTTAAAATTGTTGAATTTATTTAAGTTAGTCTGATCTGGAAGCCACTTGTTTTGTTTGTTTGCTTGTTAGTTCAGATCAGTTGTTTGTTGGAAGTGAAAGTTGGCAAAATGAAAGATAATTTTTTTAAAGTCTTTACGACTTGTTTTTATAGTTAACTTGAATTGTATGACATTTTATCTTTTCTTTAACGCTTGGTTTGTTCGCTTCAGTGTATCTTGGCAATTTGAAGATGCCAAAATTTTAGTGTTTAGCTTTTAGGTTTCGAATAGGTTTTAAAATGTAATGGAAAATTTTAAGCGTTTTGCCACATGTTTTTCTTAAATTTATGTTTTGTGCTTTCTAATTCACAATAGTATTTCCTTATAATTCCATATTCTTTCTTTACAATTCCCCATAATTTGATATTATTTGAAAAGAGATATTAAAATTCCTTTCTCTTCAGCAGAACCACCTCCTTCACCAACTTTGGGATGTTACATATACTGAATTAGAAAGCGCAAAATATACGTATAACATGCCATAAATTATAACAAATAACTCAAAAATATAAAGAAGAATCTATGCAAATATTAGGCGTTTTGGGTGAAAATATTGCGAATCGGTTACTGGAAGCAAATAAGCAAAACATATCGCAGAAGGCACTTGCATAACAGCCAATAGACATCAAGAATCGAACGATTCAATTTTGCTGCGGCAGAACATACATATACTACACGCAGAAAACAGCTTCGGTTGTGAGAACTAAATTTGGGTCCAATCAAAAATTCATTTGTGATAATCAAATTTTTCAGTTGTAGCAACTAGAATTCAATAATACAAACCAAAAATTCGTTCTGTTAAAAATATTTTGAGCTGTAAAACCTAATTTCTATTGTCAAGATTAAAAGTTTCGATTTTCACAACTGAATTTTTGATTGGAAACAAATTTAGTTCTCACAACTGAAGTTGTTTTCTGTGTGTAGAATTGAACCGATATAGATTGACTTCAAACATCTAGTGGAATACTTTCGCTGACACAATTGTTAAAAGAAGTTTTACACTGTAGTACTGAGTAAGACGACTTGTTAAAAACTGAAATCAAATGAAATCAAGTGAAAACAATAGAACAAAAATGCGGATAGAAATTTGAGAGTCTTTTGGCTCTCACCAGTTTTACAAAATTTTATAAACGTTTATATTTGTCATTATGCACAGCTAACAAAATCCAATGAAAATCTTAACATTTGTATTATAGTGTAAAGCTCCTATAAATAGCAAATATTAAAATCAAACAACTCAGATTCTGTTACTTGACGATTCTGTTGGTGAGACTTTTTCTTGAATTATAGCGAAATAGAGGAGATCTCAGTGAACAATATATGTAATTGGTGTCATTCGAGGCTTAAATCTTGAACAGTGTCAGAAAGCTGTCAGAAAGAGCTCAATAGCTTTTATTTAATAACAATGATTGTCATAATTTTGGCTTACAGGCTAGAGGTTTGCTTTAAGTTTTATTGTTCCAAATAAAAGAATGCATGTTTATTGTATGTCTTTGTAACAAAAATTAAATCATGAAACACATGGTAGTCAACACATGATTGAATTTTATGTCTGAGTGAGTTTTATTGTCAAGCAAATATTATTTGTTTACATTTTCCATTGTGATTCTGGTGTTACTTTTATTTTGTTGCTTTAATTTTGGTTACAGTTGTTTCATTACTTGTAATAACACTTGAAGAAGAATTGCTGCACTGCAGTTATCGTTTGTCATTTTGTCTCTCTGTTTTTTTTTTTTATTAGTTTTTGTGTGCATTTTTCATAATGTTGCTTGTTAATACTTTGCGCTATAGAGAATGATGATATTTTAATATTGTAGTTGTTTTTATTATTACTAGTATTGTGACTTTTTGTTTTGTTTTTTGGTTAGTTCATTTGGTTGCTTTTTTGGTTTAGTTTAGTTGGTTACCCCCAAGGTGTTATGGCATGTCACATAATTACATATTTTTCCAAAAAAAGGGAATAAAATGAAAACAAAACATACCATTGTGTGTTTAGTCAAACAAAGAATAAGTGAAAGCATAACAATATTGCATTAATATGCAACTAATTTTATAAAAACTCAAGTAAGTATGTGCTGGCATGCACTCGTATCTGTTCAAAGTATTTTTGTTTGTTTGTTTTTATTTAGTCTAAATAGATGAAATAGAGTGAATAAAAATCTTAAGTCTTCTTAGCACGAATTTCATTACTGTTTACATTTAATTTCCAGCGGAAAAAATTATAAACCCGGTCATGAATCACGTGAAACTTTATACTTGCTATTAATTGTATTTTCAAAAAAAAAATTATTTAATTTAAGTTCACTCGCACGAGTTATGGAAACCCCCATAACAACAAACACAACAACAACGCCACCAACAAAACCACCTAGGTTAGCTCAGACATCAATATTTTTGTTTGACCTAATAAATATTTCATAATAACAATTTAGTCTAAACAGCATTTCTACAATTTGTTTTATAAATTTCGTATTTAACTTAATCTGAATATTTTTTAATATAATTAATTGTAATATTGATTTAAAAGACGATTAATGAAGTGACAATAAACGTGAACAGTTGGAGTTCTAAATTTTTTTTGTGTGATATAAGAAAACACCTATAACTCACGTAAGATTAATATTAATGCAGCAAGATCATGATGCTCATGCGCTAAACTACAGTTTTAAATTTTTAAAGCCAGCAAAACAATAATGAAAGTGATTCTTCCAAAGTGCATTTTACTTCAATTCAAAAAAGCGATGGGAATAGTTTTTTTAACCACCACATTTTGTATATGACTTTAAATCGCTTCTTTCCTCTCAAAAATTTCATTATTTCTTTGGCACCACAATTACAAACTTTTGCAAAATTAAATTAAATTATTTATTCTGAATTTCTGTTGAATGTCTTTCTTAAAATTTTTTTTCATTTAAAATTTGAGTGCGTGCAGCTATTTTATTGCTTTCTGAGAAGAAATTACTTTTTCCTAGAGCCCGTTAAGTTTCTTGGTTATTTTATCAATATTTGTTTGAAGTTTATTTCACATTTTTTAATGAAACGACTATTTTATTACCCTTGTGGTCGTATTATAAAATTTATTTTTATATTGATATTTCCTTGTAAAAATAAGTTTTTATAATACGATCTCGAACTAGCCTTTTCAATTATAGTAAAACTTCGATAAAACGAATCGAAATGTGATAGAAAAATACTTCGTTACAAGTATTGATTCCTTATACATACGCACAAACATAAAAACCTTGGTGTAACGAAATTTGAACGACTGATATTCCTCAAAATTTTATATTTTTCAAGTATGATTTCCTTGTATAGAACCTCTGTAGCTCAGAATTCCTTCGTTATAGCTATTTTGTATAAAAAAATTTATAAATAAAGAGGTTTTTTCAAGGGACTAAGCAAAGTACCAGTTATATTATGGTTTTCGTCATAACGAAGTTCGTTATATTAAAGTTCCACTGTATATTAATACAAGAATTTATAAGAGAGTAGGTATTAGATATATTTTGTTGGCCTGTGTTATATTTATTGCCTGTGCGACTGCCTGGCAGCAACGGAAAAGTACTGAGCTGAAGACTTTGTCGCCATTTTGTAAAACCGAAACAAAGGAAAGCATACAAGAGTACGAAAAGTTGTTATTGTGTTGAACAAATTTCTTTTAGGTACATAACGTAAATAGCAAATTTAACAAGCGCTTGAAGACTATAAATATTCAGATGTTGCATAAAAGTTCACATTTGTAGTTTGTCACTCGAACTTTACAGTTGTACTGCTCAGTGGAATCTTAACATCTAAAAACATCCGAACATTTTTTAATAGTGTGATTTATAAACGTACGATATGGCGGCATTCAGTGGAATACGTAGTGGAAATTTTGCTCAATTGCTTAGCATTAGCAGAGTAATGAAAAGGACACTGCAATACAGAAGTTTTTCTAAATCTTCTCTATCATCAAGTAAATTGTGCGATAACAATGACAACAGCTATAACATTCAAGAAATTGAAAGTGGCCACCGTAATAAAGATTCTGATATTAAGAAATCTGTATTCGTTTCTCAATCGAACGACATTTTTAAAAATTTAGCATTGGAAGATTGGTTATACAGAAACTTTGACTTTAAACGCCATCATGTTCTTCTGCTCTGGGTTAACAAGCCATGCGTTGTTATTGGACGTCATCAAAATCCTTACACTGAAGCAAATGTAACTAAACTTTTGGATAAAGGCATAACGTTGGCCCGTCGTAATACTGGTGGGGAAGCAGTATATCATGATTATGGTAATTTAAACTGTACATTTTATACTCCCCGAGAACGAAACAATCGCAAATATAATTTGAACATATTGACAAGAGCTCTTTTTCGCAAGTGGGCAATTAGAGCTGAAGTCAACAATCGTCATGATATTATTGTCAACAAAAAGAAGATTTCTGGCACAGCTGCTAAATGGGGACATTCGAATGCTTATCATCACTGCACACTATCTGTTAGTGCCAATAAGTTGCATATAGAGGAAGCTTTCATAAAACCAGATGAGAATTATTTAGAGACGGCTACAGCCTCAGTACATTCACCAATACGAAATCTTTGTGATATAGAACGCAGTGTCAACGTACCTCAATTGCTTTCTGCGGTAGGATATGAATTTTTACGTACATCCGCAACTGAGTTGGAAGATGGTGACTACACTCAAATCATGAAACAAAGTGGATTTCAGTTAGTAAATCCAAATGACACATGGTTTCCAGGAATTGAAGAAATCCGTCAGCAGTTGAGCTCTTGGGATTGGGTGTTTGGTAACACACCAAAGTTTACAGTAGCAAGAGATTTGTCTCTTAAAGTGGATGATGAGCAACAACTAAAAGTGCAACTTAATGTTGAAGTTGAGAATGGATTGATGTGTGAAATAACAATTGTGATGCCAAGTGGTACTCGTTTACCAGTTCTTTCTGCATTGCAGAACACTCCTTACACAACAAAAAGATTTAATGAAATTTTAGAATCTTTAAAATTGATCGCAACAGATAGTATCCAACAGCTTATCACTAGTATGTGAAAATTCAATTAAATTTAAGACTCAAAGACTATAAAAAATATTATAATACACTCTGTGATGAATATTAATTTTTATATTTTTTTTTAATTTTCTTAAGTTTTTAATAAATATGATATAAAACATAAAACTGTAATTTATTTTTGGAGGAGCAAACTAACAACACTTCAATGGTTTTATCTACGAACCAAGAAATATAAAAAAACTAACTTTTTCTGCAAAATCATAATTTTTTCAAACTCTGATATCGTTTTAATATGAACTCATTTAGCTACTGAGATAAACAGAGAATAAACAAACACAACAACATATAAATGCGCATGTATGTATGTATTTATAAGCCAAGCATTTAAAACTTCAAATGAATTTGATTTCTTTGATATGTTTTCTGTGTGAGATTTATGAAATTTTTCAACAAAAAAGTTATTGAAATCTTAGGAGCAAATATCTTGTTTATGGTTGTAAAAATAAAATTTATCCTAGTTCGCAACGAATTTATGATTCATTAATTTGAACCTTTATTAAACTCTTATTATAGATTTGTAGATATTATTTTTATAATGAGAAGTAGTCCTGTTGTATATGCTTTTTAAAAGGATCTATAAGAGTTTTAGAACTCACAGACTGTTAATAATAAATAACACAGAAATTGATTTTATGTTATGAACAAAATTTATTTATAATAAAAATCTAATTACATATTTGGAAATTAATATGTAAATCATAATAAGACATTTGTATGCCTTCTTCCCATTTTTTATTTCGTGGTATTGTCACAAAACAATTTACTTATTTATAAAAAAATTTGTTTTTAAATGCTCTACCATTGATGGATAGCTATCGATATAGCGATTTCATTGCTGCTAGGCATATTATCAGTAGACTCTACAATACTTTTCATAAAAAGTCTTGAACTTATACGTTTAATACTTATCAAACCAGATGAGAATTTCAATTTTACTAAGAAGTAAAAAGTTTTAAAAATTAGTAAGCATATAAAAATATTTTCTTTTTCTTCAATAGAGATTCCAGTTCGGAAACCTAAGCTAATGTGTAAGAAAAATATTCAAAATACAAAAATAAAAATAATAAAAATCCAATACGTATTTACAGTAAAATGTAAAATAAATATTGAGTCGTAAGCAATATAAATATTTACAATTAAAACATTTTTATTATTATTCCCATTTTTTTATCTCATTGAGATAAAACACTGAAGATGGCAAATTGCCGAACCCGGTCTGTTAAAGAACCAAATTTGACCCGGGATGACGTAAACTCGTTCCAAATAAAAATGTGTTATTATGGTTTATTTATAACTTTTGAAAAATAAAATTAAAAGCAACTGTTTTCCTTTAATAAAATAAATATAAAGTAAAAAAAAATCAATGGTTAATGTATAAGATAAGAGTAGGTAATACTAATAATATTTAAGTACACTTAAATTGCTTTGCTTAATTTTTTTTTACGAAACTTTTTTACATTTCGAAAAAATTTTAAATTACTGTTATGATAATGCACATCATAGTTTTTTAAGCTTAAGGTAAATAACAATTTTAAAATTTTATTTCGATCATTATTTCGTTAATTCGCTGCTTAGCTTCTTCAGGATATTTACGAGTATATTTAAAATTATTTCAAAATAGTTAAGAAGTTAAGCAACTAATTAACGAAATGTTGATCAAAATAAAATATTAAAATTTTTATTGACCTTCTGTAATTCCATTGCGGCCAGTAACGAAATTTAAGTTCGGTGTGAATTCACATACTATATGTATTACAACAATAAAATGCATGTAAACGGTAAAGTTAGTAGAGCTATAAGAAGAAAAAAACTTTTTCATAAATTTGGTACACATACATATACAGTTTGTATACGGATGTACTGAAAAGTGAAGTTGAGTAAATTCTTGCATTGAATATTATTCTCTTGCATGTTATATTACTCTCTTACTTTTAAGTTCTCGTGCTCTCGTGGATATTACTAGCAATCTCCATCAACAAATTTAGCACCAGAAAAAATTTACACACGTAGAACATCTTCTTAGTTTAATGTCTTTGGTTGAATTTAGCTTTTTTTTTTTTATTCGTTTGTTTTTTGGCTATCTGCGTTTAATTGGGTGATACTCTTTTTTTACATGAACAAAAATAAAACAAAGCAAATGTTTAAATTGTTTTTTTATTTGGAAAACCACGAAACGAAAAGAATACAAACGTTGATGGTTTGTTTTGCTTTTTAGTTTATTGACGATACTGAATTATTTTGACTATGAATAGTGTTGAAGTTTAATTCTTATCATTTAAATCTCATAAAAAACGACACTATTTATATAGAATTGCTTAACTTGATTCCGCTCCTTGATTAGCGGTAATATTAAATTGATGCGGTTGCACGTTTTATCTTTGATAATATTATAAATAAAAAGCATGCAAATATGGCAGAACAAAATTTAAGCATTTTTAATTAAATTCATAAAAAAACATTTTTTACTTAATAAGCGCTTATTAAACACATTTCACATAGAAAAATTGCTTATTAAGTTCCTAATAACCAAAAATGTTTTTTATGAATTTGGACGTTTACATTTAGTATACACAAATTTGTTCTTGAAATAGCCACATATTTTCTTCTTATGAACAAACACAAATTACTGACAAAAACATATTTAAAACGATTAATTTTTCGTACTTATAAAGGTCCTCTCACACTATAATACAAGTGTTAGGATTTAATATAAATTTATGTAAAATGGCGCAAATAAAATAGTATAAACACAAACTGTCAATATTACGAACACAAAATTTGACAAGCGAACCGAATTTATAATCTTGATGTATAAAATTCGACTGTACATGTGTTTGACATCGTACTCCTCCTAAACGGCTGAACCGATTTATATATACTACCTGTTTTGAACCGGTCTTGGACGGTCCTTTACTTTATGAGTACGATTTCTTAGAGTAAGCAGATCGAATATACAAAAATTTTAAGCAAAACAACGTTTGCCGGGTCAGCTAGTTTTTTATAAAAATTTTTGCAAGAGTTGTATACGATGGTACATTAATGAAAGTAGTCTTGAATTCTATTTTATCCTATAATCTAAACGTGACATAAAATTTTTGATTTCAGAATATTTTGCTTCTACAAAAGCAAATCAACTCAGGCTATAAGAGTTGGCCTTAATTAACTTGCCCTTAATTTGTATGGCTCTGATTGTATTTCTTATCATTTAAATCTTTAAAAATATTTATGTAACACACTGAGAAAATAACTACGTTTGTGAAAATACAGTTTGTTAGTTTTCTTTTTATTTAACATTTTCATACTGAAAAAATCTTAAATTACTTTTTTTAAATTAATTTAAAAAAAATACGATCACATGTTTATTAATGTTTTAAGCCCTGAAATATTATATTTTTATTACAGATTTTATTGAGAAAATAAATGAATGCACGCAGTCACATGCTGTGTATTCGCATTAAACATTTTAACGCTTTGCAGTTTTTAATTAATCCATTTATTACAAACAAATGAAAATAAAAAAAGGCAGCAAAAATACAATTTAAATAATGATCATGATAAATTACATTTGTAATCAACATTAATACGCCATACAATCGCTTGGCTTGATAAGGCAAACTAAAGAGCAGTGAAAATGTTAAAACAGATAAGGAAATTTACACAGAGTAATTTGCTAAATCATTACACACATACACACTTATGAACATTAAGGGGTTATACATTTTGGAAAATAAATTACATTAAAAAGTAAAATTTATTCAACATTTTCATTTGAGCAAAAATTTATAAAATTAATTAATTTCTCTCTGGATAATTTACGAGTATTTTTGCATATTCAGTAAAAAATTCAATATCAACTTAAACCTAGAGTTAATAGATTTGGAATAGATTTTAACGGGTGGCCCAAATGAGACCTAGTGTAGTCGTTGTTGGGGGTCTTGCGGTAGAAGCTGTTGCACAATTTGAACTTTGTATGGATACATCTTAAGATTCAGCTTTAAAATTCTCTGTTATGTTGTTCTGGGTATACCCAATTGGCCGGAACGGCAACGAGTTGAGACAGATGGATCATTTGCAACACTCTGCTGCACAGCTTCCACGTTGTCTTCAGTACGAATATTTCGATGAAAACCTCTTCCTGGACGGTCGGCAACTGAACCCAGTTCCTCAAAACGGCGAACTAATTTTGTAATCATCTAAGATGTGGGCGCTGATCTTACGTTAAAAAAACGGCGATAATTTCGCTGCGTCAGAACAATTGATCGTTGAGAAGAATAATAAAAATCGATAATTTTAATGCGTTGTTGTGTACTGTACGTATTCATTTTAAATTTCTAAGAGTTCAGTTATAATCTGCAAAAAGAAAAAATAAATTATGTTAAAATATAAAAAAAGTTATTTGTGTTTCACATCAGCTGGTCTTATTTGGGCCACCCTGTACAATTAGAATCGCAGTTTCTTGAGCACGTCTTTTTTAAACTTTTTGCTTTCTTTTATTTTTTTCTCAGCCACACAATTTGATCCACCCTAATCCACATAAATTAAGGTTAAATACTATACAAATGTTTCAAATTTGTGGTAATAAATATTAACAAAAAAGGAAGAGATAATTGTGCTTAATTCAATGCTTTGTGGAACAGTTTGAATTGTATTTGAAAAGCGTACTTTTTACAAAAATAAAATTATACATTTTTTGACATGTAAAAGCAAGAAAGTTAAAAATTACTTTGAAAACAGGAACGTTTGTTTCTCTTCAAAAATATAAAAATAATTTTTTAAAATTATTTTGGTCGCAAAATTTTCGCTTGGCATCATTGCCTTCGATATCGTATAAAAGTAAACCAATTTTTGAGATGTTGTCTTTCGAAAGCCAGTCTTCGATGAGTGTAATCTTAGTAAATGTTATTCGATAGCAAAGTTGTTATCGTTAACAAAAGCTAAAAAAAATTTTGGAAAGCTTAAGTTTTATTTATTTTTACGTTAAAATAATAGCAATAGTTATTTAATTTTCATGTTTTGAATTTGAAGAAAAAAAATGTGTCAGAAGAAGCAATTGTTTATCCAAATTTTCAAAAAGTCTTCGTGCGTAAATTCATGCTATACTTTTTATACCTTTGACAAGAAGTGAAAAGGGACACCCTATAAATCTGTATCCTTATGAAAAGCGATGTCCTTATATCTTTTTGTCTGTGCATCTATCTGTGTGGATGTTGAAATCAACTTTCTGAAGTCCCTAGAGGACGTAAAGAAAAGTTTAATTTTTGGAATTTCCTGTCTTCAATTTGTTATTGAAATTCAGCCCAATCGGTTTATAAATGGCTGAGCTATGAGCTCTTAAAGTGCTATTTACCATTTTTCTGAGTGCATTGTTTGCTAATTTGTGTTAATTACAAAACGGACAGATATAATAATCAGAATGTCTGTGCAAAAAATTAAAACAAAATACAATCTAAAACATTTTCATTACTTTTTTCCTTTATTTTTTATGGAAATTTTTAAACTGTGTGTGTGTGTAATGTTTGTGCACACAAAAACAAAAGTAGGTAATCGCACTACACAGTTACAGATGGCACGACAGTGTAACAAAACTACGAATACAGAAAACTTATTGAACGAATTTTTTTAACTTTTGCTGTTAATTTGAAATTTTTTTTATTTATTTTAAATTAAATTTAATTAGCATTCTTACTTATAAATTCTTTTATTTTTTATTTAAAAATTGGGTACCTACATTTTATTATTTTTAAAAATAAAAATCGTACAACAGGTTTTTACGTAAACTGAAATGAAATATTTATTTTGGGATTAACAAAAAATTATTTTAATCAATATTTGCCGTTTCATTAAAAATCTTTTTAATTTTTTGGTTTAATATTTAAGAAGAATAAGCAAAATTAAAAAGATGATTATTGGGCTAACACAGTGAAGGGTATATAACATTCGGCACAACCTAATTTAACATGTTTTATTTACCCTTCATTGTGGCAGCCAAATATTCATATTTTTAATTTGGAAAATTATTCTTAAATATTTAACAAAAAAATTAATAAGAATGAAATAACAAATATTGATTAAAATAAATTTTTTTAATACTAATTTTTTGTTTATTATAAAATAAATAATTGATTTCAGTTTACGAAAAAATCTGTTTTAAGATCCTTCACTTTAAGTAAGAGGAGTAATTTAGCAATGTCCATCTGCCTGTGTGGATGTTGAAATCATTTTTCTGAAGTCTCTGGAAGACCTACAGAAAAGCTTAGTTTTCCAATTTTTTGTTTTTAGATTCAATTCAATCGAATACAGAAATCTTATTGAAAGGAAATTTTTTGATATTTGCCGGTAGTTTGAAGTTCTGTATTTGATTTCAATTTTTATAGGTTAGCCCATGCACGGTGTAGAAATTAAAAACGGAATCGCAAACTTATGTTACCTTTCTTACAGTAAAGTGTATAAAATATTAATCGTTTAAAAGCAAATATTTTTTATTTAGAAGTTTCCCTACCAACTAGTTAACTGGAACCTGTCATTGCTAAATTATTCACCTTAAATTATTGATACTATAGGGTGTTTTTTATAGACGTATAGAACTTTAAGTTGGCATTACTGTTCAAGATGGCTACCGATTTAATAGCTGTCAAGTGATTTATTCTCAGTTTGGCTTGGCAATTCATCATGAATAGACTCACGCCTGAACAACGCTTGCAAATAGTGCAATTTTATTTCGAAAATAAATGCCGTTTTTCCCGATTTTCATAAGCGAATTTTGTTCAGCGATGAAGCGCACTTCTGGTTGAATGGCTACGCCAACAAACAAAACTGCCGCATTTGGAGTGAAGCTAATCCTCAAGTGTATGTCGAAACACCGTTACATCCAGAAAAACTGACTGTTTGGTGCGCTTTATGGGCTGGTGGAATCATTGGTCCGTACTTCTTCAAAAACGATGATGGCCAGAACGTTACAGTCAATGGTGATCGGTATAGAGCCATAATTACTAACTTTTTCATTCCTGAATTGAACAACCATGATGTCCAGGAGCTGTGGTTCCAACAAGACGGCGCAGCATGTCACACAGCTCGTGCCACAATCGATTTATTGAAAGACACGTTTGGTGACCGCCTAATTTCACGTTTTGGACCTGTGAATTGGCCTCCAAGATCTTGTGATTTAACACCGCTAGACTACTTTCTGTGGGGCTATGTAAAGTCATTGGTCTATGCGGATAAGCCACAAACGCTTGACCGTTTGGAAGACAACATTCGCCGTGTTATTGCCGACATACGGCCACAAATGTTGGAAAAAGTCATCGAAAATTGGACGTCCAGATTGGACTACATCCGAGCACAGGAGCCAGCCGTGGCTGTCATATGCCAGAAATCGTATTTAAAATGTAATGCCACAAGATTATCTTTCGGATAAATAAAATTCATGTCAATCGAATAATCCATCGTTGTTTTATTGCAACTTAAAGTTATATACGTCTATAAAAAACACCCTTTATTTGCAAAGTAATTTGTGTGTCTTTTATAGAGGATGGGCAATATTTATTTAATTTTAATTTAGTTCAGGCAAGTTTTTATCAAACAAATTTTTTGTCAAGTGTATTGGCACAAAAATTAATTTTTGTTTAATTTATTTCGTTTCATATTTTTGGCAAATTATTTAGTTGTAAAATTTTTTTTTCACAAATTGTGCTCTACAAAATTTCCGGGCTTAAAAAAAATAAAAAAAAGTTTAAAAAAACCAAGCGTAATATTTGTAAAATTTCAATTTAAGCGTGACAAATAGTAAATTTGACCTCTGTACAAACACTTACAGAATAAAATTAAAGCGAAAAATGTTCGCATGTCCCAGTAGTTCTAAAAAAGCTTTAACATGTCTGATTGCTTACTTAACTGATTTCATTTGGAACTATTCCATGTCTCTTGTATTTCACTGCGATTACTAAACGATTCCTTTGTAATTTATAGTTTGGAAATATAGATTTTTTTTCAAATATATTACCTGACAATGCTAACAATTGCCTGGTGCTACAAGTACAACAACCAGAACCTCACGGTTTTCAGTGGATTCCTATGCGAAAACGCCAAACAAACACACGCAACGCAATTATAAATACGTATCTGTTGTAGTCGCATGAGTGTTGGTTTTATTTAAAAGATATTTATTTGATTTCACAAAAAGCATAAATGGACATGAAATAAATGAAATAAATAAAAACAGAAAACTGCAACAATATTGCAAACGAAGATTACAATTAAAAAAGAAACCAAACGGTTTTGGTTTGCATTCACAACACATTTGCACACACAGGCAAAGTCACACATAAACACACACATAACGTTTAACACTGTGACCGGGTGGTGGTAACAGATACAATTAAGCACATTGGGTTTTTTAAAGAAGTAAACTAGACAATACGGCTAGAATGCATAAGGTTTCATTTAACATGAGAATAGTGTCACAGTAACCGCAGTGACCAGGGATCTAACAGCCGCTTTCGATATCGAGTCGTTTTGATTGAATAATTTTTATTTGGCATCACGATAAATGACGAAAAAAAAATATGTCAAAATGGTTCATATGTTCTCAAGTGAGGACTTTACCAATGAATGACATTTGATTGTTATAAAGATAAAAAAACATTGTATTTAGCGAGCAGCATGGCTTTCGATATTGTGACAAGTAAATTTGTGCTGATTCTAAGCAAAATTGCTGAAGCCAATTACACAGAAGTTGTTAAAAAAAAAAAAATCAAGGAACGTTAAGTAGAATTATTTACGTTAGATTTTATGCAGACAGAACGTAAATCAAGCCATTGTGTCTTTAATAAAAAAGTGCTCAAAAGTTCATACTTGATTTACTTTTTTTTTTTTTTTAAAGCAAAGATTATTTTGAAAAATGTTGGCACATATTCATAAAAAAAGAATAAAATCATACACACACTCTCATGTGTATGTATGTATTTGTTGCAGTGAACAAGGAAATAAAAATCAAATGGGCAAATGACAGAAGATATTTCTCTTGCCAAAACTGTAAAAAAATATAATAAAATAGATTTTTCCCTTCTCAAAGCTTTATGTAGCTGCGTGCCTGCACATGCAACGCAAATATAATAAATAGAAAAGGGCCGTAATAATTATTGCGTGCAAATTATATTCGTGTGTGGCCACAAAATCGATGTAGTTTTTCATTTAAGCTGGAAGACCAACAAGGAATAATACGAGTGTGTGCAACGGCCATTACTTTTAAATGCTCTAACGGTCAGCGGCATCATATTAAAACTTATTACGTAAGCACCGCACCACCGCATACATAAATGAGCACACATTGCATTCAGAATGAATCTGTATGCCCATATACTGAATGAACTTATCTATCGTACGAGTATGTGCGATACAAAAAGTTGCAATGAAATGTTGCATTAAAAAAAGTAAGCATAACTTTTGTGTAAATACAGAAGGAGAGGAGGGTCCAAAGAGGATTTGGGATGAATAACAACAGCAACAACAATTATAGAAATAAAATTTATTTTTATGGCTTCAACTTTTGCTCATTTTTTATTTAATGTCTGGCTTTATACTTTCTTTATGTGAAATACAAGAGAGATACTTTATCTATTTATGCTTCCTTATTTTCTTTACAATACGAGTACGAGCACTAAAAAAATTAATTTTTTTTTTGTGCAAGCATGCACTGGCTTTATTTGAACTATCACGTAATATTCGGCAGTGGTCTTCATTATGGGGGACCATAAAAACGAATTATATTGTAGGCAATGCAAGGGACAATCACATTATTCTGATATGGCTTGAATGGAACGGTAGACGATCTACTAGATGAGAGTTTTTTTAAATTTAAGCTGAGTCAATGAAAGTGCACACGTACACACACACGTGTATATTCTTTAATAAATAGAAACTAAACTGTTATCACTTCCTCAGTTTAAAAAAGATTAAGAGAAAAATGAAGCTTAATTGAGGGAAGGACACTAACGATCATTATTGGTTAAAGTTTTACAAATATGATGTATCGATTTTACAGTTTAAATCACACTGAAAGAATAATTAGCTAGTGATAACATTTGATTAAATGAATAACAGCATTTTGTTGATTCAATGAAATATTTCATGACGCTAAGAAAACGTTGTCATTGGTTGAAAAAGAATGAATTTTTTCATTGAATTAATGGAATGTACCAAAGCACGTATGATTTCAATAACCTTTTGCTGGTGTGAGAATAGAAACTAAAATACTAAAGCTACATATCAAAGAAATAGGATGTGGGCCAACAAACTAGTTTCTAATTTAAGAAACTGGGGTCTTAAGACACTAAAGGATGTCTCACTAAGAGTAACCTTTTTCATTTTAAAATAAAACATGTATTTTTTTAAAAGAGTTGTGATTTTTTATTGGATTGTAAAGAAGAGATATTCCGGCTAAGTATGGAATAAAATATTCCTGATAGCAATTCCTTCAATGTTTAATAGAGTAAAATGAAGTCAATTTCAATTTTTCGGAAAAAGTTATCTTCTCCAATGAAGCGTATTTCCATGTGTAAAGCTTCGCGAATACACAATATTGTCGAATTTGAAGCTCAGAAAATGTTCGTACAATAAATGAGAAACTCATGTACCTACAACAAGCAGCTGTCTGGTGCGGATTTTTGAAGATAAGCCCGAAATTGAGGTGACTATAAACGGCAATCGTTACATTAACATGTTATCGAGTTCTTATGCCCTCAACTGGATGGCATGGATCTGGACGACATGTAGTTTCAGCAAAATCTCGCTCTTGCTGATTTATTGGAGAAGGAAATGAAAAAGTGCACTCTTACTGGGACACCGATTTTTATGTGAAAATAAACAATGCAAATTACCGAAAATTATAACAAATACTCGTAAGTTAACACTTACGAGTATTTTCAGCAAAAAATCTTTGAAATCGGTTCTTATTTGAAAATGTTACAGGCCCGAAAGGATTAACAAGCCCAAGTTCATCTGGCTTAACTCCATATTACACCTTTCTGTAATCACTCAGGTTGCTTCAAAACATATTTGTCTAAAAGTTTGAGTCCTCTACTACGAACCACAATTTATTTCTTTTAAATTCACCTCCCACTATTTTTAATATGACACCACTGTGCGATAAAAGACAATGATCATAACATGACCATAATTTTTTTCTTTTTCTTAGATTTAGCGTCTAAGATTAAATCTTGAATAACGGTGAGATGCTCCGTTTGGCGTAGAATAGCTATACTTCGGTTGCAAGCGAGAAAGATATTGAAAGGTTTATCCGAACAGTTCTTATGGAACTTCATAGAAACTTTTATTAAAACAAAGTATATAAGAATGAAAGCATTAGGTAACCACCATATATTTGATGTAAGATATCAGAACTATAGCCATTTTCAGAATGTATGATTATTTAGTTTTTAATGGAAAATTAACTACTTGTCGGTTTGCTTAACAGGCACAATTTAGGTTTCTTGGTTACTTAACAAAAGCGTTCGGTAGATAGCATCATCATATTGTGTCTATTTGCTTACGAAAAATAGTGTAATGAAAAAATAAAAATAAAATATTTTTGGAAAAAAGCTGTAACAAAAAAAACTTAAGCAACAGCATGTTATTTACAATTTAATAGAGGAAGACATAGGTCGGCTGGAGTTCTTGAAGGGAGCAATGTAACTAAAGAAATTCGCTATTTTAATCCTAATTTTTTGCTTTTATTACTTTAAGTTCAATTTTCCATTTTGGAGAACAGTTTTGTCAGAAAAAAATTAATTATTATAAAAAAATTGGTATAAAAATTTAAATAAAGTGTAAAATTTAATTTATACCTACTGCCATGTAATGGGGACATTTGTATTTTAGTTAATTTTATATTTTTGTTTTAGAATGGAATATCAACATTTTTGTTCACCCATTTTCAGTTTTTTAGCTCCGATTAGTATTTTAACTTGGAATTTTGTTCGGTTAGATTTGACAACAACTTTTTGGTTAAATGGTGTTGGTTAAAAGTTAATCGTATATTGTGAACTGCAAGTTAGCATAACTTGCGGTTAAAGTTCAGGTTAACTTTTAATTATACATTGTGAAAATGGCCGTTAATAAGATGCCTGTAGTCATACGAAAACAGAAAAAACCCTGACAACTGACTTTATTAAAAAAAAATGGTGGCTCTACTATAGCTATTACCTGCTACCAAGGTATGTTGCCCTAAAAATTAAGTTAATTTACAGTGCACAATCGGCAATTAGGAGAGGCTCTATGCTAAACCACTGGGCTTCACAGAAGATTATACGCCCCCATATCGCAATTAACAAAGTCTCTTAGATAAGGAATGAATTTTACCAGGGACAACATTTAAAAGTCTTCCATTTGGATACTGCTTTCTTTACTGGTACTCTAAGAAAAATTGTTTTTCCAGCTTTAGACTACTCGAAGCCTTGGGTCGTAATACATATCAAACTGTACAATTTAAGTCAAGTTAACAAAACTCCATAGATATTTTTTAAATGACAATTAGTGTACCTGATTTAAGGCGTTTCTTTGGACTTTGGCATTTCATGCGTCTTTCAAAATTTCTCATTGATTTAGATAGAAGTTCTTTTCAATAAATTTTAGTGATTGCCCTAATGAAAATGCATTCGAATCAATCATCTTTAGATCAGGAAATCATAAGATCGAATTCCCTGTTAGAAATGTTTTAGAGTTCTGATGGCAAAATGAGTGTGTGTGTGCATGCCCCTATTGCGGTTCAATACATTTATAAAAGTTTACTCATTTAAAAAAAAAAGCTTTGAAATTTTCAGCTGAAATGATTTTTTGATTGTTTTCATTTCACCAAAACAAGTAAACACAACCACACTTTTATAAAAATTGTCATTTTATAATAAAAAGCGCTTGAAAGCCATTTGGCGAAATATTAGTTTTTAAAAACTTTCCAATTTTTATAAATAATTAAAAACTGTTTGATATACAGTTTATTTTTGTATTTTTAAAAAAATCCAGGGTTAAAATTGTGGTACTTACGCCAATCTGTTAATACACTGAAAGAATTTTTTTCATTAATTCAATGAAATATTTAATTAATTTTCAACCAATGACAACTTTTCACTAAACTAATGAAATATTTTAATATTTAATTAATTCACATAATTTACGAAATATTTCGTTGGATTTATTAAAAAATTTATTTCAAAGCATATCGATCAAAATTTCAATACAACTTAAATAATATCAAGTGCCAAAATTTGAAACTTTAATTAAGAGTTATTTGAAAAATTCTATCTCTTTGTATTCATTAAAGAAATTATGCCATAAGTGTAACGTGGCACTATTAACTTGTATTTGGTTTAGGCAGCAATAAGAACGGCAGGTTGGCTCTACCTCACTTAATTGCTCTGCTGCCTTAGTGGCTTAAAAGGGAATCTTGGGAGTCTAATTGAAGGCAAACCAACCAACCAAGGGGTCAATTTGTTTTTTAGTTAAATTTTGTATTTAAATTTTGAAAAGGAATAAGCAAGATTTTGGTAGTAAATATTTACACTCTTAAGCAAAACAAAAAAAATTTGGTAGACTTTGTGAAAAAAAATTATATGAAAAATTTTCGTAACGTTTTTAGCAATAAATTAAATCCATTTTAAATCAATTTTCTCTTTCCTTGTTAATTTTACTTTTTTATATTTTTGGGAGAATTTTGTGCTCTGGCTTTTGTAAAATGTTGTGCAGAAAAAAGAAAATTGCTTTAGGGTTCACTGGATTTTGTTAAATCACCTAAAGATCGCGCATTAATTGAAACCGTAGTTATAAAAATAAAAATCTCATGATTGCATTCATTGCACTAAAAGGAAATGCAGCCTGGGGAGATAATTTTGACAACATGTGTGTTGCATAGCTGTATCTACTTTAAGCTGCAATCGATTATTAAAAAATAAATAAAATTTAATTTACATTTTTCGGTTTTGCTTTTGTTTTTTTCTTTTTACTGCTCATCCAGGCATATGAGCTGCCAGTAAAATTGTAAATGCAGTGGCGAGTTTATCGGCAGATGTAGAACAGGTTTTTCCATACTAATTTTTATTATTAAAAGAAACAAAATTAAAATAGTTTAGAATTAAAATAAGTTGGACTTTTGAGAAAACAACTTATCAAGTCAGAGAATAGATTTAGAAAGAAATCCGTAAACGGTTCCACGTATTATAAATTTTTTAATTATTTTTTTCTTTTAATTTCAATTAATTCTCTGCAAGTTGATAATTTTTGGTTTTAGTGCACACATCCTAACATACAAATTTACTTTCTTTGAAATGTGTTTTCTTTGTAACGAGATCAAATTAAAACACCTTCCATGTAAACAGAGGAAATTAAAAACAAACAATTTTAAATTCTATTATTCTATTTATCGCAAAATAACATCATACGGGTATCAAACACAGGAGTTTGAATGTTTATTGTTACACTTATTTTATCAGGATTTACAAGTAACCCCAGGATATTTTGTTTTTCGGTAATATTAAATTTGCTATTGGCTTAAAAGAACTCTTTCAGATTAAAAATGCTTTTTGAAATCACAAAATAAAAGGTTTGTGTTTATAGCCAAACAAACGTTTGCCGCTCTAACAGAAACGCTGTTTAAATATAAATTTTCTTTAGGAAAACTACTTTAAAACGAAAGTTTATTTTGTGACCATTAAAAAAAATTTTCCAAAATTTATAGTTTTGATTTTCTTAATTTTATATTAAAGTTTTAACTAAGAAACCTAGATGGAAATTACAGGCATTTTGGGCATATACTAGCCTGATAGCAGTTCAGCGTAGAGTTGGAGCCTGTTTGGGCTCTCCAGTATTCTTCTCTTCGCTATTGAGCCGCTCCCCCTTTAACTAAGTAGGCCACCAATTAACTTTCCTTGAATTAAATTTTAATCAGAAGTGCTAATGGGATATGATTTCAATGACTATTAGAATATTGACACATTCTGCAAAATCCTTCTCTTGATCTGTAAACAGCAGAAAGTATACTTTTACGTAAAGCACAGTCTAGATGGATGGACGAGCAAATGTGCATGATCTGGCCCAGACTGGACGAGAAGTGGTGAAGAGATTTGCTGGCGATACAGAAAGGCCAATTGAGGAATGTGATGCCAGCAATAACTGGCCACTGCAGTTTTGGAAACCATGCGAAGAGTGTAGGTTTGCCATTAAATAACTACTGTAGAAATTGTCAGCAGCTTCTTTGCTTTTGCCCGGCACTGGAAAATCAGCGTCAGCTCTATCAATTGGTGTAGATGACAGACTCCTCTTCTTTTTCTCTTATTATTTCACTATTTCTAGTTGCTTTTTGTATATTTTTTCATACAGATATTACAAAAGTTCCCACATCAGAGGACCCAAGTGAGCCCTTTCTGTTTTTTTTTTTATTGGGAAGCCCAACCTAAGCTAATATATCCCTTCCACAATCCAAGTATTTTTAACTAACAGAAGTCTGCAAGTTTAATTTTTTCTCATAATATGAACTATGTTGGCTTTCAAAGTATCATTTTTTGATGGTCTATCAACATAACCCAGTAACTTCGTGTGGCTTTAAAGTATATAATCGAGGGCTATTATATCACATGGAAATTCCCTATCAATCTGGGAGTTGTGGTTTCCATTACTCTCTAAAGCTTGTGTAGTTTTTGTAGACATAACGTTGGAGGTCAATTGACAGATTTAATTAACGTTTGCATATTTTCGTCTAAGTCAATAGCATTAATCATAACCCAGTAGTTATATGTTCTCTACAAACCTATATTATTATTATTATTATTATTAAATATAATATTAATATATTTTATTATTGTAAATTAATACCTTAATGTTTCAAAACTTGTTTTTAATTTGATCATAATAATTTTTTTTTTAATCAAGAAATTTTGTTAAAAAAAAATAGAATAATAAAAAATTTGAAAGAAAGAAAAACAATAAAAATTGTATTTTCTAAAAAAAAGATTTAAAAATTTAATATTAATTTAAACAAACTTATTTTAAAAATAAATAAGTAAATAAAATTACATTATAAAAAAATACCAAACGAAAGTTTGGATTTTTACCCAACATTTAATTCAGTGACCTCCCACGTCCCCGCCGCAAAATAATAATAAGATGTCACAGGTCCATTATCTTTTGAAATCATATTAGCAAATTTCGATTTCAAAAACTCAATGTCACCAACATGTAAATCGCACTCAATGCAGAATTCTTCTGGATATAGTGGTCTTTCACTCTATATTTGGCAATTTATTTTACTAACAAGTCCATTACATACAGAAATGAGCTACAACGGGTTTCAATTGATCTAGAGCTAGTGGAAAAAAATGGCCAATTTGCTTATTTTATTAACATTTAAACCCAAGTTGGAGTAAAACCAGTTGATTGCAAGAATATAAAAATAACAACTCATTAAAACAAACACACCTTTTGTTATTGCTTTTACGCTCCCTTCTATCAAAAGTAGCTTACGTTGCATAGTGACTTATTATCTTAAAACCCGTTGTAAAAATCAAAAATTTTACCATAAAATTATAAAGGACATCTTACTGATCAAATATCAAAAACCCGTTCTTAAATCGCGAAAAAGCAGAATATAAGAAAACAAATCATACAAAAGGAATTTAAAAAAAAAACTTGGACTCAAATTAGATAATCCAAGATATGAATATGCAAGTTCAAATAATGGAGTGATTGCTCAAATCACTGGTAGTGGGTTTAATATAATAAAACGGTTTGCTGTTATGCCTTCAGGCTTTTGTTTGGTCAAAAATTTCGTCGTTGGAGCTAAATCTCTTTCCACCCAGCCATTTCTTTAGGTTCGGAAATAGGAAGTAGTCACTAGAGGCTAAATCCGGAGAATATGGTGGATGAGGTACCAATTTGTAGCCCGTTTACGTTTATAGTCAATTGATCGGCCAACATCATATCGTAGATTTTTTCAAGATTTTCGGGTGTACTGACCTCAATTGGACATCCGGAACGTTCAGCGTCATTTGTACTTATGCGACCACAATGAAAGTCAGTAAACCACTTTTTTACCATTAAAATCGATGGTGTAGGCTCCCCATAGTATTTATCGAGCTTTTCCTTGGTTTGATTGACGGTTTTTTTTTCGCAAAAAATAATGTTTAATGAGCACTCGAAATTCGCTTTTTTCCATTTTTAGAACAATACACGAGGTTGTATGTTTTGAACAGCTGTTAAACGCCAAGGAAATGACGACACTTGCTCAAAATTTGACAGTAGTCTATTAACAGGTGGTACTTGATGGGAACAGTGTTGCATTTCATATAACTACGAGGGAAGTTCGAAAAGTCACGGACTTATTGATCCGCCCTCGTATCCTCAAAAACATTTGCGGTCATAGAAAAAATTTTATTGAATATCACTGCTTACCAATTGGAGAGTTCTCAGAAGAAGCCCACTAGTGCAGAAATAGAGATTATAAAAAACTTAGGTACAGAAACACTTGCATGATTTCACTCATTAAAGAGAATGAAGACCTTCTCTTCAATATATTGCTTTCTTCATTAGATCCACTTAATTCATTACGAAGACATTTGAGACCACAAATAATAATTTCAGTTCGCAAATCGCTGAATTATTAGTAATAAAAATATTTCAAAAATATGAATCTTTGATACAAATTTTGGAGCACCCTATGATTATAAAAACATGCGTAATACATCGTTGCAAAGTAAAAAATGTTTTCTTTCAACACTTTTTAAAATTTTTCAAATATCTCCATTATTTCAACAGCTGTGATTTTTTCAACGAAAAAAAGTCAAAACCAGCCACTGTGCGTTGGTTGAAATCTAAAATGTGTGTTGAACGAAATTAAAAATTGTTCATACACTATTCATCGCTCTTTAACACACGTTGTATATATATTTTTTTTTTTTCAAATTGTAAACAACTTTTGAGAGGATGGACCTCGATCATGCAGAAGTTAAAACTTTCGTAAGTTCTATCAGGCTTCAAAAACACACTATGCATAGAAGCAAATAGTTCCAAAAGCTTAAAACAAGGCGGGTGAGTACCTTTTTTCGTCTAATTTTAAATCGTGTAAAAAATTAAAATCAATATTTTATTAGCAAACTTAATTTATATTCAAAACTTTTTCTTTATTAAAAGAAAATAAAAAGTTCTTATTTGGAAATTTCACTTTAATATGTCCTTCGATATTCCTTTCAAAAGCCTTTGTGAAAAAAGCCACACTAAAACAGTTTGTACTTTTTTTTTTTTTAAAGCAAACTCTTGTTCTTTTAAAATAAATACACCAACTAAATTCAGCGATATTTATGGTAGAAGATTTAAAACATAAAATTTATTATTAAAAAGAACTCAAAATTATAAAAGAATTTCAAAACAAATAAAAAAATCTATATGACACTCGAATGAAAAACTGTTTCTTCTATTTAGAAGCAACGAAAAGAAAAATTCTTAACGCTTTTAGTTGGGAAAGTCATTTAAAAAATAAAATAAAAATAAAAGAGATTAACAAATACCAGAGTAGAGTGTTTATATGGAAATATTCATATAAAATTGTTAAAAAAAGTATATAAAAAGATGAATACAAATTTTTCTTTTGCATGGCTTTTCATGAATTCATTTAAAAACACTGCAATAAAAAAAAAAAAAATTGTGAAACGAACCCAACAAGGGCACAATTTCTAAAAGTAATTTTAACAGATTATTATCATTTGAGCTTTTCATTTTTTTAATTGCAGTGATGTGTATGGTTGTATTAGTGAAGAACATTTTGAAAACAATTTTTTTTCCTCTGAAGGAAACGATAAATAAATATTACTTGCATTTCATCATTTAGGAATATTAACTTCTAGGAATAGTTGGGCGCTTCACTTTAAATGTGCATTCAACAAATTTTAATAAAGACATTTTAAATTATAAAAAAAAAAAATAATTTTTTTGCCATTGGAAATTTGGTTAATAAGGCCTTAAACAATAATGTTTTTTTATAAATTTTTCCTTAATAGTTTCCATAAATTTAAAATTTTAATACAGTGAAACCGAAACTGTCTACTCACACAAAATTTCATCTGTGTGCCCGTTATGCAAATTTTTGTGTGAACCAACAAGGCACGCACATTCGGTTTTTAACAGAAAATATTACATCAGTTGTCTATTAGTTTTCAATAAAGTAAACTCTGCCAGAATACAGAATTTAAGGTTACAGTCACAAGCCGGAAAGTATCCTTCCAATTCCTATTCAATATTTACCATCATGGCAAGGCCAAATCAGCCGCACAACCTTGCGGGTACACAGACCCTGCAACTGTTAACTGTTTGCTTTTAGCACATTTTATAATAATTTTAAACATTTTCTATGCGAAAATTTTCGAGTTGGTGGCTTTTTAGTTTTAGGGTTTTTTTTATGTTTTTGTAACGTTTATATATAATATAAGTTTGTGATACCATTTGTAAATTCTACACCGTACAGGGACACCCTATAAAGAATTTATATATTCTGAATCCATCTATCTGTCCGTGAAATCGTTGAAACCAACTTTCTGCAGTCCCTAAAAAACCTACAGAAGAGTTTATCATACCAATCTGTCAGTTGTTTCTGTATTTCAGTCGCTATTGAAATTCAGTCTGATCGGCTCATAAATACCGGAGCTATACATCAAAATCCTCGACTACCTCTATTTTTGACTATTTTTTGAGTGGGTTTTTGTGCATTCTGCCTAAATCACGATACAGAATTTTTATTTATACTCTGCAGTTAATGGAAATTAGCTTTCTTCAAGCAATCTTATTTTTTTGGAAATGAAAATTAAAATAGGAAAACTAAAACTCAGCCTCAGTGCTACTCAATATATTATTAAAAATAGTTTTTTCTGAAATTTGTATTGATGGTTATTGAAAAGCCACCACATTAGAGAAACCACATAAGCCTCCTCTATCTTCTTTCTTGAGGCCTCTTGTTCAAACAAATTAGTGGTGTCATTTAAATCCTTTTGCAAAGCTTAATTTTAAAGCTAGAAAATACGATTTATTTTACTTTTTTAAATATTTTGTTAAATATTCAGTTTTAACTAGAGAGAAGAATACTTCTCTATAATTAAGGAAAATTATAGAAAACATATTTTCTATTGTTAATTCCGGTTTCCAGGGTTTATTTAAATTTTCATGAATTTCAAAATTAATAATAATTCTGAAATCAAAAAATTAAATGTTAAAAAAATATAAAACTTAAAAAAAAAATATATAAGAGTAATTCTTTTTAATTAAATGATTGAGTTGTAAAACTGAAGGAATAATTTGTTATATTTCAACCAATGACAAAATTTCATTAGACTAATCCAGTCATTTAATGAAATATTTCATTGAAACAATGAAACGTTATCAAAAATTTATTAAAAATCTAAAAAAAACAAAATCTTAAATTTTATTGTAAATGATGAAATGAACCCCTAATTAATTTAAATTTATTATAAATTTTTTTATACATTAAAACAGAAGAAAGAGAAAATTATAAGGGACCAGGTTTTATATATATACTGTTGGTCTGGGTTATATCTACTGCCTGAAAAGTACTGAGAAACAAAGAAAAACTACAACAATAGGAAAAGTCCTCTTTGTGTTGAACAACTTTGTTTTAGGTACCTGGGGTAAAGCAAAAATGCAACAAAGTTCGCTATATTAAAGTTCCACTGTATATTAATACTAGAATTTATAAGAGAGTAGGTATAAGATATATTTTGTTGGCCTGTGTTATATTTATTGCCTGTGCGACTGCCTGGCAGCAACGGAAAAGTACTGAGCTGAAGACTGTATCGCCATTTTGTAAAACCGAAACAAAGGAAAGCATACAAGAGTACGAAAAGTTGTTATTGTGTTGAACAAATTTAGGTACCTATCGTAAATAGCAAATTTAACAAGCGCTTGAAGACTATAAATATTCAGATGTTGCATAAAAGTTCACATTTGTAGTTTGTCACTCGAACTTTACAGTTGTACTGCTCAGTGGAATCTTAACATCTAAAAACATCCGAACATTTTTTAATAGTGTGATTTATAAACGTATGATATGGCGGCATTCAGTGGAATACGTAGTGGAAATTTTGCTCAATTGCTTAGCATTAGCAGAGTAATGAAAAGGACGCTGCAATACAGAAGTTTTTCTAAATCTTCTCTATCATCAAGTAAATTGTGCGATAACAATGACAACAGCTATAACATTCAAGAAATTGAAAGTGGCCACCGTAATAAAGATTCTGATATTAAGAAATCTGTATTCGTTTCTCAATCGAACGACATTTTTACTAATTTAGCATTGGAAGATTGGTTATACAGAAACTTTGACTTTAAACGCCATCATGTTCTTCTGCTCTGGGTTAACAAGCCATGCGTTGTTATTGGACGTCATCAAAATCCTTTCACTCAAGCAAATGTAACTAAACTTTTGGATAAAGGCATAACGTTGGCCCGTCGTAATACTGGTGGGGAAGCAGTATATCATGATTATGGTAATTTAAACTGTACATTTTATACTCCCCGAGAACGAAACAATCGCAAATATAATTTGAACATATTGACAAGAGCTCTTTTTCGCGAGTGGGCAATTAGAGCTGAAGTCAACAATCGTCATGATATTATTGTCAACAAAAAGAAGATTTCTGGCACAGCTGCTAAATGGGGACATTCGAATGCTTATCATCACTGCACACTATCTGTTAGTGCCAATAAGTTGCATTTAGAGGAAGCTTTCATAAAACCAGATGAGAATTATTTAGAGACGGCTACAGCCTCAGTACATTCACCAATACGAAATCTTTGTGATATAGAACGCAGTGTCAACGTACCTCAATTGCTTTCTGCGGTAGGATATGAATTTTTACGTACATCCGCAACTGAGTTGGAAGATGGTGACTACACTCAAATCATGAAACAAAGTGGATTTCAGTTAGTAAATCCAAATGACACATGGTTTCCAGGAATTGAAGAAATCCGTCAGCAGTTGAGCTCTTGGGATTGGGTGTTTGGTAAAACACCAAAGTTTACAGTAGCAAGAGATCTGTCTCTTAAAGTGGATGATGAGCAACAACTAAAAGTGCAACTTAATGTTGAAGTTGAGAATGGATTGATGTGTGAAATAACAATTGTGATGCCAAGTGGTACTCGTTTACCAGTTCTTTCTGCATTGCAAAACACTCCCTACACAACAAAAAGATTTAATGAAATTATAGAATCTTTAAAATTGATCGCAACAGATAGTATCCAACAGCTTATCACTAGTATGTGAAAATTCAATTAAATTTAAGAGTCAAAGACTATAAAAAAATATTATAATACACTCTGTGATGAATATTAATTTTTATTTTTTTTTAAATTTTTTTAAGTTTTTAATAAATAAAATATCTATATATCAAAATAAATACTTTTATTGCCTCTGATATATATAATAGACTAGCCCGTACTTAATTTAAGCCTAAAATTATGGTTTTAAATATTTCATTTGGCGTTTCTGAAAATAATGCTAGCAAAAACATGAGCCACTTTATAAAGTAGTTAATGACTGTATTTATTTGGTTGGTTTCTTTAGCAATTAAAATTCTATTTGTAAAAGGATGTCGCTAAAAATTGATACAAACGCTTTCTAAGCATACCGACCAGGCCGGGTGAGACCGGACAAAAACATTTAGTAAAAAATAAAACTGTAATTTATTTTTGGAGGAGCAAACTAACAACATTTCAATGGTTTTATCTACGATTTAAGAAGCCCGGAGACCCACTTGACTATTTACAAAGATGCCTATAGCTTTTTTAATCCTCCTATTATACAGAGACTTACATGCTTCCCTTATGACCAATATCCCTGCCTGGAAAATAGTAGACCTATCCGGAAGTCGGAATGAGAGTCTCATATCAAGTTCACTGCAGTACACTTTAGGGCCCATACCGCACATCATTTTAGATCCGTCAGTGTATACTCTAGTGTCATATTTACGTTCACTTTTTCCACTCCCACTTGGAAGGAAAAACAACTTTGAAAAACTTTTCAAAGTCCATATGGGGAGCTATGTAGTTGGTAGAGACCTTAAGATCCGAATGCAACCGACTCAGGATCTTGTGGGACTATTGTAATGTTACCAAACTCCTTAAGTCTTCTTTTCCTTAAGAATTCAAAGACTTTCTTGGGAAATTTATCCGCTATATTCGATGGTTGTAGGTAGTGATGCTCTAAGTAACGAAAACGAGTCCAAATTAGACTATTAATTTTTTTTAAATAGAAATTTACCCAATTCCTGTGTGTACTTGCTGAAATTTGTCCAAAATTCTTTTAATATGAAAAACAATTAAATGAAATAAATATTAAGGGCAGCATACAAGACAAACAATTTAACCAAAAACCAATAAAACTAAAATAAAAGCACAACAACAACAATAGACAACAATTAAATAAACATTATTTTCCATTAGTACAACAACAACAGTTTCCCTTCTAGTTTTTAGTGCAGTCATGTTAAAAATCTCCTTAAAAATATTTTTTTTGCTGCCTTAACTAACACAAGTCTGATGACACTTTGAATAGGGTTTGTTAGAATTTTTTTATTTCAGTTAAATATTTTTTTTTTTACAAATACAAGCACATTTCACGCATACTCGCACATATATAAGTTTGAAAAAAATGTTAACTATTAAATGCTGTTGCAAGTAGTTTTGGCAGTACACCTTAAAACAAGTGCAAGTAGCGGTGGTAACACGTCTAAAATAATAAAAAGAGAAGCCATTAGAAAAATAAGAATTCACTTGAGGGCAAAAGTAACGAACTACATTTTAGTGACACTAGACGCAAAAGAAAGTAACTAACTGCTAGTCAAGGTTTCAACTTGAAATTTATTTGTAAAAATGTGTGCACATACGAGTACTAGCTTTGATGACGATATTTAATTTAAATGGGATGCAGTAAAATCTATGACACGTGCACATATTTACCACACATAGTCGTACACGTATGTATGTTGTACATGCACTCATACACAAGTAAGTACGCACTTTGAAATTTCATATTTTAATTAATTTGAAAGAAATTCTTTGAAAAATGTTTTAATTTATAAAATATCAATTTTTGTTAAATAACAAGGTTTTGTGATCATTAATTGAGGTAGAGGAGACCACAAAAAATTGTGTCAGGCAAAACGTCCAATTTAGGTTTATAGTTTCTTTCGTTTCATTATGGTTCAGCGTAAACAAACATATAAATCTTTTATTATTAAATTTACAGCGAACTTATGTAAAACACTTTTTGGAATATTTTTTTTAGAACATTTTAACCTTCTTACTTCAATAAAATAATGACACTTCCTAATCCTTCTATAAAAATAGAACTGAGATTAAATGGTCCACAACGAAATGAAAAATTAAAATAGTAACAGCATGGTACTTCGCTGATGAAGTATGTACGAGTAATAACCTTATTTGGAATTCAAAAGCAAAATATTAACCTTCATTTGTGCTTATTCCAAATTTTGCTGGTTTTTTAAATTTTCCTCATGACATTCTCATAGTTTATTCGGTACAATAAGTACCGAATGATGAACTAAATATTTCATCAGACGCTAATTTATATTCTCAATATATCTTGACAAAAAAAACCTTTACATTATAAAAACTTTTGACTAAATAAGAATTATTTCAACATTGGTTTTTTCAAAGACAAATAAGAGAATTTCATGGAGAATATTTTTGTGAAATATTTTAACCTTCTAACAAAAATATGTTAGAAAAAGAGTGGAACAAGCTTTGCCTAAAAGCTGAATTCCGATGGGCCTCCAACACGTTCTATTGCTGAGTGGAAAAAGGTAAGTTAATTTAATCTTAAGGAGGGTTTTGAAGTATATTTTCAATGTCCTAGGAGTAACCAAAAACAAAAAAATACATATTGGTTTTTGATAATGTCTTTTTTCGTTTTTGTTCTTTTTGGTTATTTTCGTCCCTCTTGAAATAACCGAAACCCACCTTTTTTTTGGAATACATATTTGATTGTGTTCTAACAATTTTTATTTACAGTCCTGGGCAGATCTTAAGTCAAGGACTAAGAAAAAAATTGCTGACAATAAGAACAGTCTAAAAGAAACAAGTGGCGGACTCTACCGATACTCAAATTTAACAGAATTGGAAGTGGCCATAGACCGAACACTGCATTTATCATCACCTGCAGCGCCTATTGGTGCAGTGTTCGGTTCTGAGGTGCAAGCAATTGATGATTGCTCTTTATGTTTATTATTTTTTCAAATTTATTGTGCACAAAGTATCACAAACTCTTTATGCTTTTATGTTTGACTTTTTATTAAATTAAATGCAAAAATCTTTTTATTATGTTTACACACGTAAGAGCATGCGAACGAAAGTAGGTGACACTCAGAAATCCAATTTGATTCGAAAGTGAGTGACTAGCTTTCTTTCGCATAGGTTTTCTTTCTTCATTGTGAAATAGGCTATTAATCTCGTTTTTCTAGGTTCGCTTATAATAAAATATCGAATTATATTATTAAAATTTAAAAAGTAAAATTTTTTTCTTTAATGTTTTTTTCACATTGACCTGAACCGTCTGAGTCCACTTTTTTTAGTTCTAGAGTTAATAATATTAAAAATTAAAAAATACAATTAAAATTAATAAAAAGTACCATTTTGTCCCATTTATGCTCTTCCACCTTGAGCCTAATCTTACTTCTAGTTTTTTTCAATATTAAAATACCGAAAAGTACCATTAAAGTCAACAAAATGTATCATTTTTCTCTTTAATGAATTTTCATTTTGACCTGAACTGTTTGAGCCCAGTTTCATTAAAATCAATAAAAAGTACCATAATGTCTCTTTTATGATGTCTTATTTCATTCAGTTCCGTTTAATTCTGCTGTCACAATTCTAGATTTGCACATAAAGGGTGTTTTTTATAGACGTATAGAACTTTAAGTTGACATTACTGTTCACGATGGCGACCGATTTAATAGCTGTCAAGTGGTTTATTCTCAGTTTGGTTTGGCAATTCATCATGAATAGACTCACGTATGAACAACGCTTGCAAATAGTGCAATTTTATTTCGAAAAAGATTGCCGTTGTTCCCGATTTTCATAAGCGAATTTTGTTTAGCGATGAAGTGCACTTCTTGTTGAATGGCTACGTCAACAAACAAAACTGCTGCATTTGGAGTGAAGCTAATCCTCAAGTGTATGTCGAAACACCGTTACATCCAGAAAAACTGACTGTTTGGTGCGTTTTATGGGCTGGTGGAATCATTGGTCCGTACTTCTTCAAAAACGATGATGGCCAGAACGTTACAGTTAATGGTAATCTGTATAGAGCCATGATTACTAACTTTTTCATTCCTGAATTGAACAATCATGATGTCCAGGAGCTGTAGTTCCAACAAGACGGCGCAATAGGTCGCACAGCTTGTGCCACAATCGATTTATTGAAAGACACCTTTGGGGACCGCCTAATTTCACGCTTTAGACTTGTGAATTGGCCTCTAAGATCTTGTGATTTAACACCGCTAAACTACTTTCTGTGGGGCTATGTAAAGTCATTGGTCTATGCGGATAAGCCACAAACGCTTGACCATTTGGAAGACAATATTCGCCGTGTTATTGCCGATATACGGCCACAAATGTTGGAAAAAGTCATCGAAAATTGGACGTCCAGATTGGACTAAATCCGAGCCAGCCGTGGCGGTCATATGCCAGAAATCATATTTAAAATGTAATGCCACAAGATTATCTTTCGGATAAATAAAATTCATGTCAATCGAATAATCCATCGTTGTTTTATTGCAATTTAAAGTTTTATACGTCTATGAAAAACACCTTTTATAATAAGATATATCAATAAACTTGTTTAAATATAAGGGACCAATCATTTTTCTAACTTACATCAACATTTGCTGATGATACAGCTTTTATGAGCATTCATGAAAGCCCACAGGTAGCAACTAATCGCTTACGGGACCATGTATCGCAGCTGGGGACGTGGCTGAAAAGATGGAGAATAAGAATGAACAGAAATGTGCCCACATTACATTTACTCTGCGAAGAGAGACATGTTCACCAGTTACCATAATTAATCAAACTACCCCGCAGCATGCACAGGTCAAATATCTCGGAATGACATTTTAAAGACGTGTTACCTGGAGATATCGCATAGATGCAAAACTGGTAAAACTTAAACTAAAAGCAGATCTACTTTACTGGCTCATTGGCCGAAACTCCGTCTTAATATATGTTACTGGCCCGCAACATTTTGAACGAGAGAGGCTACATTCGCTTAAAACGGAGGGATGTTACTGACTTGTTCGAACACAAGATAGAGTATTTTGTCTAGAACTGGCTGGACTCAATAATTAATTTTTAGACTTTAAGATTTGAGTACTTATTGTTAGTTCAGAAAAATTCCGAAGATACAGGGTGGGCCAAAAGAAACCAAGGGGTGTAAAAGTTTAATAACTTTTTTGTTTATTAATTTTTTTTTATTTTTTATTTCAGATTATATAGACAACACTTGGAGAATTTATAATGGAGAGGTTCACAACTGAACAGAGAACCAGAACAATAGAATTTTATTATTTAAACCAGAGATCAATTATTTTAACGCAAAGAGCATATCGTCGACATTTTAACGTCAGAATTTCTCTGGGTTCTGGGGTTCTCAAAATCCAAGAGCCATTCATCAACGCCAATTGCACCCCATCAGGTGTACAGTATGGTGTGGGATCACATCTGAAAATGTCATTGGGCCCTACTTCTTCGAGAATGAAGATGGAAGTGCTGTAACCGTAAATGGAGAGCGGTATCGTTTTATGATAGAAAATTTTTTACGTCTTGCTCTTGAAAACAGACCTGGTATGTGGTTTCAGCAGGACGGAGCCACTGCCCATACTGCCCGAGACACAATGGCACTTTTAAGTCAAATTTTTGGAGAGCGAATAATTTCTCGAAATTTGGAAATTATTTGGCCAGCGCGATCGCCAGATTTGACAGCACCCGACTATTTTCTTTGGGGTTTTTTTAAGGAGCGAGTGTATGTGAACAAGCCAGAGACAATCCTTGAACTCAAGGCAAACATTGTTGCAGAAATTCGAACGCTACAGCCACAAGTTTTGAAAGATGTTATGGAAAATGCTCTAAAAAGAGCCCATCAGTGCGAAGCTGAAAACGGTGGTCATTTAAGAGACATCATTTTTCATACTTAGTGTAAAAAAATTTCCATTTTGTATTTTATATAATCCGAAAGAAAAAATAAAAAAAGTTAATAAACAAAAAAGTTATTAAACTTTTACACCCCTTGGTTTCTTTTGGCCCACCCTGTACAATAAATAAAAAAAGAATCGAAAAAAAATATTTCTCCCTTTTGGTACTTTTTCCTTCTTTGAAACAATTTTTTTTGCCATTGATTTTTATTGGGTGCTACAAATTAGTAATAAAATGTTTATATGCTCCATCAGTTTACATAAAAATACATATTTAGAAATAGTAGTAAAAAGGGGTACATATTTTACCCCTTATTTGCTCGAATTTTAAAAAAGTGCCAATACAAATTGGAGACCTTTTTTTAAGAAAAGAAGAATACAATTTATCTTTTGTTGCTGCGATTGTTACTTTGATAGATAAATGAGGTTAAAAAAAGTACCAACATTGGTATTTTACCCTTTTTATTCAAAAAATGTGCAAATATCGAAAACGGACCATATACCCATCCGGTTATTTTTTAGTCGAATATTTTGTAACTTGAATTTTGTCTCTATAAGTACTAGTTGCGGAATGTAAGAAGTCTGATTAAACCCGTTTTTACTCTTTTCTACCTCCTTAATAATCGAATTTTCAAAATTCCTTTCCTATTCATTCTACACATTGTGAGAGGAAGCACAGAATTTCAAGTCCGTAGCTTTACCCGTATGACGTTTGGACGATGATGAATCAATCAATACTCCTTTATTTTTACAGATGCATAATTTGACTAAAATTATCATTTTATAAAATTGCAATGTATTTCTGCAATAGCTGCTGAAATTAAAAAATCTACTAACTAAGAGGCTACCCAACGTTTGCTTTATTTTCATAGATATTTTATTTAGAATTTAAAACGAAACTTCAAAGCTTGGTGTTTATTAGATAATTTATCGAAAAAGTTCAAGTGATTAAAATCTCATTATTATTTGTTAGAAAAAGTCCTTAATTTTGTTTTATAATTGAAGGTGGTATTTACAACAAAAATTGCTGTATTTTGGTCTCTTCTCCTTTTCTTCCAAGTATCCTCCCCCGCGTACGTGAACTCAAGTAAAGTTTACAGCACGTCATTACAATTTGTGTGCTATTAAGAACATTTAATGACACCTTAAAGTCAAATAAGGATATAGACAAACAAACAAGCAAACTTTAAATAAAGCGTATTTTGTTACAAGTTCGTACATACAAAGACACAAATACAAACAAACAAACAAAAATTTCTATATTTTTTCAAACATTTTAAGATTTTTTGATTATCATTATTATTTCAGTTGTCTTTTATATTTTATTTCCTGTCTGGTCATAACACCCACCCCAATGATAATTTGATATTTCACATTAAAACGTGTCGAATGTGTTAAGGTGGGCTTCTATAATTAATCGAAAAAAAGAAAAAAAAAACCTAAATTCTACTCGTGTAAATGACATTTACAACAAGTCTTTTTTTAGTTTATTTTGTAGGTAAAACATTAATGTTTCCCTCTTGTTAAAAAGACAAGCAGAGCAGCAGTTAATTTGTGTGCTAAAAAAAGGAGAAGGAGGAGAAAGAGTACGAGTATGTGTAAAACAAGCAACAATTACGAGACTATTTTTCCTAAGAGATTTTAAATGGACACGTGATGGTTAAATATAGACATTCAGTTACATAAACTGACTGGCGATCTTACACTTTGGCACGCTTTTCACTTTTTTACTTCAGAAATAGCAAATCGGTCAAACATGTGTTTAAAAGTTAAAATAAATAGGAGAGAACATGACTGTCAATATGGAAGACTTTTCAATGAAAGTATTTTTTCATTAAACAACTTTTAAAACGTACTTTTGACCAAGAAAAACTTGCATTTTCATTTCAATTATTTATCTGATATTGATAATTTAAGCTAAAGAAAACCGAAGGACTAACAGCGGCATTTAAAATTCACTGAAATTTAAATTGTAAAAGGTGGTCAAGTTTTTTTCTGCATTTCATTTGACATTTTTCAATTTCAGACTTACTCAATTTGAGTTATGGAAAGATACACAATCGAGCAACGCGTTAAAGTTATTCAAGCTTATTATAAAAATTGGCGTTCAAATCAAAATGCATATCGTGCAATTCGTGACTTTTTCATCTTCAGTGATGAGGTACATTTTCACCTCAGTGGATTCATCAATAAGCAGAATTGACGCATTTGAGCGAATGATAATTCAAGAGTGATTGTCGAAAAAACAATGCACCCACAAAGAGTGACTGTTTGGTGCGGTTTATGGGCTGGCAGCATCATCGGGCAGTATTTTTTCCCAAATGAGGCCGGTCAGGCAGTTACTGTGAATAGTGTTCGCTATCATGAGATTATAAAGAACTTTTTATGGCCCGAATTGGAAGATATGGATGTGGACGATATGTGGCTTCAACAGGACGGTGCCACTTGCCACACAGCTAACGAGACAATGTCTCTTTTGCGCGACAAATTCAATGGCCGTGTTATCTCCGTGGCGGCGATGTCAATTGACCGCAAAGATCATGTGATTTGACACCGTTGGACTTCTTTCTTTGGGGTTATTTGAAAGAAAAGGTGTACGTCAATAAGCCAGCAAAAATTGAAGAGCTAAAGGATGAGATAATTCGGCACATTAACGGCATAGAACCTCAATTATGCCTCAGCGTCATCGAAAATTTGGACCATCGGATGGAGGTGTGCCGATTTGGCCGATATTTTGTTCCATACATAATTGAACCATACCATATTATCATATTAAAAAGAAATTACAATAATTTACTAAATAATTTGTGTTTTATTCAAAACCAACATCGGCCCTTGCAATTTAACCACCCTTTACGATAGCTGTTCCAGTTGAGTTTCATTTATTAGAAATTAATTCTAAGATAAAGTTTTTTAGTGAGCTTGAGTAAGGTATAAGCTAATAGATTTCGATACAATCTAAATGCACTGCTACACCCAATAAAAATCAATGGTAAAAAAAGTACCAAAAGGGAGAAATATGATTGTTACTTTAAATTTAAACAAGTTTCGTGGTATTTTTTATGTTATGTGCAAGCCTAAAATTATGACAGTAAAATTTAACTGTACTGAATGAAATAAGGAATCGTAAAAGGGCTTTATGGTACTTTTTATTGATTTTAATGGTACTTTTTGATTTTTTAGTTTTAAAAATCCTAGAAACTAGATTGGGCTCAAACTGTTCAGGTCAAAGTGAAAAATCATTAAGTGACAAAATGATACTTTTGATACATTTTAATGGTACTTTTTGATTTTTTTATTATAAACGAACCTGGAAGCACGATATTATGTTCAAAGAGTCCTAAGCAAAGTGAAAAATCATTAAGGGGTCATATGGTACTTTTTTTGGTACTTTTTGAAGCAATGTGAAACAAAATGATACCTTTTATTGGTACTTTCTGAGTTTTTCACATAAACAACTGGTACTTCGCTGACGAAGTAGCGAGTTAAATGCCAGTCGCACCGCCACCTTTAAGTTCTATTGTGCAGCCTATAGAAATTTGCTGAGAACTCAAAATATAGTAAATATAAACAATTCTTTACAATTTAGAGATTAAAAGACAATGAAAGACTTACTTCACTTGATGTAGTATCTCTATTGTCAAGCATTGATTCAGCTTTACAAATTATAGAGCAAAAATGGACTCTTGTATGAACAAGCATCATTTTCTAAAGTACACTTTAATTGTGTAATAGTATATAATCGATATTTTAATAAAAAACAAAAAATGTAAAAAATTAAAAAAAAAAATTCTTCTCACCTACAAAATGATTTTTACTTTTATTTTATTCATTCTCAGTTAATTTTTACTTTTGTTTTTCACTAAAACTTTAAATTACATTTTAGCGGTGTCAGTTTTAATTAAACGAAAAACACTTAAAACATTAACGACGACATGTCGACCATCACTCTGTTCAATATTTCAATATTTTTATTTATGAAATGCAAAAAATTATAAAGAAATTTTGTTTTTATTAAATCCAATTTAATTTTTATTAAATTTTAGCAACTCATCAAAATATATTAAAAAAAAAACACTTTTGGTTTAGTTAATAACAAAAATAAAAGAGTAAAATTATTCAAAAACAAATTGAAAACAAACACAAAGTGCATGTACTGTTCGTTCAAAATGAATGGCTACACCAAAAATCAAGCAAACTTTTATTTGTTGTTCTTTATGTGGTTTAAAAAGGTTGAGCAAAACTTATATTTTATTTTTGTGCATTTCAAACTTATTTATTAGTACCTAAATTATCACAAATTAATAACTTAATTAGACCTCAACTCAATTAATTACTATGATAAAGTCCAGCGGGGTAAAAAAGGGTTTCACTTAAAAAAAATATTGAATAAAGTCCTCTTGAGACTGGCCAAGCGCAACAATAAACTTCAGATTCATGCAGATTAATTTAGAATTTGTATGGTGTTTTCCAAATCACTCTCTGTCCAGCTACATTCCGAGGTATTTAGTGCCATAACTCTCCAATAATTCTAAGGGGTAGACACGTGTATCTCCTTAAAGTAAAGTTTATATAGGCGTGCTACTGTTTCTCTCTCTTGGCAATCATCCCTCAACCTAGAATATCTGAGTGGAAACACTATATATGAACTAACCCTTATCGAAACTTTTAAGTTATTTCATACAAATTGACCAAAATGTAGATCTATTTAGTTGATATCGAATACACTTTGAGTGCTAGTCCTACAAGCTTCCCAATAATATTAACAAGTCATCGTGAATGCTAAGGAATAGGAGCAGGAGTGGCTCCAATACCCTTCCGCTTTAGAAAAGATAACCACGAGTGTTGCACTAGGCAAATAGCATGAAAATGCTTAATGCATTTAAATACGATCTTACGTTACAAGTGAACAGACGTATCACCCTGACGCCAGTGATCCGGTGGAGATTTGTAGAGCTCAATTAGAAATTGTGTAGACAGCGATAACGGACCACAGCAATCATGCAAAGAGAATGACTACTGCAGGGTAGCGAAGGAGCCTGTATCACACTTTCTCTGCTTCTGCTCGGTATTTGAGGATTACTGTGAACCACTTTCCGGAGCGCTGCCTGTGGTGTTTTTCTATGCTGTCACTAGTTAGAACGATTTCTAACTTCAGAAGAAGCAGCAACTAGTTTATGTAGTGAAGAACTCTTTCTGTTCTTCTTGTTCTTTAAGTTCTCTCTTGTAATTAATTTCTTTGACGTCTATCTATTGCTATTCCTTTGTCTTTTTTCAGCTTCTATAGGAATTACAAAGGGACAAGAGATTAAGAAGACCAGTTTTTTTGTTTAGAGCGCCATGTGCAAACTGACCTAATCTACAGCACTTAACCCATACCACTTTACTATATAGATGGCAATTTATTCTTTCTGTTCACTTCCGTTGCTTTCAAAAGAAATTAATCCAACCACTTGCTCTGCAGAGTTTTCTCAAAAAACAAGCAAGCAAATCAATCTACCTTTTTTTTTTCTTTCTTTTTTTTGTTAAATATACTTCATGTAAATGTGTTTACAAAAGCTTTAAAATATTAAAAGTTTTGAAAAAAAAAAATAAAACGATAAAGAACAAGCGCAGTTATACTGTGTACGATTTCAATCTATAAAGTCTTCCTTTATATTTATAGAAATGATTGCAGAAAAATTAAATTGAAGTTAACACTTTTCCCACTCATCGAAAGTAAGTACGCCGGAGTACAACTACAAATACATTTTATTATACTTTGACGGCTTTATTGCTTTCGTATGTAATTTTTATTAAATTAAAAAAGAAAAAAAAAATTATTTCCATAACTGAAATTCATAGTTTACATTTAATTTTATTAATAAAACAAAGAATTCATGTATGCAACTACTGCAACAACAAGTGCTGGATCTACCAAAGAGTTTTTACAGTGACAAGCAAAAACAACTGCAATTGAAATCTATTTATATTGAAAATTACTAACGAAGTGGTGTCTTTTATGTATTCTAAATACAATTCTGTAGTAAAAAGAAAAAATCGCTCAAGTCCAGTTAAAAGAATAGTTTTGTTTTCGCCAAAGAAGCCAATAACTTTACTATTCTTGTTCAGTGATGAAGGGGGGATATATTCAACAGTTGACGCGATGTCCATTAAAACAATATCGTTTGCTAGAATCGAAATAATTTTATAACTAAAAGTTTAGGGCTTTTTAAATTGAAGCCATCTAATTTGACTTAATAAGACATACGCGGTTTTTTCATATTGACACAGAATTAGTTTTACTCGTGATGCTGGCATATACAGCGCTATAAACTTCTCAATGCCTAGGCAGAGAAGAATTCGGTTGCTTAAGTATCGGTATACCAACCAGCTAAGAAGGGTGTGTGTACCTCTTTTACAGACCAGAACTTCATTTCAAGGCAAACAAAAAACTTCCTTCGTTCTTAGCTTCACGAAGGGAGAAACATGGAGTCTACAGGATTACTGCACAGCCCAGTGACAGTCTTAACAACCAATCTGGACTATGCAGTACCATCTCTACCTCTACAGAATTAAGAAATTAATCAATAAATTTTATTTTTCAACACGAGTATTATACACACAAATATAAAAGGAAGGTAATTTTTGTGTACACCTCGTAGGGAATTGTGATAAAAAAAAATCGCAATAAAAATTTTTATTTATTTATTTAACTTGTTAAAATATTTGTAAATGGATACATACTGTATGACACTTGCGTTATTTTATTTGTTCTTGTTTAAAGTTTGTTGTTGTTTTTAATTCATTTCAAAGCTCTTATCTAAATTGATTTACTTTAGTGCAAAACCGCAAGCACATATGCACATACACACACACACACACACATGCTAATTTAATATTCTGTAGTGGTGCTCCACTTTTATATGCTAACAAAATTAAACAAATAGATTTTGATTTAAAAAAAATTATGGTTAATCAGAGACCAAATTGTCACATTCGATATTGAATGATAACAATTGAAATTGTAGTCCCTTTTTATAAAAATAAAAAAAATCAATAGAAGTTGCTCGACATTATTGCCACTATTTAGCTTTCCAATATGACCACTTTTCCAAACATATTTTCATCAAACAATAAATCTCAACAGCCATCCATTAGAATAGCAATTTGCAGTTTTTAAATAACATGAACGATTCTAATATGTATAAACAAATAAATATAAATGCTAATTGTGATTTTAATATATACAAGTTTAGAATAACTAGTAAATATAAATTATCATGATTTGAATAGAAATTGAAATTAAAATAATTTCTGTGGACGACCGCTTTATCGTTTCATGTCAAGTATTTAATTTTTTATTAATAAACGAATGCATACAAATGAAATGGCATTTAAATTAAAATTTTACAGTCATATTCAGAAAAATATAATAAATACATATTAGGGAGATAGACGATGCTCTGAGCTCAAATTTGTTATTTGCAAATTTATTGTTCATATCGTTTTTTAGCCTAAAAGTGTTTACATCAGGACCACAGAATGGAAAGGGGTACAAACATTGTATATGGCAGTTCTCATGGGTTGGAACTGTTTTGAATTTTTTTGCGAACTCGTGCCATGTCTGTTTTCTGTGTACTCATTATCGAAAAAATAGAAACACGTTAATCTCCATGTTTTTTATTTTATTTAACTTTAACAAAATAGATTTATTTTAGTGTAATTTTAGTTTTTCTTTGTTTTTTAATGTTGATTTCTTTCAACTTTACAGTTTTTTGCATGCACGCTTGTAAAAGGTGATTTTATAAGAACTATCGGAAATTTAAAAAAAAAACACATAAAATTCAGAAAAATGCATGAAATATTTATTTGGATCGATAGTTGGGTCGATATAATTTAATGTTTGAAGATTATTTCATGCAAATGTTGGCCGCGGCTGCGCCTCAAATGGTCCATCCGCTTAGTCCAATTTTGGCATACTCTTTCCAACATTTCGGCCGGTATCTCACGAATAATGTTGGCAATGTTGGCTTCCAGTGCGTCAATCGAAGCGGGCTTGTCCCTATAGACATTAGCCTTAACATAGCCCCACAAAATATAGTCTAGAGGCGTTAAATCGCACGATCTGGGCGGCCAATTGACTGGTCCCAAGCGTGAAATAAACTGTTCACCGAACTCGCCTCTCAATTGGTCCATTGTTTCGCGTGCTGTGTGGCATGTGGCACCGTCTTGTTGAAACCACATGTCATGCAAGTCAAGCTCTTCCATTTTGGGCAAAAAAAAGTTTGTTATCATCGCACGGTAGCGCTCACCATTCACAGTAACGTTGTGATTCGCATCATCTTTGAAGAAATACGGCCCAATGATGCCGCCAGCCCATAATCCGCACCAAACGGTTGTTTTTTGTGGATGCATTGGTAGCTCTTGCAATGCTTCTGGCTGCTCTTCACTCCAAATACGGCAGTTTTGCTTGTTCACGTATCCATTCAACCAGAAATGAGCCTCGTCGCTGAACACAATTCTTCGATAAAAAAGTGGATCTTCATCTAACTTTTCAAGAGCCCATTCACCAAAAATTTGGCGTTGTGGTAGGTCGTTTGGCTTCAATTCTTGCACCAGTTGTATCTTATAAGGCTTCACACCCAAATCCTTCCGCAAAATTTTCCACGTAGTGGAGTAACGGCGCCGAATCGATAATTCACGGTCATCACCAACACTGGCCGATACGGCTGCGATATTTTCTTCAGTTCGCACTCTACGTAAGCGTGTTGGTGGTTTAATGTCCAACAATGTAAATTTGGTGCGAAATTTTGTTACAATAGCCCGAATAGAAGCCTCAGTAGGTCGATTAAACTGACCATAAAATGGAAGAAGCGCGCGATGAACTTTCTTAACAGAGCACGCATTTTGGTAATAAAATTCAATAATTTGCAAGCGTTGTTCGTTTGTAAGACGATTCATGATTAAATTATAGACCAAACTGAAGATGTTTGACAGTGACACAAGATACAAAACGTGCGTGAGCTGTCAAAACTAGTGTTGCCAAAAAGATAATAGCAAAAAAATCACTCTTTATTTTTAAGAAAAACTCTACTAACATTAATATACAACTGTGTGACGTACACAACAACTAGATGCTGTGAACCATAATCGCATGTTTAATTAATGTTGTGTTGTAAGCGAGACAACAGAAAATTTTTGTTCTGTGAACCATAATCGGGGCCTTAAATTTAGTAATTTTCATTTTGTCATTAATTCTTTACTTTTCCCTCATACATTTTGAAATATAAGATATTTTGACAGTTCTAGTGAGACGTTTGTTACAGAAATACTTGTACTCGAATTTTTCCAATAAAGTACGTCAAAATCATTAAAATAACCGTTGGTTTTTACAAAAAAAAAATTACATAAACACTTGTGTGTAATAAATGACATTTTGTTTCAATTCTCATTGTTTTTTATTCTTTTCAATGCTATTGTTCCTTGAGAAAATTTAATCGATGAGAGAGTTATAGAAAAGATGCACAAATAATTATAATCTAATCGGATATTAGTATGTGTCAATTGCCAAAATAATAGAAATGTTACTTCTCTGTTTGTAAAATTAAGCTGTCTAGATAGACGTAATAAAACATTGTTCACAAAAAATGGATGGAGCCACAGAAGCAATTAGAAAACCATTGTTATTTGTTGTTCTTACAGAAATTATTCAAAAATAAATTAAAATTCATTTCCTCTTATTAATTTCCGCGTTTTTGCCTTGAAGAATCTCATTAACGTCTGCACAACATTTTTTTCCAAATGCGCCACATTATTGCTCCAAATTTTTTAAATTTCTTTGGCGTCACGAACAACTGTACCGCTTTCTTTAATTTCGCTTTTACAATAATCCAGAATTGTTCAATTGGGCGAAGCTATGGATACATAGGTAGGAGGGCTACTTTTTTTGCCAGGTCAATAACCTGATGTCTTTGATACCACTCCACCTCCGTCTCTTCAACAATTGTCATTGATGTCATTGTTGAAGAGATGGTAAAAGGCGTGCTCTTTAGACCGCAACTGAAAATTGCTTGAAAAATCATAATCTTTTTATTAAATTTTTTCATTTTTGTGCATTTGGATTTTGATTCAATATCTTCATGTTTTACTTCCACATAAAAGATTTGACCTGGCACCTGTTTCAAGTCCATTTTTACATAGATTCCATCCATAATAAGGCAGTTTTTGAATTGTTGTAAAGAGTGCGTACCCGTCCTGTTGCAATATCAGTCTGGTTTTTACTACGATTTGAATATATTGTTGCCCAGCATTCATTCTTCTTCTTACGGTGTTTACACTGATGCTGTATTTTTTGCACGATCATTGTCTAAAACGACCAAATTTTGTTGTATATAAGTATTTTGTAAGCTCTGGATTGTTTTAGCAAATTTTTTCTGTTCTTTTTGCTTACAGTCATTTATAGTGTTTTATGGAAGCTGCAGTTTTTTTTTTGCCATCATTTTACTTGACCATGTCAGATTTTCAAGACATTTGTGCGCAATTTTGTTTTTCCTTTGACTTTGACCAAGTTTACAAATAAGCTAGTACTGATTAAATTTTTTTTACTGAATAATGGCGAAAATTAAAAAAAAAATTATTTAATGGATGCCACTAGGTTTTGCTAAAATGCGGCTCCATTTTGTGTGAACAATGCTTTATACAAGGTGGGCTAAAAGAAGATGCTCTTATTTTTGCAAATGGCGGCCAATATCAAATCTGTTTTCACATTTGTGAACTAGACAGATGTAGAATACAAGTGAAGCCATGGAGCGATACACTCCCCAAGAATGTGGAATAATCGAAGTGGATGGTTTTTCGAACAAAATCATAATGAGCGACGAGGCTCATTTCCACCTCAGCGGGTACGTGAAACTATCGCTTCTGGGGCACCGAAAATTCACGAGCCATGCCCGAGGAGCCTTTACACCCGCTCAAAGTGACTGCATGAACCGTGCGCGCTATAGGGTCATGTTAATCGAGTTTTTTCTGCCGCAATTAAACGAATTAGGACTGGAGGACATGTGGTTCCAATAGGACACAGCAACGGCACACATTTCATTTTGATTTAGAAAAAAAATTAGAGCCAAACAACATCGGATGACTTCTTTTAGCCCACCTTGTAGAAACAAGTTACAATATTTAGAAAGAGTTTTTGGTCTGAATTTAGCCCCAAGCTTAGATTTAACACACATTTTAATTTTTTTAACAGATAAATAACTTGCTGATGTCTTAATCTTCTTTTTTTATTATTTTTGTATTGCATTTAGCTGTGTTCGTCACTTCGTGCACTTTTCTCCATTACTTTGGGTTTTGCCCAAATAGAAAAATTTGCAGCTGAAGAAAGGTTTAAGTCTCATATCAGATATATTCAATAATTTTTTTATTTTATTTATAATTCTAGAACATAATTTTATGGCAACTTTCTTTTTTCGCTTTAATCCCACTAAGAGAAAAATTTATTAATATTTTAGTCAATAATATTTTCCTATTTAATTTTTTTTTAACATGAATTATTTGTATGAAAACTTGAATTTGAATTTCCTACTAATTTTTTGGCCCTGAAACACTTTTTTTGATTTAGTACAACTAACTTTTTTCCGAAATGCTTTCCATATTTGAATTATTTAATTGTCATTTAAGAAAACTTATTTTTTGTAAAAAAACGAAAAATTTTGTTATAGTCCAATTGGCTTTTTTATTGTACAGTCTAGTCACTAGAGGCCAGTGAACTACCAATGCTTAAGAATACGAAGAATCAATTCTTATTTAGCTACTTTCTCTGTAATGCAAATAATGGCTGATAAAGCTGTAAATTAATTATTTAAGGCAGTTCTTCTGGATTAAAAACAGACTAAACAATGATATTTTTGTAAACTAAAATTTCGCATTTTTTGTGGTGTTAAAAAAATGAGACTGTATGCATTTAATAGTCGTAATAATGACTAAAATTGTTTTCTCCTCTTTCTTTTTTAAACAGTTTATTTTCTGCTTAATTTTGAATTTTTTTTCTATTACAGACACTAAAATGTAAAAATCTTTTCAAAGTATTTTTTATGGCCTTTATGTCATTTAATAGTTTCCTAATAATTAACTTAATTATAGTTATAAAAAACCAAGAATGAATTAAGTACTCAGTGTTTCATATTGTAAAAAAAAAATTTTTTTTCTATTCTTGTTGGCATTTTTTTTTTGTTTTCTTAATGGCCGCTAATGTTTAATGAGTGAAATGAAATATTAAAAAATTTAACTCAACTAAATGCGTTTCCGAGTTACTTTAAATAATGGATTTTTTGGTTTGCAACCATTAAATTGTGAATAACAAAAAATGGTTTCAAGCAAACAATAACAAAAAGAAGAAAATTGAACATGCCAGTGCATGCTCAAAAGAAGTAATGATTTGATGCAGCAGTTACATAATGGCATTTGGCTTGCAAACATTTTGGCATTCACCAAAGCATTAGTCAATGAGGTTCATACGCTCATGCATATTCAAACATGATGCACTACAGCAACAACCAAGTCAGCCCTTTTTTGGCAACAAAGGAAGTATTACGTTTTCGATATATTTTGAAGTCATTTAAACATGAATGATTTTCAAATATTTTTGCGGGGGTTTGCTCATTTTCAAAACGTGGATTCGAACAAAAAAAGCATATTAGCCTCCATCTGGTTGTTGGTTTGAGAGCCATTTCTCTTGTTTTTTTTTTTTTTTTTGTTTACTTGTTTCATGTGTGGTGATGGGCTTAGGTTTTTAGCAGAATACGACTACTCCATTACACTAAATAGGTTTGATATGAACATCCAAACCACAACAAAAAAATGCCAAGCAGGAATATGCCAACATCATTATCTTGCTATCATTTGTATCTTCTGGTATTCACATCAACACATCAATACAGAATCAGTCATTAGTTACAAGCGAATATTAAAATTTATGTTTGATAGAAATGCGAGTGTGGATGTTTAATTTTTTTTTTCTGTTCAGACACTTTCACGCAAAGAATATTTTTAAAAACACACGTTTACCGACTATAAATGCATTCATAAGCAAGTTTATGTTACAAAGCGTATCTGCTTTACATGAAGCTGCATAAATGTCATTTAACACAATTTTTTAACTTTGCCTAGAATAACAAGAAGAAAATAGTAGGTCCGTTCGAGTACGCGTAAGTTTTTACAATTTTTTATTGGAGTTTAATAGTAAGGAAGTCGTTCGCGTACACAAAGTCTAGTAAATGAGAACCATAATTGAGAGAGTAAAGTGACAGTTATTTACTGAGTATTTACTAGTTTTTACTGGACAAATTTTTGCTAGTAAAATCCAGTAAAGTCCAGTAAAATGAAAAACATATGTTTCAAAAGTAAATAAACAATTTATGCGGCAAATTTTTTATAAAATTTTTTCAAAGTGAAAAGAAAAGTGAAGTATAATTACTAAACGTTTTGTGTTGTGTATTTCAAAAAACCACACACAATTGATAAAAAGAAATAATTTCAATTTAAAAGTGTAAACGTTTTCGGTGAAATTATCTGTGGTTGTGAAAAAACTCGTTGTCCACTGATAAAGAAATAGCACCATCTGTGGGGGACACTGGTAAATGTTCATATATGGATGCTCCCAAGCTAAACTATATAGGTCAAGTCGACTTAGCATGGATTAAAGTTGTTTATATTTGTAGCATTTATAAGCTCCAACTTTGTGACCAACTTTGGTGCTAATCTGATTAAATGTTAAAAGCAATACAAATTGTAATTTCATAGCTTCTTACATTCAACACGCAAACATCAAAAGCTTCTTCTGAAAAAGTATCATTTTCGATTAGTACAGTTTAGTGTGGTAGCGTCGATATGTACTTCAATTATATATTAAGCATCCCATATACTTTTCAATCCAATTGGAAACTGATTGGTGTTTGTCCAAATGACATTAATAATATGAATATTTAGCTAACACAGTGAAGGGTATATAAGACTCGGCATAGCCGAATTTAACTTGTTTTGATTGTTTTTACTTGTTGTTGATGACTTGAAGAATACACGCTGTTAATAAGCAAAATCAGAGAATTACTTTGTGTGTTGCATCCTTTGGAAACTTTGTCTATAGCCGTAACAATAGTTTCTTTTCTGCTTTTTTAATTTTTGTTTTTGTGTTTTATTATCACGCTCTAGTTAATTTTAGAGGTGCTTTGAGGATATTGCTTTTTCGCACTTTGTGTGTTTCGGTGTGTGTGTGTGTGTGTGAGGGAAATCATGGAAATGCAGTTGTGTGTGAGTGAATGAATAATGGGACATGTCGAACTGTTGTCACTAGTTTTAGTTGCCTAATATTTTTGGTGTTTTTTTTTTTTTTTTGAAATTTTCCATTTAATTTTTTTTTTGGATTTTGGTAATGCTGCGATTTATGGTTTTATTTCATCTCCACCCATAATGATTTACTCTTACCACATACAAAAATCCAGCTGTCGAAAAACTAAAAACCTTCATACTATTTGACATTCATTCCCCAAGTAATATGCTGTTCAACATGGACTCTATAGGTTTTATTTATTTTTTTTTTGTCTATTTGAAAATGAAAAAAGACAGGATTTGTATTACTCGTATTCGTTCATATTAACTTTGTGTGCATTTGAAATTTGTTTAATTCAGTACCTGCAACAAAGAACTGAATACCATGAAACCTTTAACACTCAAAATACTATTTGAAAGAAGAAAAAAAGAACAAAAATAGAAATAGAAATAGGAAAATGAGACAACAAAATAAATTTGGACAAAAAAAAATTCATTTTCTATGAATATTTGCTGAATCTGAACTCACACACATACAAATAAAAACTCTTGCATGAGCAGGGTTTTAGATCGTTTTAAATTGTTGCTGTAAAATAGGTTTTTTGTTGCAACATGTTGCATTTGAAGTATGATAATCTTGAACGCTGCATTGAGTCCTCATTCTAATAATAGTTTCATTTCACTTTGACAAATATTAACACACACAAACACACAAGCACACACATCTGTAGGTTAGTTACCATGTCGATTAAAATATGGGTTTATGTTTGTCTAACTGTTTGATTCTGATTGTATTTAAAATTGATTTTTTTTTATTGTTACTGATTTTACTTAAAGCTTTTAGAAAGTACTATTGAATTAAGAATAGAAAAAAATTAAAACCCTCATGTCAATAAGAATTCAATTAAAAATTTTCTGAAGTAGAAATTGTAAAGCTCAAATGTTACAAAGATGAAACAATTGATTTATTACATTTGTACTGAGTACTATTGGGCAGCCAAGTAAGCTCGTATGAGTCTTTCTTTGTATGACATTAGTTTTTTTTATACGGTCTGAAGCTGTTCTTTACTCTGGGCAAGAATGCTTTGAGTAAAGAAAGCATGTGTATTAACTTTTAGAAAATTCCGTTAAAAACTAGAAGTTTAATGATTAACACACCAATTTAAGTTGTGGTCTTGAAAAAAGGGCCTGGTTGGCATAAACATATATGGCAACTTTAGTTGAAATTTAGTTAGAAAATTTCAGAACATACGGGAAAATTCCGTTTACTTTCATAGTAAAGGTAAGCCAGACGTGCAACCTTATATGTGACTAGACCCTGTCATCTGGTTTTCCAAAAAATCATTTTCACTTATTATATTGCGTATAATTTCTGGAAAATATTTTTTTTTAATTCTTTAAATACTTTTGAAATTCTCGTACATTTTTTTCCATTTTCGTACATTTTAAATGAAAAGAAAAAAACAGAACATGACTTTTGAGCTTAAAATAATTCAATTTATTGATCACAACTTATGCGTGTATTTTAGCTTAGGTTAGGTTAGGTTAAACAAGTCGCCCGAGAAGAAAAACAAAAGCTAGGCTCACTTGGGTCCTCTGACGTGGTCCCTTTGTGATACCTGTATAGACTAAAATAAAGAAGAGGAAGGGGAAGGAAAGAAGATAGAGAAAGAAAGTGAGTGAGTCCGTTACAAAAACCAACAGCTACTTCTAACGAAGCCATATAGCATGTCGAATCTTGCATTTGACACCGCAGTGAGACCCTGCAGACGTCGTTCACCAAAGGATCATTGCGTGTATTTTGCAATTTTTTTAATTTTTTACAAAAATCTCTTAATCATAAAAGGAGCTTTTAATGAAAGCCCACTTTTGTTCATAAGAATTTATGGACTTAAATAAGTAGGACTGTGATTACGGATTTTTATGTATTATAAGCAAGACAAATCCCTGGTGAAATATTAACAGTTATGTCATTTGAAGTCGGTAACATCGTCATAAATTTTAAAGCAACATCAGTTTTTGTCGTCGTCGATATCAATCACTTATAATTTGGTATTCCATAACACTATCATGAAGACGTAGACGGATTGTCTATAATTTTAGCTCACATATTTATTATTTTACTCAGCTATCCTAGATTATTTAAAGTTTTTTTAAGTTTATTTTACGAAAAAAAAAACATACGGAAATGTTGTTCTCATCTGGCTATTTTTTACTTCTTTTATACTAATTTTATTAATATCGTTTAATTCACAATTTGAAATGCCATAAAATAATTTATAATTTTTGTTTACATGTGACAGGGTGATTTTATATATTTTAGAAAAATAGTACAAATAAATTTTGTGATTCGATTGCATTTAATCATAGAAAATAATTGTTTAATATATTTTGCTTTAACTAAAAGACATCTTTAAAATAAGCAATAAACAAAAATATTGACAAGACAAAAAAGAAGAAAAGACGAAAAGACAGTAGAGTGATAATTTATTCGTCGTTCGTTGGCGTTTAAATACAAATAAATCTGTGACGAATTCCATACAACCCTCAGTTTGTGAGCATTTGCATATACACAATATGTGTTATTTTCAACGATGAATATTCGCAACGAAAAATTCGCCATTCGTGCGAAATGTGCTTATAGCATTAAGCTATATACACAATGGTTGTGGTAATTCACCAATTTTGCATAATTTTTATTATGCTGATATTGTGCACAATAATAAGTTTTATTTTTACATTTTGAGGCAGTAAATTCAACCGTTCGTTAAACGATTGTTCGAACATGCGGCAATACCAACAATCAGCTGTTTTAGTTTTCAGCAAAATATTTCATAAACTTTGAATTTTTCTTGTTTTGGCGCATAATGTGTTGTTAAAAAAAGAAGTTAGCGGCAGCTTTTTATATTTGTTTATATTTATATATGTTTTATATAATCAAAACACAAAAAAATAAAAGTTCACAATCTATAAGGAAAAATAGAAATAATGGTGGGTACGCAAAACTTAATTCGCCGGTCAGAACACAATATGTACATATATGAAAAGTTATACCTACATATAAATATAATTAAAGAAACATTTTATTGTAATTAAATCGGAAGCTCAAGAAAATAAATGAATGCCCGCAAAGAAATTAAAATATTGTGGCATATTGTAACTTTGATTGCCGTTAAAGAACATATTGATATATTTTTGACATTGTTATTGCCGCGCGATTGTATTTAAAGTGGGCACACGGTTGCTATATCAGGGTTCGCGATTGTCATATGTACCAATTTATTGGGATACAAAAAATTAAGAAAATTTTTATATTTTGCCAATCGTGTTTAGGCTTAACATTAACATATCTGTTTCTACTAAAAATTTAAATAATTTCATTCAGAAATACATACATACGTGTTTTATTAATTGATTTCCCAATTTCCTGTTTTTTTTTATTTAAGACCAGCACTCAGGGGATGACCCCTACTCATGCAATGCATTGTGCTGGAACTAGGAAAATTGGTTGTAAGAAGGAGGATAGAGGGAGTAGTGTCGATGAACATTCGATTTGAATTTTCCCAAATTGTAGGATTCAGGAAAGACGTCAGCAGGAAGTTTATAAAAGTCTATCCTGAAACGCCCCGGCATACAAACAATTTGGGGAACTCAAAACAGAATGTTGTTCTAAGATATTTGAGGTGATGATATCAATTACTACCAATAGAGCTGCCTGATGGTCAGTGCTATACCTTCACCATCATTCAGCTTAGCAGCAATTAATACCAAGTCACAAATATCAAAGAAATCAGATTTTATTTATTGGGACAAGGACAAAACACAATGATAATGCCAATAGAGGCCATAAAAGCCTTGATCTGGTCATTAAAGGCCTTCATTATCAACACTCTCGAGCCCCAGTTGACACCGTCACTGTGTGTGTGTTTTTTTTTTTTTTTTTGTATTATTGTTCTTTATTTGATTTTTGTTTTTTGTTGCTGGAACTTTTGAAAATGTTTGTTGTTATTTGTGCAGTCTTAATGTTGTTTAAATAGAATATAAGTAACTGTTCTTCTTTTTATGGTTTCACTGTTTAATGTTGTTATCGTTTATTTTTCTGATGTTATCTTAATTAACATTTAAGTAACTGTTTAATTTTGTAAAATATTTAAAAACACTAGACGCGGACAAACAAATATTATACACAATAACACGCTGTCCGTGGACAATAAAAACGTGTGCGTACGGCACGACGGTTAGACTACTACTCATTTAAATGTCACCAAATGCAAAGAAAAAATTTTGTTGAGGCAACCATATTCTGGTGTAACTATAGTATGGTTAGATTTATGATTGCTTCTAACCATATATATTTTTAAATCAAAGATATTAAAAACAGCTTTCAACTGCAGATAACCCGGGGGGTTCAACCCCCGCTTAGGGCTAAAAATTTATTTTTAATTTTTATTTCTTTAATTACATACATATTTTATATAAATATTTTTAAAAAATATTTAAAATGAATTTTTTGTATAAATAAAATTTTTTATTCCATTGACTTTTTCGTTTCTATTAATTTGTATTTATTTCTTGCATTACACAGCGAGTTTGATTATTTGTTCAATTTTGTTTGACTTTAGCAGGATGCGAACTTTGGAATATTTACAAAATAGAAAACAATTTACTTTCAACCATATTTTTGTCATTATTATGTTTACTTTACACATATTTATGGTTTCAGTTAAAATTTTATTAAAAATAATATGATAATTGTATGGTTGATCCAAGACGCTTAACATAATATGGCTAAAAATAACTAGAAACATGTTTATCGTGATCATAATAATGTTTAGATGCTTCCAATTAATAATAATATTTTTGTAAAGAACAAACTATGTTTGCGGTGACCATATTCAACCATCTTTTTGTTTTGCGTCCATGTGATGCATTTCAATAAACGATAAAAGTTACAAAAATTAAGTGATACATCAATGCAAATAGTATAAATTTCTGTAAATTATTATTATTATTTTTATTTTTTTAATAAATACCGTTTTGTTACACATACGCGTATGATTTACAAAAAAAAAATCGGTATAAGTCATACGAACCCACACACGTAGTACAATGGAATATACTAAATATGCGAATCGGATTTTAAAAGTACCACAAAGACCTAAAATTTGTAAATACGCTGTTTATACTGTAAGAATACCGAATCACATAACAAAGAACCGGGACCGTCGTCGAGACCGGGCAAAAGCATCTAGTATTGAATATTAAAAAAAGTAAATATTTTATGCAACTTAATCGCTCTCCCATATTTCATTCATAAAATTGATTAAAAATGATTTATGGGTAACAGAAATATTAAAATGCGTGAATATACTTTTATGTAAGCACCTTTATTGTTATTTAACAAAAACAAAAAAAAAAAGTTTAACAAATTTAAAAATAATGGACAGGAAGAATAAATAAAAACGATTATAAAAATAAAGTGATTTGGCTGGGCACAAGTAGAAAAAAATATCTTCTCTTATCGTCCAATTTGGTTGAATTCATTTTAATTTAAATCAGGAGTGTAAATTAAATAATCGCGTTTTTTAATTGCAGGTCAATAAAAATGCACAATTAATGTCAGCAAAGAATGGAGGTGGCGGCAGTGGGTCTATGAACTTAATGGGTTACAATGGTGAACGCAAAAGATGGATACATGATCCAACAAGTAAGTGAACAAATTCTAATTTGCATTGTTTGCTTGCGTTTTATGTTGCTTTAATAGTTGAGCTGTTTGTAGCCTTTCAATATCTGCTGGTTGGTTCACAAAAAGAAAACAGTTTGAATAAAAAAATTATCTATTGAAAAAATCTCCAAAACGCTACAAAATCTAAAAAAACTTTAAGAAAATTTAAATTTTAGATAAAGTTCACTAATTTGAAAAATGAAATTTATTATTGGTTATTTTACAAATTCTTTTCAGGGTCTTCTATTTCACAATTCATATCAATTATAGTTTACTTTCTTCACACTGAAATCGATTTGGAATTTTTTTTATAAACAAAAACAAAAAAAAAAAAACATTAACGCATTATTCACATCTTCCACTCTTTTGAACAAATCAGGCGAATATAAATTTTGCAAATTAAATTGTTTAGCCACGAATTCTCAGTCTTTATTTAATATTGTTACGAAAAATCACTCTGTTGAACCACTGTGTTATTAATGGTATGTACGAGGAATAATCAAAAAATAACCGTTATTTTAAATTTTTTCAAAAAGCATTCCCCTTCAGATATAATGCACTTATGCCAGCGTTTTTTGAAATCCTCGAAACACTTCTGAGACGCGCTTTTTGGTATCGCCAACAGCTCCTGTTTCGATTTTTCTTTTATCTCCTCAATCGTAGCAAAACGCTTTCTTTTCATCGGTGTCTTCAGTTTTGTTAATAGAAAAAAGTCACCGGGGGCCAAGTCCGGTGAATACGACGGTTTTGTTTTTGGCCAAAATTTAGCAATTTCCGTAAAAATTGCTTGGCATGAGCCGAACGATATGCCAACATCATCAGCAACCTCTCTAATAGTGATTCGACGATTATCCAAAATCCTTTTCTTCACTGCTTCAATGTTTTCATCGGTTGTTGACGTGCTCGGGCGACCAGGACGAGCATCGTCATTGACATCTTCTCGGCCTTCCTTAAGCCGTTAATACCACAACTGAACTTGTGTTCTGCTCATAGTAGACTCGCCAAACCCCACAGGCAACATTTCAAATGTCCTTACACATGTAATTTCATTTTATACGCAAAACTTAATACAGTTTCTTTGATCCATTTTTTGAAATAGTAAAAAATCGAAGAGCACACCAAAGCACGACTAACCTTTTTATCTGTCAAAAACAAACTGACAATCCAAAATGGCTGATATTGTCAACATAAATAACACACATGTGTACCAACATAAAAAAAAAATCCGAAAATCGAACATACGTACCTCAAGAAAATTGAAAATAACGGTTATTTTTTGATCATACCTCGTATGCATGTGTAAATATAGCAAGTTAGTACGTAGAACTTCAAAGTGTAATGCGTGTGTGTGAGTTATAGAACCAAAAGGTAAACGAATATTCTTATGGTATTCAGCTGAATTGCTATACTTACTCATGCATACATACCAATAATTACACAGTGGGTCAACAGAGTGATTTTTCGTAACAATATGTTTTTGTCAATGTATTATTCTCTTTCGGATTAGCTATGTACCTAGGCAGCAAGATCGGTTGATATGCAACTAAGTTACTGGTTTATGAAAAACCGGTTTTTTACCCGTAACTCAAGATTTTGTAGATGTTTGGCAAATTTCAAAAACAGTTTCTTGTTGTACTCGAGAGCACCTACCAGAAAAATAATATCACTTCTCAAGTATTTTTTTGTCGCACAGTGTAATAAGTATCGCATTATGTTGTCTTTTTAATGGCTATGCCATATTTCGTTGTTTGCATTTCATATTTTTCACAAGTCAGGGGATATCTTCTTTTGAAATAATTGATGCAGAATTTTCCGTTATTACAGATACTCGTATCTTTTTTCACTTGCTAGTGAACTTAAATCATCTTTGAAACACTGTTTTAGAGAAGCGATAAACCACATAATAGGGCATCCTAAAGGCGGGCTTTTAAGTCGTTTAAGCAATTCATTAAACAGAGGACTTTGTTATTAAAAAGTTTCCAAAATACTTATAATTCTTGGGAATTATTCAAAGCAAAATCTGGTGTCGGCTTCTTTCCTTCTTTCCATAAAATTATTATTTTCCATTTTTTTATTTCCTTAAATTACAATTTTTAAACACATTCAAACTGTTTCTTTTATTTAGATTTTTTTCTTTAAACCGTATTACTTGAAATAAAAAAAAACTATTCCAATTTTCAAATATATAATGCACAGCGACTATCAAATGACTTGGAAATGTTATTTTCTTTTTTCGACTTGTTTTCCATTTCTTGCATTACAAAATCAGAAAGAATGTAACACAAAAAAAGAAAAAACCAACAGTAAAGCGCTGTTCGTTGCTCCATAATGTTTTTATGCTCCATTTTTAGTTTCTTAGCCTGAAGCGATTAATTCAACTTGGGTAGCAAAAGTAAAATGGTTTTATGGTTGCCTTTAGTTAGCTACTGATACAAAATTGACCTATTTTTTGTTTTTGTTTTTATTATAAAATTTAATTTAATATTATTTTACTTTTCGTTTATTTAAGTTTTATTTAATTTTTTTTTTTCTTATAAAAATTTTTATCAAACGTTATTGGACCACTAAGAAAACACTTAATATTTTTTTTGTTCGTTGTTGTTTCAAATGTTTGTAATGTCGTAAAAACCTTTCAGGTGATCTTTGCCGTCCATTGAGCTGTAAAAAGCGTGAAATTTGTCTATTGGAAAATGAATATAGTGCTGTTTGTGTTTCTAAAAAGGAGCTGCATAAAAACCGGTAAGTTAACAGTAGATTTTTTAATAAAAAATACTATCAAAATTGAAATTAAATCAATTTATCAATGTGTCGTATCGTCTCCTAAAATGTAAAAACAATCAAAATCAGGGTATTTAAATATTTCAAACAAAACAAAAAAAAATGCTTAAAATTGAATTCATTCACTTGCTCTGCATAAATTTTTAAGAACAAAAAAATTCATTTATAGTTGGAAGTTTTTTATTATAAAGAGAAAAATGTACGGCAAGGACCAAAATTTTCTTCAAAATTCAGCTCAAGTGCTTTATTCTCTTATAATATTTTGGACCATAAATATATAGTTTTTTTTGGAAAATGAAAAAGTGCCTGAGGTCGGCAGTTTAACGTTCCTCCTCTTTTCATATTGTTACCATTTTATACATGATCATGGTATTACTCTGATAACACGCTGTAACGATGCAGTATGTGATATATTTTTAAATTTTAAAAGCCATTTTTAACAATTATTTTATAAAAATTTAGTAATTTAAAGTTTTTTGAAAATACACCAAACTTGTCAGTAGTCGGCATACTCGCCATACTGCGATCTTATTGTCGGGATATCGTTTTGCCTTTAAATTGTTTCAAGGCAATCAGCTACCGACTTCCAGAAACATGATCCTGTATTCGACTTGTTTGAACTTTTGTCAACTACTGGCAAAACACAATTTACTAATAGTGGGCACTCACAATGAAGACTACAGGAAATGATGAAACTTAGGTGTGTCTAAGTAAAAAAATTTTTTTTTTCGTTCAGTTTTATTTATCAACGACAAATTTCCAACTATATTCTAAGATGGGAGAGGAATACCGGCTTGTATTTCTTTTTATTTTCTATTAATTTGTTTTGTTGATCTGTCACATCAATGTGTAAAATAATAATAAAATTGCCGGCAATTTTAAACGAAAATTTCCCAAAATTATTTATGTAAACTGGGTTTGACGAAAGTCATTGAAATATTTTAAAAGTCAATTTTTTCTCATAAAACTTTATTTTGTCTTCACAATACTGATTTCAAACTTTAGCATATTCTGGCCATATATCGCTTACTTACTTTAATAGTGTCACAAGTCAAGAAGTTCATTTGTTCTTTTACTCTTATTAAAAATATTTTAAATATTTTTTTTGAAAGGAATAGCGTTTAAGAAGATATTTTTTCTTATACTGGCTAAACAACTTCGATAATAAGAGCTGAATTTTTTACCAATCAAACATTCAGTAAGAGTAATGAAATGTTTCCGTTGTAATAATATAATTTCGGTAATATACCTAAAAATATTATTAAGAGAACAAAATTTTCGATGGCATTTTTGCAACTAAAAACTTTGTTTATCGCAATTGAACTTTAGCTTTTATATACGAAGTTTTTTACTGTGTATATGGTTTAAGTCAAAATAAAGCAAGATTATTGCTTTAAAATTCAAATTTTTTGAGTTATGACACTATATTTTCCACTTAGAAATCAATTTCACCATTTAAAAGCTTTTCACTTTTTTAAAATAAGTGCAAGATTTTTAATAACAAGAAAGCATTTCAAAAATAATAATTAAGCTGCTACTGATGTTTCACAACATTTTCCATTTTAATTTGTTATCAATTAATTTTAAAAGCATTTTAATTGAAATATCAATGGAATTAATAAATTGTCAATTTTTATATTCCCAATTGATTTCTCTTTTAACATCTTTAGTGATGAAATTGTAACAAAATCAAAATATTTGGAAGAGCAGGCCAAGCGTAGAGCAGCTAATCAACATGATAATTTACTTCTGAATGAATTAAATGGCAATAGCAACAAAAATAATAAAAATTATATTATGAATGGCAACAACAACAATAATATCATGAACAACAACAACAACAACAATATCAATAATAATAATAATATTGATGATGAAGATGAGGATGATGATGAAGACGATACTGACATGGATGTTAGCAATGGCGATGATAATAACGTTGATATTTTAACAACAAATGATGATATAAATTTTAATAATATTAAGAACAACAACAACAACAACAACAATATGAATATGAACAATAACAACAACAACAATAATAATAATAATAATAATAATTATAAATTGAATGTAAATAACAACAACAACAATAATGATGAAATTGAATCCAAAGAGGATGATGTTTTCTATGAAAGCAATGCCGGCCTGGACAACAATAAACACAACGAAGATGATGAGGAAGAAGAGTAAGTCACAATTAGTTTAACACACATTTCATTTCATTTTGAATGAATTTAATAAATTTTCTATCATTTATGCGGCCCATACACACTCAAGTTAAATGTATGGTAGCCTTTGCCGCGTGTGTGTAGTACATGTGTCTGTTTTTTTTTTTGATTGCTTAATTAATTGAAGAAAATCTTCTTTAATTTTTCCGTAGTCGAGTTTTAGTATTTAAACTGAGAGAAAGTCTTTTTAAAGAAAGCGAGTGGTTGCACGAATTGTTCTCTTATAACAACTGCAAAGCTAAAGTATTGGCTGCTTATTTATTTGAATTTAATTTAACAAAAAAGTTTTTTTTATTAGTCATTTCATTAATTACTATAATTAATGAAATAATTAAACAATTATTCAAAGTCAGCAAGTATTTAAATACTTTGAACTTCAGCAATAATAACATCAGGCTCTGCGCTTAACTGCTAATGGTAGACTGAAAGTTATTACATTAGATTGATTAATGAGATTTCTGTGGTTTCAGTCGAGAAAGACATATTCTGTGCCTTTTTGCAGTGGTAGAATGATACAGAATGATCTAGCGAGGCAGTGGGAAACTGTTGCTAGAACACCTAAATAATCCCACATAAACTACAAGATTCGTGAAGAGTTTTTCATTGTTTCCAAAGAATGCTCTATAGTTTATTTTAGGAAGTGCCCTTTTCAGCTAGAAAATTATTTAGGAAATATTAGTTTATTCAGCTGATCTTTTCCTCTTTTGTCCCATATGTGTTTCAAATACTTTTAAATGTCATTGAATGCTCTTTATTGTGCAAAATGATTTCAAGAAATGGTTGAAGAATTTTTTTTAGGAAAAAGCAAAAAAGGTAGTTGCACTTCACAGTTCATAGGTCAGTCATTTATATACTGATCAAACTGAATTTCAATAGCTACTTGAGGACAGCACCAAATGACAGATTGGTATGCTAAACACTTCTGTACGTTGCCTAGTAACTTCAGAAAGTTGATTTTAACGACTTGACGGACAGACGAACATCGCTAAATGGATAATAACACTGGTCGACAAAAAAAAACTTTTTGTGTGTAACATGAAAACTTTTGTCTTGCTATGTTTAGGACAAGGATATGGATAATATAAATAAAATTAGAATGCTTCCAATACGAAGAGTTTTTTTGTAATTAGATGTTATATAAATTTAGAAAATTTGAGATTTTGTTAACAAAAGTAAGTTATTTTATTATGTTGCAGTATTAATTTAAATAAAATTTTATGATTTTCTGCTGTATTTTGCTTCAGGTACATCTCGTTGTAATGTCCAACAGTAATCCGCTAGCATACGTGGACTCCACGTAGAAATGTCTTGGTGGAATCTTTCACCATGTTCATCGCTGACGGCGCCCAAATTTTCAGGAAAAAAGTCTAAATGTGAATGAAGGAAGTGTATTTTCAATGACATATTACAACCCAAAGCCTTATAAGCAGATAGTAGCTCGGCGACAATAGTTTTATAGTCATTTGATCGGTGATTTCCTAGAAAATTGAAAGTTACTTTCATGAAAGATTCCCAAGCAGATTTTTCCAAATCACTGAGTTTTTCTTTAAATATGTCGTCTTTCATCAATTGTCTGATTTGTGGGCCAACAAATATGCCCTCTTTAATTTTTGCCTCACTCAATTTAGGAAACTTTTCCTTCAAATAACTTTCTGCTGGTTCTGGTACAGGTAGTTCCTCACTATGAGGGATCGGTCTTTTAGCAGATGGCAGGTCAGGATATGTTATTTTATTTTTTGTTTTAATTCTGATACCTTTCGTATCAGTAACACAAAAATAACAATCAGATGAGTGATTCGTTCGTTCTGTCCAAATTACGGGGATTGCAAATGGCATAGATCGAGATCTCCTCGCCCATCCAGTAAGAAGACCCACACATGTAACACAGCAGATGTGTGGAACCCACGCTTTGTCTTGCTGTCCGACGGCAAAGCCAAAATACTGTTCATATAGCTTAGTCACTAATGGTGTCAAACTCCTTCGCTGAGTTTTAAAAGTAATGTTACCACAAATATAACAAAACCTGTCAGGATCATTTTTGCACTTTCTTGACATTATTTAACAGTCGCTTAATTCAATAAATAGAAAAAAACATTATACTATTCTCTCTGAATGCAAAAGTGGAACAAAAATGGTTAATTTTAAATTTTACGGGTAGTAGCTGTAACACGAAAACTAGAACTGATGGAATCAAAATAAATACGGTGATAAAATGAGGGTATTTAGGTAATTCCAAATTGGTAAGTACCTTTCTTGTTACAAAATTTTGTTGACCAGTGTAATTGTATAATAATGTTACAATATAAAATTGGTGCTGCAGTCCAAAACATACGAGGGCGGATTGATATTGAAGCTACCTAAGTAGGAAAAAAACATTTTTTTTTTCAAAAACCATTTATTTCTCAACATAGTATCCTTTTAGCTCAATACACTTAGTAAGACGATATTCCAACTTTTTTATACCATCTGAATAATACGATTTTGGGAACCCCTCAAAATACGTTTTAGTTTCGGTAATCACTTCTCGTTTGAGATGGAAGCACGAAAAAGTCACTAGGAGCTAAATCTGGACTATAAGGTGGATGATCAACCAATTCTAAGTGTATTTCACGTAATTTTAGCATCGTATCTAATGCTGTGTGAACCGCTGCGTTGTCTTGAAGAAACAGCAAACGCGGCACCCATCTTGCCAATAGCTTTTTCATATGCAAATGTTCATGCAAAATGTCATAACGATATCGAGGATTTTCTTGATATTTTCTTCAGTAGCCACCTCTTTGACTTTCCTGTTGATGGTATTGTTGCAGTACTTGTTCGGCCGCGTTTAAATTCAGCAATCCAATATTTTACCATGCAATCTGACGGAGCAGACTCACCGTAATGTTTATCGAGCTTTTCTTTTGTCTCTTTCGAAAAATTTGAGTTTATTTTCAAATTTTAATTGTAAATCGGCATAAGTAACCATGCGAATACTTAAGGTATTTCAAATGTTCAGCAAACTTATGTAAGACGCTACCAGGAATATATTTTTGTAATCTTTTAAAACTCAAAAAAAAAATTTAAATTACACACATTAAAATAACGAAAAATATTTTAAAATTTACGGAAATACATACACAAAAAAGGATAAATGTTAATTATTATATCAAATGAAATTTAATGCAACTCGTTGACCAGTTTGTTTTTGTTAAGAAAATTAAATCTTGATTTATTTAAAAAAAAGCTAATATAAACTTTATAGATTTTGAAAGAGATTTCATATCAAATCTAATAGATTTCGGTTCAATAAATGGGACCTTTTTGACTCTTTAATAATAAAGCACCCAAGTTGAAGAGTTAGACTTTTAAAATCTTCTACAAAAATATTATCTGCTAAATTCTACTATTAGCCTTTGAACACACGAATGTGTTTCCACATCCATTTAATTTTAAAGACAGAAATAAATCAAAACTTAATTGTTCTTAAGGATTAATTCATACTTCACAAATCAATTTGAACTTGTAAGTAAAAAATGTTAAATTAAATTTTGAATTTCTTATCGAAATGAACCTATACAATTTTATGGCATGAATAAGCAATTTTCGATATTTTTTTCTGAAAAACAAACCAATGAAGTGAAAATTGTCAAGTACATTTGATTTCATTCACTTTTTCTAGGCTGCAAATACTTTTATTCTGTAACAAAATTGTCCTATTAAATTTTATGAACAGTTTTATGATTTCACTTTCTACTCGCTGCGTTTAATCAAACACAAAGTAAACAAACAAAAAATAAAATATTTCAACAACAAATTCCCATTGCGTGCAAGAAAATCAAATGAAAAAAAATGTGTTTTGCAAAACGCGAAGTGAGATCATAAATTGTTTGAAATGGCCTTAAATAAACAAACACACTCACATACATATGATAAATGATTATACATATAATTTTTGTTTTTGTTTTGTTTAAGGTTAAAAAGTGAAATGTTTAGAATTTTGTGAAACAAGCAGGAAAATTGTTATTTTGTATCGTATGCATGCCAATATTGTCAGCATGTACATACATATTTATGTGTATGTGCGCATCTACATACTCGTACATCGATATACAAGTACTATTTTCAAACATACTCTGCAGTTCTGATGATTTTTTGTTTGTTTTTGGCTTGCCCGTTTGATGACGCAAAACGATAGGACACTCTTTATAGGACTTCTGGGAGTATATAAAAAACACTAAGCAACAACTCATTTACTTTTCCAAAAATTTAGAATTTTTAAAAATAATTTTGTTTCTAATAAAATATATAGGTTGTGTCAGTAAGAGTGCATTTTTTCATTTTACTGTACAGGATAGTTTCGATAAGCCAAGAAGAGCGTTAAATAAATTTAGTTCTCTCACTATATATCGCTCTTTCTCAGCGTCCTAGCTTAACTATGAAAATTAAAAAAAAATATTTAAGTACAAAATCAAAAATATTTTAGACAAGAGCATACGAGTACAATCAAAAAATTAATGTAAGAAAAATAAATATAAAAGTTATTGTTAATGTTGTGTGCTGTATTAAAAAAGTTGGTTTCAGAGTAAAATAAACTCTGCTTCTTATGAGGTGTGGGAAATAAAGCTGTATGATGCATGAGCAGCGGTGACATAATACTGCAACCATCTGCTCTTCTGGGAGATGCTTCAATTTGCTCAACTTCATTTTGTGGAGAGAGAGTTGCCATTTTAAAATTCATTTCAGTGGCTATACCACTAGCATTCAAAATATTATGGTATTCATATCTTCTAATTTTATCGTTAATGGTGTTTTGGGCTCCCACATCTAAAAGCGGTTAATTTTTTAAAGGAGAAAATTTACACGATTTAGCTAAAAGTTTCAAATCGTAAATTTCAGTTTCTGGCATATCTACAGAGGAGCTATGAAAATCTAGACAGAGGATATTTGAAAAAATATTTTTCAATTTCAGAGTCCGTGGGACTTTTCTTAATATCATATTGGAGGTATGATGCTTTTAATTAAACTTCAAGTTGAAGATAATGCCAGTCTTGACATATTCCAGCACCTGGTTATTGGTAAGGCTTTGTTAAGGTAATCAATAAATTGTTAGAGAACAACACCAAATGTCAATACATCTGAGGCTGTGGTAAGTAAGCCCACTTTCATAGTTGGGCCAAGACATACAAAAGTCCCCCAGTTTTACAACTCTTTGAGCATTAACCAAACAATTTTGGCACGCAATGTCGCGGTGCAAATATTTTTGCAAAAGCCAAATAGGACAAGCGCTTGGCTGATATAGCCAAATCTTCTCATTAACCATATGAAGATATAGGCCAATAAATAGATCTTTAAATCTCCATACAGAATGAATTCCATGGTGTTATAAATGTGATCGGACTGCAGACATACACCCACCAATTTAAGAATATTTTTATGATCAAAATGTTTCATAGCAATAAATCGATTCTTTCAAAACAAGATTTAAAATTTTAGATTTTAAATGAATTTAAAGAAAAAATTTTTTTTTTTATTTTTCTTGAAAACAAATATTTTTTTATAAAACTTTTTGAATATGTATGTAACTACACAGTAGGTAAAAAATGTATAATGATATAAATTAAAAAGTTCTTTTATTCTTAATCCTTACTTGTTTTTGTAAACTTAATCAGAGAGCTGATTAACGAATTATTCCAAATTATATGGCATAACCTCTTCTGTGTTCTATATAACCTTCATCTCACGTCATATAGCATTTCTATGTATTTTTTAGTAGTAACATGGTTTTTTTTCCATTTGAAATAATGTTTCATAAACAATTATATATTTATTAAGCCATTTTATTTGTAGGTATTTAACGTTATCTGAGAAGATCTAGGACTATCTAGGAGTCATTCTAGATAAGATTCTAACTTGCAATAAACTTTTACTGTACATAATCGGCGAAGCTTTAAGACTAACTTTTGCATGTAAACGCTTGTATAGAAAAACATAATGTTTACGATAAAAAATTATGTAGTTTTTCTATAGAACTACAAAAGCAACCATGGTGAGGTAAGTCCACTGAGTAGTCCACAGAAGGGGGCTCTCTTTTTCCTTCTGAAGTAGTCAGTTTATGGGAGGAAAGAAGGCTAAACTAAAATAACAACAAGTTCCGATAATACGCAACAAAGTGCATCGGATAGATAGTCAGTTTTACGTAATAGAAGCGAATAGGATGTGTAATACATTACCTTTGGAAATGTTCTCTAGAACTATTTCCCTACATCCTTAAAAGAATATGTAGAAATTCAGTATGTCTCTATTTTTTGGAACTGTCCCCATCTCGCCATCGGATGAAAAGAATACTAGACTTCTCCAGCTGATTCAATATTCCAGCGTTCATACCTTACAACTATATGCCTCCCATAGTATCAGAATATACATTCTCTTGGATAGCCAAGTAACTCTAAACGTACTTGAAAGATTTTCCGATCAAAGCTGAATGAAAAATTCTATAACACTCTCGATAGTTTGTCAAATAATAATTTTATTATTCTACTATAGTTAGAAGGAATATAAGGTTAAAATTTTAGCGGATACCCCTTTATTGGCCTAGAATTCTTTTTCACGATAAATCATTACTTTATGCAAAAAAGAAGGCTATTGGATTGCCAAAATGGTCATGCAGTAATCAAAAAGGCGTATGTCGAGCGACCTGAATCTAAGGCTATTCTAAACCTTAGCAAAAATAACACTAAACTTTACTGAACTATTTACAAAACATTATGGACTCAACGGAGACATAAATTGGTAGTGCAGAAGATGATTCATTTCGTCTCTGTCAAGAGAGAAAGCCATAGAACAGTACCTATACATTTTCCAACGTTTAAGAGATGCAGTATGGTCATCCTAGGCAGTAGGAGTATCAAGAGAGAAATATTTGACGGCAAATTGGTATTAAAGGGCGAAATACGAGAGGGATTTTTGAAAAATTTCTTCAGAAAAAGCTTTTTTTTAATTTTTAAATATGTTTTATATAATTAAATAATGAAGCGAACAAAGTCAAGAAATTTCGAGAGAATTGCTTAATTTTTTTCTTTTTCAAATTTAGAAAAGAAAACTTGTTTGTATGGTTTTCAACACAAAGATGATATGAAGGTTAAAAAAGTATGTACACATTTTAAATCAGGGTATCAAGTATACTAAAAATCAGATGTAATTTTTGAGGCAAGAAAATTATTTAATTTAATTTATACAACATCCATACATCATATCAAAAAAAAAAATAGCTTTTTTAAAATAATTTTTCGCATTTCTAAAGTTTTTTTTTTAAAGCTTAACAACCATTTAAATAGCCTGCAAAATTTAAATTATTTTAAAACTTTCATTCATAAAACTGGCACAAACTATCTAGAAAATATATTCTTAAAGGCACTCAAAACTGTTAATGGGCCTTTCTAGCGAATGTAAACTAATAAATTGTAAGAAAACGTTAAAATTTAAATTAAAAAATTAAGAAGAAAGCAGTTGAAAAAAATTATTTTTGTCTCAATGAATATCCCAGGGAAGAAGGGACAGAGGAAATTTGTTCTCCAAAATTGGTTCAACAAAAGATATTTTTTAGTAACCAAACACTATCTTTTGCAAAATTTCTTCTCCAAAACCTTTACCTGGATCCCGGTTCTTTAATTACACAGGTCTGTGAAAAAAATTTTTTTTTCAGATATTTTTACTGAATTATATGTTTTAAAGTGCGCTGATTTCAAAAGTGATGCCCATTTTTTTCTATCACATAAGTAGTTTTTGCAAATTGAAACACAAAAAATTGGTTAAAGCACTCCTTTATTCAAAATTTTCAAACAATAAATATTTTTTTTAAAGCAAACGAAACATTATTTTGATACATATGTATACTTATTCTTCTTTTCCGGAGGAGGTAATGTAGCTTCGTCCTCCAACTCACTAGGGTATTCATCCAAACTGGAAGGTGGCTGCGGGATAGATATCTCGGAGCTATGGGGCATTGGACGTATAGCTGAGTCAAGATTAGGATAACTTATGTTTCTTTTGTTTTTTGAATTGAATCCTTTTACGTCAACTGAGCCGAAATAGCAGTCAGTGGTGTGATTTTTCTGCTCACGCCATATCATAGGAATTCCAAATCGAAATTCATTTTTCTTTCCCTTAAACCACAAACGAAGATCTTCTTCGCATCTTCTACACACCTTATGCGGGGCCCATGGTTTATCTTGATGACCAAGTTTTAATTTAAAGTAGGCAAAATAAACTTTCCTTACAAAATCACTTATATTTCTCTGTTGACTTTTAATAGTGAATTCACCACAGATATAACAAAAACTGTTTGGAGAAATAACACAACTCCTTGTAGCCATGATTAACAGACAACAGCACTGTTCACTTGAATATCAGTATGTCTACTGAGAGCTTTTCTTTGTTTCAAGTGATGTAAAATAAAACACTGCTGTTTTCACTTAATGTAGAGCGTAGAGCGGTTCTAAATTCACTCTACGACGGTTGATAAAAAAAACTCTGTTTATTTTTAAAAACTATCTTCCTTAAATACTAAATCTTAAAACTAATTTGTTACACATGCGTACCTGTCATTTCCCCTATTACCACACACACACATACACACAATTCTCCGGTCATCTTTTCAAATGCATATTAACATTAGGTAGTACCAAAAGCCTTAAACAGATTCCAAGAAACAATTAGCACTATCTATTAATTAGTGTACACGTTTATTACTTCAAGGAAAAACAAATAATGCTTTCTGCGGAAAATACGCTAATTTGTAATAGCAGACCTTCGCTAATCGGTGTGTGAGATAATAAGGTTGGTTTTTTTCAAGGCCATAAATGTCACACATATTCGTTCAATATTGGATACCTGCGGTAAATTGAGAATAAAATCCGCATTTGCTATTCGATTTTCATGATTTATACCTTATTTTATTCTTGAGCTTTCAGAAAAATGTGCAAAATATAAAATTTTTGTTTTTTCTTTTTTTTTATTGCATTTTTAAACTGAAAAAAACGCGAATTTTGCAAGAAAAAAATTTTTTCCCCTATTAAATTTTTGAATAATTCCAAAACGATAAAATATAGAAAAAAATTATTTTAAATTAAATTAAATATAATTTTGTTACGCATCTTCTGGTGTTTTGTTTATGAAAATTGGATGAGCCGTTCTCGAGTTAGGCTGAAATATGTCTTCGTACCTGACTAATTTAGGGGTAAAAAATTGCCACCCCCATAAAAAAAAAATCCCTACGTGATGGAGAAAAACCGAAAACGGATTTGAGTTTAGCGCATCAAACTCTGTAAGAAAATGTAAAGAAATCCTATGCAGTTTTTTGGTCACAGACCTGTGTTATGATTGTTGAAGTGCAGACAGTGAAGTGCTTAACAATGAACGTCAGAATTGTAGGGCTTAATTTTTTTATTTTTATTTGTCTACGGCTGGTAATGTAAATTTCAAGTACAAGAAAACCGCAATTTTCCTTTTAAGTCAAGGGTTGATTCGTTGATTTAACAAAATGGTTTTTTTTATACAAATACTATAGTAACTATACACACAAATGCATACAATTCACAGTGTATTACACACATGTTAAAAATGTTCAAATCAAATTGCTGCAAAGTTTAAAACGGAAGAGAAATCGCGTGTTTATTATAAATTCAGGTGTAGGTCAAATAAAATCGAAATTAAAAAAAAATTTACACGATTAAAATTAAAACAAAACAAAAAAAACGAACAGGAGACATTTTCACATAAATTATTTGCAACAAGAAATTTCCTTCAAAAAGAAAAAAAAAAATATGTTGCTGTTGAATAAATGACAAAAAAATAAGGTTGCCTTGTGTGACTTTGCAAGGGGGAAGTCATTATCGATTTTGCAGGATTAGCAAACAAGCAGATGCAATGATATTGAAAACGCGGTTAATTAAAAATGCAGAAAAATAGAACTCAAGGCTGAGGCCAAATCGTCGCATTCAATATTGAATAACTTCTATCGAAATTTAAAAGTTGTGTCATACAAGAAGACTTAAATTTCATTCGATATCGAATATGACGATTTGGGTCCCGAACAAATTTTTTAATGAGTGTTTTCTGTAGAACTATAAAACTACCATATAAAGTTTATATTTATGAGAAAGCGCATTTATTTAAAAAAAAATACCTTTTTTATCTTTGGAAAAAGGTGTTGTACAACTAATGCAATAACACCATGCAACATTTTTGAAATCATAGAGTGAAAACTCCTTCTCGTCTGGAATTTCTTAACGAAAGTAAAAAACTCTTTTTGGGTTTTGCTAGTTTGGTTGCCGTTCGGATTTTTTGGCCAAGACTTGACTTTTTCGAAGATCGTGCAGCTCGAAAACCAATAGGAATTTTGTTTTCCTGTTTTTGACACAATTAACTGGGAAAAAAAGTGTAGAACAAACGAAAAAGTTTAATTTTTTCTATCCTTAATTTTCTAATTAATAAATGCGATACTTATGCTTCAAAGAAGCTCGCCTTGTCTTTTTTGACCGACCATGCAAAATTTTAGGCCTTCTTTTTAACAAAATAGCTGAAATTGATTGCTTATTAATTAAAAAATGTATTTTTCAGCTATACTTCTGGACTAACCATGCCCAATTTTCCTACTTTTTAAGAAAATAATTGAAATTGTTCTGTGAAAGATCAAAATCTTATTTCTCAATTGATTTCTTTTTAAATTAGGTACATATGATATCTATACTTCAAAGGTGATTGTTGTACAGATAAATAGTTTTTGAGCCACCATGCCATGACCACTGTAAAAAAATAATTGATACAGTTATTGCTCCAGACCAAATTTTAGATTTTTTCAATAAAGTTTCTAAATTCATTAAATCCATCCTGAATGCCGTCAAGTAAAGTTGATTCCCCAAAATGTTTTAATGATAAAAGACTGTTAGTGAGAAAGCTCTCATCAATTACTTTGGGAGCAATCACACTGATTCAAAGAGGATTAGCGGAACATGTTTTTGTAACAAGAATACCCTTGACTTCTGCTGATGTGCCTTTTGATTTTAAAATACTACAATTCCAAGTATATCATGCATTTGCTTTGCTTTGATAATTACAATGGATATTTTTGCTCTAAAATAGGAAAATAGCATAATATTTTCGTTTATGTACTAGAAGGAATAATCTGAAACTTGGTGTATTCAAGGTCTCTAGTATTCTAAAAATCATACTCTAAATCTACCGTGTGTGTAAATGAAATAAATTTTCTGTTTGTTTATTTCCAGTAGATTTCTCTGAAATTTGCTACATATAACCTTTTTACCAAATTGTTCTGAATTTTTATATGTGCGCTCTTTCGGAAATAACAGAAGAAACTTATTTGTCTCTGCTCTCAAAAGGACACGTCAAGCTATAAATATAAAAAAATTGTCTTCGGAGATAAACTTTCTTTAGTATGAGTGGGTGAATCTGGCTAAAAATATTTGCGAGTTGACAAAAATGTATTCAAAACACTAGCAGGTAAAATCTTACATCGGAAATAATAGAAAACATGATTACGCTTTCAGTAAGTTATTTTTCTGTTTATAAAATCCAAGCGTCACCAAGACCAATAGAAAGAATTTTTGCTTTCAATTTAATCACATATAAAACCACACGTTTATACAAGGTGGGCCAAAAGAAGCCATCCAATGTTGTTTGGCTCTCATTTTTATTCTAAAGAAAAACTTCGATTCTGTTGTTTGATTATGTTTATTTGAACCTTTAGAATTTTATTGGTCAAGTCGAAAACATGATATCGGCCAAATGGGCGCCGTCACGATTGATTGCTATACGGGCTCGTTTTATAACATTTTTCATCACTTCGGCGAGAACTTCGGGCGACAGATTCTCGAACTAGTGTCGAATGTTGTCCTTGAGGGCTTCCAGGGTCTCGGGCTTGTTCACGTAAAGACGGGACTTCAAAAAACCCTGGAACAGTTAAATCGGGCGATCTTACGGCCCAGTGCAAATCGCTAAACCGAGAGATGAGGCGAACCGGGAACGCCGCCTAATATCGGTTGTGGCTCGCTCCGTCCTGTTGGAACCACATGTCCTTCAGTCTTAATTCGTTCAATTGCCGCAGAAAAAAACTCGGTTAACAAGGCCCTATAGCGCGCACCGTTTACTGTTGTCGTTTGACCAGCGGTGTCCTCGAAAAAAATGGCCCGATGACTCCTCCAGCGTGAACAGCACACCAAGCAGTCACTTTGAGCGGGTGTAATTTCTCCTCGTAGTGCATCACTCGTGGATTTTCGGTGCTCCAGAAGCGATAGTTTTGCTTGTTCACGTATCCGCTGAGGTGGAAATGAGCTTCGTCGCTCATTATGATTTTGGTCGAAAAATCGTCCACTTCGATTATTCCGTGTTCTTGGGGAGTGTACCGCTCCATGGCTTGTTCACTTGTATTCTACATCTGTCTAGTTCACAATTGTCAAAACAGATTTGATATTGGCCGTCATTTGCAAAGATAAGAGCATCTTCCAATAGGGTGACTTGTATCTAGACAGCTGAGTTTTGGTAATAGAGAAACTTGCTGAAGTCCTAATCTTATTTTCTATTATTCTTGATCATATATCGATTTCGAATGAATTTAAAATTAAAATTTTATTTTAGGCGATAAATCTACATGGGAAATAATATAATGCTGTTGCTAGTGTTGCTTTCATTACGTTCAATATCGTCGGCCCAGTGGCTAATATTAGAATATTTTTCGACTTTTCTATTCACAATTAAATTTAAAACGAATATTTATTCGAGCTCACGCCTCAATAAGGGTGCATTTTTTTAATTTAAGTGTCGTCTTTTTGTACAAGTTGTAGCTCAGAAATTTGGCAGCTTTCAATTATGCTTATTCCGATTATTAAAAAACGAGCTCTTCACGAAAGAACAACACATCATGAAAAAAAGTGAAGTCAATGCCAATTATTCGAGAAAAGTCATCTCCAAGAAGAAACCATTTGAATGTTTTAGTGAATACACAAAATTGTGTAATGTGGGACTCAAAAAATGCTCATGCAATCCATGAGAAATATATAGACCCACAATGAGCAACTGTCTGGTTCGGATTTTTGTCAGACCTTACTTTTTGAAGAACAGGCCGAAATTGCGATGGCTGTCAACGGCATTCGTTATAGGAAAATGTTACAGAGTTATTGTGGCCTCAATTAGATGACATGGATCTGGACACACAGCGCATGAACCAATCAATTTATTGCAACATGAAATGAAAAAGTGCACTCTTACTGGTACGCCAAGAAATATTCAACACTTATGGTCAGACCGAAATCGATAAATTGACAGCGCTTAATAAGGATTCATAATATATATTTTATAAATAGGTTGCCACACGCACAGTGTAGAAATCACCACTCTTACCTACAGTGAAGCGTATAAAAAACCACACACTGAAAGAATTTTTCTTATTAATCCTATTTTTCAACCAATGACATGTTTAGATTTATGAAATAATTCATTAATTCAATGAAATATGCATTCATTTAATGAAATAATTTCATCAATACATTGAAAATATTTCATTAATTAACATAATTTGTAAAATATGTTATTAAAGTAATTAAAAAAATTATGAAATCGTTTCTGTAGACTTATCACTATTTTCTTCAGTGTAGCAAACAATACGATTTCTGTGATATGAGAACATTTAAAAAAATTTTTTTCTAATTTTTTTGCAACTAAAACTTTTTTGTAAAAGATATACTTTTGAAGAAAGTTGTTCTGGCTGTAATAAATAAAAGAAAAAATTTTAAATAGAATAAAATAAAATGAAATAATAAACAATAAAAATGAATTGAAATAGAATGCAATTCATCAAAATAGCAAGCAAACAAAATAGAAACAAAATTTCTTCCGTATTACACACACACGCACCCACGCGTATACATTATTTTACACACCTTTCCAGATATGAAAAGACCCATTAAAGCATTAAACCACATCATATTGTTTCCAAAAACTGTTAAAGTAATTACAGTATTGAAGTAAGCACAGTGAGTTCTTACTAAAATTATACCAACTAAAAATGACAACTTACGAATCTGCTTGGTGAAACCATTTCAATAACCTAAAATTCTACAAAGTTGAAGAAAATTATCTATTTAAATATATTAAAAGCTGCATGATAAATTCGGGAATCTTTTAATTGCACTCGCAGTTACTTTAAATGCAACACTACAGCACACAGTTGTGATAAACGTAAGCAATTTAACTTTCCAAATCGATAAGAGGCGGCTGTAAAATGGCAACTAAGACTTCCGAGCTGTTACCAAACAAAAAAGTAAAAAAATATTTTGTTTTGAGACAACATATTTTCTGGCGATTGGTTTTCACAGACACAGAAATAAATGAATCTTTTTCCTCTTGGAATTCTCTGATTGAATTTTTTTTTTTAATTTCTCTGAAATAATTTCAACAATTCTTTGCAACTTTTTCAATATCTAATAAAACTATTCGTCACCAAGCGTCTCTATCAGCGTTGCCATTTTAGTCTTTTTTTCTCGCATTTAGTCTCAAAATTTAAGATTTAGTCTCTAGATTTTTTCTAGTCTTTTTTGGAAAAATGAAAACAAATCATACATAAACAAAGTGAGACTGAAAGCAAATTACTTAAATTAATATTTTCGATAAAACTTTGATATGTAAATTGATAAATTGGTCGAAAGAAGGTAATTTCAAGGGTGAAGAAAAATATTTCGCTTCTAACTGGTAAAATAAAAATGCACTTTATATTAATTGATTAATTAATTGTTCCATTTATTATTTAGTTATTTAGTACCACCGTTTAGTTATGCTAAGGCCGCTCACTTTTGAGTACGATAAAGCAAACGAAATATCAGAAAAGAAATCGCATTAAAAATCAAAAAATAAATTGTTACTTAAACGAATTTTAAATATTATTGAAGTTGAAAAATAATTAAATTCGCTTATAAGTATTTAACCCTATAACGTCATCTTTCGTCTTTTTTTGTATTAAAACCTGTTTTTTCTGTTTGTTTTGATCTCATTTTTCGTATAGCGTTATAGCATGTTCACACGAGACAAGATTCGCTCTCTTTTGAGGGTTCACAACCCAATCTCGAATGAAACAGGAAGATTCGCCATACAAAATTAATAGCATGTTCACACGACGAGTTTCAATGCTGGTTTCGCTGTCTGAACCTCGATTGTGAAAATTTGCGTTCAGACGACACATAATGAGTTTCATTTGACAGTTGCTTTGTTTTGTTTTTTGTTGTTTCGCATTTGCCCGCGTTTGTTTTTTAGTTTTGAAATGGATAAAAAAGGTAAATTTTAATATATAAATATATGTATTTTTAGAAAAAATAATAATTTATAAAAAATTTATTTATTATTTCAAATAATTTAATATGTTGTGTTATTTATTATGTTTATTTTTATATTTAAGCAATTTAACACTCTTTCCTTTGTTTCTTACTAATACATTGAATGCTTGCAAAACAATAATATTTCTTTGTTTACAATTTGTTTTGTTGGACAGCTAGTTAAGATAAACTAGCGATAGAAACTAGGGATGATACTAAATTTTCATGGTTTCGGCAAGAGTTTCAAAATGAAACCTGCAGATTCGCTCACTTAATTTTGTATGGCGAATCTTCCTGTTTCATTCGAGATTGGGATGTGAACCCTCGAAAGAGAGCGAACCTTGTCTCGTCTGAACATACTATAAGTGAGCAAATCTGCAGGTTTCTTTTTGAAACTCTAGTTTCTATCGCTAGTTTATCTTAACTAGCTGTCAAACAAAACAAATTGTAAACAACATTGTATTAGTAAGAAACAAAGGAAAGAGTGTTAAATTGCTTAATTATAAAAATAAACATAATAAATTACACAACATATTAAATTATTTGAAATAATAAATACATTTTTTATAAATTATTATATTTTCTAAAAATACATATTTTAAAATTTACCTTTTTTATCCATTTCAAAACTGTAAAACAACAAAAAACAAAACAAAGCAACTGTCAAATGAAACTTATTACGTGTCGTGTGAATGCAAATTTTCACAATCGAGGTTCAGAGAGCGAAACCAGCATTGAAACTCGTCGTGTGAACATGCTATTAGTCGCTAACAAGCTGTTGGTGGACAAAGACGTGCAGCGAACTGCGCGCGTTGTAAGTGCTTTTTTTCGCTTTTAATTTCTTGCCGTAGTCAAAATGACGAAGGATGATGTGTCGTATTGTATAGCTTTGTTTAAAAAAAATGCCAATTGAAAAAAGATTTTGCAATGTTAATTTTACATTTAAGAATTTAAAAAAATATATAAATTTCTTTATTTATTGATTAAAAAAGAACTAAATATGAATAATAAATCTATTTTGGTATATATTTTCGCTCACGGCATATTTTATAGTCAAAATGACGAAGGATGACGTTAGGGTACAAAATATAAGGACGATATTCTAGGGTTAAAGCCGTGTGGAAAACGACATTATTTTCTTTAGTTTTTGATATTTCACATTTTACTTTTTTTTTGGGGTTTTTCTAAATATAAAACTTAAAATTAAGATTCTTAATGTAATAAAGAATTAAGAAAATTTTGAATTTTAAGCTGTAGCTTTTTAACTTTTTTCTATCATATTTTTTTCGGTGTGATTTAGCCTTTTGTTCTGAAAAACGCGCGTTTTGCTTAGATTTTTTTCATAGAATGTGAATGGGAAAACGCCAGTTTATAAGTAAACAATTGACACACACAATTGACAAAATCAAAGTAAATTTTTTTAAATCGTATTTTTTTATGGAAAAATGCCAATTTTCTTTTAAATTTTGGTTGAAATAAAAAGAAAACATATTTAATTTGAATTGTGCAACATATTATTTTCTCTTTAACTCTTTGTTTGTGCAAAATTTATCACTTCGCTTCAGTGTATGCTTGCCGTTTGAAAACGCCAAAATTAAGCGTTTTGCGTTTTGGAGAACAACTATTTTGAGATTTCAAATCGTAATCACTAAAGTTAAGCGTTTTGCGTTGTTCAGAACATGGGTGATAGCTCCTGGCAATGCTCTCTATGCTTTTACTTTTGTCATTTTGTTCATATTGTTTTCTATTACCACTGTACTCGTATCACAAAATCACTACTACTTGGGTTACGCCGCTTGCTTATTTCAATCATAAATTGGCATAAAACAGCACAATGAACAAACAAATCCACATTAAATTTCAAGCTGGTAAATGGGTTTATGTGTGTGTGTGTGTTAAAAGAATTTGTAACAACTTTTATTTTATTGTTAATTTTCAATACACACAAAAAGAAAATTTTTAAAAATAATGCTTTTTTTGTAGAATTCATTTAGTTTATTTCTCTTTCTTTTTTCTATTATTTTCATTTCTTTGTGATGATATCTAGTTCTTTTGATAAAATGTAACAAAATTTATTTTTTCTTTTAGTTTGTTTTTAATTTTTTATTTTCGCAAATGAATTCTCATGTGAGTGTATAGAGCAGCACACCTTTTTTAGATATTTTTTTTTTTTTTTTTGGATTTAATAGTATTAGAAAAACAAAAGAGAGAAAAACAAATAAAAAACATATAAAATGAATACCAAAATGCCGTTCAATATATAAAATGGTTTTTGAAGTTTTAGTGGTTATTTATTTTTTAAGCTGAGCGACTGACGGACGATGTTTTCTCTAAAGCGGATTTGTAAATTATTGTGTGGGTGAGTGGGTGTGTATGTGATTGGGTGGCTGACATTAACACACACACACAAGTATGTGGTTGTATTTGATTTTAGAAAATAAAAATCAAACAGCAATACAACACGAGTTCCATGGATTTATTTATGGCTTTTGATTTGATACCGCCTAACTCATGATTGTTTTGTTCGTTTAAAATGTTGATTTTTCTTTTATTTATTTATTTAGCCTTTTTTTATGTTAGAATTTTTTTCTCTTATGGTTTCTGAATTTTATGACGATTAAAATAAATTAGCATTTGTTGGCACACCAAAACTATAACGTTGTTTTTATTTGTTTTTTTTTTTTTAGATTTGTAATAAATTTAAATGATTGATTGTTCTAATTTATTTTGTAAGCAAATTATTTTTACTTTAAGGTAAACAATTACAGTTTTGTAACGTACGAAAGAATTAAATCAATTCAAAGTACAGTGTTCATGATCCTACGGGTAGCAAAACACTCAAATTTATAGTCAACCAAAGAAAATAGTAATAAAATTTATATAAAATGAGTTGGCGATAATTTTATAATTAAAAAAAAAATACTGCTGACTTGTTTCTTTTTTCTAAAAATTTCAAAAATAATAACTCAATTGTGGAATCTTACCGTATGAAAATTTTAGACTCTCTCTGAAAGTCTATATGTGTCTCGCCGTCTCTGACTTTGGCCTTCTCCAGGGGGTTATTATGTATTTCAATTCGAATCGAATTATCAATTCGAGAAGTAAAAAAATTAACAGTTTTAAAATTACATGCAAATTTGTTAATACAAATCTGCTAGATTTACAAAAATTCTACATATTAGATTTTCTTTTCGAATTGACAATTGTTTTCGAAGTCCATTTCAAATCGAATCGAAATACATAATAACCCCCAGGTCTTTTAAAGTGATCATAAGCAGCGTTACCAGGAGCTAGGATAAAAAAAGAAGCTATATTTCCAAAAAAAAAAAAGGGCTAGAAAGGCTAAATCACGCCGAAAAAATAAACCAGGAAAAAGTTAAAAAGCTACAGCTTAAAACTCAAAATTTTTTTTAATACTTTATTACATTCAAAATCCCTATTACATTTTTTATAGAAAAACAACAACAAAAAAACATAATATGAAACACGGCTTTAAATACTTATAAGCGAATTCAATTATTTTCCAACTTCAATATTAAAAAATAATATTTAAAATTCTTTTCAGTAATAATTTATTTTTTGATTTTTAATGCGATTTCTATTCTGATATTTCGCTTGCTTTATCGTACTCCAAAGCGAGCAACTAAACGGTAGTACTAGATAACTAAATACTAAATGGAACGATTAGTTATTTAACAAGTAAGAAGCCAGATACTTTAATTCACTTATGAAATTACCTTTTATTTATCAATTTACGTATCAAAGTTTTATCGAAAATATTACTTTAGGTGTTTTGGTTTCAGTCTCATTTTGTTTATGTATGATTTGTTTTCCTTGTCCAAAAAAGGCTATTTTAGACTTTTTTTTAATAAAAAAGCTAGAAAAGGCTAGAGGCTAAATCATAAATTTTGAGGCTCAATGCGAAAAAGGCTAAATCTAGCCTTCAAAAGGCTAAAATGGCAACGCTTATCATAAGTGCTGGAAGAAACGGTGCAATATATTTGAAAGGAAACCCCGACAGTTTTCTTACACTAATGGGAAAAAATGGAAGAAGACAGTGCTCGGCCGCGAATCGCAGCACCATGATTAAGACTGCCTGTCCTATGGAAAAAATAGCCCCAATTTTTCAGGTGGAGGTCCACGTAAAAGGTATGTGCTAAAGAATGTTTAGGAAATGGCACTTGTGGTACCGAAATATACACTTTGTTATATAGCCAAGCAGCTCTAAATGTGTTAGAAAGCTGTTCCTTCCGGTAGCGGTTGGTTTCAGATTTCTATAGACTTCTCGATGCTCTGGCAGCTCTCGGAACTCGATTATCTATTATATCTAAAATGAGCGCGGATATTTTTTTTTTATCAGTCAAAGAGACATACACGCAAAGAAAAAATATGATTTCATATGGTCACCTCAAACATAGTGTGTTCTCCACAAAAATATTATTATTAATTTTAAGGATCTAAACATTATTCTGATTACGATAAACATGTTTCTAGTTATTTTTAACCATATCATGTTTAGTGTCTTAGATCAACCATATAATTATCATATTATGTTTAATAAAATTTTACTTGAAACCATAAAAATGTTCATAGCAAACATAATAATGATAAAAATATAGTTGAATGTAAATTGTTTTCTATTTTGTCTCTTCCGCAACCATATAAATAAAGTGAGTATAAACCGAAAACTTAATCGTTCAAACTCAACTGAGCTTTGTGGCTGAAGTGGTTGAGTGGCGAGTTAATGCTTCTTAACTAAGCGTTCGCAAGTTCGAGCCCTGATAGAGTCAACTAAAATTTAAAAAAAATAAATTTAAACCGGATGTATTAGTAATAAGTAAATTCAAATTGATAGAATAGAAATATCAATGGAATAAAAAAACTTTACTTATACAAAAAAATTTTAAAAAATTTTATTTTTAAATTATATTAAAATATTTATGTATTAAAAAAAATTTTTAAAAATTTCTTGCCTTGACCGGGGGCTGAACCGCAACATCTGCAGTTGAAAACTATTTTTAATATCTTTGATTTAAAAATATATATGGTTAGAAGCAATCATAAATCTAACCATACTATGTTTCCACCTGAATATGGTTGCCTCAACCATATTTTTTCTTTGCGTGTATTAACTACGAATTTATTAAGGCAGAAGCCTTGATGTCATTGTAGATTCAATTTTTAGATGAATAAAATTGTCATTTCTATTGAGAAGGATAACAAATATTTGAACATATTCCGCAATGGAAAGACTCGAAGTAGCTACCAATGAAATTTTGCGTTCAGAAGATTTGAGTAAAATGAATCCCACAACAATTGTTTTGGCTGGGAATTGGGCTGCACAATAGTTCTTGCAAGTCGCGGTCAAATTACAGCCCATAATAATAATAATAAAAAAAAACCGTATGAAGAAAAAAAAATTCTTTAATGGCAAATTTAGTAATTTTTAATTTTCAATGAATTATTTAGAGAAAAGGTAAAATCCGGCACATAAGCCTTTCCATTTTATTGCCAATTAAGTGAGGCTACGTCGTTGCAACAAAAAATTGCCAAAAATATCAGCAGTATCACACCTGCAGCCAAACACGTCAAAGAAATACTAACGAACGCATATGGCAACATTTGTTTCTAACAAAATAATGCCTTCACTGTGTGATAGATTTATTTTAGAAGGCTTCCACATTTGGCAAGTGACAGAGCGACTTAGAGATGTCCTGCTATCCGTCCGTTCGTCCGTTTGCCCGTGCAGATGTTGGGCACAAGTGAAAAAATATACAAAGCCACTCATAGAAATATTCATTCAGTATAAAAATTATTCCTGGGGCTTGACCATTTTTAATAAAATTTTTTTTTGTATAATAATTAAAGGCCATTTTTGCATGATTTCGTTTTTTTTTTTTGTGTGTTTGTTCCAACTCATTTGTTTGTGGGAGATCTCTCTCTCTCTCTCTCTCTCTCTCTCTCTCTATGTGGCAGCATCAACTGTATATATGCTCTCTTTCTGCCTCTCTCTCTCAGAGAGCTTTAGTATATTAAAAAGCAATAGGTAGATTTTTTCTGTTGTTTTGTTAGACACCATTTACACAGGGAAAGTTTACTTTGCAAAGTCTTGAGTTTATAGGAGATAGGGGTGAAGAGAACGGGAGGCAGTACAGACTTTCTTGTACTCGCAAATTCGTTTTGTTCTTTGTTCGTAGTTTATATAACTGAAGTTAGCTGCAACTTTTTATTTGAAAACAAAACAAAATTTGAGAAACAAAACTTTCCCTGTATAAACACCAAAGAAAGTTTAAAAGAGAATTCAACAAAATTTGTCAAAGTAAACTTTCCCTGTGTAAATGGTGTCTTATATTCCGAAATAGAGAGACATTTTTGGGAAATTTAGTGTGTTTATTTTCATACAATGCCTTCATTATTAGTGTGTTATAATAAACAGTTACTTTTTAGTAAACTAAGCCAAAAACAAATATATGAGAGAATTTGGTTGGTGGACAAGTGTAAAAATGGATGATGAGTTAAGAAAGTTAAAATGAATATAAAAAATACTTAATAAAGAAATGACTTTGAATTACAGGATGTAATTAAATGGAAATTATAAATATTAAAATTACCTGGAGCTAGATGGTAATTTAACTTAATAATAATTGTGTAACTAAATATAAAATTATAAATTTTTAAATCACAGAAGTGAACACGAACTTCTTAAGTTTTAATTTTTTTTTTTTTTTTTTGTAAAAAAAAATACATCAAGCTCGATATGGTGCGGTTCCAGGGATTAGTGGGGATGATAACTACTATAATGTCGATTTAAAAAGTACAGGGTTGTTGGCATTGAATGGTTTCAAGGGAATGACGAATATCTAAAAAAACTGTCTTAAATTACAGTTTAAATGCTTCTCTTTAACTCTTTCAGGCTAGGCGGTTAGTTTTCTAACCACATATTTTTTTATGTCTTAAAATATGTTTTTTTTTGATATTTATTGAAATTTTCTTTATTAATTACGATTTTTATAATGACAGTTAATTGTTTGTTGCAAAATATTTGGGTAGAGCGCTTTGGTTGCACTATTCGCAGCCATTACGAAGATATTCTAAGTGCAGCACGAAAAAAAACCCATCGCGTACTATATGGCAATCCAACATTTGGAAAGTTCCTCTTTGAATAAAACCTGGTTTTATGGGTATCATCAAAAATTATTATATTCGTGATATTTTTCTATGTATGATAAACTTTACTTATAAATTTTTGGTACAAAGTGCAGCACAAAACTGTGGAAAAATAATTTTATTTTTTCTTCTTTTTTATAATTAAGGGTTATTAATTAACCCTTTGTGGCTGACGTGGTAGTCTAACAGACACCAATAAAAAAAAAGGTCGCTTTGCGACTCTTATATTCTCAGTACCTTTATATTGCGTACTAATACTTATAAATATTAGTGTTTAAAAGACAATCAAAGCGTGGAGGCGTGTCGGTGTGTATGGAAAAGTGTCTACGAGTCCACCACGTCACTACTAAGGTAGGTGTCTGAGAAACAACCACCTCAGTAATTTTGTTATATCCTAATAGTGTCTCCTAAACAACACGTCAGTTAAATTGTTTTAATATGGTAAATTTCGTACTAGTTTTGTTTTAATGGATCGCTTAAGCATTAACCAAGGGGCTCACTGCTTCAAGAGAACATCATGCGGAACTTTTAAAAGCCGCAACGAGCTGATACAACAGTGGTTGGAGGAAGAGAGCGAACATGAGTTTAGCGATGTAGATGCTGAAGGCGATGACCCTACTTTTATTCCAGAAAATGAAGTTTTAGATGACGATGAAATTTCAATTGCGGAAGAGGATCAAATGCAATCCCCCACAAATCAAGTTATGTTTGACTGTGATCAACGGCATACTTCTGCAGAAGAGCATCAAGAACTATCAGGCGAGTTTTATAAAGGTAAAAAAGGATTTATTTGGAGTAAAAAAGAGGGACCATGAACATCCAGAACCGCAATGCACAACATTATAAGATTGCCCGGACGATTGAATACTTGTAATTTTGAGGGATATTTGGAACTTGTCAATGATGGAAAGTCTGGTTCAGTACACCAACCAAAACCTTAGTAGCTACCGACAGAAGAGCTTATAGAAAAAATGCATGTGTTCCATATATAAAACTGTGGCTCAAAGGGTTAAAAAATTGGTATTTTAAATAAACCTAAAAACATACACAAAATTATAAAATATATTGAAGTTTTTATTTAACAACATCGGTGTAAATTTAATGAGGAAACTAGTTCCTTAGTTATTCTAAATTATATGGCATAATAACCTCTTTTTTCTATTACATATAATGGAAAATCTGCAGAATTACAATTGGGATTAAAAAAGTCATTTATTGTGATCGGAGCTCATCTCAGTCATCACAAAAAAATTCATTTATTGTGTTATAAAAATTTTAATTAAAAATTTAATCAACATGAAACATATTTTTATTGAAATGTTTAAGTTGAGTAAATTTTTATTTTTGTGTATATTCTAAGTGGCTATAATTGCTGTAGAAAAAAAGCTGCATGAACTTTTGCAGTTACCTGGCCTTCATTTGATGCTTGTCTTTTTTTTTCTTAAGCTAACATGACTTTTCATAAAAGAAATTAAATAAAAATCAAATTCAATTGCTACGTACGAAACAATAGTAGCAGATATTGACTTAAATAAAGTTGAGTTCAACACATGCTTTAATTAAATTAAAAACATTTTATTGTCTATTGAGTACTCACATGTGTTTATTTTTTTTTTTTCTTTTTCATTTATGCACAAATAAAATACAATTTAACTTCCGCAAATATGAGAATGTTGTTAAATTTTATGGATGATTAAATCACAACATTCATATAAAATATTTTATGTAGCAGCAAATTTAAAAAGAAAAAATTAAATACAGTAGAATTTGTTTATAACGAAAAAAAGTTATAAGAAATTATTGCAAATGACAAACAACTTCTAGGGTTTTAATTCCTTTAAAAAAAATAAATTTTTGTGTTAAATCAATTGAATCAAAACTCAAGTAGACATATTTGCATGTAGTAAATATACATATATGTGACAGTAAGGAAAAACTGCTTATCTCTAATTATATATATTTACAGAGGACTAAAATTTGCAAATCCCTACAAGTTGTTTTTTTTTTTATTATTTAGATTCAAGCCAAAATTTTGTTTGCTATCTCGATAATTGCGGCATATATCGCAAAACTGTCCTGAAACGCCATAATAGAATTATTGAGTTAATTGTAACTGCAAAACAAGTTTCACTTAAGTCGACTTAACACATACGAGTACATATAATGGCCACCGAAAAAAGAATTAACACATTTAGGTCTTAGTGTTGTTGAATCGATTTGATTTCCAATTATTTCCAAGCTTTTTCAAATTGAATGTTTACTGAAAATATTCACGAGTCTATTTCGAGGAGACCAAAGCTTTGGAATCAAATAGTGTTGGAAAACGAACGATCACAAATTCTGGTGGTGGCCACACTTCCGATTTTATTTTACTTAAAAAAAATTTAAACATTAAATAAACTCAAAGTTTTTCATTAATAAACAAAATATTATAATCAAAGAATATGGTGGAATAATTTTTCCGCTACCTTGTACTCGAATATGTAGTTCAAACTTACTGCTCAATGGATAAAAATTATACTAAAACGCTTATATAAACTGCAATTCACTTTATTTCGATCATAAAGGCTTGCACTATGTTGTCCCAACAACAGTTTCATAAATTAACCGCCAATTTCAAAGAAAAGCCTTTGTAATGTGTAAATTGATTTTGAAAAACACTACCGATACACTGCTTAAACCATTAACGAATGTCTGTGGAAGAAAAAAAAAATAATAATCATACATACCCATTTACAAAAGCCCAATTAAAAAAAAAAAATTTAATTTAATTTTTTAATTAAAAAAATATAAAATAAAAAATTTTTTTTAATGGCAAATATTGGTGGTTTCATTGTGTAAAATATTCTAATTTTAATTTAAATTAAAAATAAGTGATTGATTTTGACATTTATAATCATACAGAGAGAAAAAATATAAATTTTGTACTGAAATTTTTACGTTATTGTTCTTAACTCAAGGATGAGTATAAGACCAGCAAAAAGCATTTGAAAATCTACTTCATGCTGGTGAATTCGAAATACTTCACTTGAAGTAGCACTTCTTGTAAAGTATCTCTGTAGTGCGATTCATTAACTTTTAAGGCTTCTGTTACTGACAATTAAAAACTACCAAATCGTCAACTGTGCTATTTTATATGCTTGTATACTTCACTCTTTAATTATCAGATGTACCTCAAATATTGAAGAAGATTTTTTTGTACAAATTGAATTTAGATAAGAACTAGAAAATACTAAGGTAATTTTATTGAAAATGAATTTAGTTGTTAAATTAATAAATTTTGCTTGTAGAATTTTAAAGCAACAGCTTCCACGTGGTGTTATTTTTAACTTCATATTTTTCTGTTTGCATTAACGAATGTGTAATTCAGTAATTCTTGGTTAATTTAAGGAGTTAAAAATTCATCACTGATATGAATATTATGGACGACAACCAAATAGTCTACAAATACCATGTACAACAACCAAAAAGGGCTTGTTTATTATATTTTTATTTTATTTTTACAATTAACAATTTTACTGAATCACCAGTTCTTTAATTTTAGGCTTAACTATTTTTAACCAAACATTTTTTTTTAATTGAAAAATGAATCCACTACTGATGTGCTCACAGTATAAGTTGAGGAGTTCCAAGCCTATGGCTCTCATTTCTCTTTAAATTTTTACAATTTTCTCTTCCTCTATCTTCCTATTCTTCTATTTTTATGACCTCTTCACATATAATTTTCTCTTAACCTTTTTAGGCTGTTTTCCCCATTTAATTTTACCTAGAACTAGAATCGAAATCAGGAAACAAATTACCTGGCCCCTGCGAGAAAAATATACCTATTGCGACTCTAAAGTTACAAATTCTAATTAAGTCTAGTATTCAGTAAGAATTCAAATACTTTCTTGGGTGATTTCTCCGCCATGTCAGACTGTTGTAGGTAATGAGGCTCTAAGTAATAAAAACGGGTCTAAATTAGACCATTACAGTGAGTAGTATAGGGCTGTCTCTTACACTTTGTTACATAATTTGCAAAGGATGTTAAAGATAATCCTCATATTTACCGAGTGTTTCAATTAATCCCTTGACAATACGAATTCCTGACCTTCTCAGGACTAGTAAGTCATTTTTTCTCTTCGAAAAAAGGAATGGCATGAATGTTTTCGCTCCCCTATCCCTGTCCCTGTCACTGTCTCCCATCTCCATCCAAGCCAACTGTTGAGAAGCTTAAATAAAACAGATCTAAAATCTATGTTTAGGAAAATTTCAGGTTATATTTATTTAATGTATGTAATTCAATTCAATAAGCTTAAGTACAAAGAAGTGTTCAAAATGGAGGTAAAAGTAAGAATGAGATGACGTGTAATAAAAATTTAGCACATATGTATGTATGAACAAATGTACACGTAAGTTCTAAAAATTGACAATCAAATCATATGTGAGATCTGTTCATAAATTTAAGTAATTATTAAATAAAAGCAATATAGAAAGCGTATTCCCAACACTCCATCTCGCTTTTGATATTGAAGAAAATATTTTAATTAATTATTCCAAATTTATCTATTAAGTACAGAAATTTATCTTTAGATAACGCCTTTGTTAATGGGTCAGCTATTTGTTCAGTAGTTGATATATATTGAACATCTATTTCTTTACTATTTGATATTTAAGAATTCTTTTTATGCCATTCCAATGTAAAGTAGATGGATTCTCCATATATCGACTTAAGGCACCTACAATGTATGCAATATCAGGGCGAGTACATGTTGTGAGATAAAGTAAAGAACCGACTCCTTTTCTATAGGGAAGCTGTTTTTCATCGATGACATTATTTGTTTTTGAATATTTAATTGCAGGGTCAACTGGCGTAGATACAGGAAAACAATCTACATGATTAAAACGTTGCAATATTTTATTTGTGTATGCGCTTTGATATATTTTTAGTTTCCTTTTGACTTTATCTATTTTAAGCTGCAAACTAACAAAAAACTCAGCCTCTTTATATGTGATTTCAAATTCATTATTTAGATTATTAAGTAAATTCATAATATAATTAATACTGTTGCCACATACTATACCATCATCTACATATAGTGCTAGATACGTTATTATATCGTCTGCGTTGTATATAAATACACATGCATCAACTCTTGATTGTATGAAACCAAGATTTAACAAAAATGATACTATTCTCTTATTCCACTGTCGTGAACTTTGTTTAAGCCCATATAAGCCTCGTTTTAAATGACAAATTCTATCATCTTCTTCAAAACCGTAGGGTTGCTCCATATAAATATTTTCATCTAGCAAACCATGAAGAAAAGCGGTCTTCACGTCAAATTGGTATATTTCCATACCATATGCTGCTGATATTCCTAATAATGTTCGTACAGATTCGTATCGTACCACAGGTGCAAAAACTTCACTATAATCAATGCCTTCTTTTTGCAAACAGCCTCTGATAACTAATCTAGCTTTATACTTATCCACTTTGCCATTAGCTTTATATTTGACTTTAAAAACCCAACGATTGGTAATCACATGCTTGTCTTCGGTTCGAGGTACTAGCACCCAAGTTTGATTTTTCTTAAGTGCATCAATTTCTTCATTGATTGCTTTCAGCCATTGAAGGTGATTCGCACTTTGCCTAGCTTCATCTAAATTTTGCGGCTCAAATTCTAGCATACATATTTCTGATATCTTGCTTTCTTCGCCTGCATTATCATTTTTAGACCTTGAATTTTTTCTTGTATTGTAGGGGCTTCGAGGTATAGGTAATCGAGGATTTTTATAATTTCGGTCAATGCTCTCAAATTTTTGCTGTTCAATAGTTTCATTATTTTGTTCACATTTAGATTCCTCTTCATCATAACACACAGTCTCTACTACATCATGCACCTGTATTGGTTTCTCATGAAAAATAACATCTCTTCGAATCAAAGCACGTCTACTTTCTGGGTCAAAAATTCTGTATGCTTTACTCTCGTCATTGTAGCTTATCATAATGCATTTTTGTGAGTTCTTTTTCCACTTTGTTCTCTGGTCTTTTGTAATATGCACATAGGCATCACTTCCAAATACTCTGAGATGTTTAACTGAAGGCTTTTTGCCAAACCACTTTTCATAAGGTGTTAATCCGTCAATAACATTCGATGCTGTTCGATTCTTCAAATAGATTGCAACTTGAGTAGCTTCTGCCCATAAATATAATGGAAGTTTTCTTTCATGCAGCATTGCTTTCGCGCTTTCAACTACTGTACGATTTTGTCGTTCAATGAAGCCATTTTGCTTAGGAGCTCTGGGGGTTGAAATTTCATGCTTAATGCATTTTTCTAAAAGAAATTGTTTTACAGAGCTATTACAAAATTCCAAACCTCCATCTGTTCTTAGTCTTTTGATATTATGGCCATCTGACTGTACATCAGCATAAAACTGCATAAGATATGTTAGCACGTCTGTTTTGCTTTTAAGAAAATATATAAAACAATATCTGGAAAAGTCATCTTTAAATAATATGAAATAATTTGCACCACCAATGGATGACTGGCTCATTTTTCCACACAAATCTACATGAAAGGTCTCACCTGGAACGATGGATCGATTTGCGCCAGATTTTGGGAAACTTAAACGATGTTGCTTGCCATAAGCACATCCCTCACAAAAAGGAGCATCACCACTTGACATGTCAAAATTTAAGTCATTAACGATTTTATTTTTATTCATTTCTCTTAGTGTTTTAAAATTGACATGACCTAACCGTTCATGCCATAATATTAAAGAATCTTTTACAAAAGATACAGAATTTAATTCAGTTTTATGTATCGGAAACAAATTCATCTTATATAATTTTTCATGACGAACACCATCAGCAATAATTTCATTGCCCTTCATAAAATATACCTTTTCGGCACCCTCTTCAAAAAGAACTTTCATGCCTTTTTCAGTAGAGCGCATAATAGAAACAAAATTTTTATCAAGATCAGGAACTAAGAGAAAATCTTTTAAAATATGTACAATACCACTACCATTACTTGTTGTTACTTCAATATCACCAGTTCCTTCAACATTAAGTTTACTACCATCACCAATTCGTACATACCACGAGCCATCTTTAGTTGGTTTAAAGTTTTTAAAAAGATTTTTCTGAAAGGACATGTGGTCAGTTGCACCAGAGTCTGCGTACCACTCATTTTTCGATTTGTTTTTAGAATTTGCAACCGTTAACATAAATAGATGTGAAATCTTTTCATCAGAATCATTTGTGTATTTTACCTGTTTGCCTATATTTGACACCTTCTCCATCACAAGGGAATGCCTTTCACCTCTTTTATTCTGCTCTGCTTCTTGTTTGCCTTCATGGTCTCTTTTTCGCTTAAAACATTCCCTTGCCCAATGCCCTGGTCTGCGACAATAATTGCATTTACCTGTTCTCTTTGCAGTTGTGCTTGATGTTTTATTATTATAATTCTTTTTGTAAACAGCGCTATAAGCTGCACCAGATGTAGTAGCAACGTCTTTGTTGCTTGAACTTAAATTAAGCAGGGATTCTTCATTGACTAGATGATCTGTCAAGCGCTCAATATTTTGCTCAGCTCGAGGCACAGCATACCATGCAGTGCGAACATGATCATATTTACTTGGTAAGCTACCTAAAATCTTTGCAATTACCACTGGGGTCTTTTGCTCGAGATCCATATCTTTTAGCCTTTGCGTGAGCGATGTTATTCTGGCAATGAAATTTGCCATACTTTCTTCTACCTCTATCTTACAGTTGATAAATTTTTCTAATAACACCTGCACAGATTGTTCACTTCTTTCAGAGTGCACGGTCTTTAGCCTTGACCACATTTCAGCTGCCGTATAGCAATCTGTTAAATATTTCAGCTGTTCTAATTCCAATCCTCGCATAATAAATGCTTGCGCCTCTGCATCTTTTTCTTCCCAGACATTAAAATTTGATTCGGGCCTTTTAATGGTACCTAAAACATAAGGCTTTAATTTGTTTTCGGCCATGTATATCTCCATCTGCCGTCGCCAAAGCTGATAATTTTGCCCATTGAAACGATGAATTTGATATGATTTTTCTGACATTTTTAACATATTTTCTTCAAGTACGGAAATAATATTTAAATCTTCAATGAAAGTGTCGTCAGCGCTCTCGTTTATTTTAATTACACTAATATCTGTGTCAGTCACTATAGCCGAATCGTCTTCTGCCAAATTTTTATTGACACTGGAAATTTTCCTATCCATATGCTTTTATTATTTATTAGTTGTAAGCTCCTGGGCCCATAACCTGTTGAGAAGCTTAAATAAAACAGATCTAAAATCTATGTTTAGGAAAATTTCAGGTTATATTTATTTAATGTATGTAATTCAATTCAATAAGCTTAAGTACAAAGAAGTGTTCAAAATGGAGGTAAAAGTAAGAATGAGATGACGTGTAATAAAAATTTAGCACATATGTATGTATGAACAAATGTACACGTAAGTTCTAAAAATTGACAATCAAATCATATGTGAGATCTGTTCATAAATTTAAGTAATTATTAAATAAAAGCAATATAGAAAGCGTATTCCCAACACCAACTTTATCTAATTTCACATTATTTTTATATTCGTTTTTGTTTAAGGTTAATTAGCTTAACAATTCACAATTAGTTTAGCTCTTCAATAAAAAGTTCGTTCTAACTTAACTCTACTGTAACAATAAGTAAAACAGCAGCAAAAACTTTTACAGAATCTATTAACTATTTGTAGGTACGACTATGAACAAGTAAATACAATTTTAATGCAATAAAAACAAGGTAGAAATCTAAGTTGAAAAACCAAAAAAAAAAAAAAAAAAAAAATACCAGAAAAATGCTGTAAATATTTTCAATTGTTGCACTTACTAACCAATAAAAATGTTACTACTGTGTGTTTGTTTTGTTTATTTATTTATTCCTTTTTATGTATCTTTATGGTTGAATGAATTTAAATACTGCAACGTACATTCTCACATGCCCGTAGAGCAAAAGCACCAGCCCACACACACACACAAGAAATATAAAATGTGAGATTGTAATTAAATTATTTACAATTACAAGTCAAATAAAAGTTTTATGAGATTTTTGAATGTAGAATGTTAGCCAAGCATTACACATTTAATTTTGTAATTATTTTAAATGTATTTTTTTTTCTTGTTTCTTTTTAAATTAAAAAGAAATAATTTTTAGTATGAGAGCAGTAAGTATTTTCAATTGATTTTAATACAAATACTTTCTAAATAATATTAAGTAATTAACTTAATTCAATAGCTTATATGCGCCATTAGGAAGTATATTTTGTGTTTTACTGACGAGTATTTTTACGTTGAAGTGTAAAATTGAGAATAAAGGTTAGGAACAAGTGTTAACCAACTAATAATGTGATCTACACATATAAACGAGTAACGTTAATGGCTGACTGACTGACTTATCGTCATCGCCCAGACCAAGCGGCTGTGTAGGACGAATAAGAAGAAATTTCTTGAAATTTTAATATTAAGGGGGTAAAAACAGGTAAAATCGAACTTCTTATATTTCCAGAACTGCTACAGAAAGAGCCAAAGTTCATATTTGTACATTTGCGGGATTAAAAAAGTAAAAACTATTGTTACAACGTTTTTTTAACCAAATTTATTTATTCAAAGTAACAATCACAGCAACAAAAACTAAATTTTACTTTTCTCTTCTTAAAAAGGTTTCCAATGTATTTTGGAACTTTTTTAATTTTCGGGCAAATAAGGGGTAAAATATGTAAATCTTTTTACTACTACTTCTAAATATTTATCTTTATGTAAATTGATGCAGCGTATAAGCATTTTATTATTAATTTGTGACACTTAATAAAAATTAATTTAAAAAAAATGTTGAAGAGAGAAGAAAAAGGTACCAAAAGGGAAAAATACGATTGGTCCTTTATATTTAAAAAATAAGATATCATTGAGGGCACAAAATGGTACTTTTAATTAACTTTAATAGTATTTTTTGATATTTTAGTGAAAACCAGCCTAGAAGTACAAGATTGGACTTAAACGATCCTGAGCAAACTGAAAAATCATAAAAGGGACAAAAGGCACTTTTAATTAGTTTTAGTGGTACTTTTTGATTTTTTAATCAAAACCAACCCAAAAGTACTAGATTGGGATCAAGCGTTCCTGAGCAAAGTAAAAATCATTAAGGGGACAAATGATAATTTATAATGATTTTTTTGGTACTTTTTGATATTTATTGATGTCTTACCAAATTGAAAAAATCAACAAGATGACAATATGGTACTTTTTATTCATTTTAATGAAAACCAACCTAGAAGTACTATATTGGGGTCAACCGGTCTTAAGAAAAGTAAAAACTATTAAATCACATGTAGTAATTTTTATTAATTTTTGTGATACTTTTTGATATTTTGTTATTAAAGAATCTAAAAATATGAGATTTTTCTCAAATGGTCTGAAGCAAGATTGAAAACCATAAATAGGACATAAAGGTACTTTTTATTGATTTTATTAGTACTTTTTGAAATTTTTATACTAACAATCCTAGAACTATAAAATTTTGGTCAAAAGTTCTTGAGGAGAGTAAAAATTAATTCAAAAGCAAAACAGTACTTTTTATTGATTAAAATGCTACGTTTTGATTTTTTAACCTTAACGAATTTATAACTATCAGACCGAACACAAACGGTGCTCAGTAAATAGAAAAATCAATAAACTGAAAAATTTTATTTTTTCTCAATTGATTTGATTTATATTAAAAAATCTAGAAAATGGATTAAATGGTCTACAATGATATAATAAATTGTAATAGCGACAGTATGGTACTTCGCTGACGAAGTAGCGAGTTAAATGCTAGTCAATTATAAATTTTTATGTAACGCATATTACGAAAAGGCAATTGCTGGCTAACGATTCTATTGATCTGTTTACAGTTGGGTTGCTCAGTATTAAAACCTTTTCCTCATTGGTTGTCTTTAGCTTAAGCGGACCCTACACAGAATTTTTCTCCATACTTATAAAGTGGTTTTTTATTTACAGCACAGGATTGCTATGTAAAATAACAGTAAAGATTTATTTTTATTTTTCATTTTACTTAAAGCTTCTCACTTGAATTTGTTTGGGTTCATGACCAAAATTTCCAAAAGACTTGTATTTGATAATAAAATACCGAGCGATATTTCAGGTTTAGGTTTATATCTTCCTCATTTGCAGAAGGACGAGAACTATAGGGTGCTTTAATGAAACAAACGATGTGAATTGTAAATAAAACAAAAAATGTGAATTATCTTAATATTTTTTATTGTGAGAGAAGGTTATATGACAATTATGTGCGAAGCAAAATATCGGTCAAATGCTTCCCACGGCCATTGAATTTCGTTTCGTTGGTAGTGTAGCAAGTGACACCATCATGTTGGAGTCACATATCGTCCAAATTCATATTCGCACGACGATGAGTCGAGGTTGACGGCTCTTCTGCACAGGTGTTTTCATATTTTGTAAGGTCCCGCCTTGTTGGAATTTACCCACAGTTCTTCCGGTTGTGGACACATTTGTGAGTTTATGCTGACCAAAAAAATCAAGAAGTGCACGAAATGCATTTTGATTTGAACTTAAATTTTCGTAAAAGGCTGCAACAATTTTAACACGATGCTTACTTATTTGAATTTGTCAAACATTTAAGCAAGGAAATGTCAAATTAAGTTGGACAAAAAACTTGAAGTTAAGGTGTGACTCACAATTAACATCGTGCGTTACGGCTGCACCAAGAATGTGTTTGCTTGATAACCATTTTAAAATAACTAATAAAAGTGCAGAAAATGTAAGCGCTTTCTATAACCCTTTGATTTAGCTGACAAACTGAAAGTAGTGTGTTTATGCTGACTTGGAATCACTTTTTCAGTACAAATCGATGATCATGTCAACAGACTACATAATAAAGATCGGAAATAGGTAGATTCTCAAGTTATTGATCATTTCTGTTGTGATTACGAGGTATGATCGATTTTCAATTTTTTTTTTATGTTGGTACACATGTCTGTTATTTATGTTGACAATATCAGCCATTTTGGATTGTCAGTTAGTCGTGTTTTGGTGTGCTCTTCGATTTTTTACTATTTCAAAAAATGGATCAAAGAATCTGTAAAATGAAATTAAATGTGCAAGGACATTTAAAATGTTGACTGTGGCGTTTGGCGAGTCTACTATGAGCAGAACAAAAGTTCAGTTGTGGTATAAACGGCTTAAGGAAGGCCGAGAAGATGTCAATGACGATGCTCGTCCTGGTCGCCCCAGCACGTCAGCAACCGATGAAAACATTGAAGCAGTGAAGAAAATGATTTTGGATAATCGTCGAATCCTTATTGGAGAGGTTGCTGATGATGTGGCATATCGTTCGGCTTATGCCAAGCAATTTTTACGGATGTTTTAGGCATGAAACGTGGGGCAGCGAAGATTGTTCCAAAATTGCTAAATTTTGAGCGAAAACAACGTCTCATGGACATCGCTCAGCAGATGTTGAACATCGTCAACGACGATTCAGATTTGTTCAAAAAGGTCATAACTGACCCCTCTGACTTTCTCCTCTTCCCAAAACTGAAGACACCGATGTAAGGAAAGCGTTTTGCTACGATTGAGGAGATAAAAGGAAAATCGAAGCAGAAGCTGTTGGCGATACCAAAAAGCGCGTCTCAGAAGTGTTTTGAGGGATGGAAAAAACGCTGGCATAAGTGTATTATATCTGAGGGGGAATATTTTGAAGGGGACAAGATAGTTATTGATGAATAAATAAATACTTTTTGAAAAAAATTGAAAATAACGGTTATTTTTGATCATACCTCGTATATGCTTAGCTGTTCTTAGAAATAATTTAACTCTTATTCAGAAATTACTAACGGCTTGACATATCGGCTACTGCCGGCTGTTACGGTGTAGGGTATTGTCATGGTTCTCATTTTGTACTGAAAAAGCTATTTCAAATCGACACAAAGACACTAAAACAAGCGTTGATTAATTTATTGGCGTTCGACTAAATGAAATTTTAAAATTTTAGTAAAAAATATAAAATTTAAATAAAAATGAATATTTTTTTTTAAAGAAAACTTACTAGTTTAGGTTGATTAGAGAGCCCCAAAGAAGAGGGCAGGGCTCACAATGATCTGGCGATATAGTCCCTTTGTGATGCTTCTAAATGAAGAGAAGAAAGAAAATAGGAATAGCAATAGAAACAGATCGAGGAGAGAGTACAACTGAGAAGTGGAGAGGATAGAAGAAGAAGGCGCATATACCAAAAAATGTAAAGTTAGAAAAGAAAAAATTTACTGATTTTTGACGTATCGAATTTTTGTCAGAGACATCTGAGGGAGTTAACACCCCACGGAAGAAGACCAAGGTTATATGGGACTGTGGCGAAAAGCCTCAATCGCTCTTGAGCTGCAGAACAAAAAAATAATAGGAATAGAGAGGAAAACAAGCGATAAAATATACTAATTTCTCACCTGCTTTGAGTTTTAACATTTATGCCGTTTAATCTACATGGCCCCAGTTGATGAGGCTGCTCTTGCTTTGTGGCCTTTTTTATTAGAAACAATTTGCTTGATTCTTTAATGTATTGGTATCACTTTCAATTTCATATTTCCAGTTTTATACTAAATCTTAAAGAAAATGAATAAAAATCTTAAAATTGAATTAAAATAAATTATATTAAAGAAAAATACAGCTAATTTTTAAATTTTTCCTTTTTCTTTTCATTTTTAATTTATTTCAACTAAAATTCACCAAATCTGCAACCACACAATTGGAATAACGACTGATGGTTACTGCTGTTGATGCTGTTGCTTCTCATCAACTTGCTAATGGCGTTGCTACTACGACTGTTACTTGTGGTTAATGCTGCCTACAACACCGACATCATTATCATCGCCAACCCTACTACACCATCAACAACTCTTCATTTTTATTTTTCTTATTTTTTTTAACGTTTCATTGAAATGATTACTGTTGCGGGTCTTCGTGTGTAAAATATTTACAGCAATTGCAAGCCATGTCCCGTAGCAAAACCAACATTCCTTTGTGGCAACGACAATAGAACGTATTCATCGTTATGCAGATTGGATTATCACAATTGCATACATTCGACATCCATAAGGATTGCATGCAAAGGATTTTGCCCCTGCAAGGGTAAGTTCATGATTACAAAATACAAAACGATTTTAGGAGTCTACTAGCATTTTTTTTTAACATTTTCTAGTTTCCTAGTTTTAAGTAGACTCTACACGTCAGTCTTTTTTATTTTTTTTCTTTCAATAAGAATGTGTTGAAAGGCTGGTGAAGTGAATGCAAGCAAGCATTTCAAATGGAAAGTGTTGAAAGCAAACTGTGAACACAAGCTCGTTGTAATCAATTCGTTTGTCAAAACTTCAAAATTGTCTTAATGTATCAGCTAAATTTATATTCTTGTGCACTTAAGTACAAGGATTTAAAAAAGAAATAAAAAATTAATTAAATAGAGAAAAAATAGTTAAAAGGTTTAGACATACGGATCTTTGGTATGGTGGACCGCTACTGAGAAAAGATACGTAGTGGACCAGTTGTATAGGGTTCAAAGATCTGCTTGTATAGGAATTACCGGGTGCTTGCGTACCAGTCCATCGGAGGCTCTGAATACTGTTCTGCACCTCATTCCTATAGATTTACATTTGATGGCCACATCAGCCAGCAGTGCGACTAGGTTGTCTGCATCCGGCTGATGGATGCATAGAACATATGGGCATGCTAAGATCCTGAATCGATTGCATCCGGATCTTAGCGTCCCTACCGACTACATAGTTCCCCAGATAGACTTTGATAGGTCTTTCAAAGTTGTTTTTCCTTCCAGGCGGGAGTGGAAAAGGGAACGTAACTATGAACGTAGATATGACACCAGAGTATACACTAACGGATCTAAGATGATGTGCGGTATGGGCTCTAAAGTGTACTGCAGTGAACTTGATATGAGACTCTCATTCCGACTTCCGGATAGGTCTATTGTTTTCCAGGCGGAGATACTGGCCATCAATGAGGCATGAGAGTCTCTGTACAACAGGAGTATCAGGGGAGCTATAGGCATCTTCGTAGACAGCCAAGCGGCTCTCTTGGCACTTCAATCGTATTCTACATTCTCTGGCCCACTAGACCAATGCAAAACTGTGTTATCCAATCTAGCACGTCAGGCTGACGTATCCTTAGTATGGATTCCTGCACACAGTGGTTTTATTGGTAATGAGCAGGCGGATGAATTGACATGGAAGTTTCTATGTCAAAGGCAGTCCCTGTATCGCTTGATAGTATCAGGAGTGGTATTTTTGATCACTACCAGGATACAAGATGGTGGAGTCTACAAACGTGTAAGGTCACGCGTCAATTATGGCCCTGCTATGATGGTAAACGATCTATTCAATTAGTAAGCAGGAATAGAAGGGACATTTCTAGACTGGTATCATTGGATGATCGGTAAGCAGGCCAGCAAGCTGGGACGCCCTTCAACAATAGCTGCCGCATCTGCCGGTCACCCGAGAGGCGGTTTTTCACTTTCTTTGTGAGTGCTCGGCTCTTATGGCTTCGAGACACAGATTTCTCGATTCACATCTGATGGCCGAACTACCTGAGATATCGAGAGTAAGGTTAGCATACCTTCTCGAATATCTAAATGTCGCGGGGTGGATCTAGGTCACCTTAAACTACATGGTCTTGGCTAGTAGGTAGTTCAATTATAGAGTCTTGCGACTCTAATTGAAGGCCGTTTAGGCCGCCACGAAAACCAACCAACCAACCAAACTAAATAGTTACACTACTCTTTGCTTCAATTACTCCTTACACTGAGAAAACTTTCTTCACACATGGTCTGAATTTTGTCATTAATTTAATGAAAAATTCATTACTACTCAACCAATGTAGAGATACCAAACGGAAAATTCCGTTCCCGAAAATCCCTGTATTTTCGGGAAAAGCTAAATCGAGATTTTTTACTTTTTAAATTCCGGGTTTTCGGGAATTTCGGGATTTTATAAATCTCGTTTTAGTTATATTTTTATTGTCATAAAGATATATTTTTCTGTGTCCCCTTATTAAAAACAAAAACTTATTATTTGAAACGCCCTGTTGAAGAAAATCAACACAACCACTTTGATATACTCGTAAGTATTAACAAAACTTGCTGCATATTTCTATTAAAAAGTAAAAAAAGTGAAAACAAATAAAAAATCAAGTTTTTTTTTGCGTAAAACTAAAAAAAATAGCTTTGAAGAACACAAAGCAAAAAATAAAGATAAAAGTTCAGTTTGGAGTCATTTTCTATGTTTTTTATGTTTATTTGAAAATCCCGCTTGGGATTTCGGGATTCAGTTAAAAATCCCGTTTTCCGGGATTTTTAAAAACCAGTCCCGTTTGGCATCTCTAAACCAATGACACCTTTTATCAGACTAATGAAATCATTTCATTAGTTTTATGGCACATTTTTCTTTCAGCATAATACTAAAGGGTGTTTTTAATAGACGTATAGAACTTTAAGTTGGCATTACTGTTCAAGATGGCGACCGATTTAACAGCTGTCAAGTGATTTATTTTCAGTTTGGTTTTTCAATTCATCATGAACAGACTCACGATTGAACAACGCTTGCAAATAGTGAGTGAAATTTTATTTCGAAAATAATGGTTCTGTGCGGAATACGTATCGCGCACTACTACATTTAGCGATGAAGCGCACTTCTTGTTGAATGGCTACGTCAACAAACAAAACTGCCGCATTTGGAGTGAAGCTAATCCTCAAGTGTATGTCGAAACACCGTTACATCTAGAAAAACTGACTGTTTGGTGCGCTTTATGGGATGGTGGAATCATTGGTCCGTACTTCTTCAAAAACGATGATGGCCAGAACGTTACAGTCAATGGTGATCGGTATAGAGCCATGATTACTAACTTTTTCATTCCTGAATTAAACAACCACGATGTCCAGGAGCTGTGGTTCCAACAGGACGGCGCAACATGTCACACAAGACACGTTTGGTGACCGCCTAATTTCACGTTTTGGACCTGTGAATTGGCCTCCAAGATCTTGTGATTTAACACCGCTAGACTACTTTCTGTGGAGCTATGTAAAGTCATTGGTCTATGTGGATAAGCCACAAACGCTTGACCATTTGGAAGACAACATTCGCCGTGTTATTGCCGATATACGGCCACAAATGTTGGAAAAAGTCATCGAAAATTGGACGTCCAGTTTGGACTACATCCGAGCCAGCCGTGGCGGTCATATGCCAGAAATAATATTTAAAATGTAATGCCACAAGATTATCTTTCGGATAAATAAAATTGATGTCAATCGAATAATCCATCGTTGTTTTATTGCAATTTAAAGTTCTATACGTCTATAAAAAACACCCTTTACCAGCATCCAACTATACCTTTAAATCCATGTGGTGAAATTAAAAAAAAAATTAAATTTTATTCTATCTATTCTTAGATTTCTATTATTAAAGAAAAAAATTAAAACAAAAAAGTGGCAACAAGATTAATTAAATTTAGACATGAAAAAAAAACATTAAATTGATTAATAGTTAACGAGTTTCACAAACAGAAACAGAAATAAAACGTTACCTTGGTAAGAGTGCCTTTATTATATAGAATTAACCGCAAACCAAATTTCAAGTGTTAAATCGGTTGTACAACAAAACCTAGTTACCGCTCAGCAAAAAATAGTGATTTCCTAAAATGAATTTTAGAAGTGATACAACAGCGTAAGATTTTTGTTTGCGATAAACTACCTAGAGGCAATAGCTGTAACTTTTCAATAATGCTTATTTTATACATTCTATAATGAATTAAATTACTGTTTTATAGAAAAAAAAGGAAAGAAATACTCAGTATTTTCTTTTTTCCCAAATTTCAGTCACAAAGCTCTGTTGATTATAAGTGATTGAGTTGTGCTTTTACACTTACTTTAATGAAAGAAATTCAGTTCAACAAATAATAGGAAGGAATTCATGTGCGCTTACACACATAAAAGCAGAGCTGCATTCGATATATGTGTACATATATATTGAGTGTTTCCTTACATTAGTGCTTCTCGGAAGCAATAAATTTCAATTTTAGAACTGGTTTCGTCTTGTCTACATTTAAAATTCGTGAATAATTAAAAACTATTGTCGTTTTAGCCGTATTTATTTAAATAAGCGCTCGCTTATCATAATAGCTCATTTAGGGCTAGTCAACTATTTAGTTAATTTGAATGTCACGAGAAAAAGTGTACTAAAAATACCAAAAGCTAAAAAAAATCTGTATTTGCTAATTTACTAGAAAACATGATTGACGATTTTGACATCATTGATTTTTCTATTTTATTGACAACGAGTGCTTTTTTTACTTTTTCGACAACACACATTGTCAACTTGTTAACGAATGTTGTGTAATTGACAAGAATATGTTGTCAAATTTCCAACTTATTAATAAACGTTGCCAAATTGACAACGCATGTTGCCATTTCAACAACTATATGGTATCATGTCGACACCAAATGGTGTCATTTGCACACCAGATGAAGTCGATTTATCACCGGTATGGTGTCAATTTGACACCATTCGTTGTCACAGTGAGCGCAAATATGGTTGATACACTATCGACAATGTTTGCGATCGTTTTAAAAACGGATGGTGTCATTTTTTCTCTGCAGAGATGTAAAAGCGAACGATAGCTTCTTTCGTACGTTTATATTAATAAAAAAAAACAATAAACAAAAATTGGTTTTGCTTTTTATACAAATTTACGAAAGAAACTATCGTTCGTTTTATTGGAGGCTGGCCGTTAGTACTTTCCATAAAAAATATTTAGATTTCTAGATTTTCTATAAGCAATTTTTTTTTATTTACTTAAAAATGAGAAAATGCTTCGAGATACCAATGGAGAAGCTCTCTGGGTTATCAATAAATTAGTTAACGGACCTGAAGTTATCTCGATGCTACGAGGTGGGTATCTACTAATGCAATGAGCAAGCATACTGAAAGACACACATCATTACAAATATGTATAATATTTTATACTTAAAGTGCTTCTAAGATATTTCAAGTATGCTTGTGCAGGCCTTTAGTATCTGCGACAGTCTGGGCGAGTTTGGAGTAAAAACAGAATAGAAAAATATCTCTTAGCCTCTATGTAAATCAACCAATCAACACTCATTTTATAGCTAATAAGGTCCAAGTACAAGTACTGCAACTTTATTCATAACATATTGGTTTACGCTGATTGAAAACAAGGTTAAGAAAGTTATTTCAAAGTAAATAAATTTAATTCAGATCACATTAATAGAAGTCAGAAAATAAGTTAATTTTTATATGATAAGCAGCAGATTGAGATTAGTTTTCAGTATAATGTGCAATACAGCTAATGCTTCCTCTGCTTCTTCTTCTTATAATAATCAAGAACGATAGAAATACAAGATTACGCCATGCGCACGATTTCTCGCTAGATAACGTTGATTGTCCACTCTTTGAAGAAAAAATTATACATTTATTTTTCTCTCTCTTATTTAGCCTACAGGAACACATCGCATGATAATTTGTGTTATCATTCTTCATTCTTATACTCTCTTCTACGTCTCTAACGTCTACATCAGAGGACCTAGATGAGCTCCTTCAATCTTCTTAATTGCGACACCCTATTCAACCTAACTTAACCTGTATGGCAAGCGTATTACTGTATTTAATATTCTTTACGATCGAATATTAGGGTTGCCATGGACTGAATACATATTTTTTTTAAAAAGAAGCTTGCGCTTGCATTTGTTTATATTTTTAGTATAAAAAATTGTTAAAAAATTTTTCATTTATAATTCATCTTAAAATATATTTAAATGTAACAGCGCATAACAAACGCCAAAGGGCATATTACTGAACTTGATAAGCTGAATTCAAATTAAAAAAGAAAAATTAAAGAAATTTTCATGGAATGTGATAATTTTCCTGGTAAAGTTTTTATACTAAATACGAAAATTATATTGAATTGCTTTAAGGATACTTAAAGCCTGTTTTATTTCAATACCTCCACACACCTACAAAAACAAAAACAAACAAGTTACTCCATAGAAGCCAGATTTATTACCCATAACGTAAAATATAAAAAGCAAATTAAATTTAGTCGACATACCCTTCACTGTAGTGGCCAAATATTCATATTTTTAATTTTGTAATTTTTTAATTAAAAAAATAAAAAGTTCAATGAAATGACAAATATTGATTAAAATAATTTTCTTTAAAGACATATTTTTTTGTTAACCCTAAAATAAATAATTAATTTCAGTCAACGAGATCTAAGAAAAAATTCTCTCTGGGATCATTATTTTTAAAAGCAATAAAATGTGTGTAGGTACTACATTTTTAAATATAAAAATAATTTAAGAAAGATATACAATAAGAATGCAAAATAAATTAAATTTAACTTAATTTAAAATGTTTGCAAACATGCTTAAATTAATATTTTAATTTATTGTAAAGAAATTCAAATGAACGGCTGAAATCAAAAACTTTCTTACAATAGATTTCTGTATTTATTTGTAGGACTATTATACACAAGGCGTTTTAAAAGCACACACACTGTATAAGACCCAGTGTTTGAATTCCTACTTTACCTACCTTTTTTTTAATTACGGCTACAGCTCCAACATTTTCAAGTGGAAGTAGCGATAGACGATTTATTATTCCGAAGCATTTAAATTTTTTAGCTACAGCTATTTTTCAAAAAAATAAAGCCGCAAGTAGAAGTAGCCTCTTTGCTACTTAAACTAAGGTATTGGTAGCGGTAGAAAAGAGCAAAAATATTCTACCTAATTTTTTGCTTCAATTTGAAAAGTAGCCAAAAATGAAAACATTATTTCTGGCTACTTTGTGTTGAGAATAAGCATACTTTCTGGCTACTTTCTAGCTACTTTCTGGCTACTTTATATGAATACTTTATGCTGGCAGCCACGCAATACAAATATTTACTTCTGGCTACTTACCGACAATAATAAGAATGAAGAAAGAACGTGTGTTATTTTGTATCGTTTTTTCTTTTGTAATTTGTTTCACACACTCGGCAATGGGGCAGAATAAAGTAAATTGGAAATAAATCTGGAACTATAAAAATCGTGATTATTTTTTTGTCTTTCTAAATTTACTTGTATAAATAAAAACTATATAAATACGTAAACAATTTAAACAACATGTAATACACAGAAAAAAATATTCACTTGATTAATATAACTAAATTTTTAATTGAAACTTGAATTATTTTTTAATTAAATATTTTAATACAATAAATAGAAAAGGAAACAAAACTAAAAATTCAATTACAGAACCAACTAAAAAATTCAATTCAGTTAGAAATTAGAAATTCAGATAATTAAAACTAAAATTATATATGTATGTACTTAAAACTCGACATATTTCATACCTGAATATTTTTATTGGATAATAGGGCAGCTCTGTCAACATACAATTATGTCTCAGAATATTGACATCACTCTAGGGAAACATTTTATTTTCATTATTGTAGCAGTGATTTTTTAAAGAGTTTAAAATTATTAATTAATAAAAATGTCTAAAGAATTCAACTTTGAAGAACATTTCGAAAAAATGAATAAAGTGATATCGTGCAAGCACTGTAATTTTTTTTTTTTTTATTGAGACTATTTTTTTAAAAAAATATTTAAGTTTATAATGTAATGTCTTAAAAAAATTAAATAGAGAATTTATTTAATAGCACCTAAGCTTAACAGTAAGAGAAAAAAAAAATTTATCGAAAATTAACTTATTAATAGTATTTGGCCTTGCTCCCGAGGTACTCAGTGTCTTGAAAGTAATATCTCGAATAATAATAATAATCTTAAAACTAAAACTAATAATCTAGAAGCAAAATATAAAAAATTTATAAAAAGTAATAACAAAAATTAAAAATTATAAGAAATTAACACCTATAAGAGCCAGAAGTTACTTTCTTAAAAAAATCCGGTAACGAATAATCCATATTCATAACAATTTTCTCATTAAGTAACCCAATAGGAGACAAATAGGAAGTATTAGACCAACTATATTCCCTTTGTGAATCAATTACTTCCCTCATAATCACATTTTCATGAAGGGACAATCTGTTTATATAATTTTTTATTAAATTGATCACATAACGACTCAGAGGTGTTACTCCTGATTCCTTATAAATTACAACATTAGAGTATCTCTTATGTCTAGAACTAAAATGTTTATTAATGCACGAACGCAAAACTTTTCTTTCAAAAATTTCGAATTTGTTCATTAAAAAAGGAGAAATAAGAAACCATATTAGAAAACCGTATAATAATACCGGTCTCAAACATGTCTTATATATTATAAATTTTGATTTAATAGGTAACAATTTATGAGTTAAAACTCTTCCAAAAAGACCTTTAACTTTATTGACTTTCATGTTCATTAAATTTGAAAAGTTTATTGAAATAAATTCCAAGATACTTAAATTTGTCTTTAAAATGAATTTCAACTCCATTTATTAATAATTTTAATCTCTTACTTTCAGGAACAACAAAATATGCACATTTTCCAGAGGTATTTCTTATAGAAATAGCCTCACTTTTAGCATCATTTATTTTTATTCCCCAAAAATTATAAAATTCTAAAACTTTATTTAAGTGATTTGACACAGTTTTTAATGCTTCTAATGGAGAATCATCTGCATAAAGTACTCCAGTAGAGTTAGAAAAATTATGAAGAAAATTATAAATGAAAATATTATACAAGTGAGGCGCCAAAATTGAGCCTTGAGGAATACCACAATAAACAAAACCAAAATCAGAAACTGAATTGTTTAACTGCACACAAAAACATCTATTATTGAAAAAACTTTTGAATAATTTAATAATATGCAAATCAAATCCTATACTTTTCATTTTGAAAAGTATTCCATTATGAAATATTTTATCAAAAGCTTTTTCAACATCAAGTGAGATAGCCACTGTACAACGTTGTTGGCTTAAATTGAAAATAATGTCATTTTGAAACTTTGAAAGAGCATCCACAGTAGAATGACCCCTTTTAAACCCAAATTGCAAATTTGGAACATAAATACTTTCTAAACCTAAATCCATTTTTTCTCTAATAATTTTTTCAAATAGTTTTCCTAAATTTGATAACAAAGAAATAGGTCTTAAATTATTAATATCGGAAAAACACTGTCATATAGCACTTAAAAGTGAAAAAATGTTTAATTTAAAAAAACATCTAAATAGGATTTATAAAATAAATTTTAAAAACAATAATCGTGAACAAAATGTTAAACCAACAATTTCAATAGCATATAAAACTAAAAACATAAAATGTAATATAAGCAAGAAACTTTTCATAATATCATACGTTGGACTAGTAACTGAAGAAGCTGCTTCATTTAACTTATTGAATTCTCCTAGCATGAGAAATATAATTGATCCAATATGTAAAGCCATTGAAATAGATACCGGAAAAAAATGTTTGCTTAAATGCCACAAATTGTAAAAAGACATTAAGAAAAGTTGCTGGGAATGTAATTAGTTCGATTTCAAAAGAATGTGAAAATCGCCTACTTTCATTAAAAATTGACAGTGCGACACGGCTTTCTCGAAATATTTTTGGTATTTCTGCTCAATATATAAAAAACGATAAAGTAAATTCAAGAATATTGGGCATGGTTGAGTTAAAAGGCCAGCATTCCAGTACATCAAAAAGTTTGGCAACGGAAATTTTGAATGTTCTTGACAAATACGGTATCAATTTATATCAGATTGTTTCCACTACTAGCGATAACGGTACTAATATGATTAAATCTACAAAAATTTTATCACATTGTCTAAGTGAAGAGGCGAAACAGAGGATAATGAAATATATTTTGAAATTATCTCATCTATGGATCTTAACACTGAAATTAATGCTGATGAAATACAAATATGTCCTTGTGCGGCTCATACAGCTCAATTATCTGCTATAGATACTACAAAAAATGCAAACATTAAACAATATGTTATAAGTTGCAGAAATATTGTTAAATATTTGAGAAAAAATTCTAATGGATTTAAAAAAGTTTTTGAGATAAAACACATAAAGTTACCTCAGTTGGACTGTCCAACCCGATGGGGATCAACCTACAATATGATAAAAGGCATGAAAAATGCAAAAGAAATTAAATTAAATCAAATTTCAGGAAGAGAAATTACATTACGGTGATTTTTATGCTCAATGGATAAGATGCAAATTGCTTACATCTAAACTAATAGATGAAAATGATTCTAATAATGAGTGCTTGCTGTATAAAATGAGTACAGTACTATATAATAGCATTGAAAAACGGTCGGAAAAACTTCTTGCGAACAACGGCCTTTTAGCTTGCCTGTATCTAGATCCTCGATTTCACCATACACTCCAAGAATTGCAAAAGCGTGAAGGTATACAATATCTAAAAATGTTGTGGCTAAAGCTAAATTCTGTTTGTGATATCAATTTTTCGAATAACTCTTCAACCAGCTTACTTTTAACTGAACCAAAAAAAGACGATGAAGATAGCGACGTTTTAGATATATATTTGAAAGTGTTCCAAGTTGATAACAACGATACTGCAGACGTTGACACAAAAATAGAAAAGCTTAAACTGACTTACGCTAGCAGCTTCACACATGTACTTAGTTTTTGGAAGGAAAAAAAACACAGTGATCCGGAAATTTATGTACTTAGCAATGTTTGCTTTGCAATTCCTCCAACACAGGTATACATATTCACCCCTATAGGCAATAACATGTGAAATATTTTTTCCTATGAGATCTTTATTACCCTCTAAGGGAAAAATGCGATCGTGAATCTCCCATTAAATTTTTATAAGCTATCAGCTGACATTGATTGTTATAAACAAGAAGAACAAGCTGATTGCGAAAAATTTTTTAAATTTAAAAGAACAAATCCAGTAAAATAATGTTTCATTTCGTAATTTTTTTTTCTAATGCTCCGTATACTCTTTTAATGTCCATCCTTATTTCAGAAATTTGTGTGTATAGTTTTTCTTGTGTTTCTACCTCTTTATCAATAAGATTGGCTGTAGTAAGTTTTTTTTTTTGCATTCTGTTTTCTTCATTTACTACTTGGACTTGAGGAGCCGGTGCTGCCTGCTTTGAACTGCAGAGTATCTCATCACACACTTCAATCGTTGCATTGTCGTTCTTTCAAAATTCCATTTTTTCCATTCTGACACGTTAAGCTCTTCTGTAAGTGCCTTCCAAAATTCAGTTACAACTTCTTTTGGAAGTTGTATTTTGTTTAAAATTATATCGCTTTGGGCTTTATTAATGGATCTTGTGCTGAAGAACTTTTTCTAAAAGTTTAATATGTAAATAAATGAATACTTACATGATTGATAAAACAATTTCCCCAGCAAATATAAAGCGAACAAAAATTAGGAAAAAGTGAAGAAATCTCATGGGAAAAAATTATTTACGATAAGGGGGAATTTCTTGAGGTAAACATTTTTTTATGTTGTCAATCTCAATTGAATTACTTAAAAGTTAATTTTTTATGGGAGTTATTCATGATTGCAAATATGTGAAATGGGAAAAAATTACGAGGGAAAAGTTATTCATGATAGGGGTGATTTATTTTACTTAGGTTTTACTATAACCATATTTCGCATATATTTAGGTCTCCGTTGAACGGGCATTTTCATCGCTTAAATTAGTTTTAGCTGAAAACCGAAATCGCCTAAGCCAAGACACTCTTGAAGACATATTATTGGTGAAATTGAATCCGTCCTTTCTAGATGAAGCAATTGATGACGTAACACTTTTTGAAGACACTGATGAATGAAATATGTCGAGCTTTAAGTACATACATATACAATTTTAGTTTTAATTATCTGAATTTCTAATTTCTAACTGAATTGAATTTTTTAGTTGGTTCTGTAATTGAATTTTTAGTTTTGTTTCCTTTTCCTATTTATTGTATTAAAATATTTAATTAAAAAATAATTCAAGTTTCGATTAAAAATTTAATTATATTAATCAAGTGAATATTTTTTTCTGTGTATTAAATTGTTTACGTATTTATATAGTTTTTATTTATACAAGTAAAGTTAGAAAGACAAAAAAATAATCACGATTTTTATAGTTCCAGATTTATTTCCAATTTACTTTATTCTGCCCCATTGTCGAGTGTGTGAAACAAATTAAAAAAGAAAAAACGATACAAAATAACACACGTTCTTTCTTCGTTCTTATTATTGTCGGTAAGTAGCCAGAAGTGAATATTTGTATTGCGTGGCTGCCAGCATAAAGTATTCATATAAAGTAGCCAGAAAGTAGCTAGAAAGTAGCCAGAAAGTATGCTTATTCTCAACACAAAGTAGCCAGAAATAATGTTTTCATTTTTGGCTACTTTTCAAATTGAAGCAAAAAATTAGGTAGAATATTTTTGCTCTTTTCTACCGCTACCAATACCTTAGTTTAAGTAGCAAAGAGGCTACTTCTACTTGCGGCTTTATTTTTTTGAAAAGTAGCTGTAGCTAAAAAACTTAAATGCCTCGGAATAATAAATCGTCTATCGCTACTTCTACTTGAAATAGTTGGAGCTGTAGCCGTATGCAATGGTTTGCTGTGTAAATGTGAATGTAGCAGAAGAAGTATATGGATACTGGCTACTATTTCTTAACAAATTTATATCTTTAAAAGTAGGCTTATTTTCGTCGCTACGGCTACTTTTAGAGTAGCCGTTTAAACACTAATAAGACCGAATCGTCTTGTCGTGTGCACACACATTAAGCACAGAATTCCCATAAAAAATAAAAACAGATATTAATAAAGAAACTTAAATTTCGGTTATATTTTTGAGTTTTTCCGGCCATTTGTATACCAATTGTTTTAATTTTTTGCTCACACATTATGACTGCCATTTCTGATACCACGTTTTTCCGCTCGTTTTGAATTTTAGACAAAATACACCGAAGAGCCACTGGTAAAGAATAAACCATTTATGAACCGATTAGCCTGAACTTCAAAAGCAACCTCAAGACATCAACAACTGACAAATTGGTAAACTAAACTTTTCTGTACGTTTCCTACGGACCTCAGAAAATTGATTTCAACGACCACAGAACAGATATAAACAGACAGACAAACATACTGGCATTGCTTTTTCGACTCTGCTATTTATAAGGATCCACAATATAGATATATATATATATTATAGGGTGATCCATGTATAGAGCAGTGTTATGTTTTATAATTTATATTTCATGTATTTCTTAATACTTCATTTAGTATACACTTATTCAAAGCAAGATAGCTAGTGAGTCAATATTCTACTAAAAACCATAACGCTAACTTTCTTAGTAAATAAGACAATTGCTGTTACTATTACAATACAATGGTGTGAAAATACACAGCAATTAAATAATAGCTGTACTAACATACCTTTAATATTTTGTGACAGCTTAATTTAACCCTCTACTGCATGAATATAGTTTAAATGAAGAAAAAAAAGAAATAAAACATTGCAAATATATGTTTATTTAGGGCATTTTAATGTATATTTAACAAAAATAAAAAAATTCACTTTATATTTCGTGAGAAAAAAATTGGAGCCATATATGGGCTTTTATGCATTCAAACCTTTTTTAAACTGAAAAATTTCATTCAGTGTGGAATTTTGTAAAACAATTTCTTTTGTCGTTGTAACACAAAAACACACTGCATTTTTTTACAAAAGGTATATGAGCAAAAAGAGCAATCATTTTGACAAAGTTGCCGATTTTTCATCCATTTGGGAAAATGTCCTACTCTGTCAGTCCGTGCAGAATCCAATGGAAAGTCTTGAAGTTTTCTTTTCTGGCTGGTAGCTGGTGTATTTTCTCTGCTTGAGGATGGAGAGCTTGATGCCGTAGTGATCGGACGCCCACGTTTTTTATATTTACCGACCTTGCAAAGATGTTCACATATGGCAAGCTTGAAGTCATATAATGGAACATATTGTTCCAAGCCTTGACAACGCACATATCTATCATGTGAAAAAAAATCTTTTTGTACCATTTTTTTGTTCTTATTTGTATTCTATAAAGGCCTAGTAAGGAATCAAGTAAGTCTACACTACCCATGTAATAATTATATACGTCAATAGCCTTGGGAGACTGAATTTCAATATGTTTCTTCTCTTTTTTACTATAACGCTTCTTAGTTGAAATATAATGACTTCCAACGTAAGTTGAAAGAATATTTAATACTTTATTGTCAAACCAAGTGACGAGACAAAGTTCAATTCCATCAATGTTCGACTTTTTCGACCATGCTTTCTCTGCCCAATTTTTTAATTTCCTTTTCAGATGGCATTTTACAATTAGTCACGCGATTTATCCTTACTGTACCCAAGGGCAATAAATCATTTTTCATGAGATAAACTTGAAGAAAATTTTGTAATTTTGCTCTTTTGGTATTGTAGCTGCTAATCTTGTTACAATGTTTCAACTCACTCCAATATTAGGAGCACCTTCCGGAAATACATCACTTTGGGCTCCAGCAAATATGTCAAAGTCATAACTGAATCCCGACACTCAACTCAAAACGAAATTGATAAATCCCCATTTGTGAGGTTTAGCTGGATTATACTGTTTTAGGTGATGGCGTAGGAAGAGCCATCGTGTAACCCACGAAGAGCCATTACACTCGCTCAAAGTCACTGTATGGTGTGCTGTTTTCGCTGGAGGAGTCATCGGACCTTTTTTCTTCGAAGACGTCGTGGGCCAAACGGTTACTGTGAATGGTGAGCGTTACAGAACAATGATCAACGAGTTCTTTTTGCCGCAACTTGATGAATTGGGATTGGAAAACATGTGGTACCAACAGGACGGTGCAACGGCACACACTGCACGTGCCACAACCGATATGCTGAAGGATGCATTTCCCGGGAGCCTAATCTCGCGTTTTAGCGATTTGCACTGGCCAGCAAGATCGCCTGATTTGACCGCTGCAGACTTCTTTTTGTGGGGCTTTTTGAAGTCCGGGTTTATGTCAACAAGCCTCAGACTCTTGCAGCTCTTAAAGACAATATCCGTCAAGAATGTGAGGACCTATCGCTGGAAGTTTTGGCCAAAGTGATGGAAAATGCCATAAAAAAGGCTCAAATGACAATCAACTGTGGCGGCGGCCATTTACATGACATCATATTCTCGACTTGATGTAAAAAAATTAAAAGATCAAATAAAAATAATCCACAAGAAGAATCAAAGTTTTTCATTTTTTTTTTAATTACAGCCAAAAAACATCGGAAGGTTATTTTTGCGCCACCTTGTATAATTCAAGCAAGTACTTTATTTGCTGTAGGAAAAAAAATATTTATGTATGATATTAATTTGTTTTTTGTTAACTTTAAATTGTATACAAAACTCTTCAAAATATACAAATATTTCTTCACTTGAAACACTCTTACAAAAGTCGTGGAAACAGAAGACAAAAAAATGTTTTAAAAAACACTGTTTTAATTTTCAACAGAAAACAGATCAAAGAGATGATCAATACTATTTTCTCTTGATAAGGTACCGTTATTTTAAAATACAAGGCAATAAAAGTTGAAATCCATATTTGTCGTTGTATGCGGTAGAGGGTTAAACTTAATACTAAATATAACCGTACTTTTGTACAGTGCATTATAAAAGTTGGTCTGTCTTTTTATATTTATATACAATACTAAATACAAGCAGAAATTATAAACGGAATCACAAGCTTATATATACATACATAAGAAGTGTCTTACTTACAGTGAAGGGTGTAAAAACAAAGCAAAATTTTAAAATAGAAAGAAAAACCACTAACAAGTAAATGAAGTGGTAATTTAGCAGGGAATAAACCAGAGTTGAAGACTTAAAAAAAGAACAACAACCAATAATAAATCTGGCAAACCTATTCAATTAAAAAATCAATTAACGAAAGCAGCCATAAGAAGGTTTTAAGAGGAATAAGGGAGTGAGAAAGTTTTTAATAAATAGCAACCCGCAGATAATAAAATGAAAAAAAAAAATTAAATAACTTTTTCTGCAACAGCCATACACAAAACCCCACTACTAACCCACACCGCACGCCGTTGGTCCATAACTCTAACAATACAAGAAATTTAAAAATAAAAAAATCACAAAATTGCAGAAAACAGAAAAGCTTTAGTGTTTTTTTTTTTTTTTTTTTTTTTTGTAATTTGAATAGCAAATGCAACAAACATAATTTGTAACTGCTATGAATACTAGAGACTAGAAGAAAGAGAGGTATTAATTCTGTGGAAATAAGAAAACAGTTCTTACGTTTTAAGTCATTTAGAGGATTAAATACAATTTGAAAAGCTATAAAAGTTTTTTTTAGCTAGCAAATAGCATTGCTTTCGTTGGACACTATTGTGGAAATTATGGGCTGCCATCCTTAAATAACCATAAAAAAGTTGTTGAGTTATTTGAGACAACAAATCAAGTTTTCCTTAAGTCGACTTGAGATATTTTTCTTGCATTCCTACATTTGCATACGTTTTGTGTGGGCTCATTAACTTCTTAAACAGATCAGAAAAGTTTGCACAATAAATATTTTTACAAAAGTATCATTTTAAAATTTTTCCATTTAGTCTGAAGTTTTATTGTCATCATTATCATTATCAGATTTAGTCTCAAAAAAAAAAAAAAAAAGGAGTAAAAGGAACTATTAGAAGTCACAGTGTCAATAACCTCCAGTATAAGAAAAAGTCCTTTGTTCTTTGATAACCAAAAAAATTATATTTTTACATGTTACTACTGAGAGATTTGTATCTTTGTGGACCTAAAAATTAACATTGGGCGATCTCTAGAGGTTTTAAAGTTATTATTGATTGTGAACTGCTTTAATAGCTTCATTGCTTAAAAGCAAGCATACATTTAACAGCCATTCTAAATTGGTAGCTTCATTTGACTACGGCCTTTAAATAAATTTTGAGTCATGTCACGAAATAAGTAATTGGCCTAAAGTGACTAAATGTGCAATTCCTGTCATGTAAAAGATTAAAATTTCAATCACTATATCTAACAACTGATCAGATGATATATTTTTTTACATAAATAATTTCTTTTTATTTAGGACATTTAAAAAATTGTTCCAGAATGTACACTTCCACGGTTTGTCGCATCCCATTGTGTTATGGAAACACAAAACTGAACTCAAGAGTATTTGAATAGCATAGAATATTACCGCATTTGAATTTCAGTCTTCGTTTTTCAATTAAATTTATTTTCGCCAAAAACAAAACAAAAATATGCTTTACTTTTTCATAAAATAAACCAAGTCATCCAATAACCATAAGCAAACTGTGTTTCTTGCTTTATTTTGAAATTTTTCTATCAGTTGTTTTCAAATGATGCTTCATTTAATAGAAGAGAGAAAACTAAAGTTACGGTCACATTAAACAAATATTTGTCGAAATAAGCATGACCTTATGTGATCTACATTTACGTTTATGTATTTGGACGAAATACTCGCTTAGATTATTAAAATTCAGCAAACTTGCATCATTATATTTATTATTTGAGTTAATTTTATTCAATAAAAGTTTACCAAAAAGTATTGGCTACGCTTATTTCGACAAATATTTGTGTAATGTGACCATAACATTGAATATCCAAGAGTAACATAGAAACTTTGTTTGGGTGAATAGTTTTTTTTTTTTTGTAATGAAAAAATAATTTGCATAAAAACAATTGAACCAACTGCCACAATTTTGTTTTAACAATAAAGAAAAATATATACAACAACAACAACAAAGATAACATCAGTAACAACAACACCTACAATAACTACATTCTGTCAAACCCTCAACCAACAACTGCGGTTGTCTTGTTTTAGTTAATGAAGTATGAGTGCAGTTGTAAGTCCATTCGTTGGTTGCATTAAACAACAACAGCAACATGAATTGCCGCCGGCCGGTGCAGGCAAACTAAATACATAATGGAAATAAAATGGTTATTGCTTTGATGTTGTTTAAAATAACAAACAGCAACAAAATTATTAGAGAAAACGGCTAAAAATAATTGTTTATTAAATTCAGTACTGCAGTTAAATGATGCACAGTGGGAGAACCATTTATCTAACTGCTAAAGCAATGATTTGCTGTAAGTCTTCAATCAACTGTAGCAACTGCTCTTACGATACACAGCTTATATGGGAGATATAAAACACTGATACAAACAAAATTCTAGTTTTGAATTTTTTTAAAAATTTTAGGGAATTTAGTGATTTTTATTAAACAATCTTCTATACCGCTTTGTATTTGTACGCTTAAGAAAAGCTTTTTAATTAAAATGAAAATATTTATTTTTGTACAAAATATTTTAAACGAAATCAAATCAATGTCAGGCATAAATGTAGTTTTATTACAGGTTTACTTAAACCAAGAAAGGTATTACGTAATACCTTAACCATTATAAAATTTAATTATTTATTAAACAAATTTAATTGTTTTTTCAAACTGTTGTTTACATTATATACTTCCTTTTCTTTTTATTATTTTTTCTTTTCGTTTTGTTTTGTACAGATTACATCAATGAGAAACGTTTGCAACGCATTAATGAGCGACAAAATGCATTCAATGCAAAATATAAGAAAACCATGGAGCAACAACAAGAGAAGCAACAACAACAATACAAAGAGAACAGCAACAATAACATCATTAGCAGCAGCAACAACAATGAATTTAATACAATAATGGACGTGAGTAAAATATATAAATTTGGAAAACGACTATAACAGAAATTATAGAAACACACACACACACACACACACACATGTAACACACAAAGAAAAATATTCTGTTTTTTTATGCAAGAAAAACAATTATTCAAAAGGAACACACACGATTAGTAAATGTACAAAAAAAGAGAAATGAATGATGAAATGAATACTCGCACATGAACAAATGATTGAGTGTTTGGTTTTTTGTTTTTCTCTTTGCTTTAAAGTTTAAACAGATCAAGATTGAGAACAACAAAAACAATTTCAATTGCATACCTGCAAGAGACGTACATGTCCCAGTTATAAATTTTTTAACTTTTATGAAGATTAAGTTAAGTTTTCAGCAGTAGCAGTTATTACAAATAAAAACTCCTACACGCAAACAAAAAATATTGCTGAGAGTCATAACCATAACCTAAGATTTGTGAGTGCATCAATCATACATATTTTTAAATCAAAAAAAAAAAAAAAATGCTTCTCAACTGCAGATGTTCAGGTTAAAATCCATGTCAAGACCAAAAAATGTTTTCTTAATTTTTCATACACAATTTTTATAAAAATCTAATCGACCCGACAAGCGTTGTTTTGACTTCAAATTTTATTTATATTGAAAAATATTTAAAAAAAAAGAATCTTTGTTCTCTTCCGAGAACGGAATAGCATGAGTGTTTTCGCTACCATGATATCCCTTGTCTTCAAAAAATATTACTGAGATACTCTTTAAAGTCACTGCCTAATCTTAAGTTTAATAGAGCTCTAGTGCAGTCTGCAGAAAGGTCCTGGGCTCCTTTTCTTGCGAATTCGTTTAACCTCTCGTTGCGTACATATCCCCTATGACCTAGTACCCAAACTAGGTAGACCTTGCTGCTGAATGCAGCAGTAATAGAAAATCCCAGATCAATTTTGATTTTACTTTAAAAGCACTGAGAGCTGTCAGACTGAATATAGTTGTGACTGTTATTTGTGCCTCTTTCAAGTTTTTCTCTCGACTCATACTGTTAAATAAGGTTTTGCTCCCATCCTTCAATCGCTTTTGAGCCATCTGTATACCATGGCCTGAAACTGGGTTTGGTTCTGTTCTGTTCCCAATTAACCCTACTGTTATGCGCGAAGTTCTATTTGGTTTGAAAGTGATCACTTTACCACTTGTTTCCCAAGATGAGCTTTACATTAAACTGTAAAGCTTCTTTCTCGATGAATAGATGAATTTGGGGAAGATTTAGCAAGACTTCAAGGACAGCAGTCGGGGTTAATTTCATTGCTAACGTACCTAATACCCTTGCGAATAAAGTTATTTATGTATTTACATAAATTAATTAATAGACTTGATCCAATCTTTCTAACAGTAGACGATTGAATAATAAATTTTACAATACTAGCATTTTACTAACTACTTCGTCTGCGAAGTACCATACTGTCGCTATAATAATTTTTTATTTCGCTCTAGACCAATTTTAAATTTTTAAATACAAATAAAATAAATAAAAAGTAATATTTTGCCAGATTATTGATTTTTCTCTCTGATAATTCTAAATTCATTAATTAAAAAAATACCTTTATAATATATGAATAAAAAGTACATTTCTTCTCTTAATTATTTTTTACCTTGCCCTGAACCGTTTAAGCCTTAGCTAATAGTTTTTAGGTTCGTTATTTTTAAAAAATCAAAAAGTACTCTTTTGCTTCTTAATGATTTTTTACTTTGCTCAATAGCGTTTGATCCCAATCTCATAGTAAAAGGATTGTTAGTATACAAAGTACCTTTAAAATCTATAAAAATTACCATAATGTCTTTTTTACTATTCGTTATTTCATTCACTACTTGTTTAAATATAAAGTACCAATCATATATCTCACTTTTGGTACTTTTTCCTGCCTTGAAATAATATTTTTACCATTAATTTTTATTGGGTGTTATAAATTAGTAATAAAATGCTTATATGCTGGATCAGTTTACATTAAAATATATATTTAGATATAGTAGTAAAAGTGGGTTTATATTTTACCCCTTATTTGCTAGATTTTTAAAAAAGTGCCAATGTTTAATATATTAGAGAACTTTTTAAGAAAAGACGAACACAAATTAGTTTTTGTTGCTGTAATTGTTACTTTCAACGATAAATGGGGTTAAAAAACTTACAAACATTAGTTTTTACCCTTTTTATAACGCAAATGTACAAATATCAGAAAGTACCCTGCTTATATTTTTGGTAAAATATTTTTTAGTTTGAATTTGGCTTTATCTGTAGTAGTTCTGGAGTATATCCAAATTTTACCCGTTTTTACTTCTTAGGACAACATTACCAACAACCGTCGGGCATGGCGGACAAATCACCCAAAGAATTTTCTGAATTCTTAGTGAATACTAGACTCTAGGAGGATTTGTAACTTGAGAGTAGTGTCACAATAGGTCTGTTTTAGCAGCAGTGACCAGGTGACTTGTTCGGGCTCTTCATTCTAATTCTAAAAAAAGTTCTACTCCTTATTATGCCCTTAGTATTCGAATTGTAAAAAATCCCTTCTTATTCGTTCTACAAATTGTGAGAGGAACCTCTTCACCGAATTTCAAGTCCGTAGCCGTCAGTCAGTCAGTCAGTAACGTTACTCTGTTATATGTATAGATTTTTATTGTACATTAGGATATACTCGTATTAACCGCGACCCAGAGGATCTTATGTGCAGTCCATAAGTTCAGTGCTTAACATTCAGGCTTCAAATGAAGTCAATTTTTCTATTCAGTGAGAGCCCACATATTTTTCTGTGAGTTAAAAAGAAGTTTTGCCCTACTAGACCTCTAGACCGGACAGTCATAAAATACATGTTTTTAGGTTTCGTCATGCAAACCACAGAACCGACATCGGCTGATCTTACACTAGTAATTTCTAAGATCACAATGCCCTGTAATCCAAGCGTTAGGAGTTTTAGGTCACTCTTGTTGAGTACCAGTGTCATATTTAATGTGTGCCTTGATAACGTTGTAAAGAGTTTCGTCTGTCTGAGTACAGTCAGCAACTCCCAGTATTTTGTGAATTATGGTTCGACCGAGGAAGCAGTTTTTTTCTTGGTGTATCCGGGATTGTTATCCCTAAGTTCGTTCAGAGATAACAGACAATCCATTAGAATAGCTTATCTTAGGTCAAGTGAGCGTAAGGAAACAGTGTAGCTTGAGTAAGCTTATAGTCATTCCATCATTCCCATATTTTGCATTATGAAATTAAAGTTTCCCTTAAAGAATTTTTTATGGCTGGCTATAAGTGAGCTTTTTAATGAAATTAAACTTTTTTAAATCTCTTTTTCAAACACCTGCTTCAACCACATTAACATTTTTTTCTGCTGGCTTTATTTAACACACAATTGGTCAGTGAGCAAATATGTACTCCTATGAATAAACGAAATGTTATATGCAACTTGTATAATACAGGTACAAAACATTTTGTTTAAACATAAAGTGACACCAACAACAACTCTGCATCATCAACAAGAATAATGCCAAGTAAAACATGACACTGACACTTAAATTTATGTACCAAAAAAGGCAGGAGGCAAATTTGTTATGTTGTTTGAATAACAAGAGAAGGAATAAAAGCAGCTTTAAAATAAATTAAAAAATTAAACCTTAAAAATTCGAAAGTCCTTAATAGAATTTCCTTAACGAAAATTTTACTTTAATCAATTTTTTTAAGAAACAAGCATTTTTTTCTAAATAAGAATTAAATATTCTGGGTTGAAATACACTAAATTAAAAGCAGCTCAGTCATCTAAATGACACGCTGTCTGTCCTCAAACTTATTAAACTTAAATTTTTTGTCTATCAAAATCAAATTTATTACAATTAAGTAACAACCATGGGGGAAAAAGAACTAGTCACGGAACATGTCACTGTACTACCGCTTAAGGTATAAACAGCGGCATTTGTTTTACAGTCTACCTAAATTAGTGTGGCAAGCATTTTTTATCTATCAAAAATTCTCATGCCCATACAAACTCTGTGCAGCATACTGAAAAAGCACGACGGCAACGCTAAGCAATTGGAAAATTCAATTGTGATATTTTGTTTTTATTTTATTTTTGTTTAGTTATTTGTGACCAGTAATGTTATTTTAGCAAATTTTTTTGATTTAGCATTTTAGCTCTATTTTTATTTGTCCTTAATGGGTTTTATTAAACAAAATGATTAACACTACGGTAGAGAATATGCACAGCAATCTTACTTAGACACCACTTACACAAGGAAAGTTTACTTTGCAAAGTCTTGAGTTTATAGGAGATAGGGGTGAAGAGAACGGGAGGCAGTACAGACTTTCTTGTACTCGCAAATTCGTTTTGTTCTTTGTTCGTAGTTTATATAACTGAAGTTAGCTGCAACTTTTTATTTGAAAACAAAACAAAATTTGAGAAACAAAACTTTCCCTGTGTAAACACCAAAGAAAGTTTAAAAGAGAATTCAACAAAATTTGTCAAAGTAAACTTTCCCTGTGTAAATGGTGTCTTAGGGATGACGCTGTAACATAAATACTGAACAGGTTGCTGTTCCAATCTAATTTGGACTGTTGATATTTTCTTGTAATAGACTAGTCACTTTAATATTGTAAAGTTCTAAAGGTGAAGGTACATAGTACGCGTTCATGCGCAACGCGTTTCATACTTCTTGAGCTTTTTACGCTTTTAAAGCTTTTAATACTTTTTTTTTATAATCACCTGTTGAAAGAAATTATATTTTTATTTAGTAGAGTGACACAACAAAATAGATAACAAAATAATTTTACTTCAAGATTTTTTGGATTTCATACAAATGGTTATATGTTCTGCTCATGTTTACTAACGAAGAACGCGTAAATGAAGATTTTGGGTACGTGAAATATATTTAGAAAGAGATGTTGCCCGTTTTTTTTTATTTTTATAATCAACGCATCCCTTGGCATACAATACTTTATGCTTTTTTACCTCTTCCATTAATTTTTCATCCATTTTTTCAATTGAAATTTTGCTTTTTATAACAACAAATGTCACTTGTCAACTGTCAACCGTCTACTTTTTTGACAGAAGTGTAAAAAGCGTTGACGCGTGTGACTCTTTAAACACTTTGTGACTAATACGGTATTAGTCCCAAAAGTATAGACAAGAATGCGTTTTTTAAATGAAAGTTGGTAGCTTGGGATTTATTATATATAATTTTATATTTTTTAATATATTTTAATTAATTTATTTTTTTATAAACAGAGAAAACAAAAATCAACTCGTTGGCATTATTTCTGTGGTAAGTTGACTGTTCACAAGTCACGGTAGATTACTTTTAGCACCAGCATATGAGTCATGGGACATGTTCTTTAAGAACAACTGGTCCAACATTATGTGCAGGGAAGTGCACATAAATAGTATTACGAAGCCAACAAACACTTTTTTTAATGCCATCACATTTGACATCTGATGGCGAAAAGTCTAAGAGTTTACAAAAAATAAAGTGTGTCGTCTCTCATAAATAATTTTCTTGTTTCTACTCATTTCATGTATATATCCGCTTCCGTTAAGGATACTACGAGTAATGCCCGTTGTATGTGAATGTTCTGTGCAAAATATTAACTTATTTCTTTACACACATGTGCGAGTACACATTTTGAAATACACCGTGTTATGTGTCAATGGGTTTTTGCAAAGTTGTTTGGTTTGTATTTATCTCTAATCCGAAATAGTACTTGCAATACACAGATAGGTATTTATTTACACACAATAACAAAATCTTGTCTATAAAACACACACAGCCAGACATAAAATACACTTCACCAAGTTTGTTGTATGTACTCGTATTCGATTGTTTTGTTTATTTTTTTGTTTTGTTTTGGTTAAAACTGCTGTTCCTTTGGTTGAGTTTTACTAATGCTCCTTCTATTGTTGTTTTCTTTTTCATCTCCTACTTGCAGGATAAGGATGATAATAATCGTCATTACAATCACATCAATTCACAATTCACTTTCACACCCGAAGAGATCAAATATGACAACAAACATTACAAATATCTCAAGTATACTGCTTACAAAAAGGTAAGTGCCTTTTATAATTATTAAATAAAAACAAGTATTTATGTGTTCAAATGCTGCACTATGGGAAAAGTATATTTTTAAAAATTTACTTACTTTACTAAAGCTAGATAAAAAGCAAATTTGAAATCAATCAATCGATCTGGGGCTGGCCTAGACCCTGCGCATTTTGTACAGACAAGCCCAGTGTGAACCAGATCGCCTCAGGTCGATATTTTGCTCTGGCCACCTCGAGCCTATCCTTGATTATCAGCCCTGTAGTTCTTATCAACGATTCCATGTCCGCGTACGCAAATGACAGTAACGTTGAATGTTGCGCCATCTTAGTCAGAGGCGCTTTTTTTTAGCTTTTGTAAGAATTACTTATTTTTGAAGGCATACCATCAGCATATGTTCTGGTGGAAACATAGTACGGTTAGATTTATGATTGCTTCTAACCGTATATATTTTTTAAATCAAACATATTAAAAATACCTTTCAACTGCAGATGTTGATGTTCAACCCCCGTTCAGGGCTAAAAATAATTTTTTTTTTAAATAATATTTTATATAAATATTTGTAAAAAAAAATTTTTAATATGAATTTAAAAAAATTTTAACATAATTTTTTTGTATAAATAAATTTTTTTATTTCATTGACTTTTTCCTTTCTATTAATTTATATTTATTTATTACATAATACAGCGGTTTGATTTTTTTTAATATTTTATTTGACTCTACCAGGATTCGAACTTTGGAATATTTAGTTAAGAAGCATTAACTCGCCACTAAAGCTCAGTTGAGTTTGAACGATTAAGTTTTTGTTTTATACTCATTTTATTTATGTGGTTGCGGAAGCGACAAAATAGAAAACAATTTACTTCAACATATTTATAATTTCAAGTAAAATTTTATTAAAAATAATATGATAATGATATGGTTGATCTATGACGGTAACCATAATATGGTTACAAATAACTAGAAACATGTTTATCTTGATCATAATACTGTTTAGATGCTTCAAATTAATAATAATATTTTTGTGAAGAACAAACTATGTTTGCGGTGACCACATTCAACTTTTTTTTTTCTTTGCGTGTACATTCCGCTTTCAATCGAAAGTGGTTTGACTTCACTTCACTTTGTAAGTTTGATTTTTACTTAAAAATAAAAAATTAAAAAGCCAAAAAGTTCATTGCAAATGAAAAATGTAACAAATCAAATTTTACTCTCATTCCTCTACTTTTTTGGAAGATGACTGGAGATTTTATTTTTTTATTTTAAATTTAATATTATTTTTTGAAATGCAGAAAAATTAAAATTTGCTACTCCCTACAAGAACAGTAGATCTGATTTTATAGAAATATCTGCCACACATTACTGGTAGGACTGTGTATTGTTCATATTAAGTATTTAACTCACTTACTTTAAGAGACTTGTTGTGCTGGGTAAATGTAAGTCGATGAGGAATTTTCAAATATTTGTCAACATATTTCATATGTCAAGTGTGTGATTGTCTCTGACTCACGTTGTAGACACGTATTTATTTATTAAGTATTTTACAGTCAGTAATGCTAAGTCAATGTGACAAATTGCACGATTAAGCAACACATTGTAGAGAGCCATTGAGAAAAGAATTAAAATTTGTGCAGAAGCTTCGTTAATTTTTTTGACAGAAATTGAACAAATTAATAAAAGCCGTAAGGTCCATTTAAAAGGTTTTAAAAGTTAACCAAAAAAAAAAAAATATTAAAGACAAACTAATATTTTTCAAAACTTTGTTTTGAATTCAAGATTTAGTTTAAATACGTTCCTTTAAATTGTACTAGAAGTCCATAAGAGAGTTTTACAGGAACATAAATATATACGTAGGGTGTTTTTTTAGTTGCAAGAGAATTATCGATATCGATAACTCTGGGAATGTTCGGACATTGCTGTGCAGTAAAGTTTGGTAAGTCATTACTAATCGTTTAACGCCAGAATAACGCTTCCAAATTAATGAAATTTATTTTGAACACAGAGCGTTTTTATTAAAGAATTGTGTTTAGTGCTGAAGGGAAGATAATCTTCAAGCCATTACATCTATTAAAATTATCTTTCCTTATTTCAAAATAAGCAAAAAGCTACAGTTATGGTAAATGGCGAGCGCTATCGAGCCATTTTGACTGAATTTTTGTTTCCTAACATTAATCAGCTAAACATCAAGAACATTTGTTGTCAACAAGGCGGCGCACGTAGGCATACAGCGTGCTTAATCATCCCCTTGTCGCAAAATCAATTTGATAACAAATTTATTTCCAGAAGTGGTGCTAATCACTGGCCCAGTATATGCACTTTAATGCCTCTGGATTAATTTTAAGGGAGCTTTTTATATTAAGTCATTGTTTCAGGTCGACAAACTACAATCTATGGAAGGCTTCAACCATCATTGACGCCATACTGGCAGATTTATTGGTAAAAGTTATTAAAAAATAAGAATGATATAAATAAACATGTAACTCGTATTGCGAAGTGCATATGCCGGAAATGGTATTTAACAGTTCACCTTAAATTGGAGCGGCAAGCGTTGGGTTTTTTATCGCCCTCTATTTTTATTAAAGCGTCATTCCTAAATAAGAGCGCTGGCGGTGCGTATTCTCTACAGCAGTGTTAATCATCTTATTTGATAAAACCCATTAAAGACAAACAAAAATAGAGTTAAAGACCTTAGATTAAAAAAAAAACTAGTTAATATGTCATTACTGGTCAAAATTAACCAAACAAAAATAAAAAAACAATTGTTTTGCAGCCAACTTCACTACAAAACGCACTCTCAAAATTGTATTTTTCAATTACTCAGCGTTGCTGACATGCTATTTTGATATGCTTCATACGAGTACATTTTTCATGGGCATGAGAATTATTGACAGATAAAAAACGCTCATCGCGCAAATTTAGGTATGTAAACGAGAAATGCCATGAGATTATTAATAAAAACTTATTGCAACAATAATATTATCGTTTTAAGTTTTCATGCAGCTAAAAAAACACCAGTTATAGCACTATGCAACAACCAAAAAAACTTCGGCCAACCACAAATTTTTGCTTATGCGCTATGGTCGCCTAACTGTAAAAATCATTAATATTTTAAGTTCTATGGATAAGGTTTTGCTCGAAAATTTTCGAAAAAATAATTGATTTTTTTAAAGGAAATAAAATCAGTAGTTACCCAGGGATGCTTTAAAGTTACATTACTTATATTCGATTTAAAGATTAAATAAAATAACATCGGTTAGTATTTGACGCTTTATAAAATATTAATCTTTATTTGTGTTTATTACAAAATAGTGATGATATTGTTGCGAAAAATCATGCTGTTGTACCACTGTGTTATTACTCATAAGAAACTGTTTTTAATATACTCGTATGTATAACAATTTATTGCTTAAGTTAATTCGTAGAATTTAATGCTTGTGTGTGAGTTATAAAGTAAAGCGCCTATTAGACGATCATGCCATCATGCTCTTGTAATAGGAAAAATTGCTGTTTGACATGCGCGCATGATGGTTTTCAAAAATTTTTGATATTTTCAATTTTTTTCTCTCAATTTTAATATTTTTTGTTTGTCATCATGCCATCATGCTTATCTATCAAATACAGTACAAATTTCATTTCTAATTTCGTAAGCAACGAGTAAAGATGGTTTGGCAAAATCACGCATTTTTAAAAGAATTTATTCAACTAAATTTATACCTCGATAACGCTACCTCTTTTAGCGCTGTTTCGCTATAGAGTTCATATGAATTTTTGAAATAAAAAAATTATTTTAACTTTAAAATATTTTAAAAAAAATTGTGTTTTTCTAATTTCGTATGAAAATTGATAAAACTTAATTTACATTCTTGAAAAAAAAAAAAAAAACAATCAAAATGTGAAAATTTTTATTAAATTGTTCATTCGAAATGCTGATATTGTTGATATAGACCTCAGTAATTTAGATAAAATAAATAAAATTCATGAAATAAAAAATCAATTGAGCCAAAGACTCCTGATGCTAAGCAATTTAGAAAAAGCTTGAGTTGGAGATAAAAATTTATAGACTTCAGTAACTTTTCGAACTATAGTTCGAAGTGTCGTAGTTAGAAATGTGTAAATAGCACCTCTTTTAACGTTGTTTCTGTTAACGCTCAATTTTCAGAAACGCAATATGAAACGAAGTATGCCTGCTGTGTCTTATAGAAATATAATTCAAAAATTCAGATTTTTTTACATCTATATAATAAAAAATATATAGAGGGAAAACGTATGTGTGCTGTCTAAAAATGTGCTATGCGAGAGAGATAAAAAAAGATGAATTACAAGAAGAAGAAAAGATACATACAAAAAGATAAAAAAGTTGCCATATATATTTTCTTTTTAAGCAACACTGCAATGCCTGTATATGAAATTTTGCCAGAATTGTGGCAGCTAAAAAGTGAAATATATCGTAACAAAAACGTAAAGCAAAAGGCTTATGAAAAAATATTTTGTCTTTTAGCAAACCACTTTTTTGTCCAAATTCGTTTTTTTTTTTTCATTTTTTCTCATTGTCATGTTTTAAAAGCAGAAACAAATTTACGTGACATAATAAATGAAGTTTACCACTCATGTATGACATGCCGCGCATGATAGTGTAATAGCAAAGCGCTCTCTCTCATCATGCCATGGTAATAAGCGCTTCAGATGCGTAGTATTTATACTTGTGCTAGTGCTTAAGTTTCATGCGTTGTAGAATGGGCTAGACTTAAAATTACCGTTTAAGTTTGGTATTGTTACTTGATAAATCTATAAGGTGCTAGATTTAGATGAAACGGCATATAAAGCAATGCTGAGTTGGCCACGAGCTGAAGTTTTAGTTGAGACGTATCATAAACAATAGAGTGTTGTTGTGACGGTGAAAATCAAACTGTGTTTCTACAATAAGTGTTGAGAAAAGTGTTTTACTTGAGTTTTATTTTAAAATACTAATCGTTTTTATGATAGTGTAAACAATATTCTCATGAGCTATTTACGAGTATTCAGAACAATATTTCATCACATGTTGGGAGTAATGTACTGAGGATCCAGAATAGCGTCTATATGGTCCACATAGATTGCATATAAAATATTGTATGCACATCATTTTTCTTTATATTATGCTTTATCAAGAACAATTAAATACTTTAAGCCCCCTCCTTTTTTGAATTTTGACACTTTTGAAGTAAATGAGCGAAATATAAATTATTTTCTATTAGATTATATCGTATCTGCAACGTATTTAAAAATTCAAATTGTAAAAGGGGTAAATGAATAAAATAATTATGTATGTGCACACTTATTTTTACAATAGAAAATATTTTTTAAAGAAAATTTTTTTAACTTAAAGTCTTGATTTAGCTTGTTTGGGAAACAAATGAAATGGCTGGATGTGCCGCATAAAATAAAAAATACTTTTGTTGTAGACTGTAAAATAGGAGTATGTAGCTCATTGCTGCTGTGTCTGTTCAACAGACAGACACACACACAAATACATTTTTGGTTGTTGCTTATTGCATTGTAAATAATGAAACTAATGGGCGTTTAGTGTATGAAATAAGAAAATATCAAGATTAAATATTTAACAACAAAATGAAAATTGAGAATTGAGTAAGAGATACAACGAAACTCGAGCAATGAATACGTAATTCTGGTGTTGCATTCATTGTATGCGATTAAATTGAAATGTAATTTTGCCAGAGTGAAAAGACAACATAAAAACATACACACACACACACACACACATATATTACAAGTAAAGATGAATTTTATAGCAAAAAGTGAATAAAAATATTACAAAATGTCTACCAAAAAAAATTAGATAAATATGTTAAGGGTGTACAAGTGGAAACATGGCATTAAATTAACAAAAATAAAATTATTTGAAAAAAAAAATTATAAAAATTGTAAAAAGTTAGCACGGACGCAGATCCAGCCAGTGAGAAAGAGTAATCTCCCCTCTACAGCGAAAAAAAAAATATTTCTGACACGTACGTCGAACTTTATTAAATTTTATATTATACTTTTCAGTAATTCAATGGCTTTTGAAATCTTGTCTATAACTAAAACTGAAACATGAACACAATAAAACCTGACCATGACCACAAATTGCGTAAGCATCGCTAAAAACTTCAATAGAATTTATATTTAAATGACATTCAAAGAGAAATAAAATAGATGTTGTGAGAAATTTGTATTAAAATAATTGTCACATATCTAGTGCCGTTCTGTATTCCGAATTCAAATACTTGTATTTCATTCGGCAGTAAAAACTTTAAGGAATCGTACATGAGTGTGTTCCATTTGCGAATTAAGTTTTTGCTTTGTGTTATTCGTAACGACTCCTATCATTTTTGTCAAGAAGGACAAGAAACATAAGAAAAAATTCCGCGGTATGAAAGTGAGTTTGATAAAATTAGTTGCACAACAATTTTTGGGGAGTCGTAGCTTGGAATTGAGCTAAACAATAGATTCTACAGCTCACGTTTTGCAATTACTCAGTAATAAGGATAAAATGTTTTATTTGCAGCAATAAAAGTTTCAATTTTAGGACTTCATTTAAAAAAATTTATCTTTTTCAGTAAAGAAAATAATTTACATGAATCAATACTATTTTTTTTTTTATTTTCTTTCAAAAATGATTTTTTGCTATTCTCCATAAATTGAATTTATAGCGATATTTTTATTTACATCTAAAAAAATGTAATAAAAACTAATACTCTACCCTACAGAACCAAATCTTAGTACTAAATATTTTTAATTTACAAAGTAGAGGTAATAACAATTCTTCTGTTGTTTGACTTTTAAAGTCACATTATTGACACAAATGTGATATTTTAGCACATCATTACGGCTGGTGTTATCACCATTTAGAGCATCAGGGTGTTAGAAATCGGAAGATACAAGAATAAAACCTTTTATGTGGGTGAGGTTGTTGTAAGGTAACTACTACCACAGAAGCTGGTAACCCCAGTTATATTTATTACAATAGATTTAAGGAACAGGGATGATTAAAAGAGTCTAAGTGAATACATCTTCAAAATATATAGACGTATGTGTAGATGACATAGTGGTTAATCTTATTTCAACAACTTTAAATTTTTTTGTGTTTTAACTTAATAAAAAATTAATTTTTTTTTTTTTTTTTAATTTAAGGACAATCAACAATATCAAGAAGATAAACACAAAATTCGGGGTTATAACGAGGTAGTCGAGAAGCCACAAAAATATTTAAAGAACAATAACATCAATAACGGTGAGCAGACATTTCTAACAAATTATCCATTGAGTATAACATTCTTAACAATAAATCTTAATGCGTTTATTCTAGGCTACCCCTCAAAGTCCCCTGAATGTAAGCCCCAACAATTGACAGCCATTGGCAATCGTCTGTTAGACTGGTTCTCTGTTATAATGGCCGATAGCAAGAAACGCCGTCAGCATAATCAAAAATCAAAGGCTCATTTTCCACCTGCCTGCAAAACCGAAGCCAAGTGGATGTTTGGCCATTTGGACTTGAACAATGATGGCTTTTTGTCACTGCAAGAAATGTATGATTTGGAACATGATCAAAATGAACGCTGCATTAAGCCCTTCATCGATACTTGCGATTTGGATCAAGACAATTCTATAAATACCCGGGAATGGTGTCGTTGTTTTGAAAAAACTGATCGTCCTTGTGCTGCCGTAAGACGAAGAATTGCTGGCGATTTTGCAGGTGAGATAGGTACAGGTGGACATTTTAATTTACCATACAAATTCTATTATTTTTTTTCCACTACAGATATTCTTGTTTTTGTTTTCGTTATATAACTTTTTTTTCACAACGAGTAAAGGAAGAAAGTGAAAAAGACTTGACACACTCGAAAACCTTTAGGTTGAAATTATTTGGTTTTTTTTTTCAATTCCATAAACAATATTTTATATTGTTGAGTCTTTATGATATTTACTTAATAAACATGAAATACATAAAAATATTACTTAAATATTCATTAAACAATACGATTTGCTACAACTTAAATTATAAAGCTTTTTTGTTTGGTGTTTTGTAACATAAATTTTTTCCATATTTTTTTTTATTAATTTTAATATCCTGCATTATTTATTTATGACTCAGCTTTAGCAATGCTGCTTTTCTTCCTCTTTCTTTTATTAAAAACTTTTAATTCAATTTATATTAAATTACAAGTATTTAGTTTAGGAAAAGCAAATAATTTACAAAATTTATTAAACATTTTGTTTTTGGAATAATAGAGCAACAAGTTTTGTAGCGTTAGTTGCGTTAATGAACTTTATTGAAGGCTTGGTAAACTTTCATGTGTAAATAGAATTTGTATGCATGAAATATATTAAATATAATGCAAGCCACACAAGATGCAATGATGGATACAAGAAAGTTGTTAATCAAGTTATGTGTTTGGCGTGCAAACAGAACAACTTTGTATACAATTCAGTTACACGACTTTATTTGGCAAGGAGTAATTTTCATTAAGAAAAGTATAGCAGCTTATTAAAATACATTAATCGAAAACACTAGGGGTACTCACGACAGTGATTGCAAGAAGTGCAAACGATGCAAATATGTACAAAATTCTGCGATTTAGTCAATACAACAACTAATGAACACATTTGCTCTTTGCTTTATTTTGCACTAAAAATACCTTGAGCATATTTACTCAAATGTCAATGGGTCCCCTTTCAGTTTTTGTTTAAGGGGTAGTTTAAAGATCCAAAAAAAAAAAAAACCGAGAACAACAAACATATAAACAACTGACAGATAAAGTCAGCGTTTACACATGCAAGTGCAAGTTCGAAAAACGCAATACACTCACACTTTTTCACTTACAAACTCACAATTTTCGAACTTGCAGCTGAACTTGCAAGTAAATTTTAGCCACTTGCCAGTAAGAATTGTTGACAAAAATTTCTGGATTGTGGTACACGCATAACTGGAATATTAAAATTTTTCTGTAAAATAAAAAGTAATTGTAATTTGTTTTCTTGAAATACATATGAAAGAGCAGGACCACGCTGTATACACAGAAATTTTGTTTCGGCAATTTTAGCATTCTTATCCAGTCTTTCATTCAGCCTTTAAGATACCGTCTTCTTTTTTTACGGGGTACAATCAAGTTTGTACCCCTTTCCATTTTTCTTTCTTCTCTCTCCTACAAAATCAAGAATTGGCCAATTCAACTTGCGGTGTGTGGTCCTGGTGAAAAACGTACAAATAAAGTAAAAGACCGTGCAAAATTAGGTAAAAACACTTAGTAGATACCTATTGCAGCGCCACCTGCCTGGCGGATTTGTGACGCTAAGTCTTCCAAGACGTAACCTATAGGTATACATAAAAATTCAATCAAATCGGTCCAGCCGTTTAGGAGGAGTACAATGTCAAAAACACTTACAGTCGAATTTTATATATTAAGATAGGGTGGCCCATGTGCGACTTAGAAACTACAAACTGAATCACAAACTTGTATATACTCTTCTCTAGTAAAGGGTGTTTTTTATAGACGTATAGAACTTTAAATTGCAATAAAACAACGATGGATTATTCGATTGACATGAATTTTATTTATCCGAAAGATAATCTTGTGGCATTACATTTTAAATATGATTTCTGGCATATGACCGCCACGGCTGGCTCCGATGTAGTCCATCTGGACGTCCAATTTTCGATGACTTTCTCCAACATTTGTGGCCGTATATCGGCAATAACACGGCGAATGTTGTCGCATAGACCAATGACTTTACATAGCCCCACAGAAAGTAGTCTAGCGGTGTTAAATCACAAGATCTTGGAGGCCAATTCACAGGTCCAAAACGTGAAATTAGGCGGTCACCAAACGTGTCTTTCAATAAATCGATTGTGGCACGAGCTGTGTGACATGTTGCGACGTCTTGTTGGAACCACAGCTCCTGGACATCTTGGTTGTTCTGGCCATCATCGTTTTTGAAGAAGTACGGACCAATGATTCCACCAGCCCATAAAGCGCACCAAACAGTCAGTTTTTCTGGATGTAACGGTGTTTCGACATACACTGGAGGATTAGCTTCACTCCAAATGCGGCAGTTTTGTTTGTTGACGTAGCCATTCAACCAGAAGTGCGCTTCATCGCTAAACAAAATTCGCTTATGAAAAAAGGGAACAACGGCAATTTCGTTTTGGGCCCATTGCAAGCGTTGTTCAATCGTGAGTCTATTCATGATGAATTGCCAAGCCAAACTAAGAATAAATCACTTGACAGCTGTTAAATCGGTGGCCATCTTGAACAGTAATGCCAACTTAAAGTTCTATACGTCTATAAAAAACACCCTTTATTATATCACCAGTGTTATAGTGTTTTCACACTGAGTGAATTTAACGTAAATGCGGTTTTAAGTTTAAATCCAACTCATAAAAACTGTATTTACCATACAAAGTGAATTTAATAAATCCACATTATATGCCATTTTAGAATTGAATTTAAGTTGGATTTATGAAATACAACACTTTTTTCGTCCGTTAAGCTCAGTGCTTCCAAGTTAAAAAGATCTGTAAATATAGCAACAGCTGCTAATGTTATTGAATGAAATGAAAAAATAAAAACCATTTCAAATATTTTCAGAAGAAAATGCTTTCAATGGCAGTAGCGATAAAAGAACTTCGAAAAAAACTAATTTTTTCGACGAAAGACAAAGAAAATATGTGTCTGGTAAGTGTTACACATGTTGTGGCTGCTGTACAGTTGTTCAAATAAGTTTTGTACAATGTAACGCATCAAATACACTTCTTTCTATGGGAAATTTGTATTGTTTTGTAGAAATTTATTTGACACACTGTATGTTAAATACTGAATTTAAAAAATTTGGAGTGTGAACGCAAAATCATATGTTGGTGAATTTAATGTTAAATGCAGTATTTAACTCTCAGTCTGAAAACACTATTATCGATAAAAAAAAATCACTGTTTGTCAAAAAAAAAATTTTTTTTAATATTTGAAATTAAAATTGACGTTTCTGACTTAAAATCATTTAAATGTTGTCCACTTCTTGGTTTATTCACGAATTCTGCGTTTGTTTTTTAAAGAACAAAGCAACAAATATAAATTATTTATTATTTGATTTTTTTTTAATTTTCTTAAAGAATTTTTAATTACTGTTACGTTATTTAAAAATCTTTTAACAGAAATGAAATTATTTTTAAATACCTTTTGCTTGAAATTATATTCTAATTCAATTTTAAGGCTTTGCAATTTATTCAATATGTGCCAGCATAAGCAAAATATTTAATTTATTTAACAACACAAAATCTATTTATAAAATATAATCTTAAATATCAACAAAATCAATCCATTAAATCTAATGCTTTCATACATACAAATATTTTATGTATGTGAATAACATAAACTTGAAACTTGAAAGTTTTCCAAGCAACTAAGTCGTCAACAAAAAAATTTTTTTTGTTAATTTTAAGAAATAAAACATTTAAATAAAGTTTTTATAAAACGCATACTGTTGCAAAATATTTATGTGTTCTTGTACATGTAGTATTTCATTATAACTTTAGCATTTAGCAAACTTTAAAGTTTTAAAGAAATTCGAAAGACATTTTATAGTTATTTTGGCAAAGATGCCGAAAGTTTTGCAGAGTAACAACAAAATAACCCAGCAAAATAAAATTTATAAAATAACAAGTTACATTCGGCTGAGCCTAGTCTTATATACCCTTCACTGTAGTGGCCAAATAATCATATTTTTAATTTTATACATTCTTCATAAATATTTAACAGCAAAAAATTAAATAAAGATTTTTAATGAAATGTCAAATATTTATGAAATTAAGTTTCTTTGAATACCAATTTTTTGTTAATCCTAAAATTTCAGTTTACGAAAAATCCTTGTTTTTTAAAACAATAAAATAACTGTAGGTACTCAATTTGTATTATAAATAAAAAGATATATATGAAAGATGTCCAATAAAAATGCAAAATAAATTAAATTCAATTTAATTTAAAATTTTTTTAATATCAAATAAAAGCCAAAAATCAAAAAGATTCTCTTTCAATAAGTTCTATTATACAAAAGGCATACTAAAGGGCTGCACAAGCATACAAACAGTTTTACTATAAAATATTATATTTGTGTAGTGATGTATGCTTATGCAGCCCTTTAATACATACACACGTTTGTATAAGACCGACTGCTTGGTTAGGTGTTTGTGTGTACAAACACTACGCACATATATTGCTTAAAAATTTCTATAACAGAGAAACCGAAATTAATGAAAATCTAAAATTTCTGTTATATTATTGAACTTTTGTTTAGTTTAGACAAATTACGCAAAAAACTCACCATAAATAGTAAAAAAAATAGAGGTAGTTGCACTCCGAAGCTCATTGTTCCGCCATAGACCGATTGGGCTGAATTTAAATAGCAGCCTGCAGCCAGGAATTCACAACAAATTGGCATAATAAACTTTTCTGTAGATATTCTAGAAACCTCAGGAAATTGATTTCAACATCCACACGACCAGACGGACATTGCTAAATTGACTCCCCTATCTATAAGAATCCATATATCTGTTTAACAGTGTAGCCTTAATTGGGGCGGCAAGTGTAGCGGCTAATTCGATTAATAAAGGCAAGTTTATGGCCAAATTTTTAGGAACATGACAAGAAGGACAACTTAGCGACAAACAATGTCTGTTAATTTTATATCATAAGAACTAGCCTTTGACGATTAAATAAAAATTCGAAACTCTGAATCTGTGCTAATAAAGCGGGTTTCGGACTATTTTATTTAGTATTAATACGAGTACATGTCAAAAATTCGTGTATTAAGTAAAAAGCCAATAGTGTGTAAACGAAATGTTAAGCTAGTGTGGTGAAATACTTAAGTATTTTTGGCAGTATTATGGTTTTTGTCATTTTTAGAATTTTTTCTAAGGTATCACACTGATCATTTTATCAGGGTTGCTTTTGTACAAGCAACCAAAGAAAAAACTCGAAATCAGCTGTGAAATTATTTGCCGCGTTTTGTATTTTATTTGAAGTGTGATGGTATGAAAACAGAAAATATTTTCTTTTAGATTTTTTGACAGTCTATTTGACTTGCATCTGATTTCGGTCTCACCCGATCTAATGAAAATGTTAATACTCTGTATTAACATTAAGTTGACTTGTCGCAATTATTGTTAAAGCGACATATTCTACAATTAATGAGACTGGCAACGAAAACAATATCGTTTGCTAAAATCGAAATAATTTGATAAGAAAAACTTTTAGAGCTTGCAAAGTTGTAGTCTTCTAATGTGACTTAAAGTGCTTTTTATAACAGTTTTTAAGATATTAAATTAATGATTTTAGAATTTTCGTATTTACAGATAGAAAATAAATTTTTGAATTGCCAAAAATCATTTCTGATTTTTTTATATCTGAGCACAATCTGATTTATAACTGAATTTCTATAATTCTCTTATCATATGGCACTAATCATGAAAATATCATAAAAATAATTTTGTTTTATTACATTTGGGATAAAATCATTAGCACAAGCATACTTGAAAGTCACACGTCACTACAAACATGTGCAATATTTTATAATAAAAAGAGCATGTATGACCTTGTACTTGCTCTAAAAAACATGAAAAAAATTTTAATAATTAAAAAAATTAGGTATCGAGAAAATATCCAATCCATTAAATTGTGTAAATGTTTGCTGGGTTATTATTTGGTATATGTTTAAAAAGTTTATTCATTTTATTCATTTTTAGGTATACTTTAAATAAAATTAAAAAAAAAACAATTTCAAAATAAATTTTACAATTTTTAAACTTTTCGTATATGCAGTATACACACCCTTTTTGAACGACACTGTTTTTCTATTTATTTAATTTACTATTTTTAGCCACACATACACTTAAAAATTTAATTTTCATTTACAATTTTGGTTACTATTTTATTAAATTATTACTAAATACAAATTTTAAATATGATTTATTAAATATTAAAAATAGAATTATTTAAAACAAAGAAAAACTTGTTATTTTTTTTTTTTTTTGCTAAATTCAATTAAAATTTAACAAATTTTTAAATGTATCAGCTTTCGCTTCCGATTTCCTTTCACATATCTATAATTGTTAATTAAATAGTATCTATTTTAGACACATATTTACACAAAAAATATATAAAATAAATACATTTTTACAAAAAATAAATTTAATGAAATATTTTTAACATATTTTTTTTTTAAATTTTTATTTTTGTTTATTTGTCTGTTGGTTTCTTTTTAATGTTAATCTGAAATGTGTGCAAAAACAGGAGCTTATGCACCAGATTGTGATGTTCAAGGATTCTACAAGCCAACACAATGTCATAATTCGGTTGGAGTTTGCTGGTGCGTTGATAAGCATGGCGTTGAATTTGCCAATACACGCACTCGAGGAAAGCCCAATTGCGGTAAGTTTTTTTATTACTCGTATTATAATTATTAACGGGATTCATGCTTCAGGGTAAGCCCCTTTATAAACCTTATAAAATTTTAAAAATACACAACACACAACAACAAAAAGAGAGGGTATTAGGGCCATTATTTCAACTAAGCAATAACAAATGTTATCGAACAAAAAATGGTTTTTTAGTATTTATTACAGACAGACTTTAACTAAAAGTGTCCAGTAAACAAAAAACAAAATTGTCTCACAGTTAACTTTTAAAATGAATTATAAGCGTTGTAATAACGAAAAAAATGTTAAAGGCAACTTAAAATAAAGTTAACTATAACTATCTGAGAACCTAAATGCCAAGTTGTAATAACAAGTATAAAAACAACTGTCGCTAAGTTGTGCTATTGAGCTGAAGCATTTTGTGTACGTTTTAAGTAACTAAAAACGGGCTCAAATAGGTGAAAAGTAGCTAAGTTAGCAAGCACCACAGTTGCTTACATTTTATTGCTTTACAATTATCAAAAAATGACTGTCAGCCTTTTGTAGTTAAAATTCCAAGTAATTCCTACATTTAAAATAATTTCAAGCGTAAATTCTGGTATTATTAGACAGGAACGACTGGGTGTCCCAGTTACAAGACACTTTTTCATTTTATGCTGTGTCAGGTCGTCCAGCCTTTCTGAAACCAAACGCTTACATCCATGCCGTCCAGTTGAGGTCACAAGAACTCCATTATGATATTCCTGTAATGAATGCTGTTCACAGTCATCACAATTACGGCCTCATCTTCAAAAAAAAGTAAGACCTGACAAAAATCCGGACCAAATTCGAGTAGTTTTTGGTTGTGATAATATTTGTTTCTCATGGATCGAATGAGAATTTTCGAAGCCATTCACATGGAAATAGGCTTCATTGGAGATGATTTTTTCGAAAAATTGCTATTGACTTTACTTTGCTCCACTACCCATTGAAACGGATCAAAACGGAGTCTTGCGACTCTAATTGAAGGCCGTTTAGGCCGCCACGTAAAACAACCCATTGAACGAATTCCCAGATATTTCATTCCATACTAAATAGGAACATGTCTTCTTTACAATCCAGTGAAAAATCACAACTCTAATAGATCGAAGTGCCACATTTGAAAAAATGACACTAAATTTAAAAAGTGCAGTCTTACTGAGACATTCGTTATGTTTAACAAACAATTTTATAGTCCGTTATACAGGGTGTCCGCTGGGAAGGACACTACCTTGTTTGTTAATAACGTAAATGGTCCTGTGGAAGAAGCTCTTGTATCAATCTTACATGGAAACAAATGCAAATCCTTGTGCAAAATTGTGGCCAAAGTTGTTCTTTGAAGACCAAGCTCCTGAGCACAGCGTCGAATTGAGGTTGATGGACTTTCTTGGGCAGCAGTATTGTTTTCAGCCGATCTTGTAGTACGTTGTGGTCGATGCTTAGGCCTATCACCTACAGACCCTCCTTCTCCGAAATCATTCACTACATGATAAATAGTGCGTTTTGTTGGCACGTTGTTTCTCCCAAAAATTTCACGTAACTTTCTCATCGTCACAGTAATCGATGATTGATTTTGGTAAAATGTTTTAAAGATTAAAACACGTTGGTTTATCGAATATTTTTCATTAATAAATTTGCCACGTGTCTACTTCACGACTGCCAAATATGAACTGTCAAGACTAATGTTTAACAAAATGGCGGCAAAATAAAGTAGTATACCTTCCCGGCGAACTCTTGCATTAATACAGTGAAAATTCGATATAACGAATCTGAAGCGAATCGAAAACTACTTCGTTATAGTTTTTTTATATCCAATTTCTATTTTATACGAAAATACTGTATAATAAAAAATCACTATTCAAGAGGTAAATAAAAAGTGAAACACTTCGTTGTATAGAGTCTATAGAATCAACACTTCGTTATGTAGAGGCTTTGGATAACGGGACTTTAACGACTGACATAATTAAAATGTTATATTTCTCAAGTATGTTTTCATTGTATTGAGACTTTTGACTCAGAGTTTCTTCGTTATAGCTGTAGAGCATTTCTGTATGAAAACTTTACAATAAAGGGTTTTTTTCAAGGGACTCAGCAAAAAATGAATTATATACAAGTTTTTGGTTATGACGCAGTTCCTTATATCGAACTTTCACTGTAGTATCTATATTTACAGTAGTTTTTTTTTCAACATTCCAAAGGAAGCCTAATTGTCTTCTTCTTAAATAATTTGCTACTTTGAAACAAAATCAAAAAATAAATTCATCTCAGGCTCAGTAAACGTAAAACTTCAAAATTAGTTAGCTTCACAGAAATTACAATAAATTACAGTGTGAGGGCAAAAAATTTTATACAGAAAACAAAACAAAAACATCATTGAATGATCGTTTTACTTTTGACATAAAAACAACACCAGTTACATGAACATTTAAAATGTTTTTGTTAGTTACGAGTATTAACAATTACAAGATGTTATAAATTATTTACTTGGAATAAAGTTATAGTTTGAATTTAAATAAACAGAACAACAACATAACCAACATGAATATTAATAAATACATTTGCAAGTGAATACACACATTCATGTTTACACATCCATACACATGCATGCTTATGTTTGTATATTGTGCAATATAATTGTTATCATGTACCATATGCTTATAAATTGAATGTATTTACGAGTAAATGTGTTCATTATTAAATCAAAGTACATTAATATCATCTGTCTACAAGTAAATAATTCTGATTTTACATTTACATTCAAAATTTATGTAGGAAATGTGTGTGTGTGTGGATGTGTATTAGTTGCATAAAATTATATTGATACAAAAACTAGGACTGAGTGCAGTACGAAGCATATTAAACGGTCGTGATACATTTCATAACCTTAAACTGTAGAAAATCTTACGTTGACTAAATTCAAGTCAGAGACGTGTTTGGCAGAAAATACTTACATTAATTTTTTTGGAAACATTAAATAATTAACACGCTTATCCTGTACCAATACACAACAGCAAAAACAATTTTAAAAAATTAAAATTTTTTCTTCAGGACTGTCTTACAGACCTGTGTTCAATTTGTTAAATGTTCCAGCTGAAGCACATAAGCGAAGGATAGAAAAAACCTAATGACGAAAAATAATATAAAATAACTAGCTGACCCGGCAAACGTTGTTTTGCCATATGAATTATTTCTAGAGTATGAAAATATATCTTTTTTATTTCATTAAAATCGGTTAAGTTGAAAAAATAAAAAAAATTTTTTGGGGGGAACCAACTCCCTGCCCCCTCACTTAGGGATATAAAAATTAGCTATAAACCTATTCTCATACCTATTGAATACACATATTAAATTTAATTTAAATCGGTTAAGTCGAAAAATATAAATTTCATAAAAATCGGTTAAGCCGCTTCGCAGGAGTATAAATACTAACACTGTGATACGAGAATTTTATATATTATTATAGATATATTTAAAAGCAAAATATATGTGATCCGGTTTAAAAAAAAAGGAATTTTTTATTAAAAATTTTGAAAAGATGTAAAATAAAGCATATTGTTTTTATTATGATGGAGTAATGGAACAAACCTATTTTTAAGACATAAGAACGAGGGAACGGAAGACCGACAAAGATTTAATAAAAGGAGCGGATCATTTCATTCAATTGAGTGATTAGATCAATTTGATTCGTTTGGTCGTGACCATCTCAGGTCTATCTTAAATTGAATTTAAGTTCATTTAATTGGAACCGGAATGCTTTATGAAAAATCATGCTGTTGTCCCACTGTTCCTATTTTCATTAAAAAAAACTCTATTTATGTACATATAGCAATTTGTTTTTTAGCTTAACATGTGGAATTTGTGTATTTTATGTTTGTATTTGAGTTATAGAGTAAAATGTGTAGTTTTTTACATCATGTTATTTGTAAGTCTTCTGTCCCACTACCTAAGCAGCTTGGTCTGCGTCTTGCCACCGTTGGGCACTCGCAGAGAACATGTTCCAACGTTTCCTGTCCTTCTCCACAGAAATGACAGGAATCGTTCTGTACCACATGTACCTATTCTACTGATGTTATAATTAACATTATACAGTGGCCCGTAAGTAGCTCAACGTAGAGTTTTTTATAATTTCTGCTGAGCTTTAAAACAACCTCTGCTCTAATAAGCTCGGGGTTGAGTGAAGCTATAGTTTACCGCGCAGAAGGGCTCTGGACCTATGAAAGGGGTATCTGCGTCTTTTTTAGCCAGATAGTCCGCCATTTCGTTGCCCACATGCCCTTCGTGAAACGTCTCTCTGTCAAAGCATTGACAAGTTTATAGCAGTTCCAGACCAATCTTGATCGAAAGGAATAGCCCGCCAATGCATACAGAGCTGGTTGACTGTCTGAGAGAATATATATTCCGGTACTACATGTGCCCCTTCGTAAACATTCCCTAGCAAATAGCTCTAAGGTGTGGACTTCCGCCTAAAAAATGGAAGCTGTTTTTCCCATTGCTATTATAGGAATGAATAAAATAAATAATGGAGGCTTAAGATGGCTCCAGATATCACTTGAATGTATTTTGAACAGGTGTTTCGGAATTTTACACACTGTTTTTTATTATCTATATATGATTTTATCCACTTTAGAAGAGACATGCTAAGTCCCATATATTAAAAGATTATGATTTACCGTAAATAACTCATTAAATTAAATATATTCGTTTTCAAAAAGTGCAAGGATGTATTACAAACCCAATAGGTAATCGAAAGAAAGTGATTGCAATGATTAGAAAAGCACTAAATTTTTCAAAAATAACATAAAATATTAAATTCGCTATTCTGAACCGAAAAGTTAGACATAAAAAAGCGCTTATGTCACTTCAAATAGGTGCACTAAAAATTAATGAAAATATTGAATATGAATAAAATTCGTTAAGCGAATGAAAAAATTTATTTTTTAATTTCATATATTTTATTTTTATGTTTCCATTAACCTAATTTTTTTGATAAATAGTGAGTTTTTCATTGCATTAATGAAAAAAGTCAAAGAATATATAAAGAAAATTCTTGTAGTGTAAGAGAACTAAGTTTGTTAAAAATCAAAATTTAATTGGAATCGTATTTATTAATAACAACCAACGAACTGCGATAGTAAATTTTAAAATTTAATTTTCTTTTAGATTTGATTTGATTCTTAAAAGCAAAGTTCTTTGTCCAGTGAATTGATATAAATATTTAAAATTTTGTTTGATTCTATTAATAAAAAAAAAAACTCTATTATTTCCTTACAGAATCCGTGGTCAATAATGCCTCATCATTAACATCTGATGATGAAGATGAGGAAACAGATGATGAAGACAGTGCGGAAAGCAGTGGCGATCAAATCATGGTATTTTAAATTTAGAAAAAGAAACCTTAAAACAAATATTTATACAGAAATAAAATAAAAGCAAATTTTATAGAGATAATTGATATAAAAAAGAAAGCTTCACTTCATGTAAAACCTAAAACTTAAAAAAAAATTAAAATCAAAAGAAAAGAGTAAAAACCCCTCAATTAAAAAAAAAAAAAAAACAGCAACCATTTCAGCACATTTGAAAACCATACAAGAAAGGAAGAAACGTTTATAATGTAAATCCTAAAATCCTATATGAAATCGGAACAAAAAAAACTTAGTAAACCAAAACAGATAAACTTAAGTAAAAGAAAGATTTTTTTTATTTATTTAAAGTTAATACTCGTATGTGTTTCACAATATTAAAATAAAACTTGGCTTGGGTTGTTAGAAAACACAAAGAATTATAATTAATTTGAATGAAATCATTTTTAAATAAATCCTGTTATATGTAGGTATTTGTCTCTTTATCGCATTCTCTCCATCTTGATCATTCATTCTTCTAAAAAAAAATATCTATGAAAAGCTTAATGGTCTTTTCGTAAGAACAAAGAAATATATATCATGCAATATTTTTATTATAACACTTATCAATTTGCACTTTGTTGTAAAAGATGCCGACTTTCAAGTCTAGTACAAAATGGTATACTTGCAAATAATGAAAACAAAATTTATGAAATTGATAGATAAAGTTTGCAAGACCATATAAACTGTTACTTTTGAACACTTAAAAAAATTAGTTAGTGATAATTTTACTAAAATATTAACCCAATCGTACTAGATTTACCAATAAAACGTTTTTTTAAGTGGACTTGTACCACTTTTTCGAAAAAAGCAGCTTAAATATTATGGGCCATAATCAGTCACTTTTTAAAAACAACTTTAAATGCACATAATTCTTATGAATAAAATTTAAGTCTTAATAAAAGCCTACTTTTTGTGACTATGATTATGTGCTAACATAAAGAACTGCTTATGTTTTATATGTTATTACAAAGGTTTACAATTTTTTTTATAAAATTATTTCGATTTGAACAAACACATTGAGATCTCGTGGAATATATCGCTGAACTACAGTGATAAAATGTTTGAATTGTAACAAGCAAATTAAATTACGATTTTTTTATATTAGCACAAATTTTATAAAACATCACAAAAGCAAAACAGCTGACTGCTTTGATTAAAACGAACAGCTGATTTTTTACAGTCTCAAACGGGGTCTGTCAGTTGTCACTAGCTGCTCAAAAATATTTTACTATTTTTAAAACAAGAGAAATAAAAATTCCACGAATTGAATTCATACAAGAACTATAGCACTGAACCAAAAATCGCGTAGCAGTTTCAACAACGCATGTGATCATTTTGACACCATCCCATTGTCAATTTACTTGACAATCAGTGTTTTTAATTTTTTAACAAGCGTGTACAAGTCGACAGCAGTTGGTTGTCAACTTAGAAAAAAACAACGATTTTACTTTTTTGGTAACGAACGTTGTCAAATTGACAACGCATATTGTCATTTTTTTAACAAAGGGGGTCAATTCGACACCAGTATGGTGTCGATTCAGCGCCGGTGTGGTGTCTTTTTGACACCAGTATGGTGTCTTAAAAATTTTATTTTTAATTAATAATGAATCAGCTGTGCTCTGAAGTTTGTTTGCTACACTCAAAGAAAAAGTAGGTTAAAATTTCTATTAACAATTTTTCTGTCAAATTAGTCTTATTTGACTTATGAGAGCGTATTAATGTGCTGTTTCTATAACACGAGCCATCAAATTGTCTTGAAATTTTAGTATTTAAGAAAATTTGTGTTTTTTTATAAAATTTGTCTAATGTGTGCTGTTTACAGGAAATGACCACTCAATTTTTTAAATATTTTTGAGTATATTACACGTTTCCTATAAACAGAATATAAATAAATGTTTTGCAAAAGCGGGACATGAAATAAATTCATGAGTCTCTATAAAAAAAATTATTTTGATTAGAATTTTTGAGAAGAAATTTACTTTAGCGAACTTTAAAAAAAATATCAGAGGTGATAAAAAAGTGAATTCCAAGTAGAAAATATTAAATATATTTTCTTGGAAAAATTCTTATTATCCGAATTATGAGGCTCAAAAATTTTCATTAGTTCTATCTTATGGAAGAGATAGAAAATTTGATTCTAAGAAGAAAAAATTCAGCACGATTTTTTGTGAAAACCCATATTCCGAGATATGGGACTCTGAAATTTTCAAGTCTTCTATAATATTTCGCATGGCGAACGCCGGCTTCGATTACAAAAATTTTTTTGCCTAGGCGAATTTCGACCGGACTTAAGGATTTCATATTCTATTCCCTTTTTTTAGAATTCAATTTCTACCATATTCAGTGTTTTTCTTTTTAATTTTTTTGTAAAAAAATCACAAATTATGTATTGTGCCTATGAAAACTTTGGAGGTCCATAGCTTCGAAAATACAAGTTTTGCCAAGTAAATGAACTTAGAATTACATTTTTTATCATCTTTGATATTTTTTAACTGGCATTCCTGGCTAAAGGAAATTTAAGTCAATTTTTATTGTAAAATTTGTGCAATATTCTTTTTAAAGATACATGAACTCCAATAAGGTTTTACAAAGACCCTTAAACTTTTTCAGTGAATTTTGTGCTCAGCTGATGTGTTAACATTTTCTTTTAACAAAATTGCAGCTGACATTTTATAGTTGCTTTGTTTAGCGTATCAGCTATTTGACAAATTATTTTTTTAATTTTTATACAAATAAACACTTTTGAGTTCTAGAGAAATTAAAGGCACAGAACTCTATAAAAAATACATAACAACAGAATTTTACAAATTAAGCTTACTAATTTTGTACCTAAAAAACATCGTATTTTATGTAGGAAGTATTAAAGAGATGGGGGGTATGGAAATCTAATTCAACTCTCAAGATTTCTATTCCCTTCTTGCCCTTTTACATAAGAATGGTTGCAGGCATCGTACTGTAAGCCAAAAATAATAGAAGAGAAGATTACGTCTTCAGCAAGTGATTTCTCTGTATACAAAATTCAGCTGTATAGATGAAGCTTTCAAATATCGACTTATGGCATATGTACCATATGCGATTCTTTCTTTTTATTGTTCTTGGTCTGTGCTAAAGTTCTAAAAATTTTAAAACCAAACTGCAGGAATAATTATTGCATGCTATATATTTCACATGTAAGATATTTTACTTTATATTCGTAGTAAATTCCTTATCATTAAGCAAAATAAGTTTTTGTATCACAAAAAAAAATCATCTTTCTGCTCTGAATACCTAAGAAAAACTAAATAAACTTTTTCAGTTGTTAAAACACGCTAAGAAAAATTCCGCCCAAAACATGAAAGAATATCAAAACCAAAAACAAAAAATTTAAAAGTAAAAAAAAGAATATAAAAATAAATTTTTGTGATAAGTTTAAATTTATTTTTAAATTTTATTTGTAAAAAAATAAAAACAATTACTATCAACGATATAAAAAAGAAAATTTTATTTAAAAGCTTAAATTTAAACTTAGCATTGAACTAGAAAAAGATATAGAAAGAGAAATATTTTGTTTTCTCTTTTACATTTGAAAGAAAGGAAGCAGGAAAACGTGTTGCCAACCAACCCTTTTAATTGAATTAAAGTTAAGCGAAAAATCTAAAGAAAATGTTAACAAAAAGATCGCATCATTTTAAAATTAACAACAAAAAAAAATTAATTAATTAATAATAAACAAATAAAAAACAGTTTAAAAGAAATGCTAGCTAATTAGTTGTTAGAATTTGAAGCTTTGCCAAGCTTTAAACATAAATTATATGAAAACATTATTAACAAAAGAAAAAAACTTTTTTTAATATTGAATTCAAATCTCACAATTTAAAAAAAAAAAAAAACAAAATTCTATGTCAAAGTCGTGGCGTGGCATTCAATATTGAATAAAGTTGTTACGAGGTTTGACTGAAATAATTTGAAATTTTCGTTTCGAATTGGTTTCGAATGAAATTTTTTCTTAAAGTATTTTTTCTCAAGCAGAGTGTTGCATTTTTAATATTCTTCGAAAAAAAAATTATTATTACACTGAAAAAAAAATGCTTCCTAAATTCAATGAAAGGATTTTATTAAAATTGTTTTATTGATTCAAGGAAATATTTTACAAATTAAGTGAATTAATGAAATATTTTCAGTGTATTTCATTAAAACAATTAATACTTCGTTTAATTAATGAAATATATCATTTATTGAAAATTAATAAATTTTTTCATTGAATTAATGAACAAACACGGAAAGCTAAATTTAAAGTTTTGTTTGGGTAACAGCAAGTGTTACCCCGTAAATAATTTCAATGTAAGGAAAAATTCGGTTAATAAACCAGTACGAGAAGATGTCCTTTTTTCTCTTTAAAAAATTCTACTTATGATGGCTTTTTTTAGGTTTTTTTTTTTTTTTTTTTTGATAAATTTTACTGTAGAATTAGTGTAATAAAATAAAAACCTTTGCTGTGTAATATAATAATACACTTTTAAAAAGCACTTTATATATTTAACAAGAAATAATACAGTTAATAAAACAATAAATAAATGATACAAAATAAAGAAAAACACTATTATTAAACATTATAACCTCATGTCTTAAAAAACAACTTAAAATAACTCCCAACAGTATTTCTCAATCCTTAAAGCAAAGGTTCCTGTTTAGTTATAAACACTTTTTTCAAAATCAATAACAACAACAACAAATCATATTATGTACTTAAAACAATAATAAAAACCCAAAAAAAAACAACTCTCCCATACAAAATTATTGCATTTAACAAGAAAAAAATTATATAAAAAAATTTAAATGAAAAGAAATAAATTTAAAAAAAAAAACATGAAAGAAATTAAATTAGAGCATCATTTTTATAGCAATTAACAGAGAAGTATAATTGTAAACAAAACCCACAAAAAAAAGAGAAGGAAAAAACATGAAAAACTTTGCAACTGAAACACCGTTAAATTTAACAAATAAAAATTTTTAAAACATGAAAAAAAAGAGAAATTATAAGTATGTGTGTGAAGAAAAGAAAGACAAAAATAATAAAAATATACGAAAATCGCTTAAACTAATTAAGAAGGAAGAAGCACTCAACAGACAGGTGGCATTCGCATTAGACAGATACACTTAAATGTTAAAGAGCCGCACAAGCATAGCCAGCAATTTTTATTATAAATAAATACATATTTAGCAAATTTTTGTTGTGCAGCCCTTTAGAGACAAGTAAATCCCCATCATAACTTTAATTTTTGATAAAATGAAAATTAATTGAAATAGTTTTTATTTCTATAAAAATAGGAACATTTCAGTTAAGCAATATTTTTTCTTATGTAGAAATATTTTCGAAAAATTGTATTCATTCCAGCTATTAAGAGTTTTTTATTTTTCCCTTTCCACTTACTATAGAAAAAAAATTTTTTTGCTATAGAATATTCTGTCATTTAGGGAATTTTTTTCACAAAAATTTAAATTTTCCCCAAAAAAATAAAAATCCTGATTAACTTGAGTTCCTGAAAATGTTTTTCCTTCTACATGTTTATGAAATGAAATTTACATCAGGACCGAAAATTTTTGGTTTTAAACAAGTCTTTTTTAAAAACATAAAAGAGACTTTTTTGGAAAAAAAAATAATGTAAAAAATTTTTATGAAAAACACTCAATATTTTGAGTATTTTTTATATAAAATTACTAGACGATTTGATTGCTTGTTTTATATTAAAAGCAGCACACTAAACATTTTTATACATTGTGAAACCTTGATATATAAAAAGTACTTAAAAAACAAAATTCTACAATATTGTCAAACAAATTTGGAGAGACGAAAAAGGGAAAAGTACTTTTTTTACATAACAAGTACAAAAGGCTAAAAATATGAATAAGTAGTACTTAAAAAATGCAAAAAAGAAAATTTAAATGTTAATCAAGCAAGTTTTCAAAAAAAAGAAATCATAAAAAATTCCTTAAAAGGTACTAAAAAAATTAAAATAAAGAGTTACGAGCTAAAGACGTGCACAGTTACACTCAAATGCACCAGTTTCTGTGTTTTTCCGCTTTCAGTGCGTATTAGTGAGTTTTGTAGCGTTTATAGTATGAGTTTGTATTGTTATTCTCTTTGCCAAATTGAATGTGAGTGAGTATAGAGAAAATTAATGTAACACATGTATATTATTTCCATTTGCTCAAACAAATAAAACAGATGTTAAGGCAAATACTATAAGTTACTTATTGTATATTGAAAGCAAACATACATGCATACTCGTATATACATATATACATGCTTCGCTCGTACATTTGTATTGAAAACAAAACCAAATTTTCGTATATTTTTGTTTTCAACAAATGTACGAACGAAGTTGTCGTTCGTTGTTATGAAGCCGAGCCGTAAATATCTGTTTATACAACAAATTATTTGAAAACATTTGTAGTACAACAGTTATGTGAAGCAGAGAAACAAATAAATTCCTCACTCGCTGCAAAATTGTTTATAACTCTGAATGTGTATGAGTTGAGTTAGTTGTAAAAACAAAACCATACCGTATTTGTTATATTCATTCTCTCCCTTACACCAGCAGTAACAAATACTTATTTGGTATATTTGTTTTAACAACACTTGTAGGTACACTCGTGCACGTCTCTGTTACGAGCTTCACATTCCTGGTTTACATACTAAGGAGTAAATATACCATCATTTGAACGGAATCTAATAGCCCATTCATTCAGGCTGCCTCGAAATGAAGTAATTGCAACCCGATATTGCAAATGAAATCTAGATTGTTTATACTCATGTTAAATAACATTTGAAATGTATTCGCAAACAGATGATAATTTTGGCCACTCTTGAATAACATTTTATTTATTATTATTATTATTAAGAAAATCTTAAATGAGTTTTACTGGTTTAGCTGCGTTCGAATTTTCTGGCATCATCTAGGGCTTGGTTAGAACTTTGTGATTTCGAAGAACATGCATTTAGAAACTTAATTTCTTATCTTCGACACAGTGTAAGACAAACGAACCTGCAGCTAGTGCCACAAAATTGCAAAAATGTAAAAACAAAATTTATTTTTTCTATATTTTTTACCATTTTTGGCTAATTTTTTATAGTTTTATTTTATTTATTATTATTTGATATTATAAATTAATTAATGACTTTGACCATATGCTCTCAGGGTCTAGGCAGATTAACGTGATACACACCAATCTACAAGTTACCCTTTTATTTTATTTATTTCATGAAAATAGATAAAATAAAGTTTTTTTTCAGGTTAATTTGTTTCTCCTAGTCTATAGGCCAGATACAGATAAACAAAATTCGAATTGGTGTTTTTGAAAAAATTAAGTTTTCCCTAAAACATATTATAGATGAGATACTAAAATCCGAATCCCAGCTAAGTCAGTAAAACTCAAGAAGGGTTTTGTAAGCACCTTGAGAAGTTCCACAAAATAAAAAGTTTGCATTTTATGTGTTGCACTGTGTTACTTAACGTTTTTTTTAAATTTATTTATAATATAAATATAAATATAATTTATAATTATATCCTGAAGAAGCTACACAAATTGAAGCGAAATATCGCTTCAATCTTAATAAAATAGTCATGTTATTTAAAAAGAAAAAGGTCAAATAAAACTAACTAATAAATTTATTTTTTATTTTTCTGATGATTCAGAGTAGCTAAATGGATATGATTTCACTCTTAGTACTTATTGTGCTATGTAAAAAAATTTTTTTTTTAAATCTTACATGAAAATATCATGGAAAAAAATGCATTTTGAAAATAACATAAATTGGAATTAAGCACCAATAAAGATATATTCGTTTTATAATGCGTTAAATACGATATATTAATGAAAATTAGCGCTGTTTATATCAATTTCAAGTTTTTTTCGTCAAAATGGAGTAAAATCGGCTATAGCTAATAGCAAAATGTAGGGAAAATCGTTTGACTTGTTTTCGAATAAATTTGGTGTCAGCCTAAATGGGCTATAAGCAAAAAGTTAAAGTTTTTGGGTAATAAATAAAGGTTTATTATTAAATATCCATGTTATGAACGCAAAACCCTGAACTCTTGCGATTACAATTTGAAATCGCAAACGTAAACGTTAGAATTTTGGTTTTTCTAAATAGCAAGTGTACACTGAAGTGTAAAAATTAATATTTCATAAATTAAAGTTTAAAGGAAACAAATTATGAACAATTCAAATTATATAAATATGTTTTCTCTTTATTTAAGCAACAATTAAAACAAATTAAACCATTTTTAATCAAAAATACTATTTAAAAAAATTTACTTTGATTTTGACAATCATGTGTCAGTTTTTAGCGGCTTATGCTCACTAATATATTCTATATTAATTGAGTACACAAATTTTGGTCTTTTATGGTTTTTATTTAAAAAACAGCTTGACTATAGATAAAAAAGATTATTAGCTTAGGTATCAACAGGGCTTTTGGTACCGTTTGTTCTTTAACTGTCCTTCGCCGAATGATGAAAGTATTATATACACAAAAATATTTATATATAAATATGTGCATATGTATATGCAAGGAACAAAATAACTTGAAATATTATAGAAACAGTTATCTCTTTTTGTTTTGTTCCAAAGAGAAATAAAATATTGAACAGTTGGAATTTATTGTAAACTTTTAAATAGGGATGCCGCTACAAGTTTTTTACTTTTAAGCTGCCGTTTTCATAAGATTCGTTCGAGAACCCAATAATTTGTAAGCTCTACTAAATTGTGTTCGTTTATACAAAGTTTAGTAAATGAAAGCATACTTTCAGAGATTAAACTGACAGTTCGGTGACTGTCAAATTTAGTAAGATCAAAAACCATATGATTAAAAATTTAAACAACAAATGACACCTGATAAATTTATTAAATAAAAAATAAAATTTCTTTAAAAAAATATTAATGGCCTGTTCAGCAATGTCATAAGAAAACCTAAGCGAACGAAAGCAAATCACATTTGCATTGAAAACAAATTTCCGTACATTATTTTTGTTTTTAATACAAATGTGCTTTGCTTTCGTTCGCTTAGATTTTCTTGTCACATCGCTGAACAAACCATAAAAGAAAATTTAAAAAAAAACACATATATGCCTTTTGAGTTTCTGTTTGTCACATTCCTTCAATACTTTGCAACAACAATGCAAATTTTAAGCATCAAACAACAGACACCCACACAAATTTAAATATCAATTCATACAGCCTTTTTAACGAAAAATAAAAATTTATTTGTTAGTTTTATTTGACCTTGTCTTTTTAATTAATATGACTATTTTACTAAGCTTGAGGTCTTATTTTATATAATAAATTTATTTTACTCGTATATCCATATTTCGCTCCAAATTTTGTAGCTTCTTCAGGATATAATTATAAGTTGAATTTATAAATTTATAAAGTAAGACCTCAAGCTTAATAAAATAGTCATATTAAATTGAAAAATAAAAATAATAAAAAATACTTGTCTGAAATATTTTTATGCACTTATTCCAGTATGTTTGTTGGAATTAGAAAAAAAAAAATAAAACAAGCATTTTCTTTTCAAAATTTATTTCAAGATTTTGTATTTCTCTTTAACGCCATGTAAACTTATTTGTTGAGTGCCGCTTAAAAACAAACCAAAAAGTAATAATAATAAAAAAAAAAAGTAATAACACTTAGTAAATAGTTTTTCTAGTTGTAAAATTCATATTTACATACAAAATTATTATATAGTATAGATATGATGATGATTTAAGTTAAATCAATCCAAAAAAATTATCTACTTACATACATACGTATATGCTTTTTCGTAAACAAAAATAAAAATTAAAAATTGCTAAAATAAAAACAAGTAGGCAGACCGATATTATTTTTCACTGAGTTGTATTTTCATTTAAATTAAGTAGTTTAATCATTATAATTTAATCATGATATGAAATATATAATTACACTGCAACATATGAATTTTATTTTAATGTTAAACTTGAACACCACAAACACACACACACACACCATTTCAATAATATAGAACACCTAATTTAATGTCTACAATACACTTCTACTTCTGCTATTACACGTTTTCCTTAAAACAAACAATCAAACATACTCACGCCCACTTCACAAACAAACAGACACACACAAATATAAACGTTAACAAATTCAATCGAATACAAGAGAGTTTCTTTAAATGCATTAATTTTCAACACTAACAAAATATAATAATAAAAACAATTAAAATTATAATTACTTATGATAATTATAAAAATAATAATTTATTGAGAAACAAAAATTATGTTTATTTTTTATTTAAAAACTATTTCATATAAAATTAAGAGCAAAACAAAAATGTTTATTTATAAAAGGAAAGATTATTAAATAAAGAAATAATAATCATTTTATGCTAAACAATTACTCTCAATTCAATGGACTCTCAATTAAGGACTTTTAGGTGAGATAAAAATAATTACAGTGAAACTTCGATATAACGAACATGAAGGGAATCGCAAAATACTTGGTAATAGTTTTTTTTATCCCAATTCTATTTTACACGAAAATGCTACGCAATAAAAATTCACTATTCAAGAGGTAATTAAAAAGTGAAACACTTCGTTATGTAGAGGCTTTGGACAACGGAACTTTAACGATTGTATAGAGGCTTTTGAAAGAATACTTTGCTATATAGACGATTTATAGCTCAGAATGTCTTCGTTATAGCTAAAGTGCATTTTTGTATGAAAAACTTTGCAATTAAGAGAGGACCTAGTAAACTATGCGGTTTTTCGTTATAACGAAATTCGTAATAATTTCTATTTGGAATCTAAAAGTTTAACAAAATATTAATCTTTATTTGTGCTTAATTCCAGAAATTGTGTTGGTTTTAAAATTTATTCTTTTACTCATGATATTCTCATGAGTTATTTATTCAGAGCAATAAGTACTGAAGGGGAGAGCATACCTATATGGACCATTTCATCAGACGCTACTCCGAATCCTCAGTAGGTTACTCCCAACGTTTCTTGCAAACATTAGAACCTTTATATTGTAAAAGCAATTGACTAAATAAGAATTATTAATCAATAGTTACAAAAAGATTCAAATATTCAAACTAAAAACTCAGTAAGCATTGAACTGAATAAATAAATAAAATTCCCAACCAACATTTTAATATTGAAAACTATATATTCTATTTTTATTCTTCTCTTCTCTTTATATCAAAGTTTGACTGTAAAACAAAATTCATATAACCGAAAATGAAAGGTTTTTCTTATATACTCCAAAGCTTTGGATAAATTTCAATTCAAATGATTGTCCTTTAACGCATTTTAAGTGAGCACATTTTAAGCAGATAAGTATGAATTACAGTGGAATTTGGATAAGCGTAAATAGAAACTCTTTTATTTTTCCAAAAATTTCGGTATAAAATTAAAATCAGTTGAACAATTAACAAATTTGGTGCCCACACTTGAAAAAAAAAATAACAATTACACTGATCAACACTGAATTATTTTCCAAGGTATAAGAAAACCAGTTAACTTCAAAAAAAAAAAAAATAACAACTGCTTTTGTGGCTCCTCCTGTCAAAAACTATTTCCAGTGATTGATATCAAGAAGTGTGCTGGAGTGAAACATATCTTTTGATCTCTATTTAACACATTGATATCTCTTAATTTTTGACAAAACGAGCTTCAGTCATGCATGATTCAGCTGGCGTCTCAGTGTCACCTGATTTTCTTATAATATGAGCTTGTATTGGTGTATAATTTATAATGTTTTTTATAAGATTTACTTGAATGTTTTAGATCCCGATAACGATTACATTGTCAAGTTTTTATCCTGTCATAAAAACGTTTTGTTTATTATGGTTCGGTATTGTAAAATAAAACACAAATAATACATTTTTCTCAGCACTTTTTCTAGAAAGAATTTTTTATTATAACTATTTGAATAACACTTTATTGTTTATTACACACCTTGTTTACTATTTAACGTTTCAACTAAAACTGATCATCTCTTAGCACTGCTTTATTTACCTTTTCAGCTCAGTCTAGAACCTTCTAAATACAAACAGCCAGACGTTATTAGATTTGTCATGTAATAAAACCAGAAGCTAACGAACATTTTAAATCTTGCTAATTGTATAACACAGAAAACTAACATAAAACCTATACACTAGCACTTTATAACTTACACAGAAGCATTATATACACAAATTCTATCCCGCACAGCATTTGGAAGATCATTTTGCAAAAATCACCTAACTGAGTCTTTTTTAAGCAGTTCTGGTGCCTAAAAACTGATTAATCACCTGCGTGAATTAAAAAAGACTCGAAATAGATTCTGGCTTATGCCTAATAAACGATTTATTGAAGATACAATAACAAAATGTACAACGATCACAAATAAATCATGCAAACGTTTGAAATCTGATTATTTTAAACGCTGTTTTGGGATAATATTTCGCGCATTTGGGCAATAATAAACTGCTGGTTTTGTTCTTGTTTTTGGTTATAACAGGATAATTTTTTCAGCACGATAGAAAGATCATGCAGACGTTTAAAATGTAACTGTTTTAAAATCACATTTCGTGCACCTGAACGATCACAAAATGCTTCCTGTGCTGTTGTTTTTGCATATAACGGTACTATTTAAAGTTATTTTGAAGCAAGCGTCAATGTTTATATTTTGTGATATTCTTTTCTTAATATCAGCCCAGCCGCGGGGTTTAAGCGAGGAAGTGTTTTAATTAAAGTAAGTTAAAAGTGAAATAAATTTGAAAAAAGTAATGTCAGCCAAAAAATTAAAAAGGTTAGCAAAAAAAAGAAGCCGAAAAACTAATGTGGCCTAAAAATACAAGAATAGATTGCCAACAAAATCGGGAGCAAATTAATCTAGTCCAAACAGATAACGTAAGTAGTTTTCATTGTGAGTATTCAAATAATTCATGCGATTCAAGTGATAGTGAAGAAAATGAAATTAATTTGTGCGAAGAGTTGGCTAAATGGGCTATCCAATATCAAATTAGCTTTATAGCAATTAATGCACTTTTGGCATTGTTATTGAAATGCAATATGAAAGTCCCAAAATATGCTAGGACCCTTTTAAAAACACCTAGTTGTGTTATTGAGAGAAAAATTGATAAAGGCACATATATACACTATGGAATAAAAAATGGCTTAACAGATTTTTTAGCCTGCAATGATTGGAAGTTTTCTAATATAACATTAGATTTCAGCATTGATGGCTTACGGCTATTCAAAAGCAGCCGATACTTGCCAGTGTTGTAGGAACAAGTTACGTGTTTCTTATTGGCATATATGAAGGGATTTCAAAACCAAATTGCGCAAATGATTTCTTAAGCGAATTTATTTCTGAAAACTTTTTTCATATCAATGAACTCAAGTGTTTTTAACATATATTGGACAGCTGACATTGCTTTTGGTGATCAAATTGAATTTTCTATAAATCAAATAAATAAAAAAAAGTTATATATTTACGTGATTCGTCAGACAAAAGTTACTTTTTCGCAGAATAATTTATTCGACTCTGGAGAGTTTCAATATAACCCATCCAATAATTTAACTCCTTGTAAGTAAAAAATGAATTTTTCTTTTTTTTTTTTTTTTTCTATTAAGACAAAATAATTGTTTGCCACATATTTTCATAATGACCCAATTCACAATCTTGTGCAAATGGTCGTTTCTGTAACTTTAGTAAGAACTCTCACTAAACTACTACTGGAGAATTTTCTTTTGTATTTTCTATATGAGAGAAGCTTGTCTCTGCTGCTTAGACATTTTTTCGAAGTGAAACATTCTTACTAATGTTACCAGTGTGTACATTAGCTGTATTTATATCATAATAAGTCAAAAAACATTATTTTTTATGCTGGGCTTTTAAATACGAAGTTTTACTATTATTATAACATAATTTCATCTAGTGTAGACACTAGGTTACAGAATAAATTTCAGTATGAGCAAAAAAATTTAATTCAAAACAATTATTTCTAGTGCAAAATGCTATCATCCCCCAATCTGGCTGTTTTCAAAGTGTTTTAATTGAATTGCGCGATGAAATTAAATCTTTAAAGTCTGAAATTTTAGATATGAAAAAAGAAATTAAAGAGTTAAAGGGTGAAAATAAACAATCATTTACCAAATTAACAGAGGTCATAACTGTTAAGCTTGAAGGTAGAAAAAATTATTCTGACAACTTACCAAGTGACGAAAAGGACTTTCAGAAGCTTCCTTTATTCGTTATGGATGATTTGAAAAGTTTTGATGATGTATTACAGAACAATGAGGCCAAGTTGAGACAATTTGTATGTATTTTAGCTTAACATGTAAATGTTTTCTTTGTATATAAAACATACAAATTTTTAGAAGCAATTCATTGCAAAAACTATTACAAATACGACTAAAATGGCTTAAAAATTATTCGCAAACGCTCGCGGATACGATTAAAAAAAGATTTAAAACAGACGCGTAAATGATTGCAAATTCGAATTAAAAATGAATCATAAAAGACTTCCAAATGATAACAAACGCAACTAAAATTTACTCAAAAAAGAGTCAAAATTGAGCAAAAGCTCGAGTACTAAATGACTCTTCTTGAAGAATCGCGAACAGGGTACCATTTTCTCACCCAAAACTATCTTTTACGATCAGAAAATGAGCTCATTTATGACTGTTTTAATCGTGCTGAGGATTCATAGAAGAGTCAAATTTGATCAAAAATTTCATAAAATGCTGTGTGGGACGTATTAGCTTAAACAACAAATTACTTTATCCCAGCCAGCATTTTTTGAGATTTTTAAACAAATTTGAGACTTTTTTGACTATTCTGTGCCATTAAAAACCAGAATATTTGCTCATTTTCTGATCATAAAAGATGCTTTTGTCGGGAAATAATGGTTAACCATCTGCGGCTCCTTTTGATGAGTCATTTATGATTTCTTTTTTTCATTTTTTTATTCATCCATCTGCGCATACCTAATACGATTATAAGCGAAAAAAAATCAACAAATTTTAAATATTTGCGACCAAGCACGTTTTTTCAATCTTCTACATCGTACATAAGGGCAAAATATTCACATTTTTAACCAAACATTTTTAAATCATAATTGCAAGTCACACTCGAGTATTTTCTTAATATTTAAATGAATAATCAGTTTTTGATTAAGAATCATAAAGATAATTTTTGAAAAAACGATCTTCCAAATATTGGCTGGGACGTACATAAATAGAGTTTCTTATGAAAAATAAGAACTGTGGGACAACATTATGATTTTTAACAATATGTATGTATGTCCTACCTCAGTTGTCAACGTTCTTGCATTATACGAATATCTTGTTTAATTCACTCTTCCCCTATACTCCAAGGTTTTCAGGAATTAGATGAAAATGAAAATGTTAATAGTGCGGGTAGTTTGAAAAATCTCAAAAACTGAGCTGTTATATAAAAACCAAAATCAAATATAATAGTAATATTTTTGGAACATTTGTTTTCCTTTATTTATAATTAAATGGAAACTTTTTCACTTAATCGCACAAAAAAATTTGTTATAAGGCATACAACACTTACAACAGCCCATTTATAAGGTAGAATTTTTCTTCGCGATGAGCCACTTAGAAGCAATAGCTTTAGCGACCAAACATTAGGTTTGTTCATTTAAAATGTTAAAAAGTAAATGAATACTGTACCAGTCAAAACTTGCAAGCTGAAGTAGTTTTGTAATATAGCGAGTTTAATTTACTTTTGCTAATTGCTTATGCAGCACTATATTATTTTATTAAAACTTGAATGAGAAAAAAAAAATTTAACAAACAAAAAAAATTATCTGAAAAAAAATTTTTTTAATTATTAATAAAATATTATTATATGTAAATTGAATCTTTGGCTTATAGTTCGGCCGGTATTTAATTTTTTGCCAAATAAATAAAACATCACAAAATGAAAAATAGTTTTTCTCGCCAATTCTGCATACAAAATTTTTGTTTTTTTCTCTTATTTTTGTTATAAATAAACCCAACAATGTTCTTTTGTAAAAATTAAAAAAAAATTTCTTATTAAAATAAATATAAAATTGTCACTTTAAGTTAAGGTATTACCTACTTTAAAATTTTTAAAATTGACGTAGGAGTTACCATACCCATGTTAATAGTTTTTGGATGATACTTTAAGGAATTTTGGTTAACAAAGAGTTTGACGTGGCATTAAGTTTTTTTTTGCATAAGACTGTTAATAACTATTTAGTTAATTTTTGGATTATTTTGCGAAAGTCTTTAATAGCTTTTTTAAATTTTAAGCCTATAATACGCCCTACTAAAATTTTTCTGTGTGGTCTTGGTCTTAATAAAGAGATGGCGAAGACTATGGGTATTAAAAAATAAATTTTTTTCTGTGTTGTAAAGTGTTATTGTTTATGGTTTTATAAAAAAAAATAACAATTTTTTAAAACTTTGCAATTACAAGGTTATTTATTTGCAATTAAACATTTTTTTATCAATTAATTGGCTAACACTAATTCGATTAAATTTAAAAATAAATTTTTATTCGAAAGAAAAATGTTTGATTTCCTTAACTTATACACGTTAAATAATATTTTTTTTGTTAAATAAAATATTGTTTTTGTTGTATTCTGCATTTTGTATTTATTAAAATGACAGATGTTTTCATTATAAGGTCATCTAAAGAAATGCAATTAATTCATTTATAACCGCTAATTCAAATTAAACCACATACTTACCTACGTCATATGGCAAAATAAAAAACTATTTTTCAACTAATAAATAAAAACAAATGTGTTTCTCACACATAATTTGAGTATAAAAATAAATCAGCTTCTAAACAAGCAGTAAATTTCTTTAAACCGTTAACATATTAATTTAAAAAAAAAACAATAAAATAAAAAACAACTGTAGCAGACACAACTAAAAGAACAAAAAAGTAAAGAAAAACATTCAACTGTAAAAACAGTTTGTCACAACAAGTGTTTATAATTCAAATGTGATCGGCAGCAAGTGGTCTGGTTAATTGATTGCTCATCGAATGGGTAAAAACAAAAACAAATACATAAACATAATCGTATCGATGTGCATAACATATATGTACTCGTACGAGGTAAATTCATTGAATAAATAAAGCCAATTTTCTAGATTTCACAGGTTCCTATATTTGTCGTTTTAAAGCAGTAGGAAATTTTTGGTGCAAGTCACAAGTCACGTGACAAAAACATCGCAGTAACTTCCGATATTTTATAGAATTCAGTAACATTGCGACAAAAATATTGGGGGCAATAGATTATTTATGTGTTGTTAACTTCGGCGACAAAAAGAAACAAATAAAGAATCATATAATTATCGGCTCGTATTTGGTCTCAGAAATTCAAGTTCCATGTAAATTTCCAAAATTGGACGTTCACCTGTCATTTGTCGAGTCCAAATTACGGCATTCAACCGCGATTCGCAACCTGATTTATCGAATAATTTTGTTTTTAAATTAAAACTGTTAATAATAATATTTTCTAGCGATTGTTAAAAATTAGAAAGAAAAGATTATGTGCGAATAATACAAGTGTCTCAAAAAATGTTTATTGGAAACCACTAACAGCCTTATTCATAATAAAAAACTACCAGCTTGGCTAGCCACTCATTCTATGTAGCTGCTAGTTAGAATGACAATTTGCCTTGGCAGCAAATTAGCATAAAATTTGTTTATAACACACTTTTTGAATAACTGCTAGAATATCAACTCTGAAATATACTGATACCAATTTACACATTTCGTTAAATTTTTTTGTATTTATTGTTGTAAACCTTTTTAGTTTTTGTTGTACAAAACTTTTTTAAGTAATGACTTTCAGCGATATTTTTTTAATACTCTTTAATTTATTTTTTTATTTTTTGGACTTGGATGCTGGAAGCTCAGCAGATAGATAGCAAGAGTTTAGAATGAGCATTGTGCATAAACTACGTGCTAATGCTGGTTTTACACTTTAAAAGCGCTAAATTAAATGGTTTTTGATAAGACTGTCGAAAAATCATATTAGGGTTTTACACTAAAGGGTGTTTTTTATAGACGTATAGAACTTTAAGTTGGCATTACTGTTGAAGATGGCGACCGATTTAACAGCTGTTCAATGATTTATTCTGAGTTTGGCTTGGCAATTCATCATGAATAGACTCACGCCTGAACAACGCTTGCAAATGGGCACAAAACGAGATTGCCGTTGTTTCCGAATTTCATAATCGAATTTTGTTTAGCGATGAAGCGCACTTCTGGTTGAATGGCTACGTCAACAAACAAAACTGCCGCATTTGGAGTGAAGCTAATCCTCCAGTGTATGTCGAAACACCGTTACATCCAGAAAAACTGACTGTTTGGTGCACTTTATGAGCTGGTGGAATCATTGGTCCGTACTTCTTCAAAAACGATGATGGCCAGAACAACCAAGATGTCCAGGAGCTGTGGTTCCAACAAGACGGCGCAACATGTCACACAGCTCGTGCCACAATCGATTTATTGAAAGACACGTTTGGTGACCGCCTAATTTCACGTTTTGGACCTGTGAATTGGATTCCAAGATCTTGTGATTTAACACCGCTAGACAACTTTCTGTGGGGCTATGTAAAGTCATTGGTCTATGCGGATAAGCCACAAACGCTTGACCATTTGAAATACAACATTCGCCGTGTTATTGCCGATATACGGCCACAAATGTTGGAAAAAGTCATCGAAAATTGGACGTCCAGATTGAACTACATCCGAGCCAGCCATGGCGGTCATATGCCAGAAATCATATTTAAAATGTAATACCACAAGATTATCTTTCGGATAAATAAAATTGATGTCAATCGAATAATCCATCGTTGTTTTATTGCAATTTAAAGTTATATACGTTTATAAAAAACACCCTTTATAATATAAGTGACACGGTTTTCATTGCATTTTATCATCTGTTTTTATTATTTCTTTGTTCATATGCAAAAATGCAGCCCTGATATAATGAAAAGTATAAACACTTTTTAGAAAGGGCGAGAGACCTAAATTTTTATCCGTACTTTTTTATGTATTATTTTCACATTTGATTTTAGTTATTGACAAGTCGTTTTACTCAGTTATACAGTGTAAACTCTCCTTAACAAGCTGTCATCTGTTTATTATGAATAAAACTGTAAAAATATTACAACATTAAAAATATTTTGAATGTTTTTCATAAAAATTTGTTCGTTTCCTACAACAAATATAAGTTTTTGTTTTGTTATACCCGTCACTATAAGTACTAGAGAAGAGTATATACAAGTTTGTGATTCAGTTTGTAGTTTCTAAATCGCACATGGGCCGCCCTATCTTAATATATAAAATTCGACTGTAAGTGTTTTTGACATTGTACTCCTCCTAAACGGCTGGACCGATTTGATTGAATTTTTATGTATACCTATAGGTTACGTCTTGGAAGACTTAGCGTCACAAATCCGCCAGGCAGGTGGCGCTGCAATAGGTATCTACTAAGTGTTTTTACCTGGTTTTGCACGGTCCTTTACTCTATTTGTACGTTTTTTTAGAGTAAGAAGATCGAATATATTATACAAAAATTTTATATTTTCATCAAAACCCAATTTTTATGAAAATTAAAATAGACCACGCTCACTTTTTAAATTTTTCGCAAATCGGAGAACGACTGGACCGACTTGGCTAATTTTTTTATTATATGTTCGGCATAACCCAACTTATATATTTCTTCTCTTTAAAATTATTTTTCAATATAAATAAAGTTTGAAGGCAAAACAACGTTTGCGGGGTCAGCTAATAAAGTATAAATATTCTGGATTCTTATAAATAGCTAAGTCGATTAAGCGATGTGCGCTTGTTCGTGTTGTCATTAAAACCAATTTTCTGAATCTGTCAGTGGTTATTAAAATTCAGGCTTCTCGGTCTATAAATGGTAGAGCTATGATCATTTTTTGAGTAGGTATTTTTGCGTATTTTATCAGTTTTGTCAGATGTAATGGTCATAATATCTGAGCAAAAAATTATAACGATCGGCTTGCAATTGGGGGAGAAATATCAAAAATACAACTAAAATTTTAGATTTTCATAATATTTTGCTTTATTTTTTAATGGAAGTTTGTACATACAAGCACGAAACCAGTCAATCGGTTTTATACAAACGTGTGTATGTATGTGTGCCTATTAAATGACTTATGTGAGAAAGAACTACAAATAGAAAAATGTTGCGGCAAGAGAGATGTTAAAGAAGATTTTTTAGGTATTTAAATTTGAAATTAAAAATTCATTTAAAGATTTTAAATTAAATTTACTTTGGATTCTTATTGGATATTTTTTCAGAATTTTGGTTCACCCTAAAAAATTTTTTTTCGACTTAACCGATTTTTTATGAAATTTAATATGTATATTCAGCAGGTATGAGAATAGGTTTATAACTAAATTTTATACCCCTAAGTGGGGGGTGATTCACCTAAAAAAAATTTTTTTATTTTTTCAACTTAACCGATTTTGATGAAATAAATAAGATATATTTTCATACTTTACCAATAATTCATATGGCAAAATAACGTTTGCGGGACAGCCGAATTTAAGTTGCTTTTTTTACAATTTATTGTCAGAACAAAAACAAATGAAAAATTTTGCTTTTCGCTCTAATACACTTTATTTATGCAGTTAAACTTAAATAATGTTTGACAGCAACCATCCTGGCAGCATTACAATAAAATTAATGTGGTTGTTGTAATGTTGTGCTTGTTGTATTCTCGCGGTCACCTGATAAATTATTACACCATGGATTAACCCTTTTCTATGTGCACATGTTTACACTTAATCTCATTTAATAAACCCTACATGCAACGCATGAGTGCATTCAGCAAGAAATTAGAAAAAGTAGAAGAAAAAAATTATGATACATAGCTACTGCGAGTATGTACTATTGCCATTTAACTTTTAAGTGTTACAAATGTAAAATAGTGTCAGTTCAAGGCCAAATTGCTAATAAATACAAGATGATACAATAGAAATTTTATTTTATTTATTTTTTATTACTATTATAACGAGTATAATAATAAATAATTATAAATATGAGTGCACACATGCATGCATACGTTTTAAAAAAATATTATTTTGAATGTGTGTGTTTAAGTATTACATATAATACAATAACAATTGAAAGTGGTGCTTGTAATGTTAATAAATTATAAAAATTTTTTTTTATTATACCTATTTTGGTTTAGCCTATTATGTCGCCAATTTATGCATAAATAAATACGTTTTTGGAATGTTTTTATGAATTTTTAACAAATACGTTTTCTTATTTACTTTTAAACAAGCTGTTTTTACCCGGTCTAGCCGAGTTCTTTTATCTATGTGGAGAAATTCTTCGCAGATTGTATATAAACATTCTGAACAATCTGTTTAAAATCTGGTTTTTGATTAGTTGATTTTACCAGGTTTCGTATGGTCAGGAAAGATAACGATCTTTTAACTGATACACTTAAAAGAGGGCGTGGCCTATCCAAAAATATATAGTAGCCATCATAAATGATAGAAATACGATTACGCCATCTCGCACATAAAATTGAAATTTTCTGCGCATGTAACACGATGTGTTCCTCTTGGCTAATAATTTACAACTAACAGAGAGTATGCAAACAGCATACAATCTACGTCATCTAACGGAAAATCATGCGCATGGCGTAATCTTGTATTTCTATCATTCTTGGTAGTCATTCTTGGAATATAGAGATTTTATGTAAATATAATTTTAATTGTTAAACCATTAACGTAGAAGTGGGCATACCGTTGTGTTATATAACCTCTCTCTGATAATGGAGCATTATATTGGTAAAAGAATTTTTTAAATCAGTACAGTAGTTTTACCCCCTTATCCAAAAAAATTAACGTAGACTTTAAAATCAACGTTATCGAAATTTTCAATATAATTTTTTAAAAAATTTTACTTTAAAGTCTACGTAAAAATTTTTTTTTTTTTTTTTTTTTTGATAAGAGCATTAGACTTTATCAATTACAAACAAAAATACAAAACAGCAACAATTTTGCAACGCATTATTTTGAAATTTGGTGCAAATGCTCTTTACACTTGAAGGTTGCATTTACTTTTGAACTGACCATCCCCTTCCTTATGGCTATTTTTTAATAAAACATGGTTTTTTTACTGATTCAAATTCTAAAATTCAAAATATGATTCCAGGAACTTCAATGGTAAGGACCAGAGAACGGAATGAATACATTCGTTTTTAGTGTGCATTCATATAAATATTCAATGTTTTTGTCATGCTTTAATCCAAAAACAATAACGAATGTTGTTGCTTGCTTTATATTCATAATTTTTATTGATTGCCTTTTACCTGCATATAATAAACATCACTACCATTCAAACCCAAGCATATTCTTTTACAAGGTAACTGGGAGAATACAAAAACAAATTATTTACCTCTGAGATGTCAGAATTTATATGCATGGAGTGTAGAATTATGTGAATGTAGTAGTGGAAAGAGAAATTAACATACCCAACAAACCAAATCACTTGAAAAAAATATTAAAATAATAATTAAAAAAAATATTTTCATTTGCTTTAAGCAAAATTTTAAATTAATTTTATTTTTTACAGGCATATATTTATATTACGTAAATATATAATAGCAATTACCTTAAGAATTTTTAATATTCTCATGTTGATTGTCATATGGTTTGTTGGGTAAAGAAAACTAAAATACAAAAAGAAAAAAATTTGACAGTTTCCAGTACAACAAGCGAAGAAAAAAATATCCAGCTGTAGAATTGCCTTTACCTTGTAAGTAAATATGTCTTGATTCAAACCATTCGTTTAGTATTCGTTGTCATTTATTTTATTTTATTTGGAATGAAGTCTATAGAAATTTTAGGAAACATAAATTCCAATATTTTCACACAAGAAGCAAAATATGAAAAGTTTTTTTTTTATTCAAAATGACACCCATTTTTTACAGGACATTTTCAGTTTAATGAAAAAATAATAAAATATAAGTATATGTATGTGTATGTTTTAAGAAAAAAAATTTTAATTTTATTCAAACAACATTATAACTATTCATACCATTCGTTGCCTTTTGTGAGTGTTTTGAAAAATTAATAGAAAACAGGCAACGCAATGCGTAGTATTCATTACACTCTCTTTTTGTGAATTGTCAACACTCATTCCTATTTTATTTGGCGTCGTCGACATTGTCGTCAATTTTTAACCGGCACCACTTTTTATCGACGTCGTCATCAATTCTATTATAATCCGGTATTTCATAACAATCTTATGACGGCATCGATGGTTTATCGATATTTTGAGTGAATCAAAATAAACATATCTAATAATTCAATCTGCTGGTTAATTTTGTTTACAATTTGTATTGAAAATTTTTAAGTGATAGCAGTAAATAAATTTATTAAAATTTAGAATTTGAAATATCCGTTACCAATTTGGATTCTGATGAAGCCTCTTTCTGACGAGAAGTGTTTGTGGGTGTTGTCTGCTGACTGACGCATCCAGATAAACTTTCTAAATCTACTGTGCACCTTTCAATATTTTCCGATAATACTATCTCCATTCCACTCCTTGAACTTTAACCCTTAGGACTTAGCTGCTTCCAACGATGTCAATTCACATGATCACATGACATCGCCACTACGTGATTTACCGCGGTCATTGAATTTGTCGCACAAAAGAGCCATTGTTTCGTTAGCTGTGTGGCAAGTGGCACCGTCCTGTGGAAACCACATATCGTCCACATCCATATCTTCACGATATCAAGCACCATTCACAGTAACTACCTGACCGGCCTGATTTAAAAAAAAATACGGCCCGATGATGCCGCCGGCCCATTAACCGCAATAAACAGTCACTCTTTGTAGGTGCATTGGTTTTTCGACAATCACTCTTGGATTATCATTCGCCCAAATGCGGCAATTCTGCTTATTGATGAATCCACTGAGGTGAAAATGTGCCTCATCACTGAAGATGATTTTCTTCGAAAATTGATCATCCACTTTTGCCTTTTTTTGCCACCATTCGGACCATTAACGATGTTAAGAATGGTCAAGAGGCTTTAGTCTTTGAGTCAATTGAACCTTGTAAGCGTGTAAATGCAAGTCTTTATGCATAATGTTCATCAACGATGAGCGTGAAAGGTGCAATCGTTGGGCACGACGACGAGTTGAGGGGGACGGCTCTTCAGCCACACTATCGCGAACAGCAGCAATATTTTCTGCAGTACGAGCTGTACGAGCATGCACTGGTTTTTTTACATCTCCTACAGACCCGGTTTGCTCAAAGTTTGGACGATTAAATTGACCGAAAAAATTACGAAGTGCACGATATGCATTTTGATTCGAACGCCCATTTTCATAATAAACCTGAATAACTTTAACGCGTTGCTCGATTGTGTATATTTCCAAGGTTCAAATTGAGTTAGTCTGAAATTGAGAAATGTCAAATGAAATGCAGAAAAAAACTTGACATTTAGGTGTGGTTCATATTCAATATCGGCTCTTAAAATGTAACCACCCTTTATTATAAACAGAAAAATCTATTAGAAAACACAAATTTGTATAGAGAACAAATAAACAAACAGATAATGAATTTTATTTATATACATAGATAGTATAGATTTATATTTAAAAAAAAAAACAGCAACTATACATAAAAATTTAATAAATATTTAAATCTATTGTTATGCAAAATATGTAAACAAAATAATTTGTTATTATATTAATTCCAATGGCTTCATTTCATAATATTTAAATTCAAAGCAATTTCTAAGGAAAAGTAATTTACATGTCAATAAGCCTACAAAGTTTTCACAATTTAAAAATCAATTTTATGTACGAAACATATAAAAAATTTATGAAATACATTTTCATAGGAAATAAATTTTTTATAGAAAATTTAAGCCAGTAAAATTATTATAAACGAAAATAAAGGGTGTTTTTTATAGACGTATAGAACTTTAAATTGCAATAAAACAACGATGGATTATTCGATTGACATGAATTTTATTTATCCGAAAGATAATCTTGTGGCATTACATTTTAAATATGATTTCTGGCATATGACCGCCACGGCTGGCTCGAATGTAGTCCAATCTGGACGTCCAATTTTCGATGACTTTTTCCAACATTTGTGGCCGTATATCGGCAATAACACGGCGAATGTTGTCTTCCAAATGGTCAAGCGTTTGTGGCTTATCCGCATAGACCAATGACTTTACATAGCCCCACAGAAAGTAGTCTAGCGGTGTTAAATCACAAGATCTTGGAGGCCAATTCACAGGTCCAAAACGTGAAATTAGGCGGTCACCAAACGTGTCTTTCAATAAATCGATTGTGGCACGAGCTGTGTGACATGTTGCGACGTCTTGTTGTTGTTCAATTCAGGAATGAAAAAGTTAGTAATCATGGCTCTATACCGATCATCATTGACTGTAACCATCTGGCCATCATCGTTTTTGAAGAAGTACGGACCAATGATTCCACCAGCCCATAAAGTGTACCAAACAGTCAGTTTTTCTGGATGTAACGGTGTTTCGACATACACTTGAGGATTAGCTTCACTCCAAATGCGGCAGTTTTGTTTGTTGACGTAGCCATTCAACCAGAAGTGTGCTTCATCGCTAAACAAAATTCGATTATGAAAATCGGGAACAACGGCAATCTCGTTTTGTGCCCATTTGGAAGCGTTGTTCACAGCACTTTGTTAAATTGTTCAAATACTCGCATTTTGTTTCATTTGCACAAATTATTAATAGAATTTCAAACAATTCTTTTATAAACTTGCAGATTTGTTACTGCCAACTTTATGTCAATTTCGTTTCGTCATTTAACTTTAATTTCAGTTTCATTAGCACATTTTGATTTAGAATATACTTTTGTATAACACTAAAAGAACAACAACAACAACAACACAAGAATATTTGATATATAAAACAAAACTACAACAACAGTAATAAAATTAAATTAAAAAAGTTTTTAAATTCAATGTTGGTGCAAAAAATTCAAATACATGTTTGAATGTCGTATGTCTGTTGATGTGTGTACGTACGTATTTGACATCTGACACAAGCACACTTAAAATTTATACTGGCGTACTCTGTTTTGACATCTTTTTGTTTTTGTTATTTCTACCACACGTGGAAAAAGGGTAAATTCAGTTTGTTAAACAGTTTGAAATTTCATCTTTTACGTATTTTTGTTAAATCACAGGCCAGGCATGGAAACTAAAGCTACATAACCATAAAGTTTAGCAACCAAAGTGGTACTTTTGGAATGAAGTGTGACATAGGCTAAGAATTCTAATCAAATAAACTTTTCTAAGACATTTAAAATTATAAAAAAAAAAATAATGAAAACATTTTTATAAGAACTTATTTTTAAAGAAAATTGTAATTTAAAAAAATCCTTTTAAAGGTGCGCAATATTTCGCCACTAATAAATACAGATAGATATGTCAAAAAATCCGTTATCTGTCAATGTTCAAAAAAGACACTATCACACATGCTATTTTTGACATGTCGATCGAGCTGGCTGTTTGAAGCCAATGGCCAAAGTAGCCATTGCTCTTTAATTAATAATAATCTTAGGATTAATACGATAATGAATCACGTCCTTTAGCATCATTTATACTAGTATTTTTTATTTTAATTTGCACTGCAGCAAAATCACACTGATTTATTAAACAATGCCTTGACACTACATAGAAAAGTTGGGAAAGGCAGCTTTTGTTGGCTTCTATGGTTGTGTACGAGTAATACGCGAAAATTATTTTTTAATAAGAAAAAAGAAAAACTAACTTAAGAAATAATTTTTTACTACTCTCAACTCATTTCCCGAATTAGGTTTCATTAGGCGCCGATTTCAATGAATGTCTATATTGCGATTCAGTAACTTTTATTACGAAACAAGTATAACGATAGAAATCTTTATTTGCGATGATTACTGGTTACTTGCTGTTAACTTCGTCGCAAACTTCCAATATTTTTGTTGGAAAGTTACTTAATACCGAATTCGATATAATATCGTTATACTTGTTTTTTTGATACGAATGGTCGTATCACTGACATACATACGCCACTTCATTTATAATATTTAGTATAATTACGAGTAACCTTGTCGTAGTTGAAATTACGACAAGTTATTGACCTTTTTTCAGTTGTCGTAATCAATGTAAAACGACGTCGTTTCTGTCAACGCTTTTTAATTAAAAAAATATAGACAAGAGCAACCGAAAACTGTTTCTAAAGTATTTCAGGGTGCTGATTTCAAATCTGGACTTCGTGTTTTCAAATTAGCTTTGGTTTCCAAGACCAAAACTTGTTACTTAACAAAATTTTAAATATAATTTTTAATATATGAAAAAAGTATTAAATATAAAATAAAACCCAAAATCAGGCATATTTTATATTATCACGTACGAGGGCGGATTGATATTGAAGCTACCTAGCGGTAGATGGCAGCACAAACACAAACATTTTTTTTTAGAAATTGTGATCTGTCAAACGTCAGCTGTTAAAATTCCACCCAAAGTCATCGATTAGTTTATTTGTTGTAGTCGTTTGAAGTAAGCAACTTTTGTGTTTCTTGAAAAATGGAAAAAAGTGAATTTCGTGCAGTGATTAAACACTATTATTTGAAAGGGAAAACGGCGAAAGAGACAAAAGAAAAGCTCGATAAACATTACGGTGAGTCTGCTCCGGTACATGGTAAAATATTGGATTGCTGAATTTAAACGCGGCCGAACAAGCACTGCAACAATACCATCAATAGGAAGGCCAAAAGAGGTGGTTACTGAAAAAATATCAAGAAAATCCTCGATAACGTTATGAACATTTTGGATGAACATTTGCATATGAAAAAGCTATCGGCAAGATGGGTGCCGCGTTTGCTCTTTCTTCAAGACAACGCACCGGTTCACACAGCATTAGATACGATGCTAAGATTACGTGAAATACACTTCGAATTGGTTGATCATCCACATTATAGTCCAGATTTAGCTCCTAGTGACTTTTCCCTGTTTCCAAACTTGAAAAAATGGCTCGCAAGAAAAAGATTCATCTAAAACGAAGAAGTGATTACCGAAACTAACGCGTATTTTGAGGGGTTCCCAAAATCGTATTATTCAGATGGTATAAAAAAGTTTTTATATCGTCGTACTAAGTGTATTGAGTGTTGAGAAATAAATGGTTTTTGAAAAAAAAAATGTTTGTTTGCTTCAATATCAATGCGCCCTCGTAGGTCTCTTGATTTCTATTTTATGTGGGAAAGTACAAGTTTTAATGATGAAGAGTATCAAAAAACCTTCAGCTTCAAAAGAAAGTCTTGATGAAGAGGTCAGAAATTTTTGTATTTCACGGGTAACAAATGCATGAAAAATATTAAGATATCATTAAGTGCTTTTAAAGAAAGTTTTTGAAACTTACTTCTTACCATCCTCACTTTCCAGTCCGTTTTGAAATTTTACTTCTCAATGAAATCCTCTGGCTACACTTTGCTTACTTTATTGTTGAGCAATTGGTTTTTAAAATTGTTTTACATTTGTTATTTTAACTTAATTAAATTTTAAATATTATTTCCTTTTAATTTTTAAAACTTTTAACTTTTAGTTTTTGAATATTTTCGCCTTCCAATGTTTAAAACATTTTGCATCCTTTAAATCCACGGCGACTTAAAACCGTCTCATATACTGAATAACAGTTAAGGTACTGACTCACTATCCTACACGATCGTACGATTATGTCAAAATAATGTGTGACAGAATTCTGTCCTACTTGAAGAAATCGCTTTAAAATGGCAAACTTTTTGCCACATTATTATACAAAAAAAGATGCAAAAACATATGTTTACTCAGCTTAATACTTTTAAAAGTATTTATTTTCTTCTTTGCCGCAAAATATTTTTTTTACAAATATGTACAATGAAAAATAACCTAAAAGTTTGTATAAATAAAACACAAGCTTGGTATTGTTGCTATTTTTCTGCCTTGAACATAGAAAATTCAACTCTGATCGCACAGATAAAATTTATTTTATGAAAATTTTCATAACATTAAAAAATCGGACAGACCTGTCAAAAAGTCTGCTTGTTCAATACACACTATCATACTTTTTTAGCACACATGCGTTTTTAGACAGATCGTACGACTAAGTAGGATAGTGAGTCAGTATTTAAATACATTCAACTGTGGCTTCGGGTTTTCGGTCGTTTCTACTCGCCGACGACCTATGTAATACGAGTATGCGTGTATAATAGTAAATTCGTAAACAGGCTAATCACTTGAATGACTCCTATCTTTACTACCCCTTATGTGTTAGCTAAATAGAAGCAGAAGCAGAGTATATAAAATTCGGTCCATAACACCGATTTTAATGCTTAAAATTCTATAATTTATAATACTTTTCAATTATAATAATTTCTGTTGTAGTTGTTACTGTCACCACTTCTGTTATTTTCTAAAAGTACAACGCTAGTTGTTGTATTCAGTTCAGTTGAGTTGTTGTAAGTGCCAGTAACTACACGAGTATATTACATAATTATATTCATACTTGTATGCAATTTTACTGCCTGCAGTTCAAGGTAAATCCGTTACAAAGTTTTATTATTTATGCTACAACTTTTTAGGTCTATAAATTGTTGTTGTTATTTGTTTTGTTGCTACAAATAAATACATAGTGGTAGTTGCATATTTAAAGTCATCATTTATTTACACACGTGCAAACATACGATTATCAGAGCTGAGACTTTTATGCACTAAAAATTACTTGCAGGTTTTTTTTTTTTGTAACAAAAATTATGTATAAGTCCCTATTTAGATGAGGAAACATTTGGAAGAAAAACATCTTGAATTCTCTTTTGCTTTTTCTTTCGCAGTCACACAGACGAACATGTTGCCAGCAACATTCCATTATTATTGTTATTATTTGCACACAAAACAATGAAAGAAAAGAAAAGTAAAGCAAATATCAACAAAGAATATGTGAACAAAGCGTATCGCCGAGTACCGAACACAAAAATGATTCTCTCTTCTCCACCCGTAATTTGCCTACAAGCGAAATGTTTCCCTTCTAAATGTTTCTTCGTCTAAATAGGGACTGACTAGTTTTGTTTGAAATTCTTGATTTATTTTTGTGTTTATCTATTTTAATTAATTTTTTGAAAATTTAAAATTTATAAATTTTGCTTAAAAACGTTTATTTTCGTCTCAACACCTGTGATATATTTGAAACTGAAACGACTTAACAGAAATTTTAACGCGGAAAATCAAATATAACATACATTTCTTTATAATCCGCATATATAGCGTTAGTTTCGAGAAGCTTTTATACAGTCAAGTCTTCTATAACTCGATTGTTCGTTCTGCGTTATATGAAAACCATGTTAAGAAAAACTTCGAATTAATTCAAAATCGGATATGCTGCGTTCAATAGACATCACATTTTGAGAAACCTATAAATAAGGCAAATCAGATTAATCTACACCGAGTTATAATATATGGAAACCACCACCGCGTTCTGTGGAGACCGCGTTAAAAGAAACTCAAAATTATATGCTATACCTATTATATAAATTAAATGAATTCGTACCCTGTTATATGGAATCTCACAGAAAAATATTTTGTTTAATTTTTTTAAAGGAAAAATTGGTTTTTTATAGATTAATAATATGGAAAGTGTTAGATATACATATCAATTTCTTTTCTTGTGGTAATACAGCATAGTCTGTCAGAAAATTTTTGTTTATCACTGCGTAATTTTAGAGTCATAAAATATTTTTCTTTTTAAAATTTTTTTTTTAATTTTGTGTTTTTTTTTTTTTGGTTTTTATTCTTTACTCTTGCAATAACGTTATAAAAACACTACGTTATAGGAGACTTGACTGTAATTTGTTTCATTAAGACCAGGATCACACAGAGCAATTTTTGATTTTGTAGGAGAGAGAGGAAAGAGGAAGGGAAAGGGGTACAAACTTGCTCGTACTCGGCAATTCCTTTTTTTCTCTCTTCGTATCTTTTTTAAGGATGTAAAAAAAGAAGACAAGAAGCTTGAAGGCTGAATGAATGACTGAATAAGAATGCTAAAATTGCCGAAACAAAAAATTTGTGTGTGGACAAAACGACGATTTTAAAAGAGAATTTAGAAAGAATTGCCCAACTAAACTGTGTGTGGTCTTGGTCTAAGTTTTGCTCACAAAAAATATGAACAAAAGAAAATATATAATAATAATAAAAGAAAATTAGTACATTTTACGGTTCCGTTGTGTAAAAAAAAATGAATTCAAAACAAAATGCTTAAAATGCTTCAAGTGATTTGATATCGAGAGGCAGTTAACTGGCCGGTTTTAAATCACGAGATGTCAAATGGTTTTGTGGCAGAACACCTTTTTCGAGATTTGAAATCACTTTGAGGAAAAGTTATTTTCAGAACATGCCTGCATATCGCAGAAATTCATGTCAATTTTGAAAAAAACACAATCTATATTAAAAATTAGTGTTACAAATTTCGGGTCGAAAATTTAGCTTCAATTTATTGGCTTGTATAATCAATATAACAGATAAATACTAAAGGCAAAAACTATAAGTGCATCAACCATTTTCTGTTGGTGTTCTCTCACAATACACTAAGTTAAAGTAAAATTTTTTCTATGAACACTGGTTTATAAACAAACAAAAATTGCTAACAAACTAATGTTTCTTTTGTAGGTACATATTTTGTAAATTGTCAAATTATCTGAAAAAAATTACTTATGGAACGTAATAGCTCTGTAAAATTGAGTTTTTTTTTATTTACAATATATAACTAGTATTGTCATGAAAATCCCAGCCTTGGTCATTACAGTCATACAAAATTATTAGTTCGTTGTATCTTTAAATTTCAATTTTATTCTGGTTTTTTTAAACATACGCAAGTAAGCACACAAATTCAAGCTCACTAACACAATTATGTACACCTCGATTAATGCTACCTCTTTTTGCGCTTGTAATGTTTAGGTGGTTGGTAGCAGTGCCCAGAACATGAATGGCTAGTAAGTGGTAAAAGAGAACTAGTCGCTAACAGCTCCCCTCCGGTGCTAGGGCACGGGCCGGTTGTAACCTTAGTTGCCTAGTCCATGTATGCCGTCACTGCATGGATGGTCCTTATCATTACTGGCATACTCGTGAGATTTGTATGGAAACCAATAATAAAAAAACAAAACAAAAACAACGCAAAAAGCCAAAAAGGGAAAACCAAGTTGGCCGATTGCAGAGCACCCGCTGTAACAAACGGTTTGCATACCACATATAGGCATGACAATGTCTGTCAATAAAGGTGGATCTGACGCAGTGGAAGTACCAAAGCCAGCGACGGGAACTTCCAAGGCGGCTAGAAAAGAACTGCTCCAAAAAAAGTTGGTGAGGACCGATCCACAACATCAGGGTCGTGTACATCCAACAATGCCTTAGAGGCACAACCGCAAAGGAGGGCTTTTGCAGAAAGGAGAGCTTCTATGCGTATTACAAATAAGCATGGCAGCAAACCTAGCTGCTAACTAGCGAGCAAAAGGCCTCCTTGATATGGGCATAAAAGCGTCTAGCTGAACTGGACGCTTCCTTCTCAGTTCCTGAAGTGACAAAGTGACAGCGATCGGAAGAGGAGTCGGCTACTCAGCTGGCGTCAAAAAAGCCAAGGCGAGCGCAACCTGTAGTTGTCAATAGGCCGTTCAGTGAAGTTGCGAAGAACTCAGGTTCCCCTCCGCAGAATTCGGATGCAGGCTGGTTTCAGGAGCATATAAAGCTCCTAGCCTGCTCCAATGAGCGATCATCCAACTTACTTAAGTTGGCTGTTACGGCAATAGGGGAAGTGTGGCCGGTGCGCGGTTAGACGTGATACCGGTCTGCGATATACCTCGCAGGCCGAGATCAACCACGACCATTCCGTCCGAACCACACGACCCCAAAACCATTCTGTCTTACATCAGTAGTGGCAACCCTACTCTGCCTACCCATGATGGGAAGGTAGTCAAGGAAGTATCAAGCTGAGCATCTATCTTGGTGATGACAAGGAGGATTCTGCAAAACCAGGACCAAGGAAGGCGAAGCCGGGCTCGTGGCTGACGCACCCGTACAGGCAGAATGCCAAGAGGATTCCTAATCTGTCACGAGCATGGTTGGGGAACTTCTGGGATCTGGGGACAAGCTTCTGGGATCTGGTTCAGACCAAGAGGATGCCGACGTTAGCATCAACTACGACCCGGATGGCGACAGTGACGCAAATTAATTTGCATCACTGCAAGGCAGCATCCGCTGCATTGCTCTTTCGTCTTGCAGAGCGGCACATGCTCGGCGCTGATACAGGCACTTTGTATCATGATGGCAAAGTTCTTGGACTCAGCGCAAAGGGCTATAAATTGTTATATGCAAATTGTATAGGTAGGATTCGAGCCTGCATCTTGGCTAAAAGCATCTTAATATTTTCATTATCTCTGATTACAGTGATGAAAACACAGTGAGCGCGGCATGGGGGAAGGATGGAACAACCATCTCGATCCAGTCGAGCTATATGGCGCATGACCATGCTGACCTTCCGCCAAGCAACTTGACGAGGGGCATGGTACAGCTGGCGAGGGGCAAAGGCATCCCATTGGTAATTGGTGCCGATGCCAATGCGCATCACACAGTGTGGGGCAGTGGAGACGTCAACACTAAAGGTGAGTGCATTTTTGACTTTATTTTAGATCAGAATTTAGTGGTAGTAAATAGAGGTTCGGAGCCCACCTTCGTGAACACTAACAGGCAGGAGGGGCTAGATATTAGATTGGTGAGCGCAGATCATGCGCATTTTGTGGAGAACTTGAAGGAAGCTCTGGACGAATTCAGTTATTACCTTTCATTTTGATGATATCTTATTAATCTCAATGTACAAGTTTTGATTAATTGAAGATTCGAAATCAGTACCCCCAAATTTATTCAAAAAAAATTTTCTGTTGTTCCAATTGCCCAGCTGGTAACTTTTTTCTGATTATTTTCCAATTTATTTATTATTTGAGAGGCTACTTTGTATTAGCAACGCCACGAATTTCCATCTCTGATACGACTATTGTTAATATAACTTTAAACATGCTCATGAAAAGTTAATTCCTTTAGAAAGACCAATTTAAAAACTCAATGACTTAAAAAAAGTTTCTGCAAAATGTTGAAAAAATTTTGCATTGAATTGAAAAACCAAATCACCTTGTGCGTTTTTTTCCGCTTAAGTGTGTTAAAATCTTTCGTAATAATTGTGTCATTTTCATTCTTTTGATTTTCATTTCCCTTTCGCATAATTGTCATGCATTGTTGCATGAACGCTTATTGTTAAAAATTTGTGATTTTTATTTAATTTTTTTTTTTTAACTTTTTTTTTGGTTTCTCTATTCGATTAATTTTTCTTAACAATTTAAAGCTTGAGCGCTTTAATAAACACACACACAATAAATACAGAAATATTTTTAACATATTATGCAAAGTAGTTGTAGCAAATAAATATTTAAGATTTTGTTTGCGAAAATAGTAAAACGCAATCTGTGTGGAACAATTTACTATTATTATAATACTTACTAACTAACTTACTTATATCTGCTTATTAAATTAATTCCATTTTTTCTTCCAATGAGCTTGACCTTTTCAATGGCCTAAATGTGCACGTAGGTCGCAGTTGAAGAGTATAAGCAACAACATTAAATTTGCTTTTAACATGCATTAATCAAGCATTTTGAAAATATAATTTTATATCTAAGTATGTGTGTAGTCATAGTGTGTTTATTTAAGCTGCAAAGTTGTGTAATTAAATCTAGTATTTTTTTCTAATATTGTTATGTTAAGGGTAGGCAGTAAAGGTATTGCAAGTATATGCAAACAGTTTTTTGAAAACACAGCAACAACTTGCATGAATAAAAAAAACCATGATGATGGAAGCCGGGGATGGAAAATGCTGAAAACGAAATTTTCATTGAAATTGTATTGAAATTTCAATTGATATTGAGTGCCGCAAATTCCGTTGACTGATTTGAAATGTTTAAAACTTTTCTATATTTTAATTATTTTTTTTTCTAAAAATTATAAACTAATAAAATGTAAACAACTGTGATGCTAACATACACATTTTTCAAAGTAGAAAAGTTTGTTTTCAGCACTTAAAATATAAACAACGTGTTTTATTTCATGGCGTTTTCTTTTCTAATAAAAGTGTTGCATATATTCTACCATCCAAGAATGTTTGTGTTTTATTGTAAAAAAAAAATGTAATAGTTAAAATCAATATCACGTTCTGTTCTCAACATGTTGCACTCAATTTATAAGTGAGGGTGAGATACTGCCCTTTTTTACAACTGTGTCAACTACTTGTTTATACAATTAAGTAAATTATTTAATTTGTATTTTTATGAAAAAGGAGATTTAACAGTTTTTTTGTCTGAGCTGTTTATCAGTTATGTTAATGTAATCGGATTTCGCAAATCCCTCTAAAATCGGTAAACATATAAAAATGTTGCATGACAAACTTATTTTTGTTCTATTGAAACCATAAAAAGGCATCACTTTATGCAGTTTTAGGCAACCTGTTTAACATATTACATAGTTTAGAAGCAGAACTATCAAACTATAAGTTGGCACCATTTAGCGACAGCTGTTCTACACAGTTGTAGAACGTATTTACATTGGGTTGTGCTGAAGTAGAGTTGGGCAAAATCATTCATTTAGAAGATTCTTCATTTTTGTTTAGTACAAAGAAAAGAACCTGTTCGTTCTTTTTGCTCTTTTGGTCTTTTTTAATTCTCTGTTCTTTTGATCTTTATCAATTCTCTGTTCTTTTGATCTTTCGCTCTAGCTGCAAATTTGCTATTTTAGTGCTTGTTTACTAGACTTGGGCATAATCGTTCATTTCACTGAATCGTTCAGATTTTTCAAATCACCTAAATGACACTGTACGATGACTTTTGGTTTTCGTTCATCGTTCCTTTCGTACACTGTAACAACAAACTTATGACTTTTCTTTATTGTATTTTTACAACTGATTATTGAATTTAAGCATGTGTGATTTTAAATTAACTATCAATTTTTTATGTAAGTCTGCAATAAAATTTTGCTACATTTTAACTAAAACAAATTTTAGTTATTTTAATCCTAAACAGTAAAAGTCAGTGAACGATAAACTAAATAATTTAAAAAAAATTTAAACGTCCGAATCATTCAATTTGCTGAACCGTTCATATGAACTAGGTCGGACATGAACGCCACAAGCCTATTGTTTACTCAAAAGATGAAGTAAAGAACACCGATGCCACTTTAGTTATTTTCAGCCAAAATTGGTTAATTTTTATTTCGATGTGTAAATGTGTATATTTTTCTCATTTTTTTCTTTAAACTAATCGTTTAAAAACAATTACTAATTATTGGTAAATACAATTTTTTTAAAAGAACTTTATGAGCGCGTAGTAAAAAACATATTAAAATTATATATTAAAGTATGGCAGTAAAAGTGGTAAAAATAACTAATGGCAATATTGAATAAAGAGTACAAAATTGATGGGCAACAATTAAAAGATCATGTGAGCAAATGATCAAAAGATCATATGAACAACGGATCAAATGAGCAAGAGATCAAGACCACTGAACTTATTCATACTGTTCATTTAAGTGATTAGTTCAAATGAACAAGTTCGTTCGTTTTGGCACAGCTCTATTCTGAAGTTTTGTAAAAAAAATAGTAGGATATTGCATTTTTTTGTTGTGTGTAAAAAGCAATTCTACATTTATTTTATTATTACATTTGTAAACTTGATACTACGGACTTTACACTGAAGTGTTAACAAAGGGGAGGAATATATTACGCGATATCAGATAGTTATGCGAGCTATATCAGGGAAAAAATTGGTTACTAGGTCGAATCACAATTTTCAGACCATTGAAAGAAGCTGACCTAACTCAGACAGGCATCACATATCCCAGAAGGCTCTGGCGCCTAAAACTCCTAACGGGATGGTTTTCCGGACATTGTGATCTTAGATATCACCAGTTTAAGATAGAAACTATTGGGATCAGAAAATACAAATTCTCTGATTGTCATGTACTTTGTAACTATTCAGTGTTAAGGTCTTGTAGCGCAAGATTTCTGGAAGACTTGTTGCTAACTTCCAGAGAAATAAGTGAGCCCTGACTAAACAAGATGATTGGCTCCGTTCGAAGTATAAATATAGAAAAGATTTCTTAGGAGTTTATTTCAATTTCCAGTTTCTCTTATTTTGAATAAAATTTCTACCTTTTTGTTTAGAGAATTCATTGATTTTGGGAAGTGTACCTGGGAAAAAAGTCCTTGGCAAAATTCATATTTTGAAGTTTATTGAAACAAAAATGTATGCAGTCTTTTCAGAACAATCAAAACACCCTGAACAAATTGATTTTAGCCATCATATTATAACCAGGCTTGTTTTAGCTTTACTTGTTAAAAAAATCTAGATAAACACTTTCCGGTTTACTAGTATCTTTCAGTTTACTAGCAGTTTTCAGAGTTATTACATTACTGCCGCAAATGCACTTTGTCAAATAGAAATGAATATCATTTAAAAAAAATATTTTTCATGTTTTCATTAATAGTTTTGTGCTTAACTTTTTTATGCATGATGAAGTGATATATTTCAGCTCACCTCGACAACTTGTGTCATGATTTTTATCTTAAATAAACGCAACGAATGCTTTATGTTTTATGTGTGTGGATGTCTATGCCATATAAGAGGAGTAAGGATAATGTAAATAGTATTTTTAATTTCATTAAAATCATGTGCTTCACAGATTTACACAAAATAACAAAAGTGGTGTATTTGAAAAGTTATTTTAAATTATTTAAAAATAATTTCTAGATTTCCTTTACTAAATTTTAACAAGTTTCTAAAGTAATCCAGAGTGCTGAATTTAAATCAGAACTCGGTTTTTTTAACCCTAGATATACCGGTATTTTCTATGATTATGTGAGCTATACATGAGAACGGTTCTCACATTCTTTTTGATTCTGATCAATAGTTCTCGAAATATCGTAAAAAATGTCACAAAAAGCTCATTTTTATACAAAATTTAAAAAAAAAAAGTAAGATAAAAAGGTGCCCTCTTTAACTACCCCTTTAATGGGTAGTGGTACAAAAGATCCTTTGGGTCACGATACATATGACCTAAAAAAAAGATAAAAATCTATGATTTCTTTTCAACAATAAATTTCTAACAAAACGAGCTATATTTTATTGAAATCAGAGTACAACTTTTAATGTGATTCCCATTTCAGTAGTGCTACTTTATTGTGAAAAAAACTGTCATATGCGCATGTGACAACATTTGTTTCTAATAAAATAGTGTTTTTTACTGTGTGATATGTTATCTCAATTGTGAATAATATCGAAACCTGAGCATCGATTTTAATAAAATATTGCTAGTTTTGTTTGAAATCTATGAGACTATATTATTATAGTAAAAAATATCCGATTTGCATCTTTTTCTCTTTAAGTAATTTTTTAAAAATTGAAAATTTTTAAAATTTAAAATGTAAAAAAATATTTTTAAAACCACTGATCAGATCTTAAAACATTATAAACACGACTTAAAGGAAACTTTGTTATGGAATTTTTCTTTCTCGTTGACATATGAGGACATTAGACCTCTTGAAAATAAGAAATAACTGTATATTTCTTGGAATCCAAAGCCGAGTACGATCAGGTATATACCCCTTTCCATTCTTCTTTCCTCTTTCTCCTACAAAATCAAGAATTGCCAAGCTAAAATGGCTGTGTGTGGTCCTGGTCTTAAGGGTCATTATAAGACCAGGACCACACACAGCAAGTTTAGTTGGGCAATTATTGATTTTGTAGGAAAGAGAGGAATGGAAAGGGTTACAAACTTGCTCGTACTCGGCAATTCCTTTTTGTTCTCTCTTCGTATCTTTTATAAATATGTAAAAAAAAGAAGACAGATTGATTGAGGCTTAATGAATGACTGAATAAGAATGCTAAAATTGCCGAAACAAAATTGATGTAGACACTGCGGCAATTTTAAAAGAGAATTGAGAAAGAATTGCCCAACTAAACTTACTGTGTGTGGTCCTGGTGTAACTAAAGCTAACTATAAATATTTAGGAGCTTATTGTGAAGTTGTAATAATGGCCCTTAGCATCAAAATAGCTATAATTATTTTTAGTTAAAGTAAATGACAAAGTAACCAATAACTTTTTTCCATTATTACAAGTTCCCAATAAGATAAATATTATAAGATTTGTTATGTGGCACCACTGCTGTGAGTACCGATTACTTTTCGTTGCTATAAATAAATACATAGTGCCAACGGAATAACTTTTTTGACAATTATTTTTCAAATAATTAAGAAATTTGATACTTTTAAAGATTATTTTATTGTGTAATTGTATTGTTTTATTTTTGTGTTGCCATATATAAAATCAGAAATATGGCTTAGTTCATTTTAAAAGTTATGGGCAACATGTCTTTACCTTATCACACACTTTTTGGTTAAAGTCTGTTTCTAATAACCAAAAACTATTTATCTGACCGATAACATTCTACTTTCAGTTATTGTTAAAGCAATGGAATGCCAAAAGTTTTTAATTATGGTTTTTACATACGGTGTGTTCACACACATATATTTATGTACATACAACATAAGCTCTAATTATGTTAAATGTTTGCTGGTAATTTTTTTTAAATATATTTACATATAAAATTAAGCTTAAATATAAATAAAACAAGCAATAATATCAACAAAAATTATATACTAAAAAAAGATTATTTTAACTGTGGTTAAAATAATCTTTTTTGAACGCTGTCCCCTTAAATTTTGCTTGAGCGGAAATTTGAAATGAAAAATTGACATCATTCAATACATACGCTTTTCCACATCAAATAGAACGAGCTCTAAATAAAGAAAATAACATTGCTATCACACATAAGAAAAACACATACGAGTATGTTATATTTCAAGTGGATCACACTATGTGTATTCTTTTATGTATGTTAAATTTTGACATTCCATATGACTTGTACACATAATGTGAACACAGCTTAAATTGTAATAATAGCCCTAAGTAGTGTAGCAGATTGAGTTTTTCAAACTACATTTACACAAAACAGTGGTTTTCTTTGAAATCGGCGATTAATTTATAAAACTGTTGTTTATAGTAAAAAACCGTAAAGGAAAAGAGTGACTAGTTTTTTTTTTGCTTTCGTTTGGAATCAAAATAGAAAGAGAATTTTATGCGAACACGACAATATGGGTCTAGCTTAATATAAGCGAAACTAATTCCTGAAAAATCGTTGGGATATCGGATTGTTCCACAAAAGACAAAAGTGATTTTAATTATATGAAACTCACATGGTTGGTTACTTATAATAATTTCAACAAATTTAACACAAAATGATCTAAGTTGTAGTACGAGTACATGAATACTCTTGCCGTTTTTTTTCTTGATGGACAGAAAACGTTGGAATATAGGTAGTAAGCTATTTAGGTAGTGAGATTTGTTGAGGAAGACCTAGGTAAAATGAACTGCACAACAATTACGACATTCGTTAGGAGTCTAAGAGTATTTTAGTTGGAAGTTAGACTGCTCAACAGATCTTACAAGTATTATAAGTCCACATGATGATTATCATAAATAAACGATCTTTATAATTCCTGCTAAAACACACGCATTCTCTCTTTCTCCCTCTCTAAAAATCAATACGAGAAAAATTAATCTGGGTAAATATTATCCTGAACTATGAACAACGCAAAATTTTAAAATTATACTCGTACGTGTATATTATATATTATAATATTTATATTATTTGAATGTGGTTGTTATTATTATTAACTATTTGACCCGGCAAACGTTGTCTTGCCTTAAAATTTTTATATATTCGATCTTCTTACACTAATAAATCGTACTCATAGAGTAAAGAACCGTGCGAGACCGGGCAAAAACAGGTAGTAGGCAAATAAGCCAGATACCGACTATAGCGCTACCTGCCGGGCGGATTTGTGACGTTAAACCTTCCAAGATTATACATATAAACCTTCCTCTTGAATCACTCTATCTTTAAAGAAAAACTGCATCAAAATCCGTTGTGTAGTTTTAAAGATCTAAGCATACATACAAACAGACAGACGCGGGAAGCGACTTTGCTTTATACTATGTAGTGATATTTAAGCTTTATTCGCGCTTAATTCCAAATTATGTTGGTGTGCAAAATCTTCTACTGAAGATTCAGAGTAGCGTCTGATGAAATAGCTGAATAGATATGCTTTCCCTCTTACGAGTAGTACTTATTGTACTAAGTAAACAATTTTTTGAAATTTTCCATAAGAATATCATGCCAAATAATGCATTTTGCACACCAACATAAGTAATTTGGAATTAAGCACGAATAAAGATTAAATTTTGTTAAACTTTATAATTCCAAATAATTTAATATATTAAAGTTTAATTTTAGAAATTAAATCTAAGAATAAATTTGTTAACGAGCACTGGTCACTTTGACCATCGGCTCCCAGGGCCTGGATGGGAATCGAACCTGCGGTCCCCAGAGTGATAGGTTAGCACGCAGGGAGCCCTCCGTGTGTGTTAATGTGTCGATTTTGATTATTTCAAGCATTAGTTTATGGTAGAAGAGTTACGCATAAGTACTCGTATTTTTATTTAGAACAGACATTAATGACTGTTTTAAACTTTTAGCATCAATGAATACTAAACAGCAATTGGAATCACCCAACATACATATTTACGTCCTGCATTAGGACTGCACAAGCATACTTGAAATGGCTTACAAGCACTTTTTATTATAAAATAGTACACATGTTTGTAGTGATGTGGGCTTTCAAGTATACTTGTGCAACCCTTTAGTATGTACGTGTGTGCAACTAAAGCAGCAGGTATTTTAAAACATTCCCACAATTATTTAATAGTGGCAGCTATAAAATATTTGTTATTGCGGTTACACTGATACTCACAAAGTGGTTGTTTTAAAAAAATAATATATTTTTTTTTCCAAGTTATTTTACAACACAAAAATTAAGCATCAAGTCAAGCGCACGTGAGCACGTAGATATCGCGTCATTTATATTGCAGCGCATGAATTAACAAGCTCAAGAGCAAGCAATAAAATAACGAAAACAAACGACGAACTACATACACAAAAAGTTTAGGGCTCGACTTTTTGCAAGGTAGAGATACAGTACAGAGAGAGATAAATACGAGTATTATTTAAAAATAAAAATTTTAATTTACAATTAGCCATTTGTCTCCGTAAAAATATAATAGCAAATTGCTAATTCTCAACAACAATTCAATATGTTTGTACATGGGAGTATGTATTTACATATATGTTAGTATGTTTATACGAAACTAGAAGTATTTCTAGTATGCACCTAAAGCTATAACAGCCTATAGCATATGCGTATTTAAATTACTCGTAGCTTAGTTAAGAGAGAGGAAAAGAGTAGAACTTATTTACAGACGTATACATGTCTGTATGTATGTACATGTACATGTTTGTTGTATCATCAAATAATTAAATTGAATGATCATTTCAATTCACACACAAATGCAAAATGGTTTATACAATAAAAACAAAAACATTAACGACAAAATCTAACTCTAGCAAGCGACAACAAAAAAATAATTTTAAAAAACTAAAAACTACATCTAGTAGGGGTTGGAAATTTAACAATTAATTAGTTGATGTATAACTTTGGCAACAAGCGCTTCAAAAAAAAACGGTTAAAGAAACTTAATTTAAATTAAATGAATATTGAGAAGCAATAATGGCGGGAACTTAAATATTAAAGTAGTAGTTAATGAAATTTTAATGCAATTAACAAATAAATGTTTTTGTTTTATAATTTATATTACGAGGAAGTGCTTTATTTAAATTTTATATTTACTACTAAACAAAAATTATAAATAATTAATTTAGAAAAATAAATTATAAGCATCCTTGAGATCTGTACTAAAAAAAAAATTTTAATAATTAAAATAATTTAACAGCATTGAAAGATTTAAAGTGCAGCAAAAAGTGTTTGAAAATATTATTGATTGAAATAAAAAAAAAACAATAATTAAAAAGAAATTTATATTGACTTAGCAAAACTTTAGAATAATGAGTATGGCTTGAAATTTGAATGACTTAAAATATAAAAAATTACAAAATCACTACTACTCTTATTATTATTATTAAAAAAGTTCAAAAAGGTTTAAAGATACAATAGTTAGACCAAGGTCACACACAGTAATTTTAGTTGCGCAATTCTTGATTTTGTAGGAGAGAGAGGAAAAAAGATTAGAAAGGAGTACAAACTTCCTCGTACTCCGCAATTCCCTTTTGTTCCCTCCTCGTATCTTTTAGAAAGATGTAAACAGAGAAGACGGGTAGCTAGAAGGCTGAATAAGAATGCTAAAATTGTCGAAACAAAAAATTTGTGTATAGATAAAGCGACAATTTTAAAAGAGAATTTAAGAATAATTGCCCAACTAAACTTACCGTGTGTGGTCCTGGTCTTAAAAATAACGAAAACAAAGAAAAAAAAACCGGGCATTCTTTAAAAAAGCAATAAAAGTTCAACAAGCACGGTTTCCAAACTTTATTTTTAATTAGAATTAAAATAGTCAGTTGAAAAACATCTCGAATTGCTCATTATTACCTTTTTTTGGGCAATTTATGCACAAATTTAGTGCCACCAATAAGAAAAATAAAGCAACAAAGACAACACTAAAACTAAAAAAGCACTAACTTGAAAATTTTCCGCTTAGAAAATGTTAAAAAGCACCACAGCTTTAAAAATATCAAGAAAATATTTTAAGGCCCCCATTATGGTTCACAACACAACATTAATTGAATATGTGATTATGATTCACAACATCTAGTTGTTGTGTACGTCACACAGTTGCATATTATTTAATGTTAGTACAATTATCCATAAAAATGCGCACGTGCTTGCCAAAAACTGTGAAGTTAAAAGATAAAACTTAAAAAAGAAACAAAAACGAAGCGCATTCTAATTTAAATATTTTGCTAAAGTGAAATAAAATAAGAAGAATTTATTACGTTTATTTGTTTTTCGATAATGAGAGTACATAGAAAACAAGCAACCCATTAGAACTGACAAATACAATCTAGGCACAAAGTTTTGCCGGTAGAACAGAATACTTTTTTAAAACCACCAACCCGGTGTTTGCATTTATTTTGCTTCTGGAAGTTATGAAGAAGTGACAGCAATGATATGATGTAATTTCTCAGCCAACTGTTTGTTGAATTTAAATCAGATAATGAAAATCTTTAATTAACAAGTTAAATTCGGCTGTGCCCTTTACTGTGTTAGCGAAATATTACAATTTTTCACCTTGTACAGTCTTTTTAAATATCAAAATAATACAAAAAATTAAGTGAGTTAAGTTAAATATGTTTTAGCGTAAGCTTACGTTCTTTAGTATTTGTAAATATATTTTCAGTATTAATGGCATAATTATCAAATACGCCCTACATATACTTTTAGTATTTGGATTATTTTTAAAACAATCAAATATAGAGGTAGTTGCGGTTTTTGACTCATAGTTCCACCATTTATGAACCTGTTTATCTGAATTTTAGTAGCAATAATCTGACAGAAATAAATGACATGTTGGTGTACTAAACTTTTCGCTATGTTGCCTAGGGACTTCAGAAAGTTGATTTCAACGGTATGATAGACAGAGAGACAGACGGACATCGCTAAATCGACAACTGTGTGACGTACACAACAACTAGATGTCGTGAACCATAATAGCATGTTCAATTAATGTTGTGTTTTAAGCGAGACAACTCAAAATTTTTGTGTTGTGAACCATAATCGGGGCTTAAATGTTCTTCTTTCCAGAACAAAATATTCAAAATTTTTCCCATAAGAAAACCATAGAAGTGATGTCAGATTTAAAGCATGTTTTTTTAATTATGATACTATTGAAGTAAATGAACGATATACGAGTATATTTGAAATTCCAATAAGAATTACATTCCATATTGGACGAAATAGTTTACTTTGAAAACTATGAATTGAACAGCGCAGTGTACTTCACACACAAAATATCAAATTAACAAGTAAAACTTTTAATAAATAAACAATTTAAAAATAAAATTTAGTATACTTATTTAATTTAATAAAAAAACAAAAATAACTAAGATACTATCAGCATAATCACATAGCTAAGTGATGACATATAAAATTACTTTTTAGTTTGTGTAAATAATTGTTAAAAAAAAAAAACTGTTACAACAAAATATAAATAAATAAATAATTATATTTACTTGCATAATGTTCCAACAACAACAAATTAAATGGTTTTCAAAATTTAAACCAACAATTTTTAGTACAACAGCAACAACTATAAAACAGACAACATTAGCAAAAATATTAATATTTTTACTAACAATACAAATAAATTGCTTAAATGGCCGTAAGTATTTATTTATTATTTAAGTACAATAGAGTTTATCTATAACGATTTATTGCGCTATTCTAAATATGAATGTCATTATGACCGTTTTTTTTTGCCAGAAGGGAACATACACATCGCTCATAAGTAGATCAAGGATTTTCATGCAAATGCTTGTTTTTACTCAGTAACTTTAAGTCGATTCTGATCAAGTACTTGTGCGAATTCGAGAATTTATTAAAAAATTGCATCAATTTGTTAATTCTTATTTTTGCATATTTTGCTATAAATGCATATTTTTTGGGCATAATTTGTATTCATTCTTATATTTTTAATAACCAAAAGTATTCACCTATTGATAACCTGTAAAGTATTTCACAAATGAAGCATTTGGCAGAATTTTCTTTATATGCACTTAAAAATCAAATACCTACATATAAACATACATACATACATATGTATATTAGAATGTATTTTATCATTCTAGTTCACTACTTCACAATTATATTGTCAGATATATACTATTGAAGAATATGGATTCTTAAATTCATCAAAACAGTCAGCACGCAAAAATTTCTATTTTGAATTAATTATATGGGTTTATTAAGGTTGAATGTAAGCAATCAAACCGTCTAGAAAATTTATTTTAGATGATTTGACCGTTTGTAAAAAGAAACTACGCACTTTGTTCATTTTACGGAATAATTAATCGATGATGCTGTAAACGTAAGCATTGTCACGTAACATAATCTTGTAACATGTGGTAACATATTTATGTACGTGTATATGACATTTTATTTTCAGTCTAAAAGAAATTTATAAAAGTATTCGTATTTTTGAAAAAGTAATTTTCGGAATATATGATAAAAAAACAATTTTTTTTTTATTTTCCATAACAACATATTTTAGAAGATATTTTGTACTATTAAAGTGGGTTTCAGACTATTGTTTTTAGTATTAATACATGTCAAAAATTCGTGTATTAAGTAAAAAATCCAAAAGTGTCAAAACAAAATGTAAAGCTAGTGTGGTGAAATACTTAAGTATTTTTGGCAGTATTATGGTTTTCGTCATTTTTAGAATTTTTTCTAAGCTATTACACTGCTCATTTTATCAGGGTTGTACAAGCAACCAAAGCAAAAACTAGAAATCAGCTGTGAAATTATTTGCCGCGTTTTGTATTTTATTTGAAACGTGATGGCATAAAAACAGAAAATATTTTCCTTTGGATTTTTTGACAGTCTATTTGATTTGCATCTGATTTCGGTCTCACTAGATCTAATGAAAATGTTAATACTCTGTATTATAATGTGAAACCCGCTTAAGCGCATGTTCTTGTTTTATAAGTGCATGAAATTCCTTGCCCTACTCATAAGTTATTCAATTGATTTTTTTCAATATAATTTTTTTTTATTTTTAATTATTGCAGTAAATGCGCGATATGATTGTAAGCAATACTAACTAATAATATATAATTACGATTTATGTTATGAAACGAAATGTTTTATAAAGCGGGTGATAGACACATCAAATTTCAATATCAATCAATACATATATTTGCGTATCAAAAATAACAAACCAGTTTTGATTTTCGTTAAATTCACACACAACGTATACATGTGACTTTCATTTTTAAAAACACGAACACAAATGTATTGATTGTCAGCTATGTAAATATTTTAGACACCAAGAAAACTGATAAAAAGTAGAGATAGTTGCACTTCAGAGCTGCCAAATTGGTGTGCTAAACTTTTCTCAACATGTTTTAGGGACTTTAGAAAGTTAATTTCAACGACAGACAGACATTTGTGGACCTATGTCTCTCATTTTTTCGCACTGGTATTATGACTGTCATTTGAAGCAAAACTACATACCACGTTTTTTTGTCAGTTTCGTTGCTTAGACAAAATATGCAAAAAAAACTCACTCAGAAAATGGTTAAAAATAGAGGTAGTTGCGGTTTTTGACTGATAACTCCGCCATTTATGAACCGATCTGGATAAATTTTAATAGCCATAATCTAACAGAAACAACTGACTGATTGGTACGCTATAATTTTGTATGTTGACTAGGGACTTCAGAAAGTTGATTTTAACGACTTGACGGACAGACAGACAGACATTGCTTATTCAACTCCGCTATTTATAAGGATCCAAAATATATATACATTATAAGATGGCACATGTCCAGTATACACACAGAATGATAAACATATATATATACGCAAAGAAAAAATATGGTTGGGGCAATCATATTCTGGTGTAACCATAGTGTGGTTAAATTTATAATTGCACATCTAATCATATATTTTTAAATCAAACATATTAAAAATGCTTCTCAACTGCAAATGTCGCAGTTCAACCCCCTATCAAGGCCACAAAATTTTTTTTTAATTTTGTCATACAATTTTTATAATTTTTTTGTTTTTTTTTGTACAAATGTTATTTCCATAAATTTTTTTTAAATAAATTTTTTGTAGAAATAAATTTTTTATTATTTTATTTAATTTTTCGTTTCCATTCATTTATATTTATTTATTACCAGGACTCAACCATGGGCATATTCAGTTAAGAAGCATTAATTCGCCACACAACCACTTCAGCCACAAAGCTCAGTTGAGTTTGAACGATTAAGTTATTTATATTGTTGCGGAAGAGACAAAATAGAAAACAATTTACTTTCAACCATATTTTTTATCATTATTATGTTTGCTATAAACATATTTATGGTTGCAAGTAAAATTTTATCAAAAACAATATGATATGGTTGATCTAAAACGCTAAACTTAATATGGCTAAAAATAACTAGAAACATGTTTATCGTGATCATAAAAATGTTTAGATGCTTCAAATTAATAATAATATTTTTTTGAAGAACAAACTATGTTTGCGGTGACCATATTCAACCATTTTTTTTTCTTTGCGTGTGCTGCTGTGCAAGGCACAACTTTGCTGTTGCAACGTCACTGTTTTTAATGTTGCATAAAGACGTTAAATAAGGCAGCCATTTAAGCAAGCAAAACTATTGAAATCTTTAACCGGTATTCGTTATAGACAAACTCCATTGTACTATTAATCGTCATTTATTGAGAAATATTTATCAATCATCAAATAGCCATTAATTGTCAGATTATTAAATAGAAACTTTAGCATTTTTCTGAAAAGCAAATGAAATTAAAAAAAAAACGAACAATTTGATGTAAATTAACAAAAGAATGTCATTGGGCTTTCAAAGATTTTTGTTTTAATTATTTATAATTATTGTTGACGCGAGTATAAAAAAAATTTAAGGGTTTGGTTATTCCATAAAAAAGTTTTTATAATGTGGAATTTAAATCCGCGGCCTTAGTAAAATTATATTTCACAGATTAACACGAATTTTAAGATCTAAACTTTCATACTCAATTTGAATACATACAAAACTGTTAAATTCCTGTTGTAATGAAGTATAACAAGATATTGCAATCAGTTGTTCTTTTTTGAAAATTAATGTCGTTGAAATAATATGAAAAGTGTTTAAGTAAACTTTACAAATGTTCTATAAAAAGATTTTGGTTGCTTTAATATTGTTTCTTTGACCGACGCCATTTAAAATTAGAAACATGCAGAGCATACCTTTGTGGACCTTGAATTGATTTATTTAAATCGCTTAATTTTTATTTCTACTAAATAATCAAGCTTAAGAATAAAACTATCGTTGCGAAAGGAAGACGCTTCATCTTTGTGATTTTCAGCAAGAAAGATCGTAATTTCGTCTTTAAGTTCGAACATTCTTTGAATAAATTTTAAACAAGATAGCCAACGTACTTTATAAGAGTGATGTATGTACATAAATTCAGCTCCCATATCCTCACACAACTTACCAAAAAATCTCGCTTTCAAAGGACAGTTTTATGCAAACAAAACGTACGGTGCGCCAAATAAGTACAATTACGCTATGGCGGAGGGTATAGTAAAGTAGAGATAGCATTTACAGGGATTCTAAGTAATACCGCAGAAAAAAATTTACCTTAAATAATTTTTTAAGTATTTTTTTTTATATAAAACAAAAATTAAAAACTTCATGATTGCTTTGAAGTTATTACGCGACCCATAGTTTCGAAGCCGCTGCCCTAAGTAATGCAACGGGTCTTAATTAGATCATTACAGTGGCACAATATGTATTCTGCTGTCTGTTCGTCTTCTTTACATAACTTACAGAGGTCGTTTTGATTAATCCTCACAGTGTCCATTCATGACTGCCGTAACAATGCGAATTCCTGACCGAGTCAGGCCCAGTAAGTCATTTGTTTCCTTCCGAGAACAGAATGGCATGAATATTGCCGCAATTTTCTTTCCAGGCGCCCATTAATCTTAAGCTTAAGAAAGCTTCAAGGCAGTTCGCAGAGTGGTCCTGGGCCAACAAAGTGACTAGCTGCACCTTTTCTGTGGAGTTCGTCTGCCTCCCCTTGCACCCACTGACTATTGTTAGATGCTGGTCTTTTTAGAAGTGTTAAACAATCTTACTTCGAAAGCACTAGTGCTTGTAATGCTGCTTTGCTGTTATATTAATGGCGCTTTCATACTTCTCGATAGCATGTATTTCGATCTGAAAAACTAAGCACCTCTTTCGACCCATGTTGATAAATAATGTTTTCTTGGGATTTTGACCAATACCCCTGCTCCAACAACATCAACCGTTTTCGGGCCATCTAGTCTTTGAATTTTATGAATTAATCAAATATGGCTCATTTAATTTGTTAGATCTTCAGCTATCAAAATTAAGACAAACTTTAAAATTTTGTTCCTTTTAGATTTTTAATGATTTTTTAAGAAAAAAATTAAATTTGTGAACTAGTTCTTGCAGACAAAAATACATTATTTTAAACACGGAAACTCAAACCGTGACGGTGCTATGCCGTTAAGACCGCATGGATATAAAGGTCATCATAATTTTGCAGTTTATTTTCTAAGTAAAGCTTAGTTCGTTAATACCCGGCACTCACAACAGAATCACTTATGACCACTAAATCGTCGATGTTCACTCATTTCACTTTGTTGGAATACTGTAATTCAAATTATGACGGGGCTATCTATAATATAAAACTGGAGTGAATACACAGGTAACGTAACCGCAGTTTATTGTGGTACACTGAGGTTGTTAATGACCAGCGCTTCAAATATAATCACGAACTTATTAATGTTCACGCATGAAAGCTTTTTAATTATATCAGGATCCCTTGCTATTAAGAACTCTTTGTCGTTCACGCATGATTACTTTTTAATGCTTTCGCGATTACTTGCAATCATGAGCAAAATATTTATTTTGCATCGCACACCAACTTGAACCAAAAGAGAAGAAATTAATCATTTTATAAAAGAGGATACGTACAGAATCTCACTATTGTACCCTGAATTATACAAAAAAAAAATGGAAACTTAAGTAATTCTGATGGATCGACGTCATTAATCAAGTTGCTTTATTCAAAGAGAAAAATTTCATTTCGCTATCTTAACCAACAAAAAAGCTTTTCTTTTTCTCACTTTAGGCTAAAATTTTTAAATAAATTGTAACACATTAATAAGTTTTGGTAATAGGTGTTATCACTAAATTCTAAATAAATACAGAACTTATGACTGAATTTAATGAAAATTTCACTCGATTTAATCATTTTTAATTTAAACAACAAAAATTATTTTAAGTTAGTCATAAATTAAAAACGAAAAGTTTAAACTCTCTTTATCTGATTGAATTTTAATTTGTAAATATAATTTATTAAATAAACAATTTTTTCATTTATTTAAAGTATAATTTGATAACATGGGGAATTTCCAATCATGCAATCAATAGTAGACATTAATTAACATGTTGTTTGTAACAGAGTAAACGTAAAACAAGCAGGTTGAAGGCAAAACATAAAAGTTTATTATTATTAATTAAGTTTATTTTAAAATTCTATTAGTAAATAGTTAAAAATATTTAAAATGTAATTTAATTAAAAGCTAGAATTCAGGACACCAAATTGATTTATTTTTCTTTTTAGATGCCGTTCTACTTAAGTGTCCGCTTTACCAAATGCATTTACAAAAAATAGTTGGTTTTAGACCCCCGCTTGAATACTTAACCGAAAGTAATTTAATTTATGCACCAATAACTAAATACAAAGGTCATAATCGAATAGCCAGAGACGGTTATTCCAAAATTGAAAGTCAGCAATTTATGCATAACGCTAGTGGATCCAGTTTTGAAACCACCACAAGCTCAATATGCTGGCAAATATGTAATGATAATGATGCCTGCATAGCATATGTACATCTACTGGATACAAACGAATGTTATGGATATTCTTATTTTGAAAGAATGGATAACTTTATGGCAGTGGGCAATGAGTTACCTTTGCTAGCTGATGCCGAAGCCTTATTTTATGAAAAAACGTGCTTAAAAGGTAAGTAAATAAGTTTAGGCAGCTATTCAGCTGCCTGTTTTCCTATCACCTTGATTATTTATTATTATTTTTCTTATTTTCCAAGTACCCGAAATGTGTAAAAAACGTTTGTGGACTCTAACAAAAATACCAGGAAATAGTTTGGTATTCCAAGGGAAAAAAACAATAACTACTTTGGTCACACGACGTGAATGTGCTGAAAAATGTTTATTTGAATATGAATTCCAATGCTTATCCGCATCGTTTGCTCCCTCATATCGCAACAATCATGAGAGGTAACATGAGAATTAAATTATTTTTTTCATTTGAATTTTACATGATTTTTGTAAATTCACAGTTTTTTGTTTTTGTTGTTGCTTAATTTTTATTTGAATTGAATATTTTATTATTTTAATTCAATATTCTATTACCTAATCACTATTACACTTAGTATTATGCACGCTTGTTGTTGTTTTTATTGTTGTCTATTGGATAACACTAAACAATTAATTTCATTGGCATTTGAATTATTTAAATTTGTAATGAAGTCATATTTTACTGGCATAATTCTAGAATTATTTAAATATTTTAATCCCATACCAAAAAAATGTCCTTGAGTCCAAGTCCAAAACTGTTATTCATCATTTTTGTGGCAAAAAGGAATAAGCGCTTAAGTCGACTCAAGCAAAATTTTAGTTAATGGCATCTTTATAGTCTCCATATTCAAAAGTACCCATCTGAAAAGTATCAATCAATCAGTTTGTACGATTGTTTAGAAAACTGACTTGTGGCTTATCTTTTTCAATGTACAATAAATAAAAACTTAACAAACTTTTTTTCCCAATCAAAAAACTTATTTCACATCGTCGTAATTGTAACATCAGAATATTTACGACAGACATAAAAGAAGCAATTTTTCCAAAGTATGGTAAGCGATTTTTGCAAATAGGCACAGGAGTAAGTGTCGTTGCTAGTTACCTTTAAGCTTTTTTAAAGATTACATAGATTTTGGGAAAGCGCTTAAGTTTTATTATCGTAAATAATTAATATTTTTCCAAAATTGCAAAGATATATTCCAAACTAAATGATTCTAAATTAAACTTAAAATTGGAAATTTTTGCCCTGAAATAGTTCTGGAGGTGATGCGGGAGTCTATATTGAGGAGTCTGGGATTAGTACATCCTTCAGACTCCTCGATTCAGCATTTAGTGCGCTGGATTGATGGCAATAAGAAAAGCTGCACACTGGCTGTGGCACGGAATATTTGGCAGGACTATTTGCATTTATACTGAGAGTCGAACTGCAATTACGTCCTTGGTCGGTGTCTATTCGGCATCTGATCTGGTCCAAGAATGCTGGAATTTCTTATACATGATGGCGGAACATTCGGTAGTCATCCTCATCTGGGTGCGCGACCATGAGACTGTGGTGGGTAACTGTAGGCTGAATAAATTGGCAAGAGACCGGCCGAGGCTGCCAGAGATAATTCTGATAAGCCCAACCGCTTTTCCTCTCGCAGCCTGCAAGCAGCAGATTGATAGTATATCTTTCCGTAAGGCACAGTCCAGATGGAGGCATGAAGTTTTCAAGACGAAGAGGAGGAGGAAACGATGAAACACCTTCTCTGTCTCTGCCTCTGTACTGTCCTGGATACCTGCAGTGTATTACTGCGCTGGCGACTACAGAGGTTGGTATGCTATATGACTTCATTAGGAGTACCAATTGGTTTAGGTGACGTCCTCATCTTCTTATTCTTTCCCTACTTCCTTTTACCCTTCTCTCTCTGTTGCTATGCTTCTTCATTTTTCTTTCACAAAGTAACCACAGCAGAGGACCCAAGTGAGCCCAAATCAAGAAAAAAAATGTGATTTTAGAGATTTTTTAAATGATTATTAATTCAGCTAAAAATTCATTAATTTATAATTATATACGGATGTATATGCGGAAGCAAGCCGAATTAATTATGAATTCACCTAGTGCGGAAGAAGCCACACAAATTTCAAGCAATTTGAAGCATTTGCTTATGTATATAAATATAATTCATTTTTTGTTTGGTTGTGTATTTCTTTGTTTCTTGGTTTCGTATACAAATTTTTATTTTCCAACGAATTTCTCTGAAATTTGCTACATATCGTACATGTGTATAATATCCATACTCCACTACTTATTTTGTTATGCCAACCGACTAAATGAGAATTTTAGTCAATAGGCAAACAAAAAGTTTTAAAAAATTCAAAAAAAAAAAAAAATAAAACACTAACAAAGTAGTCACTGGACTAAATAAACAAAATTTCCCAACTAACATATTACAAATTAATGAAAATATTCTATTTTATTCCTCTCTTCTCTAAATGTTTGGCCAAGAATTTAAAAAGACTTGAAAGTAACCCACTGATGATTTAGAGTAGCGTCTGATGAAATAGCTGTATGCATATGCTTTCCATCTTATTACTTATTGTACTATGTTAACAATTTTTAAAATTTTCCATGAGAATATAATACTTTTGAAAAACCAACATAAATTGGAATTAATTAAACACGAATAAAGATTCCATTTTGTTAAACTTTATGATTCCAAATAATTTTACAAGTTTTTTATTTTATTTTATAAAATACGTACACGGTATTTTTATATAAAATTCAGAGAAAATCTATTTAAAACCTGACTTTTGATTAGTTGTTTTTATCCGGTCTCGTATGACCAGTAGAAATTGGCGGCGTTATAACTGACACATATAAAGGTTGGGGTAGCCAATTAAAGAATATATGGTAGCCATTCTTCAAATTTAATGTAAAAAATTTTTAAAAAATCGCTGGAAAAAAAATTTTTGTTGTTAAATCATTTAATAAAGGACGTAAATGTGGACGTGAATGTGGACGTGTTGATAATTTTATATTGGTGAAGGAATTTTTAAAATCGGTTTGATAGTGGATATTACAGTCTATCCATTACAAACAAAAAAAAACAAATTTTTCCTCTTTGTATTATTAGTATTAAAATGTTTCGATTTGCACAGTTAAGGAATATTAATTCAGCAATCAGATTATATTCGAAGTTTTTCTAGTCTGTCGTCTATTAATTCTGGAATTTCTGTCACACTTAAAAGTACACATTGCCTCACTATATTCGCACTCTCATTATGAAGATTTTTGTATTAAAAAAAAGTTTAACAAAACGTTTTATATTAGATTCATTCAAGATAAGAGCTTATCAGCACGACAACAACAAAACACTTTGGGAAGGTGCATATTAAGTGATAAAGACAAAATGATACAACCAGATGCATTTCGTGCTGCACCCTACGATGAAGAATACATAGAAAATCAGTGCTACGAACGGCCTATAGAAAACGATCATTGCTCTTACGAATTATACGCAAATAGCACATTCATTTACTCAGAAGTTAAAATATTGGGCCTGAATCAGAAAGAGGTAAGTTTTAAACGATGAATCGGAATACTTATCTCTTCGGTAATATTTTTCGACATTTTGCGATTTTTTATTTCATTAAGAAATGGTTAGTAAAAGTTGTTTAATAAAAAAAAATCTAAGTTCGGCTCTATGCCGAGTCTTATATATTTTTTACTATGTTATCCAATTTTTTTTTAATTTTGCGCATTCTTCTTAAACATTAAAAACAAAATATGGCAAATATTTATGAAAATAATTTTCTTTGAATATTTTTTGGTAATCCTAAAATAAATAATCCATTTCAGTTAAAGAAATTCAATTCTGTCGGTACTCAATTTTTAAATTAAAAAATATAAATAAATAAAATTTAATTTAATTTTAAATCTTTTGCAAACATTTTTTAAACCAAACCTATTTAATTAATCATTAAATATCAAATAAAGAAATTTGTATTAACATCAGAAATCAAATCAATAAGATTTCTGTATTTGTAGCAGAGATGTACTCGTACAGGAGTTGATTCGCTTCTTTCTCATATGAATCAACTCACTGCTTTTGTTTTCTTTTCAATCATCAATATGTGCTTGCACAATTACTTGCCATTTGTTCATTCTCTGTTATGCAAAGTATTCATAAAAGCTCAATGATAAGTTGAAAGCATAGTGCATTAATTTGCTTTAAATAAGTTTTCGCGTTTGATTTTAGAAACAAAATTCATTTTATGAACTCTGAAATAATAAAAATATTAAAAATAGTGTTTTTCGATTTACAAAAAATAGACAAAGCAAAAGCTAAATTTTAAATTGTTTGTATTTATAAAAATTTTGCAACCTTCACTGTGTTAGCCAAATATATACATATATATATATATATATATTTCACTTTCTACATTCTTCTTAAATAAAAAAAATATGTATGTAGGTATATCTAATTGAAACGGGTAGTTTATTGGAGCGAAATATTGTTATAAAAATAATTTTTTTATAATATGACCTCAAGATTAATAAACCAACATAAAAATAAAAAAAAAAGATATGAAAAAATTTATAAAAATAATTTTCTTTGAATACCAACTTTTTCAATAATTATAAAATAAATGATTAATTTTAGTTCAAGAAACTAAAACTATGAGTTCTAAGAAAAACAGAAGCTAGGATCACTTAGGTCGTCTGAAGAAGGATAGCATTAGAGATAGAAGAGTGAAAGGAAAGGAAGTAAATAAGAAAACAGATAGAAAATGAGAGTTCGTCACTTAAACCAACCACTACTTCTAACGAAACCATATAGCGCAGTGAGACCCTGCAGGCGACGCTCTCCAACAATATTTTGCCCCAATAAACTAACCGTTTCAATTAAGAAGAATGTGGAAAGTGAAAAATATAAATATTTGGCTAGCTCAGTGAAGGGTATATAAGACTCGGCACAGCCGAATTTAACTTGTTTAGTTTATGGTTAATGACAATTCAGTACACCAATACCTCACTTTGCGTCGTGGTTACGTTCCAAAAACCACGACGCAAAGTGAATTATGATTTTCTATAGAAAACCATAATTCACTCCAGGATTACGAAAATACTACTTTTCAAAAAGAAAATTAAACAAAGTGAAGATTAAACTGTATTAAAATTGCGTTGATTTTCAGAGTAGTGCCATTTTTTAAAAAAATTAAAAAAATTAAAGACTCAAACGCAAAACAACGCAACTTCGAAAATCTAACTACGTACAATGAAAATTAGTACTAATTCACCAGCGACGCAAAGCGAAGTATTGGTGTATACATTTTTAAAAAAATAAAAAAAGGCTTTTGCATCGTATTCATGCACATCTCTGATTCGTAGTTCTATTACACACAAAGCATTTAAAAGACACACATGCATTAGTATACACGTTTGTATAAGCACGACCACCTGGTTTTGTATGTGCACACACACATATTAAGCACATGTATGCTTTAAAAATTTCCATAAAAAAAACAAAACAGAAATTAATGAAAAGCTAAAATTTCGGTTGTATTTATATTTGATTTTTCTTGGTTAATGATAGTTTTGATTTTATGCACAGACATTATTACCGTCATTTCTGATAAAACTGCCTGCCACGTTTTTTGTCAGTTTATGTATTTTAAACAAGGAAGTAAAAAACCAATTTAGAAAAATTGTAAAAAAATTGAATTAATGCTCTTTAGCACTCATAGCTCACCCATTTATGTACTAATCGACCTGCAATTAAATATCAACCAGCGCTAAGGAACTTCCAACACATTTCTGTAGGTCTTCTAAGCACTTCGGAAAGTTCATTTTAACATCTACATGGACAGACAGATAGATAAACAGACGAACATCGTTAAATCAATTCTGCTATCTATAAGGATCCAGAATATATATATATATATGTATATATATACTTTGTAGGATATATATATACAGTCTTCACTTACAGTGAAGGGTATAAAAAAGGCATGCCCTTAAGTCATCGTGTACAACTCGTATATTAAAAATAATAAGTCCAATTTTATTTTATACAATTTTAAATAGTGTCAAGCTGCTTGTTCACACGAGACACGGTTTTACTGTCAGGGTGTCTCATTTTACTACCAACATGATTTAGAAGCATCCGAGTGTTTATTGCATTCAGAAGATATTATATCGATGGGCCCCAGAAGTTTAAAACTAAGACACAACTCGGTGTATATGAGAAGGGTGAAGTGTCTGGATGGTAAGAATATTGTAATCTGAAAGCAAAACTAAAATTACAAATATTTTTATACACTTGCATACATACATACATATTATTTTATTTTAATTAATTATTTTAGTGCAAGTTGTGTGCACTCATGAGGAAATGTCCATAAGGTATACCCCTAAAGATTGGTTTCAAGGAAAAATGTATGTGAGCATGCATTCCAAAGACTGCATGGTTCAAGGAAATGGTACGACAAGTACAGTGCTAAAGTTGAAAATTGGTAATGAAGCAAAAGAAAACAAATGTGGCATACTAAGAGCCTACGAAGTAACCAAAGAGTATAGAAGGTATGCTAATCTGTGGTAACATATGTTAGTTACATGCACGTTAAGAAATACATACTTAACAAGTCTTGGTTTTAGAATTTTTATTTCTACTTTAGTAGTCATACAAAATAATGCTAATGTGCAAACACAAGGTGATCGCTTAATAAAGGTTGGTTGCATTATGAGTAACGCCACTTCAAAGGAAACAAGCAAAAATGAAAATGTAGACCTAAATTTGCAAGTAGAAGATGAACCTAATAATTTGCATGAGATTAATGCTGAAACTGATGATGCTATGCCTAATGCAATCGCATTAGAATCTTCCTTGGAATTTAGCGAAAGGTCAGTAATAACTTATTTAGAAGCGAAATTATTCGGGACTTACTTTCTAAAAAAATATTGTTTTTTCTCTTAGTTTCTTGCCTAATGAAGGCAGCTTGCATTTTAATGCTAGTGATTTTCATCCCATGCCCAAGATTACTTTACAAATAGTAGATTTGGCCCATGACCATCAAACAAATGATGTTCAAATCGGTCAAAGTTTGGAATTACAAATAATTTCTGAATATACACAACAGCAACAGAGAGACTTCTCTACACACGAATTGCCTCCATTGCCAGATTTTAGAGCAACTTCTCTTATTGCTAAAACAGTCAACAATCAAAATTATGTTCATCTTTTAGATGAGCGTGGTTGTCCCACAGATCCCAGAGTATTTCCTGGACTCGAACGTACACGCACACCCAATCGAAATATTTTGAAAGCAAGATTTCATGCCTTCAAATTTGCCGGCACCTCTATGGTAAATTTTGATGTTAAAATACATTTTTGTAAGAGCCGCTGTCTCGAAGATAACTGTCAAAGTTCTACTAATAACGTCAATTGGTATTCAATAACATCAGAAGCTCCTTTCAGACAAAGAAGACAAATAACACCCGATCAGCAATTACAGCAACTTAAAGTACAAAATCCGGTATACATATCAACTGTAATGGACGTTGAAAATGTTACAAATCACAAATCTGTAGCACAGCCAACAGAAACGAAAACTGATGTCATACCTCTAAATTTCAATTTAAATGTACGAGGCCCAGATAATACAAATAAAAATAGTTTTATTTATGGTGAAAGAGGAATACTCTTGATTGCTGGTATAGGTACATACTTAAGTGCAGACATGTATGCTTCATTTACTAAAAGACTGTCGTTACTAAAAATACATTTAAATTCCCTTTTGAAAAAAAAAAACAGTTGAGTTATTTTAATTATCATGTTTTTTGTATATATTTATATTTAATTAAAAGCTGTGTATTGTGATGAGGTTAAAAAATTCCTGTATTCTATTTCCTAATATACTTGAGCTAAATACTTAACCAAAAAAGTTGGTGACACAGATGGTGCTGATGAGGAGAAAGGGATTTCTCCGAAAGTGATTGCTCCATCAAAGCAGTGTCTGGGGTTAAAATCAATTTTTCTGCATTTCAAATAATATCAAATTATCAGAAATTAAAATAACAAATAAAGAACATTATGTACCTTCAATAATAGGGAAATATTATTGATAATAGGTACATATACTGAACTAAAAAGCGCGAATAATAATATATAGAAAGAACATAATAAAAAAACAAATAGTTCAATGAAAAAAATCACATAGAAAAATCTATGACTCTATTTTAATTATCTTTTTCACAATGTTGAATTATGAATTATGAATTATGTATGTACATACCAAAGCTGAAACTGGTGTGTGTGATTTATTCAACGCACAAAATATCGTAGACAACATTTGATTAAATCATATTCGAAGCACGATTAAAACCTGTTCGACACGATTAAATTTAAAAAGCACAATGCAACCACTCAAATCTGCAAATTGGGGTGGTTTTGTTTTACGCTTGTGTACCTTTTTCTTAATACTGCTTTGTATTGTTGAATATTTTAATCAAAGCATATGCATGCTAATGGTTCTTTGAATTTTGCTTTTTAAATTCAATCGTGCCAAACAGCATAACAAACAATCAGTTTTTAATTGTTCTTCGAACATGATTTAATGAATTTTTTATTCAAATTGTTTGTTGATTATATGTACTTAAAAATTTTAATCATGCACAATCAACTAAAAATATGATATTTCTTTGCTACATACATATATTGAGTTATGATGATCTTATAGTAAATGAGCTCTACATCAAAATATTTATATTAAATAAAAAAGCAAAACCAATCATTGTTTATCGATTTATAATTCCATTTTTTAGTTACAATGCTTTTATTTCTTTCAGATGACCAATTACATTTAGACAGCATCTGTATGAATCAAAGTCTCCTAATTGCTTTACTTATATTTTGGCTCATATTCCAAATAATTATTATGTTCAGTTGTTGTTTTGTTATACAAAAATATAAACGTTTAGCTTTGCTGGATGACGAGAGAAGAAAAATTCAAGAAAGTCTTGAATATTTGGAAGGTAGACGAGTACATTGGGCTGATCAGGGTGGTTATACACTATAAAAAAGTTATATACATCTGGTATTAATAGAATATATTTATTTTGTAACTTAAAAAATAAAAACCAACCATAAAAAATATAATATATTGTATATAGTTTATTTAACATGGTCGTATAACATGGTTCGTATAAATTGTATTGTCCACATACGTACGTTGCAATTATACCCAGCAAAAATATAGCAGTGATTCTTTTTTCGAAAGACATCTTACTTCATTTCACAAAAAGTGATTGGCAAAATTTAGATGCGAAAGAAGTTATTTTTAGCCACACATGATACATGTACTTAGAAAATCGTACACAGGTTACAAAATTTAATATTAAATAAAAAAAAATGTGGTTTTTACTCAGTACTTTTTCTTCAAAAATTTCTGTGTTCTTTTTGCTAAGAAAAAATTTGAATGAAAAATTATTATAAATCTCTGAATATGAATAGAAATTTCACTGCTTTGCAGTATCGATTTTGGCTCACATCTGAATAGATGTATTGAATTAGGTTCTTAGATCCGCATTTTATTCAGTGAAAAGTTTACAAAAAAGCACAACTTCTTCCAATTAAAACTAATGTAAGTTATTGATTTTTCCTCAAGAGTAGAACTGTTTCTAAGATGCAGTTGTAGTGATTTTTCTACTTTATTTTCCTGCTTTTTTTTTTTTTTTTTTTTTTTTGCTGGATAGTTGTAGACGGAGTTGGAATGATGAGTGGCTTTTGCTAAAGATGACGCATCATCAATAATTACCTTATTGTGTTTATGTGTAAAATTTGATATTTGGATCTAACCGTGATTTAAATTGATATGCTTGAAATTTAAAACTTTCTGTGAATCCATTTATTAAATAAAACCATTCATATCCATTTATGAAATATATATATATAAAGGGTGTTTTTTATAGACGTATAGAACTTTAAATTGCAATAAAACAACGATGAATTATTCGATTGACATGAATTTTATTTATCCGAAAGATAATCTTGTGGCATTACATTTTAAATATGATTTCTGGCATATGACCGCAACGGCTGGCTCCGATGTAGTCCATCTGGACGTCCAATTTTCGATGACTTTTTCCAACATTTGTGGCCGTATGTCGGCAATAACACGGCGAATGTTGTCTTCCAAATGGTCAAGCGTTTGTGGCTTATCCGCATAGACCAATGACTTTACATAGCCCCACAGAAAGTAGTCTAGCGGTGTTAAATCACAAGATCTAGGAGGCCAATTCACAGGTCCAAAACGTGAAATTAGGCGGTCACCAAACGTGTCTTTCAATAAATCGATTGTGGCACGAGCTGTGTGACATGTTGCGACGTCTTGTTGGAATCACAGCTCCTGGACATCATGGTTGTTCAATTCAGGAATGAAAAAGTTAGTAATCATGGCTCTATACCGATCATCATTGACTGTAACCATCTGGCCATCACCGTTTTTGCAGAAGTACGGACCAATGATTCCACCAGCCCATAAAGTGCACCAAACAGTCAGTTTTTCTGGATGTAACGGTGTTTCGACATACACTTGAGGATTAGCTTCACTCCAAATGCGGCAGTTTTGTTTGTTGACATAGCCATTCAACCAGAAGTGCGATTCATCGCTAAACAAAATTCGCTTATGAAAATCGGGAACAACGACAATCTCGTTTTGGACCCATTCCACGAATCTACGCCTTACTTGATGATCGTTTGGCTTCAATTCTTGAATTACCAATCCAAACTGAGAATAAATCACGTGACAGCTGTTAAATCGGTCGCCATCTATACATCTATAAAAAACACCCTTTATATTTATAAGTAAGAAGGAATTCTGAAATGCTAAAGGAAAAACTCATTGATACACATTAAAAAAATTTATCATCCTGTTACAATGCTTCTTCATACTTTATTCTGTTTTTTAACTTCTTTTAGAATTCTATTATTAAATTAATTTATAATTTGCATTTAACACTTTTTCTTTTTATTGATTTTCACATGATTTTATCTCAAAATATATTTACTTGATTTGTTTTTTTTTTTTTTTTTTTGGATTTTAGGATGTAGGGATAAGAAATGACGAAATCAAATAAACCATTCTTCGACTTGTATTGAAGCTTGTTGCAATTCTTTAAGAGCACTTGTATTTAAATGTTTTTTGTATAGTAGTAATAAATTACGGAAGTATTTAAGTTAGAGTTAAGCATATTTAATTAAAACATCGACATTATTTTCAAAATAGGAGTAATCACAGTTTTGCATTGAAACTATCAGTAACACAAAACAATTTTGTTTATTTCCGTGACCCACAACACTCCCAATGGCGATGATTTAATTTAGTAAAATCTTCACAATGTAAAGCTATTTCCGTCAAGTATTTAGAAAGCTTTAATAATTCATTGTCGGTAGCTCGGTTTAAATGCGCTTGACGAAAAGGTCTGATACGCAAACCAGATTGAGGATTCATTATAAAGTTGCGGCGTATATCATCAAACATTATAGTGTTGGCCGCTGAATACTGTGGATATAAGCCCCAAATAACACCTAAAGGTTTTACGTCTATAACGCCTCGACAAGGTGCATGCACTGAGATCATAGCGTTAGAATCTAAATAGAACATTATTTTATAACTGGGGTGAGTACTTACACCCAGCAAACGCATTTTTTCTTCAATCCAACGCATGCCGGTTGCAGACCATATGACTATATCATAATTCTCGTAAGCGCATGTTAGAAATTCATGTAAATAAGGTCGCATAAGTTCAGCGCCGGTCTCTGCAACCGAACGATGGTCAAAAAGTGTGTAGTCTACATCTAATACTAATAAATGCTTATTTGGTCTTGAAGGATTTAGTTCAGTTATTTTGTACTCCTTAATGCGCTTCTGTATTTTAGCCAAGTATATTGGAGATTTTTGTATGTTAACTACATCGGCATCAATCTCTAAATCATCGACTACATTGTATTCGTCCTCGGGCTTTTGACATGCATCCTCAATAGCAGCCTCTGTGGAGCCAACCATCATTAATTTATAATTCGGTTTCAATTCTAAACTGCCAAGTTTTAATGTATCTTCTGCTATTTTGCCTGATAATAAAATATATGCAAATGTTATAACACCAAAAACAGAGTTAGACACAACTGGAACTTTATTTTAATAAAAAGACCAATTTTATTTATTTTAGTATATATATTTCGTTTACCTTTATACTTTAAATTTAAAAGTTTTTGGCGCTCCGGACGAACTTGTGTCTTTTTAAAGATTTCATGACGCAGCACTGCAACAGTATCTTGGTCAGTCAGATCTGTCATTGGATATTCTTTGCCACTCCATTTCAATATTATTGAAATGTCTTTAATTTCACTCATATTTGGTATTGTTTATATTATATAAAATGTTTAAATTATTAGCTTTAAGTAAATATATTTACTGTTTGCCAAGAAAAAAAATATTAACAGCTACAACGGATGAAACAAAACAAAAACGACGAGCCATATAGCAGAGTTGGAAAATTTAGAACTATATTTACATTATAAAAAAATTATGGGATAGTAATATGAAGTCAATATACACACATAATATTTTTCCATTCCTATACTCTAATAACTAGCACAAGTTATTAGAGTATATAGTCCTTTGTTATCATAACCTATTATCATCGTTTCATTGTGAGGGTGGAGATAATTTAGTATATTTCTATTTCGCCATGAATATCACTAGTAAATTTTTCTACGTGCACTGTACTAATGATTATTCATGTGTAAGCCCAACACGAATTTCGACTTTTTATTTTGTTTCGCTCATTTAGGTTTAAAAAAATTACTTTAACCTTATAGGATTTTTACACTACAGCACATCTTAGAGGAATGCGTGGAAGATGTTGAAAATGAAAAAAAGTTGTTTACACTTGTAACATCTAACATCTACCATCAACTAAACTGTCGAAAAATACAAGAAAAGAAGACGCATAATTTTCGAAAACAAAAAATATCTTAAAATAAATTTAGAAAAATCATTCATTATTGTTGCTTTGCAAGATCAAATCCATTAGGCTTCAAAATTTGAATTTTTATTTTGTTTAATATGTGTACATACTTATGTTATGTATGTATAAATAAATGTTACTTTATAAGTAATGCCACTAAAATCGATTAATATTGCCATTTTTCTAGTGATGGCACGAAAATTATCGAAAGATGTTGAGTGAAACAAAATGACATAGGAACATCTTGTAAAGATGTTGGAAGATGTTGATTTTTTCTACATGCATTTTATATGGGAAGATGTTGTCATCTCGCCAAATAGATGGTAGATGTTAAATGTGCTCTAGTGTAAAAACACTATTATTGATGTGTGTTAACACTTTTACTTTAAATTGTAGAATTGAAGTTACTTTATACATTCCGTCCCTGGTCACTTTTATACATACTGTAGGCTACCAGACTTTTGATACTTCACAATGACAAGTACCCAGCAGAGATTTTATTCTTTTGGGAAAATATTCTATATAAAATAGACAAAAATAAACTTTAGAAAATATTTTGTTTCCGTAAAGCGATTTCTAACAGATTATTCAAGTATTTTGTGGTTTGCACATTGGTCAAGTGGACATATTGAGACAGGTTTTATCAAATTAAAAAATTTCAAATTTTTAAAAGGTTACTCTATTTCTATGATTTCAAAAAATCTCAATTGATCTTACTTATATATTGTTGGACCAACGTCCCACCCCTTAGGTAGCTCATTCTGCGTCTTGTTCCGACGTTTCCCGTTCTACTTGACAAAACCGGCAGTTGTTCAGTATTACACTGACAATTTTCTTAGTACAAAAACTTCTACACATGGTAAAAAGACAGAGCGACTCGGGAGAGACCGGGACAAACACCTTGTAATTAAAATTTAATTTTTGATAATAAACTAAACTCTTATTTGCAAATATATAAGCAACACTAGTACAAAATTTACATACATATATACACTTAAGCAAGAGGAAGAAAAAAGTATTTATACTACATAGTATTATATGTAACAATTAGCAACTTATTGAAAATGAATACAAATTAAATTTATGTCAACTTCAAACAAGTGTGTCTTTAAAACATAAAATTATCCACTCCTTTTAAGTAACTTCTCTCTATTCTGTATTTATAGAGAAAGTTTGGATAATATCATAGCATATAGGGCTATTTTTCTAAATTATAAAGAACTGTGATATTTAAATAAATATTTTACAAAAAATATAAAATATAAAAAATATCTGTATAATAAATGATTATCTATATAATGAACACATTATTCTTTTTCAGGACGCCTGCGTAATATACGCCTTTTTAAGGACAATGAGCTACGTGGTGTTTCGACATTGTCCCGCGCTGATCGTATGTCGCTTCTTATTTTCTTAACTTCTGGTGCTCGAAGTACTAAGTTACTTCTAATTAATGGCGTTGATGCATGAGCTTGTATTGTTGGCATAGGTGTATCAAAAATTGATCCATTATTCATTGGGAACTCATTTATATTTGGCTTCTTAATTTTACTCTGTTTTTTATTCATTCTCTTTTGTATAAACTTCTTTAAACTTGTCAATTTTATATGACCTGTAAATCCTCTACCTGTTTTATTCATAATGTCTTCTGATGCTCTTAACTTTAATATGTGTTTTCTTATAAGAGTAATCCGCCTTTTAGTTAACACGTCTATATCGTATTTAGCCAAGATGAAGTTATGGATTTGTTTTAAAGTAATTCCTATGTTAATTTAAGATTTAAAAAAATTAGTATGTACATGCACTACTACAGATGAACATAATACAATTTTATCAACATCAGACATGTGCGTAGTTTTAAGTTTTATTCTGTTCAAATGACTGTTATTCGAGCCAAATATATGTTTTCTCTTTTTCTTCATAAAATACCTTTAAAGCTATGCATTTCAATGAATGCTTCTTCCACCATTTCCGAAGTTGTTTTTAATGTCCTTTTAGAATTTTGTATCGGCTCAAGTATTTGCGAATTCGAAGTAATCAAGGATCTTGGCATTTTTTCATAAAATTAAGATTGATCGAATTTAAGACTTTTATTCACTTTTATCTTATGTCTAACCTATATAGATGCCTTACTACATAAGTAGCTTGTAAATACAAGATATTTTTCTCCTTTTTGAGACTTATTTATATTCGCAATTGTCCCTTGTAACGGTATTATATAGTGAATGGTATTGCCACACAAAAAATTTGTACATAGGAATTTATACCAGATCATGGTTTAACTACCCTACCAGAAATGCGTGATAGAAGCTAACACATACTCATTTTGACATTAATTTGATCCATGTGTAAGACAGAGATACAAAATGACACGTACACAAAATTTCTATCACATTTTTCACAATGCCCTTAAGAACTTGATAGAAACTTTCGTCTACGCTATAATAGATATTTCTACCAACAATGTCAATCAAATGACAGCTCAATTGAGTGTCACTGTTCTTCAAGGCACTAAGCAACCTTCAAGGGTGGTTTAATTAAGGCAGAATTAACACGGTAAGGCATTTAGCTCAACAAAAACTTATTACACAAACAAACTTATCGTATTTTTCAAACGAAAAGGAGGAAATTCAATGAATGGAGCACAAGAAAAATGGCAAGCACAGAATATAAGCAAATTTTGAAAGTTTTCCAGACAAAATGATGGAGAGCAAAAAATGCACAGATTGCTCGGTGATTCTGCCTTGCTACCGGGTACTTAAGGCGTCCCAAGGCGAATTCATATAAGCTGAAATCATAAAACATCTCTGTTTTTAAAAATTTCTTGATTTGTCAAAAAAGATAGACATGGCTTACATACTCCGACCATATAAATGTAACAATTTTGACAAGTCAAGAAAGAACTTGAAGCGCACAACTGCTTTCTTGATATCAAGGCGAATTCATAGGAGATGGGCGCAATTTGTATTTTGTTAGTGTAAAATAAAATTTTCAGGTAAACAAATAATAAAGTTTGTTATAAAGAAAAAGAATATATTAATTTAATAATAAAAAAAGTAATAAGAAGCGTGCAACAAATTTAATTGTGTAATATAGTTTTGTTATTACTATTTGTGAAATTATTCAGTGCTCAATTATCGCCCAATTGTAGTTTTTGCAGTTCTATTGATGAGGACGCTAAACCATTTTACATTGGTAGTAGTGCCAAAAAAGTTTCTTATAAACACACGCTTTTTTATAAATTTTCTTATAAGAACGTTTAAACAAATTTAATTTATAAATATATTGTAGGCACACAAAACAAAATGAATTAAAAATTTTTTCTTATAAACACACACTTTTTTCAGAAGTTTTATTATGAGGATGTTTAAATAAATTTAATGTCTAAATATGTTGTAAACACACAAAGCAAAATAAAAAAAAAATTTGAAGTACCTGATCAGTTGCGGCCATCTCCTATGAATTCGCCTTGCTTGATATAACCTTGTATGAATTCGCCTTGAGACGTCGCAATAGAAACAAAAACAGCTGATCTTTAAAATTTAATTTTTATTGCTCAAGATAATTTGCAGTCTCGGTATAAAAATACATGAGGTCATGGAAAACGATAAAGGACATCAAACACCGGTGTAAAATAACATTATACAGAAAATATTGTAATATTTTGTCTCGTGCGCAATTATTTTGAAAATGGTTTATAGTTGTTAGAAAAGTTCTGTTACTATTGGAATAATTGCGTTTTCAAAAGTCTGATTGGATAACAAAAAAGAATAATATACTACTGTAAAAATAAATTGAAACTTTTTTCATAAAGTTTTTGGACTATAAATATATATTTTTACGTATTGGTGGTAACGCCTATAATGGCCACAAGTTGCTTAAAATATTCACAAAACCCAAAAATTAATTCAACTTATTTGCCACAATACTTTAACTGGAAAATTTCGCTGTTGTTGTTTGTATTCCAACAATACGCACCACCTTTTATCATACGATATAGCGACCGTGAACTAGACGGCTTTTTGGGAATTTAAGTGTGCAGCGGGTCTGAACAAAGAAGAATTATTATCGTAAGTAAATTGGATACAAATTGTTTAAGCAATAATGTCTTCGGGCTGTGGTAGTGATGGTGGTGAAGAGTTATCAGAAGATTCTTCCGAATCTTCTTTAAATGTGTTCCAAACAATGCCTAATGATTTTCGTTCAACTTTGGATGATTTTCGTTCCAATTGGCAAAGAGAGTTAAAACAAAAACAGAATAATTCTAACATTGACAATATATGTCAATGCAAACAAGAAGAACGACCGCAATCTTCCAAAGAGCAACAAGAAGTAATGAATATTCTTAAGAATCCTTTCAACGATGAGCAATCCGAACAGCAGGCTTTAGCCAAAAATTTATATCATAAGGCCGTAGAATTAGAAGAGAGTGGCAAAGTGTATGACGCGATACTATTCTACCGTAAGGCTGTTCAAATTGAACCCGATATTGAATTTAAGTATTATGAACATCAAAAATTCAAGACGAGCTTACAAAATCATGTTAAAGTTGTGTTAAACACAAGTATTACAACAAACCCTAAAGAAGTTGTAGATTTTGATAAGGAGAATTCGACAGAAAATTTATATGAAAAGTTTCAATTGGAATTATCAAATAACCAACTTATAAAATCTAGCCGTGACCCTGGAGTCATATCAACCGAAATGCATATTTCACAACTACCACCAGAATTGTTAATGTATATACTGCGTTGGGTTGTATCTAATCAATTGGATATGCGTTCTTTGGAACACTGCGCGGCGGTATGTAAGGGCATGTACATATTATCCAGAGATGAGGAGTTGTGGAAAGCGGCTTGTGTTAAGTAAGCTTATTTTTACTGTTACTTTCTACTGAATATAATTAGTTTTTAAAGTTGCTTGTTAGTTATTTAGGTTACATTGTTAAACAAAGTAGTTCGCATGTTACATTATTTTTTTAAAGCCCCTAATAGCCTTTGCAATAAAATTTTTAATAAATACTAACTAAATATAAATAATTTCTTAGTTCCAACATATTGCAGCTCCGGGAAATTATATTGTAAAAAGTTTAAAGTAAATTACTTTAACAAAATATTAATCTTTATTTGTGCTTAATTCCAGAAATTGTGTTGGTTTTAAAATTTATTCTTTTACTCATGATATTCTCATGAGTTATTTATTCAGTACAATAAGTACTGAAGGGGATAGCATACCTATATGGACCATATCATCAGACGCTACTCCGAATCCTCAGTAGGTTACTCCCAACATTTCTTGCAAACATTAGAACCTTTATATTGTAAAAGCAATTGACTAAATAAGAATTATTAATCAATAGTTACAAAAAATTTATATTTTGTTAAACTTTTAAATTCCAAATAGAAATTATTACATATGTAAATTACTTTATTTACAATAAATCTAATAAAATATTTTTATTTTAGAGTTTGGGGCCATAATGTGGGCACTCTTGTTTCTTCTACAGCAACAGACGAACTATCTTCTGTTGATGGTTGTAGCACTGTTATACCCAAATGCTTCACATGGCGACAAATGTTTATAGACCGTGAGCGAGTCCTATTCAATGGATGCTATATTAGTAAAACTACATATTTGCGTATGGGTGAAAATAGCTTTCAAGATCAATACTATCGTCCAGTGCAATTAGTGGAGTATTATCGTTACATACGTTTTCTACCTGATGGTACAGTGCTTATGATAACAAGCTCTGATGAACCTGCTCAAGGTGTTAATAAACTAAAAAACATACATCAATTAAAACCAGATGTTTTAAGAGGTCACTATCGTTTATTTGGTTCTACATTGAGTATTGTTGTTAGTAAACAACAACAACAACCAAAATGTATAACAAGCACAACAACTGGTGTAGGAGGAGGATGCTACGGAAGGCCTAATAGACGTAATATCTCACCATATGATGAAGGCTCTGTAAATTGTACAAAGTATTGTATAGATTTTCGCATATATAATACATCAAAGAGGAAGTTTGCCCAACTGGTATGGTTGCATTATTCAGTAGTACAGATGCGTAACAAACACGAAACAACTTCAGAATTTGAGTTAACCCCTTCCAAGTATCCACCTTTATGGTTTTCACCGGTGCGTAGCTATCATTTGGATACTGATTCTCCTTTAGTTTAGAGAATTTTGGTTGTTACTGAAAAACAACAATGGAATTGTTAGCATGTAATTATCATTTGTTGCTAACTATAATCTATAAATTTATTTCGTTAGTGTTACTTTTAAGCGTAGCTTTCCTTTTTAATCAGTTACTTACATACTTTATGCTTAATAAATTTTAAAGAAAAAAATTAAAACTGCTTTAATTAAAGATTAATTCAAAAATAAAACTAGTATCTTGCAAATAAAGGAAGGATTGTCACTGTTTAAAATTTGTCATTAGTATTTCACATATACTTACCTACCAATGGATTAATTTTAGTATTTAGATCTATTCCTGAGAAAATATTGCGGTTTAGCCCCCTTTTCTAGACGTCAAGAAAAAAATATCCACATTTGAATTTAATTGAATTCTTGCGCAATACGAAAATACCAAGTTATTTAAGTTCCTTTCAGTTATTTCCTTTTTATCAATCTAGAATGTTACAGTAAAAGTTGATTTTTTCATCTTCTTTAATTACATTGAAGCAAAATTTAATATGCTTGTAGTTTATTTGTTTTGCCATTTCATTTAAATTAAACATTTCATTTAAATCACATTATTATTCATCAAAAAGAAAAATAACTAGGGTTAAATAGACCTTAAACCTAAGATACTGAAAAAGAAGTATTGGAAAGTTATTTTTTTTTTTTACGTATAGTATATTGCTAAAATTCTGAAAACAATATTTAATTTTCAATAATCCCTCATCATTATAAATATGTAAAATATGGACTCAGAAGTTTTCCTAAGCTTTAGGCTGTTATTTTAGTTTTTGTTAAAAAATTTTATTAAGAACTACGTTTAATGTGTCATTTAGGTATACGTTTTAAAATTTTATTTCTTAAAATTAGGTTAAAAGTATGTATTTTCAAAATTTTATTTATAATGAAGCCGTTTAATTTTGGGGACAGAGACGTTGTTATTTTGTTTTCGATTTTCTTTTGCTGTAATTAGGTAAATAAATAACACATAATAATCACTGGCTAACTTTACAAATAATTCAATCCTTGAGTGTTTAAAAAAAGTGTTTGTTAAGTGTGTTCTTTTATAGTATTGAGTAATATTTAGATATTTCGTATTCATTTTAGCTCCAATTTTTCTTTGCTCTATTAGGTACCTCTCTATAGCATATATGCATTATTAAAGAGTCGTGTACACATTTACTACCAAATTCACAAAAAATATTTTTGTTTATTAAGGACTTTTTAAGCAAATTTCCCATAGAAATTTTGTTTAATAAGCCCTTATTAAGCAAATGTTTTTTATGAATTTCACAGTTAATGTTAACATTTATTTTAGCATTGTATCATTTCTTAATTCGTTTTCGTTTCACTTTCTTTTACTTTTCAACTTGTACTATAACCCTTTCAAAGCGCATTTTATCTGGCGTATCCCAGCAACTTTTCAAGCAGGTGAAAATTAACACGTTTCCGTACTCTAAAGGCGCATTCTCATTGTTTTGTTGCATTTTTAACTTTGGTATAAGAGTAGATAGAATCTGAATTTCACATATAGTATCACCGTTACAGTTAGGGCATTTAGGGATTGGCTCTTGCAGAGGTGTAATTAAGAGAGGTAAAGTATCGCGAGAGTATCTAAAAATAAATGTTTCTTTGTTACTGAAAATTCTTAATTCAACTAAGAATACAATAGTAACCTTAAAATCTGCCCTGGGTTCTTTTGAATAGTGTTTAAAAAATGATGAAACATAATATCCCCATGAGCTGGTAAAGCGGTCTCATAACCCTCTTGGTCTTCTGGAGTCCCAGCTCCACCAATACCGCTGCCACTGCTACCACTACCGGCTACTCCACTATTAGGTGAATGTGCAGAGTCATCTAATTTTTTATATTCCTGATACAATTCTCTTATATGTTCTGCGGACAGGCAACCATTGTAACCATCATAATCTTTTGTGGTCACATTCAATTCAATATCTACAGCTATGAAATATGGTTTTAATGTTACATCGGATAATTTAACTAAAGGACCCATTGCAGCTGGAGTAGGAGTATGCTTTAATAAGGCTATTAGATCACGTTCAGGCTTTTCAGGAGTTTCTACTAAGACTACGTCAGTCTCGGGACCTTCGATTTCGGCACAAATTGTAGCAGAAGCTCCACTACAAGCATAATTGCCATCTTTTTCTATTGAAGCAGCAGCGGCAATATCTCCAGCAGCTGCTGCACAATTTGCATTAGGATCTTCATTTAAATTTTGGCCAGATCTTAAATCGATTTGGTTAAAGCTCATTAAAATATCGTTTTCCACTGAATTACTTTCGTCTTCATCGTCTTCTTCATTAATTATATCATCATCCTCTCCTTCACTTGACTCCAATTGATGAAAAGTAGAGGGTAAATTGACATTTATGGAATTAATAACATTACCATTTTCTTCATTCGCTTCTTGGGAATCATCTGCTGCAGTATCCATATGCTCAACAGATTCCTCTTTTCCTACCACTTTATATTCCTCCCCCCAATCATCGGTTCCGGTACACCAATATATTTTATGGGTGTTTTGTTTTTGTTCTTTCTTTTTCTTTTGTTTGCCTCCCCCATTCGCTGAAACTGGTTTAGGAGAAGCCATAGCTTTCATAATATCACAGTGATCTGGTGTATCCAAATGTTGGGTTCTGACGCAGAGCCAACTTTTTGAATTTTGCGAGCAGACTGGATGTAGGCAAGCAAATACATAAAGCGTTCGGTGAAATTGTGAGGTTTCTAATGGGGCATACAGTTGTACCACCAAAGGACGGGCTGTGCCGCACAGAGGGCATGCTGGTATTTTAATTTCACCATTTGGCCAATCCTAATGGTATTTAAAATTTGTATGCACATGTTGGAAAAATCAATTTATTTAACAATAGTCATTCGCAACGCAAACGCACAAAAAAAACTTACCGCAGTTCCACCAATTTTATTTAGTGTACTAGTCAATAGGGAAACATGTTTATCAGTTATTTCCTCATCATCAAAGCCCAGATAAACTGTGCTCTTATTTTTTGCCATAATTAAAAAGGTTCTTGTGTTCGTTTAAATTACCTAAATCGATTTTATTAAAAATGCACTTGTTAAAAACGAACGTCTGGTTCAGTAAAACAGTATGGGTAATTTATCGACGGGAATATTTGTCGAGAAGGGATGCCAACAGTTAATTCCGGTATTTTACGGGACACTGGATTACTTATTTTGAAAAATTGTTAAATGGCAGCGCAGAAGCTAGTGCTGCCATGCCGAATTAATTAAAGTTAAATTCCAGAGTTTTAAATAACTATTGTTACAAAAAACGTATTCAATTAATTTTAAACTAATATGCAGTTTTTATATGCATTGAGTGAAATCTATGTGTATTAATTTTGCATTAATTACAAGTTTATTTAAATGAGGGTATTTTGCTTTATTCTAATTTGCTACTGGTAGCACTGGTGTAAGCTGTTTTGACAGTTGTATGCGGGTGTATTTGTGTTGAAAATATCAATTTACTTTCGTTGTTTACTCATCAAATGGATAAATTCAAAGCAATAAAATTGAATTTTTATTAATATAAGTAAGTTTTAATGTAAAAAAACCGGGTAAAATATGCAGGAAAATTTCAATATATAAATTTATGTGAAAATGTGCTTTTAAGGAATTAAAAAAAGTGTGTTAATAAAAACCAGACCCACCCATATAAAAAGAGTGAACATTGCATTGTATGTACGTATGTACATATGTATGCATATATGAATATCTCGTTTGATAATTGCAGGTCGCGGTTATTGGAGCAACCCCAAGTTACAGTTTCCGCTCATTTTTGAAAGGGAACACTTATTTGTAAAAACTAATTATAGGATGACGGAAAAAATTACTTTGGCCGATGCTCTATCTAATGTAGAAGTATTAGATGAGTTGTCACTCCCTGATGAACAGCCATGCATAGAAGCGCAGCCTTGTTCTGTCATATATAAGGCCAATTTTGATACTAACTTTGAAGATCGTAATGGTTTTGTAACGGGCATAGCTAAATACATAGAAGAAGCCACTACACATGCCAACTTGGTAAGTCAAACTTCTTATTTATACATAATTTTGTAGTAAAATTGTATTCTATTGCAAGAACGTTTTGCTGGATGAAGGCCAAAAGCATGCAGTGATGTTATACACATGGCGATGTTGTTCTCGCGCCATACCACAGCCTAAATCGAATGAACAACCCAATCGCGTTGAAATTTACGAAAAAACGGTTGAAGTTTTAGCTCCGGAAGTCAATAAACTTTTAAATTTCATGTACTTTCAAAGAAAAGCCATTGAGGCTTTTTCCGTAGAAGTAAAACGACTCTGTCATGCAGAAAAGCGTAAAGATTTTGTTTCTGAAGCGTACCTTTTGACTTTAGGCAAGTTTATTAACATGTTTGCAGTGTTAGACGAGTTAAAGAATATGAAGTCAAGTGTGAAAAACGATTATAGTACTTATCGCCGTGCTGCTCAGTTTTTAAAAGTTATGTCAGATTCTCATACTTTACAAGAATCTCAAAATTTATCTATGTTCTTAGCTACACAGAATAAAATTAGAGACACAGTTAAAGATACTTTGGAAAAAATAATTGGTTATGAAGATTTGTTATCCGAAGTAGTGAACATTTGTGTTCATATGTTTGAGACTAAAATGTACTTGACTCCTGAGGAAAAACATATGTTGGTTAAAGTTATGGGCTTTGGTCTTTTTCTTATGGACAGCGATGCATGCAATATTAATAAATTAGACCAGAAAAAGAAAATACGTTTAGATCGCATTGATCGTATATTTAAAAATCTTGAGGTTGTTCCTTTATTTGGCGATATGCAAATTGCACCATTTAATTACATAAAAAGAAGCAAACACTATGATCCCAGTAAATGGCCATTATCCAGTTCAAATGCAATTAGTCCTCAGGCTGATTTAATGGTACATTTACCACAAATACGCGAGGATCATGTTAAATATATTTCTGAACTAGCACGTTATACGAATGAAGTTACCACTACTGTTAAGGAGAATCCTTCAGATGCCGAAAATAGAGGTACTTCTGATTTAGCTTTACGTGGCTTGCAATTGTTATCGGAATGGACAAGTGTTGTGACAGAATTGTATTCTTGGAAGCTTTTGCATCCAACTGATCATCATCAAAATAAAGAATGCCCTGTAGAAGCTGAAGAATATGAAAGGGCTACACGCTATAACTATACTTCAGAGGAAAAATTTGCACTTATTGAAGTTATAGCAATGATTAAAGGTTTGCAGGTATAGTTTTAAACAAACACTCCTTATTTTGTATGTTGTTAATATAGTTTTCTATGTATCTTGCAGGTTCTCATGGCTCGCATTGAGACCGTTCTTTGCGAGGCAATACGACGTAATATTTATTCCGAATTACAAGATTTTGTACAGCTCACTTTACGCGAACCTTTACGCAAAGCTGTTAAAAATAAAAAAGATCTTATTCGCAGTATTATTATGTCGGTACGTGAAACAGCCGCCGATTGGCAAAAAGGGTACGAACCCGCAGATGATCCCGTTATTAAGGGTAAAAAGGATCCAGATGGAGGTTTTCGCATAAACGTACCACGTCTTAATGTTGGACCTTCTTCTACGCAACTTTACATGGTTCGCACAATGCTGGAGTCGCTTATTGCAGATAAATCAGGAGGAAAGCGAACATTGCGAAAAGACATTGACGGGAATTGTTTAATGCAAATTGATACTTTCCACAAAACTTCGTTTTATTGGAGTTATTTATTAAATTTCAGTGACACACTACAGAAATGTTGTGATTTGTCACAACTTTGGTATCGTGAGTTTTATCTAGAAATGACTATGGGTCGTAAGGTAAATAAGTGTATGGTTCGACATCAACATAATGAGGAGTGTAAGGACTTAATAACAATGGAAAAGCGCATACAATTTCCGATTGAAATGTCTATGCCATGGATATTAACAGATCATATACTGCAAACTAAGGAACCATCAATGATGGAGTAAGTCTTGTTTTTATTATGGCACATGCATTTTACTTAGGAACATTTATTTCATTTAAATTTTTTGCTTTAGATTTGTTTTATATCCTCTGGATTTATACAATGATTCAGCTCACTACGCTTTAACCGTATTTCGGAAACAATTTTTGTATGATGAGGTAGAGGCTGAGGTTAATTTATGTTTCGATCAATTTGTTTATAAGTTAAGCGAACAAATATTTGCACACTACAAGCAGTTGGCTGGAAGGTTAGTATTATAAATATAGTTAAAAAAAATTATAAATCAAATAATTAATTAATACGCTAAAAAGAAAATATTTCTTAAAGATTTATATAAATTTCTATCTAACATTTTCAATATGTTTTAGTATCTTCTTAGACAAACGTTTTAGATTAGAATGTGAGGTATTGGGTTTTAATTTTCAATCATATCCACGAAATAATCGGTACGAAACTTTACTGAAACAGCGACATGTACAACTTTTAGGTAAAAACTTGATAAAACAATTGTTTGAAATATTATTTAATAAAACTACTTATTTTGAAATGTAGGACGTTCAATTGACCTAAATAAATTAATAACCCAACGTATAAATGCCAACATGCATAAAAGTATTGAATTAGCTATTAGTCGTTTTGAAAGTAACGATATTACAGGCATAGTGGTATGTGACTTTGACAGTAAATTAAAGAGTATTAGAATATTAAATCTTTATTTATTAATATAGGAATTGGAAGGGCTTTTGGAATGCAATCGGATTTGTCATAAATTGCTAACAAAATATTTAGCTTTGGATAATTTTGAGTCGATGATTAAAGAGGCCAACCACAATGTTTTGGCTCCATATGGACGAGTAACATTGCATGTTTTTGTGGAGTTAAATTATGATTTTCTAGTTAATTATTGTTACAATGCAGCAACTAATAGGTAATATGAATATTTCTACTCCTTAAGAAAAAAAATAAAATATTTTTTTTTTTTAGATTTGTACGCAGTAAAGTAAATTTGGCTTCTTCGCAACCAATGCAGCGCGAAAAGCCTCCTCAGATGTCTCATTACTATTTGTGGGGCTCTAAACAACTAAATGCTGCCTACTCTACACAATATGGCCAGTACACCGGCTTCGTAGGTGCACCTCATTTCCATGCTATGTGCCGCTTGTTGGGTTATCAAGGTATTGCTGTCGTAATGGATATCATTTTAAAGGATATTGTTAAACCGTTAATTCAAGGCTCTCTATTACAATTTACTAAAACTTTAATGAGTGCTATGCCAAAATCTTGTAAATTACCTAGATGCGAATATGGTTCGCCTGGTGTATTGAGCTATTATCAAGCGCACTTAACCGATATTGTACAATATCCAGATACCAAAACTGAACTGTTTCAATCTTTCCGTGAATTTGGAAACTGCATTATATTTTGCTTGTTGATTGAACAGGCTCTTTCGCAGGAAGAGGTTTGTGATTTATTACATGCTGCCTTGTTTCAAAACATTTTCCCTCGACCTTTTTGTAAGGGTAAGTTTTATTGTTTAAATTGATTTTAATTACAACATTTTATTTCTTAAAATAATTTGTAGAAAATGAAAAACCGGAAGCAAAACAAAAACGTTTGGAGGCACAGTTTGCTAATTTACAAATTGTGTCCAACGTGGAAAAATTAGGAACTGCTAAGGTATAACAAACTTAATTTGGTTTTTAATTCAATTCATTTTAAACAATGCTCATTAATAGCAAGCCATGATTGCTCGTGAAGGAGACTTATTAACACGGGAACGACTTTGTTGTGGCCTGAGTATTTTTGAGGTAATTTTAAATCGCATTAAAAGCTATTTAGACGACCCTGTATGGACTGGTCCAGCGCCAGCTAATGGTATAATACATGTTGATGAATGCTCGGAATTTCATCGTTTATGGTCGGCCCTACAGTTTGTTTATTGTATACCGGTTCGTGGTACCGAATATACCATAGAAGAACTATTTGGAGAAGGCCTCAATTGGGCTGGATGTGCTATGATTGTATTATTAGGCCAACAAAGGCGTTTTGAAGCGTTAGATTTTTGCTATCATATATTAAGAGTACAAAGAGTTGATGGCAAAGATGAAGATGTTAAAGGAATTGTAAGTATTTAAATTTTACATAATTTTTGTATATAGTTTTGTAAGTTCTTCTTACATTTTCATTCAATGAAAAGAAACTCAAGCGCATGGTGGATCGCATAAGACGTTTTCAAGTCTTAAATTCTCAAATATTTGCTATTTTAAACAAATATTTAAAGGGCAGTGACGTAGAGGGCTCAAATGTTGAACATGTACGCTGTTTTCCACCACCCCAACATCCTTCAGTAATATCTTCACATTATCAAGATCCCAATAAATTGCGGCAAAGTATGAATAATTAAACATGCAGAGAAATAAAACTAATGCCTGCTTGAATAAATGCAAACATCCAAAATAATAAAAAAAAACAAATTAAATAATATTCAAGAGTATTTACAATATTTACACAACAACGTTTTTAGTATTTAAGTTCAATAGGTATTTAATATTAAAATATCTTAGCCAGAATATATATATCATTACAATTTTATCGCAATTTTTATTATTAATATAAAAGTATTCTATATTCCTCCCAAAATAAATTTAATACACACAAAATTATATTTTCCACTTCAAACCCCCTTAAGAGGCCAAAGATCACATTTCGTTTATTATGCTTTTTCTAAATAATTTGGCTTAAATTTTTTTTAATGTAATACAAATGTGAGGCTTTTGTTATATTTAATTGGTTTTTTTTTAAATAAACTATTAAGCATTTCATGCAAGAATACCCTTAAAATGATGAAGATGGTGATTATAGTGGTTAAAAACTAAACAAAAAAAAAAAAAAATAATTGAATGTAGTTTTACTAAGAAAGACACAATAACAAATGGAATTGCATTCTTTTTTTTATTAAATATAAATCTATTACATACGTATATTAGGCAGTATGTTTTTGTATTACAATAAATGTTTAATCACTTATAAACAAATAATCGCATGATTTGATTTACAAATACATACATAAATAATTTTAATAAAAATAAATATATACATAAACGTAAATTTATTAAAACTTGAAGATTTTTAATTTCAATTTATTGAAATCATATACAAAGAAAGCAGGAGAGAAACTTCATAACGACAAAGTTAAACAAGTTTAAGGGAATTCACTTTGAAAAGAATGGTGAAAGATCTCTACATTTAAAATAGATACTTCTGCCAAAATAGCTGGTAGAAATAAACCAGTCCATGCTTCGTAACCATCATCCAAACTATATGTGTTATCAGGTCGACGGAAAAATTAACGACCAATACGAAGACTACAACACAAACGTGATCATTACTTGCCAATACCACTTCGAATAACCTTCATGAGTTTTAAATAAATCTTTTTCAGATTGGAAACTTAATTTTTAAGTATTTACATATACAAATATGTACATTTAAAAGCATATTAAAATAGTTGTTGCATACATGCAAATGCTTTCAAATCGACGATAAAATGATCTGTTTCTTTTAATTCAAAGTGATAAGGTAAAGGAATCTTATTTTTGTCATCAAGGTTGGATCTCTAGTTAGCTCAACTCAACAAATAAATAAAAATTAATTGTAATTTACAAAAAGGATTTATTTATTTATTTATTACAACACAAATTCTTTCTGTCTGTTGCTGCTAAATAATAAAAAGTTTTTAAAAAAAATTGTTGATACCTACAATTCAAACACTGTAATAAAAACAACAGTCAGCAATAAGGTCAACATTACATCTGGATAGGCTTTAAGATTAAATTGCTCCAATCCAGACCGTATAGTTTTTTTAGCGTCTGTCAGGAATAATGGTGATATGGTGGTGTGCTTCATTAAGCATTTTGCCTAATTTTAATCTACCATAATTTACTTGTATGTTGGAAAACTATCCAAGGTTCCGTTTAATTTTCCATTACATGATTGATGTTTGCTCAGCAGCTAAAGAATTTTCTGTTTTCAATACACATAAAAATTATTATTAGGTAATTTTGTTTTCTTTACCACAAATTGTATTTCTGGAAAAATGTTTAATAAAAAGTTTAATAACTCAGTAAATTTTTTACGAATTAAAAATAAAATTGGAAAATAAATTCTAAATTTGTACGGTTTCTTTATAAAATACTGTGTAAAAACGTATCCAAGCTTGAAAAATGGCAAAAAAATTAAAAAAAAAAATGTTTTTTGGTGGAGAAATACGCACAGATTTCTCAAGTTTACTTAAATCGGTTGATATTCAACTAAGTTACTGGTTTATAAGTTCATAAAGGTACGAAAAACCGGGTTTGTTTTACCAGTAACTCAAGACTTTTGAGGTTTTAACAAATTTCAAAAACAGATTCTTGTTGTACTCGAAAGCACCTACCTATGCACTATGTTATATTTCCGTGCAATTCTTAATTATTGAAGGTACATAATATATTTTGTTTTTTATTCAATTTCAAATGAAAGTCTATATAAAATTAGTTGTCTGTTTCTTTATTCGGTAAAGAAATTTTTGTTTTGTCTGAAATTTGGTACATATAGTCTCTGAACCGGCCACGCTACGCTATTTTTACACTCACTTTTCAACGATTTATACTTGTCACTGTTCAAAAAGATGTGTGCCCGTACTTAATTTAAGCCTGAAATTATGCTTTGAAATATGTATTTCATTTACCACTCTAAAGTAGTGAATGCCTGTATTTATTCGTCTTTTTTTTTTAATAATTAAAATTCTATTTGTAAACGGACCACCAAAAATTGGTACATAAGCTCCTAAATTAAAAAAAAAAAAAAAAAAAAAAAAAAAAAAAAAACGAAAACAGAAATGTATGTAAAACCCAAATTTCGGTTGAATTTCTGATCTTTCTTGCCCATTTGTGGACCGATTGTTGTGATTTTTGACACAAAGATTATGACAGATTATGATAAAACTGACTACCTCGTTTTTCTCTCGTCAAAAAATACTATAGCTTCGCTATTTATGAACCGATCGGGCTGAATTTCAATTACAAGTGAAAGACAGAAACAACTGACAGATTGGTATGTTAAACTTTTCCGTACGTTGATTTCAACGACTACACAAACAGACGGACACGATGTAGATTTTACAAACAGAATCACAAACTTATAATCCATCTTACTTACAATGAAGAGTATAAAAATATATACAAATATACACATACTGCTCTAATGCGAGTAGATTTTTTAAGGACCCTGTGGTATCAACAAGACCCATTATAAATATATATATAATAACCAAAAAATATTTTTATTTTTTCTCTCAATGTAACTATTTTTATTCATGCTTAAATTTTGTATAAAATTTAAATCTACATCTTAATAAAAATAAAAAAAAAAATGATCTATAGTTTATAATTGATTGGAAAATAGAAATAAAAAAAAAAAAAAATAAATGGAAGATTTGGATTACGCATATTAATATTTTTCTACGTCTTATTTACGTACATAGTTCGTATAATATTTTCTAGAATAAAATGGAACGCTTTGATCATCTTTTTTCATGTTATTCAGCTACGTATAATAGGAAAACATACATACTGCATGCATGCAGTAGTTTATTGACTGCCATTCGAAGTAACATTACCATTTGTAAGACATTTTTCATGGTGATACATAACTTTATAATTATTTGTGTAATTACGTGGCAAAGGAAATTGAATATTATCAGCTGCTAGATAACAGGCACCATAAGCCATATATTTTGTTATGCGTATGAACTTCAGGCCAAATGACAATGAATTCTTTTCTAATGGTTGTAGCAAACCATCCTTTAATAGTGGCCAACTTAGCCATACTGAACCCACACATACAACATTTAAATCACCTTCCTTAACAAGATCGTTATGAACTTTTGGCAGCAAAGCATTAATATGTTTGGCGATATGGGTTCCAGCCTCATGGAAAAGAAATTTCGATAATTCGTCACCTTGTTCAGCAGCATGGGCAAGTTTTTTGCAAAAGCTTGCAAAAAACGGTTTATCGAATTTGGCATAACAGTGAGGCAGCAGGTCAAGACGGGTGTGTATGCTAAAATGTTCTTGGATGAGTTTCCAAATTGTATCGATTGGATGAGGAGCCTTGGAAAAATTATCAATATCATCAAAGACCAGCTTCATGGCGCGATGGGAAATATACCAGGCTGTAAGATAAAGATTACACATGTAAATTATATATGCCATACTCGTACACAAGTACATAATTTTTTTGCATTAGATTTTGCTCACTTAAATAAAGTTTCTACAGAAACCGAACAACCACGAGTTAAATTCGGCTTTGCCGATTCTTATCTATCCTTTACTGCAATAGCCAAATATTTATATTTTAAATTTTGCTCATTGATTGCTTTTATTATTATATTTCACGAAAAAAAAAAAGAAAAATATATAAAAAAGACTTAATAAGATGACCAATATTGATTAAAAAACTTTTCTTTCAATGCCCGTATTTATTATTAGTTAAACCTAAATTATAATAATAAATTAATTTCAGTTAGAGAAATTCAAATTAATAACATTCACAAAAAATACTTTCTGGGATTTTTGAAAGCAATAACATGTTTGTAGGTACTCAAATTTTAAATATAAAAAAAGACATTTTAAGAATGCAAAACAAATTTAATTAAATTTAAAATGGTTTCAAATATTTTTTAAATATTTAATTCAAATAAAGAATTTCAAATTATTTAAATAAAAAATTTCTGTAGAATTTTTTTCCGGCAATTTGTGGATGAATTACTTTAATTTTTTTTGCACAGATATTATGATCGTCCTTTCTGATAAAACTGAGTACAAAGTTTTTTTGTCCGTTTTGTCTTTTAGACCAAATACTGACATGAAATGGGGATAGGTTAAAAAAAATATCTTATCATCATCATCACATGAGCTGTTAATTTTAAAAGTGGTGTTAGTCCACTTAAAAAAAAAAGAGTCAGCGATAGTTTCCATAATATGGTGTCTATATATTACTAAAATTATCGCTGCCTAATTTTTTTTAAGTGGACTTATACCACTTTTAAAAATAACAGCTCATATAAGCAAACAAAAATAAAGATAAATTTTATTAGTTATGGATACAGATACTAATTCAAAGTTTTCCTTCTTTAAACACAAGTGTCACAAGTTTCTATCCCTGCCCATCTTCACAGTTAAATTTCTGCCAACAAAATCAGCAAAAATAAATAATTTTTATTTTATTTCAAATATTCCGATAAAAAGAAACTAAAAATAATAAAATTATATTTTATAAAAATAAAAAAAAAATAAAAAATTAATAAAAATGATAAATTTTACATAAAATGAAAATAATTATTTTTATTATTATTCCAGTGTTCATGGATTAATTCTAAATGTGAATTTTTGATTTTTAGGGTGCAATTTTTGAACTAATTCAACCATTCAATAGTACTTACCACTTCCTTCATCTCCCAAGAAATGACCCCAACCGCCACAATTAAAGGAACTGCCATCGGGATTCATTAATAAAGCATTTGAACCAGTACCAGAAATAAGAACCATTCCACCAACGGGCGAAGCAGTAAAAATACTACCCATTGTATCGCTGCACACATAATAATGATCAGCTATATCAGGAAAAGAGGTACGTAATTCTGTTTCCAATTCCTTATTGGTAGCTTCCTTGTATTAAATATAACAGCAACATTTAAATTTAAGTACAAAATTTTATATCTAGTATATTTTTGGTGCTTAATTCCAACTAAGTTGGTTTTAAATTTATTCTTATTATTTTTTTGTTTTTTGATTTAAACCAAGTTAAAGTATACAATAAAATATTCGTTTGAGGAATTTAAACACAATTTTTGTAATTTATTTTAGTTGGGAAAAAAAGCTAACCTATAAAATTCTGAATTTATATTTATTTTAAATTTTAAATTTCACCTACTTTCTCAATAAAAAACAAATAAAATTTTAAAATTTCATTAAAAAATTTTAATTATTAACGGAAATATTTTTTTTAAAATAAAGTTTTGTTTAATTTTGAATTTTTTGTTTAACAAACTTTTACGTAAACCAAAATGTTTGTTGTAAAAAATGTGATTTGATTGAACTTAAACCTTCATTTGTGCAGTAGTATGCTAATTTGATCATCAGTGAATTTTAATTTTTTACCCCTTTATTTACAAAATTTGACGTAGACTTTAAAGTAAAATTTATTAAAAAAATATATGAAAAATTTCGATAACGTTGACTTTAAAGTTTACGTTAATTTTTTTGGATAAGGGGGCTAGTCTTGCCATCTTACAAAAGAAGACTTCAAACTATTAAACATTATAAAAAAATTATATGAAAAATTTCATCAACGTAAATAAGATAACAAAATAAAATATTTAATTGAATTTAACTTTCAAATTCAAACATTGAAAATTAATATACAAAATATTAACCGCATCATTTATATAAAAATTTGTTTAGGAAAATATTTTTTTAACATAAATAATTTTTTCAAAATTGTCAATTAGTTGGAGCGAAATATTGTTATATAAATAAATAATTGTAATCGGACCTCAAGCTTAAAAAAATTAGCCGTGCTCATTTTCAATTATTGATAAGCAAAAGAAAAACAATTTATAATGGCCAATAATAATAGCCACATTAAAATCATTTTTTAAAAACGATTTGAGTCCCTAATAAAAGGCTACTTTTTTTGTGACTATGATTATGGCCCAGTATACACATTTGATATGTAATTTTACTTTATTTTATTCTAAATATGAAATTATTTATTTATTTAAGCTAAAAATAAGTTCAAGTTTATTTTAGCTTAAATAAAGCTTAAATAGCTTAATAAAGACTCTTATTGAAAGTATATTTATTTTAATTTTGAATTGAAATATATTTTCACTATTGATTTAAATAAATATAATTTTTTTTATTGTTTTAATTAATTATTTGAAGTAAAATTTCAATTTCTTACCTGTTCGCAGCCGCTTAAACTTAAACCTAAACTTGTTAAACGTGTCTCTTGGGGTATATTTGCTTCTTCTTTGGCACGTTCTATCATGTCGGCTATGCGCCGAGCACACTCGGCAATCCCAACCATCCAATGGTTTGTACCCAATCCAGTTGTGGTAGCACTACATTCGCCATCTTCCGTACAGATTATTAAACGTGAATGAGTAGCCCCACTTTAGTAATTTCAAAAAAAATTATTAAATTAGGATTTTTAGAATATACAAATACATAATGCGAGTGTGAAAATATTTGAATATTTTACACCTTTAGCCGCTTTTTCTAAAATTGCTTATACACGAGATGTTTGTATGCCCTTCACTGTAATTCTGTTTGAATTTTCTACACACCCTATAAACTATACAAATTTTGCATCTTTATAAATAGCGGAGTCGAGTTAGCGATGTCCCTCTATCTGTGTAGTCGTTGAATGCAACTTTCTGCAGGTAACGTGCAGAAAAGCTTAGCATACCAATATGTGTCAATTGTTGCTGTATTCAGGTTGCTATTGAATTTCAATCTGATCGGTCTAAGAATTTTTTCTGGGTGGGGTTTTTGCCTTGAATACAAAACGGACAAAAAAACGTAGTATCCAGTTTTGTCAGATGTAAATTTTATAAATATTTACTTAAGTGTTATAAGTGGTTATAAAATTATTATATTTAAATTAAAAAAAGAGTTTACTTCATAAAATTTATTTTGTTCTTATTTTGGAACACCAGGCTTATAAATGCATTACATTGGATTTTTTTTAGATTTTTAACTACTGAAGATAAAGGGTATTTATTATAGACGTATATAACTTTAAATTGCAATAAAACAACGATGGACTATTCGATTGACATGAATTTTATTTATCCGAAAGATAATCTTGTTGCATTACATTTTAAATACGATTTCTGGCATATGACCGCCACGGCTGGCTCCTGTGCTCGTATGTAGTCCAATCTGGACGTCCAATTTTCGATGACTTTTTTCAACATTTGTGGATGTATGTCAGCAATAACACGGCGAATGTTGTCTTCCAAATGGTCAAGCGTTTGTGGCTTATCCGCATAGACCAATGACTTTACATAGCCCCACAGAAAGTTGTCTAGCGGTGTTAAATCACAAGATCTTGGAGGCGGTCACCAAACGTGTCTTTAAACAAATCGATTGTGGCACGAGCTATGTGACATGTTGCGCCGTCTTGTTGGAACCACAGCTCCTGGACATCATGGTTGTTCAATTCAGGAATGAAAAAGTTAGTAATCATGGCTCTATACCGATCACCATTGACTGTAACGTTCTGGCCATCATCGTTTTTGAAGAAGTACGGACCAATGATTCCACCAGCCCATAAAGCGTACCAAACAGTCAGTTTTTCTGGATGTAACGGTGTTTCGACATACACTTGAGGATTAGCTTCACTCCAAATGCGGCAGTTTTGTTTGTTGACGTAGCCATTCAACCAGAAGTGCGCTTCATCGCTAAACAAAATTCGCTTATGAAAATCGGGAAGCATTGTTCAGGCGTGAGTCTATTCATGATGAATTGCCAAACCAAACTGAGAATAAATCACTTGACAGCTGTTAAATCGGTCGCCATCTTGAACAGTAATGCCACCTTAAAGTTCTATACGTCTATAAAAAACACCCTTTATATTGAATATCATCGAAAGTGATGATTTCTGAGATGATGCAAGGACTGCTGACGTTTTCATAACTCCTCCTGAAAACGGTATGGAAAGTGAAGAAGATAACGCAGACGAAAACGCCGATGTAGATATAAATCATCTCAGTGGCCGGCAACTTGCAGCACAAGCTATAGTATCTTATACATCAAGAAATGGTACCGTTAATTATTTAGATTAAGAAACTGATAATATAAGCGAAGATAATATTCCACTTTCTCAGCTTCAGCAGCAAATATATAACGGTAGAAGAATTGAAAGGACTTGGGAAAAAGAAACACACCTTCAAATCCAGTTGAGTGATTCGAATTATTTTTTTGATGCGAATATTTGAAAAACATGTTTTTAGTTTTTTATACTTTTATGTTTCTGTAAGCCTGGTGTTCCAAAATTGGAACATGTCTAAAATCACAATTTTCCTAAATTTTTTTTATATTTTATTCATAAGCTAACGTTTTACGGCATTTAAAAGTAAAAAAATGCATAAAAGGTTTTGTATTTGAGAAAAAAAATATAATTCGGGCAAAAATGGGTTAATGTGTGCTCGAAGCATAAGTGCCAGATCGGATTTTTCGTAAATGTCGTTAATTTCAATTTCTTTAACTAAAATAAATTATTTATTTTAGGATTAAGAATAAATGTTCAAAGAAAATTACTTTAGGCTTTATTTTAAACTTTTCTATGATTTTTTTTTTATATTTAACAAGAATGTATAAATTTAAAAATATTAATATTTCGCCACTACAATGAAGAGTATATTAGACTGCGCACAGCCTCCTTTAATTTGTTTTATTTTATTTATTTACTCAGTTTTGCTCGGGCAAAAATCATTTAATGAAGTTCCCTTCAGAATGTGCATTATGAATAAACTCTCTGCTAACGAGCTGCAAAACTTTGTAATAAATAAGACTGTAAGTTTATTTTTTTGTTCAATTTCTCGTGTGAAGTAATTCATGTGTTATTGATTTTGCGGTTTTATAAACTTGTAATAAAAAAATAATACAATAATAATAATAATAATAATCTCATTTATGATCTAAAACTATAAAAATATAAAAATGTAAGTCATTGTAATCAAATGATATTAAAGTCGAACTTTTAATGAAAAAAGTTTGTGTTTAAAAATGCTCAACTATTATTAGCGTTAATTTAATTAAAATTCAGTGTTTTATTATGTATAGGGTAATGAATAGTCAGTAAATAGTACAAAAGAATAGAATAAGTAAGTTTTAATTATGCTGAAAAACACAATTAACACTCGTTAACGTTCGTTATTATATCTACAAGTAAGAAGGGTATATATAAGTTTGTTATTCCGCTTGTAATTTCTACACCATAACATACATGTCACCCTATAAATTCTGGATCCTTATGAATAGCGGAGTAGATTTAGCAATGTCTGTCTGGATATTGAAATAAACTTGCGAAGTCCTTAGAAGACTTACAGAAAATTGTATTTATAAAATTTTTTGGAAGTTCCTGCTAGCAGGTTGCTATTAAATTCAGCCCAATAGGTCCATAAATTGCTGAGCTATTAGCTCTGAAGTGCAATTACCATTTTTCTGAATAGCTTCTTTTCATATTTTGTCTAAATATCAAAATTGAAAATCATAATGCTGGTGAAGAAAATCAAAACAATCGAGAAAAACCAAAAATTCAGCAGAGAATTATGCATTGTTGATTTTATGGAAATTTTTAAGCTGTACGTCTTATATCAACGTGTGTATGTATATGTGCTTTTATATGCCTGGTGTGTAGTAGAACTACGAATACAGAAATTTTATTGAAAGAGGATATTTTGATTTTTGACTTTAATTTGAATTTTTTTATTTGTGTCTTAAAAAATTTTTGCAAGCTTTTTAAATTAATTTTACGTTTTGTTTTTATATTGCTGAATCTCTTATAATTCTTAATATAGAAATTGTAGTGACGGAAATTTTCGTATTCAATTTTCATTGTTGTGCTGTTTAAGTACTTGATACTAACAAGCATATAGTATCCTAGACACAAATGCTGCCGATGAGGAAAAAGAAATTTTTCCTAAAGCGTTTCTCCAGCAAATCAGTGTCTGGGAACAATTAAAATTTTTCTATATTCCATAAAAATTAATATACATAAAAAATTATATTAATAAGAAAGAATATTAAAAAGCAATACAAATTAATTTCTATATTTTAAATTTACATTTTTTTTGAATTCTTAAAATTTCAGACATTTTTTATTGCTTTTAAAAATATGAATCAAAGATCCAGGACCATTCTGTGGACTGCCTTGGACCTCTAAATCTGGAAAAAGAATCGCAACAATATTAGCTGCAATCATATATACCGAAGGGTATTATAAGTTCTCAAAAAAGAACAAATGACTGGACAGTGTAGTGTTGAAACACTACGAATTGACAGCAAAACACTTATTGTGTAATGAAAGTAGTCTTATTTGGACCCGTTTTCGTTATTTATTGCATCGTCTGTCAAGGCGGACAAATCACCCAAGAAAGTCTTTGTATTCTTAAAGAATATTAGGGTAGTAGTAGGTGACTCGTTCCCGCTCCTAATTCTAAAGGATCTCAGAACGAATTTTTTCTTAGATCTCGTTAATTTGAATTTCTTTAACTGAAAAAAAAATAGGCGAATATATACAAGGTGGCCGTATTAGGGAATTCATTCAGCAGCAGTTATATTCCGAATAGTCAATATTTATTTTAATTTACAATTTGAATCGGAAAAATTAGTCCACTTAAAAAAAGACAGTTTTTAGAATCACAAATCCTGCATAAATAAAAACGTAAAAACTTTATACACCAAAAAATTAAAAAAAAAGTTTGACAATTTGGAAGAAAAGCATAAGCTAATTGTCACCTTGTATTCAAAGAAAATTATTTTCATTAAAATTTCTTTTTTACAATTTTTTTGTTTGTTAAATAGTTAAGAATGTGCAAAATTAAAAATACGAGTATGAATATTTGGGTACTACAGTGAAGGGTATATAAGACTCGGCATAGCTGAATTTAACTTGTTTTATTGTTAGACTTTTCAACAAATTTGATTAAAAAGCCTGCGACACAAAAATCGAAAAAAAATACAATTAATTCATAAAGCATTTAGCCTACATAATTTTTACGCATCATTAGGGTATTGAATATTGTTATTTCAGACGAATTTCTTAAATTAAAATTTTAATATAAATTTTTAGATTGACAGAGATAATTTTTTAAAATAAAAATGTATCTAGAATTGTCTTTAATTTTTTTTTTTTAATGAAGACTTATAACATTGACGAAAACAAATTTATCTGTTAGCACGTTTTTGTTTACCCTCGTTTTAACGAACTTTATTCAAATTGGGAATGACCCATTTAAATCAATTTATTTTAATCATAGCAGTAACACAAAAGACCATACATTTTTTAAGAAAGGAAAACAGCATTAAATTGAATCAAAGTGAATTTATATAATTTAATTTAAAAACTAATATTCTTAGATTTTAACTATGAATTGAATGGGGGCCGGTTTTAAATAGAAGAGGTGTGTGCTATTCATTCATTGAGAGATGAGAGAGATACGTTATAGCCAATGCTTTTGAAAAATAAAATATTTCGTCTAAATAGCTGTGACTGTACTTAATTATATTAAAAATATGTTAATTCAATTAAATTTGCAGATTCAATAAGCACAATATAAATAGTTTATTGTTATTCAATTGAAATTAATTTTATTAGAAAAAAACTAATTTCATGAATGAAAACTATGAAAACTTACCCTTCAATACCGCCGAAATATTTCATTTTCTTTTAATCACTTTATGCTTTCTACAGAAACTAAATTCACAGACTCATAACCTGAAATTTGATAAGAAAAACAAATTAACATGGCATAAATTATTAACTTACATAATTATAAAAATTTTATATAAAATATGTATAAAAATGTTATTCCTAAAAACAAACAAATAAATCGTTAAATGTGATACCTTGATTCTAGAGTTTAAAATAATTTAACTCGAAAAATAGAAACTTTTTAAACTATTTGTGTGTATACGAGTATACGTACATAACACATGTAACGCCGTATAAAAATGATTTTTTTTACTTCAGTCGTATGGTTTCAATTTTCAATCAAAGCGCACCCAAAAATTTGTTGAGACATGACTTTAACAGAAATTCTTTAGAATCAAATCGTTCAAACTAAATAAATGCAAGGAAATGCAGTAAAAATATTTTGCTTACAATTGAAATTTAATAATAATTTATGTAGTTTAGTATACTCGCACAGTAAAACCATTAAGCAACATGAAAAGAAGGCTTTAATAAATTAATAATCTTTGTTAATTCACAAAAAACATTTAAATGTAAATATTACTGGGTTTCCAGTATTTGGGTTAAAATATAAATTCCCAGCTGTCAAACTTCAACTATCAAAACTTTAATTTTTTAAAGCAGAGTACAGTCTTTATTATTGGCAACAATGTTTACAATTTAGTTAACTTTCAAAGATTTCAGATCTGCATTTCGTTTTTATAAATTGGCTCCGGTCTCTGAGATATACCTTTAACCCTATGAAAACGATTGATTCTCTTTATGAAAAACCAAATCGAAAACTGCGTAACAAAGTTTCCTTTCAATCGTTTGTGAGAACTAAATATGTTTCCAATCAAAAATTCATTTCTTATAATAAAGTTTTTCAGTTGTAGCAACTAGAATTCGATAATACAGACCAAATATTTGTTCTGTTAAAAAAATATTTCGAGCTGTAACACCAAATTTCTATTGTCAAGATTAAAAGATTCGATTATCACAACTGAATTTTTGATTGGAAACAAAATTTAGGTTTCACAACCAAAGTTGTTTTCTGTGTGTAGCTAAATTGTTTTAAAATGTGGTCAGTAGAAAGTTCTGTTAAAAATTTTGATGGGTAAAAAAAAAAAACAATTTCAAGTATTTTATTGAAAAATTGGCATAAATACCGTAAAAAGTACATGCTGATCTTTCTTTGAGTATAGAGGTTATATGTAGAGAATTTCAAAGAAATCCATTGAAAACAAATATTTATATAGGGAACAAACAAAGAGAAAATTAATTATAGAGACTATAGATTTATAATTGGCGAATTTTACCTATTCTAAAGCCTTTGTCTATAAAACATTTCAGGTTTTTTCTTCTGGTACATAAACAAAAATATTCAGCCCAATTATGAATAAAAATTCCTCGGGAGTTTTTTCACTTTTTCATTTTCTCTTATCATAAAAAAATTTCTCCCCTTTTTAACACAGAAAACTCTATAATTTAGGGAATTTGTTCGCAAAAACCAAAATTTTTCTTGGGAAAAAATTAGTAAGGATTATTGATGATGGAGCTGATTGTGCTAGTTAAACTCTGGAGCGGGCGAAATTTAATTGTCCGTGAGAAAAACAGCGAGTTTTTATCTTGCAGCGTTTTAAAAAATGAAAGGGTATTTTTGGTACAAAAACATTTGCCACCAGTCTTATTTTAATCAGTATAATTACTTCTAAAACATTTGATGAGAGCTTTCTCACCAATAGTCTTCCACCATTATAAAGTTATGGTTATCATAGAAGTATAACTGGCATGCCAACTTTTAAGGTGAAAGTTAATCCGGGTAGATTTTTTTACAACATATTAAATTATGTATTTGGAATCCTAAAGTTTAACAAAATTTAGTCTTTATTTGTGCTTAATTGCAGTTTATGTTGGTTTGCAAAATGCATTATTTAAAAAATTTAAAGCAGCGTCTGATTAAATGGGTATACGGTTATGCCTTTCCTCTTACTTATTGCACTAGGTTTGGTTTGGAAGCTGGGCTCACTTGGATTCGCTGATGTGTTCCCTTTGTGATACCTGCATAGGAGGAAGTGAAGAAGGATAACGCTAGAGATAGAAGAGGGAAAGAAAACGGAATAAGTGAGAAGACAGATAGAGATAAGTAAGTAAACGAGAGTATAAAAGTCTGAATGTATGTTTGTATACATGCATACGTACATCAAATATGAACAAATATGAACAAAATGTCTTACACCACACATTCGGCAAACGATTTTTTAATTTTTATGGAAACAAGAATTGCACACGTAGTGAATATGCATTTTACACATATATTTTAATTCACTTTCATTTTAAACAACAAATACTTGCCTAAGTTGTTGTATGGCTTTTTTTATTGTTGCTTTTTATTTACAGATTGGTATTCAAATCAAGAAATAAGTGAATTTTTTCTTTGTAAAATCTTTATAAAATCAACAGTCAATTCTCTTATGAAACAATTAATCACTCTATTATTCAACTCTCTTGTTTGCCCTTCAATCAACAATAAGAATTCCACAGGTATTTTGATAGAATTTTAGTTTTAATTTAATTTACTATCGTGCACACGTGATTGAACATAAAAAATGTGTTCAAAACTGTTTGTGAATCTAGTACTCTTTGTTTATGTTGCAGCTACTGACTTCTAAATTTATTAATTTTAAAACACTTGTTTTCATAAAACTTTTAATTATTGATATTTAAATGTAATTTATACAACAGGTTTTGTTGTGTAAAATAAAAACACACTTGTAACTTTCGACATCGCGGGACGAGCTGTTAATAATATTATAATATACGGTCTTGGACCAGAGCAACTGAAAACTGTACTAAAAAAATTATTTTAAATAGAAATCGTCTTTAGAGTGCCATATTTTATTAAAATGGATGTAAAATTTTTGATTATACCCCAGTTTTTGTAGTCCCAAAGTTGACTTGCACTTGTAAAACTGTGCATACTTAGATATGCTTTTATTAAGAGCTGACTTTTATTCGTAGGAATTATGTGCATTTAAGGCCGTTTTTTAAAAGATACTGACTTTAAACTTTTTAATTTGGAATATTTTGTGTTTTTCTCTAAATTTTTAAACAGTACAAACTACGTTTTTGCTGATTAAACTAGTACATATAATTTTCCCTACTGGGTTTGCAACAAATACAAGTAGAGTGAACTTTTGGTACAATAAAAAAATTTTAAAGCGATTAGAACAAAACATTTATAGCTAACATACCTAAAACATTTTAAATGTTATCAAAATCTAGAAGTAAATCTATATAAATTCATATATACAGATTTGGTATATAGATAGTTTTACTCTAGAAAGGTGGAAATAACCTAGTCACGCCAACTTTTTTAATAATTCAATTTATATTTTCGTGTTCGTTTTTAATTACTACGATTTGCCAGCAAATTGTCAGATAGTTATTGTTAAGTTTAGTTATATTGAACAATAAAGTTGCCTTTAACACAGGCGACAACGATACCCTTATAGGTCACATTAAAAGTAAACTGTGAGACAAACACTTTTTTTTAAAGTCTATTTGTCATAATCGAAAACCATTTATTTGATCGATATGTATTGCTCAGTTGTAATAATGAAAAGTTTGTTTTTCGCTCTTCTTACTACAAGGATTCCAACTCATAAAATAAAAGACCGAACGAGACTGATGATAAAATAAAGAAATAATGGTTTACAAAGTATATTTTTTATGAAATATTATTTTCCTAGATTTGACTTTAAGAGCAAATCTTCTGTTAACAGAAAAGAAAGTGTGTGATAATATATAATTAAATGACACACTCCCTATTAGTGTGTGTTTTAAAGCTAAACCAAAATAGTTAGATAAAAATAACAAATAATTATTAAAATTTAATGTTTTAAAATAATTAAAAAATTGAACATCTGTTTTTATCAGTCAAAATAAAATTTTCGTTAATTTTTGTTTTAAGAAGGAATTGAATAAAATTATTCGCATAAATAAATTAAGTTATTCGTTTTATAATTCAGATTACATTTCTTTCACAAAAAATAGCTACATCTTTTTTTTGTGTGTTCTTTTCAGGTCAATATTTCACTACTCACGAAATCAAACTTGTAACAGATTCATAAAAAAAAACAAACATTAAGAAAACTGCAATAACCATAACTTTCTATGGCTGATGCACTAAATTTGTTTTTGTGTACCAAAATAAAAACCACCACACCACCACCGCCCGCCCTACATACGATCAAGCCAACGAACAAGTTAAGAAAACAAAAACAAAAATTAATACAGTATTAGAACTTGTGCTTATGATTTTCTTTTTCTTTTTTTTTATTAAGGAGTATTTATGTATTTAATAGAAACGTAAGCAATATTTACCAATTAGTGAAATGTTAAATTCTGCTTTTAAAATTTATTGATTTTATTTTTTGTTTTTAATTTTTACACAAAAACTGCAATTGTAATATAATGATGATAACGTAGTCAGCTACTGTTGTTTCCGCATTACAGTATCTGATTTTATATGAACAAAAATTATTTCTATTTTATTTATGTATGTTTTTAGTTCCGTATCTTTCACACTGCAACTTTAGCATTAAACTTGTTGCGCACAAAACATATGTTCACCAATCGCCATGCCTTACAAACAAATACTGACATTCTTTGCTACACTTTTATATGATTTTGTCTCGTTGTATTGCTCAGTAACAGGGTAACCAGGTATTCAAATGAAGATTTAGCTCTATAATCAAATATGTGTATAATAAAAATTTGAAAAAAAAAAAAACAAAGCTAACTTCTTTCAATGATTTTTAATAAAATTAAATCTGTAAGAAAATATCAATTTTTATTTGTGCTTATTTCAAAATTGTATTGGGTTATTTTAAATTTATTGTTTTCCTCATGATATTGTCATGAGCTATTTATTCAGTACAATAAGTACGGAATATAGAATATCATGAGGAAATTTAAAATAACCCACCACAATTTTAGAATAAGATTAATCTTTTATTAAACTTTTGAATTCCAAATAAATTTATTACTAAGACTTTAAAGTCAACGTTATCGAAAATTTTCATTTAATTTTTTCATAAAAAAATTTAGTTCAATGGCTATTTTTTATGTTCTTGTTTAAATTTTTTTAAAACTTTTCGTTTGCCTATTGACTAAAATTCTCATTTTATTGATTGGTATAACGAAATTAGTATCCGAATGTTTGGAGAGGAATTTAAAAAGACTTGGCAGTAATCTACTGAAGATTCAGAGTAGCGTCTGATGAAACAGCTGTATGGATATGCTTTCGCTCTTAGTACTTATTGTACTAAGTAAAAATTTTTTCAAAAATTTTCCATGGAATAACATGAAAAATAATAAATTTTGCACACCAACAAAACGTAAGCACGAATAAAAATTACATTTTATTTTTTCATAAATTTTACTTTAAATCAATGAAATTTTTTTTGGATAAGAGGGTTAATCTTTAAATGAAAACTTTTCCGTTAAAAAAAACCTTAAAGTAAATCGTTTATTTTTGTATGATCAAATATATATTACAATATACATTTAAAGTAATTGTCTATATAGTTTAATTATTATAATTACATGTAATTTTTAAATTTGAAATATTAAATTATATAAACACTTTCTGTCATATTCATAAAATATATTATTGATTCAAAAAGGGTTTTAAAAAAGTCACATGGAAAATTTGACTTAAATAACTTCAAGTTAATTATATTATTTTTTATGAATATGATAGTTTATATATTGGAATAATATATACTATATTTTACTAATTTTTTATCTCTAATTTTTTAATAACTTTCTGATATTGAATATAAAAAGTATATTTTATAGTGTATTGTAAAATATAAAAAGCTAAATTTAACTTCAAAAAATCGAAAAGGGCAGCACTTGTCTTCTTTCAATTATTGTTTTAGTTTGATACAGGGATGGTTAAGTGAAAGTTATTTAGTGTTCAAAACAATTTTTTAACTGTGTTGCTTCAAGTAAAATTTTTCGAACATTTTTTATTCTTTTTTCCGGTGCTATTGCTTTATTTTTTCATTATATAATATATTTTACTAATATATAAGTATCATAAAAAATAATATAATTAACTTGAAGTTCTTTAAGTCGAATTTTCCATATGACTTTTTTTAAACCCTTTTTGAATCAATAATATATTTTATGAATACGAGAGAAATTGTTTAGATAATTTAACCAGTAATTAATTAAAATATTTTTAATTAGATATAGACAATTATTAAAAACTTGTAATGCGGGTTTTACACTATAATACAAGAGTTAAGATTTTCATTAGATTTAACATGACTGTCTAAAGTCAAGTGTTAAGATTTTCACTGGATTTCGTCAAGTGTTTTTGTTATTTCTTTGTTCGTATGCCAAAATTTAGCCCTGATACAATGAAAAGTATAAACATTTAGAACATTTTCTTAAAATACTTTTTCATTTGATTTAAAATTTTGACAAATCGTTTTATTTATTTTACAGTGTAAATAATTTTTCTTTGAAATAATCATTGAAATATAATACTAATTAAAACAAAATGAAAATAATAAAATAAATTTTTTATAATTTGCCACCTCTGTTTTAATATGAAATCTTTTTGATTGGGGGTGGAACTGTAAAACATTACCTACAAAATTGTTTAAACATTAACAGTATTAATCAGCAAAAAATTGCATCGTGCATACAAATAAATATAACCAGAATTCAGATTTAGGGAAAATGCATGCTTTGCCTTAATTGGAATATAAACTATTTTAATGTCATGTATTTAAAATTCAAAATACAGTATTTTAACCATTTCTTTTTAAATACGAACAAAGTAGAAGAAAAAGTTTCTTTAATGAATTAAATTTTTAAGTGTAGCATCCAACAATCGACCTCTTTTTGGGGGATAAGTAGCCATCCGCTTTCAACTGAAGCCTTTCATGGCTCATTAATACCATCAGGAGTCCTTCGTCACTCAAATTTACAGACTACTGGAGTCCTTCATGACTCAAATATTCAAATTATTGGAGTCCATAATGGCTCAATTTTTAATTTCTTATTTTATGAAACTTTAAATTTAATATAGCTTCATTTACCCATTGGTGTATTGAATATAGATAATAACTTTTCAAATGATCTTCCACTCTTACCTGAATTTTTTTTTAAACAATAACTACAACTGTCATCGTGGCTGATGACAGTTTTTTAACTTTATAATATTAATTAAATTAACAAAATATTAATCTTTATTTGTGCTTAATTCCAGAAATTGTGTTGGTTTTTAAATTTATTGTTTTACTCATGATATTCTTATGAGTTATTTATTCAGTACAATAAGTACTGAAGGGGACAGCATATCTATATGGACCATTTCATCAGACGCTACTGTGAATCATCAGTAGATTACTCCCAATGTTTCTTGCAAACATTAAAACCTTTATACTCATATTGTAAAAGCAATTGACTAAATAACAATTATTAATCAATAGTTACAAAAAGATTCAAATATTCAAACAAAAAATTCAGTAAGCATTGAACTGAATAAATAAATAAATTTCCCAACCAACATTTTAATATTGAAAACTATATATTCTATTTTTAATACCATAATTTTTAATATTTATTCAGTACTTATTGTACTGAATAAATAACTAATGAGAATATCAGGAGTAAAAGAATAAATTTTAAAACCAACGCAATTTCTGGAATTAAGCACAAATAAAGTTTAATATTTTGTTAAAATTTTAAATCCCAAATAGAAATTATTACACTATTTGAATTATTTATTTTGTTGATTTGTGCTATGTTCAAAATCAATTTTAAGCTTGGTTTTGAACATAGTACAGATCGACTATTCTCTTGTATGTAAATACTCCTATATAAATATTAGTTTTAAGTTTTCTTTGAAATTTGTTTTTCGTTTCTTTCTTTTAGGTGGTTTTTAAAGTTTTTGGGTCCTTACTGACCAGCAGAGTTGCCTTGGAGTGTTTGATAAAATAAACTACTTTGTATCATATAAATATAAATCTATTATGAATTGTAAAAATATTAAAAAATACTAGTAAAATGAATAATAATAATAAATAATTTTTACTAGCCTCTGTTAAAAAAAGATATGTGCCCGTACTTAATTTAAGCCTGAAATTATGTTTTGCAATATTTTTATTTATTAATAAATTATGAATTGTAAAGAGGAAAATAAAGAAGAAATAGGTCTTCGACTTAAAACCATTAATTAAATTTGATTGTAAATGTTACAATGTTTTAAAAGTAAAAGCTTGTTCTTTATGTTGTCAATACTGGCTTCAATAGTTCCGGGAGGCAAATCTTATTGAATAGTTATATTTGAGATTTCTACAGTTAAATATCAAATGATTAATATTCATATAGAGACCGCTATTGCTCAAGTGGCAGCGAGCTTGAGGTGTTCTGCTTAATAGCTGTTGGTGAGTAATCAGATTATTCCGAAGTCTTGGTTGGTTGGTTGGTTTACATGTCGGACTAAACGGCCTTCAATTAGAGTCGCAAGACTCCGTTTTGAACCACCTACTTGCCAAGACCATGTAGTCGTAAGGTGACCTAGATCCACCCCGTGACATTTAGATAACCGAGAAGGTCTGCTAACCTTACTCTCGATATCTCAGGTAGTTCGGTCATCAGATGTGCACCGAGAAATCTGTGTCTCGAAGCCATAAGAGCCGGGCACTCACAGAAAAGGTGAAAACCCGTCTCCTCCTTCTCGGATGACTGGAAGCTGCAGCAGCTATCGTTGAAGGGCAGTCCCAGCCTGCTGACATGCTTACCAATCATCCAATGACCAGTTATCACCGCCACCATTCTGGAAATGTCCCTTCTGTTCCTCCTTGAGAATTAAACATTTTGTAATGGTGTTGGTAACTAGACCAGCGTTCTATCTCTTCCGTTCTACATTTGCTGAGTATATACCTTTTCATATCATTTTTGGTAGTAGTTGGATATGTTATAATAGGGGCAAAAGTAATGCATTTAGCTACTTTGTCAGCCAGATAGTTGCCGACAATACCAACATGACTTTGCAATATTTTATTTATCACTTTCTTTGTGAAAATAATCCTATCAAAGCACTTTACAAAGTAGTAAATGGTTCGATGGGTTTTTTTAACAAATAAAATTATATTTGTAAACAGATTTCTTTAAGTATTGATTCTTTTGCATTCTCCAAGGGCTAGCGACACCGAGTGAAAACAAAATAAAATTATAAAAGTATCGCATTTATTAATTATTTTAAAAATAATTAACAAAAAAAGTATGGCGTTACTACTAGGTGTTTATAACAACGAAAAGTAATCGATGTTCCTAGCTGAAATTAAATAATGTACGAGTAAGTTAATTCAAAATAGTCGGTATTTCAAAAAATAATTATAATTATCAAGCAGGAAAATAAAACGAAATGATTTCTTGTCAATAATGAAAGGCTTACAAATAAAAAAATTTAGTAATCAAAAAGTGCATACGAAAATAGCTACTCAAATTAAAGTCAAGTGGTTGAAAATAAAATAAAAAATTTGTCGTTTTGTTTTAAACTTATGATTCTATAAGTGTATTGAAAAAATTACATATTTTTACCTTGCTCTCTTTCAAATAATTTTTTAAAATTAAAAATTTCAGAATTTTACACAGAAACTCTTTTTTCATCACAATTTCTAGGATAACTTTTAAAAGTACTGAGCAGATTTTAAAATAATGTAGTTACAACTGAATTTTGTTGTGGAATTTAACATTTTCTTTTTAATCTAATATAACAAACTGTTTTTAAACAAATGATATATTTATACGAGGTATGATCAAAAAATAACCTTTATTTTCAATTTTTTCAAAAAGTATTTATTTATTCATCAATAACTATAACACTTATGCCAGCGTTTTTTCCATCCCTCGAAACACTTCTGAAACGCGCTTTTTGGTATCGGCAACAGCTCCTGTTTCGATTTTTCTTTTATCTCCTCAATCGTAGCAAAAAGCTTTCCTTTCATCGGTGTCTTCAGTTTTGGGAAGAGGAAAAAGTCAGCGGGGGCCAAGTTCGGTGAATACGGTGGTTGAGGCAGGATTACGGTTTTATTTTTGGCCAAAAAATTACTAACAAGTGATGAGTTTCTTGGTCAACATTCAGCAATTTTGGAACAATCTTCGCTGCCGCACGTTTCATGCCTAAAACATCCGTAAAAATTGCTTGGCATGAGCCGAACGATATGCCAACATCATCAGCAACCTCTCTAATAAGGATTCGACGATTATCCAAAATCATTTTCTTCACTGCTTCAATGTTTTCATCGGTTGTTGACGTGCTGGGGCGACCAGGAAGAGCATCGTCATTGACATCTTCTTGGCCTTCCTTAAATCGTTTATACCACAATTGAATTTGTGTTCTGCTCATAGTAGACTCGCCAAACGCCACAGTCAACATTTCAAATGTCCTTGCACATTTAATTGCATTTTTTACGCAAAACTTAACACAGTTTCTTTGATTCATTTTTTGAAATAGTAAAAAATCGAAGAACACACCAAAACACCACTAACTTTTTTATCTGTCAAAAACAAACAATCCAAAATGGCTGATATTGTCAACATAAATAACAGTATGCGAAAATCGAACATACGTACCTCACGAAAATTGAAAATAACGGTTATTTTTTGATCATACCTCGTATATCATATCACCTCTTGAATTTAGAAAATAATAGTATATCTCGGAAATTAGAGCCAATTTAAAAAAACTAATGGTAAATTATCAACCAGCGCTCCAAAATATTTTCGAAACAGTTTTCAGTTGCTCTGGTCCAAAATTGTGTGTTATTAACATTAATATAAAAATATTGAAAGACCTCCCATCTCTGTAGCTAATTTATTTCTCTTCTTTACAATTAAAATATGAGTGTGGATGATTAGAGTCGGCACCGCCGAACATCATCCAATAAACCTCGTATGGATGAAACGAAGTTCGGTCCACAGACTCCAAACATTCATTATTTTGAAAATACATATTCCAAATGTACAAATAAAACGTAGGCTAGTACGATAGAATCATATAAAGAACATTGTGAACCACAAAAAAAAATACCTGTAAAGTGCTGTCGAGTACAATAAGAATATTTTTTTAAATTTGCCAAACCCCCAAAAATCTTGCGTTACGGGTAAAAAACCGGTTTATCGTGCCTTCATGCAATTATAAAGCAGTAACTTAGTTGAATATCAGCCGATTTAAAGTTTCTCAACGGATTTAGAAAGAAAATATTAAGGTTGCTTGAATGGTATACATACATTCAAGTAAACTTGAATGTACGTATTTTTCAAACAAACATATTTTTTTTTTAATTTTTTAAGTTTGGAAACTCTTTACACAATATTTTATATAGAAACCGTAAAATTTTTTAATTAATTTTCAAAATATGTTTATTAATGGGTAAAACGAAACTTTATTTTTCTAAATCTGTTAAAAATTTTATGAGCTATTAAAGTTTTTATTAAAATTTTTTTTTTCAGAAATACAATTTTTAGCCATTTCACTCAAAACTATTTGAGTTTTTTTTTTTTTTTAAATCAGCATCATCAGTGTAGTGACCAAAAATACTCTGAAATCATGATCATCGCTGAACTGGCCCAGGAAATGCACGTTTAAAATGTTTTTTCTGCCTATTTGATGCGACTCACCAGATGGCCATATATTTCCATCATAGTGATTTGGTGCACGACTATCGCATTCACAAAGACAGCATTGATGTGTTTGTCGCGCTTGCTAATGAAATTTTAAGTGCATATGGTCGAACTACAAATATGTGTAATATTTTATAATAAAAAGTGCTTCAAAGTCATTCCAAGTATGCTTCCGCAGCTCTTTGTTTAGTACTATTAAAAGTTTATTCTGTTTTATTTTTTGTACATTTGCGCTAATAATTTCTGTCCTATAAATATATATTTATGTTTTTTATCAGTTTTCAGCCGTACTTTTAATTTTTTTTTAATTTTCAAAATTTCTTTAGGCTGGAGGACGCGTGCCTATAATTTTTGTTCAAATAAAATATTTTTTAATCAAATTAAATTAAAGCTAAACTATTTTACGACAATGTATTATCTCTAAAAATAATGTGTATATGATTGTGATTTCTACACCGTACATGTGCCACTCTATAAAGTATATGCATTCTGAGTTCTTATAAACAGCGAAGCCGATTTAGCGATGTCCGTCTGTCTGCGTAGTAGTACAAATCACCTTTCTGAAGTAATTAGGCAACGTACAGAAGAGTTAGCGTATAAGTCTTGCCGTTGTTACTGTATTTAAGTTGCTATTAAAACTCAATCCGATGGCAAACCTATGAGTAAAAAACCGCACTACCTTTAGTTATGATCATTTTTCTGATTGGGATTCTGAAGTTTTTGTCTAAAGTAAATAACGGACAAAAAAATAGTTTTATCAGAAATAAGTCATAGTATCTGTACAAAAAATTAAAAAGTTGGTTGACAAATAGCTGAAAAAACTCAAAAATACAACTGAAATTTTGGTTTTTCATTCATTTCATTCACACCCTCGTAGTAACGAAAGCAAGCATATATGTGACACCAGGCAATCGGTCTTATATAAACGTGTGTATGTATGTGTGTCTTTTAAGTGCCTACGAATACAGAAATCGTATTTTAAGATAGTTTTTGTTTTTTTCCGTTAATTTTAATTTCTTTACTTGATATTAAATATTTATTTCAGTTTTGTTTGGTTAAAAAATGTTTGTAAAAATTTCAAATTAAATTTTATTTTCATTGTTTTATTATTATATGTAATAATTTCTATTTGGAATTTAAAAGTTTAACAAAATATTAATCTTTATTTGTGCTTAATTCAAGAAATTGTGTTGGTTTTAAAATTTATTCTTTTACTCATGATATTCTCATGAGTTATTTAGTCAGTACAATAAGTACTGAAGGGGATAGCATATCTATATGGACCATTTCGTCAGACGCTACTCTGATTCCTCAGTAAATTACTCCCAACGTTTCTTGCAAACATTAAAACCTTTATACTCGTATTGTAAAAGCAATTGACTAAATAAGAATTATTAACCAATAGTTACAAAAATAAAGATTAATATTTTGTTTTATTATTATTTTACATTCAAACTGGATATATTTCTTAAAATTTATTTTTTTATATATTTAAAAATTGAGTTATTGCTTTTAAAAATAATGATCCCTGAAGGAATCTAGTTATTAATGTCATTAATTTAAATTTCTTTATTAATTATTTATTTTAGGATTAACAAAAAAATAGGTGATCAAAGAAAACTATTTTAATCAATATTTCTCATTTCAGAAATATATATATATATATATATATATATTTTAAGAATGTGCAAAATTAAAAATATGAATATTTAGCACAGTGAAGGGTATACAAGACTCGGCACAGCCGAATTTAATTTATTATCAACTATTTATTCTTTGTTATCAATACAAATTTTTAAAATAATAATAGATTCGAATACTAAAACTTTTTAGTTGGTTGATAATTTGAAAAAAATATGTACGAGTATATGTATATACATACATACATACATACATACATTGTAAAGTCTAAATTCTAAATTCTAAATTCTTTCCTTAACTAATGTACTTATTATGATAATAACAATAAGTACGTACTAGCTGTAGGTTCATGTTTGTTCTAAGTAATGACAAAAAAAAATTAAAAAAGCATTATTGAAGGACATTCAGATTATAAAAGGTGTCCCAACAAGAACGCAAGATTTAAATTTTAAATAAATGACTGATGCAGCAATTGAATTGTTTCTCTGGCTGTATGACATGTGGCGCCGTCTTGTTGAAACCACAAACCCTTCACATTCATTTCTTCAATTCTATGCAAGAAAAAACTGGTTATCATTTCACGATACCGAACACCATTGACTGTTTGCGCTTGACCTGCCTCATTTTCATAAAAAAAAGGTCCAATGATTCCTCCAGCCCAAAAACCACACCACACAGTGACACGTTGAGGATGCATTTGCTTCTCGTGAATCACTCCAAATGCGACAATTCTGCTTACTGACGAAGCCATCAAGATGGAAATAGCTTCGTCACTGAAGATGACTTTATCGGCAAAATCAGCATTTTCATGTTGTCTCTCCAATACCCAATTAACGAACTCCCTTCGCTGTCCATGGTCATTTTTTATTAACCTCGTACCTTCTACTAGCAAACAATAACAATTGTTCAAATGTCAAACAATGACACTTCGAATGGCGCCAAATTTAAATCTTGCGTTCTTGTTCGGACACCCTCTATTATCGAATTAAAATAACTCTAATAAATAAAGGAATTATAAAATATTATTATTTTGGTCTTAATTTTTTTAAATGTAATTATTTATTAACTTGATATTTTTTTAGCCTTTAGTTAGCATCATCAGGAAAAAGGAATTATTTATTTTGTATGAAAACATTCACATAGATAATAATTATAAAGGGGAAAAATTTGCTCGTTTTTGTATATTTGCTTGTAATGGATAGACTCTAAAGCTAACCAACCGATTTTAAAAATTATTTCACCAATATAAAGCTGTAATATCAGCCAGTGACATCATAGGCTATATATATAACATAACGCTATGACCATTTTTACGTCAATCATTCAATGATTTACCAATTCAAAATTAGTCACGCCCACTTTTACGCGATTCAGTTAAAAATTGGTCGCACGAGTTAGAGATTTTAAACAAATTTCTCTGAGTTTGTATGTATACGATCTCATTAGTCTAGGGACTTCCACTCGTAGATAAAAGGGCCGGGGGAGACCATTTTAAATCAGCTAGCATAAAATAAATTATATATAAATAAATGAAGATACTAATAATAATTATGATGAAATTAAAATATTAAAAATATATTAAAGCTACAAAATAAACAATAAATTCACGCTTGATTTTCCCACTAAATTTAAAGTCATGACTTTTAATTTTATTAACCAATTGTGCAGAAAAGCTTCCAAGTTAAAAAAAAGTCTAATATTTCGGCATGTTTTTCTAATTTTGGGTGTTGTTGACAAAAAATTAGAGTCGAATTTAAAAAATATCATGAGAAACGAGCAAAATTCGGTCACTGTGTTAGCCAAATATTACTATTTTTAAATTTAAATATTTTATTAATGAAAATATCCGCTCTGTAGTTTGATTACTATTAAATTTTAAAGGAAAATGTTTGGTTAAAAATAGTTAACCTTAAAATTAAAGAATTTGTGACTCAGTAAAATTTTTAAATAAAATAAAAATCAGAATTTATTGTGGTATTTATTTAATCGGAAAATAAAAGTGAATAACTCTGAAATAAAAAAATTATAATAAATAAGTCTTTTTAGGTTGTTATATATGGCAATTTGCAAAATTTTTGGTTGTTGTACTCGGTATTCATATTAGTGGTGAATTTTTAACTCCTAAAGCAAACCGAAAATTACTAAATCACACATTCATTAGTGCAAACAGAAAAATATGGAGTACTTATCAATTTATAAATATAGCAAGCTAGATTCGGCCGTGCCGAGTCTTTTATACCCTTCACTATTATAGCCAAATACCCACTTATGAAAATGGTCAAAAAATAGAGATGGTCAGTGTTTTTGGCTCATAACTCCGCCATTTACGGACCGATCCGGCAGTATTTCCATAGCAAATGAAAGACAGAAACAACTGACCGATTGGTATACTAAGCCTTTCTGCACGTTGTCTACGGACTTCAAAAATTCGATTTCAACGATTGCCGACATCGCTAAATCGGCTTGGCTTTAGTTATATTAAAATCCTGAATATATTACATAGGGTGGCACATTTACGGAGTAGAAATTACAAAACTCTTTTTACTTACCGTGAAGGGTATAAAAACGATTAAAAGTATCTTTGTTGTTTATTTCACTTCACTAATTTAAGAATATATTTTATGATTTCAAAAAATCAATCTACAACGTACAGGAGAACAAAAAACAAAAGTTTATATAAAAATTTAAGTCAACTTTTGAATCAGAGCAACTGAAAATGCTTTTTAAAGTATTTTTGAAAGCTGATTTCAAATCTGCACTTTTTTTCAAATTAGTTCTCTTTAATTAAGGAAATGACATACATATACAGTATATGAGTATTACTTGAAAACAATTCGTTCTATTTGATTCACAACAAGCATTCGAAACACCGAAATAAAGGAAATTAAAATTTAATAAAAAAAATTTTTTTAATTTAATTTCAGGGGTGTGATAAAAAAAATTTTTATGCAAAATTTTGACATTTTTAATTTTGAAAAAACTATTTAAAGTAGAGAAAGACAAAGTATACTGTTTGTTTTTATAAGCATAGACCTCACGACTGTCATTTCTAATAAAACTGCATACTACTTTTTTATCCGTTTTATATTTTAGACTCAATAAGCAAAACCCACTCAGAAAAATGGTTAAAAAAATAGAGCTGGTGACGGCTTTTGACTCAAACCTTTGTCATTTTTGAACCAATGAACCAATCGGGCTGAATTTCAAAAGCAATTTGAAGACAACAGAAACTAATATATTGATTGGTATGCTAAACTTTTCTTTACGTTGCTTAGGGACTTCAGAAAGAAATTACAAATATAATCACAAACTTATATACACCCTTCTTACTTACAGTGAAGGTTATAAAAATCGATACACAACTGAATCTTTCCAGTTAATATATTAATCAAATATAATAAGCAGCTATCAAATAATGAGCATATCTTTGGTATCACTTCCTTCATTTAGAAGATAATAATATATCTCGGAATTCAGATATAAAATAAACGCCTAAAATATTTTAACAATTTTCTGTTGCTGTAGTTTAAAATCGTGTAATTTTTATTTAACAAATAATTTCAATGACTTATAATTTTAAATATAGTTTGTATGAACGTAGTAAGTAAAAATAAATAATTTTCTATGTGGTTTCTGTTATAGATTTTCTAAAAAAAAATATTAGACAGATATACAGATGAGTCTAAAGAAAGTAGTCCAAGGCGAAGTCTTATCACTTACATTTTTTATACAGTAGCCATACATAATTTATTTGCTGCAACAACGTTATAATTCAAAAAATAAAAATAAAATTATTTGTTTTGAAACTCGTTTTTAATAAATTTTTTCATACAAATTTCTTTAAAGAGCATTCAACATATTTTATACTAGCTATTGTTATCAGGTCTATTCCGGCCTGTTTAAGATCTGGTTTTTAATTAGCTGTTTTTATCTGGTCTCGCATGCCCAGTACAAATTGACGACTTTTTAACGGACCCGCGTAAAAATGGGCGTACGCAATCCAAGAGTATATGATGACCATTCTCGGAATATAGTGATTTTATGAACCAAATTCCAAGGAAAATCCGTTGGGAATTGAATAGTAGATGTAAAAGTGGGTGTATCATTATGTTATATAGCCATGATGTTACTCGTTGACAATAAAGCTTTATATTGGTGAAAGAATTTATAAAATCGGTTGGGTAGTTTTAGAGTTTATCCATTACAAACAAAAGTACAAAAAAAAACTATTTTTTCTATTTATAATATTAGTATAGATGATCTAACATAATATAAGATATGGAAAGTAATTTTTTATTTTTCACTAAAAAAGTCACGCTTTTCGAGTTATGATGTTGTTGCAGCAAATGAAGTAAAATGTATATATTAATGAATGTATATGGTAAAGGTTTAGGTTAAGGCTTTTTATGTTTATACATTGTGTATATATGTATGTATTATGTCTACTGTAGTGCTACGATTAATTTTTAAAGAAAATGAAATCAATAGTCTTTATTAAGAATTAATTAAAACCACAACTCATATAAAATGAAAGTCTTTTCATATCTATTTGTATTAATAACTTTGCGTTTAATAGGCGTTCAAGGTTCACAATTATTTAAAAAATTTATTGGAGAAATATTGTTAAAGCAACAACAACACTATTATAATGCACATTCATATCAATATCCTGTCTCGCCCTATCCTCAATATCACCAAAATGCTAATGAATTTTATTATCAACTGTCTACACCGCTAAGACATCGTCATATCCCGGCAAAACAAGAAAAGTCTTACAAGGATATTTGTCGTGTGGTACATAATGATGGGTTTACAAATCCTGGAAATATACCAAAATGCCCATTGTAAATAGAGACATTTACGTTTGTCTTTTTTAATACTTAAGTCATATTTTGTATTTATAAATGTAGGTATGTACTCGTATGTACATATATACATATGTAAAATATATTAAAATAATAATCTATATTTATATTATAAAGAGGAAAAAAAATTTTTTTTTTTTATAAAGCTACATTATAAGCTGGTAACATAGGCTATAAAACATAACGCTACGGCTTCGTTTACGTCTATTATTCAATGATTTCACAATTAAAATTCTATTTTCTAACGATTTATTTCATTATGTACAAAAACCAATATATTCCAGGAGACATAATTTATTGGTTTTTTAAACCAACAAAAAATAAATAAATAAATATATTGTAGGATCGACCACGTTCACTTTTATGTGGTCAATTTGTACTGCCACGTGACACCTACACACGGAGGGACGGAGCAAGACTGCTTAGAGACCGGGTGCAAACAGCTAGTTTTTAAATAATTTTGTAAATAACTACATTACATCAAAAAATAAAAAAAAACCAAGTTTATTTTATAACAAGTTAAATTCAGCTTTGTCGTGATGGGTATATAATTCTCTTTTTCTAAAATACAAAATTTTTTTTAATTTTTAATGAAATGGCAAATATTGATTAAAATAATGTTTGAGTACCAATTTTTGTGTTAATCCTAAACTAAATAATGAATAAGAATGTTGGCAAACATTTTTTAAACCGAACAAATATTAAATTTAATTATGTAATATCAAATAAAGAATTTATAATTAAAGGAAAAATACTGAAAAACTATATTTCAATACGATTTTTGTCTTCGTAGTTCTATTACAGAAAAGTCAAAAGACACCCACACTTTTGTATAAGGCCGACTGTCTGGTTTTGTTTGTGTGCACAAACATTATGCACTTGTACAGCTTAAAAATTTCTATGAAATACAAAAGAGAAATTAATGAAAGTTTAAAATTCCGTTAGTATTTGTGGACCGATTGTTTTGATTTTTTTAGGCAGGCATTAACTCTGTTCTTTCTGATTAAACTGTGCACTAAATTTTTTTATCATTTTGTATTTTAACAAAAATGTACTCAGAAAAATTGGTAAAAAATAAAGGTAGTTGCACTTCGGAGTTCATATTTAGCTCATTTGGGCTGAATTTAAATAGCAACCTGCAACCGGAAACTTTCAACAAATTGGCATACTAAACTTTCTGTATATTTTCTAGCGACTTCGGAAAGTTGATTTGAACAACCACACGGACAGACAGATGGGCATCCCTAAGTTGATTCCGCTATTTATAAGGATCTAGAATATATACTTTATAGCATGACACATGTGCAGTATAGAAAATACACACGGAATGATAAACTTTTTTCACTTTTTGTGAAGAGTATAAAAAATTCTTATTATATTTTGCGCCAAATAAATTATTGTAAATAAATTCCAAAGTTGGCTTCTATTTTGAAAATGTGACTGGTATTGATACGGAAATAAAATTCAAAATTTTTAATTTAATACTTAAAAACTAAAGTTTTTTTAATAATTGGCCGCACAAGTATATTTTATTTCAATATTTTTCAAACAAAACTAATCTGGAAAATCTCTGGTTTCTCTGCAAAAACGCAAAAGGAGCGAGACAGGAGTTATAATTGCATCTCCCAACAGTAGTTAGCTAGGACAATACATGGTAATATAATTCACAATTCTTATTAGTTAATCTTTAAAGATATATAAACAAAATAATTTTGGATAGGAATTTATTGCTAGAAACAATTATTTTATTTTAATTTTAACTATTATCATTTTAAAAGCATTAAGACATGGAATTTATAATTTAAAAAGTTATATTCATCTTTACTTCATTATAAAAATGCAATCGCTACAACAATTTTAATTTTCACTAACTATTGTTTAACAAAACAATCCGGAAATATATAAGTATATAGGTATCGTCTCCATATATCAAGGAGTACAAAACCTGAGAGGCCAGCCTTCTATTTAAAAAAAAAATTTCAATACTCAAACTTTATGCGGAATCCATTTGTCAGACTTTAACGTTCAATCTAGAAAAGTCTCTTTTGTACAATATAAAAAACACAGGCTAAGAAGAATGCAAATGCCAAGAACAATAGCATTTTGTCAGTACACTCACGTCTACCATACTTTTTCAGTAGTTTTCCAGACTGCGAAATTGAACCAGCTGTGTTTTGTAATTCATCACGAGTAGCTTCAACATTCTGTGAAGACGCAACAAGCGTCTCCAAAGTGATGGCACTTTTTTGTGTTGTTTCCGAGAGATGTCGTGAAATTGCCAACATTTTCTCGGTAACATTATTTTCTTGTGAAACGAGACTACTACGGTTATGACGTGTTGTTGTGCCACCACCCCTACCTGCTGCATTATGACGTTGTCTTAAATCAGTTTCTCCTGTTATAGCCATCAGCTCTTCTCGATTAGCCTTTTCTATTTCTAACATTGTGGTTACATTTGCTTTACGGAATGCTTGTAAAACTTTTGAAAATTGTTCTCTTTGGTTGTCTACTTCTTTTGATAATGCCGGATCTCCTGTATCTCTTGCCCAATCATTTAATCGATCAATATTTTTTCTTAAAGCAGCAAGCTTAGCTCTGCCAGCTTCATTCAAACCTTCCAACTCTAGTAGGGAGCCGCGATATGATATTATATCCTTAAAATGGGTTCAACATTGTATTCTTTTAACACAACTTAACAATTTATATCAAATTTACTTTACCTGTATTATGGCTTTTGCCTGCAGATTATTATCAATCAAGTCTTGTCTGATAGACTGTAGAGTATATTTTTCAATTTCCATATCGTATTTTTTATTATTTGAAATTTTTTTTTTTTTAATTAATTTTTAACTAAATAACTATTTGGCAAATTTAACAAAATAAAACAATAACAACACCAAGGCAGATTTATTAGGTAGTAAAGTTAGCGTAGGGAAAAAAAGTAGCAATTGCTTTTGATGTCTGTATGTACTTAACCGCATTTTTGTGTAAGCAATTAATGGTCCATATATAAAATATTACTCGATTATATACAAAACAAATACTGAAGAAAGATAATATTATAACCCCTGTATCAATAAATATCACTATTTTTATATATTTAATTAGAGAATGAGCAACAAACATTTTTGAATAATAATATTAAAAAATTATACATATTAGGCGATTTTTAAAATTTCAATTACGCTACACTTTTTTTTAGAATCTGCCGACTTTATATATATTTAATAATAACAAAACAATTGGGCTCTGGCTTCAGAAGAATTGATTGTTAAAAATTTATAAACTCTTCTCTGTTTGGTTTTTTTTTAGAAAATCAAAAATATATAATAAAATTTGCAAAATGGGACGCAACAATGCTACAATAGATGAGTTAAAAGGCTATTTCAAAAATCACAGCAAAATCCGAGAGCAAAAAGCACACACTTCAAAGGTAAATTAGAAATTGTTTCAAAAACTAAATACTTTAACCACATAAAATTTCTATCAGGTCCATTCTGTGGGATGGAGCTGTGATGGTAGACGATTGGCATCCGGATCTTTTGATAAGACGGTAGCTGTATACACCTTGGAAAGGGATAGAGTGGTAGATTTCTTACATTGAAGATATTTACGAATTGGCTAATTGTTTTATATAATTTTTAGAGTAAAGAAAATACCTATCGTGGCCATACAGGTTCAGTGGATCAGCTATGTTGGCATGCTAGTAATGCGGATCTTTTAAGTACTGCAAGTGGTGATAAAACAGTACGTATTTGGGATATAAGAAGTGGCAAATGTTCGTCGATTACTAATACTAAAGGAGAGAATATCAATATAACCTGGTCGCCAGATGGCAAAACTATAGCTGTGGGAAATAAGGAAGATGTGGTAACGTTTATTGACACCAGAACTAATAAAATAAGAGCTGAAGAGCCATTTAATTTTGAGGTTGGTAGAATTGAGATAATTTTCAAAAGATTTAAAAGTTAAAATAAGTATAAAAACAGGTCAATGAAATTGCTTGGAATAACAGTAGTGATATGTTCTTTTTAACAAATGGAATGGGCTGTGTTCATATCCTCAGTTATCCATCTTTAGAATTGCAGCATGTACTTAAAGCCCATCCTGCCACATGTATTTGTATAGAATTCGATCCGACGGGCAAATATTTTGCCACTGGTTCAGCTGATGCTTTAGTCTCATTGTGGGACGCAAATGAATTATCATGCTTACGTGTGCTATCACGTTTAGATTGGCCTGTACGTACTATATCATTTAGTCATGATGGTAAACTATTAGCTTCAGCCTCTGAAGATCTATTAATTGATATTGCTCATACTGAGACTGGTGAAAAGGTGGCAGATGTTCCAGTAGATGCTGCAACATTTACTATAGCTTGGCATCCAAAACAGTATTTACTAGCATATGCGTGCGACGACAAAGAGAGCAATGATCGTAGACGTGAAGCGGGTAATCTTAAGGTTTTTGGTTTTCAAGAATAATAACAATAAAATATTTCAATAAAGAAATGATTTTGTCATAAAATTTGTTCATCTTATATTTTAGTTAAGAAGAAAATATATGTATATTTTGTCTTTATAATTACCTTAATTATCTCAGTATACACAAAAGTTTGATTACTTGATTTAATTTTATTTGCAATTAAAATTTTAACAAACGAAAAAAATTTAAACAGAGCCGAGGCATTCGTGTTTTACAGTACCTTTACATATGTATACGTATTATGTCGAAAAAACATTCGACTCTCGACCGGCTAACTATGAGATAAAATATAGTTGGATAATAATTGCTGTCTCAGTAAAAGAGCACTTTTTAAATGTATTGACATTTCTTGTTTGTGCAAATGACAACTTGAAAATTTTGTAGCTGTTACATTTTTTTATTCCCATTATTAAAAATGGAGCGCTTTACGAAAGAACAATGCGTTACAGTGCCTTTACACATGAAAATACAGTCTTGCAAGTTTTGTATATGTATTATTGCCAAAAATGTCGAAAAAACATTCTACTATCTTGCAAGTTGCACGAGTGTTTACACACGAAAGTAAAAGTTCATTTTAAAAATGTCGTCGAAGAGAAAAGTTCATGCAAAAATTGTGGCACTTCATTTTGATCATTTTGCTTGCTTTATAATTTAGAGCTAACAAGTGTTATTTATTCACATACGTATATTTGTATGAAAAAAGTTGGCATTAATAGTCCCTATTTAGACGAAGAAATATTTAGAAGAGAAACATTTCGTTTATAGGCAAATTACGGGTGGAGAAGAGAGAATCATTTTTGTGTTCGGTACTCGGCGATACACTTTGTTCACATATTCTTTGTTGATATTTGCTTTACTTTTCTTTTCTTTCATTGTTTTGTGTGCAAATAATAACAATAATAATGGAATGTTGCCGGCAACAAGTTCGTCTGTGTGACCGCGAAAGAGAATTAAAGATGTTTTTCTTCCAAATGTTTCCTCGTCTAAATAGGGACATATTACTTTTTTGATTATTATGTAAATTACAACGATATAATTTGTCTTTTATGTATATGTATTTGAAAAAAATAAATTACAATTACTTTTTATTTTATTGAAAAATTTGTTTAAGTTATTGTTTTCAAGCATATAAACACTATTCACGGTAATAAAAAAAAGTGATTTTTTAACGAAAGTGGGTTTGCTACCGCAATAACATTAGCCAAGACGTACGCCAGTACTACTATTGACATTTTATTTCTAAGCGAGAAATAAAAGAATAAAAAAATGGAAAAATTTAGTAATTTTTACATCAGGCTTACAACACATTACATGTGTGGATTTGTATACATTTGTATTTATATTACTATTAAAGTTTAGGCCGGTGGTATTTGTTGTTGCAGTTAATAGCGTTTTCACACTGAAAGTTAAATTCTGAATTTAACATTAAGTCCACTAATTGCTGCTTCGCGTTCATACTGCAAAATTTAAAAAAATTCTGTATTTAACATGCAGTGTGTTAATTCAATTTGTACAAAATAATATAATGTATTTTTTTTGTAATTTAAAATAAATTGTTCAAAAAAATATAGAAGTTTAATTCTATATAAAAAACAAAAAAATACAAAATAATTTAATTTTCCCATAGAAATAAGTGTATTTGATACGTTACTTTGTACAAAACTAATTACATAACACTTGTAGACTTTTGGAAATACAATTACGAGACAAATATTTTTTTGTCTTTCATTCAAAAACTTCGTTTTCTTCGTAATTCTTTTACTGCCGCCGCCGTTGAATTTTCGTTAAAATATATTTGACCCGTTCCTTTATTACGTGAATCGATTTCATTAGGGACCCTATGTAACAATTTTTTAAAAAAATCCATACACAAATAGAATCTTTATTGTTAAAAATCACTTTTAAATAAATACAGCCATTCACTACTCTTTAAATGGATCATGTTTTTGTTAGCATTATCGGAGCTGCCAGCCAAAATGGTAAATAAATTCATATTTTCAGTGTTGTATATCATAAATCCAACTTAAATTCAATTCCAAAATAGTATTTAATGTTGGCGTATCAGTCATTTTGTATGGTAAATACAAAATTTATGAGTTGGATTTAAAGTTAAAACAGCATTTATGTTAAGTCCACTCAGTCTGAAAACACTATAAAGCCAATTATGAATTTAGCAAAATTTCCCTAATTCACAGAATATTTTTTGATAAAAAAGAAAAAGTATATATAATAGAAAGGGAAAATTTTAAAAAAATCCCAGGGAATTTGTATTCATAACTGGGCTGTATATAAGAGTGAACAGTTGCAATAACGTTGTTATAGAACATCGCTGCATTTTTAGTGTCACGTCAAAATCAATTAAAATTATCAATGTAAACAAATAGATATTAAGAAAAACTAAATTGAAAGCATTGTACAATTTCAAAACACATAAAAAATAAAAACAATGATTTAAAATTAAATACTTAAGTTTAAGTCGTAATAAATTAATTTTAAATGAAAGCACAAATTAACCAAATCAATAATTAAAAATAAACAAAATGTATCAAAAATTGGAAGCACCGAAACATAGCACTACTTTAGTGGGAAAATATTTTAAAGTATTTCTGGTCGTTGCGCTCTATTGGTGTGTGTACTTTCAGCTTAATTTTTATTTAGCAATAATTTGCGAAAATAATTAAATTTTTTCAGGTGCATTTCTATATTAACCGTTTTTGTAAACAAACATTTACTTAGCAGCGATAGTGTTAAGTTGGAAGCTCCTTTATTTGTAACATGGTTTCAGTGTGTGATTAGTGCTGCGATATGTTTTTCGATGAACTTTTTATCCAAAAGATATCCTAGTGCTATTAGTTTTCCCGAAGGAAATCCCTTTGATATTGATACATTTCGACAGGTTTGGATTTTTAAATTTTTTTTTGTCCTTGTGGTAAATCAGCTCTGACAGATATATATATGTATGTATTTCGATTAGAAAGAACGAAAATTTTATTACATAAAATTCGCCATACGGACACAAGGGACAATCTTCTGACACGAAATACAAAGGTCATACTCTTGCTTTGTCTTCGAGAGCTTTTAAACAAGGACTAGTAATCAATGAAATAAGCTGCAAACATTTATTTAAAATTTCTTCCTTTTTGCTAGATATTGCCTTTGTCAATTTTATTTACATTAATGGTAGGTACGAACAATCTATGCCTTAAATATGTAGGAGTGGCATTTTATTATGTAGGCCGCTCTTTAACTACCGTGTTTAACGTGACTTTGACATATTTGTTATTAAAACAAAAAACTAGTTTCGCGAGCATAATCTGTTGTGGTGGAATAGTGGCTGGATTTTTGTTAGGCGTGGATCAAGAATCTTTAACGGATTCGTTTTCATGGAGAGGAACATTATTTGGTGTATTAGGTTCCTTGGCGTTAGCAATGTACTCAATATACACAAAAAAATCTTTGCATTATGTAAATCAGGAAGTGTGGTTGTTAAGCTATTACAACAATTTATATTCATCCCTTTTATTTCTACCATTAATAATACTTAATGGAGAATTGGAAGCTATAATAATATACGATAAGATTTTTGAATTTTGGTTTGTCTTAACTATGCTTATGGGAGGTATATGTGGTTTTGCCATAGGATTTGTGACAGCTCTACAAATAAAGGTAAGTATTAGTAAGTTATCCTGAATTCACTCATTTGTTTCAAACAAACAAAAAAAAATATTTTTTGCACAAATTTTTTTTATGAAGTCAAAGTCTTGTGCGGACAAAATTTAATATTTTTCGTCTTAATTCCAATTTATATTGGTGTTCAAAAAGCATTATTTTCCATGATATTCTCACGGAAAATCTCAAAGAAAAAATTGTTTACTTAACACAATAAGTACTAAGAGGGAAATCATATCTATACAACCGTTTCATCGGAACGAGTGTGTGAATTCAGTGTTAGTACTCACTTTCAAAAGAAAAACATAATTTTTAAAAAACTTTCCAAAGGTAACTTCACCTTTAACACACAATATTTCCGGCACAGCTAAAGCTTGTGCTCAAACAGTGATAGCAACGCAATGGTATAATGAAACGAAGTCATTACTTTGGTGGACATCAAATATTGTAGTTTTAGTAGCTAGTGCTGCTTATACCAGAGTGAGACAATTGGAGATGCATCGCCAACATATTCGTACAAACAACATTGCACAACAGGCTTAATTTGATTATATTTAATAAAATTTAATCTTTATTCGTGCTTAATTCCATTTTATGTTGGTTTGCAAAATGCATTATTTATTATTTGGAGTTAAGCACGAATAAGGATTAAATTTTGTTAAACTTTATGATTCCAAATAATTTAATATGTTGTTTATAATATTTATTTAATTTTTGAAATAAAGTATTTAGTAATGGTAAAAAAATAAAAGCATTCTTTTATATGTACTACATACATATTTGTAATTGAAATTATAGTAATACATATAATAAAGGGTAAAAATATTTTTTTTTGTAATGGATAAACTCTAAAACTACCAAACGGATCAGTATTAACTAACCGCCATCTCAAAGAATTTCTGAAAGTGCTGTCACCAATTATTCGACAAATTTTAGGAACTATCGAGAGAATTAAAATAAATATCATTAATTAAAATGAATATCGTAGGATCGGTCACTGCCAATTTTTACTAGCCACAAGACAGAGTAAAAACAGGTAATAAAAAAACAAATTGTCTGATTTTGTATATATATGATCTAATTAGTATAAGAATTCTCACTCATGGATAGAAGGACCGGACGAGACCGTGTGATATAATAAAATAATTAATTTTTTTTGATACGGTATTTTAATTAAAAAAACTGATAGTTAAATACAGATTCTTACACAAATTGCAAATGAAGATATATTTTAAAAACATGATTGATACATACGATACATGTCAACTCTTAGCAACAACTTAGGATTTTTAAAATAATAACCAGTCTATAATAAATTAAGACCCTGTTTAATTAACAGCTTCCTTCTGTTTTTCATTTTCAGTTTCATCCTTTTCAATTGACATTGTTTCTTCATTACTAGATTTTGTATCAGATTTTTCATACATTTCCGGTATAAATTCAAAAGGGTCTATTTTTAGTTGTTCATTGCTTGGTGGACTTTTTAGTAAAACACGAGTTATGAAACGGCCCTCACGTTTGGGTCTAACCGAATTGACATCTTGTAAAAGAAAACGTAAATTGTCTTCTAAATGCTGTGTATCCATGTTCAGAGTACCTATAGAAGTTGTAATTAAACCAAAGTCCTTTTGATTTTCATCTTTGGATGCAGAATAACTGATGCCATGCGCAAAACGTTTTATCAATTCTTTAAGATTTACTCCTAATGTTTCTGATTTAGGGCTAGGAAATTTACGTTTCATTAAACCACGCAACGCTACAAGCTCTGGCAAAATATTGGGATGGGCTACTACATATTCATAATCACTCAGCAAGAGTTTTCCATCAGTAATGTCTTTTATTAACTCAATGCCGCCAACTAAAGTTGCACCAGCTTCACGGGCTTCCTTTATTTCATCCTAGAAACAAAAGTGATATTACATGACAAAAAAACTTCTGTCGCAGGCGAGAAGAGACAAAAATATCTACCTAAGCTCTTCTCACCAAACCAGCAAAACTTACATTTCCTTTTGTAAAAACCAATATACGTCTTTCCTCGCCATGATCAAATTTGTGTGGCACCATGGCCATACGGTGAAAATTGTCAACAAATCTTGTAGATTTTTCAGCCGTCATATTCATTTCAATATGTACTATGAGTGGCGAATTTGGTAAATTATACATAGAGGGATGATGGATCTCTCTATGGCATTGAATTGCTTCCGCCACTGAATACACGGGCCAGCGATAATACTTGCCAACATAACAATCATCAGTTGGTATTTGTTTCCATGAATCGTCCACATGCTTGTTTTGGCGATTTAAATCAACTCTAAAATACAATTATACTAATTATAAAGCCAGATATTCTAAATGGCTTTAGCTTACTTTTTGTATCTCTGGTTGTGGGGTATAAAGCCAACTTTTTTTACTTCTACTTTAACTTTCTTCTTGCGTGCTTTTTCGCGTGTGCCCTTACGGGCCGCTTCGCACGCAGCAGTAATATGAATTTTTCGTAAGGCTTCTCTAGTTAATTGTTGGCGCATTACCAAACTACGCATAGAAGTCGTTATTAAAGACAACATTTTTAAAAAATTCTTTTACGTTTGTGTGAAAAATCCTTCAAATTTATAAAATCTGACTACATAACCTGCTGCTGAGTAAATGGTAAAATAATATTTTAACAGCTGACTTAATAGTGTGGAGTTACCAGAGATGTAAAGTTTATAAGAAAAGTGTTACGGTAAAACATCTGTATAAAAATATCTCAAAGCTGTTACTAACACTTAAATTTAGAATTTAATTAAATGCCACTAAAATAAAATTTATTTGAAAGTAAACAAGTAGAAATGCTTATTTTTAAAAAGAAAATTGTTTATAATTGTCGTAGAATAATTAGAAATAAAATATAATTCAATAAATAATATATATATATATAGTTAAATGCCAACTTAAGTTACGGTCACATTACACATATATTTATCCATGTAAGCGTAACCACTACTTTTTGGAAATAAATTTATAGTCTAACATGAAATTAATTCAAATAATAAAATAATGCATTTGTTTTGTATTTTAATTCAAAATTAAACTAATCTAAGAAATATTTTTTCAAAATATATTTATAACTTTTTATATAGATGACATTGTTGAAATTATTACCTGTTTGAGTTAATTCTTAATTCAAACATAACAAACCTGATATAGTTATAGTAGGATATGAATTTTGTTTTATAATTTTATGTATAAATTTATTACAAAAGAAAATTTCATTCATCAATAAAACTTCATACTGTTTAAACATGTTTGAATTGTTTGTCATTCATTTTAAAAATCCAACAGACATAGTGGTTTTGCTTATTGCGACAAATATTTGTTTAATTTGTTTGATTTGATGTTGTAGAAGTAAATATTATTTATGTATTTAATTATTAGTCTGTGGACTATTTTCCTACAGACATATGTAATAGAAATTTATTTAAAACTTAAATTAATATGAAATAAAAGTATAAAGCAACTAGGATTGATAGCCATATCTGGCATATATATATTATTAATTTAGAAAATCAATTATTAATTTTTTTTTATAGTATTAGGACATGCGAAATAATCAATGAATCTATACAGTTGGTTAAATATGTTGCACATCCTTCTGAGCGGATCGGCATCGGCATCGGCAAAATTAGCTTTACAAAACGAAAAAATTTTATGCCACAGGGTTAGGTGGTACCACTAAAATATGAATAAATTTAAATCTTATGAACGGATTTTGATGGAATATTTATTTGTAACATATACAAGTATGAAAATAAAAAAAAATTTAAGATTTCTTTATATTATATTTCTTAAGAAGACATTTCTTGAAATTTTCTTTTAAAAAATATATTCTTTTAAAAAAACTTTGTAAGTATTTTCTAAACTATAAGACTGGTAAAAAATTGATAAAACATAATTTGTAGGTTATATTATTCCCGACCCTTACAGTAAATTTACACATGAAAGTACTGTCTTGCAAGTTGTGTATACTTATGCCCAAGGCGAATTCATACAATGGGATATCAAGAAAGCAGCTGTGCGCTTCAAATTCTTTCTAACAATTTTGATAAGTCAAGAAACAATTTGAAGCGCACAGCTGCTTTCTTGATATCACCTTGTATGAATTCGCCTTGGGCATAAGTATACACAACTTGCAAGACAGTACTTTCATGTGTAAATTTACTGTAAGGGTCGGGAATAATATAACCAGGCATTTTTGTCCACAATTTTTTACTAACATATGTATTAGGATTGACAATGAAACCTCAGGCATCGCGAAATAAAATTTATTTTGTAGACCTGTGTAATCAATGCAACTAAAATGAAAATTAAAATAATGGCCAAAGGCTATACATGTATTATATGTAAAGGGTGTTTTTTTTTATAGACGTATAGAAATTTAAGTTGGCATTACTGTTCAAGATGGCGACCGATTTAACAGCTGTCAAGTGATTTATTCTCAGTTTGGTTTGGCAATTCATCATGAACAGACTCACGCCTGAACATCGCTTGCAAATAGTGCAATTTTATTTCGAAAATAATGGTTCTGTGCGGAATACGTATCGCGCACTACTACGTTTAGCGATGAAACGCACTTCTGGTTGAATGGCTAAGTCAACAAACAAAACTGCCGCATTTGGAGTGAAGCTAATCCTCAAGTGTATGTCGAAACACCGTTACATCCAGAAAAACTGACTGTTTGGTGCGCTTTATGGGCTGGTGGAATCATTGGTCAGTACTTCTTCAAAAACGATGATGGCCAGAACGTTACAGTCAATGGTGATCGGTATAGAGCCATGATTACTAACTTTTTCATTCCTGAATTGAACAACTATGATGTCCAGGAGCTGTGGTTCCAACAAGACGGCGCAACATGTCACACAGATCGTGCCACAATCGATTTATAGAGAGACACGTTTGGTGACCGCCTAATTTCACGTTTTGGACCTGTGAATTGGCTTCCAAGGTCTTGTGATTTAACACCGCTAGACTACTTTCTGTGGGGCTATGTAAAGTCATTGGTCTCTGCGGATAAGCCACAAACGCTTGACCATTTGGAAGACAATATTCGCCGTGTTATTGCCCATATACGGCCACAAATGTTGGTAAAAGTCATCGAAAATTGGACGTCCAGATTGGACTACATCCGAGCACAGGAGCCAGCCGTGGCGGTCATATGCCAGAAATCATATGTAAAATGTAATGCAACAAGATTATCTTTCGGATAAATAAAATTCATGTCAATCGAATAATCCATCGTTGTTTTATTGCAATTTAAAGTTCTATACGTCTATAAAAAACACCCTTATATATATATATATATATTATAATATATATATATTATTTGTAATGTCAATTGCAATATGACCATAGGGTTAGCGAACACGTATAGTATCACAAAAATCACAATTTTACTTGACAGCATTACATAGAAAATCTACTATTCAAGCTTTGAAAATCAGCAATAATACTCTATCACTTCAGTAACTGCAAATTACAGTATATTAAGACGGGCGTATATATCACTATGTGAAGCATACTTAAGGCATGGAGTAACCGCTTGAGGAAGCTCTTCTTTCTGCAAGATTCTGCAAAACACTCAAAATCGAGTTGTAAAAATACTTTGGGAAGCTCTATATAAACATTCTAGTTTAGATGCAGCGTTCCCAACAACAATAACAACCTCAATAAGAACAACAATGTCCAAGAAAGAAGAGAGCAATCTAAGACATATAGGAAAAATATAACACATCAAATGGGAGAACTGAACGTCTAAAGCACGGTGAATTTATAGGTATGTGCATTAGGCAATTCGCCCCACAGCTGATTTATCCTAAGTTGTCAAAATTGATTTTCATTTACAATTAATTAATTTGAACTTACCTCTAACGATGATTTCTCAATCAAGAAAGTACATACTATTAATTTTTATTATATTATTTATATAAATAAAAATGTTTGTTAAAAAAAATTTCTTGAACAATTTTGACAACTTGGTAGGAAATAAATTCGCCTCTATTATGATTTCCTGGATGCACACACCTGTATAGTTGCACCATGGTCTAAAGTATATACAAACTAACATTAGTTAACAATTTTCAGGATATTAGATTTCTGGAGCAAATATGTCAAACATACAACACTACACTTCGGATGCAAAGACACTATAAAACTGGAAAGTTTAAGAATAATTGTGGAAAAGTGAAATTGAAAGTGGTATTGCCAAGAATTATGAACAAGATACCAATGCACATATTAAAAGCCACAGAATTAAAAAACTATTATTTGAGTTCGCAATGTAATTAATAAATATTATAGAATGAGCCACCTTTGAAACAATGTAAAATTTATTATCACCTTTATTTGTATGATATTTTTTATACCAATAACCTATAGATAAGCTTCGTAGGTTTTACAATTAAATACGCATAAAATTAAATGCATACGAAATTGCAGCCTAAACTTGCATATGTATATGTAATACACATATTGCTTTTAGTTATATATTGTTACGAAAATCACTCTATTGAATGACTGATGTTTAATGGAATGACTGTGTTTTATTATTCATAAGAAATTGTATGTGTAAATGTAGCAATTCAGTATTTATGTTAATTCGTAGAATTTTATAGTGTAATGCTTGTGTGCGAGCTGTGTGTTATTTATATATGTGTTAGTGTATAAGCTTTATGATAGCTAGATTAAGCATTTTCATTTACCTTGTTGTTCTATAATTGATACACCTAGAAGTATGCAGTAACTTCTAGAAGTTTGTAGACGGTTCTCGGCTAAACTAAAGATTTGCAATGTCCGTTACAGTTTGCTTAAGTGAAACAGTATATAAGGCAACGCTGAGATTGCCAAATGAGTTCAGTCGAGTTCAGTTCTGGTTGAGACATTAGATTGTAAACAAGGTGTGTGAAAAACAATAAAGTGTCGTTGTGACGGTTATAAATAAATTGTGTTTCTACAGGGTGGTCCAAATAATACCAGCTGATGTGAAACACAAATAACTTTTTTATTTTTTAACACAATTTCTTTTTTCTTTTTGCAGATAATAACTGAACTCTTGGAAATTTAAAATGAATACATACAGTACACAACAACGCATTAAAATTATCGATTTTTATTATTCTTCTCAACGATCAATTGTACTGGCGCAGCGAAAATATCGCCGTTTTTTTTAACGTAAGATCAGCGCCCACATCTTTCATGATTACAAGTTTAGTTCGCCGTTTTGAGGAACTGGGTTCAGTGTTCATCGAAATATTCGTACTGAAGACAACGTGGAAGCTGTGCAGCAGAGTGTTGCAAATGATCCATCTGTCTCAATTCGTCGCCCTTCCGGCCAATTGGGTATAGCCAGCACAACATTACGGAGAACAATGTTCAAATTATGCAACAGCTTCTACCGCAAGACCCCCAACAACGACTACAATACGCTCACTAGGTCTCATTTGGGCCACCCGTTACAACAAGTGCTAAGAAATGAAAACTAATTGTGTTTTTATTTTACAACAAACGACCCTAATAAACTAAACGTTTTTGGGATAGGGTAAAAACGTAACAATATGTATATGTATACACTGCAGACAAGTCTAATAACTTTGCGGGGTTTAAATTTAATTTAAATAAATAATGCAAGTGTTTAAAAAAAATTTTTTTTTTAAAAACTATGCATATAAAAATATGGATAAAAATAAATTGAATTAAAATAGAAAATAACGAGATGTTTAGTAATTAAAACCTACAAATATGCGTACACATATGTATGTGTACATTAATATTCATTTCATAAAGTTTTGAATTATTTATAATTTTTTCTTTTCCATTTTTAGTATTCACATCTTCTTGTTTACAACTTGTGTGCTTGCTAAGAATTGATTTTACAATGTTTACATTCAAATAAAACGAGGGAAATTTAAATATTATTGAAAATTCTATTGTATCTAATCATAACTGAACAAAAAAAGGTTTTTATGTCGAGGTAAATTCTAATAAATGTTTAATCAAAATTAAAACAAAACAAAGTTATATATACCCTTCTTACTTACAGTGAAGGGTATAAAAAGCTAAATTCGGCTATGCCGAGTCTTATATACCCTTTATATATAAATATAAAAATAAAAAAATATTATAAAAAAACATTTTCTATGAACTCGCAAATATAGATTACAATAATTCTCTTTGAATACCTAAAATAATTAATTTCAGTTAAAGAATTTAAATGAACGACATTCAGGATAAAATACATTCTAGGAGCCTTATTCTTAAAACCAATAAAATGACTGTAAGTACTAAATTGTTGTATATAAAGAAAGGAAACAAACAATTTTTAATGCTTTTCTAAATTTTTTTAACGATTTATTTATTAACAGTAAATAAATTTACATATTAATAACATTATAGGAACTGGCTGCCGTGGCCTTCGTCCTTTTTTTTTTGAACGATTATATGGTTGGTTTCGTATAAACAGCGTAAAATTAATTGAATTAAATTCAGAATGCTTGTAAATTGAATTAAATAATTAATTAAATAATAAATTTGGTAATTTAACAATTTACCATGTAAATTAAATCGTGGTGTTTTTAAATTCAACAATTTGTAATTTATTTTATTGCTTCAAAATGTCTAAAATGTAGATCTTTTTTTATTATTTATTAAAAAATGTGCGTGCCTATTAGAGATTGTACATGAATCCGAATCAAATGCCTTTTTTTATTTTTAAAAAATGTGTATTGAGTCGTCACTAAACATTAACTAAATGAATGGTGTCATAGCAGGATTCACCATATCAAGTAGTTTGTACTAAATGCATGTCATGCTTGCATTTTCTAAAGGGTGTTTTTTATAGACGTATAGAACTTTAAATTGCAATAAAACAACGATGGATTATTCGATTTACATGAATTTTATTTATCCGAAAGATAATCTTGTTGCATTACATTTTACATATGATTTCTGGCATATGACCGCCACGGCTGGCTCGGATGTAGTCCAATCTGGACGTCCAATTTTCGATGACTTTTTCCAACATTTGTGGCCGTATATCGGCACTGTCTTCCAAATGGTCAAGCGGTTGTGGCTTATCCGCATAGACCAATGACTTTACATAGCCCCACAGAAAGTAGTCTAGCGGTGTTAAATCACAAGATCTTGCAGGCCAATTTACAGGTCGAAAACGTGAAATTAGGTGGTCACCAAACGTGTCTTTCAATAAATCGATTGTGGCACGAGCTGTGTGACATGTTGCGCCGTCTTGTTGGAACCACAGCTCCTGGACATAGCCATTCAACCAGAAGTGCGCTTCATCGCTAAACAAAATTTGCTTATGAAAATCGGGAACAACGGCAATCTCGTTTTGTGCCCATTTGCAAGCGTTGTTCAGGCATGAGTCTATTCATGATGAATTGCCAAGCCAAACTGAGAATAAATCACTTGACAGCTGTTAAATCGGTCGCCATCTTGAACAGTAATGCCAACTTAAAGTTCTATACGTCTATAAAAAACGCCCTTTATAAGCAGTTACTATTAACAAAAGCAGCGAATCAATTAATAATATGAAAGCTTTTTAAGTAAAGCTTATCAAAGCTCTTTAAGTAAAGGCTTTTAAGTAAATATATTTTGAACTCTATTTAGTTGTATGTACTATAAATAATAATAGTGTTATCTTACAGAAAAAAATATTTTAAACAAATTTCGGACATTTTTCAGATGTTAAGAGAAGATATAAGGCAATACTTCAAATTCACAATATATTATATGTTTTTATTATATTTATATTTATTATAAATATTTTATTTAAATTTTAATCCCAGTCTTTTATATAAAAAAGTTAAATATTTATTTACTTTTTTCTTTCGCTCTATTTCGCTATTCATCTAATAGCATCTTTAGAATTTTTTTTATATTTATAACAACAAAAATTTTAAAAATATAAAAAAACTAGTTGACCCGGCAAACGTTGTCTTGCCTTAATATTCGATCTTCTTACACTAAGAAATCGTACTCATAGAGTAAAGAACCGTGCGAGACCGGGTAAAAACAGGTAGTAGGCAAAAAAGCCAGATACCGACTATAGCGCTACCTGCCGGGCGGATTTGTGACGTTAAACCTTCCAAGATTATACATGTAAGCCTTCCTCTTGAATCACTCTATCTTTAAAAAAAACCGCATCAAAATCCGTTGCGTAGTTTTAAAGATTTAAGCATACATAGGGATATAGGGACAGAGAAAGCGACTTTGTTTTATACTATGTAGTGTTTAAAATTTTTCTTTTGCTTTGTATATTTTTTATAAATTGAAAAACACCATTTTCCATATTTTTATTATTTTAGAGTTAATTTTATCACGATAAAACCAATTCTGTTTCTTAAATAACATGCGAAATCTTATTAAATACAAATTAATCCATTGATATTTTACTGTGTTCAACTCTTATGAATATTTTGCATAAAAATAAAAAAAAGTAATAATTTTTGATGTGTTGCTGCTAACGGCATATTTAAAAGAGAGTTGTGAGAAAGCAAACACTGCAAGCAATATTATTAGCACATGTCGATGATTGAAAACACAGCACAAGCAGTTAGTAGATTCATATAAGAAAAAAGGGAATCAACTCCTATACATCTCTGGTGCCTATTCGGGTATACGAGTTGAGCAAAACGATTAAAAGAAAAGAAAGCCGTCATATGAATTGAACGACTGGTAAAAAAAGGAACATTACATACTCATTTCAGTGATGTAAAAAAGGTTAAGTAAATAGAGTGGCAGGCTGCCACATAAATATCTAATACCAAATAAAGGATTTCAAATTAACGACAAAAGTCAAAAACTTTTCTTCGGAATCTTTCTTTCAATAAGATATCTGTGTTTGTGATTCTATTACAAAGAAGGCATTTAAAATACATACATACAAACACCTGTTTGTATAAAACCGATTGCATGGTTTTGTATGTGTACGCACACACGTTACGCACATGAACAGCTTAAAAATTTCCATAAACCCCTAGCAGAAATTAATGAAAAAATGAAATTTCGGTTGTATTATTGTTTTTTCTTAGATTTTTTGAACAGACATTATAACTGTCATATCTGACAACACTGCGTACCACGTTTTTTTTTTCTGGTTTAGACACAATACAAAATAAACCCATTTAGAAAAATAATAAAAAAGGGTTAGTCACGGTTTTCGACTCATAGCTCCGATCGAGCTGAATTTCAATAGCAACTTGAAAACAACAATAGCTAACAGATTGGTATAATAAACTATTCTGTAAGTTGTCTAGGGACTTCAGAAAGTTGATTTCAACGACTACACAGACATACAAGCAAACGAAGATTCGCTATTTAGAAGGATTCGGAATTTATATATATATTTTATGGGTGGCACATGTACGGTGTAGAAATTATAAACGGAATCACAAACTTACTTATAGTGAAGCGTATAAAAAAAAGAAATTACGTCGGTAGCGATGTAGAGGTATGCTTCCTTCGGCAAAGTTTCTAATTTTGATCCCTAGAATACGATTTTCCTTGTAATTTGAGCAATTTTTTTGCCTCCACAAAAATCGACCCGCCCTAATGTACATACAATGTATGTTGTGCACATTGTGTATTTGATGCAAAAAAAAAAGTTAAATTTGGCTGTGCCGAGTCTTATATACCCTTTCCACATTCTTCTATGATATCAAAACCATAGAAAAAATTAAATGAGGGAAGATAAATATGCCGCGTTAAATATGTTTTAAGGTACCCCATTAGGTGTTTTAGTATTCGTAAACATTTTCACTATTAATGCCTTATTTATCAAATACGTCTTAAGTCATTAAATACTAAATGTTTTTAGTAGTAGCCTAGCGGAGATCCTCTATATTTGTAACCAGCCAACCAAATATTCAGATATTACTTTGGATACTTAAAATTTTTTTTTGAAATTTTCATAAACCGCAGTGCTGTTGCTCTGAGGTATTTTAGCAACTTCCGGAAGATCGTCTACATAATCTACCACATAAATACTCAGAAATTACTTTGGATAATTTAAAAAATTATTGAAAGGTTTTGGCAATATCCGTTTTGCATCATAAAATAAAATCTAAAAAATTTACCGTAAATGTTAAAACATTTAAAGAAAGCGTAGAATTTACAAATTTCATTCCAGTTTGGTTTCAGTATGTGTCTGTTGCGAACTCGGGAATGGATGAGGGAATTTCTAAATCTTTTTAAAAATAATGCAAAGTTTTTTCTGAGTACTTGGGCGATAGATTATAAATCTAGACGACCTCCTGCTTAAAATGATATGCGTACCAACCCGTAATATTCTATGGTTCGTTTGCAATCTCTTAGAGAAATCAACGTATTTATGCACATTTGTATCTATGTATGTACTTACTCGTATACTCGTATGTCTCCCAAATATATTTATAAATATGTCATAAATACTGAAAAGATATTTACAAATACTAAAAACATAAGGAATTACATGAAAACATATTTAACTAACCATATTAATCTTCACTTACTGCAAAAAATTATGTGATTGAAACACTTAGTTTATTAAGCTTGAGGTCATACTAAATATAAAAATTTCTTTATTTATTATTGGAAAGATATATCAATAAAAAAATAACTTTTTATAATACGATCTGAATTTAACAAAAATTATATAAAAAACAAAAATTATATAAAAAATTATATAAAAAAATTATATAACAAAAAAAAAAAAGAAATGACAAACATTTATATAAAAATAATTTTCTTGGAATACATATTTTTTATTAATCCTAAATAAATAATTAATTTCAGTTCAAGAAACTAAAATTAACGAGTTCTGAGACACAGTCCTTTCTGAGAACCTCATTTTTAAAAGCAATAAAATGTCTGCAGACACACAAATTTTAAATTAATAAAAATAGAAATTCCAAGAAATATATCCAATAGGCATACAAATTATATATCATATTTAATTAAAAAAAATGGAAAAAATTTTCTGTCATATACATAAATGTTTGCATTAAAAAATACACACATACACTTTTTTAGGTTTCGTGTTTGTGTGTACAGACATTACGCTCTTGACATCATAAAAAACGTGAAATATCGGTTATATTTTCCATTTTTCTCGGCCATTTGTGCACCGATCGTTCTGAGTTTTGGCATAAACATTACAACTGTTGTTTATATTAAAATTGTATACCACATTATTTTGTCCGCTGTGTATTTTAGACAAAGTACACAAAAAACGCACCAAAAATGTTGAAAAAATGGACTTAGTCGCAATTTTTGATTCATAGCTCCGTCATTTATGGACCTATGAAGCTGAGTTTTTGTCCAGATACTATGAATGTGATGTTTGAAATAATTGTTTACTACATATTTCTAGTTCAGATAAAATACCCCAAAACAAAAAAAAAAAGAAAGCAAAAATTAATGAAAATGTAATATTTCGGTTGTATTTTTTATATTTCTCGTCCATTTGTGGAGCGATTGCTCCGATTTTTTGCACAGACCTTATGGCTATTATTTGTGATAAAACTGCATATAAAGGTTTTTTTATCCGTTTTGTAGTTTACACAAATTTCGCAAATAACGCTCCGAAAATGGTCAGACCTCATAGCTCAGCAATTTATGGATCAATTGGTTTGAATTTCAATACTAAACTTATAACAGGAACTTCCAACAAATTGACTAGCTAAACTTTTCTGTAGGTCTTCTAGGGACTTCAGAAAGTTGTTTTCAACATACACACGGATAGATGGGCAGATGGACAGACAGACATCGCTAAATCGACTCCGCTGTTTATAAGGATTCAGAATATATATACTTTATAGGGTGTTCTATGTACAATGTAGAAATTACACACGTAATGACAAACTTCACTTTTTTGTGGTATAAAAAAAACGTTATAATCTAATCGCGAATTGCCTTAAAAAATTATCTTTTTAAACTTTACAAATCTGCATTGAAATCATCGCTCCACATTTTTCAATTGCTCTGGTCTAAGACTTGACTAGAATTTGTTAACTTGTGTAATATGACCTCCATAACAAATAAAAAGTAAAGAAAGATACAAAATATTTTTTAAGGCAACACAAATCTGCGTAGCCACTTGGTTCTATACAAGAATCGAACTCGAGTTTGTGAAAATGGTATGTCTTGTGACAATAATTTTAGTTTAATATATTAAGAATTTATTTTAAGATAAAAACTTCTTTAGAATATAGAGCGATATTTCAGCCATATAAGCATTACGTATTCGTACACACAGGGCATCACACAAGTTGTCTGACTTTTAATTATATTCGAATAAAGTTGGTATTTCATAACACCAAAGTAAAAAATTGCTATTATTATTATAGGTTATAATTGTACCACGACCTGTAGGATTTATTGTGCAGTCCAATTCCCAACTAAAGCAATACAAGACTCTTCACAAATCTCGTAATGTTTGTGGCATTCATTTTAATTAGGTCTTCTGAGACCTAATATATTTCAATATTGTCTGTCACGCTCGATAGAAATATTAAGTCATGTCAGCAGTTCAGCGTGCTGTTTGATGTCATTTTTGCCTTAATACGTTTGGGGTTAATGGCATTCAAGTAATACTTTGTTTCTTCTCTTTGCGTGATAATGCACGAATAAAGTTATTTGTTTCTTCTGTACCTATAAAAGGGTTATCATCGTCTTTTTCTAGAAAGATTTCATTTCCAACATATCCTTCATGTATCATTGTCTGTAGCAAGGTAAACGAGCTTTTATGTGCTAAACTATCGAGAAGCCCAAACAAACCTGATTAAAGGGAATAGCTTGCTAATGCTTTCAGAGTAGGGTATCTGAAGGAAAGTATATTATGGTATCACGAGTGCCTCTTCATACCACATAGCGGGGATCTCTGCCCCAAAAATAGGAATCTATTTTTTCGCATAGCTGAGATGATATTAGCAATGACTGGCTATACAGAAAGATGTATAAATTCGGCACAGCAAAATTCAACTTGTTCATTTTTGATACGACTCCATTTTGTTAATAACAATTTATAACATTTAAAAACGTTTCATAGAATATTATTTATACAGCAGCCATTAATAAATTGAATGAATTGTCTGGAAAGTGTAAATAAAACAAAATATATACTTTTTGAATTATTTAAGAAAACGGTATGATTTGATTTATATTTTTAGAACATCAAAAAAATAAAAAACAAATTTTTTTTTTCAAAACAACTGTTACAAAAAAATTCAATTTCCAAAATTTTAGGGTAATAGAAGAAAGAAGAAGTTTATCAAAATAATAAAAAAATGAATTGTTGATAAACATTTTGAAAATCGTAAAAAAAAGATCTCAAATTAAAATGAGTAAACAAAATTTTGTTTTAAAATTAATTAGCAATCTACACATACATACATATGTAGATGTACATGTTTGTTAGAGCAGTGAAAATTAAAGAAAAGTTACAAAATTTGAAAAATCAAAACATAAAATACAGTTTTTGTAAAAATGAGAAATATTTAAAAAATAGGTGTTATCGTTTTAAAATGATAAGCAAAAAAAAAAACATTAAATAAAAAAAAAATATGTAAAATAAAACAATGCGTCGACCGACGTCGCCTTCATTTCAAAAGTGGAACATTCAAAACATTAAAAATCGAAATGGATGCAGAGATACATGAGGTAAATACACACATATGTACGAGTACGTATGTTTTTAAAATCTTCTGAGAGTGTGAAAGAGAAGAGCTTTCAGTGATTTTCGTTTTGAATTTAAAAGAATATCGAGTAAATTTTGGGAACTCTGCAATTTCAAATAGATTTGTATTGAACGTTTAACTTGGCGGACGTGTTTCAAAACTTTATTTTATAATTTTATTAAAAAGAAGGCAGCAACAAGCGGATTTGATTTAAACTGCAGACGATAAAAAATAAAATAATAAAAATAAAAAAATTAGCAATCTATAAACATATGTATACGCGTACATACATATAAATATATATGACGGTGCAGTGTTGAATACTGATAATGAAAATTTTATTTGGAAAAAATTCAAATTGCAAAATTTCCCTATCTATACCCCTTTATACACCCGTAAATGTTTAGTTAAAATTTATTGTTAAAAAATATAATAAAATAACGTTTTTCGTTAAATTACATAAATACAAAAGAAAATTATTTTTACACAGCTAAAAGTTCGGTTTTTGTTCTACTTTTATTTTCTAAACGAAAAAAAGTGGCCATAAAAATGTGTATACGTTGGAAAAACCTCTTAAAAAATTCTCATAAAACTCATTCAAGTTAAAAAAAATAAAAATAAAAATGATACACACAAAAATTATAAATGTACTCGTATGTGAGTAAAATAAAAACAACAAACCACTGAAGAAAACAAAATTTGGCAAAAGAAAAAATAAGCATAAGCTGTGAAAGTGTTTTTCTCTGTATAGAGTTCTCAGTTGCAATAACCTCATTAAAATAATTATAAAAAGTGAGAAAATATTTTCCATTTTTGTAGAAATTAAGAAAAGTTCAATTTATTTTATTGCACTATTTAATTTAAAAATAAAAAAGATTTGAGTTACTTATTTTATTTTTAATGTGTGTGTGTGTGCTTGTGCACATACAAAATTAAGTTTTGAAAATAAACATCCTTATCCAAAAAAATTAACGTAGACTTTAAAGTCACAGTTATCGAAATTTTTCATATAAATTTTTCATAAATTATACGTCAACTTTTTTTGGATAAGAGCATAAATAATTAAATTTTTCTATTCAAATAATTTTTTTTGCCTGTATAAAGAAGTAGTTTTCAGTGTACTTTTCGGGAGGAATTTGTTGAGTTGAAATTGAAATAACTGATATTAATGAGTTGTAATTTTTGTTTGTTTGTTGTCAACCACACTAACACAAGGATGTAATCGTAATTTCAACGAAAATATATTCTTAATAGGGCCAATATATTTTTATTCACTAAAATTGTTTTTTATTTTTATTTAAATTTTGTTTTTTTTTAACTGTTAGTGACAACAACAAAAAAAAATACTCAATTATTTTGCTAATATTTTTTCATCACAGGTATTTGATTAAATAATGATAATAAACAAAAAATTCCGTCAGGAATTTCTCACTTTTCACTCTTTATGAGAAAATAATAAAACATGCCTAATTTTCATGTCAGTACTCATGATTATGCTGAGAATTTCTACACTTTAAAAATATGCATGTGTGTACTTATAAGTATAAGATTTGTGGCGTTAGTAGCAGGAGAGTACATTGTTGATGAATGACGCTTCTTAACTGTAAATGTCTAATGGTGGCAAAATACAAAAAATTATAATTTTACTTGCATGCCGGCTAGGGCAATAATACCATTCCAGGGCAAGCGGCGAAAATGTATTTAATTTATTATATTATTTTCTTATGAAGCCATAATTAGTAAGATATTCAGGTGTTCAGAAAGTAATTAATTTTTTTTTTTTTTGAGAAAATGTAACACAATTTTTGAATTATATAAATTTAACCTCTCACCAATATCATGTGTTGTTATTCGCCGATTTGCATTAATGCCATTATCAGCTTCAACTGGCCTCTCAGATATCAGAATTGCCGGATCGAAATTTTGCATACCAGCTCTGGCACTGGCGAGCATTTTCTCCATACACATCAGTTAATTTCTTTCTGGCTTGAACTTTTTTTATAGCAAGAGAGTAAAATATGACGAAAATATTGCTTATTGCTCTCCATATTTAAATGAACATCAACCAAAAACTACTATTTAGAATTAATCAAACTTTTTTCAAAGGCTTGTTATATTTTAGATTCATTGGCCGGACCAAAATCCGTACCAGAGAGTTGCTCGTTGTAGGTGCATTTGTTTCGCATAAATTGAAAATTTTGTGTATGAGCATGTATGACAGTTTCCAAATTTCAGAGTTGCCACTTGCACAAAAAAATTACACTAAATTTAAAAAAGTGCCCTCTTACTGAGACACCCTATAATAAAATTTCAAAAGATCAGGCTGCCTTCCTAAATGTCCTTTAGGAATGTCACAGTATTGCTTACTGAATCAGGGTTTTGGCAACACTGCTGAAAAAACAGGCTAAATTCGGCTGTGCAAAGTCTTATATACCCGTCACTGTTATAGCAACATTTTTATTTCTATTTAAAGGTAATTTTTTTGTTTTTATAAAAATTAGTTAGTTTTATTTGACCTTATTCTTTTTAATTAAAATGGCTATTTTGTTAAGCTTGAGGTCTTATTTTTCAAAAATTTATTTTTATATCGATATTTCGCTCCAATTTTTGTAGCTTCTTCAGGATATAATTATAAATTAATCAAATTATTATAAAAAAATATTTCAAAAATTTTCTTGACAAAATTAAATTAGGGTGTTCAATGATAAGATCATCCCAAACATATATATAAAACAATTGTTATAAAAATGTATGTGTTATATATTTATTTGAGCATATTAACATAATTCATTTAACAATAATATAAATAAAGAAATTTTTATATTTAATATGACCTCAAGCTTAATAAACAAGTGTTTCAGTTACATAATTTTTTGAAGTGAGTGAAGATAAATATGGTTAGCTAAATATGTTTTCACGTAATTCCTTATGTTTTTTAGTATAGAATATTACGGGCTGGTACACGTATCATTTTAAACAAGAGGTCGTCTAGATTTGTAATCTATCGCCCAAGTAGTCAAAAAAAATTTTGCATTATTTTTAAAAAAATTTTTGAAATTCCCTCATTCCCCAGTACCTCTCTTCTGAGTGATTTTTACCATTCCCCACTTTGCGGAGGTACCATTCCCGATTTTGCCCAGGAAAATTACCAAAATCAAAAAGAAATTTAATCTGTAGGCTCTAAGCTTTCTGAAAGTATTTTAGTACTGGGGTATATGGAAATTTCAAAAAAGTTTTAAAATATCCAAAGCAATATCTGAATATTTGGTTGGTAGGTTACAAATATAGATGATCTCCGCTAAACTACTACTAAAAACATTTAATATTTAATGACTTAAGACGTATTTGATAAATAAGGCATTAATAGTGAAAATGTTTACGAATACTAAAACACCTAATCGGGTACCTTAAAATATATTTAAAGCGGCATATTTATCTTTACTCATTTTTTCCTATGGTTTTGATATTATAAAGGGTGTCCGAACAAGAACGCAAGATTTAAATTTGGCGCCATTCGAAGTGTCATTGTTTGACGTTGAGGAAAATCCTCGAGTGATTCACGAGAAGCAAATGCATCCTCAACGTGTCACTGTGTGGTGTGGTTTTTCGGCTGGAGGAATCATTGGACTTTTTTTTATGAAAATGAGGCAGGTCAAGCGCAAACAGTCAATGGTGTTCGGTATCGTGAAATGATAACCAGTTTTTTCTTGCCTAGAATTGAAGAAATGAATGTGAAGGGTTTGTGGTTTCAACAAGACGGCGCCACATGTCATACAGCCAGAGAAATAATTCAATTGCTGCATCAGTCATTTATTTAAAATTTAAATCTTGCGTTCTTGTTGGGACACCCTTTAGAAGAATGTGGAAAGTGAAAAATATTAATATTTGGCTAACACAGTTTGTTTTATTTTTTTCATATTTGTATGTGTTTATTTTCAAATTTTTAAAAATTTTTTTAATTGCATGTTTTTAATCCTCATCGAACTGCATAATTTAAGACCTTTTAATGACGGCATGAAACTATTGTATCTTAATCATATATTTATGCATAATTTTTCAAACAAAAATTATTAAATGAATTTATATTTATGTTTTGTTTTATAACAAGCTGGTATGGGATAGAATTTAAAAAACTCGTAAAATTTTTTCAAATAAAATAACGGGTGGCCCAAAAGAGACCTAGTGAGCGTGTTGTAGTCGTTGTTGGGGGTCTTGCGGTAGAAGCTGTTGCACAATTTGAACTTTGTATAGATACATCTTAAAATCCAGCTTTAAAATTCTCTGTAATGTTGTTCTGGGTATACCCAATTGACCGGAACGACGACGAGTTGAGACAGATGGATCATTTGAAACACTCAGCTGCACAGCTTCCATGTTGGCTTCAGTACGAATATTTCGATGAACACCTCTTCCTGGACGGTCGGCAACTAAACCCAGTTCCTCAAAACGGCGAACTAAACTTGTAATCATGGAAGATGTGGGCGCTGATCTTACGTTAAAAAAAAACGGCGATAATTTCGCTGCGTCAGAACAATTGATCGTTGAGAAGAATAATAAAAATCGATAATTTTAATGCGTTGTTGTGTACTGTATGTATTCATTTTAAATTTGCAAGAGTTTAGTTATAATCTGCAAAAAGAAAAAATTAATTATGTTAAAAAATAAAAAAGTTATTTGTGTTTCATATCAGCTGGTCTTATTTGGGTCACCCTGTATATAAGGATTAAAGACGCCTGTTAATATGCCATAAAAAATAAAAAATATTTTTGACAATTTGATGAAAACAGCTGGTTCTCTTCTACTCAAATAACTACATCTTGTAATTAATTCGCCTTGACTTCAAGTATATATTTTTTTTAAAATAAAATTAATATTTATTATTAGGTTTTTACGTTATATGAATAAAAATGAAATTAAATTGAATTAATAAAAAAATAGTTTTTTCCATTCTGTTGGATCTGGGGCGGATTAAAAATGGGTGTCGTCCCATCCGAAGAAAAGTAAAAATATTGGAAAATTAAAAAAAAAAACAAATTTTTAATTGAGACCTTAAGCTTGAAAGATATTTTTTAATATTAAATTTATAGGATTGAATAATTTAATAAAATATTTATTACTTATAATTTATTAATTAACAATTTTGCACTAAAAATTTTTAAATGTATCGGCTATCGAGGTTACTACAGTTTTTTGATGTTTTTTAGTGCTTAAAACAAAAGCTAAAATTTGAAAACGAGGGGGACGTGATATTATTTTTCATGAGTTACTTAAACAACATTGACGCTTAATCCTCTACTTTCATTCAAGTAAATTGGGCGTAACTTGATATAGGGTATCCAAAATTCGGCTCTAGTAGATAATTATTAAATCTTTTGCTTTTTTGTTGCTTTGCATTTAAGATATTTTAGTTTAAATTTCCTAAGTCTATTTGCTTTATTCACATGAATTATAATAAATAGTTTGTGCTCAACGTGCTTTTATCCTAAAATTTCGTGTGCTGTTCGGGAAAAATGAGGGATCCACTTTGTTTTTGCTCTTGTGCATATGCAATTATATTTCTATTTCATTTTGCTATTCAGTTATTATTTACGTAAATTAAGTAATCACTTTAATTAAAAATTTGAAATATTAAATTACTTTTTTAAAAATAATTTACAAGCGTATTTTTTGTGAATTCTTGGAAATGTAGGAAATTTTGAAAAACTTTTACACACCGTAAAATATAGAAAATTTTTCTGCAGATTTCTTTTGGCAAGAATTGTTATTGGTAAACAGGGTGATTATTTTTATGTATGATATGAATTGATTTAAATAAAACAAAAAAAGAATATTTTGTCTTTAATTTTAGGAAATTTAAATTCCAACAGAAAGAAAAAAATTAAGAAAAGAAAAACAATTTGTTTTTTAAAAATTTTGTTGATAAAAAACAATGAAATAATTGTTATCAATAACAAATATTTATTAAAAATGTATGGCAAAATCAAAAGGTTGTGGCCAAAAAAGAAATTGAGATTCTCTTTTAAATTTTAATCTTCAATAGGCGCAGATAGCGGCGAGTCTTTCATTTTAGATGCATGAAATGTTTAGCCAAGTTATGTTAAATACTACGAGGAATATTTAACCGTCTAACTCTTCAATTAGTGGGACTTTTTGACTGCTAATTGAAAAAAGCCCATAAGTTAAATAGCTAGAAATTTAAAATATTCTGGCAAAACTCTTCTGAAAACACTTAAAATGTGTTTAGGGGTTAATTTTTACTTTAATATCTAGATTTGGGTCAAAAATGATCCGCAAGCTTAGATTTCCGGAGGTTGTTTGTACGAGAGCCACTTTACAAAAGACAGCTATTAATAAAAAGAAGATAGATTTTAACAAGGATTTATTAATTAAAAATTTTTAAGTAGAGCAAAAACATATACTTTTTTATCCTGAGAAAAAGAAATTGTTTAAATTGTCAAAAACAAAATAAGTTTTTACAAAAACATTAACCAAACTTTTTTTTAAAGGTTTTTTATCTGAAGACAGTTGATAAACACATTTTTTTTAAATCAATAAATGACTAAAGTCAATGTATTGATTATAAAAGTTATTTAACCACTGTGCAAATATGGATAAACTATACGTAGATAGAGCACAAATGAATACATCCACATCATCATCAAGTTATGCACCAACTTCACGACCAACATCACGACGTACTTCAGCCATCATTCCGCGAGAATCGCTGCCAACACCACCACCAGATCCAAGAGAAACACTGTCAACAAATTCCCAAATGGGAAGTATTTTTGTTTATCCACCAACGAAAAAAGATTTACCCAACGAATTTCAAAGCCTTCTCAATTATGCTGAACGTCAGGAAGAATTTCAAAGAATGCTCAATAAAACAATCGCAAATAATTGTCAAACTATTCATAACAATACAGCCGTTTCAAATTCAGTAGATGATACAAAACGAAAAGAATCAGGAGATGAACAGCAACAATCACATCAATGCGAATGCTGCGATAAAATCCGTAAAGAATGCGAAGAATCTTTAGAGCCACTACAATGTCGCTTAACCTCCACAATTACAGCGGCTTTGGCGGCTTATGGTGCTATAGAGCAACTTAATCGTATGTACACAATTTGGGATCAATATATCAACATCGACAGAGAAATGTTGCAACGTAAAGAGTGCTTACGTTACGTAAGATCATTGGAACGTAAGGTAGGAATAATAATATTTTTTCCTCTGTTAAATTTTAATTAATCTTTAAAAAGTTTGAGGAACCAAAATCTTTGGAAAAACATCAAGCTTCGACAGTAAACTATGATCTGGAAATCGATCACCAAGATATGGAGCAATCTATAATGTTATTAGAGACGATTTTAAAGCCAGAGCAAACTGCTGAACATCAGCACAACCAAACTAAAATGCAGGATATTAATCAGTAATATTAGAATTAAAAACGCACAAAGTGACATGCACTGAGGGAATTTAGTTCATATATTCTCTGAATTTCGTGCTAAATCAAATGAAATATTTCTTTAGACTAATGAAATATTTCATTAATTTAATGAAATATTCATTAATGCACATATTTCATAAAATACCTTGTTGAATACGTGAACAAGTTTATTGAAATGGTTTCGCGGAATTTATGCTACATTTTTCGTTCAGTGTACTTTTACTTGGAATTTATTTTGAAGCAATAAACAATTTTTTTGCTTTTAGAAAACGAGAGCGTAGCAAATCTTGTATGATCGAGGAAATGCATAGTATCCGGGGAAAACGCGATAGCACTAAGACCATGTCTGGCCAGTTGCTTAGACGTCAAAGCACTTATAGTGACCACAAATCGAAAGTATCGAAATGGACCAAAGTTAAAGCGGCGTTTAAATGGGAGCGTGCCAATGTACCCGTTTTAATTGAGGGATCTCGTGATAGTATTGGACTAACGCCCAATAATACCGAAGTGGCAAGGTGAGTTTTTGAAGCCAAAGTATCTATTTCCTATAAGAGATATGGTTCAAAAGATAACCAAATATACGAGTATTAAAATTTATTTTGATTTTTATGATTCAACAGTAATGCCAAACATGCATTTAAATATTTCATTTCGAATGTAAAATTTTAAATTTATTTTGTTATAAATAACGTACATGTATGTCTGTATGCATGTATGCGCATTTCTAGATATCTGCGTGTACCATCTGCACCATGCGGCACGAGTTCGGCTGATAGTATTTTAAGCACATCGTCTGGTCATTTACTTAGCGACGCTGGTACTCCAGGCACCATCAGTTCGGCAAGTTCAATGGATGATATTGATAACGCTTCCAGCATGAGTAAATATGCCAATAAATATTTTTTAATTTGATTGATAACAAAATTTATTATTTTACTTATAAATTTAAAAAAGGAAGAGATTCATCAAAAAGCGATATACTGGATGGACAATGTGAGAGATCAACACCGCAATCTCAATTGCAAGAATCAAAATCTCCAGATAGTTTAACGACAAGTGTGAGCACCACAACACCATCGGATGTTAGTGGAGTACCAAGCAAATCATCATCTAACAAGTCTATACGTAAATGTAAATTAGTATCTGATTTTGAAGTACTGCCAGAAGATATCGAAGCTTTCATACCCACAGGCTCGAAACGTAAAACTCGTAGTCCACCCAGTCCCCTAAATTTAAATTTAAAACAGGTAAATTGATTGTTAGCTAATTTCTTGATTGTATGTTTATTAAAGTTCTCTTTAGGATCTCAATGATTCTGATCATCAATACTACTCGTCACCTCATTTATCAAAAAATAGTCCACAAGAAGGCACACAGTCACTGAATCGTACGTTTAGAAAAATCTCATCACCAGTCAATTCATCTGTACCCTCAAGTCCTTCGCGGCACTCTGATTTTTTTGCAGAGTTTGGTAAGTATAAGTTTAAGCCAGTGGGGAGAGCTTAATACTTTAAGTTAAATTTAAATATGAAAATAATCTAAAACGTATTCCCTAATATTTAGAATGTGAAGATATTTCAAGTGGAGATTTTTCGGAACCGAATTCTCCAAATTGTTTAAAATCTCGTAAAAGCTATGAGCTGCAACAAGATGAAATCAACCGACGCTATCAGATACTACGAGCAAAATTGGATAAAGAGTTTGAAAACAAAAGAAAAGAATGGCAAAAACTTAAATCAAATCGAGGTGAGTTATTACAACAATATATTTAATTCAACTGTTTTTATAATTTTTAATTTTAGTATTTAAATACTCCTTAGTTAATTTTTTTGCAATCTTCAATAATCCCATGATAATTCCTTATTGAAAGTCAGCTAACTAGCACTAGCTTACAAATTTAAGTCTACTTTTAAATTAGAGCAGTTGAAAGTAGTTTGAGGCGCTGATTTAAAATCTGCCCTTAATTTTTTTAAGTCACGTTTCTAAAATCTACTTCTTTGCAAGTGAAAAATTGTTTAATTTTCCGTTTTTCCCGTCATAGATTCTACGATATCTTTGAAACTGCAGAACAGATTTGAAAGCGATATAGGTACGACTTGAAGGAATTCTTCTTAATGAAATATTATAAACCATTTTGAAGTAATATTTATATATTCCAATTAGGAGCGGAATATCTTGGAAACATGACATATTGGATTTTTAAATAATTTTTTTTAAGCTCAGAGCATCACAATTTCTAAGAAAAAAAAAAAACCATTTCAAGAACAAAACCCATGTCAAATATTCCAGTGTTATTAATTATTTCTGATATAAAGAAAAATTGAAAAAAGTAATCCCAGACACTGGTTTGTCAAGCGATCGCTTTCGAAAAAAGAGAAGAGAAGAACAAAAATAGAATATATAGTTTTCAATATTAAAATGTTGGTTGGGAAGTTTGTTTATTCAGTTCAATGCTTACTGAGTCTTTTGTTTGAATATTTAACTCTTTTTGGAACTATTGATTAATAATTCTTATTTAGTCAATTTGCTTTTACAATATAGAGGTTTTAATGTTTGCAAGAAACGTTGGGAGTGATCTACTGAGGATTCAAAGTAGTGTCTGATGAAATGGTCTATACTTATTGTAAAGGGTGTTTTTTATAGACGTATAGAACTTTAAGTTGGCATTACTCTTCAAGATGGCGACCGATTTAACAGCTGTCAAGTGATTTATTCTCAGTTTGGTTTGGCAATTCATCATGAATAGACTCACGCCTGAACAATGCTTGCAAATAGTGCAATTTTATTTCGAAAACGAGATTGGCGTTGTTCCCGATTTTCATAAGCGAATTTTGTTTAGGGATGAAGCGCACTTCTGGTTGAATGGCTACGTCAACAAACAAAACTGCCGCATTTGGAGTGAAGCTAATCCTCAAGTGTATGTCGAAACACCGTTACATCCAGAAAAACTGACTGTTTGGTGCACTTTATGGGCTGGTGGAATCATTGGTCCGTACTTCTTCAAAAACGATGATGGCCAGAACGTTACAGTCAATGATGATCGGTATAGAGCCATGATTACTAACTTTTTCATTCCTGAATTGAACAACTATGATGTCCAGAAGCTGTGGTTCCAACAAGACGGCGCAACATGTCACACAGCTCGTGCCACAATCGATTTATTGAAAGACACGTTTGGTGACCGCCTAATTTCACGTTTTGGACCTGTGAATTGGCCTCCAAGATCTTGTGATTTAACACCGCTAGACTACTTTCTGTGGGGCTATGCGGATAAGCCACAAACGCTTGACCATTTGGAAGACAACATTCGCCGTGTTATTGCCGATATACGGCCACAAATGTTGGAAAAGGTCATCGAAAATTAGACGTCCAGATTGGAGTACATCCGAGCCAGACGTGGCGGTCATATGCCAGAAATCGTATTTAAAATGTAATGCCACAAGATTATCTTTCGGATAAACAAAATTCATGTCAATCGAATAATCCATCGTTGTTTTATTGCAATTTAAAGTTCTATCCGTCTATAAAAACCACTCTTTACTTAATAAATAAATCATGAGGAAAACAATAAATTAAAAATAATCCAATACAATTCTGGAATTAAGCACAAAGAAAGGTTAATGTTCTGTTAAACTTTTGAATTAAAAATAAAATTAGTATTATGTATTTTTGTTATTGTTATTAATTTATGCGTTTTAATTTTAGCTATGGCCTTAATTGCTGCACCTAGACCTCCAGAACCGATATCACCAAATCTCTCTTCTATGAGTGGAAATATTTCGGCTAAGCTTTTAGAAGAAAATCTTACACCTGATTTCAAAAAGAAATTACAAAAATGGCGTGTTAAGAAACAAGCTTCTATTGGTGGCATACAGACGACCGTGCCCATGTCGCCTTGTATATCTAAAGATGTTAATGCTAAAATTGATTGGCAGCTGTGGAAAACAGGTCAGCTAAAATTAGGAGGTCAAGGATTAAGTTCTCTGCCAGATCAAAAAGATTTACCAGAAGATTTCCAAAAGAAATTGGGTGAGTACTTAACTTCAGTTAAGTAGCCTTTAGTTAATCTATATTTTACTTCAGGTAAAATGAAATGAGAGGCATAACGGGAGGGAATTTCTTAAACGTAGTGTACAGGCTTCTTTTGTGTTTACCTAACGAGTGTATAAAGAAAAAAATTTAATTTTTGCACCCACTTGTGATGCATTTTGAAATTATTCTTTGTATGATAGTCAAGCAGTTTACACTGAGAGAATAAACGCACATAGCATTGTGTCATTGGATTTTGAACGTGCATTAAACCAAAATATTTAACTAATTTTTAACTATACGTACTAACCAACAATACTATAATACCTTCCCACTTAATAATGGTATCCTCACTATCAGTCATCTTATTTCTTAAAGCATACAATAAATTATGCTCTATCTTTGCGATACACAAAGGCATTGACTTTTATGCATACGCTGATGACTTTAAACTTATTATTAAATCACTTCGGGATAAGAAACTTTTATTGAACCTTGACAATCTGTTTAATGACATACATAACTGATGTGATTTTTCAGGGGCAATCTGTAAGATTCAAAACGGAAACATATTTATATTTGTCGGCTCCAGTAAAAGTGGATTCACTGCGTCTGCTGGGCTTGTTCATTAAAAATCACTACAATTGGAAATATAGTTTTCCGGTTTCGGGATTCGCTCCTAAGTATCAAATTAAAAAAAAAATTAATTCAATTATAAGAACATTACTTGGAGCTTTTCGATCTGCGCCCATTGCAAATTTACAGTATAAGTGATATTAGATATAAACTTTGTCATACAATTTATCAAAAAGATTATAATTCCTTACATTCAATAGCTAAGATATTAAAACATTGAAAAAATATTCCTAGGATCCTTTCCTAGACATGTCATTCAATATTCCCCCTAACCCACTAAAATCGCCTTCAATGTCTTTAAATGAAACATGTATTAATACGACGTTACCCAAATCTGCAAAATTAGATACCCCAACATATCAATATAGCACAATGCTTGAGAGTTTGAAAAGAGATCTTTTCTTTTCATCGAAAACTCACTTTCGGCTCTGAAATCAGTACTAAAAATATCTAGCTGTTTATATTACACTTCAATCATCCGAAGTATCTTAATAGAAAGTTTCCCTAGGATTATATTAAATAATTTGGGTTCCAAGTCACTGGAATTATAACTAACTAATTTGTAAACGCAGAGAAACAGCCCTTATTCTTCACTACCAATTTAAGCCATTAAGATATTGATAAATATATCGTTAATCATTTCACTTTAAAAGATAAAATTATTTTTAATTCCACACCCAATTGCTTTAAATTTTTAACACATTTTTGACTACATAATAGACCGTGTAAATGATATTTTAAGAATGGATTGTAACAAATTTCTACGCTTTCATGAAAAAATATCCAGCAACAACTTTACTTCCTATTAACCCTTTTTTAATCGTGCTTTGAACATGATTTAACCAAATGTTGCGTACGATTTTTTGTGCGTTAATAAATCACAAACACCGGTTTCAGCTCTGTGGTGCAGATGTTGGCTTTTTCAATCTGTCTCACAGTAAAATCAAAACTAAAATCAAATCATTTCAGTACATGCAGATTTCAGATTTTTTATTTAGTTCAAAGTGTTATTTCCTTTTCATATTAAATTTACATTAAAAAATTTATTTTAATATCTTTGGTTTCAGAACAATGGAATAAAATAAAACGTGGTGGATCTTCAACAAGTTGTACAGATTCTTTAAAACGAACTTATAAGCATGGTGGATCTGGTAAAAAAGGAGAATCTGATGATGATCGTGGTGGCGACAAACGAATTGATAAGCATAAACCTCACGATAAGGAAAAATTCGAAAGGTAGTGAATCTAATTAAATTAATAATTATTTAACAAAATTTTCTTTTTAATGAAAACTAGATTAGCGAAATTAAAAGCGATTGTTAGTGAGCATCCAGCAAAGGAAATCGAAGTGAAAACCTCAGCAGGAGTTATGAAGTTTGAAGGAATTTCCCGTAAATTTACCCGGAAGCTTTATGAATGGGAAAAGGCCAGAGGAATAGGACCAGAATCTTCAACATTTGCTTTACTACATCCCGGATATTGCCCAATTGATGTTAAACGTATTTCAAAAGAGTCACATAATCGTAAGTGGAGGCTAAAGAAAATCTTTTAATTTATTGATTATTTATATTTTTTCATTATTTCTTAGACGAAAACTCTCCTACATTAAGTCGTTCTTTGTCATTGGACAGTATCTCACCTAGTATGGCTTTGCCAGTTATTTCACAACAAGCCTCCAGTCTCTCGTTGAATGATGTCAACGAGTTGAAGGAAATGGAGGGTGGAGTTAGCAGCACAGATGCTTTGGCCTTAGACAGCGATTATAAGAAATATGATGAGCCAGAAGCGGTTATGGTAGAAGTTGAGGATGATATTGTGGAAACAGCATCACCTTTAAAATTAATTCCTCCTTTAGATAAAAAGCAAACACCCATTTACAAGTATGAAGAAAGAACTTGTAAGGATTTTTGGTGAGCAAAATTTAATTTAATATTCATTTTATTTATCAATATGGTTTAAAATATTATATTCATCTACTCCCAGCAATACAAGAAAAATACAAAGTTTTGAATCCCATACAAATGTGGCACCTTTGTTGAACGTTTTAAAGAATTCAGAGGAACTATTGAAACTCTTGAAACAAAAATCAACAGATATTGCTGAAAATGAAACACTACATTTATGTGAAGGGATTTTGGCTTTAATACGAAGCAGTTATTCTTATTACGCTGATAATTTAATGAAACCAAATGTGCTAAATGCCATTTCCGATGTACAGAATGAGCTAAGTCGTTTAAGGAATTTGGTAAATTATATTTTTTTTGCACATGTAAAGTTTTTCTAATGAAATTTATTTTTCAAGTGTGAAAAGAGTCCTCTAGATGAGGCTTGTTGCCAGGAAATTATAGAAGAAAGAAATCTGCAGTATAGTGAGGAAATGCAAGGTTTACATGAAACATTAGAAATTCTCAAACAAAATATACGTAAGTTTACATGTTAAAACATAATCAAGTACTTATATTCCAATAAGAAGTTTGTTTTTCACCTGTTTTTAATGTGGGTCTCAAATATTGATCATGGGCTCAGCTATGAGCTGCAGGACATGCATTCAATCAATTACAATAAATTTAATTTTACTAAAATTTTTTTAATTAATCTGTATTATTACAAAGAAAAGTGTCAACGATATCCATATGTTTTCAATTGATGCTGTGGAATTTCGAGTACAGCTTCTACAATCGTAATAAGAGTCTAATTTGCTTAACAAAAAGAGAAATATATAATGACAGCATCTGGTCTTCGTCACTTGTAAAGATTCTTTCAATGTTTGAGCAAAAATGTAATAAAAATTTTTTTTTGTGTTGGCTTTAATAGATGAATGAATGAAAATGGATTTTGAGATGCAGGCCTCACTCTCTGAAAAATTTTATTTTCTCTGTATCAAGTATTTGGGGTTGTATTTCATTAATGATCCATATAGTTTTGCTTTCCAGTCTACATATGATTTTTTATTTTTGAAAGTGGTATAAGTTCACTGTAAAAAACATAAGATATAGACACCATCTTACTAAAATTACCGCTGGCTCTTTTTTAAAAGTGGACTTATACCACTTTCAATAACTATCATTAGCCAGCTCAAACTGATTAAACTACAAACTTTAAATATAGTGAATATTTAGGTTTCCCTACCATTAGAGAGAATGAATTATAAGGCATTTTTGAAAGTTCGAATATTAAGGACGTACGAAGTAGGAAAAAAACATTTTTTTTTGCGAAAACCATTTTTTTCTCAACATAGTCTCCTTTTAGCTCAATACACTTTTTTACACCATCTGAATAATACGATTTTGGGAACCCCTCAAAATACGCGTTAGTTTCGGTAATCACTTCTTCGTTTTAGATGAATCTTTTTCTTGCGAGCCATTTTTTCAAGTTTGGAAAGAGGGAAAAGTCACTAAGAGCTAAATCTGGACTATAATGTGGATGATCAACCAATTCGAAGTGTATTTCACGTAATCTTAGCATCGTATCTAATGCTGTGTAAACCGGTGCGTTGTCTTGAAGAAAGAGCAAACGCGGCATCCATTTTGCCGATATCTTTTTCATATGCAAGTGTTCATGCAAAATGTTGAACACACGTTCATATGATATGTTTACCATTTCAACAATCTCACGTAACTGGACTCGGCGATCATTCATAACAATATCGAGGATTTTCTTGATATTTTCTTCAGTAGCCACCTGTTGATGGTATTGTTGCAGTGCTTGTTCGGCCGCGTTTAAATTCAGCAATCCAATATTTTACCATGTAATCTGACGGAGCAGACTCACCGTAATGTTTATCGAGCTTTTCTTTTGTCTCTTTCGCCGTTTTCCCTTTCAAATAATAGTGTTTAATCACTGCACGAAATTCACTTTTTTCCATTTTTCAAGAAACACAAAAGTTACTTACAGATCGCAATTTCTAAAAAAAAAGTTTTTGTGCTTGTGCTGATATCTAGCGCTAGGTAGCTTCAATATCAATCCGCTATCTAAAAACGGGGTAAAACTAAAGTTGTGGTACTTTTTTAAAGACATTGATCTTTGAAAGTAACAATGACAACAGTAAAATTTAAAATTATGATTTTACACTTTTTTTGAAATTCGAATAAGAAATGCAGAAAAACGGGGCCCTGAACTTTGAATCATCAATACAAATCAATAAAAAAATTCAAGGGGTAAAAAGAGAGTGACGAATAAAATTTGATCTTTCATATTTAAGCTTTTTTGTGTTGTTTTCAAGACGGTCTTCAACTGCACAAAAACTTATAAAAGAAACAATATGGTACTTTTTATTTAATTTAATGGTACTTTTTGAGTATTTTTAATGTGCACGAACCTAAAGCTATGAAAATGAATTCAAACGGTTTTGAGTAAAGTGAGAAAACCATGGAAAAAATGCTATTCATTTCCATGGTGCTTTTTTATTTGATAGGTACTTTTTAATTATTTAATATTAAAGAAATTATAATTGCAAGCAAAAAATTTTATTGGAAATAGTATGTATGAATTACTCACGATTTATGTAAATAACATGTTCATTATGTAAAACGACATGTAGTATGACATGTGACATTTATTAAAATAAGCAACGAAAAATTAGTTGTTCTGCAACGGTGAAATTCGTTCTTTCACAATTGACAATCGCTAATTATTTATGATGGTAAACCAAACTAAGCGCAAGTAGGGTTTTTAGATCTGTCACAAAACGTAAGAAACTTGTAATTAGAGTTCATCTTTACATATATTTTTTAATAGAAATAAATTAAAAAACATTTTACTTAAACAAAAATATTTTATTTTTATTATTCACTTCTCTTTCACATTCGAATGTTACTTAAATGTAATTAAAGAGTATATGAAAACCAAAATATTGTTTCTCTACAATGTGCACTTGTATTTGTATATGTAATATATTTATTTTATAATTCAAAAGATTAACAAAATATTAATTGTGTTGAGTTATTTTAAATACAATAAGTACTGAATAAACTCATGAGGAAAACAATAAATTTAAAATAACCCAGCACAAATAAATGAAAAAAAAAACCTTAAATTTAATTGATTATAATATTTTTATTCCAGAAGGTGGGCTTCCACGTTTGTCTAAAGATATTGTTCCAGATATAAATATAATAACCGATGACGGATTGAATAGTGCTCCTTTAGCTGCTCCCATTGATAATTATTTCGATGCAATTTCTACAACCTTGGAGGCAGCTGATGAATTAAGTACCTCTATGGTAGAGAGCGAAATACAAACGAAAACATTTGGCAACAGCAATGGGGGTTCCACTGGAGGTATGACAGTTGGAACAACTGCTAATCCTGGGAATAGTGGGGGAACCAAGAAAAAAGTACGTTTACGAAAAATAGGCTCCAGACAAAATAGTAAAACCGAAAGTGATAGCAGTGATGATGATAATCTAAGTATTATAGAAACTCCCAGACGGTTAAAGCGTAAAAATTACCGTCTTAAACAGAGATCTTTTGATGAGGATCCCAGTTCGGCTACAATAGCAGAAGACACTGTGTACGTTTTTAAAATCAAACCAGGTCAGCCTATGAAGTCAATTTATAACACGAGTACAAAAACTGTTAACAATGGAGCACAGACTAGTGGTCCTAGTGCCAAATTACCGTTAACTACATCGACTTCTTTGCCCAATGTGTTTGTGAAAACAAAAAGAAAAGTTTTTACAGCTGTACAGGAACCACTGGCTATAAGTGGTGTAGCCGTTATAGAACAAGAAATTTTACATTCTCCCACCGATCCCAATATTGATAACAAAATGCAAAATTTAAAAAAAACCCTTCCGGAAGTTTCTAAAAATTCTAGCGAAAAAAAAACTAACAGCATTGATAACACACAAAGAGAACATTTTTTAAGAGCTTTAGAAATGCAACTCAAGCCGCGTGTTCTTTTGGCGCACAAATCTATAAGTTTGGATGATGTGCGCAGCGATAACAATTCGGAAAACTTGCGCAGAACTCGAAGTGTGCAAAGTGTTAAGCAAAAAAACGAAGCCAACAGTTTTGATAATAGTTCCAAAGGATTTCGTCCACCTTTGTCTATGGATAGTTTTCGTTTACTAAATCGCTTTAAAGAAAATCATTTGAAATTGGATAATATTAGTAAATTTCAAAATATGCTTCAATATTCTAGAGGCAAAAAGGATCACTTGTTTAGAAAAAATAACGAAAAAGATTGTACGCACAATTCCAAAGGGGCCATCTTTAGAAAAATTGAAAGTAAAATTGGGAAAACATACACAAACTGCCCAGAGTCAGCGAAATTCCCTTCTCCCGATAAACAAGATAATACAGTTCCACGCATTGCCAGAAAGTGGGAACGAAAGTCTTTAACACCCACCAGCCAAATCATTAAATTTAATTTTCCCACACCGACTAGCTCTGAGCCCACCAGTCCAGTATTTGAACAGGCTAGCAGACCCATGACACCTTTAAACGAAAGAGCTTTACGCATAAAAAAAGCAAAAGAGGAGTTTCTACGTGGAAAACAGAGCCCTATAGCGGTTGTCAAATTAAGAGAAAATTTGCGACGTGAAAATAATTGGGGTAAAAAAAGGAAAAGCGATTTAAGCTTAAGTTCTAATACAGCCGATGATAGTTCCATACACTGTGAACTACTCGAATCGGAGGACAATGAATTGAGCAAAAGTCTAAGTGCAGATACAATTAGAGCCGAGTCGCCGCCCACACAATCTGATACTGGAACTGATCAGGATGTTGGAGGTATTTATGACTCCATATCGCGCCAGGTAACCAGATCTGGTAAAATTTCGAGTAAATTGGGTTTTGCCACACTAGCCTCCAAACTGAGAAGGGCAAAAGCTAAAAAGGCTAAAGAACCAAACGACCCAAGAGCTTTAACAAATTCCAAAACTGCCAGTGGAAGTGTTTTGTCGGCTCTATGTCGACAAAGTTTATTCACTGACATCATTGTGCCTCCCCAAAACGCATCAAATAATAACAAAACGAAAAGTTTCAATGCGCATGAAAATGTCATGAAGTCTCAGTCTTCGCCACATGCCTTGCAAAAGAACTGTAATAATACTTCCGGTGATATGAGTTACTTCCGAAACGAATATCTAAATAAATCCCAGAGTGATCAATATGTAAAACGTCATAAAGAAAGTTATGTTTAGTTTCTTAAAAAATATTGCACGTACCCATATTAAGCTGTTAAAAGTTATTATTTTTTATTTACTCGTATATCATTTACATACTTACACATACATACATACATACTTATTAAATATTTACAAATGTATTCTTATTGAAAAAGTGCTCGTGCTCGAATAATCGTACAATATTCTCTTCTTCTAGTCCATATACTACACATACACACAAACGAATTATATTATTTTGTTTTTTTTTCTTTCTTTTATTTTAGTATTTAGTATTTGTTTGTATAATTATTTACTTTTTCTAAATGCACTATAACGAAAAGTCAAAGAACAATGAACAATTTAAAAAAGCCACATTTAAAAGCTTTTCAATTAATTATAATAATAAAAATGAAAAGCGGCAATAAATTGTTGAAAATTTTTATATCACACAAAAGAAAACTCGTTACTTTTAAATTTCAAATTGCAGGGTGAGTAAATCAATAATAAGATCTAGTCAGTTGATATTTATATTATAGAGTATGCATGCCACGTCACTTAGTCTCAGGCTAGAGACCGCTCACTTTATCTTGTTTTCCTCGGTTTTGAGAAAGCTTTTCATAAGTTGACATATTCAGCAATATGGAAAACTAGATGTTTTTGTTCGGTCTCACCCGGCCTGGTCGGTACCCTTAGAAAGCGTTTGTATCAATTTTTAGCGACATCCCTTTACAAATAGAATTTTAATTGTTAAAAAAACGAACCAAATAAATACAGTCATTAATTACTAAGAAATACTCGAATGTATTGGAAATAAATGATCAATTTCTATTGTAATTATGGTTTACTATTTTGACGATAATTGCTTCCACATAAGAGATAGACGTATACTGTCGCGGACTTTTTTGTAGGACTATTTATGATAAACATATCGTTCATACATTCATTATATATGTGTAACTTCAACAATATTTGCGGCGCACGCCAAAACATGTCGCCGAGTGTAGAATTTTTTCCTACTTACTTGACACCTATCGTTATATTTTGGACAATTTACACAATATCTTCAAAAATTATAGCCTATGTGTTATTCTGATGTAGAACTTTAAATTGCAATAAAACAACGATGGATTATTCGATTGACATGAATTTTATTTATCCGAAAGATAATCTTGTGGCATTACATTTTACATATGATTTCTGGCATATGACCGCCACGGCTGGCTCCTGTGCTCGGATGTAGTCCAATCTGGACGTCCAATTTTCGATTACTTTCCAACATTTGTGGCCGTATATCGGCAATAACACGGAGAATGTTGTCTTCCAAATGGTCAAGCGTTTGTGGCTTATCCGCATAGACCAATGACTTTACATAGCCCCACAGAAAGTAGTCTAGCGGTGTTAAGTCACAAGATCTTGGAGGCCAATTCACAGGTCCAAAACGTGAAATTAGGCGGTCACCAAACGTGTCTTTCAATAAATCGATTGTGGCACGAGCTGTGTGACATGTTGCGCCGTCTTGTTGGAACCACAGCTTTTGGACATCATGGTTGTTCAATTCAGGAATGAAAAAGTTAGTAATCATGGCTCTATACCGATCACCATTGACTGTAACGTTCTGGCCATCATCGTTTATGAAGAAGTACGGACCAATGATTCGACCAACCCATAAAGGGCACTAAAGAGTCAGTTTTTCTGGATGTAACGGTGTTTCGACATACACTTGAGGATTAGCTTCACTCCAAATGCGGCAGTTTTGTTTGTTGACGTAGCCATTCAACCAGAAGTGCGCTTCATCGCTAAACAAAATTCGCTTATGAAAATCGGGAACAACGGCAATCTCGTTTTGGGCCCATTCGACGAATCTACGCAAGCGTTGTTCAGGCGTGAGTCTATTCATGATGAATTGCCAAACCAAACTGAGAATAAATCACTTGACAGCTGTTAAATCGTTCGCTATCTTGAACAGTAATGCCAACTTAAAGTTCTATACGTCTATAAAAATGCTAAATTATTGTAAAGTTCCATTAAAATCCATTCAGTAGTTTTTGCGTGAAAGAGGAACAAACATCCACACATCCTCACATCCACACTCACAAACATTCGGCTTTATAATATTAGTAGGAAGGATATTGGCAAGTAAAGGTATAGGCCATAATGCAATAATGTACCACCGTTTTGTAGTTTAGACAAAATACGGAAAAAAAACACCAAAAATAGAGCCATTTATAGACCGATTAGACTGAATTTCTATAGTAAGCTGAAGACAGGATCTTTCAACAAATTGATATACTAAACTTTTCTGTGCGTCATCTAGAGACTTCAAAAAGTTGATTTCAACATCGAGACGGACATCGCTAAATCGTCTCCATTATGTACGGTGTAGAAATTACATACGTAATGACAAGCTAATATATACCCCTTTCACTTTTTGCGAAGGTTATAAAAAACAAGAAAAAAAATCTTTCATTTATTCAAACTAGAATGTAAATATTATGTTTTGTAGAAAATTTTGATTAAAAAAATTAAAGTTAATTAAAACATTTCTAATAAAAAATATCACATTAAAGGCGTTCAATATGAAGAATTTGTTTTTCAACATGAATATTTGTAACTGCAACAAAATGTACTCCCTGGCCTGTGTGGCCAGGCCAAAAAACAAAAATTCATTGGCAAGTAAGAATTGATTATACAAATAAAAGTTAATAACACTTGTTTATTTGTAGGACTTGTATTTTTGAAATTATAAAAAAAAACTTTTTTCTTTTGTTGCGTACCACAAACTCATATACACACAAACGACACGCGACTAAACTTTCATGCAGGACTTACTTATAAAACCCAAAAAAAAGGACGACAAAAAGGATATACAGAAACAAAGAAGAAGCGAATATAATATCACTCATACATAATTTGAATTGAAACCGAAAGGGGTATAGCGATATTAAATACAGGATATTGAAATTTTATTTGGCTCAATAAAATATGTATTCAGGTTTGACAAATCCAAAAACACAAAAAAAATTTTGCAGCTGAGATATTTAAATAAAATTATTTATTTATGCAAAATAAAAAAAAACCCATTGAGATCATTGAATGATGAATTGTAGTGACAAGTGAATAATTTGATTTGGAATATCTAAGGATCAGCATAAACACATAAATAAATAAAACAAACAGCTGTAGGTAAAACCACTTTTTTTTCCAAGAAAAAACAATAAGCACAAATAAACCTAAATCGTTCTTAAGTTTTTTTTTTTAACTTTTAGTGAAAAATTGTTAATTGATTTTTCTTTAAATTTATAATTATATCCTGTAGAAGCTGCACAAAGTAGTACAAAATTATAGAAAAAAAGGTCAAATTATGAAAATTTTTTTGTTTTCGTTCATAAGAATTTTATGAGTTTAAAGTCGTTTTTAAAAAGACACCGACTTTAGTGTGACTGTGATTATGGGCTAATGTTTTCCAAACTTTCTATGTTTTATTTTAAGTTTGCTCCAAATTGTTTTATTAAAAAAAAAGATATTATATTTAGCCAGGGCACGCGTCAGTCTCACTTAATAGTTTAATTTCCTTCTTGGCCTTTTCGGAACAACAGGCTGTTAAAAAAAATATCTCATTTCTCACTCTTCCTCTATTCCCTTCTAACTTTAAAATCATATCTAATGCCTGAATGTATGTGTGTGTGTGTTAAAATTTAAAGTTCATTTTTTTTCCAATTCTTTTTGTAGCACCAAATGACAACAGATCACAGATGGTCGATTTGATGCATTTCGTTTATATATGTATTTGAATGTGTGTGTAAGTGTATTTTATTTTTCTTAATTTTTTTTGATCTTAAAATGCTCAACAGTGCAAGAAATATTTATTGTCTGCACAAGAGCCAACCAACAATGATAATAATTTGTTTTTATTTTGTAGCCAAATAAGCGCGCGCTTTTATTTGTTGTTGTTGAAGTACATATAATTATCTACCTATAATGGTACGAGCTCTAGATATTAAATTGTATTCGCATTTTATTGTTTTGTATCTTAAAGTATCTTGGCATCTTTGTTCGTTAGTGTTGTTCAATTGCATAGCCCAGCTATCGGCTGTTTAACCTTTATACCCCAGTAAAAATTATACTTCTTTTTGTTTTACAAAAAAACCCAAAATTCTTGACGTAACTGCATTTTTATACCTTTACACACTTACTCGTACTTTGCCATCTGTTGGTTACAAAAATTCGTTTGCAGTTCAAGTGTTAAATCTTTTTTAAAGAAATTGTTAAGCCGAAATTAAAATCTATTGGTATTCAATAAAAACATGGTAGATAACACCCATGGCCAAGAAAGCTTAATAGTTGTCAATAGTTTCTATTAAACTGAGCCTGCGTACAGATTTCTGTGACTGAAAAAATTAAATTTTAACGTGAAAAAATTTATTTAAAGATAATCTGCTTTAAATTTAACGCTAAATTAGTTTCTGCCTTATTTTTTCCTGTGACAAAATGCAAAATGCTAATATGCACTTTATTCTCTAATTCTAAAGGCTATTAAATAAGATAATTTAAAAAATTAATATTTAATAAACGACATATTTTTCCTCAGGGTCAGATATGATTGTAACACCAAAAAAAATAATCTAAAATTTTAGTTTTAAATATATTTTTTAATAATTCATAATTAATATTTTAAGAATTTAATTAAGCCAAATAAACCGAAAACATTTTTTTTTAACACGCAAAGGTGTCGAATTATAAAATAATAAAAATACAATGTAAAATATTTTTGGCAAACAGTTACCAGAAAACCTTAACTTTTTGTGTGATTGATGATATTTTAATGGAATGTTCTTAAAAGTTAATGAAGTTCTGTTGAATTTCTTTATTATTTTCCTTCTGTCTTTCTTCTTAAGTAAATAAAAATAATTTTGAATGTTAAATGCTACAACCAACTGTTAATATTTAATAATTAAATTGGTTTGGGTTACTACTACCAACTAGATGAAAGTAGAAAAATTCGTATAGAAACTACAGCAAATCCTTGCACAAGGGCTCAAGCCAAAAACTGCTCCTTAAACCTTAAAATGTAGCAGTAGATGAATTAACAGCATATGTTGTCATCCATCGTTTTATTTCTTTTGATTGTGTTTATGTTTTAAATATATTTTTTTTAAATGGTTGGATCTTGCTGAAAATGTAGGCGCATGCCGTCATCTGGTGCTACTTTGACTTACAAATTTTAGGTTTCCCCTTATCAATATAAAATTGTAAAAAATTAAAAAAAAAAGAAAATACTAACAGTTTTTATTCCTTATAGTTTCTTTTGTATATCCTTAAACCAATACTAGTTCACTTGAAAGAAATAATAATAAATGCTCATTATGAATACTAACACATACACAGAACACATACAAATATTCCTACAAATACACTAACAAGTTTCTACATTATCCTGCTGTCGTTTTTTTTTTTTTTTTTTGGTTATTTAAAGGAATATATTTTTTAAATCGGAATTATGAGGCCAACTAAATTTTGGTTCGTCTCAAAATCGAAATTTATTCAAATAAAGCTACCGGCAGGCAAATTATTTAATTTAAAATAAAATAATCGATTTTTGAATGTTGACACCGAAATTATGACGTTTTTATACCTTTTTTTTTTGTTTGTTTGCTAGCAAAATGTAGATATTATATATTGTTGTTTAAAAGTAGTAGTTGGTCGGTCACATTGTTCGTACTTTTAAATACACATAAGAAAAAATTATTGACCAAAGCACAAGTCCATAAATAATAATAATAAAAAAGACAAAAATTAAGCTCCACATAAAAAATTATATAAAGACTTTAACCAAAGAAGAAAAAAACGTATGTGTACTATCATTATGTAGCGTTAAATAAAAATTCATTCAGTTTTTTATTTGGTAAAGTAAAAAAAAGGACCTGCGCTCTGCAGTCAGGATCTAATCCAACCACAAAAAATGTATTTCCCCTTTAAATATTTATTACTCAACCCTTTTCTTTCCTTTTCTGTTTGTTCTTTTTTCTATCTTATTTTTTGGTTGTTAATCGGCAACAGTTGGGCTAACACTCGTACCCTATCATGTTGTATTTGTTTGTAATGTAAACTACGCGTGCGTACGTACTGTTTGTTTCATTCTGCCTACTTAATAATAACGTTTTTTTCCTTATTTTCATTTGTTTTTGTACTTTAGAAAGGTGTCATGTTGACAGTGCTTCCTAAGGCTGCTGATGCTATTGTCTGCAGAAGCCTGTCAGGACAACAATCTACCGGTTTCAAGAACAAGCACAACTGTATTGTAGACTTACTTTTTGGTTTTATTTTATTTAAAATATTTTCAATCATTATTTGATTCGTACACTGCTCAATTATGCACGTGTACCAATTTTAAGACTGAATTTAAGGCGTCAGTTGTTAGGGATTGTTACTTGCCGAGAGAGAGAGAGAGAGAGAGTCATTCATAATTTAGTAACACATGTGCTGTTTACAATAAAAGGAAATTTGTACGTATATTTCTAGTTTTGGCTACAATTAGGAATTATTTTATTGAATGGGATTAATAATATTTTAGTCCTGATTACCATTGAAACGTTTTAGCAGAACAAGAATATTTGAAAATTTATTTATAGTAACAATCAAAATTTTTTGCTTTATTCGATTGACGTAAGAAAATATATTTCCTCTTACGGTATGTTGAGCTCACACCCCTCTCTAATGTAAAGAAAGCTCAGACCATGATGTAAGAAAACCAGGTGACACTGAGACGCCAGCTGAATCCTGCATAATTGAAGCTTGTTCTGTCAAAAACTAAGAGATATCAAAAGCGGAAACAAATTTTTTGTTTCACTCTAGCACACTTCTTACTATCAACCATCGGAAATAACAGAATATATGGGCTTTTTGTAATGTTGATATTTTTGTATTTTTGAAGTTACCTGATTTTATTGTACCATGGCTCAGACTAAATTCGAGGGTGGGAAAGATAAAGAGAGGGAAGGAGTGAAAGAGACAGAAACAAAGACAAAAAAGATATAGAGATAGAGAGAGAGAAAAAGAAAAATGACCTCCTCCACCCAAAATCACAAGAAAAGCCCCTTGATGTGTTTATTAATAAACTTAAAGTGAATCTGCGTTTGCTCATTATACAAATGGAAGACGAAAAAGTTAAAGAAATTGTAATGAAAAAGTAAAACACCAGGCCTAGCAGAACTAGCAGTAGGTGGATTTTTGCAGTGTATTTTTGTTTTTTTTTGGTACAACTTTTGAATGCATAAATATTTTTAATTGAATCCTGCAAAATGTTGCATAATGAGAAATGGGCTACCTGGCACATGTCACTTGAATAAAAAACGTTTGAATCATAAAAACATTTATAGATTTGTAAGTCGATTTGAGTAATATGTTCATACGATAGCCCATTTCCCGTTCTACCACATGGTGAAAGTTTAGTTTCAAAATTCTAATATGTTCAAAAGTTGTAGTAAAAAACCTAAAGGTTTACAAAAAAAACCCTATGTTGTAAGTTTGGTTGCTCTCTTTTTTGATTTTTCTTTATAACTCTCACCTTGTCATTACAAGCAGCTATATTTTAGCGGAATATTTATTTTTTATCGTTCCAACACTAAAAAAAATTGTAAGCGTTCTATTTTTTTCTTTTAATTTATTTTATAGTTTTTTGGTATGCTGAGAACGGAATTCTGAGTTGGGTCGAAAAGCCATAAGCAGCCAACACATGAAAAGAAAAAATATAATTGAATTTGGTCACGGCAAATGTAGTTTCTTTTCCGCAAAAATATTATTATTAATTTGAAGCATCTAAGCATTATTATGATCACGATAAGCATGTTTCTAAATATTTTTAACGATTAAATAAATTGAATCTTTATTCGTGCTAAATTCCAATTTATGTTTGTGTGAAATGCATTATTTTCCATGATATTCTCATGGAAAATTTAAATAAATTGCTTACTAAGAAGAAAAGCATATCCATACAGCTGTGTCATCAGACGGTACTCTGAATCGTCTTGTTAAATTCCTGCCCAAACATTCGGATACTAATTTCGTTATACCAATCGACCAATGTAATACCCAATGGGCGTGCATTTGAAAAGGAGAAGAGAATAATAAAAATAGAATATTTCTATTCTTTTGCAATATTTTGGTTGGGAAATTTCGCTTATTTGGTTCAATGAATGTTTTGTTAGTTTTTTATTTTCTTGAAACTTTGAAACTGGGTTTTGCCCAACATATAAAAAAAATTTCAAATCGGCTCAGCCGTTCTCTGAATTTGGATAAACTTAAGAAGTAAATGAAGTAATGGGCGTGGTCAATTTTTTTAAAATAAAAACCCCAAGTTGGGCTATGACGAACATATAAGAAAAAATAGCCACTTGATGTAATTACAAACGAACGACATTTGGCTTATATATAAAAGAAACACCTTAAGATCAAAGCACAGTGCAGAATGTGGTCCTATAAGGCAGTAGTGCTGCGCAGTTTTCAACTTTAGTAGAGTAATTTTAGCTGCTCTGTGACTAGTCCACGTAAGACGTTTATCAAGATTAATATAAAGATATTTCACATGATTGTCCTCTGTTATTATAAAACCATTTACCTTGATGGGAGGAAAACTATCTCTTCTCAAAGTAAACGTAATGCGGACACACCTTTTTACCTTTATCTTTTACTTTGAAGCCATTACTCCAACTGATTCATATGTGATTGAAGTTGTTCGCTTGTTTATTATTTTTAATAAAATTTTAACTGAAACCATAATTATGTTTATATATAGTAAACATGTTATGATTACAATAAACATAATATGTTGAAAATGTTAATGCTAAAAATATGGTTGAAAATAATTTGTTCTCTTTTTTTCTCTTTTGCAACCCTATAAATAAATTAAGTATAAAACAAAAACGTAATCATTCAAACTCAACTAAGCTTTGTGGCTTAGAACCATAAGCTACATATACCCTAGTTCGAATTCTGGTTGAGTCAAATACATTTAGGAGGAAAAATCAAACCAGCCGTACAATGTAATAAATAAAAAAATAAATGTAAATTAATAGAAACGCTAAAGCTATAGAATAAAAAGTTTTTATTTACATAAAAACTTTATTATTAAGAAGTTATACTAAAATGTTTAATTTAAAAATTTTTAATAAAAATTGTGTATAAATTAAAAAATTTTTTGGGCCCTGACCGGGGGTTGAATCAATCATATTTTTTCTTTCCGTATATAGAATTCTTTCCCCCAAGACACCATAAAAGTCATCACAGACTATAGATTTGTTTCAAATACTGAAAAGAGGCCTCTATTTCGAATTAAGAACACCATGCTGAATGAAAAGTGCTGCTATGGTGGGGGTTTCAACAAGATAATGATTGAGATTGAGGTCGGCTAAACAAACGCCATATTCAAATTCAATTGGAAATCTGTCGTAAATTGTTGAAACGAGCCTTAGAGGAAAAACTATATCAGCTATGGGCTATGATTAAAGATGCATTGGAGGACATTCTAGTAGAAACTTGCCACAACATTGTAGACTTCATGCCGACATGCTACTAATTCTGGTTTTACATTATAATACAAGCGTTAAGATATTTATTAGTTTTGAAAGAGCAAAATCAAATGGTATTTGATAAGACTGTCAAAATATTATACGGAGATTTTACACTATAATACAACTGTTAAGATTCTTATTGGACTTTTCTAGCTGTTATAAATGTATTGTTTTCCCACTATCATACTTTTTCCTTTTATTTGAGTTTTTGACAAGCTGATTTAGTCAGTAATATAGTGTAAAACCCCCATTGATGGTTTCTGCGAAATTATTTAGATGGCAAAGTTACGTGGTTCTATTTCTATTCACACCCTAAAAAATATATTTTTTTTTCATAAAAAAATTCTCTAACAATTAAAATCCATTCTGAATTTCAGGACTTGTACACTTGTAGTTGGTGGCAGCTATTTTACAGAAATTGATGAAGAATAAATAATATCCATACACAAGTTCTAACTTTATTCAACATTAATAAGGATTGAATCTCACTACCATAGGAGCAGGCTGACATTAGTTAATGTCCCCCAATGCCAATTGACAATCTGCTATTGTTTTCTGCAAGTTGTCTAACGTAATTGCGATTACATTTCTGGCACAACTGCGAGCTTCTTGCACAGCCTCCTCACCCATCTGGCGTACATTAGTGATTGTGTTTATGGCATTACTTAATATACCGGAAATTTGTTTATTAAATTCGGCAACACTGTTAATATAACAATTAATGCTGCTACCAAAACCTCCTTCTACATGTTTGCAGCTTTCGGGTAAGTCCTTAATTGCCTGAATATTTTCCTCCAAATCGGCTTTAAACCCAATCACATCCTGTTGAAGGATGTTTAAAATGTTATTGAAATCCTGTGTGCATTTTGAAAGATCAGATTCAATTTGTTGAGTTAATTCCTGGATTGCAATTGAAGGTTGACATTGTGAAATTGAAATTTGCCTTTGAAAATTTTCCATGGGTTGTTGTAATTGATTTAAAGCTGATGCTACAACGAGCTCAATATTATTCTTTAAGCTTGCTGTAGTACGTTCAGTATTTGCTACCAACTGAGTGAAAAGTTCATTGGTTACGGTGGCTGTATGCACAGCTAAATTTTCCATCACACTAGAAACGTGACCATCATCGTTGCTATTGTTGGATAGACCAACTGGATAGGAGTTGGTAACGACCTAAAGACTTATTAAAATGAAATGAAATGTTTAAATGGAATAATTTTATTTGCGACTTACATTTGTGGCGCCCAACAGAACTAAATTTACACCCAATATTATTGATTTTATCATTTTTAGCAGCTTTCGTGTTGAACGTTTATTTGAAAACTATATTTTAAAATACTAAAAATTACTTTTTTATTAAATTGCTGATTGTTTTTTTTTTCTTTCTCAGATACACTTAGATATACTAGTGGAGATTTTTATGTTTTGAGTGCTTGTGCTATCAAGAAGTGTTTTTATTGTTAATTTATTGTTTTTGCTTTTCCGTAAGTTTAAATAAATATTGATAATAATTGATTCATGGCCAGTAGCGTCGCATTTTTTACTTCGAGTAATTAATATTTTTACAGCACTCGCTTTTTTATCTTAAATTAATTATTAGTTCCTGTTTAATAACATAACGTTGTCAATGTTAAAATGTTTTTGTTGAAAAAAAAAAAATAAAAAAAATAAAGGGTGTCTCAATAAGAGTTCACTTTTTTTTATTATAAAGTAAAAACTCGTACTTTTTGAAAGAGTTGTGACTTTTTATTTAAATGTAAAGAACATGGCAGAATTAACACGGTTAGACATTTAGTACAACAAACACTGAATTACAAAAACAACCTTTCGTATGTGTCAAATAATAAGGAGGAAATTCAATGCAGATCCGGTCATACACACTCTATGTATTTTGAGCACAAGAACAATGGCGCGCACAGGATGTAAGCAAAAATTTGACAGCTTTTGCAGACAAAACGATGGAGAGCAGAAAATGTACAGCTGCTTTATTTGCTTTATAGTAAAGAAGACATGTTAAGATTACGTATAGAATGAATGGCCCCCACTGATCTGATGACAGCCCATTACTTTCTCCATTAAGTAATGGACGCATTCATAAGACGTAGCTGTTGTGCAACTGTTGGCTGTTCGTCTTAGAAACGCAACTCAACAGTTGCGTATTTGCTGCCATTTTTTCCATCATAAAATTTTTTAGCTACTGAAGTGAGCGTGTTTTGTCCAGCTTCAACCGCTGATCGAAGAGAATTATGCCATTTAATTCTAATGCAGCGCCGCTTTGATAGGTGGCTACCTCAAGCTAATTTCTTACATTTTATATTTTTGGAAGCTTAGAGCATGATAATGTAAAAAATGTATACTGTCTGGGTGGTAAAGTCATGGCTATGCGATCAAAATGTTAATGTGCTCGATTGGTCCCCTTACTGACTGAACCTTAACATCATTGCAAATGTGTGTTGATGGCTACCTCTTAAAGTGTATGCTTCTGGAAAGCAGTATACTATCAAAGAGGAACTTATTTAAGGTATACAAATGACTTGGTCTACCATTTCGCTCTATTACATAAAATCATTAAATGATTCCACACCCAATCGAAATAACGAAACAATTTGTAAAAATGGAGGCTCTATGCGGTATTAAAAAGGCTTTTAAATGTACAGATTTTCATAAAATGTAAATAAAATTAAAATTTTTTATTAAACTATTATTTTTTATAAAAGTGTCCTATTCTGTGTGACACAAATTTTAAAGGCGGTTTTTTTTTACTTTTTTTTTAATTTTTATATACAAACAAAACCAGTGTACGAGTATATATTGAACCCATTTTTGTAGTTTTCAATAACAACTAAATTACTTTTAGATAGAAATAAAAATTAAGTTCATAGAATTGTTTTAGAAGCTATAAACTTTTGAAAAAATTATATTAATTGACAAAAAGTGTATATTTATATACTTTCAGTTTTGCTCATTATATCTTGATATACAAAATTCGAATGTACGTGTGTTTGACATTGTACTCCTCCTAAACACCTGGACCGATTTAATTGAATATCTCTGTATGCCTTTGAGTTATGCCTTGGAAGCTTTAGCATCACAAATCCGCCCAGTAGGTGGCGCTGCAGTCGGTATCTGCCTTATTTATATACCACCTGTTTCTACACGGTCTTGCAGGGTCCTTTACTCTATGAGTACGATTTCTTATAGTAAGAAGATTTTATATTTTCATCAAAACTCAACTACGCCTACTTAAGAAATTTTTTTATATGTTCAGAACAATCTAAGTTAGGTTTTAATAAAAAAAAAATTATCACGCTCTTCTCTACGTCTACTTTTCAAATTAATCTCATATTGAAGAACGTCTAGACCGATTTGGTAAATTTTTTTGTTATATGTTCAGAACAACCCAATAAAGTTTTTATGTTAAGATAAAAAATAAATTATTTTCTTCTCTTTCTAATTATTTTTCAAAATAAATAAACTTGAAGGCAAAACCACGTTTGCCGGGTCAGCTATTTTTTAATATTTAAAAAGAATGAGCAAAACTGAAAGTATGTACACACTTTCTGCCACCGGAATATGATCTCTTAATACAATTTTTTCAATATATATTTAATAATTGATTAAAGTAAATAATTAATTTCAGCTAAAGAAATTCAAATTAACGACATTCGCGATAAAATACGTTCTGGGATCATTATTTTTTTAAAACTAAAATATTTTTAAAAACAAAATGATTGTACATACCCAATATTTACATATAAAAAAAGGAAATAAAAATAGGAACTTTGTTTCTAGAAAAAAAAATTTTTTTAAATATTTTAATGTGTTTTTCATAAACATTTTTAAGCGTTTAGATGGCTCATTTCGTTAAAAAGGCACATAAGATGCAAAAAAAAATTTAATTTAAGTTAATATCAAATGAAAAATTTGTAATTAACGGCAAATGTCAAAAACTATCTTTCAATAAGAGATCTGTATTCGTGGTTCTGTTGAAGAAAAGTCATTTAAAAGACACAGGCACATACACTCATTCGCATAAGATTGATTGCCTGGTTTCGTGTTTGTGTGCTTAAAAATTTCCTTAAAATAAATGAAAATCTAAAATATCGGTTGTATTTTTAGTTTTTCTCGGCCATTTGTGAACTGATTGCAGTTATTATGACGTTAATTTCTGACAAAACTGCATATCACATTTATTGGCTGACTTCCATAACGTTATAAGACAATGTTGACATACAATTCTAATACGGTATTTAAACTTTTTATAAATACAGAGTTGCGAAACAATGCAAAAGTAAAAGCATCAACTGTGAAACTGATGCGCTGATTGCTATTTTGCGGCGTTTCTTATAAAGGGTGTTTTTATAGACGTATAGAACTTTAAGTTGGCATTACTGTTCAAGATGGTGACCGATTTAACAGCTGTCAAGTGATTTATTCTCAGTTTGGTTTGGCAATTCATCATGATAGGCTCACGCCTGAACAACGCTTGCAAATAGTGCAATTTTATTTCGAAAACGAGATTGCCGTTGTTCCCGATTTTCATAAGCGAATTTTGTTTAGCGATGAAGCGAACTTCTGGTTGAATGGATACGTCAACAAACAAAACTGCCGCATTTGGAGTGAAGCTAATCCTCAAGTGTATGTCGAAACACCGTTACATCCAGAAAAACTGACTCTTTAGTGCCCTTTATGGGTTGGTCGAATCATTGGTCCGTACTTCTTCATAAACGATGATGGCCAGAACGTTACAGTCAATGGTGATCGGTATAGAGCCATGATTACTAACTTTTTCATTCCTGAATTGAACAACCATGATGTCCAGAAGCTGTGGTTCCAACAAGACGTCGCAACATGTCACACAGCTCGTGCCACAATCGATTTATTGAAGGGCACGTTTGGTGACCGCCTAATTTCACATTTCGGACCTGTGAATTGGCCTCCAAGATCTTGTGATTTAACACCGCTAGACTACTTTCTGTGGGGCTATGTAAAGTCAATGGTTTATGCGGATAAGCCACAAACGCTTGACCATTTGGAAGACAACATTCTCCGTGTTATTGCCGATATACGGCCACAAATGTTGGAAAGTAATCGAAAATTGGACGTCCAGATTGGACTACATCCAAGCCAGCCGTGGCGGTCATATGCCAGAAATCATATTTAAAATGTAATGCCACAAGATTATCTTTCGGATAAATAAAATTCATGTCAATCGAATAATCCATCGTTGTTTTATTGCAATTTAAAGTTCTATACGTCTATGAAAAACACCCAATACTTGTCTACGACGTTTTGAAATGTGATACATCGTCAATGTTTTGTACTTCGGCGCTATGAAATACGATGCTTTGTTCGAATACAAAGCAATTGACATTTTGGAAGTCAGCCATTTTGTACGCTTTGTAGTTTAGAGATAGTAGCAGTTTTCGACACATATGTATACGGACCGATCCGGCTGAATTTCAATAGCAATAGAAAGACAGAAACAAGTGACAGATTGGTATGCTAAACTCTTCTGTAGGTCTCTTAGGGACTTTAGAAAGTTGATGTCAACGACTACACATACAATTGGATATCGCAAAATCGACTCCACCATTTATAAGGATTCAGAATATATATGCTTTATAAGCTTATGTATGGTATAGACATTATACACGAAATGACCTTTCTTACTTACAGTGAAGACTATACAAATTAAACTTTTTGTTAAATTCCTGCACCGAATTACCGCTTCTTTATCTTATGATTTCTTACAAATTATGAACTGTGTGTTCCAATTACCTCAACAAATGAGCAGTTATTCTGCCGACGCTATTAATTTACGGTTAGTGAAGACGGGGTTTGCAACTAAGTGAGTGAAATAGTAAGATCTAAATTGATAGGAATTTGTTTCTCCCAAATTCGTCGATAATACAGCCTCGAACGTTGCTTTGAATTTTTTTTTTTTATTTTTTTGGGCCAAAATTAAGAGATATCCCTGCTGAGAGCCACACAAATCTTTTAATTGTTTTTTTTTTATAAAAATAAAAGCAGGAAATTTTGTAATATTTAAAAAAAATACTTTCAAATTCTTGAGTTTCACTTTCATAACACATACAAAATTAAATCATAAATTATAAATATTTACAAAATAGATAAAATTTATTTTTCATCGGCAACTATTTAATGCAAACCAAACAAATGCATAACTAATTCCCTAGAAAAGATTCATAAATTTAATTAAAATTATTTTTCGTACAAAAGGAAATTCATTATTGTTTTTTTTTTTGTCTTCCAAACAAATTGGAAATTTTCCACTTTTAAATAAACAATGAACAAATAAAAAAACATCGGCTTTATGTAATAAATAATTGGAAAAAAGAATAGCAAAATTAAGCAATAAAATTAGTTTTAGTTCACGCAAATTGAACATCTATCAGGGACAATAAAGCCCACAATATTTTTTTTTAGTTTTTAAATGAATATTTTATCAAAAACAAAAACAAAAAAAAGGAAGAAATAAAAATTAATAATGAATCAATTGAAGATTCTTTTTTGCTGAAACTCATAAATAATTAATAACTATTTATTTGAAGAAGAAAATGATTTTGGATATCCTTTTCTCAAATTTATTTTAAAGGAATTATTAGTCTTTTAGCTTTTGTAGGAGAGTTTCAAAAAAAAATAAAAATTTATATAAAATAAAACAAAATTAAAAAAAAAAATAGTTTCTGGTAGTTGCATGTGGAGTAGTGTTGTAATGTGTGGTAATCTAAGAAAATATCCTTTGTTTGCTTTGCCCCTATTTTTTTTTTTAATGGGAAACCCACTAGAATTCGTCTCTGGTGATCTTTTGAATAAAATACTCAGCTATTGTTTTCTACTTAAGCACAAATGCATTTGGCATTTGAATTTCTTTTGAATACTTTGGCCATACTTTAGCTGGTCAATAAGTCAAATAACCAACCATTAAAACCATCAAATGAATGTCAGTCTATTGTGGTGTTTAGTGCTCTGGTATTGTTTAATAATCATTAAGAGTTTTGTTTTTGCTCGGCATTACGCTTCTTTATGGCCACCAACGTTTAAATGTTGACAGGCGTAACACGCCTCTAACATATAACAAACAAGAAGCAGCAGCAAATTCTTCTCTTACTCGTCCTTGGGTTTAGTTCCCTGCAATAATGTTAAGTGTGTGTATGTGTGTGTGTTTACTTAATTTAATAGATAGAGTTTTGCCTTTTTTTTTATTTTATTTCTTTTATTGTTTGAGTTCTATTAATTTGACTTTTTGATTTTTTTTTTTTACAACATGACAGTTATGATGTGGTTATTTTATAACAACAAGGATTTCATAAAGATTTTCCCAGAATTGCTAAGGTTTTTCTTCTCATTAAATATTTTTATTTCATAGATTGTTGAGTTATACAGTTTTACTACTTCAATTTGAGTTTGATAACAATCGCTGGTGTAATTTATTAATTTGTTGCTTGTGCGTGGGTATATCGGCAAAAGGTTTTTTGAAGTTCTTTGCGGAAGGTGTGCACTTTTGTTGGTTTGTATAAATTTTATTGCCAGTCAATCAGTTTTATTGAAAAAAAATCTCACTTTATGAGAAAATTATTTTAGCTAAATTTGGTAAAGCCTTTTACTAAACAGCAAAATGAAATGAAATGAACGGATTCAAAAGGATGCGGTATTTGCATGAGTTTTTATTTTTTTAAATAGAATAATCATTGTGAGACTCCTTAAAATATGTACATTCATAATTGTTGAGTATCTATGAATTCGGAATTATCTGGCAACACTTCCTCTTTTTTATTATCATTATAGCAGTCCCGTAGAGTAGTAGGTAGCGTGCTAACCTATTAATCTGGGGCTTACAGGTTCGATCCCTGCCTAGACCTTGAGTGTTTTCTGCAGACAAGCCTAGAAGCTTCGCGGACTTGTGTTGTTTAAAAAAAAAGTATTAAAAAAAAAAAAAAAAAAAAAATTTATGAAATGGAGAACAGGCTTTTGGAGCTTTTGAACTAGTGGTGGGCAAAGAGTGTTCCACTGTTTATTTCTCTTTCTCATCCGGAAAATTTATACAGTAGTCATTTGATAGTAAACCTATTCTCCTCGCATGATTGCCAAAACTGCAGTTTCCTGTTATTGCCCCCACCACATTTCTGTTGGGATTTCTATTCAGTCTAGGCTAAATTATCCTCCTTTTTAAACTGCACATGTTTTGGTTAATGCATCTGGACTGTCGTTGATGTAAAAAGTTATGAGAGACGAATGTCGCAGCACATGCCGTATTCTGATCTGGCAGCATCGACCTATCTCTTGCCCAGATGAAATTGAACTCCGAGCGTCCCACCATCCTATTTAAGAATGTTTTGCATTCCCTTACGAAATCGTATTGCGACTCGACTGTCAGTATCTATATTTATGAATGAATATTCCTGCTAAATATTCCATAGTACTACAGCCAGTCTGCTGCTTCAGTCACAAACTCCTCAATATGGACCCCAGAACTGTTCTAAGAGGTATTCGTGAAGACATCTAGATTCTCTCTTAGACGAGAAGATCCCACCCAGATGCCTGTTTCATCCGAAAGTTCTCTGCAGTAAAGGTAAATGAAATCAGAAAGTACCAAAATATCCGAATGTCCCCATGATCCGTTGGTAATGTCACTTAGTACCGTGCGCTATGTTACGACTAAAATAGGCTGAAACATTATTTTGCATAATGAATGAACGTTACGTAGGATGTTAACAAAAATCTTATTAAGCATTGCATATACAGATATGCATTTTACTAAGTAAAACGTTTACAAAAAGGATCAGCTTCCTTCAAATGACAAACTAATGTAAAGTTTAATAGTTTTTTCTCAGAAATAAAAGTACTTGAAACTTATTGAAGTGTTGGTTTTTCTTGTTCGTCTTCCTTACTTTTTTTGCTGGGATGCTATGCTTAGCCCACTGTCTTTGGTTGGTCTCTTAAACTGACTAGTGACTAACACTAGTTCCGGAAAAAATTTTTGTCCGCACCCCATGTTTAATTTGCAGCTTAAGCCATTTTTTTTTTAATTTTTATTGTTATTTATTCACTCTGTATGTGTTAAGAATCTATTTAGAAGATAATTAAATCAGTAGAAAAAATCCAATAATGAAAAACCAAAAAATGCATGAAATTAAAAATCTCGTCCCTTGAAAATTGTCATGTATAGAGAGAATTGCACTATGCAAATCACTTACTCTTACAAAAGAAAAGTTAGGAATAGTTGGGAGGTGCTTAAGGTTACAAATTTAAAAAATTAACTTCAAGCAGATAAATATTTTCAACGAATGCCGTTTCTCTTTTATCTTAAATATAAATCACTTCTGTGTGGCATTTTTACTTTTTTATTTTTAGTTAAAAACGAAGTAATTATTGGCAAGATTTATAATTAAGTTGTAAACTTTTCAAAATAGCGTAAAAAATCACAAAGTCTATAATTAGCGACACCAAATCACGGAAGGCAACGCCCACTAAACTGAAAGAAAAATACAATTTTAGAATCAAAAAAATAAAACGAACAAACTGTGAGGTCTTTTATTTTTTAATTTGTAAGTACAAGAAAGAAAAAAAGATAAATTCTAGTTGCAGTACACAAATATAAAAATAGCAGGACATAAAAAGCGGTATTTCAGTTGAAATTTTTAAGTCGACAGTGCTACTCACAATCATAGAACATTAAGGAAATAATAAGCGACAGGAGCCAGGCTAAAAAAAAAAAACCGGAAAAACAAACTCAAATAGTTACATACACAGAAAAAAAAAGGTTTTATGGTAAAATCTGTTTGTTATTAAAAAAAAATTTTGTTTTTCTTTAATTTTAATTTAGTTAAATTTTGCTTGTGATTAATGACCAGTGGTTTTAAAAATTGCACTGATTAAATAATTAAAAAAATTATAATAATTATAATGCTGGATACTTGAAAGATCCAGTTACCTCTAACAAAACTTCATTATTTACGTTTTTTTTTATATTTTTGTTGGGGAAAAAGTATCAAGAAAAGAAATCGAAATGTCTGCATTTAAAACTGCATGACTGCATCAATATTAAAAACAAAATTCTACAGCATCTTTAAGAAATTTTGCATCCATCCATGTTTGGACATGACATTGAAACTGAAACTTGTTGTTTGTTGAATTTTATTCTTTTATTTTTGTTTTAATTTTTGTATACAAGTATTTTAAGCTCAATGTAGGTGGTTCTGCCTTTCATCTTAAACACAAAATACATCAAACAGGGACATCATAATTATGACAATGTTATTGTTGTTGTTTTAAGAGCTCTGTGGCCTTTAAACTATTGAACGACCCAGCCAGCTAACTGATCATTTTATTTCTTTAATTTCTCTGATCACACACAATCAACTGATGTGTCAATAATTAAAATCACATTTTTTTCCCTTTATCTTTCTCATTTATTGTTGTTGTTGTTATTGTCTTTGGGTGTCTTTTTGAAAAATATTTTGTTTTATTTTCAAAAATTGCCCATAAACAAATTACAGCCTTTAAAGGACAAGTATCTCACGCTATGGATTGATTTACTAGCATGTATATACGATTATGTGTGCATTGCTGTGTGTGTGTGTGTGTGTGTATATCTCAGGTATGTGGATTTAGTTTCAACTAACTAAATATAATTAAGTAGTAGTAAAACAAAATTCATACATATACCAAAGAAGTAAATAAGAAGCTAATGAACTTTAAATTGTTGTGATTTTAAATGATCGATGGATGGATGGATGGAGGATGCTCTTGCCCACAAAAACTGTAGCTGCTGCATAAACATTAATGTGAGTGAAAACTTTTCAAATTGCAAAAAAAAAACCGTTTCAGTAAAGAATTTAAAACTTTTTTTTTAAGTGAAAGCATTTCAGGTAAACAAATTAAACTCATACAAAGTCTTTGTGCTATTTTTTTGAAGGCGGTATAGCTGATTGAGTGCAAGCTATGAATCGTATTGTTATTAAATAATTAGTAAATTTTAAAGTAAAATCTTCGGCAGTCCGTCATTCATATCGAATTATCAGCAAGTTTCGTATGAGGCCCATAACTTTGTTCAGTGAGAGAGACTAGAAGTTTGCCAGGAATCTTACCCTTCAAGACGCTAAGACTTGATAGTCACGAATTATATGTTCGTAGATGTCGTCTTGTAAACCAGAGAACGTGCATTGGCTGCTCCCAATATTTCTTATTTTACACTGATGATCTACACACAAAGAAAAAAGATGGTTGAATATGGTCACCGCAAGCATAGTGTGTTCTTCACAAAAATATTATTATTAATTTGAAGCATCTAAACATTATTCTGATCACGATAAACATCTTTCTAGTTATTTTTAGCCATATTATCTTTACCATCATAGATCAACTATATTATTATCATATTATGTTTAATAAAATTTTACTTGAAACCATAAATATGTTCATAGCCAACAATAATGATAAAAATATGGTTGAGTGTAAATTGTTTTCTCTTTTGTCTCTTCCGCAACCATATAAATAAAGGAACTATAAAATAAAAACTTAATCGTTCAAACTCAACTGAGCTTTGTAGCTGAAGTGTAGCATTCAACGAGGTGGTTCACATGGGTTCGCAAGAAGAGGTGTGACTAGTGGCTTCAGTGGCCCACGACCATTCTGCGAACTGCCTTTAAACTTTATTAAGCGCAAGATTAGGGACTGCATGGAAAGAAGATATCAGAGTAGCGAAAACATGTATACCATTATGTTCTCTGAAGAGAATATACAAGGTGGCCCAAATAAGACCAGCTGATGTGAAACACAAATAACTTTTTTATTTTTTAACATAATTTATTTTTTCTTTTTGCAGATTATAACTGAACTCTTGCAAATTTAAAATGAATACGTACAGTCCACAACAACGCATTAAAATTATCGATTTTTATTATTCGTCTCAACGATCAATTGTTCTGACTCAGCGAAATTATCGCCGTTTTTTTTAACGTAAGATCAGCGCCCACATCTTCCATGATTACAAGTTTAGTTCATCGTTTCGAGGAACTGAGTTCAGTTGCCGACCGTCCAGGAAGAGGTGTTCATCGAAATATTTGTACTGAAGACAACGTGCAAGTTGTGCAGCAGAGTGTTGTAAATGATCCATCTGTCTCAACTCGTTGCCGTTCCGGCCAATTGGGTATACCCAGAACAACATTACAGAGAATTTTAAAGTTGGATCTTAAGATGTATCCATACAAAGTTCAAATTGTGCAACAGCTTCCACCGCAAGACCCTCAACAACGACTATAATACGCTAACTAGGTCTCATTTGGGCCACCCGTTATGACTTGACTAGCTTAGGAATTCCCATTGTCACGGGATTTATGACTAAACACTGTGGAATATTCAAACACTTGGAGAATATGATTATCAGTTGAAATAATATCTGCAGGTTATGTAAGGAAGACGAATAAATACTGTGACACTGTAATGATCTGATTGGAATCACCCAAAGAAGTCTTTGAATTCGTAATGAATACTAGACTTATGAAGTTTTTATAACATGAGAGTAGTGTCACAATAGGTCCATTTTGAATGCATTGATCAGGTTACTAGTTTCCACTGATCATTCTAAATTTCTAATTTCGTAAGGAGCTTGCAGCCAGTCTTGTTGAGTGCAGGGATAAAGCGTTTTACTTGTTTGAGTTCAGTCAGCTATTGCCAATGTGCTGAGAGCTCTAATTCAACCCAGAGATATGATCTTATAAACATACTACTGCGACCTCTGTTGGCACTATAACCCTCATATCAAAATATTGTGTAACGTAAGATTGTTTTGGAAGTTAACTTCATTCAAAAACGAAAGACAGTACATGACATTGGCTTAGGACCAACAAAGCAATCTGAGAGACATCCAGAATATTGTCTTCCCATTTGCTTTTGTCCGTAAGTATTCCCTGACGCAAATAAGGATAGCGCAAACTTTCTCCTCAAAAATCGTTGGGTAACTCTGATTCTGCCAATGATCGTTTTCAGAAATGAAAACCTGAAAGTTCATATTCAGTCGATTTAAAAAATTTTAATTGATAATTCTCACAACCAAAGTTGTTGTTTTCACATTCATGAAATTTTCATAGAATATTTTTTGCCTATGCTTTTATCAAACTAAATATAACAAATGTAGCATGCAAAAAATTTTTAATTTTTTTCATCTTTAGCTAAAAACATAACTGTAGAATTTCTACGTATTAACTTGTATTTTTTTTTTAGCTCATGATCTGATTTTTGACAACTTTTTTCTTTTTAATTTTTTTTTTTTGCTATTTTTACTGTTAAGGCATCAAATTATCACCCTAATAAGCTTAAAACATTTTTTTTTTGTTTTTGGTAAAATATTTTTACTCTTATTAATTTTTCTTGTTTAATGTAAATTTTTTTTTATTTTAAATGAAATTGCCACACGCAAACCATCGCTTGGTCACGTCAAATCACCAAAAAAAAAATTCTGCTGCAACTGAAGAAGAGAATAAATACCCAAGATCCAAGAGAAACAGAAGAAGAAGAAGAATAAACTAAAAGTTTGGTCCTTTTGGTTATTCAATTGCAGTGAGTGTGTTTTGAAGTTTAATTTTGTGTTGCCATAAAGTAAACTAAGCTTGTGATTTTTATTTACTTAAGTAGTGAGAGTGAGGCTTTTAGTTGTAGTTTGTGTTGTTGTCTACTTAAAGGTTTTGGGTTATTTGATATAGTTTACAGCTCATTAGGTGCACATGTAATTGGGCACCGCTATACTTCAATATTTTGTTAAGTTTGAATTGAGATTTTCTGATTTTCTTCTTGTTTGTTTGTTGTTGTTTTAGTTTTTTTTCGTTATAGTAGAAGTTGAGTTGTGTTCTTGCTACGGCTTAAAACTAAAATTGTAGTCGTTCGTACTGCTAAAGTACTTCAGGCCATGTTTAAATGCCCGGTAAATTGTTTTCAGCTACAACATTTTTTTTTATTTTTTTATGTGTTGGTTTTTTCATGATTTAAGTTCCAAAAGTGTTTGGCAAAAACAAAATATTTTTTAATTTTTGCGATATTGTGTGTGTGTGTGTGTGTGTGTATCTGTGTCCAAGTCTGTAACAATGTAAGCTAGGGATTCTCTGGAATTCACTTCTAGAGCGAAATCTATGTGTTTTTGTTCTGGTATAATAATCGAGATGCTCAATAACAATTCAAATTCGTTATCGAAAAGAAATAAATCAAAACATTTTTAATCAGCTGAGCAACTGGCATACCTTAAAAAATTATGACATCACGGTTCAAGGTCGTCTATGTTCCAGGGATAATAGAGATAAATGACTAAAAGTTACTTTCATAATCGGCTGCATGAATGAACTAAATCACCAAATTTTTATATGGGAAAAAACAACAACGTTTTTGGGGACTCATCTATTTTGAAATTTAATTCATTTTTAATTTTCGGACTTATTTATAACTAGATTTTTTACTCGGTCTACCGTAAACAGTGTAAATTGGCGGCTTTTTAGCCGTGGCTATTCCGCAAATTTTTGATTTTAGGTACTAAATTTTAAAAAAAAATTTCGTTAATTGTTAAATCATTGAATGGAATGGACCTAAAAGTGGGTGTAGCATTATGTTATAAAGCCTATGTTATTCACTGATATTGTATCTCTTATTGGTGAGTTTTTAAAATTTAAAGTAAACCAACTTCACAAATTTAAAAAAAAAAACAAAAGTGATTTCGGAAACTAGTTAATTTATTTGGGGATTTAATTAATTTCTAATTTATATTAAATTTAAATAGACCCTGTCATGTTAATACATTTTCTTAAAAATAAACTTCAGTTATTAAAAGCCGGTAGCGCAAAGATTTTTATTCATTAAAACATAAAGTCTAATATACTTCAGATTATGTTCGGGCTGTGCTTACTAAACCTTATAGATAGGAAAAGTCTGCACACAGTAAGATTCTGGAAAAATGTTTTGCAAACAAAGTCAGTATTCGACACAACAAAAAGTATAAAATTATTAACCCCTTAAAATCAAATAAAGAATTTGCTATAGCTAACTTTAAACTGTACTTATACGCATATTGTTTAGCGAACCCCGCCTTTTTTTACAGAAGATTTTTTATAGCCGTCTTTTGGCCGGGCTTAAGGATTTAATTTTATATGGAAATAAGCTACGCTTACAAAAAGCTTTTTCTAAAAACGTGGATTTTTCTTTACTTTGGATATTTTCCCTATTAAAAATTGTATATAACGTGTGTGTTATTATTATTATTGTAAATAAGTCATATGTCTCAGAGGGTGTTTTGTCCAAACAATAAATTTATTGTTCCAGATTTATGCTCTTATCCAAAAAAAGTTGACGTAGACTTTAAATAAAGGCAGCTGTCGTGTTCAACAAGAGCCCACCTATTTGTCTGGGATTCAACAAGAAGATTGTCATGAGTCTAAGATCTTAAAACAAAACACAGAACCTGCTTTAGCAGATCCTAATATTCCTGTCCCCGGTTAAGCATCTCGTTAGCAGTTTGACGTCACTATTGTTGACTGCCAGTGCCTTTCTGTTACTCGATAGCATGATAAATCGTTTTGCCTCTTTGAGTTCAGTCGACGATTGGCAATGCGTTGAGAATTGTGATGCGACCTAGAAACCAGTTTTCTTCCAAGATATCCGGAAGAAATACCAAAGTAGTGTACTGCTGTTATGAAGGTTCTATAGGCAGCTTCCCCGGTCGCTGTCAGTGTTGTCCATAATGTCCAGGTACTCAAAACAACGTGTGGTTCTTGTAGGTTCCAACTTCGAGAGGCATTCTATTACAATGGCTGATCTTAGCTTAGGTGACCATAAAGCCAGCAGTGCTTAGTATATAGCCTTCCCTTTAGGTCTTCTCTTCAAACATTCCCTAGCACTTATAAGGAAAGCGTAAATTTTCGCTTGAAAGATCGTAGGGAATTTTCCCATGGCTACAACGTAGCCGTAGTGCACTCTTGCACTGAGATGTGAAGACGAACTTTCAAGAGAAGATTTCAAGATTTTGGTTAACTGAACTTTTATAGATTATTCACAAGCGGAAGTTGTTTTCTTCAAAAAAAAAACTTACGTCACAGAGTAGTTGAGTTGAAGTTGAAAATGAAATGGAAAGAATTTCTAAGCAATGAAAAATTATATCCCTGATATATCCCTGTTCTTGCATAAATTTTCTGTTCCTGTTATTAAAAATATTTGATATAAAACATTTAGTTACAGGTTCATGTTTTTATAAGAAATAGTTTTCTTAAAATGACACACAACACACACACACACACACACACACACACATTCATTAATTTAATTTTCTAGACTTGACACAATAAAAAATACCTTTTCGTGTGAAAAATATAAAATTTTATCTTAATAAAAATGAGACGAAGAAAAAAAATCGTACAAAATCAGTTTAGCACCCAATCAGTTTGCCTTTAACACAATTTCGTTTTATGTATGTCTGGCTTAAAACGAATAACGAAATGATAAAAAATCTTCTTAAAATTTTACTCAAGGGTGGCTTGGAACATCATTTTATTTCATTTTATATCATGTTTAGTATTTTTTAAACTTTTGTCTTTCAATATTCTCTGCTCTTTAAGTCTGCTTCTGTTTGAAACACTTTTTTTTGTTGCAAAGCCCGCACTGTCACAAGCGGTTTTATTTTATTTTTTTAGTTCTTTAACCAAGACTTGTCTGTCTTTTTTTTTTTCTTATTTAGTTTTTTTGTATTCGTCTCCCTTTAACGGTCAACTCAAACTGAGCCTGTGTGTTTATAGGCTTGTGTTTTAAGCTTGATTGGTTAAAGAGTGTGAATTTAATACGTTGTCCCCAATTATTCAAGTAATTAAGTATTAATGTGCGAAACTTTATCACCTTTAAGAAGGTTATATACTCGTTTTGAACGTTTGCCAATGATTTTCTAAATGATTAACACATAATTTCTCTTAAGCGTCAACTATACATCCAAGAAATAATTTATTGCTCTAAAAGATTTTACAAGAAAAGGATTTTTTTAAGCGCCACTTCATCCGTTTAATGAAGTTTTACAATTAACTCGTTACATTTCATTTTGTTTCACAGAAACCTTGAATGCACTTTGAAAAAGTTTTTGCTTGTCTCCAGAAAACATTTACCATCATTTTCATAAGTTTAATTTTTTTAATTGAATTTCTATAGAAAACTTGCTTGATATGCTCTTAATAAACAAAAATATTTTTTTTTCATAAATAATGCTGCCGTAGATTTATTTCAACTAAGTGTAAAACAGGGCCAAATTGTTTTATTCGTTTTCAAATATTTTGCATGAAATTATTGGACAATTTCGATAAAAGTTTTTTGTATTATATTCTGCTTGTCTGCAGAAAAACATCCAGGGTCAGGGCAGAATTCGAAACTGCAAGCCTTAGATTGAAAGGTTAGCACAGTGCCTACTAGTCTATAGGTGCCTCCTTTATTTTTTATTTATTTTTTTTAATTTTAAAGAATAAATACACAGCATCAGTTCCATAACACATCGAGCAGATAGTAAGCTTGCCTCCTTGGATTTGTATGATTGAAGTTTTCTATGAAACATCTTTTTTTTAAACCTTACTGGGGGCAACGTTCACTTCAGTAGCCATTAACGTTGAATAACTGCATATAAAAAGATTTTATGATTTAGATTTGGATTTAAACATTACAGGTGAGAAATGTCAAGCAATCGAATCGTAAATGTTTAGTAAATTAATCTTTTGATAAAGAGTTTTCTTATTTAATAAGATTTAAAAATAAATTTACATAAACTTAAGCTACGGTCACAATCCACAAATATTTGCGAAATAAGCATAACGATTAGGTCATGTACATACACAGTAAATTTTTAATTAATTCCGAAATGGTATAAATGCAATTCTTTAAGGCATTCAAATAACACCTTACAATTTTTTCATTAAAAGGTGTTTTCCTGATAGCTTATAAAGGGTGTCGCAACTAGAACGCAAGATTTAAATTTGGCACCATTCGAAGTGTCATTGTTTGACATTTGAACAATTGTTATTGTTTGCTAGTAGAAGGTACGAGGTTAGTAAAAAATGACCATGGACAGCGAAGGGAGTTCGTTAATTGCGTATTGGGGAGACAACATGAAAATGCTGATTTTGCCGATGAAATCATCTTCAGTGACGAGGCCCATTTCCATCTTGATGGCTTCGTCAATAGGCAGAATTGTCGCATTTGGGGTGAGGAAAATCCTCGAGTGATTCACGAGAAGCAAATGCATCCTCAATGTGTCACTGTGTGGTGTGGTTTTTGGGCTGGAGGAATCATTGGACCTTTTTTTATGAAAATGAGGCAGATCAAGCGCAAACAGTCAATGGTGTTCGGTATCGTGAAATGTTAACCATTTTTTTCTCGCCTAGAATTGAAGAAATGAATGTGGAGGGCTTGTGGCTTCAACAAGACGGCGCCACATGTCATACAGCCAGAAAAACAATTCATTTAAAATTTAAATCTTTCGTTCTTGTTGGGACAGCCTTTATTTAACACCAAAATAAGAATCCGAAAATTTGTCGCTCTTATTTTTATATTTTCGGTTTTACTTTAACACCTGAAAAGAATTAAATTCTCTCTGAAAATAAATATACTCCTTAAAGTTAAAATGTAACACCTAAATTAAGAATAAAAGAATACATTTAAATCCAAATCGGCATAAAAACAACACCTTAATAAGAATTAAATTCTCTCTTCCTCTCACCAAAATCACATTTAATACCAACAAAAGTATTAAAATTTAAATTTTCAAAAACCATATGATCTAACAAGAAGAAGAGCAAATTTATTCATGCAAGATACTGCGTAGAATACAGAAAAAGACAATGTTTGTGAAAGTAAAAAGTGGTTGAAAATTTTTTTTGCTCAAAATTTCAAATCCAACCAGTGAGGACTTTACTCCAACTAGAATAATATGTTCAAGTAAGTGTTCATTTATACTAATTATGATAAATTTAAATGAATTTCTTTGACTTTAGTTATTAACAACTTAAAATTGGATGTGGTAGACAAATAATTGAAATTGAAAGATCGGGACGGTGCGGATACTATTTTGGAAAAACTGCCCGAAATTTCGTAGTTGTTTCTATGTCGAATTTTGTATCAAAGAAAATTAATAAAATATAGTACAGATACTACCTAGGTAAGTAAAAAGTTATTTGTTTCTTTTTGCTTAACTTTTAAACAACTATTTAATGCAGGAGTAAGAATCTTATCTTAAAAATGCTGATTTCTCTACAATTTTAAACGAATACTCGGCAAAGTAAATGTTTTGCAGGCTTTTCACATATTCTACATTGGTAATATAACATATACCCCATAATATAAAATATTTATAATTTAATAATTCTATCTTTATAGATATTGTACGATTTTGAGCTTCGCTTTGGAAAAAGTAAAATTGCTGAACTACATATTTAATAATTGGAACAAATAAATATAAACCTTTTTTGACGAAGTAGCAACTGAGGCTGTTGGGGAAAGCTTAGAAGGTTTAGATGAGTGGTCTTCTAATGTGTTAGCGTTTTTGACCCTCTTAAAGTTGCTTCCTTCGACCACTGCTGGTCGCGATCCAAAAAGCTAAGATTAATAAGTCAGTGAATAGTTTTATAACTTTTGAAGAGGTAATTTTGAAAAAAAAAATTTCAATATTATTATCTAGCTGATTATCTCTTAATTTTAGCTACACACTCTGTTAGAAGATTATACATCTCTGCAGCCCACTATTATTGCCGTTGGAGAATGATATATGAAAATACTTTTTAATATCTAATGTTCTGGAAGAGTAAGTAAATTGTAATAACATGAATAAAGCAAACATATATGTAAGTTCAAATTAAAAAACAAATTATTATATATAATTTAGGTAGGAAATTCTATAAAAAAGGATATTACATTTAGTCCTGTTTAGATTTAGGGCAATACCCAATATGGAATACAATTTATTCTATTAGGTGTTAAATGTACACCAATTCATAAATAAAATGTATTCCAGATGGTGTTAATCTTTTAAATTTTAATTTTAAATTTATTCAAATTAAGTCAATGGACAATATCCTTACTGACTATAGTGTAATATATACATATGAAAAAAACATTTTTTTATAATTAATTTAACGATTTAAGTAAAAAATAATATTGCGTTTTATAATATTAATATTTGAGCTGAAATCAATATATAGGGACATTTCATTAAAACAACAACACAATTTTCTAAACTGGTCTGCCATCGCATAGTTTGTGCGAAATGTTTGTACGTATAGTAGTCTATGCGATCGCAAAGAGCGCTGAGGTACATTAAAAGATAAGTTGCTCAGCAAAAACTCTGAACAGACGTTTCCATTAATAAGATTGATTAAAAATGATACATTCAGCATAGTTCTGCGGCTTTTCAAAGTTGGCAAGTTAATCTCTGCTAATCTTATTTTGTATTCTTATAGGAATTAAAATAATACTTTTTACATATTAAATTGAAGTATTTTGGTGTTAGAATTAAACTAAAAAAAGAATTAAATATAATAAATTTAGGTGTCAATTTTATACTCTGAAAGAAGAGAGCTTAAATTCTCTTTCTCTCAATTTTTTCAATTGTATACCGTAATGGTGTAAAGTTAATTCTTTTGTGCCTTTGTTATACATATATACACACCGGCTCGGTGTTATATTTAAACCAAACATTTTTACTGTGTATATGTACGTTTATATATTTTGAAGAAATTTTCGCTTAAGCATTATCATATTATTTAACTTAAATATAAGTAATACAAGTCATATTGCACTATAAAAATCTTTGGCAAAAAGTAATGTGACCGTAGATCTAGAAATTTCTTATCCTTCACTTCGGCTTAGTCCCTTTGTCACTATTGAAACTGTCCAATAATGTGTCGAGTGGTTATATGAACGATAAAGTGGCCGTTTTCTTCACTTCCTCAACATTTTCATCGGTTGTTCTGTGAAAAGTTGTAAAACTTGTAAACATTTTTTTGGCTTTTGTATTCCACTGTCAACATTTCAAGTGTTTTGGAGCACTTGATTCTATTTTTCACACAAAATTTAATGCAAACTTTTTGATCCATGTTTTTCGACAGCAGAAAATCGCCGAACAAGCAAAACACTTCTAATTTTTATACCTCTTACAAACAAACCAAATGTGTTATATAGCTAAACCTGTGAACGTATGTTCGAGACGAGTGTACCAACATAACAAAATAAAAAAAATCGATAATCGAAAGTACGTAGCCCGCGAAATTTTAAGATTCATGTTACTTTTTGAACAAGATGTATTTCATATAGTACATGTTATTCGAAATAACTTAATAATGCTGCAGAAAACTATCATTAAAAAAACTTTTGCAACGAAAATTTTGTAGAAAGTCAAATCCTTCTGTTTATGCAATCGTTGAAATCAACTTTTTGAAGTCCCTAGACAACGTACAGGAAAGTACAGCATAATAATCTATCAGTTGTTTCTGTCTTTCAATTGCGATTAAAATTCCGATGGATCGGTACATAAATGGCTGAGCTAAGAATCAAAAACCGTGACTATCTCTATTTTTGACCTTTTTTTGAGAGGGTTTTTTGCGTATCTTGACAAAAAAAAATACGGTTGAAGCAACCATATTCTGGTGGAAACATAGTATGGTTAGATTTATGATTGCATCTAACCATATATATTTTTAAATCAAAGATACTAAAATACCGTTCAACTGTAGAGTTGCGGTTCAACCCTCCGTTAGGGATAAAAACTTTTTTTTAATTTTTTATTATTTTTTTATTTTTTAAATACATACATATTTTATATAAATATTTAAAAAAAAAATTTTTAATATGAATTAAAAAAAAATTAATATAAATTTTTTGTATAAATAAAATTTTTTTATTCCATTGACTTTTTCGTTTCTATTAATTTATATTTATTTATAACATAATACAGCGGGCTTGAATTTATTTTTATACCCTTCACAAAAAAGTGACAAGGGTATATATATGTTTGTCATTACGTGTGTAATTTCTACACCGTACATGGGACACCCTATAATGTATATATATTCTGGATCCTTATAAGTAGCAGAGTCGTGTGTGTGTATGTTGAAAACAACTTTCTGAAGTTCCTAAAAGACCCACAGAAAAGTTTAGCATGTCAATTTGTTAGAAGTTCCTGTTGTAAGTTTTATATTGAAATTCAGCTCAATTGACCCATAAACAGCTGAGGTGTGAGCTCTGAAGTGTAACTACCTCTATTTTTTGACCATTTTCGCACGGTTATTTGAGTAATTTGTGTAAACTACAAAACGGATAAAAAAAACCTTTATATGCAGTTTTATCACAAATAATAGCCATAAAGTCTGTGCAAAAAAATCGGAGCAATCGGTCCACAAATGGACGAGAAATAACAAAAATACAACCGAAATATTACATTTTCATTAATTTTTGCTTTCTTTTTTGGAAAATATAACCGATATTTCACGTTTTTTATGATGTCAAGAGCGTAATGTTTGTACACACAAACACGAAACACGAAAGTGTATATGTGTATTTTTTAATGCAAACATTTATGTATATGACAGAAAATGTTTTCCATTTTTTTTTAATTAAATCTGATATATAATTTGTATGCCTATTGGATATATTTCTTGGAATTTCTATTTTTATTAATTTAAAATTTGTGTGTCTGCAGACATTTTATTGCTTTTAAAAATGAGGTTCTCAGAAAGGACTGTGTCTCAGAACTCGTTAATTTTAGTTTCTTGAACTGAAATTAATTATTTATTTAGGATTAATAAAAAATAGGTTCCCCAAGATGTGTTACAATAAGAGCTCATTAAAACGTATGTGGAAAGTGAAACATATGAATATTTGGCTAGCACAGCCGAATTTAACTTGTTTTAATTTAACTTGTTTTTTAATACTTTTACGGAATCATACAATTTTGTTCTAAAGAATTCCTTAAATTCGTTTATGGATTTGATGAATTTAGTATTGAGATTTCTGATATCGTTTAGTAACTCTGCAGTTCCCCGACTTTTATTACGATAATGCAAGTTATCCTCTAAGCTATAAAATCACATTGAAATCCAAGTACGAGGTATGATCAAAAAATAACCATTATTTTTAATTTTCGTGAGGTACGTATGTTGGATTTTCGATTTTTTTTATGTTGGTACACATGTCTGTTATTTATGTTGACAATATCAGCCATTTTGGATTGTCAGTTTGTTTTTGACAGATAAAAAGGTTAGTCGTGTTTTGATGTGCTCTTCGATTTTTTACTATTTCAAAAAATAGATCAAAGAAACTGTATTAAGTTTTGCGTAAAAAATGAAATTAAATGTGCAAGGACATTTGAAATGTTGACTGTGGCGTTTGGCGAGTCTACTATGAGCAGAACACAAGTTCAATTGTGGTATAAACGGTTTAAGGAAGGCCGAGCACGCCAACAACCGATGAAAACATTGAAGCAGTGAAGAAAACGATTTTGGATAATCGTCGAATCACTATTAGAGAGGTTGCTGATAATGTTGGCATATCGTTCGGCTCATGCCAAGCAATTTTTACGGATGTTTTAGGCATGAAATGTGCGGCAGCGAAGATTGTTCCAAAATTGCTAAATTTTGAGCAAAAAAATCGTCGCTTGTTCGTAATTTTTTGGCCAAAAACAACACCGTAATTATGCCTCAGCCACAGTACTCACCAGATTTGACCCCCTGAGACTTTTTCCTGTTCCCAAAACTGAAGACACCGATGAAAGGAAAGCGTTTTGCTACGATTGAGGAGATAAAAGAAAAATCGAAACAGAAGCTGTTGGCGATACCAAAAAGCGCGTCTCAGAAGTGTTTCGAGGATTGGAAAAAACGCTGGCATAAGTGCATTATATCTGAAGGGGAATGCTTTGAAGGGGACAAGATAGTTATTGATGAATAAACAAATACTTTTTGAAAAAATTGAAAATAACAGTTATTTTTTGATCATACCTCGTATGTACTCAACTCATTTCTGTGCATTAGCTAATCTTTAAAAACATTAGGTAAAATATGTTATTTATAGCCAAAATTATTATTTTGTTAGTTTTTATTATTTCATGTTTTTTTAAGAATAAAAATTCAAGAAACTTTTGAATTGTAAGCTCTAGTTTGTTTTACATTTTTTTCTACCATTTTTTGCGATTCGAGAGACTTAAAATATGTTTTTAAAAGAAAAAATTTTGAAAACATGAATGTATGACTATGATCACATCAGAGGACTCATTCTGTTAGTGCCTCAAAAAATAAATAAAAATTTATAATGATCATCCCAATTTCATCCTTTTTTACTTGTTGGTTAGTAAAATAATTTTTATTGGTTGCTTTGAAAATAAATATTAATTCATTCATGCCTGATTCTGAGGCAATAATTTTCCAGAACATTTTCTTTACATTTTTAATAAAAAAAATTTTTTTTTTGTTTATTATAAATTTTATTTTAAGTTTCTTTTCTAGTAGCATGAGCTGTACCTACTTTTGTTACTATTAAGAGTAACATTTGTCAAAAATAATAATTGCAACTCTTCAAATGGAAATGTCAGACACACACGAACACCTAAGGATAACACAAGCCAATATTCAAATTAGCTTCTTTACAAAAACCCAAAGTAAGAAAAAAACCTGAGCTTTAGCACCATTAATTTGTCAGCTCTTGTTAGAGTCGCCACGGGCTTTAACTTAAACACAAGGTTTATCTTGACATTATCAAATTGTGGTTAAGCTTTATAACATAATAATTTCATTTTGAACATAAATTCTTAACCAAAAACTAAAATGTTGTGGTAAGAACAGACACACTTTGTAATAAAAAAAAATTCAGAGAAGATTATAAAATTACTGTGCAAACACTCTTTTGTATTTATTTCTAAAGGTTTCGGTGAAACAGGAAGAAAAACTATTCTTGTTAGTTCTATTACATAATGCAATTATGGTTTTTATTTTTTTCGTGTTATTTGTTGGCTTTCCAATTAATTTTTAGTTTACTTATATCCATTCATCCATTAATACTTGGTTTTTTTGTCTGTATATTTTTATTTCAAATTTAATTTTTTCTTTTAATTGTACTTGTTACTTTTTGTTGAGGTTATGCTCCTTTACAAACAATACCTTTTCTCAGGCGTTGCTTGATTTGAAGGATTTTTCATTAAATATTTTGCTTTAAAAACCACAATAGCGATTACATTGCAATTGTAATTAAATTTCCGTTTCCGCATGTGTGTTTGATGTGTGAATGTTGGTTGGCTAATCCCTTAATTGTAGGTGTTTGTTGTCTGTTATGCTCGATGGAATATGACAATTAAAAAAACACGTTTATAAAATGCAACTGTGTGTATAAATAACATGATCATTGGCAAGCCTTTGTAGGCTTAATTAGAGAGGCATGTCCCTATGAAAAAAAACTGAAATTCAAGTAAAGGATAAAATTAATATTAAATTATATTTAATGTACGTCTTTTAGTTAATTATATTTAAAATGGCGCTTTATTTATTTATTGGACAGTAAACTGTTTTCGATATGCAGAGCACCACTTTTCTCTTGGAGATTAAAAAAAAATCATCCACTTCGGTTCTATACTAAATACAAGTGTAAACAATGTTTAGCCCTAGTCGATGGGATATAGTAAAACGTTTTTTAAGAGTAACGTTACCGACTTACCCTAATTGCACAGTTCAAATGACTATAGTGAAAAATCTATGGCACGAATTGGAATTGATTTTTCGAAATCATAATTTTAAGGAGGTGAAAACGGGTAAAATCGGATTTCTTATATCTCAGGAACTGCTACAGATAGAGCCAAAATTCAAACTAAAAAATATTATACTGTGCTTGGTACTTTTTTGAAGCTTGTACATTTGTGGGATAAAAAGGGTAAAGCACTAATCTTGGTACGTTTTGTTTACCTCATTTATCTCTCAAAGTAGCAATCATAACAAGTAAACCTAAATTGTTTTCTTCTCTTCTTAAAAAGTTTCTAATGTTTATTGACATTTTTTTTTAAATTCTAACAAATAAAACGATAAATGTTTACCTCTTTTTGCTACTTTTCCTGTATGCATGAGTAAATTGATTGATTTTTTCATAAATTTGTAACACTTTATAAAAAACAATTTAAAATATTTTTTCAAGAGTATAAAAAAGTACCCAACGGAAAAAATACAATTAGTAAATCTATAGGTTGCTGGTTCAAATCCGGCTCGAAGGACCATGAATAAAATTAGGATAGGGTTATCCAGTTTTATATAATTAATTTTATATGCTTTTTAAGTGGACCTTTTTGTGTTATTTCTCTCTCTCCAAGTGAACAAAATAAGAAATTGGAAAGGGGACAATATGGTACTTTTTGATTTAATATTAACAAAACTAAAACTAAGATATTGAGCTCTTTAACAAAATAAGAATGTATAAAATGAATATGGTATTTCGCTAACGAAGTAGCGAGTTCAATGCTAGTAAAAAATAAAACTTGGGAACAAAATCAATTTATAATTTGTTGTTTTATATTAAAGCTAAAACTTTATTTTTTTAACACAAACAAGGAAATAGTACAGCAACTAATAAATATCAAAAGAAATTTGGCAACCCTGCTAATTACAGGCATCAAAAACCGCAAATACCTGCAGTTTACTATATAAAGTAAAGCAACAGATATTGACATTAAATGAAGTAAAACAACATTATGATGGATCATTAGTCACGTATAAATGGTTTGAAATTTTAAGAATGATTTTATGCTCATTCAGTCAGTCACTTATGGAACGATTGCTTTGAAAATTTGACAGAATCTGCAGCAGTAATTTTCATTCATAAAAGTTTTGGTAAAAAGGCGAATTAATTATAACTAAACATGAAAAATTTTTTTATGTAGCTGACTTAAGAACTTAAAGCTCAGTCGTTTAAAGCTGAATTTCAATACTAGATACGGACTATGTTCGCCAAATCAGTATATATGCCTAGTGCTGAGGTCCGCACAAAATTTGTTTTACTTTGTATAAAAATTGTATCACGAACGAGTGGATAAAAATTTAGCCCGCCTCAAAGCTGATACCATTAACAATCCAAAATATATCAAAATCTTATGGGGTAAAGATTCCAAACGGAATAACAAGCTGCGGTGAAAATAAAGCAAAAGAAAATCTATAATGAAAAAAATTATTTTCACTATTTTATACCGACTTTCTAATGCCAAGGCCCGAATCCTTACATTCGATAACGAATAAAATGAGTCGTCATTATCGAAAGTGTAAGTCTCGGGACTCAAACACTTTTGAGCTCTAAAACCAGACTTTCAAACAAATCGTTTCACATTTTCCTTTGAAACTTTATTTCCGTAAGTTGAAATTCATTTATTATTATGCAACAAAACAAATGAAAGCTGTCTTTTTTAAATGTAACATATAAAAATCATCATGCAAAATTCAAATCGCATCTGGATACACTTCCCATCACCATCACCAGGATCTTTAACTAAAGATCTTTTTACCATTTTGTTACACAAGAGAAAAATAAAATCGCAGTAGTCTGACGTTTTTTTTATTATTATTTTTTTTTTTTTTGGTAGCGTAATGTCTTTCATTCATTCATGAATTCTAAACTAATTGACATCCGTTCGATCTGTGTCGTTGCGTATTGTTGTTTCGGTATAGAAAGAAATCTTTGAAATTGTATCGAAGTGCAACAGCACCAAGCACCTGGATGCAGGTGGTAAATTTTATTTCATTTCATTTTATTTTATTTTACTTGTTGCTCCTTTAAACTAAAATGCGTACATTCGTGTTCAATATTGTTGAGTGTGTCTTTTTATATTTTGTTTTTCTTGTTTTTTTTTATTCCCCCTCATTTGGATAATTGACAAATTGACCAGTCACGCTTTTTTTCTCTCATTTTGGGTACCGAAAAGAAAGGGATCTTAACAAGGTATTATCCTAAAATAAGTGACAATTACAGATAAAATGTTATGGGATTTTATAATCTTTTTGTATTCGTTTGTTTGTGGATGTGAGAGAGTGTGTGAGTGTGTATGTGTGTTGTGTTGTTTGGAATTGCCATGAAATTGGTGTTAAATTATTAGTATTTGCAATCGTTTTTGTATATTTCAAAATGCACGAACAAAATGAATTGTGTAAGATAAAAGAAACATAAAATGAAATAAAATTAGCATACACACACACACACACGTATGAACATAAAGTTTATTCAGACAACTTTGACAGGAATTGAAAAATATACTCCTACAAAAATGACACAAGCAGAGCTGGGAAAATTTATTTTTTGTTGTAATTTAAACACGAAATACTATTTCGCAAGCATCTTAAATATACAAAATACATTAAGCATGACCTTGATGCAAACTGGCTTCTCAAGTATGTCATACCGCAGTGAGTAAAGTTAAATTCCTCAAGTTAAATTTGCAAAAACGTAACTCCTTACGTTTTTTTTCAAATTGGCATGTGGTATACAGTAGTGCTCTTTAGGAGGGAAGTTTTGTACAGTGTCCACACCAAAAAAGGTGCGGAGACGAGGTATACCTCAAACTGAAAGAATTTATTTCTTCTGAAAAACACAGATGGCACAGAAACTCAAACATTCATACTTTACAGAGCTGTGTGGCTGAAGTGGTTGAGTGACGAGTTAATGCTTCTTAAACACTGATTCGAATTCAGTTAATGGTATGAATTAAATCGAAAAAAATAGTTTTTTTTTTTATAGAATATCAATTTAATTCACCATAAAATGTATAAAAAAAAACACTATTTAGCAGCTCATTATTAGGGGCTCATCGCGAACAAAAATTATGCCTTATTAATGCACCATTGCAAGTAATTCTCTATCATTGGATGCCTTATATAAGTGTTTCTAGGCAAGCATAATTTTTTATTGGGGGTATGAAATCCAGCCGGCAGCGACTGGACAGCTGTTTGGTCAACAGAGGGGTTCGTTGTATGTTTACAGAATCAGATTACTACTTTGACTTTTCTCTGGATCATAATAGGGAAGAAATTAGTGTAATAATCACCAACGTCGAAAAATACATATCACGATTACCAAAAGCAAGTTCTGTGCATGTAAATACTTGTGACTTTCCAAACTGGAGAGTCCCTTTCACTGAACAAAGTAATTGTCTTTATACGGGACCTACAACGTATGGGCTGTACAAAATATTCTCTGGGTCGCCTACTTCACAATCGTACACAAATTCTTTCATTTCATCAATGAAAACTTAAAAAACAATATTCTTCAAGCTATTAGCTCAAACACCTGACATGAGTTGATGATGATTATACGACTACATGCACCATCATTTTTAATCATTTAAATTTTTGATTAAGTCATTAAATAGTTAAAAACTATTTTTATATACGAGCAAACATAAACTGCTTATTAAAACGGCGCTAATATTTATTTAGTTTAACAACAGACACTCCTCCGCACACAAGCTCTCTTGGTTTCTTGCTTGGTACTTCTACTGGGAATCCAACCAACATTATAAACTGATTATCAGAATTTCCTTTTTTAGTTGCTTGATTATAATGATCGAATAATACAAAATAAATTTGTAGATGACCAAAGAAAAAAATGTATAAACACTAAAACGCCCTTTTAATAATTTCCTATAAAACAAACAAAAACAGCCTCCAACAAATAATAAAAATCAGAAGATGAACAAAAAAAATATTAAAAATAAAATGAATTAAGCGATTTCCCATAAAAGAGGCAAAAAAAAAAAAAAAAAAGATTGCGAGAGTGTTGTCAAATTAATCCCTCAACACATAAAAGGAAACTGCCTCTCAAGCAGCTACAGTAACTGTGTAGACTCGTACACAGTAAACATGCTGATCACCTTCTTTCGATTACCACATATCGACAAATTGGATTTGCTGTTTTTATACAGCGAATTATCTGCTCACACATAAACGCTGCTGTTTAAAAAACAAATAAATGTGCGAACCATCGTACAAATAAACAGACAAACAAAACAAACAGTTATGAATGAAACAATAAAAAATAAAAAAAAAAAATAAGGAAAATAACACCAACAATAATAAAAACAACCTCTTGAGCGGCTTATCCCTCTGAAAATCTCCAATAATTCACAGACAACTTGTAAAATTCCCAAACAACAACAATAAAACCACAAAAGTTTAACACACATTATTGATCGCGTTAAGTTTGGGTCATACAAGTGACTAAAGGCCACAGCAACAATCTTAGCCATAAACAAATTTATTTATTGGCGAGGGGAAAAAGTTCTTTAAAAATCACTGAAAAAAATAATTGTATTACGCCGTTGTCTTGGCGAGGTGGTGGTTTATAACGGAATCTTCCGTCAGGCCACCAAAGCAACCAATCAGTTGCAAGTTTTTAATTAGCTAAATTTTAAAAATGATTACTGTCGACTACAATTACAAACGACGCTTCTAACCTTTTAAAATGTAAAAAAAAGGCTTACAATGTAGACTTAATGCACAACTCTGAGTAGCCATACTTTTTTTCCGCTCGGTCTTGCCCGATCCCGTATCTTATGAGTTGAGTCCCTAGTGAGCCTATTTATCAAATTTCATAAAACTCTATTGAAGAATAGATTTTAACCATTGCAAATGGGCGTGGCAAGAAAAAATTATACAGCGAAGTTCTTGGAAATTTAAAGATTTTATGTGCTAAATGTTACAGAAATCCATTGCAAAACAAAAAGTTTGTATAGCAAAAAAAGAAAATAAACAGAGAATTTATTTGATAAGGAGTTGCTAAGTTCAGCAGTTGGAATTATTGTGTTTCTAACTCAAATAAATAATGGACTAAAATCTCTATTTCAAATAATTTAATTTAAGTTTAAAAATTTTGTTTTTTTTTTTTTTGAGTAAAATCAAATTTAAAGGTTTGTAAGGATCGGCCTAAATGACCTTTGCAGGTTATATAACAAAGACAAAGAGACAGCAGAACACATATTATGTCACTGCAATGGTTTAACATCGCTACTTACAACCGCCTAACATGGCGGACAAATCACCCAAGAAAGGGAGCATTTTCAACATGAGAGTTGAGTCACAACAGATCTATTCCGGCCGCAGTGACCAGGTGATTCGTTCCTGCTACTGATTCTAAACTTATTACCTTAAACAGTTTTTAAATTACATGTGCCCATTACTGGTAAATTAATTAAAAATGAGTTTTTCCAGTAGTCGGCAGAAAGTTTTATTAAGCGTTTCGAGTGCAAGATCGTGTTTATGAACTCGAAAGTTGATCTGTTTGAATAAATTTAAACTAAAAATTATGTGCGGTAATTGGAAAATGTACTGGAAAATGTGATTTTAATGATTTAGTTTTTAAAAGCAGCTTAATATAATTAAAATTAGAGCCAATACTATATAACACTAAGTTGAAATGGGAAAAAATTAAACTGCCAACTACTGGTAGTAACTTATAATAAGTCACATTTTCAAGTGCTGAGTCCTCAGATTGAGCTTTTGCTCTTAACCAATAAGCCAGCTAACATCGCAGCTTGATCTTGGTTGTACTTTTTTTACAGTTGCTAAAAAAACTACTCCTTGAAACTAAAACGACAGCTAAAAACAATACAAAAGAAGCTGAAAGAATATCGACCCAAAATTCAGACTTTTAACTTAATTTGGCAGCAACATCACCACTACACACACTTGCTTACTTGTGTCGTGTAATTATTGCCAAAATACGACTGAATGGAATGGAATGGAGTGTCTTCAGTTCGATCGCTGTGTGTGCAAAGTTTGTGGTTGGGTCAACATTAAATTAAAGAAGCCTTTAAATAAGATCTTTATTTGTTTTCTTACCAGGATTATTTGTTTTAACTTGATTTTGGGATGGGGTGTATTGTTTGCTTTTTTTCCTTCTCATTTATCGATTGTCTGTCTATTGCTGTCTTAAATTGATCACGAAGCGCCAAATCGATCACCTTCGCTAATAATAAAGTGGTAACAGCAATCAGAAAAAAATATAAATAAAATGAAATAAAAACAATCAAACGACATTGTGTCGAAGTTAATGTACACTGAAAGAATTACTTGAAATTTTGTTTGCTTTTTTAGTGAAAAACGATTTTGAAATTGAAAAACCTTTTTTTATTGGAAATCAATTTATTAGAAAATTATTTAGCAACAAAATGTAATTCAATACTCTTGCAGCACAATGTTATAACTCACAAGAAAAGGCTAACCTTTAAGTTGATCATCAATACTTTATAATTGAAAATCCTTCCGAGATTTGTTTCCGAAAAAAATTAAAATTTTTTGTATTTACATGAAAGAAAAACATTCATGATGAGAGAATTTTACTGAAAACTTTATTTAAAGTTTTATAAAAATTGTTCCAAAGAGTCGTTGAGCGTTTTTTTAAAATTAACACCGAAAAAAATTTATTTTGAAGGAGCGTTAGCGTAGCTGCAGGAAAAAAATCACTAATTCGATTCGTCCTTATTTTAGTAAAATTAATAACCAGGACTCGAATCGTTACATCCGTACACGTACAACTCGTCACGTAAAAATGTGATTTTGAAATTATAACATACGAAAACGTACAACAATTAAGAATAATTGAGATTATAATACACGTGATCGTAAGATTGAACGTATTATTTTTACGAACTGTCATCCGTTAACTAAATTGCTTTCGAATGCATATAAAAATTTTTTGAATATAAAAAAATTTAAGTTTCTGGTAATTTCCTTGAAAAAAAATTATTTTCTAATGCTGTGATTTATTTAGGACTAACTACAATAAACTTAATCCTAAACAAAAGGAGATAATGGCAGAAATCATGAATGGACACCAAAACTTGGCAAAAAACCTGATGCCAAATTGCGTTCAAGGGAAAGCCGCCTCCAAATGCCTGTGGCATGACCTTGCAAAGCGTCTTAATTCATGACACTCACCATAATTGCATTTATTCTTCTTCAAATTGCACTTATCGATGCTTCTGTGGTGCAGGCCTATGATGACCAAAAATAGCAGGCAAAAAAACTCTCATTGAATAAATTTGTCAAAAAAACAAACTGGTGGAGGTCTTTATGAGGAATAGTTGTTGACGCTTAATGAGGAGCTCTAAATTGAGGCAGTCGGACTCTAAGCAACTGTTGAAATCAAAAAATCAATTGCGGCATTTGTAAAAATTTAAATTTAGATATTCAACATGAGCCTAAAATTTCTAGCGATAGAATTTTAGATACTGAAATGCCCATCTGTAGTAAAAATGCAATAAATTTAAAAAAAAAAAAAAAAACCAAAGATATGCATATATGTATGCAACTGAAGTACCTATTAACATAAATGTGATACATACATTAGAATGCACCTATTTCTTTAAAAAAAAAACCTATTTCAATTTTTAATAATTAAAAAAATTTAATTAATTCAATTATTTATATTTCAATAAAATTAATTTTTTTTACAGATTTACAGCTATTAAAATTAAATGAATTCGCCTTGCTGTGAATAAAGAAAATAATTACGTTAAGTTTATAATCGTATGTGGTAATACCATTCAGTTCATACGATTATCGTTCACGGATGTAACGATTCGAGCCCAGATTAATTTTCTTATTAACTAGTCCAGTCTTAACAAAAGACTCTTCCAAACATAATTTGTGTTATCTTGAGTTTATCACATGTATGTATATTTAAAATTCAAGGTACACTTCCAGTGTACAGACAGAGCACCAGTACTCGTATGTAAATACAAACAAACTCACTGAGATTTATATGTACATTAATTTGCCTATCTTCCTAACTAGTAACTATTTATAAAAAATTTTTACTTTCGGTTTTGGGGTTAAATTTTTTTATTTTTCTAAATTTTTTTAAAATTAAAAAAAAAAATCGGAATTTCAATTAGCATTTTTGTTTAATAAGCTGTTCAGGCATACACGTTAATTGAGCAATTAAGCATTTTACGCAATTATCGCTTTTATTGAGCTCAATTTAAGATACAAATTTCCATTAAATAATTGCGCAATTAAAAATTGATTGTAAGTGCCCATAATAACCATCATACCCACTAGAGGTATAATTAACCCAAATATAAACAAATTCTACGATCGCTGTCCGCTTCACGCGAAATGCCTTAATTGTTATTTTTGTCTATGGTAAACATTATTATTATTACGAGTATACAGGCTTACAATGGTTTTGGTGCCGCCAATACTAAAATTAATTTATAGTATACTCGATCCTAAGTGTAGCTTTCGAGATATTCCTTTATATGGAAAAAGGGTATAATTTTCAATAACTTGAGAACTAGCTTTCAGATTAATCTTAGAAAAATACGCAATGATCTAAAATAAAATTACCTTTAAATTATGTTGTTATCAATTTCATCAAAGAAAGAGCGTCACCAAGGGAGATAGGACATGCATATGGTGGCTAATTATTTTGTCGTGATCTAAAACATTCGTCTAATGAAAGAAAATTTAATGAAAAGTTGTCCGAAACTTGTCCGTAAATTATTATTATTATTATTAAGCTATCAGGTGCCATTCCTGCCTATACCCTAGATGTTTGGCTGTTTGTTTGTTGGTTTATGATAATGATGCACAGGACACCCAAATAAAAAAAGGGGGCTCTCTTGGATCGTCGGACGTGATGGCTCGCCTGCCTCCTAATTATGTTGCGCAGAAATAAGATGACAAGAAAGTTGGTAGTTAGGACGTGCCATACATTATCCTTAAGAATATTTTCTGCATGTACAAATTCATTATGTTTATATATATGGAACTGTTCATTGTGAATGCAAAATAAATAGAACAATAGACTTCTAGAATTGATTCGAAGTAATTATCAGTGATTGCTTATCCAATAGAAACAGTATTGTAATGGATTTGCACTTACAGGAGTCCATTCATTAAGGCATATGCGAAAATGTTTATGTGTGTCGCTCCACTCGCTCTTGTATAGCCAAGTGTAGCTCTAAACACATTTTCAAGCTTTTACTGATCGAGAATAATTTACTAAGGCTATAAACTTCTCGATGCTTTGTCCAAAGGGAAATGAAATGGAAGACTATCTGATTAAGATTGGTATGGACACCCCCTTTTATTGACCTGGCATAATTATGTGGGGTAAAAAATAGCTTTATGAGTGACTTACTATGCTAAGGAAAAAAAGGGAGTCTACAGGATTACTGGAAAGCCCAAGTGGACATGCCATAGTTAAAAGGACTATGACTTCAAACTCTTCACTCAACTATTTTTAGAAGATTATAGACTCCATTTCGAGATAAATTTCATTGGTGCCCTACAGGGTGATTCCTGTCGTTTCTGTCAAGAAATGGAACCTTAGAGCACCTTATGGGTATTTGTTCACGGGCTAGACGATTTGAATTGAGCGTCCTAGAAATTGGAAATATCAATACAGAGTATTGAGACAGAAATATTAGACGACAAAATGGTATTAGAGTGCAAAATACAAGGATATTAAACATTTATGAGTGGAAAACCACACACGAGAGCATTTTTTTTTTGAAATTTTATTTAATTTTAAATGTCTTTTTTTATAATTAAATAATGAGACCACCAAAGTCAAGAAATTTCGATAAAATTGCTTAATTTTTTTTTTTTTTTAATTTACATTCCAAGGATGTTACCTTCATGAAACTTCCATCCATCAGAAATAAAAATAAAATAAATAAAAAAAACATATTCTGAAGTAAAGAAAAGAAAGTGCTGAATTTTTCAGCGCTGAATAAAACTTTCAAATCCGGGATACCGAACAGTATCGCCAGTTAAAAAAAAAAAACATTACAAACTCACACAATCACTTCAAGGAATATTTTTTTAAATAGTGAAATGCAATTTTAATAAAAACACCATTTAAATTAAGCTTTTTTTTAAGTTTTTCTGTTAAATATATTTGAACTAAATTCACTTAAAGAAAAAAAATATTATTAAAATTAAAAAAAAATTTAATTTACAAATACAACTAATCATGTCTTCCGGCTTTGTTAAAGTTGTAAATAATTTTTTAATAAAAACTTAATAAATATTTAATACTAAGATTTAACAAACAATTAACATTATTTTGTTTAGCTATTTACTTCACAAAATCTGTATAATACAGCAACAGTTATAATTAATGTTTTATTTGAGGCAGGAATTGGTTTAAGGTACGAACTTTGGCACGAGCTTAACTCGGCATAAAAGCCAATTTAAAAGAGAGCCATCCATCAATTTAACGCAGTAAGTCTCCTAAAGCGGCAATATAAGTTTGAGCCATTTGCAGAGTTTCATGCTTGGACAACTGACGATCATTACCCAAACAGGGGAGGTACTGACGTAGACGATCAAATGCCTGATTAAGGTTTTGCATGCGACGACGCTCACGAGCATTGGCAGCTAAGCGGCGTTTTCGTTTTACCACGGGCGAGATTTGTTTTCCACGCCGTTTTTTAATACTTTGCTGGGAACTGGCTGAGGGATCTGAATCATTAAGAGAATCATCCATTTCAGCCTCATTTAAGTCAAAGGAACCACCGCTGCCATCAAAGTCATCATGCGATGAACTGTTGCCATCATGATTGAAGAATAACATGTTGTCATCAGCATCGACACTGTCCTCGAAAAGACCACTATTATCAAAGTCAACAAAATTATGAAAATCCTCGTTATAAGAGGCTGGGGTTGCTGGAACTGCAGCAAGTGCCTCTGTTGTAGTGGCGACAGCAGCAATGGGTGCTTTTTGTTTGCGATTGTAGGAACGTTTGGGTTTGACCGGTACTACAGTTTTGCAAGTGCCCACATTTGGGGATCCTGTAGTTATGCAAGCGTTCTGCTCTTGAACTACCGGTGACGATTGCTGTTGTGGCTGCGGTTCGTTTAATTGTTGGTGAGCATTCAAGGCGTTGTATTGATTTATATTCGGCAATTGTTGTTGTAGATGTTGCATATGACCGTTATACATGGTGTTTAAATCAATAAATTCTGGACTTTCAGAGCGATGTGAAGCTGGTGAAGATGTTAGCCAACCATCCGAAGAAGCTTGTTCGAATGTTAAAAATCCATTTACATTCATGTAGTTTGATGCTGAATTACCCATTAAGCCGCCACCACCAGCGCTTTGATAGCCCAGATTTAAATGATTTTGTGTTGCTACATTTATGGGTGGATTATAGGCTGCCATTGGATTAAAAAATGTCTCTGCCGAGTTAACTTTAAAGGTTTGTAAATCCTCAGAGGTTTTGTAATAGTAACGATAAATTTCACTGGACGACATTGTGTGGCAATTTGCTTAGAACAAATTAAAAATTTAAAAGAAAACAAAAGACACCAAAAACTTCTGTTTAAAATGATGTTATTCCTTGCAACTCAAACGAGTTTCTGCCTTAGCCATTGTCCTATTGCCCGTATTTATACCTCTGCCACTGATGTCTGTGGTAACTAAATAAAATCTACCACACCGGTAAAGTTAATGTTGCAACTTGCAAGAGCCACTATATTGCTTTCCTTTGCATACTTCTGGCTAAAAGTGAGAACACATAACACACACAAACTCAAGCGCAAACAGTTATTGGTTTGAAAGGGATGTTCGCTGACATGCGAGTATGTACGAGTAAGTATGTTCGCTTGAGAATGCTCTTGTCTGGTTTCGCTGAGGGTTTGTGTGTTTTTTTTTTTTTTTTTTTTTGTTAGTTTCTCAGTTGTTGGTTTTTAATGTGTTGGAATTTATTGTACGTATTCTCATGGTTAGACTAGCCAGCACGTGCTCTTTGAGCCGCATGTTTATTTTTTTTTTTACTGTTGCTGGTTTTTTATTTATTTTCAGTTTTTTCGTTTTTCTTTTTCTTAAACTCAAACAGCCACAGTAAAAGTTTGTTGTTGTTTGTGCAGCCAATAAGCTATTCTTTGCCTGAGTGTGGTGGGAATCAATTTTAAGCTACTCTGATTGGTTAATTTTATCTGTAACTGTGTGATATGCAGTTGCAAATTGTTCGTAAGCTTTACATATAATTTTATTTTTTTTTTATGTTTTCACAAGTCTTAAGACAAAAAAAAAATGTTTCATAACGAAGGCTTCTTGCAAACAGTTGGCTGTTGCATTTTTGCACTCAAAGGATTCAAAGGATTTTTATTTAACTTTTAGATCACTGGCTCAGTTATGTAAAGTTATATGATACACACATACAAACTTACTTATTTTGATTTGAAGCGAATTACTTTCGTTGTAAATTTAATTTTCGAAACTGTGAAAATATTTCTGAATACCATATGGCTGGTTTGTTTTATTAATTAAGAAAAATTCTCATAACGTAAACTAATTAAGAATTTACTGGTACATTTTTGTGATGAAACCTGAACTTTTTCTAGAAAAAAAATTAAATTTTTATTCTCACATACAGTGATTGCGAGAATGTTCAATGAAATCACGAGAATACTGATTTAATTCAAATCTGGTGTGGATAATTTTGTATCATGTACACGCATATTCAGCATTCAGTTCGATTAGGAAGGTTAAATTACTGTGAAGCTTCTACTTTAACTTAAACACAATTATTTAAGTTTGTTTTAAGTTGTTTTTGCAGAACAAAGAAAAGTGTCTGTCTGGCTGGCATCAAACCCCACACTTTGCTGAGAACAAGAAATTTTAAAAATTCAATTTTGACTTTCGTATCACGCTAAGAAAAAATTAACCTTTAACTTCATATTTTGAGTAAGTAACATGCCTCAATTGACGTCTAATAGCAGGGTATGGTGGAGTGGGAGAAAAAAAAGATTTTAATGGATTAAAACCACAGACACCTTTCAGCATTTTATACACAAATCTTCTGACTTTTATCATTAATCCAATGAAAAATTCATTATTTTTCAACTAATCACGAGTTTTATTATATTAATGAAGTATTTCATTAACTCAATGAAATATGAATTTATTTCATGAAATAATTTCATTAGTACTTTGAAAATTTTCTATGAAATATTGCATAAAATTAATAAGACAAATCTAAGCCTTAAGCTACGGTCACATTACACAAATATTTGCCGAAATAAGAGTAACCACTACTTTTTGGCAAATAATTTTATAGTTTAAGCTGCTTCGTATTATTTACATAAAAGTAATGCGAGTATATTGTATTTTATTATAAGATGAAACTATTCTAAGCCAAAATTTTCTAAAAATACATGAATGTATTTATATGTAGTGGCTATGCTTATTTCGATGAATATTTTACTAATGTGACTATCGCTTTACTCCTTGCAGAATCATAAGACAGAAAGTTTTGCAATTTTTCATAAAATTAGTCAGACATCAGACTCAGAGAGATCATATACAATGCAATACTTAAAAGAACCACAATTTTTGTTTTCCCTATGAAAATGTGGGACTGCACTAAGAAAACAACATCGGTTGGGAGTTTTAAATATATTGCCAATTAAAAATTCAGTTGTGACAACCGAATTTTTTAAAATTAGGAAAAGAAAAACCGATTTTGAGCCGTTCGGCTTGCTTCTCTGCCTGTGAGCTTTCACTCCACAATCGAAATCATTAGTTAAATGAAATGAGACCTATCGTATACAAGACCCTACCATTGTTTTCTGTATTCTATTTCGATGTAGTTACTTCGCATTTAACTTAATTTAATTGTGCACTTTGATTTAATCAACTTCAAGTCAATGAGTGGTCCTTAAGATAAAATCCATTAGCAGTAAGACTGTTTAATACAATAGTTTTTTATGAAAAATTTCGTAAGAAAACTATAATTTATTTAAAAAAACTCACATTTTATTATCAAATTAAATACGTCACTAATTAAAACCACATCAATCTACAAGCCATTACAGAAAGGACAATATTTCTTCAATAGTGATATCGCCCAGAATATAACAGTTAATAGTTGTCGTTCCTCTGATTTTTTTTATTACATTTGAATGCCTTTCACATGCAATACTCGTAGCTTTGAGTTGCATAAAATGCGAAAACAGACATGGAAACGAAGTATTGGTGCCCAAAACACTTGCACGTAATGGATGTGTGAATTGGATTTCAATATAAAACTTTTTTAGTGGAAATACATATATAAAGTCTCTGCTGCATACTGACAAGCCACAGCCTACTAACTATTTGATAAAAGGTCTCCTTTGCTGCAAAATGTAATAAAGTCTAACAATAGATTTTTTCTAAATGTCCAAAATAGCCGCATGCTCCAAGTCATATTCATAGTCAGAGAAAATCGCTTATTTAACTGGATTTGTTCAAATTGATATTTATTAAAAAAAATTAAAAATTGCTCGTAAAACCTTCAGTTGTTAGCATTAAAAATTTTAATTTTTCGTTTAGAACAATAAAAATTCTTTGATATGCCCAAAAATATTAATTAAAGAGAAGAGGATTTCAGATTATGTAAGTGTATCGTGCAATTCCCATCGTTGGAACTAAAAAACTTAATTCTCACAACCGAAGTATTTTTCTGTATAAACACTTCAAAATAATGCCTGCGAATCTGAGCGTCGTAAATTTATAGTCTAGTCTGTATCATGATATCGAACAGTTTCGGTTGCATTCAAATTAAACTGCTACTGTAAATATTGATTATTGCTTTAAATGAAAGTGGGACAGAAGACTAAAAATGTTAATACGAGTATTACTGTAACTATAATTTGATTTTCTAATTTCCTTACAAATTCCTACTAAATTCCCAATTGTCTATGGTTTCGGTGTCTTAAATAATTTTTTAATTATTAAACTGCGATAGTAACATAAACAAAATCACCATTAATTATGGTTTACAAGTCAAATAACAATTGTTGCAAAAATAAACCGGAGCGATGAAAAAAAAGAGAAGAACATTTTAATCCTAAAATCACCTTAAATAAGCAGCAAGTGTAGAAGGAAATAATAGGAAATCGTAAAATTGCTATGTAAACAATTTGTGAATAACTCCAGAATAATAAGAAGATTTTCAAAATCAATCTTATGGTCAAATCTTTATCTCACAAAAATTTGGCAAAGTAACAGGTTAAAAAATTAAAAACAGAAAAACAAAAACCAAAAACCAAAAACCAAAAAAAAAGAACAAACATCAAATGAACTCAATAAGCGTAACTAAAAACATTAAGTTTGTTTAACAATTCCTAAGAGCACAAGAACTCAGCAGCATGCCTTTCTAATGCCCTTCAAATTTGTCAGCACATCATCTCATCTTTTTGTGTTTATCTTGTCAGCAAACAAGTGATCACAAGATCTTTCCGGCTTCTACTTATCATAATCACATCATAAACACACAACAACATCAACAACAACATGAAGAGAAGTACTGGTACTTATTTTCGGCAAAGACATTTTTTCATAAGGAAAAGTTTTTCTGAAAAGATATAGAGGCTAGAACAGTGATAACATTTCTTTGTGTTTAACAGTTTTGCCGCTTACCACAATCTTTTATTTATTGTATCTTTCAGAGATGAAAGAGATGATGCAGAGATTAAGAGCAGCAAGAACATTATGATCGTAGTAATTTTGACTAGTTCAGAAAACTTGAGAGTTTAAGTTTCAAGTAGAGTGAGTAATTGCGAAATGAAAATAATTATTGATTACAAAGCGAGTTTTTCTCTTTTGAAAATTACAAAAAATATTTTGACATTTAAAGAACACAGATGGAATCTTTAACTTTTAAAGACAACCCAAATCTGTAGCGATTTTTTGGCTCAAGTACAGAAAACATTTAGATTGTAAATAGGAATCGAACCTAAGACTGATAGGCAACCTCACACTTACTAGATATCACAATAAGTCTATTATGTAATTCATTCCCACTCCTAATTAGTCTATTAAGAATCGTGAAATTATCCAACGTAAAAACCATTAAATATCGCTTTAGTAAAAATAAATATTTTATTTCTTCGACTGCAATAGATGGCACTCTGAGAGAGACATTTTAAGAGAGCATATCGAAGATTTCACTCCTGTCAACTTAATTGACAAAATGGTAGACTTCAAGACCAATAGGAATGCTGTGAAGAATTAAGCCGAACGCATTCTACGCGTAGAAAGAAGAAAGACCTCGATGATTTGCAACAAGGCGCAACACCAGAAGCAGGAGCTTCGTGAAAAGAAATAGCAGCATTACGTTGACTATAAGTATGGCAGACCTAGACTTGGGTAAACTATGAATGGTTCTATTTAGGACAGAGATTCCGGGCCTTCCCAAAGTAATGCAGAAAGCCATGCCAGGAAGGATCCACTCAGAAAAGGAAGGGAGGTTTTTAGTTTAAACATAAGAGGTCGCAGAGACGACGGTCACTGTAAGTGCGAAGGTATTTTCAACCCTACTTCACCCGCCAAAAAAAAAATATTTCATTTCATTTATCCTCAGAAAAAGAAATCCATCGGTTTCAAAAGTCAGGTAAAAACATAGCTAAAAAAGGAGAACTAAGCTTAACATGTAAAGTGGGTCCATCAATTTTTTACGTTGAGCAAAGAAATACCACATACCCACCTATTACCAAGTCTTAGCAGTATCAGATTTTAGATATCACCAGGATAAGATAAGAAATATTGGGATCAACCAATGCAGAACATGTACTTTGTGACTGTTCGGCTTCTCTCAAGGGCAGAGAAGTAAGTAACTCTCGCTTCAATAAAGTAATTGGTTTTAATCGAAGCCTAAATCTGGATCACCGCACAAATGGCCTAATTTAATATAATAGCAATTAATTTGTCAACATCACATCAGATTGAAAATGAATTCAAATGAAACGAAAGGCAGCTCAACTTGACTAGCTCATCAGAAAAAACTTCTGGCTAAATTAAAGAATGTAGGCTTTTGTTCTACAAAGTAATCCTTAAAACTAAATGGTGTTAAGATATTGAACGATGAGGCAGGAAAAATTCTAAGGCTGTAAAACAAATTTTTAAAATTGAAAAATTCGGGAAAAATTGGAATATGAACAAAGATCTGCATGTGTCGCTTAAAAGGCAGAGATAACAAAACACGCGTCTACATATTCCAAACTCACGAAGAGCAGTTATATATTTTTTTCTGAAACATTTTAAAGTACCCTCTTTCATTCATTTCAAAAGATGGCATATTGTGTTCCACGCCAGAACATGATAAAGCTGAAGACCGACAATAACTTTGAAAAATAAAAAATTTTGTGCCGCACAGGCTGGACTTAGCAATAATAATTCTTTATAGGCCTTTCGATGTTTTAAATAAATTTAATAAGTGGATGAAAAATGGGCATTGTCATTCTTTCTTTCTCACGTGATGCAAGTACAGCCCAGTTGCTAATTACAATCCGAGACTACTTACGAATTTCGTAATTGTTGTAGGACTAATCTTGCCTAGATCTTCTGGGACCAATGCGCCACTAACTAAGCAGCTTATTCTCGATCTTGCCACCGCTGGGCACTCTCAGAGAACGCGTTTCCTGTCCTTCCCGACACACACCGATCTTACTCATGTGATAGTTAAGTCTACAATGGCCCGTAAGTAGCTTAACGTAGAGTTTGGAAGATTAAGTATTTAAAAAAAAATATATCGTTTCATTTCTTATCATTAGGAGTAAACTTCTATCCCAAGGAACTTCCCTCAGTCCGCTCACAATATCTTATGACAAATTAACTGGGATTGAGTTACTAGCACTTAAACCAGAATCTTCAGAGTTTGTTGTAAGTCAAACAGCGCTTCAACTATGGCTACCATTTGAAAATAAGATAATAAATCAACCAAATTGCATTTCTATTCTCAAGTGTTGCTTAACTCACAACAAACTCTTATCGCAGCAGTACGAGACCTGTGAATTCATTACAATAATTAATAGGTGCTATACAACTTTAAGTATCCTTATTCTAATCCCTAACTTTTATCAATAAGTCTAACAAATTCCCAAATAAGATTTTTCTCTGCCAACTAAATAGAAGTCACAAAATCAAAGTGGCTCCTGTCAAATGCTAATTTTTATTTTATTTTAAAAGCCTTAAAAGTTTTTCTTGTAAAATTATTTCGATTCCAGCAAATGGTATTATTTTCATTGGCTTTTCATTAATTGTGGAATACATCGCCCTACCTATCTATTTTAATTTTAATAGAATTCAAGTAAGTATTTTTATAAGATTTTTTCTTCATTTATGTGATTAAGGTTTCACTTAGTAAATCACTACTTATAAATTTTTTTTGGTATATACATTATGATGAAAGTTGAGTTGACTAAAAAGAGTATAAAGAAAATGCGAAGAAATATTGTAAGTACAGGTTGTTTTACAGTGCCCGCAAAGAAAAAATATGGTTGAGGCAATCATATTCTGGTGGAAACATAGTATGGTTAGATTTATGATTGCTTCTAACCATATATATTTTTAAATCAAAGATATTAAAAATAGCTTTCAACTGCAGATGTTGCTGTACAACCCCCGGTCAGGGCAAAAAAAAAATTTTTTTTAATACATACATATTTTATATAAACATTTTTAAAACTAATATTAATATGAATTTTAAAAAAAATTTAATTAAAATTTTTTTGTATAAATAAAGTTTTTTTATTCCATTGATTTTTCTTTTCTATTAATTTGTATTTATTTATTACATAAAACAGCGGGCTTGAATTAATTTTTTTTTAAGTTTTAGTTGACTCTAACAGGACTCGAACTTGTGAACACTTAGTTAAGAAGCATTAACTCGCCACTTCAGCCACAAAGCTCAGTTGAGTTTGATCGATTAGGTTTTTGTTTTATAGTTCCTTTATTTATATGGTTGCGGAAGAGAGAAAATAGAAAGCAATTTACATTCAACCATATTTTTATCATTATTATGTTTGCTATAAACATATTTATGGTTTCAAGTAAAATTTTATCAAAAATAATATGATAATATGGTTAAAAATAACTAGAAACATGTTTATTGTGATCATAAGAATCTTTAGGTGCTTCAAATTAATAACACACTATGTTTGCGGTGACCATATTCAACCATCTTTTTTCTTTGCGTATGTTGAATAAAATTGACATTTTATGACCAGTGTTTACAATATTTATTTACGTAGCTAAGTAATTTTATTATTATACATAAAATTAACTTTATACTAATTTAAACAAAAGTTATTGAGTTAATTGCAAGAGTAAATCAATGTTTACTTTAATCTAATTAAACGCATTTTCCACAAATTTATGTAATACCATAACTTTAGATTATATTTCGAACGTGTTCATGCGCCTTTACATTAAGCGACAAAAGTCATAAGTCAAAAACCAAAAGCTGTGCTGACAGCTAGTGATATTTAAAATAAAAATTATCAAATATGTTTGCAATAAAGAAACGATTCTTTAGTTTTGTTTTTAGAAACTCAAAATGCTGGTGCTGTGCAAATAGATTTTATTTCGAAAGTATCGAATATTATTTATTCTTGCTTTCATTTAATTTTTTTTTTTTTTTATAAAAAGAGAAGAAAGAATTTCTTATGGCTAAAAATGGTGTTTATTATTTTTGGAAAACAACTACAATAAAAACTAGAATTTGTTTTTGAGAGTCTGTGTGTTTGGGAGAGTTTTTTTTTTCATTTTCTTTTTCACTTGCCAATTGTTATGGTACTAAAAGATATGACGCCCATTTATTTTGTAATTAGAAATCAACTAAGACTAGCGCCGGCACTTCATGCTTGTCTATTTCATTTTTATGTACGATATTTTCTTACGTCATCATTGTAAAATTCTAAAAGTGGAGGGACATCTAATAAGCGTGCCCACTATAGAAATCACTTTATGATTTTAATTTGTTAAAAAGAATCTATAAATGATTTTTAGGTTTTTAGTTTTTTTTTTCATTAAAAATATTTATCGTTTCATTTTCATTTTGCAGCTAGAGCTGTTCTTTTAAGGAGGCTGACTTTTTTTTGACTTGTTTATGATTGAAATGAAATTGTAATTGTTTTGCGCGTGATTAGGCAGAATTTAGCGGTCATTTTAAAAGAAATAAATTTAGTTGGTGGTCTTTAGAACTTGAATTCAATTTTACAGCAGCAGCAATTAGTAAAATTAAACGTTTAGACAAAAGCCGCTATTGTTGCAAGAGATGAGAACAGAAAGCCACAAAAGAAATACATTTTCTTAACCAGCAATATAATAAAAATTGAAAACTATATCTCTACCATCATATTTCATCGTTTGCTAATAAAATAAAAAAATAAAATATAACACAGTTTTGTAACTAATACAACCCCATGCTTTAGCTTGGTTTATCTAGCCTTCGATGGCTATCGCTTAGTTAATAGTTTCAACGTAAGACTAAGTAAAAACACTTTAATAGCTCCCAGCATTAAAAACGACAAGCCCTTCTTATTTCAGACCTTCTTAACGGGCTGCCTATTAAGCCACTTCGCTTTTAATTTCCTTCCATATGCATTCAAAAAATCCAATATACATTTTAAATTGCTTTATATCAAAGATCCGTACATAAGTATTGAACGTATAAATACGAGCTTAAGCCTCACATACTGCGACAGGTGTAGTAGCTATGTTGTATATTAGCTCCCCTATAAGAATATTTCTTCATTTTGCAACTGTGAAAGACTAAAACTCTGCAATTTGGTCTTTGTGATAAGCAGAACCAGAACTGTTTTGTCTAGGTTAACTCTTAAGCCACCATCTGCAGTTCAGTAACTGAGTAATCGACAGGTAATGGTCATGATATCACTTAAGGTACTGACTCACTATCATACTTAGTCGTACGATCTGTCTAAAAACGCATGTGTGCTAAAAAAGTATGATAGTGTGTATTGAACAAGCAGACTTTTTGAACGGTCTGTTCGATTTTTTATTGTTTTGAAAATTTTCATAAAATAAATTTTATCTGTGCGATCAGAGTTGAATTTTCTATGTTCAAGGCAGAAAAATAGCAACAATACCAAGCTTGTGTTTTATTTATACAAACTTTTAGGTTATTTTTCATTGTACATATTTGTAAAAAAAATTTTGCGCCAAAGAAGAAAATAAATACTTTTAAAAGTATTAAGCTGAGTAAACATATGTTTTTGCATCTTTTTTTGTATAATAGTGTGGCAGATAGTTCGCCATTTTAAAGTGATTTCTTCAAGTAGGACAGAATTCTGTCACACATTATTTTGACATAATCGTACGATCGTGTAGGATAGTGAGTCAGTACCTTTACCACGTCCAGCAAGCCTAGCGAAAAATAAATAAAAGCAGATCCTTCCTTTACCACTGAATTTCTTTCAAGCAAATACATATCCAGTTCAAATTAAACTTTTGTAGAGCAACACCTTATGCACAGTATCTAATAGCATAATTTTGACATTTTTTCTAGAGCTAAAATTATTCTGCCTGTTCTGTGACATTTACATTTTTCAAAATAAACTTGCACATTTGGTCTGTACTCGTAAATGTTATAACAAAACCGAAAAAAGATTCTAAAGGCGTTAATTTAATAACCAACCTCTTAAGCAACACCCTTTCAAAATGCCAAAATATGTATCAGTAAAAATTTTCAAGTCAGTCACCAAAGAATAGTTAAAAAAGTTTTAAAAAATATTAGAAAAACAATTGAAAATAAAACAGACACAGCACGCCCCAAAAAGAAAAGAAAAAGAGACGAAACGAACCAAACCGACAAATTCGCACACACAAACCTCAAAATTGTCAAATACTCTCAACAGAAGTTGAAGACATAAAATACAGAAAAAAATTATAAAAGAAAAAAACCTTTTGAACAATTGTTCAGTGGGCGCAGGCATGAACGTTTAATAATCTTTATGAGCATCTTTAATAAAAACTGACAAGCAATCGAATAAAGTCGAACGCAAACACAACAATGAGACCCTATTTTTTAAACTTCCCTTCCAACAATTGACAATTACATAAAAATGTCACACAACAAACCGCACAAATAATAGTAAACAAAAGTAACAGCAAGAATATTTATTTATAGGCTTCATGCAACAAGTTACCTTTCTGCACTTGTCTCGTAAGAAACCAAACTCACCCTCTCATTCGATTGTTTTCAAGAGACAAAAAACTCTTCTAGCATTCTTTTTCCCTCTCGGCTCTTTTCTTTATGTTAAACATGAATATTTTATACGACTGCAATATAATGATGAATGTGTGGAAGAACTTAAAAGAATGAATTCATTTAATTATCGCTCCTTTTTAGTAATTGCAGGAAAATAAATAAAATTTTTAAAAGAAATAAATTTAACATTTTCATTTTACTGCTATAAAATTAAGGATACGAGTCATGTCTGGTGAATAATTATTTCGATAATACTGCAATAAGCGTCACCTGGTGTCATACTCAGATGAGATATATCACTTAACTGGTATAAGATATATTTAAATGAGACAATTTTTTTTTTAATTGCCATACCTACCTTGATGTTGTTTGAATAAAATTTGTGTTCACAAAGCTGAAAGAGAAAATCATGCCAGTGATAAGAAGCATTTGTGGGAGCACCATGTGCTTTTTTTCAATAACAAAGGCAACACAAGCCTGTCACGCTTGTTGGTAATACCCAGCGTTTCTTAATCCTGTATGATTTTTGAAATTTCTCAAGGGCAATATTAGCAATAAGGCTGATTAAACCGTTTAAGCCCAGTAGTCTACAAAATTCGTATGCGCCTTCAGCTCTCGGTTGAAAAAATTCGATTTATGGTGACTGATAAATTCCCATCGTAATTAAATTTTCAAGTAACTTTTAGCTTACAATTTAATTAAACTAAAAGTGTTAGACACATTATTGAATGCTATGTAGGGAGAATCTTTAGGTGCTTAATGGCATAATTATATGAAGCACTTTTGACTAAGCTTCGACTATTTTTGCTGAAGTAAACTTTATACGCATGAGTGGAATAGTCGGGATGTATATAGGGTAGACGTTAAAGGCTACACGAACTAAGCCTCTAAAATGAAAATTAAATAATTCCCTAAAACAACAAGAATTTTTGGATTCAGTTCGTTGTAAAATTGAGTGTTATTCCCCAATTTCTGGGAGTTAGTTTACTTCCATTCTGAAGGATGCATTGGCCGTTCAGTTCTTGTAGCCCTCGTTATATATCTTTGTTATATTTATTTATTATGGTTTTGGTATTTTGCAGGTGCACTAAAATATTTTAGTTTTATTTTATGTACAAGCAGCGACCATTAAAGAAATTATTCTTTTACTTGCATGTTTGTACGTCCTGATCATTCGAATACGGTGGCCTACTACTATCTTTAGCAAATTTATGTAAACGAGTTGTGACATTTGTTTTATGAACGCCTTTAGATTACACCTGCCATTGATTAAAGACTCCTTTTACGAATTGGGTTTGTATTTATTTCTCTACTGCTTTCCTTTGTTTGTAAATATAATAATTTTCTCGATCTCTGAGCTGACTGTTGTCATTTAATGCGATAAATTTTATTTATTTTTTCCCGTAAGTATTACTTTCATTTAAACGTAATCTTACACACTTTCACATCAGTTTTGATTTTGACAGATATGTGATGCTCGAAGTTGCAATAAAGGGTTGGTTTACCAGCGTGGCATATCCGATATGCATTAAATTGGTGATTTGTTTTTTAATATTTTGTGTATGAAATGTGATTTTTGTGCAAAAGAGAGCATATACGAGTAACTATTTGAATTTTATAACAACACAAGAGCTGCTGGGCTTGTTTACAGAAAACACTCAGGTTTTAGGTTCGAATTTAACCTATGATCTCCAGATTAATAGATTTTTATACTACCCACTTATCTACGACTGCTTTCAAATGATAGTTTCAGAAAAAAAGCAATCTTTAAGTGCCTTGGAATTTCCTCGACTACATTGCCTTGAAGAGAAGATATACCTCTACCATCTTCAACAATTTTGAAAAACAATTTATTTTGCTTACTTTTGCTCAGTAAGAGATTTAATTATAAGATTTGATTACCTATTCAGCCTTCTTGTAATTGCGATTTCTGAAATATAAAACAATCTTAACAAGTAGTCTAGTTTAATCTTTCAGAAACATTTACTTATTTCAGGAACTCTTTATAATTTTTACCAATAAAATTTCTTCAATTAGTTGTTTATTGGAAATTTTAAAACGAATAATAAGAAATAAAACTACATAATCAATCTTTACTACACACATATGCCGACTTCATTTATTTTCAATCACCATGAATACGTTTTCGACTACACAAAACAAATCTAGTGCCAAAAGAAAATATTTTAAAAGGCGCCAATAGAATTTAAAAACAAATTGAAAAAAAAAATCTTGACAAGAAATATCACAAGTTTTGTCAATGATAGAAATCAATAATTTAATCAATTCACTGATGGTAACTGACTTTTGGGAACCCAACAGTGTCACACAACAAGCTATTGGCAAAACATCAGAAGCAAAAGGAAAGAAAACAAATTTAAAAAAATGTAACATTTAAAAAATCATCTCATAAGAAATCTTATTGATAAAAGATTAACGTGTTTTGCAACTTGTTTGATGGCCATAAATAGAATTACATGCGTAGAAAAAACAGTTGAAGAGGACCACAAAGCCGCTCAAGGAATATGGGTGCTAAAAACTACAACCATGTGTTTTAAAAAAAGGTAAATGCATAATCCCTGCAAGCAATATTGTAGTAGACTAACAAAATAAAGAATTAATAAATAATTTTCATGCAATATGGGCAATGGATATCTGCATTTTTTTTTTTCATTTAATTCGTTATGGCATTAAAGAAGTTTACAATTTTAAAGAATTTTAATATTGGTTTAACGCATATAAATATTAGCTAATAAGCATTTTAAGGCTGATAAAGTTTAATTAAGAAAAGAGTATAACAAAAACGTATGTTAGCAAATTAAGAAATTTTCCAATATCAGACTGGCAATACCATGGTAAAATAAAAAATAACAATATTACAAAAATCTCATATATGTTGTTATTGCTTTTGACTCTCCTCCTGTCAAAAAGTATTTCCGGTGGTTGATATTGAGAAGTGTGCTACAGTTAAACCAAAAAATTTGTTTACGGTTTTGATCTCTCTTTAACCCCTTGATATCTCATAATTTTTGACAGAACGAGCTTCAATCATGCATGATTCAGCTGGCGTCTAGGTGTCACCTAGTTTTCTTACACCATGAGCAATACAATGTTTTCAGTATGTCATTTATGAAAAAAAAATTATAAAAAAATTATTTCCTAGCAAAATATAAAAAATTAAAAATTTGTTTTTTTCCCAAACCGATTTTTTTCTTTTAATAGGAATAAAATCAGTATTTACCAATGGATTTTCATTTTTTATTGGTAAATTTATTTCTATTATATGCGATTTTAAATTTTTTTCAAAAATATTAATTTTTTTTATAACATTAACTCGAAAAATAATAGTTTCCCTAAAAAATTATGTACGAGTAAAGACATATTAAAGTCAATACGATTTAAAAGTTTTTGAGATATTTTGTATTTTATATTTAAATAAAAAAATTCTCTAGAAAAAATCTATAGAGTTTCAAATCCTGATGAGTTTTACAGTTAAGTGGTCCGTAAAGCTTTGCAATTTCTCACTTTTATACAAATAAATAACCTTTATTTGCAATACAAAATTAGTTTAGACACTCTATGTACATGGAAATGAAATTTAGCGCAATAAGTTTTCTAACTTGGAGAATTTTTGGCAATTTATTCCATAGTGGTTTTTAGCGTTAATTGAAATACAATTATTTTAATAGACGGCTTTTGGTACAACACCCCTCAAATTTGCTCACCAACCTTGAAGGATGTTCAGTTCATTTTTGGAAACAAAAAAGGCACACACACTCCTGAGATTTTTTAAACTCGCGTTACCAACTCACAATCTACAGCTGAAAGTTGGATTGGTAGTTGTAAAGTTGTGAAATAGAAACCAAACAAGGCTTTGTAATGATACTCGTTTTGCGGTAAAAAATCTGATGAAGAACGTTATCGAAGCAGCAATACTTAACGGAAAATACAAAGGAAAAAACATTTTGATACCATTAACCCCATTTTAGTTTAAGCGCTTGCCGTTTCCGTTACGATTTGCATTGGCAATCACAATTAACAAATTTCAAGGTCAGTCATTGCATATTTGCAGCATTTTGCTCAATCAATCTCCCGTGCTTAATTGTATGTTGCCTATTCCCGTTACGGAACACTATAAGAATTATATTCTTACGAGTCAGACAAAAAACAAAAAATTTCGTGTATCATAATACAGCGTTATAAGGAAGGAAATTATGATATCACAGCAAAGCAATTGAAAAAATATTTACTGATTTCAATTGGTTATCCGAATATCGAATGTATGTAAATAAAAATACCTTATGATTCATTGTAATTGGTAATATAAATTAAACATACCACAATAATCTTTCACAAATACGTAATTTGCTTATCTTTTAACTATTTTCAAAATACAAGGTGGGCCAAAAGAAGTCATCCAATGTTGTTTGGCTCTCATTTTTTTCTAAATGAAAATTAAATGTGTGCCGGTGCTCCGTCCTGTTGGAACCACATGTCCTCCAGTCCCAATTCGTTCAATTGAAGCAGAAAAGACTCGGTTAACATAGGCCTATAGCGCGCACCGTCCACTGTTGTCGTTTGACCAGCCCGATGACTCTTCCGGCATGAACAGCGCACCATGCTGTCACTTTCAGCGGGTGTAATGGCTCCTCGTGCATCACTCGTGGATTTTCGGTGCTCCAGAAGCGATAGTTTTGCTTGTTCACGTACCCGCTGAGGTGGAAATGAGCCTCGTCGCTCATTATGATTTTGGTCGAAAAATCGTCCACTTCGATTGTTCTGCGTTCTTTGGGAGTGTATCGCTCCATGGCTTGTTCACTTGTATTCTACATCTGTCTAGTTCACAAATGTCAAAACAGATTTGACATTGGCCGCTACTTACAAAAATAAGAGCATCTTCCAATAGGGTGATTTCTTTTATCCCACCTTGTAAATAAAATTTGAAGGCAAAACAACGTTTGCCGGGACAGCAATATTTTAATTCACATTTTGTTGTAACAAAATTTCATACGAACATTTCACATTTTCACTTTTTTGTTTTTTCCCTTTTTTTAATTTTCACGTTTTCTCTTTTTTCATTTCCGCTTTATTATATGTTTTGCTTTTTCGTATTTTCGCCTTATCGAATTTTCGCTTTTTTTCATTTTCCCTTTTTTACGTTTTCGGTCTTTTCAAAAATAGTCCGCGAATCCCTGGTCTAAAATATCAATTAGTTGGCTCTATTAAGTAGCCTAAACATCAACCATCACTTGTTGAAAAATATCGTTGAAATGTCCTTAATATTAGTTAAATTGCCTGCACGGTAATAATAGCACAATGCCTAAGTGTGTACAAGTAGTTGTAATTAAAATTTATTACGAGTTTTCATCTAATTTTTTATTTCTAAAATTCTGACTCATTGTCCTGGGAAAAGTATTTTTTTCTTTTAATGATTGAGTTTTGTAAAATAAGAATCGACAATTCGTAGAAATGTTTATTTTATAATAAATTAATGATTACAAATGAGAGCAATTTATAAACTTAAAGAATTGAGACATTCAAAATTCTTTAAAAAAGAAGTTCAACATTCCTTTCGAAAATAAATTTTATAAAATTTTTATACAACACAAGACATCTCAATAATAATTCACTGCATTATACATATAAATAAAATGGTGTCCCTGAATTAATAAAAGGAACATGTCAACTAGTTGTATTTTTAAATTTTAAGTTAATTAAACGCTAAAGAACTCATACGTTTTGGGAAATGGTCTTAGTCCACTTTGAAAAAAAATGAGTCAGCGCTAATTATTAATATTTTTTCATAAAAGAGGACTTATACCACTTTCACAAATAACAGCTGCAATATTAAAGGAACATAAAACTAAGTATATTTTTATAGTTTGTTGAGCTCAATAATTTTAAATTATTGATATGCTCTAGATATGAAAAATTAAAAGGAGCGTAAGGGTACCCTATAGACCTGGGGGTCGCAGGTTTGACTCCTACAATTACCCTGGGAGTCGATGGTCAAAGTTATCAGTGTTCGTTAACAAATTTAATTTTAGAATCAAATTTTTAATATGAAATAATAATAATTATAAGAGAAGCGTAGTTAAACCGGGGCTTAACGCACTAACTAACACTAAATTATTGCAGTTTTCCCATTCCGCAAAGTTTTTGTTTAAGCTGTTCAACATGTTTAAAAAACCAAAAAGTTTTTGCTGCCTGTGACCAAGTTTTTGACTCCATAAATTGGAATTCTTTCAAAAAATTAACTTAAATCAGTTTTTTTAAATAAAGGGTGTCCCAACAAGAACGCAAGATTTAAATTTGGCACCATTCGAACTGTCATTGTTTGACACTTGAACAATTGTTATTGTTTGCTAGTAGAAGGTGCTAGGTTAGTAAAAATGGAGCGCTACAGGAATGAACAACGTATTCTCAAATGGTGAAAGTTTTGCGGCTACAGTTCGCAAATTGGGATCACAATAATGCTCCAAAAGAGTCAACTGTAAAGAGATTAATGGATAAATTTGCCCAAAGTGGGTCTGTTAGTGATGTAAAGACAACAACGCGCCTTCGACCAGGTCGATCGACCGAAAATGTCGCAGCTGTACGTGATGATGTCGCTCAAACTCCATCCACCTCAATTCGACACCGCGCTCAGCAAATTGGTGTCTCCAAATCCACTATGCAGCGAATTTTGACGAAAGATTTTCATCTTCATGCATACAAAGTTCAATTGACTCAGGAACTGAAGCCAGCTGACCATGGACAGCGAAGGGAGTTCGTTAATTGGGTATTGGAGAGACAACATGAAAATGCTGATTTTGCCGATAAAATCATCTTCAGTGACGAGGCCCATTTCCATCTTGATGGCTTCGTCAATAGGCAGAATTGTCGCATTTGGGGTAAGGGAAATCCTCGAGTGATTCACGAGAAGCAAATGCATCCTCAAGGTGTCACTGTGTGGTGTGGTTTTTGGGCTGGAGGAATCGTTGGACCTTTTTTATGCAAATGAGGCAGGTCAAGCGCAAACAGTCAATGGTGTTCGATATCGTGAAATGATAACCAGTTTTTTCTTGCCTAGAATTGAAGAAATGAATGTGGAGGGCGTGTGGTTTCAACAAGACGGCGCCACATGTCATACTGCCAGAGAAACAATTCAATTGCTGTATCAGTCATTTCCCGGTCGTGTTATTTCGCGTTTTGGAGACCAGAATTGGCCACCTAGATCGTGTGATTTAACACCATTAGACTTTTTTCTTTGGGGTTTTTTGAAGTCGATGGTTAACGCGAATAAGCCGACGACGACTCAAGCCTTAAAAAAGGAAATTGAACGCTACATTAATGAAATACCACAGCATTTATGCAAAACGGTCATTGAAAACCATTAAAAGATCGCGTGTGTGCCAACAAAGCCGCGGCGGCCATCTGCCCGATATGTTGTTCCATACATAACCTCATTCTGTCTACTTTACGATATAATAAAGATTCACGATTTTTTTTTTAAATATCTGTGTTTTATTTAAAATCTTGCGTTCTTATTGGGACACGCTTTATAAAGTTTGTATGCATAAATTTTTTAATAGAATTTTAATTATATAAAAGCCAACTTAAGCTACTTTATTCTAAAATTTTTCTAAATACTCCAAAGTAATTGGGCGGCAGATTACAAATCTAGAAGAACTCCCTTAATTTTTATGTTTCTTCCGGAAATTGCAAAAGTCCGTCAGAGCAACATTACTGGTATATAAGAGAATTTCAAAAAATTTTAAAAAATACTTCAAAGTAATTTCTAGAGAGAACATCGCGCTTAAAACTGTGTATGTCTCATTCTGTAATCTCTAATGGTTCGTTTGCATATTGTAAAAATATATTAAAAAATTTACGTATTTATGAACACTCATACAAGGTAGGCTAAAAGAAATCTTCTTATTGGAAGATGCTCCTATTTTTGCAAATGGCGGCGAATGTCAAATCTGTTTTGACATTTGTGAAATAGACAGAATACAAGTGAACAAGCCATGGAGCGATACAATGGACGATTTTTCGACCAAAATCATAATGAGCGACAAGGCTAATTTCCACCTCAGCGGGTACGTGAACAAGCAAAATTATCGCTTCTGGGTCACAGAAAATCTACGAGTGATGCACGAGGAGCCATTACACCCGCTCAAAGTGACTACATGGTGCGCTGTTCATGTTGGAGGAGTCATCGGAATGGTCAAACGACAACAGTGTTAACAGATTTTTTGTGCCGCAATTGAACGAATTAGGACTGGAGGACATGTGGTTCCAACAGGACGGATCAACGGCACACATTTCATTTTCATTTAGAAAGAAAAATGAAAGCCAAACAACATCGGATGACTTCTCTTGGCCCACCTTGTATTTCTCCTAAACTTATTTGTCATAATATTAACAATATTTTTGGAAATGTTTAATGACGTAAGACGTAATTGATAAATACTGAAAAGATATTTACAAATACATACTAAAACCATTAACTGTTACGTTAAAACATATTTATCTTGGCATATCTACCTTCATTCACTTTATTTTTTTTCTTCTGTTTTTATAAAACGTAAATGAACTCATACTAAAATTTTCTTTTCATTACGATCCTATTTAATACGTGATTTTTATAAACAGCTCCAAGAATTACGTTTATTGGTTCTTTACACAAAACAAACTTTTTTCTTTCGTAAGTGAAAAATATCGCCAATGATTCTTTTTGTGACTCAAAAGAAAGCCAGAAATTGACTACAAAGACGTTCGCTCGTTTTACGAATACATTTTTACGTTTTATAAAAACAGGCCGTTCATCTAAATATACAAATTTTTTACACCTCTAGATATGGCATATCCAGGCTCACAGATCACGTTAGTTGTTGTTAATTTTTAGTACAGCGTAGATATTAAATTTTATTTCACCAGTAAGCTAAATGGTTTTTCATTTGAGTTAACGATTTGAGTAAAATTTATTAAATGCAAATGAATATGGTATCGTCATCATTTCATAGACAATATTTACACAAGCAAAAGTAAACATTTGTTTATGAAACAAATAATTCAACCTCGTTAACAAAAAGTAACAAAAAAAATAAAAAAAAAACCAAAAACATAATAAAAAATGGAGTTTTTAATGGACTAGATTGCACACTCAGTTGCATGTTAGCAAACACCAAACATGTTGTGGGGGAAAGAAAGGCTCCAGGACAAATGTACTACGAGTAAATAAAATAAAAATTATTTTTTTCTGACAACAATGACACATTTAATTTGACTTTAATGAATAGTAAACTTATTCACAAAAAAAAAAAAAAAAAAAACACAAATTAATTTTCCCACTCATATTTGCCAAAGTCAGTAAGAGCACAAAATGTAACAAACATTTTTACTCATTCCAAAGTACAGTAATCACCCGTGTACTTACTCCCTCTTTTGCTCTCTCTCTTTTACTCACTTGCATAAATTGCCTTAAGACGGACCACCCATTTGAAGTGTACTTGTGTGAGAAATACAAAATGTTGCATCAACACGCAATTTTATGCAATAACTTCTAAAGTACGAATTTATGTATGCGAATTTCATTTTCATTTTAAGAAAATAATTTTTTATTGATCCTTTGATTCAAATTAACTTCAAAAAGTGTTGAATTTTTATAAAATAAACACGATTTGAATGCATATTAAAATCATTAAATAAAATAATTGAAAGTTGAGAAGCAAAAATATTTTATTTTAAATTTTTGACAGCACTTTCACAGCCTCAAGTGACTTGCTAAATGGTAATTCATTATTTTTATGAAAATTTCTTTTCTACATCAGCGATTGCATTCGAGTAGTCTACATTTTACTTCACATCTCTGCAAAGGGTGATTTTTTGTAAGTTTACAAAACATGGAATGATTTATTGAGAGCTTAGGAGGTTTTTGGTCTTTTATTTGAAAAATTGTGTTATAAAATATTGGTCGCGACTATGCGGTGGGATGGTATAAATGCGCTTATGGCATTGCCACATAGCACCATTAAGTCAGTGAAGTTGTCTTCGAAAATTTAGCTCCGTTTTTTAATTCTGTAGCATGTAAAAAAAAGTCTGTTAAGCTAATATAATTGAAGTATTTCCAGTAATTAAAAAAAGAAAATAAGCAAAATCGAAAGCTAGTGAAATGTAGATTTCGAAAATTGTACAGATTTTGAGGAATTTCACTCAAAATATTTTACAGTGAAAAATTGTCGGTTTAAAAAATAGTCCAAAATCGAGATAGTACATTTTATGCACCAGTGGAATCAAAAGCTACAAGAAAAACTTGTTTCAATAAGTTAATTTTTTATTCTGGGTTCCAGCCTGCCATAAAATTATTGCAAGTAAACCCGCAACTTAACTGGCGTTAAGTTTTTAAAGGTAAAAAGTAAATACAAAAATAAATTGAGCTCAATATGCTCGCAAGTCTGTGTACAGAAAAGAAACAACAATTGAAATTAGTAGAATCATCTGGGGAAACCAAAGGCTTTCTACAGATAAGTAAGTTATACTCGTATATTAGTAAACTGGCACCCATTTTAATACAGGACATGTAATGAGCACACTGAATTAACGGATGACATTGATCTTGTTTCGTAAGAATAAGATCCCACAAGTTTGGTGAGGACACTTTACAACTTTACTGTTTTTCGGAATATTAACTATAAAAGTTTGGGGAAATACTTATTTAAAGAAAATGATCATTAAAGTTGTTTTTCATCTACTTGTAGATCCCACAACAAGACTCAGATCTTCTAATTTCAATCTTAGTGGATATGTAGGCAATGAGAAGGCAGACGAACTCGCAAGAAAAGGGGCGGCTAATGGATTGGCCCAGAACCATTCTGCGAGCTGTCTTGGAGCTCTACTATGCTCATTTTTAGGGAGTGGCTGGAAAGAGAATCGTAATAATATTGGCTGGAAGCATCAGGTATCAGGGTAGCGAAAACATTCATGCCATTCCGATCTCGAAGAGAACAAATGAATTACTTGGCTTTACCCGGTCAGGACTTCGCATTGTCGCTGGATTCCTGACTGGACATTGCAGAGTATTGAAACACTTGGCGAATATGAGGATCAGTCAAAATGACCTCTGCAGGTTGTGTAACGAAGATGAAGAGACAACAGAACACATATTGTGTCACTGTAATGGTCTAATTTGGACCCGTTTTCGCTACTTAGGACAACATTACCTACAACCGCCGGACATGGCGGACAAATCACCCAAAGAAGTTTCTGAATTCTTTATGAATACTAGACTCTGGGAGGATTTGTAACTTGAGAGTAGTGTCGCAATAGGTCTGTTTTGGCCGCAGTGACCAGGTGACTTGTTCCCGCTTTTCATTCTAATTCTAACTTAAATTAATACTGTCCTATTGGAATTTGAGCTATCAAAAGCTAATAATAAGCAACCTTAGTTATTAATAAAATTTGCCATTCTTAACTCTTGTCAGCAAGCACCTAACGAATAAGAAAATAATAAAAAATATTGCAATTTGTTACTTCCAAAAATATTAAATAAATAAAACAAAAAAGGATTTTCTTTGCATTTACGCTAATTACCATAGTTCTTACTTTTTTGTATATACATGTATATATGTATATACATGTACCTATATATATATGTATGTACCTATCAATATTTTACCGTACAATTCCATTATATTGAAGGTATGTATGTATGTATGAAATATTTTTTATTTTTATTCAATTTAATAATTGATATTACTTTTTGAAAATGCAGAAAGATTGATTTTAACCCCAGACACTGGTTTGGTGGAGCGATCACTTTCGGAGAAATCCCTTTCTCGTCATCAGCACTATCTGTGTCAACAACTTTGGGATTCTATGTATTGCTAACGTTGAGTATTTAATTCAAGTATCAACAGAAATAGAATACGAGACTTTTTGTACTGTCATCACAATACACAGCTTTTTAATTAAATTCAATCTTTCATAGTGTTACCTTCGATGCATTTTCATTATTTTTTTATATCATAAGTGTTATCACTAATTGATTAGCTTTTTGTTGATTAGTACAATGTACAATTTTTTGTTGTAATTTATGATATTTTTTCCGCGATGCGATATAAACACATACAAATATGGCATCATTAAATTTGAGAATATGTTGTGAATAAAATGTATGCCAGCAAGCTGCTAAAGCAAATTGGCATTCTAGCCAGTTGCTCGGTAAAATGAATGGCTGACAAGCTGCTATCTTTTTGTTATGAATTAAGGAAGAAGCCATTATATCGTTTATCATTGATTGTAATGGGAGATGTAACCAAGAATGATAGAAATACAACATTACACCATGCGCTTGATTTCCAGTTAGATGACGTAGATTATCCACTATTTGAAGAGCACTCACTCTCTCTCTCTCTCTCTCTCTCTCTCTCTCTCTCTGTTTTTTAGCTGTAAATTATTAGCCAATAGGAATTCATCGCATGATGTCATTTGTACCACATGCGCAAACAATTTAAATTTTATGTGCGGGATGGAGTAATCTTGTATTTCTACCATTCTTCGGTTCAACCATAATGCACGACATTAACTGTGAATCACCACACGTTAACGTCAAGTTTTTTGTCCAATTTAATTTGACATTTTTTGTTTCCGTGTTTGACAAATTCACGTTAAGATTATTAAAGCCTTTTACTAATATGGGCATTTAAATAAAAATGCATTTCGTGCACTTCGCCCAAATGTGTTCACAATCGGGAGAATCGTGCACAAATTTCAGCAAAACTCACCCAGTTCGTACTGCGGAAAACATTGCTGCTGTTCGCGATAGTGCCGCCACATGATCGTGGAACCTTTGGACTTCTTTCTTTTTAGATATTTAAAAGATAAAGTGTACGTCAATAAGCCGAAAACAATTAAAGAGCTAAATTCGGCACATTAACAACATTCAACCTCAATTATGTCTCAGAGTCATCGAAAATATGGAACATCGGAGGTATGTCACCGAAGCCGTGGTGAGCATTTTATTTCTCACATAATTGTCATAGATCTTTCTATCATAATAAAAAATATTAAAACTTTTTTATTTTATTTACAAAGCACATCGTGCGCTTTGGTTGGACCTTCCCATAATATTCTGTCAGTCAAAAAGATTTTCTCCCGATCTAATTAACAGGTTTTGTGTAAATAATCGCCTTCAATTTAAATCAAAAACCATTTTTTTTCACGTATTAATTCAACCAAAAATAAACTGAATAATTTCTTTAATAAAAAATTTTTTTTCAGCTATTTGCAGGATTTAAAATGGCATGAGTCTATTCATTAATAAAATGCACCCGATTGCTAACTTTCAGTTGTGAACATCTTAAAAAACCACATTTTGCTCATGTACAGTAACTTTCAAAAATGTATTTCAATTTTTCCTTGCAATTATAATAAAATGTTGAAGAATTGCTTAGACTTGAAACAAGTGTACCACTGCTGTATTTTACATTCTACAAATTTTGCATACGGATTTTAATTGACAGTCACGCAAACCTACTTTACCTTACACTACAAGTATATTTTTTTTTCTTTTTATATGAGTTGGTTTATCCTCAGGAGAATTTGTGAAAAACAGGTCAGAGTGTTAAGCACGTGTCCTAAATGTTAAAACAAACATACCCGTAAATGGGGCAATCAATGTGATACAGCAGAAAAAAAAATTGTTTTTGTTTTCCTATTTGGAAATATTAAATCTTAATAACTTAATTTAAGAAATACTACAAACATGTTCCTTTATCCCTTTTGTTTGTATCCTTAAAAATACATTCTTGCATTAAGTGCTCATTGCGTAACACTGTTTTATAGTTTTGTATCGCACTTTTTTTTAATAATGCGAGTGTTCTGAGCACGAGCAAAATAATATTTTTTATAAAGAGTGATTTTTTTGCTATTATCTTTTTGGCAACACTAGTTTTGACAGCTCACGCACGTTTTGTATCTTGTGTCACTGTCAAACATCTTCAGTTTGGTCTATAATTTAATCATGAATCGTCTTACAAACGAACAACGTTTGCAAATTATTGAATTTTATTACCAAAATGCGTGCTCTGTTAAGAAAGTTCATCGCGCGCTTCTTCCATTTTATGGTCAGTTTAATCGACCTACTGAGGCTTCTATTCGGGTTATTGTAACAAAATTTCGCACCAAATTTACATTGTTGGACATTAAACCACCAACACGCTTACGTAGAGTGCGAACTGAAGAAAATATCGCAGCCGTATCGGCCAGTGTTGGTGATGACCGTGAATTATCGATTCGGCGCCGTTCGCAGCAATTGGGCCTCTGTTACTCCACTACGTGGAAAATTTTGCGGAAGGATTTGAGTATGAAGCCTTATAAGATACAACTGGTGCAAGAATTGAAGCCAAACGACCTACCACAACGCCAAATTTTTGGTGAATGGGCTCTTGAAAAGTTAGATGAAGATCCACTTTTTTATCGAAGAATTGTGTTCAGCGACGAGGCTCATTTCTGGTTGAATGGATTCGTGAACAAGCAAAACTGCCGTATTTGGAGTGAAGATCAGCCAGAAGCATTGCAAGAGCTACCAATGCATCCACAAAAAACAACCGTTTGGTGCGGATTATGGGCTGGCGGCATCATTGGGCCGTATTTCTTCAAAGATGATGCGAATCACAACGTTACTGTGAATGGTGAGCGCTACCGTGCGATGATAACAAACTTTTTTTTGCCCAAAATGGAAGAGCTTGACTTGCATGACATGTGGTTTCAACAAGACGGTGCCACATGCCACATGCCACACAGCACGCGAAACAATGGACCAATTGAGAGGCGAGTTCGGTGAACAGTTTATTTCACGCTTGGGACCAGTCAATTGGCCGCCCAGATCGTGCGATTTAACGCCTCTAGACTATTTTTTGTGGGGCTATGTTAAGGCTAATGTCTATAGGGACAAGCCCGCTTCGATTGACGCACTGGAAGCCAACATTGCCAACATTATTCGTGAGATACCGGCCGAAATGTTGGAAAGAGTATGCCAAAATTGGACTAAGCGAATGGACCATTTGAGGCGCAGCCGCGGCCAACATTTGCATGAAATAATCTTCAAACATTAAATTATATCGACCCAACTATCGATCCAAATAAATATTTCATGCATTTTTCTGAATTTTATGTGTTTTTTTTTTAAATTTCCGATAGTTCTTATAAAATCACCTTTTACCAGGCTGATGCCGGCAAATTTTTTATTTATTTTTGTTGGAGACAGGTTTGAAGAATAGAATAGGTTTGTCAGGACGCGCAAGAGAAGGCAACTGCGGAACACTCTCTATGTCTTTGCCCGGCACTGGAGGATCAGCGTGAGCTTTACTAATACCGTATTTATGTACATTGTGACGTCCCTTCGAAAATTACAGTATAATTGCACTGTAGGTGTTTTGTAGCAGAGCCTTTTTATGTGTATTATAAATACTAATAACTTTGTTTTAATTAATTTCTGTATTTGCTGAAAGTAAAAATACAACGTTGCCGTAAAAAAATTTAACTTTAATTTGTCATTCGTGAAATAAATATTTATAATCCACAATACGAAAATCGAGAAAAACAAATTTATCGCAACAACTTTCAATTTATGCTACTCTGTTTACCACGCAAGCTTCTCTACCCTTCTCACCAACAAACATGTGTACTATAGCTGACTTATGCTGCTATTAAGAAACCCATAATGTAAAGAGGGTATTTGGCTACCTACAGGGCTTCTCTGTGAAACAATCGAAATTTTAGTCTTTTTGTGTGAAATAATTTTAAAATTTCGATCTGTTTGCCATATCTTTTCTCTCCATTACGTACTTTGTAATTACGCCAGTATAAAGAAAACAAATTCCTTATTAGTTAATATTAATCAAGCTTAAGATCTCAATAAAAAAAATTGTTTTAATTTTAATTTTTAAATTTTTATAAAAATAAATTTCCCTGAAGAAGACTTTCAAAAGAAAGTCGAAATATTGGAAAATTAAAATAAAAACAATTTTTTATTAGTTAGTTTTATTAGACCTTTTTCTTTTAAATAATATGACTATTTTATTAAGCTTATAATTATATCCTGAAGAAGCTACACAAATTGGAGCGAAATATCGATATAAAAATAAATTTTTGAAGCTTAATAAAATAGTCATATTATTTAAAAACTACTTTTTTTTTTTTTTTGAGAACTTAAGCTTGATTAATATTAACTAATAATAAATTTAAAAGATCGAATAATTTACTAAAATTATTAGAAAAGAAATTCCGCTTGCACAAGTGATTTATTCTCAGTTTGGTTTGGCAATTCATCATGAATAGACTCACGCCTGAACAACGCTTGCAAATAGTGCAATTTTCTTTCGAAAATAATGGTTCATAATTTTGATTTTCATAAGCGAATTTTGTTTAGCGATGATGCGCACTTCTGGTTGAATGGCTACGTCAACAAACAAAACTGCCGCATTTGGAGTGAAGCTAATCCTCAAGTGTATGTCGAAACACCGTTACATCCAGAAAAACAGACTGCTTGGTGCGCTTTATTGGCTGGTGGAATCATTGGTTCGTACTTCTTCAAAAACGATGATGGCCAGAACGTTACAGTCAATGGTGATCGGTATAGAGCCATGATTACTAACTTTTTCATTCCTGAATTGAACAACCATGTGGTTCCAACAAGACGGCGCAACATGTCACACAGCTCGTGCCACAATCGATTTATTAAAAGACACATTTGGTGACCGCCTAATTTCACGTTTTGGACCTGTGAATCAGCCTCCAAGATCTTGTGATTTAACACCGCTAGACTACTTTCTGTGGGGTTATGTAAAGTCATTAGTCTATGCGGATAAGCCACAAACGCTTGACCATTTGGAAGACAACATTCGCCGTGTTATTGCCGATATACGGCTAAAAATGTTGGAAAAAGTCATCGAAAATTGGACGTCCAGATTGGACTACATCCGAGCCAGCCGTGGCGGTCATATGCCAGAAATCATATTTAAAATGTAATGCCACAAGATTATCTTTCGGATAAATAAAATTCATGTCAATCGAATAATCCATCGTTGTTTTATTGCAATTTAAAGTTCTATACGTCTATAAAAAACACCCTTTATTTCTTGTTTCAATGTGCGATACCTTTTCTACGACTGTAGCAAAAAAAAAATCATACCAGCTGATTTCATAGAGAATAAACATAAACAAAACACTCATGTATATTTCTTTCCTTAAAGTAAATTTTGCGAATTAATTAAGGCCTTGAGCCAACGGCAATGCCAAAGTTATCAGAAAAAACCAAAATCATAAATTTTCTAGTTTAAAATGCTCTCAATGAAATTGAATTTCATCATTTTGTTTGTTTATTTTCTTTTTTTATATTTTCTGCATTTCATTTGACATTTCTCAACTTTAGACCATGGAAAGGTACATAATCGAGAAACGCGTTAAAATTATTCAGGCTTATTATGAAAATGGGCGTTCAAATCAAAATGCATATCGTGCAAATCATCTTCAGTGATGAGGCACATTTTCACCTCAGTGGATTCGTCAATAAGCAGAATTGCCGCATTTGGGGCGAATGATAGTCCAAGAGTGATTGTCGAAAAACCAATGCAGCCACAAAGAGTGACTGTTTGGTGCGGTTTATGCGCTGGCGGACCGTATTTTTTCCAAAATGAGGCCGGTCGGGCAGTTGCTGTGAATGGTGTTCGCTATCATGAGATGATAACGAACTTTTTATGGCCCGAATTGGAAGATATGGATGTGGACGATATGTGGTTTCAACAGGACGGTACCACTTGGCACACAGCTAACGAAACAATGGCTCTTTTGCGCAACAAATTCAATGACCATGTTATCTCACGTGGTGGCGATGTCATCTTTCTTTAGGGTTATTTGAAAGAAAAGTTGTACGTAGATAAGCCAGCAACAATTCAAGAGCTAAGCCATGAGATAATTCGGCACATTAACGGCATAGAACTTTAATTATGCCTCAGCGTCATCGAAAACTTGGACCATTGGATGGAGGTGTGAGGTCGCGGCTGCCATTTGGCCGATATTTTGTTCCATACATAATTGAACCATGCTATATTATCATAATAAAAATAAATAATTTTTGTTTTATTCAAAATCAACATCGGCCCTTATTTGGCAGCAAGTATCAGAAATCGCAATATATTAGGAACCAGAAGAAGTCGAAAAGATATACAAATCTAATGGTTTGTTTTGGTGTTCTTCCTTATATTTATGTATAGCCAACTCTTCTCGAGATGAAGCAAAATTTCTTTAGTTTGTAGTCAAATCAAAAGATATTTTAACTCAGCTAATCCACTAATTTAAAATTGTGCATGATTGTGATACTACGTGTCAGAATTTATTTAAAAAAATGTACAACCTTCAAAGAAATTACAAGTACCAGTATTAAGATTACATAATTTCAAATTGAAAAGAGAAAACTTTGTTTAATTAGAAAAGAATAACTATTGCCAACTTTTGTTTGGGTAAAATTGTTTTCAATTTAATTTAATTTAAAAGAATATATTTTACAGGGTGCTAAACTACGTTAAGATTTTAAGTAAATAAAGGCAAGGAAGAACTATATAATTGTTATTACTAGTATTAACCCTTTTTTATTGTTATTTTTTTTTTTTTGCATTTATTTATTTCTCGTGTGTTCTTTTACAATCTTGGTAATTTCAACACTTAATGAAAACAATTGAATTTGATATAATTGAGAAGCAAACAGAAAGAAACGTATTCCTTTAGTTTTATGAATGGGCATTCATTTGCTAGCAAACCGAATGTGAAAATTGAAAGGAAAGACGATATAAGAAAACAATTACAAGAGAACTCTATTCGGCTGTTACACACCTGGTGCACCCTGCACATGCAAAAACTCATTTACTACAACGTTTTAAAGCATAAAATTAAGTCTAATAGTTCGTTCCGAGCTGAAGGTTATTTGAAGCATTATATCAACTATAAAAATACAGAACACAGATTTTACCAGCGCCAAGCCTAACATACATTCCAGTTATAGGGTATTTATAAAAAAAAATCATTGAACGTTTTTTTTTGTTTCTTTATATGGAAACAAACAAAAAAATACCGAAAAATTTTGTGAATGGAAAGTGTTTTACAATTCCTGCAAATCTTTGTACTTTAAGATTTTTTATTTTTTTTATAAAAATAAAACTTGTAAACATGAAGTGCATTTATTTAGTTTTAAGTGTAACAATTGTGTTACATTTTCTGAAATTGCTGATTAATAATTGTGTTATTTTTTTATTTTAAAAACAATTAGGATTTCAGTGCAATTGTTAAGAATTTTGAGAAAGCAGTTTGTAAAATTGGGGTATCAAAAGGAGAAAAGTGTTTGTATTTATCGTTTTAATACATAAAAATAAAAGTGCGAAAAAAACCGAGGTAAAAAATGGCAACATTTTGTAATTTTTACATAACAGAAAATTTAAAGGCATGTCGATGGACACAAAACATTATATCATTTTCAAATATCCACGACCTTAATATGCAGAACAGTGTCTTTGCTGAGTAACTTCAACCCCATACTTAGACAAACCGTTATTGCTGCGCAAGTGGTAAAAAGTTGTGTACAATTCTCCACTTATACGAGTAATCCAATTATAAAAGATACACCAGAGATATTTTAATAAGGGAACTCCGTTTTCCAGTCGATCTTCAGCTTTGCAAGGTTTTATATGCCATTTTTCATAATCATAATTATTCTTACACAGAACAAAATTTTGAGTCAATTACAGAAATTGCCTTATTGCTTAAATTTTTAATTGAAGAAATTAAATATTTACTGCCAAACTCATAATGAACATTATTAAGCAATTTCTCCTCTTTGTGCTTAAAAAAGTCTAGATAATCTATATACTCGTATATAAAAGAGTAACGTTACTGACTGACTGACTCACTTATCATCATCGCCCAGCCTAAACGGCTAAAGCTACAGACTTGAAATTCGGTAAGCAGGTGCATGTCTTAATGTGTAGGACGAATAAAATTTGGAAATTCGAATATTAAGGGGGTAAAAAAGGGTAAAAACAGGTAAAATCGAATTTCTTATACCTCCGGAACTACTACAGATAGAGCCAAAGTTCAAACTACAAAATATTCTACTAAACAAATAATCTGATAGATATTTAGTACTTTTTCGATATTTGTACATTTGCGGCGAAATAAGGGGTAAAAACTAATGTTGGTACGTTTTTTTAACCCCATTTATCTTTCAAATTAACAATCACAGCAACAACAACTAAATTGTATTCTTTTCTTCTTAAAAAGGTTTCCAATGTATATGTGCCCCTTTTTATTACTATTTATTTAAAAATATCTACTTTTATGTAAATTGATGCAGCATGTGAAATTTCTATTAATAATTTCTAGTGCCCAATAAAAATCAATTAAAAAAAATTTCAAGGGAGAAAAAAAGTATCAAAAGGGAAAAAAATGATTGCTACTCTATATTTAAATAACTTTAGTGGTATTTTTATGTTATGTGCAAACCTAAAATTATGACGGTAGCATTAAACAGTACTGAATGAAATAAGGAATCGTATAAGGGACATTATGGTACTTTTTATTCATTTTAATGGTACTTTTTTATATTTCAATATTAACAACCTAAGAACTATGAGAGTGAGCTCAAACGGTTCAGGTCAAAGTGAAAAATCATTAGAGGGACAAAATGGGACTTATTATTTTTTAATGAATGGTACTTTTTGATTTTTTAATGAAAACGAAACTAGGAGTACAAGGTTAGGCTCAAACGATTCTGGGCAAAGTGAAAAATCATTAGAGATAACTTTTAATTTTACTTGTATTAAAAAATTTAGAACTGAGATTAAATAGTCTGCAAAGCAATACTAAATTATAAAAGCGACAGTGCAGTACGAAGTAGCGAGTTAAATGCTAATTATGTATAAAATATCCATCCTCTTATTTTTTTAGTAGTATATTTTGTAGTTTGAACTTTGGCTCTATCTGTAGTAGTTCCAGAGATATAAGAAATTCGATTTTAGCCGTTTTTATAATTTTTTACCCCCTTAATATTCGAATTTCCAAAAATTCCTTCTTATTCGTCCTACACATTGGGACATGCACCTGCTTACCGAATTTCAAGTCCGTAGCTTTAGCCATTTGTGCTGGGCGATGATGATATATCAGTCAGTAATGTTACTCTTTTATAAGTATAGATTAATGATTATTGAGCTTTAGTCTTGTTTTTTATAAAATTATTTATTATTTTCAATATTTCGCCCTCCTGTGGAAAGCTTCGTCAGGAAAATTATAAATATTTATAATAAAAGTATAAATAAATTGTATAAATATTATTTCAAATTATACAAAAATTGACGGAAGATATTAGGGCCTTATGCTATTGGTAATATTAAAAAAAAAATTTCTGGTGATAGAAAATTGAATTCTAATAAAAAAAGTAAAATTTCTCGGGCCATAACTTTATCACCCGGACAATATGATTTTTTTGTATTTTCATGTTGGACGAAGCTTTCCACAGGAAGACGAAATATTGAAAATAATAAATAATTTTATAAAAAACAAGACCAAAGCTCAATAATCATATATAAAAATAAAAGTCTAAATAAATAATTATATAAATTTCTACAATTTTATAATGAACTTACAGTCCAAATCTCCAGGAGTTTATTACTTTTCTCTTTTCTTCTATTATGAATAAAATTTCTCTCTTTTTATCTGGAAAAAAGTTCCAGAGGAATACTCGTAATTGAGCTGTTAATCTTCACCTAAATCCACTAAAAGCGTATAAACATTTTGGAATTCATTTTCTATATAAACATTTTCGGTGGTTCTGTAATTTTGTTTTCAGCTCTTCGGTGTTCCAATGGTCATGGACTTAATAAAATCTAAATCGTTGATATTTTATTATTTCTAAGGGGATATTTATGTTCACGAACGTTTTAATGACAAAAGACGGGATGGGATAGCTAAGCACCCGATTAATTGCTTGTATTGCAGACGGCATATTAAATCGTATTTTAGTTAATTAAATAATAATACTTTGTATTATTATAGGGTTTAAAAGATGTTGTAAGTTTTTAAATTTGAATAGTTTTTTTTTTTTATTTCATAAGATTATCAAAACTATCCGCAATCGGAAGTAACAATCATAAATGTCAGTTAAAATGATCATTGACTTATTAAATTGATATTGTTTTGATTGTGTTTGAACAAATTTCAAATATTGAAATTGATTTTTTGGAAGGAAAAATTACAAAAAAAGTAAAATAAATAAGGAAACAAAAGAAGAAGAAATAAAAAAAGTGAAAACTCATTTCATGCATTTTAAAACAAACAAAAACCGAAAGAAAGTAACATTTGGTTGTATTATATAAACAACACCCATTTAAATAAAAATAGGACTTTTTTTGTGTCTAATAGATGAACAATAAATAATTTTGTGCAGTACAATGCAATCACTTGAGAAAAATCTACCGTGCACTATGAACAGCATACAAATCCTGCTTGTGTTGTATCATAAGGATTTTTAGAGTAGAGCAGAGAATTCAAGTGTTTACGAGAGTATATTTGCTGTTCATATCTAAGATTATAACAGGTGGCACGGAAGCCACATAAAAACTCATAAAAAATAAATTTATAAAAAATGATTAATAAAAAGGCAACATTAATTTTTTAATAAGATTTGGACAGAAAAAAAGGATTCTTACAAATATAATTTAAAAAGACAGCGAAAAAAAGAAACAAACAAACGATAACTGTTACTATTTTTCAAGGAAGCATGTTGGTCTTACCGCGTGAGAGGATTTATATATGAAAAGAGAAATAAAAGCAAAATGATCATGATTGTGCCGATGATGATCATTTTTATGCAACTTCCGATTTAAAACAAACAAAACAAAAGAACTCAGCATGAAATGTGTGAGAACATTTTGCTATTCGCACCAAACAAAACACACAAAAAAAAAAAAAGAAACAGAAATTAAAATTAAAATAAATTGTAATACCAATCAAAAATTACTTTTGTTCATTATTTATTATATAAAAAAAAAAAAAAAGAATAACAACATACACACATGGTCATTAAAATAGGTACCCTGAAATTTTCTTTTGTTTTGTTAAAAATTGCAGAATTTTTTTTTTAATTTCACTTGGATTTTATTGTGAAAACAGTCTTATTCCAATATCTTTAATAAATTCAGTTTTATTGGTAACGAAAGTAAAATTCTTTAAAGATAAAAATATTTTAGTGGTCCCGGGAAAACGGGATTGAAGCATATAATTTCCGGCATCCTGGGAATGCCCGGCAAGTTTTAAACTAAACCTTTTTATATGGCTAGTAATGACACTTGTTGGCATAATGTATTGTTACGGTTTTACACTATTATAAAAACGTTTTTTTATTAGGGTTGTCAAATAAAAACACAATTAGTTCTCTTTTCTTCAACACTTGTAGAAACACACTTTATTTAAAACCGTCACAACGACACACCTTGTTTACAGTCTATTGTCTCAACCAGAACTGAACTTATCTGGCACTCTTAGCATTGCCTTGTATAGTGTTTCACTTAAAACTAGAGGTATCTAGATTCGTGTAGCAACAATGATTCATTGTAACGGTCAATTCGCACCTTAGTCTAGAACTTTATACAAACATCTAGATATTACTGCATACTTCTAGGCGTATCAAGTATAAAACAACAAGGTAAATGAAACTGCTTAATCCAGCAAATTCTAGAACTAAAGCTATCATAAAGCTTATACATTAACACATATATAAATTACACACATCTTATACACAAGCATTAACGATCAAATTCTACGCATTAACATATATATTTAATTGCTATATTTACACATACATACATACATAAATACCATTTCGTAACAGTATTTATTTATTATCACATCAGATGTTAAAATATTAATATTACAAAGACAGCCATTTTAATTGGTTTTAATACGTTTAAAAGGCTTTGTAAATAATTTATATTTGATTTAACACAAAAGTTGTTCAATTAAGCTTTTCTTAATTATTTAATTAAATACTATTAGTTATTTTAGCTTTAGCTTGATAAAAAGTTTCAATACTTAATTTTTGGAAAGGTGATATCCTTTAAGGGACATAAACTCTCTTACAAATGAGCTTTTTGTTACAGATCTGACAATAAAGCCATCAGAAACCAAAACACCTATATGTTCGTTTTTATCATTTGCATAATGCGTTTTTCTTAATTTATTTTTTTAGGTGTCGTATAATATATTCAACTTGTTGTGTGTACTTTTCAAATGTCGAATAAAACCACTTTGTAGGACAAACTGCAGTGTCCACTGCCTTTTTTTTTTTCTTGTATATTGTCTTCCATATATTGTCTAATTATTATTAAAAGATTTATTCCCTTATTAAAAAAAATTAACGTAGACTTTAAAGTCAAAATTTTTGATTCATAAGAGCATTAAAATATTCAATATACATATTTACCTTAACGAATTATGAACTTTGTAAAAATGAAATTAAAATTAAATAAACAAATTAAAACAAGTGCCAAATAATTTCAGCTGTTATTGTTAAAACGCTAGTGCTGCAAAATAGTAAATAAATTTTTTAGGTAAGAATTCCCGAGATTTGGATTCCCTCATTAATTTCCCGGGATTAGAGATTGTCGGGAATTCCCGACACTAATCCAAATTGATGTTTTAACGTTTTGTATCTAATTATAGCATAATATTAAGCTAAAATAAGTACAAACTTTAATTGTCTGTGGATAAAGCACAGAATCGAATGTTGGCAAAGCGCAGACAGGTTCACAGGTTTTGGGAAAGAAATAACAGAATAAGTCACATAAATGCGTAACAATTGCTTAACAAATTTTGTTGTTAACCCTCTGAAATTTTAGCAAAAATTGTGCAATCTCATTAATCTTCCAAGATCGAAAGCATTCCATTGCTAAGAGAAATGTATTTGATTTGACATGAATTCCGGCATCATTTTCAAACAAAATAGTTTAAGTTTTATCTCTCTAAAGTTTATTATGGCATTATTTCGTTCCCATTAGGCCACACCATGTGTTATGACGGTTTTCACTTTTGCAAGTTATTATTTTTCACCAATGAATCTCTTTCAGTTATTCGTCCAGGAATTGGCACATATTAATCATTAAGAAATTAAAAAAAGTTAGCATGGTAATTAGAAAACTATAAGGCTACCTTCATTAGAGAATCCGCAGTCGTAAAAAAAGCGTGGCCGGTACAAAAGTATATGGAGACATTTATGGAATTATAGGAATTTTATGTAACAAATTTGAAAGAAATAAGCACACAAGCACATAGAAAATTAATTTTATTTATACAGATTTAATTAATTTAATAAAATATTTAATCAATAATATTTACAATTTTTAATTGATGAACAATTTCTTTCTGTAATAAGCACGGGATACCCACATACAGTGGCTTCATTGATAATGAGCAGACGGACGAATTAACCAAGGCCGACTCTAATATGGAGGTTTCTACGTCAGTGACACTTAATAGCATCAGAAGTGGCATTCTTGAATACTACCAAAGAAAGGCGTATAGTAGATGGCTGGGTCAAAAGACGTGCAAGGCTGCGTGTCAAATATGGCCTCTCTAAATCTGATGTCTGTGAAAATTGGCTGAAACTGCCAGGCACCTGAGAATAAAGACAGTCATTCACCTTCTCTGTAAGTGCCCGGCTCTTTTGGCTTCCAGACACAAATTTCTCGGCTCACATTTTATGAATGGCCTACCTGGGATATCGAGGATAAGGTGCCAAACGGTGAGTCTAAATTACTTTATTATTTGTTGTATACCAACTTACTAAAGTTGGTGGTTCAAAACGGAATCCTGGCATTCTAGTTGATGACCGATCGTCAGGCGGCCACGCAAATCAACCAACCAAACATGGGCGTAGGGGTGGGCAAATTTCTTTTAATTCTGTATAATTTTTTGATATTTTCTTTTGTTTCTTCTGCTTCTTGTGGTTTTATTGTACATTATTTGTTAAGCTAAGATTAAGATGTATGAATTCTATCACATTACAGGGTTAAGGCTTAAATTAAATTAGCCTTTACAAATATAAAATGTGTTTGTTTAACCATGTTGAAGATGAATTACACGAGTGCAATGAATGGCATGCATTCCAACAACATTCCACAAATTTAAAATAACACAGCGACGGGATACAATAAAAACAAAACTAAATAAAAATTGAGAAAAAAATAAGATCAAATTAAACTCCTCCATGTTAAACATTTAAATGGCATTTTCATGTAAAATGCTTAAAACAATTCCACACCTGAGCATCATCAACAACAGCAACAAAAAAACCAAGTACTTAATGATCAAATTAAATTTAACAACAAAATTTTATTTGAGCAAATTGTTTTAACAAAACAAAAAACAAAAACCAAAGAAAAAGTCAATTTCAGGTTGAAACCAAGAGTTAGTTACAATTTTGTTTTAGGATTCAAGCACCTCCGCAAAGCTTTTTCCTACTGCTCATGGCTTATAATGCTGCTGTCAAGCACTTCTTAAGGAGCATTATTGGCAACATACAATAAAAAACTTGAAAAAAATTAAGAAAAAAAACCCAGAATACGTACCCACACTTCTTTCTCTACATACACACGCTCATTTTTTTAGTTACTTGTTTAAGAAAAGATAATGTCTTTTGAAAAGAATAAAATGAAATGAATTGATGAAGAAGAAACAAACGGTCATACGACCTCGAAAATTTTACGTTTAGTTTTCGCTTCATTTCATTTTATTCACTGATAAAATTAAATGTAATTTGCCACTTCCTCTTCAGCCGAAAACAAATCAACCCAAAAAATATTTTAAAATAAAAACTGTTTAATAGTACAAGTGTGCTACAAAATATTCCAAATTTTCCATTTTTTTTTTTTTTTTTTGTTTTCTTTTTACTCATTCAACTTTCAATGTTATTTTTGCGGTTATCGTAGAATCTTAAACTCATTTTAAGAAAACAAAAAAATTGTTGTAAATGATACCAGTAATGTTTGATTGAGGTTTTTCATATGCATGTAGGAGTAGTTGTTAGTTTGGTTGTACGTTATTAGCTATTTTCGGAAAAAGATTTCAAAAACCTGCCTAATTTTACACTGTAAAATCCTTATGTGCTCGAAAATAAATTTTAATTTGATACATTTTTTGGCATAAAACATTTCGTAGCCCACAAACGCAAATATAGTTTCCCTCCGTTAAATAAAATCGCTTGATAAATGCCACGAAAATCGCTACGTAAATATTTTAAATGATTTTAAAAATTAGTTTAGTTACTAGATCTAGAAAGAGATCATTAAAGTATAGAATTTATTTTTTACCAGCAGGGCACGACTGGACTTTCACTTATGTATGAAATTTCAGAAAAATCGAATTGCAATTAATTTGTTTAAATAAGTGGCCGTTGGCGGTACTTTGATAGTAAAATCGTTGAAAAAGGAGCGTGGCTAGTGCAAAAGTATAAAGTATGTGGAGCATAAAAATTATGTGTACCAAATTTCAGAGAAATCCGTTGGAAAATATTATTAATCGTAAAACCATTGAAAAGTGGATTAAAGAGTGGGGGTGGTAGGTCCAAAAGTATGTAGAGTATATATATATATATATATATAAAATTCCAGAGAGATCCATTGCAAAATAGAACTTTAATCGTAGTGAATGAAAAGTGGGCTTGGCGGGTCCAAAATTATAATGTAACCTTACTTGGGGGTAGTGATGTATGTACAATAGTCTTGGGTAGTACACGAACGAACTATTCACATTGTACTAGTCAGTGCTTTGAATTGTTCATTTCCTTGCTCTTTATTTTAAATGAACGACCTATAAATGAACGAACGAACAAAACTTAAACGGAAACAATGACGAAGGAACGAAAGTTGCAAATTATTTTATTTTACAAAAATTATATTTAAAACAAATAAACTGAAGAAGAGAAAATGTATTATGTGTGCTAAAAAGCTCAATTTTAAGATTTTAAAATTAAAACTTAATTTTTATAGCCATATTGACTAAAGTACTTTTTGAATTACATTATAAAAAAGAATAAGGAACGTTCAAAGACAATCAAAAGGATAAGTGCTAAAGATACAAGAGATCAAATGAACTAAATGAACGAACTATTCCTTTTTAGTTTTTGAACTAAGAAGAGCGCTCACTAAAATGAACCTGTTGAAACATAAAATTTTAGTCATTAAAAAGTTAATTTTAATTACTTAGTTAAAAGTGGGCATGGTCGCTATAAAATTATACGGTTGGTGTGGTCAGTCAAAAAGTGTATCTACACCAAATTTCAGATAACAACGGTTTAAAACAAAATTTTTATAAGCGAACGATAGATTCTTTCACTCATTTGTCTTAAATACAAAAACAAATTGTCTTGCTTTGTGTTTGTTTTAACAAATTTATGTACGTACGAAGTTATCGTTCTATTGTAGAGAAAAAATAGGCCGTAATAAAATTTATAGATTCCAATTAACTTAAAACTCGATTAATAAAAATTAATTTTATATGTAATAATTTCTATTTGGAATTTAGAAGTTTAACAAAATATTAATCTTTATTTGTGCTTAATTCCAGAAATTGTGTTGGTTGGTCCATATATAGGGTCCGCCAAATAACTTTTTTTTTTTTTAAATGCTATAAAAACATTGAGTGTAGCTTCGGCTGTGTGGCACGTAGCGCCGTCCTGTTGAAACCAAATGTTGCCAATATCCTCCTCTTCAATTTTTGTGAACAAAAATTCGTTCAACATGGCTCGATAACGATCGCCATTCCTTGCTCATTTTCGAAGAAAAATGGCCCAATTATGCCTCTGGACCAAAATCCGCACCAAACAGTGACTCGTTTTGGGTGCCTCGGCTTTTCAATGTATGCGTGCGGGTTTCTTGTGCCCCAAATGTGACAATTTTGCTTGTTTACATACCCGCCAAGATCAAAATGAGCTTTATCTGAAAACACGATTTTTTTTGGCAAACTCGGCATCTTCTGTAAGTCGATCCCAGGCCCACTTAGCGAAGCGAAAACAGAACCATATTCTTTCAGCGGTAGGATAAAACTAATTATCTGTCAAATCAGACATGAGTTAAGTGTTACCATTCACGAAATAAGCACTAGTTGAAAAAAAAAACGTTCGAGTGCGGACCCTTTAGATATGATATACCCTTCAGTACTTATTGTACTGAATAAATAACTCATGAGAATATCATGAGTAAAAGAATAAATTTACAAGCCAATACAATTTCTGGAATTAAGCACAAATAAAGATTAATATTTTGTTAAAAATTCATTTTAAAAAACTAAAATCTTTTTTTGGTATTCCAATAATTCTGAAATCAAAAAACCAGATTTTTTATTTGAATGAAATTCTACAATTATAAGAATACTAGCCAACCCGACAAACGTCGTTTTGCCTCCAAATTTTATTTATATTGGAAAATAGTTAAAAAGAGAAGAAAAATACGTATCTTTCAATTATCATTGTATTACATTGATATCAAAAGTTCTTATTCTCTATATTTTTTTTACCGCAAGCCAAATGCTATTGCAAATATGTGGTTGATTTATATTTTGCAATATTTATTACAACTACCAATCCGACTTTCAATTGTATATTGTGAGTTGGTAATACTCGTAATTCTCGGGAGTTTCAAAACTTGGGTAGATAGTTGACCACACCGTCAACCACCGATTTGTACATCACAAATTCGAGATAAATTTCAATTTTTAGATAATTTTCTGAAAACTTTTTGTTTTATTTACAATTTAGATTGCAAAACAAAAAAAAGACTAATCTTACTTGAGGTTCACACTTATGGTATATTTTATAGCGTGCCCAGGTTGGACATATTCTTGCAATTTAGTATAAACTCAACAAAGTTGAATACTTAACAATTCAGAACCCTAATGTGGAAATTTAACACTCTACCGAAAATCGTTAAGGTTTAGTCTTTCTAAATTTGTAAGGCTCTTTTGTGGAAAATGTAGCAGCAGCCACAAGTATTTTTAAAAGCTTTTATTTAATTTGCTTTATATATACATGCATGTGAAATCTTGCAAGTTAAATTTGATCCACTTCCCGGTGTTCGATTGAGCTGAAAATTTACATACTGGTCTAGTCCCGATGACAATGCATATTTATGATAAGCATGACCTGCTGCTGCTGCCAGGCTATGCTCCAGACGAGGGAACTCTGCAACGGTTAACAGAATGGACTTCAAATTTTGGACATAGATGGGGGCATTAATGACAGTTCGTGGGTTCACCATGAAACTGCTGCCACCTCCAGGGTTGCCTCCAAACAAGAGACCTCATCAACGATCAACAGCAGAGACTTAAAACTTTGCATACCCCTTCGGATATAATCACCATCGACCATGTCAGAGTCTTTCAGAACACTAGTGGGACTCCAGATTAGGGATCTCATAAATGATGAATAGCCATAAGAGGCATACCATGACTTGTGTAATTTTTTATAAGTATCCTAACCTCTAAAAGCTTTTATGTATAAAAGTTATTATATTTTATATCCTACTTGTTTGTTATAAAAATATTTGGTTTTGGCTTTTTAATATAAATATTTATGAAACTTTTAATTAATGTAAAAATGTACACCCAGAATGAAAGTCAAATTAAATTGATATTTCATACTCGTATTTTTTTTTTTTATAAAACAACAAGTACATATACTGAACAGTGTGTATTAATAAAGTGAGCTTTTCCCAAAAAGTTTAATTTTATTGCCATTAGCAAAACAGTTAACTATAAAATATTTTTTTACAAAATTGAACATTCATAAGAAAATTTTACTCCAATACAATATAAATAATTAAAATATGAAATTGTTTCTTCTTCATAAACTTTACTTTTGCCCATTTTATTATAACGTAACAACTCAATTATCTAAAATGTGGTTTTGACTCAACATACGGAGCAGCACAAAAAATCATTTTAGCAACATCCAATTCTTAATCATCATCATTAAAATTATACTTCTTTTTGTTACAAAACTATGCCACACATTATGACAATCCACAGAAAAACAACCATAAAATGTATTTAACCTTGTAGGGATTCCAAAATTTATGCAAAACTTAAATTTATAAAAATAAAAAAATCTATAAAACTAAACATCTGTTCCTTCAATGAAACTGAAGACTTGCGAATGCCAATAATTTGTTTGAAAAAAGACGAAAAAAAAACAAACAAAATATAACAGCAGCAACAGAAACAAAAATTAACAAAAAAAGTGTTAAATATGAAAGTTGGTAAAAATCGGAAGTAAAAAACCTAAATACCATGCACGAGCATATAAAAAAGCCAAGCGGACAAACAATTTATTAAAGGACCTCCAACAATTATGGTTATTTAAGACAATTAAGTAGTTATGTGTGTATGAAAAGCTTTTTTATGTGACATTTTTTTTTTCTTTTTATAATAAGGATTTGTAGTGGCAAAGGTAAAGGTGGCGCATGAGCCAAACGTTTACTAATAAGGCTTAAATGATTAAGTGATTCCATAGACACACGTGAGGCTTTCCAATAAACAAGAAAGCAGAGCAGAATTTAAATAACAAGAAAAAAATATATTTATAAACAAGTTGCCAAAATGCAAGGCTCGTGTGTGTGGCCGATTATTTTATAAAAGCTAATGAAGTGTTCATATAAAAGTTTACAAAAAAAATTTGTTTGAATATTAAAAACAAACAAACAAACTAGTTAAGAAAAACACTTAAAAGGGCACTAATTATAGGAATATAAATTACGAAATTTGTTTAGATTTTTAGGAGCAAATTTCTTTTTTATTTAATTCTGCCTTAAATTGTTTGTTGTTAAAAATTTTGTACAAAAACTAAACATTATTATTATTATCAGCATTATGACCTTTAAGATCTATTGTGCAGCCCCTTTTTCTAACTACAATCCGATACTCCTTACGAATCTCGTAATTGCCCCACTACCCAAGCAGTTCGTTCTTGCCACTGCTAGGCACTAGCAGAGAATATGATCCGACGTTTCCTGTCTTTTCCGACAGGGGTCGTCTTGTACCACACCGATTTTACTCATGTGGTAGTTAAGTCTACAATGGCCCGTAAATAGCTCAACGTAGAGTTTAATGTCATTTCTGCTGAGGTTCCAAACAACATCTGCCTTAATGCGCTCGAGGTTGATGAGTCTCTCTGACTGCCACATGCTCACTTCAACCCTCCAGCAGTGTTGTATACTTTGTTTCTCCTCCTTGCTTAGAAGGGCACTGGTGAAGTTGTTGGTCACCCGCCCTTTTTAGCCAAATAATCTGCCAATTCATTGCCCACATGCTCTTCCTTATCGGGCATCCACAATAAGGTAACCGTGCCAAGGCATTGAGAAGCTTATAGCAGTCCCAGACCAATCTTGAGTTGCTTAACTGTCTGAGATAATATATATTCCAGTTCCCATTGCAACTGCCCTACAGAAACGTGGTCCTGCGATTCCCGCACTAGCACTGCCATCTTCCATTTTGGACCCATCAGTATACTTTACCGATTTCGGTAAAGTATTATTTCACCGTTTCTCCAAGCAGAGCGTTCACTAATGACCACTTAAAAATGCCTGGAGAATGTGAGTATCCTATCCAGCCTATCAGAGATGGCAAGGCATTGAGAATTCCAGACAGCCTGTTTCTTTTCTACCTTTGGCCACGATGGAGGCATAAGTGACCATCGGTACTTTTTGGTCGTAGGCCCCACATTTTACCATTCATTCTTTGGCACGCAAATATTGCCCTTAAGGCTTTGCCAGTTATGTATAGTTCATTCTAATGTAAAATTAATGTATAAGCAAATTCGAAATCTTTACAAAAATTATTAAACTATTCACCGTTATTTTATAAAAAAAATTTAGTCAGTGTGCATATTAGCTTACTTGTGAGCTTAATTAGCTATGGAAAATTAAAATAGGAAAAATATTAAAAATCCAACATGGTCAGGTGCAATGACTGGAAAAAAACTGCAGGTTCCAAAAAGGACTGTAAATAAAGTTTTTAAAAACATATGTATATGTGACCCATCCCACAATCTTTAATTACAAATCTAGACTATCTCCCCTTTAGAAGGATATACGAGTATGTCCCATCCCGTAATGTTCTTGACTAGTCAACGTATTTATGCATATTTATACCCATGCACTTAATATTTCTCCTAAACATATTTATAAATATGTCATAAATACTGAAAAGATATTTACAAATACTTAAAAACGTTACGGGTTACGTTAAAACATATTTATCTTCACTCGCTTCCTTTAACTCTGAGTCATCTATACTATTATCTATATATATATAATATATACATATATATATAAATAAGTTGCATTGTGTTAATAATTGATGTTCTCTGGAATGCGTGAACCGATATTGTTTCTGCAAAGTTCATATGAAAGGTGACCAATACCATAAACAGTCTCTCCGCCATTTTAGTGAACACTGCATTCATTTCGATATATTTGGAAATATTTGAGTTAATATTTTGAAAAACTGAAATACAATTCGTTTTTACATTCATTACAATTCGATTTTAGTCAAACCATTAATTTAATTTATATACTTAGTTATCGTACATCACATCTTAGGGGATCTATGAAATAAATTACATATAAACACATCACTAAAAACTTAAATATTTAAATACATTATGCACAGCAATGAGCTTTCTTATATGTTAACTTAATGGATATTTCAAACATTAAATCAAACAGCTAATATATACATGTAATGCTGTAACGGACTTTTTCTCCAAGGTCGCTAGCTTTTGAGTGCATGCTATGACTGACATTTCATGATCAGCTGATCTATTTATATTCTTAATAATTGCATTATTCAATTAACATATACGAGTATGTCTCAATTTTCGGACTTCGCGAATAAATAAAATTTCAATTACTTCATATTTAATTGGTGTAGCCACATTTTTTAATACAAAATGGTACGTACGCGCAGTAATTTGGGGCGTCAATCATGTAATGCTATAAATGTTGCGGCATCTAGAGCATCTCAATGTGACGAACAGCGTGTAAATAATACTTTGGCTGCTCGAAATGCCATGGCACGTGGTAGGGCTCTGCAAAATCCAGAGTTGGTACACCCCAAAAAAATCCTCACTAAAACTTAAGCACACGTATCCCAAGGTGTGAAAAAAGTGCCCTTAAACGTCTTTCGTCGCATGCGCTGTGGAAACTATTGATGATAAAACAAAAGTATGTTCTACAATATTAAAGAACATATTAATATCTACAAAAAACTGCGTGATACCATATGTATGTCCAACTAAATATTATCGTTATGTCACAATAACCACTTTTTAAATTTTTAAAGTTAACAGTTATTTACATAAAAACTTGTTATACCAAAATGTTTATATCATTTAATTTAAAAACTTAAAAAAAATTGTGTATAAAAATAAAAAATAACATTTTTGATCCTGGCCCCAACATCTGCAGTTTAGAACCATTTTAAATATATTTGGTCTAGAAATATGTATTATGCTTAGATACAATCTAATAAAACTATGTTTCCACCATATTTTTTCTTTACGTGTAAGAAATTTTCAAAATTATGAATTTGGCTTGTTTAAGAATTTAACTTATTTTTTAACATAAACTGAATATAAAAATACAAAGTTTTAAACACGCCTTAGTCTAGTTAAATATGAATAAATTATATAATTGTGGAATTTTTTTTTATACTTTAAACCTAAAGCAGGCATAAAACTACAAATCATATACGAGTATGATGCTTTCATATTTGTTTTATCATTAAAAGAAAAAATTAGAGAAAATAAACTAAAAAGATTGATTATTATTCGTTTAAGCTGATATAAAAAAAAACACGCACACATACACACTAAACTAATAAATTTTTTATTGCTTCACTTGAAAAAAAGGCTTTATAATAAATGTTTGTATTAATTCGACTAGATACAATTGATGAGAGTGAATGGTGGTGCATCAAGTGGAGCGAAAAGGAGTAGGAAAAAAATAAACAAAAACTCTAACACAAAACGTTAAAAATCATCCTTTAATTGTTTGAACAAAAACAAAATGCAAAGGGAAATTGAACCCTTTCATTTTTAACGCGTCCTTAATGTCCTCAACGTAATATGAAGGATGATAGTTAGTTAGCTGGCCATACGAATGAGGTTAAACATTCAAACGCACGTGATAAATGTATAACGTTGGTATTTTTTGTTGTTGTTTTTTTGCTTTTTATTGAGATGTTATTGTTATTTTCATTCGGGCAACTCAATGGTCAAGCAAAAGAAATCCTTTACTTTTTTATTATTTCCACAATTTATTCTTTTGTTACAATCTCTCTCTCCTTCTCTCTGTCTTTTTAAAGTGAAAAGGGTGGGCAACTTTATAAACATGCATTTTTTTAAATTGTTGCTGTTGCTGTTGCTATTACTGCTTTTGTTCACGGAGCGGCCAATTTAAAATCAATTCTTAGAATTTTTATTTGTATTGTACTTTACTCTGAATTAACCAAGAGATTAAGTTTTTTTATTTTCTAGAGCGTTGCTACGGGTGTACTTCATATGAAAGGGATATGAAGAAAAGCAAACAAATCATAAAACGATTCAACTCAACTTGATTGTATTTTAATTATATATTAACGCCTTAAACGTTTAATAAATGATTAATTTCTAAACTATAAATTAATATTCACTCGTGTATTGCTTTGTAATAAATATGTTAATTAAACAAATTAATTTTTTTCGTGATTAAATAAAAATATTTGAATTTAGTTTTTATATTTTTTTACAAACACCGGCCGTTTTAAAATAGTTTTCTTCGCAAAGAACATAAAGGGTGTCCGAACAAAAACGCAAGATTTAAATTTGGCGCCATTCGAAGTGTCATTGTTTGACATTTGAACAATTGTTATTTTTTGCTAGTAGAAGGTACGAGGTTAATAAAAAATGACCATGGACAGCGAAGGGAGTTCGTTAATTGGGTATTGGAGAGACAACATGAAAATGCTGATTTTGCCCGTAAAATCATCTTCAGTGACGAGGCCCATTTCCATCTTGATGGCTTCGTCAGTAAGCAGAACTGTCGCATTTGGGGTGAGGAAAATCCTCGAGTGATGCACGAGAAGCAAATGCATCCTCAACGTGTTACTGTGTGGTGTGGTTTTTGGGCTGAAGGAATCATTGGACCTTTTTTTATGAAAATGAGTCAGGTCAAGCGCAAACAGTCAATGGTGTTCGGTATCGTGAAATGATAACCAGTTTTTTCTTGCCTAGAATTGAAGAAATGAACGTGGAGGGCTTGTGGTTTCAACAAGACGGCGCCACATGCCATACAGCCAGAGAAACAATTCAATTGCTGCATCAGTCATTTATTTAAAATTTAAATCTTGCGTTCTTGTTGGGACACCCTTTATAAAGGCTTTTTGAAATATTGACAAAATCAATCAAACGAGAACTCTAAGAGAATTCACAACGTTATTAGTTATTATTTTTACAAAAGAAAAAAATAAAAATAAAACAAAGAGTACGAATGACATTCCTGTGTATTTTAATTCAAATTGAAGAAAATTAAGCAAAACACAAATTTGTGAATTTTTTACTAACCTCGTACCTTCTACTAGCAAACAATAACAATTGTTCAAATGTCAAACAATGACCCTCCGAATGGCGCCAAATTTAAATCTTGCGTTCTTGTTCGTACACCCTTTATTTGCTTCCCAAAGCAAATTTAAAAACATTTTATAGAAACAATGTGACTTTTTCTGAAAAAATTTAAAGTAGTAGCAACTTCATTCAACATTATGCAGACAAAATATAAATTTAATTCAATTCCAGTTCGAAGTTTATAGAACAAACTCATTTGTGTTCAGAAATTTTCTTCAGTCTTAGTGTGTTTTGTATGGTTCGTTTTCATTTTTCAAAAAACGCTATTTAATTCTATTTTGGAAAACAAAAAAGGCTAGAGAGAAGGCTAGAAGCTAAATCATAAATTCAAGGCTGAATGCAAGAAAAAAAGCGAAATCTAGCCTTAAAAAGTCTAAAATGGCAACGTCGGTCTTGAGTACCATATTAAAAACTAAAAATGTTCAAAACAGTTAATTCTTGATGATTTGAAATTCAACTGACCCGAGAAAAAATTCATTCATATTAACAAGAGAAGGGCAAGAAGGGGAATTCTTTTGTAATTTCTACACCGCCCTATAAAGTATATACATACATTCTGGATCCTTTTGATAGCGGAGTCGATTTAGTAATGTTCGTCTACATGTCCGAATGTCTGTGTAAATGTTGAAATCAACTTTCTGAAGTCCTTAAACAACGTACAGAAGAGTTTAGCATAGCAATCTGTCAGTTGTTGCTGTTTTCAGCTTGCTATTGAAATGCGTCAAAAACTACAACTACCTCCATTATTGACCATTTTTTTGAGTGGGTTTTTCATACCCTTTCTAAAAAAGTGAAAAGTTTGTCATTACGTTTGTAATTTCTTCACCGTACATGGGACACCCTATAAAGTATATATGTTCTGGATTCTTACAAAAAGCGGAGTCGATTTAGCGATGTCCGTCTACATGTGCGTCTGACCATATGGATGTTGAAATCAGTTTTTTGAAGTACGTAGATGAGCTACAGAAAAGTTTAGTATGTTAATTTGTTAGAAGTTCCTGTCTTCAGTTTGCTATTGAAATTTGAGCTCTGAAGTACAACTACCTCTATTTTTTTACCATTTTTTGTACGTTTTTGCGAAACTTGTCTAAACTACAAAGCAGACAAAAAAACGTGGTGTACAGTTTTATTGGTCAGTCAAAATGTCTGAAAAAATCAAAATAATCGGTTCAAAATTGGCCAATAAATATTAAAAATACCACCAAAATTTCAGATTTTCATTAATTTTTTTCCTTTGTGCACACAAACACAAAAAGAGGTAGTCGGTCTTATAAATACAAACTTATATATATTCGCGTATTCTGTGTAGTATGTGTGTAGTGATGGCACTACCAGATGGCACTACAGAATTACGATTACAGAAGTCTTATTGAAAGAGGACTTTTGATTTTTGAAATCAATTTGAATTCTTTATTTGATATTAAATATGTTTGTTGTAAAAATTGTTCTTAAAATTAAATTAAATTATATATTTTGCATTCCTATTGGATATCTTTCTTAGGCCCGTTATTACAACTTTCGATAGTTAAATTTAGGATTTTGTGTGGCAAATAACCGGTTTTTTGCTAAAGCTTCGGAACCAAATATCGGAGGATAGTTAAGGTCACACTATCCGAAATTTAACTTACCCATATTTTTAATTTAATATTCAACCAAAAGCTTTGACTTATAAAATCTTAACTTTAACTATAGGAAACTATTACTAATTAAAGGCCTGCACAAGCATACTTTAAAAGGCTTACAAGTACTTTTATTATAAAATATTACACATGTTTGTAATACAGCGTTTTTCAATAAGAGCGCTACAAAAGTTTTTTTTAATAAAACAAAAACGGTTTTGGATAGCAATGAAATTCTTTATTCCTGTGAACGTACGTTCGATGCCATTATGTATGGAACACGATTTCTTTTGAATGGCCACCACGGGCACGCTTGCAGAAGTCCAGACGCTGAACCCAATTTTCGACGGTTTTCAAGCATAAATCGGCCGATACTGCTGCAATTTCTCTTTCGATATTCGTACGAAGTTCATCAATCGTAGTTGGCTTGCTGCCATAGACCATAGACTTGACGTAGCCCCACAGAAAATAGTCTAACGGCGTCAAATCGCACGACCGAGGCGGCCAATCGACTGGACCATTTCGTGAGATAAAACGTTCTCCAAACTTGGTTTCCAATAAATTGATTGTGACATTCGCTGTGTGGCTTGTGGCGCTGTCCTGTTGGAACCACATGTCCTCCAAGTCCATATCATCCAATTGGGGCCAAAAATATTCGGTTATCATTGAACGGTAACGATTCCCATTCACAGTAACGTGCCGGTCTTGATCATCACGGAAGAAGTACAGCCCAATGAAGCCGCCGGCCCATAAACCACACCAAACCGTAATTTTTTCGGGATGCAATGATGACTCATGGAGTACGTGTGGATTGCTGTCTGACCAATAATGCATATTTTGTTTATTGATGAAGCCATTCAGCCAGAAATGAGCCTCATAGCTGAAGATGATTTTTCGATGAAAATAAAAATTATTTTCAAGTTGTTGCTCAGCCCAATTCACGAACATACAACGCTTCTGGTGGTCAAGCGGCTTCAGTTCTTGCGTCAATTTTATCTTGTAAGGATGTAGGCCAAGATCTTTTCTCAAAATTCGCCACAACGACGTCACAGAGATACCCAACGCTTGAGAACGACGTGTGAGAGACACATTTGAGCTTTCTTCAACTGAAGCCTCAGCGGCAGCAATATTCTCGACATTACGGTCACTTCTTTGTCTACTGGCACGGGAACATTTTGTACTGTGCCTGTGGATTCAAATTTTTCCACTAGACGCTCAATTTTTGATCTGCTAAGACGATTAAGACGACCATAAATTGGACGTAGCGCTCTTAGCGTTGAGGCCACTGACTCCGAATTTTAATAATTTCGACTTGTTGTTGGCTCGTATATCTTTCCATCATGAAATGGCAAACCTTACTGAAGAGAAATTTCAAAAGAGCGGCAAGAAATATGGCGTCGTTTGCTGTCCCTGTCGCTCTACTTTTGTAGCGTCCCTGTTTAAAAACCCGATAGTATGCTTGTGCAGCCCTTTAGTACTAATGGCCTTTATAATTATTTTTTATTGTAAAAATTGAGTACCTGCAGACATTTTATTGCTTCTAAGGTTCTGAGAAAGTATTTTTTGAATAAGAAAAATTTAAATTATTCCCAGACACTGGTTTTCTAGAGCGAAGCTTTTGGAAAAATCCCTTTTTGTTCATCGGTAGCATTTGTGTCAACAACTTTGGGATACTGTACGTTTGTTAATATCAAGTAATTAAACAGAACAACAGTGCAAATCGAATACGAGGATTTTTAATAATCACAATCCATTCATAATAAGTTTAGTTTCTTACACTGAAATTAATTATTTATTTTAGGATTAAGAAAACTATTTTTATCAATTTTTGTCATATCTTTTTTTATTTTTATACTAGTTGTGCACAAAGCATTACGCACATAACAGCTAAAAAATTTCCAAAGAAAAAACAACAAAAATTAATTAAAATGTGAAATGCTGGTTGTATTTTTTGAGTTTTCTGGTCTATTTGTGGACCGATTTTTTTGCACAGACATTACAACTGTTATTTGTGATAAAACTGCGTACCACGTTTTATTGTCCGTCTTGTAGTTTAGACAAATTACGCAAAAAACGCACCAAAAATGGTCACAAAATAGAGGTGTAGCGATTTTGGATTCATAGCTTAGTCATTTATTAACCGATTTAGGTGAATATGATATCTGAAAAAACTATTAACTAATTTTTTTTTTACTTTAGATAAAAAACGCAAAAAAAACAAAGCAAAACTTAATGAAAATCTAAGATTTCGGTTGTATTTTTGATATTCCTTGGCCATTTGTGGACCGATTGCTTTCATTTTTAGCACAGGTAATATGACTGATACTGCATACCACGTTTTTTTGTCCGTTTCTTTGTTTAGACAAAATACGCAAAAAACGCACTCAAAAAATGGGCAAAAATAGAGGTAGTTTCGGTTTTTGACTCATAGCTCCGTTATTTATAGACCGATCTAGCTGAATTTCAATAGTAATAGTCTTACAGAAAGAACTGACCGTTTGGTATGCTATACTTTTCTGTATGTTGTCTAGGGTCTTCTGAAAGTTGATTTCAACGACTACACGGACAGACAGACGGACAACGCTTATTAAACTCCGCTATTCATAAGGATTCAGAATATATATACTTTATAGGGTGTCCCATGTACGGTGTAGAAATTATGTTTGGCTTTGTTTTTTGCGTTTTTTATCTAAAGTAAAAAAAATTAGTTACAAGTTTTTTCAGATATCATATTCATAGTATATGGACCAAAATTCAGCTAAATCGGTCTATAAGTGGCTGAGCTATGAGTCCAAAATCCCAACTACCTCTATTTTTTGACTATTTTCGGACGGACAATAAAACGTGGTAAGAAGTTTTATTACAAATAACAGTCATAATGTCTGTGCAAAAAATCAGAAAGATCGGTCCACAAATGGACCAGAAAAATCAAAAATACAACCGGCATTTGACATATTCATTAATTTTTGTTTTGTTTTTGCTTTGTTTTTTTTTATTTGCGGAAATGTTTTAGCTGTCATGTGCGCAATGCTTTGTTCACACAAACACGAAAATATATGTATGTGTGTGGTTTTTATTGCCTTGAGTTAAATTGTATTACGAATACAGACATCTTTATGAAAGAGAGTTCGTTAGATCTTTCTCGATAATTAAATATATTTGGCTTAAAAATTTTTACAAAAATTTGCAAAATTAAATGAAAATAATTTTTTTTGCAATCCTATTTAATATCTTTCTTAGAATTTCTATTTTTATTAATTCAAAAATTGAGTGACTGCAGACATTTTATTGCTATTAAAAATGAGGTTCTCAGAAAGGATTGTTTCTTAGAACTCGTTAATTTTAGTCGTATTATTAAAATTTATTTTTTATTGATATTTCTTTCCAATAATATAAATAAAGAAATTTTTATATTTAATATGACCTCAAGCTTAATAAACTAAGTGTTTCAATCACATAATTTTTTGCAGTAAGTGAAGATAAATATGGTTAGTTAAATATGTTTTCACGTGATTCCTTATGTTTTTTAGAATTTGTAAATATCTTTTCAGTATTTATGACATATTTATAAATATGTTTAATAGACATATAAGTACAGGGTGGCCCAAATAAGACTAGCTGATGTGAAACACAAATAACTTTTTTATTTTTTAACATAATTTATTTTTTATTTTTACAGATTATAACTGAACTCTTGAAAATTTAAAATGAATACGTATAGACCACAACAACGCATTAAAATTATCGATTTTTATTATTCTTCTCAACGATCAATTGTTCTGACGCAGCGAAATTATCGCCGTTTTTTTTTTAACGTAAGATCAGCGCCCAAATCTTCCATGATTACAAGTTTAGTTCGCCGTTTTGAGGAACTGGGTTCAGTGTTCATCGAAATATTCGTACTGAAGACAACGTGGAAGCTGTGCAGCAGAGTGTTGCAAATGATCCATCTGTCTCAACTCGTCGCCGGTCCGGCCAGTTGGGTATACCCAGAACAACATTACAGAGAATTTTAAAGCTGGATCTTAAGATGTATTCATAAAAAGTTCAAATTGTGCAACAGCTTCTACCCCAACAACGACTACAATACGCTTACTAGGTCTCATTTGGGCCACCCGTTACATACATAGATACAAATCTGCATAAATACGTTGATTTCTCTAAGAGATTGCAAACGAACCATAAAATATTACGGGTTGGTTCACATATCGTTTTAAACAAAAGGTCGTCTAGATTTGTAGTCTATCGCCCAAGTACTCAGAAAAAACTTTGCATTAATTTAAAAATTTTTTTTTGAAATTCCCTCATTCCCAAGTACCCTTCTTCTGAGGGACTTTTACCATTCCCCACTTTGCTGAGGTACCATTCCCGATTTTGGCTACGAAAATTGCTAAAATCAAAATGGAATTTAATCTGTAGGCTCTAAGCTCTCTGGTAGTGTCTGAACATTTTCTGAAAAATTCGTAGTTTTTATTTTATGATTCAAAACGGATATTGCCAAAACCTTTCAATAATTTTTTAAATTATCCAAAGTAATTTCTGATTGTTTATGTTTTAGATTACAAATGTAGATCTCCCCTTTATAATGATGTGTGTCCCATCGCGAAATAATTTGTGGTTCTTCCGGAAGTTGCTAAAATACCTCAGAGCAACAGCACTGCGGTTTATGAAAATTTCAAAAAAAAATTTTAAGTATCCAAAGTAATATCTGAATATTTGGTTGGCTGGTTACAAATATAGAGGATCTCCGCTAGGCTACTACTAAAAACATTTAATATTTAATGACTTAAGACGTATTTGATAAATAAGGCATTAATAGTGAAAATGTTTACGAATACTAAAACACCTAATAGGGTACCTTAAAATATATTTAACGCGTCATATTTATCTTCCCTCATTTAATTTTTTCTATGGTTTTGATATCATAGAAGAATGTGGAAAGGGTATATAAGACTCGGCACAGCCGAATTTAACTTGTTTTTAAATAAATTTATTTCAATTACTATTGTTATTATTAATTTTTAGCAAACTAAGAAATTAACACAAAAAAACAACCATTTACTGAAAAATTTCACAAATTATGGTTTTTAGCGGTAGAAAAAAGGCAATAAGAGAATTATCAATTGCTGTGACTGTGTACAAGGGACAAGTATAAAACGCAAAATTTTATAGCTATCCTTTTTCAACTGTCAAGTCTATTTTAGTTTATGATAAAACTACGAATATGGAAATCTTATGCCAAGACGATTTTATAATTTTTCTGTTAATTTTAATTTTTTAATTTGGTATTAAATATTTATTTAAATATGTTTGGTTAACAATATGTTTGCAAACATTTTAAATTCTTATAAATTCTTTTTTTAATAAATTGAGTACTGAGAGATATTTTATTGTTTTTAAAAAGAGGGATCCTCGAACGGATTTTTTCGTGAATGTCGTTAATTTCAATTTCTTAATCACTATTTGTCTTTTTTTTTAATATTTAAAAAGAATGTGCAAAACTGTAAGTATAAAAATTTGACTACAACAGTGAAAGGAATATGTATGAGACCCGGCACAGCCGAGTTTAACTTGTTTTATTTTTATTCTGCTGGATTTGGCAGAGACAAAAGTAGGTAGTAAGCTGTAATACGAATACGAGTGCTGGTTTATTACCCAATTTTATTTTATTTCACTCAAGTAAAGTTAAAAGCCGCCGTTAGACCCTTTACTTGTCAATACTTGTTCAATGAAAATTATTTTTGTAATGATGTTTGGTTAACTATGGTTGCAAGTCACCAGCAGAGTTTTTGCCAAACTATTTCCGTTAATGGGCGTTCATTTAAAAACTAGAGCAATTTCTTTTGAGCCGACAAAATCACTAATAGTGATTATGTGAAACCTAATCTTGAAATAAATGGAAAAATGAGGCGTACAAATTTCACACCACTTTCAATAGTAACAAGTATTGTAAAACGCTTGTTAAAATAGCATTAATTGATGATTGTTTAGAAACAAGGAACCTATTGGCAAAATTTTTTAAGAAAATAATTTCTTTTCCCAAAGGCAACAGAAGTAATTAAAAAAAATTAAATTCCCAAAAAGCATTTGCTTGTGTTGTTAAAGAAAGAAAATACAACAACCACTTGTCGTAGTAAATTAATTGAATTTATACTATCCACAATAATAATCCCTACAATATTTATATTAAACAAATATATGTCAACAACTTTTTCAAATCCTACAAAAATTTCCAGTAAAAAAAGAAAATTTAAAGAGCAAAAGGACAAAACAGCTTTCTTAATCTTAATAAGAAATTGTTATTTTTGAATATTTTTGTTTGGCAATACAATACAAATAGCAAAATGAATTTTAAATTAAATATAAACATTTTTATTGACGTGTGTATGAACGCCTATGTATGTATATGTATGAATGCATATCCATTTATTGTAAGGCGAGTTAATTGTCTTCTTGGAATTTATTTCACATTCATGTATCCCTACTTTATTATCTACCTGCAATGATCGTCAGTGTAACCTTGTCAGTAGCCCCGCTTAAAGATTTTCATTTCCCAAAGGTATTTGATACGCTTATAAAATGAAATAAAAACTGGAAAGAGTACAACACTCAGACTGTCATTTTTATATTGTAATTTAAAAATAAAATCAAATGTGGCTACTTTAAGATTTGTATCTTATTTTCAAGATTTCTTTTTTTTTTTTTCTTTTTTAATATCAGATAAATTATTTTTCACTTTCATTTCTGTGGTAAAGGCAAACAAACAAGAAAATGTTGTAAAATTGTAAATTAAGATTTTTTATTTATTTTCAATTGTGTTGACAATTGACACTTGCTTGTATGTACTTGTTGTAATCGTATATTGTTATCAATGTCCTTTCTAATCTTATGCTCATACATACACATTCTTTCTTTTCATTGTCTTTCCTGTATTACATGAGTTACTTTTTTGTTTTTTGTTACCATAAGTAAAGCCAGCAAGAAGTGCTACAAGTTTTATATTTTGACGTTTTGTGAGGTCTTTTATGCAATCATACCCAAACAATTTGCTTCCAAATAATTTAATTTGATATTTAAAAGGAAAATTATCGCTTGAAAGAGTGAAGTGAGCGCAAAAATATTAGATTAGAAAGCTGATATTTTTTTAACATATAAAATTGGAGTTTTGATTCAAATAATTGTAAAACTCGAATTGAATAGATGAAAAATTAATAAAAATAATACATGGTTAAGGACAGCCACACAAAAAAAAATTAAGTGCAAATACCTGGGAAGTAATATTATTTTTCTGGTAGGTGCTGTCGAGTACAACAAGAATCTGTTTTAGAATTTGCGAAGCACCCTTAAAATCTTGAGTTACGGGTAAAAATCTGGTTTTTCGTACCTTTATGCACTTATAAACCAGGAACTTCGTTGAATACCAAGCGATTTGTAGTTTCTCAGCAGATTTAGAAAGAAAACATTGAGGCCATTTGAATGGCATATACGAGTATATCATTTAAGTAAAGTTGTGCGTATTTCTCAATCAAACACTTTTTTTTCATTTTTTCACAATTTTTCAACTTTGGAGACGTTTTTACACAATATTTTATAAAGAAATCGTACAACTTTTAAATTATTTAAAAAATATGTTTATTAACGAGTAAAACAAAACTTGTTTTTCTAATATTTATAACTAGTTGACCCGGCAAACGTTGTCTTGTCTTAATATTTTTATATATTCGATCTTCTTACACTAAGAAATCGTACTCATAGAGTAAATAACTGTGCGAGACCGGGTAAAAACAGGTAGTAGGCAAATAAGCCAGATACCGACTATAGCGCTACCTGCCAGGCGGTTTTGTGACGTTAAACCTTCCAAGATTATACATATAAACCTTCCTCTTCAATCACTCTATCTATTAAAAAAAACCGCATCAAAATCCGTTGCGTAATTTTAAAGATTTAAGCATACACAGGGATATAGGGACAGAGAAAGCGACTTTGTTTTATACTATGTAGTGATTATATCCTGAAGAAGCTACACAAATTGGAGCGAAATATCGATATAAAAATAAATTTTTTTAAAATAAGACCTCAAGCTTAATAAAATAGTCATATTATTTAAAAGAAAAAGGTCAAATAAAACTAACTAATAAAGTCTGTTAAAAATTTTATGAGTTAATATAATAAAAAAAAAATTATATTAAAGAAAAAAAATGTTTTAATAAAAATAATATTGAAAAATATTGAATAATTAAAGTTAGCAAATGAATATCATATCGCTGATCAATAAATAAATTAATGGTAAAGTGAAGAAATTACCATTAAAAAAGGAATGAAATCGAAAGTTATGGCTGTTAATTATTTAGTAAGTTTACTATTAATTAATTTAATTTTTGCATATTTTAATTTTTATATAAACTTTTTAAAGGTGTGAAGATAAATTCGTAAGTTAAGAAGTCCCACACTTTTCAAAACTTTTATTTTTATTAAAAATTAAAAAATAAAAGAAATATTGTTTATTGCTAATTTTTTGAATATATTTTATTTTATTTTATTAAAACACAAATTTTGAAAAATTTAAAAAGCAACTCAATTTTATATTTTTTAGTAGATATTCAAATAGATCAAAAATTTTAAACCTTCTGTAAAGTAACAAATTTTAACAGACATGAAGAAAACTTTTTTTTAATTCAAAAACAAATGTAAAAAACATGTCATCTATTAGTATCTTAACAAAAACAAACATATTATTTCATTTAAGCCATAAGTTGCATTTAAAAAATTTTAGACAAGTCAAAACAACTTTTTGAAATTTTTCACTCCCACAATTAAAAATGACATTCTTAAGCAGAAGCTTAAACTAAACAAAACTTCAAAAAGTTTTGTTAATTTTGATATTATCGACTTTTTTTTTGGCTTCTCTAAAATATTTTAAATGTAACTAAATGGTTTAATGAAATCATATGACGATATGCTTGTATGTTTGTTAAATATCTTGTATGTGCTATCATCCTTTATTTCTAACGACATGGATAATTTTTCATGGCGGTTTTAGCTCTGATCATATCACAACCCAATTCAGGTCTGTCGGTTTGGCCTTCTTTGATATCATAAAAACCTTTATTTTTCTATTTCTATAATTTATTTGCATTTTCCTAATAAAAACATTGAACAGGTGAATATTTCCGTAAAAATATTAAAATGGTCTGATACCTTTAGGAAAAATTTTTATTACATGTGACAACAAAAAATCAATTTATATAATTTTGGTTGAACTTTTGAGTGCAAAGGTAAAGGAAGAGTAATAAATTACAATTTGTATTTCTATATAGTACTATAACATCTTAACACACGATCAATATTTTCATATTGTAGATTTGTGTTCACACGCAAGTAAAAAAAGGTGGGAGTTTTTATAAACAAATTTCTCTTTACAGTAATAATTCGATAATTTTTTTTAATTCAATATTAATAATTCATATTTCAGTAAGTTTTTGTTAAATATAATTAATGTCCAACTAGTTTAGACAACAGGTTAGGTTATTTATTGTAAATAAATAAATGATTAAAATAAATAAATAAATAATATTTTAAAAACAATTTAATGTTTTTAGTTTTAATTTAAAAAAAGAGCTGTAAACTAAATTTTTATTAACATAATGTGGAATAAAGTTAACGATGGTGTTGGGACGTATTTAACTAACGAATTTATCTCACACCCTTTCTATAATATACATGTATAATCATCAGCACAATTAATTTTTTTTTTTAATATTCAGTAACATAACAAAATATCAATCTTTATTTGTGCTTAATTCCAGAAATTGTGTTGGTTTTAAAATCCATTCTTTTAGTCATGATATTCTCATGAGTTATTCATTCAGTACAATAAGTACTGAAGGGGAGAGCATACCTATATGGACCATTTCATCAGACGCTACTCCGAATCCTCAGTAGGTTACTCCCAACGTTTCTTGCAAACATTAATTACATTCAGTAATACCCAACGGGCATTCAAATGTAAAAGAGAAGAGAAGAATAAAAATAGAATATATAGTTTTCAATATTAAAAATGTTGGTTGGGAAATTTATTTGTTTATTCAGTTCAATGCTTACTGAGTTTTTTGTTTGAATATTTGAATCTTTTTGTGACTTTTGATTAATAATTCTTATTTAGTCAATTGCTTTTACAATATAAAGGTTCTAATGTTTGCAAGAAACGTTGGGAGTAACCTACTGAGGATTCGGAGTAGCGTCTGATGAAATGGTCCATATAGGTATGCTCTCCCCTTCAGTACTTATTGTACTGAATGAATAACTCATGAGAATATCATGAGTAAAAGAATGGATTTTAAAACCAACACAATTTCTGGAATTAAGCACAAATAAAGATTGATATTTTGTTAAACTTTTAAATTCCAAATAGAAATTATTACATTCAGTAACATAATGGAAACAAATAACCTTTATAACCTAAGAAAACGTTACACAAATATTTGTTGAAATAAATGTAACCAATACATATTTTTTTAGTCTAACATGACTTGTGTCACCTAAAATCAACTCAGATGATATGATATTGCAAGTATATTGTATTTATGTTAATGGAAGATTAAACTACTCTAGGGAAAATTTCTTCAAAATATATAAACGTATATGTAAATAGCATAGTGTTTATAAGTATATCAACAAATGTTTGTGTAATGTGACCATAGCTTCAGTAATAAGTAGTAAATTTGCCATAAGTTTAGCATTATGGATCTGGATTTAAAAATAAAAGCAGGTACATTTTGATATACTTTTGAAACAGTTACAATATAATATATTGAAAATTTTTTTATTACAGTTTTATTTTTTTAATTTAATTTACACATTTTTATACAATTTCACTAGTATAAAGGTTCTCTTATTTTTGTACCAAATTTTGGCAGCACCATTTCCGTTTTTATTGACACATTTTCCGTTATGTTCACCAATTAAAGAAATTTTTAAAAATGTGTCATCAATTTAAAGTGCGTGTATGACTAAAAAGAACAAATTATTAAAACTCTACATCCCTTAAGCATTTGCCGCAGTGATGGCAAGATTCATAAAAAAGTACTATATGTTGTACTACTGAAAATGGAAAAGTACGAACAAAGTAAGCTATTTTGTTCATTTAGAACAATTGCACACAAATATTTTTATAAACATTATTAGAGGTACAAATTTATCTTGTTATTACTCTGTTTTATTTTATTTGTCATCGCAATATTATCAACACTATTTAATATTTCAATTTGCTTAAGACTTAATAGTCATTAAGCAAAATAAAAGTCAAAATTATTGCTTAAAAATACATGAAGCGTGTTCACAATTTTTAAATTCAACTGTTAGTTAGGGAACGCAATTGGTACCAATGTTAACTTTTTTCCATCACTGATTTTGCTTAATCAAATAGGCTCCTAATTGAAATTCAATTTTGACATATAATCCACTAGACATAGATCATAGTATAATTACACTATGACATAGATAAAACTAAAATTTAATTACAACAAAATACACTTTAAATTTACGTTTCACTCAAATCTGTGATTCGATATGCACATAAAGTTTTTATTTAATAAATTTTATTTTGCACCAGCGAAAAACGTTTCTACAATATTTAAAAGCGCAAAAACGCATCTAATTCTATTGTAGAGTTAGATTTTGACAACTTATTTTATGTAGAGTTAAAAGACACGCAGAGAACAAGAAGAAGATTAGAAATGTCATAGGAAATAAATTAACGCGTGTGCAATTTTGCATTTGCCCTTGCCTTTTATTCAAGAAGTTATTAATTAAGTACGAAATGCCCACAATTGGTGTTAAACGCGATCTGCTGTTCCAGTTATTAGGCAAAAGCTACAGTGAGTTTTTGTAACATTTTTAAAGGGGAAGGTATTAATTTTATTTGTATTTTTATTCGATTAATTGCAGCTGATGACGAATTTCAACAATTATGTTTTTCCTTTGGCTTGGAGTTGGATGAAGTAACTACCGAAAAACAAATGCTAACCAAAGAGCAGGGAAATGATGCAGAAGGTGTTTCTGATGCCTCCGAGGAGATTATTTACCGAATTGATATTCCGGCTAATCGTTACGATTTATTGTGTATTGACGGTTTGGTTACTAATTTATTGGTTTTTCTAGGAAAGTAAGTATAATACAAAAATTGCAGGCAGTGAGCCTTTAACTATTCTTTTTTTATTTTTTTTAGAATAGCTCCGCCGAAATTCAAGCTTATAGAGCCGAGTGACGGCAAACGTCAGGTGTTAAAAATACTGCCTGAAACTGCCCAAGTACGCCCATTTGCTGTGGCAGCCGTATTGCGTGACATTCGCTTTACTAAAGCAAACTATGATTCTTTCATAGACTTTCAAGACAAGTTACATCAGAACATTTGCCGTAAACGTACTCTAGTGGCCATAGGTACCCATGATTTGGATAAAATTCAGGGCCCCTTTACTTACGAAGCTAGAGCGCCAGAAAATATAAATTTTGTACCATTAAATCAAACAAAATCAATGAACGGCCATGAGTTGATGGAATTCTATGCAAATCATACTCAGCTTAAACAATATTTACCAATAATACGTGATTCACCAGTTTATCCCGTAATTTATGATGCCAAAGGTGTAGTGTTATCCTTACCGCCAATCATAAATGGTGATCACTCTAAAATTTCTTTACAAACTCGAAATGTGTTTATAGAATGTACCGCGACAGATTTAACTAAAGCTAAAATTGTGTTAGATACTTTAGTTAGTATGTTCTCAGTAAATTGCTCTAGCCCATTTCATGTAGAACCATGTACTGTTATACAGCCAGATGGAACAGATGTTACTTATCCTGAGTTAGCCGTACGCCAAGAAGTAATATCAGCTAAAAAGGTTAATGCTGCAATTGGTATTTTAGAAACTCCTGAAAAGATTGCAAAGTTGTTGACCAGCATGTGTTTGGAATCCCATTGTAATGGAGAAGATGATATTCAAGTATTAATACCACCCACAAGACATGATGTTATACACGCTTGCGATATTTACGAAGATGTTGCCATAGCTTTTGGATATAATAACATACAAAAATCTTTGCCTTCTTTTATGCATATTGCTAAACAATATCCTTTAAATAAACTTACCGAACAATTGAGAGAACAAATTGCTCAATGTGGTTTTACAGAAGCTTTAACATTCACTCTATGTTCTCGTGACGATATTTCCCGTAAACAGAATAAATCGATTGAAGAAATACCTGCAGTTCATATTGCGAATCCCAAAACATTGGAATTCCAAGTAGTGAGAACTACACTGTTGCCTGGTCTGCTGAAAACTTTGGTTGCGAACCGTAAAATGCCTTTACCTTTGAAACTGTTTGAAATTAGTGATGTTGTGATAACTGACGACACTACTGAGGTTGGAGCTCGCAACGAAAGAAGATTGTGTGCAGTGAATTGCAACAAAACAGCAGGCTTTGAAATAGTTCATGGCTTATTGGATCGTGTAATGCAACTTTTAGAAGTACCCTGGAAATCAACTAATAATGATGGCAAAAACTGTTACTATTTAAAAGCTACTGAAGGTAAGCTGTTAATGTTTTTTATACATTTATATGAGCAAAATAATAACTTTATTATCACAGATCCCACATATTTCCCGGGTCGTTGTGCTCAAATTATGTTCAACAATGTTGTCATTGGTAAAATTGGAGTATTACATCCTTCAGTAATACAGGCTTTTGAATTAACAACGCCTTGTTCTGTCGTGGAATTTAATATTGAACCATTTGTTTAAGCAATTTCAAAGAATATCGAAATTTGTAACATGAAGATTTATGCATTTCACTCCTAAAATGTAATTTAACTAAATACATTAAGAATATTTATCATATTAAATTATTTAACTCGCGTACTATTTAAAGATGTGTTGTAATAAATTGCATAAAATCTTAAAAAAAGTTTTAAAAAATCTCAAATTAGTTTTAATCATCTTTGGATATATTTACGTAATAACATATATACCTCGTTATGATTCCGTATATGATCTAGCAAGAATGATAGTTTTTTAATTAAATGAGTGTTGAATAAAATAAAATAGAAAACATTTATTGTAATCTAAATCATGTAACTATGCATATCCAGCAGAATAAACTTAAAGGAGTCTCAGTAAAGGGCCCCAAATCACCCAGCAGTTGTCTACAATTTAATATATGTATGTACATATGTATAACATTAACAAGTTAAAATTAGTTGTACACTTCACAGCAGTAGCCAAATATTCTTGCTTTTTAAAAAATTAAAAAAAAATGTAATAATTTCTATTTGGAATTTAAAAGTTTAACAAAATATTAATCTTTATTTGTGCTTAATTCCAGAAATTGTGTTGGTTTTAAAATTTATTCTTTTACTCATGATATTCTCATAAGTTATTTATTCAGTACAATAAGTACTGAAGGGGAGAGCATACCTATATGGACCCCACATCTCCACCATGGTCCATATAGGTATGTTCTCCCCTTCAGTACTTATTGTACTGAATAAATAACTCATGAGAATATCATGAGTAAAAGAATAAATTTTAAAACCAACACAATTTCTGGAATTAAGCACAAATAAAGATTAATATTTTGTTAAAAAAAAAATTTTTTTTAATGAAATATCATGTATATTGATTAAAATAATTATCTTTAAATTCCATTATTATTTTTTTTGTTTTTTTTTTTTTTGTAATAGATAAATTCTAAAACCTACTGAACCGAAGTTAAAATTTTTTTCGGAAATATTTACCTCTATTCTGCGTTTCGATTTTGTTCCGATTAAGTTACATTACAATCGAAAGATGAAAATTTTGAAATAGGAGCAGAAAAATAAGTCATTTTGTAAACATTTTTATACAAAGTTAAATTTTGTGCCAAAAACCCATTGATAAATGAAATAAATAGAAGCCAAATATTGAAGAAACTTTAATAATTAATTAAATACATAATTTAACAGTGGAAAGGTAAAAAGGTGTTGTTTTCGACCTGCAAAAAATTACAAATTTTTAAATTGTAGTAAAAAGAAAATAATTTTTCTCTGAAAATCTTTAACATAGCATTTTCTACTTACATTTTCTTTTTTAATTGTACACCTTTTATATTTCAAAAACAAAAATCGAAAAACTCCGCCAACAAATTACCAACTATGATAGAAATGCAGAATACATACATCCGTAAAAAAATTCTATTGCAACACCGTGGAATAAAACAAGAAAAATCAAAGCTGCCAAACGGAGAAATTTCGATTCGGATCGAAGCGTAGAAAACAAAAATTGCGAAATGGAGAAAATTTCGGTACAAATAGAACGTAGAATAGGGGTGATTAATGTCCATAATCAGCTAGTAACATAGGCGCTACTCTCACGTTTACATCCAATATTCAATGATTTAACAATTAAAATTTTATTTTGAAACGTGTTTTCTTTCAAGTTTGGTACATAAAATAACTATATTTCAAGATTCTTGGATTCTGGGACATTTATGTACTGATCGGGATGAATTTCAACAGCAGAGCTAAAGACAGCAACAACTGACACCAACTGATACCAATCGTATCTGTACGATTTTAACGACTACATAGACAGATATACGGACATCGCTAAGCGACTATACTATTTATACGTGTAGTGTAGAAATTACAAACGGAAGCACAAACTTATATGTACATAAATATCCTTCTTACTTACAGTAAAGGGTATAAAAAGATCACACTTTCTTTATACGTTTGGGTTACTTTAGGTGCTAGTTCTAACTGGTACATGTTTGTGTAAAATAGCTAATATTTCTGTCAGGCATGGTATGTGTGTATGTACACAGATGTTTTGCAGTACAACTGTTCGTTTGCATTTTTGTTTAATTAAAACACCAAAATTTGTTCCTTCTTTTTTTTGTTTTCTGTATATTAGCATTTTTTTCTTTAATTAATTATTCAGTATTTTTATTTATTAATTATTTATTACTAATGAATTGATTAATTCTTTTTATTTCTCAGTATTTCTTAGAAATTGCAGTTTTAATGAATTCTTGTGTATTGGCTTCCATTTATACATATTTATTTGTATTTATGTACGTTTGTATATTTCTTTTGCAAAAACTGATTTTCAATACGTTTGGTATTAAAGGGTTGGTTGAATGGATGTATTATTTAAGGGTTAACGGAGAATAAAGTCAGTTAATCTTATATGTATGTGTTTCAATATGGTGTACATATATATGTATGTGTGTGTGGTAATTATTACATATTATTTAATAATTATTAATTTACCAATTTAATGTCTCGTATGTTTGTATAATTATTTTTATTTTCGTTTTAAACAAATCATTTTTGCTGTGAGTTCTTTCACCTTTTTTTGTTTTAATTTATTTTGTAAAGATTAATAAAGTATTTATATTTAATATATATTTTTATATACGCGTATAATTAATAAATATTTTCTTTATAACTGTTGCATGTACATATGCCTGTATGTATGTATGTATGTATGTAATTGTATTATATAATGATGTATATTGTTGTTGTTGTAATAAGTGGCGCGTATTTATTTTCACAGTATTGCAATTATGTTTTTCTATTATATATAGAATTATCTATTTTGTTTTAATTTTAATAATTTTATATCAATAATCTATTAAAAAAATTACTATGATTTGATTTATATCATTTTTTGTATGCATACCTTATTAATAAAATTTTCATTTTATTAATTTTTTTCCATATATTTTATGTTAAACAACTACTTTTACTTTTATTCTATAAGTCAGTATTATTTAATAATGTAATTTTTTTATTTTGTTATAATAATAAATATAGTTTAAAATAGTTATAACTGTGTGTTTTTTTATGATAGGTATATAGTTTATATCTTGCTTGCAGCTAATGTAATATTTATTTTATTTATTTCGAAAAATAAATAGGCATAACCAAAAATTGAAGGAGTTTTTAAAAGGCTAATTTATAGTGAAATTCTTATATTTAACTTTAAAAATATGCATGTAAGCCATTCAATTTATTTTAAATTTTCTCCAAAATAAAACTAAATAAATAAGATTTTTTAGTTTTATTTTTTAAAGTTTTGTATAATCAGCTATTAAGAGAGCTAACCACAAGTCATAGGTCAGATTAATTTTACAAATAAATTCTATAAAATATGGATCATGCCGGAATACGAAATTTTTATTATTTTCTTTTTTCATTTCATTGAAATAGAAAAGCAGAGTTTATCTCTTTGATATCTCGAATATTTACCGTCAGTTGTTAAATATCATTTCTTTGCAAAATGGCTACAAAATATCGTGTTAATAAATTTTAACATTAAAATTTTTTTTTCGAAATTGAGAATGTCTTCCTTTAAAGTATTAGCAAAAAATTAATGTAATACAATAAAACACTAAACAGGGCGCGCCTCAACAACCTTTGCTACCCCAGTTACATTTCTACAGTAATATGGAAAACCCACTTATATTTCTTAGTATCGTTTTAAAACCCTAAAATTATTTTCCCTGCAGTAAATATTAGTTATTATTGTTTTGAAAATTTAATATGTAATTTACAGCAACAAGTCAACTTTGACGAAAGCCGAATTTTCAATTACACCCTATAAAATTAGGGCCAGTATTACAAGTTACCAATAGTTTGCAGGTCAAAAATTCGGTTTTTGGCTAGACTTAAAAACAAAAATTTAGTATGAAGTCAAAGATTGATCTTTGAAAATATAACTTGTCAGTACCTTTAAATTTAAGGCCTAACCAAATGTTCATTATGGGGCCCAAAAAATCCCAACTTTAACTCTTGGTTACTTCTAATAATGGGTCCAAAGATAACTTCACATTACATATAATCAAATCTTTGATATAAAAAGCGTAACCAATGTAGTGGTCTACATACGAGTACACATTCATATATTTTCAAGACATCTTTGCTTTTTACTAATTTAAATGTTTTATAAAAGACAACATACATATCTGCATGATGCTGTTTTTTTATGTTTGCCAGACTAGTGCTTACGTTTATTTCCTCAAATATTTGAATAATGTGAACCAACTTGTGCACTGATAAAGAAATCAGTTTAATATGGAAGAATTTATTAGATTGTGTTTACGTATTTTTATAAAAATTAAAAACAAAAAAGTGTTTCTGCATACGATTAATTCTGTACCTCCAGGTACACCTTAGAATGCCAAAATAAAAAGGATTCCTTCATATTTGAAGTAGGCACATCGGAAGTTAGTAATCGTGTTTAGAGTTCAGCGAAGATACTTAACTGATTTCAATATAAAAATACTTACATTAGATTATAGACAGATATTTCTTAAAATTTTTGCTATATTCACAAAAAAAAATATAACAGAAAAATACAAGTTTTAAATCAAATATTCCATGCAAACTTATTTTAAAAACCATTTTATATCAATAGTGAAATTCACGCTTGGAAATATTTTTACAATTACAATTTTGACTACAAAGCGTGATCAACTTTTTTATAATTGTAAACTAATAATATGTAAACAACTGTGGTGGTAGCATATCCATTTTTCAAGTAGATAAGCTTCTATTTTCTACAAGCTTCAGACTACAAATATGGAAACGTTTTACAACAGCTGTCGAGTTTTACACAATTGTAGCACGTATTTACATTGGGTTTTCATATTGTAGCCCTAAAGTGTTGAAGAATATTGCATATTGTTGTTGTGAAAAAAATTTTTTATATTAGTATACTCATTACACTGAAGAGCTAAATAAGTGTGGAAACAAGCTAATCTACTTGAAATATGGATAAGTTAGCATCACACCTGTTTACATATTATTAGTTTACAATTATCAGAAAAAAGTCCATCACGCTTTAGTAGTTAAAATTTTCCGTAAATATACGAAAAGCGTGAATTCTGCTAATAATGAGTAGTTAATTATGTTTTAAATTAAATTAAAGTACCTTTTTTGTGAGGCATATTTCTTTACTAAAATTAAGTACAACTACAAAAAGTTTAATAGCTTCTGATATAAAATTCAACAGCTTTTGTTCGAAATTTGGACTGCAATGGCATCTTTGAAAAAAAATTTTTTTAATCATAATAATAATAATAAAATATATTTTAGTGATATGTGGCAGTGCCAGCCATATATTGCTTACGACACTCGTAATGAAACTGAGTGTTTTAATGTATTTAAATATTTTATTCATTAACAACGATATTTTATTAAAATGTGATTCTCTTTTTGTATTCAATTAAAAACTTTTTTTTATTAAAATAACAGTATATTTTTTTTTTTACAAGACGATATTCTCGTCCTACAAAATAATTTTTTTTTAAATACGTTTGGCGAAGTTGTAGTCGCAATTTATTAGCACCAGTATAAAACTAACCTTCCACATTTAATTTTGTTAATACCGACATCAACCTTAATAATACAGACTACTTTTTATTTAATTAAAAAACTGGCAGCAAAATATAGAGATTCATAGTTCTTACTGATGGTCCAATGGCGAAACGTTTTTTTTTCACATTTTTGAAGATACTAGGAAGAGGTGCATCAGAAAGCCAACGATTATTATTATTATTGTACTAAGTTGAATCACCACAAAACCAATATAGAACTTTCGAAGGCCGAAGGAATATCAAAGTATGATATTAATTAAAATAATACGCAGATGTTTATAATAAAATAATTAAAATCAATTTGGGAGTTGTTCAATATTTTTAATAAAGTATATATTTTAAATATTTTTTTTTTCGTATATTTTGTTGCGTTCTTTTTTATGTGTAATTCTTTTTTAATTGTTGTTTATATAATTTATATTATTGATAATAATAATTTTAATCTTATTTACTCTTTTCAGTTTTAATATAATTATACATAATAATAATAATAATAATAATAATATAATATTTAGCCATAAATGGGTGTATATATGTATGTTTTGTGTGTTTAAATATAATGTAAAAAAAATTAAAAATGTATAAATTTATCAATTGGTATATAAAATTTTTTTGTGTTTTTGGGTACATAGAAAAGAAACTATAAAACTGATTTTTATTATTCTTCATCTTCCCAATGACCTACATGCAAATTTTAAAAATTATTCACGTTTGGAACGAAAAATTTTGTTTTAAACAACTACTAAAAACTTTTAAAGAGCAGTGGGATTAGTGGGGGTAGAGACTTCAACAAATATATACCACATTAATTTTGTTTTTTGTGTGTTTCTTTTATTACTTTAAGATATTTTTCTTTTACCTCAGTTGAGTTTTTTTTAAGCAAGCATTTATATTTTAATTTAATTTTTATATTTCATAAAAAATTTGAGAATTTTTTTTTTACTAAAAATCATATTTATTATTTTTAGTTGAAAAAACAGTGCCAAATATAATGATTAATATATGTATGTATTTAGTTTATTTTATTTTATGTTTTTTTATGTATGTGTGTATATATTTAGATATTATAAATATATATGTTTTTTAAGTTAAGCAAAGTTTTTATATCATCAAGTTAATTTGTTTTATAATAAATAACTTTTTTCTTGTTATTTTTCTTTTTCCAAGTCATATTATCTTGCATCATCTTTAAAACTCATATTAATTTTAAGAAATGTGATTTTATTTTGTTATTTGGTTGTTATTCCAGCTTTCTTTTTCTGTGAAGCTTTATATAAATAAGAATAATAATAAAAAAAAATATTCTTCTGTAGGGTGTACTTTTATTTTTAAAGAGATAACTATTAGGTGATGTGAATAGATATCGGTCCAAATCCTGTTCTGTAGGTTTCGCCAATTGAAAGGAATTTACAAATTTTGACTACACAAAACTCTTGTTAAAAATAACAGGTTTTTAAGAGTTTATTTTTTTAGTTCTTCCCGATCCTCACTGCACTTACACGATCATTTATTTTGTAAGAGATTTTCTTGATTTATTATTGTTTTTACAACGTAGAAAGTATTTCTAATGATTTTTGAAGATATTTTCTTAAATGTTTAATTTTTTATTTTTGTAACCAAATTTAATAAATCATCTAGAGCTTCTGTATGAAAAGTGCTTAGTAAATTCAGTATTTTTTCGATAAAGTAGCTTACAAAAACAGTGAAATGCGGAACAGCTAAAGACCCCAACTCCTAATATACTGTCGGTTAGTAATAGGCCATATCATAGTCAGAAAAAAGTAGGCTTTCATTAAAAGCTGACTTTTGTTTTTAAGAATTATATAAATTTAAAGTCGTTTTTAAAAAGATACCGACGTTAGTGTGACTATGATTATGGAAAAATATCTTTGAAAATATAATAATACCACCCTTTTTTAATCGAATTTTAGTGTTTGTTGAATAAATTTTATGGAATTTTAAGTTTTTTTCTTTTAATAATAAATGTTTTTATTTATATTTCATGCTTTTTTAATTATGTATGTATGTATTTATTAAATATTTCAAAGTATGTAGTAGTAGTAGTAAGTAGTAGATATATTATATAATATATGTATATTTCAAAAACATTTCGTTTCATGTTTGTAGCTGCTTACAGACTAACAATGTGTGTATGTATTTAAATTTTCCATATAATACGAGTTTTTTCTTGCCATCATGTTAAAGTTTTTTTTCTTTTAATTTATAGCATTTTGTTGTTGATGTTGTTTTACTTTTGTTAATTTATATAGTAATATTTTCCAAAACTTGTTTTTTTTTGATATACAAAGAAGTAAGTCTCAAAATTAAAAAAATAAACTTAGAAAAAACAAATAATCATCTTTCGACCATTAACAAAAACAAATGATACAGTTAAATCACTTCACGTTTTAATTTAATTAATTGTTTATTCATTTATTTTTTCAAAACGGTGTTTTGTTTTATAAGTTTTTTTTTTCTTTTAATTCAATTAATTTTTTAAGCTTAATCCAAAAAATTATATTTTTATTTTTTTACGAACATTACGAGTAATATTACTATTTTATAAATAGTATATTTTTTGTATAACATATTTCTTTTCTTTATCTTTTAAAATCAAAAAATAGGTATAGGAGAGACAGAGAGAGGAAGAGGAGTGAAAGAGTGAAAGAGAGAGAGAGAGATAAAATTAGCTCCTTGTTGTTTTCGCATTGTTTCTTTTCAAATTGAAATAAGCAAAGCATTATTTAAAGACAGATGCTGTTTTATATTTATTACATGCTTTTCTGAATTCACTGGCTGGTTTTTCGTTTACATCATCAGTTGGTCCAGTTGCTGGTCCAAGTCTATAAAACACACAAAAAAAAATTATGTAAAAAAATAAAGGTTTATATGCCATACATATTTCTACACATATATCATAAATGGATACTTTACGGTAACATTAAATTTGCAATAGGAATTTGCTTTTGTAGGTTTTTTCTTTACTACAAAAATACAATTAAGAAATGTGGTCTACACATATGAGAAATGACTTCCGAAAGATCTATGCAAAATTTCATTGAAAGCGGGCCATAAATAACCTAGTTTTTAACAAAAAAAAAAAACAAACATTGAATAAGTTATTCCTAATGACCATTACAATTTTAATATTTTTTTGTCGTGGCAGAACATATATGTATCTATCAGAGAACTGAAAAAATCGCATTTTTAGTTGATTGTGCATGATTACAAATTTTTATGTATAATCAATCAAATCATATAAACAAACAATTTGAGTAAAATCGTGGATAATATTTGATTAAATCATGTTCTAGGCACGATTAGAAACTGATTGTTTTTTATGCTGTTCGATACAATTGAATCTAAGAAGCTCGTTTTCTTCTACACAATATACTTATATATGAAATATAGGCTACGAAAACATTTGTGTCTATTGTTTTATTGTAAGAGAAACATGCCTATTATTGTTATAAAGATAAAGTTACATTGATTCACGCCGAATAATAATGCACTTATAAATATTGATTTGTTTTTTAATATTTTGAAGGGTATATAGGATTCGGCACGGCCAAATATATCGCTGTTACCTTTTTTTAATTAGGCCATATGTACTGCGACTTAAAAGATCTTTTTTTTTACGGACAAGCACTCAGTACCTAGGCAGGAATTGAACCTGCACTCAAAAATTGATAGGTTAGTACGCAACCCCCTAATATTTTAGACGATCGTGGTAACAATCCGCTTACAGTTGCTTTGATTATGTTCTTAAAAATTTTCAGTATTATTATTCTAGGTACTTTTAGCTTCAGTTTAAAAAATGTGTGTTTTAGTTGATATATCGAATTTGTTTATTACGTTTTACTTTGTAAAGGGCAAATAAAGTACATTTAAACATTTTTCCGAATAGGGGAGTTAATAAATTGAAAATTATGAAGTCGTTGTCGCAAATATTTTTTTTTTTTTTAATTTTGTAGTGGTTTATTTTTAAAAAATATAATAACAAAAACATTTAACTTACGTGTTTATCATGATGATCCCACAATTCAATCTTATCAGGCATATGACTCATGTCATTACCACCAACATGACCCAAAAAGTGTGGATAAGTAGTGTATGTTGGTATTAAATTCATTGGCTGATTTTGATTTAAATTTGGTGGCGGCATATTGTTGTGGTAGTCCAAGGCCACCTTAATGTAAAAAATTTTCATATTTGATATAAAAAAAAAAATCAGAATAGTCTTCACTTCAGATTTGCAGGTACTAGAGCAATGCACAAGCATACTTGAAAGGGCTTACAAGCACTTTTTTATTACAAAATATTACACATGTTAGTAATGTGAGACTTTCAAGTATGCTTGTGAAATAGGTACCATGCATACATACGTATATTATTATTTACCAATAATAAAATAGTGGTATCATACAATTTTTTTATTTTAATTATACTTACATGAAATTGATCTTGTTGATGATGATAATCGGCTGGAGCACCGATTCCAGTTAGACCGCTAATTGTACCAGCACCAGCCGTTGTGCCTTGGTTATAGTAACGATATTGTTGTTTCATCCAGTTTGAATGCTGCTGCTGTTGTTGTTGTTGTTGTACAGCAGCGGCAGCTGCCTGTTTATCAGTAGTACCCAAAAGCCATGGGGGCAATGGGCCCGTCGGCATACCAGCGCCTGGCATACCGGCTGCAGCTGCTGTCATAGCTGCTAAATTATCATCCATAGTTGCTAAACCAACGGCACCGGCAAGGCCGCCTACTCCCATACCCATATTTGTCATTCCGGGATAGTTGTTATATTTCCATGATGCCCGTTCTGTTCCAATCGGTCGAGGCATTTTACGCATATCATCGGCCGATTGTTGACCTGCCATTTGTGGTGGAGTTTGTAAAAGGCCAGCGGGATTGTTGACGTTACCACTCTGGCTAGGTGACATAGCTGCTGGTGAATTGGTACTGCCTCCACCAAGCACAGCAGTAGAACCATTTTCCAAATTTAATATGTCTCTAGTTGAAGGTGGAACATAACCGCCAGCTGTGACGTAATCAGAGCCATACCAACGTTGACTCTGAGTTTGTCCAGCTTGAGGTTGAGATTGTGGACGTTGTGGTGCTAGATTTTGTCCGACATTTATAGGTTTTCCCGGAGCGGCATTAAAGACATTTGCTGCTTGTTGTTGTTGTTGATTTTGTTGTTGTGTAGGTGGTGCTTGTTGCTGTTGGGTCTGTTGATGGTATATTGCTGAAGCTATTGCTTGTGATGATTGTGTTTGTAATTTATTACCAGGCTGTTGGTGTCCACCAAATACCGAAGCTCTTGGATTGAGTCTGGAGTTAGCCGAATTGTAAGATTGCTGCTGCATAATAGTAGGATCCAGTTGAAAGCCCATTTGAGCAGCGACATTCATTTGACTATTTGGATCGTAAAAACGAGGTTGTTCGCCTATAGCCCCTGCAGGGTTGTTGCCGCGATTAGCTGAATTTGAAGGACCTATAGGGCCGAAATTCAAAGTATTACCCGAATTATCTGCAACATTAGACTGTGTTGACGATGGAGACTGCTGTACAGAAGTACTGGATGCATTTGCTCTGTGTTGACCGCTTGTGTTTGGCCGTTGTATAGCTAAGCCACTTGGAGGAGGTTGTGTAACATTTGCAGTACTTTGTTGTTGTTGTGTTGGAGCACAATTAGCATTAGATGTTTGCCCTATAGCTCCAGGCGGTTTGATAACGTTGGGAGATATAGCACTGGATTCTTGTTGCTGTTGAGAGTCCTGATTGCTACTTCCTCCTGTTGGCGGTGTCAAATCACTGGTCGAACCAGAAATACCAGCTGGAGACCGAGAAGCTTGCGATGTTGTAGAGCCTATAGGAGCTACCCCAGTCTCAGGCAAAATGGTGAGTGTTTGTTGAGAAACAACATTAAGATTGCTTGTAGAAATATTACCCGGGGGTGTGCTAGAATTAGAGGCTTTAGAACTTCCAACAGGAGAGCTCAATACATTGCGATTATATCCAGGAGCCTTCGAGGCATCAGCCTGAGGCAAATTATCATTAACCAAAGCAGCATTATTAGGATTAGCGTAAATTTGAGAATTGTCGGTGGTTCCCCATTGCGACTGATGATAGTCATTAAACAAAGAGTATTCACTGCTGATTTTTGCAGCTAACTGAGGTCCAAAACTACCAGGTGTGGACATTGATGTTGCACCTGCAGATTGATTGCAACTATCAGATAAATTGCTGGTATTGATGTGCAAATTTTGCTGTTGTGGTATAGATGGTGTTGGTTGTATTGTTGGATTATTGCTCATGTTATGTCCTGATGATTGTGGCTGAGTTGTGGGAGTGGATGCTCGTTGTTTATTTGGTGGACCTATTGGAGTCACAGAACGTACGGTAGTGTTTGACGATGCCGCATTATTATGAGTTGCTGCTTGAGCAGCTGCAGCATTAGCCGCTGCAACAGCTGCTGCTGCTTCGGCTACGTTGAATGTACCTATGGGACCGGATAATGTATTGTTGTTTTGTCCAATAACTCCTATATTTCCCAGTGAGGGTAATGTTGAACTGGGTACAGGTTTACCGCGTCCGTATGGAGCAGTTATTCCAGATCGTTGCACACCTAATTCTGATTTTTTTGTAGGTGACATAATGTTACCACTTAAAGATAATGTGGTCGAACCACCTGTTAGCAATTTAGCAGCAAATGTTTGACTATTAATTCCAGAACCTCCAAAATTAGTTGAAACTGATTTGTTACCTACTAAATTACCAGATTTCTGGTTGAAGCCAGATCCACTTATGTTTTTATTATTCATATCCTTATGTTTGCTCTGATTACAAACATTTGATGCAGTTCCTCCCACACCTGCACCACGGCTGGACGTTTGTGTTTGTTGTGCATAGAAAGGTTTAGAAGGTTGTGTTCTACCTAAACCAGATTTGCCCGCGCTTTGTCCGTTAACCCCTTGTGATTTTATATTCGCTTTCATGTTTGCTGTTTTAGAGTTAACATTGCTGCCTGGCGTAGATGAGGATGACGATGTAGTCGAAGATCCTGATGACATGTTACAGTTTGTGGATTGTAAAGCCGTTTTATTATCCCACGTACCCACCTGCATTGTTGAAATGGAAGATGGTGGTGTGACAGATGGAGGTGGTAATACTGAAGCTTTAATCGTAGTATTAATACGCGGAAGCATTTGTAGTATATCAACATCGGGATCTTTAATTAGTGCTAAAATAAGCATATGAGCCTGCTTAGTAGCTTCTGTAAGACCTTTTATTGTAATGCTACGTTCGGATTGATTTTTGCCTTGTTTCTCTACTTCAATGTGCGCTCCTGTAGTTGCCCGTATGGCGTTTATATTACTACCGGCTCGTCCAATAACCCTAGAGATAGCATTTACTGGCACTTGGACCTTTTTGCAAGTCATTTCGGGTGCAGTGGATGTAACTGTGGTAGTTGTTGAAACACCGGGTACTGTTATTGTCGTCGTTGAAGAATTTGATGAAGGAGATAGTGTTGTTGAGATATTAGACAAGGATTCTTTATTATTGGCAGTAGTTGATGTAGATGAATTACTACAAATCGAACCAGATGTTGTAGTTGTAGTTGACTGTTGTGTTGAACTTTTACGCACAACTTCCTTCCAACCATCCTCTCCACGTTTAGGAGCCGAAGTAGTATTATGAGACTTATTGCTGGTAGCTGTCGACGGCAAATTTGAGGATGTAACAGATTCCATGTCTCGCTTATGATTATCCTCAGATGATTTAGAAGCAGAAAATATTAATGATTTACGATTTCCAGTAGATGATGTTTCTGGTTTATTATTTGTTGTCTGCTGTTGATTATTTTGATGAACATGAGATTGTTGTTTGTTGTTGTGGGTATGATTGTTTGTTTGGATTTGATGTTGATGTTGGTGACATGTTCCTGCAGCAACCAATTCTTTAGGAGCCAAGTTCTCCTTTTCCTTATGTTTATTAGATTCTTTCTTTTTATTGCCGGCTGTTAAGTTTGCTGAAGATCCGGAATTTAAAGAGTTGTTATTCACTACATCTTCCTTTTTGAATTGGTGATCCGTTTTTTTATTGCTGGTATGTGCATTGTTGCTACTTTGCGTTTTTGTAGATAAAGTATTTTGTTCAACTGTATTTTTCTTGTTACTGTTAGGAATAGACTTTGAATTGCTAGTATCATCTTTCTTTTTGTTTTGTTGTTGCTGTTGTTGTTGTTGTTGTTTTGGAGTTATTATAGGTTGAGCTATTTGAGGTTCTTCTACAACAGGGCTGTTATTACGCGAATTCTGCTGTTTATTTTTCTTTTTGTTTTTATTTTTTCCTCCAACACCAATAGCCTTATCATTGTTTTGCATATTTCCTGCCAAAGCCTTAATGTCAGTGCTGGAACATGATCCTTGGTCTATACCAGAATCACCTTCTTCGCGATAATTTTGAGGATTTTGCTGTTCATCATCTTCTTCGGCAGCATTGTTATCTTCGTGATCAGATTCTTCATCTTTATCAGAATCCTTATCGTCTTGTTCTTGCTGATTACTAGAGCCACCTGTAGCTTCTTCCATCTGTCGGCGTTTTTCCTCTTTCTTTTCCATTTTCTTCTTCTTCTTGCGCTCACGACGGCGAGCTGCGGCAGCCCTTCTACTTTCTTCACGTGTTTTCTCCATATCTAACTCCTCCAACAATATGGAAGCGTTCTTGTTAGCCTTAACTGCTTGTGCCTCTTTTGCTGCACGTATGATCTTCATGCAATCATAACATTTTTCTGACAGTTCTTTGTCGCTGATGGTGCTAATGAAACGATTCATCTCCTGATCGGATGGAAACTGAGTGACATACTGTACCATCCATCGCACAGTCTTTGTGTGACCTTTACGAAAGGCTGCCATCAGACAAGAAACACGTCTATTATCCTGGGAGTCTATATCCGCGTTATGGTTATACAGTATATCTACGACACTTAGATGACCACCATGGGCAGCCAACCATAGTGGAGAATTCCCCTTTTTATTCTTTACTTCAACCGCCGCTCCGCGAGCTAACAGTAGCTCAACAAATTTCAAGTGGCCCTTATCAGCCGCTATAGTTAAGGCTGTATCTCTGGAAGTAGGCACGGGTGCAGCATTTACATCAGCTCCCTTGTCCAACAGAACACGTCCAACTTCGATATAACCGCCAGAAGCAGCTTCCATTAAAGGTGTTAAGCCCGTCTTAGCACGATGTTCAACATTAGCTTTACGATCTAACAATAAACTTACAACCTCATGTCTGCCTTGAAAACATGCTAGTGTTAGGGCAGTATTACGATTAGTTTCAATCTGAGCGTTAATATCCGAACCCTGATCTAACAACAATTTGACCGCTGCTGTATGACCGTTCATTGCAGCCAACATTAATGGAGATATGCCTAATTTACTGCCCGTGCGTGAATTAATTTCAGCGCCATTGCTTAGTAACAATTTTATGATGTTAACATAACCACCACTAGCTGCCAAGCTCAATGGAGTGTAATCGGAAACATTACGATGTTCCTTATTTGCTCCTATACCCAACAATAATTCCACAACTTCGTAACGCCCTCCCGAACAGGCTAACGATAATGGTGTGTCTTTAGTGCGTTCAGACTGTGCTTCTAGATCGGCACCATGTTTTAATAAAATATCGACAACTTTCTCATGACCAGCAGTTGCTGCCAGAATGAGTGGTGTAAACCCTTTTTTATCACGGTGCTCTATATTAGCCCCACGATTTATAAGTAACTCAACCAATTCCTCATGTCCACCAGCACAAGCAAGAGTTAGAGCTGTATCATGATTTGAATCGGTTTCTGAGTCTACATCGATGGTTTTATCTAAGGCAGTAGTTGCGGCAACCGTTTGTTGATATTGTTGTTGTGCGGCAGCATTTGCTAATAAATTATTAATATTTTAAAAGTTAAAATGTAATAAATCTACTGGATATGTACTTATATAAACAGGGATATACGTTTAGTAATTACATATTCACTTACCTTGGCTACCGGCAGCTGAACGTAACAGAGAATAGCGATTACGTTCTTTGCGTGACTGTTTATCAATAACTTTTTTAGCAATACCACCAGGCATTTTGCTACTACCAGAACTAGTTGATGCCTGGGGAGGAAGTACAGGTGATGCACTTCCGTCATTGTTAATGTGATGTTGCGTTGCTGCTAATACACCGGCCGCATAACCAGCTGCCAACATTTGTTCCTTTGTTATTTCATACTGTTGTTGTCGTTGCTGTTGTTGTTGCTGCTGTTGTATCTGCTGCTGTTGTGGTGTCAGAGCACAAACGCTGCCCAAACCGACATCGACGGCCGCAGCCATGGTTGACAAAGATGGACAAAACTGGTTATTGACTGCACGAGAAGTTTGAACCTGTACAGCGTTTGGATGAGGTACCACAACAGAAGGTTGAGTTTGTGTGGAAACTTGTACCTGCAAAAAGAAAAAATTACTTTCCCACAGCGTCCTACAGAATTCCGAAGGCCTCAAAAATTTGGTTTCGATCAACATCGCGCAAAAGTCAATCATTTCAATATATTTTACTTTGGAGTATATAGATTATTCCCCGATTATTTTTCGCAACACTTAACTATTTTGTGTTGGCAATAACGGTTACGGTTTACAACACTTATCTGTTGTGTTGTACTTTAAGTTGTGAATGTTAATTTTCGGCGATTACCGTTTACAACACGTTGTCTTTTGTATTGTTAAAACAGTGAAAAATAGACAACTGGCTATTAGCTGTTTTCTCATTGTCGCGATCAGTTTAAAATTTAAAATGCAGAAACATTTTTAAGCATAATACATTTGTAGGAATGTATTTCTTTTGGATTTTTTAAAGATTTTTATTATACCATTAAATTCAACAGATGACTGACAAACTTTACCATATCAATACCGGTAGCTATTTCTTTGATAACTTCAATCAGCAAAATAATAACAAATACCTAGTTGATGGTTTAAAAAATGATCCTTCTCTACCAGCAAATCCCATCCTTGAAATAAAATAAATTGCTTAGTACAGCAACTTTGTTTGTGTTTTCTGTGTACTTTCATTATCGAGAAAAAGATAAAGGGTGGTTACTCTGCATTGCGATCCGAAAAAAGCGGTATGAAACTGAATCTTTAATGTGTTTGATAGTTTACTTTTTGCTTTTGTCTGGTAGTATCCCGTACTGTAATGCGTAATTGCATGCAATAATTTTAGGTATTTGTAAACATAACGCCATCGAAATATTAGTCGATTTGTGTCTGCATCATAAAGTTATTCTCGATTAAACATGTCCAGCTTACGAACCAAATTCTCGTCATTTGCCGGAGTTTTTAATTTTCTGCTTTAATATGAAGAAATCTGCGGCTGAGGCTCATCGAATGCTCCCAAATACCTATGCTGAGGCCGCTATTAGTGAAAAAACGTGCCGAGAGTGGTTTCAACGCTTCAAGAACGCTGATTTTAACGTCAAAGACCGGCATGGCGGTTGAAGAGAGAAGGTTTTCGAAGATACAGAATTGGCAAGATAATTAGGAGTGACGCAACAAGCCATTTCAAAACACCTAAAACACATGGTAATGGTTCAGAAACAAGGAAATTGGGTGCCGTACAAGTTGAAGCCGAGAGATGTTGAGCGGCATTTGTTTGCTTGTGAACAGCTGCTTGGAAAGCAAAGACGGACGGAATTTCTGCATCGCATTGTGACTGGGGACGAAAAATGGGTTTATTACGATAATCCCGGCCATGCTTCCACGTAGACGGCCAAACCGAATATTCACGGTTCGAAGGTTATGCTCTGTATTTGGTGGTACCAGCTCGGCGTAGTGTATTATGATTTGGTAAAACCGACTGGAACAATCACAGGCGATCGTTATCGAACGCAATTAATGCGTTGGAGCCGAGCATTGAAAGACAAACGGCCGCAATACAACGAGAGACATGATAAAGCGATTTTACAGCATGAAAATGCTCGATCCCATGTTGCGAAAGTGGTCAAGACATAAATACTTGGAAACGTTGAAATGGGAGGTCCTACCCCACCCGCCGTATTCTCCAGACTATCACTTGTTTCGATCAATGGAACACGGTCTGGCTGACCAGCACTTCCGTTCTTATGAAAAAGTAAAAAATTGAATCAATTCGTGGATTGCTTCAAAAGATGACCACTTTTTTCAACGCGGGATCCGTACGCTGCCCGAAAGATGGGAGAAAGTAGTGGCCAGAGATGGGCAATACAATCATAAATGTATAACCAGTTTATTACAATAAAGCGTCGAATTTCGGAAAAAAAAAACGGCGTAAGCAAAGTTGTACACCTAATATGTACATTGTTAAATAAAGAAATGACAAAAACAAAAAGTTTGACTTTGACTTGTGTTTAAAAATTAACTTTCTGCGCAACACTTAAAAAACTAAATTCCATAGTTGATAGTTAGAATACAAACCTGCGTTGATTGCTGTTGTTGTTGTTGCTGTTGCTGTTGCAACAACAATTGTTGTTGCTTCTGTTTTAAGACCTGCTGATTGAGTACCTGCTGGGCAAGAGCAGCTTGTTGTTGTAACAAAAGATTATTTTGTGCTACTTGCTCTAAGGTAGTTTGTTGTTGCTGTTGTTGCATTAAACTCTCTGCAGTTGTCTGAGATAAATCTTGAGTTTGTTGTTGCAACAACTTCAATTGCTGTTGTTGTTGTTTTTGCTGATCTTGCAATTCTTGATGATGCAATTTTAAGTGTTGCAATTGCTGAGCGGTTGCAGCTACATCATCCTGCTGTTGTTGCTGCTGCTGTTGCTGCTGGATCGTAGGTGGTAATTGAAATAGTAATTGAAGAGACTGGGAGGATTTATCAGCGACCGGATTGCCAACACCAACACCACCACAACCATCAACATTGAAAACAAAATTATTATTATTATTGTTATTGTTAGCAATAGTCTGTTGTTGTTGCTGATTGGTGTTCTGTTGTTGTTGCTGCTGTTGCTGATTAGCGGCAGCAGCTGCAACGGCCTTCAATAGTCGGACATTGGTTTGTTGCTGTTGGTGTAGTTGTTGTATGTGCTGTTTAAGTTCTTGGTCTAAGCCATGATGTTGTGGATGTGGCTGGTGCTGCTGTTGTTGTTGCGGCAATTGATACTCAATCGCTGAGGTTGCAGCTGAGGATGTAGGCAGTGTGTGTAATTGTTGCTGTTGTTGCTGAACGGCAGCAGCAGCAGAAGCTGCAGCAGCATCTTCAGGTGAAAATGGTATCAAAGACAACGTTGTTTGCTGATGTTGATGTTGCTTTAAAACGAAAAATATATTGTAAACGAAATTTTTATTACCTTCATAATTAAATTTAAGCCTTAAGAATATTTTTAAAACCCTTTCATCTATATATATATAAAAGAGTAACGTTACTGACTGACTGACTGACTTATCATCATCGCCCAGCCCAAACGGCTAAAGCTAAGGACTTGAAATTCGGTAAGCAGGTGCATATCCTAATGTATAGGACGAATAAGAAGGGATTTTTGGAAATTCGAATATTAAGGGGGTAAAAAAGGTGTAAAAACGGGTAAAATCGAACTTCTTATATCTCCATAACTACTAAAGATAGAGCCAAAGTTCAAACTACAAAATATTCTACTAAAAAAATAACCGGATGGGTATTTGGTACTTTTTCGATATTTGTACATTTGCGGCAAAAAAAAGGGGTAAAAACTAATGTTGGTACGTTTTTTTAACCTCATTTATTTTTCAAAGTAACAATCACAGCAACAAAAACTAAACTGTATTCTTCTCTTCTTAAAAAGGTCTCCAATGTATATTAGCACTCTTTTAAAATTCGAGAAAATAAGAGGTAAAATATGTGCTCCTTTTTAGTACTATTTCCAAATATCTATCATAATGTAAATTGATGCAGCATATAAACATTTTATTATCAATTTGTAGCACCCAATAAATTTTTTAAGGGAGAAAAAAAATACCAAAAGAAAGATTTGTACTTTATATTTAAACAATGCTATTTTTAATGTTATGTGCAAAACTTGCAATTTTCGCAGTAGAATTAAACGGTCCTTAACAAAAAAAAAATTATAAAGTGGAAAAAATGGTACTTTTTATTGCATTTAATGACACTTTTTGATATTTTAGTATTAACAGCCCTAGAACTACGAGACTAGGCTCAAACGGTTCAGGTCAAATTGAAAAATCATTAAGGGACAAAATGGTACTTTTTATACATTTTAATGGTACGATATTGGGCTCAAATGGTCCCAATCAAAATGAAAAATCATTAAGAGGACAAATGGTACTTTTTTGCTATATTTTATTATTAAGGACTGTAAAAGTACGGGATTCGGCTCAAATGATTTGAAGCAAGGTGGAAAACTATGAATGGAAAAAATGGCACTTTTTATTGTTTTTATTGATACTTTTTCAGTTTTTCATGCTAACAACACTAGAACTATGAGATTGGGGTGTAACGCTCTTAAGCAAAGTAAAAAATTATTAACAGGCAAAACAGTACTTTTTATTGATTTCAATGGTACTTTTTGATTTTTTAATATTAACGAACCTAAAACTATTAGACTGAACTTAAACGGTTCAGGACAAGGTGAAAAATAATTAAGACAAGAAAACTGTGCTTATTACTAATATACTATTAATGGTATAGTCTTTTAACATTAACGAACTAACGGTGATCAGTAAATATGAAAATCAATAAATTGACAAAAGGGCCCTTTTTCTATATTTTAATGCTACCTTTTAATGTAATTTTTATTAAAAAATTTAGAACTGAGATTAAACAGTCTACAAAGAAATACGAAATTATAATAGCGACAGTATGGTACTTCGCTGAAGAAGTAGCAAATTAAATGCTAGTAATATATAATTTAAAAAATTTTTATTTTATTTTCTTAGCTCAATCCATTTATGAAAACTATAACTTACGAAACTTATTTTTTAATATGTTTTTCGCGTGGTTTTGAAATTGCTTACCACAAATTTTAATATTTTCAGAAATTAATTTTAATATTAGAACCACAATTTTGCAAAATATATTAATCGTTGACAAACAACTATCTTTTTCTGTGTATTAAATAGGAACCTCCATTGCAATATTAAAATTTAAAACAATGAAGTCAATCTTTATGCTAATTGTAACTCTGTAATCATATATAATTTTTATTTAAATCAGTGTATTGTGATTCCACCAAGACACGATATATAGATATTTAATATATAAAGCGATTAGCGACTCCCGATTTTGTATGTGTTTAATTTACCTGCATTTGCATTTCATCAGCATCAGCAAATCTTTGCTGTAATTGCTGTTGTAGTTGGTAGTCCAATAACAATTGATTCGCCTGCCTTTGCTGCTCTTGTTGTTGCTGTTGTTCTTCGGTGGTAGCTAAAAGTCCCTGTTGTTGTTGTTGATGAGCTGCAGCTGCAGCACTTATTAATTGATCTTGGCTAGTCCATTTGGGAGTTAAAGCCCAGTTGGTATTCCAACGCGTTTTACAAATGGAATTAATCCCAAAGTCAGCCAACTCGCCACAATTCAAATTGCTGGCAAATTCCTATAGAATACAAATTTTTTATTTTTATTATAAATGATATAAGTTTTGTTTTTTTAAATTATCAATTGATGATATCAAGCACAATTTTCTTTTTTATAAATTCTTTAAGATCTTACTTGAAGAGCAGGATCATGAACATTATGTATGACATGGAAAAAGTCATCCATTTCAACCTCTATATCATACATTTCCTCTCGCATGCCCTCGTCTGTCTGATCAGCAGGTGCACTAACTTGGTTTTGTTCATTGCTCGAATTCACAGCAGCAACGGTATTGTTGTCGTTATTATTGGTTGCTTGAGCGGCAGCATTAGCAAATTGTTCCAGAGTTTCGGCGTCCATAGATGGGGGGTAGACTAGGTCACTGTTTTGGGCTGCAGATGAATCATTGTCATCTGGTTGAATCATACCATCATTGGCATCTTCAGTTACATCGCCTAGCTGTTGTTTCACAGCTGCCAAATGTTGTTGCAAAGCATTACTTAACGCCGTATTTCCGGTAAACTTCAGGTTCATATTTTGTGGAAAAACTGTAAGCACATCAGCTCCAATTTCTTGGCGCAAATCTGTAAATGCCTGAGATAAATCTCCAGGTTTCAGAGGGGCATTTGATAGAATTAAATTCTCTAGGCGTTGAGATATTGGCTTTATAGTTTTAGATGGCGAGTTTAAGTGCACCTCATCCAATTCTTGGAAGCATTTTGTTGTATCTTCATGTTGCTGTTCAATATCTGAATTGGTTTCATCTTCGACAGGACATTCTTCAGAAGCAAATGATTGATGATCATCTACAATCGAATGTCGATGTTCTTCTCTGACTTCTTCGTTCTCTGGCTCTGGTAACTGGCATAGCTCTAAAGCCTCTTGTTGCAACAATTTCTCTTTTTTCGAAAGCTTTCGCTGTTTCCTGCTCTGACCACTGCTACTATTCTTATTTTCAATTGGCGGTTTGATGTCTTTATTAGAGTCCGTTTCCCCAGATGTTACATTGACAGCAGCTGCTTGAGCAGCAGCTGTGCACAGTGTCGCTAAATTTTTCATTTCATTGTTAGTATCGGCTTCACCGGAATCCAATTCATTTTCCAAGTTAGTAATATCTATAATTTGCTTTTCTGGTGGTGTTTCTGTAGGCGATTTAGGTTGTTTATGGAATATACGTTGACGCAAATCCACAATCTGCCACCCCTCCTGTAATTTTTTAAGGCATTCTTCTTGTTCAGCTGGATTTAGGCCACATGCTTTTGCCACAGCTGCAGCAGCTGCTGCAGCATTTGCCTTACTTAGCGCTGCATCTAATGCTTCTTGTATCCCTTGTGCAGTTTGCTCACTTTCAGGCTGTTGTTGTTGCTGTTGCTGGTGGAGGTGATCGCCTGATTGTATATCCATTAACTGTTGTTGTTGCGAATCATATAATGCGGTTGCTCCTGATGAAGGTGAAGCCAATGGCGATGCTGGTGAATTACTTAAAGCAATTATACCTTGTTGCTGTGGTGGCTGTGAGGCTTGAGCATTATTGGCATCTAAAGTGATTTGTTGTTGCTGTTGTTGGTGCTGCTGGGCTGCAAAAACCATATGGTTCATGATGGCTTGTTGTGTTTGGAGACTCGGAGTAGCTTCATTTGTTATTAACATGGGCTAAAAGAAAGGAAATTTAATCCAAAATTATGTACATAGTTCTTGTTGTTGTTGTTGTTGTATTCTTTACTTACCAAGTTATTATAAATGGATACCATTTGATTTTGTCTAAACAATGGTTGTTGAAGAGGAGTAGATGCAGTTGATTGTGTTGTTGTTTTGCGCATTATTTTTCCGTCTTTCTTTGAAACTGGCTTAGCTTTAGGTCTATCACTTATTGCAGTACTTTGAGACACTTCGGAAGGGGTTGTAATACCACCAGTCTTCTGTGCCGTTTTGCCAGTTGTAACACGTTGTAGCTGCTGCTGTTGTTGTGGTTGGGACTGGGTCTGCTGCAATTGCTGCTGCTGCTGAGGCGGCGCCGGGCCCAAAACAAATTGTGTTCCTTGTGGTAAGGTTGTTGCCAAAGTCAGAGGTGTCTGTGGGTTATTAGGATCGAACAGTTCTTGCATCATCAAAGCCTGGTTAGGTGCAAAATTCAAAGGTTCTGGGCTTGCTATAATAACTGGCTGCATTTCCGAACCATCACCAATAGCAGGAGCAACTAAAATAAATTTAAACAATAAACAATCTATGCATTTAAAAGGGTAACATTACTGACTGACTTATCAACATCGCCCAGCCCAAACAACTAAAGCTATGGAATTGATATTCGGTAAGCAGGTTCCTATCACAATGTATGTGTAGAACGAATAAGAAGGAATTTTTGGAAATTCGAATATTAAGGGGATAAAAAAGGGTAAAATCTGACTTTTTATATCTCCGGAAGTATTACGGATAACGCTAAAATTCAAGACACAAAAAATTCTACTAAAAAAATTCTACACTAATATTGGTACTTTTATTTAAGCCTATTTATCTTTCAAAGTAACAATCACAGCAACAAAAACTAAATTGTATTGTTTCTTCTTAATAAAGTTTCATATATATATATATGTCAATTGATGCAGCATATTATTAATTTAAAACACCCAATAAAAATTAATTAAAAAAATTTTTTTTAAGGGAAAAGCATCGCAGCGTAACTGAATGTGGGAACGTAATCGAAACGCAGAATAGGAGTTATTATATACATACTCGTAGAAGGACAATATTTTTCTACACTACGAGCTCGTTAATGTATGTACATACATATTGGGTGTACAACCGCCGTTTTGCAATAGATGGCTGTAGCGGTAAGTGGTAGTCGAAATAAATAGATCGTAGATGTTATACAATAAGTTCAGGTATTTGTAAACAAAACGCCATCGAAATATTAGTCGATTTGTGTCTGCATCATAAAGTTATTCTCGATTAAACATGTCCAGCTTACGAAAGAAATTCTCGTCATTTGCCGAAGTTTTTAATTTTCTGCTTTAATATGAAGAAATCTGCGGCTGAGGCTCATCGAATGCTCCCAAATACCTATGGTGAGGCCGCTATTAGTGAAAGAACGTGCCGAGAGTGGTTTCAACGCTTCAAGAACGCTGATTTTAACGTCAAAGACCGGCATGGCGGTGGAAGAGAGAAGGTTTTCGAGATGCAGAGTTGGAGGCATTACTTGATAAAGACTCGTGTCAAACGCAACAATTTCAAAACATGAAAGACATGGGAATAATTCAGAAACAAGGAAATTGGGTGCCGTAAGTTGAAGCCCAGAAATGTTGAACAGCGTTTGTTTGCTTGTGAACAGCTGTTTGCAAGGCAAAGACAAAAGGGATTTCTGCATCGCATTGTGACTGGGGACGAAAAATGGGTTCATTATGATTATCCCAAGTGAACAAAATCATGGGGATATCCTGGCCATGCTGCCACGTCGACGGCCAAATCGAATATTCACGGTTCCAGGGTTATGCTGTGACTGAAACAATCACGCGAAATTAATGCGTTTTGAGCCGAGCATTGAAAGACAAACGGCCGCATTACAACGAGAAAAGTGACCCCATGTTGCGAAAGTGGTCAAGACATAAATACTTGCAAACGTTGAAATGGGAAGTCCTACCCCACCCGTCGTATTCTGCAAACATTGCTCTCTACTTTCTATTGATTTTAATGATACTTTTTGGTTTTTTAATATTAACAACTAGAACTACGAGACTGGTCTCAAACGGTTCAGGCCAAAATGAAAAATCATTAAGGGGACAAATGGTAATTTTAATGATTTTTTTACTTTTGAGTGGTAATCTTTATTAATTTTTTTGCTCTTTTTCATATTTTATTATTAACGAATCCAGAAGTACGAGATTGGTTACAAGCATTGTAGAGCAAACGAAAAATAATAAAGGGGACAAAATAGTACTTTTTACTTTTTGAATTTTTCATACTTTTGTAAATGATCTTGAACAAATTGAAAAATCATTAAGGAGACAAAATCTTACTTTGTATTAATTTTAATTTTACTTTTCGATTGTTCAATATTAACGTACCTAAGCTATTAGACTGGACTCTAATGGTCTGCTAAGGGGAAAAAAACTAGAAAGAAACACTTTTTATTCATGTAATAAAGAGTGATTTTTTGCTATTATCTTTTTGGCAACACTAGTTTTGACAGCTCACGCACGTTTTGTATCTTGTGTCACTGTCAAACATCTTCAGTTTGGTCTATAATTTAATCATGAATCGTCTTACAAACGAACAACGCTTGCAAATTATTGAATTTTATTACCAAAATGCGTGCTCTGTTAAGAAAGTTCATCGCGCGCTTCTTCCATTTTATGGTCAGTTTAATCGACCTACTGAGGCTTCTATTCGGGCTATTGTAACAAAATTTCGCACCAAATTTACATTGTTGGACATTAAACCACCAACACGCTTACGTAGAGTGCGAACTGAAGAAAATATCGCAGCCGTATCGGCCAGTGTTGGTGATGACCGTGAATTATCGATTCGGCGCCGTTCGCAGCAATTGGGCCTCTGTTACTCCACTACGTGGAAAATTTTGCGGAAGGATTTGGGTGTGAAGCCTTATAAGATACAACTGGTGCAAGAATTGAAGCCAAACGACCTACCACAACGCCAAATTTTTGGTGAATGGGCTCTTGAAAAGTTAGATGAAGATCCACTTTTTTATCGAAGAATTGTGTTCAGCGACGAGGCTCATTTCTGGTTGAATGGATACGTGAACAAGCAAAACTGCCGTATTTGGAGTGAAGAGCAGCCAGAAGCATTGCAAGAGCTACCAATGCATCCACAAAAAACAACCGTTTGGTGCGGATTATGGGCTGGCGGCATCATTGGGCCGTATTTCTTCAAAGATGATGCGAATCACAACGTTACTGTGAATGGTGAGCGCTACCGTGCGATGATAACAAACTTTTTTTTGCCCAAAATGGAAGAGCTTGACTTGCATGACATGTGGTTTCAACAAGACGGTGCCACATGCCACACAGCACGCGAAACAATGGACCAATTGAGAGGCGAGTTCGGTGAACAGTTTATTTCACGCTTGGGACCAGTCAATTGGCCGCCCAGATCGTGCGATTTAACGCCTCTAGACTATTTTTTGTGGGGCTATGTTAAGGCTAATGTCTATAGGGACAAGCCCGCTTCGATTGACGCACTGGAAGCCAACATTGCCAACATTATTCGTGAGATACCGGCCGAAATGTTGGAAAGAGTATGCCAAAATTGGACTAAGCGGATGGACCATTTGAGGCGCAGCCGCGGCCAACATTTGCATGAAATAATCTTCAAACATTAAATTATATCGACCCAACTATCGATCCAAATAAATATTTCATGCATTTTTCTGAATTTTATGTGTTTTTTTTTTAAATTTCCGATAGTTCTTATAAAATTACCTTTTATAATGGTTCTTTTTAATTTTTTTAAATTAACGAATCTAGAACTATCAAATCGAGCTCAAACGGTGCTGAGTTAAGAGAAAAATCAAGAAAGGGACAAAATGTTAGTATTAAAAAACTTTGAACTGAAATTAAATGGTCTACAACGCAATAAAAAATTAGAATATCGACAGTATGGTACAATATGTTTTTTTTAACTTTTCCAACACAGCAAAAAATATGACATATACATACGTATCTTTTTCATACGTCAGGTCATATTCAGTCGACGCCAGTGAAAACTATTATTTTATTATTAGACATATAGTATAGTTATATCAAGTGGAAGGAAGCAAGTCTACATGTGTTTTTTGTTTAAATTTGTGTTTTATTAAGGTACTGACTGACTATCCTACACGATCGTACGATTATGTCAAAATAATGTGTGACAGAATTCTGTCCTACTTGAAGAAATAGCTTTAAAATGGCGAACTTTATGCCACACTATTATACAAAAAAAGATGCAAAAACATATGTTTACTCACCTTAATACTTTTAAAAGTAATAATTTTCTTTTTTTGCCCCAAAATATCTTTTTTACAAATATGTACGAGTACAATGAAAAATAACTTAAATGTTTGTATAAACAAAACAAAAGCTATTTTTCTGCCTTGAACATAGAAAATTCAACTCTGACCGCACAGATAAAACTTATTTTATGAAAATTTTCATAACATTAAAAAATCGGACAGACCTGTCAAAGTCTGCTTGTTCAATACACACTATCATACTTTTTTAGCACACATGGGTTTTTAGACAGATCGTACGACTAGGCTTAAGACTTGAATATGAAAATTGTTTTGTTTATTTACGAAATAATATTATTATGCTATGTTTTCTTTCTTCATTTTGACATTCCCTATCTAATTTTACACTAAAAAAATATATGGTGAGTCTACTTTGTATAATTATACTATAATTATACTATGATTAGACATATACAACACTTTTCAACTTTCATACTCTGCTACGGAAATTTTTGGAACGTACCTGCTAATAAATTTTGATTTAAAGTTATTGCATCTGCTCCATCACCGACATTTTGGTTTTGATTATTGATATTACCACTGCTCATGTCCAAATACGAAGCAGGCAATAAAGTAGCAGGGATATTTTTTTGATCGCTTGACATCTGTAATATAGATAATTTTAATAGAGAAAAACTCTACTGGGTAGAAAGAGGAATTACCTTATTAAAATCTGGCCTCAAAACTCGACGTCGTATAAAACGTGAATCCTCATTAAAGCAAGAAAATTGTAGTTGTTGTTGCTGCTGTTGCTGTATTGTAGACTGTTGTGTTTGCGCATTATTACCCAAACCATCATCACCCAAAGGCTGAGAACGTTCAATTTCTTGCATTTGTTGCTGCTCATTAGTCAAATTGTTACTGTTGTTATTAGTATTGGCAGTGTTTGGTACACTAACTTCAAATGGTTGTGGGGGCTGTTGGCGATTTTTACGTTGATTGCCCTTAAGTTTTATTTGTTGTGGCTGCGCTTGTTGAGAGACTTGCTGTTGTGGCGGTTGTGTTGATGTTTGAGATTGTGTTTGCTGTTGCTGAGGAGCTTGCAAGACCGGAGGTGCTGGAGGTTGCTTTTGCGGTGGTGTAAGAGGCATTATATGTGACATATCCAAATCGAAATGTTTACGTTGTTGTAGCTGCTGTGGAGGTGGTGGTTGCTGTTGTGACTGTTGATTAACAAGATTATTAGCAACCTGTTCATTATTATTAGCAATAACACCAGCTGACCCACCACCAACATTGCCGAAACCAGCTTGCAAATGAAATAGTCTGGATTTTGCAATTAATGCTTCCTGTTGCTGAGCACTTAAAGAATTTATATCAATAGCGGCATATTCCTCATTACAAGCAACAACTTGATTGGAGCCAGTCTCAGTGCCATTGGCATTTGATGTTTGCAATTGCAACTGTTCCTCCAAATATTCATTTGTAGCTCCAGTTAAAGCAGTATTATTTGTAGTGAATTGTTGATGATGAAAAATTTGTTGATTTGATGTTCTTGCTGCTTCTGTGACTTCATGTAGACCAGGTGGTGCGCTCAGTTGTTGAAGTTGCAATTGCAATTGTTGCTGTAATTGTTTCTGCTGTTGCTGCAACTGTTTTTGCTGTTGTAAATTTATTAAATGTAATTGATTCGCAGCAGCATTCGAAGCAGTGGTATTATTTATACCGACGGCAGCAGCGGCAGCCGCTGCTGCAGCAGCTGATTGCAATTCATTTTGATGGTTTTGAATAAAATGGGGATACTTAAACAGCAGTTCTACCACACGGGTGTGACCACCTTTAGCCGCTTCGATTAACATGGTACTGTTATCTTTAAGTTTATGAAATGGATCTGCCCCACTTTTTAAAAGAAACTCAACTACCGACTGATGACCACCGGCGCAAGCCAAAGATAAGGGTGTATGATCATTGCTACTGGTTTGCCTATTTACATCAGCTCCTTTGCTTGTAAGAAACTTTACGGTACACAAGTGACCAGCACGACAGGCTTTCATTAATGGTGTGCGCCCACCCTCAGACTCATGTTCTAGTTCTGCTCCATAACTTAAAAGAACTTCAGCCGAATCGGTGTGACCATTCTCAGAAGCATGAGTTAAAGCTGTATCTCCTGTTTGAGTTTCTGCATGTACATTAGCCTTGTTCTGCAAAAGGAACCGTACCAAATCGGTATGTCCTTCCTGGGCTGCTTCCATCAGTGGTGTAGAAGCTCCAAGTTCCAAATTGGCACCATTTTTAATCAAATATTCCGCCACTTCACTAAAACCGCCACAACAAGCTAAGGTTAATGCAGTTTCTTGAGTTTCCTCTGTGGTGGCGTTAATATTTGCTCCCTTACTAAGCAGCAGTGCTACCATTTCTTCATGACCCTCACGAGCAGCTTCCATCAGGGGAGTGTAACCTTCATCGTTAACCTCTTCGATATTGGCGCCGCGTTCAATTAACAAGGTTGCCAATTCAACATGGCCTCCACAGGCTGCTAGTGTCAGAGGAGATTCAAACGAATCTGTAGGCATATTAACCTGAGCTCCTGAATCCAGTAGTAATCTAGCTACTTCTACATGACCATCCATTGAAGCCTCCATAAGAGCGGTATGCATTTCATCGGTTTTATGTTCTTGGTCTGCTCCAGCTTGCAAAAGAAAACGTACCATATTCAAGTGGCCCTTGTAGCAGGCCAACGTTAAAGCACTTTCCTTGAATTCATTTGAGTGTGTATTAATGCCGGCACCATGTTCCAATAAAACCTATCATATTTTTCAAACGAATATCTCTGTTTCTTTATTTATTCATAATTTATAATTTTTTTATTTATTATTCATCAAAACATCAAATAAGATCAAACGATATCATTGATATTAATTAGTATTTTTTTTAATGAACAATCCAAATTAAACTAGATTATTAACTCAATCTTAAGGCAGTTTAAAAAGTGTTTCAAAAATACTTTAATATCTCTAATCTCGGATTTTCATCACTTGTCAATTTGTAATTTCAAATTTAACATAAAAAAGATAAATTCGGCTGTGCCGAAAATTCTATTTATACCCTTCATATTTTTCATTGTCAACATTCCTCTTAAATATCAAAAAAAAAAAAAAAAATATTTACGTAGATATAAAAAAAGAAATGGAAAATATTGATTGAAATAAATTTTTTGCTTGTTAAATCTAAAATAAAAAATAACTTCAATTAAAGAAACTCAAATTAACGAGATCGACGAAAAAAATCTTTTTTGACATTAAAATGTCTGTGGGTACTTATTATTTACAAGCCAACACAATTTCTGGAATTAAGCACAAATAAAGATTAATATTTTGTTAAACTTTTAAATTCCAAATATAAATGATTACATATACAAATACAAGTGCTCATTGTAGACAAACCCTTTGATTTTCTTATTATTTTTTATAATTTTTTGTTTTTGTTTTTCATATACTCTTTAATTACATTCAGTAATGCCCACCTGGCATTCAAATGTAAAAGAGAAGAGAAGAATAAAAATAGAATATATAGTTTTTCAATATTAAAATGTTGGTTGAGAAATTTATTTATTTATTCAGTTCAATGCTTACTGAGTTTTTTGTTTGAATATTTGAATCTTTTTGTAACTATTGACTAATAATTCTTATTTAGTCAATTGCTTTTACAATATAAAGGTTCTAATGTTTGCAAGAAACGTTGGGAGTAATCTACTGAGGAATCAGAGTAGCGTCTGACGAAATGGTCCATATAGATATGCTATCCCCTTTGGTACTTATTGTACTGAATAAATAACTCATGAGAATATCATGAGTACAAGAATAAATTTACAAACCAAAACAATTTCTGGAATTAAGCACAAATAAAGATTAATATTTATAATTTATTTAATCATGAGAATAAATTCTAAGACTAAATGTAAATGTGGAGCGCTAGCTCGTATGTAATATTAGATTAAATATTAATTATTAGCAATTTTATTAACAACATATTTTTTAAGTTATACACGATTTTTCTACACTAATTTTATAGAGGGTTTTTATTTAGGTGAATATATAAATAAATTGTTCAAAAATTAAAATTGTAATTATGCAGTTTTTACAGCAAAAGTTTTTGTAAATATAGATAAATATCGGTGTTCGCAACTTATATATTTATCTACAGAGATTATTAATTCCAATATCCTACTAATATTATAAAGCCGAATGTTTGTGAGTGTGGATGTTTGTTCCTCTTTCACGCAAAAACTACTGAATGGATTTTAATGAAACTACAATAATTTAGCTTATACGAGTACATCAAAATAACACACAGGCTATAGTTTATAAAGATATTGTGTAAATTTTCCAAAATATAACGATAGGTGTCAAGTAAGTAGGAAAAAAATTCTGCAATCGGTGACATGTTTTGGCGTGCGCCGCAAATATCGTTGGTTACACATATACGAGGTATGATAAAAAAATAACCGTTATTTTCAATTTTTTTTATGTTGTTACACATGTCTGTTATTTATGTTGACAATATCAGCCATTTTGGTTTTTTTAGTTTGTTTTTGACAGATAAAAAAGTTAGTCGTATTTTGGTGTGCTCTTCGATTTTTTACTATTTCAAAAAATGGATCAAAGAAACTGTATTAAGTTTTGCGTAAAAAATGCAATTAAATGTGCAAGGACATTTGAAATGTTGACTCTGGCGTTTGGCGAGTCTACTATGAGCAGAACACAAATTCAATTGTGGTATAAACGATTTAAGGAAGGCCGAGAAGATGTCAATAACGATGCTCGTCCTGGTCGTCAAGTTCGGTCAAATGTGAAAGTTTTGCTCACTGTTTTATTTGATTGCAATGGCGTGGTGCATCATGAATTCTTGCCACAAGGTCGTACGGTCAATAAGGAATACTACCTTGAAGTTATGCGCCGTTTGCGCGAAGCAATTCGTCAGAAACGCACAGAATTGTGGAAAAACCAATCATGGATTTTGCACCATGATAACGCACCAGCTCACACGTCGTCACAAAACTGAAGATACCGATGAAAGGAAAGCATTTTGCTACGATTGAGGAGATAAAAGAAAAATCGAAACAGGAGCTGTTGGCGATACCAAAAAGCGCGTTTCAGAAGTGTTTCGAGGATTGGAAAAAACGCTGGCATAAGTGTATTATATCTGAGGGGGAATACTTTGAAGGGGACAAGATAGTTATTGATGAATAAATAAATACTTTTTGAAAAAATTTAAAATAACGGTTATTTTTTGATCATACCTCGTATATAATGTATGAACGACATGTTTATCATAAATAGTCCTACAAAAAAGTCCGCGACAGCATATGTCTATCTCTTATGTGGAAGCAATTATCGTCAAAATAGTGAACCATAATTACAATAGAAATTGATAATTTATTTCTAATACATATTTCTTAGTAACAAATTGATCTATATCAAAATAAATACTTTTGTTGCCTCTGATATATATAATAGACTAGCCCGTACTTAATTTAAGCCTAAAATTATGGTTTCAAATATTTTTTTTGGCGTTTCTGAAAATAATGCTAGTAAAAACATGAGTCACTTTATAAAGTATTTAATAACTGTATTTATTTGGTTGGTTTTTTAACAATTAAAATTCTATTTGTAAAGGGATGTCCCTAAAAATTGATACAAACGCTTTCTAAGGATTCCAACCGGGCCGGGTGAGACCGGACAAAAACATCTATTCCTTCCAATATATATTTAAACATATATAAGTTGGTTTTGAATTTAGCAGGAAGCTTTGCTAATAATTGCTGGAACGTTTGAAATTTATAAATGCAATCAGAAAGAGCTTTTGGCAGATATGGATATTTCTGAGCAACCATTAACATCTGCAGAAGCCATAAGGAAACTAAAACTTTTAAAAATAACGGATAGCACTTTAGGGACATTTACCGAATCTCAGTTTACAAATACGACTGATTACAGGATATTCTGTGGAAGCAGTTTTCTAAAACAAAAGAACTTCTACTAATACAGCTACTTGAGAGGTTTTTATAACCAGGAAATGCTAGAATATATACTATATTAATCGAATAACTCTACTATAATATAAAAAATTATAAACATTGCATAGAACAAAGATAAACTTAAGCGTTTCTTAGGCATTTTGATATTATCAGGATTTCTTGCTTTACCATAAATTGGTCAAATGATTCATATCTGGGCAATCAACCAAGAATCAATTGCGAACATATTTCTATTGAACAGAAACATGGTAATCCTAGACGTTGCGAATTGAAAACCTGCGGAAAGACAATAGAATGGATCTCCAAAAAGTGTAAAGTATATTTACATTGTAAGTATCTTGAGACCATCTTGAGACCATCAAAAATATTATTTCATTAAATACAGACACAATCATTTTTTTATAAATATATCCCAACAAACCATATAGCAATCGAAATATAATATAACTTGAGAATAAGCTTATGAAAATAGTAAACTTTTCTCAATATCATATAAATAATGTTCATAAAATAAAAATACTCAAACATTTTTCAATAACGCCTTAGAAACGTTTATCACATCAAATATCAAAAAATCAATAAAAATAAAATAAATAAATTTTAATAAGAAATTATATGTAAATATAATACATAGAGCAACATAATGGCGAGAGTTTCACAAAATCTTAAGTTAATATATAAATCTGTAAAAAAAAAAATTTGTTTTAAAATACAATTCAATTTCAGTTATAAGCCAATTGGGTGGTTGCAGAAATTTAGCACAAAAATAGCGAAAAATTTTATTCTTTTGTAAGTTTTATACGTTTTATATATAAAAACATGCATGTAATTAAATTTATTTGTCCCCTGCTTTCAGGAAAGTAATTGGTAGAGACCAACTAGATAAAAAACTATGATGAATTCAAAAAATTTTTTACTAAAGAAAACAATTATTAAATTTCTATCTTATGTGAAAATATGCCCGAATACAGCTTTATATTTAGTGATGGTTCAAAGAGAGATGACATGGTTAGTTTTAGTATTACAACAGAAAATAAAACAATCAAGGCATCAATTTTACTACCCTATACTTCAGTCTTAACTGCAGAACTTATTGCTATACAGGAAGCCATAAAACATCTTACAAAGTTAAGTGGAAAATACGCAATATGCTCTGACTCCTTGTCAGCTTTAAAAATGGTAAAAAATATTGAAAACTACAACCCCTATGCAAACTCTATAAGAAATATTCTTATTCAAAATCAAAGTCGTATAATTCTCATATGGACACCAGGACACTGTAAAATCAAAGGGGTTCAATAGCCAAATTTGCACTTAAAGCCCCGCTAATTGCTTTAGTTAATTGCAATCCTAGAGACATAAACAAATATATTAAAGACTTCTATATGAAACAAGACGAAACCTACTCTAAAACATCGAACTGGTACAAAAAAATAAATAATAACAAATTAAATTTATTCAAATACATAAATCCACAACTTAACAATCTAAATAGAACTGACTTTACAAAAATATTAAGTATACGTCTTGGACATACTCGGCTTACGCGTGGATCGTTGCTAAACTTACATAATATTCCTACCTGCAACTGCAATATCAACTTTCCCACAACACCAGAACACTTTCTTTCCTACTGTCCACAATATCATAACATTAGGTAACAATTATTAAGGCATAATCCATTGGATTACATTTCGAGCCCTTCTACAAATAACATTAATATTATATTATCATTTCTAAAAAATAACAACATTTATAATTTTATATAATTTTTTCAATCTGATTGGTAATAATAATATTCTAATATAAAGAGTGATTTTTTTGCTATTATCTTTTTGGCAACACTAGTTTTGACAGCTCACGCACGTTTTGTATCTTGTGTCACTGTCAAACATCTTCAGTTTGGTCTATAATTTAATCATGAATCGTCTTACAAACGAACAACGCTTGCAAATTATTGAATTTTATTACCAAAATGCGTGCTCTGTTAAGAAAGTTCATCGCGCGCTTCTTCCATTTTATGGTCAGTTTAATCGACCTACTGAGGCTTCTATTCGGGCTATTGTAACAAAATTTCGCACCAAATTTACATTGTTGGACATTAAACCACCAACACGCTTACGTAGAGTGCGAACTGAAGAAAATATCGCAGCCGTATCGGCCAGTGTTGGTGATGACCGTGAATTATCGATTCGGCGCCGTTCGCAGCAATTGGCCGCCCAGATCGTGCGATTTAACGCCTCTAGACTATTTTTTGTGGGGCTATGTTAAGGCTAATGTCTATAGGGACAAGCCCGCTTCGATTGACGCACTGGAAGCCAACATTGCCAACATTATTCGTGAGATACCGGCCGAAATGTTGGAAAGAGTATGCCAAAATTGGACTAAGCGGATGGACCATTTGAGGCGCAGCCGCGGCCAACATTTGCATAAAATAATCTTCAAACATTAAATTATATCGACCCAACTATCGATCCAAATAAATATTTCATGCATTTTTCTGAATTTTATGTGTTTTTTTTTTAAATTTCCGATAGTTCTTATAAAATCACCTTTTATTAATAATCTAGTATTTAAGTTAAGCGAGCTGAAAGCCTTTGCAGCTATGGCTATCTTTTTTTAATTATAAATTGGCTTTTAATTTTAATTATAGTCAATTTTGTTAATAAATAAATAAAAATTAATTTCTATATTTTATAGATAGATGCTGGATGTATCAATACGAACTAGAGGACACAAGACTGATCTTCATTTTCGTAGCAAATTGTACCAATATAACAATAAAAAAATCTTAAAAATTATTTCACAATTTGGAAATTAAAAAAAATAATAAAATTTTCTATATAAAGGTTAAGAAAACATTATTTTCATAAGCTTATTTTACACTTATAAGAGTAAGCTTATAGTAAGCTTGAACATGTAAGTTCAATTATAATGATTATTCTTCAATCATAAGGCTTATGCTTGTAAGTTTATTTTAATATTTTTCTAGTGATTTGGTTTGTTGGGATTCAATGAAATCGTATGAAACCTGTATTAATGCGTATTTTATGTATGTACATACTCGTATGTAAAAGAAAATTGTTTAAAGTTAAAAAAAAAAAAGTAATAGTGCAACGGCCAACTTTCGTGCTTGCGAACACCGGCTTCTGACGATCTGAGTAGAGCTAGGTAAATTTTGACAACATATTTGAATTCAGGACCTTTAAATTAGCTAAAAACTTGAATTTTATTAAAATCGGAAATGGGTTAACTTATTCTAGTTCTATGATTAGGTACAGGAGTATATGTACAAATGTACACATGAGTGTTCGCTGCGTTGTTAAACCCTTAGTCCTATTTTTTTCAATATAAAGGGTGGTTAAATTTTAAGGGCCGATGTTGAATGTGAACTTTTGTTCTATCATCGATAGTTTCCACAGCGCATGCGACGAAAGACGTTTAAGGGAACTTTTTTTACACCTTGGGATACGTTACTTAAATTTTAGTAATGATCCCTAATCTTTTCTAGTTACTCAGGGTGAATGTAGCTTTCCAATGGTGAAAGAATTTTTGAAATCGGCACAGTAGTTTGATTTTATTCATTACACACAAAAATAACTCTTTAATTATAGATATTGTTAATGTTATCGGGTTATGGCTCTCCAAGAGAGTTGATGATAGACAAACTTCCAAAAAACCTCCTCTTCTGAGTTTGGAGAAAATCGCAACACAGTAGTACATGTTGTGATGTTAAAAAATTATTACAATTGTCGCATTTAGGTTGTTGAGCATTATTATTTAATAGTGCGAAAAAAGTGTGTCCTAGGCGAATCTAGAAAAAAAATTTATTTTGATAGATGCCAAATTCGTTGGGTATATTAATGGTATCCCCTGAAGATTCATTGATAAATAGTGGAGGTGGGTAATAGTAGGCTTTATGAAATTAAGTTCGATATAGCTTTTGAAATGCCGGCGGATATAAATTTTTTCTGTGGTAGCATCCATAATAATTGGTGCAGAGAAGGCAAATTTAGCTGCAATGTCAGCGGCTTCATTACCGGCAATACCAGTGTGGATAGGTATCCAATGTAGAGTTATCATATCTTCCCTTCCAGTGAGTGCGTTTCTAATGTTTGAGATTGTTTTAAACTTATTAATATACGAGTTTTTTATTACCATTTTTCTTCTGTTGCTGATTGCGAAAAGAATGACTTGGTGAATAGCACAAAAATTATACTGTTTCCAGAATCGTCAACTACTGCGTAGGTGGTTTTGTGATTTGGTACCGTCTGTATAAATGAAATTACATCCGTTATTTTTTAATTGGTCTTTTCGTTCGGACATCAGCCTATGGAATGTACTCTGCGGAATGTCATTTCCAGGGGGCTTTGTTAGGTTTTATTGTAGGTGCGGATAAAGATATATTTAGCTCGGATACTAGAGCCAGTGACTTGGATAGAGCAGATTTAATTCTTTTTGGACGTTTTTCTTTAATGGCAGATTTGACGTCTTGATGTATTATGTATTATGGAGTGAGTGCTGTTAAGCAATTTTGGTAGTATTCTAGCTTTAGAATGGTATATTCTGCTTTCAATGGATAGAATACCAGTTTCTCCAAGTATGTTTGTGATTGGAGGAGTCTTGAAGGCGTAGGACGCAGCCCTTGCAGCTTGATGGTAAGCTGGTTTAATGATATTAAGATTAGTTTTGCTTAGCACTAAAATCTTGGTAAGATAGTTTAACGTATTAATATGAACGAGGCTCCTATATGCCAACTATCTAATAAGGTTGACTCTAGGAATTAATGCATTTTTTAATTGTAAAAGATGATCCTTCCAAGTGTAATTAGAAAAGAAAGTAAGTCCCAAGATTCTGAATTTTTTTACAGATTCTAACTCCTGGTTGTTGGTTTTAATCTTACGAGTATCGAAGTCACAATGGTGTTTTCTAACAAAGCGTCTACGTATAGGCAGTGATCGAGAGTGAAATGCTTACTTACAATGTTACTTATTTCGTTGAAGGCGATTTGAAAAAGAATGAGAGAAAGTGGTGAGCCTTGAGGATACCATTTTCCAAATGAAAAGCTTTTGAAGTATGTCCGTTGATTATGACTTTAAATTGCTTTGTTAAATTTGATTTTACGTAATTAAAGATTTTTGGGCCGATTGACCATTAGTTTAGGATGCTAAGAATGACATGTGAGCCAATTCTATCAAAGTCTTTCTCAAAACTAATAGACAAAACGGAAACGTGTTTTTGCGGTCAGAGCTTTTGTAATATAATGGTCTATATGGAGTAGTGCGTCCTCGCAAAACATATTTTCTTTAAAAGCAGCTTGTTCATTAGCAATGAGTTTTTTCCTCAATGTAAACCAGGATAAACGTGTGGCCACAATGCGTTCGAATATTTTGGATAAGCAAGGAAGCAACGATGTTGGTCTGAAGTCTCCAACCGATACAGCATTTTTCTTCTTTGGTATGGGTACTACAATTGCTAATTTCCAACAGTGGGAAATGGCACCGCTGTTGAGTATGGTGTTGTAAGCATTCAGCAGAGTACTTTGACTCTAGCGGGAGAGATTTTTGATCATTTGATAGGGAATACGATCGAATCTCGGTGATGCGCCTTTGACTTTTCTTAAGCAATTTCCGAGTTCCAGAATACTAATTGGTTGCTCCAAGAGGAGGGCTTTTTTGTCGGAAGTGCTATGTACGGTTGGTATTTGTGAATACTTGGTTGTATTGAATAAAGCGGGAAAGTTATCGTCAGAAGCATAATTATCCCATTCTTCTCCAAAGTGATTTGCGATTTGCAGAGGGTCAGTTAAAGTAGTGTCTTGTATGTTAATAGCCTTTATGGTGATGAAACTGTCTATTCGAGAAATGTTGTTAAGTCTCGGTTGATGATAGGTTTGGTGATTTTCAAAGCATGAACGTTTATTCCTTTTCATTTCAAATCTAAACTTAGCGTTTGTTCTTTTGTAAACTAGGAGAGTGAGAGAGTTAGGGTTGAACTTAACTGCTTTCCAATTTTTTATTTTGTCGTTGCATAGAGTGTGAAGAGTTGGGTTCCACCAAGGAACTGAAGACCGATCTGTTATTGGGCGATTTTTTGCCAGGAGTGTACAGAGATTTGCTGCTGTGCGTATAGCTCTGGTTAGTATATCAGCGTCTTTGTTGCTTGACGATGAAAAATGTCGTGTAGACATTTCAATTTCAACTCTCCGACAGAAGTTAGGCCAGTCGGCACGTTGGAGCAAAATTTTTTTTTCTTTTTTTGTAGCAATGTACTTATCCGATAATCTGAGAGAAATTTTTATAGGCAAATGATCGCTGCCGTGAAAGTCACTAAGAGTGTTCCAGTTGGTTATGGGGAGGAGGTTCAATGATCAAAATGATAAATCTATGTGGTAGAAAGTGTTGTGTTGAAAAATGGGTTCCACTACCGTGGACATGTCAAGTGACTCATCATTACTCGGAGTTGTAAAGTAATTGTTATCGTTAATGAGAGTGTGTGTTATGTTGGAGATAAGAGATAATAAGATGTTATTATTTGTATTTCAATATGTGTTAGATGTGTTGTTGTTGTGGGCTGATGATGTTTTTTTTTTTTAATTTTCCGGAAGTGTTAACGTTGAGCCTCGTCGTCGCTCAGCGCAACAAAGTCATCGTTTTCAGTAATCGGGAGTTCATTTGTATGTTTAGTTGGCAGTAGTGAGGCTTTGTAGTTTGTGTTAGAGCATGAATTAAAGTTTTTGTGTTTTGATATGTTATATTTTTCCAATGCTGTAGGAGTTTTTGGATTATTTCCGTTTCCGAAATTAAGCACGAATTCCAAATAATTTAATATGTTGTATAGAAGTTCATTTGTATTGCTTTTTAAAATTCTTATTAATACAATTTTCTCTTTATATATTAATTTTTATGGAAGATAGAAAAATTTTAATCATTCGCAGATTTTGGAAAAATTAATTTAAAATTTTTGCAAAAAAATTTTAAACCAAACATTAAAAAAATAGGATGCCTTTGTACAGTGATGGGTAGCATGCTAGCCTGTCAGTCTGAGGGTCGCAAGTTCGATTACTGCAGAGACCCTGGGAGCCGATCGTCAAAGTTACCAGTGCTCGTTAACAAATTTAATCTTAGAATTAATTTCTAATATTAAATATTAATATTAATAATAATTATTTAATTCAAATAAAGAAATTAAAATACCCAAAAATATTCTCTTTGGCATCTCTCTTGCTATAAGATTTTTGTATTTGTAGTTCTTTTACATACTAACCAGCTAAAAGACACATATGCATACACACGTTTGTATATATAAGACCAATAGATGGTTGGTTTCATGTTTTGGTACACAAAAATTACTCACATGTACTCGTACAACTAAAAACTTACCATAAAAAAAACTAAGCAAAAATTAATGAAAATCTAAAATTTAGATTTTTCTGAACCATTTGTGAACTGATTGTTTTGCACAGACATTAGGACTGTTATTTATGATAAAACCGCGTACTACAATTTTTCTCCGTTTTGTATTTCGGACAAAACACGCAAAAACCTACTTAGAAAAATGGTCAAAAAATAGAGGGGGTGAATTTAAATACCAAAACTTCCAAAAAAATTTACATACTAAGCTTTTCTCTAGATCTCTTAGGGATGTAAACATTTACACGGACAGATGGACATAGCTAAATCAACTGCAGAATATATACACAATATAGGGTGGCACATGTATAGCGTATAAATTACAAACGGAATGACAAATTTACCTATGTACGAGTATATGCTCTTTCCCCTCTTTCTGAAGGGTATAAAAATATGTTCTATATTTTATTACCTTGGCAACCTCAACGTGGCCAGCCGAAGCCGCTTCCATTAAAGGTGTATGTCCATTTTCATTTTGCTCCTCAACGTTAGCACCATGTTTTAGTAGTTCTTTAACTACTTCCACATGACCACCAGCGCAGGCAAACATAAGCGGCGTATTACCGGTGGCACAATGAGCATTTACATCTGCATTGTGACTTAGTAACAGCTTAACTATCTCCAAATGACCAGCAGAAGCAGCCTCCATCAAAGGAGTACAATCTTTCTGGCCCTTGTCTTCTACTTGAGCTTCAGACATGGCTAAAAGGACCTATTTCACAAATTGAAAAAAAATAGTTGTTTTTAATATTATAGAAAATATGATATGGCAAAATTGACGGATTATATCTATATCTTACCTGTGCCAATTCATAGTAACCAGCTGAGCATGCCATAGAAAGCAAAGATTCACCGTCATCTGTAGATTCATTAATATTTACATTACCCTTGCCCAATAAACTTCGCACAGTATTAACGTCATTGTCGTTGCAGGCAGCAATTAGAGTACGTGAAAACATGCTAAAAAAAAAACAAGTTGAATTCGATTGTGCCGAGTCTTATATTAATATTTTTAAAATTGCATTCTTCTTAAATATTTAACAAAAAACAATTTAAAAAAGATTTTTAATGAAATGGCAAATATTGACTCAAATAATTTTCTTCGATCACCTATCTTTGCTAATCCTAAAATAAATAATTAATAAAGAAATTCAAATTAACGACATTAATGGCAAAATTCGTTTTGGAATACTTATTATTAGGTTCGTTCAAGAGCACAATAATTAGTAATAGTTTTTAAATTTATATAATTATTTATTTAAACATATGTAATAATTTCTATTTGGAATTTAAAAGTTTAACAAAATATTAATCTTTATTTGTGCTTAATTCCAGAAAATGTGTTGGTTTTAAAATTTATTCTTTTACTCATGATATTCTCATGAGTTATTTATTCAGTACAATAAGTACTGAAGGGGAGAGCATATAGGTATGCTCTCCCCTTCAGTATAAAGGTTTTAATGTTTGCAAGAAACGTTGGGAGTAATTTACTGAGGAATCAGAGTAGCGTCTGACGAAATGGTCCATATAGATATGCTATCCCCTTCAGTACTTATTGTACTGACTAAATAACTCATGAGAATATCATGAGTAAAAGAATAAATTTTAAAACCAACACATTTTCTGGAATTAAGCACAAATAAAGATTAATATTTTGTTATTTATTTAAACTTTTATTTTTATATATAACTAGTATTTAACTCGCTACTTCGTCAGCGAAGTACCATACTGTCGCTATTATAATGTTGTATTTCTTTGTAGACTTTTTAATACAAATAAAATTAAAAGGTATCTTTAATAATTTTTCACTTTGCTCAGAACCGTTTGAGCCTAACCTTGTACTTTTAGTTTCGTTTTTATTAAAAAGTCTAAAAGTACCGTTAAAATATATAAAAAGTGCCATTTTGTGACCTGAACCGTTTGAGCCCACTCTCGTAGTTCTTAGGTTGTTAATATTGAAATATAAAAAGGTACCATTAAAATCAATAAAAGTACCATAATGTCCCTTATACGATTCCTTATTTCATTCAGTACTGTTTAATGCTACCGTCATAATTTTAGGTTTGCACATAACATAAAAATACCACTAAAGTTATTTAAATATAGAGTAGCAATCATATATCTCCCTTGTGGTACTTTTTTTTCTCCCTTGAAAATTTTTTTTAATTGATTTTTATTGGGCATTACAAATTATTAATAGAAATTTCACATGCTGCATCAATTTACATAAAAGTAGATATTTTGAAATAAATAGTAGTAAAAAGGGGCACATATTTTACCAGTTTTTTGCTTGAATTTTAAAAAAGTGCCAATATACATTGGAAACCTTTTTAAGAAAAGAATACAATTTAGTTGTTGTTGCTGTGATTGTTAATTTGAAAGATAAATGGGGTTAAAAAAAACGTACCAACATTAGTTTTTACCCCTTCTTTTGCCGCAAATGTACAAATATCGAAAAAGTACCAAATATCTATCAGATTATTTGTTTAGTAGAATATTTTGTAGTTCAAACTTTGGCTCTATATGCAGTAGTTCCGGAGAAATAAGAAATTCGGTTTTAACCGTTTTTACCCTTTTTTGCCCCATAATAATCGCATTTCCAAAAATCCCTTCTTATTCGTCCTATATCTTGGGACATGCCTACTTACCTAATTTCAAGTTAGTAGCTTTAGCCGTTTGGGCTGGGATATGATGACAATATTTTCATTTTATTTTTAATATTTCGCTTTCCTGTCGAAAGCTTCGTCAGGAAAATTATAAATATTATATTAATATTCCTGTGGAAAGCGAAATATTGAAAATAGTAAATAATTTTATAAAAAGCAAGACTAAAGCTCAATAATCATTAATTATATAGTAATAATATTTACTGAACTTTACTAAATCGTGTTCGATTACACAAAATTTAGTAAATGAGAGCACACTTTAAGAGAGTAAACTGACAGTGCAATGACTGAGTACTTCCTCATTTGTACTGTGCGAATTTTTGTTAGTAAAATTTAGTAAGATTTAAAACCATATGATTAAAATTTTAAACAACAAATGACACTTGATAAATTAATTACAATTAAAAAGAAATTCTTAAGAAAAATTCAAAATAAATTGAACAAAAAGCAAGAGTAATTATTATTGTGCTATTAGTGTATTACATCCAACGTTATTTTTGTATGTTGCAAAAAGCCATGATTACATGACGACCAAAGAAGCGAAGGCATAAGAGCGCATTCGATATACTCAATTGACGAAGCGCTGCAGATCGGCGAACAACTCACCAAGTGACGTGATGCCACAGGTGAAAAGATTAAAACAACGGCTAGAGGACAGAGATGGGGTGGAAAATCTTAATAGTGCTATGGAGAGCATGGCAAAACCAACGTATAGGGATATGATCAACGCATGTTACGTCGTCCTCATCCATACCAAGCACCCTGAAGAGAAATTTAGCGCTAGACAGATTGCTCTGATAAAGTAAAGTTTATTGTCCACGAATATCAACAATAACTTCGGATTTATCTCTCACAAAGGCGGGAACGTGTGACTATCTCTTACGTGCCACAGCAGCCAAACACTTAAGATTCTCAAGCCCATCCCTAACGCTCGGAAATGCTACGAATGTTTATATGTGTTACCTATCTGCCACCGGAAAATGTTCTAGAACCAGACACTGTTGAGCAGGCTGGCGAAACAGAATTTTGGGCTGCCGACAATGAATTGGAGAATCATACGAATGGTGGACAACTCGTTACCCTCTCAGTCGATGAGGAATCGAGGAAATGTATCTTGATGTAGGAAGCAAAACTATTCCTGAACTTTGCTCAGAGCCAAATGAGCAACGGCTGTAAGGGACTCAGACGCAACCAGCAATGCTGGAGCATGCATTGGAGTCTTTGGTCAGCGGACACTCCACTCTAGAAATACTCACCTACATCCAAGAAAGGGACCCAAATGGATGCGGGAGGGACTTAAAAAGAAGCCACTTAGAAATAATGGGTCTCAGGTGCATCCATGCGAACTTCCAGCACTCCAATGCTGCTTCGATAGTTTTGGAACAACTATTTGTTAGGGGCAGCAGTATGTTGCCCTTACCCAAGAGCCGTATCGTCTACAATAATCAGGTTAAGGATTTACCGGGTGACTTGTTCTATGATTTATGCAATGCAGGAAAACCCTGATCACGTATTATGATTAGGAAAGGAATTAATGTTATTCTAATTTCTGAATATACAAACAAGTTGCGTTTAAAATGGAGGTACAGACAGCGGTAATTGGGCCAAAGTTTTATGCTCAACCTTAGAAGACTTCCTTTTTCAACTTGGAGAGACTCATATGAATCACAGCAGGAAAGTGAATAACAATATTGTAATTGGCTGTGATTCAAATGCACACCACACAAACATAAACCATAGAGGTGACTACTTATTTGAATTTATTCACTCTGTATAATGTATTCCTAAAAAATTTAATTAAAAACTGGAATGTTTCCGAGGAAAAATCACATTAGATTTGATATAAATGTTACATACAGCACCCCTAAGCCGACTAACTACAAAACATTTAATCGCCTATTAGAAGAAGAGGTGAACAGATGTAGCAAGATGATTCGGAACCCAGATGAGCTGGAAATCGCTTGTGAAACGGTTAGACCGGCTTTACTAAACTCTTACCGCCAAGCTTACCTAGAAAAGAAAAAATCAGACAATAGAATCCTTTTTGGAGGAACGATCGTTTAGTTCGTCTTCGGAAAGAGAGAGTTCAGCAATTGCTTCAAAGGTCATAGTAGGCTGGAAAATGAATCGCAACAATACTGGTTGGAAGCAAACACTCATGTCATTCATGGCGCGGAATTCACATTGTTAACGAAGACGAAGAGTTAGCAGAATGCATATTGTGTTACTGTAATGGTCTAATTTGGATCTGTTTTCGGTAATTAGGGCACCACTACTTACAACCGTATGACATGGCAGACAAATCACCCAAGCAAGTTTTTGAATCCTTAATGAATACCAGACTTAGGGATGATATGTAATATTAGAGTAGTGGCACAATAGGTATAGTCGCGATTTTTTTACCATTTATGGACCGTTCGGGCTGAACTTCAATACCAGCTGAAAGACGGAAACAACTGAGAGATTGGTATGCCAAATTCTTCTGTACGTTGGCTATATACTTTAGAAAGATAATTCATCGCTAAATCGACTCCGCTATTTATAAGAATCCAGAATATATTTTATATATATATATATATATATATATATATATTTCTGGAATTAAGCACAAATAAAGATTAATATTTTATTAATCCAGAATATATATATATTTTATAGGGTGGCACATATACAGTGTAGAAATTACACAAACAGAATCACAAATTTACGTACAGCGAAGGGTATAAATAATAACAAACAATAGTTATACAGAAGAAAATTTTAGAAGTGTCTGAAAGAATTTTATAACAATGTTAATAAAGAAAAGGTAAGTAAATACAAAGTATGTTGCGGTGCATTTTGTTTATAAAATGGAACTGGAAAGGAGGTCGTTAAACAATATACAGAAAGCTTTCGATTTATCAGAAATACTGCCCCTACTAAATTACTTATGAAATTCAAAAAGATGGGTGAATTAATTTCTGATATATGAACAAAAAACTACTGCACAATCGTGTCTTCTTCTTTATATTGATTTTACTATTCTTTTTTTTTTTCAAATGTACAGACATGATAATAAAAAACTCATGTATGTTTCATTAGAAATCAAACTAACTTTTTTGTATTTCCAATTGAAAAATAAAAAAAATTATTGGATTATTGGAAATTGTATAACATTTTTGAATGTAAAAGAATTAGATTACTAAGTTTATTTGGCTTTTTTATAATTTAAATATAATTATAAACATATAATTATACATCCTGAAAAAACTATGCAAATTAAAATATATTTAAATATTTATAATCAAACCTTAAACATGAAAAAAAAACTTGTCATTTCAATTGTCAATTTACTTCTTTACAAAATCTTAATGTGTACTTACGTTTTATCACTGCTAGCACCACGCATTTTTGTTAAAGCCTGTTTAGTTTCATCGATGGCATGTGTGGCGTGTCGTAGAACAGGTGCTTTTTCATTTGCTTAAAAAAAGATTAAGTTAAGATATAATGTGCATATTTTTTCATTACCAATTTAAAATAAAATTGTGTTCTAAATACTTACCAGCCGCTTCAAAAAGGGCGTTAAGATTTCGATTACTACGATCGTTATTGGGGTCAAGCAAGAAATCTCCACTGACCTCATTAGGATCTTGAACTTCTTCATCGTCATCATCATCATCGATTTCTTCCTCCTCATCCTCCTCATCATCGTCGTCATCATCATCGTCATCCTCATTTTCGTCATCATCATCCTCTTCATCTTCTTCATCTTCATCTTCGTCCTCATCGTCACCGTCATCTTCTTCTTCATGGCCCTCCGCATCATGTCCACAGGAATCTGGATCAGATTCTGGAATGTCATCCTAAAATTTTAAATAAAAATACATAAGCAATATTCTTTCAAATACTATTGTTTTTTTAATTTAATTATATCTACTCTTTAGATTTAAATGTACTGCCTACTTTGAGGATTTAACTAAGCAAAATTAAAAATTTTAACTAAAAAAAAAAAAAAATAATAATAAAAAAATATATAAAATTGAAAATGGTTAAAAATATAACAAAAAAAGTTCATGTTGTCTCTAAGGCCAGCAAAACAATTTTATTTTGGTTTGTTGTAGGTGTACATTACAGTGATGATAGTCAAAAGTGGTAGACAATTCTAGTAATTTTTGTAATAATAATAATAATATGAACACATAATTTACTTTAATTTTTAATTTATTTAAACAAAATATTAGTTCTGGTAAAGAAATTGCTCAACACAGCAAAATGTTGCGGGTTCATTTAGGCCATTTTTTATGCATTTTTATACGTCATATATATAAAATTAACATAACAGTTAAATTAAATAATAATTGAAAAAAGCGTTTCAGTTTTAGCTAATAATGAACGACTATTATGTTTAAAATTAAAAAAAAAGTAATTTAGAGGAGCATATAAAAAGAAGGGTTGGTTTACAAACTAAAAAATGCATAAAAATCGACGAAACTTACCAATAAATCTGGCCTTAGACACAAGCATGCCAAAAGGATCTACAAAAAGAACGGAAAAAGAATAATAAAATAAAATTTTAACATAAAATCAAAATAAAAAAACTTTGGACAGAAAATTAAATTAAAGGCGAACAGGTAATAAAAATGGCAACAAAGTACGTAAGATTCATATAATGTAGTTACTAAAATTTAAAAACAAATTAGCAAACTATCATCATACTCTATTGAATCTAAAAAAAATCTATATAGGTATGTATGTATATATTTTTATGTAGGAGTAGGTATTTAGAGAAAACTAGCTTTCGCTTTGCAACAAATACTTGAAATTTTTATTTATTTATTTAAAATATTTGCATGATCACATCAAACAATAAAAATATTTCTTTGGCCACTTTTCTTTATTTCTTAAAAATATATGTATGTCCAAAAGAAATTTTAATATATTTTTTAAACAAAAATATTTAATGTTTATAGATGGTTTGCAAGCAAGAGAACTTCTTTCAACAAAATAAAACGAATTTAATACAAGTTAAATTCCGCAGAGCCCAGTCTTATATACCTTTTACTGTATTATCCAAATTTTCATATTTTTCTCTTTTTTAATATTCTTCTTAAATATAAAAATATATATATTATTGAAACTGCTAGTTTATTAAGCTTGAGGTCGGTACTATAAAAATTTATTTATTTATTATTGGAGCAGAATATATAAAAATAAACTTTTATAATACGACCACAAGCTCACTAAACTAGCTGTTTTAATAAAAACAAGGTCAAATAAATTTACAAATATAAAATTATTATGTAAAAATTAATTATCAATCCGAAAATAAATAATTAATTTCAGTTCAAGAAAGTAAAATTAACGAGTTCTAAGAAAAAATCTTTTCTGAGAACCTTATTTATAAAAATAGGCACTTAATTTTTTAATTAATAAAAAAAGAAATTCCAAGAAACATATCCAATAGAAATGCAAAATAAATTTAATTTAAAATGTTTATTAACATTTTTTAAACCAAACATATTTAATTAAATATTTGATATCAAATAAAGAATTTTAAATAAACGGCAAAAATCAAAAAATTCCTTTTTCAATAAGATTTCAGTATTCTTAGTTTTGTTACACTGTAGTGCCATCTGTTACTGCATAGTGCCATCACTACACACAGAATACTCACATACAAATACACGTTTGTATAGGATGGACAATCTAGATTTGTGTTTGTGTGCACAACACACATACACAGCTTAAAAATGTCCATAAAAAACAAAACAAAAATGAATCAAAATCTAAAATTTCGGTTGAATTTTTTTATTTTTCTAGCCCACGTGGACTGATCTTTTTGATTTTTTGCACAGACATTACGACTGTTATTCCTAATATTTAAAACTGCTTACAACGTTTTTTCGTCCGTTTCGTAGTTTAGTCAAAATACGCAAAAAACCCACTGCAAAAATTATCAAAAATAGAGGTAGTCCAGGTTTTCGACTCATAGCTCAGCCATTTATGTACCGATCCAGCTGAATTTTAATAGCATTTGAAAGACAGACCCAACTGACAGATTGGTATGCTACACTTTTATCTATACATATAAAAGAGTAACATTACTGACTGACTGACTGACTTATCATCATCGCCCAGCCTAAACGGCTAAAGCTACAGACTTGAAATTCGGTAAGCAGGTGCATGTCTTAATGTGTAGGACAAATAAAATTTGGAAATTCGAATATTAAGGGGGTAAAAAGGGGTAAAAACAGGTAAAATCGAATTTCTTATACCTCCGGAACTACTACAGATAGAGCCAAAGTTCAAACAACAAAATATTCTACTAAAAAAATAAGCGGATGGGTATTTGGTACTTTTTCGATATTTGTACATTTGTGGCAAAAAAAGGGTAAAAACTAATGTTGGTACAATTTTTTAACCCCATTTATCTTTCAAAGTAACAATCACAGCAACAACAACTAAATTGTATTATTCTCTTCTTAAAAAGGTTTCCAATGTATATTAGCACTTTTTTAAAATTCGAGCAAATAAGGGGTAAAATATGTACCCCTTTTTACTACTATTTCTAAATATGTACTTTTATGTAAATTGATGCAGCATGTGAACTTTCTATTAATAATTTGTAATGCCCAATAAAAGTCAATGGTAAAAAAATTGTTTTAAGGGAGAAAAAAAGTACCAAAAGAAAGATTTGTATTTTATATTTAAGGTACTTTTTATTGATTATACGAGACTAGGCTCAAACGGTTCAGGTTAAATTGAAAAATCATTAAGGAACAAAACGGTACTTTTTATACATTTTAATGGCACTTTTTGATTTTTTATGTAAAAAAATCTGGCAGGACGATATTGAGCTCAAATGGTCCCAAGCAAAGTAAAAAATCATTAAGAGGAAAAAATTTACCTTTTATAATTTTGTTGGTACTTTTTTGTATTTTATTATGAAGGAATGTAAAATTATGGGTTTTGGCTCAACTGATCTAAAGTAAAGTGGAAAACCATGAATGGGAAAAAAATAGTACTTTTTATTGTTTTTATTGGTACTCTTGCTGTTTTTGTATTTATTTATTCGTTTTGATTAAAATTGAATGTCGAACACTGCGTAGTTAAAAATCAAGCGAGTGGTTTAAAATGCCTTTTTTTGTATTTGATGCAGACCATTAGTGTACACAAACTTAAAACCAGTCAATTGATCTTATATAAGCTTGAGCATATGTATGTGTGACTCTCAAATGTCTTGTCTGTAATAGAACTACGAACCCAGAAATCTTATCGAATGATAGTTTTTGATTATTTTTCCTTTAACTTGAAATTCTTTATTTGATATTAAATAATTATTTTAGCATTTTGTTTGGGTAACAAATGTTTACAAACATTTTAAATTAAATTTATTTTGCATACTTATTGAATATCTTTTTTAAAAACCTTTTTTATATTTAACAATTAAGTAGCTGCAAACATTTTATTGCTTTTAAAAATAAGGATTTCACAACGGATTTTTTCGTGAACTGAAATGAATTATTTATTTTAGGAATAACAAAAAAAATATTAATTAAAAAAAAAATTATTTTACGCAATATTTGCCATTTCATTAGAAATCTTTTTTACAATTTTGTTTGTAAATCTGAATATTTAGTTACTACAGAGTGTAGAAGACTCGGCACAGACAAATTTAACTTGTTTATTCTCAGATATTCCTGTATCTCACGTTTCTCTTTGTATTTGACGTATGTATGTATGTGTGTGTATGAATAACTCTTTCTGATTCGTTTTTGGCTTTTTATAGAAATATAATTTCAATGAAACTCATTTTATTTTTAATAATTATAATAAGTGCCCGCGTACCATTGAATTATCTTCGTACAACGTAGTAAGTAAAGAAAAAAAACTTTATAGGGTGTAATGAACGAAATGTTTTTATTGTTGTTAATTTTTTTTAGCTTTTTTAACGTTAGTGTTGTGAAGATACATTTTGTATTATATATTTTTTTTTACGTTATTTTATTATTTGTATTATAATAGAATTGCCATTTTATAAATTGTTTTGTGGTAACTCTTTTTTGTAGAAAGAGGTCATCGGGCTTGGACGTAGTCGGTACAATCATTACATCTAAAAGGTAAACGCTTGACTTTTTTTATGAATTTTACTTTAAGTTTAATGTTCAAAACAGAGGAAGTCTAGGCAGAGTTAAGTGAGCAAAATGTTATATTTCTTAACTGTTTCCTTCATATAAATTTATTTTTATATTAAGATATTCACCCCTTTTCCAGTTGTCGTAATCAATAGATAACGACGTCGTTTACTGTCGACGGCTTTAAATTAGTATTCCATTGCGTTTTTAATTTAAAAAATAAAGGGAAATATATAAACCAATTTGAAAAGTTGCGGAATTGTTTGAAAAAGTCCTTCCATTGCAGTAGGAGGCATAATTCCATTTAACTTCAAAGCAAATTAAAAACAAATTGCTATAAAATAAATTATGATTAAAAATTCCCCGGAAGTTTTTCTCTTTTCCTCTTATTAAATTTTTTTGTTATTTTTTTATCAAAGTATACTCTGTGGTTTTTCCCGAAATTTTTTTTGGAAAAAATTCTGAGGAATATTCATAATCGACCTCAGTCTTAGCCAGATGTTGCAATAATTGACCACCACAGTTCTAAATTAAAGTCGTTTTACCAGGTTGCAAATTTAATCTATAAAATACGAAAAAGACAAGAAAAAACCAAAATCAGACACCACAAAAGCAGCGTCGTTCACAAGTACAGTACGGCTGAACAGGATAAAAAGAGTATACCTACGCCACCAAAAGCTTCCACTACTAAGTATACTTTAGAAGAGGCCTTATCTAATATTATTTCAATATTCAAAGGAGTCTTCAAAAATAATCAAGCCTTCTTAAAAATGAAATTGATAAATTTAATATTTCTGCTTTTAAAATAAAGAATGCAAAATTTGTTACTGTTAGTTATTGGGAAAGTTTTGAGTGAAATTACGAACACCTTGTCAACTTTTAAATGTCCTATTTGTAAAAGGACACAGAAAGACTTTAAATATTTGAATTATTCAACCAGTTATGAGAACAACTGCGGATATGGAATTTCTCCATTGCATACTAGAATGAAGTACATTGAGTTCATTTAGAATTGTTTTAATTTTATGTACATATATACAAGGTAACACTAATCCAACGTAAAAGAGATAATTTGTTGCAATATCTGCAGCCTAAAGCTAAATTTCTTCAGTTCTAACTTTCATATTAAAGTAACTTTTGTGTTTATTTTAATAAATTTCCTTTACTTATTTCTGTACATTGTATATGTATGTAAATCGACTTCAACCGTATTTAATTTATTTATTTTGTAAATGCACACATAGGTACATACTTATTTATTTAAAGAAAATGTTCGTTGAATATTTTATTGTTAATATGGTCACTGGACGCAAAAAAAATTAATTTTAATTTTCTTCATTGTGTAAGTTTCAAGAGAATTTTTATGCACATACATATATATGTAGGTAAAGGGTGTTTTTTATAGACGTATAGAACTTTAAGTTGGCATTACTGTTGAAGATGGTGACCGATTTAACAGGTGTCAAGTGATTTATTCAGAGTTTGGTTTGTCAATTCATCATGAATAGACTCAGGCCTGAACAACGCTTGCAAATAGTGCAATTTTATTTCGAAAATAATGGTTCTGTGCGGAATACGTATCCCGATTTTCATAAGCGAATTTTGTTTAGCGATGAAGCGCACTTCTGGTTGAATGGCTACATCAACAAACAAAACTGCCGCATTTGGAGTGAAGCTAATCCTCAAGTTTATGTAGTTGTTTTATTGCAATTTAAAGTTCTATACGTCTATAAAAAACACCCTTTATATGTAGTATCCAAGCCAGCACTTTTTTGAGATTTTTAATTAAATTCGAGTCTTTTTTTTTAATCTTCTGTGTGATGAAAATGGTACCCCACTCTTTTTGATGAGTCATTTATGATTCCTTTTTTCTTCCTTTTAGTCATCCATCTGTACATAATATGATCATAAGCAAAAAAAAAAAAATTATCACATTTCAAAAGCGTGCAAGATCTGTTTGCGACCAAAACATGTTTTTTTCAATATTCTACATGAGCAAAATATGATAATAAATAACGGTGAAATATTCACATTTCAAATCAGTGCGAATCATATTTGAGTGTTTTTCTAAACATTTAAGTGATTAATCAGTTTTTTTTTTATCAAGAAAAGTGCTGTAATAGGACTCATAAAGGTGATTTTTGAAAAAGCCATATTCAAAATGCTAGCTGGATGTTTGCATCTACATACATATAATTTACATAATGGATGGTTTAATTCTCTTTTATCTGTTTTTTTTTATGTTGCTTTATTTTGGCAAACAATTTTTAACAGTTTAAAGATAATTGTTGTTTTTATTTGTTATTTTTTAATCGAAAATGACAACGCATTGAATTCGAAAATGAGTGTTTTATAACAACAGAACACATCTTACGTTAAATAGTCATAAGAAAATTTGTTACTTCATTTTGGAAGATTTTTAAAATTTACTTTTGCTTATAAAAATGTTTTCAATATCAAAAAACAAACTGAATAAAAATATATACAGTAGAGTCTCGATTCTTGTGCGCAATGAAAACAAAGCAAATAAATTAAACAGCGTTTTTTTAATTTCATTTAATATAGTTTTGAAGTTTTAAGTATGTATGTAATTACAATGCAGCCCAATCATTACAGGCGTTGAAGCCTTCTCGCTTGCCCTGGATTTTTTCATGGATTAACTTGACCTTCTCTCTCAGCATGTCATTTTTAGTGCTAAGTGTTTTGCTTTTTGATTTGTAAACCATGTGAACAAATACTTTTCCTATTTTGGAAACTCCGACTCCTTGAACATCTTTATTTAACCTGTGATAAACTTCTTTGTGAATAGTTCATTGTTATAAGTGAAAAATATTAGCTATTGCTCTAATAAATAGAATACGAGCTTTAATTTCTTTAAAACATCAGCTTTTTCTTTTATTGTAAGCACTTTAAAATTCTTCTTCATCAAATTCAAAGCTTAAAGGACATAATATTGGGTGCGATCATAAAACGTAACTGCTGTGCAACTGTTGAGTATTTGTCTTACTTGAGCAATTCCGTTCAACTCAACAGTTGCGTATTTGCTGCCACTTTTTCCATCACAAAATATTTTAGCTACCTAAAGTCAACCTGTTGTGTGTTGTCAACTAAATTTAAAACAACTCCTTCAACATTGGTCAAGAAAAATTCATTAAAAATGCCCACATCACCGCATTCGATATTGAATAAAAACTAATTTTTGTGTTTTATATGAAAAAAAATTTTAAATTTCAATACGACTCGCTCAATATCGAATGCAGTGATTTGAGCCTAGTATTATCCATACTTTTTGTTAAAGAAATTGGTTTAGTTTATTATTATTTATTTTGTAACTTTTTTTTATTTTATTTTTTTGAATTTTCATCATACTGTTTCTAAGACGTACTTGTTGTGCCAAACAGTTACGCAACCATTATGTGAGTAGCAAACAAACAAAATATACACTGAGAAACGCATGTAAAAAAACATGTTGCAAGTATTGAGGTGAAAATGGAATGTTGCAACTACTGAGTTACTGAGAAAATTTTTAATTTTGCAAAATCGAGGTGTACATGTACCGAGTATGTGCAAGAATCGCGTTTCTACTGTATACGTATGGTTAACATTTCGGACAAGTTGAAATCAAAGGAAGAAAAAATTTAATAAGATTATTGTATTAACAATATATATATATATATATATATATATATATATATATATATATATATATATAGCTGTTAAATTACCATTACAATCATTAATCCATTAGATTTCTTTTAAGAAATAGTAATTAATTAGACAATTATCTAGTAAACAATTCCGGATAATGAAAAAAATATGCTAAATATTGTAGGATTAAAGATATGAAAAACTTTTTCGACAGGATTTAAAGACGAAAAAAATAATAATTGTTTTATTTGACGCTTTCGCCGGTAAGCAGGCTTTTTTTTAACGCCATCTAAAGCCAAAAGACGGTTAAAATGAAGAATATTTTGTTGGAAAAGTTATTAAATTATGCTTCAAATGGGAACTATTTTGGATTGATCGGTTACAAAGTAACAAAGTTACAGTAGATGGAAGTTCATTTTTTTACAAATTGTCTACCTTAGAGAAACTGTGGGGTTATAATGTATTTCGATTGGAATCGAAAAGGTTTTCGATGAGAATTTTCATTAAAAAAAAATCGAAAAAAATTTACATTTTTAAAATTGTTAATACAACTTTGCTGAACTTTTGAAATGTCTACATATTAGCTTTTTCTTTCGAATTGAAAATACTTTTCGAAATCCATTTCGATTCGAATCGAAATACATGAAATGAATACAACAAATAGTAACACACGATTTCAAAACTTGGATAAAAATTAAAAATGTTTTAATACAAGAAAAAAAGAAAACTAAATCATATATTATTTTTCAAAAATTTATTTTTATATCGATATTTCGCTTCAATTTTTGTAGCTTCTTCAGGATATAATTATAAATGAATCAAATTATTAAAAATATATATTTAAAAAAAAAAAAATTTTTTTTTGTCAAGAAAAAAAGATAAAAAACTGTCATCAGCCACGATGAAAGTTGTAGTTATTTTTTTTTTTAATTCAGGTAAGAGTGGAAGATCATTTGAAAAGTTATCATCTATATTCAATACACCAATGTGTGATATATATAAATTTTCAGACCAGTTAAATTGAATTTCGTTAAAATAAATATTAGAGATTAAAGAGTTAGGATGATATTGGAGTTTCTGTGAAAAGTTTCGCATAAGTTTCATGGCATAGAAACATAAAGGTGTAATATTAGATATTTCATAAATAAATTTATTAGAATATCTTGTTAGTTATTGTTAGACTGAAAATTACGATTTATACATAATCTAAGAATATTACGCTCAAGAATTTCAAGTTCTTTTGCAACAGTAGGTGAAATGGTAAACCATATTCGAAATCCATATAATAAAATTGATCTGATACTTACTTTATAAATCAAAAGTTTGGATTGTTTACTTAAATAACGATTAATAAATAATTTTGTGAAGATCGATTTAATTTTTTGTGCTCTTGTTTTATTTAATCTAGCGTGTTCATTAAATTTAACCAATTTATTAAAAGTTATTCCAAGATATTTAATTTTATCTTTAAAGGGAATTTCAATGCCATCAAAAGTTAATTTTAATTGTTTACTTTGAGGAACAACATAGTAAGGACACTTGCCAGAAGGATTTCTCAGACAAATAGCTTCAGAGTTATTGGCATTAATCTTAATACCTTATTTTTTATAATATTCATTTATTATTAAAAGGTGAGAAGTCACATGACTCAAAGCGAGAAACGGAGATTTATCATGAGCATATATTAAGGAATCATCGGCATAAAGTATACTATTAGAATTGTTGTAATGATGAGGAAAGTCATAAACCAAAATATTATATAAAAGAGGCGCTAGAATGGAGCCTTGTGGCACCCCGCTAAATATTGGTTTTCGTTGTGAACAAACTTGATTCAATTGTACAAAAAAATACCTGTCACTAAGAAAAACTAATAAGTAAACGAACTATAAATGGATGAAACCCAATTTGAATAAGTTTAAAAATTATTCATTTTTGATATGCTCGATCAAAAGCTTTTTCAATATCTAGTGAAACTGCTTCTGTACATTTTTGATCTCTCAAGTTTTTAATAACGTCATTATGAAATTTTAACAAAGCATGTTGCGAAGAGTGTTATTTTTTAAATCCAAACTGATTTATCGGAAGATAATCATAATTAATATTCATTTTAAGGAATAAAATTCTTTCGAATAATTTTCCAATATTGGAAAGCTTTTTTTTTGGCTTTTTTTGAAGAGGGTAAATTTTTGCAATTTTCCAGGAATTTGGAAAATAACCATTATTTATGCAGTTATTAAAAATTACAGATAAATAATCTACTGCATAAATAGAAAGTTTTTTTTAAATAAAATTGGATATTTTATCTAAACCTGCAGATTTTTTTGAATTTAGTGATTTTATTGTATAAAAAATTTCAGAAGGATTATTGAAATGAGAATAATTATCATTACTAATAGATCTAAAGTTATTATCAAAACACTAAAATCTCAATGGAATTGAAGCAAGGAAATCATCAATTTGACTGGATATATAAAAATTATTAATATCTGGAGCTATATTTGAAGCATAAATTTGAGAAAAATATTCACCAAATTGTTGCACTTTGTCTGAATCATTAACATATGTAATATTGTTTACAATGAGTTTCAGAAAGTGTTCTACTCTTTTATTTCCGATAACATTGTAAATTTATCTATAAGCACTTGGTCCAGATTTAATATTTTTTAATCTGCCATTGAAAATATTTACTTGATTAATCTCTACCCTCTCTTTAATTATAATTTTTAGTAAACGTAATTGAGATGAAAGAAATAAATATTCAGATGATATTCTGTTAAAATTTCTATGAAATTTTTTTTTAAACCTTCGTTGTCAAGCGTTTTTTATTTTAAAAAGTTTTTTAATATCAGATAAAAAATTTTCTGTTACCCATTTCAATAGATTGAGTGTGAATATTAAGAACGTGGTTAACACCTTCAGTAAAAATATCAATGTAATTATCTATCTCAGAGTTTTCCAAATTTCTATTGTTAGGTATGAGAGAAACAGCTAAATTTCTGTTAAGATCTCTTTGAAAATTTTTCCAAACCGTTTTTTTATAAGATGTAAAATATCGAGGAGGTAAAAAAATAAGATCAAACCTAGGTAAATTAATTCTCAAAACCAAAGGAAAATGTTCAGAAAAAGTAGTCAATAGAGATACCTTATAATTGGGAAGCGTGAAATTTAAAAGGTTTGAACTTATTAAAAAATGATCAAGATGATCCATTAGGAAAAGATGGATTTGAATCACAAATTCTCGTAAATTGAAAGCCAAATGTTCCCATCCAATCATAAATATTTCTCCCATTTAAATTTGAAATATTATAGCCCCAATCAATATTTTTTGCATTTAAATCGCCACCTAAAATTACGCCGTTATAAAAAGCGGAACAATTTTTGAGACCAGAAAATAAATTATTAGTAGAAAAATTAGATGGAATATATAAGCATCCAAAGAGAAGTTTTCTATGTATAGTGGAAGATATCAATTTTATTTCAATAAAGCATCCTAAAAATTTTATATCAGTAATGTTAATAATATTGAAATCTAAATTTTTTTTTATAAAAATTACAGTGCCCAATGCAGTTATCTCTTACAGATTTATAATTATATAAACATAATTTGAGATCCATGAAAACTCTAGATTCTTGAATAAAAGCTACATCTATACTATTGTCCAGTAACAACTTATTCAATTCTAATTTTCTGTTCATGTCTATTAAAGACCTAACATTAAAAGACATGATAATTAAAGAATTACGGGCCATATTGTGCAAGAACTTCTTCTCTACGCATTGATTTATATGTATGTACGAAGAAATTTTGAAAGTTTACATTCTAAACATTCTTCACCAAAATAATCTCTTATTTCAAAGAATTTGTTAATTATATCTGGCCTAAGGATATCATTTTGAGAATTATAAAAATTGCTAGCATATGACCTCTTCTGAACCACATTATTTTGTTGAATTGCTTTTCTTTCCAAAGAAGAATTTAAAATTGCCTTTTTAGTTTCTTTATATTGTTTAAAAAAAGAACAGCCTTTAAAATTAGCAGTATGTCCAATAATTTTGCAATTTACACACACAGGAATAGAATCATTTTCTTTTCCTATAGAACACTCTCCAGGAGCATGATCTTTATCAAACTTTACACAACAAATCTTTCTGTTACAATTACGAGCAGTGTGTTCCCATTTTTGACAACGTTAGCATTGAATTTCCTTATCTTTTGATTTAGGAGACTCACAAGTTATGGATTGATGCAATATATATTTAATTTTAATTAACTGCTAGGCTCCCTATTTCGATGCGAAGCGAAGGCGAAAGAAAACCAGTCACTCATTTTCGACTGAAAACGGGGCTCACTTACTTTTGACTTATCGTTGTTTACCGCAAACCTTCTTAATATACTATAATGTCACAATAAAAGTTTCATAAATTAATCGCCAGTTTCAGAGAAAACCCGATGTAAACTAGAAATGTACTTTAAAAAACACACATGATACAATACTTAAACTGTCAACGAAAGAGAGCAGAAAGAAAAATATAAAACACAGACACATACATTCACAAAAACAAATTGTAAACAAAAAAAGCTTCAAAAATGTATTTTTTAATTAAAAACAAAATTTCATGTTGATTGTTAAAAAATCAATATTGAAAGATAGAAAAAAATTTTAATTTCTAATTTTAGTGGCTTCTGTGCGGTTCGTGTTAATTTTATAAGAAAAAATAGCCAAGCGACAACAAGAAAACAAGTGAGTGATTTTGGCATTTGTATTCGTACAAAGAGAAAGAATATTTTTTAGTGAGCCGCAAATTTCATATAGAAATGTTCGTTATTGTTCGATTTTCTTTCATAAGAATTTTCTTGTAAAAATTTTTTAGGGAGCCGCAAATCAGCTGTTGTCGTCTGAAGTCGCAGCGAACGATAATTTTCTTCATAGGGAGCCTGGCCGTAAATCATCTTTTTTTTTACCCGGAAATAATTTAACTAAAAAAAGACCAGTATCATAATCTCCTTTAATTGAAGCGGAAGTTCTAAATTTAGTAACTTTATTTACAGTGTTAGGTACTAAAGTATCTAAAGTACTTTTAATATCTGTAATATCAGTTGTATAATGAATACCTCTTAATACCAAAGCAATTTGTCTTAATTGTGTTGGTGTAAAAGAGTGTGATTCTATGCCTTGACTTCATTTCTAAATGAGCTTGAAATTCTTCAAAAAAGAGTTTACTTTAATTTTTTTCTTTATTAACAATTTTATAAGATATTTTTTTTTTTTCATTTAACTGATCGACTAGTTTTTTAACATTAACTTTATATAACATAATAGGGGGGCAAAAAGATCTTTTTCCACTCTTACCTGTTACATCTGATTTACTCTTAGTATTTGTAGTGGATGTTGACGACTTATTATAATTTAATTTATTTAAATTATTTGTTTTTTGTTCAATGTCAATCTGACCCAAAATAGCAAATTTGTTTGTATCAATATTATTATTTCTTTTGTTTGTAAAGAAGATATTCTTTGTCTTTTACCATACACAACTTTCTTGAATTCCAAATCATGTGCATTTTGTGACATCTCAAAAATTGAATTAGGATTTTCTTTATTCATTTTGTTCAGATTTATATCTGGCGGAATTTTTTCTTGATCATCTGTTATATTATCAGGATTGTCCATTATCAATAAATGGACGATATTGATTTTATTTTATATATATTTTAAAAATTATTTTTTTTTGTATGTATTTTTTATTAACAAAAATTATTTTTTTCCGTTTTTTTTTTTTTTTTTTAAAGCTTACTTCCTATTCGAAGTCAAAAACTCAATTCCCGCCCTAGTGAGTATACTACATTTCTTGATCGCACTTTTTTGTTCGATTGTGATCATAAAGATTGTAACACAACATGAGTGTATGAGTAACATTTAAAAAGTATTACAGAAATTAACGGCATCATTTTCTTTCAGAAAAGAAAACACCATTAGTCATATTATTTTATAATAATTAAAAAAATAATAATAATACTTTTTTTCTGTGTTTAGTATTTTGCCGATATAGCACCCAAACAGGTCTGTTCTAAAATGACGTGATTTCAAATCACATATGGTTTTGAAATCACACGTGTGATTTTGTGCTGTTCTGTAATCCACACCGCTTTTGTGTTTTTAGGTGTGATTTTATCTTTTCAAAAACACAAGAAAACAATGATTTTTCAGTTTTCATCATAAAAGAAAACACAAGAGCAAATAAAAATTTTACAGCAAAAAAAACCTCTTTATTTTATTTTTTAATTTTTAAGTGTTTTTCTTTTATAAAACAACTAATTGTTCAACAAAATTAATAAAAATCGCATTGATTAATTTATATAAGTAATTTTTTTTAACGTCCGTCCTATAATAGTAGCGAAAATAACCAAGTGATTTGAAAACGTTAGTGTATTAGTTGAACGTTTTGAAATCACAAAATTATATGCACAGAACACCGTTTTTTGTTTTTCAAATCACACTGACAAAATGTGATTTTCAGAATATGCCTGAAAGTTATGAGGGGTCGTTCACAGCAGTCATATTTTTTCGTGTTCTTTTTTTAAATGATATGACTTTATGACTGCTTTGTGAATCAAATAAATATTTATGAATACGATGAAATTTTAAAAATCATACCTAATGTTTGCGTCTATTACAACATTTTGTTATTTTGTAACTATCAGGCATGTTCTGAAAATCAATGTGATTTGAAAACGAAAAAAGGTGTGCTGTGCATATAATTTTGTGATTTCAAAACGATCACCTAAGACACAAACGTTTTCAAATCACTTGGTTATTTTCGCGACTATTATAGGATGAAAATTAAAATAAATTATTAAATGTGTTCTTTATTAATTTTGTTGAACATTTAGTTGTTCTATAAAAGAAAAACAATTAAAAATTAAAAAAGATGCCCTTTTTTGCTGTAAAATTTGTATTTGCTTTTGTTTTCTTTTGTGATGAAAACAAAAAAAATCAGCTGTATTTCTTGTGCTTTTAAAAAGATAAAATCACACCGAAAAACACAGGTTTACAGAACAGCATAAATGCACACGAGTGATTTCAAAACCACATGTGATTTAAAATTACGTGATTTTCAGAACAGATCTGTATTTATATAAATTTTGATAGTACATAATAGTGAAGAAATCTTATTTCTAAGATTGTAATATTTGTTCTTTGACTTTAAAATAAATTAAATAACAATACAATATTCTTAACTTTTATCTTCTAGTAACTTAAACCCGTCCAGTAATTTAATACAAGACAAAGCTCTGGGAGTAAATCACCGCATTCGATATCAAACAACTTGTATCGAAATATTCGAATTTTTTCATACAAAAACACTAAAATTACGATAGTTTTCATTCGATATCGAATGCGGTGATTTGGCTGGCCGCTGTTTGTTGTTTGAAGGCAAATAGCTAACTAATTTTATTTATGAAAATGTTTCAGTTTTATTATAGAAAATTGAAACCATGGTGGAAGAAATATAAAAACAACAACATTACAAAAGTTGTTTCCGGTGGATGATATCAAGAAGAATGCTAGAGCAAAACAAATAATTTGTTTCCGTTTTTGATTTCTCTTTAACACAGGAGGGGTTTCAATCATGCAGAATCCAGCTGGTCACCTTGTTTTCTTACACCATGACGCATACATAGAAATTTTTAAAAACATGACTTAGTGATTAATTGAAATTAAAAATATTCAAAAATAAATTTTAAAAAGTAAAGTTAAAAATAATAAACAAACGTTATTGATAAATTCAAATAGTGAATTTATATAAATTATGTAAAATAAATAAAAATTAGTTAATTAAATAACCAACTGCTTTCTATACTGCAAACATAAGACATTTCAGAGCTTAACATCCGTCACCGAGTTAACATATCTGTACACTATAAGAAATAAAACTTTTAATTAAACTAAAAAACTAACAGCCTTATTCATATCATTCATATTAATCGTTATGCACATTCTTAACTCTTGTCAACTAGCTGCTAGAGACCATCTAGCGATCTGCCAAGCAGTGCCATCAATTAAATAAAAAAAGTATTAAAATATACTGTCGAAAGTTATTAAATAAAGAAGTTTTGTACAGCAAAACTCCATAAATAACAGCATAACTTAAATTGGAGTGGCAAGCGTAGTGTTTTTTAGTGCCCAGCATTTATGTTAAAAATATAAATAAGAGCGCTTGTGGTGCGTCGTATTCTCTACAGTAGTTTTAATCATCTTGCATAGTAAAACCGACTAAAGACACACAAAAATAGAGTTAAAAACGCTAGATTAAATAAATGTCAGTACTGGTCAGCATTAAAAAAAAATAAAAAACAATTGTTTTGCAGTCAACTTCATTACAAATCGCCCTGGCAAGCCGCTCAGCGCTCCCGTCGAGTTATCTCGGTATGCTAAATATATTTTGTATGGTCATGAGAATTTTTGACAGATACAAAACGCTTGCCGCGACATGTATATATTATAAATTCAGAATTGATATTCTCTATGCTACTACGGCAAAACGGCATTCTTATTAACAACTAGTTATAATGAGTACCTAGCCACCAGCAATCTTTTTGCTATGGATATAAGTCTACTACAAAACAAAATTGGTAGTAAGCTCTCTGGGGTCCCTCCATAAAAATTGTTTGCGAGAGTAATGTTATATTGACGGTTACTTTCATTAATAGTTTAATTTTCCTGTAGCTTAAAATGAAGTAAATATTCAATGTATGTATATACGGTAAAAATAGCACGGAGGTGAAAGCTTTCTCTTTTTTATTTATTTTACATTTTTTTACTTGTCAATACCAATACGGTTAACACTCAAATTTAACCGGTAAAAGAATAGCACTATTTTTTATAAAACAGCCAAAAGTTGTTCGTTTTTGATTCACACATTTTTCCTAATTTCAGCTTAAAGATTATATATTGGTTTAAGGTCTGGCATTTTGCAGGCCCGTCAGTGGTTTTTCCAGTCATTGTCATTGTCTTATTGGTAGATTAAAAGTGGAGGTAAGTCTCCTTCCGAATAAGTCAGCATCACTTTTTATAAAATATTAACTTTGAGATTTGATCCATTATTGCGTTATGTAATAAATTGGTACCACTCCGCAATGTAAAAAACATACCTACACTATTATGATGAAACTCTATGATTTATCGTCTTTTTTGATTGTACTCTGCGCTTGGAGGTCGCCTAATAAGGGGTGGTTAAATTATAAGGGCCGATGTTGAATGTGAACTACACCTAAACGTCAAGTTTTTTCTGCATTTCATTTGACATTTCTCAATTTTAGATTAGCTCAATTTGAACCATGGAAAGATACACAATCGAGCAACACATTAAAGTTATTCAGGCTTATTATGAAAATGGGCGTTCAAATCAAAATGCATATCATGCACTTCGTGATTTTTTCGGTCAATTTAATCGTCAAAATGTGCGTACAATTGGAAAAATCGTGCAAACATTTGAGCAAACCGGGTCTGTAGATGTGAAAATACTAGTGCATGCTCGTACAGCTCGTACTGCAAAAATATTGCTACTGTTCGCAATAGTGTGACTGAAGAGCCGTCCAATTCAACTCGTCGCCGTACCCAACAATTGCAGCTCTGACGCTCGTTGATGAACATTATGAATAAAGACTTGCATTTACACGCTCACAAGGTGCAATTGACTCAAGAACTAAAGCCTCTTGACCATTCCAAACGTCGTCAATGGTCAGAATGGTGGCAAAAAATGGCAACAGTGGATGATCAATTTCATATTTCACCTCAGTGGATTCGTCAATAAGCAGAATTGCCGCATTTGGGCGGCGACCAAAAAACTGCATAGGATTTCTTTACATTTTCTTACAGATTTTGATGCACTAAACTCAAATCCGTTTTCGGTTTTTCTCCATCACGTAGGGATTTTTTTATGGTGGTGGCAATTTTTTGCCCCTAAATTAGTCAGGTACGAAGACATATTTCAGCCTAACTCGAGAACGGCTCATCGGATTTTCATAAACAAAACACCAAAAGATGCGTAACAAAATTATATTTAATTTAATTTAATATATTTTATCGTTTTCTATATTTTATCGTTTTGGTATTATTCAAAAATTTAAGAGGGGAAAAAGTTTTTTTCTTGCAAAATTCGCGTTTTTTTTTTCAGTTTAAAAATGCAATAAAAAAAAAAGAAAAAGCAAAAAATTTTATATTTTGCACATTTTTCTGAAAGCTAAATACCTCAAGAATTAAATAAGGTATAAATCATGAAAATCGAATAACAAATGCGGATTTTATTCTCAATTTACCGCAGGTACCCAATATTGAACGAATATGTGTGACATTTATGGCCTTGAAAAAAACTAACCCTATTATCTCACACACCGATTAGCGAAGGTCTGCTATTACAAATTAGCGTATTTTCCGCAGAAAGGATTATTTGTTTTTCCTTGAAGTAATAAACGTGTACATTAATTAATAGATAGTGCTAATTGTTTCTTGGAATCTGTTTAAGACTTTAGGTACTACCTAATGTTAATATGCATTTGAAAAGATGACCGGAGAATCGTGTGTATGTGTGTGTGTGGTAATAGGGGAAATGACAGGTACGCATGTGTAGCAAATTAGTTTTAAGATTTAGTATTTAAGGAAGATAGTTTTTAAAAATAAACAGAGTTTTTTATCAACCGTCGTAGAGTGAATTTACAACCGCTCTACGCTCTACATTAAGTGAAAACAGCAGTGTTTTATTTTACATCACTTGAAACAAAGAAAAGCTCTCAGTAGACATACTGATATTCAAGTGAACAGTGCTGTTGTCTGTTAATCATGGCTACAAGGAGTTGTGTTATTTCTCCAAACAGTTTTTGTTATATCTGTGGTGAATTCACTATTAAAAGTCAACAGAGAAATATAAGTGATTTTGTAAGGAAAGTTTATTTTGCCTACTTTAAATTAAAACAAGGGTGTGAAGATAAATTCGTGAGTTAAATACGTCCCACATCACTGTTAACTTTGTTCTACACACTGTTAAAAAAAAATCAGTTTTCTAAACTCTTTTTTTTTTAATAAAAATTAAAAATATTAAATTTTTTTTAAAATAATATTAAAGAAAAAGCACCAGTTCAGTATTTTTTTAAAGAAATTGCGTAAATTTTGTACTCGTTAAAAAATACATTGATTGAAAAATAGGGGTTTTTAGGGTATCATAGGCGGCCAAACGGACAGACCTGAATGGGGTTGTGATATGTCCAAGGAAAGCTCCAAGGGAGTAGATTCCAAAACTGGACACGACATATAGCCCCGTTTCTCAGGTAAGGTGAAAATTGGGGGTGGACTATACCAACATGGGTTTACAGTTTTTAGTGTAGGGGCCAAACGGACAGACCTGAATGGGGTTGTGATATGTCCAAGCAAAGCTCCAAGGGAGTAGATTCCAAAACTGGAAACGACATATAGCCCCGTTTCTCAGGTAAGGTGAAAATGGGGGGTGGACTATACCAACATGGGTTTACAGTTTTTAGTGTAGGGGCCAAACGGACAGACCTGAATGGGGTTGTGATATGTCCAAGGAAAGCTCCAAGGGAGTAGATTCCAAAACTGGAAACGACATATAGCCCCGTTTCTCAGGTAAGGTGAAAATGGGGGGTGGACTATACCAACATGGGTTTACAGTTCTTAGTGTAGGGGCCAAACGGACAGACCTGAATGGGGTTGTGATATGTCCAAGGAAAGCTAAAAGGGAGTAGATTCCAAAACTGGAAACGACATATAGCCCCGTTTCTCAGGTAAGGTGAAAATTGGGGGTGGACTATACCAACATGGGTTTACAGTTCTTAGTGTAGGGGCCAAACGGACAGACCTGAATGGGGTTGTGATATGTCCAAGGAAAGCTCCAAGGGAGTAGATTCCAAAACTGGACACGACATATAGCCCCGTTTCTCAGGTAAGGTGAAAATGGAGGGTGGACTATACCAACATGGGTTTACAGTTTTTAGTGTAGGGGCCAAACGGACAGAATGGGTGGTAATAAAAAATATAAATTCAGTTAATTCATTTGTTTTTTTTTAAATAAAAATTTTTTATTACAAAAAACTAAAATAAAATAAAAACAATAAAAAATAAAAAAGTATAAATTCAGTTAATTAATTTGTTTTTTTAAATACAAATTTTTTTTTAATTACAAAAAATTAAAATAAAATAAAAACAATAAAAAAATATAAACTTAGTTAATTCATTGGTTTTTTTTACATAAAAATTGTTTATTAAAATTACTCCGTAGAGTTATGGAAGTAGCACATTGCATTAGTCATAAATATTTAAAAAATTTTATGTTTCCATAAAAAAAATTTTAGACGACAAATTAATAAATTAATTATTGATATTGTAATTTTGCCGAAGATATACATATAAATATTATATATTAATAATTAATAGCACCAGTACAAAAAGAACCGATCTAAGCTGCGTAAATATTTAATCCAACAGGAAAAAAAAGAAAAAAAAGTTTTTCTTTACAGTTTAGTTTATTATATAAAAAATATTAATGGCAAAGGAATACTACTTCTACAATTATGTGTAGCCATTATGTACAGATTGATCGTTATCTTTTAGAATTAAAAGCATTTTGTTTGTAGACTGGAGTTGGATTTGAATAAATTCATTAAATGTAATTAAAAAAACAAAATATTTTTTAGTATTACAAGGAAAACTAAAGTAAATTTTCCTATCATATAAATCATCAGCTTTTAGAGATATTGAACAGTTGGCAGGAAACGAAGATCAATTAGGACAAATATGGACAAATATAATGGGTAACTTTGTTTGTTGATCGAAGCCAAACAAGTAAAGAATATTTTATTACAAAGAAAACGCAAAAATAAAAGACTCAGATTTTTAATTTAAAACAAAAACAATGATGTGATACGCATATCGTACTGACAACTTTACACTTTTATAACACGTAAAAAATTTATTATAGAGACCCTATTGGAAAACATAAATGCAAAGGTAAATTTAAGTAAAATAGCTGTAAGTGAATTAATCGATTGTATGCAGTTCAAACACTGAAACATCCTCTTCAAAGAGAATTTTTGAATTGTGGAGTGTATTTTTGCAAATTTTTCAAAGCAATAAAAAAAACAAAACAATTTAAATTTCGCGCATGTGAAATGCATTCTTTGCATTTGGATTGCTGATTTTGAGTGTCTGCGATACTAATAAAAATTTTTATTAAAAATACATCATCTATTTATTAAAAATACATAAATAGCATTTAAAATTTATGTTATTATTATCAGTTTTGTAGTAGTACCGCAGACATTCCAAATCAACAATTCTATTGCAAAGAATGCATTTCACATGCGAGAAATTTTCACCCCCTTCGCAATGCAGGCATTCTTTTATTCTGCTCTGCGACATTGTTAATAATTTTAATCGCATAACTTTGCGATAATTATTTGGATCTTCAATTTCATTCAAATTTTGTTTTTTTAAAATTGCTTCAAAGAATTGGCAACAGTATACCCCACAATTAAAAGAATCTCTTTGAAGAGGATGTTGCATTGTTTCAACTGCATCAAAGTCGATTAGTTCACTTAAAATTATTTCATTTATATTTTCCCTATTATTTCTTTAGTCGTGCGTAATTTTTACTAACACAAGCTTAATTTGCCCATACAAATATTATTTGTCGATGTGCTTTTTGATTTGTTGGATGAGCATGTTGGAAACATACCAGCATGAGTTTGAAAATTTTCAATTACAATGGATTTGTTGGATATTAACAGCCTGCCTAGCAACAAAAGGATTACTAGTCGGCGTTATTTCTTTTTTATTGTTTTTATTTTATTTTAGTTTTTTGTAATAAAAAATTTTTATTTAAAAAAAAACAAATGATTTAACTGAATTTATATTTTTTATTACCACCCATTCTGTCCGTTTGGCCCCTACACTAAAAACTGTAAACCCATGTTGGTATAGTCCACCCCCCATTTTCACCTTACCTGAGAAACGGGGCTATATGTCGTGTCCAGTTTTGGAATCTACTCCCTTGGAGCTTTCCTTGGACATATCACAACCCCATTCAGGTCTGTCCGTTTGGCCCCTACACTAAAAACTGTAAACCCATGTTGGTATAGTCCACCCCCCATTTTCACCTTACCTGAGAAACGGGGCTATATGTCGTTTCCAGTTTTGGAATCTACTCCCTTGGAGCTTTCCTTGGACATATCACAACCCCATTCAGGTCTGTCCGTTTGGCCCCTACACTAAGAACTGTAAACCCATGTTGGTATAGTCCACCCCCAATTTTCACCTTACCTGAGAAACGGGGCTATATGTCGTTTCCAGTTTTGGAATCTACTCCCTTTTAGCTTTCCTTGGACATATCACAACCCCATTCAGGTCTGTCCGTTTGGCCCCTACACTAAGAACTGTAAACCCATGTTGGTATAGTCCACCCCCCATTTTCACCTTACCTGAGAAACGGGGCTATATGTCGTGTCCAGTTTTGGAATCTACTCCCTTGGAGCTTTCCTTGGACATATCACAACCCCATTCAGGTCTGTCCGTTTGGCCCCTACACTAAAAACTGTAAACCCATGTTGGTATAGTCCACCCCCCATTTTCACCTTACCTGAGAAACGGGGCTATATGTCGTTTCCAGTTTTGGAATCTACTCCCTTGGAGCTTTGCTTGGACATATCACAACCCCATTCAGGTCTGTCCGTTTGGCCCCTACACTAAAAACTGTAAACCCATGTTGGTATAGTCCACCCCCCATTTTCACCTTACCTGAGAAACGTGGCTATATGTCGTTTCCAGTTTTGGAATCTACTCCCTTGGAGCTTTGCTTGGACATATCACAACCCCATTCAGGTCTGTCCGTTTGGCCCCTACACTAAAAACTGTAAACCCATGTTGGTATAGTCCACCCCCAATTTTCACCTTACCTGAGAAACGGGGCTATATGTCGTGTCCAGTTTTGGAATCTACTCCCTTGGAGCTTTCCTTGGACATATCACAACCTCATTCAGGTCTGTCCGTTTGGCCGCCTATGATACCCTAAAAACCCCTACTTTTCAATCAATGTATTTTTTTAACGAGTACAAAATTTACGCAATTTCTTTAAAAAAATACTGAACTGGTGCTTTTTCTTTAATATTATTTAAAAAAAAATTTAATATTTTTAATTTTTATTTTAAAAAAAAAGAGTTTAGAAAACTGATTTTTTTTAACTGTGTGTAGAACAAAGTTAACAGTGATGTGGGACGTATTTAACTCACGAATTTATCTTCACACCCTTCAAAAAAAAGACACTTTTATTGGAGTAAAGTTTTCCTGACTATTTCTATTTACATAAGAATTTATGCTTCGAGTACACATAAGACTATTTTGAAATATAAAAAAAAAGAAATATATTCTGAGAAAGATATCCAATAACACGACAAAATGCATAATCACGGTGATTTTAAAATCACGTAAGTGATTTTTTAGTGTTCTGGAAATCACGAGATTTTTAGCTTTTGAGTAGTAATTTTTACTATTCTCAATCACGAGCGTAAAGCTCTTTTGCTTTGTTTACAATAAAATCTTCTGCGGAAAAGAATAATGGTGGAACGATTGTTCTCTTTTTTGCACATGGCTAAGTCGACTCGGGTATTTATAACTATTCAGAATATATATATATATATATACTTTATAGGGTGTCCCATGTACTGTGTAGCAATTACACACGGAAAAACTTATATTACATTTTCATTAATATCTGCTTTATTTTTTTTTTTATAGAAATTTTTACTTTTTGTGAAACGTATTAAATATGCAAATATTCCATTCTGACATTCATCTTTCCTTCAGCAATAAAATTTCTGTATTTATATGTACTGCTTACACGTATATACGAATATGTATTCATATGCATGTGTACATGTATAGTTTAAAAATTTTCACACAAAAATCCATGAAATATCAAAATTTTGGTGGTATTTTTACTATTTATCATTTATTTTTGGACCGATTGATTTTATATTTACACGGTTTTTTGGCTGTTATCTATCAGAAAAATTTCAAAAAATAAATATAAGCTATGTTTTTTAGCTCATATCTTCGCCATTTATGGTTCAATGAAATTAAATTTCAATAGCAATATGACAACGGCAACAACTGACAAATTGCTACTATTATTTTTATTATCACTATTGGCTATAATCGCACCGCGACCTTTAAGATATTGTGCAGTCCAGTGCCTAAATAAAATCTGAGACTCCTTACAAATGTTGTAATTGTTGTATAACTAATCGTGCTTGGTTCTCCTGGGACCCGTGTCCCACTGCTACTTCAGAAAGTTCTAAAGGGTGTTTTTTATAGACGTATAGAACTTTAAATTGCAATAAAACAACGATGGATTATTCGATTGACATGAATTTTATTTATCCGAAAGATAATCTTGTGGCATTACATTTTAAATATGATTTCTGGCATATGACCGCCACGGCTGGCTCCTGTGCTCGGATGTAGTCCAATCTGGACATCCAATTTTCGATGACTTTTTCCAACATTTGTGGCCGTATTTCGGCAATAACACGGCGAATGTTGTCTTCCAAATGGTCAAGCGTTTGTGGCTTATCCGCATAGACCAATGACTTTACATAGCCCCACAGAAAGTAGTCTAGCGGTGTTAAATCACAAGATCTTGGAGGCCAATTCACAGGTCCAAAACGTGAAATTATGCGGTCACCAAACGTATCTTTCAATAAATCGATTGTGGCACAAGCTGTGTGACATGTTGCACCGTCTTGTTGGAACCACAGCTAACGCACATCATGGTTGTTCAATTCAGGAATCAAAAAGTTAGTAATCATGGCTCTATACCGATCATCATTGACTGTAACGTTCTGGCCATCATCGTTTTTGAAGAAGTACGGACCAATGATTCCACCAGCCCATAAAGCGCACCAAGCAGTCAGTTTTTCTGGATGTAACGGTGTTTCGACATACACTTGAGGATTAGCTTCACTCCAAATGCGGCAGTTTTGTTTGTTGACGTAGCCATTCAACCAGAAGTGCGCTTCATCGCTAAACAAAATTCGCTTATGAAAATCGGGAACAACGCCAATCTCGTTTTCGAAATAAAATTGCACTATTTGCAAGTTGTTCAGACGTGAGTCTATTCATGATGAATTGCCAAACCAAACTGAGAATAAATCACTTGACAGCTGTTAAATCGGTCGCCATCTTGAACAGTAATACCAACTTAAAGTTCTATACGTCTATAACTTGGGTGTCACACGATCAAGTTTTCATTCAAATTTTAAAATTTCTCTCAATTTTTTACCAATACACTCACACTTTTAAAATTTGTTGAGAGTTTGCTTTCAATTTTTCGTTCAATTGAGTGTTTCAAATTACAGTCAAGAAAACAGCTGACTGCAGTTTTTTTATTCCAAATTTGAATTCTTATTCTGCCGCCAGTATTGTTTTGTTTTTTTTTTTTTTAAATATGTTTGTGAAGAAATTAAACAAATATAACGACGTTTTGCAGTTCATAGAGATATACAGAAGGCATGAAGTTCTGTGGAACATGAATATTCCTGCATATAGACGGAATAATTTAAAAATTAAGGCATATAACTCTATTGCCGCCGAAACAAAACTGTCGGTGGAAGAGGTTAAAAAAAACATCTTGTTGAAAAACTTGCTTTGAAATTGCGTGCAGCCTACGTCACAGCTTTCAATTTTGACAAGCAGTATGTGTAAATTTCTTGAAAGAGAATTGTAAAAAAACTTGATCGTGTGACTGCAGTATAAAAAACACCCTTTACATCTGTATAGATAAACAGGCATCGCTAAATCTATTTTGCTATCGATAGATTTATATTTATATGCAAAAATAACCAACGGAATCATAAACTTATATATGAACTGTTAAATAGAGGTATAAGTTATACTTTTCATGTTTCGAGATATTTAAGGGTTTGCTTTTGAGTTAATTTAAAAATATTGGCAAACGTTAATCTTTTCGAATGATCTTTTTTATGCTGTACAAAAATTAAATTTTATTGTGAACTAATAATTATTGTAATTATTTAAGAAAATAAAAGATTTTTTAACTCCAAATGACTTATACCACTTTCACATATAATATTTTATAAAAAATGAAAACACAAGTAAATTTAAATTCAAATTTTTAGTGAAATGAGCTGTACTCAAAAGAATTTTTAATGTAAAATATAACTAAAATAAAAATATTTAAATACACTAGCAGAAAAGCTTTTTAAGAATTAATTTCAGTGATATTGAATATTTTTATATAATTAAACAAGGGTGCAGGTGCAGTGTAGATTGATGGGTACTGTGCTAACCTATCAATCTGGCGGTCGCAGGTGCGATTCCTGCCAAACTCTTGCAGCCGATGGTCATATTTACCAGTACTCATCAACAAATTTTATCTTAGAATTAATTTCTCATATTAATGGCCCTATTATGGTTCACAGCTCAACTCTACTTTAGTTGTAATTTAGATATTACAACCTGTTTGTGTTATTACCGATTACAACTCTGTGTTTCTGCAATTACAAAAATATAGAAAAATGGCAGTTGTTTCAATTACAACTCAACTGAGTTGAGTTGATTACTCCCAACGTTTCTTGCAAACATTGGGAGTAATCTACTGAGGATTCAGAGTAACGTCTGATGAAATGGTCCATATAGATATGCTATCCCCTTCATATTTTATTGAACTGAATAAATAACTCATGAGAATATCATGAGTAAAAGAATAAATTTAAAAACCAACACAATTTCTGGAATTAAGCACATATAAAGATTAATTTTTTGTTAAACTTTTTAATTCCAAATAGAAATTATTACATAGAAAAATATATATTTATGATAGGCTTAGTGCTATTAAAGCTTTGGCAAAGAACAAACGGAAATCCTGAAATTAAAGTTTTATGGATACCTTCTCATATTGGTATTGAAGGCAATGAATTTGCAGACGTTAGAGCAAAAAATGCACAGAATCTAGCTGAAGTTACGAGCATTCTTTGTCTTTCAATCATAATATCTCATCAATACAATAATGTTAGGAATCAACTTCATCTCTTTCATACAAGACCTAATTATATAGAACTCTTAAGTAGAAACGAGTGCGTGTTGCTATCTCGTTTAAGAGTTGGAAAAACTAGTTTTAACTCCCAACATCTCTACACTCGACCTGACCTAAAAAATTGTTCCAATTGCAATACCATTTTGTATATTGCACATTTCTTGACTGAATGCCCGATATCCAGAGAGTCTTTCGAAACACGGCATCCTAGACGATTGCATAATCTCATCACAGAAACTATAATATTATCTTAATTTTTTCTTCCTATTGGAGCGCAAATGGTCTTGTCACCCAGCTCCTTTTATATATGTTATAAATTTATTTCTAATAAATATATATTTTTGTAAATAAATAAATAAAATATATTTATATTTATTTACTGTTAGACTAATGAACTACTCATGGTAAATATGTGATATGTAGGGTACTAAACTAATCTTTTGTTATAAATCTTGTGAATCGAATCCTTTTAAAAGATCAAAAAAATTTATATTAACAAATATTTTTCAAGCATAAGATCTTAATAAAAATTGTTTTTATTTTAATTTTCAAATATTTCGACTTTGGATGTCTCCTTCAGGGAAATTAATTTTTATTAAGATCTTAATTTTTATTGTTTGCTTTTGTCGGAAAGTGGTTGTGTTTGTTATTTCCACAAAAATGGGGGCAAAAAGTTGATTTTGTGCAAAAAAATATAACTCCAGTATAAGTACCGCAAGAAGAATTCGTCTGGATGCTGGAAGCTATCGTTCAATAAAATATCCAAACCAGAGTGAAAAGCAGGATGCGATTGCAATAAAACGAGGACGCATTCTTTACGATCAAGTGTTAACAAAATTCAACAACTGCCTGATTATTTACAATGAAACCCATGTAAAAATGGACTTAAAACAGCTGCCAGGTCAAATACTTTATGTTGCGGCGAAACGTGGAGATGCCGATTTCAAATACAAATACACGAAAATGGATAAATTGAGTTAAAAAAAAAATCATGATTTGGAAAGTAATTTGCAGTTGTAGTCTAAAAAGCACGCCGTTTATCGTCTCTTCAACAATGACATCAGAAATTTATATTATTGACGCCAAAAAATATGTTGAAAATTTTGAACAAATATGCAGCGCAGGTAGATCAGAATGTTGTGCAAAAACTCGGAAATTCATGAGGAAATGAATTGTAATTAATTTTTTAATATTTCTGAAAAAGCAATAAATAAATATGTATTAAGAACAATAGTTTTGTAATAGCTTTTGCCTTTAAGTATATATTCAATTGCTTATGCGGCCGGATTTTGTGTGAACAATGGTTTACTACGCATTTTATTGAATAATAATAATTTCTTGAGAAAACCACAAAAAAAAACACTTAAAAAATAAAATTACATCAATTCACAATAGTATGTTCGACTTTATTTTATTACATAACAATTCCCGATGCCAAATTATTGTTCATGAGAATAAAAAAAATTATTTCCTAGAATTTATTCCCCTGAGATTCGCGATAATGGTGATTATTTTAAATGGAGCATTTTCTTCCATATAAGTTATCTTGCGAACATGTTGCTTTTAATACACTAGCACCAGCAAAGTAATATCTCCTAAAGTTCAGGGTACAGGAAGTCAAAATAATCAATATTAATTGCAATAAGTTGCTTTAATTGTAATTTAGTTTAAAGAATAGATTTATTCCACTTACAAAAATAATATTTTTGCGATGACATTATAAACTAAATTCGTTTGATTATTTTATAAAGAAATCGTACTCAATTGAATGTGTGATTATAAATATTGATAGATGGTGTCTATGTCTTACCAAAAATACCATTAACTATTTTTTTTTAAAGTGGACTTATACCAAATATAGCAGTTCATATATTAATGTCTAAATTAAAACCAAAATTGGATTTTTAGTTTTGACGCTGTATGGTATAATACATCGTGTCTGCTAGCAAGAAACTTTGCTAGCTTACACATAATGGGAATTCATTTAACATATAATATACAATTGAATTTACGTTTTAAAATACATAAAACCAATGATTTGATTTGTTTTTGACGCATTGTCTATCGGTTGTTCTCGTTTTCATTTTTATTCTTGACTAGAATTATATTTTTAAATAAAAAATTCAAAATAACAAACAATTTTGTTTGCATAATTGTGATCCACATATAAAGTTTTCTTTAACACAAACAATATTATTATGAATAGAAAAAAGTACATAACAAGTTAAATTCGGTTGTAGCAAAATGTTTAAAGAGCTATTAACTATTTCGAAGCTTATTTAAATTGAAAAAAGAAATAAACACGTAATAAATTGAATATTTTTTTTTTGTTGGATATATGTAATATGTCAAATTTTTATTAATTGACTTAAGCTACGGTCACATTACACAAATATTTGTCAAAATTAGCGTAACCACTACTTTTTGACAAATATTTGTATAGTCTAACATGACATGAAATTAATTCAAATAATAAAATAATGCAAGCAGGTTGTATTTTAATTAAAAATAATAATCTTAACGAATATTTCTTCATAATATATAACCTTCTGGGTAGATGACAAAGTGGTTATGCTTATTTCGACAAATATTTGTTTAATGTGACCGTAGCTTTAGTTTTCACAATCAACTTGAAGTTGATGTCAACTTTGACATCAGCAATTAAACTTTTTGAAGGGCATCGTTGTATGCAATATTTGATCATTTCAGACAGTGGAATCAATTTCGTCTTCGCTATCGTACTGATCGTCAACCCACCTTTTTATTTTATTTCATGCTTTTTATAAGAACTTATTGAGGCATTTCATCCCAAACGCTCTGAAAAGTTAACTTTATAGAGCCGCACGTTGATTGTAAAACACTGTAAACTTATCCGAGTGTTTAACTTCTACGCTAGTTAATTTTTTTTAAGATTCTAATGTATTTCACTTCCACATTCTTTTTACATATTTAAAAAGAATAATTGAAACGGCTAGTTTATTATAAAAATTTATTTATTTATTATTGTAGAGAAATATAAAAATAAATTTTTATAATACAACCTCACACTTAAACTAGCCGTTTCAATAAAAAAAAACGTTAAATAAACTTACAAATAAAAAATTAACTACAAATAAAAAAACTAATGAAAAATATTGATAAAAAAATTTTTTTTTCAATACCTTTTTATTTATTAATCCTAAAATAAATAATTAATTTCAGTTCAAGAAACTAAAAGTACGAGTTCTAAAAAATCTTTTCTGAGAACCTTATTTTTAAAAGTAATAAGATGTTTCCATGCAGTCCATTTTTAAATTATTAAAAAAAAAGAAATTCTAAGAAAGATATTCAATAGGAAACCAAAATAAATTTAATTTAATTTAAAATGTTTATTAAATTTTTTTTAAACCAAACATATTTAATTTAATATTAATTCAAATAAAGAACTTCAAATTACGGCAAAAATCAAAAAATTCTCTTTCAATAAGATTTCCGTAGTGCCATCACAGGCACTTGCCATGTGTGCCATCACTACGACACAATACACAACATATATGCGTTTGTATAAAACGGGTTACCCGGTTTTGTGTTTGTGTGCAAAACACAGCTTAAAAATTTCTATACAAAACAAAGCAAAAAGAATGAAAAACTAGAATTTCTTTTGTATTTTCGATTTTTCTCGGACAATTGTGGAGCGATTGCTTTGACATTCTGATTGTTATTTCTGATAAAACTACGTACAACGTTTTTTTGTCCGCTTTGTAGTTTAGACAAATTACGCAAAAAGCCCACCAAAAATGGTCAAAATTAGAGGTAGTCGCGGTTTTTTGACTCATCCATTTATGGACTGATCCGGCTCAATTACAATAGCACCTGCAAGAGAGAAACAACTGAGAGATTGGTATGCTATAATTTTCTGTACGATGTGTAATAACTTCAGAAAGTTGATTTCAACGACTACACAGACAGACGGACATCGCTAAATCGACTCCGCTATTCATAAGGATCCAGAATATGTATACTTTATAAGGAGTCCATATACGGTGTAGAAATCAAGCACGGAATGATAAACTTATACAAGGTAGGCTAAAAGAAATCACCCTATTGGAAGATGCTCTTATTTTTACAAATGGAGGCCAATGTCAAATCTGTTTTGACATTTGTGAACTAGACAGATGTAGAATACAAGTGAACAAGCCATGGAGCGATACACTCCACAAAAACGCGGAATAATCGAAGTAGACGATTTTTCAACCAAAATCATAATGAGCGACGAAGCTCATTTCCACCACAGCGGGTACGTGAACAAGCAAAACTATCGCTTCTGGGGCACCGAAAATCCACGAATGATGCACAAGGACCCATTACACCCGCTGAAAGTGGTGAGGTTGTTCACGCTGCAGGAGCCATCGGGCTGGTCAAACGACAACAGTAGACGGTGCGCGCTATAGGGCCATGTTAACTGAGTTTTTTCTGCCGCAATTGAAAGAATTAGGACTGGAGGACATGTGGTTCCAACAGAACGGAGCAATGGCACACATTTTATTTTGATTTAGAAAAAAAATGAAAGCTAAACGACATCGGATGACTACTTTTCAACCACCTTTTTCACGTTTTGTGAATCAAAAATACAACCGAAATTTTAGATTTTCATTAATTTAATTAATTTTTTTAATGAAAATTTTTAAGCTGTACATGTAATGTGTAATGTTTGTGCGTACAAACACGACACCAGACAGTCAGTCTCATTCAAACGTGTGTCTGTAGGTATGCCTTTTAAACGTCTTGCATGTAAAAGAACTACAAATGCAAAAGTCTTATAGCAAGAGAGATGCCACAGATTTTTTTAGTATTTTAATTTGTTTTTTTAAATTAAATATTTATTCAAACTGTTTGTAAACATTTGAAATTATATTTTTATTGCATTCCTATTGAATATATTTCTTGGAATTTATTTTTACTCATCTGAGCATTGAGATTGAGATGTTTTATTTAAGAAGAATTTGGACAGTGAAGAGTATATAAGACTCGACATAACCGAATTTAACTTGTTTCATTTCTTTTACATTTGTTTACTGTCGATATAATCTTTCGACTGTAATAAAAATACCTATAAGTCTGATTTATTGGATTTTACGGAAATAGTTTATGAAATAGTTAACATTCAAAATTTGAGACGTAAAAAAACACACTATTGTTGGTAAAATATTTTAAACTAAACATAATTCCAAATTTATCAATTATGCAAATATATTGTCGTATCACTTCGGCTTGGTGGTCACTACCACCACTGTTTAGGTTCACACACATTTTTGATAACTTCAGTTTAAAGATTTTATATTGGGTTAAGGTCTAAAAACTACTGACGAGCCTTTTTGATAGTCTTCTTCGAGTCATTTTCTTGCTGGAAGATCTAAAGTGGATGCAAATCTTCTTCTGAATAAGTCAGCATCTCTTTTTCTAAAATATCAACTTTCAGATTTGGCCCATTGTTGGTTTATGTAATGAATTCGTGTCACTTCATAATGTGAGAAACATGCCTACAGTATTATGCTTGAAACTGTCATTTATGGTCTTTTTAGATTGTACTCTGCCTTATTATATTACGTATCATTTTATTTCAAAAATTGGACAATTGTATTTTTGCATAAATTTTGCCTTCTGAAAATTTAAATAATAACTCTTTTTTGCAATGCTTTCAATCCCATATGTTTTTTTTTGCAATGGATAAACGCTAACCTTTTTACAGGTATAAAAAAATAACGTAGACTTTAAAGTCAACGTTATCATTTTAAAGTCTTTCATTTTTTTTTTAATAAAAGCGTAAAACTATAGAACCGATTTTAAAAATTCGTTCAGTAATATAGGTTATATAACATCACTCTACATCCACTTTTACATCCATTATTCAATGATTTAACAATTAAAATTCTATTTTCCAACGTATTTTCTTTCAAATTTGCTACATCAAGAATAATCACCATCTACTCTTGAATCGGTTACGCCAACTTTTACACAGGTCAGAAAAAAGGTCGCCAATTTGTATTGACCACAAGGGACCGAGTAAACACGCCTAATCAAAAACTAGATTTTACATAGATAATTTTGAACTTGTATATATAAACATAGATAAAAGGGCGAGACCTGACAAAAAAAAGGTATGTTTTGTAGCTTTGACGACAAACATAAAAAAATAAAACTATTAAGCAGTATTTTTCTAATTTAAAACGTTTAACAACAAGAGTAAGTTTAAAAGTGAAAAGACCGACGTTCTAAATTTTAGAAATTCTTTTCAATTTTACTGAGTATGGTAAAGTCATAAATATCAACTAACGATACACTTATATACATACATATTTTTTTTTTTTTTAAATGTGCTAGGTACTTAAGCTAATTTAAAATTAGAATAAATTTTTTCAATTAACATCTTATTATAAAAGAAACATAATTTTTTCAGGTTGTATAAATTGATACGAATAAAAATTATTTTTGAAATTATTGATCGTTATTAAAGTCATGTCTCTAGTAAAATATGTATATAAATACATACTTTTATATATACGTATATAAAGATTTTTATATGTACGTATTAAAGTATATATATATTTAGTATATGAACTTTATGAAAAATATTTTATGAAATAGCATTATTTAAAACCAAACTTTAAGTGATTAAAAAAGTTTCGCTTTAAAAAATTCTAGTTTAAAACGTTCTAAAATAACTATTTACAATAAAATGTAAAAATATGTATTTGTATATATCGTCATCTAAAATGCAAAACAACGTATCAAAAAATTCAAAATTAATTTTTTTATTGATTACGACTTACTACATCATATTACCGATGTGTACAAAATTGTAAACTTCTAATATCAAAATTATCCAAGTTATAACAAAAAAATTTTGCTTTAATACCTGAAAAAGTGTAAATATTATACAGTTTTCTGCTTCTCCTGCACACTTATGAAAAGTGATGTTACGCTATTTTGCAATTTATATGATATATATGTATGTATATGTATTTATAAATAAGTAGTTTTAAAGTAACTAAAGTAACCGTCCATATGATACAATAACATAAGGTCATAAAAATGTCTAAATTAACAAAAAAAAATTAAGCTAAAAAAGAAAATGTAAGCAAAAGCAATAAAATATTTAGATCACAATTTAATAAAATTATTACAATATGTAATTGAATGCATCACAATTTAATTATTTTCTACTTTCTACTTTTTGGGCATTTGAAAGGATGATTGACTATAATCTCTTGAGTAGAGATGTCAAACAAACAAAGTATGTATCAATTCTGATAAGATTTGCATTCAGAAATATTTCCAATACTTCCAACACAAACAAAGTTTAAAAATTTTAACAAACGAGTACATATAAAATGCTTAGAAAAAAATGTAAACATTGAACATGATCTCCTACATCAACTTGATTTAATTAAATTATGGTTAAAATCTATATAAACATATTTACAAATATCATTCTGTTAACGAAACACGTTAAAATCATTTTAATCGGTCCATCTTATATTTTTCGCTTATAAGTAGTTTTGAGATTTGCTATACCTTGTATACATTTGTATAAATACAATAAAAAAACATATAATTTACAGAAGGTTGTGAGATGGACCGTCAATCCCTTGATTATCTCGTGCAATATTTTACATCGTTCTATTTTCTTTTTTGTACAAGTTTTAATGATATGTATATGGAACGATTTAATAGTTGGCGAATATCGGAACTTTTTGTGTATATTATGTTGTACTACTCTCCCTTTTTTTAATTGCACTAAATTTTTGTCAAATATCATGATTTACTGTGTTTTTTGTGAATGCGAAAGAAATTTTAAATGTGTAATTTTATTCAATATATGTATGTATCGTTTTGTTTTTTTAAATAAAAAATGTGAATAAAGAAGTATTCTTTGGCATAAATAAGAACAAAACAGTCAATAATGAAAAATTTACACTTAAAAACGAAACAGAATGTGTAATATTTTTATTGGTGTTAACTATGTTATATTTGTTTAATTCACATACCTCTGAAACCGACTCTTCATCTGATTCTGACAGATCCGTTACTGGTGGTGGATAAAGTTCCGTATCAGTATCCGAGTTATCGCTGGTTATAATGTTTTGCAGGGCGTTCGAGATTGCATTTACGATTCCTACGGATGATGAGAGCGAGGACGAATTAGAAGACGTCGATGTTGAATTTGAGCGGGAATTACTGGCAGCAGCAGCAGCTACAACTGATGATGCGGCGGCAGCGCTTTTAAGCTTTTGTTTAAGAGCGGCGGCGGCAGCAGCGGCTGCTTGTGCTCCAGCAGGGGAGGAGGCCGCCGCAGCAGCAGCAGCCGCAGAACCTACCAGTAATGGCAATGCGGAGGTGAACTTCAAATGAGCCTCTTTAGAAACTGACGCAGATTTCGCTGAAACAGACGTTAAAGCTGATTTTCCCGATGAAACTGAAGTCGCTTGTTGTTGTTGCAGAGCAAGCGCTGCTGCAGCAGCGGCAGCAGCTGTTGAAGATTTCTTAGATTTCGAAGATATGCCAACTCCACTATTTACTGCTGATTTACTTGAGGTAATTGTGGGCACAGTACCAGTAGCCGTCGACGTAACAGCTGCCGAAGATTGCGATATTGTATTTAAGGCTGCCATATCAATATCCACACCACTAGAGAACGACTTAACACTGCATGCTGATGATACTGTTGTAGCTAAGGATGTTGCAGCAGTGGTTGTTGTTGAAACTGCTAAGTTTTTTGGCATTTTATTGCCATTGGCAACGTTAACTGCAGAAGATGAAGCTGAATTAGATCCTTGATTTAGGGAAATATTGGTCGATGTATTTGTATTTTGGGAATTATTGGTGTTACCGTTATTGTTAACTTTTAACTTAATTTTTGGGTTGTTTTGGTCGGTATTGTTGTTGGTATTTTTTAACCTACCAGAATTACCCAAAGCTGTTGCAGGAGAAACACTTGAAGTACAGTTGGTACTGTTTTCCAAATTTATTGCTGATAACGATGATGTCGATGTGGCTGCTGTTTCTGAGATGTTGCAAGCGACAGATGAGGAAGATAAAGATGGAGAACAGGCGGGCGTGGAGGAATTATTTTGACTACCTGTAGTGGCATTGCCTTGTTTTGAGGTCTTTTTATTTCCGCTAACTGGAACAGCAGCAAGATTGTGAGATTGTTGATTGCTGTTGGTTGCAATAGTGGAAAGTGTAGCAACTGCCGAAGTTGCTGCCGCTAATTTCAAGTTACTATTATTATTGGGATTATTTTTCTTACTTTTAGAGTTTGATTTTTGATGTTGTTTTGTTGCCTCTGTTGAAGGAGCTGCTACCGACGTGGTGTTGTAATTCTTTGAATTTGTCCGTGGTGTAGATTTATTTAAGTTTTGATTCTGATCATCTTTATTCATTTTCTACAATTTCGTATTATTTTGTGGATATTTTGTTTGTTTTTATTTTTTTTTTTTTATTTTTTTACACAATTATATTTTATATTTTTCCGACTTGATTTACAGTATTAACTTTAGATGTGCTTCGATTGGTTATGTATTCCCCTATAGTTTTCATTTTAATGAGTTATTTTTTACAACTTCTAACAAAAATATATAGGTGTATGTATAAACATAGATACTTATCTATGTATAAAAAATAAAATCAATAACAAAAAATGTTTTATTATATTCGATCTTTTTTAAAACCTTATTCTACTCTTAAACGAACTGAAATCTACATAAAATATATATAATCTATGATTGTGCTTAATTCCTATTATGTTTGTTCGTCAAATGCAGTATTTTCTAAATAAAACGAAGTGTTTGAAAGTTTTTTCTACATAAATTAAATTTAAATGTTACAAAACACAAAAATTATTTAATTATTTTATCGTTACAAATTACGAAAACACTTGATAATTAATATCTAAAAAGTAATGACAATTCTCTATGCAACCCTGTATGGACTTTTGTCCTTTCTTCTTTCTTTACATTGAGGGTGTCTGTCTGTCATTCGGTCACTCACCAACACATACGAGCCAATATATAAGAAAATAGCATATGTTTGCATGTGTGTATAACGCTTATATTTCCCCTAAATAAAATGCAATGCTGTCAGAAAGAATACACGAAATACGAAAGAAAAATTATAGAAACAACGTATGCGCTCAATTAAAGTAAATTAAAGATATTAAAAATTTATGTAAGTAAATACTTTCATAAAAAATATGTATGGCTATTATTATTATGCAGATTTCTATGAGTAAAAGGTTAAAAGAAGTAAAGCAAATAAAAAATTTGCCACTATTTGAAGACATTTATAAACAAGCAAATATCTGGAAAAACTGCCTTTAGATGAATAATACGGGAGCAAACCCGAGCCTCACACACATTTGCACATGCACATAAAAATGAACTTAAATCCAAATACACAATTCTTTTGGTCGTCATACAACACTTAAAAACTTACTCACGACTGTGAACAACGACACAAAGAGACGTGCAACGAAAATCGAACTTAAAGGGAATTGGCAAAGTATTTTTTTCTTTATTGAAGGGGCGTGTAAGAAAAAAGGGCGTTATATATTAAAGATTTCCAATTAATTTATTCTTAATGAAATTATAGTCATTTCTTTGACAAGAAATATAATTTGAATGTTTAATTATTGATAAAAACCACAATTTATTTCATCATAATCGAAAGATTGGCGACGTCAAAAAAATTTTTCTTCGTATCACACATAAAAATCAGGTTTAAAAGCCTTTCATTTTGCACATTCTTTGAGATACTTTTCCACAAGTCTCAATAATATTTATAACACTCCCGTAAACCAACATATATTTGCTAAAATCTTATCAAAAAATTATTCATTTTTTATAAGGAGGATTTTAATTATTCACCAAAAATTTTTTCAAGAATTTTCACGATGTGCTAACGAAACTTCAACGAAATTCATTTACACACATTTTCACACTGACTTGAACGAAGACCAAATTTTTGTGCGGCGAATTCACAATATAGAAAAGACGAGCAAAATTTTAGTATTAAAACTTTCAGAATCAGAGTTGCATCAAGATGTGATTAAATTTTATAAATTTCGAGCAACCGTGAGTTAAGAACAATGCAATTGAAAAAAATTAATATGGGTTCCGGTTTTTTACAAGTTATTACATTTTTTTTTTATTACACAAAAATTTTTTATTCTTTTTTTAGCTAATTTAAGTAAGATTATTTTTAACTTTTAATAATATACTTATTTATCTTTTAACTTAACCTCAATTCTACATGTAAAACGCGTGCAATTTTCTTAGTGTTTTCTGTCGTATGAATTAAGAGTGACTAATTTTTTTTGCTAATGTCATACAAATGCACACAGTTGCTACATTGAGTACTTTTTATAATTATGCATATAAGATGCAAAAAAATTCTTTTTTTACACAGTAAACTTCTTCTTAAAGTTTAAACTCCATATGTTCATTCATTAGCGAAGTTTAAATTTGAGTTGTACGCAAATTTTAATAAATTTTAAGATGAATTTTAGACGATTTTAAAACATTTTTTCTGATATATATTTAACACCAAACTCACATAACTTACACGGTTGCTTAGTTACTGCCTGCAAAACCTTTATTATGGCAGTGCTTAGGGCGAATTGGAATAATTAAAAAGTAGAGTTGCATAAATAATATTTTATCGAAAAACTACATTTGAGAACAACATGCATTAATTACGAACTTTTTAAATACACGTTGTCATATATGTAACACAGTACTCAAATATATTTTCTTAAATAATATTTACAAAATTATTCTTTCTTTTTTAATTCATATTAAAATCATAGTAGTTTTATTCATTAAATTTTTTCAGTTTCTCACAATTAAAAATGTAACGGAATTCGTATTTTGTACATCTGGTTCTTTTTTGGTTATCATATTCACAAACAATTTTTCTGGCGTGCTTTATTACCCAATTTCAACTATAATTGTATGAATACATTTTTTATTCGATTTTTTAGTTATTTGTCTAATAATTATCTCTCATGACAACCTCCCTCTTGCAGTTTAATAGAATCATAATATTTAGTGCATCTTAAGCTACTGTCACATTAAACAAATATTTGTCGAAATAGCTATGTCACCTACATACACGTATATAAATATATTTCGACGAAATATTCGTTTAGCTTAGCTTAATTCTTTATTAATATGCAACATACTTGCATTGTCATATTATTTGAATTAATTTTATGTATTACAAGTCAGGTTAGACTATAAAAATATTTGGCTAATATTGGTTAAGATCATTTCGACAAATATTTTTGTAAACTTACCGTGATTTTATAATCGTCTTCTTTTCAAACTTAAATGTTTGCCTTCTTTGAATACACACTTATGTAACTAACCATGACAGATGTTTTGATTTTATTTATATTGGTTAAGTGTGTACTAAATCTGAAAAATGACCGAAAGAATAGTGAAAAAAAATTTCCGCATTTACTTTTTTTTACTTTCTCATAAAAAAATCATAGCTATTTATTAAATTATGATCAAAGCATACCTGTCAATGAAAACCGATATTCATCTAAACAAAATATTTTTTACATACTCTTCAAAAATTTTAATGTAATTTAAACTTTTTTAGAATGATTTGTGAACCAAATTTTAATTTGCCTCAATTCGTTGACTTGGATACAATAAAGGAAACACATGAACTCACTAAGGATGTTGAAAGAAAAAAAATAAATAGCACAGATATTAAACTAAAGATTTCATATGAACCAAATGAATACAAAATAATTCCATTATTTAAAAATCAATTTGACAATTTAAATGAAATTCTGTCGATACACTCCAACGAATATTTGGCATGCCGTTGGAATTTATTTTTAGACAACGTCACGGACAATTACATTCGAATACGTTTATATATGGACCATAAAAAATTATCCTAGTAAGTAATAATAAGCACAGACACATATATATATACACTTCTTATATCTATTTATTTTAATTCGATAGGCCTCTCGTGTATACTCGCAATTAATTTAATGGGACATCTTGATAACACGCTTTTATTTCAATATTTGGTGAATTCGTAGTTTTCAAAAAGAAAGCAAAAACTAAAATCAACTAGTCCCCGAAATATATAGTGAGTAAAATTTATTACAAGACATTTTGTGTAAAAATCTAAATTAAATAATTTCAGTCCAATGATAAATAATAATAATCATAATTTCTCTTTCTCAAAACAAAATAAATTCCGTGACAATATTCTGCTGGACTTGCAGAAAAATGATTTTTTAGAAAATATATTTTATTACATAGTATATTTTTCAGAAGTAATAAGGGTAGTAAAACTTAATACTTAATAAACATAATTATTAAAAATTAAAAATAAAATAATTAGCATATATCCTTAACTCCACTTTCAATTATTTTTGCAACTCTTGCATATTTGCCTCGAATAGAGCTGTATTGATTTTGTGTTTCAAAGTCAGTAATATTTCTCGACTTTTTATTTCTCTCATTTCATTGGCAACGTATTCTCCGTAAGTAGCGAATTCGTCACGTAAACCAGAAGTTAGTGGGGATGAATTTAGGACGGAATTAGTTAAACAGCCATTAGAAGCATTAACTATCGTTGAAGCAGCTCCTGCTAAATTATTACGCAAATGAATTTTTGAGGTCGTAGGCGATGAATGAACAGCTGTTGAGGAGGCATTAATCAAAGAAACTTCTTGTTGTTGCTGCGAGGGAGTTGTTGTCAATATGGTGGTAGTATGGTGCGTCGAAGGATCATAATAAATGCGTTTGGTTGTAGTTGGTGGATTGGATCCACTAGATGAAGGTACTTGTTGCATATGATGTTGCTGTAAATGATGATGCTGATCGTGCTGGTGCTGTTGTTGTGCGTGATGCTGTTGTTCATAGTAATCATTGTTATCGTGATGGGTATCTCTTCTTTGGATTTTTATTATACGTGCCGGTATAGTATGCATAGTTGTTGTAGAAGATTGCGTGTGTCCAGTATTAACTGTAGAAGCTGCAGAAGAAACTCCATGACTTGTTTGATAGTTTAATTCATCATCTGAAGTAACCTGATGTTGCACACTCATAGTGTCAATATTGCCCTCTACATCTTCAATATGATGCAGTTCCTGATGTTCACTTGCCACATTACTAATTTGAAGTTCTCCACCACCTGAATAGGTGTCGTTATGATGTTGCTGATGATGTTCAATGGGTACATTAATTTCTTTTATATGCATTTTTGGTTTAGCGTCTTCTATTTCCTCTACATCTTTTGTTGTTTCTTCAATTAACTTTTCTAATTCATGTGATCTACTGGAGGCAGTTGAGGCCGCTGTACTTGCTTGCACAGCCTCATAGGAAATTGCAGATCTTCGTGGTAACGTTAGAAACTCTTCGTTTTCATTTCCAGATTCTACACCGGTGTCCTGGTTAGGCTCTATGGTCTCCCGAATTATATACTTTGTGGTTACAGTTCCATCTTCTGTAATTTCGGCTTTAATACGCCCTTTGTTTGAGCGACATGCTTTTGGTGAACTTAAAAATTGCAAATACTTAAATCCAAACCATTTTGAATTGTATGGCTCTTTTCTTTTCATGCGATTTATCTCACGATGATATTGAGTACGCAAGGTGTGGAATTTCTTTTCAATTTCCATAATTGGTATATTACCACCTAACGTCACTGAAACATCTATCAATAATTTCTGTTTTATTTCTTTCTTGCGATAATCCTCATGTGTCATGTCCCATAAACCGCGTCTTTTTCGATATTCGTGTATCAACAATAAAGTCTTTTCACGTGTCCACTCCATTGTCATATTGTCAAGTTATTCCTTTATAACTTACTTGAAATAATAACTAAGGAATCATAATATACCCATTCAGCTCCACTGATGAACTTTTTTCACTTTTGCTTCAACAATGTTGCAGCGGCTATTGATATGACGTTTGTTGTGATGCTTTTCTATTATTAATATTAGCAATAACTTTGTTTTTTTTTTTCAAATTACAAGTTTTGGACTCTGTATATTATTTTTATTTGTTAAGAATTAATTTTTTATCTGAATACACACAATTTTTTAAAAATATCTTTGCACGACGCTGTTTATGTCCATTTCGTAAATTTTTTATTTTGTGTGTTGCCATCGTTATTATTAAACATGTTTATGTATACATAAAATGTTGACATAATTACAGGGTTCGGATTAAAGATACAAATTTTTAGAATCATTTCTACCAATGACAGAATTAACACGGTTAGTACAACAAACATTGAATTACAAAAACAACCTTATCGTATGTGTCAAATAAAAAGGGGGAAATTCAATGCAGATCTGGTCATGATATCACACAGGTTCTATGTATTTTGAGCACAAAAATATTGGAGCGCACAGAATGTAAACAAATTTTGACAGCTATGCAGACAAAACAATGGCGACCAAAATAAGTACAGCTGCTTTTACAGCTTGAGAGCTTGAAAGCAAATGAATTCGACTTTGTTATGATTTTCGGGATGCAATACACTATGAATTGTATTAGAAAATCAAGGCGAATTCAAACAGTTTTGTTAATTTTTCATATTATCGACTTTTTTCGTTTCTCCTCTAAAAAATTTTAAAAGTAACTTAGGCCACAAAGTACTACCACAGAATAGTCTATGGTACTACTTAGGGCTTTAATGAGATCATATAACGATATGTAAATTTCTATTTCTTTTATCACTTAATATATTTATGTCTAATCTTTGAGCTATAGAAGCTAACGTTATATTCTTTATATACAAAACTTCTAATTTTTGACACAATTTTTTAAAGTAACAAAAGTTTCTTCAAATGTGTACAGCCGTTATAGCGGAGAACACAATCTCAATTTCGTAAACCATACCTTACTTATTGGAAAACGATGCCCAAAAACTTTAGATAACCAAAATGTTCTGCCTTCAATTTTAATAACTGAATACGAACTTAATCGAAATCACAGATACTCGACCATATATCATTTTATTTACAATTAAATGCCAGAGAAACGTTAATAATTATTTGTATAATTTTTTTATTGCTACAATGTTATGTAGTGCGAGAAATTTCTCTTCTAATTTAACGTTGAAAAGCATAAATGTTTTGTTTTCTTATTAAAAAACACTGATCATTTAGTATTTTTAGTTTGCTATTTATTTAAATTTGATTTTAAATTAAATAGAAATTTGAAAAGTTGTGCATAATTTTATGCGTGCTCGTTTAATGCATTTTCAGTAAGATTTAAAAGTAACTGAAATTTTATTTATAATATTCAACTGTTTTAACATCTACAGGAATTTACATATTTTTGTGTTTATTTTAATTTCACAAATTGTTAAATATATCTTTATTTAATTAAGCATGCTATTGCAATATAAATGTTTGTTTTTCCGAAAAACCTTTTTGAATCAATTACTTCCAAGTTAAATTCTACATAAGCTTATAATCCAATTTTTATAACTATTCTTCATCACAGCAAATATTGAAAATAAAATAATAATAGAACTTCATTTAGTTATTTATATGTATGTAATAAGTAGCTTAAAAACATATATTTAAATTTAACAGGCACAACCACCTTCGGGGTCCTTTTGTTCATTCTGTTGACCCAATTGAATGTCTTGCATAGTTTCTGATGGCTTGCTATCAGTAGAGGAATCCATACCAGGTAAGGCAGCAGCTACGCGCCTAAATAATAACTTGACATTGTAACCTGATTTGGCACTAGTCTCAATAAACATAACATTAAGTTCCTTGGCTTTGCGTTCACCTTCTTCAGTTGATACCAAACGCTTATCAGCCAAATCAGTTTTATTTCCAACCAACATAATTATGACATCACTACCCCTTTCCGTGCGCACATCATCAATCCATTTAGAAGTCTGATAAAATGAGTTTGTATTAGTGATATCATAGACAACAACAGCCACTGTAGAATCCCGTATGTAGGAGGGGATTAAAGAACGAAAACGTTCTTGACCAGCTGTATCCCACAACTGTAGACGTACAGTACGATCTTCCAAATACATGGTCTTTGAAAGAAAATCTATGCCTATGGTAGCCTGATAAGTATTATCAAAGCTGTCGTACATGAAACGGGTAATTAATGAAGTTTTTCCAACACTTTGCTCACCCAAAAATACTAATTTAAATTTACGTAAGGGATTGCCAAAATCTCCAGATGACATAGTAGCTGGTGGCAAAGGTGAATGAGGATTTGGAGACATGTTTATTATCTTTTTGGATTTTAAAATATACTTAATAAAATTTTCTTTTCAATTTCTTTTGCAAATTTATTTTTTCAACTTATAGATTTTTCGAGGAGTTTGCCGACCTTTTTCGGTGTTTGACGTTTACTCGTTGAGATAATATGAATATATGTGTATATGGAAAAATGTGTAAATAACGGTAGGTAAGGACATTATTTGGTCCTTTTTAATTTTCTAAGGAAATTTTTCATTCTCATAAACACGAATGACTGCACTGCTCAAAATTTTTTTGCCAACTTATGTTTTCTAGTCTATGATGAAAAAATATAAAGTTAAGGCAATATCCTTTCAAAATTAGTAGCAACCGCTCATCAACATAGTAATAGTCAAAAATATTCGTTTTTAAAGCGGTACTAAGGTTATGAGCCAACATCTATATATTTTATTTATTTAATAAACGTTTTCTCTATAATTCGCATAATATTTACAAGTATTTAAACATTTTAAGAATACGTAAATAGATCTGTGTTAGAAATTACAACTGGGGTGTAAATGTTGGTGTCAGAACGAATATCAATGCGGGTATAAAATAGAGCAATTACAGTCTGATACCGAAATTTATTCAGCGAAAGAAAATTGACACTTCACTGACACTAGTTGGAGTGAAACATTTTTCTACTGTATCATTAAGTTTTTGAAAAGTATTTCATTTACATTCTCTTAAAAAATCAATCGAAATTAAAAAGAGTGCAGCTTTTTAATTTATTGCTAAAGTTAATACGTTTACAATTTGAAATTAACATTTACGGTATTAGAGTCTGTTATTTTCAGATTTTGCGCATTATACATATGTATGCACATACATATATATGCACATGTACGTATCCCTCTATTGATTATTTTGTTTGTAGTGAAAACAATAAAAAACAGGATTAATTTCATCAAAGTAAAACTTAACTTAAAATTATAACAAAACTTAAACTTAATGCATTTGAAATCGAACGGTTATCTATTGAATGTACAAAATAATTATTATAATAATTTGAGGTTTTTATTACAAAGCAATTGAATGCTTAGTGAATCCTATCGTGATCACATTGTTGACTTACTGATACAGTGCAGCATGAAGCGTCAAAATGTTAGGACGCTTTCATTAGTGGTTTGCACATTTACGTATTTATTAATTGGTGCTGCCGTTTTCGATAGCTTGGAATCAGATTTCGAATCAAAACGGTGGGATTTTCTGCAAGCCGTTAAAAATAATTTCGTTAAAAAATATAATGTTTCTAATGAAGATTTTCGAATGATGGAAATTGTAATTATAGAAAATAAGCCTCATAAGGCAGGTCCACAATGGAAATTTGCTGGAGCATTTTATTTTGCAACAGTCGTATTAGCAATGATTGGTTATGGTCATTCTACTCCAGTGACAATTGGTGGGAAAGCTTTTTGCATGGCATATGCAATGGTTAGTACGATAAGCTTACCAAAAAACAAAAAAACAAAATTTATGTTTTCCATTAATTTCGTCATACATTTTTTGTGGCTAAATAATGTCTAAAATGAAATATATCTTGTTTAATTTTATCAAATATATAATATGTCCATAGAAATTCATTTCGTGCAGTCACATTTGGACTTCTTCCCAGGGCTATTTCAGCGCTGAAGAAGGCGAACATTTTCACCAAGAAATAAAACTTAATTTTAGAATATTTTTGGCTACTTTACTGATGATGCTGAGTTAAAAAAACTGCCAAGCAAACATTTTTGAGTGAAATGGCCAAAATTTTATTTATTTTTTGGGGAGGGGGTTTGGCAAATTCCAAAAACAGATACCAGAAAAATAATATTAATTCTTAGGTATTTGCATTTCATTTTTTTTTGTATCACTGTGTTACCAGTTGTTTAACTAAACTGACTTATTTTCCGAACCTTAATATTTATTACTTTACGATGCAATTTTAAAACTATGGAATTTAGGTATGTTAAAAAGAATCCTAATAGTATTATATCGTTGATAGATAAAAAAATTCCATAAGTAACTTTGACTCAAAATCGTTCAAATAATTTTAAACATTTTGTGCAGAATTGGTTAAAGGCTATAAAAATAAGAAGACCTAGGTAAGTTAAGCCCCATAATAATTATAAGATTCTTGAGAAATCTTGGATTGTTTTAGTTGGGAATTGATCTTACAGGTCGTGGTGCAATTATAGCCCACAATAATGATAATAATAATAATAATAATAATAATAATAATAATAATAATAATAATAATAATAATAATAATAATAATAATAATAATAACAAGTGGGTAGCGCGCTATCATATCAATCTGGGGGTCGCAAGTTCGATTCCTGCCTAGACCCTGATAGCAAATGGTCAAAGTAAAATGGTCTTAGAATTAATTTCTAATATCAAATAATAATAATTAGGTTTTCAATAAATATGTACATATACATATTTATTACCTGAATTTAAAATATTCAACAATTTGATTTTTTTTAAAGCAAGATATAAGTTTTAAAAATAGTATATGTGGGAATTATGTATTTTTTAAATTTAAATTTATATATAAAAATTATAATTATTTAATATTAATCAAGCTTAAGATTTTAAAAAATTGTTTTTATTTAAGTTTTCCAAAAACAATTTTTTAAGATCTTAAGCTTGATTAATATTAAATAATAATAAATTTATAAGATCGAATAATTTAATAAAATTATTATTAAAATTATATTTAAATTTATAATATAAAAAGTATTTAAAAACAAAATCATTTTTATGATATTGCTTATAACCATTACACATAGTTGATAAAATATTCCATCCCATTTACCTACATATTACATAAGAACTACATAAATATAAATTTTACTATAATATTTCCTTTCTTTTTTAATAAAAATGTTTGATTTTAAATAAATTACATTTATATATTATATACATATATACTTATGTATATAAACATATACATATATCTTTATATGTATGTATATACAAATATAGGTTGGCATACCACTAGGTCTAGTTATGTTTCAATCGATTGGTGAACGTTTAAATAAATTTGCTTCGGTTATTATTAGAAGAGCTAAGCGTTATATGCATTGTGCACATACCGAAGCTACTGAAATGAATCTGATGTTGGCTACTGGCATGTTGTCCTCCATAATTATTACAACAGGCGCAGCTGTATTTTCACGTTATGAAGGATGGAGTTATTTCGATAGCTTCTATTATTGTTTTGTCACTCTGACAACAATAGGTTTTGGCGATTATGTGGCACTGCAAAACGATCAGGCCCTAATGAATAAACCCGGCTATGTGGCTTTAAGTTTGGTATTCATACTATTTGGTTTGGCAGTAGTAGCTGCCAGTATTAACTTATTGGTTTTGCGTTTTATGACCATGTAAGTTATTCTTTTTTTGTTAAATATTATTTATTTACTTTCTATCGATTCAAACTTATCTTAGGCAAGCCGAAGATGCTAAACGAGATGAACAGGATGCCCAAAATCAAATTGCTGCCAGTCAACCAGTAACTTTCGATACTGAGCACAGTTATAATGTTCATGGAAAACTTTTAAATAGTTCTAATTATATGACAGAATTTGAGGAAACTGCTTCAATTTGCTCCTGCACTTGCTTAGGTGGTACACGCTGTATGAATCATGAAACATTTGCTGATCCTGACTTTCGACCTACCGACATTATTGCCAGTACCATAAGTTTAAAAAGGGCTTCAGTTTGATATCAATCCTTGCCTGAATTGGCTGATTGTGAATGTTATCGTCCATCAACTCATTCTTATTCAAATTTTTTTTGTGCCAAAAAAGAAGCTTCCAAATCATCAGAATGTATTGGTTATAGAATATTAAAATATTCTTCCAATAGCCCCTGTTGTAGTACATCCTAAATCTTGTAAAATAACAACTGATTATTTGAATTGCAAATATAAATACATTGATTCTATTCTTCCATAAACAAAATGTATAAATACGTACATAAATAGTATTAAATATACATACATTTAAAAATTAAATTAAAAAAATTACTTAAACAAAATGTCTTCATCTTTCTTTTTAAGGTAACAAAAGCTAAAATTTAACCTCAGCAATGGAACAAAGAGTGATTATAATCTATGAGAGTGTGTACATTTGAAGCATTTTTTGTTTTTTTATTTATTTTTTTTTTTTAATATAAATAATAAATGCAGCAGGACCGCCAAAAAAACTGAAAAATTTACAGAAGGTGTTTTTAAATACCTTTGCTGCCAACAAACTGTAAGCAAACAAGCAATGTGAACTTAAGCTAAAATTGTTTTTATTATAAAATTCTAACGGTATTTCCTACGATTATGAAATTTTAACAAATGTTCACATTCTTGTAATTTTTATCAAAAACCGAATGTGATTTTGGTTAAGCCTCTTTGGCGGCCTTGGCCCGAAATGAATAAATGAATATTTAAAAATTAATTTATTTTAATTTCTAATTAACAAAATTAGAGAAAACTCAAAAACAAAATAATTATATTTTTGATATTATTATTTTTATCTATACAATTTCACTTACACAAAGGCACGGTAATATTCGTATACCCAAGTTAGTAAATTCTTCACTACTTTTTAAGATGTTAAAGGAAGAATATAAACTTTATATTATTATTATCATAATCTATAGTCGCAAGGCGACCTTTCAGATCTTTTGTGCCTTATATTCTAGGCGCCAATTATTTTTTAATTAAATGTACATATGTATATGGTATTAGCTACAATTTACATTACAATAATCTCCACCTTGATGTATCACTATCCGGGGTAAATAGCTGCACCAGCACCTGAAACTGCTATGGGTTTGAATCTGGATACCTTCGGGATCTACCAAAGAATACCTTCGGGATCCACCAAAGGACACCTTCGGGATCCGACCAGTGACTCTCAACACTGGTACCACGGGAACCGGTAGCCCCACAGAGGAAGCGTAAATGATCGAGCAATGGGTTAAGAGCTGATGCTCACAAGAATGGTTGAACAATGAGTGCTCAGAGTCTGTGGACCGAACTTCGTTTCAACCCAACGGGGTTTAATGCATGATGTTCTGGGGACAACATCCCTGGTTCGTTGTTCGGTCTGTGGACTTCGTGCACACCCAAATGCATGGTCGGCGGAATCTGTGACCGGTTATTGGTGAGGTCCCCTTCGGGGGTACACATGGTGGCTGTGGTTGATACCAAAAGGCAATGGGGTTCATGTCACCTTTTGCAGGGTGGCATGTTCCTCGGTGTACTGTTTCATTAAAACATAAAGTCAATTTGACATGGCTTTTAGGTCGGCCCAACTCCCTTAACAAGGGAGGTGTGTGTGACATAGCTTTAGCACACATTATTTTGCTACCTGTGTCTTTTATTGGTCACAGGGGCCATAGTGGTAGGCATGAATACCATTCGTGGTTTGACCACGGTGAGATAAAGCGCTAGGGCCGGTGCTCACCTAAATCGTCCACACTCATTACAATAATCATCTTCAACGATTTCATTATTACACATATATGTATGTATGCTGTACATACTTTGTAAAAAAAATACTTGAATGGTAATAAGTTTTTAAAATCTTAGTAACTAAACTGTAAAAAATCAAAAATATTTATAATTAAAAAAAAAAATAGTGAAAAGATATATTTTTCATAAAAGTTTTTATACTACGAGAGCATATAGATCGATATTTGCTTAGTCAAAAACCAGGTTTTATTGCAACTGAAAAAAAATCAAATTAAGTGAATTTAGCGAAATAAAAAATGCGTGAAATTGTTCATATACAAGCCGGTCAATGCGGCAATCAAATTGGTGGTAAATTCTGGGAAGTAATATCAGATGAACATTGTATAGACGCTACTGGTACTTATTACGGGGATAGTGACTTGCAGTTGGAACGTATAAATGTGTATTACAATGAGGCCACTGGTGCAAAATATGTGCCAAGAGCAATTCTAGTAGATTTGGAGCCAGGTACAATGGATTCTGTAAGGTCTGGGGCTTTTGGACAAATTTTTAGACCAGACAATTTCGTTTTTGGTCAATCAGGTGCAGGAAATAATTGGGCGAAAGGTCATTATACAGAAGGTGCCGAACTAGTGGATTCTGTTTTGGATGTGGTACGGAAAGAATCTGAAGGCTGTGATTGTCTGCAGGTATAATAAATAGTAGTTTCAAGAATTTTATGATATTCCTATTTTCAAAATACTATTTCAATAGGGATTTCAAATGACACATTCTCTTGGCGGAGGTACAGGTTCTGGTATGGGGACTTTGCTAATATCGAAAATACGTGAAGAGTATCCTGATAGAATTATGAACACATTTTCGGTAGTACCCTCTCCTAAAGTATCAGATACAGTTGTGGAGCCTTATAATGCAACACTTAGTGTGCATCAACTAGTAGAAAATACTGATGAAACTTATTGCATAGATAATGAAGCCCTTTATGATATTTGCTTTAGAACATTGAAACTAACCACACCGACTTATGGAGATTTAAATCACCTGGTATCGGCCACCATGTCAGGCGTTACAACTTGTTTACGTTTTCCAGGTCAGCTGAATGCTGATTTAAGAAAGTTGGCTGTTAATATGGTACCATTTCCCCGTCTTCATTTCTTTATGCCTGGTTTCGCTCCATTAACCTCACGCGGCTCGCAACAGTATCGTGCTTTAACGGTGCCTGAATTGACACAGCAAATGTTTGATGCCAAAAATATGATGGCTGCTTGTGATCCTCGTCATGGCCGTTATTTAACCGTAGCTGCCATATTCCGTGGGCGCATGTCCATGAAAGAGGTTGATGAACAAATGTTGAATATACAGAACAAGAATAGCAGCTTTTTTGTGGAGTGGATACCAAATAATTGTAAAACTGCTGTATGTGATATACCGCCTAGAGGTTTAAAAATGTCAGCCACTTTTATTGGTAACTCTACTGCTATACAGGAGCTCTTTAAGCGTGTATCGGAGCAATTTACAGCGATGTTTAGACGTAAGGCTTTCTTGCATTGGTACACCGGAGAGGGAATGGATGAAATGGAATTTACTGAAGCAGAAAGTAATATGAATGATTTGGTATCGGAATATCAACAGTACCAAGAGGCTACTGCTGATGAAGAGGGTGAATTTGATGAAGACGAAGAAGGTGGTGGTGAGGAATAAATTAAAGGTTTTTAATGTATATCTTTTATTAATAAAATTTTTGCATTATTGGAAGTGTTAGGTAAATTAAACATACGTTTTAGACTACTAAGGTGTGGTTGATATTAATGTAAAAATTGTCTAAGTTCTGATTTGCGAAAATAAATCCTTTTTAAATCAAACATTATTTTTTTATTTATTTTTTATTGCTAACTAGGCGAATTTAAATAACAAAGAAGCATATTTGAGTAAGTCGACTAACGTCGAGGTGGAAACAGAGTAACAGCAACTGATTTCACATCGCAATACATAGTAACCCCCCAGAAAAAATCTAATTTTGTAAATAAGAAAAATGCAAAAATCTAAGAAATAACGACTTAAAAAAATTAATACAGCTGACTCTTGAAACTCGTTAGTTTGAATCTCTGGACATATAGAAATATTTCGAAAAACATTCAATAAATCCAGCAACATCCATGTAATTTGGTCCCACCCCACCGCTCTATAATTTGCATTTTTTCGAATATATTTGAATTGCATTATTTATTTAATTCAATTAATGTATAATATAAAGCCACAAAGCCAAAATATATTAAAAATGAAAAATATTAATCTTTATTTGTGCTTAATTCCAGAAATTGTGTTGGTTTTAAAATTCATTCTTTTAGCATACCTATATGGACCATTTCATCAAAACCAACACAATTTCTGGAATTAAGCATAAATAAAGATTAATATTTTGTTAAACTTTTAAATTCCAAATAGAAATTATTACATATATATTAAAAATGTTAAAAATTATTTAAATATTATTCAAGCTCAAGATCTCAATGAAAAAATTGTTTTTATTTCAATTTTCCAATATTTCGACTTTCTTTTGAAAAAAATAAAATTTTGAAAATAATAAATTTCCCTGAAGAAGACCTTCAAAAGGAAGTCGAAATATTGGAAAATTAAAACAAACAATTTTTTTATTGAGATCTTAAGCTTAAATAATATTTACTAATAATAAATTTATAAGATTGAATAATTTACTAAAACTATTATAAAATTATTTAAAAATAAATATTTTTCTTTTAAATGGACAGCATTTTCAGTAGAGATCAAAAACTTTTTCTGGTTACATTTTAAAGCTGTGTTTACATGGCGTGTATTGTCCTTGTGGAATGTCAATTTTCCTTATGTAAAATTAGGACATATCGTATCATCCCTTTGAAACATAACATATATGTGTGTTTTTTCTTTTGTGTGACAGCATTGTTATATTTTCACTTAGAACCCGTTCTATTCGATGCATAAAAGCATATGTATTGAATGGAATCAAAAATCTAAATAAGAAAATAGTTATAATAAATTGAAAAAATTTAATTACTACAAAAAATATATATTTAACGTACATATGAAAATCAATGGCCCATAATCATAGTCAAGCAATAAAGTCTGTTTTTTTAAAAACAACCTAAAAATTAAAAGCTGTTACTAAAAATTTTAGTACTATAGACGAAACAAAAGTAGGTTTTAAGTTGAATCAACTGTAACAGGGTAATATTTCAACTAGTATTTGCATACAATATGCAGCAAAACATAAAAAAGTGACATTAAAAATAAGAAAAACTGAAAATTAATTTAAATTTTATTAAAAATCGTTGTTTGTATATTTTCAATTTTTTTTTTATGATTTAAGTCCCCGAGAATTTCAAAATCTCTGTAGACGTTTTGCAATGCAAACATTTTTTAATTTGCTTATAAAAATTTTTTTGTTATAATTTATTTGGAATTTTTACTTAATTTTATTTTTATTTATGACAGAATATTTTTATACCCTTCACTGTAAGTAAGAAGGGTATATATAACTTTGTGATTCCGCTTGTAATTTTTACACAGTATATGGGACACCTTATAAAGTATAAATATTCTGAATCCTTATGAATAGCGGAGTTTAATAAGCGTTGTCTGTCTGTCTGTCCGTGTAGTCGCTGAAATCAACTTTCAGAAGACCCTAGACAACATACAGAAAAGTATAGCATACCAAACGGTCAGTTCTTTCTGTGAGACTATTACTGAAATTCAGCCCGATCGGTCTATAAATGGCGGAGCTATAAGTCAAAAACCGCAACTACCTCTATTTTTGCCCATTTTTGAGTGCGTTTTTTGCGTATTTTGTCTAAATGAAGAAACGTACAAAAAAATGTGGTATGCATTTTTGTTTGAAGTATCAGTCATAATACCTGTGCTAAAAATGAAAGCAATCGGTCCACAAATGGCCAAGGCATATCCAAAATACAACCGAAATTTTTAATTTTCATTAATTATGGCTTTGTTTTTTTGCGTTTTTTATCTAAACTGAAAAAAAGTAGTACGCAGTTTTTTCAAACATCACATTGATAGTATCGTAACCAAAACTCAGCTAGATGAGTCAAAAATTACGATTACCCCCATTTTTTTTGGCCATTTTGGTGCGTTTTTTGCGTAATTTGTCTAAACTACAAGACGGACAATAAAACGTGGTACATAGTTTTATCACAAATAACAATTGTAATGTCTACAAATAGACCAAAAAAATCAAAAAATACAACCGAAATCTTAGATTTTCATTAAGTTTTGCTTTGTTTTTTTGAGTTTTTTATCTAAAGTAAAAAAAAAATTAGTTAATAGTTTTTTCAGATATCATATTCAGCTAAATCGGTTAATAAATGGCTAAGCTATGAATCCAAAATCGCTACACCTCTATTTTGTGACCATTTTTGGTGCGTTTTTTGCGTAATTTGTCTAAACTACAAGACGGACAATAAAACGTGGTACGCAGTTTTATCACAAATAACAGTTGTAGTGTCTGTGCAAAAAAATCAGAAAAATCGGTCCACAAATAGACCAGAAAACTCAAAAAATACAACCAGCATTTCACATTTTAATTAATTTTTGTTGTTTTTTCTTTGGAAATTTTTTAGCTGTTATGTGCGTAATGCTTTGTGCACACAAACACGAAACCTAAAAAAGTGTATGTGTTGTGTGGTTTTTATTGCCTTGAGTATAAAAGTATTACGAATACAGACATCTTTATGAAAGAGAGTTCATTAGATCTTTCTCGATAATTAAATATGTTTGGCTTAAAATTTTTTACAAGAATTTGCAAAATTAAATGAAAACAAATTTTATTGTTTTTCTATTTAATATCTTTCTTAGAATTTCTTTTTTTATTAATTAGTAAGTTTTATTTGACCTTTTTCTTTTTAATTAAAATGGCTATTTTGTTAAGCTTGAGGTCTTATTTTTCAAAAATTTATTTTTATATCGATATTTCGCTCCAATTTTTGTAGCTTCTTCAGGATATAATTATAAATTAATCAAATTATTAAAAATACATATTTCAAAAATTTTCTTGACAAAACTAAATTAGGGTAGGGTGTTCAATAATAAGGTCATCCCAAACAAAATTTGAAAAATATTTAAAAGTAATATGTTAAATATGTATATATAAAACAATTGTTATAAAAATGTATGTGTTAAATGAATTATGTATGTATGTAACAAGTAACAATTAACATCATCATTAAAAACCTCCAAAGTTTGCTCAATTGCTGCTTCAGGTATAATACAGAATAAATCATCAACATATTTAAAAATAATTCTTGGTCTATAATTAAATTTTTCTATACATGTATCTAATAATTTTTCCATAACTATGTCAGCTACTATTGGTGAAGCAGGAGATCCCTAAAGATAGAATAGAGAAATTTGATATGTCAAATATAGTTTATAGAATACCATGTGATGGTAATAAAAATGAAACTTGTGACAAAGTATATGTAGGTACAACAAAAAATAAACTTAAGACTAGAATGGCTGGACATAAATCGGATCAAAAGTATAGGAACATTTCTTCACAAAAAACGGCATTAACTTCTCATTGTTTTGAATTAAATAATTTTCCTAATTTTGAAAATGTTTCAGTTTTAAATATAGAAAATAATTATAAAAGAAGGTACACATTAGAAATGTTACAAATAATTAATACACCTACAACACATAGAATAAATTTTAAGTCTGATATAGAAAATATAGCTCAAAATTATAGACACTTAATAAACAAATATCTTTTCAGTATTTATTGCAAGCGAATATTACGGGTTGGTACACATATCATTTTAAACAAGAGGTCGTCTACATTTACATCTTTTGCCCATATACACACAAAAATTATTGGATTATTTTTAAAATTTTTTTGAAATTCCCTCATTCCTCAGTACTCTTCTTCTGAGGGATTTTTACCATTCCCCACTTTGCTGAGGTACCATTCCCGATTTTGGCCAGGAAAATCAAAATGGAATGTAATATGTAGGCTGTAAGCCTACAGTATTTTAACATTTTCGGAATAGTTTGTAGTTTTTATTTTATGATTCAAAACGGAAACTGCCAAAATCCTTGAGAACAAGAGTACTGGAGTATATGAAAATTAAAAAAAAAATTTTAAATATCCAAAGTAATACCTGAATATTTGGTTGGTAGGTTACAAATACTACTTATTCGGATAGCATTTCCGAATAAGTAGAGGATAATCTAAATCAATAATAAGTGCAAGAGATGTTTTAAGTTATAGCAGAAAATGGATGTTACTAAAGAAGGATTGAATTATTTTATGAAAAGGGGTCACAACGTAAAAAATTTTTTTGTAAATTTTCATATAAGAAACATATTTCGAATTAAAGTCATAAACTATACAAATTTTATTAACAAAACAGTATCAACTTAAAATACAAGCAAGTTGAAATAAAATAATTTGATTATATTTAACTTGAATAAAGCTCAAATGTAAATAATAAATTTTTATGGAAATATGCTATACATTTCTTTTTTCTACTTTTATATTAACTCAATAATACCTTTTGTGAATATAAAGATAATCACTACGCTATCACGAAAATGGTCTCAAATGTCGTTTTCAAGATAAAAGAGTATTCGGAATATGTTACAGTAGATATTTATTTATTTTTTTGAAAAAGTGAAAATTTAAAAATTTTGAGTTAATAAACTCTTTTTGATCAAGTATGATATAGATATTTCTTTGCTCGATAACGTTCCATAATTTGAAGTTTTGCTTTTTTACAGAAAATACAATTTGAGCTGGTGTGTCCATGCTCTTCAAACAAACAAAAAATTAAAATCATTTCTAAAATAAAAGAAACTAAAAGTCCCCATGACATGCTTTTATAATGCACAACTTCGACAGTTGCTTTTAGCATATGGAGATTTCTGTCCGGATATTTTTTCAGTTCTCTTTTGTTCTTTCCTAAACCGGACATTAATGTCCAGATAGAAATTTGTTCAATTCTTTTTTCCATTTATTTTCGTGATTTATTAATTGATTTGTATGAAAATTAATTGAAAAAAACTTTTGAAGCAAACCAAATTAAATTAATAATAAATAAATACAGTGTACAAAAATGAAATAAAGCAAAAACACAATTATTACGAAAAGTTGAAAAGAGAGAGAAAAAAATGCCTACAAACTTAGTCTGTCCGGACAGAAATGTCCATAATGTTAATGGGGACTTAATAAAAAACAAAATGTGAACTCTTCTTAATATTTAAAACTTTTCTCTTGTCATTTGAAGAACAAATTATCGAGAATCGACTCGGTTCTAATAACATTTACTATTTAAACGTAACCAACCAAATCCGTCATTTTAAAAATTTTGTTTGGTTTTTAATCTTCTATTTTCAGATTTTAAAAAATTACAAGATTTATTTAAATGTTTTTAGTTTAACCAGAATAGTATCTATTACTTTATTTTTGCGAAAATAATTTTTTAATGCACATACTCGTATTGAACTATTTTTTTTTTTGCATTATTGCCCATAGATTTAATATATAAATACAAATTGTTTTTATACATAAATACATACTATTAAACTATTTAATTTAAACGTAAATTATATTTATGGGTCAAATGTGCAATAAATGACAAAATAAAATATAAATAAATAAACAAAAATTAAATAACAAAATTAAAACAATACTCACATTTTAATGCAAACTATTATTAAATTAGATGGATGGTAATAAAAAATATTGTCAGCAAGCCACATAAGCCATTACAAAAAACTCTAAAATGGTAACGAACATAGACTATATGAGTATTATGTGGAGTGTAGTTAGCATAATTAAGTTTTATACTCGTATGTAAAGCAGCTATGACTGATAATTACTATATTATATTAGCATCCGTAAGTTTGTGACTTAATATTACACTGTAATACTTGTATGAGAAAGAAACTGAGTATCATATTCATTATTTGTTTCATCGTGAATTTTATACGTCGTCAAATAAACCACGTGGTGGTTCTATGCGATTTGTAGTTTCTTCTTCATCGTCAAATTCTAAGCGGTAGTGGTTTGCAGACGACGAACCCTTGAAGGCTACTTGAGCTTGTGTGCTAACACCGAAACGTTCATTAATTTCATCAGACAGAGATCGAGGCAGTGTGTCATAGTGTAAATTATTTCCATGACGTATTAAATCATCAGATGGTATATGCGATGTATTTACTGATGTACTTTGTCCAATGTGGGTATTTAAATTACGATATTTATTAATGTAATCATTTGTAGCCATGGCGTCAGTACGGGTAAAATCCCTCCTTCTATTCATTGATTCTTCAGCTCTTTGACGACGTCTTCTCTCACGGGCAATTAAATCTTTACCCTCTTGTACTAGTTCTGCGACTATGGTTTCATTATGTAAGAATTGTTGAAACCCTAAAGTATTTAATGCTCTAGAACCCAAACTAAACCATGTTGCCAAGCAAAATGCCAACATACACATTGGGAAATATATGTTAAAGCCATTTGAAATAATACCAATCACATCCATATGACCCATAATTCTTGTATAGTATGTCTCCATCACACGTTGCTTAATAATATGTGAATCCATGTGTATAAGTCCTAAAAAGTTTAAGCACATGGGTGGTGTAAGACGGCATAATAGCATTCCGCTAAATATTAAACTGTGTTCATTTGTTTGGTGATGCGGTGCCAAATAATAAAGATTTAAAAATCGTATACGCAATATTGTCGAATATGTGCAATAAAAAAGATAACACAATACAATCATTGAGAAGACTTCTATAGTAAAGAAATCGTATCTACGTTTTGCCACATTAATGACATTGGCAAAAATCGACAGAACTGGACTACGTTGAAAAAATGTCAGTTCACTCCATACCACCATTCCGGACATAAAAGCTGTCAATACGCATAGAATCTTTAAAACATGTGCTTTTATCAAGCATTTCCAATACCAATGTGCTGTAGGTGAATAAAATATCCTAACCAAATGAGATTTTGGTTGTGGAAATTCCGATTTAAATTTTCGCTCCACTGAATGTATGTTTTTGGCTATGTCTTCTAATTGAAACACAGTCTCTACTTGTACACTCCATAAAGCTTCGGTACGTTGGAGTGTTTGTAGTGATTTTATGACTTGTCTATGTATACGAACTAATGCCTTTTCTGATGGTACTATTGCAGATGATCCTCCACCATTACCACCTCTTGAATAATTACGTGCCGATCTCTCTTGCAGTTCAATTGGAACTTTACGTAAAATTGTTTCGACACACGGTCTAAGTTCGTGATTGTTAGGTACCGATCTATTGATACCCTGAAGAGATTCTAGTATATCATCAACATTTTCTTCAGCTTCTGCTTTATCAGCACTTAGCTTAGCCGCTTTGAAGTACGCGTATTGTAGGGTAAAACCTGGTTTGGCATTATTCCATAAAGATCGTGGCACTTCGACAAGAGCATATCCTGAAATGTACCAGTAAAGATATATTACTACTACTTAAGTAATGCAAGCAAGGAAGATTAAATTAAAGTTTTCTATTTACAATACAAACTCTTCTTTCATTAAATATTTTAGTTTTTTTTTTTTGTTTTTAATGTGTGTTATTACACAATGAAGAGTATGTATAGAGTTTAATAAGAAATTACATCCGTATGTTAGAGACATCCGTGAAAATGATTTATATATACAGACTTATGATTGTAATATATTATGTATTTAATATTTTTAGATATATGTCTCACTAAGAACGCATTTATTAATTTTAAAATAAAATTACCTATTTTTAAAAAGTTGTGATTACTCTATTAGATTGCTAAGAATATATGTTCCGATTCACCGGCAATTCGTTTAATGGATAATGGAGCAAACTGAAATTAATGCCAATTTGTCGAAAAAAAAAAATCATTTTCTCCGATGAAGCACATTTTCATTTTAATGACTTCTTGAATGTACAAAATGGTCAAATTTGGAGATCAAAAATCCTCATGCAATTCATGAGAGACAAATGTAAACACAACGAGCATTTGTTACAGGAATATGATAACAGAGTTCTTGTGACCTTAGCTGCATGGCATGGATATGGACGAAATTTGGTTTCAGCAAGAATTTGTACAACATGCTACCATATGAAGCGAAAATTGAATCTAATATCAAAGCGTTCAATCGTAAATGTGTTGAGTTTGTTAAAAACAATAATTCAAGAAATTTATATATATAAATTTGTAGTAAAATTTCTAATTGTATTCCATTTAATGTATTTAATGTATACAAAATATTTCTTAAAATTTTTAAACAAATTTGCTTGTAAATTGTATTATATGTTTTTCATAAAAGTATTTATATTACTCCTTAATAAATCAAATCAAGACGGAGCCACCTGCCACACAGCACGTGAAAAAATCGATATAGTGTAGTATTAAATGAAAAAGTGAACAATTACTGGGACACCCTTTACATTGCAACATTGTTTTCAATACAATGAAAACATTTAAGAAAACATGGTTGTTCGGCTTATAGATATATAAGAGCGTTCCTTATTTTTTTATATTTGTAGAAATAACACAAAATATTTTAGAACATATTAAAAACAAGAATCTTTGCAAAATATGATAAGAATAATGTAATTTTAGCTATTATCTAAACTTATCTATCTTATCTAGTTTTATTTAAGTAAATATCAAATTTAAATTTGTTGTAGAATAATGTCTGTGATCATAATAAGTATGTATATATGCGTAATATCGTTTTCTCCTGTAACATTGCCAACATTATTTTTTTTAGTCTAAGAATTGCATAGTGATGTTTCTTAATTAAAAAAAAGCATTTTGAAAGTTTTTGTTAGCTATTAATATTTTTGGCGTTCAATGCTTTTAGTACATAACTTCATTATGTGTTTCTAATAGTGTTCTGATCAATGATAGCAAAAGTTATTTTTTACTTACCTAAAAGAAGTACTAGTAAAAAAAGACCCCATGTGTTTGATGCTGAAGATGCAATAGCTTTTAGTTTTTGCCAGTCCAAAGATACTCCTTTGGCTGCTATATAAATAAGTAGTATGCCACAAATAAACAAATAAGAACCATAATAAATAGCATTCTCTATTAAGGCAGACTTTAATTTTCCTTTAATAGTAAAATCTCCCGCCTTTAAATATGATTGCATTAGAGGCATAATTAACCATGTTAGAAACTGTGAAGTCCAATATATAATACGCCACAAATTGGGAAATACAGCTTCTGGTATCATACCCCAAGGTTGTTGACATTCAGAATGTTCGCCTAATTGCAAATTGACGTCTAACGATTCATTTTGATTGTTCAATGAAGGATGCGCATGCAAAGGTGTCATATTTGAAAAAGTTACATTATGCTCTTGCAAACACTGACGGTACAGAGTCTGTTAAAAATAACATGAAGTGACTCATCTATTTTAATTATATATTGTTTTAGTCATGGAGTACTTACCGATGTTACATCAAGCGGTATGGTAAAAACGATCAAAAAAGAAAAACACCATGCAGTAAGAACAGATAATGTTACAATAATATGCTGTCTTGGTATATTGCCGTAGCGATAGAGTGAAAACCCAGCTAAACACAAAGCCAAACATATGGCAAGTGGCAGCAAATAAGCCATTATGTTATACTTTTTTAAAATATGCAAATTTCAAGTTTTATGAGCAAAGGGTAGGCACAAGTTTGTAATTTATAATTATTGCTGCTATTTGTGTCAATTCTTTTTAGATTTTGGTGTTTCTTATTGGACCTTTTAAACGTTTTTCTTGCAACTGTTTTGCAGTCTCCCTTTGCATTTCTTCCAAACGCTCTAGCGCTTGGGATTTCAATGGCATCAGGTGTGGCTTACAGAAGATTAGCTCCGTTTTATGTTCAAAATACAATTTACCTGTTGTTGGCTCAATTAGATCAATTTTTTCTTTTTCCTCTGGAGCAATTCCTTTATTTATTTCTATTTTTGCATTGGTTGCCTTTGTCGTCATAATCAATGCCACAAAGCTGAACAACAAAATCAGCGTCAAATTAACTCTGCACTTGATTGATTTTTTACCACTTCCAAAATGTTTCTATTATTGTTTGTCTTTTGTTGCTAAACAATAGTTCTAGTTCCTGTGGGATATGAATTTTTCATTTCAAATTATTTTTTATTTTATTTACAAACGTTAGTTTCGGTTTCAAATAAATTAATTAATTTTTCTTTAGATTTAGTTTTCTTTTACTTTTGTATTAAATAGAGCAATAAAAATTTCTGAAAATTCATATATTTTATTGTCACGTCAGATGAATATAATATTGCCAAATATTTGTTCTTGTTGTCATTTTGACGATTTATGTGTATTAACCATTCCTTTTACATTAGAAATACATAATTATGAATAATTTGTGAATTTAAAGACAAGACTTCAATAATAATGATTAGGAAATAACTAATTTGATATTAATTAATTAAAATAACATAGCATAGTTGCAATGAAAAAATTTAGTCTGGTAGCTTTTTCATATACAAAACTTTTTTGTTGTAAGTCAAATAGAGTGGTTCAGATATTAAAAAAATATATTTTTAACACTGTTGTTTATATGTAGCCATACGTATAAAACCCAGATTTTTATTTAATAATTTACATTATTTTTTATTTTTGCCAACATGGAGAGTACAGCAGTAGATTACGGAAGATGTAAGGCTTTAATAAAGTACTATAAATTGAATTTACATATTAATAAACTTTAAATAGGTCGAACAAGTGGCGATGGCATGGAACAAGATATGCTGGAGAAAGTAGATTACCCACAAAAAACAGTAAATAAGAAGGTCGGTAAAATTAGCTTTACGGAAGAAGAACCGCAGCGAAAGGAATTATTAAAACAGGTTTCAAGAAAAACATCTTACAATTCTACGTCAAATAGTACAAATCATGGTTTACCCCTTCCTGGGTTACATACTTTGTATCGACGACCAGAATGTACAACAAAAAGTTTAAAACCAGCGATTCCAAAAGGTGAACTTGTTATGATGAAACCACGTTTAGTGGATGCACCCAGTATTCTGCCAGAGCATAAAAAGAGTAAACCACCAAAGTTTATACCTTATGAACCATATACTGGAGCTGTAAATCCAATAGAAAATAAAAAATCAAGTGGTATTGTGACTCCAAAAAAGATTATTAAGTCTAATCGTAACAACTTGGATATTGGTATATTGGTGAATCAAATGTCTTCTATGAGAACACAGGAATTAAAAGAACCAGAAATAAAAGAGGATTCGAAAGAAAATAGTGTTACGAAAAAACAAAGTACAGATAGTTATGGTAATAAGTTGGAAATGTTAAGAGCAGAACTAAAAAGAGTGACTGAAGAACGGGACTATTTCCAAGGGCAATTTAAATTTCAAACACAAGTTAATGCCGAATTGAAGAATTTACTTGTAGCATCGGTAGGGGAAGATTTGCTTACACGTGTCAATATTCTCACTGAAGATAAGTTACAATTGGCCAGAGCATTACTCGACACAGCAAACAATTTAACTACCCACACTGAACAAATAGAGTTCTTAGCAGGACAGTGTGAGGTTTGGCGTTCAAAATTTTTAGCAAGTAGTGTAATGGTAGAAGAACTAGCTAGGTGGAAAGCTGACCTTTCGCAAAAGAATGAAATGCTTAACGAATCCACAAAAAGACTTTTACATACAACGCATCAACTGCGAGAAATGCAGTTAGAAATGTTGAAAAATTGTAAATTTTTAGCAAAAATACGCTATTTAAATTTGCCAGCTACCGATGTTATAACTTTATCAGCAGAAAATTTAAATATATTACAACAGATGGTGTTACATACAGGCGTTGGAATGCCAGAGGGTGATATAAGCATATCTTCTGCATCCACATCACCATTGTGTGATGCTGAAAAATATGCAGTACAAGCTTTAGAATTTATCAGCCAGCCTTTAATGGCCACTGACGAAGCAATTAAGGCATTGTTTGAACAGGTTCAGAAACCATATGGTACCCAACCAATCACATCAGATTCAAAATTAGATAAAGAAAACAGATAAAAGCTGCTTATATACGAGTATGTAGTTTATATAGCTTAATCTAATACGTAATAACGTTTACAATCTGTAATATTTAGTTTTCAAATAAAGCAATAATCCTTCTTTTCTAAAGAAATATCTTAAAATGTAAGATTTAAATTTTGCTTCAAAAAATTAATATTTTATTTGCAATATAGAACTGAAAATAAAAATAGCAAAAATTCTGGATTTTAGTCAGTTAAAGGTTTTGCTATTTAGCGACGGCTATTTCTCAAAAGATGGATCGATTTGAAACGCGTTGCATAAGCAATTATTAAATCGAAATTATTTAAATCTCTTAAAATTTAAATTTTAATTATTTTCAAAAGATTGTTTATAAAAAATAAATTTCTTTATTAAATCACATCCGATAATATTAATTTATATTACACGTTATTTATGAAAGCATTTGGGTGGTTTCATACAATTCAACTCGTCTTTGACAGAAAACGGGAATTTGTTGGCGCACTTGGTTTACAACTGAAAAATCTGAGACAACCAAAAGAAATATTTAAAATATTAATTTTATAACAAAATATTGTTTCAATAATTTTTTAATATTACAAAAAGAAATTTAATCATGTATTCATCTTACCAATATCTGCAATCACCGTTTCTTCTCCTTCTTTAGCGCTTTTTAAAACTTTACCCCAAGGATCGATAATCATTGAATGGCCGTAAGCAACATACTCCGCAGACTCATCACGAACGGGGGATGTAGTAACTACAAACAGTTGATTATCATTAGCACGTGAACGTTGTAATAATTCCCAATGTAAAGGACCAGTGGTCATGTTAAATGCAGCAGGATATATTAACATTTCACAACCTGAAAAGGCATGTTTGAATATATAAAATAGGTTTTGGCGTCTTAAAATCGATAAATAAATTAATAATCCCCCTATTTTGTAATGCTTTTCGTCCTCAAAACTGCATACATACATATGCATCTAAGTATGTTTTCAAAGTCCAAATTAATTAAGCAAATCTATAAAATAAAGTAAATTCCAAATTTACGTTTGCTTTACAATACATACCAGATTTTCTATAAATTTTTGCCATTTCCTCAAAACGTATATCATAACAAATTCCAATACCGATTTTGTGTCCATCAACTTCAAATATAGTAAATTCATTACCGGGAGACAAAGTTTCCGACTCCTTGAAACGTATGCCTCCTTTAACATCAATATCAAATAAATGCATTTTTCGATGTTTTGCTACCAATTTTCCTTCTGGAGACCATATGCTGCAAGTATTAAATATTTTATCATCTTCGCCTACTTCCGGTATAGTACCACCTACTATATATACACTTAACTCTTTGGCCAATTTGGACAATTTTTGAGATGTTTCCCCTAATGGTATGCTTTCGGCGTAATCGCGAAAGTATTTTGTACCGTAGGGGCAATTAAAACACTCAGGCAATGTTATTAAATGCGGCTTATATTTTTGAACAACTTCACGTATTTTGTTGGATGCATTATTGATATTGGCCAATTTGTCTTTTGATCCTTTAAGTTGCAGCAAAGCTAAGCGCATCACTAGATACCAGAGGGATGAGAATTTATGGAAATAAATTATCATGCAGTTCAAAAAACACAGGTTTTTGTAAACTTACTGTTTTGATTAGAAAAAATTCAATATTTTTAATTCTCAGGACATTAGCAATTACAATGTGATAGCTAAAAGTAGGATTTTATTATTTCAGATAAAATTTATTAAAATTTTGCAAAATAATTCAACAAAAACAAAATTGCATGGTTGCTTTTTCTGTATTAAATAGTTTTTGATTTGTTTTTGCAGTACTTTTGGTAACGTACTTTAAGATTCCGTTGGGTGGGAAAATTTTGAAAAATATTAAACGGTAATCGGAAAAAATGACAATCATACATATTTATTTTATTTCGCAAAAAATTAATTTAAATTATTAAAGATGGTTTGCAAGGCTGCAGGAGCTAAAATCAATTTAAAATTGGTGTTATCTATAATGGTACAAAAATAATAAGTATTGACTTTTTTATAACATAAGTATTGAGAATTTTCGAACATGCATATCGGCTTGAATTAAAATTTGATGTCTCTGATATTTGTTTATTTGAAAATATTTTTTTTAAATACAATAGATGGAGATTCGATTAATTATAAAGAGTATCAGCTTTTATTATAGCATTTAGTATATTCTTCAACCCCTTTTTTTATTATCTGATACCATGTTCACCTAGGTTTTTGAGCGTGTTGTGGCGAAAAGTTTAAGAACAAAAACAGACGTTCACACTACGTTTGCGGTCAGCTGATCATATATAATTTTATGATTTTATTTAAATTTAAAACAATAATGAGCCAAAACCTTACCAGGCTCCAAGTATTAATATTGAATTAAACCCCGAAATATTAAATTAACATTATTTTGTCTACAAAAAACTTTTGACGTGCCGCCATCTATTAACAAAAAATAAAACTGGCGAAACACGCTGAACATATACCAAATTCAAATGCAACGCTGTCATTTTTTATCAAAACTAGTCGGTTGAGCAGTATTCTCATATTTTTTTTTGTAAATCTTAAAATTTCTGTAAAAACCTTTTTTTCGGCAAAAAAATCTTTCTTCTTACAAATCATTAAAAAGCAGTATATGTGTTTTTAGTTTTATTGTATTAAAAAAACGTAACAAATAATAAATACATTTGAATATGTGTTTATAAAAATTAAATTACAACGAACAACAAAAATTTATAGAAATTGAGAATATTGTTATAAACGACACTTTATTGTTTTAGACACCCCTTGTTTACAGTTTAATGTCTCAACTAGAACTGCACTTGTCTGGCAATCTCAGCATTGCCTTATATACTGTTTCACTTAAGTCTAGAGCCATCTAGTTTTATGTAGTAACAATTTATTTTTAAAAAGTCTGTAGTTCTTAGAATGTTACATGATGTTGAAATTTCCAATTTATTTCTTATTTTACTTTTATTAAAATTAATTTGTGAAAATATTCGCTTTACGTTGGCTGCGGATATAGGAACCGACAGTACCGCATATATAATTTTTTTAAAAACGGTAAAACTCCAGAGCCGTCACAACATCTTACTCTAAATAGTTTTTGAAATAAACGAAAAATAGTGAAGTTTTACAAAATATAAAAATTATTTCAAACAAATAGTTAAAAATACAAATTTCCAAAAAACTTTTATTTGAGAAGAAAATTTCAACACTTTAACCATTTCGAAAAACTTGAAGAAAGATAAATCTTACAATACGACAAAGCTGAGCTTGAGATGCTTATTAAAACATTCAATGTATGGTAAAGCCTTATCACAAAGGGACCACGTCAGAGGGTCCAAGGGAGCCCAGCTTCTGTTTTTATTAATTGGGTGTCCTGTATAACCATGGTAAAACCTCGTAAAATCGGTATAAATTGGAAAAGTCTGTTTTAAGCAAATGTTATCATTTTGATAAAAAACAAAAAAATCTTAGTGCAAATTTTTTATATCCTTCACTGAAAGTTGTTACGTTTTTCTTTTCTCCTGAAGTTTAAAACAACCTCTGTCCTAATGCTCTCGGGGTTGATGAGTCTCTTTGACTGCCGCATGCCCACTTCGGCCCTCCAGCAGTCTTGCATATTTCGTTTCTCCTCCTTGCGTAGAAGGGCACTAGTGAAGTTGTTGGCCACCTCCCAGAATGGCTCTGGACCTATGAACGGGGTATTCGCACTATTTTTAGCCAGATAGACCGCCATTTCATTGTCCACATGCCCTTCATAACCCGATACAAAATAACATAAAAAATAACGGTGTCTTTATATTAGCATAAAGAAATACAGAAGTTTCGGCAACACAGATTAAGAAATGTCAAATTTTTATTCACCTCAAAAGAACAGACAACCGTGTTGACAAAACTTCTTTCTTCTCTTCACACAATAAAATTCAACACACCTAACAACACCTCATAATTATAAGTGCAAAAGACAATCAAATCCTTAGAAAACTTAAACTACTACCTAAAATAAAGAAGAATTCAAATTATTTTATCTTTGCTAAACCTTAAAATATATAAAAAAGTACTTATTCATAACCTCAAATTGTGAATTATAAATAAAATGAAATAAAGTAACTAAATCTATAATTTTCCTAAAATTGCCAAAATAAAATCTAACTAAATAATATAAAATAAGACCCCTTGTGAACTTGATTTAAATTCGTGAATATTATAAAACTTAAGTTAACATAAAATTGGAAAAACATATTCTATTCTGATTTTATTCACGGTGACATATTCACATTTTACAATTTGTTATTGCTTTTTAAATAAAACACTTTTAAATCATAAGTGCGAACCATATTCCAGAATTTTTCTAAGCATTTAAGTGATTAATCAGTTTTTAATCATGAAAATTGACTAATGCTTGTGTGTGAGATGTGTGGTATTTATATCTGTGTTAGTGTATAAGTGTTATGATAGCTATCACGTTCTTGAATTTGCTAGATTAACGGTCTGTTCAGCGATGTCATAAGAAAACCTAAGCGAACGAAAACAAAGCACATTTGTATTAAAAGCAAAAACGATGTACGAAAATTTGTTTTTGTTTTCAATACAAATGTGGTTTGCTTACGTTCGCTTAGGTTTTCTTGTGACATCGCTGAACAGGCCATAAGCATTGTCATTTACTTTTTTGTTCTATACAGGATACACCTAGAAGTATGCAGTAACTTCTAGAAGTTTGTAGACGGTTCTCGGCTAAACTAAAGATTTGTAATGTCAGTTACAGTTTGCTAAAGTAAACAGTATATATGTCAGTGCTGAGATTGTTAAAGCAGTTCAGTTCTGGTTGAGACATTAGACTGTAAACAAGGTGTGTCAAAAACAATAAAGTGTCGTTGTGACGGTTATAAATAAAGTGTGTTTCTACAACATGTGTTGAGAAAAGAGAACTAATTGTATTTTTATTTTACAATACGAACCTTAATAAACTAAACGTATTTATGATAGGGTAAAAACATAACAATAAAAAGTAATTGTAATTTACTTTCTTCAAATACATATAAAAGACAAATTATATAATTTTATTTTACAAGAATAATCAAAAAAGTAAGAAATATTGTCATACAAATATATCTATAAAAATAAAGTACCACAATTTTTGCCAAACTTTTCTCTACGACGACATTTTTAAAATGAGCTTTTACCTTCATGTGTAAATACTCATTCAGCTTGCAAGACAGTCGAATGTCTCTTCAACATTTTTGGGGATAATACGTAAATACAGTGGGACAACATCATGATTTTTCGTAACAATATGTATTTATAAGTTTTGTCATTCCGTGTGTAGTTTCCACTCCGTAAATATGCCACCCTATAAAGCATATATTCATAGTTTAGCTATTTACAGGCAAATCTTACCAAATAGCACAAGCTACCAGCAGGATAATTCGGCAAATTGATATTTGAACTTTTTTGTAGATCCTATACAAGTTAAATATTCAGATTTAAAATCTCATATATTTATTACCTAGTATAGTGATGGGTATAAAAATATGACATTTGTTGGTTTATATCGCTTTTATCAAAATAGGATTTTTTTTAAATGACCGGCGATATTTTATTCGTAATTAAGCATTAACACCTATGTACATCCAATATACAGTACTTACATTCAATTCTTATAAAACAAACTATTATTAAATTATAAAAATAATTTCAGAAAAATAAAGAATATAGATATATGTTATATATAAGTAGAGATGGCAAACGTAAAATCCCGTTCCCGTAAATCTCGGCATTTTCGGGAGAATTTCGGGATTTTACTACTTCCGTTTTAGTTATATTTTTATTGTCATAAAGATATATTTTTTTGTCTCCTTATTAAAAACTTATTATGTGAAAAGCCCTGTTGAAGAAAATTAACACGACCACTTTGATATAATCACAAAACTTGCATTTAATTTCTATTTAAAAGGGAAAAGTGAAAACTAAGAAAAAATCAAGTCTTTTTTGAAGAGCACAAAGTAAAAAGTTAAGATAAAAGTTCAGTTTAGAATGATTTTCTGGTAGAGTCCACAGATGCACCCAACATAAAATGTCATTATTTTTAAGATTCATGTGATTAAGGTCTAAAAAATAATTGTGATAAATATTGTTTGTTTTGTGAAAAATACTCTTTTTTATGCTTATGTGAAAATCCCGGAAATCCCGCTAGGAATTTCAAGATTCAGTTAATAAATCCTAATTGCCGGGATTATTAAAAGTAGTCCCGTTTGTCATCTCTATATATAAGTATGAATGTTTGTTTGTTTTGCTGTGTGTCACATATAAAATAAAATCAGTTCTTTCTTTCAAACAGAATGGGAAAAGGCTTATCTTTTTGGGCTTGCAACCAATTGTCTTCAGAATACTTAACATTATTTTCAGTCTCAATCACATGGAAAGTATATGCATGACGGCTTTTGTTTGAACGATTCGGTTCACTTTTATGGACCACATTACCATGAATAATAATACAAGTACCTAATATAAAAAATGAATGAGAAAGTATTATTAAGAACAAAGATTATTCTATTTACATTGTTTTATAATTTACCTTTACTACATTGTATGGGAGCAAAGCTAGATTGAGGATAAAATGGTGCTGCTTTATCATAAACCATTAATTCTTTTGATGACTTGTCAGGATTACGAATGTATCTACGATGCACACCACTTTTGTGGGAACCTTTTATAAATTGCAAACATCCATTTTGCAAGGTGCAGTTCTCCAAGGCAAACCAAAAACCTATAGCTGAATTTGGTTCAGTATAAAGGAACCACGAGTCCTGATGTGGTATAACTTCGCCCCCAATACTTGGATTTTTATATATATACATGCTTTGGCAAATAGCCGGACGATTAAAGTTTAACTGCCAGCAAATTTCCTTTACACGATTGCTAAAGCTGATCTTATTAAAAACTGGATGCTCAACATGCAAAGCATGACCTACTTTATTTAAAGCCACTGTAGGATCAACTAGCAATTCACCATTGTCACCGACGGCACCGTCTTCAAAAAAGAATCTAACCTTATCTCCTGACTCCATAAAATATAAATCTTTACTTTGTGCATCTTGATTTTCCGTTGTGTTAAAAGTTTTACGATTGGCTTGAGGTGCTTCCATACACAGAGCGCGACCACATTTAAATAGTTCATCAACCTCTTCGGGTGTTAAAAAATCCTCAATGACAATATAACCATTTTCGTTGAGCTATAAAAAAATTAATCAGACTTTTTAAATGAAAGATTTTGTTTTGTGGTATGTACTCGTATATATTATAAAATATGTGCAAATGGGTGATTAAAAATTAAAAAATATGTTTTAAGTAAATAAGGTCAATCAATAATAATCTCTCCGTATAGGGAACAAAGAAAATCTATACCTGAACTAGGTACAAAATTATATGCAAAAATACATAAATGAATATCAACTGAATTATGGTGCACGTCTATCTATCAAGAAAAAAAAATTTCATTCAATTTGTTGATAATCTGAATTAAATGTACATTTTTTTTCAAATTTGTATAATCGCATATAATTATTTTCTATAAATTGTGTTATTTACTAATTAGGAAATTGATTTGTAACTTAACACTCACATTCACACACACACACACACTAACACATCCCCATTCAAGTAAATAATAAAAGAAGTTTCTTGAACAAATTTATAATGATGATTATTTAAATAATGATGTAACAGTAACTAGAGTATGTGTGTGTGTGTGTGAGAGGTCTTGTGAAGACGCTTCGGCTTTTGTCAATTTAAACAATTAACAGCAAGCGTGCCTTTTATTGATTACTATAAACATTAAATACACATCCCCAAGTATAAAGAATATATTCTGATTATCGCAGCCTTTGTGATAATAATTTTTTTTTTATTGTTAATAATTTTTTCTCTTGATAGACAGATGTCTGTATAACAAGCTGAGGTCAAAGTAATAACTATACATATAATTGTGTTATTCATTTCGGAAATTTTTCGCATATTAAATTTTATTTATTTCTTCTTTAAGTATGAACGTAAAAAATACTTGAAGCGGCTTGCAGTACATATGCATTTAGTTGTGACGAATTAAAGTAAAAATGTAGAAAATCTCCACAATATACAAAAATATTCATACATGTAGAATGGTCACTTGTAAAATGAACAAAACCAATGAGCAATTGGAAAACTTTTACTTCAGCATGGTTTTTTAGTTGTATTAAAATTAGTTAATACGAAAGAAGTTTGTGATTCTACATGGTACATGTCTGTCCGTCCTGTCTTTGAAATCAACTTTGTGAAATTTCTAAGCAACATACAGAAAAGTTTAGCACACCAAACTGTCAGGTTGCTATTGAATGTCAGCCCAATCGGTCCATAAATGGCCGAACTATAAGTCAAAAACCGTGACTACCTCTGAGTAAATTTTTTGCGTATCTTGTCTAATAAATATAAAACGGATAAAAAACGTGGTATGCAGTTTTGTCAGAAATCACAATGATAAAATCTGTGCAAAAAATGAGAGCCATTTATCAACAAATAGCCGAGAAAAATTCAAAATACAACCGAAATTTTAGATTTTTCTTAATTTCTGTTTTTTTAGAGAAATTTTTAAAACGCTCATGTGCGTAATGTGTGTGCAAACACTCGCATTAATGAAAGCAAGCATATTTATATAAACGTATGTCTTTCAAATGATGTTGTGTATAATAGAATTAGAATTGGATTTTTGCCGCTAATATAAATTTCTTTATTTCGCTATTGTTCTTTTTTATAGGTACTTATTTTGTTGAAGACCTCAGTCTCACATATCTATGTCCGTTAAAATTAAAAGTACCATTAAAATGAATTAAAAGTACCATTTTTTCCTTAATGATTTTTCAGTTTGACCTGAACCGTTGGAGCTCATAATTCTATGTTAGTTAATAGTAAAAAATCAAAAAGTACCATAATGTCTATTTCACGATTTCTTATTTCGTTCAGTACCATTTGATGCTAGTTCTAGGCTAGCACATGACATTTCATCAGACGCTACTCTCAATCCTCAGTAAAGAAGTTGGGAGTAATCTACTAAGGATTTAGAGTAGCGTCTGATGAAATGGTCCGTATAGGTATGCTATCCATTTCGGTACTTATTGTACTAAATAAATAACTCATGAGAATATCATAAGTAAAAGAATGAATTTAAAATATCCCAATACAATTTCTGGAATTAAGTACAAATAAAGATTAATATTTTGATAAAGTACCAATCGTATTTTTTTTTAAATTGATTTTTATTTGGTGTTACTAATTAATAATAAAATGCTTATATGCTGCATCAATTTGCATAAGGTACATATTTAGAAATAGTAGTAAAAAAGGTTACATACTTTACCCCTTATTGGAGACTTTTTAAAGAAGAGAATAATATAGTAGTTTTTGTTTGTTGTGATTCTTACTTTTAAAGATACTTGGTGCTAAAAAAAGGTACCAACATTAGTGTTTTACCCTTTATATCCCTCAAATGTACAAAAACAGTAGAATATTTTATAGTTTGAATTTTGGCTTTATCAGTAGTAGTTTCGGCGATATTAGAAGTCTGATTTTATCCAAAGAAGCGGGTAACCTATTTTATTCCTCCTACATATTATGCGATGAGCCTATTCACCGAATTTCAACCCGTTTGGGCTGGGCGATGATGATAAGTCAGTCAATAGTGTTAGTCTTTCATATATTAAATGTTTCATAGATTAAATGTTAAGTTAAATAGGTTTGGTTTAAAAATTGTGTCTAAACATTACTTTAAAGTCTACGTTAATTTTTTTTTGGATAAGATCATTTAAATTTAATTTATTTTGCATTCGTGTTGCATATACATATTTTTTAATGTTTTTTTATTCAAAAATTCAGGTCTACGTTTTATTTCTTTTATAATTAAAATAAGGGCCCCAGAACGGAATTTTTCGTGCATGTTATTAAATGTACAGTGCTAGCTCGCTAATCCGAAGGTGTGTAATCCGAATTATTCAGTAATCCGCATTGAAATTATGACGTATTACATACTCTATAGTCCGCATTGATTTTTATTTTTATTTTTCTGCTTTTTTATTATTGTGTCTGTTTTTTTTACAAAACCATGTGTGGAATTTTAAAACGGGACATCATTGAGATGCAGAGCCTTCTGTGATTGACATTGTACATATTTAGCATGTTTTAAGTCTTGTTGCTGAATGGAATTAGTCGCGAAAACATCAATTTAAATAATATTTATTACCAAAAAACGTGAACATAAAACGATGTCATTAGCTGATAAGCTTAAAATAATAGAAGAAGTATATCGCGGACAATCAGGAAAAATTTTAGCAAAGAAATTTGGTGTAGGAGCTTCAACAATTTATGGCATAAAAAATACTGCAAAAATTAAAAAATCAATGTAAAAATTTTATTCAGCAAAAATTACTGTACCTACATATGTAGGTACATATTATAAGACTTACTAAGAATTCTGATGGAAAAACTTCGTTTATTAGTTCAGAGACAGAACAGATAATGTAGAATCAAAGCCTATAATTATAAAACACGTTAAAAAACGTGAAGCTGTGTAGGCCTTAAATACTTCAATAGATTAGGCAAAGGAACAAGGTATGCAAACAGATTACATATTGATGCTAAAAGAATTGCGGAACAAGGCTTTGGAAGCATGTGCACTGAAAGAGAAGCAAACCTACATCACAAATTATGTATGTTAAAAAAAAACAGTATTTGAGAATAGTTTTAATTTTTTCATTTTTGATTGATAAAAATACAATAAATTTCTTTTGAAATCCTGGCTTGTGTTTTAATGTCGAATATAGTGAATTGTAATACATAATAACAGTACATCCAGTAATCCGAATATCTTGCTAGTCCGAATCAGGGTCTGTAATCATTAATTCGGATTAGCGAGCTTTCACTGTGTTTATTTATTTTAGGATTAGCAATAAATAGGTATTAAAAAAAATATTTTAATCAATATTTGCCATTTCCTTTTTTTAATATTTAAGAAGATTGTGCAAAATTGAAACTATGAATATTTCGCTAACATAGTAAGAGTATTAGTTTTAATAATTTTAAAGCTATAATCTGTCAAACTAGATTAAAAAAAAATAAAAATGAAATTTCGAAATTACCTTTCTGTTATAATTTTATTAGATTTATATTTATGTAGTATACAAAGACTTGAATATATAATTATCATTTCCGCTTCCTTAACACATAGACATTTTTTTAACATCTGTTGACATTTGACGCATTATAAAAATAATCATATACGAGTATACTATTATATTTAGCAGTGGGGATCAAAATGTACAATTGTGTACATATTCTGTACTTCTGGATGAGTGCAATATGCGTTGTTGTGAAGAGATTTAAAATTTATTTATTTTTATACTCTTCCCAGAAAGTCAAATTGATATATATATATATATATATTTGTCATTTCGTCTGTAATTTTTACACCGTATATGGGGCACTCTATAAACTATATATATTTTGCATTCTTATGAATAGCATCCGTTTGTATGTTGAAATCAACTTTCTGAAGTTTCTAGAAACGCTACAGAAAAATTTAGCACTTCAATTTATTGGAAGTTCCTGTTGTCGATTTGCTATTGAAATTGAGCCCAATTGGTCCATAAATAGTTGAACTAGTAGCTCAGCAAATTATTATACGGCGAAAAATATTTCCACAAAGCATAGAAATTTAAAACATATGACTGTACATGAGAAAATGGAGGAGAACATGCTCCATTGAAATTTTGTCAGAAGTTTTATTTATATTTTTTATAGTGTAAATAAATGTCGTCAATTAGTACTTTTAGCAAATAGCAGAGAAATAAAAAAATACCACCAATATTTTCTATAATTTTTGCTTTGTTTTTTATGGAAATTTTCAAGCTGCCACGAAACCTAAAAAAGTGTATGTGTGTAAAGCATTAAGAATACAGACATCTTTATGAAAGAGAATTTTTTCGATTTTGCCTTTAATTTGAAATTCTAATTTGATAACAAATATTTAATTAAATTTGTTGAACATTTTTTTTAGAATTTCTTTATTTAATTTTTTAAAAGTTGAGTGCATGCAGACATTTTACTGCTTTCAAAAATAAGGTTCTCAGAAAGAATTTTTTCTTAGAACTCGTTAATTTTAGATTCTTGAACTGAAATTAATTATTTATTTTAGGATTAATAAAAAATTGGTGTTCAAAGAATTTTATTTTTATAAATTTTTTTTTGTCGTTTCTTGTTTTTTATTCATATTTATATAATTTTTTATTTGTAAGTTTATTTGACCTTTTTTTTATTCAAACGTCTAGTTTATTAAACTTGGGTCGTATAATAAAAATTTATTTCGGTATCGATATTTCGCTCTAATAATAAATAAATTAATTTTTATAATACAACCTCAAGCTTTATAAACCTTTCAATTATATATATATATTTTATTTTTTTTTATAATTAAGGAGGTGGAAAGTTAAAGGAATCCCTATCCCAGTTGTCGCTATAACTTTCGTCATTGTTTTTATTTCAACTTCGCTTTTTATCTGATTTAGTATTTTATAACAGTCTTACTGCGACGACGACAGTTTATCGTTTTTTTTTTAATAAAACAAAAACACATTTCTAGTATTTCTTTCAGCTGGTTTATTTTGTTTTGAATTTTTGTGACAAAATTTTTTCGTTTATAATTTAAATTTAAGTGACGAAGAAAAAAAGATAATCTAGTGTTAGAAAGAAAACTTATCAGGAGAATTCCGATAATTCAAGTTACCGAATGAATGAGCTGTTAAAAAAATTTATTTATATCGCTTTCAAAAATTAAACAGTAAAAAATCTTCTAAAAACAGTTTTTAAAAGGTTTTTTAAGTACATCTTTTAAATAGTATGAGTATTTAATACTCATTTGTGATCGTCACTGTGAATACGATTATTTATAAAAATGTAGACAAGCTGATACCAATTTCTAATAAATGTTTAAAAATAGTTTGTGTGATCAGCATCGTCATTATACCCTTCACAAAATGTGAAAAGTTTATATATGTTTCTCATACCGTGTGTAATTTCTACACCATACATGTGCCTCTATATATATATTCCAGATCCTTATAAGTAGTGGAGTCGATTGAGTGATGTCCGTCTGCTTGTCTGTCCGTATTGATGTTAAAATCAGCTTTCTGAGGTCCCTAAAAAAGCTAAAGAAAAGTTTAGTATGTTAATTTTTTAGCAGTTCCTGCGCGCAGGTTATTATTTAAATTCAGTTTAAACGGTCTATAAATAGCTGATCTATGAGCTCTGAAATTCAACTACCTCTATTTTTAGAAAATTTTTCTGTGCAAAAAGTCAAAACAATCGGTCCACAATTGGTAGAAATTTAAATTTTTCATTAATTTCTGTTTTATTTTTAAGGGAAATTTTTAAGCGGCACATGTGCGTAATGTTTGTGCACACAAGCAAGAAAAATCATTATTATATAAACGCGTCTATTCCTTGCGCGCATTAAATAACTACAAATACTAAAATTTTATAGCAAAAGAGATGCTAGATAGGATTTTTTGGGTATGTTAACTTCTTCATTTGAAATTAAATATTCATTTAAATATGTTTGGTTTAAAAAATGTTTTCAATTATTTAAAAATAAATTAAACAAATTTATTTTGCATTCCTAATGGATGTCTTTCTTAGAATTTCTTTTTTATTAATTTAAAAATTGAGTACCTATAGACATTTTATTGCTTTAAAGATAAGAGTCCCAGAGAAGATTTTGGTTTGAATTTTTTCGACTGAATTAATTATTTATTTTACCATTAACAGCAGAATAGGTATTCAAAGAAAATTATTTTATTCAATATTTACTATTTCTTTTTTATATTAATATTATTATTATTTATTTTGAGAAGAATGTGGACAGTGAAAAATATGAATATTTGGCTGCAACAGTGAAGGGTATAGAAGACTCGGTACAGCCAAATTTAACTTGTTTTATAATGTTGTTATGTACGTATGTAGTATTCATAATAATTTTGACATGAGCTTTTGACAATAAAATAAATTAAATTAAACAAAAAAAAAAAAATACTTTCAATACTAGAAACAAGTTATTTTGAATACAAAAAAAAAAAAAAATAAATAAAACTGTACAGAAAATTTAATAAAATCATGAAAGTGAAAATATTTAAATAGAACTGTTGATTCAGTCATTTATTCTTGCAAGATGGTATTGTTGATGTAATGGAATAAAATAAAATAAAAACTAAATCTACTTTAAGAAATTGTTTGGCTAAAGTGCATGGATTTTTCCTCGAGTCCAAGTAGGAATCAAACCCCACCCCCTTATACATATTCCCTGTGCTCTATGGACATGTGAAAGCGTAATATGATTATTGATCATTGATCACGTACAATGTTTAAATATATGAATGATGTAAATAATCTTGTGTGTTTTTGCTAAATTGCCAAAATCGGCAAACTGTTGCACCTACATACGAATATATTTTAATTAATTAAAATTCATCTCACAAAAATGTGTAATAGTGAAAACGTACAAGAACCGTATCGTCCAATGAAATGCGAAAAGGCTTAGCTAACAAACAATTGAAAAATTATTTTAGTTTGCAACAAACTAATTTTCAAATAAAAAATCTTTATACTACAGGGTGTCCGCCGGGAAGGTATACTACTTTGTTTTACGGCGTAGTAAATGGTCTTGTGGAAGAAGTTCTTGTGCCAACTAAATTTTATATGGAAAAAAATGCAAATATTTGTACAAAATTGTGGCCAAAGTTGTTCTTTGAAAACCAAGCTCCTGAGCACGGCGTCGAATTGAGGTTCATGGATTGTTTTGAATACTTTCTTGAACAGCAGCAATGTTTTCAGCCGATCTTGCAGTACGTTGTGGTCCATGCTTGGGCCTATCACCTACAGACCCTGTTTCTTCGAAATCATTCACTACACGATAAATAGTGCGTTTTGTTGGCACGTTGTTTCTCCCAAAAATTTCACGTAACTTTCTCATCGTCACAGTAATCGATGATTGATTTTGGTAAAATGTTTTAACGATTAAAAAACACGTTGGTTTATCGAATATTTTTCCATAATAAATTTGCCACGTGTCTACTTCATGACTGCCAAATATGAACTGTCAAGACTAATGTTTACCAAAATGGCGGCAAGACAAAGTAGTATACCTTCCCGGCGAATACCCTGTACATAAAAAAAGTATCACAAATATTTATTATACTTTAATTGCTAATATAAATAAAACATTTCTACAAATCTCACATTTTTTATAAATACAGGGTGGGCCAAAAGAAACCAAGGGGTGTAAAAGTTTAATAACTTTTTTGTTTATTAACTTTTTTTTATTTTTTCTTTCAGATTATATAATATACAAAATGGAAATTTTTTTACACTAAGTATGAAAAATGATGTCTCTTAAATGACCACCGTTTTCAGCTTCGCACTGATGGGCTCTTTTTAGAGCATTTTCCATAACATCTTTCAAAACTTGTGGCTGTAGCGTTCGAATTTCTGCAAAAATGTTTGCCTTGAGTTCAAGGATTGTCTCTGGCTTGTTCACATACACTCGCTCCTTCAAAAAACCCCAAAGAAAATAGTCGGGTGCTGTCAAATCTGGCGATCGCGCTGGCCAAATAATTTCCGAATTTCGAGAAATTATTCGCTCTCCAAAAATTTGACTTAAAAGTGCCATTGTGTCTCGGGCAGTATGGGCAGTGGCTCCGTCCTGCTGAAACCACATACCAGGTCTGTTTTCAACAGCAGGACGTAAAAAATTTTCTATCATAAAACGATACCGCTCTCCATTTACGGTTACAGCACTTCCATCTTCATTCTCGAAGAAGTAGGGCCCAATGACATTTTCAGATGTGATCCCACACCATACTGTACACCTAATGGGGTGCAATTGGCGTTGATGAATGGCTCTTGGATTTTGAGAACCCCAGAACCTACAGTTCTGCTTGTTAACAAAGCCATTCAAATGAAAATGAGCTTCATCACTCATAATCAAATATATATATTCTCCATTATAAATTCTCCAAGTGTTGTCTATATAATCTGAAAGAAAAAATAAAAAAAAAATTAATAAACAAAAAAGTTATTAAACTTTTACACCCCTTGGTTTCTTTTGGCCCACCCTGTATAAGATCAGTTGTATTTTATGATTAAAAAAAGAAATTTCAAGTTTCTCAAAAAAATATTTTTTTTTTCTCAATCATTTTTAATATTTATTTACTACTTAAGAAAATTATTTTTTTTTCTTTTTTATAGAGCAGAGCTTATAGAATCGAAAAAAAGTATGAACAACTTTGCAGCGTTTTTACACATAAAAATTAAAAATCCGGCAGTAAAACCGCGTAGTTTTATACCTTTAATATTTTCTCAAGGTGTGATGATAGTTTTGGGTAGTACATAAACTAACAATTCTCATTGTACTATTCCCTAACTTGAACGGAACAAATTAGCTCGAAGTTTTACATTCCCTTAGTTTATTTGTTTGATTATTGGCTTCAGGGATGATGGGCCGCTATATTTCACAACTAAAAAGATGACAATGAAAACAATACCGTTTTTTAGTATCGAAATAATTTTATTGTTTCTAAAGTTGTAGTCCGCTAAAATGACTTGATAAAACATACATTTTAAATTACGACACTCGATAGTGATCGAAATTTCAGTTGAATTTAAATGAAAACAACAATCGATATCGAATGTCGTAACTTGACACATGTGTTGTTGTATGATTTTTTAAATTTTTTTTTATATATTCGTAAGAAAAATTTCTTTCATTCCTTACAATCATTTAACACAGTAAAGAAAGTTCAATGACAATCAAGAGTTTTTGAATTACTTCTGAGAAAAGATCAAGTGAACTAGATTTACTAACTACTATTTCGTCTTTAATTTTTGAACTACCATAAGAAGAGGGATCCTTAGAATGAGCTATAGAGCATAATTTTACTTGAAAATTTTAATTGAATCCAATAAACATTTCTGTAGTCATTGCACAATTAATTGTTAAAGCGTTTTTTAATCCTATATATGCTTTTCTCGAAATTATGTGTATTTTCAAAGCCGGTGACAACTAAAGGGTGTTTTTTATAGACGTATAGAACTTCAAATTGAAATAAAACAACGATGGATTATTCGATTGACATGAATTTTATGTATCCGAAAGATAATCTTGTGGCATTACATTTTAAATATGATTTCTGGCATATGACCGCCACGGCTGGCTCGGATGTAGTCCAATCTGGACGTCCAATTTTCGATGACTTTTTCCAACATTTGTGGCCGTATATCGGCAATAACACGGCGAATGTTGTCTTCCACAGAAAGTAGTCTAGCGGTGTTAAATCACAAGATCTTGGAGGCCAATTCACAGGTCCAAAACGTGTCTTTCAATAAATCGATTGTGGCACGAGCTGTGTGACATGTTGCGCTGTCTTGTTGGAACCACAGCTCCTTGACATCATGGTTGTTCAATTCAGGAATGAAAAAGTTAGTAATCATGGCTCTATACCGATCACCATTGACTGTAACGTTCTCGTTTTGGGCCCATTGCAAACGTTGTTCAGGCGTGAGTCTATTCATGATGAATTGCCAAGCCAAACTGAGAATAAATCACTTGACAGCTGTTAAATCGGTCGCCATCTTGAACAGTAATGCCAACTTAAAGTTCTATACGTCTATAAAAAACACCCTTTACAATTAAAAATCTCGCACTTGTATAAAATTTGTGAATTTTAATTTTTTTTTGAATCTTTAAAAATTTTTTTGATATTTTCAAATAAATGACTTTAATTTTTACGCGAAATTTAGGAGATTAGTTTTCCTATCGTATTTATTGTAAACAAACAAATTTCAGGGACACCATTTTAAATACTTTTCTTTTACGAATATTAAATTTCTTATTATTTATCTAAAAAAAATATTAATTATTAATTTATTTTTATTATTTTAATTTTATAATGTTATTTGCTCTTAAATGAAAAAAATAATTTCAAATGTTCAAATATTTTCACTTCCCATTTGGCAGCATTAAAAATATTCATTATTGAGTATGGAAAGAGAAATTAGCTTAACAGTCATACCTAAATTGGCACGGCAAACGTTTTTTCTGATGCTCAAACGGTTGGAAAATTAAATTTTGACAGCGCATTTTGTATTGAAGTTGGCTACAAAACAATTGTTTTTTGTTTTGTTTGTTTTGTTATTGTTGATCAGTAATGACATTTTACCTATTTTTTTAATCTATCGTTTTTAACTCTAGTTTTGTTTGTCTTTGCTGGGTTTTATTAAACAAGATGATTAACACTATTGTAGAGAATAAGCAGCGCCAGCGCTGTGATTTAGGTACGACGATTTAATAAATGTTGTCTACAACTACAATGGTAATTCTATAGCCATGTTGCTGTGATGTCAAAATAAATTTGTTTTCGTTTATACACATGTGTAGTTTAATTTTAACAGTTTTTTCCTTATAACTTTATTATTCTATGTGTTTAATATATGAGGCCGCCATTTTATTTATTTTGTAAAAATAAAAAAGGGCTTTGACCAGGAATTAGATTTATTTTATACACACATTTTTTTTTATTTGAATGAATTCTTATCAAAATTTGTGACAATTTATGCTGGCCATCGTATAGTAGAATTTTTGGGACATGGTCCACATTATTTTTCAAAATATCCTATTAAAATTATGGCTAACTTACGAGTATAACACTTTCAAATATAACAGCTCATGTATACTTTAAAGTAAATGGACCATAATCATAGTCACACTAAAGTCGGTATCTTTCTAACAACGACTTTAAATTCATATAATTCTATATATCATTATGGCCCAATGTTGGCGAAATTTTTCATAAATTGTAATTTAAAGTCTACGACAATTTTTTTGGGATATACCTACCCCTCTTATATGTTCAAAACAAAAAAGTTTTGTTAAGAACATTATATTCTTGTGTTGTTAAGCCTTTTTGCATTTTAACTGCTGGTATGCATATAAATATAAACTTATACATGCATGTATGCACATACGTATATGTATATGTTTGTGTGCATATTCAAATGCTACCTAACTCAACATAACAGATAAAACATTGAAAAATAAAAAAATAGAAAAAAAGGAAATGACGTAATACAAAAGCGTTCTAAACAGAAATAAACTATAAAATATCGACTAAATTTTATTCTTAATTTTTTTCTCCATATCAGTATAATTTTAGTCGTTCTTAATGTCTAGACAATACTAGTTTTGATTATTTGCTTTGTTTAAAAGTACAGTGACCCCATTTTTTATTTATTTATTATCGCCAATAAATTAATAGATTTTTTTGCTTTGCAATTATTTAATGGTTTTTCTCAATTATGAACTTACAAGTTCGCTTTCTGATAATCTACATAATCGTACATAATTATAAAATATGTAATAAATATACTGATAAGTTTCTAAACAAATTTGTTACAAAACTTAATCGGTTTCATAAGTTTCAATGTTATTGTTAATTTGATTGTTCTACGCCAAAGGTTAAAAATAGTTAGTTACACGTGTAACAATTTTTGATTAAAAGAAAGTTAAATAATAAAATGAAAATTTTTTGTGTTGCCGGAGGTTTCATGGTTAAAATGAATACCTGTGATAGAGGAGGTTACGCCATATGTTTTATTATAACTCGATAGCTATCTCTCTGATTAAACTTGCCAAAACATCAAAAAATGGGTAATACAAAAATCTATAAATTATTTTAATATAAGAAATTTTTACCAATCTCATAGTTTACAATATATTTCTTCAAAAAAATTTCCAATCATTAAAAATTTAATATGAAGAAAATTAAAAATTTTTTTCTGGTCGTTGATACCTGTATAATGTAACAAATAAAATGACTCATAGTGCATAAAAATCCATTCATAAGTTTCAAATTCTTTCATAAATAAGTGGTAGCACCTAAAACAGTATGACATATAATTTTTTAACAAGTGTTTTTTTTTTGATATTTTAAAATATGAAAAAAAAATTGTATGGTACTATCACTAAATTGTGAATAAGTTAAATAAATAAATCTCATTTTATTTATAACATATGCAGGTATCAGAATCAAAGACAAACTTTCAGATTTTGTTAATAAAAAATTTTAAATTATTTTTTAAAAAAGATTTTTTTAGAAATGTTTTAAAAAAAAATTTTTTTTGACAAAATTTTATGTATATCTTGTAAACTATGAGACTGGTAAAAAATTAATTATAACAAATTTTAGTACTGATGTATTTTTATACCCTTTCCTGCAAGTAAGAAGGATAAGAATTTATACGCATTACATGAAATACCCTATAAAGTATATATATTCTGGATCCTTATAAATAACGGAGTCGAATAAGCCTGTTTGTCTGTCTGTCTGTCTTTTTAAAGTCGTTGAAATCAATTTTCTGCAGTCTCTAGGCAAAGTACAACAAAGTTTAGCATACCAATCTGTCGGTTGTTTCTGTCTTTCAGTTGCTTTTGAAATTCAGCCAATTTCTGAGTGAGGTTTTTGCATGTTTTGTCTGAACTTCAAAACGGACAAAAAACATGGCATACAGTTTTTCAGATATGACAGTTGTAATAATTGGGCAAAAAATGAGAATAGATTCATAAATGGTCGAAAAATATTAAAAATACTACAGAAATTTTAGATTTTCATAAACTTCTGCTTTGTGATTTGTTTATCTTAATATATAAAATTCGACTATACGTGTGTTTGACATCGTACTCTTCTTAAACGGCTGGACCGATTTAATTGAATTTCTGTGTATGCCTTTGGATTACGCTTTGGAAGGTTTAGCGTCACAACGTTTTCGGGTTATCTAAATACGAATTGGGTAAAAAAGTTAGTAATCATTTTGCATATATCATGTTCATAATAGCTTTGTTCGAGTACTTTTTGGGTAAAGTTCGGTAAAAAGAGAGTAAGCTAAGATTACTCTCAAAAAAACACAAAAATACTTAAAAGTAAACGAACTCAAAAAACCAATTTCTTAGCCCAGAAAAAAAAATGCTTCGTGAAAAAGAAGAAGCATAATTCTCTCACACAACTGCTCTCAAACTTGCAGTAAACGAACACACCTAATATCTGGACCAAAACTCAGGTGTATCCGTAAATAAATGGAAGAGCTATGAGTAAAAAATCGCGGTTACCTTTATTTTTGGACCATTTTTGGTGGGTTTTTTATGTAGTTTGTCTAAAATACAAAACGGACAAAAAACATGTTACGCAGTTTTATCAGAAGAAGCAGTCATAATGTCTGTGCAAAAAACCGAAAAGGTCGGTTCGTTCACAAATGGACCAAAAAAATCAAAAATACAACCAAAATATTAGATTTTCATTAATTTTTGCTTAGTTTTTTTGCGTAGTTTGTCTAAATTACAAAACGGACAAAAAAATTTATTAATAGTTTTAAGAGAAATAGCATTCGTATTGTCTATGCAAAAAGCGAGATCAATCAGTCAACAAAGGACAAAGAAATATCAAAAATACTACAGATATTTCAGATTTCAATAATTTTTCCTTCGCTTACGCTTTGTTTTACTTATGGAAATTTTTAAGCTGTACATGTGCGAAATGTTTGTACACACAAACACGAAACTTACAAACGTGTGTATGTGTGCTTTTTAAATTCCTTGAGTGTAATACCATTATGAATATATACAGTCATCTTAAGAAAGAGAAGTTTTTTGATTTTTGCCCTTAATTTGAAGTTTGGCTTAAAAATGTTTTGCAAATGTTTCCAAAACTAAATTAAATTATATTTTTTTATCATTCCTGTTGAATATCTTCCTTAAAATTTCTTTTTTTCATTTTTTAAAAATTTAGTGCTTGCAAACATTTTATTGCTTTTAAAAATGAGGTTCTCAGAAAGGATCGCTTCTTACAACTCGTTAAATTTAGTTTCTTGAACTTAAATTAATTATTTATTTTGTTATTAAAATATCGGTATTCAAAGAAAATTATTATATTTTTGTCAATATTTGTGATTTCTTTTTTTATTTTTATATAATTTTTTATTTGAAAATTTATTTATTTTTTATTGAAATATTTAGTTTATTAAGTTGAGGTCGTATTATATACCGATATTTCGCTTCAATAATGAATAAGTAAATTTTTATATTTAATACGGCTAAATAAACTAACCGTTTCCATTATATAATTCTTTTTGTTGATATTTGTGTGCTGTGTGTATTTAAAAAACAGGCGAAATTAACGCAGACTTTAAAGTCAAAGTTATCGAAATTTTTCATATAATTTTTTCATAAATTTTACTTTGATAACAAAATTTTTATGAAGCTGGATGTAAAAAGCTGGCTCTCATATTTTGATAAATAAAAGTTTATTAAACAAATAAAGAAATGAGAAGGGGGTTTTTAATAAAACAAATTTTTATGAACATGACAGTGAATTTTTTATAAAGAATTTTTTAACAAACCTTACAATATCAGTAATAATATTCACTATACAGTTTTAAAGAAAAATGTTTTGTTACAAATAATATTAAAGATCTTGTGATTCAATAAAGTTGTTAACTGATATTTGTACATAAAGCCAGTGTGGTTAAATAAAAGCCAGAATTTTATGTGGTGTTTACACAACTACAAAATGAAAGTGAATGACTCTTAAATAAATAAAAATATTATAAATAAGCATTTTTGGTTGTTGTCCACGGTATTCATATCAGTCTTTAATTTGTAACTCCTAAAGTTAACCAAGAATTACTGAGTCACGCGTTAGTGCAAACACATAAATATGAAAATATGTAACAATTGCATACATATGTACTGAATCTTACTACAGATCTAGTAATAATATTGTCTAGGATATGTTTATGAACATCTCTCAGTTTTTAAAAAATTTTAGGCCATGTAATACAAAAACAATTATTAATTTTTTTATGTAAAATATTTTTTTTTTAGATGAGACTAAATTATTTTTTTTATATAATTATTATTTTAGCAATTTATTTATATAATTTTTTGAAACTTTAACTTCGAAATTTTTTTGTGTATGAAATATTTTAACACTTGGATGTGCATTAATTAATTTGCTTTTAATATTTTAGATTGTTATGAAAACTCAATATTATTTATTACTCGTACGAGTAGCCAAACGTTATTATGCATTGCGTTTAAAGATCGAGGTCAATTAAAACTTCATATTTTTTGCCAGCTGCTTGATTAAAAACCAAAACAAGTAAATACTGCATTACTGATTAATAAAAGTATAAATTGAATGGGTGTTGAAATAAATTTATTCAGCAATAAATTATATTTCAAAATCATGTTACCCTTCAATTGATTTTGATTAAATCTAATAATTAAAAAATTCTGTTTCCACATATGAAAAAAATAACCAAGGAAAGGAAGTTTATAAAAAAGCATGTCTTGAACTTTTAATTTGGAAAGTATCAAAAATAAAATATCATAATATGATAACACAAATGCTACAGATGACAAGACTCATAGTAAATACTAACAATTAAATAAATTCACAATTACTAATATGAAGTGGGCTAGATGATTTTATAGTTTAAGCAAATTTTTTTTACATTTTATTTAAAATTTCGTATATGCACCTGACTTTTGTTCAATATTACCGTCATTCAGTATTTGATGCAAATAGTTTTGCCAAGTAACAAATGCTACCACTGTTCCCATTTTTACTAAACGCTAAATTTTTTAATTATTTTCAAATGAAGCCACTAAAAAGAAAATCATTATCTGACACTAGAATTTTTGCACAGAGTGTTACACTATTTCATTTTATAAATTTATATTTTTAAACTTCTTGGTTAAAAGGAATAAGTAGAGTAAAATTAAAAATTTTTAAATGACAGTTTAACAGTTTCTTTTCACAAAAAAATGTTTTCAAAAATTATTTTCGAAAATAGCCTAAAAGATTCCTTTTCTGCGGTCCATCCACTAACTATTTACCTTACCCGTTGTGAAATCAAATGTAAATTAAAAGAATTCGTATACTTAAATGAAATAAAACAAATCTAAAATATTAGGCAATTATTAGAAAACATTTACAGATGCTCGTTATTTACAAATGCTAAAATTGTTTTAATTTTCATGCAAAATAAATAAGCAAAAAAAAAAAAACACTTATTTATTACCAAAACATTTCAAACCGAAAAAGAAAAGTGTTGAGTTAATGACTCCTTGCTCTTATAATAAAAATTATGACTACGACCCACAAAACGAAAAAAAAAACTCAATATATTTAAAAGGAATCTTTAAAAATAACAACAACAAGAAATTATATATGATAAATATTAGTCGTGTTACTAAAATTAGATTTGTTTTAGTCAATCACAGAATTTTCATTTTATTTACAAACAATTTTAAGTTGCAACTCGCCTGCCATGATTCTGACCCCCCGGTCAGAAACATAGACATGCAAACACACATTTTCGATATTATTTTAGAAAAGTTAGACAAATTTTTCTTTTCTTTAAATTTAATTAATTAAAAATAAAAATACTTTGTGAAATTACTTAAAGAAATTTTATTTGAACAAACCTCGTCTAATAAAGTGCTATGCATTTTTTATTTTTAGTTCCTTTAATTAAATTCACTTGAAAGTTTTCCTTTATGATTATTATTATTATTACTCGTATTATTATTTATTTTTTGTAAATTTTCTTTTTCTTTATAATTCTGTTGTGTTTCGCTTTTAGTTTAAAACTGAACTGATTACAATTTAAAAGATATTTATTTAAAAAATTCTCCCTCGCACTATTGCTCGAAAGAAATACAAATCAAAATATAAACACAAGCACACACATGCTCACCCATGCTCACATTTACTCATACGGGTAGGTACGTTCGATTTTTTTTAGCAATCGCATTCAAAATAAAACAATGAACTATTCTGAGAGTTGCCAGATATTCAAATTGTGCAATAAAAAATAAAACTGAAATAATTCCTTTAAAAAATACTAGTTGAACCGGCAAACGTTGTCTTACCTTAAAATTTTTATATATTCAATCTTCTTACACTAAGAAATCGTACTCATAGAGTAAAGAACGTTGCGCGACCGGGTAAAAACAGGTAGTAGGCAAATAAGCCAGATACCGACTATAGCGCTACCTTCCTCTTGAATCACTCTATCTTAAAAAAAAAACTGCATCAAAATCCGTTGTGAAGTTTTAAAGATCTAAGCATACATACAGACAGACGCGGAAAGCGACTTTGCTTTATACTATGTGATGATTAGCGGCATTCACGCTTAGAAGTATTTTTATACCCTTTACTGTAAGTAAGAGTATGTCCGTCTGTCTTTATGTCCCTCTGTCTGTCCGTGTAAACATTGAAATCGACTTTCTGAAGTCCCTAGAAAAATTATAGAAGAATATAGCATACCAATCTGTCCGTTGTTCTGTATTTCAGTTGCTATTGAAATTCAATATATGAGAGCAATAGATCCACAAACGGCCGAGAAATATCACCGGAATTTCAGATTTTCTCTAATTTTTATTTTGTTTTTTTTAATGAAAATTTTTAAGCTCTACATGTGCGTAATGTGTGTACACACAAACATGAAACCTACAAACGTGTGTATATGTGTTTGTCACCTTAAGAAAGAGAATTGTTTTTGATTTTTGCCCTTAATTTAAAGTTCTTTATTGATATGAAATATTTAATTAATTATTTTTATCACTACATAGTATAAAGCAAAGTCGCTTCCCGCGTCTGTCCCTATGTCTGTATGTATGCTTAGATCTTTAAAACTGCACAACGAATTTTGATGCAGTTTTTTTTTTTTTTAAATAGATAGAGTGATTCAAGAGGAAGGTTTATACTCGTATGTATAATAACATGCTTAATATATTAGAGAACCACTGATAATTTCAAGATTTCTAATGTGAAGTCCTAAATAAACACATTTTTTAACGCTTACATTGCAAACGTTGGCTGAACTCTACGAGATAGATCAAAATAATGTATTAAAAAATAATGTAGTAAAAAATAAATAAGTAAAAATGCAAAAAATAAATAAGTAAAAATGTAGCATATGAATTTAGATATTCCAAAGATATCAGGAAATCTTCACAATATAGGGAAAGGGGAATTGTTTTACTACGAATTTAACGGTTGCAAAGCCGCGGGCAAAAGCTAGTTTGGTTATAAAAGTGTATGCAAAATTAAATTAAATTATATAATATATTTTTTTTTTGCATTCCTGTTGAACATATTACTTAGAATTTTTTTTAAACTGAAATTAATTATTTATTTTAGGATTAATAAAAAATTGGAATTCAAAGAAAATTATTTTTATTAATAATTGCCTTTCTTTCTATATATTTTTTTTATTTGAAGTTTTATTTTACCTTTTTTTAATGAAATGGCTAATTTATTAAGCTTGAGGTTGTATTATAAAAAATTATGTTGATGGCGATATTTCTTCGCTCCAATAATAAATAAATAAATTTATTTTTATAATACGACCTCAAGCTTAATAAACTATCCGTTTCAATTATATAATTTGTTGTATTTTTTTTTGATATTAAGAAAAATGTGGAAGTAAAGGGTGTTTTTTTATAGACGTATAGAACTTCAAGTTGGCATTACTGTTCAAGATGGCGACCGATTTAACAGCTGTCAAGTGATTTATTCTCAGTTTGGCTTGGCAATTTATCATGAATAGACTCACGCCTGAACAACGTTTGCAAATACTGCAATTTTATTTCGAAAACTAGATTGCCGTTGTTCCTGATTTTCATAAGAGAATTTTGTTTAGCGATGAAGCGCACTTCTGGTTGAATGGCTACGTCAACAAACAAAACTGCCGCATTTGGAGTGAAGCTAATCCTCAAGTGTATGTCGAAACACCGTTACATCCAGAAAAACTGACTGTTTGGTGCGCTTTATGGGCTGGTGGAATCATTGGTCCATACTTCTTCAAAAACGATGATGGCCAGAACGTTACAGTCAATGGTGATCGGTATAGAGCCATGATTACTAACTTTTTTATTCCTGAATTGAACAACCATGATGTCCAGGAGCTGTGGTTCCAACAAGACGGCCCAACATGTCACATAGCTCCTGCCACAATCGATTTATTGAAAGACACGTTTGGTGACCGCCTAATTTCACGTTTTGGACCTGTGAATTGGCCTCCAAGATCTTGTGATTTAACACCGCTAGACTACTTTCTGTGGAAGACAACATTCGCCGTGTTATTGCCGATATACGGCCACAAATGTTAGAAAAAGTCATCGAAAATTGGATGTCCAGATTGGACTACATCCGAGCACAGGAGCCAGCCGTGGCGGTCATATGCCAGAAATCATATTTAAAATGCAATGCCACAAGATTATCTTTCGGATACATAAAATTCATGTCAATCGAATAATCCATCGTTGTTTTATTGCAATTTAAAGTTCTATACGTCTATAAAAAACACCCTTTAAAAGAAATTGTTTCTGAACAGACTGAATGTGAAATTTCGGTTGTATTTTTTATTATTCTTCGCCATTTGTGGACCGATTTCTATGAGATTTCCCACAGACTTTATGACTTTCATTTCTGGCAAAAATACAAGGTGGGCTAAAAGAAGTCGTCTGATGTTGTTTCGATCTCATTTTTTTTAATGAAAATGAAATGTGTGCCGTTGCTCCGTCCTGTTGGAACCACATGTCCTCCAGTCTTAATTCGTTCAATTGCGGCAGAAAAAACTCTGTTAACATGGCCCTATAGCGCGCACCGTCCACTGTTGTCGTTTGACCAGCCCGATGATTCCTCGATCGTGAACAGCTCACAATGCAGTCACTTTGAGCGGGTGTAATGGCTCTCGTGCATCACTCGTGGATTTTCGGTGCCTCAGAAGCGATAATTTTGCTTGTTCACGTACCCGCTAAGGTGGATATGAGCCTCGTCGCTCATTATGATTTTGGTTGTTTGTGTTTTATTTCCCTGTCCCTATAAAATTTCATAATCAAAATTTCTTTGTTTAAAAACATTTATTTGTACATACGAGTATGTAAGTATGTATGTAAATATGTGCACATTCAACACTTGTATATTTATCGAATCAACGAAAGTATTAGAAAAACGATTAGAGATACGCACAAGTGATTTCCAGCCATTTTTATTTTCAATCACGTAATGAACGCATGTCAAAATAAATTTATGTGGACATTTTTAAATTACGAGTATTCAAAAAAAAAATTTCTTTATTTATTTTCTTAAATATAATAAAATTATTAGTTTATTGTAATGTTTTTTCTATATAAAAAGTTAATACTTATTTTTTTTAGTAAATTACTCCTTAAATTTGTTTATTTTTTTGTCAGTATTTTATTAATGTCCAATCAAAAGCCTGGTTGGATATGTAAATACATTTACAACGTGAGGGAGTCATTCACCATCCTATCGCTTTTAAGAAGGTTGAGGTCTTATATATCATTAAAACACTCCAAAAAATATGTAATACATAGCAATTCCATGTCATGGCTCAGTCATTCAATGAGTCTTGGTCCAAGTGTTATTTAAAAACAAGTTAAATTCGGCTGTGCCGATTCTTATATACCCTTCACTGTGTTAGCGAAATATTAATATTTTTCACTTTCCACATTCTTCTATAATATCAAAACCATAGAAAAAATTAAATGAGTGAAGATAAATAATATGCCGCGTTAAGTATGTTTTAACGTGCCCCATTACGTTTTTTAGTATTTGGAAATATATTTTCAGTATTAATGGCATATTTATCAAATACGTCTCACGTCATTAAATATAAAATGTTTTAAGCAATAGTTTAGCGGAGATCATCTATATTTGTAACCTATTACGTTGGATCATTTAAATTTTTTTTTTAATTTTCATATAGTTTGTTGTTGCTCTGAAGGGTTTTGGCAGTTTTCGTTTTGCATCATAGAATAAAAACTACGAAATTTCCCGTAAATGTTAAAACACTTCCAGAAAGTGTACAACTAACAAATTTCATTCCAGATTGGTTTCGGTAAGTTTTTGTTGCAAAATCGGGAATGTTACCTGGCCAAAATGAGGAATGATAAAAATCCCTCAGAAGAAGAAAATAATACAAAGTTTTTTCTGAGTACTTAGACGACAGCTTACAAATCTAGACAACCTACCCTTTTAAATGATATATACGTCCGATTTCGTAATCTTCTATGGTTCGTTCGTAAGTTACTTTGCATTTTGAAATTTCCATATACCCTGCTGTTGCTCTCAGTGATTTTAGCAACTTGCCTACGAACCATTTAAGATTGTGAGATGAGACAAATATCATTTTAAAGAAGAGACTGTCTAGATTTGTAATCTATCGCCAAAATACTCAGAGTTATTTTGGACTAATTTTAAAATTTTTTTTTTAAATTTCCATACACCCCAGTTGTTCTCAAGGATTTTGGCAGTTTCCGTTTTGAATCATAAAACAAAAACTACTAATTTTTGGTAATTTTCCTGGACAACATCGGCAATGGTACCTCGGCAAAGTGGGGAATGGTAAAAATCCTTCAGAAGAAGAGTACTGGGGTATGAGGGAGTTTCAAAATTTTTTTTAAAATAATCCAAAGTACTTAGTCGATAGATTACAAATCTAGACGACCTCATGATATATGTACCAACCCGTAATATTCTATGCTTCGTTTGCAGTCTCTTAGAGAAATCAATGTACTTGTGAACATTTGTATCTATGTATGTACCAATATTTCTCCTAAACATATTTATAAATACGTCATCCTTAATATTAAATATAAAAATTTCTTTATTTATTATTGGAAAGAAGTATCAATAAAAAAATAAATTTTTATAATACGACCTCAACCTAAAAATGTAGCCGTTTCAATAAAAAAACGTCATATAAACTTAGAATTAAAAAGTTATAAAAAAAGAAATGACAAATATTGATAAAAATATTTTCCTAGAATACCTATTTTTTAATAATCCTAAATAAATAATTAATTTCAATTCAAGATACTAAAATTAACGAGTTCTAAGAAAAAATCCTTTCTGAGAACCTCATTTTTAAAAGCAATAAAATGTTTGCAGGCACTCAATTTTTAAATTAATAATATGGCTATTTTGTTAAGCTTGAGGTCTTATTTTTCAAAAATTTATTTTTATATCGATATTTCGCTTTGTAGCTTCTTGAAGATATAATTATATCTTAATTATATCTTGAATAATAAGACCTGAAGCTTAACAAAATATCCATATTATTTAAAATAAAAAGGTCAAATAAAACTAACTAATAAATTTTTAAATTAATAAAAAGAGAAATTCTAAGAAAGATATTAAATGGGAATGAAAATTATGTATAATTTAATTTAATTTTGCAAACATTTTTAAAAAAATTTTAAGCTGAATGACAACAATTTTAAAAATTCTCTTTCATAGAGATGTCTGTATTCGTAACGATATTACTTTCATCGCATTAAAAACCAACCATTTTCGTGTTTGTGTGAACAAAGCATTGCGCACATGACAGCTTAAAAATTTCCATAAAAAAGCAAAGCAAAACAAAAATTTATGAAAATGTGAAATGTCGGTTGTATTTTTAATATTTCTCTGCCATTTGCTGACCGATTGCTCTCTTTTTTGGCAGAGACATTACGAAGACTATTTCTGTTAAAACCGTTAATACACTTTGTTGACCGTTTCGATAAATTACGCAAAAAAACGCATCAAAAATTAAAAAAAAAGTAGAGGTAGTCGCGTTTTTTAACTTAAATCCGTCATTTATATACCGATCCAGCTGAATTTTGGTTCAAATAATATTAATGTGATGTATAAAAAAACGGTGTACTATTTTTTTAGTTTAGATAAAATACGCACAAAAAACAAAGCAGAAATGAATGAAAATCCAAAATTTGGGTTATATTTTTGATATTTCTCGGCCATTTGTCTACCTATTGCTATCATTTTTTGCACAAATTTTACGATTGCCATTCCAAACAAAACTGCATACCACATTTTTTTTTCAAAAAAATAGTCAAAAATATAGGTAGAGGATCCATGCACGGTGTAGAAATTACAAAGGGTGTCACAAAGTTATATATACCCTTCTTACTTACCGTGAAGAGTATAAGGAAGAGGAAAACAATAGTTTTGACCATGGCAGAATTGTATTAATCTGCCAATATTTTTACATAATCATTTTAGTGTTGCCATTTTAGGTACTTTTTTAAACTTTTTTGGAGAGAAACCTTCCTTACTTTTCTTTCCATAAAATCTAGGGTCAAAAGGAGTACAGCCAGGGGAAAAACCAAAAAAATTTTCATTCATTCCGAAAAATGTGTGCTTTTAATATATGTGTCAAAAGTTCTCAGTTTCCTACTTTTCGCACCCGTACTTTTTTTACTTACGTATGTACATACATACATATTAATTAACTGTACTAATTAAATAAATGAAAAATATTTTTTTAAATGCTTCAGTAAATAAGGTTTTTTATTTCTTTCATTTATACAATTGTAACAAAAAAAATCAATCAATTTATAAATCTCCAGCATTGCATCTTCTTATTCTCTTTGTATGTTTAACTTGACAAAGTAACAGAAAAGTCTGATTTAAACAAGACAGAAAGAAATTTAACTTACATTATATTTTTGTAGCTAAAGTTTTATTAAACATCGTGCAATGTTTATCCGAAAGATAATCTTGTGGCAATACATTTTAAATATGATTTCTGGCATATGACCGCCACGGCTGGCTCCTGTGCTCGGATGTAGTCCAATCTGGACGTCCAATTTTCGATCACTTTTTCCAACATTTGTGGCCGTATATCGGCAATAACACGGCGAATGTTGTCTTCCAAATGGTCAAGCGTTTGTGGCTTATCCGCATAGACTAATGTCTAGCGGTGTTAAATCACAAGATCTTGGAGGCCAATTCACAGGTCCAAAACGTGAAATTAGGCGGTCACCAAACGTGTCTTTCAATAAATCGATTGTGGCAGGAGCTATGTGACATGTTGGGCCGTCTTGTTGGAACCACAGCTCCTGGACATCATGGTTGTTCAATTCAGGAATAAAAAAGTTAGTAATCATGGCTCTATACCGATCACCATTGACTGTAACGTTCTGGCCATCATCGTTTTTGAAGAAGTACGGACCAATGATTCCACAAGCCCATAAAGCGCACCAAACAGTCAGTTTTTCTGGATGTAACGGTGTTTCGACATACACTTGAGGATTAGCTTCACTCCAAATGCGGCAATTTTGCTTGTTGACGTAGCCATTCAACCAGAAGTATGCTTCATCGCTAAACAAAATTCGCTTATGAAAATCGGGAACAACGGCAATCTCGTTTTGGGTCCATTCGACGAATCTACGCCTTACTTGATGATCGTTTGGCTTCAATTCTTGCACGAGTTGGATTTTGTAAGCACGCAAACCAAGATCCTTCCGCAAAATCTTCCATAAAGTGAATGGACACAGATCCAATTCTTGTGCTCGATGGCGGATAGACTCATTGGGGTCTTCTTCAATGCTACGCTCTACAGCAGCAATAGCTTCTTCTGTACACACCGTACGGCGTGTCTGGGGATGCGAGTTATCAATAAGAGTAAACGTGGTGCGAAAACGTTCCATGGTTAATCGAATTAACTGCTCTGATGGACGATTTTGTCAACGATAAAATGGACGTAGTGCGCGATACGTATTCCGCACAGAACCATTATTTTCGAAATAAAATTGCACTATTTGCAAGCATTGCTCAGGCGTCAGTCTATTCATGATGAATTGCCAAACCAAACTGAGAATAAATCACTTGAAAGCTGTTAAATCGGTCGCCATCTTGAACAGTAATGCCAAGGACGATGTTAAATGTATCATTTATGTTCAATATTATTAATGGAGATGTTCAATCCGAGTTCCTTTTAAGCCATATATCTTTCAATGTGTCATTCCGACCAACACGTCATTTCCAATTACTTGCGACTAGAACTTTTCGTACCAACTATGCAAATGGCGACCCTTGGAGAAGAATTTGTGCCAACTTTAATACTTTATATCAATTTATTGATTTATCTTTAAGCTTGAAAGCTATTAAACGAAATACAATCTTAATTTTAAATCGCTAATTGTTTTAAAAAATATTTTTTTCAATTTTTGTATTTTTCAAAATAATTCATATAAAGTCTGTAATTTAATGTAGACTTATTATCCAAATAAATAAATAAAAATAGAGATTTGTAGGCTTGTCCACCTCAGTCAATAAGTTATTTTTTATAAGAGCAATCTGAATAGTATTGAGTTCTTCTTCAGGATACTTGGAATGGGTGATGACGACTTTACATGCGCTCAACATGTCCCTGTACGTATGAAGATCCAATCATGTCATGTCACTTGTCCAGGCACCGGTAGAAGCGTAGCTTTAAAGGTTGCCTTTTCTTCATCCTCTGCCGGTTTTTTAGATTTTTTCGAATGTGCCATCACGTCACTGGGCGAATTATGGGCTGATCTGCATCGTATTCGTCTTCGCTTCTTCAGCCGTTATGCCATCTCTCACCATGGTTTTAATGCGACGTTTTTGGGCACCAGTGAAATTCATTTTGCTTCTGGCAGACTTCGTCATGTCACTACCTATTGGTTCCAATGGGCCCTGAGAGCTCTTTTCGCCATTTACTCCGTTGTTTTGATTCTTATGTTTTCTTTTGTTCTATCCATAAAAATATACTTTTAAACTTCCATACGTATAATACATAAGACTATTTACACTGAATGGTCGCCCGGTATTCCAAGTAATGTCTGCGTTCGTGATGCAGATATTTTAATTTCTACCATTCAGCCCCCGCCACTATTCCAAGAACATCTTAGCTTGGGAACCGTTGGGATTTACTTTTCGGAATCTCTCCAAGAACCGGCTTGACGTGGTTGAACGTATGCCAGCATAGCTCTTTGCTTTATTGACCTTACTTTAAGCCCTCTCATCATGTCAAGGTACATCAACCAAGAGGGAGATAGCCTATGTTACTCGTTGATAATGTAGCTTTATATTATTGAAAGATTTAGGTAGACTTAGAGGATCCGACAAGGCAAAAATTAATATAATCATTATTAACTTATTAAACTGATAAGGGCTGTTCGATAACTACATGCATTTTACAATTCTTTCTCATTAACTTTAAATGGCGTCCATTGTCATCTTTTAATAAAGTTCTGTCAAATTTTGAGCAAGCTGTGTCACTTATTTGAATTTAAAAAAAGTGAATATCGTTTTGATTAAGCATTTTATTTATTTTTTTTTTTTTTTTGCGAAAAAAGCCATCCTTGAAACCAACTGTGAGAACACTGCACTATCAATATAAATCGTTAAGAAATGGTTTACTGAGTTCTGTTGTGGTCGTACCATCATTCTTTTGGAAGTGAACAACTATCTATCTATGATTAATAACATTTTGTATGTCTAATCTAAACTTATGATGCCCAATTTATTAAAACGCAAAATTTTTTTATCACTTTTAATGGTTGGTTGTTAAATAATGTTAAAATTTAATAGTAAATTTAAAAAATAAAAAATTTGAAAAGCTTTCTTTTAGAGGGCAAAAAAAATTCAAAATAAAAAAAAAAAATTAATGAAATAGGCAGATAAGATTAAAAACAAATCACTAGTTAAAGTTACAAAATCAATAAGGTAATAAATTATCAAATCGAACTATGGAACTTGCCAATCATTATTATAAGCTTTTCAATAGGGAGCTTATAAAAAACTTGTGGCCAAATTCTAAATTATAAAACAACACAAAACAAAAAAAAATTAATGTAAAAAAATTTTTTGAGAATATTTTATTTTGAGAAAAAGTTTTAAAAAGTATTTAAATTCATTTAAAATTTTTTAAAAATAATTTTATGACTAGCTGTTTTTACCCGGTCTGCCCGATGTTGTACTCTATGAGGTAAAATCCTCGGAATAAAGAGAGGGTATAAGTGTATCAAATTTAAGAGAACTCATTTCAGGATCAATATTTTAAAAAATTAATCAAAGTAGCTTGATAAAAAAAAGTGAGTGTAAAGCCAACATTTCATTGATTTATGGAAATACTTCATTCATCATTAAATTAATGAAATGTTTCATTAGCCTAATGAACGGTTTTTTTCATTGCATTAATTAGCAAAATTCTTTAAGTGATTAAATGTACCAAATTAAAAATATTCCCTTTGAAAACAAAAATTTGTGTAGCGAACAAACAAATAAATAATCAGGAAATTAATTTTATTGATGTAGACACTGAATATTTTCATTTACGAAGTTATTGCAATGACTATTAGTATTAATAAGTTTTCTTTAAACATATTACGGAAGCTCGAAAATATTATTTTATTTATATATAAAATGCTTACTCCGGTGAATGGCTCTCTATAACAGAAAGTAAATTTTTCATTAGACATATTGTGTGTCCCAACAAGAACGCAAGATTTAAATTTTAAATAAATGACTGATGCAGCAATTGAATTGTTTCTCTGGCTGTATGGCATGTGGCGCCGTCTTGTTGAAACCACAAGCCCTCCACGTTCATTTCTTCAATTCTAGGCAATAAAAAACTGGTTATCATTTCACGATACCAAACACCATTGACTGTTTGCGCTTGACCTGCCTCATTTTCATAAAAAAAGGTCCAATGATTCCTCCAGCCCAAAAACCACACCACACAGTGACACGTTGAGGATGCATTTGCTTCTCGTGAATCACTCGAGGATTTTCCTCACCCCAAATGTGACAATTCTGCCTATTGACGAAGCCATCAAGATGGAAATAGGCCTCGTCACTGAAGATGATTTTATCGGCAAAACCAGCATTTTCATATTGTCTCTCCAATACCCAATTAACGAACTCCCTTCGCTGTCCATGGTAATTTTTTATTAACCTCGTACCTTCTACTAGCAAACAATAACAATTGTTCAAATGTCAAACAATGACACTTCGAATGGCGCCAAATTTAAATTTTGCGTTCTTGTTCGGACACCCTTTAGATAGAAGCATCTGTATAAGTAGGCTTCTAGTGTGTTTCGTTGGCCAATAAATTGAAGAAGTATTCGATTCCAACGTTTTACCCTCAATGAGTTCTATAGCACCATTGGTTACTATCCTTCTTGTTCAATGAATCATGATATAGAATCATCAAATGAAGCAGTGATACTACACAACACTGAAAATCACATCTTTTAACAAGGCCAAACTGGGTGATTTTTTTATCATTTTCATTTTCACACTTTAAAAAATTTTTTTTTTACTAAACATGGTATTGTTTTATATAGTGAAACGTTAAATAGAGATAAAAATATTGTAATCACATTGTGAACAAAGTCTACAATTTGTTAGCAATTGCTTAATCGTAAAGGTAATTGTCACAGTATAATTATAAATAGATACATACGAGTACGTACTTCATCTTGTTTGTTTACCAACATATTTTTGTTTCTTCTTTCATTCTAAAAATTCTTATTGTTTTGCATTGAAGAACACAATTAAAAAGATACTTTCACACTTAAAAAAGCACAGCTAGTGAATTTTAAATGATTGTGTTGTTGTTTAAATTAGCGATTAAATAAATTAGTAATATTAAATTTTACATAAACATAATCTTCTTATTTAAATGAGAAAGCTGAGATTGACACACAATAAATGAAAAAATATATTTACATTTTATTATTTATAAACAATAAAATTGTATTGTCCTTGAAAACAAAAAAAAAACGAAAAAATAAATTAAATAAAAAACAAAGACGATACAAAGAAGTACATAATAAAGTAATAATAAAGACTGGTTGGTTAACAATTAAAAATTAAAATAAATTCAAGAGATTACCGCAGATACCTACATATTTACATACAACTTTTTTCAATAAAAAAAAAAATAAATAAATAACAAAAGCAAAATAAAATACTGTGATATTTTTTAATCATTTTTTTGGTCATGGACGTTTTTATTACTTCTAGAAAATAAATGGAAGATACTTGCTAGGGCTTATTTTCGGGGGAGGGATTAAATTACCAATATAAATTTTTTAATTTATTTCGAATAATAAATATACTCGTTCACAAATTTTATAGTAAATTTTATTTTATTATAGAAATTACAATTTATTCAACAACCATCTGGGATATCGTCATACAGTATCAAGTTTTCAATTCCTTCCTGAGTTTCCTGCAACTCAATTTTCTGTAGAATTATTTAAACCAATTTTTCATGTTTTGCAATAAAGCTGTCATTTAATGAATAATTCTTATCCAAATAGCCTCTACGTAGTGTATCGGTAACACAATTGTCAGTTATTTTTTCCCATGAATTTTTCACCCAATTTACAATTTCTTTTAAATTTGGTTTTACAAAAAATAAAAGCTTTTTAGTGAAATATTCCGCTGTACGTAAAATTTACGTACATTAGTATTAACGTATTATGAAATAACGTTAGTATTGCAGGGTTAACTATACGTAGCTAAATTCAATATATACGCATGTACGTAACATTGTATTTTTAATATAAATACAGGGTGGGCCAAAAGAAACCAAGCGGTGTAAAAGTTTAATAACTTTTTTGTTTATTAATTTTTTTTTTAACAAAATATTAATCTTTATTTGTGCTTAATTCCAGAAATTGTGTTGGTTTTAAAATTTATTCTTTTACCAACACAATTTCTGGAATTAAGCACAAATAAAGATTAATATTTTGTTAAACTTTTAAATTCCAAATAGAAATTATTACAATTTTTTTTTTATTTTTTCTTTCAGATTATATAGACAACACTTGGAGAATTTATAATGGAGAGGTTCACAACTGAACAGAGAACCAGAACAATAGAATTTTATTATTTAAACCAGAGATCAATTATTTTAACGCTCATATTCATTTGAATGGCTTTGTTAACAAGCAGAACTCTAGGTTCTGGGGTTCTCAAAATCCAAGAGCCATTCATCAACGCCAATTGCACCCCATCAGGTGTACAGTATGGTGTGGGATCACATCTGAAAATGTCATTGGGCCCTACTTCTTTGAGAATGAAGATGGAAGTGCTGTAACCGTAAATGGAGAGCGGTATCGTTTTATGATAGAACAATTTTTTACGTCCTGCTCTAGAAAACAGACCTGGTATGTAGTTTCAGCAGGACGGAGCCAGTGCCCATACTACCCGAGACACAATGGAACTTTTAAGTCAAATTTTTGGAGAGCGAATAATTTTTCGAAATTCGGAAATTATTTGGCCAGCGCGATCGCCAGATTTGACAGCACCCGACTATTTTCTTTGGGGTTTTTTGAAGGAGCGAGTGTATGTGAACAAGCCAGAGACAATCCTTGAACTCAAGGCAAACATTTTTGCAGAAATTCGAACGCTACAGCCACAAGTTTTGAAAGATGTTATGGAAAATGCTCTAAAAAGAGCCCATCAGTGCGAAGCTGAAAACGGTGGTCATTTAAGAGACATCATTTTTCATACTTAGTGTAAAAAAATTTCCATTTTGTATATTATATAATCTGAAAGAAAAAATAAAAAAAAGTTAATAAACAAAAAAGTTATTAAACTTTTACACCCCTTGGTTTCTTTTGGCCCACCCTGTATATTCTAATTGTAAATTCCACAGCCTACTAAAATACCACTTCTTAACGAATGTCCACATCATTTTTACCAGAGGCTTATTTTCGGGGGAGGGTTTATATTAAAAAAGTCCCGAAAATCGCACTGGGACTAATTTTCGAAAATAGATGGTCTTTAGGTTTAGGGTGCAGGATACATCATTTTATTAATTAACAAATTGAAAAAATTAAAATTCTATAAATTGAATTACTGGATAGTTTTTCCTCAATTAAGGGATACTAAAATTCGCTACAATAAATAAGTCATTCAAAATTTTGCTTGTCATTTACTTATTTATTTGTTATTATATTCTTTGTTTTGTATGAGTTTATATTTAATTTTTTTTAGCTTTGGCTTACAAGCAATTCTCTACCCTTAATCAAAGACGCTGTTTTTTTACGAATAATTTTATTTCTTTGTTTTCCAATATATACTAAGTGTTTCTTTTTTGTTTTGTTTTGTTTTTTTTTTTCAAATAAACTTGCATAATCATAAACTACATACAAATAAAATGCAGTCAAAGCTGGCAGGCAGCAGATAGTTTTAGTTGGTACTCACTCGTCGAAAACATCTTAGAACTAGAAATTAACATTAACTAGCCAACAGTTCAATGCATGTGGCGGCAGCAATATCAGCACACATCATACATTTGCGGCCACACCATCATAATGCAAATAAATATTTTTTAATGGACAAAATTTTAAATAACTCTTTTTCAAAGAAAAAGCAACTAAACTATTTCAACGATTTTTCTACACAATATAAAACAAGATAGAAGAAAAATGTTGTCTTATTAACTTAAAAAATATATTTTTGAAGTTATGTCAAGTGTACACAGGGCTGAGTAGTATATTTTGTACTTGTAGGAAGGGAGATTGAATCCGCCTTTCCAATAGGTGATTTTATAAGAACTATCGGAAATTAAAAAAAAAAAACACATAAAATTCAGAAAAATGCATGAAATATTTATTTGGATCGATAGTTGGGTCGATATAATTTAATGTTTGCAGATTATTTCATGCAAATGTTGGCCGCGGCTGCGCCTCAAATGGTCCATCCGCTTAGTCCAATTTTGGCATACTCTTTCCAACATTTCGGCCGGTATCTCACGAATAATGTTGGCAATGTTGGCTTCCAGTGCGTCAATCGAAGCGGGCTTGTCCCTATAGACATTAGCCTTAACATAGCCCCACAAAAAATAGTCTAGAGGCGTTAAATCGCACGATCTGGGCGGCCAATTGACTGGTCCCAAGCGTGAAATAAACTGTTCACCGAACTCGCCTCTCAATTGGTCCATTGTTTCGCGTGCTGTGTGGCATGTGGCACCGTCTTGTTGAAACCACATGTCATGCAAGTCAAGCTCTTCCATTTTGGGCAAAAAAAAGTTTGTTATCATCGCACGGTAGCGCTCACCATTCACAGTAACGTTGTGATTCGCATCATCTTTGAAGAAATACGGCCCAATGATGCCGCCAGCCCATAATCCGCACCAAACGGTTGTTTTTTGTGGATGCATTGGTAGCTCTTGCAATGCTTCTGGCTGCTCTTCACTCCAAATACGGCAGTTTTGCTTGTTCACGTATCCATTCAACCAGAAATGAGCCTCGTCGCTGAACACAATTCTTCGATAAAAAAGTGGATCTTCATCTAACTTTTCAAGAGCCCATTCACCAAAAATTTGGCGTTGTGGTAGGTCGTTTGGCTTCAATTCTTGCACCAGTTGTATCTTATAAGGCTTCACACCCAAATCCTTCCGCAAAATTTTCCACGTAGTGGAGTAACAGAGGCCCAATTGCTGCGAACGGCGCCGAATCGATAATTCACGGTCATCACCAACACTGGCCGATACGGCTGCGATATTTTCTTCAGTTCGCACTCTACGTAAGCGTGTTGGTGGTTTAATGTCCAACAATGTAAATTTGGTGCGAAATTTTGTTACAATAGCCCGAATAGAAGCCTCAGTAGGTCGATTAAACTGACCATAAAATGGAAGAAGCGCGCGATGAACTTTCTTAACAGAGCACGCATTTTGGTAATAAAATTCAATAATTTGCAAACGTTGTTCGTTTGTAAGACGATTCATGATTAAATTATAGACCAAACTGAAGATGTTTGACAGTGACACAAGATACAAAACGTGCGTGAGCTGTCAAAACTAGTGTTGCCAAAAAGATAATAGCAAAAAAATCACTCTTTAGTATGTTATTATATTCAAATATTTAGTAAGCCCCAACTAGACGATGTATGTCCAAGTAGGATTATACTTTTTATTTTTTATTTTTATAACAAAGGGACTAACCGAACTATAGAGTCTTAGTCTGTCCTCTTTGTATATTTATATTATTCGAAAATAAGAACTCCGCTGTTTATTTGGCTTCTTGATTATTCAAGAGTTCATAAGCGAATGAATCTTTTATTGTTATGATTATGTTAATATAACTAAATTTTAGAGACCAATAAAGTAAATGTTTTTCATCACTCAAAACAATTTTACATATATAAGAGAAATTAACATTACATTAAAATAAAAATAAAAAAAAAATATAACACGATAGCAAAGTATAGGTAAAAGTAAGACAATTATAAATAATGAGTGTGATGAGAAATTAGTATTTAAGTAATCTTAGTAACAGTATTTCATTGAGTGACACTTAATATCAACGTACAGTAAATGAAATTCAAATAAGTGCATTCTTGCAAAAGAAACAATTGCATAAAATAAACATTAAAGTCAAGGAAATTATAGAATAGTAATAAAATAAAAATAATATTTAATAATAAAATATTCTCCCGCTACATATTGTAAATACGTGTAAAAAATGTATGTATGTAAAGTGTGTTTTTATAGACGTATAGAACTTTAAATTGCAATAAAACAACGATGGATTATTCGATCGACATGAATTATATGTATCCGAAAGATAATCTTGTGGCATTACATTTTAAATATGATTTCTGGCATATGACCGCCACGGCTGGCTCGGATGTAGTCCAATCTGGACGTCCAATTTTCGATGACTTTTTCCAACATTTGTGGCCGTATATCGGCAATAACACGGCGAATGTTGTCTTCCACAGAAAGTAGTCTAGCGGTGTTAAATCACAAGATCTTGGAGGCCAATTCACAGGTCCAAAACGTGAAATTAGGCGGTCACCAAACTTGTCTTTCAATAAATCAATTGTGGCACGAGCTGTGTGACATGTTGGGCCGTCTTGTTGGAACCACAGCTCTTGGACATCATGGTTGTTCAATTCAGGAATAAAAAAATTAGTAATCATGGCACTATACCGATCGCCATTGACTGTAACGTTCTGGCCATCATCGTTTTTGAAGAAGTACGGACCAATGATTTCACCAGCCCATAAAGCGCACCAAACAGTCAGTTTTTCTGGATATAACGGCGTTTCGACATACACTTGAGGATTAGCTTCACTCCACACGGCACAACGGCAATCTCGTTTTGGGCCCATTTGCAAGCGTTGCTCAGACGTGAGTCTATTCATGATGAATTGCCAAACCAAACTGAGAATAAATCACTTGACAGCTGTTAAATCGGTCGCCATCTTGAACAGTAATGCCAACTTAAAGTTCTATACGTCTATAAAAACACCCTTTAATATATTCACAAATATTTGGAAGGAATTCACGGTTGGAAGTACTTTTACCATTCATTTATATTTAAGGAAAATTTTAATTAAGTTGCAAGGCATTAGCACGTTTTTTAAAGCTCATTTATCTTTCAAAGTTACAAACACAACAAAAAGTAAATTGTATTCTTCTTTTCTTAGAAAACTTTTCAATGTATCTTGGTACTTTTCTAACACTCGAACAAATAAAGGGTAAAATTTTTACCCCTTTAAAAAATTTGAGGGGGGAAACCAAACCTAATTTTTTTCTCCTATGTGTCAAACTATTCACTACTAAAAGAGAAAAAATTAATGTAATACACATTTTCTATGAATGTATGGGTATAAAACATCGGCGTGCAAAAAAATTTTGACATTTATTTAAGATAGCAGCAGATGCACGCTGTTCTACTGTCATTACATTAGGTCTGTTCAATAACTAAAAATTTTTACAAATTTGTAACAATTGTTACTGGAAAGTATTCATTTACTTTTTTAACATTTTTGAGAGCTATTTTTAAAAATTTCTTTTTACTCTCTAGTTGCTGATTTCTGTTAGTAAAGTAAATGAACAGACCTTTTGTATAGTTATTCTTTTTTCTAAATTGGATGCGAGTGAGTATAGAGAAAATCAAAGTATTATTTCCATTTGCTGAAGCAAAGAAAACAAATGTTAAGGCAAATATTATAAGTTACTTATTGTATGTTGGAAGTAAACATAATTGCATACATACATACATACACTCCGGTTCACTTATTTAAAGGCACTAAAAATTCCATATTCAGCAGTCTGTATCTTTTGCAATTTTTAACCGATTGCAGAATTTTAAAATGGAAATGGAAGCTAGACACCTTGAAATATAAAAAAAAAATCATGACAATAGTGGTTTCTTTACTAAATAACTTTTTTTAAGCAATTTATCATAAAAAAGTCCAAAAATGTGCCTTTTTTGTTTTTTTTTTTTTGTTCACTTAAATTGCTTTATAATAATAAAAATGGCAAATAACTTTTCCGTAAACAGGTAATAAATAAATAATATTTTTCACAAAATATTAATCTTAATTTGTGCTTAATTCCAGAAATTGTGTTGGGTTTTAAATTTATTCTTTTACTCATGAGTTATTTATTCAGTACAATAAGTACTGAAGGGGATAGCATATCTATATCTGAATCCTCAGTATATTACTCCCAACGTTTCTTGCAAACATTAGAACCTTTCTATTGTACTGAATAAATAACTCATGAGAATATCATGAGTAAAAGAATAAATTTAATAATATTTTTCACACAAATTACAGCATTTTTGTATGAAAAATAACTAAAACAACCGATTATCTTTAAATTTAAAAATCATAGCTGAGAATTTTTATTCCAAAGGGAAGGAAATTTACAATTCAATAAGCAGAACTTGTCCAAGAATGGAAAATTCAGGACTATTTTAATTTTTCTTTTTCAGAAACAAAATTTAGGTATTTTTTTCTACATCACAGAAAATATATATGTATTTTTTTTTTTTTTTTTTTAATTAAAATTAGTAAGTGGACTCGTCGTTATTTCTCAATTTCATTTAAAAATTATTATTAACTTTCCTCTAAACAATTTTGTAATACCTCTTCAGATTAGTGGGTAGCGTACTAGTGTAGGTTTAATTCCTGTTTGGCTCTACAAAATGTGCTTTCGATGGCAGTGCAAATGTAATAATTAAAAAAAGTATTTATTTTTTTATCTTTATCAGTTTCAAAATATGAAAATGGAAATGGTGTAGCATACTGACCATCATGTCATGTTTGTAATTAATTCAAATTTTTTTTAATTAGTTTTTTCTTTGTTAAGTCAAAATCACTTGAATCTGCTCATATGTGTGTATGTAAATAGCCAGCCCAGCCATTCAGTAAACAACAATCGCTTAGAAAATAAAATTATTTGAAAACAGCCAACTGATTCCCACATTAGAATCATTTCAAAGAATTTTTATGCACCGCTGTGCGGTTACTAGCATCAATGCAAGCACGAACGACGAGTCCATGTATAAATTTCGGTGTATTTGTTTATATGCAGTGTGGGATTGAATGAATGATGTTGTGTAGATTGTAATGAATTAATGATGCGTTCAAGTAATCTCTTGTGCTACTTGTTTGTATTTATTTGTATTTGTTGGTAACTGATATAAAGGGTGTTGTCAAGGCAGATGGACGACTAGCGCTCGTAAATTATTAAGTTACAAAACCTTTGACGTGAAGATGCTAATAATAAGCGCAATCAGCTGATGCAGAGCTTTTGGTTTTTTTATGATTAAAATGAAAGTTAATGGAAATGTATAACATACGTACATATAATATACTAATGCGGGTTTTACACTATAATAAATAAAATTAAAAAGTAGAATAGTGTGAAAACAATACATCAAAAAATACGGATACAAACTTGGCTCTCACCATTTTTAGAAAATTTTCTAAACGTTTATACTTTCCATCGTATCAGAGCTGCATTTTTGCATACGAACAAAGAAATACCAAAAACAGCTGACAAAATCCAATGAAAATCTTAAAGCTTATATTAAAGTGTAAAAACTCCGTACGATTTTCCAACAGTCGTATCAAATACCAAATGATTTTGTTGTTTCAAAATCTAATGAAAGTCTTAAGAATTGTATTGTAGTGTAAAACCCGCGCAAATGGCTGCACAAGCATACTTGCAATGGCTTACAAGCACTTTTTATTATAAAATATCTATTAAAAATGTTTGTAGTGATGTGTGGCTTTCAAGTATGCTTAATCCATTATTTACCTAAAAATAACATGTTTAAATACAAGACTCTGTGTAGTTGATATTTATGATTGTTAGCACAAAATGTGTTTTTGTGTTTGATTGTTTGTAGATTTTTTTACAAACATTTTTTCATATGCAAATGTTTGCCTTTCAAATGAGAAAATCATAAATTTCAAAACGAAGTTAATTTTTTTATATAAATTTTATTTCATTTGATTTGTTCTTTTAAGGCCAAACCCATTTAATGGATGAAGTGTTGTTTAGAACGAGATTTTTTCAACTTTTGACTTTATTTTTTTATTCTTATTACACAATCTAATTTTTCTTATTTAAAATGTTTGTAGGTATGTCGACAAAATATTTCCAATTTGTGTTATTAAATTAACATGTTTTCTTAATTAAAATTGTGATGCAGCTTTTAATGTATGTTATGTAACTCTAGATTTATTCTTATTATTATAAATGATTTTAGTGCCATATGACTCTAATTTATTGCGTATAAAATTCTATTTTATTTTTTATTATTTATATGCGTTTGAATTTGTTTCATCTTTTCCATAAAATCATATAATTTTCTTGCTCCTGACAATTACAGTTTTATGTCATCGTTTGCGATGACTTGGGCCAAGTTAAAGCGATACTATCATTTTCAAATAGTGGTGGCATGTGCCTTTTTAATATACGAGTACACATGTGGAGTACCACTACTATTTTGCACTTCTAATTAATTTCGTCATAAATTAACAGCCAGGCTCCCTATGAAGATAACTATCGTTCTATATTCTCACATTTCAAAAACAAAATAATAGGGAGTTTCCTAAAATACAATGTAATTTACAAGATTAAAAAAATGCTATCCCAAAGCAACTTTGAACAAATTTTAAATAAATCAGAGTAGAAAATCGTAATTTGAAACTACTTTTGGTTTTAAAAAGTTTACAAAATGACAAGCCCAAAAAAAAATTCAAGCGATATCATTCACAACGTGAATGATTTTTTTTTTTACATGTTCATGCAGGGCTGGGCAAAATATATGCTGTTCTAAAATTGAAAACACTTCATTGTCATGTACTTAAAATACCGTATTATAACAGTTTTTATTTAAAATACAAAATTTAATTTAATTAACGTAAAATGCAGTTTTAGATAGGCAGCCTATTGTTGGGAAGTGATTAAAATTTACCAAAAAGAAATAATTTTTCTGCAGGAATTTAGCTCAGCCATTCTTGAACTTAAATGCAATGATAATAATGCCCTTAAAAAACGAAAATATGTACATAAAACATACACTTAAAAATGCAAAATATGGAAAATAAAAACACATTCATTACTCTTCTTATCGCATACTCTTAAGACACATTTATTAAAAGTTTAAATTCAGTTACATAAATAATCGGAAAATTAATTTTTCAAAAATCTTTTATAAATTTCTTTTAGATCGAATAAGTGATTTAAACGATAAAATCTGAAAATTAAATGTCATATACTAGTAAAATTAGAATTAGACGTAAGACTTCGTTATCAGCTGATCGTTTTTGTTATATGAAAAGCAACGAAATCAAATGTCGCATTGAAAGCACAGCAAAGTTTGTATAAAATAGCTTTTAACTACGTATGTAATGTAATTTTTTTTTAAATTTTTTTGTACATTTTACATAACCTTAAAATATTTAAATTAATTAACAACTCTTCCATATCGATTGCTGATGTTTGAATTTTTGATAAAAAGAAAAATAATTTTTTTTAACGTTTTAGCGTTAAAAGGCATCGCAGGACGTTTTTAACAACGTTCATCTTACTGTTATAACATCATTAATTAATTACAAACGGTCAAATCGTCTAGAAAATGTATATTGAAATAAGTAAGAAAACCAGTGATTTTAACCCAAATTTTCTAGACAGTTTGATAGTTTTTAAAATCAATCAAATGAATGATTTTTGTGAAATACTTTACTGGTTATCAGTATGTGAATACTTTTGAATGTTAATAATATAAAAACATTTATAACAAAATATTCAATAACAAATTAATGCTAGTTTTCAATAAATTCTTGAATTTTAAGTTGGTGGGTGAAAATATGCATTTGCATGAAAACCGTTGCCCTAAAAATTACTTTGAAAACACTTGGAGAACAAAAAGAAAAATGCATCTAAATATAACCCAAAACAGACATGAGAAATATCTGTTTGAAATTATGGTACATTAATGCAAGTTGCCAATAATAACACAGAACAACAAAAAAAAAAAAAATGACAAGGATCTGACCACTGATTATGGTAGAAGAACCATAAAAACGTATCTGGCTGTGAATAGGTAACCATGCGAATTCTGCATTTTAGGTACATGTAATGTTTAGCAAATTTATGTAAAACATTACGAGCAAAATTTTTGTAGAATTTTTTTACAATCCAATTCTTCAATTAATAGGGATTTTTAGTCTTACAATTAAAAAAAGACAGAAAACACCAATAGGTTAAAGGGTTAGAGAGTTAAAATATTAAAAAAAAAATATTTCTAGTAAAATTCTATTCTCGGAACACACCGACGAGGAAAATTTAACTTAAACGTTAGAATTAAGTCAAAACTTCAAATATGTTGTTCAAGTTAGTTGAATAATAATATTTTTTTTAATTATTATTATTATTGAATTATTACTGTGAGGGAAAAGTTATTTGTAAAATTTCCCATCTTTTTTATCTTACTACAAATCTACAATTTATGAATAATGTTGTTGTTAAGTTGGTCAAATCAAAGAATATTGTAATTTTTAAAAGTACTTTTTCCTCATCCTTCAAACCTAAAGGTTTAATTAATTCTTACCAAATTTTATATTGAAGTTCAAATTTATATTGAAGTAAATAAATATTGTTATATCAACGCAACTTTAATTCATCAACTGCATCTATAAATTTTATAATATTTTACCCCAAAGTATTCAATGTTTTAGAGTTATTTCGTTCTTATTTAGAGATTAAAATTTTCTACAAAACTGGAATTCGGGTGGTACCTATTAATAAAAATATGGCAACAATTTTGATTTATCAGATAGTTAGTAGTTACAGTCTGGTTATAATAAATAAAAGCCATTTATATGTCCGATAACATCATGTGCTTAATTGTAATAATGGCCGTAAGGTCATTCATTGCGTTTACTAATAGCTCAAGTTAAATATTTATAAGTCATATTATTTTTTCCTCACTAAATATATTTTATTGCTAAAATATTTAAAATACTAAATACAAGATATATTGGTGGAAAGTAATTAAAATATCAAAACCACATACTTAAAATATAAAAAAAAAATATTTTAAATACTATCCAGCTCTGTATGCACACATGTATTATACATATGTATAGGTATAGATTATTCACATTTATTTAATTTACTATTTTTGTTAATGCAAATACATTTTAGTTTTATATTTATTAAATTAGTTTTTAGAAAAATAATCTGAAACAGTTTAATTTAAAAAACAATGATAATTATGGTATGTTGGCAATACAAGTTCAATTTGTAAGTACAATATACAAATAAATACATAAAAAATATGTACGCGTATAAATAAATCTGTTTTTAAGTTTATAAAAAAATATGGATATTTAACAAATCATTACGTAATCTTTGTAGGTTTAACTACACATTTGTCATGATCTTGATCTTCGTATGATTTAACGAACACATAAACGAATTTTAAAAATCTCTTTTGGTTAAACTTTATTATACCATAATAAATAACTTCGGTTAATTTAAATTAATTGTTACGAGCCATGACAAACGTGTTTTGAAATTTGCAAAATGTACGCAATAGCAAACGAAGTATTAGTTGGACATAAATAACACTTATAATAAATAATGAACTTATATTTATATTTAAAAACAAAACGAAAATTTGTGTGTATGAAAAAATTAGTTTTTACATGTATTTTGATTTAATTTTATTTAAATAAAAAAACGTTTGCCCCATCCGTTACAAACGTGTGTATGTGTTTTTTTTAAATGCATATCTAAAGTGGCTGAGTGACATAAAATTTCAACATCCAATTATGCATTTATCCTGGTAAAAATACTAAATTGGCTGATAGACACATCAAATTGATTGATATCAATCTCACTTTCATGTCATATATTATGACATATTAAAATAAAATTAAGATGATGTAAAGAAATTTTTTTATTGTTATTGCACGAGTAATGATTAACTACACGAGTTGTTGATTCATTGATAATAATTGCATTTATTTTTAATGTTTTTCTTTTACTTATACTATTTCAACAGTTAATAATTTTGACAAAAAAGCAAAGAAACAAAACAATTCCCAGAAAAGTTAAAAGTGACTTAAATGTAAATATAATGCAATTATGCATTTTTATTATTTTACAGTTTTAGTTTTTATTAAAATTAAATAAAGGGGAACAATTCCTGGAAAGTAAAATTGACTTAATTCATATTATTAACTTTTGATAAACAAAACACTTTTGGGAAATTGTTGTTGCATTATAAATTCATATTATATGCCAAAATTGAACTAAGCGGATGGACCATTTGAGGCGCAGCCGCGGCCAACATTTGCATGAAATAATCTTCAAACATTAAATTATATCGACCCAACTATCGATCCAAATAAATATTTCATGCATTTTTCTGAATTTTATGTGTTTTTTTTTTTTTAAATTTCCGATAGTTCTTATAAAATCACCTTTTATTAATATTTGTGCAATTCAAGCATATAATACCTTTAAAGGTTTTTAAAAAAGAAACAATTTGGAAATAATTCTTGGAAAAGGTTAACAAAATATTTAGAATAATAAATACTTACGTGTGTGTGTATATATATGTATGTAAGTATGTGCTCATATCTGTGCCAATTAAGTTTATTAAACTCGTTGGTAGGTAGTAGCTGGGTGAACGGTTACCATCGGTAATTCTGGGTTTCTGCTGGCTGGAAAGTAATCATCGGTAACTCACGCAAAAAAAACTATGGTTGAGGTAACCATATTCTGGTGGAAACATATTATAGTATGGTTAGACTTATCATTGCACCCAAAGATATTAAAATTATCTTTCAACTGCAGATGTTGCGGCTTAACCCCCGGTCAGGGCTAAAAAAAATTTTTTAATTTTTTACTATATTTTTTTTATTTGTATAAATACAGAAATATTTGTAAAAAAAATTTAATATAAATTTTTTGTATAAATAAATTTTTTTATTCCATTAACTTTTTCGTTTTTATTAATTTATATTTATTTATTACATAATACAGCAGGTTTGAATTTGTTTTTTCTATTTCATTTAACTACCACGATTCGAACTTTGTAATATTTAGTTAAGAAGCATTAACTCGTTACTCAACCCCTTTAGCCACAAAGCTCAGTTGAGTTTGCATGACTAAGTTTTTGTTTTATACTCACTTTATTTATATGGTTGCGGAAGATACAAAATAGAAAACAATTTACATTCAACCATATATTCTCATTATTATGTTTGCTATAAACATATTTATGGTTTCAGTTATTAAACATAATATGATAATTATATGGTTGATCTAAGACACTAAACATAATATGGTTAAAAATAACTAGAAACATGTTTATCGTGATCATAATAATGTTTAAATGCTTCAAATTAATAATAAAATTTTTATGAAGAACAAACTATGTTTGCGATGACCATATTCAACCATCTTTTTTCTTTGCGTTTGCATTGGTACTAGCAATAACAAAAATAATTTGGATGCAGTTTATGCATAAAATATTGCTAAACGAGCTCAAATTGAGTTGTCCTGCTGATTTTCGTAATTTTTTACTGATATTTTTCTTTATATTTTTTAATAGAGTTTCACATATTGTGAATTTTTATTTTTTTATCACTTTATTCTTCACTTTTTATAACCCATACGGCTGGCACTCTATTAATTTTATTATAAAATTTTTTCCTCCATTTTTATTTTAAAAATTTCCGCGATGTACACTCAACTTTATGCAAAACAAAATGATGATTGATGAATTGGTGAGAGACGACATCAAATTAAAATCAAATTTTACACAAAAATCAAATTAGTTTTGATTTTCGTCAAATTCACATACAACGTATAAGTGTGACATCCACTGACGTTGAATGATTGATAGTTTGTCAGCCACTTTAGAACTGTAAAAAATTTTTAAAACGTGTCAATGCTTGTTCTGTTTGCAACATTTTTGAACAGAACATTTTGGTCTAGAAACTGTGCTTTGTTCTAGTGTCCAGTATTGGTTCGTGTATTTCAAATGGGATTGTGCACCTCTTTAGTATATACTACAATTACAGGAAGCTAAGAACACAAAATGAGAAAAACGTGGACTTAGCAAACCAAGCCCAATCAACTCTTTTTTATTATTTATGTGGGAGTAGGCAAGTTTGTACGTACATATCTAAAAGGTGATTTTATAAGAACTATCGGAAATTAAAAAAAAAAAAAAACACATAAAATTCAGAAAAATGTATGAAATATTTATTTGGATCGATAGTTGGGTCGATATAATTTAATGTTTGAAGATTATTTCATGCAAATGTTGGCCGCGGCTGCGCCTCAAATGGTCCATCCGCTTAGTCCATTTTTGGCATACTCTTTCCAACATTTCGGCCGGTATCTCACGAATAATGTTGGCAATGTTGGCTTCCAGTGCGTCAATCGAAGCGGGCTTGTCCCTATAGATATTAGCCTTAACATAGCCCCACAAAAAAAATAGTCTAGAGGCGTTAAATCGCACGATCTGGGCGGCCAATTGACTGGTCCCAAGCGTGAAATAAACTGTTCACCGAACTCGCCTCTCAATTGGTCCATTGTTTCGCGTGCTGTGTGGCATGTGGCACCGTCTTGTTGAAACCACATGTCATGCAAGTCAAGCTCTTCCATTTTGGGCAAAAAAAAGTTTGTTATCATCGCACGGTAGCGCTCACCATTCACAGTAACGTTGTGATTCGCATCATCTTTGAAGAAATACGGCCCAATGATGCCGCCAGCCCATAATCCGCACCAAACGGTTGTTTTTTGTGGATGCATTGGTAGCTCTTGCAATGCTTCTGGCTGCTCTTCACTCCAAATACGGCAGTTTTGCTTGTTCACGTATCCATTCAACCAGAAATGAGCCTCGTCGCTGAACACAATTCTTCGATAAAAAAGTGGATCTTCATCTAACTTTTCAAGAGCCCATTCACCAAAAATTTGGCGTTGTGGTAGGTCGTTTGGCTTCAATTCTTGCACCAGTTGTATCTTATAAGGCTTCACACCCAAATCCTTCCGCAAAATTTTCCACGTAGTGGAGTAACAGAGGCCCAATTGCTGCGAACGGCGCCGAATCGACAATTCACGGTCATCACCAACACTGGCCCATACGGCTGCGATATTTTCTTCAGTTCGCACTCTACGTAAGCGTGTTGGTGGTTTAATGTCCAACAATGTAAATTTGGTGCGAAATTTTGTTACAATAGCCCGAATAGAAGCCTCAGTAGGTCGATTAAACTGACCATAAAATGGAAGAAGCGCGCGATGAACTTTCTTAACAGAGCACGCATTTTGGTAATAAAATTCAATAATTTGCAAGCGTTGTTCGTTTGTAAGACGATTCATGATTAAATTATAGACCAAACTGAAGATGTTTGACAGTGACACAAGATACAAAACGTGCGTGAGCTGTCAAAACTAGTGTTGCCAAAAAGATAATAGCACAAAAATCACTCTTTACTTTGCTACAGTGGCTCTATTGCTAAAAAATATATTATCCATGTACCATTTTCAAAAATAACAGCTCACATATCATTAAATTACACTGTGCAACAAATGAAAAAAAAAAGATTTCTGACTTCCCCGAAATACAATTTTTTTAGGATGCAGAAATCAAAAATATTTAATTTTTTTGTTGAGAATTTTTTTTTGTACAGGGTGGGCCATTTAAAATTTTAAATTTGAATTGGTTTTGAAAAAAATACTGTTTTTTTTTTTAAATTTCTAGTTTTATTGAAAAAGACTGTTTACATGGCATGGCGTGTATTGTCCATGTGGAGTGTCAATTTTTCTTATGTAAAATTAGTACGCAATTAGTATGTGTTTTTTCTTTAGTGTGATAGTATTGAAAGCATATGTATTGAATGGTATGAAAAATTTAAATAATAAAACTAAATAAATTGAAAAAATTTAATCAATACAAAAAAATGAATATTTCACGTACATATGAAAATTCATAAATAATTTTTTACATTCCATATGACTTGTACACATTATGTGAACATAGAAATACAACATCATTCATATGACTACCACGATTGACACGGCAGTACACCATCCGATCAACCCAATTTTTCAGCACATTTTCTTTGTTTCGACTGGAATCTCTCCAATGTCAACTTTGATATCATGCTTCAACGCTTCAATTGTCTCTGCATGGTTTGCGTAACATTTATCGTAAATGACTCCAAATAGAAAATAATGTAAAGGGCTCAAATCACAGCTCCGAGGCGACCAAACGACATCACAATTTCGGCTGATTATTCGATTTTCAAAAACACTGCGTAAAATATCTATGATTACGTTGGCTATGTGACATGAAGCCCCGTTGAAACCAAATGTTGTCCATGTCACTTTCTTGAATTTTTTTTTTAAACAAAAATTAGTTGAGCATGTACGTTGAAAATGTACTAAAAATTTGGGCTGATCTGATGGGGTACTGCCGAGTTAGTCATGGTAGTGATATGAATAATATTGTATTCCATTCTTATATGACAAAGTTCAACCCTTCCAATAAAACCAGGAATTTTAAAAATTAATCAGTACTTTTTTTAGCCGATATATATATAATACGAGATTTTAAAAAAAGTTGTTTCACACATCTCTTCATAACTTTTATTTATTATTATACCGGGTTTGATTTGTTTAATTTTTTAAGTTTGGATGATTTGGTACTGTTATTTAAGCATCAGTGCATTAATTAAGATTTGTTGGAGTATATACTGATCACAAATGTCAAAAAATGAGGTCAGTGTTACAGTTAATCTTTTCATAAGCTTATAAAACAATATGGCAACATATTCTATTAAGTCATTTTAGAGAACTACAACTTTAGAAGACCTAAAAGTTTTTCTTATAAAATTATTTCGATTCTACGTGTCCTCACCATCCCTGAGCCACAATAATAAAGTTATTAAGTTCGTTCTTCAGCCGTGCTGTTCTCTTGTGGAATAATCTTCCTCAATACGTTTTCCCTGCCACTTTCGATGTAGGAGGGTTCAAATCAAACGTTTACAGACACTTCCTTCCCATAACCTATTTTCCTAGTTCTAGCACAATGCATTGCATGAGTAGGGGTCATCCCCTCAGTGCTGGTCCCAAAAAAAAAAAAAAAAAAAGTTAATTGAGACAACAAGTCAATCTTTTCTTAAGTCGACTTAAGCGATTTTTCATGCTGTCTTTCAACTACTGATCAATATGCCCACGTTAGTGCACATGTATGCAAATAAAAAAATTATTTACAGGTTTGCATTTGCTTTCTTGTGTTTTGCTTTTTTTTTTCATAAATTATTTGTTAAGCTCACAATTAGTTATTTTGTTTTTTTTTTTAAATCATCCATTCAAACAAGTTGTACAGGCGTAGATTTAAAATGAAAAGAAAAAACGTGTCTATTTTAAAAAAATCAACTAACCAACCACATTAAAAAATTAGTATAGAATTAATTAAATACATGTTTCATTTGATTTACGAGTATGTATATACATACATAAACATACATACATACTCGTATGCTGCCAAGATGAAAATAATAGTAAATAAAAACTAAAAAAAAAATAAAAATCAGTCGTAACAGTAATAGAATTTAAACAAAGTAGGTTTTATGGTTAGTGGATTAATAGAATATGAATGAAAGTAAAAAAAAAACAAACTATTATTCGTTGAAACGTACAATTTAAAACAGGAAAAGGAAATGTTAAAATATTTATTGTTTTTTTTTAATTTTTCATGCTTAAATAATAGAAAATACTCGTACATTTACTAAATCTACTGGGATTGTTTATAAGAAGAGCATTAGATAGCCTTGATATACATAAATATGGGTAACCAGAAGTATTAGGGATTGGCCGTAACAGGAGGAAATAAAATCAGATAGTATTTTCTATTTATATAAAAAATGTAACAAAGAATTTTGTTATTTATCCTTTGAATTTTGTTATTAGCCCAATGGATTTTCATTAATTCAAAGATATATTCTTTAATGAAATATTTCATTGAATCAATGAAACAAATTTAGTGTAATTGTTTCACTGCATTTGTGCCACAAATTTCTTTTCGCGTGTGCAAACTTTATTGTCTTAATTACTCAATTAGGCTATTAAAGTATGTTAGACTAGGACCACACACGGCAAGTTTAGTTGGGCAATTCTTGATTTTGTTAGAGAGAGAGGTAAGAGGAACGGAAAGGGGTACAAACTTGCTCGTACTCGGCAATTCTTTTTTGTTCTCTCTTCGTATCTTTTATAAAGATATAAAAAGAGAAGACAGGTAGCTTGAGGCTGAATGAATGACTGAATAAGATTGATAAAATTGCCGAAACAAAATTGCTGTGTGTAGACACATCGACAATTTTAAAAGAGAATTGAATAATTGTTAAATTTTTATTTTCCTCGTTTTAATTTTCATTTAGTGAATTGATGTAACAAAGTAAGTATTCAAAGTTTGGGCAGGAAGTAATACACTGATGATTCAGAGTAGCGTCTGATAAAATGGGCCATATGGATATGTTTCACTCTTAGTACTTATTGTACTAAGTAATTAACTTTTCTAAATTTTCCATAAGAATATGGAAAATGTAGCATTTTGCAAATCAACATAATTGGAATTAAGCACATATAAAAATTTAATTTTGTTCAACTTTATGATTAAAAATAATTTAATTAGGGGACTCACAGTGGTTTCCTATTAGTCAAAAAGTTTTAAAGTCATATTATTTTATGATAGGTTAAAAAATACTTTTTCTACTGTGTTTAATAATTTGTCATAAGTAAAAATTGGCAGCTTAATTTTTGTATTTACACATTTTTTTATTATATTAAAAATAAAAATTTTTATATATAATTTTCTATTATCCTATAAAGAAATGGAGTGTAGCGGAAGAGAAGAATTTTTGATACAATTTTTTTAACACGTCTTGCTGTCACTTATCGGATTTTGAGACCCCAAGCTGGACGCTTCTATGATTAGTGAGCAAACTAGCAAAATTTACTAAAAACATTTCATTAGTGTCTGCTTACTCGCTCTTTCGTTACCAAAATAAAATTCACTTAAATTGAAACACACGCCATTTTTCATATTTATTTGAGTCAGCCATTAGAACGTACAATATTGTTACGAAAAGTCACTCTGTTGAATGACTTTGTCTTATTATTCGTAGAATTTTATAGTGTAATGCTTGTGTGTGAGATGTGTGTTATTTATATCTGTTTAGTGTATAAGCTTTATGATAGATATCACGTTCTTGAATTTGCTAGATTAGGAATTTTCATTTACAATTTTTGTATTATACTTGATACACCTAGAAGTATGCAGTAATATCTAGATGTTTGTAGACGGTTCTAGACTAAGGCGCGTATTGACCGTAACAATGAATCATTGTTGCTACACGAATCTAGATGGCTCTAGTTTTAAGTGAAACAGTATATAAGGCAATGATGAGACTGCCAGATAAATTCAGTTAAGTTCAGTTCTGTTTGAGACATTAGACAATATTATTACGTTTTTACACTATTATAAAAACGTTTAGTTTATTAAAGTTCTCTGTTGTAAAATAAAAATACAATTAGTTCTCTTTTCTCAACACATGTTGTAGAAACACACTTTATTTATAACCGTCACAACGACACTTTATTGTTTTTGACACAATCCGTTTACAGTCTAATGTCTCAACCAGAACTGAACTGCTTTAACAATCTCAGCACTGACTTATATACTGTTTGCTTTAGCAAACTGTAACGGATATTTCAAATCTCTAGTTTAGTCGAGAACCGTCTACAAACTTCTAGAAGTAACTGCATACTTCTAGGTGTATCATGTATAGAACAAAAAGGTAAATGAAAATGCTTAATATAGCAAATTCAAGAACTTGATAGCTATCATATAGCTTATACACTAACACAGTTATAAATAACACACAGCTCACACACAAGCAATGCCCTATAAAATTCTACGAATTAACATACACACTGAATCGTTACACCTACGCATACACAAATACCGTTTCTTATGAATAATAAAACGCAGACATTCAATAAAGTGATTTTCGGAACAATATGTATTTTTCGCATAAACTTGCAATTATTTTTATTTTGAATTCAAATATTTATAACTGTTTATTTAATTTTTATTGTCTGCCGAAAATGTGAAATAGTACACTAAGTTATGAAGGGTTGCTCACATCAGTCATATTTTTTCGTGTTGTTTTTTTAAAACATGCGACTTTATGACTTTTTAATTAATTTGTATTTGTTGAATTACTAACACCTCTTTTCTCGTCAAAGTTCAAACGCTTATGTTGATGTGGTCCAAATTAAAAATTGCTTAGTTATTGTCGCACAAGGCCATAAAAGTTCTTTTTATTATGTTCACTATTACTGTTATTGCAGATATTGTTCTCCTTAACAAAGTTACCTCACAAAACCCTTTTCATGATCGAATATATCAGCTAAAGAATTTCAAAGTTTTTACACTTCAGTAAGCCCATAATGCGGGGAAGTATACTAACGACTGGGGTTCATGAAGGCGAACGTCAACTTTGTTCGTACATTTGTGTTTTCAATACAAATGAACGAACGAAGCTAGCGTTAGCATTTGCGGGGCCTGGCCGTAATTGTTAGGAATATTAAAAATTCAAATTTTTTAAAATCTATCCAGTAAAACAGGACCCAAACCACCGCATTCGATATCGAATGAAATCAATAGATATTCTAGTCTTTTTGTATGAAAATATTAAAAAAGATTGCGGTGATTTTTGCCCTGCATTACTAAGCTCTACTTTGTTGTAAATATTAATTAATAAAGTTTTACAAATGGTATTATTAGTTTTCACATTTTTTAAGTTCATCAATATATGATTATATATGAAAGTGGTATAAGTCCACTTAGAAAAAATATTGACTTAGTGGTGATTTTAGTAAGATAAGGACTGTATTTAACTAGAATTAATGCTGACTCATTTTTAAAATAAAACGGACTTATACCACTTTCAAATATAACAGCTTTTATTATGTTGCAAAAGTAAGTAGAAAACAAAAAACGTTAACGTCTCCACAAAAAGTTCAAATTTATAATTTCAAATAAGAAACATGTTTTATAACTTTTGAATGTGCATTTTTGTATTCATCATAATGACTTCTGTTGTAGCTCTTGCAACATCTTTCAAATTAACACAATTTTTATTTTTGAGTTTTGTCTGCAATAGCGGAGATTAGCAATTTATAAACACAACTCTTTATATTTTATAACTGTTTTATCTTCATTTTTTTTTACTTTTAAAGAAAATATACCACGACCACGTTGATTGTTCGACTGGTCGGCTGTTATGCATTCGCTGATGACCTTTAAGAGGGCAATAAACAACGTAACCAGCGGAAGAAGGCGCTTACAAAAAATATACATTTAAAATGAATAAAATAAAATACGAGTAAACTAAAAAATATACATACAAATGTACACACAATTGGAAAGATTACACAGTGATACAAAAAAGAATGAAGTGCAAATACCTGGAAAGTGATATTATTTTTCTGGTAGCTGCTGTCGAGTACAGGTACAACCTATTTTACACCCCCAAAATCTTGAGTTACGGATGAAAAACCGGTTTTTCGTACCTTTATGCGCCTAGAAGCCAGTTGTATATCAACCGATTTAAGTAAACTTGAGAAATCTATGAGTATTTTTCAACCAAACACCGTTTTTTTTTCGCTATTTTTCAATTTTGGAGAAATTTTTAAACAGTATTTTATAAAGAAACCGTACAATTTTTTAATAAATTTTTAAAATATGTTTATTAGTGAGTAAAACAAAACTTTTTTTTCTAAATCCGTTAAAAACTGCTGCAATAAGTTCATAAAAAATCATTTCCTGCAGTCACATTTTGACTTTTTCCAAGACAGCGCTGAATAAGGCGAACAGTTTCACCAATGAATGGTTGCAAAAATAAAATAAAAATGATTTCAGAATATTGTTGGTCATTTCCACGCAATACTGATGATGCTGAGTTAAAAAAACTGCCAAGCAAACATTTTTCAGTGAAATGGCTAAAAATTTTATTTGTGGAAAAAATTTTTTTTAATAAAAAGTTTAATAGCTCATAAAGTTTTAACGGTTAAAAAAAAAAAGTTTTGTTTTACTCATTAATAAGCATACTTTGAAAATGAATTCAATAATTGTTCGGTTTATTTATAAAATACTGTTTAAAAACGTCTCCGAACTTGAAAAATGGGGAAAAAAATGAAAAAAAAAATGTGTTTGGTTGAAAAGTACTCACAGATTTCTCAAGTTTACTTTAATCGGTTGATATTCAACTAAGTTACTAGTTTATAGATGCACAAAGGTACGAAAAACCGGTTTTTCATCCGTAACTCAAGATTTTGGGGGTGTTTGGCAAATTCCAAAAAACAGATTTTTGTTGTACAAGACAGTACCTACCACAAAAATAATATCACTTCCCAGCAGTGCGATTCAATAACTTTAATTTTATTGTTAATTATTTTCAACCAAACATTTTCGTGAAAATTGATTAGTGAATCGCACCACAGGTATTCTATTTTGTCGCATAGTGTTATTAAAATAAATTTATTTTTTAATGCGTACATTTGTATGGAAAATCTTTAATTTGAAAATGAAATTATAGACTTGTCATCAACTGAAATCCAACATTTACATTGAATATCTAAAAAAAAAAAAATAGAAAATTAAATGAATTAGAAACAGAAAAAGCAACGTTAGCGCAAAACTGCATTTACTTTCATCATTAAATTGAGGAAGTTGTAATTTGTAGCGAATTATGGGAAATATCTGTATGTATATATTATATGTACTCGTATGTGTATTAAGCATTCCATTTCATATGATAAATTATGAAAAATAATTTATAATTTATTTGCATATTATATGTATGCATGAATGTATGTACGAGTATGTATCTCTGCGGAAACAGTTAATGCATGAAGCTATTTGTATAATTTTTTAAAACCTTTATTGTGTGTTAATTTTATAAAAAAAATAAATTAATATTTTTATTTGTTCACCATTTATCACCAGAAATTTGTACTTCTAAAGAAATGCTAGATCAATTGTTCCAGAGTAACATGTCCCAGGACATGTATTGTGCTGAACAATATACCGTGACTAGTTAAAAGAGAACTTATCACCCAATTAGTAGCCACACATGTACATGCATTTACGTAAATTTAGTGTTCTGCAACTAGTTTACTATTTATCAGCACCTGCAAAGCTAACTAAACTATGGCAATAGAGGGAACTTGTGCAATATTAACCAATCGCATAACAAATCTACAAAGATGAGGTCAATACCACGTCACGAAGTATGTCAAAAGTGGCAAATTGACTCCTTCTTAGGACAAAGCAATATTAAAGTAACTAGTGACTAGTCTATATTATTCAAAATATCAACAACCAATCCGATGATATTTTATGTGACTAGTTTCTTTTCCCGAAGGCTAATTATTGAACTTGTTTAAAATCAAAATTTTAAACAAACATATGTATTAATATTTGTATTTAACGGTTTTCAATATGAATTTATAAAAAGTAAACAGAACTCTTTCCTTGTTATCCAAAACAATTTCCGTTTTTCATCCTAAAATAAAAACTACGAAATTTCACGTAAATGTTAAAACACTTCCAGAAAGCGTAGAACTTACAAATTTCATTCCAGTTTGGTTTTAGTAATTTCCTGTTGCAAAATCTGGAATGGTACCTCGCCAAAATGGGGAATGCTAAAAATCCTTCAGAGCAAGATTACTGGGGTAAAATAATCCAAAGCTTTTTCTAAGTACTTTGGTGATAAATTACAAATCTAGACGACCTTTTCTTTAAAACGATATGTGTCCCATCCCGTAATATTACATTCGTATCTATATCTCCTAAACATATTTATAAATATGTCATAAATACTGAAAAGATATTTACAAATGCTAAAAACGTAAGGAGTTACGTTAAAACATATTTAACTCAGCATATTTATCTTCACTCACTTCAAAAAATGATGTAATTGAAAGGCCTAGCTTATTAAGCTTAAGGTCATATGATATATAAAAATTTATTTATTTATTATTGGAGCGATATAAAAATGTAAAAATAGATTTTTATAAAAAAATAAATGGCAAACATTGATAAAAATAATTTTCTTTGAATAAATATATTTTTATTAATCTTAAAATAAATAATTAATTTCAGTTCAAGAAACTAAAGTTAACGAGTTCTAAAAAAAATCCTTTCTAAGAACTTCATTTTTAAAAGCAATAAAATGTCTGCAGGCACTTTTTAAATAAAAAAAGAATATATAAAATATTAAATAGGAATGCAAAAAGATTTATTTTTATTTAATTTTGCTAGATTTTTTAAAATTTTTTAAGACAACTTCATATTTAATTAACGACAAAAATCGAAAAAAATTCTCTTTCATAAAAAAGTCTGTATTCGTAATGCTATCACACTCAAGGCATTAAAAACCACACACATACACTTTTTTAGGTTAAACAGGTCGCATAAAAGGAAAGAAAACAAGAGCTGGGCTCACTTGGGTCCTCTGACGTGGTCCCTTTGTGATAGGTTTCCATAAAAAAACAAAGCAAAACAAAAATTATTAAAAATGTGAAATGTCGGTGGTATTTTTGATATTATTTTGCCATTTGCTGACCGATTGCTCTCCATTTTTGCGAAAACATTACGAATACTATTTCTGTTAAAAACATTTTTTTCACACTTTTGTATTTTAGACAAAATACACAAAAAAAAAGCAAAAAAAAATTAATAAAAATCCCAAATTTAAGTTGTATTTTTGATTTTTCTGGTCCATTTGTGGACCTATGTTTTTAATTTTCTGCACAGACATTATGATTGCTATTTCATATAAATAAAACTGGGTATCACAATGTACACAAAATAGAGGTAGTCGCGATTTTTGACTCGTAGCTCCGCCATTTATGAACCGATCCAACTGAGTTTTGATCCAGATGCTATTAATGTGATGTGTAAAAAAACTGTGTATTATTTTTTTAGATTAGATAAAATACCAAAAAAACAAAGCAGAAATGAATGAAAATCTAAAATTTGGGTTATATTTTTGATATTCCTCGGCCATTGCAAACAAAACTGGATACCACATTTTTTTGTCCGTTTCGTTGTTTAGACAAAATACGCAAGAAACCCACTCAAAAAATTGTCAAAAATAGAGGTATTTGCTGTTTTTTATTATTTATTATTTTTTTTAATTATATCTGCTTCAAATTAAAATTTATACTCGTACTGGCAATTTGCATATAACTGAAAATATAGAAATATATTATTGTGAATTATTAAAATTACTTACTTCAGAAAAAAAATCAATGAGCCATAATCATAGTCACAAAAAAATACTCTTTTATTAAGAGCTGACTTTTGTTAATAAGAATTTCATGAATTTAAAATTGTTTAATAAAAACCGACTTTAGTCTGACTTTGATTATGGGCCAATATCTTTTAGTTTCAAGTTGTTTATAACATAAAAACTGTTTTTTATTTCTTTATTCTTAAGGAATGGTTAACTATTGTTGTCTAGATCTCGCGCGAAGTTTCTGTCTCAAAAAGGTGAGTTTTTGATTTTTGAGGTGCCAAATTCGTCACCTCCGGGTACCCTGTGCTATACATGTGCGTACCAAAACTAGCAATCGGTTTATACAAACACACGTATGCATGTGTGCCTTGTGTGGAGTGGAATCTTATTGTAAGAGAATTTTATGATTTTTGCTGTTAATTTTAATTTCTTTATTTTGGTAAAATGTAAAATTAAATTAAATTTATTTTGCATTCTTATTGGATATCTTTCTTAGATTTTATTTAATTTATTTAAAAATGCAGTATTTACCTACAAACATTTATTGCTTTAAAACGAATTTTTTCTTAGATGTCGTTAATTTTAATTTGACTGAAATTAATTATTTATTTTAGGTTTAACAAAAAACTGCCCAGAAACTAAAAAGTCATGCTGGACACCCAGAGAAAAAAGTCATATTGTGAATTCGATGTAAGACTGCTCGCAAATTTATTAATTTTAAATTTCTCTAATCTTTTTTTATTTTTAAATTATGATACTATTGAAGAAAATGAATGTGAGTAATCGTACATAAAAATTTTAAATATAAATTTGAGTTGCATAAAGTGCGAGAATTTTAGCATAAAAAACTTATAACTCCATACTTACACTAGTATAACTACTTAAACAAATACCTAAATATACAAATATAAATTTGTCCATATATACAAGTGTATCTATGCATAAGACTTGGGCCAAGGCTATTTAAATGTCAACACGGAATAAAAACTTAAATACTTTAGCGTTCAACAAAACAAAAAAACAAAAAAAAATCGCCAGTTACCTGACTTAAATTTGAAAAGTGTTTCCAAACATTGCAGAGCATTTTAAAGAATAATGATTTCAAAACAAGTTTTAATTTTACGAAATCAATTTGTGCCATTGAAACAAAGTACGGGTAACATACAAAATTTACAACAACAAAATAATAAATATCCGTTGTGGTTTATAATATTTCCTCACACACATACATACATACTCGTACATGCGTACTGTGTATTTTAAAAATGAAAATATAAATTCTTAAATTAATAAAAAGTAAAGCCAACATCTTTTTCAAATGTCGAAGAGTGAATTGAAAAAGATTTAATTTTATCAATGTGAAGTAGTAAAAGAAAAGCAAATAGCTTTTGCTGCAAGTTTTCATAAAGATTATTTTGCAACAAGTCTATCTAAGCTACCTGTAATAATTATACTTATTACACACAGAAGAGAGAGTCAACTGAAGTTGCTTAAATACTCAACATTCATGTTCAGCCTAATTAAAATTGCTGACAGCTGCTCTTTAGACTTAAAGAAGAAGTCTCCGAGAAAATGCTCTTTTTTAAGAAAAATCTCTACAATTTTTTTTTATTTTGCGAAAAAAAAAATTTAGATGACTTGATCGCTTGTTTTCCAAAAAATAATTTTCATCAAAGCATCGTAACCTTCATGAAATATACAAAAACCTAAATCTTTCTTCTTAATTTATAGAAAATATGCACACACATAAGCAAAATAGTCATAAAGAAAATCTTATACCCAAGATGAGACCACAATTTTACAAGGTGTAAAGTAAAAAATAAAACTTAATCGTGTTTTTATTATTGTAGATTACATGTACCAAAACTCCCTTTATACACATGAACTCACACACACACACACACACACACATATATATATATATATATTAGTTGTTTAATGCCAGTGAATTGGCACTTGTGTTATTATGGTTGTTGTATGATGTTTGTGAAAGAAATGATGTCTTGAGAAATCAAGAAACAACATTTGCTGTGTTGGGCTACTACTTTTATGATGTCCAACCAGTCAACACTTTAGCAATCAACAAACAAATTCGAGTATAAACAATCAACATACAAGCACACTAACCAGACAGAAAAGCAAACTGCCATCTAACTAGCCATAAAGCCAGCAGCAGCCACCAGCCACCAGCCAGCATCTAAGAGCCATGTTAATATTAAGTTGGCATTTAAATAGTTAGTACGATTTGGGTGTTCATAGTGTTCGGTTGATTAATAAAAAAAAAGCTCTCAGATAAAGAAAAATTTAAATAAAAATAAAAATATAGTGTTTTCTTTTTAATATCGTTACAAAATCTCTAATACATACAAGTGAATGTAAGAAATTAAAAAAAATCAAAGAAAAAATATTAATTTAAAAACAGAGCTTGCAAATATCCTGAAAAAAATTAAATGAATTATAAAAAAAAACATATTTAAATTGTATACCTTTTTCCTCGTTTCCAGTTCGAGTAATTCTTTAGAAATAACGGTCGGTCGAACGATCAAAAACGGCCTTCATTGAAATTTTAATATAAAAATTTAAAGCAGATATAAAAATATGGTGCACTCACAGTCAAACCATAAAATGATTTATGTATATGGATTACTCTGTTTCACTTGTAAGTACATACATACAAAAAAGAAAAAAAAAATTCAATAACTGTTCAAAGAGAAGCAAAATAAAAAACGTACAGTGACTTACAATATGTTTTAAAAATTTTTTTTTTTTTTTTTTTTTTTTGATTTTAAAAAATATTAAATAAAAAATTTATTTAAAAACTTTATTCTTGATTTTTATGTAGCAAAAAATTACATGTATTATTAATAAACTTTCAATTAAGCATAAATAACTTTTTTATAAAACTGGCAGAACATATAATAAAAATATACTTTTTTTAATTAGGCCTTATAAAAAAAGTTGTGTGTAAAATTTTAACCATTTTGAATTTGTGTTTTAAGTAAATTGAGTTTTGAGTGGCAAATGCAATTTTTTTTTTAATTTTTGACAACAAACAGCTCAATAAGCTTATGAATGATTTAATAAGTTCGTTCATAAACTAGCAATGCAAGTTAGAAAGAAACTCTATATAAATAAAATTCATTTTCTGTTTGTTTGTTTGTTTGTTTGTTCACTATACAAATTTGTGTTATCCAATAAAGACGGTCGGCATATACTTTTTTACTGAAACTATGTTTTGAATAAAATGGTTGGTGGGCCTGTGATATATAAAGAAAAAACGTTGCAGCTACGATTTTGTCATCGATTAATGATGCACAAAAAAGGCATATGAAAAGTTTCATTGCAACAATGAAATTTTCATAGCTATAATGTAGATTTTTGACGTGTTTTTCTTTCAGTGTAAAGTAGTGAATGGCTGTATTTATTTTGAGGGTTTTTTAACAATTAAAGTTTTATTTCAAAACGGATTTCTCTGAAAATTGGAACATACGCTCTCTAAGGATACTGACTCTAAGATTATAGACCTACGTAATAATGGCCGGGTCGGATGGTCTGCCCGGTCTGGGCAAAAACATCTAGTAAATCATAAAACAACTAAAAAAAAGATTTTTTTTAAACTTTTACTATAATTAAGTGAGCTAAGTTGTCTTTTGCTTTGAATACTGGGGCAAAAAGGAATGACGGAGTATATGGCTAAAAAGAATGGGGATAGCCCTTTCGTAGGCTCAGAGCTCTTCTGCAAAGTGAACTTCATCTAAGACTTCTTTTTGAGTTGGGTTGCTTTATGTAATAAATTTTTCGATTTGCACATTTGAGAGGGGCCATATTTTAGTAAAATTTACATCAGACAAATGGTCCGTTTAAATATGGTGCGCAACAACAAATTTCGAACGCTATAGTTCGAAAATTAACAACTTCTTTTGGCCTGAATTGTAGAATATAGTCTCCAACGTTATGTGATACCAGACGGCGCACAGCACATGCCACATTGATGAGATAAACTGGCTATCGAGATCGGGCAAATTGATATCATTAAACTTTTTTCTTGTGCAGTTTTCTTAAGTCGCAACCTTATGCTAATAAGCTATTAGACTAGTTCCTAAAGCTAGTTCAAATGCATCCTCATTTATTTATGTATCACGCAAAGAAGTGAAACGAAGTCTACAAGACTGATAGAAAACCCAAAAGTTTATGCGACAGTCAAAGAGACTAATTAATTTTGAATCTTAGTAGAAATGACATCAAACTGTACGTAAAGCTGCTGACAAGTCATTTAAAACTAAACTATAAGTAAAATCGGTGTGATACAAAAATGAGAAGGACGCGAAATGTTAAAGCATATTCTGTGTGATTGCTCAGAAGAGGAAAGAAGCAGCATAAGCTGCTTAGGCAGTGTGACCCTCACCCCAGAAATCTATGCATGTTGAAGCGTACAAGAATTACGAGCAATCATGCCGCTCGTAATTCTCGTAGTCTTTAAGTGGATAATACGAGTAATAATAAGATTATTTAAATTACTTTTTTAATATGAGTCTATTTACTGTCACCTAGTAATTAGTGGAAGCAAAACAGACAGCTTATTACACAGATGTAGCTTTCATAATACGGTCCCCATCGATTGTCAAAATTCGTCAGTCGTATGTTCTTACAGAAAAGCATTTAAAATTTGTTGATTTGTGCTACTCTAATGAAAAAAATTTTTAAATATTTTATTTTGAAAGGAAAAGCGTTTAAAATATTTTTTTCACTTTTTTACAGAATGAAAAGAAATTGAGAAAAATTTAACTTGATAAACAAATTTTTTTTGAGTAAGACCTTATTGTTTTAAATGAGTGATATGCATTTTACTTGAAAAAAATAATAATATTTTTCATTTGCTGTAAGAACGACATAATTAGAAAATCTTTATTTATAATTAATAAAGAAAATTTTTTATTAAGAAAAGTCAAAATAAACAATAGTGTAAATAATAAATTGTTTTTTCTTTTTAATATTTCAACAATGTTGCAGCACATAAGCGATATCTTTATATATTTTGTAAACAATTTTGTTCGAGAGTATAATTAAGTTGCCAAACAAACGTTAGTATAAATTAGCAAACTCATAAAACTGAATCGAAAACTTCAAAAACAAAAGACTTAAGACCCATACTTGGTACTTTGGTTTTTTTTTTATTTCTTCTTTTTCTTCTTCAATCTTAATTATGCTTTTGATTTTATTATGAGTATCTTGAAAACATTTTTCTTTCCATTGGACATGCATGGAAATTTTTTTATTTTTTTTATTATAAAGCCATTCAAAATTAATTTTCCTTGATATTATTTAAAGACCTTGTATATTTAATTTCCATCAAAACAAAATAAATTAAAATTATCTGATGTCGCGGAAGTTCATTAATAAATTTTTATAAAATGCATGATAAAGAAAGCGTTTGAATAAAAAAAAAAAAATAAAACTAGATTTCAATAACAGTAAAATAAATTTATGGTAATTTATTTTGAAAAAAAAAAAAATATTTATAAAATCATACAAGTTGTTTGATGACTTAAGAAAAGTTCTCAAAATTGTTCTCATGTACAGCTTTCATAGTAGAGGCCAGTAGAAATTCTAAACATTAAATTATAGCATTTTTGAATGTGATTTAAACCTGCTTGCCAAAAGCATGTTAAGGATGTATGTATGTATGTATTGTGTCATTGTTCAATGAAATTTGCTACAAATCATAGACTGGTTTTTGATTTGCTATAAAGAATCTCCTTGAAAAACTTGAAAGTTTGCGTCTCGCATATAATTAGTGTAGAGCACTTTTTTAAAGTAGTTTAATTTTTATGTTGTATATTAATTGAAACGCTTTTCAAACTGCCAATTTACATTTTAAATTTTCAGACAAAATTATGGAAATTGAAATTAAAAAACAAAAAAAATTAAGATTTATTTATCAGGTTGTGAAGCTAACAGTGGTTTACGATTAATAAAAATAATAACAATTGAAATATAAATTAAAAACTATGAAAAAAATATATTTTGTTAAATATAGTAACCAAACTATGGACTACCTCATTCGCATTGAGTTCTGCGCTACCACTAATTACTGACAACAAATATGAAAGTCAACGAGTGCATGAAAAAGCACTCGAAGGAATAATGACAAAATTCCAAAATATTTTAAATTATCTCTTAATTTTTGTTCTGGATCCATTTGAAATTCACATAATTGACGTTGGTACTTTTTAGAAAATTCATAATGACAATTTTAGAACTATGAAATTGGGTTCAAATGCTCTTGAGCAAAGAAAAAAGTCATTCAGAGATTAAACAGTACTTTTTATTGATTTGAATGCTACGATTTAGATTATCAGACCGGGCTCAAATGGTGATATATATTTTCTATATATTAATGATACCTCTGATTTTATTTGTATTAAAAATCCTAGAACTTAGATTAAATGGTCTACAACGAAATAATAAAATATAATAGCGACACTATGGTACTTTGCTGATGAAGTAGCGAGTTTAATGCTAGTTTTTTATATATAAATTCAACATACGTATTTTGTATTTTTATTTTTTTTTTTTTTTCTTAATAATTATAATTTCTGTAAAAAAATATATTTTAATTTTTTTTATACTTTTCTTGAATACATTTTAAATACGTATTTAATTGCGACTCGAGGAAAATTATAATTTTGAAAAATGGCTCGGACTATCAAGGAGCTTAGCTACCCTTATAATATATCTTGGAAGCACAAAAACAAAAATCATATTTAAAACTCATCCTGGTACAGCTCTTAATTTTAAAAGGTGTCTACTAGTATACATATTAAGACATTTTTAAGTAGAACCAATTTTATATTAGTAAATTTTAAAAATGGCTACTAAGAGAAGATGCTGTTTAAATTATTCAAATAATGTTTGTGTTACTTGTGGATAATATACTTTTGAACAATATCATAAATCGATCATCGACTTTATAAAATCTGCGTTGGAGTAAATAGTTCCAATCTATACAAGACATTGGTGATAAATAAGGTATGAAAAATGGACAAGTGGAAAAAGGTTTGCTCTTAATTTCAGTACAAAAAATGATTTAGCCAGAGGCTTGTAATCATTATGATAATTTTTATCCTTTTATGGTAAACATTACGGGCACAAACTTTCTAAAATTGTTCAGTGTTGACCAGTGTTATTTGAATATTTAATTGTTTAATATAAAAGCTACATTGTTTAGAACGTAAATAGCACTGAAGTTAAGTTAAGTTTATTTCAGAGTTTAAAGTAAAGCAATATAAAAAAGGAAATAAAAAGTAGAATATAAAAATAATTTAAAACTTTAATATGTTTTGCAATAACAAAATTAAAATTAGATAATAAGGAACTTATTATTTCTAGCAAATGAAGGCAAACATTAAAATTTGCATTTAGTGCTTATTGTTGTCACAAAAAAAAAAAAAATACGATAGTTAAACTGAAAATTAAATAATAATAATAAAAAATTATATATAAAAAATAAATTTGGCATATACAAGTATTTAATACATTCTAAAAAAATACTTTAAAACACTTGGGTGTGAACCAAACAACTAATTTAATATGCATAACAAATAGAGTCGAGTTGAAATTTGTGTTAAATATTTTGGAAAGTCACTTTAAGTAAGAAGGATATATATAAGTTTGTGATTCCGTTTGTAATTTCTACTCAATACATGTATATTCTGTATACAAGTGAAGTCAATTTAGCTATGTCCGTCTGTTTGTGTGTCTGCCATGAAGTCGTTGAAATCAGTCGATATGCAATGTACAGAAAAGTCTAGCACACCAATCTCTTAGTTGTTCCGGTTTTCAGGTTGCTATTGAAATTCGACTCGATCGTTCATTAATGGCGGAGATATAAATGACAAAGTCTTTAGCGTATTTTATCTAAAATACAAAACGAACAAAAAAACGTGGTAAGCAGTGTTATCAGAAACAAAATTTTAGCTCTTCATTAATTTTAGTTTTTTTTATTATGCCAATTTATGTGCACACACTCCTATTAACGAAAGCAAGTATACATGTGGGGAATGTGTTAGCGCTCATACGAAGCCAGGCATTCGGTCTTATTTAAGTGTGTATGCAAAAGTGTGTCTTATAAATGATTTGTGTGCAGAGTTCAAAAAGAAACAAAACATTTCACAAACATTTGTTACAAAGCCGCAAATCTTTCAAAAGTTTTAAATCGTTTTGTACGATGTATAAAACAAAACACAAAACAATTTACCAGAAAAAATTCCCAAAAATAACAATTGGCTTTTTGTACAGTCTTCTTCTTGTTAAATACCAATTTAATCGTACATTTGCGTACAAAACAAAAGCCAAAACGTATATTTTGAATAAATGAATCATGCGTCGTGTTTTTTTTTTAATTAGAAAGAACAAATGATAAACATGTGCGTAATGTTGTGTTTTCACACAAGAAACCAGACAGTCGTGTTTATGCATATGTGTTTATCTGTGTCTCGCCACTGTTGAATTTAGTTTTTTTTTATTTTCATTCAGGTACCACTACAAATACAAATTAAATCAGAATAAATGTTTACAGTACTTTTTATTTGTATTTGTTTTTTACTTAGAAAAACTATAAAACGATACGTATGCAAGCGTTTGGTTTTGTTGTTTTGCGAATTCTGCTGTAATAGACCTACAAATATAGAATTCTTATTGAAAAAGAGAGGATTTTTGATTTTTGCAGTTTATTTGAATTTCTTTATTTTGATATTTTGGTTTAGAAAATCAGTGTTATTCTGTATTCCTAATAAGAAAAATTTGTTTGAAGACGAAAAATTAGCTTTTTTAAATTTATTAAAATAATTTTTTTAAATAATTTCTTGCTTTCTTTTGGGTTTTAAAAATTTTTTCAAAATACAAAATCTAATTCCACTCGGAATACAGAATGAATACGAATGTTTGTAAACATTTCAAATTAAATTTAAGTTGCACTCTTTTTTTAAATTGAGTACCTATTAAAGGGCTCATAAGCACTTTTTATTATAAAATATTACACACATTTGTAGTGATGTAGGCGCTTTAGTACCTATAGAAATTTTTTACCTTTTAAATTAAAAATAAGAAAGCCAGAACGAATTTTTTCGTGAATGTTGTTATAATAATTTGAATTTCTTGAGCTGAAATTAATTCTTTATTTAGGATTAACAAAAAATATTAAAAAAAAAAGTTATTTTAATCAATATTTGATTATCATATTAAAAAACTTTTTTTTTAATTTACAAATTGCCGCATTGAATTGACACATCTTTGCCTCTGGATTTCTTTCAAATTATGATTTCCCAAGACATAAAAAATATTTTTCAGTTATTTTGCCAACGGTGTTGCGTTATTGCTAATGTTGACAACCAGTAAGGATAATTCTGTCTTTAAAAAAAATTGTTCATCATGGTTTTTTTTATTAATTTTTTAGCAAATTTATTAATTAACTTTGGGTATTTTCTAAGCAAAGAATTCTTTTTGTAATTTTTATTAAAAGCACAATCTTATTCACAAGTCATTTCAATTTTTAAAATTTTATTAATCAATTCTGTTCTATTAACAAGAACGAAATTTCGATAGATTTAAATTTGGTTTTCATGTTTTAATCATGAAAGAAAAATAAAAAATTCAATATAAAAACATACAGTATCCTCAAGTTGTTGACACAAATACTGCCGATGAGGAAAAAGGGATTTTTCCGCTCCAGCAAACCAGTGTCTGGGAATAATTTTAATTTTTCTTATTCAATAAAATTAATATACAATAAAAAAATTGTATAAATAAGAATCTTAAACAGCAATACAAATTAATTTCTATATTAAAAATTAAAGAAGTGAAAATAAAATAAATATTTTACAAGAAAATTAAATAAAGTTGGAAATTAGAAAAATAAATTTTATAAATTAAATCAAATGAAATTGAATTACATGCAATTAATAAATATAAGCAAAAAAGGCTGCACAATAGATTTTAAAAGTCACGGTGCGATTATGGCCTATAATGATAATAAAATAATTAAGCAATTAAAATTAAATTAATAAATTTTCTCAAAAAAATTAATTTACATTGTTCCATTACTCATACAATGAGTTGCTGGTGCGGGTATGTTATTCCGTACTTAAGCGGAACATATCTTCTTTACAATCCAATAAAAATAAATCACAACTGTCTCAAAAAATAAGTGTTTTTATTTTAAAATGAAAACAAAAGTGCACTCTTATTGAGGCACCCTTTAAAATAAAACTCAAAAAATATAATAGTACACAAACGTATTTGACAAACTGATTACTCTCACTCCAAGTACGATAATTTCGTAGTCAATCAATCGGACCTGATTTTAAGCTAGAATGTAATACTAAATTTTAATGAATCGCAAATATTGATTAAAGTATTTCTTTGATTAGCTATTTTGAAAAGCTATAAAATATCTATAGGTACTCGATTGTTAAATATAAAAAGAAGAAATTTTAAGAATGATATCCAATCAGAAAACAAAATAAATTTAATTTAAAACTTTTGCAAGCATATTTTAAACAGAAAATATTTAATATCAAAATAAAGATATTCAAATTAACAGCAAAAACAATATGGTGATTGCATGGTACAATAAAACCATTTAACTTCAAAAATACAAAAATAACAACATTACAAAAAGTCCATATATGTACTTTGTTATTGCTTCTGAGGCTCCTCCTGTCAAAAATTATTTCCGGTGGTTGATATTAAGAAGTGTGCTAGAGTGAAACAAAAAATTTGTTTCCGCTTTTAGTCTCTCCTTAACACATTGATTTCACTTAATTTTTGACAGAAAGAGCTTCAATCATGCGTGATTCAGCTGGCGTCTCAGTGTCACCTGGTTTAATTACACCATGGGTGATTGCATCCCGAAAATCATAACAAAATCGAATTCATTTTCTTTCAAGCTGCCAAAATTTTTAAATTGAATATTTATTTTTTTCAACTTTTTGATATTGTACATTTTTATTTATAAATAATATATAGATTCGTCTCGCTATTTTTTTAATAACTACAATAACACAATATGGCACACGCGGCAAATGCAGACATGCCAAAAAATTGCTAACATCAAATCTCGGCATTATAAGTCGAGAACTAATTGAGAAAACATATTTCGACGATAGTTAGAAAAATGAGGAGGCACAGTTGAATCAAACGGAGGCTGTAGTTTATGAGAACATAGAAATGTTGGAAAGTTTTAATTTATAAAACGTAAACAATAACCGCATATGTAGCTGCATACAAATATCTACTAGCAACGCTTCCTGTCATCATGTTCCATATCATGATGTTTTTTGTTTTGTTCAATTCCTTTCCGCAAATACTCCTCCAGGAATTTCTAATATTTTGGACCTAAAACTAATTTTTATTAATACTAGCGTATACTTTACGGCACACAGTATATTGACTCATTTTTATTTACGTTCATTTTTGAAAATATTAATGCCTCGATTATGGTTCACAACACTTAACTATTTTTATGTTGTGTGTTGTCAATTGCAATTATGGTTTACAACATTTACTCGTATCTGTTGTGTTGTTCTTTTAGTTGTGTATGTTACTTATTGGCGATTATAGTTTACAACATGTTGACTTTTGTGTTGTTAAAACAGCCAAAAATTGACAACTGCTAATTAGGTGTTGTCTCACTGTCGCGATCGGTTCCTTTATTAAATATTTTTGTTATGTCATTTAAATTCTACTTTTTTGAGATATTACATCAGAAAATTAATATGATTGAGGCAACCATATTGTGGTGGAAACATAGTATGGTTAGACTTATGATTGCACCCAACCATATATATTTTTAAATCAAAGATATTAAAATTATCTTTCAACTGCAGATGTTGCGGTTCAACCTCCGGTCAGAAAGCAAACACTGCAAGCAATACTATTAGCACATGTTGATGATTGAAAACAAAACACATGCAGTGAGTAGATTCATATAAGAAAAAAGGGAATCAACTCCTGTACATCTCTGGTCCGCATACATTGAAACTTTACTAAATAGTATTATGTGCGGCAAATCATTTATGAATAACGAAAATAAAATTGGGCCCAGATGGCTTCCTTGAGGTATACCAGATTTTACGTCAATATTCTTAGAAATGGTATCATTGAAGAAAACTCTATGCGTTCTATCAGACAAGTAAGACTTGATCCAGTTTAAAGTGTTATTAGTAAATCCCATATAATAAAGCTTCAACAGAAGTAAATCATGATTAACTTTATCAAAAGCCTTACTAAGATCAGTATAAATAACATCAGTTTGTTGTTTTTGTTAAAACCGTTATTAAACAAAGTAGTAAGCTGCAACAAATTAGTTATTGTTGAACAACCTTTTCTAAAGTTGGAAAGTAATGCTGTCAGTAATACATTTTTCAAAAAGTTTTGGTATCGCGTTCAATTTAGCAATGCCTCTATAATTGCAAATATTTGATTTATTCCCAGATTTAAAAAGTGGAATTAAATAGGAATCTTTCCAACACTGAGGAAAATAACGACATTTTATTGAAAAGTAAAAAAAAAATTCCAAAGGTGCAGCAAGTGCATTTGCGCAGTATTATTTTAAAATGCAACTAGGTATGCCGTCGGGTCCGCTATTCTAGGATAGCTTAACGCTTTTTATGGCTGATGAAATATTTGATGTTTGTATTGGATAAAATCGTATTGGTTGACATTCCACAATTTGGTAAGGATATGATCTAGTTTTATACTTTGCATCTGAATACGTAGTAGAAAAGAAATCAGCAAATAAGTTACTTATTATTAAATTATCACAGGATTCATAATATAAATATTTCTTTTAGTTCGGGTAACCTGTAGATTTTCTTTTTGGTATTGACGAATTTATAAAATGACCTTGGAATGCTTTTAAATTTGCATTTCATGTTATTAATGTAATTGATGTAGAGAACACAGTTCAACGAATTATATTTAGCACGAGAAACAGCATATTTAGCATAATCGGAAGTCAAACCAGATTTTTTAAATATTTTATAACATTTTTTTTTATATTCTTCAGATAAGCCAATCATTTTGAACTCCATGGAGGGCCGCATTTAGTCCGTAATGTTATTTTCGGTACGCAGTCATCTATATATCTCAAAATGGTTTCATAAAAAGTCTTTATCATTAAATCAACAGCTTTTGACATAAAACAAGAAGCAGATAGTAAATCCAACCAATTTGTATTATATAAACTTTTTCACTGTGAGCAATTGATTTTAATGAACTTTTAAATGAAACATTCAAACTGACTTCAATAGTAGGGTGGTAGCGATCTTCAGGTAAAACAATTGGATCAGTTCGAATTAATGAACAGTCAGTTGGTTCGTTTACAAATACCAAATCTAACAATTTACCAAATTTATTGAAAACGCCATTAATTTGGAAAAGACATAAATCATATAAATTATTTAAAAATAGATCCATCCATTCAACAGATTTTATTGGAGTGTAATAAAACGAATCTGTTAAAAAGTTCCAGGAAATATTGGGCATATTGCAATCACCAAAAATAAGAATTGAATCATATGGATTAGTTATTGATACGATGGATTCAATTAATTTTAGATGTTCATTGTAAATTTGCTAATTTGTGCTAAGACTTGGCGGAATGTAAGAATGTAATCAAAATGTTGTGATTTTTTAGTATTAAACGTACTGCAATAAATTCAACTTCATTAGGAACATTAAAACATGCTTCTTCAGATGTAAAAGTGTTGTAAACAGCAATTAAAACTCCTCCTCCTCTAGTATTTGTTGCTCAATCCATTCTATAAACGTTATAATTGTCACACAGAATTTCAGTATTGGATGTGTTCTTATTGATCCAAGTTTAGGTGAATACAATAACATGGTGATTGAATCCAAAACTATCAGCATAAAGTTTTGATAATTATGTATTTTGATATTTAATGTATAACTGGTTCTCAGTGGGATTTATTAGTTTTTTTTTTTTTTCAAAGTAGGAACAGCTTGCGGAAAGTGAACAGTATTTTTTTATTTTTTTTTATTTAGGACCAGCACTAAGGGGATGGCCCCTACTCATGCAATGCATTGTGATGGAAGTAGGAAAATAGATTGTGGGAAGGATTTGAATTTTCCCAAATTGTAGGATTCAGGAAAGATGTCAGCAGGAAAAAAAAAGTCTATCCTGAAACGCCCCGGCATACAAACAATTTGGGGAACTCAAAACAGAATGTTATTCTAAGATGTTTGAGGCGATGATATCAATTACTACCAATAGAGCTGCCTGATGGTCAGTGCTATACATTCACCATCATTTAGCTTAGCAGCAATTAATACCAGGTCACAAATATGAAAGAAATCAGAATTTATTTATTGGGACAAGGACAAAACACAATGATAATGCCAATAAGGGCCATAAAAGCCCTGATCTGGTCATTAAAGGCCCTGATCTTCTTTTTTGGAAGAAATTATAAAAATCTACACCAATTTTTTTGCAGTTGACACAGCACCAATATAGGCCATCCTGTTTTAAAGTGGCTACAGCTACAAGCGTTGGAATACCACTGCACTTAAAATGAACTAGACATTGGCATAACCAGCAAACGATCATTCTTTTTTCATAATTATTTATTTTGCATTTTTTATTTAAACAATCTATTATTATTTTAATATTAATTTTAACGCGCTTAAAACGAGGTGTAGATGTAGTGCAATTAAAAAGAAGAGAGTAAATTGTTTGTTGTTGTTATCAAGAAATTAAATTATGTTTATTGTTGTTACAACTTATATTTGTTGAGTAGTTTTTGTTTATTTTATTATTTTTTAACTTACTATGCACATTTTCAGTAACAAACTGCCGGTTTAGTCTGAATAAAATTAGTGTAGCAAATATTAACAGCATAGTAGATAGTAAATATGGAGACCAATGAAGCGGTAGGTTTCGACAACGTATTGATTAAATTTGTGAAGGAATGTTTTGGTGAAATTTCAACTTTTTTAGTTGATGTATTTAACAAAATGATTATGACTTTAGAGTATCCAGATAGATTAAAAATTTACAAAATAATGCCTATTCCAAGAGTTATACATGCATCTGCTGTGGATAAATATCGACCAATTGCAGTCCTTTCTACAATAGATCTTTGTTTGAAAAACTTTTATATGACAAGCTTTTAGTATATTTAGAAGAAATAATCTGCTATACAAATACCAATTTGAATTCAGAAGAGGTTTAAGCACTAAGGATGCTGTTTTAAATGTTGTAAGGTATGTTTGAAAAGGTCTGGATGATGGCTACAGTGGGGTTGTGGGAAGGTTTTTTGATTTCTCAAAGGCTTTTGATCTGGTTGATAATGAGATAATGACTAACAAATCAAGATATTATGGATTTCAAGGTAAAGAACTCCTGCTATTTAAAAAATTTTTTATTAATAGAAATCAATAACTGCAAGAGCTTTCTTGGGACTGTTGAATATGGAGTATCACAAGGAAGCTAACTAGATCCGTTATTGTTTTCCATATACCTGAATGATATAAAAAATTTAGATCTTACTGGACAATTGTTCTTGTTTGCTGATGACATATGTTTACTTTATCCATTTAAATATGATTTGATAAACATTGAAAGAGACACATCTTTAGTATTCGAGTTCGCTCGCTTAAACCGCTTAATATTAAATTCTGATAAAACAAAGTTGATTCGTTTCAGACCCCACTCGGCAAGGTTATATAGCAATTTTTCTGTGTGTGTTGATGGTACAGTAATTTGTGAATCACACTCACTTACTATATAAGTTTAAGCACAAGATAAGTTATAAATCAAAGCTTATGATTTACTATGGTTTGATACAACCACATTTATATTATTTGGCATGCGCCTATGTATATAACAAGATCAATAATTGCTAAAAATATTTACAATGTCTTCAGAATAAAGCTCTGAAAATTTTATACAACTTATCGACAATATCATTGTATAAAGATTTTAGTAAATCTGTTTTACCGGTTTATGGTTTACATAAATAAAGGGTGTTTTTTATAGACGTATAGAACTTTAAATTGCAATAAAACAACGATGGATTATTCGATTGACATGAATTTTATTTATCCGAAAAATAATCTTGTGACATCACATTTTAAATATGATTTCTGGCATATGACCGCCACGGCTGGCTCCTGTGCTCGGATGTAGTCCAATCTGGACGTCCAATTTTCGATGACTTTTTCCAACATTTGTGGCCGTATATCGGCAATAACACGGCGAATGTTGTCTTCCAAATGGTCAAGCGTTTGTGGCTTATCCGCATAGACCAATGTCTAGCGGTGTTAAATCACAAGATCTTGGAGGCCAATTCACAGGTCCAAAACGTGAAATTAGGCGGTCACCAAACGTGTCTTTCAATAAATCGATTGTGGCACGAGGTGTGTGACATGTTGCGCCGTCTTGTTGGAACCACAGCTCCTGGACATCATGGTTGTTCAATTCAGGAATGAAAAAGTTAGTAATCATGGCTCTATACCGATCACCATTGACTGTAACGTTCTGGCCATCATCATTTTTGAAGAAGTACGGACCAATGATTCCACCAGCCTATAAAGCGGTGCGCTCAGTCAGTTTGTCTGGATGTAACGGTGTTTCGACATACACTTGAGTATTAGCTTCACTCCAAATGCGGCAGTTTTATTTGTTGACGTAGCCATTCAACCAGAAGCGCGCTTCATCGCTAAACAAAATTCGCTTATGAAAATCGGGAACAACGGCAATCTCGTTGTCGAAATAAAATTGCACTATTTGCAAGCGTTGTTCAGGCGTGAGTCTATTCATGATGAATTGCCAAACCAAACTGAGAATAAATCATTTGACAGCTGTTAAATCGGTCACCATCTTGAACAGTAATACCAACTTAAAGTTCTATACGTCTATAAAAAACACCTTTTATTAAGTTTTATTGTTTCTTTTTAAAAGCTTGTACAGTATACCTGAACCTACAATTCCTTTTGTGCAAAATCTGTCACATTTCAATACAAGAAACATATGAAATCTTAGATTCCCCAGATGCAGATTGGAAAAAAACAAGCATTGACTATGTAGGTGGTGTAACATGTATAATGACTTACCATCCCATTTAAAATCTATTGATAGTATAATAAAAATTGCACTGTAAAGCATATACGAGTATATGCTTTTTTCCAACTTGCATCAAAAATGCATTTTTGGCGCTGGAGCCTAAACAATTATGAATTGTATATAACTTGTACAAATATAATATAAAATAAAAACAAATTTTGAAAAGTGGGTATAAAACAGATGTTGGGCAAATAACCTAATGCAGCGTATTTGTGTGCACATACATTATGCACATATACAGCTTAAAAATTTCCATAAAAAATAAGGCAGAAATTAATAAAAATTTAAAATTTCGGAAGTATTTTTGTTTTTTCCCAACCATTTGTCAATCGATTGTTTTGATTTTTTATACAGAAATTATTTTTGATAAAACTGCTTATCACCTTTTTTTTGTCCGTTATGTATTTTAAACAAAATACGCAAAAACCCGCTCTGAAAGATGGCTAGATAATAGCAACTGTGAAACAGAAACAACTAACAGATTGGTATGCTGGGCCGTGAGGCCCGGGCCTAGGGCGGCATAATTTAAGGGCGAAAATTTTAAGGTAAAAGAATGTAAAGAGAATTCAAATTCGAAAATTGATTTTTCAAAGTTTTACTTTAAATGAATACGAAATTTATATTAAATTATACATATGTATGAAGTAATTCAATTCTTGAATTTATTTCTTTCTACTGCTTTCAAAATCGCTAGATTTGACGGGAAAATAGCTAAATTCCCTGCTACAAACTGTTCAGCAGAAAGACCTTTTTCCACCCTGAAAAGAGTAAAAAACTATCTACGGTCAAGTATGGGCCAAGATAGACTTAACACTTTTGCAATATTTTCTATTGAAGTCCAACTTGTGCAAGAAGTAAACTATGAAGATTTAATTGATGTTTTTGCCCGAGCAAAATCCCGAAAGACTAAATTAATAAAAATAAAATAGGTTAATAAAAATTTTAAATTTTTAAAAATGATTAATACTCGTATTAAATTTCATACCATAGAACATGATACACAAAACCTGTAAAATATTTTGGCGATAATTACAATTATGAAGTCAAATTTTTAAATAAAATATCAAATTTTGTGATAATGCGGATTCAAAACTTTTTTTTTTTTGTAAAGCTTAGCAGCTTGGCGTCTAGTATTATAAAACTTTTACTCCGTAGAATTTCCACTCTCCCAAAAAACGTTTATTTCCAAAAACGTGTTTAAATTAAAAAATCAGTCCATTGTCTAAAAATTTGTTAATAAGAAGGTAAAATAACTCATATTTAATGAAGAATCCATAGGATATCGTTATCCTTCCTGCAATGAGTATGCCATTCATATTTATTTTAATCTTTAATCAAGAGGATCAAAATAATATATTGAATGTATTTTTTTGGCTATAAAAATAAAAAATTGTAACAATTTTTTGTTTGTTCTACAATCTTAGAAGTATTAAAATTTTGATTCACAATTCATGGAGAAGTCTTAAAGGACGTAATTATAAGTCATTACATATATAATTTAAACTTTTTTTTAATTTGCATCTACACTTCCATACAAAAAATTCGAAAAATTGAAATTTTTAGATATCTTAAAACGTTATTCGATTTCGCTTAAATTTGGAACATATGTTGGTGTGGTTCATACGCAATGATCCAGAATTGAAGAGTACAAATCAGACTTCTTCAGACGATTTTGAAGCACCTTATATGTATGTATATAAATTAATAAAAATGAATACACAATAATTTTAGTATTTAAACTTTTTTTTTGGATAATCACTCCTGTATAATCAAAAAGGGCGGCATATTAAAGAGTGCCTAGGGAGGAAGCAGGCCTAAATCCGCCACTGCCTTTGATTTGTTGCAATTTTACTTGTGTGTGCTAATGGAATAGTTTAATTTATTTGCAACACACTTGCTTTGCTTTATGCATATATAGGCGCACGTACATTCAAGAGACAATTCGATTTATTTTAAACTCGTTTTGGAATTTTATGTGATTTATTTTTTTGAAATTTTTTTTGAGTTATTACAATCAATTGCAATACGTACATACATATATATTTATGTGTTTGAACTGGATTTTTATTTTAAATTTAAGCAGTTAAACAACATCTTATACGACTAGATCAGATTCAATGTAATTTACTTAAAACTGCTGCAGCCTTTTTTATTAATAATTTTCGTGTATTTTACTATGCCCAATTAATTATTAAAATTGTCACCAATACGTTTGGGTTTAATTTAATTTAATTTTTTAATGTGAATGTGTGTGTTTTTTTTTTTTTTCATTAAAATGGGGTCTGAAAAGTGTTACAATCACCGATTAATTTTGTCGTTTTGTTTTGTAAGCAAATATTTTTTTTTTAGTTGCTTAACAAGGTAAAGGCTATTGCAGCTATAAATAAATTTATATAAATGAGTATGTCATATGCAATTGTGGAATTTTATACTGAGATTTATTATATCTTTCTTAGGTGGAACACAGAAAGATACTGGCGAAAATTATGCAAAAAATTTACATAAAAACGAAATATTTTTTTTTTTTAATTTTTTGGCTGAGAATTAAGTATGAGAATTAATAAATAATAATTTTAAGAGTTTATTTGTATAACTTCTTAGTTTGTAAGTGCTTTTAATATTTAATAATTGATGTATAAGTATATTTATGATGATTTATGTTTTTGTTTTTATAATTTTAGTGATACCATTTACAACAGCTTCATTTCCCTATTTTGGTACAAAAATTGGTTCACTAAAGCGATTACATCATGGCGTTTCCGGTGACGTTTATGCGGTCGATTCGAGAACAATATTTGTGAAAAAATTTAATTATGATGGTGAAGCACCAGGTAATAATTTGATGAATAGTAATTACTAAAACAATAAAAAAAACAAAACAAAAGAAAAATAAAATAAAAAGAAAAAAACAAATTATTGTACTAATTTAGCTTGTGGTTTAATGCACGAATGTAAATATATTTTTTGTAGCTGCATACTTTTATGTGGGTAATACAAATAGGCCTAGCAATGAAGGATCGTATCGTCTGCGCGATGAAAGAGGTGGAAATACCGCTTTAACAAGACGCTATAGAAATAAAGATATCACATTATCATTGCCAGAGGGCATAACTCTTAAAGACATTAAATGGTTTTCTGTGTGGTGTGATGAATTTAATGTTAATTTTGGTGACGTTACCATTCCCGGTAATTTGGATTTCCCTCGACCACAAAAAATAAACAATTTAAGTGGTGTACATGGTGTCAAGTCGGACAACATTGTCATCGTTGACGCTCAAACATTATTAGTGCCGAATTTTAGTTATGATGGTGAAGCACCTGGTAAGAATATGAAGATATGCCCAAAAATGTATTCTTAAATCTATCTGTTATCTGTTTTAGATGCTAAATTCTGGGTAGGCCAGGGGGATCGTCCAACTTCTAATGGCTTACGTATACCCGATGAGAATGGCAAAGAAGATCCCTTAAGACGTTATGATCATAAAACTATTGTTCTCACCCTACCTGATGATTTAACTATTTTCGATATTGGCCATTTTGGAGTTTGGTGCGAAGCATTCACTGTAGATTTCGGTCACGTGCGCATACCGAAGAGTTTGAATGTGCCACCATCTCTTAAAATGTTGGGTATAAGTCCTCAGGTAAAAAAAGAAATAAATTCTCTACTCAAAAACTTAGACGTGTAGAAAATTACAAAGTAAAAATGCTAATAATCAAAAAAAAATTAAAATTTTTAAAAACTTTATACAAAATTTGTTAATATAAGATCCAAACTTTAATTGTCATTCAATTGAAAAATCTCACTTCTAAACAGTTAAAAAAACAAAATAATTCTCTAATTGTAAACATTCACTTTTTCATGTTTAATTTAATCTTTAGGTACTTATTACATTCATTGTTTTTATATTATTTAAATATTTATTTAATTTTTTATATTAAAAAAATATAAAAAAGAATAATTGACTTAATTAAAGAAGAAAAAAGAGGAGTCAGTTATATCAAAAACTGATTCCTATTAGTAACAGAAATTACAACCATTTTTTAAAGAATAAAACTTCATTCAATTACACTTGAATATCAACACAAACTGTTAGTTACGTCAGTCTTTCCGAATTCTCTTTTTCATACTTGGGTAACATCAAAATCATATAGAGACCACTCATTTAAATGCATACTAACATGGCAGAATTATATACGGCAGCGACAAATCGACAACAAACATTAAAATGCAAAAAAAAAAGGCGTCTCTTCTCTCCTATGTGTCAAATACATATACTACTAAAAGAGAAAATTTCAATGTAATCCACTCATACTCTTATGTATGTATGGCTCGCAAACAAATTTTGACGTTCACTAAAGATAGCAGGAGATGTACGAGTATGCTGTTCTACTGTCAGTACCTTGTTAATTCTGCCATGCATACTAACTTTGTTAGCAGAATACTATATTATCCCTTTTACGATGTTTTGTTTTGCTCAGTAATGTTTGAGTCTAGTTTTACATTTAATATTAAAAAATTAAAAAGTGCAATGAAAATAAGTTAAACCTATTATTTTCTTCCTTTTAAAATTTCTCAATTATAATAATTTCGAACAGTTTTTATTTTTAACAAAAACAAAAAAAAAACAAAAATTTTTTAATACAAAAACAAATGAAAATCGTAGTAAATATGTTTGTACAAGTCAAATTTATTTACAAAGTAAAAGCAATTCTACAACTGGATATATTTTTTCGTTTGTTGTACTGGGAACTCTTCAATTTTTTTTTTTTACCCAACAAACCATGTAACAAATTTTAAAAAATTCTGAAGATAATTATTATTATTTATTTATTAAATGTAAATATATATATGTGTATAACAAATAAAATTTATTTTAAGTTTTTGTTTAAGGCATATGAAAATATTTTTTTAATAAATATTATTATTTTAAAATCAAGTGATTTGGCTTGTTGGGTATGTTACTACAGGTACAACTATTTACATGCATATAATTCTGACATATCAAAGGTAATATAATTTGTTTTTGTGTTCTCGTAGTTACCTTGTAAATGAATATGGCTTGGTTTGTACTAAAGAGCTGCACAAGCATACTTGAAAGCCACACATCACTACCAACATGTGTAATATTTTTATATACTAAAAATTACTTGTAAGCCATTTTAAGTATGCTCGTGCAGCCCTTTAGTATGTACTTATTACACACATTTCTTATACGATCAAAAATAAGTTTTAATGCATTCAGCAAAATTAAATAAGTTTAACCTTTAATAATAATGTAAAAAGTGCCAAAACAAAAGCAAAAGTTTTGAGAACTAAATTATGAAAAAATTTAACAGGCAACACTGAGGTTTAATTTCTAATGGGGTTGCTAGACGATCAATCATTCAACGTGAAATTATGCATTTGTATTGGTGAAAAAATTAAATTGGTTGATTAACACATCAAACTGATTGATATCAATCTCATTTTTATGGGATTTTTTACAATTTGCCGTAAGCAAAACACATTAAATAAAAATAGTACATTTTGCCGTCTCTAAAACACTTTTATTTTGATTTGCACATCAAGAAAAAAATAACATGATGTCACAAAAAAATATTTATTGCTATTGCATTGGTACTAGCAATAAAAAAAAAACAATTTAGATAAAGGACTGTAAAAATTAATGAAAAAAAATGTTCCTGCATTTTTGCTTTTAAAATTTCGGCAATGTTCACTTAACTTTACCCAAAAAAAAAAAAAATTATGATTACAGAAGTGATGCCGGATCAGCAAATTTTTCCCAAAAACAAACTAATTTTGGTTTCTGTCAAATTCACACATAATGTATACGTGTGATGGCCATCTTTAAAAAACACGCACACACCCTCATGATTGACGTTGAATGATCGATCGTCTAGCACCTCTATAAGGCATCGCAGAATTATACAAGAAAACGACAAGCATTAAAATGCAAAAACAACATGCGTCTCTTTTCTCTTATCTGTCAAACACATACGAGTATACTACTAAAAGATAAAAAGTTAATCACAAATCCGCCCGGCAGGTGGCGTTGCAGTCGGTATCAGGATTATTTATCCACTACTTGTTTTCACCCGGTTTTTGCACGATTCTTTACTCTGTGAATACGATTTCTTGGAGTGAGAAGATCGAATATACTAAAATTTTATATTTTTATCAAAAGACTACGTCCACTTTTTAAATTTTTCTCAATTCGGAGAACTTCTAGACCGATTTGGCTAATTTTTTTATTACATGTTCGGCATAATACAATTTATATTTTTTTTCTTTTTAATTAATTTTCAATATAAATAAAATTTGAAGGCAAAACAACGTTTGCCGGGCTAGCTAGTCTTGTCAAATATGTTCTTATAAAATAAAATAATAGCGCTTTCGATGTGTTAGTGGCCACTCTTGCTATACTCGTATGGCTTCTTTTAGCCAAAATAATATAATGCATTGACTATAATTCTATACTTTTGTTATTAGATTTTTTAATAATTTGCAGACAAATACTGACTTCTTCTTTCTTTTAAGTCTACTATTGCTTTTGAAAAGAAATTTTAATTTATTTGTAAACACATACTACATGTATAAGGAAAAAGCTTCAGATAAGCCAATTCTGTTACAAAAAAAATATGTTTCTTTTGTTTTATGTATATATTTTGTTAAGTTCGTTTTATTTAAGTTTAAAAATTTTTATAAATAAATTTTGTTTTTATTTAAACAATATTTTTACCTAAATAAAATTGTGTTTGAATATTGATTTTTATATATAAATTCTTTTTATTCAGTTTTTAAAATATAGATACAAAGTGAAATACTGGCATACATTTATTTGTGTGTATGTAGTATAAAGGAATTATTTAAAATAACAAATGAAAATTTAACTACAGCTAGTTTATGCATACATATAATACCTACATATGCTTTGTTGTTTTTGCTTATAGAAAGTATATATGAAAAACAAAAACCATATCCTTTCACCTACCCTGTCCCGCGTACCCTTAACCTAAACATCACATCTACAGATATTACTAACAATTTTATTAAATTTTGTTGTTTTGGTTTCCCTACCAAAATGCATTTAGAAACATTCAGTATTCAATAGCTTTGTGAAAATGCGGTTTTTTCTAAAAAGATTGTTTTTTTTTTTTTGAATTAGTAATTTTCAATGCCAGCATTTTCAACAAACACCGTATGGGGCGGGCTACTGAATAAAATCCTATTGACTGTATGCGTAATATTTACACCATTTAAACAAAATTAATACGTATAACAAAGGACATTTTTCATTTTGTATGTATATTTTCATTTTACAAAAAAAAATTATTTATATATAAAGAATAATTATTCAGAAACACAACAGAAACCACAATAATAATTAATATCAATGAGTGGAGTAATAAGTGCCAAAAGCATAAGACAACAGAACATGATGCATTTTTTTATGTGGAATTAGAATTACTAAAATGGGAAAGGCTTATGGTTAAGGTTAATGTAACTATAAATATCTAAGGAATTTGGCTTTCTGAATTAGTTTTAATATAATTACATTTTAACAATTTAACAATAGTCTTCTGAGGCGCTTTAGAATACACCACCAATAATTATTGTTTTATTCTGCTGCTTGCGTTTTATTTTCTTTTTCAACTTAATAAAGGGTGTTTTTTATAGACGTATAGAACTTTAAATTGCAATAAAACAACGATGGATTATTCGATTGACATGAATTTTATTTATCCGAAAGATAATCTTGTGACATTACATTTTAAATATGATTTCTGGCATATGACCGCCATGGCTGGCTCGGATGTAGTCTAATCTGGACGTCCAATTTTCGATGACTTTCTCCAACATTTGTGGCCGTATATCGGCAATAACACGGCGAATGTTGTTGCATAGACCAATGACTTTACATAGCCCCACAGAAAGTAGTCTAGCGGTGTTAAATCACAAGATCTTGGAGGCCAATTCACAGGTCCAAAACGTGAAATTAGGCGGTCACCAAACGTGTCTTTCAATAAATCGATTGTGGCACGAGCTGTGTGACATGTTGCGCCGTCTTGTTGGAACCACAGCTCCTTGACATCATGGTTGTTCAATTCAGGAATGAAAAAGTTAGTAATCATGGCTCTATACCGATCACCATTGACTGTAACGTTCTGGCCATCATCGTTTTTGAAGAAGTACGGACCAATGTTTTTCTGGATGTAACGGTGTTTCGACATACACTTGAGGATTAGCTTCACTCCAAATGCGGCAATTTTGCTTGTTGACGTAGCCATTCAACCAGAAGTGCGCTTCATCGCTAAACAAAATTCGCTTATGAAAATCGGGAACAACGGCAATCTGAAAATTGCACTATTTGCAACCGTTGTTCAAGCGTGAGTCTATTCATGATGAATTGCCAAGCCAAACTGAGAATAAATCACTTGACAGCTGTTAAATCGGTCACCATCTTGAACAGTAATGCCAACTTAAAGTTCTATACGTCTATAAAAACATCCTTTATAAAAACACAAGATATTTGCATTTGCATTGTTTGCATGAAAGTTTTTAACACGTGATAGAGGTATAAGAAAAAAATAATGAAATATTTCTCTATAAATCATTTCAAAGCTGTAGAAGCAGGTTTGTTTTACATTTTTTAAACTATTTTAATACAATTTCTGTTTCAGTTAATCATTTTGTATTTAAAACAAAATAATGTTTTTTTTCCTATTCATTTGTATAGTCCAAGCTAAATTGTGAAGTTTTGTATGATGATAAAGCTTTTGAAGTTCGTTGGGCAATGGCTGGTGATAGTGTCGTTATACAATTGGTGGCTAAATTGGGTAAGTTTCATTCCAATTACATACAATGTTCGTTATAACTGCACTAAGTTTTGATTATATTATTTCTGCAAAACAAAAAAATCTTTTGAAAGCAATGAAATTGTTCTTTATAAACGTTAAAGTTATTCCCTATAAACACACTGCACTGTAAATTGAAACATTTAACAAGCCTTAAGAGCTCTAAAAATTTCTGAAGCAAATATTGAAATAAAAACAAAATTATGTGTGTAAATGTCACTTGTGATAAGAAAACTCGTTAAAGAAAGTTTAATAACACCATATTTGAAATAACTACATACTTACTTACATATACACATTGATTCTCTGAGCATTTATGGAAATAAATAAATACTTATCACAATCTACAAGTAAGTTGTTTTTTTTTTTGTGCACACATGGTTACTCGTTATGTTCACAATATAAACAAACTTGAAAACAACATTCCTAAGTATGTAAAGTTTAACAATTTACTCCGTTTATTGAACTTCATAACTTTGAAACAAAATACATGTGTACATACATACATGCATACCAATCTAAAACAACGTACTTACAAACATACATATAGAGAGTAGCAAGTACTCGTACTTATAGAATAAAATATAATTATTATAAATAAAACTTGAAAGATAAATAAAATCACCGTTGGGTATAAATATGAAATTAAAAACAAGTTAAATTCAGCTGTGCCAAGTTTTATATACCCTTCACTGGGTTAGTCAAATATTCGTAACTTTAATTTTCCATATTTTTCTTAAATATTTAACAAAAAAAAATTTTAAAAAGATTTTTAATGAAATGACAAATAGTGATTAAAATAATTTTCTTTGATTACCTTTTTTTTTTTTGTTAATCCTAAACTAAATATTTAGTTTCAGCTAAAAAAATTTAATTAACGACATTCACAAAAAGAAATATGTTCTGCGATTTTTATTTTTGAAAACAATAAAATGTCGGCAAATACTCAATTTTTAAATATAAAAAAAAAACAAAAATTAAGAAAAATTTAAAATTAGAATGTAAAAATAAATAAAAAAATAAATATTTAATTTTTCATATAAAAAATTTAAAGATAACGGAAAATCAAAAACTATCTTTCAATAAAATTTCTATTATCCACAAGGCCTTTAAAATACACTTTTATGTAAGACCGATTGCCTGTTCTCGCATGTACGAGTATGCTTGTTTTCATAAATACATCTGTGTGTGTACATAAATTAAACACTTTTACATTCTCGTATTTTTAAAAAATTTATATAAAAAACAAAACACAAATAAATGGAAAAACCCAAATTTCGGTTGTATTTTTCAGTTTTCTTGGCCATTTCTCAACTGATTGTTTTGATTTGCGCAGACATTATGATTATCATATCTGATAAAACTTGTTTTGTATTTATCGAATAAAAATGCATTTTAATTCACAACTAAAATTAATAATTCATATTTTATTTTAAAAGAAATACAAAGAACGCATGTTCTTACAACGAAGTCTAATATAAGAGAGAGAAAGAAATATATAAAGTGACAGATCCAGTGCTGCCACATTTTATAAGGATATTATACTGCAATCTCCCACGCTAATAAAGGACATAGTCTTCTAAATGGGTAGGTTGTCTTCTTACGCGCGTCTATCTTAGAAGAGCCCTATTTTCCTGTTCTCTTAGTTGTTGTGGTGGTTGTTATTGTTGTTGTTGTATGTGACTGGCACTATGTCGTTCAATCTGAATTTCATCTATTTTCAATTTTCCCTGTTTTTGCGGTTCAGTAACAGATTCGAATGATCGCGGGTTTTCTATATTTCATTTAAGCATTTGGTTTATATGTCGCTTCAAAGAGTACACATTATCAAGTTATACTTGATAATGAAGTCGACCAAATTTTGACGCTACTATACCAAATTTCCATATTGGTTTGTTCTTTTCATGCCATCGCACAGGCACGCTATCTCCCAAGTTTAGCTGGCGAGTAATAGGTGTACACATTTGTTTTATTTGTCTTTGATAAGGTCTGATCGCGTCGAGCTTAATTTTAAGATCTCGACCCAAATACATTTTCGAAGGTGTTTGACCATTTGCTAATGGAGTTTCTCTATAACGAAACCGTCTTTCTTGCACTTTAATATTCAATGGTGCACTGTAGTCTTCCATAGCTTTTAATTTTGTTTTTAATATTTGGACATATCGTTCAGCGAGTCCGTTTGTTGCGGGATGACCTGGGGCGATGAACTTTCGGGAAATGCCATTTTCTGTGCAATACTTTGTAAATGTGGCACTTTTAAAAATCGTTGCATTGTCCGAGACAATATTGTGGAAAACCGTGGGAACAAAATATATCCTGTAACAACATGATTGTTTTTTCTGAGGTCGGGGCTTCTCTTATTATTCGTATTTCTGGCCATTTTGATTTCGCATCCACAAGAACTAAGCAATTATAATTTTGAAATGGTCCTGCATAATCTATGTGGACCCTTTGAAAATTTTCGATAGGTTGTTCCCAGTGATGAGTTATTACTTTTGCAGGTGCATTTCTTACATTTGCACAACTGGAAGACGTTCTTACAAGCTTTTCTATATCTTTGTCAATACCCTTCCAAAAACAATATTTTCTTGCCAACTGCTTCATTTTTACAATGCCTAAGTGAGTATGGTGTAATTCTTTTAATATTTCCTCACGCAATTTTGTAGGTACCACTACTCGATTCGCTTTAAAAATGACACCATTTTGAATTGAAAATTCGGGATCAAAATTTCTTCCCTTGCACAAATCTTCCTTTAATTTCGAAAGCTCTTTATCATTAACAGTTTCTTTAGCAATAGTACCTGCTGTAATTGAAAACGTTGATATTTCATTTATAATTTGTTCTTGAACAATTCTTACTTCCTCTTCGATAAAATGCTCAAATTTTGGTATTTCCTTAATAGGCGCTCTAGATAGGCAATCTACATTTGCAATAAGTTCTGACTTGCGATGTTCTAATTTGTAATTGAAACCCTGTAGAAAAGATGCGTATCGTAAAAGTCTGGCTGACGTCATTGCTGGTGTTTTATTTTCCTGATGAAAAATTCTTGAGAGGGGACGATTGTCAGTCACCAGGGTGAACTCTCTTCCGTAAATGTACATAAACAATTTATCCATAGCAAAAACTATGGCTAATGCCTCTTTATCTAGTTGACTATAGTTCTGTTCAGCTTTTATTAGTGCTCTTAAGATAAAGACTACAAGTCACTCTTCGTTATCAATTACGTGTGACAGCACTGCTGCTATGCCTGTTGGGCTCGCATCACACACTACTACAATTGGTAACTCTTGATCGTTAGGAACTAGCACTCTATCTTTCAAAATTTCATTTTTTAAATTTGTAAAGGCTTCTTGACATTTGCTCGTCCAATAAAACTTTTTGTTTTTTCTAAAAGTTGGCGCAATGGATAAGTTAAAGTAGATACATTTGGAATAAATTTTTAATAATATGTAATCATGCCGAGAAATCTTTTAATGTCATCGGCATTTTCCGGACATGGAAGACTTGCAATTGCCCGAGTCTTACTTGCACATTTTGATATTTTATTATGGCTTATAACATAGAATAAATAGTTAATTTCTGTTTTAAAATATTCGCATTTGTTTTTATTTACATGTACACGATATTTTCTTAATCTCTCAAAACAGCTGATAAGTCGATTTTCACATTGTTTTAATGTTGGAGCGTGTACCACAATATCATCGAAATACGAAATTGTTCCCTCAAGACCTTGTAAAATTTTATCAATAATTCGATTGAATTCACTCCAAAAGATAAGCGATTCATTTTATATGTGCCTCGGTGAGTAGCGATTGGTTGCACTAAACTACTTTCTTCATCTACCATAACATGAAGGTACGCCTTAAACAAATCTAATCTACAAAAATATTTTGAATTTTTAAAAGTATTGAAAATTTCTTCGAATCTCTTTATCGGGTAATGAGCTGATTGAAGTTGAGGATTAACAGCGATTTTGTAGTCTACGTGCAAACGCACATTCCAGGCAGAGGAGATTCCCAGTTGCTACTGTTTATTTTAGAAATGATGTCATCTCTTTCCATATTGTCTAGTTCTTGCTCGACTTTACTTCGCAAAGAAAAAGGTATTGGTCTTGCTTTTAAAAATACTGGTTTTGCATCTTTTTGTAATTTAAGGCTACAAACAAAATCTGGAATGCATCCAACTCTATCTTGAAAAATATCTTGAAACTCGTGCACTATTTCTGGAATTGACTTAATTTTTGCGTTGTGCTCTATATTTGAAACTTTGTTATGATCGATTTCCGTTAAATTTATTCCCAAATGTCTTATCCAAACACGGCCTAGTAATGCTGAATGATCTGAAGTTACAATGTATTACATATTTTCGTTAGATGTTGTGCTCTTATATTTTACTTTAACATTAACAACTCCTAGAGGTTTGAAAATCTCTCTCTCTCTAAAAACTACGTTTCTTATTTACAGGGTTCTTAATGTTCAAATTTTTGAATTCATTTTCTGGAATTAATGTATACCCGGCACCCGAGTCGACTTCGAATGATTGCCTTTTACCTTCTATTAAAACATTTGTACAAAATTTTTATAAATCTAACGATGAAATTGAATTTTTATTATATATATCAACAACATGATTTATCCCATAAAGGTCTTCTGATGATAAGCGTGAGTAGGCTTTATTTGTCAAATTATTGATTTTTTTCTGTGTTTTCTGTTTTATTATTTATCACAAATTTTACATTTTAAGTTTCGTTTGCTGATTCGGCAATTTTTTGGAATTTCGACTGCTGGTTTTCCACGAATGATTCATTTTCTGGTGTCGCGTTTGCTGAATTTTATGGATGCCTGTAATTGAAATTAATGCATTATTACCAATTGTTTTGCTGTCGATTTTTGCTGCTTCTAAGGCTAAAGCTTTTTCTACTATTTCTATAAAAGTTGATTCCAGTTTTTGAAGTAGTTGCTCCCGTATGTAGCTATCCCGTACACCCCTAATGAATTATGCTCTCAGAAAAATATTAGCAACTGGCTTGCTGCATTCACATTCGAATTCACCTCCGATTGATCTCTTTTGAAGGGCTGATATAAAATTTGAAATACTTTGATTTTCATTTTGAACTTCACACAGAAATCGATGCTGCTCCAATAACACATTTTTCTTTGGGTAATAATGAGCTTCCAAAACTGCAATAATTTCATCATAAGTAATTTCATTTATATTTTTTGGTGCTACCAATGATGATAAAAGAGTATATCCTGAGGAACCAATATATTGCAAAAGCAATTTTGCGAACATGTCTTTTTTGTCGAAAATGTTCTTGACTTGAAAATGGTTCTAGACGCTCTTTATAAGTTTTGAATGATTCGATTTTTGGGTCAAAGTTGTCGAAATTTGAAATAATATTGACACTCGTACTGTTGCTTTGAGTTCGTATAGCCGTCGTCATGGCTGTAATAGCTTCTAGTAACATCTGTACTTGTCCCTCCATTTTGTGAAAACTCTTGTTCATATATATTTTCGTTCTTCGTCAATTTGATTTGTGATTTTTCTTTAAAATTGCACTTTTGCTCTATTTCTTAGAAATTTTCTCTAGTCGCCAATTCTGTTGTGTATTTATCGAATAAAAATGCATTGCTCTTTTAATTCACAACTAAAATTAATAATTCATATTTTATTTTAAAAGAAATACAAAGAACGCATGTTCTTACAGCGAAGTCTAATATAAGAGAGAGTAAAGAAGTACAATATGATCATCAAAGAAAAGTGACAGATCCAGTGCTGCCACATTTTATAAGGATATTATAAATATACTACAAAACTTAATAACATTTTTCTCCGTTATGTTCTTTAGACTAAATACGCAAAAAACCCACTCAGAAAAATGGTAAAAAAATATAGGTAATCGCGGGTTTTGACTCATAACTCCGCCACTTGTAGACCGGTTGAATTTCAATAGCAACTTGAAGACAGCAACAATTGATTGGTATGCTAAAGTTTTCAGTACGATGTTTAAGGACTTCAAAAAGTTGATTTCAACGACCACACAGACAGATGGACATACGAACATCGCTTTTTCGACTCTGCTATTAAAAAGGATCCAAAATATGTGTACTTTTTAGGATGACACATGTACGATGTAGAAACTACAAACGGAATCTCAAAATTATATATACCCTTCTTACTTACAGTGAAGAGTATAATAAACGGATCGGATCGTTTAGATTGGAATTGGAATTGGCAGTGCAAGAAAAAAAACCTGTCTAACAGGGTAAACAACTGTTATTTAGATACGACAAAGTGCATCTTATAAAATCCATGCTGTTTAATTGAAATGTTACAAATTAAACAACTTTAAGCTGCAATCTAATTACATTGCCATTAAAATTTTATTACTAAAATAATGTATTTGTATTTCATATTAAAACTTCACATACACACATGCATATATACATACGAGTATATATTGTACGTATGCCCTATAGCACATCTAAAATTATTAACAAACAAATTGTTTCCACTATAGAAACGTAAAAATATCTTTTTAACGGAGATATTCACAAAGTCTGATTATTTTATTTGTAATCGAAAATTACCGTTGGTTACCGATTTAGGTTTCACCAAATAGCATGGCAATACTGTGTCTATATGTTGACGAAAAATAGTGTAATGAAAAAAAAAAAAAACAAAATAAAATATTTAAAAAAAAAGCTGCTACAAACAAAAAAATTAAGCAACAGGGCCACAGCGTGTTATTTACAAGTTCCTACAGAAAGGCTGGGAGTTCCTGAAGGGGGCAATATAACTGAAAAAATTCTCTATTTTTATCCTAAACCAAACAAAAAAAAACATTTTTGTTTTTGCTATTTACTCCTGCAGTTTTTAATTTTGTAAAAAAAAATTTTGTTTAAATTGGTATAAAAATAATTTATGCATGTCCATGTAATGTGGACATTTGTATTTGGTTTTTTGTTTTTGTTCTAGAATGCAGTATCAACATTTTTGTTCATCCATTTTCACTTTTTTTGGCTCCGATTAGTATTTTAACCGACGAATTTTGTTAGGTTAGCTTTAACAACAACTTTTTGGTTAAATGGTGTCGGTGAAATGCAAATTAAATTAAAGTTGGGGTTAACTTTTAATCATTCATTGTGAAAATGACAGTAAATTGAGTTAAAAACAATTGAAATTCGGCTGAACCGAGTCTTATAGCCAAATAATCATACTTTCAGTTTTGCACATTCTATTTAAATATTAAAAAAAAAAGTTATAAAAAAGATTTTTAATGAAATCGCAAATATTGATTAAAATAATTTTTTTTTTGAGTATTTAAAATAAATAATTAATTTCAGTTAAAGAAATTCAAATTAACGACATTCACGATAGAATACGTTTTTTCTTATATTTATATATAAAAAGGAAATTGTCAGAAATTTTAATATATATTTTACAGGAAACGAAAAAATTTTAAAATATTTTTAAATGCTTTTCATAAAATTTTTTTGACAAGATGGTTTGTTTCGTATGAACAGTACATAAGAATACAAAAAAAATTATTTAATTTAAAATGTTTATAAACATTTTTGAAACCAAACTAAATTTGAAAATAATTATTTAATATTAAATTAACAGAAAAAACAGAAATTTACGTATATATATCTTAAATTTCGGTTGTATTTTTGATTTTTCTCGGTCATTTGTTTATCGATTGTTCTGATTTTTTGTACAGACATTATGAAATCCTTAACTTGATGTATCAGCACACCGGGGGTAAAAGCATGCGTTGCTACAGGCCCAAACCTGGCATAAAGATACCCTTGGGGTCGTCCATATATAGCCCAATTCCCTCAACAAGGGAGCTGCGTGTAATGTAGCTTTAGCACACATAATTTGCTACCTGTATTCTTTATTGGTCACAGGAGCAGTGGTGGTAAGCCCGAGCACCACCCGTGGTTTGACCCAAGCGGCAGGTGCTCACCTAAATCAACCACTATTATACCCTACTTACTTATAAAAACGAATTTTGCTTCTATTTAAACAAGTTTTAAGCCGATTTTCACCGATTTTTAGATTTGTAACTCTTGGTTTTTTAAATGTCACCTTTTCAATTATTGAACACACCGGTTCCCTTTCATGCATTATAACGAGCTTTATCCCCATTTACATTATGGGTATTTCTGTCCGAACAGACGAAGTTTGTAGTCGAGGGGGCAAATACGCATGGTCTGTACTAGACACGACCGTCTGTACTAGACGTTTTTTATCTCTCTTTTAAAATTTTAGTAATAATCGTCTTGTTGCTTCATTTTATTTTTGTACACTGTATTAATTTGCCCATATTTTTATAGAAATCAGTTTTTAAAATTAATTTATTTATTATTAATTTAATTTGGTTTGCTTCAAAAGTTTTTTTCAATTAATTTTCATACAAATCAATTAAGACGTCACGAAAATAAATGGAAAGAAGAATTGAAAAAATTTCTATCTGGACATTAATATCCGAAAAGTAAACGGTTTAGGAAAGAGCAAAAGAGAATTGAAAAAATATCTGGCAAGAAATGTCCATAATGTAAATTGGGACTTGGTAAAAAATTATATTTTTCTATTGTTTGTATTTACATATCGTTATATGTTTTCAATAAAGCCTTAAGTTACAAAATATTTAGATTCGATTTTTTGATGTATTATAATGCACCGTATCAATTTATAAGATCCTACAATATTTTTAACTTTTATTATTAAAAATAATGATATTGAACTGATGGTGTAACTCTACAAAATTAAAAAGAAAATTTGGATAGTTTTTCGTAATAAAGACTTTTTTGGCTTCTCCTATAAAACTTTTTGAATGTAACTTAAGGCTTTTTTAAAGAAATGTGACAATAAATACTTACATAAGTATGTCATCCACAACTACCTTAAAATTTCCTAAAATTTTAGATGATAATGAATACATGGCATTTGGAATTTCACCAGATAAAGATAACAGTGTTATGATTGGTTCAGATGTGGCTGTCAGTTGGGTAGACAAAGCAACGGGTAAAGGTTATGCTATCGATTATTTCTTAGAAGGCAAATCACAATGTTCGGGTAAACGGGGCAGCTGCCCTGATGTCAACGTCGATGATAATACAAACTCTATTCGGTTACTGAATGCAGCTATGGTGAATGGCTATTCCATTGTTACTTATCAGAGATCGTTGAATGCAACAGACAGATTAGATTTACCTATTGCTAGAAATGGTTTTGAAGCAATTGTCTGGGGTATTGGTCCATTAAATGAGCGCAAAGAAACTTCTTTTCATACAAATTATAATAAACGTACTCATTATATTGACTTTGGACGACAACCAACATGGAATTGTCCAGCACCCGATGGTCAAAAAGTCGATCAGGATGATGATAACGACGATGATGGAATTGAAAATGAAAATGAAGAGCAACAACACAAACAGAACACAGACAAAGGTTATCCACCGGCAACAAAACCAATAATTGGAGAAGGTGTACCTGAAGAAGAGTTTTACGACAATCAAAAAGCACAGGCTTTACAAGGACCAAATAGAAGACAAGAAATTTCAAATACAAGATTATCTCAGAGACGTCCAGTACCTACACCCAAGCCGGTAATAGATGATAACGGTGCTTGGGACATACCAGCTATACAATGTTATGAGCCAGAAGATGGTGTATTTTATGCTCAAATGGGTCCAACTGGCGGTAAGCATGGATATTCAGCTATTACAGGTAAGTAGAGTAAATGATAAGTTTATTTTAATCACAAGAAAATGTCATTTTTTAACAAAAGGTCATGTTGGCTGGGGCATATCTTGGTTCATTAATGGTCTTCTGATTCCTGAAATTCATGTTGTTCGTGGAAAAACTTATACTTTTGTTGTTGAAGGTGGCAACAATCCGGATGTTCCTGCTAAATATCATCCATTTTATATAACAGATGATGCAGTTGGTGGTTATGAACACAAACGCGAAGAAGAAAAGAAGGTATACGCAACCACTTAGATCGTAGTTGTGTCCATTGATTTCAATTTGTTTCTCCTTAGAACATACGTATATTTGCTGGTGTGCATAGATCTCGTTCGGGACAAGTTACTCCTACTGGTGTAGGCCGTTTGTGCAATTGGACTCCTGATATTGATGGACCACCAGCCGATGATTACCAATCTTTCGGAGCTTACCAACGTACATTGACATTGAAATGTGATGCTGGTGAGCCTGGTGTAATAACTTGGAAGCCAGATCATAATACACCCGATACTGTATACTATCATTGTTTTACGCATCGTTATCTTGGTTGGAAGATTCATGTACATGATACGTGCGATGATGCCCGTTTTGCAGCCTCGGAAAAATATAATGTACGTGTACCAGCACCCGTAGCAGTACAGGAGCAAGACGATATAACGCCAGAAGAGTCTATACGTCATGAAACAAAGGTCAGCCCCAACGATAATTTTTTGTTAAAGCACCAAACAGATTTAATTAAGAATCACAATATGAACGGAACTCCGCCGAAATTAACTTTTGAAATAACAAAATCAACGGAAATTACTAAATTGATTTCAGATGGGATCCGTGCTGCTGAGGCTCTCGAGGATAGCATTCTGAGGCAAAAGCAGCAACACCAACAGGCAAATGGGTTATTACATCAAGGTTTGGCCAACAACTACATAGTCAAAACAAACATCAACAATAACGACAGTCCCCTTTATAAGATAAACTATGCTAATGGTAATTCTTCTATGGGTACTAGTGATACATCCTCCTCTTCTACCTCCACTATAACTCATGATGCCTCTAAGAAGCTGCAAACAAGTTTATCTCATCCCTTGGTTCCCCCGCTGCAACCCAACATCTCTGCAAAAATACCAGAAACGCTGCAAGGCGAAACCCATTTACAACAATTATTAAACTCATTTCAATCTACATCTTTACAAACTCAATCACTCTCATTACCATCACCTAACAATAGACAAACACCAATTTTATTAGCCACCCATTTACAACCACATTTACATTTACCATATAACAAACATTATTATGTGCAACAAACACAACTCCACTCTGCCAATAATCTAACCAATAATTTACCTTTACCAAATTCACAGAAACCAATAGGACTTTCTGAATTTTTAAGACCTCCGTTTAGCGCTCCACTTTTTCATCCAGTTAAGTTGCCAGGTCGTCGCCCATATCCGGGACCCATCAAAAAAGTACCCGCTTCAAAGCCAATCCTGCCACAACAACTGCCAAGACATCCTTCGGGCCTTGGTGGACCAGTACCACAGCCTTCAGTTATCGTTAACCACTATCGCAAGCCAGTTCCAACTTTATTGAGACCTTTTCTGAAGGAAAAGCCTTTTCCAATAGAGCCATTGGCAGCTTCTGTTCTACTGTTAGGTCAACCAACCGAATTGACTAACTTACGTAAACAGGACACTATGATCCATTTGGCTAAAAAACCTATAATTCCAGTTCCCTACACCGATTTGATCCCCCAAGGAAGTGTTTTAAAACCTGTGTATAATAAAAATACTCTAGAGAAGTATAAAATTAAACCAATTTTAGCTACGAAAGTTGTGGTTGAAAACGTTAAGTCGCTGGAGACATCTACAGCAAACACAAGAACAACAAACATAGTAAATCCAATAGGTGTTTTTAAAGAATCATTCATAATACAGGAAACTAAAGAAGAGCCTACTGCTGCCGAATTAGCTACAATGAAACCAGCTGTAAATGAAGGATTTAAGCCAGACACAGTGGTAGTTGAAAGCGGTTTCAAGCCTATACTTAGACAAGATGGACCTATACCACCTCCCGAAGTAATAGAACAAATTGCAAGTCGTCGCGAAGATCCAGGTATTGAAATTGATGAGGCAATGGAAACTGACACTCTATTTTTAACATCTCAGCAGCAAACTCAAACGCAAAATTTTGAACCGATGTTCATACCTTCCCCTCCAGATAGTACAAATGCCACAATTGTAGTTAGAAAAACGTCCGGAGTTAAAAATTCACTAAACACTTATCCACAATCTCCGAATCTAAATGAATATATTTATAACAAACCAATTAGTTCAATGCTAAAGTCGACAATGAGTCTACCAGAGGCTGCCAAATTACGAAATGCTTCATTGGATGACATATTTAAAGAAACAAGTAAACAAGAAGATGAAAAAGATGAGAAAGGAGATATGAAACAGGACAATAAATTAGACGAGTCTTCAACTCATACACAATTAACGACAAAATATAAGACAGAAGCTATTAAAGAAAATGAGGAAAATTATCCATTTGATGAATACCTAGACATGGAAGATTTTCAACATGAAGAAAATCTAAAATTTGTAGCTACTACTACAATGAAAATTTTCAATGAGGAATATAAAAATAAATCGAGTACCACAACAGAAGCGATACTGAAACTAAGTAACGTTAGTAGTAAAATAAAAAAGGAAAATCATACAGTCATTTTAAATAATATTGAAGCCAATAAAGACAATTCAAAGGAAGATGGACAACAAAACGACAGTGAACAATTAGAAGATGAAGATTATTTATTTTATTTGAACCAACCCGAAGCCCAGGCAGCTGAACGTGTTGATACCTACTATTTACCTCCAGATAATCGCAAAATACCACATGCAAACCTTCCTAGTGGTGCTGTAATAACATATGATGGCAAATCTGTCATGGACAGCTCTTTGGTTCTGCCTCCCAAATTAGATACAGAGGTTGATGATTCTTCATTACCTCGTCTTTTTAATAGCAATGGTCTTTCTAAATTGCAGCATTTAATTGAAACTACACCTCAATTGGTACCATTTCGTGGTGAAATACCACCTTTAAAATCATATTTAACTCCAGAAACTACACAAGGGTCAACGCAACTCAATAATAAATATCATTTACATTCATCTTCATTATCCATAAGACCAACTCAGTCAACAAAACTACAAATAATACTAAATAATAATAATAAATAAATTAATTCATACATATGTATGTAACATACATATGTCTATATGTAGTATATAAAATCATAATAATATTTTATTAGAGGCATTAATTTCATTTTTTTTTTTTTTAATTTTAATAAAATATCGTTTATGTATTTTGTACCTACTTAGTCTTTATTATAAACAGAAGCACCTGCGCTCAACCAAGAAATACATGCCATCATTTCTGAAAAAGATGCCAACTCCCTATTAATACGAGTACATATGTTCGAGTATGTATTTATATGTAGGTGTAGGTGTATATGTACTTGAATTTCAACAACTCGTAAAGACATTAATTAATTAAAATTATACTTATGTATATATACATCACGACAATTTTTTATTTGCTTAATTGAAAATTTAAGCCTGTATATGGATATATAAATACATGCTTATGTAATTCGATAACAATTGAATTATTTGATTATATCTATAGGTAGATATTTATCTGTGTATGACAAAAGTTGTGTGGTAAATGTAAAGTGCATACACACTTACGTATGTAAGTAAGAATGCATAAAATATAAGTAGAAATTTAAAAATTATTATTTTTTTAATAAAACATATTATTAAAACTAAATACACAGATCGTTGCACAATATCAAATGTTATTTTTCACTTTCATTTTAACTCACAACAAACTGTTGTTGTTTAACCTTTTTGTTAATTTTTATTATTCAAAATGAAAGCAAACGGAACTTTAGATATTGTGGGATGGGATATTAATTAATTACAAACACATACAATCATGCAATGAACGTCATACATATTGTTACGTTTTTACACTATTATAAAAACGTTTAGTTTATTAGGGTGCTTTATTGTAAAAAAAAAAAAACACAATTAGTTCTCTTTTCTCAACACACTTTATTTATAACCGTCGCATATGAGCATTCTATTATTAATTTGTAAAACCCAATAAAACTATTTAAAAAATTAATTTCAAGGGAGAAAAAAAGTATCAAAGGGGGAAATAAGATTGTATTTTATATTTAACTAGTTGACCCGGCAAACGTTGTTTTGCCTTCTTACACTAAGAAATCGTACTCATAGAGTAAAGAACCGTGCGAGACTGGGTAAGAACAGGTAGTAGGCAAATAAGCCAGATACCAACTATAGCGCTACCTGCCGGGCGGATTTGTGACGTTAAACCTTCCAAGATTATACATATGAACCTTCCTTTTGAATCACTCTATCTTTTAAAAAAAACTTCATCAAAATCCGTTGTGTAGTTTTAAAAATCTAAGCATACATACAGACGTAGGGACAGACGCGGGAAACGACTTTGCTTTATACTATGTAGTGATTAATTTTACTGCTACTTTTTATGTTATGCGCAAATCTCGAAATGTAACAGTACTGAACGAAATAAGAAATCTTTAATTAAGGGACAATATAGTATTTTTTATTAAATTTTATGGTATTTTCCGATCTTGCAATGTAAACGAATGTAGAAATACAAGGTTGAGCTCAAGCGGTCCTGAACAAAGTGAAAAATCATTAAAGGAACAAATGGTACTTTTTGTTGAGTTTTTTAAGTTTTATATTTTATTATTTACAAACCTAGAAGGGCGAGATTGGATTAAACCATAATGAGCAAGTCACAAATTATTAAAGGGATAAAATGGTGATTTTTTTATGAAAACGAACCTAAAAGTACTTCATAGGACACATATCATTTTATAGGAGAAATCGTCTAGATTTGTAATCTACCGCTCATATATTCAGAAGTTACTTTGGACTATGTTTAAAAATTTTTGAAATTTCCATATACCAGTGCTGTTGTTCTCAAGGATTATTAAATTAATTTATATTTATATTTAAGCTTGTATCGGATAGAATTTGAAAAAGTCATTAAATTTTAAAAATAAAATATATACGAGTACAATTTAACCTTATCGATTCAATAAGGATACAATACACCTGTTAATATGCAATTAAAAACAAAAAAAAAGTTTTTGACAACACGGTAAAAGCAGCTGTTTCTTTTCTACTCACTGAAGGGTATTGAAACCTCAGCACAGCTTGGAACATGGCAGAATTAACACGGTAAAGCAAATAAAGCAGCTCCACATTTTTTGCTCTCCATCGTTTTGTCTGCAAAGCTGTCAAAATTTGTTTATATTTTGTGCGCGCAATGGTCTTGTTCTTAAAATACATAGAGTGTGTGTTGCGATTGTATGAAAGGTTGTTTTTGTAATTCAATGCTTGTTCCTAAATTCCTTAACGTATTAATTCTGCCATGGCTCGAAACATGTCTTTTAAGCCTCCGCCATAGACTCTGTGTCTCCGCCACGGATTTTTTGCCACAGTTTGCTTTTTTTAATACCACTGAAAATATTTTATATATTGTTAACTTTTACTGTGCCTTTACACATGAAAGTACTGTCTTATGAACGTATTATCGCCGACAATGTCGAAAAAACATTATACTGTCTTGCAAGTTGCACGAGTGTTTACACATGAAAGTAAAAGTTTGTCTTGGGTAGTACACGAACGAACTATTCACATTGTATAATTCACTTATTTGAACTGAACGAACTAGTTCCTATAATTCATTTCTAGTATGTTCAGACGAGACAAGGTTCGCTCTCTTTCGAGGGTTCACATCCCAATCTCGAATGAAACAGGAAGATTCGCCATACAAAATTAAGTGAGCGAATCTGCAGGTTTCATTTTGAAACTCTTGCCGAAACCATGAAAATTTAGTATCATCCCTAGTTTCTATCGCTAGTTTATCTTAACTAGCTGTCCAACAAAACAAATTGTAAACAAAGAAATATTATTGTTTTGCAAGCATTTCAATGTATTAGTAAGAAACAAAGGAAAGAGTGTTAAATTGCTTAAATATAAAAATAAACATAATAAATAACACAACATATTAAATTATTTGAAATAATAAATAAATTTTTTATAAATTATTATTTTTTCTAAAAATACATATATTTATATATTAAAATTTACCTTTTTTATCCATTTCAAAACTAAAAAACAAACGCGGGCAAATGCGAAACAACAAAAAACAAAACAAAGCAACTGTCAAATGAAACTCATTATGTGTCGTCTGAACGCAAATTTTCACAATCGAGGTTCAGACAGCGAAACCAGCATTGAAACTCGTCGTGTGAACATGCTATTCCTTGCTATTTATTTTAAGTGAACGACCTATAAATGAACGAACGAACTAACCTTAAACGAAAACAATGACGAAGGAACGAAAGGTGCAAATTATTTTCTTTTAAAAAAATGGTATTTAAAACAAATAAACTGAAGAAGAAGAAAAATATTTTGCATGCTAAGAAACTTAATTTTAATATTTTAAAATTAAACCTTAATATTTTTTAGCCAGTGACTAAAGTACTTTTTGAATTACATTATTAAAAAAGAAATCAAAAACTAAATTTAAAAATTTTGTCTTGTTTGCTTTGTTTTCTATTTTCGTAAAAAATTCCTTTCAACCCCTATTCGATATCATTTTACATAATAAAGGAAGTTCAATGACAATCAAAAATGTCAAAATCAACACACACAAAGAAAAAAACATGTATGTGTGTAATTTTGTATACACAAGAAAGAATTAGCACAAAGAAAAATTAAATAAATTTCTTAAACACACAGAAAAGAGAAAAAAATTGTTAGACTACATTGGATAATATATATATGTAAACAAAAAAAACATGTAGACTTGCGCTCACTTGATATAATTGTCTGTCTCTTTTGACAAATCAAGAAAATTTTAAAAAGAGATGCTTCATGATTTTACCTTATACGAATTCGCCTTGACTATTACCTAGCGTTTATACATTCAAGAGCAAGTGCGAAAAACTTAATGCATTCACAGTTTTTCACTAACACACTCACAATGTTCGAACTTGTAGCTGAACTTACCCCCGTTTCCACATGCAAGTTGAGTATACGTATTAACTACAAAAAAGGCGAAAAAATAGTCGAAAGTCTTGCAAATTGTATGATTGTATGATTGTCTACACAGAACAGTGCAAGTTCATTTTTAAAATATCGGCAACGGCTTCACTTCTAATGAAAAAATGGCTGCGCCATTGATATAAAGAATAAAAATATATGAATGAAGTGTTGCCGTGTCGCAAACACCATGAATACCAACTAAAAATTTTGTTGTTAGTATTTTTTAAGTCAAATATATGAAATTGAAAATTAAATTTAACTTTTAAATGTGTTGGTGGGTCATTATGTTCTTTTTTTATTTATTAATTTTGTTAAATATGCTAAATATCAATTACTAACGTAACTTCTATTTTTCCACAGACTAATACATTAATTTAAAACTCATACTCGGTAGCACTGTTTCTCATTTGTGAACTTACTTGCTGCAAGTGTCAAAAATTTACTTGCAAGAGAATTTGGTTGCCAGTTCAGCTGCAAGTTCGAAAAATATGAAAAAGTGAGAGTGTATTGAGTTTTTCGCACTTGCACTGGAATGTGGAAACGGGGGGTTAGAATGAAATTCTCTTGCAAGTACATTTTTGACACTTGCAGAAAGTTGAACTTCAAAGAGATGGACAGTATTACCCAGTAAAAAATTGTTAAGATGATGAATGATGATGATGATGATACAAAAGATTAAATGAACTATTCCTTTTTAATTTTTTAACTAAGAAGAATACTCACTAAAATGAACTACGGAGCACAAGTCTAGTAAAAGTTTATATTAAAAATGTTGTCGAAGATAGAAGTTCATGAAAAAACTGTGGCACTTCATTTTGATAATTTTATTTCCTTTATAATTTAGAGTTACCAAGTTAGCCACATACGTATATTTTTATGGAAAAATTTGGCATTAACAATATTTATTACTTTATTGAGTATATTTGTAAATTAAAACAATATAATATACTTTTTGATTTAAAGAAAAAATTTAAGTTATTTTTTTACCGCAATCCAGAAATTGGTTTAATAATTTTTTACTGGGTAGTACTGTTCATCTCTTTGACGTTCAACTTTCTGCAAGTGTCAAAAATGTACTTGCAAGAGAATTTAATTCTAAGTTCAGCTATAAGTTCGAGCATTGTGAGTGTGTTAGTGAAAAACTGTGAATGTATTAAGTTTTTCGCACTTGCACTTGAACGTATAAACGCTAGGTCATAGTCAAGGCGAATTCATATAAGGTAAAATCATGAAGCATCTGTTTTTAAAATGTTCTTGATTTGTCAAAAGAGACACAATTATAACATGTGAGAACAAGTCTACATGTGTTTTTTGTTTACATATATTTATTTTTTCTCTTTTCTGTGTGTTTAAGAAATTTATTTAATTTTTCTTTGTGTTAATTCTTTCTTGTTTATACCATAGTGTAATTATATTATACTATGGTTTATACAAAATTACACGCATACATGTTTTTTTCTTTGTGTGTGTTGATTTTGACATTTTTGTTTTTACATTTTACACTAACAAAATGTACGGTGTGCCGGCTTCATATAATTACACTATGGCATCACAAATTTAATGACAAAAAACAAAATACTTGGAAGTGGCAGCCCCAATTTCTTATGTTCTCTTTCTTTTGTCATCACGTGGTTTTATACGGAGCTGAATAAAATAGAAAAACGTGATAATTAATATAAAGTTGAAAATGTCAGGTTTCCATCATTCGATTAAAGTTCCCACTCAATACAAAAGAGTTGCATCCATATTAAAAACTGCTTTAGAAAATCGTAAAGTATCTTTAAAAACATTAATATATCAAGAAAAACATGCTGTAAGTTTATAGAAAATAAAGTAACAAGCGTTCAAACATCAATAATGTATGTATTACAATTTAATTATAGCGCATTGGTAAAATGCAAGCTGTGTTATCGCAGTATATAGACAATCGTGGAGCTATTGATGCTGCTATTGAAGAAACAAAAATTTTGGAAGATAATCCTCGTTTAAATCCCGCACTGTGCAAAATTCTAGTTACTGAACTAATATTTGGAGCTAAAGTCTTGAAAGGCGAATCGAAGCCTGTAAAAACTGTTCTTGAATATAAAGACCGTCTTACAGAAGCACTAGGTATTTTGGAGCAAGCAAATTCAAGCGACATCAAGAAAAAGAAAAAAGGCAAGCGTTTTCTAAACATATTCGAAATTTGAAATTAACATTAAAATGGGCAAAAATAAGCTTAATATTACAACTAAACATATTAAGGACCCGGAAGTAGATGGACCCCAGATGCAAGAAGAACACAAAGATGGCGTAGAAAGTGTCTCCAAACGTCGTTTCAGCAGTGAAAACGATACAAGTACATCAGCCTATTTGTGGCTGTTAGTATTTTCGGTTTTAATGTTTACTTTTCCATTTTTCACCTTTTATGGTGTACGGTCTTGGTTAGAAGAGTCTTTTGACTTTAACCAATTTCAAATAAATTGCTTTTCAGTATTGGCTTCTGTTCTTGTAGTCAACTTCATTATTTGTTTATACGTTTATAAAGCTTTCAACGAAGACGGAGACAATACATCGAAACCAACAATCAATAAAACTGTTAAGAGAGCTAAGAAAGACAAATAAATTAATATATAAATTATATCATTCATAAAATTTTCATATCTTAAATAAAATATCAAAAATTTTCCATGATTACATAAACTAACAAAATGTATCGTTTTTCTTCTACTGGTGTTCTTTAGATCGAAAGCCTCGTTATGTACGAGTCAATACAAATCTACTTAGTTTGGAAGAAGCTGATAGACAGTTGGCGGAAGATAATTTAAAGAAAAAGGAATATTCTCCTTTTGAAAGTTATGATGATTTCTTGAAAGCCATAGAAGATTTGGCTGAAGATGAATACATGGTGGATATGCACGTCGATAATTTGTTGATATTTCATCAAAAACAAAAAAAGGTTTTGGCTCGGCATTTATATACTCTGGAAAAAAAATTTATGCTTCAAGATAAGGTTGGTATTATTTTGAGCTTTAAAAGTAATATATATATCATATATAGAGATCAACTATAATTTTCTTACTCATACATACGTATCTACACACAAACACACTGCACTAATTATCTACCATTTTCTTTCTAAATCAATTTGTTTTTGCAGGGCACCTGTTTGGTAGCAGAACTTTTGCACCCGCCAACAGGTTCTACCGTATTGGACATGTGTGCTGCTCCTGGTATGAAAACTATACAGACTTGTAATATTTTAGGAAATGAAGGCACCATCTATGCAGTTGAACAAAATCCCGACCGTTACAATGTTCTTTGCAATATGATCAAATCAGCTGGCTGCAAAATAGTTAAGCCTATAAAAGGTGATGCTCTAAACGTAACAGCTGAACAATGTCCGGGTGTTGAATATATATTAGTGGATCCCTCGTGCACAGGTTCTGGTATGCAGAATCGTTTATCGTTAGAACCGGATGAAAAATGCCCCGAACGTCTCAAGAAATTAGCGGGACTACAAATCAAAATGCTTTCGCATGCTATGTCAGCATTTCCGGACGTTAAGAGAATTGCCTACTCTACATGTTCTATATACGAAGAAGAAAATGAACAAGTCGTACAAAAGTGCTTAAAATTAAATCCGAATTTCAAGATTTTGTCTAGTAAAAAATCCTTACGCAACAAATGGCGTAGTGTTGGAAGTTCGGATTATAAAATGATTGGTAAAAATTGTATATATAGTCGACCAGAAGATGACTTCTCCGATGGCATTTTTATAGCTATTTTCGAAAAAATTAGCAACTCGGAAAATTAAAAAAAATATATAAATTAACACTTTGTATTTGGAATTAATCATATTTGAATAAAAACAGAAATTGTTGAATAAATTATTTGGATTAGAATGGTTTGTGTTTATTTTTAAAAATCTTTAGCTGCAGCATTTGAAATTTAAATATTTGTTATATTTGATAACAGTTTATGAATATATTCTTATTTATAGCAACAAGTTCCTAAAAATTTAATTTAATGATACAGCCGTAGAATATGCATAAATTACATACGTAACTAAAATAATTTCCATTGGTATATGGAAATTTGTGAATACTAGTATGTACACGATTTTCTATGTAGTAAAAAATATTCGAAATGAAAATTTTTATGAACTTCCTAAAATAATTAAAAATTAATTCTTAGTTCAAAAACTTATTTTAACAAAACATTTTTTAACCAACTTTTGATGCTCTCCAGTAAAAAATTAAAAGCAATACATTTATATTTATTATTTATTACCAATTCCTTCATTATTATTCATATGTAGTTTAAACGACACTTCTATATTAAATAAATTACTTAAACTATATATATACGACTGTGTAAATTGCTACACCTAATGAATGTATTTAATTAAAACAAAAATTAAAATGAAATATATTTTGATTTCAACAAGAAATTATTATGAAAAACGAATTTATAAAATCGTTATCTGAGTCAAAAATGTTGATTAAATTTTATCTTTAAAAATTTTTAATTTACGTGATTTGACAAAACATAAATTCTGGTACATATGAATGTGTTTCATATAGTAATGGTAATAAAATAAAATAAGACTACATCTATAAAATCAAACTTTTAATCCGTATATAGAATTTAAAAAATTGTAAAAATATATATGTAATTATTATATTTTCGCTATTCAAAATTTTTTCATAATTCAATAAATAATGAATATATATAGTTATGTCTATAAAAATATTTAAAATAGTGAGTTGAAAATTAAACAAAATGTTTTGTGTTGATACCTATTAAAACTTGTCAATTAACAACGGTAACGAATCTATCGTTAAAATTTACTTTTTTGATAAAAATTATAAAAAATAGACTTCATGTAAATAAAATTTAAATTTAAAGGGTACATACATACAAATCAAAAGAATTTCAAATACGTACATATCCTGTATTTACGTATATATACATATATATATATAGTCGTAGATTTTAAATATTCATTTGAAGTTTGTGAGAGGTATTTTTTGGAAAACGTAACGATTCGGCTTTCATAGCATCTTCCATTGTAATGATAGGCTTTTGCGGACAATACTTGACAGTATGAGCATTATCGCCAGATGCTTTACAAATGGGACAAGTATATGTTCTTAATTTTGGACAGAGTACTCTGCCTAAAGAATCGCGGACAGCATGAGATTTTACTACGTCTTCCGGTGCATTGTTGTTTTCGCAGAAAACACAATGTTTAACAGATGGCTGTAAAAATTTAAGGTTATATAAATGCAAAGTTCAACCTAATTTTTTTTTCAAAATTTAGATGGTTATCTCAATTACAAAAACCAATCTGGGGTAAAATAACCATTACAATTACTTACATTTTTTACGTTGTAACGTTTTGACATCCTTTTTTTATTAGAATTGTAGTCAATATTTACTGCTGCGGCTGCTGCAGCTGCATTAGAGTATTGCGTAAAATAGATGGGAAACATTTTCCAAAAATTGTTGGTGAAATCCATATTATTTTGATCTTGGAGCAAATGAGATTTTTGTGTGTGCGTGTGATTTGCCCCAGCTTTTATATTCGAAATGTGTCGACCATTAGAAAAATTGGAGGGGTAAGCTCCTTTGCCATTATTTGCTGCTTTACTGAATCCAGTATCCATATCCAATTGGAAGTGGTTTATTTCATCACATGTATGTCCATTGGATGCAAAATCTTGCATTACATCATCAACAGGAGATTGTGGTAATTGCGGATTAATAGCGCAAGATTCTGTCAAAATACGTAAATCGACAAATATTTTGGTATAACATATATTAATAAATTAAGTATATACTCGTATATATATATATAGCATTTGCTCTATTTTGAATTTAATTATATTTATTCACCGTGTATACTTATTATTTCTGATCACACTGTTAATCTTCCCAACTACATACATAAAAGTTTTTGCTGTTAAGTTATAGTGTAATGTAAATTTCTTAGAAAAAGGAAATCAAATTAAATTAGATGAGAACAAGAGAACATGTTTATGCTAGTTTAACCGAATAAAAATGTCGATAAGTCAGGAGTAGATACACATTATAGCATTTCCTAGAATTTCTTTAAATATTTTACAAAAATTTATAAGTCCATACTTACCAGCATCATTAGAATAAGATGTTAGCAGAGCAAACATTTTTAGTGATTTGCAGATTTCATTTTGTTGATGCGTTGCTGAAAATTCTAATATATTAGAATTATGAATTGGTGAATATTGTTGATTCAATATTGTAGCTTTTGAAAATTCATTTTGGGACACAACACCATTCGATAGATGCTGTTGATTAGCCGCAAACAACTGTTGCTGCTGCAAAGATCTCAGATTTTCAATTGTGATTCCTATATCAGAAGCATTCGCAATTTGTTTGGTTAACGGTATCGGCGAAATGGAGATAGGATTATATAAAAAAGAGTCAGATTCCGATGTGGGACTTGATGCTGCTGAAGAACCACTGGATGACATTGTTGAGCCTACAGATAATGAAGAACATGTACCACCTAAACACATTTCTTGCAAATACTTCATGTTTAAGCCATTATAGTCTAATACATTTGAAAAGGAATCAGCCGTGGTCCTCTAGGAAAAAAAAAGATTAAATATATTTTTCATTTAAACTGTTTTTGTAAACATTCGGACATTCTCTTTTAACACTTTAATTTTACCTGAAAATTTGAGTTATAGCAGTACATAATGTCGCCAGTCGGCTATAATTTTTAGAATAAAGGTATACAAAAACAAAAGTTCCGTTAGGTTTGGCTACTGATTTTATTTGCATAAAATAGGCTTAAATCTTTTAAAAGACAAATTTTAATATTTATTTATATTATTCTTTACTTTTTTCGTACGAAAACAATTAAATATTTTATTTTTTAAATATTTTTCAATGCGAGCTAAACCTTTTCCGCAAATTATAATAGTTACGATTGATATTGCGTAGATATTTAAATTCCTAAAAAAGGGGATATTATAACTGCATATTTTGCACCCAGTGCTGGTAAGTGTTTTTTAGGGATTTTTTTTTAAATTCCCTATTATCGATTAACCCATAAATTACCGATAAAACCGAATATGATATGATTTTCAAAATAAAAATAAGTTTTTTTATATATTTACGTTCTTACGAACAAAATAAAATTTAAAATATCATACATACAAAATAACATGGACTAATTAAAATTAATTTTAAAAATACAATATAAATGAAAGCTACTTTCTGTGAAAGATTTTCGAATTGTCATTTTTTATTTATCAAAAATAGCACATCACTACCGTTGACAGCTAAACAGGCATGGGTTTGCTCAGGAGTTAATGGTAAAAAAATAATTCTGATAGAAAAAATTATATAAATATATTTAATTCATAGTTTATGAATAATTCTGTGAGAAAAGCATCTAAAACTGTACAAAAATTTTTGCATAATGGTAAGAGTTGTGATAAATTTTCTGTGCGAAATTGCTAATTTAAACTATAAGTGTATTTATATAAAAATTGCAAATTGTAACGCAATGTTAAAAGTAAAATATTTCCTTTTAATTTTAGAACTATTTTTTAACGTTAGTTAGAAGCCAGAAAAGCTTATTCGTGGGAAAAAAATGCCTGCTCGTTGTACAAAATCAGGTAAGTAGCAAATTTAATAGTGTATCCACTCGAATTTGTGTATAGTTGTATGTAGTTTTGAAATAAATAGATTTATATCAGAATATAAATTTGTATCCGTAAGAGCATTTTTGAATATGGATTTAAAGTAGGAATATACAACTATACACAAAGCTTTAAATATAAGTTCTTAATCCAAGAAATATTTGTACAGAAACGCCGGTAATTTTAAGCAATATAGCCTTACGGCTATTTATTGTATACAATCTTCAACCTGTTAAATAAATATTTATATTAGACAAATATATACCGATAATTGATAATTTAGTTAACCGGGCATATCAATTATTTTTCACAATTTCGAATTTCAAATACATCAATATAAATAAATAATATATAACAAAATATTAATCTTTATTTGTGCTTAATTCCATAATTATTATTTATTTTCAATAAAATATTAATCTTTATTTGTGCTTAATTCCAGTAATTGTGTTGGTTTTTAAATTTATTCTTTTACTCATTTAAAAAACAACACAATTTCTGGAATTAAGCACAAATAAAGATTAATAGTTTGATAATGGAAACAATTACAGCCTGCGTAGTTTTCATACAACGCACGCCGCTACGTTCTAACTTTGCGCGGAAAACGCGGCTTCTTCCAAGGGTTTTCAGGTTACGAAAGAAGAACTATCAAAATTAATCTCAGGATTTGAAAACCAAGACATCCTTACAATCGATTAATATTTTGTTAAACTTTTAAATTCCAAATAGAAATTACTACATATTTATTTTCAATATTAAAATGTTGGTAGGGAAGTTTTTTATTCAGTTCAATGCTTACTGAGTTTTTTTTTAATATTTGAATCTTTTGGGAACTATTGACAAATAATTCTTATTTGGTCAATGGTTCTAATGTTTACCAAGAAATGTTGGGAGTAATCTTCTGAGGATTCAGAGTAGCGTCTGATGAAATGGTCCATATAGATATGCTATCTATATTACAATTCTGGAATTAAGCACTAATAAAGATTAGTATTTTGCTAAACTTTTGAATTCCAAATAAAATTAATATTGATATTATTTTGTTCCTCGATACTCAAAATAACATTTTGGCTTTTATTAATTCATAAATCGATCGTTCATATTTTCTTTAGTTTTAAAGTCGTTAAAAAGTTTGGTGATATGCTAATAAATGTGATTTTTATTGTAGCGCTGGTATTCCCAACCTGGCAGACGTCCAGGGTTTTTCTCTCAATTCATTGAGAACTTTAAATCTGAAATGGAAAAAAATAAAGAAATGAAAGAAAGCATAAAAAAATTCCGTGAAGAAGCTCAAAAATTAGAACAATCTGATGCTTTAAAATCTGCAAGGCAGAAATTTAATATTGTTGAATCTGAGGCTCAAAAATCATCATCGATTTTAAAAGAACAACTGGGCACGATAAAGGAAAAAGTAAGCGATGTGTTGGAAGAAGCTGGTAAAACAGAAATAGGTCAAAAAGCTTCAAAAATAACTGAAGAAATTAGTAAGCAAGCCAAAACTGCCAAAGAAACAATATCGGAAAAAGGAGAAAAAATTGGACAAACGTCTGCATTTCAGGCGATTTCGGACACAACAAAAATGATAAAACAAGAAATGGATGCTCAAAGTATAAATTCTAGAGTTTACAGGCCGCCTGCACGCCTGCGAAAACGCAAAGAAGTTAAATTTAGCGAAAATGAGCAAATAGTGGAACCAAATATGGAGGCAATGGGTGTAGAGTTGCATAGAGACTCAAAATTTTTCCAATCATGGGAGAATTTTAAAAATAACAACGCATATGTCAATAAAATGCTCGATTGGAAAATGAAATACGAAGAATCTGAAAACCCGGTCATACGAGCATCACGGCTATTAACTGACAAAGTGTCCGATGTAATGGGCGGTCTTTTTTCAAAAACAGAATTATCTGAGACCCTAACTGAATTGTGCAAAATAGATCCCAATTTTGATCAGAAACAATTTCTCAAAGACTGCGAAACCGATATAATTCCAAATATATTGGAAGCTATGGTGAGAGGCGACTTAGATATTCTCAAAGATTGGTGTTTCGAAAGCACTTACAACATTATATCCACTCCAATAAGTCAAGCGCTAAAAATAGGATTATACTTGGATTCAAAAATCCTCGATATTGAAAATATCGATTTGGCTATGGGTAAAGTTATGGAACAAGGTCCAGTTCTAATTGTAACATTTCAAGCACAACAAATCATGTGTGTACGAGAACGGTCTTCGAACAAAGTAGTTGAAGGGGATCCCGAAAAAGTAATGCGTGTTAATTATGTGTGGGTTTTATGTCGTGATCCTAATGAAATAAACCCAAAAGCGGCATGGAGGTTACTGGAACTATCAGCTAACAGTCAAGAACAATTTGTTTAATATGTATATATTTGTGTATTCAAGATATTGGCCTGCTAAATTTCTTTTTTATTTTTTCAAGAAAAGTTATCTTTATTTGTTATTTGCCAATTATAAAAGCTTAAATGTACTACTAAGTCTGTAATTACACTATTACATTGAAAAAAACTCATTCAAAATATCTTCCAGGAATAGTAGTTAATATAAATTTGCAATTTCACAATTTTCTCACCTTAGTAACTGCATTTATAAAAGACTATGAAATATTTTGTAAGAGTTTCTTTCAAATATAGTTTAGTTTTCGTAATTTTTAAATTAATTGCATACACATACTTCAAACGCAGCAGCTTTCTTTGCTAAAGATTTTATTTTGATCTAAAAGAAAGAGATATCACAACTGTTTATTGTTACCACAAAAGCAATACTTCCGGAGAAAACTTACTGTGTGTAAAAATGTTTATTTTATTTTATGTGGTTAAAAAAAACGTGCTAACTTAATTTTTTGTAAATAAAATCCTTGAACCGAATTCCAAACGACATTTCACAAATCATCAACGTTGTTAAATCTATAACGCAATTTATATACAATTGTATATTTTAATATTAAAGCAAATTTCCACTATGTGGCTTAAAAATTAAATTATAAACAACATATAAAAATGTGTTACAAAAGAATGTTGATAAAAAAAATAATAAATTATAAGTAAAACATAAAATTGAGTTTATATACATACATAGTTAACATTTCAAATTTAGCATCTAACAGTTTGAAAAAAAATATAATAAGTATAACATGCTACAGAAAGAAGAAGCGGTTAAAAAAAGAAAACTATACTGGAGAGAAGTTAGTCTTTAAGGAAATAGAAAAATAAAATTTCGTTTTTCTTTGAAAAACAAAAATGCAAATTATTTTTAAGTACAAACATTAATAACTACCAATTACGACGAGATTTTTGATCTTTTCTTTACAACTGTTTAAATTTTTGTTCTTGCTTAGTAAAAGTGCCATAAGTGCCTCATCCTTTTAAAGAAATAAAGTCATAATAGTTTAGATGAAGATAATTTTTTCTGGCTTTATGTACTATTATATTTTCAAGTAAGGGAAAGGCAATAGCAAAAAATTACGATATTTTTTTTGTACTTACAGTCGTTGAATAGATCTATTTTGCTTGTTAGGGGTTTTTTTAACTAACAGAAATACAAAAAAGGAGCCTATACAAATGATCACCATACATATTGTTTCAAAATAATTAATATACATAGATGAATAGTGTTCATTCATTTAAATATTTTTGTTTTCAATACAAAGTAGAGAAGTAGAGAAAATAGGAACGACCTTTAACTGACACGAATTTCATGGCTTTTTTTTTGCCAATTGCAAATTTTTTTTAATAAAGTTACGTTTTTTAATTGTCAACACTGTTTCTTTTAACATAACAAATCCCGTTAACTTTCAATGTATTTCCCATTTTTTATTAAAAGTTTTTTTAAAATACTAAGAAAAATTTGTGGCCATTGAAATAGGAACGCGTGGAAATTTTTGCAAGTTTTGTCATAAAATTAAGATTTTAAGGTTTGTTATCAAAAATAAATTTAATATTGAGGTAACTAGACTCCCATTTTATACTAATATTATCAATAGATGGGTAGAGCGCAACATTGTACATTGGAGGAGAGAAGACTCATTCAAAAGCTTCGAAACAGAAAAAATCTAATAAATTTATAGCTGATGCACTTGGGCGATCTAAAAATGTTCTCTAGCCTCAAAAAAATGTGGTGCAGTGAGGAAAACTAGCGCTATTACGGACGGTTACATCGCGATGCTAGCTAAGCGAGATCCTTTTAAGTCTTCGAAAGCGATCACCGCTGAAATAGATAATCAAATATCGGCAAGGACTGTGCGGCGTCGTTTATGTGACTTTAAACTCCCAGGAATAATAGCTCGCAAAGTTCCATTGCTTAGAAAAAAAAATTTGCAGAAGAGGAAACAGTTTGCACAAAACCACAAGTCGTGGTGTGGACCAGAAGCTATCAAAAATGGCATAATATTCTCTGGAGCGATGAAACCAAGATAAATTTATTTGGAAATGATGCAGGGCGTAATGTCAGAAGACATACGTTACACAAAAAAAAAACAGTTAAACTCGGAGGCGGAAACATAATGGTTTGGGGTTGTTTTTTTTGGAATGGAGTAGGTCCTATTCACCTTATTTCCGAAACAATGACCAAAGAAGTTTACAAAAGTATACTTGAGGAAGTCATGCTGCCATTTGCTAGCGAAGAGATGCCACTGCGCATCCTCCAGATTAGTAAGTTCTTGTTTTCGCGAAAATAACATCCGCCTCCTGGATTGGCCAAGCCAATCGCCAGATCTAAACCCAATCGAAAATCTTTGGGGAGATCTAAAGAATGGGCTTAGAAAAGAAAATATACAAAAGACTGAACTGTGGCAAAAAATTCAAGAAATATGGTACAACACGCCAGTTGAAACTTGCCGTAAAGTTATCGATTCTATGCCCAACAGAATCAATAATGTACTCAAAAATAATGGTGGACATAGTGGATATTAACTTAATACTTCTGTTTTTTTCCTTTTTTAGTATGAATTTCTATTTCGTATTTTGGTTTTTTCTGTATTTCTTTAACCGTACCTATTTTTTTGACCAAATGAATTTTGTTTTTTTTGTTGTTGTTAAGTTTTATATATAATTTTAGTTCTAATTTTATTTTGTTGTTTTTACATACTTTTATGCTGAATTTAATATTTATGAAATAATTTTTAATTTTTGTACATAAAAAATTTGAAAATACAAATTGTTAAGAAAAATTTTAGTCGTACCTATTTTAATTTACCATATGTGTATTGAACTATTTCTAAAAAAAATTACACAAGTTTGGGAAAGTCAGAAACGTAATAGGTACCTATAGATCACGACAAACGCACAGAAATATTATTGAACTTAAATCACGGAACCGATTGAAAACCATATTTTCATAGTTACCTAAGCATAAGTAAGCAGAAGAAGAAGAAAACAAGAGATTTCTATGGACATTTCGAGTAGTGTTTATAAAAGGAAAGTAAATATTTCAGAGCGGTAATAATTTACATATTTTATTATTAAGAAAATAAACTTATTTTATGAGTTTTACATTTGGTTAAAAAAAAAATTGTTAGTATTTGCTCGTAAAACAAGTTGATGACTGAGAATTTGTTCCGTTAAATTTGTTGATACTGTCCCAATTCTCTTTGACAGCAATGGTGGCCTGAATAAGCTTCAGAACAGCCGAACGAATGAACAAACAAATAAAAAAGTAGAACCAACAACAAATAACAAAGAAATATCCCAATTTTCCCACGCTCATGGGAAATTTCTCACGAGTTGTTGTTGTAACCGCGTGAGAAAATTCCCTTGGCAGCACGCCGAATGCAGCGCAGTATCCAATTGCTAAGATACGGCAATGCTTATGAAAAAAATTTTTCGTACGTTGTCGTGTTCGTGTCTGGTAGTACATTTTACGCTACGCTCCAAATTTTTAAGTTTTTATTATAATTTAAAACAGTTTTAATAGAATATTTTAACTAAAACATAAAATATAACAAGTGTACACTACTAATAACTAAAAATATAAATGAAAAGTATGAAATTTTCAAGAAAATATGTGTGATTAGAAATTTTTTCCATTGTATTTTCTGATCTGCTTCTTCTTCCTCTTCTATGTTAAACTGGTACGCGACTTTATAATTTTTGTTGGTGTGTGTATGAGTATGAATGAAGCAAAAGAAATTGAAAAATATTTTATATTGTTAAAGTACAAGAAAATCGTGAAAAAAGATTATTTTTGATAACACAAAACTTATGTATGATATAAGAAAATGAAAAAGTGCAAGGTGTAAGTAAATTTAATCGGATAAAAGAAATAACACAAAAATAAAGTAATAAAACCTAAAAAAACGTTGACGTTTGCTTTTCCTGTATGTGGTTCGTTAAAGAAAATTGTAAAAGAGAGAGGTGTCTTTATCATAATAAAAAAAGTAATTTAAATGTTCTTTAAAAAATATGGTGGCTTTTGCAAAATTCCTACAATAAAGTCAAACGCTAAATTAACTTTTAATAATATCGATAGGAAAATAAAACTTAATTTACATTAAATTGATTGCTAATATGTGTAGGTATCAATCACAATTTTTCCCAACTAGCGTTTCGCATATGCAATAAAAATTTCCCTTCGAAGTAATTAGACAGGAAACCCACAACAACAACATACAAATAAACTTAAATTGTGAACTAACAACTTTTTGTTTGAAAAAAAAAATAAGGCGGAAGGAAGAAGGAAGGGGCGTCTGTGCATTATATTATATATTCGCTCCCATTGTATTTTTCCTTTCCACACTATACGACTTTATCGTTAACATTTAATATTTTATTATTCTCTTTCTCTTTTATTGAATGTTATTCCATTATTGTGTTGTTTTAGCTCTTTGCTTAAATTGCGTTGCCAGATGGACTAGTTTTTAATCCCAAAAATAGCAAATTGCGATTAAACGATTTTAAATCTTAAAATTGAAATTTTCGGAAACGAATTAATGATAAATTAGCAATTGTTGGGCATTAATATAGAACTTTGATAGCTTTCGTGTATAAAATATCAACAACAAAAATACTCATACTAATATAGCACTTGTCATAATATATACATACCTTTAAATAAGTATATATCTGTAAAGATTGAATATATAGAATAAACCAACCAAAACGCCCGATGTGTATTGTAAATAAATAAAACGTTTTCAGCGAATTATCTTAATATTTCTTATTATTATAGAAGGATGTACGACAATGCTCGAAACGGCTTCGGTGGCATACGTCTATCCGATGGTCCATATTTTTAATGACTGAGACATAATTGAGGTTAAATGTCGTTAATTTGCCGAATTATCTCGTTCTAAAGCTCTTGAGTTCTTCTTGACTTATTAACGTACACGTTTTCTGTTAAATATCCCCACTGAAAGAAGTTCAACCGTGTCAAATCACATGATCGTAACGGCCAATTAACATTGCCACGACATGAGATAACACGGCCACTGAATTTCTCGATGAAAAGAGCCATTGTTTAGACCAGGACCACAGAGCAAGCTTAGTTGAGCAATTATTTCTCAATTCTCTTTTAAAATTGAGGCTGTGTCTACACACAGCAATTTTGTTTCGGCAATTTTATCAATCTTATTCAGTCATTTATTCAGCCTCAAGCTACCTGTCTTTTTTTTACATATTTATAAAAGAAACGAAGAGAGAACCAAAGGGAATTGCCGAGTACGAGCAAGTTTGTACCTCTTTCCATTCTTCTTTCCTCTCTCTCTCCTAGTTCTAGTTTTAGTTGGTTTTCTGTCAAGTAGCACCATTCTGTGGCAATGACATATCGTCCGGGTTCATATCCTTAATTTTTGGCCACAAGATGTCCATTGTCATCTCGCGATTGCGAACAGCATTCGCAATAACTGCTTGACTGACCTCATTTTCGATGAAGTAGGGCCCGATAAAGACGCGTCACATAAAATAGCAAGGTAGTTGTGCTATTTTCTTGATGTTGTAAAAAAATCATCTGGCAGCCTAGTAATATTGAGTTTGAATAAGTGCGCTCCTAATTCACTGTAAAAGTAGATCTTCAGCCGTTTTGCCACACAGCCGTTGCATTTAATTTTTCTGCTAAATTTGTTATACTCTCGTTTAGTAAAAAATATAGTAATAAGCAGAGCTTACTACTCAAAATTACACATAAGAAGTAAAATTACCCAACTTGCATTAAGGGCTCGATGATAACAATTGAAGAAGAACATATTTTATTTTATGAAATAATTCACCACCTTTAATCCATATCATTAACTACAGTAGCATTGAATTATTTAATAAATTAATTTTTTTATTATTTATGGCATTTATTTTTTATATTAACTAACTAGTTTAAAAAATTTTGGGTCGTATTATTGATTCCGCATGGAAAGAAAAAATTAGTGGAAAGAAATATCGATATACAAATTGCTATTATTCATTCCTGCAGAATTATCCTATTATTTTGAATTGTTTCATTTAACTGTGGTTTAAAAATAGTCTATTGTGAATGAATTGTGTTAATTTTTCAGCTGTTGGTGTCCGCTATTGCTGAAAGCATATATGTAATTAATTTTCTACAAATAAAACAAATTTTTCTTAAATTTTTGAGAGATACCTAAATTGCGGAATCAATATATGCAAATTTTGTTTCCGAAAAAAATCCTTTCCGCAATCGGGAAACGGAATGCATAATTAGACCCATGATATACCTATGTTGCATAAAGATTTATGAGAAAAAAATTTAACCGAATAGTGGCACATAGCGCAGTTATTAATTGGCAATGCTTTGTAATGTAAAAAGAAACTTAATTATTAATAAATATTTTAAAGCTACAATTTATAAAAAGTATTAGATTTTGTCTAACAAATAATTTTTAGCCGCTTATGCAAACTTAGTTATGCTTGTTATAAATTTTAACTTAAGCCTTATCAATACTAAAAAACATTTACATAAAATTTTTTCCAATCGAAAATATTCCTTATAAATCATATACATATCTTCCTACGGAAGTTTTTATAAATGGTCTAAATATTATGAAATTATATAGTACGCCAGTTAAACATAATTTTTTGTGTAAGCTAAGGCTTGCTTATAAAACTATTTACTTATTTTTCAATAAATTTTTATTTATTGACTAGTGGTAATCTGCCTCGTTAATTAATATACCTACATTGATTTTGTGCAACACGAGCTGTGCTTTCTCTGTTAGTTAAAAAGTTGAAATAAATGAATGAATAAATATTTTTTTCAGAAACCTTTGATAAGGTTGACATCCCAGGCTTTATGAATGTTTATAAGTTAAGATGCCTTTAATCCACTATATATGATACAATGTTTATTGAAAAATCTAGCTAGATGTATGTTGGTGTAGCTCCGACCAATCGACCTCTTTATTCATCATTTTTGTTATTTTGTATTCTTTTTGTTTTTCGTTGAAAGAAAATGTTGGATGTAATGTGTGGGTTTATTACTTCATTTATAATATGTACATACATACATATGTTGCAAGAAATTATAAGGAACAATTTAATTACTAAGCGAGTAAACTTTTATGTTTTATTCATTCTCCACAATGTTTGATAAAATTTTAATGTTGAAGGTATGTGTATATCTGTGGCATCGATATTCATTTCCTCATATTATGACAGGATGTTAAATAAAAGTCTTCAGCGTATGGCTTAGCAGCATCTGTTATTTATTTTTTTGTAACATAATAAATTGAATAAACTTTAAGACAGTAATTACACGGCCGTGATCAGCTCTTCAGAGAATATATTTCAAATATTTTTACGTAAATTATAAATGTGTATGCTATAGGTAGCTAGTTTCATAATTATTTGGATGATAGTTAAGAACAAGTTAAATTCAGATGTGCCGAGTTTTATATACCCTTCACTGTGTTAATGAAATTTTATAATAAAAAAAGAACAAAAAAAAATATTATATAAACATAAAAAAATAAATGGCAAATATTGATAAAAAAAATATTTTTTTATTATTCTTAAAATAAACTAAATTAGCGAGTTCTAAGAAAAAATCCTTTCTGAGATCCTTATATTTAAAAGCAATAAAGTGTCTGCAGGCACTCAATTTTTAAATTAATAAAAAAATAAATTTTAAGAAAGAATGCAAAATTTTTTTAAACCAAACATATTTAATTTAATATCAATAAATTACTTCAAATTAATGGCAAAAATTAAAAAAATTCTCTTTCTTAAGATGACTGCATGTATGCCTAATGCTAACACATACAAGGCACTTAAAGGATAAACACACGTTCGTAGGTTTCGTGTTTGTGTGCACAAACACTACGCACATGTACAGCTAAAAACAAAACCAAAATTTCGGTTGTGTTTTTGATTTTTCTCACAAAATTTCAAATGTTTGGGGATAGCTACTCGTAAAGTGTATGCTTCTGGAAAGAAGTATACTATCAAAGAGGAACTTATTTAAGGCATAAAGTGGCTTGGTCGATTATTTTGCTTCATTACATTAAATTATTGGATGATTCTATACCAAATCGAATTCACGAAACAATTTGTGAAAATGGCGGTATTTCATAAAATGTAAATAAAATTAAAAATTTTTATTGAAAACTATACTTAACTGTTTTTTTTTTATAGAAGAGTCCTATTGATTTGACGCAAATTTTGAAGGCATTTTTTTTACTTTTTTTTAAAAATTTTTTTATAAAAACATAACCAGTGTATATATTGAACCCAGGGTGCCTTGTATATTGATGGGTAGCGTGCTTACCTTGCGGCTACCTTGCATAGATTCAGCTTGCTCTATTGTATTTACGAGTATGTTCTGTTTTTTCTCTTATTCTAGTGCTTTTTATTTTTACTTCAGTACAAAACATTTTGCGCCAATTTTAGTTGCGCAATTCTTTCTTAATTCTCTTTTAAAATTGTCACTGTGTCTATACAAAAAAAAATTTTTTCGGTAATTTTAGTATTCGTATTCATTCAGCATTCAATCTACCTGTCTTCTTTTTTTACAGCTTTAAAAGATACAAAAAGAAAACAAAAGGGATTACGGACTACGAGCAAGTTTGTACCCCTCTCTCCTGAAAAATCAAGAATTGCCTAACTAAAATTACCGTGTGTGGTGCTGGTCTTAATGAAGTATTTCTTTTGATCTATCGTATGTATATCGTGTCGAGATTGGTAGTATTTGAATTAAGAGATGATTGCTTGTAAGCTAATTCAAATAACCTTGTCCATAGCTCTAGTATAGAATTAAATATATATGTATTCATGTTAATGGCAACAGAATTTATAAATCTAATTAAACAGTTATAGAAATTCAAACTATGATGAAGCTACAAAAGTATTGTTTTATTTTTGTTATGCTTAATTCGGTCGGGTTTTTATCAGATATATCAATTACTGTCAGTGGTTAAATTATAATGAACTGAGTCATTAAAAAATTTAGGATGGTACTGCGTTGTTTATCGCAGAATGTACAAAAGCTGGTAACAATCCCCTTTACCGGACTTGCTTGTCTCTAGAACATAACATCAGTGAAATGTAGAATTAGAAATGCTTAGATCGACCACTGTGGCTGTTTCAAAATTTACTAGAATACCTTGAAATCACCAATCCTAGTTTTTATAGTCTCTGAACTGGATTATATTATATGTGTAGATCTAAGCGAGCACATTAGATTAGATTTTGTATTGCCGACGTTGACGGATCATATACATAGTATGTATGTAAGTACTATCTAAATATATGTATATACTTATACATATGTATATAGATTAAGGTTTTTTAGGGAATTAGTAAAGCTTTTATACATATGTATATGTTTATATATGTTGACGAATTCATGCTTACATATACATATGTACATAAGTATATAAACATTTATTAAGTTCATATTTGTATGTACCTACATAGATACAAATGTATGTATGTAGGTACATACATACATACTTCTTTTGCTGATGTTTTTCATTTCTTTCTCGCAAAGCTTTTAATGCAATATAATTCAGTCAGTCAGTGTGTAATGCAGTTTCAGTTCATTCACACCCAATGAAAATAAAAAAGAAAAATAAATGTGTGTGCATGTGCATATGCATATATGTATGTATTGAAGTACGTGTTACATATGCTTATGTGTGTGTGTATCTACTGACTACTGCTTAAATGTTTTAGCTGTTTGCTGCTGTTTATTCTTATTATGTATTGTTACTCACACATTTTATTAGTATATATGTATATGTACTTATTTAAGCATGCATACATGTCTATAAATGCTAGATTCATGCCTGGATGTTTGTTCAAAAAGAAATAATCTATCTGTATGTACATATGTATTTCTCTACATTACTCTGCTTGAAAGTTAAGTTAGATGTACGAATTGAGTTATCTGTGTTAGTTTCCACATATATTTATTTGTCTGGTAACATTGTATTATACTCAGAAGAGAAAATAACTCCCAATGTTCTAACATATAAATAAAAAAACATCAAAGGCTGAAATTTTATAGCTGCCAGATTCAATGATAGGAATCTGCTTAGTTATTAGAGTTCTGCAATATGAATTATTTTTTTAACTATTACAACACAAGTACAAAAATATTAACAATGACCGAAATCTGGTACATATCGGGAATGTACAGGAACTGATTCGTTTCTTTTTTTAAATTAACCAACTCACTGCTTTTGTTTTGGTTTCAATCATCAACATGTGCTAATAATATTGCTTGCAGTGTTTGCTTTCTCACAACTGCTTGCCTTTTGTTTACTCTCTTTTAAATATGCTGTTAGCAGTAACACATCAAAAATTATTACTGCTTTTTATTTTTATGCAAAGTATTCATAAAAGCTCAATGATAAGTTGAACGCATAGTGCAAAATCAGTGCATTAGTTTCGTTTAAATACGTTTTTGCGTGTGACTTAAGAGACAAAATAAGTTTTATTTTGATAAAATGAGCTCGAAAATGATAAAAATATTGAAAATGATGTTTTTCGATTTACAAAAAATAGACAAAGCAAAAGCAAATTTGCCATTTTTTATATTTATAAAAATTTTGTTATAAATTAAAAAAAAAAAAATTGAAGATGCTATATGACGAATAACGAAATATAGCAAAAGAAAAATAAACAAATATTAAAATTTTTTATATATAATAAAAGACGTAGAGCTCCGGAATTAAAATTTTAATATTATAGTAATATGTACTTATCTTCAAATAATAAAATATTGAATTTTAATTATTGCATTATATGTTCTCTTAACATCTTAAAAATTTCTAAAATGTATTTAATATATTTTTTTCTGTAAGATAATACTATTATTATTTATAGTACATACAACTAAATATTACTGATATTGATTCGTTGTGAATGGCAAGTGCTTATATAATATGCAAGCAATAACATGCATTTTGTAACAAACCACTTGATATTTTGAATCTTACAATGACACCATTCATTTAGTTTATGTCTAATTACAATTCAATATACATTTTTATAAAATGTATTCAAGCACATCTCTTTGTGGTAGAAAAGTCAAATAAACATTAGTATGTTCAAAGGGCATCAACATTTCGAAAAAATAATATATTGAAATTCAACACTACTAAAATTTCATTTTGGTACATTGTAGTACAAAAAACGACAAATCTGGCAGCCTGATTGAGAGATTCAACTGCCATTTTGTTTATTAACGAAAGAAGAGAAATTCTGTTATTGTAAATTTTAAAACTCAAAAAGTAGAAAATCTACAATAAGAGAATCAATATATTATTTTACTGTAATGTGTACATTGCTGGGCTGCCAACATAATTTATATTAGGTATAAACCAGTCCATATAAAATAAATTTGTGAAAACAATCATTAAAGCGGTTTCGAAATACATGTGTTCATTACACTAAAGTTGTTATTTGTATATTATATTCAAAAGTAATTTTTATTTTTCTAAAAGCGTATCTAGTATGCCATAAAGTTTTGCATATACGTCTGAGGGTTAAGTACGACAATCAATTGTGAACAGTAAAGTTAATTTTTCTTAATAGTAGAGTAACTAGTCCAAGCAATTATATTAGCAAATTGCCTTATTTATGCTAACTCCATGCAAATATTTGTTCCTCTGTTTTACTTAAAACAAATTAAAAAAAAATATATGATGTTTCATTAAACCAAACATTGTTATTAATGAAAGAAATTGTACCTCCACTAAACTAAAAATTACCTTTTAATACAATTTTGTTAAGTGGTAACACTCCTCTTTTAGAGAAATTCTGTAGGAAGTATTTTGAAATGTTGTTAACATTAATGCTGGATCTCCTTTTGTATTAAGAGAACATTGACGACATTCAATAAAAGCAACATTCAAGGCGGTTGCTAAAAATGTTAACTCTACTGAATAGACTAGTAGTATAGTGTGAATACAAATGGAAAAAATAAACGACTACGTGTTTAGTAAATAAACAAATGTAACACAAAATAATTATATTTTTACAGCCTTTTATAAATTGAATAAAAAAAATTATGTTTTAACAAATATATTTAATTTTGTTTTATGGAAGTGTTTAAAGGCTATTTAACAGTACCACAGTGTGGTTTTTCTCGAAAAGCAGAATAGCATAAAATGGAAAAAATTGCCAAAGAGTAAAAGCAGAAAGAGATACATAAAAGAAAATTTGCAATATATGTAAATAATTATGAAAAGATAAACAAAAACCTAAAAGAAAAATATAAAAAAATTTAATTAATGACAATATACATAAATACATAAAAATGGTTACAAAAGTAATGAACTATTATTCTAAGAAAAAAAAATATACAAAAAGTAAAATACATATATTATTAAAACTTTAATGAATACTGTAAATAAACATGTGTTCTGTGAGTACCAATTGAGTGAATGAAATAACGTTCTTATTACAATTAAAAACATAAATTATTAATTAATAATCTGCTATCACATGTAAATAATTACTGACGATGTCATGAAAATTTTGCAAAACGAAACCACCAACAACACCGCGACGACTTCTACAACGACGACGCCAAATTCGAAAGATAAGTTACAACAGCTGCAACCGCAGCAACAAATTGCAGAAAAACGAAAGGCTAAAACTTTAAAAAATAAAATTCTTCAAAATGTTGCACAACAACAACAGCAACAAGAGGAACATTATGAACAGCAGCAGCGACAACAACAACATCAGCAGAATGCCATTGCCAACAATAACAATAATTCGCTGTTAGCAATGACAGAAGAACGTACAAAAGTGCATTATGATAATAACTTTAACAGTGCAAAAACCAATAACACCAATACTGCTGACATTAAAATTGCAACAACAACATCAGAATTGGCGTCAAGCTTATTAAAGGACACTTTAAAAGATTCTTCTTCAAGTAACCATAAAAATAATAATAATAATAATAATAATAATAATAATAATAATAATAATAATAATAATAATAATAATAATAATAACAATAATAATAATAATAATGCAAATAGTGGCAGTAATAACAGCGATTTAATTATTGCCGAAGCTGCTAAAATTCTATTAAAAAATGGTTTAAACGGAACAAATGCTGCTGCAGCTGCTGCCGTTGCTACTGCTACAGCGACTTTACTAACAGCTGCTGCGAATTTTCATCAGTTGCCAACAGTTGCTAATACCATATCGTCTACACAGTGTAATTTAACAACATCTGAATCATCGGCATTATCAACGTTAAATTCTGATACTTCGACGGCTTTATCTGACAACGTGACAACGGCAGCTGCAGCTGCCCATGCCCAATTAGTGGCTATAGCAGCAGCGGCTGCTGCTGTAAGCGCCACTAATCAAAAACGATTAAAAGCCCTTCCCACCTCAACACTCTCAGCTTCAACTGGAACGTCATCTTTAGAGTCACCTCCCACCTCTCATTCTCCAAAGTTAAATCAAATTGTCAGCAATGGGTTATTGGATAGCATTGGGATGCAAGCAACTTCAGCAAATATTGCTACAACAGCAACCACACAATTTACAAAACCCTTCAAAACGAGCAGCAGTAAAAGCGCAATGTCCTCTTCTATGGACATGGGTATTTTTGATTACACTGTTAATAATGCAGCAGTATCTGCAACAACATCGTCATCTTCGTCGTCATTATCCTCCATTATAAATTTATCGGTATCTACTAATAGTACCGTTAGTAACAGTAATAATTCTAATATTGGTCAAAAGTTTTATAGCAACAATACCCATTCCCATTCTACTCGCTCTGATATTAGTAGACCATCGATAGCTCAACATCATCAAACATCGAATGTGACTAATCATAAAAGTGGAGCGGCTAATGGTGGATATGGTGGACGTTTACAATTTTTTAAAGGTAATTGTACATGTACATGTACATATCTATAAATGTATAATATATCTACATATACTCATATATTATTTAATTACTAAAAAAATAACTCTTCCAATATACAAATTATCAGCCTTATTCATAGCAATAACAATTAGTGTTCCACTCTAGAATAGGCTAGAACTACTTCTACTTCTGAGAAAAAAAATCAATGGATTTAAATTAGCATGTTATTGGAAAGAAGTTTTTATTTTTGAAAACCACAGAATAAAATGCTAACCTGTTTGTTATTGAAGGAAAGTTAGTGATTTAAAATTGCCTAAATTGTCTAAAATATAATAATCACATTTTATTTTTGGTTTTTTTTCAAGTGGTTAAGATGAACTTCGAAGAGAATTTTTTGTTGTAAATGTACATATCGTCATATAATTTCAGGAGAAGCCAAAAAAAGGCGATAATTTGAAAAATTAACAAAAATTTTTTAAGATTTTGGTTGGGCATTAAATTAAAATTATCTATAAGTTAAATATCGGATAGTGTGTCCTTAATTATCCACTAGACTTGTGCTCCGTAGTTCATTTTAGTGAGCACTCTTCCTAGTTCAAAAATTAAAAAGGAATAGTTCGTTCATTTGATCTTTTTATCTTTATCACTTATACTTTTGATTGTCAATGAACGTTCTTTATTATGTAAAATGATATCGAATAGGAGTTGAATGGAATTTTTTATGAAAATAGAAAGCAAAACAACAAAACAAAATTCGAAAAATTTTTAAATATACTTTTCTATTTCTTTTTTATAATATTATTCAAAAAGTACTTAGGCACTATGGCTAAAAAAAATTAAGGTTTAATTTTAAAATCTTGAAATTAAGCTATTTAGCATGCAGTTCTTCAGTTTATTTGTTTTAAATATCATTTTTGTAAACGAAAATAAGTTGCAACTTTCGTTCCTTCGTCATTGTTTTCGTTTAAGTTTAGTTCGTTCGTTCATTTATAGGTTGTTCATTTAAAATAAAGAGCAAGGAAATGAACTATAGGAATTCAAAACACGGACTAGTTCGCTTAGTTCAAATAAGAGATTTGAATAGTTCGTTCGTGTACTACCCAAGACTATTATCCACCCAAATATGATTCAAAAGTTTTAGCCAAAAACTGCTTATTCGCTCAAAGAAATTCTAACTTTAACTATCGAAAGTTTTAATAACGGGGCTAAGAAGTGTAGGAGTGAAAAAATGCAAAAAATGTTAATTTTTCATATTATTGACTTTTTTAAGCTTCTCTAAAATTTTTGAAATGTAACTTAGGGCTTTAATGAAATCATATAACGATATATATGTTATATCAGCTGCGTTCCCGTACTCGCGGGTGCCCAAACTTATCAAAAACTGTTCTCGTACACAAAATTTGGGCAAGTGACATTTTAATATTGAAAACTATATATTCTATTTTTATTCTTCTCTTCTCTTTTACATTTGAATGCCAGGTGGATATTACTGAATGAAAAACAAAAACAAAAAATTATAAAAAATAATAAGAAAAACATAGGGTTTCTCTACAATGAGCACTTGTATTTGTATATGTAGAGAAACCCTGTGATTTTCTCATTATTTTTTATAATAAAATATTAATCTTTATTTGTGCTTAATTCCAGAAATTGTGTTGGTTTTAAAATTTATTCTTTTACTCATGATATTCTCATGAGTTATTTATTCAGTACAATAAGTACTGAAGGGGAGAGCATATTAATATTTTGTTAAACTTTTAAATTCCAAATAGAAATTATTACATATTTTTTATAATTTTTTTTATAGAATTACATTCAGTAATACCCACCTGGCATTCGAATGTAAAAGAGAAGAGAAGAATTAAAATAGAATATATAGTTTTCAATATTAAAATGTTGGTTGGGAAATTTATTTATTTATTCAGTTCAATGCTTACTGAGTTTTTTGTTTGAATATTTGAATCTTTTTGTAACTATTGATTAATAATTCTTATTTGGTCAATTGCTTTTACAATATAAATGTTCTATTGTTTGCAAGAAACGTTGGGAGTAATCTACTGAGGAATCAGAGTACCGTCTGACGAAATGGTCCATATAAATAACTCGTGAGAAAGAATATCATGAGTAAAAGAATAAATTTTAAAACCAACACAATTTCTGGAATTAAGCACAAATAAAGATTAAGATTTTATTAAAAATATTAGTATTAAAAAATGTTGCAAAATATAAGTAAACACATTTTAAATAATAAAAATTTTTATTCTGTCTTATACTAAAATGTAACTTTGAATTTTTTTGGGCTAACATTTTGTTTTTTGCTGTTCCGGTACTTTTAAACTTTATAGTCTCAAATTTTTCTTTACTTTCATTTGCCCGAAATTTAGTCAAAAACTGCGGTATCAGAGCTATTATTGATATAAATGAAATATTTGAGAAAAAATAATATGATTTATTTCACAATATTGTAAGGTTCAAGAGTTATATTTTGCCACTTCTGTAATTAGCTAAAACCGTAATCGATTCCTATGTTCCTTAGCTGAATTAAGAAAATCAAATTTATTTAAATATTGGGAGTGTTGAAATCCTCGTAAAGAAATTATATCGATGTTTTTTATAAAATTATTTATTCTAGATGGAAAATTTATTCTGGAGTTAGCTAGATCCAAAGATGGTGAAAAGGAAGGTTGGGTTTCAGTGCCTCGCAAACTTTTTCGCACGCCATCGGCAGCAACATCCTCTACAGTGACGCCATCATCAACAGCATCCGCATCTGCTGCGATAATACCATCATCTTTAGCAGCATCACCTGTCGCTGTAATTGGTGGTACGTCTTATGCAAAGAATGAGTGCTCCAATTCATTAAGTTGTTAGTATCAATAAGCAATTTTTTTCATATAAACGTGATACAACTAAAACGTTTTGTGAAACTATTATATTAAACTAATTTTGTTTAATTTTTTATAGTTTCTGATGACAACAGCTCGCTACAGTCGTCACCATGGCAAAGAGATCATTGTTGGAAACAGGCGGCGCCACGAAAAAATATATCAAAAGAACTGAAATTATTTTATCGCAAGCCCGCATATCATAAATTCACAACAGAGGCACTTTTGTTGTCGTATAGAAAACGTAGAAAACCACATGATACAAAAAAGCTCGATAATGGTTTATTGTTTGGATTAAGCAGTGAAAATCAAAATCTACTACAAGAACACAAGCACCAAGTAGACAATGCTATGGTGAGCAAAACAGAAATAGAAGAGTCGAAAGAAGAAGTTAATAAGAAGGGATCATTTGTTAAAAATGAGGAGGAGCTTAATAAAAATATTGATCCTAAATATATTAAAAAATCAAATAATGAGGGATCAAACAGAAAACCAGACGATGATATACAAAAACGCATTGACGTTAAGGAAGAATATGACACAATTTCTGGAAATAAACCTATTTTAAAAATTAAACAAGAAATTGTGGAAACAAATGATGATGATGATGTTGAAATGGGGAAAGTATTATCACCTCGAAGAGAAATTGTCATTAAGGACGCTCAAATTCCAAAAAATCCAAGGGACGAAATATGTGCAAATGATCAAGTTAATAAAAAGAATACCAGTGAAAGTGTCGACGACGACGTAACAAGTGCTGTAGAGAAAGCAACGCCTTCAAATGGGAATGTTTCTAGTATGGACACACTTCAACAAAATTCACATGTTTCAGTTAAAAAAGTAGATTATTTGAATACAGGAGATGAAGAAAAAAGACTTAAAAAGCACGACAACTGTAAAACACGAGCCAAGCTCACATCAATCGTACAAAAATTAATTGATGTCTCGACATCACGCTTAGCAGCAGTAACTGCTCATTTATTAAAAACATCTAATACAACAACATCAACAACAACAATTCCTGCGTCATGCACATTAACAACTACATCATTGTCATTTTCTACTTCCAATAATACTAGTTTAGCATCAGGAGGAACCAAAAATCAGAATTCCAAGGTTTCACCGCCTTCTAATACAGCTGCTTCACGTCTAGTCGAATATCATCAGCAACATGTATCGCCTCGTAAGCGTATATTACGGGAATTTGAAAAAGTATCATTAGAGGATAACTCATCTGGAGCTTCTGGTGGTAAACGTAGTCGAGCCAAAGGTAACAGTAATACACCTATATCAACTACCAACACAAACGTGTCATCATCACCATCGGCTATAACTGTTACAAATAAATCGATAAGTTTAAATACAGCAAAATCGGTTGCATCTTCCTCTGCACAACCTAAGTTATATAGCTCTTATAGTATACATTCACTTTTGGGAGGTGGTGTATCCACATCAAATGTACCACCTTTAACTGCTAAAAAAACTAATGACTTACCAGCAACTATAACTAGTAATTCAATGGCTTATCCCTCGTATCACATTGCATCATCATTTCTCTCAAATTCTCTATTAAATAATTCACCAAAATCTCCAGAAGGTAACAATGTAAGCGGTGGCAAATCTCCCTCAAATTCAACGACAAAATCGAAAAGATCACCGCCTTATAGTTCGCCTATGCGTGAAACTCCTTCAAGAAGTCCAATTACTTGTGGCAGTGGAGGCTACATGGATTATAGTGGCCGTCGATCTCCAAGATCAACACCTGATACCGCTCACAATGCTTTCAATAAATTGCGATATGCAAGTGGTAGTGCATCAGATACTACAGCATTGCCACCTAACCATCAGTTGCAACATCATCATCACCTTCAGCAACATTATCAGCATCAGCCTCAAACCTATTATTCACCATACATGATGTCACCCCATTATGTGCCACCTCTATCAGTTCCCAACGCCCTTTCACCAAATGCAACATCAATGAATGCGACCACATCATCTTCATCTAGTTCACGGTCTCCACGTCATCATCCGTCAGCATTTCGAGCAACAACGCCAACATCTTCATCTAGTACAACACATAACATTCCAAATACACAAAAGGGAGAATTATCACCACAACGCTCAACTACATCATCGCCACGTGAAACTACACCTCGTACTGTACCAAAAAAGACTGCTTCTATTCGACGACAATTTGCTTCTCCGACTTCAGCTACCACCAATCAAAGTCATAATAACAGCAATTGCTCTTCACCGACCACCACCGTTGACGAACAATTGTCGAGTGACAGAAGAACACCAGTTAACTCAAATATATCTCATCAGCAGCACCAACAGCCGCAGCATTTAATGCAAAGAGCTTCGCCCAGTAATACTAATTTGTCAGGATCTCCAGTACATCCGTATTCGTATTTATATGCACAGCCCCCTAATGGTAGTAATAGTCCACATACTTCTAGTGCTGCTGGATTAAACCATGCTTCATCAACTCTGTCTCCTTCAACGGTAAATGCAGCGGCTGCTGCTGCAGCTGCTGCAGCTGCCTCATACATTCCAGCCGTTGTTGGATCACCGTATTACCATCCATACATTTCAACATTGGCAGCAATGCGGCATCCACAAATGTGGATGCAGCATTATCAGAATGCTGCTGCTGCAGCTGCAAATCCAGCTTTAATGCAAGCCAGACATCCTGCCATGTTGTCAGCAGCTGGAGCTGCTGCTCGCTTATCACCACCATATCATGGCTTCCAATATAATGGTGTAGGTAATACAACTGCACTAGCAGCTGCAGCAGTTGCTGCTGCTGCTGGTTTCAGCGGCACAGCCACTCCCCCACATCCGACAAACGCATTATCACACCCTAGCTCTATGTTCAATCCCATGTCAAATAGTAATTTACAAGGCATGCAACACTCAGCAATGCAAGCAGCAGCTTTAGTCCCTGCATTGTTGGCATCATCACCAATGACTGACACAACTGACCTTTCCAAATCATCAAAAACTAACTTCTCTACATCGGCAGGATCCTCTGGAAATTCTATGTATACCATTAGAAATAAGGATGAACAAAGTTCAGGTGAGTTTAAATATAAAGTGAATAATGAATGTTAATCTTATCTCTTGTGTTACGAGTAACTATAAAATTACTTAGCAGATTTTATACGACTAAATTCAATATTTTTTATGAGAAATAAAATTTTTTTATTGGGCAATAATTTTTTTATTATTTGCAAGTTTCTAACAGATGGCGATATAAATAAATTTGTCTACACGACACTTACTGTCATCTATCATTTTCTAGATGTATTTAATTATTTTCTTATTTTATTAGAAACAATTAGGTACAGCTGCGATGAAAAAAATAGTGTTGAAGTCAAAGCTTTTCCTGTTTTTATTTATGTTACCTTTGTTTACTTGTCGACAATAATTAAAATAGGTAAAAGGAATGTCAATGCTATGCAAAAAAAAATTGTTTAAAATAATTTACTGAATAAATTTTACTAGTAAAAAAATACCACTATTGTTGATGACACATTTTAAAATTGACAAAATTCCAAATTTTCAACACAAAAATTTATTATTTATGCCAATATATTGTCGCAAGGCCTTTGACGACAACAGCGGTAGCGTAGCGCTTCGGCTTCGTGTTAGTCAGATCTTCATATTTTGTTTTGGGGATCCTTTTACACGGATTCTTAACTACAGCCTAAAGTTGTTCGTTTTTGGTTGGTTTTTGTTCGCACACATTTTTTTGTAACTTCAGCTTAAAGATTTTATACTAAGTTAAGATCTTTCGATGTCGCAGGCCAGTCTATAAAACTGCCAACTGACGAGTCTTTTTCTTAGTATTCTTCCAGTCATTGTCCTGTTGCATGATCCAAAGTGAATCAAATCTTCTTCTGAATCCTTATTCAGCATCACTTTTTAGAAAATATCAACGTAGCTATTTGGTACCACAACATAGTATCAGTCGATAAAGTGAAAAACATGCCTACATTGTTATGCTTTCAACTCTGTGATTTACGTTCTTTTTGAGTTGTACTATGCGCTTGGGACCTCCCAGCTCTAATAACTATAAGAAAAATAATATTTTCCACCATAAAAAACAAATTTACTCTCATCTCTCCATAAAATTCTCCTCCATTTAGAAACTACCAGTTTAAATTCAAAACTAAATTTTAAACTTTTTTTTGATATGCTTTGCAGTCAACAATGGAAACTTTCTGGGATTACAGACTTCTATATTGTGTTCTCGCAAACGCTTATAATCTGTTTGGACATATACTGTCATTCTGTAATTCTCTTTGTTTAGTTCTGTAGGTTGCTTAAAGTGGCCCTTCTTAATATGGCTAGTCAATAACCTCACCAATAAATGAGTCATTGCGTTTTTATGCTATTTTAGAAATAGGACAATTGTCTTATTTATCTGCGTAACTTTTGCTTTCCAAAATCATTCCTTGAATAATAATTACTTTTTGCACTATTTAATGCTTTCAATATATCTGGCATTTTTTTAAAATAACTTTAAAAAATTATTTTATACACACTTATTCTGCAATAGGTGTATAGCAATAAACTAAAAAATATGTGCTAAAACTAGCAAGACATTGTTCAATGCTTTTTTTTACCGATAGATTTTACATGTCACTAAAGAAATTGTTTCAAATGAGACTAACAGTTAACTTCAGGAAAATAAAATTTACTCCTATAGAGAGGCTTCATATTATATTATATCACAGTGCAATCCAAAAACATCGTAAATTGATAATAGTAGTTTAGTAAGTCACCATTTACATTATGGACATTTCTGTCCAGACAGATGAAGTTTCTGGGCGAGGGGGCAAATACGCAAGGTGTGTAGTACACGACCATCTGTACTAGAATTTTTGTATCTCTCTTTTCAACTTTTCGTAATAATCGTCTTGTTGCTTCATTTTATTTTTGTACACTGTATTAATTTGCCCATATTTTTATAGAAATCAGTTTTTAAAATTAATTTATTTATTATTAATTTAATTTGGTTTGCTTCAAAAGTTTTTTTCAATTAATTTTCATACAAATCAATTAAGCACCTTACGAAAATAAATGGAAAGAAGAATTAAAAAAATTCTATCTGGACATTAATGTCCGAAATGTAAACGGTTTAGGAAAGAACAAAAGAGAATTGAAAAATATCCGGCAATAGACTTGTGCTCCGTAGTTCATTTTAGGAATAGTTCGTTCATTTAATCTTTTGTATCTTTATTACTTATACTTTTGATTGTCATTGAACATTCTTTATTATTTAAGATGGTATCGAATAGGGGTTGAAATCAAAACTAGAAAAACTTTTAAATTTAGTTTTCTATTTCTTTTTTATAATGTAATTCAAAAAGTACTTTAGTCACTATGGCTAAAAAAAAATTAAGGTTTAATTTTAAAATCTTAAAATTAAGCTTTTTAGCACGCATAATACATTTTCTCTTCTTCAGTTTATTTGTTTTAAATACCATTTTTGTAAAAAACTTTCGTTCCTTCGTCATTGTTTTCGTTTTAGTTTAGTTCGTTCGTTCATCAACTTATACAGGCTATGTTAGACCGGGTAAAAACAGTTAATCAAAAACGAGATTTTAAACAGATTGTTCTGAATTATCAAATGTACAATCTGCTTAGTCTATATAAAAGGAGGGGGCGAGACTGAGAGAGATCGCGTAAAAACAGCTAATATTGATATACATATTTATATTGTTCAAGCATAAGGCCTTTAATAAAAAATAGTTTTATTTTTGTTTTTCAATATTTCGGCGATCCTTTGAATGCTCTTCAGGAAAAGTTGAAATTAAAAAATTTATAAAAAATAATTTTATGAAATATTTATTATTATTATTTTTTTATTACAGATGTACCATTAAATTTATCAAAACATTGAATATGAATATGATTTATTATTGAATATGAATCAAATTATGGTTTCCATTTATTTTCAACAAACACACAGCCTGTGTATATAAAGACTAGTAAGTGTTTTTGAATATAATAAGAAAATAAACATAAGCAGTTTTTAGACACTAATGTATTTTTATTACATACATATTTAAGACATTAGTTTATATACAATAAGTTTGCGCGCAATTCCATAGAGTCTTTTAAACGCGTGTATATGGAACTGTATGTATTATATTAAATATAAAATACTAATGAATTAATAATAATACTAATAAAAATGAGAATATTAAAACAAAAGAGAATAATGAATATGTTACGAAAATTATATGTACACTGGAAAAAATATTTACAGATTTACATTAAAAGGAAAAATAAAGTACTAAAAAACATATTTTTTATAACCATATATGTATTTGAAATATAATTCAAAACGAACACTTTATTTATTTGGGATTAGTTTTTTTTGTGTTATACAACTTTAATAAGAGAAAGAAAGATTCCTGGAACTTCATGCTTTATGATTGTATGAATTTCAACATATAAATGAATGAATATAACAAAAAATTTATATAAATACAACTACAATAAAAATCTTTTTATATTAAATAGACTGAATTTATACGGAAACAAACAAAAATAATAGTAATCACTGCATTTTATAGGTTTTTCCATACATACATACATATATAAATTTAAAAAAAATGTGCCTTTTTTGTAAAAAAAAAAAAAAATACTTGACAAAATAACGACAAAAAACTATTTTGATTATTGAAAATATTTACATACATATAAATATATGTACATTACATTCATACTATGGTGTAAGAAAACCAGGTGTCATTGAGACGCACGATTGAAGCGCCTCCTGTCGAAAGTGAAGAGACATCAATCAAAGTACTCGCACCATATATTTTGTTAGTGTAAAATAGATATGGAATGGCAAAATCAAGAAAGGGAACATAGCATAATAATATTATTTCGTAAATAAACAAAACGAAAGGAAAAAAATTTTGATATTCAAATCCATAGTGTAATTATATCAAGTGGAAGCAAGTCTACATGTGTTTTTTGTTTAAATTTGTATTTTGTTAGACTTGAATATCAAAATTTTTTTCATTTTGCTTTGTTTGTTTACGAAATAATATTATTATGCTATGCTCTCTTTCTTCATTTTGACATTCATATCTAATTTTTTACACTAACAAAATATATGGTGCGTATAATTTGTATAATTATACTATGATTCAAATCTAATAAAATAAAAATTTAAACAAAAAACACATGTAGACTTGCTTCCACTTGATATAACATCAATGTGTTAAAGAGAAATCAAAAACGGAAACAAATTATTTGTTTCGCTCTAGCACACTTCTTGAAATAACTTTTGACAGGACTTTTTGTAATGTTGTTATTTTTGTATTTTTAAAGTTACCTGGTTTTCTTATAGCATAATTCATACCTAAAAATTTGTGTTCCGCCTAATTTTTTTTTATAAAGTAATAATCAATGTTACAAATAAGTTATTTTTCTTTTAAAATATACAAATTTTAATTAAAAAAATAAATTGGTAATATAAAAATAATACATACATATAGTACATTATAACGTTAGCTATTTGTAAATCGCCCCATACAGACGAACAACATACATGCGCTGGTACAATATTAATTTCATAAAAACAAATTTAACTTGGAAGAGTTTTTACGAAGAAATAGCTTTATTTTCAATAAATATATTTTTCATACCTAAAAACTTTCCTCAACTGAGTTAATTTCGCCACACACAATACCATCAAGTTTTGCACCATCAGCAAAATATTAAAATATGTTTGATATCGCTACAGCACAGTGTACAATCACACAAAATTCCCCATACACGACCAAACCGCTTGCACAAACACTTGACGCATGCATCACTAGTACACTATAATTACTACTAAAATAAAAGTTATTTTCCTTCTTTGTGTATCGTTTATTTAGCAAACCTTTCTTAATAGGTTTGCATTATATTTGCAAATAATTCTTTATTTACTACTTGTTTTCTTGAATTAACTATTTGCATGGAAATAATTAACTAACCGTTTATACGTTAAAATTTGCTATATCTACTTTTTTATTTGCAAAAAGATGTGCGTATAAACGTACATATCGTCATATGATTTCATTAAAGCCCCAAGTTAAAAAATTTAGAAGAGAAGCCAAAAAATTCGATAATACTAGTATGAAAAATTAACAAAACTTTTTGAAATTTTCACTCCTATAATTAAAGTAAGATTCTTAAACTAAAGCTTAAACTAAACAAAACTTCAAAAAGTTTTGTTAATTTTGACTTTATCGACTTTTTTGACTTCTTTAAAATTTTTTTTAAATGTAAATTAGGGCTTAATCAAATCATATGATGACATACATATGTATTCTAAAAATAATATGTTAAAAAAGCTGTTTACTAATACAAGACTATTATGTAATGTCCCTTAAACTTTAGAGATCCTTTACGGGTTCAGCTGATCGAATTTTTTACACATATCAAGAAAAAAACAAATTGGAAAAATCACTACTTAGAAGTTCTTATATTTCTGAGGAAAAACCAATGAATATAACATAAGCATGTCATTAGAAGCAAGTTGTTCTTTTTTTTTTTGGAAACTTTTCAATGACTAAAATGCGGTGCCATTTTAGTTAACATCGTGCAGGTTATGTACAATTGTGGTGCTAATATAGTAATGAAATTGTTAAAGTGATTTAAATTTGCATACCATATGTGGTTAAAAATGACTTCTTCATGTCCTAAAATACGCCAATCGTGTTTTTTTTTTTGAAGTGATTAAGATGAACTTTGAAGAAAATTACTTCCATACTAAAAAAAATATTAATTTTTATTTCTGTAGAAGCGAACAATAGCTTTTTTCGTATATTAGAAACATTGAAAAGAAAAAGAAAATGTTTGTATTTTTTTTTTGTTTTCAATAAAAATCTACGACAGAATTTATCGTTCGCTTATGGCCTTAATCTTTTTTTTTTTTGGTGCTAATTTCAATGGGGTTTTAAATTTATTATTTTCCATGAACTCCCATGGAAAATGTTTGTTTGTTTGTTTGTTCAATACAATAAGTAAATAAAAGTACTGAGGAGACAGCTTATATATCGATATATATATATATATATATATATATATTATCCATTTCATGGTAGCTAGTCCTATCTTCAGTGGATTACTCCCGAAATTATCACCAAAAAATATTATTTGATAAATTTTTAATTCCATATAATACACTATTTAAATAAGAGATAACTAACATATAATTTTTGCTTCAATTGAAGAATTTTTTGTTTTTATAAAGAAAAAGTGAAATAATATAAATTCTTTAGATTTATGAAAAAAAATACCTTAAGATTTTAAGGATAAGCTGTAAAGAAAAACACATATCCCAATGAAAACTTTTAGTATTAGTAATATATTATAATTAATCGGTCTTATTCCAGAGTCATTGTCCCTATTCTGCGTTTCGATTACGTTCCCGCATTAAGTTACGTTACGATCGAAAGAAAAAGAAGAAGAAAATAGTGTCTGTATATCAGTTGTTTTGCTATGAAACGTTTGAAATAGGAACAGAAAAATAAATCATTTTGTAAACGTTTTAATACAAAGTTAAATTTTGTGCAAAAACACCATTGATTAATAAAATAATAAATGAAATAAATAAATAGGAACTTTAATTGTTAATTAAACACATAACTTAACTGTGGAAAGATACAAAATATATTGTTTTAGAACTTCAATAAATTAAAAATCTAAAATTTTAGTAAAAAGAATATAAGTTTTCTTAGAAAATTTTTTCATTGGATTTTCTTTTTTAATTTCATACTTTTTATATTGCAAAAACAAAAATCGAAAAAACTGCGTCAACAAATTACTAACTTAAAAAAACTTAGTTACGATAGAAATGCAGAATACATACAATAGTAAAAAAATTCGATTGAAACAGAGTGGAACGGAACAAAATAAATCTAAGCTGCCAAACGGAGAAATTTCGAGCCGAATAGAAACCCAGAATACCAAAATTTTTATGCGAATAGAAACGCAGAATAGGAGTGAATATAAAACATAAGAAGATTTATAGTGTTTTTACACTGAGCACATCTTAGAGGAATGCGTGGAAGATGTTAAAAATGAAAAAAGTTGTTTACACTACCAACATCTAACATCTACCATCAACTAAACTGTCGAAAAATAAAAGAAAAGAAGACGCATAATTTTCGAAAACAAAAAATATCTTAAAAAAAATTAGAAAAATCATTCATTATTGTTGCTTTGCAAGATCAAATCCATTAGGATTCAAAATTTGAATTTTTGTTTTGTTTAATATGTGTACATACTTATGTTATGTATGTATAAATAAATGTTACTTTATAAGTGATGCCACTAAAATCGAAAATATTGCCATTTTTCTTGTGATGGCACGAAAATTATCGAAAGATGTTGAGTGAAACAAAATGAGATAGGAACATCTTGTAAAGATGTTGGAAGATGTTGATTTTTTCTACATGCATTTTATATGGGAAGATGTTGTCATCTCGCCGAATAGATGGTAGATGTTAAATGTGCTCTAGTGTAAAAACACTATTACCGTAATTTAGAGTTTTCAGCACAGTGGCACTCTTAATATCGCCGATTGACCCCTTAATTATTACAAGTTGCCAATAGTGTAAAGTTGGAATTTTGAAGGCCATACATAAGCTGTTGGTTAGACTCTAAATTAAACGATTAAGATTAGTTAGATGTAAATTGAGCTATCCCTATATTACTACTCAATTTTAAAGTCAAGACAAGAACCGATTATTTGCCCCACTGTTGGTAACTTGTAATAATGAGACTCAGTGTAAGACGATTAGATATTTAAAAATTTTAATGAATTCTTTCTATATATTTGTTTTCAAAAGTAATAATATAAATTAAAGCATGTAATTAATTTCTATGTGTAACAAAATTGACAAAAATACATATCGCTCATTTACTTCAATAGCGTCACAACTCAAAAAATTTATGTTTTTATATATAATAAGTTTATTAAAACGGCAAATTTTTTCAAGCTTGACTTTGGATTATAGTTATTTATTTTTATACCGGTATTTCGCTTCAACTTTGTGCAGCTTCTTTTGGATATATTTATAAATTATTATTATCCTGAAGAAGCTACACAACGTCGAAGCGAAATATGGATATAAAAATTAATATTTGTAATCCGACCTCAAGCTTATAAAACTAACCGTTTTAACAAAAGAAGAAAAAGGTCAAACAAACTTACACATAAATATTTATTAAGTTAATTTTTTCTCAAAAAAAAAAAAATATTTTAAACGCTATTCTTTTTAGATTAAAATATAAAAGTGCTTTTCTTTTCAGAATAAAAACAGAATTAGTTTTTACACTCCTTTCTGTTACGAATCAGCTGATTTAGTTTTGTTTAAAGCGAATGTGCATAAGAACTTAGTTTTTATGTTCTGTTGCGGATGAACCTGTTAAAAACAAAAATTCTCTACGTAATTGTAAGTGACGGCTAATTTTCTCTTGTTGTTTTTTATTTCTTGCGAATAAACATTAAACATTTTCATATTAAAAATATTTATTTGATCACATTCTTTACGAATACAAAAAATTATTTTGTTTCATTTGTGCGAACATACTTTTTGTAGCATATACAAACTTTATACTGGAAATAATTGAATATAAAGCTCAGCGATGGGTACTATGGTCTTCTGAAACAGATGATATGATTTCAAAGAAAAACTAACCATAAAAAATAAGTAGTGAAGTCCTTGAAGAATGTAAAGAAATAAATATTTATTACTAATTATAAACATGTAATCATGGAGTGAAGGGTACAAAAGAAAACAAATAAACACACAAGAAATAAAAACAAAACAAGAGGTAATGAGCAGCCACTGATAATTACGTAGAGAATTTTTGTTTTTTGATCCGCAACAGAACGGAAGGTATATAAACTAATTCTGTTTTAAAGCATTTCTAAAATATTTAAAATTATAGGATGGTATTCAAAATGACTAATAACGACTTGAAGTAGAAATTATGACAAATTTTTTATACAAACTTGTCACAATACCGATTTTAAGTCTACTTTAATTTTCTTTGAATATAAGCAGTAAACTTTAAATGACCATCCGGTAGAATCATGTTTTATGAATTATGAGTCATATGTATGTAGTTAGATATTGATCAAAAAGAACGCTTGAATTCATTTTCCTTTTTCACTTCTCAAAGAGTTGTAAAAAAGAAAAAAAAATCAATTTAAGCGTTTTTTAAAAAGCGACACAACAAATTTTTAAAGGAAAAATTTATTTCAATTTATTGACGTTATAAAAATACTAATAAAGAAAGACAAATATGTTATGTAATCATTAAAAAAATCCTTCTCAATTTAATAAATAAATTTGTATTAACTAGGAATATGTGCTTAAACTAACTTTTGAACTAAAAATAAGCCGTTGTATTGACTGTAATATTTCCTAGAAGGTCTTAAAATATTAACTTAAGATATAACACCAAAGAAACAAGGTAACAGACCTTGGTACAGCTGGCATAAATTTATAAAAAATATTTCAAAAGTTCTAAAACCTTGCTGCCTCAAAAAAATAGTTTTACCTTACCATGATTTTTTTTTAATTACTGTTTGTAAACCTAATTTATTTTTTATATTTAAATGGAAAAATCTTATGACTCAACATAAAAGAAAATTCATCGAGGACTTAGAAGGTACAAAAAGAAAAACAAAAAATTACAAAAATATATATTCTATTAAGCTGGCACCTCAAAATAAATTCGAAAATATTTATTATAAATAAACAAAATGCAGTGTTAGATTACATTTTACAAAGAAATTAAAAAAAAAAAAAACTATCTACAAATAATAAAAAAATTCCTATAAAGACAAAAATATATTTATAAATTATAAATTTAAAAAAATTAAAAATGTACTAAAAGAATTAGAAAAAAAAAAACTAATAATATTATTAACGAACCAAAATTTTATAAAAAAAAATAGATTGTTGAAAACGTTTATATGTTAATAAAATTTATATTATTATTATTAAAAATGTACAGTATTTTTAGCTGGGCTCTTCATTCAAGTAATTATTAGTCTTTCAATAAAGTTTACATATTTTCGCTGAAAGTTTTGATTAATTTCTAAACTAAACATTATTTAAATTATTTTATTACAATATTTTTCTTTTATCAAAAACAAATTTATAGCCGCTACATAAATCTCACTTAAATGAGTATTAATAGAAACTGTAAAAAAAAACAATTTAATCACAGACACTATATTTATAAATACAGAGTCTTTAATTTAACTAAATGTACTTTTTTTTACTTTTATTATATTGAAAGACATACATAAAACATGTATACATACATGCATACATACATGTGTATAATTAAATGTACTCTACTTATAATTACAAAACTACATGCATACTTATAATAACTATTCCATTACAAATTTTCCGATGTGTAATACTTAAAATTTTATGAATATAAAAATACAAGGAGTTTTTGTAGTATATTTTCCTTTTTTTGTTTCTTTTTTCTTTTTTGATAATTATTTACATATACTTAGCATGTTTATATAGTTTACAATCTATATTTAATTTAGTTTTAAACAACATAACTATTTATAACTTTCCTTTCAACTTCTTTAATTTTTCATATTAATCCAAATACTAAGAAGTGTGTATGTTGTTGTGTTTTTTCTATTATTTTCTAAAATACATAATGTACATTTTAAGTGTGTAACTTTAATTATTTTAAACTAAAATTATAATATTAATTTTGTAACATAATTTTTTTTATATACACATACACATACACATACCTATATTATTACAAAGGCTAAATATAAACTACGTACTACATAGTTATGTTTATATTTATTATATATGTATTTTTAATTTTCTAAAAGGTTTAGCTGAAGTAGAATTATCATTTATATATATTTTTTTATTTTATTTTTTTTCAATTTAAATTAAGTTTTATAACGTTATTGGTAATGTTATACATACATATTTAATTTTATAAAAAGTTACAAAAAATGGTAAAGTAAATTAAAAGAAAAGAGAAAATAAATTAATCTAGTTTTAAAACTAATTTTATTTTATATTAAAATTAAAATCAAAATTTAAAAAAAAAAAAAAAATGAACACATACAATACATACATATGTATGTATTTATAGTTGTAATAAATAAAACAGACAAAAACAAATTTTTTATTTTGATAAATGTCGAGAAAGAAATATATGTACATGTTTATGTATTTAAAATATATATACGTATATATGTGTTTATGTATATGTGTATATATATTTATATAAAATAAATATATTTAAAAGAAAATTTGTTTGTTTTTTTTCTTATATCTCATTCAGACTGAGTGAGCACAAAAGCCGTTTTTATTGCAGTTTTGAAAACACATAGAATTTTAAAAGTACATGTTACCAATACTTTATTTATTTATTTATAAATATGTAAAATATACCCCCCGATTATGGTTCACAACACAAAAATGTTGTGTTGTCTCGCTTACAACACAACATTAATTGAACATGTGATTATGGTTCACAACATTTAGCTGTTGTGTACGTCGCACAGTTGTATATGTTATTAATGTTAGTAGATTTTTTCTTAAAAATACAAGCGTGCATGCAAAAAACTGGGAAGTTGAAAGAAAACAACATTAAAAAAAAGAAAAATGAAGTGCACTTAAATAAATATATTTTGTTAAAGTTAAATAAAACAAAAAAACTTGGAGATTAACGTGTTTCTATTTTTTTCGATAATGAGTACACAGAAAACAGACATCGCACGAGTTCGTAAAAAAAATTCAGAGCAGTTCCAACCCATTAGAATAATGTTAGCAAACATTTTCTGGAATTAAATTTTTTAAATTGTTCCACATAAACAAGAATGGTTTCGCTAGTGAAACAGACAAATTTTTTAAAACCATCAATCCGGTGTTTGTCTGTTTTTTTTTTTTTTTTGTTTTTTTTTGCTGATGGTAGTTATAAGAAAGTAGAATCAATGATATGATGCAGTTTCTCAGACAACTGTTTGTTGAATTCTAAATAAAATAATAAAAATCTTCAAAAAAAAAAAAAAAAAAAATCCACTAAAAATACATTTCTTACAATTTTACTTAAAAATTATTCTGCATTTTTATTTTTAAACCGACAAAAATGTGATCGCAACAATGAGACAACACCTAATAACCAGTTGTCTATTTTTATCCTTTTTTAAAGCACATAAGAAAACATGTTGTGAACGATAATCGCCGAAAATTAACATACACAACTGAAAAGACAACAGAACGTAATCGCAATTCACAACACACAACACCAAAATAGTTAAGTGTTGTGAACCATAATCGGGGCCATAGTAAAAGTAAAGCGCAGGGAAACAAGATCATATTGCGCGTTATAATGACAAAGAAAAGAAAAAGTTAATATACAAGGTGGCGCAAAAGTAATCCTCCTATCAGAAAATGCTATAAATTTTGCGATTGGCCCCTAATGTCAGTTCTGTTTTGACATTTGTGTAGTAAACACATGCGAAATACACGTTAATAAACAATGTTACGCTACACTGCTCCAGAACGCGGAATATTGGTGACTATTTATTTGACCAATAATCGGTCGGTGACTTTGACACAACGTGAATTTCGTCGCAGATTTCCTGGCCGTCCAACGCCTACTGGTGAAACACTGCGACGTTTAGCCGCTCGTCTCGAAGAGACTGGCACAACACGAGATGCTGCCAGGCCTGGCAGACCCCGGAGTAGCCGTTCTGCAGAGAATATTGCTGCTGTAGCCGAGGATGTCATGGAAGCGCCGTCGACATCGACCAGACGACGTGCCACGCAAATGGGTATCAGTCGACGGTCTTTACAGCGAATTTTGGTACAAGATTTGAAGATGTTTCCCTACAAAGTCCAGACGTTGCATCAGCTGTTAGCTGCTGACCGCCAATCGCGTCGAACATACGCTCAAGCCATCCTTAATCACCACCAAGAGGAAGATGATTTTTCATCAAAAATAATCATGAGTGATGAGGCCCATTTCCATCTTAGCGGGTACGTAAATAAGCAAAATTTACGCTTCTGGGGCACTGAAAATTATATTTAACTCACTACTTCGTCAGCTAAGTCGCTATATAATTGTAGACCATTAAATCTCAGTTATAGGTTTTTTAATACAAATTAAATCAAAAAGTATCATTAAAATATAGAAAAAGTAACAGTTTGTCAGTTTATTGATTTTTTTATTTACAAAGCACCGTTTTTGCTCGGTCTGCAAGTTCTAAATTCGTTAATGTTAAAATATTAAAACGTAGCGTTCAAATCAATAAAAGTTTGCTCAAAAGCGTTTGGCTCCAATTTCATAGTTCTAGGATTGTTAGTATGAGAATTCCAAAAAGTACCAATAAAATCAATAAAAAGTACCATTTTGTCCCATTTATGGTTTTCCACCTGTCTGCGGACCATTTGAGCCAAATCTCGTACTTATAGATTTTTTAATAACAAAATATCAAAAATTAATAAGAAGTACCCTATGTAGTCTATAAATTTTTTACTTATTTTCTCCCTTGAAATTTTTTCCTTATTGAATGTTACAAATTAATAATAAAATGCTTATATACTGCATCAATTTACAAAAAGATACATTTTTAGAATTAGTAGTAAAAAGGGGCACATATTTTACACCTTATTTGCTAGAATTTTCAAAAAGTGCCAATATACATAGGAGACCTTTTTAAGAAGACAAGAATATAAATTAGTTGTTGCTGTGATTGTTACTTTGAAAGATAAATGAGGTTAAAAAAAGTACCAATATTAGTTTTTAAACGTTTTTTATCCAGCAAGTGTACAAATATCGAAAAAGTACCAAATACCGATCAGCTTGTTTTTTTAGTAGAATATTTTGTAGTTTGAATTTTGGCTCTATTTGCAGTAGTTCCACAGATATGAGAAGTTCGATTTTACCCGTTTTTACTCTTTTTTTATCCCCTTAATATTCGAATTTCCAAATATCCCTTCTTACCGAATTTCAAGTCAAGACTATGATTATGGCTCATTATGTTTAGCCAAAGTTTTCAAAATATGGATTGTTAGCCTACGCTTAGAACAATCCAAAATGTTTTCAAGTGACTGAGATGATCTGTATAACAAGAATGTTAGATATGCTGTTAATAACCTCAAACAAGTTACATTTTGGGGGATTAGAGTTATCAAAATAATATCTTGAGTTGCCTTAAAATTTTTATATATTTGATCTTCTTACACTAAGAAATCGTACTCATAGAGTAAAGAATCGTGCGAGACCGGGTAAAAACAGGTAGTATGCAAATAAGCCAGATACCGACTATAGCGCTACTTGCCGGGCGGATTTGTGACGTTAAACCTTCCAAGACTACACATATAAACCTTCCTCTTGAATCACTCTATCTTTTAATAAAAAACTGCATCAAAATCCGTTGTGTAGTTTTAAAGATCTAAGCATACGAGTGCATACAGACATAAGGACAGACGCGGGAAGCGACTTTGCTTTATATTATGTAGTGATTTACTAACTGTAATACGAGCAAGTAAAATACATTGCAATCGTGAGTATTCATTATGATATCTAGGTCTGGAAATATTCGGATTATACATTCTTTTCTCCTATTCTTCCTTCAAAGCATTGAGAAAAAATAAAATTGGCTAAGCGCAATGTTTAGAAAAACTCGAACTGAATGCTGTAGGCATATTTACTATACCTCTCTAGAGATACGTTTAAAATTTTTAAGACTGAATGCAAATTTTGCTTTTAATTCGCAGAATTCAATTCTTAAAAATGAAATTTTTTTGATCGGATTTTTTTTAAGAATTTACGTTACTTTTGGCTAAACTCTAATTCAGAAAAACAGAACGTAATATTTAGCCGATTTCTTCATACACATTGTAAAACTCTACGTTCACCATATTAATTTTTCTAAAAAAAATTAAAGAAAAATCTTAGCCTTTGTTTAAAAAACCTGAACGCAATACCGTAAAAATAACACAACACTAACGGGACAGTAGTAGTCACCCAACAATAATTATTGGCTTTAATATATACACATGTGTATATAATACATACCTTTACTCCAAGCAAAAACCATTTAAGGTTTCTGCATTAGCCAACAAAATATGGGGATTTTGATCACAACCACAATGAGTTTGTTCAGAAAATGCTTATTGAGTAATTTATTGTGTGTGGAAATTATAAATCTTTTAGTTTGAGATAGTTCTGGCATGAAAGAATTTAGTTTCTTTTGACGAAGTTGAATGGTAAGTTTTTTCTGATTTGTTTATAATTAATTATGTTCAAATGTGCATAATGAAATAGTTACAAATTTTGATTGTGGTCATTTTAAAGCAGGAATCGAATACCGACATTTGGAGTATTTCAGTGAAAGGGATATGGCTGATGCAATTAAAAAAGGTGGTTATTTTAAATTTACTAATATAATTATTTATTTCAGACGTTAGCAGAGTTTTTATCATCAGCAGATGTGGGCATCAGTATTAAAAAGTTTTTTTTTTAAAAAAAACTAATTTTTGTCCTATGAAATAAAGGATAAATGAATTTTGGGAACCGCTTTTATGAATGAAAAAAACTTACTCCATCTGATAAATTGTGGAAGAAATATGCCTTAGAAAAAATAAGTTTCGGTAAATATTGAAATGAACAGTGCTATTACATTCAAGGCATTTAAAAAACACACATACATACGAGTACATACATTTGTATAAGACCGATTGACTGCTTTTTTCTTTGTGTGTACAAAATAAAACAAAAAAAAAATAAATTTATTATCTGAAAAACGCAAAACGCTTAACTGTGGCGATTACGATTTGAAATCGCAAAAAGGTGTTCTGCAAAACGCTTAATTTTGGCGTTTTCAAACCGAAAGCATACACTGAAGCGAAGTGATGCATTTTGCACAAACTAAGACTTAAAGATAAAATAAAATGTTGCACAATTCAAATTAAATATATTTTCTTTTTATTTCTACCAAATTCTAAAAAAAATTGGCTTTTTTCTATAAAAAATATGGTTTTAAAAAATTTACTTTCATTTTGTCAATTGTGTGTGTTAATTGTTTACTTATAAACTGGCGTTTTTTCATTCACTTTCCACGAGAAAAACGGAAGCAACGCGCGTTTTCCAGCACATGGTTTAACGTTTTGCAAAACGATTTTCGTTTTGAAAACGCGTGTTTCTCAGAACATGGGCGTACATTTTAAATTGCTTTTGAAACTTTCAGCTCGTGTGTTTAAAACGTATACAAACGCTTCCTTATTCCAACGGAAATTTTGTACAAAGTTAAAAGAAACAAATATTTTAAAACAATTTCCTTTGTTTATTTTCTAAATTCTAATTCATAATTAATATACGTTTTTAAAACTAAAAAATTATCACATTCTTACATGTTTACAGTCCATCGTTGCTTTAGATTGCTTGATTTTCAGTTCCTCTAATTTTATTTGCCGCTGCAACAATTCTAAATTTTATTCCCAAACAAAATGTTTGTGAAAAATGTCACAATACTTTTGGGAAAAAACTCACGGGAATAAAAATCGGCGATACCAATTTTTTTTTCGAACATGCGAATTTTTTCCCATGAAAATAATTCACGATTGCAACTTTAGGGAAAAGCGAAATATTTCGAGGGAAAAATATTCACGATAGGGGTCATTATTTTTTATCTTTCAATAAAGCCCATATATTTACATATATTGAATTATTTTATGAATTGTAAAAACTTTCTGATTTTTGTTTATTTTCCTTAAATATGCAAATTATTTGTTTTTATAAGACCATTCATTTATTTTATTCAATAATTAAAGTTGTATTAATTTAAATATATTAATTAATATAAGTTTATTACAAATTATTTTTTTATTTTTTTCTTTTTTTTTGTTGAACACTTTAAATGTATGTATTTAAATATTTTTTTTAATTTGCTTAATTCTCAAGATAATTATTACAATATACAAATATTTATATGTATACATACACATGCACACATAGTATATATATATATATAAATATTTTGTTTTTAAATTTTTTATGAGGAAATTTTTACAGATGAAAAAGAATTAAATTCAACAAACAAAAAAAAAATCCAACATAAATTAAAATTATTGTGAATGAAATTAAAAATATATTTATAAATAAGATTAAAAATAATAATAAACAAGATAAACCAAAAATGTTTGCTTTGCTTTGTTTTTAAATCTATGTAAGCACAATTAAATGTATAATTATTTAAACGTAGTAGACTTTTTAGGATTTTATTTGTGTTGTTGTTATATTGTAGATTTTGATAGTTTGTGTTTTTTTTTTCGAGATGATCATAAGTGCTAATTCGTGCAGATATAAAAGTTCGGGATTTATTTCTCTCTATTTCATATAAGTTATTGTTTATTATTTTTAGAGAAATTATGAGACGCCCAGTTGAGTGAAGTCTTCCAAGAGTTGGCTAAAGCCTCGCTAAATTTCGAGCGGAAATGGTCGAGTGCTTTTTCTTGACTATATTCTAAAACCTGAAATTTTATATATATAAAATAAATAAAGTTATAATAGGATATTTTATATATGATGTTTGGTCATAGACTTTTGGACAAAATGAATAAGAGTATATATTATTCTCCCGATTATGGTTTACAACACTTATCTGTTGTAGAGTACTTTTAGTTGTGTATGTTAATTTTCTGCGATTATCGTTTACAACATGCTGTCTTATGTCAAAAATTGACAACTGTTTGTTAGGTGTTGCCTTATTGTTGCAATCAATTTTTTTGTCACGCAAAATTGTGAAAAATACAAGTATATCATCATATACTTTAAAATTTTTTGAGAAATATACTTTTTACCAGCCATTAACATCCCTTTAAAGGAGACAAATCGAATTTAATTTTGTACTGATTTTTTTCAGTCGACTTTACAATTGCTTGTTCTTGTTCAGCAATTAGTTTTTCAAATGGTATTTTATTTTTGTCATGTGTGCTTTCTGTGTTCTTCCATTATCGACAAAAGGACAAACGTCAAAATCCATGGTATTTTTATTATTTTTATTTAACTTTAACAAAATATATGTACGAGGTATGATCTAAAAATAACCGTTATTTTCAATTTTTTCAAAAAGTATTTATTTATTCATCAATAACTATTTTGTCCCCTTCAAAGTATTCCCCCTCATATATAATACACTTATGCCAGCGTTTTTTCCAATCCTCGAAACACTTCTGAAACGCGCTTTTTCGTATCGCCAACAGCTCCTGTTTCGATTTTTCTTTTATCTCCTCAATCGTAGCAAAACGCTTTCCTTTCATCGGTGTCTTCAGTTTTGGGAACAGGAAAAAGTCTCAGAGGGCCAAATCTGGAGAATACTGTGGCTGAGGCATGATTACGGTGTTGTTTTTGGCCAAAAAATTACGAACAAGCGACGATTTTTTGGTCAAAATTCAGCACGTTTCATGCCTAAAACATCCCTAAAAATTGCTTCGCATGAGCCGAACGATATGCCAACATCATCAGCAACCTCTCTAATAGTGATTCGACGATTATCCAAAATCATTTTCTTCACTGCTTCAATGTTTTCATCGGTTGTTGACGTGCTCGGGCGACCAGGACGAGCATCGTCATTGACATCTTCTCGGCCTTTCTTAAACCGTTTATACCACAATTGAACTTGTGTTCTGCTCATAGTAGACTCGCCAAACGCCACAGTCAGCATTTCAAATGTCCTTGCACATTTAATTTCATTTTTTACGCAAAACTTAATACAGCTTCTTGGATCCATTTTTTGAAATAGTAACAAATCGAAGAGCACACCAAAACACGACTAACCTTTTCATCTGTCAAAGACAAGCTGACAATCCAAAATGGCTGATATTGTCAACATAAATAACAGACATGTGTACCAACATAAAAAAAATGCGAAAATCGAACATACGTACCTCACGAAAATTGAAAATAACGGTTATTTTTTTTATCATACCTCGTATACTGTAGTGCACTTAATTTTTTTAACATAAAGAGAATTCACGCTTTTAAGTATTTTTACAATTAATGTATATTTACGGAAAATTTTTTTTTTGATAATTGTGAACAATTGTGGTCTTAGCTTATCTAATTTTTAAGTAGATAAGCTTGTTTTTAGCACTTAAAACATAAACAACATGTTTTATGTCAAACTAAAAGTTGTGTGATGTAACATGAAATTTTTGTTGTAACCGACACAGTACAACATTTTTGTGTTGTGAACAAAAACGAATTTATACAAGGTGGAACCATTAAGTAATACCTGTGTCAAATCGCTCTTTTTCATTCAATTAATCATTTGTTAAATGTTCCAGTAGATGCACATGAATGAAGGGTAGAAAAGATTGAACGACACAAAGAATATAAAAGCAAAATAAACAAAGATTGTGATTCGCATTTTTAAAACAAAAACTTTAAATTATTTTATAAAATTGTGCAAAAGATATAAAGGGTCCGCCATCGAACGTTTTTTTTCTTCAACTAGTGCTTATTTCGTGAATGGTAACACTTAGCTCATGTCTGATTTGACAGATAATTAGTTTTATCCTTCCGCTGAAAGAATATGGTTGTGTTTTCGGTTCGCTAAGTGGGCCTGCGATCGACTTACAGAAGATGCCGATTTTGCCAAAAAAAATCATCTTTTCAGATGAACCTCATTTTGATCTTGGCGGGTATGTAAACAAGCAAAATTGTCGCATTTGGGGCACAGAAAACCCGCACGCATACATTGAAAAGCCGACGCACCCAAAACAAGTCACTGTTTGGTGTGGATTTTGGTCCAGGGCATAATTGGGCCATTTTTCTTCGAAAATGAGCAAGGAGTGGCCGTTACAGTCAATGGCGTTATCAGGTCATGTTGAACGAATTTTTGTTCACAAAAATTGAAGAGGAGGATATTGGCAACATTTGGTTTCAACAGGACGGCGCTACGTGCCACACAGCTGAAGCTACACTCGATGTTTTTATAGCATTTTCAAAAAAAAAAAAAGTTATTTGGCGGACCCTGTATAATAAGACATATAAACAATATTGCCAAATAGTGTTTATTATGAAGACGTAATAGAAACATAAGAACAAACGAAAGACCGATAAAGATTAAAAAAAGAAGCGAATCACTTCGTTCAATTCGATTCGTGCGATCGTGACCGATACAGGTCTATCTAGCATCTCTCTTTTTAAAATATTTCTTAAAAAAAGACACCTCTCGTTTATGTGGTCGGACCCACATAAAAGTACACGACTTTGAAAAATCAGAAAAAAAAAACTTGAAACATACATACTTTTTTGATATTACCTTGTATGAATTCGATTTGTTGTGAACCGTAATCGGGGGCGATTTTCTCCATTACTAATTATTTTCTTATGCGCTTTTTTTTTGCAAAACTCGTTTTACTGGGAAGCAGTCATTTCTTATCTATTGGCTTTTGTTCACTTGACTATAATTACAAAACAAATACTTACCAAAGTCTCTTTTAAATAATTTAAATCCTTTTCGGACGATAATTCTGGCAGACCCGTTGATATCATCATACTAAATAGGGATATTATAAGGCAACCATGCTTGCGTAAAACCATAAATGCCTAAAGGCCAAAAATATAGAAGGCAACAAATGTAAGATAAAAAGGACAAATATTATAGCCTCTAATAATCACCTTTTCACACATATCTTGGAATAAGCGAAATTCTTCAGCCATACGATCTGCTCGACCTTTATTTATCACATACACAAAATCATGAGTCAAAACAAATGGTACACGTTCTCTTCGTACACCAAACTTTTCTTTAAAATGACCCAGTATGTGGCCAAAATCAATGTGGAAAAGCTAAATGATAAATAAAATTTATATTGTTACTCATTTTTAAATTGAAAAAAAAAAAAAAAAAAAAAAACAATAAGAAACGTACTTGACCATTACGTTTAACCATAATGTTGTCAGAATGACGATCAGCTACACCCAGAACGTATGTAGCCACACAATAACCAGCACAACTTAAAGTAAACTCTTTCACTGCTTTATTCATTTCTTCCTCGGTCTTATTATACTCCTTAAGCCAACTATACAAAGAGCCTTTTTTGAATGGCGATGTGGCTGAAAACATGCCCTTTTCTTTTTGTATATTGGCTATAGTTTCTGCATTGAGTACAACTTCGATCATGCCCAAACGTCGTTCCATACTAATGCAATTGTATATATTCATGCGAAAATCCATGCTGAATAAAATAAACAAATGAAAGAAAATGTAGTAATTTAAGGCAAAAATAAAAATAAATAAATTTTACCCTTCATTTTTCCACAATTGATCCATGACTTTTAACATTTGTAAAGTCAACATATCTTGCCTCAAATCATCACCATTTTTAAATATTACATAAATATCATTGCAATTTGGATCGGAATTCTCGAACACAACCCACAGAGGGCGCATTTTTGAGTCCATGACTTTACATTTTTCAGGCTTTACTCCTTTGCAACGAAAACTCGGATTTAGTGGATTCTGTATGCTTTGGAAGACACCACTATTTCGCTGATTACGCAAATAATCTTGTAAGAGATTTCTTACTTTCTCTTTGCTACCCTTTTTTGCTAGCACTGAGCCTTGCTTCAATTTTTCTAAAGCATGCAATTGTTTTCGCAGTGTTTCCACGTGACCCTTACAACCTTTTAGATAAGCTTCGAGCAAAAGCCCAAAGCGTGTCTGCATTGAAGGTGTATGCATTTCAGAACGTAAATGCCAAAAGAAATAGTGACCAATTCGTTGATTGCGCAAAGCACGTTCTAGCACAAATTTTGTAAGGGCGCAATCTAAATAAGATTCATGCTTCATTGCTTGTACCAATTGCAGCAAATACAATAAAAGCTCCTCATCTCTATGATTGACAAGCAAAAGTTAAACGTTTTATTTTGTTTTATAACATCAATAATTTTGTAATTAATTACCTTAAGTTTCTTAAACAGCGAATGGCAAAATTTCGAACCGCTGTATCGGGATAAGCGTAGTCTAGCAATTCCAGTGAACGTTCTACAGGTATTGTAGGCCATTCTTTAAGTAAATGCCACATTTCGGCCACCTCATCTCGCTCATTCCAATTAACGCAGTGCAATAATATAGAAAGCTCTTCTGGTTGTTCTTGTTTTATTGTGTATCTATAAAATTTAATTGATTATTGTGATGAGGCCTCTAACAGAATAGAATAGATTATTTCATTTCAATTACCTTTTCTCCCATATATTATTACGGTCCTGATCATGCATCTCGTAAAGTTTATTAATAGTACGTGAATACTGCGATAAAATTTTGCTAACGGATACCGCAGCATTTTGAGACGATCCACGACTTAACGGTTCCTTGCCAGCGGCTAATTGAGACGCATATTGCAAAACAGTCTCTTCTGAAGGATACTGTATATTATCATAACCATAATTATGGAATGTGAGTTGTACCACAGCACACTCATCTCTACGTGGATTTGGTTGAATAGTGCCCAATGGATGGAATATTTCATCCGATTGTATATCATCGGCATACGTCCAGGTATATAGTGTTAGAAAACCAGTTTTCAATTGGCGTTTATAATCGAACAATGTCATATTTACCCATGCTAAAGAGTTAATATTAACATATCCATCTTTAACAATTGTGTTTTCTTTGCTAGTGTTAGACGATTTTTTTGAACGTGTCGTTTTTGCCTCTTCAAAGATCACCAGGCAGAGTCTTGTCATGCGTGGCAAGTTTTGCAAGGGTATATCTAGAACAATGTCTTTATCAAATGTAAATGATCGATTATTACTGGTGGCAATGTCGAGTGAATGCTGAGCGCACAGTTTGTGTTCACCGTGATATAAGCCAATATGTACGCCCACCTTAATTCCTCTTGACAAATCACAATTCACATTATCAATGCGATGCAGTTTTAAACGAAAATTTTCTTTGATATCCCATGAACTTTTTATATTGCGCTTAATCGTTTCATTCGGGTGATGGCGCAGACTTTCTGGCTTAGGTGGTCTTTTAGGGATAGCATTTAATTCCTGTTTATAGCTAATATATGCACCTAGGGTTTGGACCGGTTTTAGGACGACATTAGGAACATCCGAACCCGAGAGACTTTCCTGTGATTTTCAAATAAATAATGAAAACGTATTGTGTGCATACCGCCATGTAAAATTTTTAGAAAATTAACAATATTGTTTTACTTTTACTTACTTGTATATAAATAAACTGTATTAAAGGAAAATCACCAACTAAAAATTCTTCTCGTCCGCGCACTTTTAATATGTAATCCGAAGTGCGATCAAAAACTTTCATTTGAGATTTACGAACTTTCGATAGAGCCATATCCACAAGTACTCGTGGTGTATGTTGATCACTCACCGAGATGGTGAATGATGTTTCATCGTTTTCCAATTTAACAACAACTAAAAAATTTGCATTACGAAAACGTGTTCGTATTATCTCTGGCATAACGGGACTGTTTGATAAGCGCAAGGGATGTTCGTAAAGCAATTTCTCAATCCAGCCATATTTAGAACGCTCAAGTTCAATTTCATCGCAGAGTAGTGACATTTTCCGGCGAAAGTCATCTTCTTCAGGACTGCGTAAAGCACTGTAATCCTCGAATGATTTCCCAATCATATTACTGACCAATTTCGACAGTTCATAATCACTGGAAATTGTTGTCGTATCACTACGTTCGCCCAACCGTAAGAGACAAAAATAAGGCTGAATTTCACACAGACGCTTTGTTTCATCTGTAAATGGCTCAACTAGAGCAATGGAAGTTATACCACTGACCTCATAGTCACAGGCATCCTTAATTAGATTGTGAAGTGGATAATTTTTTGATTGTTTAACCATTTCCTACAGAAATATTTATGTAATTATTTCTATTATAAAATTAGTGTAAGAATAATTACCGTTTTTATTTCTCTAATTGTAATAGTAGCGGGTACAAGTAATGTCAAAAATATTCCATTTGGTAAGAAACATTTAAGTTCCACATCTGGAGGATCATTCTTCCAGGTGTTTATTGAAAATGAAGAAATTTCCAAAGGCGCCATTTCTAATTCAGTTATATTAGGTAATATGTTGGCTATAATAGACAAGTTGGCCTAAAAAAATATAACTGTTATTAATTTATTTACTAAATATAAATAAAAGTTGTATGATAAAAACATATGGATGTATACGATCTTGTTCAAAAGTAAGATGTACATGGGCAATCCCATAGAAAACTGTACTTCTGTCACGTTATATTTTAAGATCGTGAAGTCCGCAGTCTCATTAAGTTCATTTTTAATGTACAAGTTTATTGTTCTACTATTAAAAGCGGACAAAGAATCAATTATAAGTGACGTTATGTTACGGAAGTCGACGTTTCGTTGGACTTGCTTAACTACATACATATATGTATTAGAAAATTTCAGGAAAAGATAAAAAACATAATCGTGCAGAAAATTCTTTAGGAATACAAAAAATTTTTTCTGCGGAAACTATGATAGTCTACAGTAGCGAACAATTGCTTACCAGCTATTAGGTCCGTTAAAGAGATGACAATTCTTTGTTAAAATGTCAAGGCCGCTTGGGATTATTATATTTTTGGATTTGTTGATATTTATTGGAAATCGATGGGATATGATCAAAAAACTAATCACATTCTCTTGGTTACCTTGTTATAAAAAAAAAAAATTTCTAAGTCCGCATTTTAGTTTTTGAAATATAAATGCCACTAATAAATTTTTTTTTTTTTTACTTTATACGAATTCATTTAGTACAGACATTAACGTTGCTATATTTTTTAATCAGGATATATTAACTATGGTTCACGAAAATACTAAATGCTTCGCACCTAATAGTACGAAATGAAATATTGATCATGTTTTAAAACTCTGCCTGCTCTGTGTTAAAGAAGCTTTTAAAAGAGAATAATTCAACCAATGAAATCATTTCATAATTTATTTGAAATATCGCTAGATATTATAACGGCATTTAAAGATTTTGTATACAATTGCTGCGTTTGCCCAGCAGTAAGAAGACGCATCGTGAGCTAGATAATAATTTCATAACAATTGCGAGACTTGTGAGGAGTCTAGGATTGTTTTAATTGGTTTTTTTGGTGCTATTAATATATATAATGATATTCACAACATGTATTTCTGTTGTTTTTTATAATACGATATTTAATTTTAATAATATTTATTCGACCTTTTTTATTTTGAAATTAACAATGTTTTTTATAATTTTTAAAATTTGGTGTAGTGTACGTATATGATTCGGCGCGGATGGATACTCGTACATATGTAGATAACTTATTTTATTTGTACAATTAATGTTGAAAAATTACTATCTTTAAATTATGAACTAAAAGTGTTGACAAATAAATGTAAAATAAATTTAATAGACAAGAATTTCTTGTCTGAGAATTACAAATAGGTATTCCGATTATGAGTTAAGAATGAAAAATAAATTTATAATTTTTGTTTATATTCTGAATTTGCCTTCAAATGCGTATTGTTTGAAAGACTTTTCAAATAATTATTTGAAGGCCTAGGTATGTATAATGTTGCATGAATATGCCTATTATATAGGGTCCGCCAAATAACTTTTTTTTGAAAATGCTATAAAAACATCAAGTGTAACTTCGGCTGTGTGGCACGTAGCGCCGTTCTGTAGAAACCAAATGTTGCCAATATCCTCCTCTTCAAATTTTGTGAACAAAAATTCGTTCAACATGGCCCGATAACGCCATTGATTGTAACGGCCACTCCTTGCTCATTTTCGAAGAAAAATGGCAAAATTATGCCTCTGGACCAAAATCCGCACCAAACAGTGACTTGTTTTGGGTGCGTCGGCTTTTCAATGTATGCGTGCGGGTTTTCTGTGCCCCCTATGCGACAATTTTGCTTGTTTACATACCCGCCAAGATCAAAATGAGGTTCATCTGAAAAGATGATTTTTTTTGGCAAAATCGGCATCTTCTGTAAGTCGATCGCAGGCCCACTTAGCGAAGCGAAAACACAACCATATTCTTTCAGCGGAAGGATAAAACTAATTATCTGTCAAATCAGACATGAGCTAAGTGTTACCATTCACGAAATAAGCACTAGTTGAAAAAAAAATGTTCGAACTTTAAATTGCAATAAAACAACGATGGATTATTCGATTGACATGAATTTTATTTATCCGAAAGATAATCTTGTGGCATTACATTTTAAATATGATTTCTGGCATATGACCGCCACGGCTGGCTTAGATGTAGTCCAATCTGGACGTCCAATTTTCGATGACTTTTTCCAACATTTGTGGCCGTATATCGGCAATAACACGGCGAATGTTGTCTTCCAAATGGTCAAGCGTTTGTGGCTTATCCGCATAGACCAATGACTTTAGATAGACCCACAGAAAGTAGTCTAGCGGTGTTAAATCACAAGATCTTGGAGGCCAATTCACAGGTCTAAAACGTGAAATTAGGCGGTCACCAAACGTGTCTTACAATAAATCGATTGTGGCACGAGGTGTGTGACATGTTGCGCCGTCTTGTTGGAACCACAGCTCCTGGACAACATGGTTGTTCAATTCAGAAATGAAAAAGTTAGTAATCATGGCTCTATACCGATCACCATTGACTGTAACGTTCTGGCCATCATCGTTTTTGAAGAAGTACGGACCAATACACCACCCCTTAAAGCGCACCAAACAGTCCGTTTTTCTGGATGTAACGGTGTTTCGACATACACTTGAGGATTAGCTTCACTCCAAATGCGGCAGTTTTGTTTGTTGACGTAGCCATTCAACCAGAAGTGCGCTTCATCGCTAAATAAAATTCGCTTATGATTATGAAAATCGGAAACAGAGGCATTCTCGTTTTGGGCCCATTGCAAACGTTGTTCAGGCGTGAGTCTATTCATGATGAATTGCCAAACCAAACTGAGAATAAATCACTTGACAGCTGTTAAATCGGTCGCCATCTTGAACAGTAATGCCAACTTAAAGTTCTATACGTCTATAAAAAACACCCTTTATATTGTTTTTCTTAAATAAGACAAAGACGGCAAAAACAAACCGTTCCGCGTTGTTAAATGATATGACTCGCTGTCGATGTAAACTAAAAATATTTTGTTGTAATGCATTTTTTGTTATTCCTATTATATTTTTCATTAAATGACGATTTGAAGCATTTTAAAAAATTAAACATTTTGTGTACATAGTCGTACATGCTACATATAGAAAATTTTGAACCAAATAACTGTATATGGAAAGGTAAAGCCAGAGGAAATTTTTTACATTGATTGTTTACCATTTAAATAGGCTATGACGTCACTGAATATAATTTAATTTAGATTAGTAGGTGAGATCTATACAAAGTTGATTTCTCCATACCATGCAATATTCTACACGGTACCCTTTTTTTGTAAAAATTCGGTCACTTTGCATACCAAAAGAAAAAGATGAATCAATAAAATAACAAAGATTTTTCAATATAGCACAAATTTAAATAACTATTTAAAAGTTCAACTTTAATGAAGATTAAAAAAAATTGCTATTAAAAACAAAACCCTTCTTTTTACGATTGTAATTGTACTTTGGATAAACAGCACCGTCTACTTCTCGTCTCTCGAAGTTACCGTCAAAATATTTATGTCGCACCCAAACTATTGAAAAAAACACTCATCTTCATTTCTTAGATTTATGATGTATACATATTATTTTAATTTGTAAGAAATAAACTTACTTTTATATTTTTTTGTATATATTTTGTTTATAACTGCAGAATGTTTCTTTTTTTTTACTAAGTTCCTTTCTTTTTTTCTAAACTAAGTATGGTAGAAAAAACTTTACTCTTTTCTAAGAATTTTTCATTCAAGATTTTAAAATATAATTTAAAATAAATTGTTTGCACACATAATACACATTAACTTGATTCAAAATACTTAATTTTTTTGGACAGTTCACTATTTTTATAACTTTTCTTGTGCGAAAATGTAAAAATACGATTTTTTTCAACTTTTCTCTTTAATGTACTTTTTTTATTTGTCTACTTGTGTAGTTTTATTGCCTTTAGTTTGTATGACATTTTATCCTCACAGAGTTGTTTAATTTTAATCGTGGGCTATATCAGTGCTGTCAATTATACTAAATTAAAAATTAACACAATTTTTGTTATTGTTTCGTCATTGGTCAGTTATTATTTTGGTGTTAAAATGTTCACACATTACTTTAAATTACACGTTGTAAAGTGCATAAATTTATAAAATCTGATATTATTTGTTTTTAATTTGGTGTCCTGCAATATTCTTTGGAAATTTCTAATACGTCATTAGACATGGTATTATTATGATATTGCCATATTTTATTATTATCGAACATTACATTAAACCAAATATTAAAATTATTATAAAAATCGCTAATTTTGTATATATATATAAGTTTCATCGCTATTGATACAGAATCGTTCAACTACCATCACCACTACTATTTAGTAAGAAATAAACATTGGCAAATTCGATATTCTAATTGTTTTCCTTTTGAAATTTGCAAAAACAAAGAAAGAATTCAATATATATATAAATTGGTTTATTTGCAAAATATGTATTATTAAAGTTTGAAAAATAAAAGTATAATTTGTGATATATTAATAAGCAAAATGAGTGACTCTGATGAAGGTGAATTTGTTATATGTATATTAGAAATAGATATTTACATATAATTTTAATTACAATTTAAATGTGATGAAACATATAGATTTTTTTCTATTTCGTTTCCGTATTAAAAAGTGGAGTTTTAAAATCTTATTATTTGTGTGCATTTTGCAAAATATAAACAAGAAACTTATGTGGAGCTCACTTTTGTTGGATTTTAGCCAATTAATAAAAAGGGGTGCCAAGTTGTTTTTTTAGGGAATTATTATGGATTTGTAGGGTTCGGAGTTGCTTAGTGAAATGTCAATCCTCTTGCAAACAGTGTCGGTCACTAATTTCAGAATTATTCCACTGAATTGTTATACAGGTTATATACGGAAAGTGCTCTGTTGTGTTTTCTCTAAAATCGAGCATATCCAAAACAAGCATACATGCACAGCACTATTTTCCATGTATGTACATAATTATATATATATTAAAGGGCTGCACAAGCATACTTGAAAACCACAGATCACTTCAAACATGTGTAATATTTTATAATAAAGAGTGCTTGTAAGCATTTTCAAGTATGCTTTTAAAATAATAATTTTGTGTTACGTTTAACTGTCGGCGTATTATAGGTACAAGTCCTAAGATGAAATTGTTCTGGATGGGAAGACATCACAGATGTTTTTCAAGTGCAATCAGCTATGTTGTTTTTGTTATTTGAAATTCTAAAGCTCTGCGTTGCACTTGGATTATGCAAAAACATAAGCAGAATTCACTCTAGTTGGCATATGTGCAATTAAATCAAATTGCATCTATTTCTTGCTACAATGCGTGTTGTTAGTTTTACTTTATGTAAGACTAGCATTTAACTCGCTACTTAGACAGCGAAGTACCATACTGTCGCTATTATAATTTCGTATATCTTTGTAGACTCTTTAATCTGAGTTCTAAATTTTTTTATACGAATTACATTAAAAGTTATCATTAAAATGTAGAAAAAGGGTCCTTTTGTCAATTTATTGATTTTGATATTTACTGATCACCGTTGGAGCTCGGCCTGATAGTTATAAATTCGTTAATGTTAAAAAATAAAAAAATATCATTATATTTATTATGTGAATAAAAAGTACAGTGTTCTTATTTTTCATCTTGTCGTGAACCGTTTAAGCTCTGTCTAATAGTTTTAGGTTCGTTGTTATTAAAAAATCAAAAAGTACCATTGAAATCAATAAAAAGTACTGTTTTGCCTGTTAATAATTTTTTATTTTGCTTAAGAGCGTTAGACCCCAAATCTCATAGTTCTAGTGTTGTTAGCATGAAAAACTGAAAAAGTACCAATAAAAACAATAAAAACTACCATTTTTTCCCATTCATGGTTTTCCACCCTACTTAAGATCATTTGAGCCAAATCCCGGACTTTTACATTCCTTAATAAGACACCATTTACACAGGGAAAGTTTACTTTGCAAAGTCTTGAGTTTATAGGAGATAGGGGTGAAGAGAACTGGAGGCAGTACAGACTTTCTTGTACTCGCAAATTCGTTTTGTTCTTTGTTCGTAGTTTATATAACTGAAGTTAGCTGCAACTTTTTATTTGAAAACAAAACAAAATTTGAGAAACAAAACTTTCCCTGTATAAACACCAAAGAAAGTTTAAAAGAGAATTCAACAAAATTTGTCAAAGTAAACTTTCCCTGTGTAAATGGTGTCTAATAAAATACCAAAAAGTACCAAAAATTATTCCAGAAATGTGACTAAGCATGACTTGTAGTGGACCCCTTGAACTACTATACCTATATAGTGGGATACGTGTGCAATTCCATTTTTGTCCAAAATGACCAGTGGTCCTGTAGAGAAATTTTCGAAAATTGCAAAAAATGATTTTTTTCAAAGTAAATTTTCTGGAATCCCAAAATTATTTCAGAAATGGGACTAAGCGTGACTTGTAGTGGACCCCTTGGACTACCATACCTATATAGTGGGATACATGTGCAATTCCATTTTTGTCCAATATGGCCAATAATGCACCCAAGGGAGCAATTTTAACAAAATCGAATTTTCCTACTCTGCGGCTATAGTTATACAAATCTGAAATACATAGATACATTATAAATCTTTTGGAAGACCTTTTTGCATATTTTTTTTGTTATTCCTTGCCCCCAGGTCCTTGCTTTCTCTTCCTGAATATTTCACTACTCTCTGTTAAGTGCTTTACAGAGCTCTGTAAATTGCAAATTTAGCTATGTTAATTTCTAAGGTTGTTGTCTTTTCTAAAATTCCATATACGTATGTATCTTCACACACATTTAAACATGAAGTACAAATCTTTTTTTTTGGTACTTTTTTTCTCCCTTAAAACAATTTTTTTACCGTTGATTTTTATTGGGTGCTACAAATTAGTAATAAAATGTTTATACTCGTATGCTGCATCAATTTACATATTTAGAAATAGTAGTAAAAAGGAGCACACATTTTACCCCTTATTTGCTCGAATTTTAAAAAAGTGCCAATATACATTGGAGGCCTTTTTAAGAAGAGAAAAATGGAGTTTATTTAGTTTTTGATGCTGTGATTGTTACTTTGAAAAATAAATAAGGTTAAAAAAACGTACCAACATTAGTTTTTACCCTTTTTATGCCACAATTGTAGAAATATCGAAAAAGTACCAAATACCCATCCCCTTATTTTTTTAGTAGAATATTTTGTAGTTCGAAGAACCCGCCAACTCTTTGTTGGCAGTCCTTCGTTCTGCTTTGCCAGTCTGCTCAACAGTATGTTCTGCTCGAGAACATCTTCAGGAGGTAGGCAATGCAGACGAACGTCTGGGGCATTTCTAATCCTTCGACTAACTTTATGCTAGCATTAGCAAAGGGCTTTAGAGTCTTAAGTGCCTCTGACAGCTAAGTCTTGGTTTGGCTGTTGTGGCACGTAAGAGACAGCCACCCGACAGCCAATCTGATTAGCATTCAGTTCCTCTTTAGGATGCATGCGCTCAACATGTCGCTGTTCGAAGGTCCATGTCTCTTATCCTGAGCATTCTTTTGGGCTTTAGCCAGCAGTGGGGTTACCTTTTCTCCACCCTCTGCCAGTTTTCTACATTTTTTCGCCAGTGACATCACGTCACTGGGCGAATTATTAGCCGATCTGCAGCGTTTTGACGACTGAGCACCCGACTCCTGGTTCTTATTAACCTGGACATATGGTGTGCGCACTTTAGCCTTCGCTTCTTCAGTCGTCATGCCATCTCTGACCTTGGCTTTAATACGACGTTTATTGGCACCAGTGAAATAATCATTTCTCTTTTGGCCCGTCGCCTCGCTTGGTACGCTTGGTTCCTTAGCATCAGGCTTCGTCGTGTCATTAGCGGACTCTGAGAGATATCTTCGGCATTTAGCTCGAAATTATGGAGGATGGCAGTTATGTCCATGGCCTCATTTTCCCCAACACTGACCGACGAACGAAGAAGAGTATCTATATCTAACTTCGTTGTTTTGATTTTTATGTTTTCTTTCATATTTTCAATAAAAATAAACTTCAAAGGTGAGAATGGATTGGTCCATGTACGCAGAGCTCCCATACGTACATAAGACTATTTACACTAGAAGGTCGCCCGGTATTCCAGGGGATGTCTCCGTTAGCGATGTACATGTTTTAATTCCCTGCACCATTCAGCCCTCGGCACGATTACAAGAACACCTTGGCTTGGGAATCGTTTGAGATTTAGTTTTCGTAATTTTTCCAAGAACCTGTTCGACATGGTTGAACCTAGGCCGGCATAGCTCCTTGGTTCATTGATCCTACTTGTAAAAATACTTCAAAGCGTAAATACCCCTATTGTATTTCTGAAGTGGTGTAGAAAATAGCAGGAAATACATTTTATTGCGTAACAAAATTTTTACATTTATTTTATTTTTACACTCGAATAATAAAATTTTAAATCACTATAAAGATAGTAGCTCGCTCTTTAGAATATATAAATGTGTACGTATATGATTAGCTCTTGTGATAATATTGTGACCGTCTCTTTACAAAGGTACTATACACAAAACATGAATTCCTTTATTATTATATGGACAAGGGTGCACTGGAGATTGATGGGTAACGTTCTAACCTATCAATCGGGGGATGGCAGGTTCGATTCCTGCCTAGATCCTGGGTGCCGATGGTCAAAGTTACCCGTGCTTGTTAAAAAAATTAATCTGAGAATTAATTTCTAATATTTCATAATAATATATGGACAAATTGTTATAAGTTAAAAATTTATTGATTATTTAATTTTCAAGGATAATTTTAATTTCTGATGAAAATATAAAAATTATGTAAAACTAAGTATGATTATTCACTATTGCATGAAATACACATAAAACCATATATTGTGTGTTATAATAAAAATATATATGTAGTGTGTATGTAAACATTAGTATAAAAAACATTTGCGATATTTGATAATAAGCTTAATTTACTTAAAAGCATGAAGACTTATAAATAAATAAGTGTAGAAAGAAAAAGCATTTTGCAATAAATCTTGGAATCAATTTGCATAAGCCTGCAATGCATACACATATCATATGCATGTTTGTGTAGTACTTATAAATTGTTCCATTTGGATGACTACATTGCATTATCATACATAATTGGCAAGCAGCATTTTCTATTTAATAATCTGTTAAAGCTAATAACTACAATATACGCAACAACAACAGGAGTGTAAGATTTCCATAAGCAATGGTATCAATCAATTTTATTGTGCTTTTGTTCCCGCTGAATCCGATGTACACGTGCAACAGATGGTTGATTGGCTGGTTATCGTTTTTTACTTTTTTTCATTATGCGTATCTTGCGCAGTTATTTCTTTTACTACCCACTGGGTGGGTGGTTGTTTTTATAAATAAACATACACAGCTGCATGACTGGCATACTGGTTTTATGAATGAAACCCAAGAGCTGCGTATGCATGACAAGTTGGCAATTGATTTTTAACCAAAATTAACGATGGTGTTCTGATAATCGAAATACGAAGGCAGTTTAGTTGGTTGAAATAACTATACGGTTAAGGGTGTCAACTAAGGATTAAAATAAATATAATTAAAGATTAGAAACGCAATTCCATATTGGACATACGTGTGCATAAATAAATAAGTTTTATATTTTAATAAAATTTAAAATAATAAAAATACATAATCATATTCTAAAATGGACTGGAATTTTGTTGAAAAACCGAAATCGGGTACAGAAACTGCGCTAGACGCTTGCGATTATTTTCTCGATGAGGTCATTGAAATAACAAAAAGTTTAGGTGAATCATTAAATAACAAATAATATCATTTACATTGTATAAATATATGTATTTATATATACATAAAACTAGAGTTAAAATAATGTTGTGGTTAAAAATCTATTTTCAGATGCCCGTGAACAGGTGCGTCTGATTAAGCACCGTGAACTAAGACAAGCGGTAACTACTGGTGATGAACGAACTGTACGTGTTCTTTTGGAAGCACTAGGAAGCGAAAGACAAATTATTGTCAATATGGCACCGGCCGGTGCCAACACTTTATTATTTTTGTATGTTATCTATCGCTTTTATTGTTTACTCCCTATAGTTTGCCAACTATTTATATGCATTTTATTTTATATATATGCATAAATTAGAGCTTCTCAGTCTGGTTATGAAAGTATAACAAATCGTTTATTAGATGCTGGTTCGGATGGTCGTTCCCACACTGTTACAAAATATTCACCCTTATATGCGGCTGTACATCATGGTCATTATAATATTGCTAAAACTATGTTGGATAAGTTTCCAGATTTGGTACAGGTACAATCAAAATAATTGTGTTAAAATATAAATTTCTTCCTGATAACTGTCTGAAAGCAGCAGGCTGGATAAGCCAAAAGCTTGTTCTTTTTAGCAATTTGTACAGTAAATTTTTCAAAACGAAACGAACTTAAATAAAGCTTCTTTTACTTTTAAATGGTACACATCATGAAATATTATAATACATACAAGAAATCAAACTTTTTTGTACAATTTTAAATTTTACAAATTTTGGAAAAATTAGTTCTACAAAAACTGGAAATTAATTTCTGAATGAAACTGCAGTAAGTAGTTTTAAAAACTTAATTTTTCTGAGTTTTATTTATGTTTAAATGTATACTTTCGGTGGTTACTAACTAATAAGTAATTGCTTTGTATTTGAAGCTTTCAAGTTTAGTATGTCCAACTTTTTTAATTAAAGCCTAAAGATATGCAATTTTTTAAAATTCAAACTAAGTCGGAAGCTGTAGAATAAGTAGGAAATAAAATTCATTCCGATTGGATTATGTGGCAGGACTTGGCATATTCATCGAAAAGTATCACTCATGTTTGTTTGTAAGAATGTTAGCATATATATATATATATTAGGGCGGGTTAATTTTTTTTGATGAAGCGTATAGCAAAAACGTAATCTATAGGTGATTCTGAGAAATTTTGCTCAAGAGACCACAGCTCTAAGTCGGATTTGGAGCCCCCCAAAATTTTAAAATAGATATTTTTCCATATATACATGAATAATTTAATTAAATTCGTCATAAAATCAGATAGAATTATAGTAGATTTCTCAATCTGGGCTTGTTTGAAAGGTCGAGAATAATATTAAAAAAAAAATTGAATTAAAAAAAAATCTCGAAAAAAAATCGAAGACTGAGAAATCTCTTTTTCGAGATTTTTTTTTTGCAGATTATGAAAGTTCCAACAACTTTTATTACGATCAATTTTTTTTGTTTTCAAACTCCTTTTTGTAGAAAAATCGGTCTGAAAAAATCAACATTTTCAAGGTTTCAACTAAAAACACTATTTTTACATTTTTAATTCATTTTTTTTTAAATATTATTCTCGACCTTTCACACAAGCCCAGATTGAGAAATCTACTATAATTCTATCCGATTTTATGACGAATTTAATTAAATTATTCTATGTATATATGGAAAAATGTCTATTTTGAAATTTTGGGGGGCTCCAAATCCGACTTAGAGCTGTGGTCTCTTGAGCAAAATTTCTCAGAATCACCTATAGATTTCGTTTTTGCTGTACGCTTCATCAAAAAAAAAATCGTTCCATACAATTTGACCCGCCTTAATATATATATACCTCAATACTTTTAGCAACCAACAGTTGAAAAATGGCTTCCTCTACATGCGGCATGTATTAATGGTCACATTGAGTTGCTCGAATTACTTATCAACTTTCCTTACCCAGAATACCTCTACTCAACATATCGTGATGAAGAAGGCATATGGGAATGGCGTCTACCATTCGATCCTAATGCCCAAGATGTTACCGGACAAACTAGTCTTTATATAGCTAGCATTTTGGGTAATAAAGCTCTAGTCAATGTACTAGTCAAGTGGAAAATAAAAGCTCGCAAAACTTGTGCTCAAAGTCCACAAAGCAATCCAGTTACACCAACACGCAAACGCATATCCTTTGGTATACAAGCTATCATGTCAAAGCTAAATATAAGTAGTGATAATGAACAAGCAATTAAAGAAGAGTCTTTAGAATGTAATAAATGTCCAATTAATGTAAATCTACTGTGTGGTGCAGCAAGAGAAACGCCATTGTTAGCGGCCGTTAGAGGCAGTTTTCTGGATGTTGTGACAGTATTGTTGCAAAATGGTGCAAATCCAAATATTATTGCCAAACCAGTAGAGGATCATAATGATCCCAAATGTATTGAAGAAATCTATGGATTGAGTAATGTACCTATAGCAGAGGCGTGCAAACAAAAATCTTTGTCCATGGTTGAATTGCTGCTAAAGTAAGTTAATTGTTTATTAAAATTTTTATGTTAATTATAATAATATATAAATACTTTTGTCATATTTGAGGTACGGTGCTCGTGATGATAACGGATCAGCTTTAAGTGTGGCTGTAGCATCTGAAGATGAATCTATTTTAAATTGTTTACTTGCCAAGCGTGTTCATCCGGATTCGGATTATAAAATCAATAAAAAGGGCTTACCAACTCCTGTAGAAGTAAAAGTGTTTATGCCTTCTGCTACAAATATTTCCTATAGTACAATGTTTCCCAACACTCCGGTTATTATCGATTGGCACAACAATACTAGCGTACAGTTGCCATTTGTAAGGTAATTTTGTAGAAAAAAGTAATTTATTATAAAAATTAAAAGTACAGATTAATAGAGAAAATAATATACAAAAGTCACAAAAGGCAGGGGAAAATCCAGGTTAAAGTTTTAGAGTAGGGGAATTAATTGTATACGGAAAAGTATGTATAAATTTTATTGTTGAAAAACATTTGTCACCAACTAATTCAAGAGTTTTAACAAATCTATGAAGATTTATTTTCATTTCCATTCAACCAACGATAATCTCATATACAAACTTAATATGTGAGTAAATAAATGTATTTTTATTTTTGTTTTTAATCATTTATTTAAAATATTTGACCATTTTTGGTGCGTTTTTAAATGCTTTGTTTTTAATAGCCCTACAAAACAAAAATCTTATTGAAAGATAGTTTTTGACTTTTACCGTTAATTTGAAATTCTTTATTCAAATAAATAAATAAATATGTTTCTTTTAAAAAATGTTTACAAACATTTAAATTCAGTTAAATTAAATTTATTTTCTTATGCGCTATTTATACGAAACGAATCGTCTAAAAAATTTATATGAAAAAAAAAAAACGCAAAAATATTTAAGTATTTTTTCGTTTCCTGTAAAGAGCATATTAAAATTTCTTAGAATTTACTTTTTTTATATAAAAGAATTGAGTAAATACAGTTATTTGTTGGTTTTAAAAATATGGATTCCACAACGTATCTTATCGTGAATATCGTTCATTTTAAATTTCTTATTTGCCATTTCATTAAAAATCTGATTTATATATATTTTGTGAATATTTAAGAAGAATATGCACTGTGGTTAACACAGTGAAGGGTATAAAGACTCGGCACAGCCGAATTTAATTTGTTGTAAAGTTAATACTTTTAAAATACAGACTGTAAAATGTAGATGGCTGAAGTAAAGTGACGAAAGCATTTATTGGTATACAATTTTGTCTTTTAACTTTGACATACCCGAAATGAACCCGAGTGGGATTTAAAATTTTCAATCAGTGATTACTCACACAATTTTTGTAAAAGCAAGAAATGCTTTCGACTCAGTGACTATTTTTTTCCTTTTATATAAAAATATTGTTTAATTTATTGTACTAATTTATTTTCTTGGAATTTTTTCGTTGTTTCCCGAAAATCCATCTGGGTGGGTTGTAAGTTTGTACATATTAATTGTTGTTAAACAAAAAAAAAAAAAAAAAAAAAAAAATATTGCAGATTTAGTCTATATATTCCATTTTGAATTATTAACAAGAACGTCTTATTATTTATCTCAAATTATAACTAGAAGGCAAATAATATATGACAAATTTCACATTAGTATTACAGCATACGCACGCCTATTTGGTATTTCGCATATTTTTTAATTCACGATACATGTACCATCTTTTTAAAAAGTACTCGTATATGTAGTTCTTGGTTATTTTTTTGATTAAATATGTACGTAACATGAGAAAAATCGCACCCTTTTAATTATAATATTAAAAAAAATGAATGTATCCACCTGGGTGGGTTTGGTGGTATTTACGTAAAAAATACTTATCGGGTATGCGAAGGTTAAACAATTTTATTTATTTATTTAGTCTAACAACATTTAATTATAAGACTAAAGTATTAACGAGTACTGACAGCTAAGGTCATCGGCTCTGTTTAAATATATATACATGTACGATTTATATATATTATTATATTATTTGTAATGATATGGGAGCTTAAACTTTCAATTTGGTAAATTTCATAAAATTATATATTCTTTCTATGTTGTTGCAGGATTTATTTATTTTTAAATTGTTAAGATTAGAAGGAAAATTTTAAAATTATTTTTTATACTTGTCTATTGTACAAGGTGGCACAAAAGTAATCCTCCTATCAGAAAATGCTATAAATTTTGTGATTGGCCCCTAATATCAGTTCTGTTTTGACATTTGTGTAGTAAACACATGCGAAATACACGTTAATAAACAATGTTACGCTACACTGGTCCAGAACGCGGAATATTGGTGACTATTTATTTGACCAATAATCGGTCGGTGACTTTGGCACAACGTGAATTTCGTCGCAGATTTCCTGGCCGTCCAACGCCTACTGGTGCAACACTGCGACGTTTAGCTGCTCGCCTCGAAGAGATTGGCACAACACGATATGCTGCCAGGCGTGGCAGACCCCGGAGTAGCCGTTCTGCAGAGAATATTGCTGCTGTAGCCGAGGATGTCATGGAAGTGCCGTCGACATTGACCAGACGACGTGCTACGCAAAAGGGTATCAGTCGACGGTCTTTACAGCGAATTTTGGTACAAGATTTGAAGATGGTGCATCAGCTGTTAGATGCTGACCGCCAATCGCGTCTAACATACGCTCAAGCCATCCTTAATCACCACCAAGAGGAAGATGATTTTTCATCAAAAATAATCATGAGTGATGAGCCCCTTTTTCATCTTAGCGGGTACGTAAATAAGCAAAATTTACGCTTCTGGGGCACTGAAAATCCGCGTGTAACCCACGAAGGCCCATTACACCCGCTCAAAGTCACTGTATGGTGTGCTGTTTTCGCTGGAGGAGTCATCGGACCTTTTTTCTTCGAAGACGTCGTGGGCCAAACGGTTACTGTGAATGGTGAGCGTTACAGAACAATGATCAACGAGTTCTTTTTGCCGCAAATTGATGAATTGGGATTGGAAAACATGTGGTTCCAACAGGACGGTGCAACGGCACACACTGCACGTGCCACAACGGATATGCTGAAGGATGCATTTCCCGGTCGCGTAATCTCCCGTTTTGGCGATTTGCACTGGCTAGCAAGATCGCCTGATTTGACCGCTGCAGACTTCTTTTTGTGGGGCTTTTTGAAGTCCGGGCTTATGTCAACAAGCCTCAGACTTTTGCAGCTCTTAAAGACAATATCCGTCAAGAATGTGAGGACCTATCGCCGGAAGTTTTGGCCAAAGTGATGGAAAATGCCATAAAAAGGGCTCAAATGACAATCAACTGTGGCGGCGGCCATTTACATGACATCATATTCCCGACTTGATGTAAAAAAATTAAAAGACCAAATAAAAATAATCCACAAGAAGAATCAAAGTTTTTCATTTTTTTTTAAATTACAGCCAAAAAACATCGGAAGGTTATTTTTGCGCCACCTTGTATATATAAGCATCTATGTACGCTTGTCACTAAAGAAAATATTTTTGAAAAATGCCAAAATCTTAAAAAATAAACAGTCTATTTAACTAGTACATTGTAATTCTATGAATTTACGTACCACAAACATATACGAGTATGTATGTATACAAGTATACTGGTATATTTGGATAAACAAATGTAGGCTGTTAAATTATTGCAACCAAAAGGCCTATTTATTGTATTTATTTTTGTATTTCAGGGTCGATTGGATGGTAAATGGTGTCTTAGAATTAAATCCGAAACTACAAGGCCATCCCAAAATAACCGAAGTAGCTTTGACAGCCATAACACGTATTGATTTTTCTCACAATCACCTTATCAGCTTGCCCATAGAAATTTTTAGTTTGGTTTCCTTAAAGTAAGAAAATGTTTGTTTCAGTATTTTATGATTTATCTCGTTATATAGCTAGTTTTTTGTGTGTTTTTATTTTAAATTAGGTATTTAAATGTAGCACAAAATAAAATAACACAATTGCCAACACCCTCCGCTACACAGGGTGCTAGAACTTCTTATTCACTACCTGTTTTAGAAGAATTTTATATACAAGACAACCAATTAATTACCATACCAGCAGAAATCTTTCATTTACCTTTCTTGGCCATATTGGATATATCGAATAATAAGCTTCAAGAAATGCCCTTTGATATGTGGAAAGCGCCAAAGTTAAGAGAATTGAATATTGCCTTTAACTTGCTAAAAGACTTGCCCGTACCACCCATGCAAACCTCATCATCCCAATTAAGCCTAGATAAATTAGATTTGGAACCCTTTTCCAATTTTGATACGTACGGTAATGATAGTAAACATAAAACCCGCATTCTTACTCTACAGCCATTGATCCATCGCAATATATGGTCTTCTACTTTAGAGATCGCTGACAATGATATGAAATGGAATGAGTCAAAGAAGGAAGAAGGCGTCTCACAGCTTAATAGTTTGAATATAGCAAACAATATGTTTACTAGCATACCAGCGGCATTACCATGCTTAGCAGTCAATTTAACACGCCTAAATATGTCATATAACAGTTTACGATCAATGGGTCATGTTACCAGTTATCCGGCTACACTTAAACAATTAGATTTAAGTCACAATGAAATATCTTGTTGGCCAAGTTTGCCACGTATAACTGAGTCGGATCCACATTTGTTGTGCTACAGTTTTGTGGCACAAAATCAAGGTGGCGATAATGATGAAATACCCTCATTTGCCAAACATAATTCTAATAATCCAAAGTCTTCATCATTTAGAAATACAGTGCTGAAAAGTGTTTGTCGGCATAGAAGGCATTTGCGGTTAGAATCCTTAAGAACTCTAATTTTGGCTGACAACCTATTGACACGTATTCAGTTATCCACAGATGATGTGACTACACTTTTCAATGATTCCGATGATTCGGATTGGAGTGTGGTAGGCTTAACAAAATCCAAACTTATATTTCCAAATCTTTCGATGTTGGATATAAGTAACAATTGTTTGAAAGAAATTCCCACTTCATTACATGAACTGACAAGTCTCAGTGTTCTAAATATAAGCGGCAATGTAAATGTTATGGATTTGCCTCCCCATTTGGGCTTATTAACGCGTCTTTGGAATCTTAACACACGCGGCTGCCTTTTACAAGATCCTCTAAAATCCATGATCGAAAGTAAAAAATATAAAACTATGGACATAATTGGTTATTTAAAATCAATTTATGAGGATGCACAACCTTATGCTCGGATGAAATTAATGGTGGTTGGTGTACAGGGCATCGGCAAAACAACATTGTTGGACTTATTGCGTCAAGGTGTGGGCTCCCAAAAATCTAGAGCATCAGAAAATCATTGGGCTAAACGAATGGGCCATGCTAAGAATATGTCAAAGGCTCAGAAAGGTGGAAATATTTCGACAGTGGGTGTTGATATTGGCACTTGGATTTGTGAAAAAAGGAAAAAAGCACCTGGCTCTCATGGACCAGTGTGGTTTCGTACTTGGGATTTTGGTGGCCAAAAAGAGTATGATAATAATAATGCTTAATGCTAATGTTTGAAGTCAAATTGTTTTCCTTCTCGTTTCTAGATACTATGCTACACATCAATATTTCTTATCTAAGCGTAGCCTTTATTTGGTTCTGTGGAAAATTACTGACGGACATAAAGGACTCGTCGAAATCGTACAGTGGTTAGGTAACATACAAGCTAGAGCTCCGAATTCTCCCGTAATTATAGTGGGCACACATTTTGATGCTGTGGGGGACACATTTTCTGCAGAGAAAGCCGAAGAGTTACAGCAAATAATCAGAGAAAAATTCATTGCCATACCTGATGCTGAAAAAATAGGTCTACCTCGTGTTATAGACTCCATAGAAATAAGTTGTAGGACTTTACATAATATACGACTTTTAGCAAATATTATCTACGATACTGCCTTTATGCTAAGATCTCCAGGTTCGAAAGAACCCCTTCTTTTACAAAAAATTCCTGCCAGTTATATTGCCCTGGAAGATATTGTCAATGTTATTTCATATAATCTTAGAGATTTGGGTTTGGATCCTGTTTTAGATTCCGAGAGCTATAGAAAATGTGTGACAGAGGAGATGCGTTTACACAACTACAAAAGTTTTAGAGATTCATCGGAACTTAATCAAGCCACAATGTTTCTACACGACAACGGTGTTATATTGCACTATGATGATGCTACTCTGAGGGATTATTATTTTTTGGATCCCCAATGGTTGTGTGATATGCTGGCCCATGTGGTAACGGTCAGAGAAATTAATCCATTTGCTCGTACTGGTATAATGAAGTTAGATGATTTAAATTTACTCTTTCGTAATGCGAATAATCAGAAGAGCAGGAATGCTAATCGTACTTATATCGTCAGTCTATTAAATAAATTTGAAGTAGCTCTAACATGGGATTCTCGCACTCTATTAATACCCTCATTACTACCGCAAAATGAAGATGTTATACCCAATATGGGGACAAATGTGAAGGTAATTTATATAAATAAATATTTTAACAAGCTTAAAATTCAAAAACAACGCGTTATATTTAAAGAGGCCATTTTTTATGGTGAGTTGTAATGTTTTTTCTCTCCAAATAGATTTCTCAGCGCAGTCGCGGTCGTAACTTAAACTTAGGATGTTCTGTTTCGAATGAAATTAATTTAAATAGTTTAATTTATAAACCTGTGGAAAGAAATAACTCTTCAAATAGTGATTCCAATATATTAGAAATGGGTCTTAGACGCATTTTATTAATGACCTATTTTCCTTCGGGCTTTTGGTCTCGTTTAATAACTAGAATCCTGGCAGATGAGCACTTAATTGAAGCAATTAAATTGGTTTATGTACCATCAAATGATGTAAGTTGTTTTTGCAATTAAAAATAATTTATGATTTGCATTTAAAATTCTTACAAACAAGAAAAAAAATTTATTCTTCTTACCTTCTCTAGCAATTTCTTGATTTTGATTTGCGTACATCTTTAGAACATGATACTCAATGGAATTTGTGGCAAACTGGCTTGTCCCTGTATTATGGCCCTATTTTAGTGTGCAAAATATGGGAGGTGCCATTTCAATCAGCTGTCAATACCCAACCGTTTCGAAATTCTAGCAATCGTTTTAAACTTAAGCTGGATGGGGTGTGGAGTGATATAAATTTGTGCAATTCTAGTATATTGGAAGTTTTCTTCCCCCTCATACACATTAATGTACAGCAAGAAATCGATGATAGCGATAGACAACATTTGGCGCGTATCGTACCGAATATGCCAGTAATTGCCAAGTTGTTGGCTTTAACAGTAGATCATATTGATTTACTGTTGGAGGATTGGTATCCCTCCTTAGGTACACGCTTTGTCCATACTTCAGAGGGTAGATTTCTGATTACACGTTTGGTAATGTGTCCTAAATGTTTAAAAAAATTGGCTTTAAATAACAGAAAACCAGATAATGGCTCGAATGGCGAAACATCAGATAATACATCATCCATAGTTGCTGTGGGTTATACAAATAAATATCGTGCCAGAAGACCTTTATATTTTCAAAATGACAATAGTGAGGACTGGGCTTTTAATGTGTTTTCTGCTTACTTAAATACCACCTCAAAACGGGAAAGGAGATCGGAAGTAAGTAAAAAAAATTGAATTTCTGTTAGTCTTTCATTACAATGAATTTTTTTAAAGGACTCTCTTTGCTCGGATGCTGATTCAGGTGTGGGTCCTGACTCAGCCGGATCATCACGTAATACCTCCGTGGATAGTCATCCTTTGTATAATATACCTGACATATCAAACGTCTGCTATACTTGGATGATAGAAGAATGTATACTGTCCGTTTATAATCAAACAAAAATATCTTGCCCTGTTCATTTAGAAATGTACATGCTAAACTTAGCACCAGATGTAATCTTTGCTGATATACCCGATAAATATACAATTAATTCTGAAAGCATTATAAAGGGCTCTCTATTGGGTCGAGGAGCATTTGGATTTGTTTTTAAAGCGACTTGTAAAATGAAAAATTCTCGTGCATTTAGGGCTGTAGCCATGAAAATGTTGCAGCCTGTTCCACCTGGACCCAGAGCAAAGGAAAGTGCACTAATGGCTTACAAAGTAGCCCTAGGTAAATGGGATCGGGATCCGTTACAGCATGCTTGTAAGGCTTATTGTACTGCTCGGCAAGAACTTGCTGTACTGTTGACACTTAAACATCCGAATATAGTGCCATTGGTGGGCATTTGTATAAAACCTTTGGCATTGGTCTTAGAATTAGCTCCCATGGGAGGTTTAGATGCAATTTTAAAACAACATCGCCGCAGTGGTGCTCACATAGGACCTTATACATTCCAAATTTTAGTGTTACAAGCAGCACGCGCTATTGAATATTTACATCGTAGGCGCATTATTTACAGAGATTTAAAATCTGAAAATGTTTTGGTGTGGGATTTTCCTCAACCTCATGCGTAAGTTAATTTCAATCAAACTTTTCTAAAAAATTATCCGTAGCTATGCACAAATTCTCTTGAATAACTGGAAAGGTATAGATAGGGACATGATATTAAAATTTCATTTCATTTTACACATATTTGAAGAACAAACTTCATCTTAAAAACTAATAATACTTTTTTTGAATATTCTTAAAGACACTAAATTATTTAGGAGTATTTTAGATTAAAATAAGTTAAATTCTGCTGTGCCTAGTCTTATATACCTTTCACATTCTTCTTAACTATCAAAATAAATACAAAAAAATTATAAAATTAAAACGGATAGTTTATGAAGCTTGAGGTTGCATTATACAAATTTATTTATCATTGGAACAAAATATCGATATGATAATATTTTTATAATACGACCTCAAGCTTAATAACTTCGCCGTTTCAATAAAAAAATGGTCAAATAACTTACAAATAAAAATTAAATAAAAAAAAGTTAAAAATATTGATAAAAATAATTTTCTTCGAATACCAAATCAAATAAATAATTAATTGCAGTTCAAGAAAAAATCCTTTCTGAAAACCTTATTTTTGAAAGCAATAAAATGTCTGCAGGCACACAATTTTTAAATTATAAAAAAAAAAAAAAATATAAGAAAAATATCCAATAATAATGCAAAATAAATTTAATTTTATTTAAAATGTTTACAAACATTTGCTAAAAAACTATTTAATTGATATTAATCAATAAAGAAATTCAAATTAAGGGCAAAAATCAAAAAATTCTCTTTCATAAAGATGCCTGTATTCGTAATGCTATTACACTCAAGGCATTTAAAAGACACAAACATACTGTTCGGGGTAACCCACCAACTACTTTCACAGTCTGGCATTCTCAGTTTTATGCTGTCAATATTATATGTCAATTTTAAATCTAACGCTTATATTATTATTCTAAGCGTCCCTCTCGACAACACGCCTAGTTCTGTAAATCATTAAATAAAATAGATATTTAAGTTATATTAATTTGTTGTCTTTTATTTAACCACCTCGACATTAAAAGTACAACACATACATAAGCTTGTAGGTTTTGCTTAAAAATTTCCATAAAAAACAAAGCAAAAATTAATGAAAATCTAAAATATCGGTTGTATTTTTTTGTTTTTCGGCCATTTGTGGACCGATTGCAATAGATATAATTGTCAACTCTGCTATTTATAAGGATCCAGAATATATATACTTTATAGGGGGCCCTGTGTACAATGTAGAAATCACAAACTTACAGTGAATGATATAAAAAATTCAATATTAATTTTGAACAACAATAATTTGATTTATTGCAGAGAAGATACTCCTCGAAATGTTGTTCACATTAAAATTGCCGACTATGGTATAAGTCGCCAAACGGCTCCCAGCGGATCAAAAGGTTTTGGTGGCACCGAAGGTTTTATGGCTCCGGAAATAATACGCTATAATGGTGAAGAGGAATATACAGAAAAAGTAAGTGTTGTTGTAAGTTGAATTAAAACAGTAATTAGAAATAATTAAATACGATAAATTTTTCTCATACATATCATTTACTTCAATAGTGATATAACTCAAAAAAAGTATTTTATGTTTAATTAATAACGAACTTTTTTCCTTTTACATTCTTTCGTATGTTTTAAACAAATTATCTTAATGCTCGGATTTTCAAAAGAGTGTCGTTTTCATAGTCGAATTTGCGACCGTTAAGATTGGCGTTGCCATCATACATCACTGTTTTCGTTACGATAACGACACTCGAAATAATCCCTAATACTTAAAAATTTTCAAACACAAATCGAGTTTTTTCAGTTATGTCACTAAGAACTAAAAAAGCGATATCTATATATGTATGTCGGTCATATGGTTTCCAAAAAGCCCTGAATTACTAAAAATTCAAACTAAACTTTCTAGTCGATTATAATGCACCGTATCAATTTACATCTTCCTGCCAAATTTTTTTCACACTTATAATTAAATAAAAAAAATTTTAAAATGTTGGTTAGTCTCCCATTCTAGTTATCACCTTCTTTGCAGGTTGACTGTTTTTCATTTGGTATGTTTATTTATGAAAATATAAGCCTGCGCCAGCCATTCGAGGGTCATGAATCTATTAAGGAATGCATATTAGAAGGGAGTCGACCCGCACTAACGCAAAGAGAAACACAATTTCCCACATACTGTTTGGATTTAATGGTATTATGTTGGGATGAATTGCCAAAAAAACGACCAACAGCCAGTCAAATTGTTTCTATATTAACTGCTCCTGAATGTATACATCTTTTAGATGTCATAGCGCTACCGTATAACGATAAAGTTGTGTGCGGAGCATTCAGTTATAACAGTACAAAAATTACTGAAGGTAAATTTAAAATAAACAAAAATAGCCTAAGTATATAATTGTGTGCAGAATTTTTCTGTGATTGAAATCAGAATTGGGCTGTTATATTAAGACACACATACATATTTACATTAATTATTTACATCCCACTTGGCCAAATAATTTCCAAAACTATTATAGTCAACAATAAGATATTATCATTTGTAAAGGGTGTTTTTTATAGACGTATAGAACTTTAAATTGCAATAAAACAACGATGGATTATTCGATTGACATGAATTTTATTTATCCGAAAGATAATCTTGTGGCATTACATTTTAAATATGATTTCTGGCATATGACCGCCACGGCTGGCTCGGATGTAGTCCAATCTGAACGTCTAATTTTCGATGACTTTTTCCAACATTTGTGGCCGTATATCGGCAATAACACGGCGAATGTTGTCTTCCAAATGGTCATGCGTTTGTGGCTTATCCGCATAGACCAATGACTTTACATAGCCCCACAGAAAGTAGTCTAGCGGTGTTAAATCACAAGATCTTGGAGGCCAATTCACAGGTCCAAAACGTGAAATTAGGCGGTCACCAAACGTGTCTTTCAATAAATCGATTGTGGCACGAGCTGTGTGACATGTTGCTCCGTCTTGTTGGAACCACAGCTCCTGGACTTCATGGTTGCTCAATTCAGGAATGAAAAAGTTAGTAATCATGGCTCTATACCGATCACCATTGACTGTAACATTCTGGCCATCATCGTTTTTGAAGAAGTACGCACCAATGATTCCACCAGCCCATAAAGCGCACCAAACAGTCAGTTTTTCTGGATGTAACGGTGTTTCGACATACACTTGAGGATTAGCTTGACTCCAAATGCGGCAGTTTTGTTTGTTGACGTAGCCATTCAACCAGAAGTGCGCTTCATCGCTAAACAAAATTCGCTTATGAAAATCGGGAACAACGGCAATCTCGTTTTCGAAATAAAATTGCACTATTCATGATGAATTGCCAAACCAAACTGAGAATAAATCACTTGACAGCTGTTAAATCGGTCGCCATCTTGAACAGTAATGCCAACTTAAAGTTCTATACGTCTATAAAAAACACCCTTTATAAGGGGAATGCCGTACAACTTGTAATGCTTTAATGAAGGCCGTTAAAGTAGAAAATACAAGGCACATACATATTGGAGTATGGAAAACTAGTTTTTGTTTTGTTATTAAGAAGATTAAAATTTTAAACGGCCTAAATTTTATAAAATAAAATTATTTTGGTTCTTGCAAATAGAATTGTAAAATATGTATTGAGTTAATTGTGATTAATTGTGATTTTTGCTTAAGTAGGCTTGTACAATTTGTCCACATTGTCACGAAATTTTGGCTTATTGCTGTCATTGGCTGTTTTAGAATTACGGCCAGTTGGGATAAATGGTATTTTCCTTTTCAATTTATAAAAATTATTATTTTATTTTTACCAGATGACACGTCCGGCTTAGAGTTATGGTTACCTGCCTACAACTCACACATTGATATTATAGATACCACGGTACAAGGTCAATTTTTACAATCAAGTAGTATCAAATGCAGGAACAAATTTTATTCCCAGGATCAAAAATCACCTCGTGTCGAAGAGGTCAATCAGAATAAATCTTCTTCCTCTTCACCCATAAATACACCTTCCTCGTTTCAAGCAGGTTCTAGTTCATCTTCACGTACTTCCTCGGCTACACGTTTGCCAAAAATTAATATGCTTTGCTGTTGCATTATAGACCAAAGCATATGGATTGGTGATGCATCCGGTACTCTACATTCATACAGTCTAGACGATTATAGTCATATATTTTCATATATATTGGATCCAGCTATAAAATCACCGCTTATAACACTTGTATATATGCCTGATATACAACGAGTTGCTGTGGGCTTGCACAATGGCCGAGTGTTTCTTGTTGATTCATCAAAGGTTCCCACGAATTGCGCTTTTGCAGAAGGTTCATTTGTGTTAACTGAAATTTGTTCTGGCTTAATTTTGCATTGCTCATGTGCAGTTCTGATCGAAGGGTGAGTAAAGTTCAAATATTATACATATCCATACATAAGTATTTATATAAATGCAAGGTGCGTCAAAAGAAGTCATCCGATGTTGTTTGGCTCTCATTTTTTCTAAATGAAATGTGTGCCGTTGCTTCGTCCTGTTGGAACCACATGTCCTCCAGTTCTAATTCGTTCAATTACGGCAGAAAAAACTCGGTTAACATGGTCCTATAGCGCGCACCGTCCACTGTTGTCGTTTGACCAGCCCGATGACTCCTCCAGCGCACCATGCAGTCACTTTGAGCGAGTGTAATGGCCCTCGTGCATCACTCGTGGATTTTCGGTGCCCCAGAAGCGATAGCTATGCTTGTTCACGTACCCGCTAAGGTGGAAATGAGCCTCGTCGATCATTATGATTTTGGTCGAAAAATCGTCCACCTCGATTATACCGCGTTCTCATGGAGTGTATCGCTACATGGCTTGTTCGCTTGTATTCTACATCTATCTAGTTCACAAATGTCAAAACATTTGACATTGGCCTCCATTTGCAAAAATAAGATCATCTTCCAATAGGGTGATTTCTTTTAGCCCACCTTGTACATATGCGTTGCTGACTAATTGACTGATAAATCATCATGTATTAGAATATCAAGGAATGGCTAAAATAGGATAAATCAACTAAAATTCTAAATACAAACAAATCTCTTATAAAAAATAAGCGGATAGGTGTTTGGTATTTTTTTTTTTTTGATATTTGAACATTTGAGTGGTACAAAGGCTAAAACTAAATTTAGGTACTTTTTTTAAACTCAAGATTTTTATAGTATTAAAAAAGTTTTCAATATATTTTGACAGTTTTCTTAAAATTGAACAAACAAGACGTACAATCTGTTTTTCAAGAGGAACGAAAGTACCACAAGGGAATGAGACTTTTATATTTAAAAATTTTAGTCATACGTTTTACGGCTACTTCCAAGCTTAGAATTGTGACACTAGAATCAAAATATCCTGAACGAAAAAAGAAATCAAGAAAGGACAATATAGTACTTTTAATTTATTTGAATGATGTTTTTGATTTTTTTATACTAGATATAGAACAAGTCACCTGGTCAGTGTAGCCAGAATAGACCTACTGTAACACTAGTCTACAAATCGTTCCTAAATCTAGTATTTATTAAAAATTCAAAGACTTCCCTATGTGGCGGTTGTAGGTAGTGATGCTCCAAATACCAAGAAGTGGCCATTGTGACACTGTTGTGCTGTCTATTCGTCCTCGTTACATAACCTGCTGAGATCATTGTAACTGGTTCTCATATTTGCCGAATGTTTAAATACTCTGCAATACGTACTCATGAGTCCTGTAACAATTTGAATTTCTGTCTGTCTCAGGCCAAATAAGTCATTTGGTCTCTTCCGATAACGGAATCGTATGCATTTTTGTGTCACCTCGATATTCAATATTGGTGCGTATTCCCTATCCAGCTATTTCTTAATCATGAGCTTGATAGAGTCCCATGGTCGTGGGCCATTAATCACACCTTTTTTCACTGCTTACATATCCACAATGACTTGGCACCCATATTAGGTAGACTCTGTTTTTAGGTGCTAGTTTTTTTTTATTAGAGTTGGAAAAGTAACTGAACGAAACGTTTGCATTCGGTTCAGAAAATAAAACAAAAACACTGTAAATGTGGCAATAAATAATTGATTCATTCACTCAAAAAACGCGTTTCTGCTTTAGTTTTGTAAGTAAATGTGTGTAAATTGTATTGGTATACTCGTATACCAAAAAGAAGAAAACGGAGCCCATAGCCAATCGTTTTATTAATGATATTGTTTAATCGTTTAATTTTTCGTATTATACATACCATACATGTAAAAAACAATTTAAAAATTTTGAAATATTTGTGTCTTTGCAACAAACATTTCGTTTCTTTTTATACCCTGGCCTGTACTGTAGGCCTTGCTCTCAGAATCAATAAAGATGTACCTACATTATTAGCGTCTCTTTCATGTTATTCTCTTAGGCAGAGCTAGGTAACACGTATTTTGGCCTGAAAACTGAATTTTCTCGACGCATATTTGAGATTTTGACCAAATACCCCTACTCCAATACTCCAACCCTTAAACCATTTTCGAGCCATGTGTGTGCCGTACATGAGACTTTTTAATACTAACAGGCCTATAATTATGAAACCAGTCTTGAAGGGTTAGAAATTTGCAGTTGAGTTGAAACATACTTAAAATTTAATAAACAACATGAGAATAATAAAAATGAAAGATCTTGCATAATATAAGTTTTTAATTTTGAAATGATTTTAATGAAATTTATAGGTAAATGAGCTATGAGCTCTAAAAAAATAAGATCAGTTGCTGTTTTCCTAGCAGGAATAATTAATTTTGAAGAATTTTTTTTTTTATTTATGTTTTTATCGAATCTTTCTATAAGAAATTCAAGGAGTGGGCGATATCATAAAAATTTAAAAAATCATTGTAATTTCTCAATAAAAAATCACATCTCATAAAAGCTTCTTCGTTAACACAGTGATACAAAATCGAACTTTCCGAATGAGAATGGGATGAGATCAATTGCAAATGAAAGTTGACATTATGTATAACAAAACCTTGAAGGGGTTTTTTTAGTTGAGTACCAGATTTTTTTTATACGCATTTGAAGTTGGTGATTTTCGAACGCTGTCTAACAATGAAAGATCATTGAAAATTTAATAAAATAATGATTATTTACTTTTTTTTATCATTGAAAGTTATGGTACCTTACTGTTTTTGGGGTCAAGGAATACATTTTCGATATTTATTTTTACCTAAAACTAACGCTAGATTTCGCTGTCATACAAATGGTGCTTACAAAAAAAACTTTTTTATTTAAAAGTATGTCAACTTTCATTTGCAATTTTGTCATCCCATTCCCATTTTGGTTGTTGCACTGTGTAATTAACATTTTTTTCTTTTAGATCTTACGAGTTATGGTGTGGTGAAATGGCTGGTAAACTCAATGTTTTTCCTCTCAGCAAAACAGGGGTATGTGGTCATCAGGCATTATGTCATAGCGCTGAACCAAACGCGATTGAAGACGTAAAGGTGGCACGTATGTGCAGTAATGCAACATATGTATTTACATGTCTCTATCCAGGATTTATGGTTTATCAATGGCATGCGGTCAATAAGCAAATTGAAAATAAGTTGGATTGTTCAAAGCTTTTGCCTTGCTCTGAATCATTGAAAAGTATAGCGATAGATGAACATCTAAGTTTAATAAAATGCCAAATTTCAGCTTTATGTATACATGGCAAAGAGTTATACATTGGAACAACATGGGGTTGCTTAATTATAGCCGAAGGGAATACGTTAAGGCCAATTACAGTTTTTCGTCCTTATGAGAATGAAGTAAGTTCTTATTTATTTATTAATATATAAAAATGTGTGAAATTTTATGTTATACATTTTACAGATCAAAACTATTATACCAGTACCAAATGAAAACGTACCTCTTATAGCAACTGTTGGCAGACGTTATCGATCACTGATTTCACGTTATGTGGATTTAGCGTTATCTTCCACAAAACAAGTTTCTACACCCACTCATGCCTTTGAACATTTAAAACAGCAATACAAAAATCAGCAACAAGATGTTGACAATCACATACATGTGCTATTGTGGAAGGCAAGAAATTGGACATAAATTAGGATTATTATTTTATTAACTACGCTCGTTACACACTTCCTACAAGTTTTGAGAACATTGTTTACTCATTTTTGTTAAACAATTTTTTAAAGTTTGTATTCAATTTATATAGAGGTTGGCATTGATGAAAAGTAGACATCTGCAACAAATAACGTTTTTCTATTTGTAAATACATTTGCCAAAAGTAAATACAAGTAGGTACTTGCTCACAGAGCTCCAATAGTGAAGAGTAGTGAAGTTTTGCTTTTCAAGTTCTTATCCGTAAGCATTTGCAAAAACCTTATTCCAAAAATAGGAACAAGAAAAAGTAAATAACTCAGCGAAAAAAGTAATACAAAAATGAGTACTGTATTTGCGGAACACCAAATTCTTTGCTTAGAAATTTAAGTGCTACAACACTTCTTAACACAAAATCGGCAAATCATTCTGGTTTGTATATTATATGATTATAAAATATGAAGTTGTAAGTGATAAATTGTATTTAAATGTAACATAAATTACATTTTTATTGAAAAATAAAAGAAATGTAGCTTCATATGCCTGTAAACATGTGATGTGTATTTACACAAACCGTGGCTGGCGTCTTTAAGGAACATCATTACGTTAGATATGGCAACAACAGTCTCTACAAATAATGAAAAACAATTATTCTCATATAAATTCCCTCTCTCTACATACTTCTTTAATAAAGATGTATAGAGATTCTCTGTGTTAATGCGTATAACTATGAGTCATAGCTTACAAGTACCAAATCCATTTGAAGTATTTGATGTATTTGCGATTTCCAAAAATGATTTGTGAGCATATTCGAATATATACAAACACAAAAAGCAAGCAAGCATAAGTAAGTAGTCATTCGTGAATTTTGTTGTTCCTGAAATGTGAACTCATTTTTGTTTGTATTTGCAAATACATGCACTTGCTGCAGAGAGTACATAAGTACTCCTCAAATCCAAATATATTGTGTTAAATCACAGAAAAGAAATATCATCATCATAAAATGTCAACCTTCTTTTATTTAAACAAATATTTAAAATATTTTTTATATTATACAATTTTTGTTTAAAAAAATGTTTTACCCTTGACAATGTGTAAACCAGTGATTTACTAATTTGCCTTATAGTTTTTATTTTAAAAATTTCTAATTTAACGAATTAAATTCGTTTAAATTATTTATTTTAAAACTTTTCTCAAATTGAACTTTATTAACCACTAATTTTTAGTATTATGAATCAGTAATGAATAATTTAATTGCTGCAGAAATGTGTTAATTGAAAGGAGACGAAAGCAGATTAGAATCAGAGTTCGAAAAGAAACGAAACCTTTCCTGGAAAGTCACAAATCTTTCAAAATTTTTAAATATTTTTGTACAATGTATAAAACAAAATACAAAACGATGTACAGCAAAAATGTCAGAAATAAAACGTTTGACTTAGCGTACAGTCTTCTTGTTGTTATGTTCATACATACTAATACAATCGTACATTTGCCTACAAAACAAAAACAGAAACGTATTTTTTGAATGAATGAATCATTGCACACATTGCAGAACTATACAAGGTATTGACAAATCTACAACAAACATTAAAATGCAAAAACAACCCCCGTTTCTTTTGTGTCAAATAAAGATTAACATTTTGTTATTTTCACTAACATTAACGAAGTTTGTAAAGTTTTGTTTATAAAGGGTGTTTTTTATAGACGTATAGAACTTTAAGTTGGCATTACTGTTCAAGATGGCGACCGATTTAACAGCTGTCAAGTGATTTATTCCCAGTTTGGTTTGGCAATTCATCATGAATAGACTCACGCCTGAACAACGCTTGCAAATAGTGCAATTTTATTTCGAAAACGAGATTGCCGCTGTTTCTAATTTTTGTAAGCGAATTTTGTTTAGCGATGAAGCGCACTTCTGGTTGAATGGCTACGTCAACAAACAAAACTGCCGCATTTGGAGTGAAGCGAATCCTCAAGTGTATGTCGAAACACCGTTACATCCAGAAAAACGGACTGTTTGGTGCGCTTTAAGGGGTGGTGTATTGGTCCGTACTTCTTCAAAAACGATGATGGCCAGAACGTTACAGTCAATGGTGATCGGTATAGAGCCATGATTACTAACTTTTTCATTCCTGAATTGAACAACCATGATGTCCAGGAGACAGCGCAACATGTCACACAGCTCGTGCTACAATCGATTTATTGAAAGACACGTTTGGTGACCGCCTAATTTCACGTTTTGGACCTGTGAATTGGCCTCCAAGATCTTGTGATTTAACACCGCTAGACTACTTTCTGTGGGGCTATGTAAAGTCATTGGTCTATGCGGATAAGCCACAAACGCATGACCATTTGGAAGACAACATTCGCCGTGTTATTGCCGATATACGGCCACAAATATTGGAAAAAGTCATTGAAAATTGGACGTCCAGGTTGGACTACATCCGAGCCAGCCGTGGCGGTCATATGCCAGAAATCATATTTAAAATATAATGCCACAAGATTATCTTTCGGATAAATAAAATTCATGTCAATCGAATAATCCATCGTTGTTTTATTGCAATTTAAAGTTCTATACGTCTATAAAAAACACCCTTTATGACAACTCATTATATAAAACTAAAATTTCTTTAAAAAATTTTGGTATATTCTGACATACTAAAAAAAATCCAATACTTAGTACTGAATTTTTCATTCCTGATACAACACTTTATATTTATTAATGAACACACACATACTTTATTTTAACAGTATTATTTATTAGTCCATATACTATGTTAAGTGCTATTATTTATTTCTTAATTCAACTTTTATTTCATTTTCAAACATTCCGTTAATGTATTTACCAAATTATGAATAAAAAATTAAAGTTTTAACTTTTTAAAAACTTAGAGATTCATTATAATTTATGTAGTGTAACATAAAGTGTTATCAAGAATATAGTGCCACATAATCTGTTAGACAGAAAAGAAAAAATTATGAAATATTGCTTTACTTTATTTATAAAGAGTATCGTACGTTTTGTAACGAAATTGTATTGCTAATTATCAATAGAATTAATAATACGAGTGTCTAAGGATTCAATATTTATTGATGAATTGCGGCTGCGTGAATAAACTGAAGCAGAGTTTTTCAATTCCCTGGTGTATGTGGTCAATTCTATAACAAATTTAAATTCTTCCACAAAAGCTGCCTTCAAAGGTACCTGTCAACATTGAAAGTTTTTTTATTATTTAAATTCTGTTAATTTTTTTTCTTTATTTAAAAATTAAATTATTTACCTTGTGACTTCTGGCCTTGCGAAGTACAAAACAAATCCAACTTATTACACCGTGCACCAGTGCCATACCACTGCCAAACACTAATACCCAATAAATACCCTCCAGATTTTTCATATTCAAGGGATTTGCATCACCTTGTTCCTTTTTCGACTGTAAGTAATACAAAAAATTTTAGTGTAATAGTTTTTAATAGATAAAAGAAGTGTAATGGGCTGATTATAAATAAAAACGAAAACTAGCTCTGCTAGTCATAACTTCAATATTTATTAACAGATATGAACAGCTTTTACCGGGATGCATACATATGGTGTAAAAATCATTCAGGGTTTATCGAATTAGCTTTTATGATGAGTTACTATACTCCGATTATGTTTCACAACACTTATCTGTTGTGTTGTAATTAAATTTATAAGCACATTTATATGTACGTAAATTGTAATTATATGTATGTAAATTGTATTTTTCTCTTCTTAAAAAGGTCTAAAATGCATATTGGGACTTTTTTAAAATTCGAGCTAAAAAAGGTTTAATATGTACCCCTTTTTACTACTATTTCTAAATATCTACTTATATGGATATTGATGCAGCATATGAACATTATATTATTAATTTTTAAAACGTAATCAAACTCTATTTAAAAAATAAATTGCCAGGGAAAAAAAGTACCGAAAGGGTACTTAATTTTAGTGCTACTTTTTATGTATGTGCAAGCCTCGAATTGTGACAGTAGAATTAAGCAGTACTGAACGAAATAAGAAATCATTAATTAAGGAACAAAATAGTATTTTTTATTAAATTTTATGGTACTTTTCGATCTTGCAGTGTAAACGAATGCAGAAGTACAAGGTTGGACTCAAATAGTCCCGAACAAAGTGAAAAATCAACAAAAAGTAGCATTTGTCTCTACTTTTTGTTGATTTTTTTAGTACTTTCTGATATTTTATTATTTACAAACCTAGAAGTGCGAGATTGGAATTAAACGACAATGAGAAACGTCAAACATCATTAAAGGGATAAAATGGTACTTTTTATTAAATTTAATGATACTTTTTGATTTTTTTTATGAAAACGAAACTAAAAGTACTTCATGGGACACATATCATTTTAAAGTGGAGATCGTCTAGATTTGTAATCTATCGCCCGAATACTCAGAAGTTACGTTGGACTATTTTAAAATTTTTTTTTTTTAAATTTCCATATACGCCAGTGCCGTTGCTTTGAGAGATTTTTATCATTCCAAACAACTTTTGAGTATTTGGGCTTTAGATTACAAATCTAGACAGTCTCTCCTTTAAAATGATATGCTTACCATCCCACAATCTTTATAGGTTCGTTGGGAAGTTGCTAAAATCACTTAGAGCAACAGCACTGGGATATATGGTAATTTCAAAATAATCCAAAGTAACTTCCGAATGAACCATAGAAGATTGCGAGATGAGACATACGAGTATATCATATTAAAGGGAAGGTTGTCTAGGTTTGTAATCTAGTTCCCAAATACTAAAAGATTACTTTGTACAATTCCCCACTTTGCCGAGGTACCATTCACGATTTTACCCATGAAAATTACCAAAATCAAAAAGAATTTCATCTGTAGGTTCTAAACTTTCTGGAAGTGTTTTTAATTTTGGTAATTTTCCTGGGCCATTTGCAAAAATAAGAGCGTCTACCAATAGGGTGATTTCTTTTAGCCCACCTTGTATAAACAAAAGCAACATTACGGTTCTTGTAGTCATTTGCTGGAGTAACATTTTTAAAGAAAATATATAAAATAAATCTTTTAAATTTTCTATATAAAATTACCGCACATATACCAGCTCCCACTTCATTCCACCATTTATTTTTCATTTTAGCCAAAACCCCTTGTTCTTGCAACTCCAGCAATGCATTGTTAAATTTATCCCTATAGGCCCAGTCTGAAAATATTTTTAAATTAATTCAAGGCGTATATTTATGTGTTTAACGGCTGTTAAATTTGTATACTTTTTCTCATTGCAATTCCGTAACCTTTTTCATCAAGAGCATCACCAATTTTTTTTAAAGAACATTCTCTGACCGTGTTATATTCAATAGAAGTTGATTCCATTAAAAAAGCATATTTTGCGTCTGTATCTTTGGCAGCTTTAACACGATTAACACCTTGTTCATTATTTTCAGTTAAAAGTTCGGGATGCTTGTTCATAAAATCGTTCATTTTTTTATAACGTGGATCTTCAGAAGTCTACAGAGCATAAAAATAAAAATAAAAAAGAATTTAAATATATGAACTATTATACTTGAAAGTGGTATAAGTCCACTTGTGGTAAAAAAATTAATTTACTAAAATTACCGCTAACCCTTTGTTTAAGTGGACTTTTTGGCAAAATTTGAAATATTTTATTCTCAAAAGAAGTGTTTAAAATATTTTTCTTATATTTTTACAGAATATAAAATAATAAAACTTTTTAATGCATCTTTTTTGAGTTGTGACACTTTTGAAGTAAATTAGCGATATGTAAGCCCGAAACTATAGCGTTCTTGAAGAAAACATTTTTGTTTTCATTTTCTAAATCTTAATTCGGATATAGTTTTACATTATGACTTAACAGTGCGTATTAGTATTTTGCTTTTGTGGGGATAAGTAAAACTATCCTCCTCCTGGGTCTATGACTTTGGGAGAAGAAAACCAGGTAAAGTATTCCACACAGCTGTACATATTTTGCTGTTCTTATTTATTATAAAAATATAAGCGCATTTTTAAGTTGCAAAAAGTAATGTATTCATAGAATAAAACCAAAGCATTTTTACTTACAAGGCAAAATTCTACAGGTGGATATTTTTTTTCGTTTGTTGTACTGGGAATTGTAAAATTTTTTTTACCAAACAAACCATATAACAATCAAGTATGAGAATATTAAAAATTCTTGAGGTAATTGTTATTATATATATATTTATGTTATATAAATGCCTGTAATAAAAAAAATTTATTTAAAATTTTGCTTAAGGCAAATAAAAATATATTTTTTAAATTATTATTTTAATATTTTTCTCAAGTGATTTGGTTTGTTGTGTATGTTAATTTTTCTTTTCACTACTACCTACAGGCACATAATTCTACAACTGCATGCATATTAAGTCTGACATCTCAGAGGTGAATAATTTGTTTTTGTATTCTCGCAGTTACCTTGTAAATAAAAATACGAGTACCTTGAATAAAACTAAACAAAAAAAAAAAAAATTAAGTTCGGCTGTGCCGAGTGTGTTAGCCAAATATTAATATTTTTCACTTTCGAAATTCTTCTAAAATATAAAAAACATAAAAAAACTAAGAGAGTGAAGATAAATATGCCGAGTACAATATATTATAAATAACCTCTTACATATTTATCAAATACGTCTTAAGTCACTAAATACTTCTATATATATTATTAGTAGTAGCTTTTTTAGTTTAGTCATCTAGATTGGCAATCCACTGCCCAAATACTTAGAAGTTACTTCGGATTATTTAAATTTTTTTTTAAAATTTCTATATAATCAAGTGCTGTTGCTCTGAAGGATTTGCGCAGCTTCCGGACGAATCATAGAAGATTACGGGATGGGACACATATCATTTTACAGAAAAGGTCGTCTAGACTTGGATTATTTTTAACAAATTTTTTAAATTTCAATATACTCTGCTCTGAGAAATTTTGGCAATTTCCGTTATGTATCATAAAATAAAAAGGAATTCCAAGAACCATAAAAAACACCCTTGGCTTTTATTTCCATTACCTACTGCTAAGCTAACGCACCATATTTAACGTTGACTGCACAGATATTCTTTCAATATTGGGTACTTGCGGTAAATTGAGAATAAAATCCGCATTTGTTAATGATTTTCATGATTTATACCTTATTTTATTCTTGAGGTATTTAGCTTTCAGAAAAATGTGCAAAATATAAAATTTTTGCTTTTTCTTTTTTTATTGTATTTTTAAACTGAAAAAATAACGAATTTTGCAAGAAAAAAATTTTCCCCTCTTAAATTTTTGAATAATTCGAAAACGATAAAATATAGAACAAAATTATACGGAGTTAAATTAAATATAATTTTGCTAAGCATCTTTTGGTGTTTTGTTTATGAAAATCGCATAAGTCGTTCTCGAGTTAGGCTGAAATATGTCTTCTTAGTGGAAAAAAATTGCCACGCCCATAAAAAAAAATCCCTACGTAATGGAAAAAAACCGAAAACGGATTTGAGTTTAGCACACCAAAATCCATGTAGTTCACATAGTTTTATTTAAAGGAGAGCCAAAAAGTTATTTTTTGCAGAGCAGTGTTATTGGAACGAAATATCGATAAAAAAATAAATTTTTATAATACGACCTCAACTTAATAAAAAAGTCTTTCAATAAAAAAGGTCATATAAACTTACAAATTAAAAATTATATAAAAATAAAAAAAGATATGACAAATATTGAGATAAAAAAAAATTTCAGTTCAAGAAACTAAAATTAACTAGTTCTAAGAAAAAATCATTTCTGAGAACCTCATTTTTAAAAGCAATAAATTGTCTGCAGGCACTTAATTTTTAAATTAATAAAAAGAGAAATTCTAAGAAAGATAGAAAATAGGAATGCAAAAAAGTTTTATTTAATTTAATTTGTTAAACATTTTAAAAAAATTTTTAAGCCGAACATATTTAATTGACGACAAAAATCGAAAAAATTCTTTTTCAATAGCATTACACTTAAGGCATTAAAAACCACATACACATACACTCTTTTAGGTTTTTTGTCCGCTTGGTTTTTTTTAGAGAAATACGCAAATATCCCACCAAAAGTGTTCAAAAAATTTATACTATTAATGTGATTTATTATATAAAAAAACTGTGTACTAGTTTTTTGAGTTCAGACAAAATAAACAATGCAGAAATGAATGAAGATCTAAAATTTCGGTTGTATTTTTAATATTCCTCGGCCATTTGTGCACCTATTGCTCTCATTTTTTCCCAGATATTATTGTTGTCGTTTTTTTTTGTCAATTTCGTTGTTTAGAAAAAATAAAAAATGATAAAAAATAGAGAGAGTTGCGGTTTTTGACTAATAGCTCCGCCATTTATGGATCCATTTGGCTGAATTTTAATAGCAAAAATTTTACAGAAACAACTGACAGATTGATGTGCTATACTTTTACGTAAGTTGCCTAGGGACTTCAGAAAGTTGATTTCAACGACTTAACGGACAGACAGACGAACACGGCTTATTCGACTACGCTATTCATAAGGATCCAGAATACGAGTATATATACTTTATGGGGTGTCCCATGTACGGCGTAGAAATTACAAAGTTCTTACTTACAGCGCAGGGTATAATAATAAAAACGTATGCTTTTATTTAAAGAAAATTAAAGTTAACTTGAAATCGGTATTGTGACAAATTTGTATGAAAAATTTGTCATAATACTTGAAGTCGTTATTAGTTATTTTGAATATCAGCCTTAGTATGTATATTTATTGTGATGGATGAGCTTGTTTGTTAGCACAAAGTTCTTTTTTTCAGTACCAAACGATTGCGATTTCATGGCTTCTAAAGTAGAAAATCCGGTTTCGCATAAATACAGTGAAACTTTGATATATCGAATGTGAAGGGGATCGAAAAATACTTCGTTATAGCTATTGATTCGTTATACATACATATATAAAACCTTGGTATAACGAAATTTGAAGAAACACGAAAAATAGTTTTTTTTGCTATGTAATAAAAATTCACTATTTAAGAGGTAAATAAAAAAAATTAAACACTTTGTTGTATAGAGGCTATAGAATCAACACCTCGTTATGTAGAGGCTTTTGATAACGGGACTTTAACGACTTACATACTTAAAATGTTATATTCCTCAAGTATGATTTCGTTGTATAGAGGCTGTTGAAAGAATACTTCACTATATAGAGGCTTTATAGCGCAGAATTTTTTCGATATATGTTAGCTATAGAGCATTTTTGTATGAAAAACATTGCAATAAACTTTGCAAATGCTTTACAGTAGACGCTGATAAATTAAAACTCTTATAAATTTGAGTTCTTAGGAAATTAGAACCGTCAGTTCTAATTTTAGAGAATTTTTATTTTTTGTTTGTTTCAAAACTTGAAAATTGTCTTTATAGCTTTTATTTATTTGGCTCCCATATAGTTCAAATTAAAGAGATTCTCATGTTACTTAAGTAATTTTTATTGTTCTTTTACTTATTGATAGCTGTTCCGCTCATGCACCAATTGAACAACTTCGATCCGACGATGAGAACATAGTTGCATACTTTTTTCCGCGAAATGTGACATCAACCAGTAAATCAAAATCCTATAAAATTAACAAAACTTATTTCCAGTAGTTGCATACCCTATTAATAGTTGAAGGTGGTCAGCTGAATAATCTTTTAAAATTCCACTCAATACGTGATGAGTTGACTCAAAGAGTGTTAAAGAATTTCTAGTCAAAATTGATAAACTGAGATTCTGACCAATACGACATCTACGAAAATATTCCGATGTCCACTTAATTAACAAAAATTACGACTGCTATGAAGTTATCTAAGTCAACCAAACGCTTTTACAAGAAATTGACTCGAACAATTTCATCAGCACAGACTAAATCGAGAATTGGTGTAGAACTAATGAACTGTTGTCCACAAATTACATGAGCAATATTTTGGCGCTCCGCAACGTTATAGCAAATTTAATAGAGTCAAAGAAGCAAACAGACATTACAGACTATTATATATTATTAAAGCCTAGGACTTACTATCCTACTTAGTCGTTCGATCTGTCTAAAAACGAATGTGTGCTAAAAAAAGTATGATAATGTGTATTGAAAAAGCATGTGTGTGACAGACTTTTTGACAGGTCTGTCCGATTTTTTAATGTTATGAAAATTTTCATAAAATAAATTTTATCTGTGCGATCAGAGTTGCATTTTCTATGTTCAAGGCAGAAAAATAGCAATAATACCAAGTTTGTGTTTTGTTTATACAAACTTTTAGGTTATTTTTCATTGTACATATTTGTAAAAAAAATATTTTGCGGCAAAGAAGAAAATGAATACTTTTAAAAGTATTAAGGTGAGTAAACAAATGTTTTTGCATCTTTTTTTTATAATAGTGTGGCATAAAGTTCGCCATTTTAATGCGATTTCTTCAAGTAGGACAGAATTCTGTCACACATTATTTTGACATAATCGTACGATCGTGTAGGATAGTCAGTCAGTACCTTAACAAGTAGGAGTTTTGAAATTTCAGTCACTTTTTAGTTTTAAAAACTTTTATTTATACCAATTTTTATACAACATGTGTACATGCATAGGTGTTTTATTAACGGGTGGCCCAAATGAGACCTAGTGAGCGTATTGTAGTCCTTGTTGGGGGTCTTGCGGTAGAAGCTGTTGCACAATTTGAACTTTGTATGGATACATCTTAAGATCCAGCTTTAAAATTCTCTGTAATGTTGTTCTGGGTATACCCAATTGGCCGGAACGGCGACGAGTTCAGACAGATGGATCACTTGCAACACTCTGCTGCACAGCTTGGACGTTGTCTTCAGTACGAATATTTCGATGAACACCTCTTCCTGGACGGTCAGCAACTGAACCCAGTTCCTTAAAACGGCTAACTAAACTTGTAATCATGGAAGATGTAGGCGCTGATCTTACGTTAAAAAAAACGGCGATAATTTCGCTGCGTCAGAACAATTGATCGTTCAGAAGAATAATAAAAATCGATAATTTTAATGCGTTGTTTGTGGACTGTACGTATTCATTTTAAATTTCTAAGAGTTCAGTTATAATCTGCAAAAAGAAAAAATAAATTATGTTAAAAAATAAAAAAGTTATTTGTGTTTCACATCAGCTGGTCTTATTTGGGCCACCCTGTATATAGCTGCAAAGCAATTACTCTAATCCTAGTGGAATTCACTACAAATTATATGATTATATTTTGTGATGAGCTTCCTTAAAATGTTTTGTTTTGAGTTCATTTTACGTAAATAAAATTTTAAAAATTTATGCAGATATTTTGTGTATTAGAACTTTTTGAAAACTAAAACTACTCCAGGAACAAACTGGTTCTAATTTACGAGCGTCTACTGTATATTGAATTTTTCGTTATAACGAAGTTCGTTATATAGAAGTTTTCTTTTTTAGCTGATGTATTTGACACATACAAAAGAGCTCTTTTTGTAGTTCAGTGTTTGTAGGAAAGCCTTTACCTGGTTTTGTTTTGCCATGTACTGGACGTTTCATATTGACATCCATAATTTTTTAAATTTTATTATATTATTACCATAAAAAAATTTCGCGTAGAACCAGTACCCTTGGCGCCATATACTACGCCCTCTTTATTTTCCGCCAAATCATCTACATTTTCAATTAAAACTTTTGGTGTTTCTATGGTTAAAAAAGCGGCTAAATTGGCTGTGTAAGAAGAAACCATAATAAGAGTAAAAAACCACCATATGGAAGACATAGTACGTACAGAAAGTGCTCTGAAATGTAAGAAATTCACTTATTTAAATAAATTGATTTAGTTTTATTTGTCTTTTTTTTTTTTAAATAAATAATACTTAGGTTCCAGTTCCGAACCCTGTTGTAATAGGGCTCCTGTTGTAAACCACACCGAATTATTTAATGTGAATTGATTTTTCAATTCTGTGGGCTCTTCTATACAGGGATAGGGGTTATCCCATTCAGCCGGTGAGAGACGACCTAATATAAAAAATGACAATGATACACCAATAAATGATAAGCCCAATAATTCCCAAATATCCCTATTGAATGGATCCATAAAGGAAAAGGTGTTGGGTGCTGCTTTTTGAGGTTTCAAAAATAATATTGCAATTCCTATAGGAAGAAAAATAAGAAGATAAAAATTAAGCACGAGTAGTATATGATATTAAAAAGCATTAAGTTACAAACAATTCAAAATTACTCAAAATACGATAATTTGTTTTTGTTTTTAATACGAAAGAAGCGAATGATATGTAAAGAAATAGTCCTGGCAGAAAATGAATATCAATTTCCGTTTTTATAGTTTGTTTGCTATACAAATTTCATATAATCTCTGTTTTGAATTGGCCACGCCCACTTTTCAAAGGCGCTCTATGAAATTTAATACATTTGTTCCCGTTACTCTGAGGATTTTAGCTCATAAAGTAAAGTGCTAAGCAAAACCTGGTACAACAGCTAGTTTTTTAATATTGTTATTTCTTACCTAAATTCATAAATGGTATAGTAAAATCGAGAACTTCCTGCCTTTCTGATGTAATGGTTAAATCAGTAACCGCCAAGTCGGCACGCTAAAATTGTAAGTTTACTTAATAAATGTCACATTACACTAGCAGCACTTTTTTGTTTAATCTAAACTTACGCCTTCCATGATTTCTTTCAACATGCCAGTTGATATATTGGAGATTTTATTAAATGTGCCATAATCATTGCCGCCATTAACAAAAGTATAATTGAAACCCAATTTTGCAGATAATTCTTTAATTAAATCGACGCTGTAGCCCTCAAATTGACTATTACCCTCCAATTTCTTATGACTCTCCACTAAGCTGGCATAAGGTTTATTCTGAAAGGAAGTATAGAAAACTAGATTTCAACTTTTTTTAAATAACTGGTAGAAATGAGTTACTCACCGGTACTGACAGCAAAATTATAAAAGTTTTGTTGGCCAAGGTGTTGTCAAAATTTTCAAATATGTTACTGGTGGGGGCCAAACGTTGGCTGGTATAATTATTGGTATCATCCCATATACCCACTTTCACAATGCCTGATGGCTGGAGTTCTATAACATCAAATGTAAATCCTTTTCTCACATAGCCCTCAAAGTAAATACCACCAGTTAAAGTGTTTTCAAATATATTAAGCTAAAAAATTAAACAAAAAATAAGTATTTCTCACGATACCTGGGAGTATGTAAATATTAATGGTCTGCACTAGCATATTTGAAATGGTTTACAAGCACTTTTTATTATAAAATATTAGACATGTTTGTAGTGATGTGTGTCGTTCAAGTAAGGTTGTGCAGCCCTTTAGTAAATATATAACTAACCGATCTCATGTAGTTCTTAAATGTTGAGCCATCGTCTCGCACACTATTACTGCGATCAGTACAATTTAGTGGCATTAATTTTAATGGAATGTGTTTAGTAGTTTCAGCAAACAGTTGTATAGCATCATGTGCTAAAGCCATTTCAATAGTAATAGGACAAGAACCTTAAAATATGAATTGTTTCAAATTAATTTTTCCTAATTATTTTTGCTACTTTAATATTGTTTACCATTCTGAAAACCTTCATCGTTAAGCGAATATCCTAGTTTCTCCATCAATTCTCTTACTTGTGGTTTTTCTGGTGAAAACATTCTAAAACTTGTTATGTTGGCTTCGCTATATTTAAATTCCTCTAAATTGAATGAATGAAAATCTAAATTTACTATAATAAATTTATAGTCCTCATTAATAATGCCAACTTGTTGAGCCTAAAAATTTAAAAATAATTGGAATTAATAAATTAATAATGTTGTCAAGAATCTTTTCTATTAATCGGCCAAATATGCTTTTTAAAATTTAGTCTTAAGGATGGACGCAAAGAAAACAAATTAAACTCGGTAGTGCCGAGTCTTATATGGCCTTCACTGTAGTAGACAAATATTCATAATTTTAAATTCGCATATTCTTTTTAATACTAACAAACGAAATAAATAAAAAACGATTTCTAATGAAATCTTAACATAACTTTTTAAAAATTGTTTTTTTAATCATAAAATAAATAATTAATTTCAGTTAAAGAAATTCTAATTAACGATATCTAAAAAAAAATTCGCTCTGGCATCCTTATTTTTAAGAACAATAAAAAGTCTGGTACTCAATTTTTATAAGTAAAAAGGGTATATATAAGTTTGTGGGATTCAGTTTATAATTTCCACACCGTACATAATGAACTCATAAAGTACTCGTATATATTCTGGATCTTTATAAAAAAAGGGGTCGAATAAGCGATATCCGTCTGTCTGTATAGTCGTTGAAATCAACTTTCTAAAGTCCTGAAAAAACCTGCAGAAGAGTTTTGTATATCATTTGTCAGTTATTGCTGTTTTTCAGTTGATATTGACATTCAGCCGGATCGGTTTAGTTTAATTTAAATTATATTGTAAACGAAATAAATGTTATATGAAAAAATATTTAATATCATAAAAAAATCTTATTTCAATAAGATTTCTGTATTCTCTATCTATTACAGACGAGGCATTTAAAAGACACACCGCCAAATACACGTTTGTGGAAAACCGATTGCTTGGTTTTGTGTGTACGTGCATATCAGAGATGTACAGGAGTTGATTCCCTTTTTTCTTACTCGTATGCATGTATGTGAATCTACTCACTGCTTGTGTTGTGTTTTCAATCATCAACATGTGCTAATAATATTGCTTGCAGTGTTTGCTTTCTCACAACTGCTTGCCTTTTGTTTACTCTCTTTTAAATATGCCGTTAGCAGTAATACATTAAAAATGATTACTGCTTTTTATTTTTATGGAAAGTATTCATAAAAGTTGAACACAGTAAAATATCAGTGCATTAATTTGTTTTAAATAAGATTTCGCATGTTATTTAAGAAACAAAATTGGTTTTATCGTGATAAAATAAACTCCACAATAATAAAAATATTGAAAATAGTATTTTTCAATTTATAAAAAATATACAAAGCAAAAAAAATTTTAAATTTTTTTATATTTATAAAAATGTTGTTGTTCTAAATATAAAAAAAAAAATTTCTAAAGATGCCATTAGATGAATAGCGAAATATAGCGAAAGAAAAAAATAAATAAATATTTAACTGGGATTAAAATTTAAATAAAATAGTTATAATATATATATATATTCATCTAATGGCATCTTTAGAAATTTTTTTTTTTATATTTAGAACAACAACATTTTTATAAATATAAAAAAATTTAAAATTTTTTTTGCTTTGTATATTTTTTATAAATTGAAAAATACTATTTTCAATATTTTTATTATTGTGGAGTTTATTTTATCACGATAAAACATAATAATATATTGAATTTGAAGTATTGCTTTATATCTTCTTTTAACATCTGAAAAATGTCCGAAATTTGTTTAAAATATTTTTACTATTATTATTTATAGTACATACAACTAAATACAGTCCACAATATATGTACTTAAAAGCCTTTACTTAAACAGCTTTGATAAGCTTTACTTAAAAAGCTTTAATATTATTAATTGATTCGCTGTCATGCAAGGATAACATGCATTTTGTAAAAACTACTTGATATGATGAATCTTGCTATGACACCATTCATTTAGTTAATTTTTAGTGACGATTCAATACACATTTTTAAAAAATATAAAAAGGCATTTGAATCACATGTGCGCTTGCTTTCGTTAATACCAGTGTATGCACACACATGTGTAGGTTAAAAATTTCCATAAAAGAAAAAACAGAAATTAATGAACTTGTGAACCCACTGTTTTGTTTTGTTCGCACAGACATTATTATTGCGATTTCGCACTCATAACTTCACCATTTATCGAGTGACCTGAAGACAGCAACAATGTTGTCCTATCCTTTTCTGTGCGTTATATCTGTATACAGTTCTTACTTACAGTGAAAGATGTAGTATACAATTTTTTATATTGATTAGTAAATATTTAACTAACATTGAATCAGTTAAATATTTCATCAATATTATTAATTTTTTAGTTTAGCTAAATGACTTACTCAAAATGTTTATTATTTGACGACGATTAAAAATTCTTTGCTAAAATTTATCATTCTTATGATTGTGTAAAGTTGCAAGCTGACTTGGACATTAATATATCTAAATGTTGTATGGTATCATATTCTCATATTTTAAACCCTATTATTTGTGATTATAATAATTGTAGTTCCTCACTTAAACAGGTAATTGAAGTAAAAGATTTAGAAATTATTTTTGACCATAAATTAAGCTTTTCTAGTTTCTGAAGCTTACAGTATGTTAAGTTTTATTAGAAGAAATTCTGTCGAGTTTAGAGATGCTTACACTTTGAAATCATTGTAGATATTTAGTAAGGAGTGTTATTGAATACTGTTCGATTGTATGCATGCCATTCAGATCGTATTAAGTGTGTTCAAAAACTGTTTACCAGAACTGCTTTAATATGGCCTTATGAACTACTATCGTACAACATCAGAAGAAAATTACTTGGTCTTCAGTTATTAAGCGATCGGAGATCTTATTTGGCTTTAATGTTTGCTTATAATATAATATCTGGGAATATAAACTGTCCTGAAATAATAGATTTTCTTTCACTATATTGCCCTCGAAGAGTCTTGCGAAATAATCGCATGTTTGAGGAAGGTATTCATAAATCAAATTTTTTTTTTATTTATTTAAATATTAAAATTCAATTATAAATTTGTACAAAAAATTAGTGCCTCAGCGCCTACAGGCATTGGAGAGGCTAATTTATAATTTCCGTTAAATATTCCTAATATTTATAAAACTAGAATTTTGTAAGTAAATAAAAACCAAGAAAATATAATAAAAACAAAGATTTTCAGATATACTATATATATATTATAAATACATATATCAGAAGCAGTACTTTATAAGAAGTCTTCAATATTTGAAGATAATAATTCTTTTAACAATTTTTTAAAATTTGTAATTGTAGGACACAGTTTAATAGGTTGAGGTAAGTTGTTGAATTCTCTGCTACCGGAGTATTCAATACGTTGTTTTGTTGTCTCTGAGCGGCAAAGTGCTACCCTCAAGTATTGAATATTGCTAGTATTGAATGACATTTGATTTCTGCCAAATCGTATTGTATGGTGGCCTATGTCATGGAGACATGGAGTTTGTAGTTTATAGGTTCCAAATATTGGTAAAATATACGAAAAGTTTTCAGTGCACAAGGAAGTAGTTAAATGTCTGATTGGCAAGTTCGCAACAGCTTTCAGTGCTCTATTTTGAAGTCGTTGCAAAGAACGGATCTCAACACTCTTCTTGTGGGCATAAATAATTGCCAAATAATTTATATGACTTTGAATCAGGCTCTGGTATATCAGAAGTTTTGTATTCTGGTCAAACTTGTATCTAAATTTATAGAGCAGTCCAAAAGCTGGGGATAATTTGGCCTTTAAATGTTTTATATGTTGGTCCCAGCTTAAATTAGATTGCAAGTCCAAACCTAAATACTTAATTGATGATGTCTCCTGAATTTCCCTACCATCAAGAAAAATGCTAAAATTAGTCTCATGACGGATACGGGGTCCAAATCGCATCACTTCCTTGGATTAATAAAGAGCTTGGATTATGAGAGCAGCGTCTCGTTCTATATAGGATCTTATAGCAGTCTCATACTTATATGGATAAAAGATTGATATATCATCAGCATATATAAACATCCTTCCCCTTAAATCTAAGTTTTTGAGGTCATTCATATATATTACAAAAAGCAAGGGATCTAACACACTTCCCTAGGGTACCCCATATTCAACTTTGCCTAAGCTACTCTTACTTTCATGGACCTGAACAAACTGTCTCCTATTTTCCAAGTAAGATTGAAATAGCAAAAGATCATTATTATGGACACCATAATATTGTAGCTTTTGTATCAAAATCTCATAGTCAATCATGTCAAATGGCGTGGATAAACCGAAGAAGACTGCAGTAACTCCACCATTGCTCTCCTCTAACATTTTGCATATACAATTTAGGACATTAACTGTTGCCTCTTCTGTACCACAACCTTTCCGAAAGCCATATTGACAGTCGTTAAACAGATTGTTTCCCTCAAAATACGATGAAAGTTGAGCATGTAGAATTTTCCCAAAAATTTTGTCAACTATTGGTAGTACCGATATAGGACGATATTGATCAATCGAGCTTAAGCCCCTTCTCTTTGGTATTGGTATTACCCTATGTATTTTCAGGATGTCCGGGTATGTTTTGGTAGCTTTAATATTATTAACAAGTTAAATTCGGCAGTGCCGAGTCACTGTGTTAGCGAAATATTATTATTTTTCACTTTCCACATTCTTTATTAATAGCAAAACCATAGAAAAAATTAAGTGAGTGAAGATTAATATGCCGCGTTAAATGTGTTTTAACGTAAAACCCGAAGTTTTTTAGTATTTGTAAATATTTTCAGTATTAATGGCTTATTTATCAAATACGTCTTAAGTCATTAAATATTAAATGTTTCAAGCAATAGTTTAGCGGAGATCATCTATATTTGTAACCAACCAATCAAATATTCATATATTACTTTGGATATTTAAAAATTTTTTTTAATTTTTTAAATTTTCATATACTCCAGTGCTGTTGCTCTGAAGGGTTTAGGCAATTTCCGTTTAGCATCATAGAATGAAAAAATTACGAAATTTCAAGTAAATGTTAAAACACTTCCAGAAAGCGTAGAGCTTACAAATTTCATTTCAGTTTGGTTTCAGTAAGTTTCTGTTGCCAAAATGAGGAATGATAAAAATTCCTCAGAGTATGAGTACTGGGGTAGGAGGGAAATTAAAAAATTTTTAAAAATAATGTAAAGTTTTTTCTGAGTACTTAGAAGATAGATTACAAATCTAGACGAACTCCTTTTTAAAATGATATACATCTTATCTCGTAATCTTCTATGGTTCGTTCGGAAGTTACTTTGGATTATTTTTAAATTTCCATATACCGCAGTGCTGTTGCTCTAAGTAATTTTAGGAACTTGCCGACGAACCATTAAATATTGTGCGATGAGACATATATCATTTTAAAGAGGAGACTGTCTAGATTTGTAGTCTACCGCCAAAATACTCAGAGTTATTTTGGACTATTTTTAAATTTTTTTTTTAAATTTCCATACACACCAGTACTGTTGAACACAAGAATTTTGGCAGTTTCCGTTTTGCATCATAAAATAAAAACTAGGAATATTTCAGAAAATGTTAAAACACTTCCAGAAAGTTTTCATTCCTTTTTAATTTTAGTAATTTTCCTTCCCAAAAATCCCTCAGAAGAAGAGTACTGAGGTATGAGGGAATTTCATAAATTTTTTAAAAATAATGCAAAGATTTTTCTGAGTACTTGCGTGATTACAAATTTGGTGATGACCTCTTGTTTCAAATGATATGTGAACCAACCCGTAATATTCTATGATTCGTTTGCAATCTCTTAGAGAAATCAACGTATTTATGCACATTTGTATCTTAGTATGTCAAAAATACTGAAAAGATATTTACAAATACTAAAAAACATAAGGAATTACGTGAAAACATATTTAACTAACTATATTTATATTCACTCACTTCAAAAAAAGTATGTAATTGAAATGCATACTTTGTTCAGCTTGAGGTCGTATTAAATATGAAAAATTTATTTATTTATTATTGGAAAGAAATATCAATAAAAAAATAAATTTTTATAATACGACTAAAATTAACGAGTTCTAAGAAACAATCCTTTCTGAGAACCTCATTTTTAAAAGCAATAAAATGTCTGCAGGCACTAAATTTTTACATTAATAAAAAAAGAATTGCTAAGAAAGATATTAAATAGAAAAACAATAAAATTTATTTTCATTTAATTTTGCAAATTTTTGTAAACAATTTTAAGACAAACATATTTAATTAAATATTGAATTATCGAGAAAGATCTAATGCACTCTCTTTCATAGAGATGTCTGTATTCGTACTATTGCACTCAAGGCAATAAAAACCACGCATACACCCATACACTCTTTTATTTTTCGTGTTTGTGTGTACAAAGCATTACGCACATGCCAGTTAAAAAATTTGAACAAAAAAAAAAAAAAAAACAAAGCAAAAACAAAACAAAAATTAATGAAAATGTGAAATGCCGGTTGTGTTTTTGATTTTTTTGGTCCATTTGTGGACCGATCTATCTGGGCTCGAATCGTTACATCCGTGAACGTATAGGTAATCGTACGAAAATAAATTACTGAATGGTATTACCACATACGATTATAATCTTAACGTAATTATTTTCTTTATTCACATCAAGGCGAATTCATTTAATTAACAATAGTTGTAAATCTGTAAAAAAATTAAAATTATTTATATATAAATAATTGAATTAATTACATTTTTTTAAACATTAAAAATTTAAATAGGTTTTTTTTTTAAGAAAAAGGTACATTATTATGTATGTTTTAACTTTATGTTAATATGTACTTCAGTTGCATACTTATATTTATATGCATATCTTTGGTTTTAAAAAAAAAATTTTTATTACAGTTTTACTACAGGTGAGCATTTCAATATCTAAAATTCTATGGCTAGAAATTTTAGGCTCATGTTGAATATCAAAATTTTAAGTTTTACAAATGCCGGAATTGAATTTTTTATTTCAACAGTTGGTTTGAGTTCGACTGCCTCAATTTAGAGCTCCACATTAAGCGTCAACAACTTTTCCTCATAAAGACCTCCATCAGTTTGTTTTTTTTGACAAATTCATTAAATGAGAGTTTTTTTGCCTGCTATTTTTGGTCAGCATAGGCCTGCACCACAAAAGCATCGATAAGTGCATTTTGAAGAAAAATAAATGCAATTATGGTGATTGTCATGGATTAAGATGCTTTGCAAGCGCAATTTGGCATCAATTTTTTTTTTGCCAAGTTTTGGTGTCCATTCATGAACTCTGCCATTACCTCCTTTTGTTTAGGACTAAGTTAATTGTAGTTAGTCCAAAATAAATAACAGCATTATAAAATAATTATTTTTTTCAAGAAAATTACAAAAAACTTAAATTTTTTTATATTCAAAAAAATTTTTATATGCATTCCAAAGCAATTTAGTTAACGGATGATAGTTCTTAAAAATAATACGTTCAATCTTACGATCACATGTGTTATAATCTCAATAATTGTGAATTGTTGTACGTTTTCGTATGTTATAATTTCAAAACCACATTTTTACGTGACGAGTTGTACGTGTACGGATGTAACGATTCGAGCCCAGATTTTTTGCACAGACATTACGGCAGTTATTTGTAATAAAACTGCGTACCACGTTTTATTGTCCGTCTTGTAGTTTAGACAAATTACGCAAAAAAACTCACCAAAAATGGTAAAAAAATAGAGGTACTCGCGATTTTGGGCTCATAGCTCAGCCATTTATGGACCGATTTAGCTGAATTTTGGTCCATATACTATGAATATGGTATCTGAAAAAACTGTTTACTAATTTTTTTATACTTTAGATAAAAAACGCAAAAAACAAAGCCAAACTTAATGAAAATCTAAAATTTCGGTTGTATTTTTTGATTTTTCTGGTTCATTTGTGGACCGAGATTTCTGGTTTTTTGCACAGACATTACAATTATTATTTGTAACAAAACTTTGTACCAAGTTTGTTTGTCCGTCTTGTAGTTTAGACCGATTTCTTTCATTTTTAGCACAGGTATTATGACTTATACTTCAAACAAAACTGCATACCAAGTTTTTTGTCCGTGTCTTTGTTTAGACAAAATATGCAAAAAACCCACTCAAAAAATGATAAAAAATAGAGGTAGTTTCGGTTTTTGACTCATAGCTGCGTCATTTATGGACCGATCTGGCTGAATTTCAATAATAATAGTCTTACAGCAACAACTGACAATTTGGTATGCTATTCTTTTCTGTATGTGGTCTAGATTCTTCTGAAAGTTGATTTCAACTACTACACGGACTGACAGACAGACAGACGGACATCGCTAAATCGATTTCGCTACTTATAAGGATCCAGAATATATATACTTTATTGAGTGTCCCATGTAGGGTGTAGAAATTACAAACTGAATCACAAAGTTTTATATACCCTTCTTACTTACAGTGAAGGGTATAAAAATTTCAACCAGATGGGGCACAACTCTGCTACTGAAGTTTTTATATACTCTGGACATTATGTTGTCATGACCACAGCTTTTGCCAGGAGATAAGCCCAATATCAAATTCTCAACTTCGTTGGAAGTAGTAAATTCAAAAGAAAACAGGGTATTACAACGGCATAGGGTTCTAAGAGAATTACTATTATTATTCCCCGGATATTCATCAATTTTTAACTTCAAGTCTTCAACTGATCTCAAGAAATATGTGTTCAATGTTTCAGCCGTATTGGCGTCACCTTGAATAGTATTGCCATTACAATCTCTAACAGTAAGTCTCCTCTCTAAACTTCTACCAAGAGTATCATTAAGAAATTTCCAGGTCTTACGGGGATCATTCTGTAAACTCACCAAATTATTAACATAGTATTTAGTTGTTAACAGAGTTCCTATGTGCTTTCTTGACTATCTTGCTAGTTCTCTTTAGTTGATCAATAATATCTAAATTTTCAGAGTTGAGTCTTCTCAGTTTCAAATTTTTTTTTTTTATAATCTATCAATTTATGCAGGTTACCATTAATCCAGGGAGTCAATTTGTCTCTTAACATAACATTGCGATTCTTCAAAACACTTGAATGTTTAACTGCATTGCCCATACATGCCAATAAATTATCTGTGTCAGTACATGGATGATCTGAATGTGTTAGATATTGTAGCTGATCTTGTAGGTAAGTCTTTAACTTCCTATAATCACATGCTAAGTAACGTTCCTGTGCAACTTCCCTTTCTTGAAACTCAATATCAATAGAGCAATGTAAAGAGTGCTTTTTATAGACGTATATAACTTTAAATTGTAATAAAACAACGTTGGATTATTCGATTGACATGAATTTTATTTATCCGAAAGATAATCTTGTGGTATTAAATTTTAAATATGATTTCTGGCATATGACCGCCACGGCTGGCTCGGATGTAGTCCAATCTGGACATCCAAGTTTCGATGACTTTTTCCAACATTTGTGGCCGTATATCGGCAATAACACGGCGAATGTTGTCTTCCACAGAAAGTAGTCTAGCGGTGTTAAATCACAAGATCTTGGAGGCCAATTCACAGGTCTAAAACTTGAAATTAGGCGGTAACCAAACGTGCCTTTCAATAAATCGATTGTGGCAGGAGCTGTGTGACATGCTGCACCGTCTTGTTGGAACCACAGCTCCTGGACATCATGGTTGTTCAATTCAGGAATGAAAAAGTTAGTAATCATGGCTCTATACCGATCAGCATTGACTGTAACGTTCTGGCCATCATCATTTTTGAAGAAGTACGGACCAATGATTCCACCAGCCCATAAAGCTCACCAAACAGTCAGTTTTTCTGGATGTAACGGTGTTTCGACATACACTTGAGGATTAGCTTGACTCCAAATGCGGCAGTTTTGCTTGTTGACGTAGCCATTCAACCAGAAGTGCGTTTCATCGCTAAACAAAATTCGTAAAACACGTATTCCGCACAGAACCGTTATAATAAATAAAATTGCACTACTTGCAAGCGTTGTTCAGGCGTGAGTCTATTCATGATGAATTGCCAAACCAAACTGAGAATAAATCAATTGACAGCTGTTAAATCGGTAGAAATCTTGAACAGTAATGTTAAGTTAAAGTTCTATACGTCTATAAAAAACACAGTTTATTATGTTGTGATCAGACAAGTTACATTCAACTGAATCAATTATAATAGGGTTCAAAATATTCGTATAAACGTGATCAAGGCATATACCACTCCGTGGACGAGTAACCAATCCATGACCATTAACAAAATCGTTGGTTAGCAATAGGTTAAGCATATCAATAAACAGATTCTCTTCTAATGCATCTATGTTCGCATCACCGAGAATAATACTCGGACCTGTACCATAACAAGATAGTGAATTTTCCAAAAAATTAAAAAAGTGCAATGGATTACATTTCTGTGATTTATAAAATGAAACAAAGGTGATTGGCTTCCGACCTATCCTAACCTCATCCAGTTTGTAAACTATAGAAGGTTTTATAGCTTCACTTGAACATTGAACTTCACTAAACTTCAAGGTGTCCCGTATATATACCGACGTGCCACCGTAGCCGTCAGATCGACAACAGTGTACCGATTTATACCCAGGTAATTTATAAATTTGAACAATATCTGCATTAAACCAGGTCTCCTGCACTGAAATAACTGCAGGTAGTTTTTCAAAGTTAGAAAGTAGTGTTTTAAATTGGTTGAACTTATAAATTGAAGATATGGTTCTGACATTTACAGAAATAATGTTTAATCCTGTATTGTTTAAGTTTTTAACATGATTTTGAAATGAGTGGAAGTTTTGAAAATATTGATTATTTATGATAATAAAAATTTATAATATGTAATGTAAAACAAATAAAGCGAAAAACAAACTACAGACTTAACTACTCAGGTGAACCATACTCATTATCTGATTTTTCATCTTGCCGCTCTTGCCGGTGTGAGTAATGAAAAGTTGTTACTCCTTAAATGGGCCTATCGCACGGTGTTTGCACCTATGTAAAAGCTTTAAGCCCATTTAAATTTTAATTTAAGTTATAGTTTATTTAAGTTACTTTTATTTAAATATTATAATTAGGTACATAGTAATCTGTAAGAATTTTATTCTGAAGATGAAATGAATAAATAAAAAATACAATAGTTTGAAAAACAATAAAAACTTCCTAGACAGCCTACAGAAATGTTTAGTATGCCAATTTGGTGGAAGTTATTGTCTTTAATTTGCTATTGAAATTCAGCCCAACCGGTCCATAAATGGTGAAGCTATAAGCTCTGAAGTGCAATTACCTCTATTTACGTTTTTTAGGTTTTCATAAATTTTTTTCTTTGTTTTTTTTTTTATGGAAATTTTTAGGCCTTGCATATGCGTAATTTTGTGCACACAAACAAAAATTGACTATACAATGTGAAAAACATGTCGCCTATTAGTACCTTAAACTAGACGTTTCAATAAAAAACGGTCAAATAAACTTGCAAACGAAAAAAAAAAATAAATATAATAATAAATAAAAAAGGAATGAAAAATTTTCTTTACATACCAATTTTTTATTAGTTAGTTTTTTTGACCTTTTTCTTTTAAATAATATGGCTATTTTGTTAAGCTTGAAGTCTTATTTTTCAAGCTTAACAAAATAGCCATATTATACCAATTTTTTTTATTATTCATAAAATAAATAATTAATTTCAGTTCAAGAAACTAAAATTAATAAGTTCTAAGAAAAAATATTTTCTGAGAACCTTATTTTTAAAAGCAATAAAATATCTGCAGCCACACAATTTTTAAATTAACAAAAACAGAAATTCTAAGATATCCAAGGCAAATAAAAAATAAATATAATTTAATTTAATTTTGAAAACATGTTTTGAACCCATATATTTAATTAAATATTTAATATTAAATAAAGAATTTAAAATAAACGGCAAAAATCAAAAATCTTTCAATAAGATTTCTGTATTCGTAGTTCTGTTACACTGCTGTGCCATCTGTTACTGTGTAGTGCTATTACTACACACAGAATACCTGGTTTTCGTGTGCACAACATTACGCACATTTACAGCTTAAAAATTTCCATAAAAAACAAAAGCAAAAACAAAACAAAAATTATTGAGAATCTGAAATATCGGTTGTATTTTTAATATTTCTCGGCCATTTTTTTTTACAGTCATTACGACTGTTGTTTCTTATAAAACTGTATACAGCATTCTTTTTCCGTTTTGTATTTTACACAAAATACGCAGAAAAAACATCCATTTGGTCCATTTGTGTACCGATTTTTTTGATTTTTTGGACAGACATTGGGTCTCTTATTTCATATAAAACTGCGTACCAAATTTTTTTATCCGGTTCCACCAAAAATGGTAAAAAAAAATAGAGGTAGTCGCTACTTTTAACTCATAGCATTTATGGACCGATCCAGCTTAGTTTTGGTCCAAATACTATGAATGTGATGTCTAAAAATACTTTGTACTACTTTTTTTAAGTTTAGGTAAAATACGCAAAAAAGCAGCAGAAATGAATGAAAATCTAAATTTCGCTTGTATTTTTGATATTCCTCAGCAATTTATGAACCGATTGCTCTCATTTCTTGCACAGATAATGTGACTGTCACTTCTGAAAAAACTGTATACCGCGTTTTTTTCCGTTTCGTAGTTTAAACAAAATGCGCAAAAAAACTCACTCAAAAAATAATAGTGGTAATGGCGGTTTTTCACTCATAGCTTCGCCATTTATTAGGCAATTTTGCTAAATTTCAATAGCGTCTGAAAGACAGAAACAACTGACAGATTGGTATGTTATAATTTTCTGTGCCTTGCCTAGGGATTTTAGAAACTTGATTGCAATAATAGGACAGACAGACGGACGTCGCTAAGTCGACTAAGATATTCATAAAGATCCAGAATATGTATACTTTCATGATGTAGAAATTACAAACTCAATTACAAAGTTATATGTAGTTATATTTATACCCTTCTTACTTACAGGGGAGGCTAAAAAAATATGAATATTTGGCTAACACAGTGAAGGATATATAAGATCCGGCACAGCCGAATTTAACTTGTTTCAATTAAAAAATTTATTTAGTTTATGGTTTTTTGTATAAGCAGTTCTTAAAAAATAATTATGAAATCAACTAACCTGTTTTAAAAACTCTGGCAGACTTTCTGTGGAACCCACTACCACAATACGATTATCCATAGATTTACGTACTTTTCTTAGAACCATCTTGTAATTTCCATTTAAATTTAAATCATAACGTAACACTGTTATTATTGGGCCATTTGCACCGTATTGAGCCATTAAACTATTTAAAAGATTTAAATATTCTGCTGATTCATATAAAAATATAAAACGTGGCCAATCAAATGCTATCAATAGGGAATACAATGCTTTGGATAAATCATCTTGATGGGGATACAAATTAAAACCTTCAGCAATATCACCCATAAATGAATAAAAATATGGTATATCTTTGACTTCACAGATAGACATTAAATGATGGGCCGTGTGTTTAGAGGAGGGGCCTAAAACGCCAGTAATACCAGTCTAATTATTGAAGTAGAGCGAGTTTATTTCATTAATTATTTTTTTTAAACTATTGTTGTATTACCTCCATCATACGACATAGTTTCCCATAGCCCAAATACGAATTGCCATACGGTACTTGATCTTTGATCACAGATAAAGCTGTTTCTAATTTCATGTTAGCTTTTTCAATGGCAAAATCTACTACAATATTCATTTCCTCGTGTTGACGATCAGTTAATAAACCTAATAAAAAAGTAGAAAATATTAGAAAAGGGGTTGTTGGGGCTCACACGATTTAAAATTATGATTTTTCTTGTTTAATGCTTTCGTTAAAATTTATTTTTTATTTTGTTTCTCCAAATAGTTCAAGGAAAATTCAACAAAAGATTACGTTTTATCTCATTTAAAATTGACGGTCTCTCAAACATTTTCACTTAATTTTTTAAGCAAATCAAAAAAAATCAAGTTTTTATAAATAGAAAAGAGAAAAAACCATTAAAAAAAAGATTTTCCATAAAAGCACAAGTACAGACATGGTAGAGTATGTGTGTACAGTGGCGAGCAAAAGTAGTAGTAAATAATTAATGAATGAGTCGTAAAGACCGAATGAAAGATAAAAAAGCAATTTACCAAAATTGTTGTAACTTGAAAGTTTTGAAAGAGTTTTCGAAACATGTATTAAAAAACAATTACAGAATCTATTTTAAAATATTTTATATATGGTGGCGTTAAACCAAGGAATATCGATTTTTTCCATTTTGAGGTTTTCTTGTCAAAAGTTGTTTACATTTCTTAATATAGATTCCTATTGCATATAATCCAACCTAATGACTCCAAGATGTTATTATGGATATAATTCGACACTCAGCCCTACGACTATGGTTTACAACCATTGAACTCTGCTTGTTGCTTCTACGTTATCCCAAGTATAAAAAGATTTTTCACTATATCAGTCGACGTCTTTTAAACCTTTCTTAAACTGTATGAATTTGTTGATTTGTCGTTAGATAGACTATCACTACAAAACACTTTTCTTCCCTCTCTCGGCGCTCTTACATATTTCGTATTCCTTTTTGCTGTATTCATCACTCCACACTATATCAATCACTTGCTTCTCTCGTTTCTTTTCCTTTCTATTTTATCTCTTAGTCTAAAGGAGATATTTTTGCTTGTCGAATGTAATTCGCCGCAATGAATAAAACTCATAATTTTTAATTTTTTTTCTTTAAATAAAAATGATAAATATCTGTATATACTCGTATAAATCTTTTCTTTAATCACGGTTTTTACTTATATAAATATTATAAACTAGTATTTATTTCCCTACTTCGTAGGCGAAGTACCATACTGTCGCTCTATAATTTCTTATTTCGTTGTAGACCACTTAATTTCAATTCTAGGTTTTTTTAATACAAATAAAATCAAAAGGTACAATAAAAGTATATAAAAAGTACCATTGTATCAGTTTATTGATTTTTCTATTTACTGAGTACCGTTTAAGGTCGGCCTGGTGGTTCTAAATTCGTTAAAATTAAAAAATCAAAAAGTACCATTATAGTGTATAAATAGAAAGTATCGTGTTCTTTTCTTAATTATTTTCCCCTTGCCATGAACCTTTTATGCTAAATCTAATGGTTTAAGGTTCATTTATATTAAAAAAAATCAAAAAGTACCATTAAAATCAATAAAAATCACTGTTTTGCTTCTTAAGGATTGTTTACTTAGCTCAAGAGCGTTTGATCCCATAGTTCTAGGGTTATTAATATAAAAAATTTAAAAAGTACAAATAAAATAAATAAAAAATACAATTTTTTCCCATTAATATTTTCCACCTTGCTTTAGTACTTTTACATTCCTTAATAATAAAATATACAAAAGTACCAAAAAATAAAAAGTACCATTTGTCCAATTAATAAATTTTCATTTTGCATAAGACCGTACGACCCCAATATCGTATTTCTAGGCTCGTTAATCAAAAGTATCAAAAAGTACCAAAAAATGTATAAAAAGTACCATTTTGTCTCTTAATGATCTTTCTCTTTGACCTCAACCGTTTGAGCTTAGTCTCATAGTTCTAGGGTTATTTATATTAAAAAATCAAAAAGTACCATTAAAATAAATAAAAAGTACTGTCTATTTCTACTGCCATAGTTCTAGGTTTGCACGTAACATAGAAAATACTATTAAAAAACGTACCAATATTATTGTTTTACCACTTTTATCCCACAAATGTACAAATATCAAAAAAGTACCAAATACCCATCCACTTATTTTTTGACTACAATATTTTGTAGTTTGAATTTTGGCTCTATCTGTAGTAGTTCCTGGAATATAAGGAGTTCGATTTTAAAAGTTATTACTTTTTACCCTCTGAATATTCAAATTTCTAAAAATCCGTTCTTATTTGTCCTACACATTGTAAGAGAAATTTGCTCACCGAATTTTTAGCCGTTGGGCCGGGCGATGTCAGTTAGTAACGTTACTCTTTTATATGTATAGATGTAACCAAATTTATCCCTATTAATTTGGTCGTCACAGGTGTTTTTAATAAGTTTTTAAACCAGTGTCAATATTTTGTGATGTTGTTAATTATGTATTTAATTACTGAAACACTTTTGTTCCCCACTGTATGTTAAGCTAATGATATTTTTAAAGTACGTAAGTAAAGTGTATTAAAATTTGTATGGGAATTTAAATTAAAAGAACGACAAATTTATTACCGATTGTAGTCAACTCCACTTGTGATGAGGATAAATCATCGTACTTAGAATAGCTATATTGAGCAGATATCTGTGCTGTAAATGTTAAAATTATAGCAAGTAAATTTAATTGTTTTAAATACATCTTTTTGTTGCACTAAAATAAATATTTCATAATTATTCTCTATTATTTAGTTTTTTCTTTTTTTAATTTTTTTCGAAACAGGAAAAACTTGTGTAAGCCGTTTGTCTGATCGCTGTAAAGAGAGTTGCTGTACTGAACTTAAAAAACAATGTTCTTCCAGTATTTTGAGCAACACAAAATTGTATTTATTTAAAAAAAAAAGTTTCTAAAAGTTCCATGCGTGCAGACAGATACACATTTGCATAAATACATCGTAAATATTCAAGGAAATACACAATTTTGGAAGCAAAATTTTGCTGAGAATAAACAAAAAGCTTTATTTTTAATTTAAAAAATCTCAATTCTTTAAAAATTAAAAAAAAAAATTTAATTAAAATTAGTTCTCTTCATCATCTTCATCGTCCATACTGTTGTCTTCACTCTCCTCTCCTGAATCGCTATCAAAAGATTCTAAAGAACAGCGTCGACTTTGCGAATACACAGAATGAGCACTTTTTAACATCCTTTCATTATTGGTAAAATCAATTAAAACCTTAAATTCTTCCAAAAATGCATCACGAAATGGTACCTTTAATGAAGAATTTAATTGAATTTTAATAAAATATTATTAAGCAAAAATATTTGAAAGACAATTTTAGTACATCATAGAAGCGAGCCTTTTTGCTGACATTGAAGCACCATAAACTTATACCATAACATACGGAAATGGCACAGCCCACTATCAAAACATAGTAAATACCTTCCAAATTAGCAAAATCCAATGGCTCCACCATACCACCATCAGACTTCGACTAAAAAAAGGAAAATAAAATTATTAAAATCAAGTGCAAAATAAATAATAACGGTTTCTGCTAAGAGTATAGGTACGAGTAACTAGTAAGGGCAAAAACCATCCTTATTTAAAAAATAATAGAAAAACTGTAAGAAATTTAAAACTATTATAAGAAATCATAAAGAAAGATACACTGAGGAAACAACTTCAGTCGTGAATGACAGCAAAAACTCGGTCTTACAGCTCAAAATATTTTTAAGAAAACTAAATTACCAAATTTTTGTTTTTGAATGCGTACTTTTAGCTTAAAGCTTCATAAGAATGCAGTAGATTGGTGTTCAAAACAATTATTTTTCGAAATAAAGGGTGTCCTAGTAAGAGTGCAATTTTTATTTCATGCTGAAATAAATCGATTTTTTCATGCTATGTGAAGAAACCACGTGTCGTCCAGTTGAAGCCACAATTATTCCGTTAGCATGTTCCTGTAACGAATTCCGTTCACAGCCTCATCAATTTTGGCTTCGTTTTCAAGAAAGTAAGACCTGACCAAAATCTTCACCAGACAGTTGCTCGTGTAGGGGGCTTTTTTGTTTCTCATGAAGGTTTCATTGAAGGTTTTCTTAGCCCTAAATTCAACAATTATGTGTATTCACGAAGCCATTCAAATGGAAATGCGCTTCATCAGTGATGATTTTTTCGAAAAATTGGCATTGACTTTGAACGAATTGTCGGTACAGATATTTTATTTCGTATTTAATCAGAACGTGTCTTCTTTACAATCTAATAAAAAAATTACAACTCTCTCAAAAAATAAATGTTTTTATTGATTTGTTATACATACTCGTATGTATGTATCACTGAAACCTTGGTATAAAGAAATTGAAGAAATACGAAAAAAATTCGTACATATACAAATTCGCTATTCAATTAAACACTTCTTTGTATGCAGGCTATAGAATCAACGCTTCGTTATGTAGAGGATTTTGATAGCGGAACATACTAAAAATGTTATATTTTTCAAGTATAATATTATTTTTTGGTCTAGATTGACCTCACACGCATAGAAAGCACAGAAAGCTTCAGTTCAATGATGCTGCGACGTACAATTGATTTAAACGGATAAATTTCTGGGAAGAAGTCTTGTTTTTTTTTTAATGGATAATATTAATTTATGTAAAACACTCTTGGTAGGTATTTGCTTTCAGCCAAAATTTTTTTTGTACCAAATTCAAAGTTTTAAGCAACATTTTTAAAATGAGCTCCCAATATTTCTCATTGCTTTGGTCGGTTCAGTCATAATACTAAGTAAAAGTCAGTATTGACAACAGAAGAAACTGTGATCATGTGTTGGAAGTGAATGAAAAGTAATTTTATTTAGACCATTCATATACATATTAGTTTGTCATAGAGCAATGAAGTCAATTTAGCCATGTCTACCTGTTTGCTATCTCGTACAATCAGGACCACACACACCAAGTTTAGTTGGGCAATTCTTGATTTTGTAGGAGAGAAAGGAAAGAGGAATGAAATGTTCGAACTCGGCAATTCCTTTTTGGTCTCTCTTCGTATCTTCCCGTGTGGAGTTGTATATCTCCCATCGGGCGCGTCCCCAGGTGGCAGATAGGGGATCCTCTGGTCGGTTTGTTGACTACTATAGCATAGGGTCACACAGATCGGTTGGGGGTGGTGTCTGCTTCATGGGAAGGATAGGAGTCACGCATGACATAATCTTACGCGATGCGTCATCAGTGCCTCCTGACCGACCACCTGATGCAGACACTCGCGAACCAAAATATACAACCCCAATCCTATTATCCCATACCTTTCTTCCTTTCCCATCCCCACATCCTTATCCCCCACTTGTAATGTTGTGGTGGTTGGTAGCAGTGCCCAGAACATGAATGGCTAGTAAGTGGTTAAAGAGAACTAGTCGCTAACAGCTCCCCTCCGGTGCTAGGGCACGGGCCGGTTGTAAGCTTAGTTGCCTAGTCCATATATGCCGTCACTGCATGGATGGTCCTTATCATTATGGGCATACTCGTGGGATTTGAATGGAAACTATTAACAAAATATAACAAAACAACGCAAAAAGCCGACAAGGGAAACCAAGTTGACCGATTGCAGAGCACCCGCTGTAACAAGCGGGTTGCATACCACCAATATTGGCGTGGCAACCTCCGTCAATAAAGGTGGATCTGACGCAGTGGAAGTATCAAAGCCAGTGGCGGGAACTTCCAAGGTGGCCAGAAAGGAAACTGCTCCTGGAGTAGTTGGTGAGGACCGACCCACAACATCAGGGTCGTGTACATCCGCCAATGCCTCAGGGGCACAACCGCAAAGGAGGGCTTTTGCAGAAAGGAGAGCTGCTATACGTATTACAAATAAGCATGGCAGCAAACCTATCGAATCGCTAACTAGCGAGCAAAAGGCCTTCTTGATATGGGCAAAAAAGCGTCTAGCTGAACTGGACGCTTCCCTCCTCTCAGCTCCTGTAGCGACAAAGCGACAGAGATCGGAGGAGGAGGCGGCTACTCAGCTGGCGTCTAAAAAGCCAAAGAGAGCGCAACCTGTAGTTGTCAATAGGCCGTTCAGTGAAGTTGCGAAGAACTCACTCGTTAGGGCTATTGGCGACTACAGTGACAGCGACGGAGCAATCTCCCACGCAAAATGGGAGATAATACAGGAGAAGCTGCTAGGGGTGTACTTCAGGATTCTTGAGGAGAATCCAGGCTCCCCTCCGCAGAATTCGGATGCAGGGTGGTTACAAGGGCATATAAAGCTCCTAGCCTGCTCCAATGAGCGATCGGCCAACTTGCTTAAGTTGGCTGTTACGGCAATAGGGGAAGTGTGGCCGGGTGCGCGGTTGGACGTCATACCGGTCTGCGATATACCTCGCAGGCCGAGATCAATCATGACAATTCCGTCTGAGCCACACGACTCCAACACCATTCTGTCTTACATCAGGAGTGGCAACCCTGCTCTGCCTACCCATGATTGGAAGGTAGTCAAGGTTGGCGCTCCCGAAGGCAAGAAGAGGAAAGTGGTCATGGTCCTGAATAAGGAATCCTTAGCTCCACTACGACAGATGCAAGGCAAGATATTTTACGGTTTCGGAAGTATCAAGCTGAGCATCTATCTTGGTGATGACAAGGGGGTTTCTGCAAAACCAGGAGCTATGACCAAGGAAGGCGAAGCCGGGCTAGTGGCTGACGCACCCGTACAGGCAGGATGCCCAGAGGATTCCCAATCTGTCACGAGCATGGTTGGGGAACTACTAGGCGACCTGAGTGTTGCGGAGGATGAAGACAAGCTTCTGGGATCTGATTCAGACCCAGAGGATGTCGGCGTTACCATCAGCTGCGACCCGGATGGCGACAGTGACGCAAATTAATTTGCATCACTGCAAGGCAGCATCCGCTGCACTGCTCCTTCGTCTTGCAGAGCGGGTATCATGATGGCAAGGTTCTTGGACTCAGCGCAAAGGGCTATAAATTGTTATATGCAAACTGTACAGGTAGGATTCGAGCCTGCATCTTGGCTAAAAAGCATCTTAATATCTTCATTCTCTCTGATTACAGTGATGAAGGCACAGTGAGCGCGACATGGGAAAAGGATGGAAAAACCATCTGGATCCAGTCGTGCTATATGGCGCATGACCATGCTGACTTCCCGCCAAACAACTTGACGAGAGGCATGGTACAGCTGGCGAGGAGCAAAGGCATCCCATTGATAATTGGTGCCGATGCAAATGTGCATCACACAGTGTGGGGCAGTGGAGACGTCAACACTAGAGGTGAGTGCATTTTTTACTTTATTTAGACCAGAATTTAGTGGTAGCAAATAGAGGTTCGGAGCCCACCTTCGTGGTCACTAACAGACAGGAGGTGCTGGATATTACATTGGTGAACGCAGATTATGCGCATTTTGTGAAGAACTGGAAGGTGTCGGGCGACTGTTCATTCTCCGATCATCGCTATATCGAATTCGGTATACGTACTATGAGATCACCGGTAACTTCTTTCATTAATAGAAGGAAAACTGACTGGGAATCTCAGAGAAACATCCTTAACCAGTTTCTCACCGAGCCTCAACCCTTTAGCGGCGTTGAGGACATAGATAGCGCTGTAGCACAGCTATCAGAGGCTTTCAAGGAGGCCACTACAAGGTCTTGCAGACCTTTCGTACACAGGGAGAGGGACAGACCACCGTGGTGGTCCCCCACCATAGCTGCATCTAGGAAGAGATGCAGGAAACTGTTCAACGAGGCTAAGAGAACAGGCAACTGGTTACTCTATAAAGCTTCTGTAAACAGTTTCAAAAATGAGGTGAGGAATGCAAAGCGTAAGTCCTGGAGAGACTTTGGTGAGAACATTAAGAGCTCCTCAGAGACTTGTCGACTACGCAAGATTCTCTCTAAATCTCCAACTGTACCTGGGTATATTCGGAGTACTAATGGACAGTGGACTACTAGTAGTCATGAGGCGTTGGAAGTGTTGATGGACACCCACTTCCCGGGGTGTTCTACGCTTTCAGGTGCAATGAATGATGATGGATTCCTTAAAATGGGCCATTGATTGTTTTCAGCCTTATAAATCCCCTGGACCGGACGGTATTATACCTGCCGATCTACAGAGGAACTTTATGGTAATTTCTCCCTGGCTGCTGGGAATATATAATGCATGCCTTGCATGGTCATATATCCCAGTGGGCTGGAAGAAGAGCAAGGTGATTTTCATCCCTAAGGGTGGGAAAACGTCTTGCGGAACTGCAAAGGACTTTAGGCCAATCTGTCTAACATCCTTCTTGCTAAAGACGCTGGAGAGACTCATCGATATCAGAATCCGGATGTCGATTGACGATCGCCTGCTGTCAACCTCTCAGCATGCCTACACGAAGGGCAAGTCGGTTGAAACGGCATTGCACACTCTCGTGGGCTACATAGAGAGGTCATTGGAGTTCAAGAACTTCACTTTGACGGCCTTTCTGGATATAGAAGGTGCTTTCAACAATGTCAGGCCAGCAGCCATCGTGGATGCTATGATGGATGTTGGCATTAACCCTGTGATTATTGGATTCGTAAGAAGACTACTTTCGGGGATAACCAGATCGGCTGTAAGGGGCACACCTCAAGGAGGGGTCCTATCACCGCTTTTATGGAACATAATCATAAATGCAATCCTCAGGAGGATGGATTCCATGGGTTTCAAAACTGTGGCATATGCAGACGATGTCGCGGTGGCGATATCAGGAATCTGTCTGGATACATTATCCCTGAGAATGGAGACGGCGCTTAGAATCATCACTAACTGGAGTAAGTCAGTGGGACTAAACGTCAATCCGACAAAGACAGAACTTGTATTATTCACGGGAAAATACAAGGTTCCTGCATTCAGATTGCCAAGGCTGAACGGCTCGGAATTGAGCCTTCCTGCCAGTGCAAAATACCTGGGAGTGATTCTGGATAGGAAACTCTCATGGAAGGAGAATATAGAGGCAAGGGCCTCGAAGGCAAATGCGGCGATATACGCCTGCAGGAGCGCCATAGGGACGAAATGGGGCTTAAATCCTCGCAACGTTCACTGGCTATTCAAGATGGTGATTCAGCCCATCTTGTTTTATGGAGTCGTGGTGTGGTGGAAAGCACTGAACACGACTACGAACCGATCCCGATTTGAGAGGATTTTCAGATGAATGGCCACCTTGATTACAGGAGCCATGAGATCAACGCCCAATAAGGCACTCTTTACGATGCTAAATTGGCTGCCAGTTGATCTACAAGCTGAGAAATTGGCACTATTTGCATCCGTGCGATTGCATGCGGCGCGGGAGTGGAACTATAGATCATGGGGACATTCGGGGATAATTGGTACTTGGGGGGATATTCCCAACCTCATTGACTATGTCACTCCAAGACCATTTCTTCAGAGGAACTTTGGATTCCCGATTTTGGACGAAACGGGAATTTTAATGGGATCTTCTCATACAGGAGAAGATCTGGATGTCTTTACCGATGGCTCCAAGAATAATTCTGGAGTTGGAGATGGAGTCTATATTGCGGAGTCGGGGACTAGCATATCCTTCAGACTCCCTAATCAATGCTGCACTCTACAAGCTGAAGTGATGGCTATAAAGCAAGCAGCAGACTGACTGTGGTATCATGGAATATTTGGCAGGAATATTCGCATTTATACCGACAGTCGGACTGCAATCAGGTCCTTAGCGGGTGTCTATTCGACATCCCAACTTGTCCAAGAATGCCGCACATCCTTAAATAGAATGACAGAGCATTCGGTGATCACCCTCATTTGGGTGCGTGGACATGGGACTTCAATGGGGAACTGCAGGGCGGATAGCCTGGCGAGGGAAGGGTCGAGGCTACCAGAGCAAGATGCCAACGCGCCCTGTGGCATCCCTCTATCGGTCTGCAAAAAAGAGATCGATAGCATATTCTTGCGAAAGGCACAGTCCAGATGGAGTGACGAATGGACATGTAATACGGCAAGGATGATCTGGCCTAGGCTGGATAGCAGTCGCAGTAGGGATTTATTGGGGCTCCAAAGAGCCCGTTTGGGAAATGTGGTGGCTGTAGTAACGGGACACTGCAATTTTGGCAACCATGCTAGGAGAATGAGATTGCGTTATAATGACTACTGTAGAAGTTGTCAAGACGAGGAGGAGGAGGAAATCGTGGAACACCTTCTCTGCCAGTGTCCGGCCCTGGAAGAGTGGCGCATGATCCACTTCGGTGAGCGACGTCTGCAGGGTCTCACTGCGCTGTCGAATACAAGTGTCGACATGCTATATGGCTTCATTAGAAGCAGTGGTTGGTTTGTGTGACGGTCTCACTCACTTTCTTTCACTTTCTTTCTTTCTCTATCTTCCTTCCTCCCCTTCACTCTACTATTACTATCCCTCCTCTTCTTCATTTTCCTCTATACAGGTATCACAAAGGGACCACGTCAGAGGACCCAAGTGAGCCCAGCTCTTGTTTTTATTTCTTTCAGGCGACCTGTTAACCTAACCTCTTCGTATCTTTTATAAAGATGTAAAAAAAGAAGACAGGTAGCTTGAGGCAGAATGAATGAAGAATGCTGAAATTGCCGAAACAAAATTTCTGTGTGTGGACGCAACGGCAATTTTAAAAGAGAATTGAGAAAGAACTGCCCAACTAAACTTGCTGTGTCTGGTCCTGATCTATAGTAATGGAAATAAATCTGTTGAAAGCGCACCACACAATTTCTAAAAACGATTGTTTTGCAATTTGTTGAACATATTCTCTTCGTCTTCTGCAAGATCGATTCATAAATAGCTGACTTCCAAAATGTTATAAGCCAAAGTATTTAAGCTTTTTATAAATACAAAGTTACGAACTAGTGCAACTATCTGTACTGTTGAGTTTTACAATAGGTCTGTTCAATAACTAAAAGTTGTTACGAATTTGTAACAATTGTTACTGGAAAGTAACTTTGCAAGGAGAGAGCATTAAAGGACAGTAAAAAATTGGAAGATAAAAAAAAATTCTTTCAAAATTTTTCAAAAAAACTTAAAAATTAAAATATTTTGCCAAATTTAAGAAATTGTTAATAAATATAAACTTTTAAAACTATAAAAAGTATTAAAACAACAAGAAATCAATTTTATTTTAGTAAGATGTCGAAAGCAGCTGAACTAAGTAAGGCAGAATCTGGTACATCAAGGTTAGAAGATGTTGCATACATATATACGTATAGTAAATATTACAAAACTACTTCAACTTGAAAGTTTTGACTGGTAAAGTGTTCATTTACTTTTTAAAATTCTTTCGTTTCTGTTAGTAAAGTAAATGAAACATAAGTGATGCACAATAAGCAATCGAGGGTTTTCTGTTGTGTTTATTGCTGTAAAAAATAAAAGCATCAACTTTGCAACTGGTGCGTCGATTATTATTATTATTTTTTTTTTTGGCAAAAATGCAGATTCAAATACAAATAAAAAGAAAGTAAAATACAAATCGTTGATATAGAGAGGTTAAGGAACAATTGAGAGAGATAAATTCATTAATTTCACATACTTAATTTACTTACATTACATACACCTGCCCCTACTTCATTCCACCATTTTTGTTTTAATTGTGCCAAAACACCCTGTTCCTGTAATTCCAATAATGCGTTGTTGAATTTATCACGATATGGCCAATCTAGAAAATTAATAAAAAGAAGAACTTTCAACATCCTGTATTAAATACTTTCGAAATTTTAAATTACTTTTAACCATTGCGATACCGTAACCCTTCTCATCTAAAGCTTCTCCTACTTTTTGTAATTTGCATTCTCTTACTATATTGTACTCAATAGAAGTGGATTCCATTAGAAATGCGTATGTGATTCCATTTTGAACATCGCTTTCAAGTACACGCTGCATACCTTCTTGATTAGTTTCGGTTAGCAAATGGGGATTTTCCAGCATGTATTCATTCATTTTCTTGTAGATTTCTTCCTCCGAAGTCTGTTTTTAATGAATTGAATGCAAACAAAGTATTGAAAATCAAAATGGCTAGTTTATTAAGCTTTCGTTAGAGCGAATTATCGATATAAAATATAAATTTATACAAAACAACCTTGAGCTTAATAAATTAGCCGTTTTAATTAAAAAGAAAAAGTCAAATAAACTAACAAATAAAGTATTGAAAAATCTTATATTTAGTTTATTATTATTGGGCTTGGCCACCTTTGGTTATCATAGGGAGATTTTTTTTCTTGGTAATAAGAAAAAGAAGAGCTTAGGTTTTGAGTCATAACTCGAATTTATTTTATTAGGTTCACAAGAATCTCTGGCTTATTACTTTTATCAAATCCCCTGAAAAGCTTCATACTCGTAATTTAACCTTTAGATAATTATTTTAGTCGATGGACAATCATAATTATAAAACCAATTTCTCGAATTTCGAAAAAAAAAACGGCGGAAACAAAGTTGTACACCTAATATATTCTGAATTTGAGGCATATTTCCCTTACAGCCATGACAAAATTAATACGGTAAGACATTTAGTATAACAAGCACTGAATCACAAAAACAACCAGATCCGGTCATAGAATGAAACACACGCTCTATGTATTTTGAACAAAAAATCAATCGCGCACAGAATGTTAATAAATTTTGACAGTTTTGCAGACAAAACAATCGAGAACAAAAAAATGTGCAGCTGCTTTATTTGCTTTACCATGTTAATTCTGCCATGCTTACAGAAAATGGAATTTTCTTCCAAAATAAATAATTTAAATTTTTCAACACTGAAAAAATTTTGTTCAATAAAAAATTGTTCGTTAGACCAATGACATATTTCATTAATTCAATGAAATATTTATTAGTTTAATGCAATAATTTCATTACTACATTAAAATCATTTTTATTATAATAAAATACATAATTAGTGAAATATTCCATTGAATCAGTGAAACAATTTTAATGAAATCGTTTCATTGGATCTATAAAACATATTTTTTCAGTACAGGGAATAAAATATTTCTTTTTTATTGACGTTTAAGACTTAAACCCATACTAATACGTATGGTAACTTAAAAAATACAAAAATAACAACATTACAAAGAGCCCACATATTTTGTTATTGCTTTTGAGGCTCCTCTTGTCAAAAATTATTTCCGGTGGTTGATATTAAGAAGTGTGCTAGAGTGAAACAAAAAATTTGTTTCTGCTTTTGATCTCTCTGTAACATATTGATATCTCTTAATTTTCAATCATGAGGGATTCAGCTGGCATCTCAGTGTCACCTGGTTTCTTACACCATACTAATGCGATACAAAAATTTCTCTTCATGTGTTAATCAATTAAAAATGAAAGTGGAAATTGTTTCTCCTTCTTTCATCAATTACTTGACATCTAATTTAAATAATATAAAAATATTCTATTTGATTAACAAAAGTAAAACTTACTAAGAAGAAGTTTCTAGTTGAACCAGAACGCTTGGCACCATACTGTACGCCTCCCTTGTTTTCAGCTAAGTCTTTAACGTCTTCAAGAATTTTTGTAGGATTTTCAATAGTCAAAAAAGCAGCTAAATTTGCCGTGTACGATGACACCATAATGAGTGTAAAAAAACACCAAATAGCTGCAACAGTTCGGGTCGATAAAGCTCTATAATTTAATTCATTTTAGGTATTTGATATTGTTGTTATTTCACAATCGTGAGCACTTACTTTGGTCCGATTTCAGAACCCTGCTGCAGAAATGCGCCCGTTGTAAACCATAAGGAATTATTAATTGTAAATTGATTTTCCAATTCTTCAGGCTCTTCAATACATGGATATGGATTATCCCACTCTGTTGGCGATAGTCTACCCAGAATGAAGAAACAAATAGAAACACCCAAATAGGCAATACCTAAATATTTCCAAACTTGCTTAGAGAAGGGATCCATAAAAGAAAAGGTGGTGGGTTCACCTTTTTGAGGTTTTAAGTACAATATAGCAATACCTATTTAAAAATAAATAGTCAAGGGAAAAGTTATGAATGAAGCTTATCTTTTTTTCCAAAAAATTATACGATATCCAAAGTAAGGGTGTTTCAGTAAGAGTATACTTTTTCTTGCTGAAAATACATCTCGTCCAGATTTATTCAGTCCAATTGAGGCTACAAGAACTCCGTTATCATATTTTTGTAATGAATAGCGGTCATAATCATCGAAGTTTCGAAATTATCTTCAAAAAAGTGAGGCCTGACCAAATTCCGCACTAGGTAGACGGAATTGTATGAGGATTTTCAGAACCCCTAAATTCGACAATTTTGTGTATTCACGGAGACATTCAAATGGAAATACGATTCATTTATTAATAATAGGAATAAACAAATCTCTGTCACACTAAATTTACAAAGTGAACTCTTACTGAGACACCCTTTATAATCAGATCAATTATGAATAAGAATTCCCTAGTTAACTATTTTTTCTCTTTTCACTTTCCTCTTATTATGAAAAAAATTTCGCTCTTTTTTTTTACAGAAAATTCACTGATTTAGGGAACTCTTTCTCAAAACCTAAAATTTTTCCTGTGAAATATTTATTATTGGACTGCATATATCATTTTTATTTGTGTGTGTGTGTGTGTGTGTGTGTGTGTGCATGTGTGTGCTGGGAAACATAAGAAAAATCTTACCTAAATTCATAAATGGTATAGAAAAATCAATAACTTCTTCCCTTTCCGAGGTTATAGTCAGGTCAGTTATGGCTAAATCAGCTCGCTAAACCAGAGAACATTGTATTAGTTTTCACACTAATTTAAAATTTTACTTACCCCCTCTACAATTTCCTTTAACATTCCTGTTGTTGAATTGGTTGTCTTGTTAAAGGAACCATAATTATTTCCACCATTAATAAATGTAAAATTAAAACCCAGTTTTTCGGATAATTCTTTAATTAAGTCAATGCCATAACCTTCATATTGAGCATTACCATCCAATTTTTTATGGGTATCCACCAAACTAGCGTAGGGTTTGTTCTGTTTAAGGAAAATTATTCGTATTTATTTAGTGTAACAAAGAAATAAATTAATCTACCGGTACTGCGATTAACACTCTCAAAGTCTTGTTAACCATTGAATTGTCATCTATATCTAAATTGACCTTAACTTGTGGTGGTCTCTCAAAAGTAAAATTTTTATTATCTTGCCAAGTTCCGACTTTAACCAGACCAGTTGATTGTAGTTCTATAACATCCAAATTATACCCTTTGCGTAGATTTCCCTCAAAAAATATATGCCCACTGAGGATATGTTTATCAATTACAAGCTGAAAAAACATTAATTTTTAAGTAAACTCTCTATAAATGAATAATTTGATTTAGTATTAATCTCAGCTCACTTACCGATCTCATGTAATTCTTGAATGTTGAACCATATTCTTGGACATTGTCTGAGTAGGCTGAACAATTTAATGTCTGGGGTGTGTAGTGTATGTGTTTTGTAGTTTCAGCAAATGCTATAACAGCGTCATATATTAAAGCCATCTCAATGGTAATGGGACAGGATCCTAATTAAAAAAAAAATTAAAAAAATTAATAAGAGAATGAAAGCTATTTCTTACCATTTAAAATCATTTCACTTTGTTCATCGATATCATTTATAAAACCCAGTTCAAGCATTAAATTTTTAACTTCAAATTGCTCAGGCGAAAACAAACGAAAACCGGTTATATTTGCCTCGCTGTATTTGTATTCTTCGAGATCAAACGTTTGAAAATCTAAATTGCCAACGATATATTTGTAGTCTTCATTAATTATTCCAATTTGTTGAGCCTAAAATTAGGGATATTTTTATGGTTTTAGCCAAAAAACTGTGTGCAAAAGCAAAATTTTTTTGTGCAGCTAGACCTTTTGAATATGGCTTGTGTATTTAAATCTTTCAAAAGTAAAAACAAAGCCTCGACAGATCGCAAGAGGTATACAAATTATGTATACGCATACCTGTTTTAGTAGTTCCGCCACCGTAGTTGTAGATCCAACAATAACTACGCGATTATCCATAGATTTGCGTACTCTTCTCAAAACTGATTTAAAGTTTCCATTCAAATTTAAATCATAACGCATCAATGATATGATTGGTCCTTTCGTTCCATAAAATGACATTAAACTATTTAAAATGCTTAGATACTCCGAATTCTCATAAAGCAATATAAAACGTGTCCATTCAAATTCCGTTATAATTGCATGTAACGCTTTCGCAATATCTATGGGTCTGGGATGAAGATTGAATCCTTCAATGATATCACTCATGTGTGAATGGATATAGGGAAGATCTTTGCTATCACAAACATTCATTAAATGAGTACCAGTATGCTTGGCTGTAGGACCAAAAATTGCACCAACTCCAGTCTGCAAAGAATGATTTTTTTTTGTTTTTAGAAAGTGATTTTCCATAATTCAGTATCAAAATGTAAAAGTTTCTGTCCTGTATTCCAATGAAAATTATTTTTTGCTTAAATTGGTATCGAAAGTGACAAATTTTGAATTTCCTAACAAAATATTGAATTCGTAATACTGAATATTAAATAGCTAAATTCATCCATTTGTTCCATACAATATTTTGTATACTTAGTTTGATCTCTCTCTTTATGGGAGAGATATCAAAAAAAAAAAAAAAAAAAAAATAAATTCGGCTGTGCCGAGTTTTATATACCTTTTACTGTATGAGCCAAATATTAATGCTTTTCATTTTGCACATTCTTCTTAAATATTAATGATTAAAAGAAAGTTCTTTGAATATTCCTAAAAAAAAATAATTAATTTCAGTAAAAAAAGGTCAGTTGGTACTCAGTTTTTACATATAAAACATTTTTTTAAGTTCCATAAGAAAGCAAAATAAATTAAATTAAATTTTAAATGTTAGCAATACCAAATAAAGTAATTCAAATTAATGATAAAAGTGAAAAACTGTTTTTCAATAAGATTTCTGCATTCGTAGTTCTAGTAGGTAGTGTGCTAACCTATCAATCTGGTGGTCGCAGGTTCCATCCCTGCCTAGACCTTGGGTGTTTTCTGCAGACAAGCCAAGAAGCTTAGCGGATTTGTTTTGTTACAAAAAAAAAAAAAAAAAAATTCACGTTGCCATTAATAAATATTTAGTGAAATATTATTTCTAGTGGAGCTGTAAGAAGATAAACACGCTTGCATAAGACCGATCACTTGGTTTCGAGTTTGTATGAACAAACATTACTTACATTTACATTTTAAAAATTTTCACAAAAGAAAAAAAAAACAGAGATTAAATAAAAACTAAAATTTCGGTGGCGTTATAATCTTTTTCTGTCACTTTCTGACAAAACTAAGTACCACGTTTTTAGTCCGTTTCGTAGCTTAGACAAATTATGCCAAAAACCTACTCATTTATTAACCTATCGGAGCTTAATAGGAAGCTGAAGACAGCAACAATTAAAATATTGGTTTGTTAAACTTTTCTTTACGTTTCCTAAATACTTCAGAAAGTTGATATCAACTACTATACGGACAGACGAACATCACTAAGTCGCTTTCTCCGCTTTTTATAAGGATTCAGATTACATATACGAGTACGATGGTGGGTACGATGTTAAAATTACAAACTGAATCATAAGCTTATACACACACATTTTACTTACAGTGAACGCTACAAAAATTTTGTGACAACACAAATTTTATTTGCAACAAGTGGGTGAATTTAGCCTAATGCATACGTACAAACCTGCATTAATTTGCACAAACGACTGAAACCTTGCATAGTGTTGCCATAATCAATCTCTTCATGATAACCCATTAAAGGCACACTCAAATCTGCATTTATAACCGATATAGCATAATCGAATGTTTGCCTTAAGATTTCCGAATTAACATCAGTAATAAGACCTTTAATAAAGATAAAGAAAGTATATATTGTTCAGAGCAGTAAACATAAGTCATTCTACAAATAAATCCACTTTTAACTGTTCACGAAAATCTGTTCGCATAAGCAATTTAATATATATATATATATATATATATACTTAAAAAAAGCCATTAAAAAACTATTATGCATAAATTCATAGTTATTTATTGCTTTTTCACACAATATTAAAAAAAATAGTTACAATTCATTTTCTCTTATGAATTTCCGGATTTTTGCCTTGATGAATCTCATTAACTGCTGCACAATATTTTAATCTGTCCGCGCTGCATAGTTGTTTAAAATTTTTAACATATTTTGGTGTCAGGAATACCACTTTCTTTAATGTACGTTTATCAATAGCCCGGTGTTGTTCAATTGGCCAAAGCTATGGACAATTAGGAGGGTTCATGTTTTTTGCCACTATATCGTCTTTGATACCATCGCAGTTTTCAAAAAATTACAAGACGCTAAGTCAAGCCAAAATTTTACTGGTGGTGGCGTTTAATTAGAGGCAGAAATCGTTTCTGCAGGCATTATTTGATATAAATTTCTGATATCATTTTTGGAGAGACGATAAGCGACGTGCTCTTTAGACCACAACTGCAAATTGCTTGCCAAATCATAATTTTTTACTAAATTTATCCATTTTCGTGTATTTGTATTTGGAATCGGCATCTCTACATTTCGCTGCATCATAAAATATTTGATCTGGCATTTCTCGACTTTGTCGGTCTCATTGTTTACTTATAAAAAACGAATTTTTAAAAATTAAAAAAATTGTTTTCTGAGAGAATATTCAAAAAATAACCTTCATGTGTGGTTTTCCACACATGTGTAATATCCATGTATTTTGTTCCCTAGCACCATTTTGTCGTCAAATATTTCTGTCTAGGATGCTCATTCCAGCTGGTGGATAAATACACAAATTGTGCTCTAACTTTTCTTTTGTATAACACGAATTTAACTCATGTCATAATTGAGTTAAGAAAGTTCAGTGTCTATTATAACTGTCTAGTAACCTTGTTTCCTTCCTTTTTCTCCTTCACATAGTATTGTTTATCAAACAGAAGAATTTTAGGGGAACAAAAGAAGAGCCTGCAGCAATTTTATCAGCATCGATCGAAAAAAGTCTGTAAATGCAATTTGGAGCCCTTGGCTATAGAGGAGAATATATAATCTGATACCACTAGATTTTTGAAGGCATGGACGCTAGAAAATTGTAAATTATTACAATAATTTTTCTCTAAGATAAGCATTCCCTGATGATCACTTAGAAGAGCCTAGAGAAGTATAATAATCTATCCATCCTACTTGAGACAATGAGAAATGGACAGTTACAGAAATACAGACATACATACATACATGATTTCTGTAAGTGACAAGTTGTAGGGCAGTGAGTGGAGAGAATACTCCTAAAGGTAGCGTTGCGCAGGTCTTCATTGCTTCTAAGCTTATTATTATTAAATTTTTGACCAAAGCACTCGGGAGGAAGCGATGATACAAGTCATCCTTTTCTCTTTTCCTTACCTGTGCCATATTCCCAAAAACCTCGATATCATTGTAATTCTGTAGAATCACTCAAAAAATTTTTTTCTTAAAACTCTCGTTTAATTATACAGATTTTTGAATACATTAGTTACTCTTAAAGCTTAAATGTTTATTTAAAATTAGATAGAATCTTATCTAGATGATAATAGATCTTCTCAGATAGCGTTAAGCATAAGGAAATGTTATAACAAATTTATTTTTGCTGATATAAAATGATTTTATCCAAAAAATACCATGTTACTACTAGAAAATACATAGAAATGCGATGAAGATTTAGTTAATTTTTACATAGATTTCATCGCCAATAATAAGGCAGTTGTTGAATTTTTTCCATTTTTTTATATATATATAGTTTTTTTATTAACCAATTCAATTTCACAATTTCAAATGCCTCAGCGTCCAATGGACATTATTGAGGCCAGTTGACAATAATTATAATTCATATATACATACTAATTATAAGCTTAAGTTATTATAAATATAACTTTAAGAAAATGAGTAAAACTTTACAACTAATTTAACAAAAAAGAAAAAAAAATGTTAATTCAATAGCATTTCCAGATTGTTCAATAAATATTCTTTTAGAGAGGACTTAAAATTTGATATTATATTTATGTTTTTTAAATTTTGAGGTAAGTTATTAAATTCCAAACTTCCAATATGTTCAACTCTTTGCTTAGTGGTTTCTAGTCTGCAGCGCGTTGTTCTAAGGTTTGAGTTATTTCTTGTGTTAAAGACTGTCTGATTTCTTTGGAACTTAATAGTATTATGACCAATGTTATTCAGCGATTTAAATACAAAAATTAGTAGTTGCAGTGTGTATAAGCCTTTTATGGGCAAAACGTTTTTAGCAACATCTTTATATAACGATAAGGTAGGGTACCTAAGCGGTAAATTAAAAACTGTTTTAAGTGCTTTATTCTGTATTCTCTGTAAAGCCTTCAATTCCGTACTATTTTTGCTACCGTATATAAAGGTTAAATAATTTAGGTGACTTTGAATCAATGCTTGATAAAGTATTAGTTTTGTTTTCTTATTAAATTTGTTTTTAAATTTATACAGCATTCCAATTATAGGGCATATCTTAGACTTAAGTTCTTGTATGTGCAGATCCCAAGATAAATTATTTTGCAGACAAACTCCCATATATTTTATGGATTGAGATTCAAAAATCTCCCTACCATCAACATAAATGCTGAAATTCTCGGAGTTACTTTTCCTATGCGGTTTAAATCTAATCAATTTGGTTTTACTTGAATTTATAACTAGTTTGTTTAACCTTACATATTCAAGTACTAATGCTGCATCTCTCTCCATATAAGCCTTTACAACTTTTTCATCTTTAAAGGGATAAAACAAGGATATGTCATCTGCGTACATAAATATTTTCCCTGTTAGTTTTAAATTCATAATGTCGTTAATATATATTGAGAATAGGAGAGGACCTAACACGCTACCTTGTGGAACACCATGCTCTACATTGCCGAGACAACTTTTGCTGCTATTCAGCTCTACGTATTGTTTTCTATTTACCAAATAGCTTTTTAAAATGTACAATTCCCTTCCCCTAATACCATAATATTGCAATTTATTACATAGTATTTCATGATCCACAAGATCAAAAACTTTAGATAAATCATAAAATATACCAGCCACACCACTGAAACCTTTATCCAGACCACTACAAACAAAATTTACTACGTTCGCAATAACATTTCCAGTTCCACTACCTTTCCTAAATCCATACTGACTGTCATAAAGGAGTTTATTGTATTCAAGATATGTTAAAAGTTGTTTGTGAATAATTTTCTCAAATATTTTATCGACTACTGGTAAAAGCGCAATGGGTCTGTACATATCTTCCCTACTAGGATGTATTTCCTTTGGTATTGGAACAATTTTTGAAATCTTTAATATGTTTGGGTATTCCGAAGTAGCAATAATACTATGAAAAATTTTTAGCAAATATGGCGCTATTTCATGTTGACATTCTACAAAGATTCTTGGATACAATCTATCATGTCCAGCACTCTTACCAACTGATAGACTAGAAATGATTTGGAAAACTTCTTCGACAGTTATATTTTCGATATGAAAATCAATATTGTGGTATGTGAGAGACCGTAATCCATTATACGAGTCTACAGAAGAGTATGGTATACTTTCTTTCATATTCTTTGGGATTTGTAAAAAATATCGATTGAGAAGTTCACACTTTATAGTATCATCCGTAATCATCTCTCCATTTGAATCCTTCAAAAAAATGTGTTTCCTAACATCTCTACCTAAACTTGAGTTTAGGAATCTCCAACATTTTCTTGGGTCATGTTGAAAATTTAAGATATTTTCATGGTAATAGTTATTCATAGACTCACGATACGCAAGTTTAATTACCTTGCTTACTCTTTTAAGCCTATTTTGAATAGCAGTATTACCAGGTTTCCTCTTTCTTTGTTTAAGCATAGTTTTTTTCAACAAGATCAATTTCTGCAAATTCTCATTCATCCATGGTGCTATTTCATTTCTAAGAATTTTTCTTCCCCTTGTCTCAACAGTCGAATTTAGGTAAGCATTTGATAAACCAGATATTAAGTTTTCAGTATCAACAGAGGGATTCCCAGTTAGTTGAATAATAATATTATTATTAAAATATTCTTTAAATTTTCTAATATTGCAATATTTCTGAGTAAACTCATAAGAGCTTGAATCCTGAAAGTCTTTTCTAATCTTACAAGAAATGAAGTTGTGGTCAGATAAGCTACACTCAACGGAGTCAATATACAGAGTGTTAGGAAGGTTAGTGTACACGTTGTCGATCGATGTTCCCGATTTGGGACGAGTTACCAATGTATGACTATTCGCAAAATCGTAACTTTGCAATAAATCCATGGCTAATTAAGCTTACAAATAAACTGCCAGTAACAAAATTTTCTTTACAAAATAAAATCGAATATTTTTATAATTTTTTTTTAAATTCAAGTTTCTCTAAACAGCTTTTGTAAAACGGCCAGATTTTGTGTGAACAACACTTTAATGTACCACATGCAGTTTGATGGATCTGTTTGTCTTTTCAACTAATTTCGCTAGTTGTGAAAGAGAAAATAATATCTTATGAACGAAATTTCTATGAAAGTGATTAATAATGATTGGAAAACCGAGTGTATTTAATATGATTTTCTAAGCGCGTTCTAATAATCAGCTTTTGCAGAACTAATTTGAAATTACAAACAAAAAGTTAAATTTTATTTTTTCAGAAATCTACTTAAGATCAAATATTTTTTTACCGCGTTTTATTTTAAAATAAATATAATCGACTAGCCCAAACGGGTAAAGCTTAAAGAAGACTTAGTAGGTTCCCCTCACAACCCCTAAGCGGAATAAGAAGGGGCCTTTAGAAAGGCGAATATTAAAGTGGCGTCAATATGTAAAATTGGTACCATAATATCTATATAACTATTACCGATGAAGATAAATTCAAATACAAATTACCATACTAGAAATATGAATAGAAACTGACACATACATACTCATGTTGACATTTATTTTATTCATGTGTATCCCAAATCACGTGCCCTTAAGAACTTCTACGGTGTGATAGATATTTCCATCAACAATGACAGATCAATTGAGTATTACTGTTCTTGTAGGATATTATCATCAAAAGAAGCGGGTTATATTGGTACTTTTTTGGAACTCGTACGTTTTTAAACAATATTTTTGGTATTAACTTTAAGTAGCAATGATAGCAATAAAATCTAAATTTCATGCTTTACTTTTTTAATTGGAACAAACAGCGTATGGCAAGTAAGTAAATTGATGCAACATGCAAATAAAGGGTGTTTTTTTTTATAGATGTATAGAACTTTAGGTTGGCATTACTGTTCAAGATGGCGACCGATTTAACAGCTGTCAAGTGATTTATTCTCAGTTTGGTTTGGCAATTCATCATGAATAGACTCACGCCTGAACAACGCTTGCAAATAGTGCAATTTTATTTCGAAAATGAGTTTGCCGTTGTTCCAGATTTTCATAAGCGAATTTTGTTTAGCGACGAAGCGCACTTCTGGTTGAATGGCTACGTCAACAAACAAAACTGCCGCATTTGGAGTGAAGCTAATCCTCAAGTGTATGTCGAAACACCGTTACATCCAGAAAAACTGACTGTTTGGTGCGCTTTATGGGCTGGTGGAATCATTGGTCCGTACTTCTTCAAAAACGATGATGGCCAGAACGTCACAGTCAATGGTGATTGGTATAGAGCCATGATTACTAACTTTTTCATTCCTGAATTGAACAACCATGATGTCCAGGAGCTGTGGTTCCAACAAGACGGCGCAACATGTCACACAGCTGGTGCCACAATCGATTTATTGAAAGACATGTTTGGTGACCGCCTAATTTCACGTTTTGAACCTGTGAATTGGCCTCCAAGATCCTGTGATATAACACCGCTAGACATTGGTCTATGCGGATAAGCCACAAACGCTTGACCACTTGGAAGACAACATTCGCCGTATTATTGCCGATATACGGCCACAAATGTTGGAAAAAGTCATCGAAAATTGGACGTCCAGATTGGACTACATCCGAGCCAGCCGTGGCGGTCATATGCCAGAAATCATATTTAAAATGTAATGCCACAAGATTATCTTTCGGATAAATAAAATTCATGTCAATCGAATAATACGTCGTTGTTTTATTGCAATTTATATTTCTATACGTCTATAAAAAACACCCTTTATTTTATCATGAATATAAGAATCAATTTAATAAATATTTTTCAAGGGCAAAGAAAATTTTTCAAGTGATACGTTTTTGTGTTATTTTCAGACCTAAAATGGTGATACTAAATGAATTAAGAAATTCATAAATTACAATATTGTTGCACTTTTTGATTTTGTAATATTCACCCCTATTGTGCGTTTCGATAACGTTCCCGCATTCAGTTACGTTACTATCGAAAGCTGCTATTCTAACAAAAAACTTAAATTTTGTACGTTTTTCTATTGCGTTTCATACATATTTTAATTTTTCGTCATTAATGTTAGCGAATGCAGAAGTAAATATAAAACAGGGATGGAATGATATTAAAGAGCCAATATGATACTTTTTATTTATTTTATTGGTACTTTTTGATTTTTTATTGATTATTAATATAACGAACTTGTAATTATGAAACACTACTAAGCAGAGTGAAAAGTTGTAAAAAGAAGCAATTTATGTAATGCTGAGTGAAACAACTTGTTAAAAATTGAAATCAAATGAAAAAGTATAATAGTGTGAAAATAATACTCGTACATTAAAAAAACGCATAGAAATTAGGCAGTCGTCTCACCATTTTTATTCATTGTACCAGGGCTGCATTTTTGCACAAGAACAGAGAATCCAATGAAAACCATAGAAAATAGCTTTTACTCTCTTTTCTTTTCTATTATTCTTGATATACATACATACGCTCATACATAACTCTACATATGACGTAAATCTAGACACTGAATTTTGTAAATACAGAAATAATTTGCTTATGGGGTAATCTCCTGTTCTATCAATTTTGCTTGTTTATAATGAATACATTAAATAAATAACTTGATTTGCCTTTTATTAACTTTTTTTCTTAGACTGTATATTTTATAAAAGAAACAAGGTATGTATCCTTAAATTTTTAAAAATGTTAGTGTTAATCCTTTATTTATAATCTTTGTTTGTAAAGTACAAATAAAAAAAAAAACGAAAACGATAAATGTGTAAATGTGCACAGATATTTCAATGGTGGGACATTCCATCAGATTTTTTGAAATGAAACTTACCTATCGGTATGTGGTAATTCGGCTCAGGATTGTTTTGTATATCAAAATTTCCCCTTGAATTATAACAATTAATGGGTTCAGTTATAGAAAATAACAATAAAAATACTAAAAAAGTATTAAAATATTGAAAATGTGGCATTTTTATTATGAAATCTATTTTTAAGTTTTTTTTCTTTCAAACACTATCACGAATTTCTAGCATAGTTTTCTTTTGCTGAAAACACAATTTTTTTAAATGTCAAATTAGTTAGACCTCCTCCGTCTAAATTATGAAATCGACTAAATAGGAATATTTAAAAATTTTCAAAAGCAAATTCAAAAATCTTTCCAAAACTGTAAAATTAAATAAATCGATTTTTTGAGAGCATAAATTTAGTTGGCGAAATGAACTAAAAAAAGAGATTCCAGAAAGCTTTAAAATTATGTTAGATAAAAGAAAGAAAAAAAGTTTATAAGTTTTAAAAGCTTTTTTATTTGATAAGAACTTGCAAATGAGAGATCATTCCCCTTTTGTGTTGCAAAGCTTTGCATACATTTTATATTTAAAATTTTAATTTATCACAATAATTATTAACTAATTTATAAAATAAGCAATATGCATACATAAATATAAAATATTACTTGACTATTAAATAAGACATAAAATCGACTATTTTTGTTTGGTTTTCCTTTTTTCTAATAAAATAATTGTTTTTAATTTCTATTTTCTAAGGCACTGGCAAAGTGAGACAATTTTGTAATTGTTTTTATTTTTTTTTTAATTAAAAAAAATATATTCATTTATTGTTTTTAGTTTTAAAGTCCAGTTGTGCTAGCATAATTTCTTCAATTTGCTGTCTTTGTCGCTTAATACTGGTTGATGGGTATGAAAAATTCTGCAATAAAAATAAAATTTTTTGGTTAGTGTTAGATGTTATATAATAAATCTGGTTAAATTGCTTGAGTCTGCTTAAGTAAAAAATGTAGTGCAAGGATTATACAATTAACGAGATAACAACGAATATAATACTCTTTTCTAAAATTGTAATGGGAGTTTTTATACCCCATTATTAAGGTAATTACTATACCTTACATGCCCCTCCCTAAAAAGTGTATGAATATAAATAGTGACGTCGATTTGACCATGTCCGCCTGTACGTCCGTCTGTCCGTATTTATGTTGAAATTACCTTTCTGAAGTCATTAGAAGACCTACAGAAATGCTTAGTAGGAAGTTCCTGTCAGCTTGAAGTTACTATTTAAATTCAGCTCAATCGGTCCATTAATGGCTCTATTTTTTACCATTTTCTTGAGTGCGTTTTGGGCGCATTTCGTCTAAAATACAATACCGACAAAATAATTTGTACCCAGTTCTATCAGAAATAACAGCCATTATTTCTGTGCAAAAAAAAAAAATTAAAACAAACGGTCTGAAAATGGCTGAGAAAAATCAAAAATACAGCCGAAATTTTATATTTTCATTAATTTCTGCTTTGTTTTTTATGGAAGTTTTTAAGCTGTACATGTGTCTGATGGTTGTGCACACAAACACGAAACTATTCCATCGGTCTTATACAAACGTGTGTATGTATTGGTGTCTTTTATATGCTTTACATGTAATAGCATTAATTTGAAGTTTTTTATTTGATATTTAATATTTAATTAAATGTGTTTGCGAACATTTTAAATTAAATTATGATAAATTAAATTTATTTTGCATTCCTATTGAATATCTTTCTTATAATTTCTTTTTTTATTAATTTAAAAATCGAATTAAAAATACTGAAAGGATTTTTTCTTAAATCTCGTTAATTTAAATTTCTTAAACTGAAATTAATTATTTATTTTAAGGTTAACAAAAAAAAAAAAAAAAAGTATTTAAAGAATATTATTTTAATCAATATTTGTCAGTTCCTTTTAATATAATTTTTTTTTTGATATTTAAGAAGAATGTGGAAAGTGAAAAATATGAATATTTGGCTACTGCAATGAAGAGTACAGAAGACTCGGCAATGCCAAACTTATCTTCTTTTTGTTCGTATTAATATTTATTAAGAAAATGTATGGCAAATTACTTTATTTATAATTAACTTCCATCTAGACATTTTCATTTGTCAAGTGTATATTGCTGCGCTAAATTGCCACTTTACAGTTGACATGTTTATACAAAATAAATGCATTTTAATTTACGTATGTATAACATAAGCGTAACTCTTTATTACAACAATAAAAAAAATGATAACAACTACAACATTCAGAAATAAACAACAAAATGCAAGCTGAAGATTACCAGCTAAGCATGTAACTCTTTTATTAAATAATATTTGGGATATTCACAGAACGCCATAAAACTAAAAATTCTAGTCAAATTTCATCAAAACAATTATGAGTGTCTGTAACTTTACTATTAGTTCTTAAGTTATAGACAGCGACGACAGTTTAGGTCTTTTATGTGGAATAAATAGAGGGAGTTAATTTAACTAGACTTGCAACCAATTTATAAGCGTTAATACAAATATAATTTAAAAGAAAGTCATTTATTCTGAATTCACCCACTTGTTCCGAACAAAATTTTTCTCCGCACAAAATCTATGTATCTCTCACAAAGGAATAGATACATTGAAAACAAATTGTTCGAAACAAGTGGGTGCATTTAATCTAAGTGATAAAAGGTGTTTCAGTAAGAGTGCACTTTTTAAATGTAATTCTTTTTTGTTGTTGTTGTGATAATGGAGTTCTTGTTCTGGTTCCAGCAACACGTCGCCACCTGCCACACAGCGCGTGAAACAATCGATTTATTGCAGCATGAAATGAAAAAAAAAATTTTATTTTAAACATATCAGCTGAGGAGTCGGAAGCAATGCGATCGAATGGCTTCTCGAATGGCTTCTCGAATGATGGCACTATCAGTAACCAAAATTGCTTTATTTGGAAAATGAGAAATCTATCTCATTCGAAATACAATTAATTTCATTAACAAAAGATGTGAGCTTTGCACTAGAATAATATTCTAATTTAGTAATTTTACATCAAAAAAATAAATATCACAACAAAAATAAAAATAAAATTTATTAGTTAGTTGTTGTTGTAAGTTTAACAAAAAATATTTGAATTTCTAGTTTCCAATTAAAGTTTTGAAATCTCTATTTCCAATTGACATATTTAAATTAAAAAATCATGAAAACAATAATAAGTGGCATTATGCAACTCTTGACAAACAATTAAAAGAGGGTTGAGAAAATATACGAGGTCTGTTCAAAAAATAGGGTGAATTTTAATTTTTGTCAAAAAAATATTTATTTATTCATCAATTTCTATTTTGCCCCTTTAAAGTAGTCCCCCCTCAGATATAATACACTTGTCCCAGCGTTTTTTTCAATCCTCGAAGCAGTACGGTGGCTAAGGCATGATTACGGTGTTGTTTTTGGGCAAAAATTTACAAACAAGCGACGATTTTTTTGGTAAAAATTCAGCAATTTTAGAACACACTTCGCTGCCACACGCTTCATGCCCAAAATTTTCGAAAAAATTGCATGGCATGAGTCAACCGATATGCCGACATCCTCACCAACTTCCCTAATAGTGATTCGACGATTCTCCATAACAATTTTCTTCACTTCCTCAACATTTTCATCGGTTGTTGATGTGCTGGGGCGTCTAGGGCCAGCGTCGCCATTCACATCTTCTCGACCTTCTGTGAAAAGCTTGTACCATTTGTAACCATTTTTTTTTTTTGGCTTAAAGTAGACTCACCGTATTCCACTTTCAATATTTCAAGTGTTTTGGAGCACTTAATTCCATTTTTCCCAGCAAAATTGAATGAAAACTCTTTGATTAATGTTTTTCAACAGCAGAAAATCGCTGAGCACGCAAAACACTTCTAAATTTTATGTCTCCACAAACAAACTGAATGTGCTATATAGCTAAAACTTTGAACATACGTGTATGTTCGGGACGAGTGTACCAAGATAACAAAATAAAAAAAAAATTGATAATCGAATGTACGTAGCCCGCGAAATTTGAAAATTCACCTTATTTTTTGAACAGACTTCGTATAAGTGCAGAAGCATAAACCGCTGCACAATCATACCTGAAAGCCACATATCACTACAAACATGTTTAATATTTTATATTAAAAAGTGCTTGTAAACTATTTCAAGTATGCTGGTGCAGCTCTTTAATATAAACATAAAACAGTAACGTTCAAACTCTCAATTTCCTATGCGCATACAGAATTATCAGAATGCGGCAACTATATACACGCAAGTCTTGCTTTGTTGCTTTGCATGCACTTCAACAAAGAACATCAAATCAGTTTCACTCAAGTACCATCATCTGGCTATAGTATGCGTATGTTTGGGCACCACTAACATAAAATATGCATAATTGTTAACGATATTGCAAATTTTTTTTCTAAATGGCATTTTAACAACATTTCAGGGATGTGAATAAAGAGCAATTCAAAAAGTTGTTTTATTTTTGATCATCAAGTATGTTTTGGATAAATTCCGAAATTTGTTAATAGATTTGATTGAAAATGGATTCATTAGTTGGATTAGCCTTAAGAAGTTACATAATTGAGATGTCATTTTTGAAAGTGGCATAAGTCCATTTAAGAAAAAAATATTTTAGCGGTAGTTTTAATGAGATATAGATACACTCATATTAAAATTGCAGATAACAGATTGTTTTAAAGTGGACTTATACCACTTTTAAAAATAATAGCCAAATTTTTACTTAGCTTGTGAACCAGTAATACATACTGAGTAGCTAGACATGATATCCCTGACTTCGTTGGTTAATATTGGCTTCAGTAAATAATTTTTGAACGATTTTTAAACTACTTAACGGGTTAGGAACAGACAGACAGACAGTCTTTATAAATTATAGACACCATCCTTCTAAAATTAGAACTAACTCTTAGTTTTTGAATAGAATTGTACCACTTTCAAAAATACAGTCATACCTCGATTAACCTCGTTATAGGGTTCTTTTGAATTTCTGAAAAGAAATATTTTTCCAATTTCATATGAAAATTGATAAAACTTAAGTTGCAGATTTTGGAATCCTTGTTTTTGAAAATAAAAAAAAATTTCAAAAATAATTTTAATTCGGGGAATTCCAAAATTTGCAATTTTATATTAAATTGTTCATTCGAAATACGGTCTCTTACAGTATTTCAAATTTTGATTAAATAAATAAAATTCATTAAATAAGAAAATCAATTGAACCCCAGAGTCATGTTGCTAATAGCATGTTCACACGAGACAAGATTCGCTCTCTTTTGAGGGTTCACAACCCAATCTCGCATGAAACAGGTTTCATTTTAAAACTCTTGCGAAACCATGAAAATTTAGTATTATCTCTAGTTTCTATCGCTAGTTTATCTTAACTAGCTGTCAAACAAAACAAATTGTAAACAAAGAAATATTATTGTTTTGAAAGCATTTCATTGTATTAGTAAGAAACAAAGGAAAGAGTGTCAAGTTGCTTAGTTATAAAAATAAACATAATAAATAAATTTTTTATAAATTATTATTTTTTCTAAAAATACATTTATTTACATATATTTTAAAATTTAAATTTTTTATCCATTTCAAAACTAAAAAAACAAACGCGGGCAAATGTTAAACAACAAAAAACAAAACAAAGCGACTGAAACTAATTATGTGTCGTCTGAACGCAAATTTTCACAATCGAGGTTCAGAGAGCGAAACCAGCATTGAAACTCGTCGTGTGAACATGCTATAAAGCGGGTTTCATATTATAATACAGAGTATTAACCTTTTCATTAGATCGAGTGAGACCGAAATCAGATGCAAATCAAATAGACTGTCAAAAAATCAAAAGGAAAATATTTTCTGTTTTCATACCATCATACTTCAAATAAAATACAAAACGAGGCAAACAATTTCACAGCTGATTTCTAGTTTTTTTCTTTGGCTGTTTGTACAAAAGCAACCCTGATAATATAAGCAGTGTAATAGCTTAGAAAAAATTCTAAAAATGACAAAAACCATAATACTGCCAAAAATACTTAAGTATTTCACCACACTTGCTTGACATTTTGTTTTCAAATTATTGGATTTTTACTTAATACACAAATTTTTGACATGTAGAAAAGCTTGATGTTATAGATGAAAATGAATGTTATTAGTCGAATCGAGAACGGTGAACGATAGTCCGAAGTGGCTTAGTGTAAACGAAGTATGACTGTACATTAATTAATGTATTTATATGGGCATATTAGTCTATAATGTGTGTGAGTGTGACCATACATCTTCATTAAAGTTTTGTTATTCCATTAATTGCGATTTGCATCATTTCATGCAAAGCATTCAGCCAGCCACAATAGCTGCTTTGTTTAGAATTGAGAAAATCACAAGTATGAAGATAAAAAATTTTTAATTTATGATATTTTTAATGAAATCGTTGATGAATTGCAACCGTTTCGAATTTTTACAAATATTTTTTTTTGCTTTAAATGCTCTGAAACATTATTTAGATTAAATGCGGTTCTTTTGCCCTGTTTTAATGTTTATTTAAAATGACTGTTATTGTTTTTGTTTTAATTATAAATGTCTAGATTGATGATGGCATATCAACAATTACATTAGAAGCACTGACCCATAATTGTTGGTGCACCAAAATATGCTTTAATTAAAAGCTTAATTTAGGCCAGTAGAACGTTTGGTTAGATTTTAAGTTGTTATTTTGGAGATGACAACTTTTTTTCCATTTTTTCTTTTTTCATATGAAATGAAGTTTTTAAGGTTCATTCCCCCATAACCAATGGCCCACAATCATAGTCACAACAAAGTCGGTATTTTTTTAAGTCGATTTTAAATTCATGAAATTCTTATGAAAAAAAAGTCAGCTCTTAAAAAAAGCATACTTTTTTGTGACTATGATTACGGCCTAATATTTCTTTTTAACTCTGACTTTAATTCTAAAAGTTCTTTTCTAAACAGAATTTATTATTATTTTTAGCATTTGTTTTTGTACCTTTTTTGTTACCATACACTGCACTTGTGGGTTGGATTCATTGGTGATCCCAAAGGACAATTGAATTGTTTTGCAAAATCAACAGAATTGGATAGAGTTCCTATAACACGAAATCGTCCCGGACTATGTATGGCTGTATTTAATTTATTGCGTACAGCCTCCGGCCGCATTGCGCCACACCACACTTGTCCAAAGTTTAGAAAGAATAATTGTTCACCAGTCATATTAATACCGGGCAAACGTTCATCCAAGGCCTCTTCTGGATTTTCTTTTAGCCATTTTTTGTAAGCATGAAATGCTTGTCGTATGCCGCCATTATCAGCAATATTTTCACCTGCAAAAAAAAAAGAAAATCATTAAAAATTTCTGATGACAACGTACCGAGAGGTACAATAAAGATAAATAATTGTGTTTTTTCAGTTATTTTATTTTTAAATTTTTAATAAAATCAATTAAGTATGTAATTAATAATTTAATTTCTTTAATTAAATTCATGATAAAGGGTCCGCCATCTAACTTTTTTTTTTCAACTAGTGCTTATTTCGTGAATTGTAACACTTAGCTTATGTCTGATTTGAGAGATAATTAGTTTTATCCTTCCGCTGAACGAATATGGTTGTGTATACGCTTGAATAACGCTGGGAAATATTGCGACATTACTTTGAAAATCATGGTAATGTTGCAGAATGTGTGAGAAATTTGCGTACAGATTTTGGAAGAAGAGAAGCACCGTCAGCTCCGTATGTTCGTTATCTTGTGAAAAAAGTGAAAGAAACTGGCATCCTCATCGATAAACCAAAGCGTGAAAAGCCAAAAACAGTGCGTACACCCGAGAATATTGCTCCTGTGGCAGAAAGTGTGGGTGAAGCGCCATCAACATCAATTCACCGTCGTTCTCAACAATTGAACATTTCGGAGACATCATTGAGACGAATTTTGCATAAAGAGATTGGTATGACGCCATACAAAGTCCAATTGTTTCAGGAGTTGAAGCCAACTGACCATCCAATGTGTTTTCGCTTCGCTAAGTGGGCCTGCGATCGACTTACAGAAGATGCCGATTTTGCCAAAAAAATCATCTTTTCAGATGAAGCTCATTTTGATCTTGGCGGGTATGTAAAAAAGCAAAATTGGCGCATTTGGGGCACAGAAAACCCGCACGCATACATTGAAAAGCCGACGCACCCAAAACGAGTCACTGTTTGGTGCGGATTTTGGTCCAGAGGCATAATTGGGCCATTTTTCTTCGAAAATGAGCAAGGAGTGGCCGTTACAGTCAATGCCGATCGTTATCGGGCCATGTTGAACGAAATTTTGTTCACAAAAATTGAAGAGGAGGATATTGGCAACATTTGGTTTCAACAGAACGGCGCTACGTGCCACACAGCCGAAGCTACACTCGATGTTTTGCGCTCTGTTTTTGAAGATCGCATTATCAGCCGCAGAGCTGATGTCGTTTGGCCACCTTGGAGCTGCGATTTGACACCGTTGGACTATTATTTGTGGGGTGCCGTCAAAGATAAGTGTTACGCCGACAAGCCAGAGACAATTGACGCTTTAAAGGACAATATTCGTGAAGCCATTGGTGAAATACAGCTGCACACAATCGATAATGTGCTTAAAAATTGGACCGATCGTGTAGGCTACTGCATGGCCAGCCGAGGCAGCCATTTGAATGAAATTATTTTCCATTATTAACCGGAAGAATTGTACTTTCAAATAAAAAAAGAAATTTGAGAAAATATTCAGTAGTTTTTTTTATAGCATTTTCAAAAAAAAAAGTTATTTATCGGACCCTGTATTAATAAATATGTAATTAATGCACTACAAAGTTGAATCAATGAAAAAGTTTTCTTTAATAAAAATATTTAATTGATGAATAACACATAACATGCACATAACTGCTGCTCGTGTGGAATGCTTTCAAGTACTTATCGAAAGGGTTTTCCTAGTTTATCTGCGAACTAATTAGAATTTTGTGTTTATGTCTACGTTATAAATATTTGTAAATATAGATGAGCAGAAAAAAAGTGTAAAATCAACTAACTGGAAGAAACTAATAAAATTTTGTTCATAACCACTATTGAACGACTCAATAAATTGATTTTCCTGTTTAAGATTAAAACATTCACAATTGAATTTAAAATAGCGACAATTTCTTGGTAATTTAAAATTTGGTTAGAGTCCCAAATCCGTTGTACTTCGGTACACAAAAGGTGTTTTAAACGAAAGTCATATTCTTAGTTCTAGTTCTTTTAAAGAGATTAAAAAAATTGAACGATTTAGTGAAATGAGGTATAACACCCAAGGCTATAACCTTCTAAATAGAAAAAATGCTTGATTTTTATTTTTATTTTCTATTTAATTTTTTTTTAATATAAAACTTAAAATTTTTAGTTTTCTTTCAAAAACTATGTAGCAACGGTTTAAATAAAGTTTCAATTCGGACTTTGGTATAAGCCGTTTTCAAGTAAGTCTCACATATGCATCTCATGTCACTTCTTGAATTTAGAAAATGACGGCATATCTTTGGAACAAGAGCCAACTTAAAAAAAAACACGAAAATCAGATTTGAAATCAGTGCTCTAAATTACTTTAGAACAGTGTTCAGCTGCTCTGCTTCGAAACCCTGTATACTTCTGTAATTATAATTCGACCTCAAGCTCGGAAAGATCCACCGTTTTAAGAAAAAATTAATTCAAATGAACTTGCAAATAAACAAAAGAGCATAACAGTCCTAAAAAATTGATTTAAATTTTCAACAAGTGTAGTCTCATTATAGCACCTAATGCTTCTCCAAAAAGTATCTTAAAATCTACAAACGTTGAAGGGTAAAAATAAGCTTTAAATAAAAGCATTAAATTTATTGTGACTACTCCAATAAATCGGCTTTAATTGTACATATTTAATATGAATTAAAAATGTTACTCAAGCGTCTAATAATACAAATTACATGTGAATAATATAATTAAATTGTTGCTACACTTTCATCTCAAAAAATTACTGCACTAAAGATATCATTTTCAGACTCATTTCTTTTGCATGAAATAACAATTTGTTAAATTGTTTCTTGGCTATGAGTCATTGTAAAGCAATTACACATTTTTGTTTTTTAATCTATTAAATTCCGCTGTGCAGAATCCTACATACCCTTTCCTGTGTTAACCAAGTATTCATATTTTTAGTTTTGCACATTAAAAAAAAGGAAAATAAATTATAAATACAATTTTTAATGAAATGGCAAATACTGGTTAAAATAAATTTCTTTGAATATACCTAAAATAAGGATCAAAACCGAGTCTTATGACTCTAATTAAAGGCCGTTTAGGCCGCCACGTAAACCATACCTAAAATAAATAATTAATTTCAGTTAAATAAATTAAAATTTATAAAAAATTCGTCCTGGGATTATTATTTTTTAAAGCAATAAAATGTCTGTAGGTACTCAATTTATAAATATAAAAAAATGGGCCATAATCATAGTCACAAAAAAGTACACGCAAAGAAAAAAGATGGTTGAATATGGTCACCGCAAACATAGTTTGTTCTTTATAAAAAAAAAAATTATTATTAATTTGAAGCATCTAAACATTGTTATGATCACGATAAACATGTTTCCAGTTATTTTTAACCATACTATGCTTACCATCATAGATCAACCATATAATTATCATAATATTTTTGATAAAATTTTACTTGAAACCATAAATATGTTCATAGCAAACATAATAATGATAAAAATATGGTTGAATGTAAATTGCTTTCTACTTTGTGTTTGTGGGTATAAAAAAAAACTTAATCTTTCAAGCTGAGTGGTGAGTTAATGATTCTTAACTAAATACTCCAAAGTCAAATCCTGATTTAAATGCAATCATAAATCTAACCATACTATGTTTCCAGAATATGGTTGCCTCAACCATATTTTTTCTTTGTGTGCAGCAAGAGTCAAAAACTATCTTCCATTAAGATTTATGTATTCGTGCTTTTATTACATGCATACATGTACATATTAATATAAGAGCGATTGCCTGGTTTCGTGTTTGTCTGCAAGTATATTACGCAACAACAGCTTAAAAATTTCCGTAATAAACAAGACAGAAATGAATGAAAATCCAAAATTTCTGTTGTATTTTTGAGTTTTCTCGGGTTGCACAGACATTATGACGGTCATTTTTGTTAAAGCTACATACCACGTTGTTTTGTTGTATTTTAGTCAAAATACGCAAGAACCCATTCAGTAAAATGGTCAGAAATAGAGGTAGGTGCTGCCATTTATGGCCCGATGCAGCTAAATTTCAATACCAACTGAAAGACAGAAGCAGCTGACAAATTGCTATGCTAAACTTTTGTGTACTTTGCCTTGGGACTTCAGAAAATTGATTTCATTGACTTTTTATAAGGATCCAGAATACATATACTTTATAGGGAGGTACATGTCCGTTGTAGAAATTACAAATGGAATCACAAGCTTTTATATACCCTTTTTACTTACAGTGAAGGGTATAAAAAGGAAGAAAGAATTTGTCTTTTCCTCAAATAACTTGGCAACCCCTCAGACATTTAAATTGTGTTCAGTGGATGGAACAATGAACTTATACTTCATTATATAATCAGTCAGTCTTGTGAATAATGTGTGATTATTTATTATAATTATTCATACTCGTATGTGTTGGTTCTTCATATCATAAATTGAGAGACAAGTTCATCACAGCAGAAACGTGTGTGAGTACAATTCTTAGATGATGTGGGGTATGTTGCATTACTTAACTCATTCCATTTAAATTTGTTTTAAAAGGAAAGAAATTATAAAAAATAGAAACTTTTCTTTTAAAACAAAATACAATGAGAAAAACAAATTCTACTCGTATTATGATAAAATCAAGTCCCTTAAAAACTATTTTCTTGAATTTTTGAATCGTTGAATTCAATTAATTAATTTTTTTAATTTTGTGGAAACATGTTCTTTAAGCTAAATATTACAATTAAGTTCATCTACTGTAAAAAGAAATATATAATTTACCGGTCTCTCCATGAGCGGGAATTCTCAAAATTAGTAAAAAAATTTTAACTATTTTGTTGAAAAGTGGACATGTGTGCCATAAAAGTACTTGGTGATTTTTTTTTTTTTTTTTGGACTAAACAGGTTAATTATATGTAGCCTTTTTAAAGGCATTTAGCCTCAAAATTTACGATTTAACCTCTAGCTTTTTTCCTAGCTTTTTTGTTTTTCAAAGTAGTCTTGAATGAATGAAAACAAATCATACACAAACTGAAACGGAAAACAAATTAGCTAAAGTAATATTTTTGATAAGACTTTGATACTTAAATTGATAAATTGGTCGAACAAAGGTAATTTCATAAGTAAAGAAAAGTATTTGGCTTTTAATTTGTAAAATAAAAATGCACTTTATTCCTAATTGATTAAATAATTGTTCCATTTAGTATTTAGTTATCTAGTACTACCGTTTAGTAATGCTGAGCTTGTTCGCTTTTGAGTACGATAAAGCAAGCGAAATATCAGAATAGAAATCGCATTAACAAAAAAAAAAAAAAAAAAATATTACTTAAAAGAATTTTAAATATTATTTTTTTAACACTAAAGTTGCAAAATAATTGAATTCGCTTTTATGTATTTAAAGTCATATGAAAAACGCCATTATTTTCTTTAGTTTTCGATATTTCATGTTTTTTTTTTGGTGTTTTATAAAAATTATAATTAAGATTCTTAATGTAATAGAGAATTAAGAAATTTTTGAGCTGTAGCTGTTTAACTTTTTTCTAGCTTATTTTTCCGGCTTGATTTAGCCTTTTCTAGCGTAACAAATTTCAAAGAAATCCTTTGGAAACAAATATTTATATCGGGATCAAGGCAATAGAAAATTAATTTTATTTATATAGGCGATTTTGCGTATTATCGAGGCTTTGAATATAAAGGGTGTTTTTTATAGACGTATATAACTTTTAATTGCAATAAAACAACGATGGATTATTCGATTGACATGAATTTTATTTATCCGAAAGATAATCTTGTGGCATTACATTTTAAATATGATTTCTGGCATATGACCGCCACGGCTGGCTCGGATGTAGTCCAACCTGGACGTCTAATTTTCGATGACTTTTTCCAACATTTGTGGCCGTATATCGGCAATAATACGGCGAATGTTGTCTTCCAAATGGTCATGCGTTTGTGGCTTATCCGCATAGACCAATGACTTTACATAGCCCCACAGAAAGTAGTCTAGCGGTGTTAAATCACAAGATCTTGGAGGCCAATTCACAGGTCCAAAACGTGAAATTAGGCGATCACCAAACGTGTCTTTCAATAAATCGATTGTGGCACGAGCTGTGTGACATGTTGCGCCGTCTTGTTGGAACCACAGCTCCTGGACATCATGGTTGTTCAATTCAGGAATGAAAAAGTTAGTAATCATGGCTCTATAAAGATCATCATTGACTGTAACGTTCTGGCCATCATCGTTTTTGAAGAAGTACGGACCAATGATTCCACCAGCCCATAAAGCGCACCAAACAGTCAGTTTTTCTGGATGTAACGGTGTTTCGACATACACTTGAGGTTTAGCTTCACTCCAAATGCGGCAGTTTTGTTTGTTGACGTAGCCATTCAACCAGAAGTGGGCTTCATCGCTAAACAAAACTCGCTTATGAAAATCGGGAACAACGGCAATCTCGTTTTCGAAATAAAATTGCACTATTTGCAAGCGTTGTTCAGGCGTGAGTCTATTCATGATGAATTGCCAAACCAAACTGAGAATAAATCACTTGACAGCTGTTAAATCGGTCTCCACCTTGAACAGTAATGCCAACCTAAAGTTCTATACGTCTATAAAAAACACCCTTTACAATATTCCAAGCTGTTCACCAACTCTGGAGACAGGCTATCACAAGAACGAGGAGTTTCTATCTTAATACCTGCTACCTTGTGAAATTATATATACTAATTATTATAGCACAGCAAATTAAAGACGTACTGGGAATTGTATTATTTTAATTTAAATATTCTGTTAGATAAGCAACAGCTTTATTTGGGTTCATAACTGTATCAATGGATTTAAATATATGCCATCATTATAATCATTCAAAATTATTTTCGATTATTCAAAAGTATATGGAAAAATATACTCGTATATAGACTGTATCTACCAAATTTAAAAAAAAACTGTTAAAAAAGAGAATTTTAATCATAAAAAAAACAATTTCAATTATTTCATTAAAAAGTGGATGTAAAAGTAAGCGTGAACGATATAAAAGCAGATGGCAAGCTACCTTGAAGTATAGAGGCCGTATACGAAATAAAATTAAAAAAAATTCTGTTAAAATTTTAATTATGAAAAACGTATGTAAACGGATATGTTCAAAAGTATATGTCGACCTTCCTTGGAGGATACAGACAATTTACTAAATTTCATAAAAAATCGAGTCTAGATAAGGGCAACAATATCCCTTCTTCAAATCGTATATTGATGAAACATTTTTTAAATTTGTTTAGTAAAATATTAATTAAATCTATTTTAAAATCAGTTCAGTGATATGGAGAGTCGATAAGTTTTGATGTATCTAGTTTGCATTTTGTGCAAAATAAGGTGTTCTAATTAATGAAAGAAAAAGTCCATACAACGGAAAAATGTCTGAAATTTGCTTAAAATATTTTTTCTGTAAGACAATACCATTATTATTTATAGTACATGCAACTAAATATGGCTTTGGGTATGCTCATAACACTCATATTGATTCGTTGCTTTTACGAATGCTAGGAGTTTATAGAATATGTAAGAAATTACATGCATTTTGTAACATACCATAACTCATTTAGCTCATAATTCCTAAATAAAAAAATTCATTGAATTTATGTACATGTCGGGTACTGATAACCCAGTAACTATTAATCGCAGGCCAACTCAACAGCTTAGCTGTTGATGTGAAGAATTTCAAGCCAAGCGAAAGTCTTAGAAGAAACTAGTATGGAATCAATCAATCAAGTCTCATACCAAGCTTGTTGTAGGCCTTTAATAAAACAAACTATGGGGTAGGTATTACAAAGAATCCATTCACCATTTTTAATCTAATCTAACCTAACTTTATTCTCAATCAAGCAGGACATCATTAACCACTAGCACTGAACTTTAACCTTATCATTGTCACCCCATATGCTTCAAATAATTTTGCTTATTGTATTACTGACGATTATCGTAAATTCAGTTTCTTAACTTAGCTTCTGTTAAGACTTCCTAAAGCAACACTGACTCGAACGGGTATTGCAATGAAAAGGTGCTTACGATATTTCAGTCGAAAGTTAACGCTATTCTCTTATTTATGTCAAGGAATGCTAAAGGAAAAAGACAAATGGCAAGACTATATACATTATGTTGGCTAGACTTACGGCCTTACACTTTTCTTGATTTATTTTCGAAAGAAATTAACATATAAAACTCACCTTGTGTACTCTCACCATTTAGAGTAATGCCAACCTCATCGACGGTGTAATTTCCATATTGTGATATAATACATCTGGCTCTCTCATCAAATCCTTTAATGGCTGTATCCGACCACCATTTATGAATACTGCCATTACGATCAAACAGACGGCCCTTATCATCGAAACCATGGGTTAGTTCATGACCAATTACCACACCAATACCACCAAAATTTAATGATCTGGGAAAATGACGATGATAAAACGGTGGCTGTAGTATACCAGCGGGGAACATTATTTGATTTTTATTACGACTATAATACGCATTAACTATAGCGGGTGCTGTTTGCCACGTTGTCTTATTGACGGGTTCATTTAATTTCCTTTGCTCGGTTTTCGTTGTATGCAGCAGAACGTTGAGAGTATTTTCAAAATATTTATCAGGATCTATATTAATTCCAGCATACTTTTCGTTAAGCTCCCCGGTGTTCAGTATGAAATCAGGATAACCAATTTTAAGGGACATGGCATTTACTTTAAGTTCAGCCAAATATTTTGTTTGTGCATCTAACCAGTCAGTGGTTTTGAGTATATCACGGAAGGCCTGTTGTAATTCATGGGTCATTTTAAGGGTATCTCTTTTGCTGTTCTCATCAAAATATTTGCGGACAAACATTGAGCCCAAGGCCATACCCATATTAGTGTTGACCTGTGATATGCAAACTTTCCAGCGAGAAGGACTTTCCTCACGACCAAACAAGGCATGATAAAAGGTTTGCTTGATCTCATCAAAGCGATCATCAACATTATTAATGCGATGACGCACAAATCTCCACAGCAAATAATTGGCTACAGTTTTGCAATCAGTATCGGCTAGAAGATTTACTAACTCTTTCATGTAGTCTGAAGCGTAAATGACAATCTCCTCGTTGGGATCTACAGTTCTTTCTTGCAGAATAGTCAAGTAACGTAGCCAATCTATGTCAGGTATTTTATTGTGCAACTCACTTAAGGTCATGCGTCGGTAGAGTTTTGTGACATTAAGACGTTTCTCCGCTGGAGCCGTAATGGAAGCTAATTGCGTTTCAAAGCTAATCATCTCAGTTGCAGTTTTCATAGCAGTGGCTTTGGGTGCACCAAGCTTGTACATCACTTCTGACATAAATCTCTGATAAGCATGCAAATATTTGGCATTTACATCTTGTAAATAATACTCTCTTGTGGGTAAACCCAAATTTGTTTGATCAAATTGTATAATATTCTCATCGGAGTTCTTTATATCAGGACCCACCCATTGTACTATAAGTATGTCATTGTTAAAGCGTCTCAACTGAGCTGTAAGATTAAGCCAATCAAAATTCTGACCATTCCAATTTGGATCTAGAACTGGCCATCCACCTAATTTTTCTATGAGCTGCAGCAAAGGCTGAATGCCCCTTTTCTCTAGCAACTTAATGTTTGTGCAAGATTGATACAAATTTCTAGCCTTGCTGTGGGCATCCGTTTGAAAACTGTCCTCATTTCGTGTAGAAAAATGTTCTTGGGATCCAGGCAATACTTTTTTATGATATTTTGAGTGAGAAAAATGAGCATGATGTGTTTCCGCAGTATGATTGCCGGTAAATCTCTTTCTTTTAGTGTTGGTAAAAATGCTATTACGGCGATAGCGTGTTAAAATTCTACCTAAAGTATTCCTTTTCTGTATTATATGTTGGCGTATCTTTTCTTTTTGCAATTCCTGATTTCTTTGCTCTTGCAGACTTTTGACAATGTCCGCTTGTGTATTGGGCAATTGTTCATAGGTATTAGACACAATGTGTTGTATTTGCTTGGCAGTCGTTTTAGTATCCTCATATGTTTTTGATTCTAAAAGTTCCTTAAGCACCACATCTAAATTTTCTCTTAACATTTCAAATGTATCAAAGCCTGCCTTATCTTTGGGTATGGGATGATGCTTTTCCCAATTACCACAAACATATTTATAGAAATCTTCACACGGTTCAACAGATTCGTCCATGAACTTTTTCATGGTACGTGCTTGAGCTTTTCTAATAGTTTCTTTAGTACCCAGGGCATTCCAAAAAGTTTGCAAGCTGGATAATGTTTCTTCATTTTCAGCTGTGGATGCATCCTCATGTGACTCTTCATTACTTACAGAGTCTAACATTTCAGCAGCATTATTTGCTTCATCTGCTTTATCCCTGCGTAGTCTTCGTCTGCCGTAAGATTCTATTAGGGCTTCCTGTTCAAAATTATTGTAGCTCATGTGTGTGTTAAAGTTAAAGTTTTCCAAGCATTCTCTTGGTATGGCGGTGGTATCACGGGGCAAGAAAGATGTTCTGGCATCCTTCATAATGTCACGATCTTCCATTTCCATAGTTTCACTAAGACGAATTTTAAAAGACATGCAACGCTTAATTCTTTCAGCTTCATTGCGCAATTTTTGTTTATCCAAAGGTACCAGCAGTTGTTCATTGATCATATCTTGAAAAGGATCATTCTCCAAAGCGCCATCATAATCTTCCAAATAAACCGGTTCCTGTTCAAATATTGTTTGTGGCCGGCTGTAACGTTGATGCATTTGCAGGGCCGTAAGCATACCCTCCATGCGCATTAGTAAAATTAATACCAAAGTTATGGGCAGCATTATAACTGGAATAATAATTAAAAGTTTACAACAGGTAAATCCAGGACACCATTGCAAACGTCCAGTTTGAGAGTTAACGCCTAAACCTAATTTGAGCTTAGAACCAATTCTAGCCTTACAGCTCAAATTGGGCAAATTAGATGACGCATGTCGCGAGTAATTGAAAGAGTTATTGTGCACTTGTGGCAGATCACATTTTTCTAACATGTTTTTCACTTTTTTCACATTCGTACACTTTAGCTGTGCTTGTTCATTTGTGGCATCATCATCTTTAATGCCATTCGTCATTAGGTTATCATGATTTTGCATATTATCCGAGCGAAATAAAGGTTATTTAAATTTGTTATTTTATTGGTTTTGTGCGCTGATGAAATTGACAATTTTGTCTTTTTTAATTTTACTTTTTTTAATGCTTCTAATTACCAATTAAATTTTGTATAGCGTTTTTTATTGAGGCTAATTTGTGCAGAATATGACTTTGATACACTTTACAATGTTCTCTTCTTCTTTTTACTTTTTTTGTGTGTCGTGAGTAAAATTCTACTACTGCTGCTGAAGGCAGCGTAAAGAACACAAAATAAATAAATAATAATTTCTACTTTAACTATGAGAAATCAAAGAAAGAAATCCAAATACAAAACAATTTAATAGAACTGTTGTTGTTGGTGTCAGCTAAAGAAACCGAAAAGATGAGAATGACCATTTATGTCGACCACCGTTTTAGAACTGACTGTGACAATTTATATTTGGGTTTTGGAGGCTTGCATACATCATTTCATCATTCACTCATTTTTTTGTTTTGTTTTTTAATTGAAAATGAAAAACTGTGATTGTTATTAATGACAATATTCTCATTCAGTCTAACATAGTTTTTATATTTTCTTGCTCTCTTCAAAAATGATAATGATGATGATGTTCTTGCTCTTCCTCTCCCTTACACTCACTCTGGCTCTCTTTCACTCTTCCTCTCTCACATACTTGAACACACAGATGGTTTTCTTTATTTGCTGGTTTATAAAAATTTCAAGAATTTAAATTTTTATCGCGAGATCTTTTCTATTAAAATTTGACTTAAGCTGTGTTTACATGAGGTATAAAAATTACTTACAAGCAATGAATGCGTACTAATTTACAACATTTGCTATCCAGACATTCAATACGTGGTCGGGTATATTGTAAAAGTTACCTGACCTTTCGTACCTCTTTTACAATAACACCCATCCCTATACCTTTTGTCCCAGTTCTAGTGTATTACATTCACTAGCTGTTGGTTAACAAGATTGAAAAAAATACAGATAGTGATTAGTGAATCTTGAATTATGTAAAGTTATTTACTTGTGAATACGAGGTCTGTTCAAAAAACAGGGTGAATTTTAATTTTTCTCAAAAAATATTTATTTATTCATCAATTTCTATTTTGCCCCCTTTAAAGTAGTCCCCTTCAGATATAATACACTTGTCCCAGCGTTTTTTTCAATCCTCGAAGCAGTACGGTGGCTAAGGCATGATTACGGTGTTGTTTTTGGCCAAAAATTTACAAACAAGCGACGATTTTTTTGGTAAAAATTCAGCAATTTTAGAACACACTTCGCTGCCACACGCTTCATGCCCAAAATTTCCGAAAAAATTGCATGGCATGAGTCAACCGATATGCCGACATCCTCAGCAACTTCCCTAATAGTGCTTCGACGATTCTCCATAATAATTTTCTTCACTTTTTCAACATTTTCATCGGTTGTTGATGTGCTGGGGCGTCTAGGGCGAGCGTCGTCATTCACATCTTCTCGACCTTCTGTGAAAAGCTTGTACCATTTGTAAACATTTTTTTGGCTTAAAGTAGACTCACCGTATTCCACTTTCAATATTTCAAGTGTTTTGAAGCACTTGATTCGATTTTTCACGCAAAATTGAATGAAAACTCTTTGATTAATGTTTTTCGACAGTAGAAAATCGCCGAACACACAAAACACTTCTAACTTTTATGCCTCCACAAACAAACTAAATGTGCTATATAGCTAAAACTGTGAACATATCTTCGAAACGAGTGTACCAACATAACAAAATAAAAAAATCCATAATTGAATACGTAGCCCGCGAAATTTGAAAATTCACCTTATTTTTTGAACAGACCTCGTATGCAGAGATTTTAAAAATCTTGTTATGGTCGCAGAAAAACAACACGGGCAATTTTTTCTCAATTTTAAATAGTTTTAAAAAAATTTAAGATTGGAAAATGTAAAAAAAATATTTTTTGTCACAACTTTTACGATATCATTGAACTTACGATTTTCTTTTTAATAAAATATTATAAGCAGCGTTGATCTTTTATCCTTTTTTAGGCTAGATTTAGCCTTTTTTCTCGAATTTAGGATTGAAATTTATGATTTAGCCTCTAGCTTTTTTGTGGTCTTTTTTCATTTTCAAAATAGCCTTAAATACCCTCTTTTCTTTTTCGCAATTTTTTTTTGCGGATAGTGCGAAAATTTTTTTTTATCATTTTAAAAAAAAACAGCAAGTTATGACCAAAGATGAAAACATGTTTAAAGCGACCTTATTTCCTTTAGCTTTTGTCATTGTGTGTTCTCTTCTTGATTTTTTATAAAAATCATAATTATTATTTTGAATTTTAAGCTATAATTTTTTAACTTTTTCCTAGTGGTTTAGCTTTTTCTACCCTTTTTTTATAGGCTTATTTAGTTAATCTTTTTTCTAGCTCCTCGCAACGCTGATTATAAGCCTTTTTAAAAAAATATGCAAGCATTACTTAAACCGCGTTGGCTAGAACTAGAATTAAAATTAGGAGCGGGAACAAGTCATCCGGTCACTGCCGCCAGAAAACACCTATTATGAATTAAAAATTGCCAGCCATGTCAGATATTTGCAGGTATTGATGTCCTAAGTAAAGAAAACGGATTCAAATTAGACCGGTATAGTTGCACATTATTGAATCAATGAAATTGTGTCATTGGTCTTATGAAACATTTTCAATGGTTGAAAATTAATGAAAGTACCCTTTGCATACTTGATAAAATGGTTTCTTAACATTTGTAAACTCAATTGTTTTGGTGGTCAACCGGTTCTTACAATACCAGTTGCGTTCAATCACAAGTTGGACTTCAAAAGGCGTTTTTTCTCTAACTTCTAGAAACTGTTAGTGTTTGCATTCATAGACCTCGATATCGAACGAAATTTCCATTTAACCTACATTGAATCTTCGATCGATATCCTACAATACGAAAAAAACCACTTATGTTTTTATAAGTTACTAGATGTTTTTGCCTGGTGAGTCGGTATCATTAGAAATTATGTACCAATTTTTTGAGAAATGCGAATACAAATTGAATTTTAATTTGCTAAAAACCCCATCCAAATAAATACAGCTTTTCACTATTTTATAAAGTGGCTTATGTTTTTGCTAGCATTATTATCAGAGGTGCCAACCAAAGTGGTAAATATAAATGGGCGTGGCCGGTCGAAAACAAACAGAAAATTAATTTTATTTATATAGGCTTTAGAAGACTACAATTTTAAGCGCCCTAAAAGTTTTTCTTATAAACTAATTTCAAAGTCATCTCGTTAATTGTGGAATAAATCGCTCCGCCATCTCTAAGCCGTTATGGAGTTAATTGCGCCAACAAGTCAACTTAAGCAATTTTTCTTTATTAGCACAGAAATAATTGTAGCATTTTTGGCCTATTTTAAAATTTGTTCTTGCAGAGTGACACCAATTTTATATGCCACTGTATAATTTTTAATAAGCATTTTTCTGATTGCATAGTTTTGTGGATCAGTGTACTGCGAATAAAACCAAATCAGTTTAAATTTAATAAAATCAAAAATCTAATTTGTAATTTTTTGGAGGGAAAAACTTTTAAATAAATAAACGAGCAAATTGCAAATAAACGTGTTTACAACGCAAAACAAATAAATCATTTTCTAGGGAATAACTATCAAAGCTCGTCCGTCTGTCGGTAAATCGTACGTGTATTTCTTTTATTTGTTTTTGTTTTTGATTTTTTTAAGTGGCTATTTAAATTAATCTTGTATAATTTTTATAGTGTCACTGCCATTTAAATTGAGTAAAGCGGCCTGATTGTTATTGTTGTTGCTATTAGTAGAACTATTTACTACAATAGCCGTACATACCCACAAGAATATAAAAAAGCTTATACTCGTACTTTTGTAGGAGCAGTTTCATTTTTATCTCATGATCGTGTGTTAAAATACATTTTGTGTGTGCCCAGTATACCAATGCACCTTTAATGATGCTGATGATAACAATAACGATCATAATAAAGAGATGATGATGACAATAATGATGCTGATTGTTTACTACATACGAGTAGCTACTACATCATTGTTTATGCCATGTATCGTAGCTTATAATGCAGGAATGTAATTTTAAGTATTTAATGCGATTTAAAATAATGTAATCGTTTTATGGGAAGCTTTAGTATTTTCCAAGAAAGCTTAAGCGTAAAAATGTACTTGCACAATGCAAGTATATGAGATGGCTTATTGTAATTTTTTTCTATTGAACTTTCATTGTCGTGGCCACAGCACAAGTCTTCTTGTATGCTTGCGATTTTAATATTAATAAATGATAAAAAAATAACACGAATTTGAAGTACTTAAAACCCAGTCAAAGACAGTGTTTGTCTTGAAACAATTATATAAAATCGTACAACGATAGAGGATCATTTACAATAGCGCATTTGTAAGGCATGATTTTTGTTTGCCATGAGCCACCTACTTGAAAAAAGGTGATTTTTTTTAAAATTAGCTGTCAAATTTTGCGCCTATGTGTGGTCGTGAGTGTCCTTTTTTAATTTCCAAAATTTCCGCTGGGCAAACACCATAATCAATTTTAACAGACGACAAGGCCTCCAAGTAAGTCTAGCATCTCTAACTTTATCTGTCAATTTTACATATCGAGCCCTAACCGCCAAAAAACACTTAAACAACTTTACATTCGATTTTCAGTTTTTTATAAAAATTACGAGAATGTGAACATTTGCATCACTTGTTAAAATTTCATAGGCATAGGAAATACAATTAGAATTTTATAGCAAAAACAATTTTAGCTTTAGTTCACATTGCTTGCTTCTTTACAGCAAAGATATTTAAAAAACCCTTTCTCCTATGAAATTTTATAATTGTTGGTTAAGCTTTTTTGGCAGACATGGTTCGATATGTTTGTTGTTTTTGGTTTATTTACATATTTGAGCAAACAAACCTAGTAATGTTTGCTTAAGGTATTTTTAGAGCAAATGGAAGAAAATGAGGCATTTCTGCAAGCACTGTCGTATTTAAAAATTCGCTGAATTTTCAAATTTCCGCTTAAATTTTTATTTAAATTAATTTAGAATTCATACCTTAAAATAACTTTCTGCGAACTACTTGTTACATTTAGATAATTTCTGTTTTGCTTTTTTCTATACTGGCTCTTTGGAATTTTAAAATTTCAAATTTATGCGTTGTAGAGATTTTTATTTGCGTAATTTTGTTGTTGTACTCACTTTGCAATTTCCATATTCTACTGTAGTGTGAGTGTGTGTGTGTGTGTTAAAGATTATGGGGGTTTTTTATTATTATAATTTTTTTTTTTTGCATTTATTTATAACTTTTGTATTATTTTTGGGTTTTTAGTTTATTTTTTTCTCTTTCTCTTTTTGAATTGCAAATATTTTAACCTTAAGCCATTTCCATAATTGAATTATGACCGAAATTGATTTTAAGTGTCTCTGGCAGGCAGGTCTTTTTTCAATTCTTTTTTTATTATTCTTGATTGATGATTTAATTTTTTTTTTTTTAAATAAGTGAGTGTCTCGCGCTTGGACACACGTTTTAGCTTTCATTGTTAAGTTTTGTGCTGTTTATTAAATTCCTTCTTTTATGTTTTTAAGATTTTAAATTATAATTTGAAATAGTTTTTAATTTATTTACTTTCTTCTTTTAAAAATAGTCTCAATAAACAACTAACTTTTTTATTTATAGAAAATTGTTTGAAAAGCTTAAGTTACAAAGCAAATACATTAACAGAAGAAAAACATTCAGAATTTTTAACAAAAGAGGTTTTTTTTATTAAAAAAATATATGAAATTGGAACAATTTTTACATTTGAATGAGAATTGTTTTTCATCTTTTACGAAATATAAATTGTCAGGGCAAATCAGTCTTAATAGCGAATAGCCTCGTGAGTGTTGTTTTTATACAAAATGTAGGAAATTTGCTGCACTTCTGCTTTGCCAAAAATAAAATTTTGTTAGAATATTTACTACCAATTAGAATACAATCTTGATGGTGTTTTATAAAATTTTGCTTTGTTCTTTTGGCGAATAAAAAAAGTCCTGATTACATTATGCAACATTTTTTTCTTATGCGCTATGGTCGCCTAATTTTAAAAATCTTAGCTATTCCAAATTCTATATAGAAGTTTTTTCTGGTATAAGTCCAGTAAGATAAGGACACCATCTAACTAGAATTAAAGCTGACTCGTTTTTTAATAAAAGTGGACTTATTACACTTTCGAATATAACAGCTCATATGTAACTTTGAAACGACTTATCCGATTTTGTTACAAAGTTGAAAAACTATAAATTATATTGGCTTTATATTTTCATGTTATTGAGAGAAAAGTTTAAAAATATGTAAAATTTTTTTACAAATTATGAAATTTTTTATTTTTAAAAATGTGCAAAAAATTTAAAGGTTCAATACACATCAGAGAAAAGAATGATTCATTCATTCATGTATTCATTCAACAATGTGTTTCTTGCCTTTTACATGCATGTACAAAAATCAAAAATATTCAAATCATTTTTTCAGTATTCGTTGTCATTTTTATAATTTAATTTCATTTTATTAAAAATGAAGCCTGTGGAAATTTTAGAAAAAAAATATTCCAATTAAAAAAAATTACAAGAAGTAAAATTTGGAGTCTTTATTTAATTCAAAATGACAACAAATAACAACCACCAAATTTAGCAAACTGTTTTCACATCTTGCGGACAAAAATTTTGTTCGTTGAAATTTTTTTTAAGAGAGTATTCTGCAGCATAACGCACCTATTTTAATTTAGGAAGTGTCAACATTAAAAAAATACTAAAGTTACGAAAAATAGTTGATAAATTGATGTCATGTAGGCACTAAAGGGCTGCACAAGTATACTTGAAATGGCTTACAAGCACTTTTTATTATAAAATATTACACATGTTTGTAGTGATGTGTGGTTTTCAAGTATGCTAGACTCAAAATAATCTTCAGGGCATTTTCTATTTTCATGAAAAAATAATAACAAATATATAGGTTTGCATGTGTATTTAAAAAAAATTATTGAATTTGATTCAAACAACATTGTAACTATTTATACTATACTTTTTGTATTCGTTGTCTTTTGTGAGTGTGTTGAGTTGTTTTGAACAATTTAATAAAAAACAGGCATTGCATTCATTCATACTCAAAACACTCACTTTTTTCGAATGTTGTCATGTATTGCTTTTATGGAATTATGTCAATTGACAACAATATATTCGTTTTTTATTATTTAATTCAAAGGCAACAAATAAGACACTCGTTCCTTTCTCTGATACACATGTTATTTGAGTCATTGACTTGTTGAAGATATGTTTTGTGTTATACTGAAATAATTTTATTCGTTAGTCCGATTTAAAAAAATGCATTATTTTTCAAACACTTTTTATTAGATTAATGAAATATTTTATTAATTTAATGGGCTCAACTACGAGAACGATACTAATAGTAATAAGGCTGACTAGATTGTCTAAAATTTTCGACTAAGTGAGCAATGGCCACCTAAATAGAGTTGAAATTGATTACTAAACGAGTTTAGCAGGCGCTTATCACAGACTAAAAATATTTATTATTTTAAGTGCATGAAAAAAATATTCTGTATTACCGACTGTGACTCTCATTCTAAACATTTTGTAAACGTACAATACTGAGATATTTAACAAATAAAAGCGTGTTATAATATTTTTAAATTATGCTTTAAAGTAGTAATTCACGGTCCTATTTAGTCTATTATTTAACTGTCCTATTTAGTGTACAGATCTCAACAATGTATATTCAAAAATAGGATTTTATGACAAGGCTGCACGATTTTCTGTGCAATAAAATTAGTTTTTTTTTTTTTTGATTTCTCTCATTTGCTTGAATAGTGTCATAATCTAAAAAAATCCAACTTTAAAAGTTTTACAAAATTTAATAGAACTCTTTGGGGGGAAATTTTTAAAAATTTTATTCTGAACATGTTAAATTCGGCTGTGCCGAATCTTATATACCCTTCACTGCGTCAGCAAAATATTAATATTTTTTACTTTCCACATTCTTGAATATCAAAAAACAAAAATTATATAAAAGAGGTCGTATTATAAAAAGTATTTATTTATTATTGGAATAAAATATCGATATAACAATAAATTTTTATAATACGACGTCAAGCTTAATAAACTAGTCGTTTCAATAAAAAAAGATCAAATGAACTTACAAATAAAAAATTTTAAAAAAGAAATTACAAACATTGAAAAAAATAATTTGCTTTGAATACCAATTCTTTTATTAATCCTAAAATAAATAATTAATTTAAGTTCAAGAAACTAAAATTGACGAGTTTTAAGAAAAAAATACTTTTTGAGAAAATTATTTTTAAAAGCAGGCACTCAATTTTTAAATTAATAAAAAAGAAATTCTAAGAAAGATATGCAATAGAAATGCAATAAAAAATAAAATAAAATTTAATTTAAAATATTTGCAAACATTTTTAAACCAAACATATTTAAATAAATATCTAGTTTCAAATAAACAAATTGATATACCCAAAAAATCCTCTCTGATATAAGATTTTTGTATTTTTAGTTCTTTTATATAAAGGGTGTTTTTTATAGACGTATAGAACTTTAAATTGCAATAAAACAATGATGAATTATTCGATTGACATGAATTTTATTTATCTAAAAGATAATCTTGTGGCATTACATTTTAAATATGATTTCTGGCATATGACCGCCACGGCTGGCTCGGATGTAGTCCAATCTGGACGTCCAATTTTCGATCGGCAATAACACGGCGAATGTTGTCTTCCAAATGGTCAAGCGCTTGTGGCTTATCCGCATAGACCAATGACTTTACATAGCCCCACAGAAAGTAGTCTAGCGGTGTTAAATCACAAGATCTTGGAGGCCAATTCACAGGTCCAAAACTTGAAATTAGGCGGTCACCAAACGTGTCTTTCAATAAATCGATTGTGGCACGAACTGTGTGACATGTTGTGCCGTCTTGTTGGAACCACAGCTCCTGGACATCATAGTTGTTCAATTCAGGAATGAAAAAGTTAGTAATCATGGCTCTATACCGATCACCATTGACTGTAACGTTCTGGCCATCATCGTTTTTGAAGAAGTACGGACCAATGATTCCACCAGCCCATAAAGCGCACCAAACAGTCTGTTTTTCTGGATGTAACGGTGTTTGGACATACACTTGAGGATTAGCTTCACTCCAAATGCGGCAGTTTTGTTTGTTGACGTAGCTATTCAACCAGAAGTGCGCTTCATCGCAAAACAAAATTCGCTTATGAAAATCGGGATACGTATTCCGCACAGAACCATTATTTTCGAAATAAAATTGCACTATTTGCAAGCGTTGTTCAGGCGTGAGTCTATTCATGATGAATTGCCAAACCAAACTGAGAATAAATCACTTGACAGCTGTTAAATCGGTCACCATCTTGAACAGTAATGCCAATTTAAAGTTCTTTACGTCTATAAAAAACACCCTTTACAAGACATGGTAGCATTTAAGCCACCTGTACATTTTTTGCTCTCTCGTTTTGACTTCGCAACTATCAAAATTTGTTTACTTCCTGTGCGCACTATTGTTTTTATGCTCAAAATGTGAGAGTATGATCATACGATATGTTTGCTTTTGTAATTCAGTGTTTGTTGTAGCGAATGCCTTCGTGCATATGTGCACATACATTATGTACATGTAAAGCTTACAAATTTCCATAAAAAACAAAACAGAAATTAAAGAAAATCTAAAATTTTGGTTTTATTTTTGATATTGCTATTATATTTTGCACAGATATTCTGATAATACTGCAACCACGTTTTTTTGTATGCAAAAATATATGGTCAAATATAGAGGTAGTCGCGGCTCCACCATATCTAGAATGACCCGACTAAATTTCAATAGCAACTGAAAGAGAGAAATAGCTAACAGATTGGTTAGCTAAACTCTTCTGTTGGTTTTCTAGGGACTTCAGAAAGTTGATATCAACGACTACACGGACAGACAGACGCACATCGCTCAATCGACTACGCTATCCAGAATATATGTATATACTTTATAGAAGAAGCGCCATGTACAGTGTAGAAATTACAAACGGAATCACAACCATATATACCATTCTTACTTACAATGAAAGGTATAACAACTGAACGAGATAAGGTAGATATAACTAGTTATGAATAGAAATTCTTTAGTAGTTTCTTAATTTTTCCTTTTCTTTTTCTTAATATAAATAAAATTTCTCTTTTTTTTCCATGGAAGATTTTCTGGTCAAGGGAATCTATTCACCAAAACAAAATTTTCCCTGGAAAAAAATTCACAGCTAATATTTATTTACGTTTGGGTGTATATTTTCAAGCTCCAAGATCATTGTAAAGCTGCTGAAACAAGTTTACCTGTTAGATTTTGTTTTAAACTGATTTTAAACTTTTTCATTATATAAATCATTTTCTGGTTTAAAGATAATCTTGAATATCACAAACAATTATTTTATTGTCGTTGGTGTTTTGCACTCCGAATAGATTTTTTTTTAACGAAGTGGAAATTATTTTAGCAGCCGCTAGGCTTTTTTTGTTTCTCTTTTCACTTTATGAGTTGGTGGAATTAAAAAATTATTTTATTTTTATTTTGATTTCACAATAACTCTTTCAATTTCTCATTAGATCGATATGCGCCACAAAGTAAATCTACCTTCTTTAAAGATGTGCCTGCAGGATTTTAAATATATATAAAGTCACGGTCGTTTTACGTTTTAAATTAAGTTACTCGCCGACGATGTACTAGATACTTATGAAAACAAATCCAACAAGGTTGTTGTTGATGACTGTTTGATTTATAACTGATTTGTAAATTGCTAAGAATAGTAATAAAAAGTTTTATTATAAAATTTAAATCAATACAAATAACAATGATGGCTATAATGAAGATTTGCATATTAATAATGTGCTACTGATGTGAATGATTATGCGAATGTCTGTTTGTACGTACGTACGTATAATTTATTTTAGAACTAGAAAGAAACATCAACAGCAGCCGTTGTATGTTATTGACATTTTTTGCAGAAAAGAAAAATTAAAATGAATAAAAAGAACAAGCAGAGGCTGCTGTTAGCTTAACTGCTGTTGTGCGGTTTCAAGTTCTGTTGTTGATTTCAACACACAACACAGAAAGAAGCACAGCGTTAAATACAAATTATATAGAATCACTTACTTCACAATTCTGTTAATGATGGCTAATTTTTTATAATTTGAGCTTGGTTTTGCACTGCACGTTACAACAACATCTTTAATTAATTATTACGAAATATGTACTTTAATAAAATTTATTATGTACAGACTATGCACGTCTGTATTTAGTTTTTATTATTTTTTCTGATATATGACCAATTTTCTACAACACATCAAATTAATATTATTTATTTTCGTAACAATTAAGTTTATCAGCAGTCACGTTTCAAGTATAAAAACTTCCGTAAATAAATAAGTATATGTATGTACAATGTGCATATATGCAACATATGGTTGAATATTGCCTATAATAAAAATATTTTTTGACTTTTATTTCACATATTGAAAATCAAAAATGTCATTGACTTTATATAACAAAAGAAAACATTTGAAGGGGTTTCATTTGAATTCGCCTTAAAAGGTTTTTTTTTTTTTTTTTGTAATATAAAACGTATACACGCCACTTTCATACTCTTCACACTCTCCATATTCGAGTAAAGACTAGTGGGAGGATAATCTACAGTTACTCACAGAAATATTTTGCTTACATTTTTTTAACAAAAATTTTTTTTTATAGATAAATAATATGGAAGGTATTAGATATACGAGTATAAATTTGTTTCTTGTAGTAATAAAGCATAGTCTAACGGATGATGCTTGCAAAAAAAGAAAAACAACAACTTCCAATTCGCTGTAGTTTTTATGGCTTTTTATTTATCAATTGCGTAATTTTAAGACTACCGTTATTTTTTTAAAATTGTGTTTTTTTTAATATGTTTTTGCATCATAATTAGTTGCAAACTTATTAATTTTGTGAGCAGGCGTAAAGTTTTTGATCGAAAAATGCCAAAAAGAAAGAATTAAAAATATTTCAGAAAAAAAATTATATTGCATCTCCATAATCAAGCCAAATCAATAAAATATATTTGTTATACATTTGATCGGTGTCGGCAAACAATTGAAAAGGTGCTAAAACGAGCCAAAGAGCGCGGTAGTATCGAAAATATTTAACGAAAGGGTCGTGCAAAGTTGTTTAATTTAAGAAATGAAAGACAAATTCTTAAAGAAAACCGTGAAAATCCCCATATATCAGCACCGAAAATTAATCAAAAGCTTAGGGCGACGCTACGAACAAGTGTAAGTGACGAAACGATTCGTAGAGTTCTAAGAAATAATGATATTAACGGTCGCGTAGCAAGAAAAAAGCTTTTTATTTCTGAAATCAATAGACAAAAACGCCTTTCTTTTGCTGAGCTCCATAAAACTGAGACTTTTGAGTTTTGGAAGACTATAATATTCAGTGACGAAAGCAAATTTAATATTTTTTGGGTCGAATGGACGACGTATGATGTGGCGCAGGCCAAGTGAATCCCTAAATATAAAAAAATATAAAACCAACTGTAAAACATGGTGGTGGTTATCTTATGGTGTAGGGAAAGTTGGTGTTTATAGACGGCACTATGGATAAGCTTCTATATTTATCCATTTTAAAAGAAAATCTTCATGCTAGTGCTGCAAAAATGGGGTTATTTATCTAGGAATGGGTACTATTTTCAACATGATAATGACCCTAAACGTACAGCTTTAGACGTTAAACTATGGCTTTTATATAACATCAAACATCTGCCACCACCATAAGGTCCCGATATAAATCCCATCAAAAACCTTTCGGCTTATTTTTATGAAAAAGTTCGGGAACATAGCATTTCATCCGAAAAAGTTGAAAAAAAATATTGGAAGGAGAATGGTACAAGATATCTGCTGAAAAACGTAGGAATTTGTTGGAATCAATTCCTAGACGCCAGGAATCAGGATACCATACAAAATATTAAAAATTGAATTTTTTTTCTTAGGCCAACCAAAGAGTGATTTTGAAACTTTTTCTTAAGTTTTCCTTAATTAATATTTAATAAAATATACATTAATTTTTTTTAAAAACATTTTTATGCAGCATTTTTTTTATATTTTACTTTTTTTACAAAACCAAAATATTTCTGTGAGTAACTGTAAATGTATGAAAAAAGTCTGTCCTTTTATAGCCGTCACTATAAGACAGAGGAGTTTAGATAAGTTTGTGATTCCGTTTGTAAAGAGTGAACTTCTTCATTTTAAAATAAAAATACATATTTTTTGAGAGACTTGTAATTTTTTTATTGGACCACATGCAATCTGTCTGGTGTGGACTTTGGTCAAGTCTTACTTTTTTTGAAGATAGGGCCAAAATTGCGGTGACTGTGAACGGCAAATTTGTAGCTTTGAGTATCATTTATGATCGTGTTGTGGTATGTTGCTTGATCAGTGTAGTGAAGAGAACTTATTCTAACTACTTACTTTCCATAGTTGGGAATTTAATTCCAAAATTATTTTAATTAAATGAAAAAAAAAAAAAACAGGAATGAATTCAACTAAAAAGATATGTAAAAAAGGTGGGTATTTTATATTTATACAGTTGAATTCTGAAGACTAAGAGCTACTTGGTAGGTAAAGAGAGAGAATCTTTTAGCGTAAGTTACCAAGCTTTTTGGTAAATGGTGGTTTTCATATAAGAACCTTGGCAAATAAACGGACTCGTTTACCACATGCTACCAGCTTCCTTATACTCGTACATGAACAGTATTTTTTCTTTTCATCGATTTTCTTTTTTTTCTCGTGAGAGATGCTTAGTAGGTAGAGGGCATCTTTTACCGTACGCAACTGTGCTCTTTATACGTGAGCTGAATTTCCTTTATGTAAACTCTACATTGAGTATTCGAATTAGCAAATCTTGTAGTATCGAAATTTTATTCGATACGTAGACAATTTCGATCACGACTAATAGAATTATGTCCCAGGTTTACATTCCCTTACAAATATTCTTACGATGATGCAGTAGTTTTTGCTGATTGTTTGGGGTAGTCGGCAGCATGCTGTGGTCTATGTGCTTAATGCTTAAAATTAATAACAAGAATAAGAAGAACGTCTGATATAAAACGGCTTTTAGTTTATGAAAAAAAAAAATTAAAATTTTTTTGGTTTGACTATTTATGTTTCTTTTCCTTTACTCCTTTATATACTTACCTGCTGCATGTATTTGTACATAAATAACAACCGTGGCCAATTTAAAAAAATTCTTTTTACAAAAAAAAAATTAAAATTAATCAATAAAAATCAATCAGCTTGTGAGAGCGTACTATTTTTAAATTGAACTGTATTTATGAATATTCACTATACACTTTGTACGTAATCGATCAATGAATGCAAAACTGCAGAACAACAACAAAATTATATTAAAGAAAAAAATGCTCTGAAATCAATGACAAACAAAAAAATCAGATTGTTTTATGGACAACATTTACAAAAAAAAAAAAAAAAAAAAAAAAAAAAAACAACAGCAATTGTAATGTAATAAAATTTACAAAAATAATAAGAAAAAAAGAAATTGCAACTGTATTGAGTTCAAAAATATACATGATTCCAAAGTGTCCACAAAGTATGTGGCACAAACATTAAAAAAACAAAACTGTATTGAAATTGTTTATATTTTTTAATTTTTAATTATTTACACATTGGCATGAATGGGCAGCCAATATGCTCAACATTGATTTGAATCTTGGAATTGAAATACGCAAGCGTTACACTTGTTGTGTTCAATTTTAAAAGCTGCTGGTAGTCTATACAAAATTTATGTATCTTTCAAGTAAAATCTAAAATAGTAACTGGGCAAATTTATTGGTCTGCATAGAACAGTGGTATTTTATGCCGATAAGCCGAGCAACTTTACAAATTTGTGTTTTAAAAAACAAAACAATTAAATTATCTTGCGTTAACAAATTTTTCACAAAAAAAAAAAAAAAATTGGCGTAGACTTTAAAGTAAAAGTTATCATAAAATTTGCAAAAAATTTTTTCATTAAAAAAATTCTCAAAAACGTGTCTCTCTGACAATAATCGTGCAAAAAAAATAAAAAAAATAACATAACATAAGTAGTGCAGGAAAAAAATGGATCTGGCCTCAAATGCTATTCAAATCGAAGTGAAAAACAGAATCAGATATTATAATCGTTGCATATATCTTTGTCTGCAAAAGTGTTAAGCGGGGAATTTTTTACGAAAATAGAAAGCAAAACAACAAAACAAAATTGGAAAAATTTTTAAATTTAGTTTTCGATGTCTTTTTTAATAATGCAATTCAAAAAGTACTTTAGTCACTATGGCTAAAAATAAATTAAGGTTTAATTTTAAAATTAAGTTTTTTAGCACGCAGAATACGTTTTCATTGTTGTAGGTCGTTCATTTAAAATGAAGAGCAAGCAAACGAACAATAGGAATTCATAACACGGGCTAGTTCGTTCAGTTTAAATAAGTGAATAGTAAACACAACAATACAGAAATAATAGAAGTTTGGTTTTTGTAAAATATAGCGACTTGTGAAATAAATATATATTTTTTTCATATTTTCATTAAAAATAACTTTCGCACTTAAAACTTTAAAATTTTTGAATTTTAATAAAATCAAAAATCTTTTCATAAGAAAAATTACGTATTTAAAACCAAATAAAATAAATAAGTAAAATAAATACTGTTGTAACTCTTACCTTTTTCCTTATAAATAAAAAGACTTATTTATTCGAGCTATTCGTTGGCACGTGATATATTTCGGTGTCTATCAAAAGAAGAAGTGAAAAAAGAGTTGGCTAATCAAACGGACGTATGTGTCTCTAATTTGACATATAAATGGGGATGCCAGATTGTACACTACAATTCTCCCACGCTTATGGGTTACTATTAAACTATTACATTTCTAATATTAATCCATTATTTTGTTAAATACTGCTTATTACTAATTTACTATATAATCTCGTAAATGATGTGGTAGGTTGCGTACCCTTGAAGATTTACGTTGTGGTTGTACTGTGTCCAATAGGGGAGTGTGTTGGCTTGATGTTATTGGTTGCTGGTAAGACGATATTGTTTGTTGGGTTGAGTTTGTTGGTTGAGAATTTTGTTCCGATGGATGTGGTATAGTTACCAGATCCTCAACGTTTACAGCAGGTTGTTGATTGTTTTCTTTTTGAACGACATCTTCCTCCACAGGGTCTTCTACAAGTGGTTGCTGGATACTCGTTGTAATTAATTGATTAATGTGCCTCTTGAACTTAAATCCGTTATCTAGAGTGACTATATAATGGAGATTACCGAGTTTCTTAGTAATTGTACCTGTCTTCCACGTAGTTTTATTTCCTGCATAATAACGAGCTAGGACCCTTTCCCCCTCAGAAAGTTGCCTGGCCATACATTTCAGATATTGCATTTTCGCAGACTTGGTTGGTCTAAATGCATCCAAACGGGTACGGATTTGACGGCCTAAATACTGTTCAGACGGCGTTTTGTTGTTTCTGAGCGGCGTTGCTCTATACTTAAAAAGTATGTCTTGGACTTTTTCTCTAATAGACTTGTTTGTATTCTGCATTGTTGTTAATTTGTTTTTGAGGGTTTGTACATTTTTCTCTGCAAGCCTGTTTATAGCTGGGTGGCCTGGCGCAATGAATTTCTGAAAAATTCCACAATTTCTGCAAAAGGTTTTGAAAATATCGCTTGTAAATATTGCGGCGTTATCAGATACTAATATATTTGGGTATCCATTTCTTGAGAATATTTCTCGGAGAATTTCAATGGTTGATAATGATGATGGTGCTGCACGAGTAATTCCAATTTCAGCCCATTTGGATTTTGCGTCTATTACTACGAGAAAAAAATTATCCTGGAATGGGCCAGCATAATCTACGTGAACTCGTTGCCAATTTTCATCTGGTTCTTCCCAGGGATGGATTTCAGCTTTCGCCGGAGAATTTTTAACCATGGCACATGACGAACAAGAACGTACCAAATCTTCAATATCCCTGTCAATGGCCTTCCAATATACGTAGCGACGCGCTAGTTGTTTCATCTTGGTGATGCCAAGATGTGTATAGTGCAGCTCTTGTAAAACGTAAGGTTGTAATGTTACAGGAATTACTACTCTCTGGCCTTTAAAAAGTATACCTTCATCGATCGTAAATTCAGGGTCACTACCCTTATTTATGTTGTAAGTCTTAAGGTTTCGAATAATTTGTGCAATATATTTGTCCTTCCGTGTTTCCTCCCTGAGAGTTTGAAAATTAATGTTTGAAGTGCTAATTTGTTGTATACATTCATTGAAAATTAGGTGTACTTCGTGATTAATAGAACAGTAGTATCGGGGGCTCTAGAGAGGCAGTCTGCGTTAACGTTGTCAAGCCCTTTCCTGACGTGCAATTCGTAGTTAAACCCGGACAAATAAGCTGCATACCGTGATCATTTGGGGTATTTTCGCTGTTTGGTGGAATATTCGCATTATTGGCTGATTATCTGTAATGAGAATAAATTTGCGTCCAAATAAATAGTCGTGGAAGTGTTGCACAGAAAATATAATTGCCAATGCCTCTCTGTGCAACTGAGAGTAGTTCTGCTCAGCTGACGTCAACGATCTAGATGCGTATGCAATCGGCTTCTCTTGCTTATCAATTATGTGTGAAAGAACACCTGCAATACCCATTGGGCTCGCATCACACGCCAATTGAATTTGTAAATTGGAATTATATGGTGTCAGTACTCTATCGCTGGCCAATTCTTTCTTAAGAAGATGAAATGCTTTTTCACAACTTGTGGTCCAACTAAACTTTGAATTTTTTTTTAAAAGATATCTCAAGGGGGCGGTTATCGATGATATATTCGGTATGAAGTGAGAATAATACGTGACCATACCTAAGAACCGTCTAACGCTATCAGTCGTATCTGGTGTAGGCATATTAAGAATTGCAGAAACTTTTGTTGGTGACTTCCTTATTTTGTTGTATTCAACAATGTGGCCTAAAAACTCGATGCTTTCTTTAAAAAATGAGCATTTATTTTTGTTCAAGTGTAGATCAAAACGTTGCAGTTGTATGAAGCAAGATTTTAAATTGGCTATGCATTCTTCTAAAGATCTTCCATGCACAATAATGTCGTCGAAGTATGACTCTGCCTTGGGTACGCTTCGTAAAATCTCGTCGATAATTCTGTTGAACTCGGCTGGGGCCGTTTTAATGCCAAAAGACAATCGTTGCATTCTGTAAGTGCCACGATGAGTCGAAATTGTCTGTATAAGACTAGATGGTTCATCCACGGGGATATGTAAATAGGCCTTGTAGAGATCAAGTCTACAAAAATACCTTGAATCGCGAAGACTGTTGAAGATACTCTCGATCTTACGAATTGGGTAGTGCGCATCGACCAAATGGCTATTTACGCCAACTTTGTAATCTACACAAAGTCTAACGCCTCCATCAGCCTTGGGTACTACCACTAGGGGTGATCCCCAATCACTGTTTGTCGTTTAGGTTATGATTCCTGTTCGTTCTAAGGTACACAATTCATTATCAACCTTCTCCATTAAGGAGTATGGAATTTGTCTTTCCCTGTTATAAACTGGTGATGCACCTTCTCGTAATTTCAATGAAATCTTTTATTGACGCGTACAGCCAATTTTCTCTTCAAATAACTCAGAAAATTCTTGAATAATTTCATCTATCACGTTCACTTGATTAGTATTAATAGGGGTTGTCGTGCGACGGCTGTTGTCCAGATCATTTAAATTTATTTTTAAACGTCTGATCCATGACCGCCCGATTAAAGCTTGGTTTATAAATACATACAACCATGCGCATTTATATGTTGTTGAGTATGTGTTAATTTTTTTATTCTCTGTTTATCTCAGTAGCTAAATGAGAGAAACTTTTATTTGAAATGCGCATGCTCAAATATTCCCTTGTTATTTCCCCGCGCCCTCCCCTTATCTGTTTCAGCTATTCATTTTTGTTTTTAGATTTTCTTCTACGTAGAACATCTTTATAGTTTAATAGTCTTTGGTCTTAGTTTAACTCCCCTATTATGCTTTACAACTCAACTCAGCTGAGTTAAAATCAAAACAACTCTACTTTAAAACAAATTAATTTAATTCAGTTAAAATAGTATTCGTACTTACCAATTCATATTTATTTAAATAAAATAAATGGTATTAACATTGCATTTTAAAAATTGAGTATTTGAAAGATATAAAAAAAATTTAATAATAAATTGTAATTTATTCTATGTGTTGCGTTCTAAATCAAATAAATAAGTATGTATTTATATCGAAAAGCAAACCAACATTAAAAATACATACTTACTTATTTCCTGTAACACAACAATAGTAAAGCTTTCATTCTCAGCAGTAGTTTTTGGATCGAAAGAACTCGAAACAGGAACGGCAATATGACTTGCAATTGCTACGTGAAAAGTAGTGTGAAAAGATACAAAGTAGTGAATGTTTATTAAAAATTATAGTGATTATTAAAATAAATTTATGCAAAAAACTTAAGAGTGAGATGAAATAAAGATTATATGTCATTATTGTTGGTGTTGCTTCGACAAGTTTTTTTTAATCAAAGGTACATAACAGCAAGCTGAAACCGGTGGTGTTACGAAAATCACTCTATTGAATGACTGTGTTGTAAAGGGTGTCCCAACAAGAACGCAAGATTTAAATTTTAAATAAATGACTGATGCAGCAATTGAATTGTTTCTCTGGCTGTATGGCATGTGGCGCCGTCTTGTTGAAACCACAAGCCCTCCACATTCATTTCTTCAATTGTAGGCAAGAAAAAACTGGTTATCATATCACGATACCGAACGCCATTGACTGTTTGCGCTTGACCTGCCTCATTTTCATAAAAAAAAGGTCCAATGATTCCTCCAGCCCAAAAACCACACCAGTGACACGTTGAGGATGCATTTGCTTCTCGTGAATCACTCGAGGATTTTCCTCACCCCAAATGCGACAATTCTGCCTATTGACGAAGCCATCAAGATGGAAATGGGCCTCGTCACTGAAGATGATTTTATCGGCAAAATCAGCATTTTCATGTCGTCTCTCCAATACGCAATTAACGAACTCCCTTCGCTGTCCATGGTCATTTTTTACTAACCTCGTACCTTCTACTAGCAAACAATAACAATTGCTCAAATGTCAAACAATGACACTTCGAATGGCGCCAAATTTAAATCTTGCGTTCTTGTTCAGACACCCTTTATTATTCATAAGAAATTATATTTATGCATGTGTAAATGTAGCAATTCAGCGTTTATGTTAATTCGTAGAATTTTATAGTGTAATGCTTGTGTGTGAGCTGTGTTAGTGTATAAGCGTTATAATAGCTTTAGTTCTAGAATTTGCTAGATTAAGCATTTTCATTTACCTTGTTGTTCTATACTTGATACACCTAGAAGTATGCAGTAACTTCTAGAAGTTTGTAGACGGTTCTCGACTAAACTAAAGATTTGAAATGTCCGTTACTGTTTGTTAAAGCAAACAGTATATAAGGCAATGAGATTGCCAGATGAGTTTAGTTAAGTTCAGTTCTGGTTGAGACATTAGACAAGGTGTGAAAAAAACAATAAAGTGTCGTTGTGACGGTTATAAATAAAGTGTGTTTCTGCAACAAGTGCTTGCAAGTTGAGTATACGTATTAACTACGAAAAACCCGAAAAAATAGTCGAAAGACTTGCAAATTGTATGAGTGTCTATACAGAACAGTGCAAGTTCATTTTTAAAATATCGGCAACGGCTTCGCTTCTAATGAAAAAATGGCTGCGCCATTGATATAGAGAATAAAAATATATGAATGAAGTGTTGCCGCGTTGCAAACACCGTGAATACCAACTAAAAATTTTGTTGTTAGTATTTTTTAAGTCAAAAATATGAAATTGATAATTAAATTTAACTTTCAAATGTGTTGGTGGGTCATTATGTTCTTTTTTTATTTATTAATTTTGTTAAATATGCTAAATATCAATTACTAACGTAACTTCTATTTTTCCACAGACATACGCGGTAGCACTGTTTCTCATTTGTCAATTTACTTGCTGCAAGTGTCAAAAATTTACTTGCAAAAGAATTTGGTTGCCAGTTCAGCTGCAAGTTCGAAAAATATGAGTGTGTTAGTGAAAAAGTGGGATAAGAAAAGAGAACTAATTGTGTTTTTATTTTACAACAAAGAACCCTATCAAACTAAACGTTTTTATAATAGGGTAAGAACGTAACAATATGATCTATGTTTGAGTCTAGTGAGCAAACAGTCCTGTAACTTGGCACAGGATCAATTCCGAAGCACGCAAGAGTCTTCATTCACTAAACTCAAACATTTAGTGAGCAAACAGTCCTGTAACTTGGCACAGGATCAGTACAGAAGTACGCAACATTCTTCAATCACCAAATTTAAACATTTGGTTACCACGATATTTGAGTGTCAATTGGGTGACAAAAAATCATATTACGGAAAATGGATTTTGAAGAGTTGGTGCAAACACAGTTCTAATTGGGCAATCAAATTGAGACACTGGCAAGGAATTTTGCAAAGGACTCCAAGGATCGCAAAACTCCTGAATATTTTTCCAAAAGACTGGATACATTGACAGAACTAGCAGAGAAGTTCCAAAAAAATGATGAGATGATTACAGAAATCAAGGACAATCCCCTCGACGACGACTACCTGGTGGCAAACTATTACAACAGAATCACCCAAATAATAATCAAACATACCAAATTGTTCGAGCAAGGAGCAATGCAGCCGCTGAAACTAGGTGACGAAGCACATACGTCCAGAGAACATCAGCGGCCAATATTCAATCAGCCCCAGATATCAACCGAAATGCGAAAAATCCTTCGGAATCAGAGAGCTTTAATGAAAGCACTAACCAGAAATGTAGATGAAATAATGGCAGAACGACATCAGGAACATCATCCATCTTATTACAATATTAAGGCAAGTATAATCGAAAAATACATGATAGATCTAGCAACCAACAACTCAGCTTTATGGGAGTCAACAGACGATGATCAATTAGAAGATTACAATATTGAAACATTTTATCAGCTCGAAGAAATGGCAGAAGCAGCCATGATTGAGCTTCAAAAACACATGCATTCGGATCCACCTACCCCTCCACAACGAGCCACAGCAACGGGGGACATCGAGGTAATTCTCCCAAAAATAAAATTGCCAGTTTTTGATGGAAATTACCAACGATGGATGGAATTCAAGGATATCTTTTCCGAGCTTGTCCATAACACACCCATAAGCGAAACAAAGAAAATGCACTACCTTACAACATCGTTACAAGGAGAACCCAAAAATTTAATCAAACACTTACCTGCAGTAGGAAACAATTACGCTTCTGCCTGGTCACTTATCAGCAGTAGATACGATAACACAAGGCTTCTAGTATCCACATTACTAAACAAGCTACTTTCGCAGTCATCCATCAGAAGGGAATCGGCATCATTATTGAAATCGCTTCACGATGTGACAAAAGAGTGCATTCAGGGTCTTAAGGCACAAGGAATACCTGTTCAACATTGGGATGTCATTCTAGTTCACATTTTGTTACATAAACTAGATGAAGAAACCCAAACTGCTTTTGAGCAAAGCTTACCGGATAATAAGCGTCTGATCGGAATTGATGAGCTGCTAAAATTTTTGGAGCGAAGATTCCAGTCTTTGGAGAACCGAGGAAAGCCTGACAGAGCAACAACACGAAATTGCGCGTCAGTGACAGCACCAGAAACACGTGAGAAATGTAAAATATGCAAGGGAGAGTCGCATAAACTTTTCGCTTGTAGAAAATTCATCAATGCTGAATTGAACCAAAGGTGGAAATGGGTAAGAGATTTGCAGCTATGTGTAAACTGTCTGAAACCAGGACATCGGGCAAACGAGTGCAAATCACGGCACTGCAGCAAATGCATAAAAACGCATAATTCTTTACTACACAATCCCAATTCTAATACATTAAACAGCAAAAATACTTCTCAAGAAAATTCAATGCCTCAGCAAGCAATGCCGTCACAGGTAGAATTACCTCAAAATCAAGCAGCTACCAAAATAAGCTTACTAACGAATCGCACGAACAAGGACCTTCATTATGTTTTACTAGGAACAGCCTGTATACAACTTACATCTGGAACTGGCCAAAAATTCGTATGCCGAGCAATCTTGGACTCTGGGTCACAAGTCAACCTTATAACGGACCATCTGTGGAAAAAGCTCGGCGGCAGGTCCAGACAAATGTGCCTGAATGTGGAAGGCATTGGATTCAACAAAACAAAGATGCGCCATCAAACAAGCATTCAGTTCCAATCAACATTGAACGATTATATAGCAGAGGTAGATGTCCACATCCTACCAAAAATTGTTTCCGATCAGCCAGTTCACATCCTTAACATAGAAAGTTGGGGGATTCCACAGGATATTCGCTTAGCCGATCCGGAATTTAATAAACCAGGACGAATCGATTGCTTATTAGGAGCAGAAATAATTTTTGAACTTCTCACCAATGGACAAATTAGATTGGCAGACAACCTCCCAGTGCTCCAAAACACCGTCCTTGGCTGGGTTGCAGCTGGCAAAGTTGATACAACAATTTCAAGAAATTTATTCTGTGGAATATGTACCACAAAGGAATTAGAAGCAGCAGTTTCTCAATTTTGGGATGTTGAGGAAACACAAGACGATCAAACAACGCTCACAGAAGACGAACGACGTTGTGAATCACACTTTGTACAGTCAACAACCAGAGCGGAAGATGGCAGATTTATCATAAAACTGCCATTAAACAACCATCCAACAGTACTCGCAGAATCTAAGGGTGTAGCATACAAAAGGTTTAATTCGATTGAAAGACGTTTAAAGAGCAACCCCACGCTTAAGGATCAATATGTTTCATTTATGAGAGAATATGAATCCCTAGGTCATATGACAAAAATTGATTTGGATAAAATTGTCCCTCCCTACTACTTTATACCACATCATTGCGTTCTCCGTCCAGAAAGTTCGTCAACCAAATTAAGGGTCGTTTTTGATGCATCAGCACACAACTCATCGGGGCTGTCTCTGAATGACATAATGCACACCGGTCCATCTGTTCAAAGTGAACTTTTTTCAATATTGCTACGTTTTAGAATGCACAAATATGCGTTTAAAACCGATATTGAAAAAATGTACCGCCAGATATGGGTCAGTCAGGAAGACCGAAATCTACAACTAATTTTGTGGCGAGAAAATGAGGAACAGCCAATAAACGTTTACCAATTAAATACGGTTACATACGGTACTAGAGCTGCACCATACCTGGCAACACGCTGTCTAGTAAAACTTGCAGATGACTATCAAAGTCAATATACATATGGAGCAACATCCCTTCGAAGAGACTTTTATGTTGATGATGGCCTAATAGGAGCCGACTCAATCCCTGAAGCTCTAATAATTCAACAACAATTAATAACCATTGTTGGTGAAGCTGGAATGAAACTCAAGAAATGGTGTTCCAATCACAAGTCTCTACTAAATGACATCGCAGCAGAAGATCAAGAAGTTAATCTCAACTTCGATTCAAAGGATATGCAATCCACCAAAACATTAGGGCTTTTATGGCTTCCAAAGTCGGATGTTTTTAGCATAAAGGTCAATATTCAAGATCATAAATATGCAACAAAACGTACTATGAGTTCCGACTTGGCCCACATATATGATCCGCTAGGTCTAATTGGCCCAGTACCAGTAACTGGAAAAATTCAGCTTCAAAAAACATGGCAAACAAAACTGGAGTGGGACGAGAAACTACCTTCAGAGATAGAAAGAGAATGGGAGTCTTATAAGGAAGATCTAGTGACTTTGGACAACATAATGTTCCCGAGATATATATTCTGCAATCAAGACGCAAATATTGAAATACATGCTTTTGCGGATGCATCAGAAAGAGCTTACAGTGCTGCAGTGTACATCCGAACAGTAAAAGGCGACAAAACTGTAATGGTCAATCTTTTATGTTCGAAATCACGCGTTGCTCCCATAAAATCGCAAACAATACCACGCCTAGAATTATGCGCAGCACTTTTGGCAGCTGAGCTAATGACAAAAGTCAGGGCGGATTTGGGCTTGGAAAAGAAGAAATCATTTTGTTGGACTGACTCCACAATTGTGCTTTCGTGGCTGCGGAATCAACCAGGAAGATTACCGGTTTATGTGGCCCATCGCGTTTTAAAAATTCTTCGGGTAACGATTCCAGAACAATGGCAACATGTCCCTTCAAAACAAAATCCCGCGGATATCTTATCGAGAGGTATAAAACCCCGTGAATTATCTAACTGTACCATGTGGCTGTACGGGCCATTGTTCCTCTATCAACCTAAGGCGTTATGGCCAAATACTACTAAACAAGATTCAATAATTGATAACAACTACACGGCAACCGTTCTATCAACCCAAAGGCAAGCCGAAGAAGATGCATTGATTGTACATACAGTCAAAAAATTCATTTTTACATGTTCAAAGGGTCATTGGGTATATGCTTCGATTTGTGAGGAACTGTAAACGACCAAAGAAATCTCGACCAGAACATACGCAGCTTTCGCCCCTAGAACTCGACGCAGCACTTAAGCTAATTGTGCGTCAAATACAAGCATCCGATTTCGATGACATCAAAAGGGTACTCATAAAGGACAAATTTGTACCCAAAACAAATCCTTACAGCTCATTAACTCCGTTTTTAGATGAAGAAGGAATAATTAGAGTGGGGGGACGTTTAAGTTCCTCAACACAGCAATTCGATGCCACACATCAAATGATGCTACCTAGTAATGATCCGCTTGTGAAACTTCTCGTAGAACAAATACACAAGAAACATTGTCACTGCGGCCCTCAGGCATTACTTGCACAAATCAGACAGCGGTTTTGGCCAATTAAAGGAAAAAGCCTTGTAAGAGCAGTAGTCCAACGGTGCGTACGATGCACAAAAGCAAGGCCAAACATGTATACTCAAATAATGGGAAACCTTCCAAAACATCGAGTACAACCAGCTCGACCATTCCTGAATTCGGGAGTACACTATTGCGGCCCATTCTTTGTACATTTTAAAACCAGAGGAAAGCGACCTCAAAGGGCATATCTGGCAGTATTTTGCTGTTTTGCTACTAAAGCTGTGCACTTGGAGCTTGTCACAGAATTGACAACCGAGGCGTTCATTGGAGCTTTGAAGAGATTTATAGCAAGGCGAGGCCACTGTAAAACTTTGTATTGTGATAACGCAACTAATTTTGTTGGGGCTCGAAATAAACTGAACGAGCTAAATGATGCTTTTTATTCAAAACCAGCGCAGAAATAAATATACAGAACGTCGTCAGAATAAGATTGACAATCAAACAAAAAGATCTTTTCTTTAATTTTGATTATAATAAAGAGTCACAGTTCAAGTGCTGTCGGCTCAAATTATTAACAAATCAAAAACTGACAGGAGTCACGGTTCAAGTACCGGCGGCTCAAATTGTGTAAATACTATCAAATATTAACAATCTACGCAATATTAAAAACAGTTTTTTTTATGTTGTTCGACATGATTGAATTTAAAAAGCAATATGCAAACATTTAAAAACAAGTCATTAAATCATCAATCACATATATTAGAGTAAATGGGTAGTAAAATAGGGGTGGTTTTTTTGTCTGTGTGTAATAAGGCTTTGTATTTTTGAATGTTTTAAAACTGGCATATATATGCTAAATGCCTGTGCTAGAATTTAGATTTTTAAATTCAATGCTGTCGAGCACAATAAAAAAATAGTTAATTCTAATCGTGCCTCGAATATGATTTAATCAATGTTGCTTACGATTTTTACTCAAATTATTCCTTTGTGTGGTTTGATTGATTATACAGAATCGGCTAAAAATGCGAATTTTGCAGCTCGTGCAAAAGTGCACGAGTGTACCTACAAGTGTTGTGAAAACAAATATACCAAATAAGTATTTGTTACTATTGGTATAAGGGAGAGAATAACTATAACAAATGTGGTATGGTTTTGTTTTTGTACACCAACTCAACTCGTACAAATATACAGAGTTATAAATAATTTTGCAGCGAGTGAGAAATTTATTTGTTTCTCTGTTGCAAACGACTGTTGTACTACAAATATTTTCAGATAATTTGTTGTATAAACAGATATTTACGGCTCGGCTGCATAAAAATGAACGAAAACAAAAATATACGAAAAGTTGTTTTTGCTTTTAATACAAATGTACGAACGAAGCATGTATGTTTGCTTTCAACAAATACAATAACTATCTTATAGTATTTGCCTTAATATCTGTTTTATTTGTTTGAGCTAATGGAAATAATAGGAATATACTCACTCACATCTCATACTAAAAGATGATTAAATTTTAAGGGCAGATGTTGATTTTGAATAAAACAGAAATTATTTAGAAAATTATTGTAATTTTTTTATTATGATAATATGGTACGGTTCAATTATGTAGGGAACAAAATATCGGGCAAATGACCGCCGCGACTTCGGCGGCACACCTCCATCAGATGGTCCAAGTTTTCGATGACGCTGAGTCATAATTGAGGTTCTATGGCGTTAATGTGCCGAATTATCTCATCCTTTAGCTCTTGAATTGTTGCTGGCTTATCGACGTACACATTTTCTTTCAAATAACCCCAAAGAAAGAAGTCCAACGGTATCAAATCACATGATCTTGGCTGCCAATTGACATCGCGACCATGTGAGATAACACGGCCATTGAATTTTTCGGGCAAAAGAGCCATTGTTTCGTTAGCTGTGTAGCAAGTGGCACCGTCCTGTTGAAACCACATATCGTCCACATCCATATCTTTTAATTCGGGCCATAAAAAGTTCGTTATCATCTCACGATAGCGAACACCTTTCACAGTAACTGCCTGACCAGCCTGATTTTGGAAAAAAATACGGCTCGATGATGCCGCCAGCCCATAAGCCGCACCAAACAGTAACTTTTTTGGGCGCATTAGTTTTTCGACAATCACTCTTGGATTATCATTCGCCCAAATGCGGCAATTCTGCTTATTTACTAATCCACAGAGGTAAAAATGTGCCTCATCACTGAAGAAGAAAAAATCACGAAGTGCACGATTTGAACGCCCATTTTCATAATAAGCCTGAATAACTTTAACCCGTTGCTCGATTGTGTATCTTTTCATCGTTCAAATTGAGTTAGTCTGAAATTGAGAAATGTCAAATGAAATGCAGAAAAAAACTTGACATTTAGGTGTGGTTCACATTCAACACCGGCACTTAAAATTTAATCACCCTTTATAAACTCTACACAGCTCACCAATCCGCAGTGAAAGCAGAGAAACATAGAAACTGGAACATTTGAGTGTAACTGTGCACGTCCAACAAAAGCCTTAGAACAGATTTTTAAACTTGGTTTGAGGAATAAAACAGCATCCAACAACAAAATTGTCTATAACTTGATGGAACTTTATGCCCTATGGTTCACAACTCAACTCTACTTTAGTTGTAGTTTTGATATTGCAGTTGAGAAAAACATAAAAAAATTACAACTCATCAATAGCAATTGTTTTAATTACAACTCAACTGAGTGGAGTTGTGAACCGTAATATCGAGATTATTAGAAAATTCCATAATCCATTATGCAGTCTACGAGTATCTGTGTAAAACAACTGCTGATAAGTGGCTGTAATTTTATTGTAATTTGCACTAGCATATTGTTGTAAATGGTAACACCATAAAAAAGTTGAGAGACAATATATATATTTACAACGTAAAATTTTTTTGAGAGGTTAAGTTGAAATTCATGACACCAAAATACAAAATTTCAACTGAAGTAGAGAGAGTTGAGCTGTAAAACATAATAAGGGCATTAATATGAAGTAAATTTGTAAATTGAAGCTGGCACTGTTCTAGCATTTCCCTCAAACCTTTTACATATTTTGTGACTAATCACTGAATTGTTCTAAACAGTAAGTCCAAATGAATTCATCTAGTGATGAACATTTCTGTGGTTCGGATGGATAATAAATTAAATAAATTATTTTTTATGAGTCTCCGCATGAGAAAGATTAGATTCTGTTAGAAGCTTATAGATAATAAGATGATGAACAAATTCTACAAAATGATACACACACAACGTATATTTGTATATAGGTACGTACGTACTTAAGTACTTGTATTTTTTTATTACAAAATTTAACTTTCATAGTATTTTTAAGCACATGCTTTGAAACAAAAACAAAATGTTGTAATTCATTTTACTTAGCTTTGAAATAAGGTTTCACATACACACGCAACCATGCGTATCTATTCCTCTCGTTCACATTAATTAAATACTTCTTTTTGTTACATACTTTGGGGCTTAAGAAATATAATATATTTGAGTGGCCCTGTAGTTTTCACAAACATTTTTTGACGCGTTTTTCACTCATTTCAGGAGGTTAATTATGTATTCCGAAAAGGAATTTTCGATTCGAAAGAAACATTTAATTATATAGCACGTGCCAAAATCCCGTAGAGTTGCTTTAACAATTTCAAGGGAAATTGGTGTGCCAGCAATCAATTTGCTTTTGCCGAATATAAATTTCTGAAAATCGTACTACATACTGCATTTTCAAGAATTTGTAAATTTTTCAATTCGAAGCGAAATACAAAATTAGCCCCCGAGTGGACTTGAAAATTTCAGCGTTTTGTATTCTTTTTATATTGCGATTCTCTATTAACAAAATATTTTCTATAAATTATAATTATATAGTGAAGAAGCTAGGTAAAGTTAGAGCAAAAATCGATATAAAAATAAATTTCTTTAATACGACCCCAAGATTAAAAACTTGCAGTTTTAATTAAAAATAAAAAAGTAAATTAAACTTATAAATATAAAATTCTATTATGTAATATTTTGTATCACTTTCCAAAAGGAGATCAACTAGTTTTCATTAATAACATTGGTCGACAAAAAAAAAAAAACTTTTTGTGTGTAACATGAAAACTTTTGTCTTGCTATGTTTAGGACAAGGATATGGATAATATAAATAAAATTAGAATGCTTCCAATACGAATAGTTTATTTGTAATTAGATGTTATATAAATTTAGAAAATTTGAGATTTTGTTAACAAAAGTAAGTTATTTTATTATGTTACAGTATTAATTTAAATAAAATTTTATGATTTTCTGCTGTATTTTGCTTCAGGTACATCTCGTTGTAATGTCCAACAGTAATCCGCTAGCATACGTGGACTCCACTTGCCCTGGTATCGTTTTTCCATGGTAGAAATGTCTTGGTGGAATCTTTCACCATGTTCATCGCTGACGGCGCCCAAATTTTCAGGAAAAAAGTCTAAATGTGAATGAAGGAAGTGTATTTTCAATGACATATTACAACCCAAAGCCTTATAAGCAGATAGCAGCTCCGCGACAATAGTTTTATAGTCATTTGATCGGTGATTTCCTAGAAAATTGAAAGTTACTTTCATGAAAGATTCCCAAGCAGATTTTTCCAAATCACTGAGTTTTTCTTTAAATATGTCGTCTTTCATCAATTGTCTGATTTGTGGGCCAACAAATATGCCCTCTTTAATTTTTGCCTCACTCAATTTAGGAAACTTTTCCTTCAATTATAAAAAGCCGTCACCACTCCTGTCCATAACTTTCTGGTGGTTCTGGTACAGGTAGTTCCTCACTATGAGGTATCGGTCTTTTAGCAGATGGCAGGTCAGGATATGTTATTTTATTTTTTGTTTTAATTGTGATAACTTTCGTATCAGTAACACAAAAATAACAATCAGATGAGTGATTCGTTGGTTCTGTCCAAATTACGGGGATTGCAAATGGCATAGATCGAGATCTCCTCGCCCATCCAGTAAGAAGACCCACACATGTAACGCAGCAGATGTGTGGAACCCACGCTTTGTCTTGCTGTCCGACGGCAAAGTCAAAATACTGTTCATATAGCTTAGTCACTAATGGTGTCAAATTCCTTCGCTGAGTTTTAAAAGTAATGTTACCACAAATATAACAAAACCTGTCAGGATCATTTTTGCACTTTCTTGAAATTATTTAACAGTCGCTTAACTCAATAAATAGAAAAAAACACTATACTATTCACATAAATAAAATCTCTGAATGCAAAAGTGGAACAAAAATGGTTAATTTTAAATTTTACGGGTAGTAGCTGTAACACGAAAACTAGAACTGATGGAATCAAAATAAATACGGTGATAAAATGAGGGTATTTAGGTAATTCCAAATTGGTAAGTGCCTTTCTTGTTACAAAATTTTGTTGACCAGTGTAATAGTAAATTTGTAATTCAATTATTGTGTGTCAGTTTTCGTATTCTTTCTAATATTTGAAATTAAATATTTGCAGAATTTGATATTAAAATAAATCCTGTATGAAAATTTTGTGTAAAATGGCAACTCTGAAATTTGGCAGCTGTTACATATGTATGTTTATTTCGCACATGGGACAATAAAACCAGGTAACTTCAATAATACAAAACATACAACATTCCAAAAGCCCATATATTTTGTTATTGCTTTGAGGCTCCTCCTATCAAAAATTATTCCGGTGGTTGATATTAAGAAGTGTGCTAGAGTGAAACAAAAAATTTATTTTCGCTTTTGATCTCTCTTTAACACATTGATATTAAAGGGCTGCATAAGCATACTTGAAAGCCACACATCACTACAAACATGTATAATATTTTATAATAAAAAGTGCTTGTAATCCATTTCAAGTATGCTTGTGCAGCCCTTTAATTGATATCTCTTAGTTTTTGTCAAAAATATTTTTTTAATTTTTATTGCATATTAAAAGGCATATTTAATCCTTGTCGAATCAATAAGGTAAAATTGATATTAAACAAAACTTAGCCTTCATAAGGTCTTCGGATCAATTTTGACCCATTTGAGAAGAAGACCGATATTAAAAGCAATCATGCCACTGAAAAGATTCAAAAGTTTTTCGCGAATTCTAAGGCTTGACAATAAGAATACTCGCAGTGAAAGACGAATTTTACATAAGTTTGCACCAATTCGTGAATTGTGGAATCAATGATATGATATTTTGCCTAAACTTTATAATCCATCTCAAAATGTAACCGTCGATGAGCAGTTGGTGGCATTCAGAAAGATATTCATTCCGGAAAATACAGTCAAAACCAGCTACATAAGTAAAATTTGAAAATAAAGGAAATAAAATATAAATACAGCATTTAACTAAAGTCTTCACACGATGTAAATTTTAGCGAGCAATAGATAATTCTAAAGAAGACAAATATTTAACTTTAAAATGAGTTAATTAAAGTCTTAACTATGATAAAAAAAGAAATTTGGCGAAAGTTTTTTTACGGTCAGTTTTTAGCAAAAGTTAACTTGCTTTTATATTTAACATTTATTTTACGTATTTATTTATTTATTAGACTTCAATATACGTCAGTTTTTCTTTTCGCTGTTTGGTGGAATATTCGCATTATTGGCTGATTATCTGTAATGAGAATAAATTTGCGTCCAAATAAATAGTCGTGGAAGTGTTGCACAGAAAATATAATTGCCAATGCCTCTCTGTGCAACTGAGAGTAGTTCTGCTCAGCTGACGTCAACGATCTAGATGCGTATGCAATCGGCTTCTCTTGCTTATCAATTATGTGTGAAAGAACACCTGCAATACCCATTGGGCTCGCATCACACGCCAATTGAATTTGTAAATTGGAATTATATGGTGTCAGTACTCTATCGCTGGCCAATTCTTTCTTAAGAAGATGAAATGCTTTTTCACAACTTGTGGTCCAACTAAACTTTGAATTTTTTTTTAAAAGATATCTCAAGGGGGCGGTTATCGATGATATATTCGGTATGAAGTGAGAATAATACGTGACCATACCTAAGAACCGTCTAACGCTATCAGTCGTATCTGGTGTAGGCATATTAAGAATTGCAGAAACTTTTGTTGGTGACTTCCTTATTTTGTTGTATTCAACAATGTGGCCTAAAAACTCGATGCTTTCTTTAAAAAATGAGCATTTATTTTTGTTCAAGTGTAGATCAAAACGTTGCAGTTGTATGAAGCAAGATTTTAAATTGGCTATGCATTCTTCTAAAGATCTTCCATGCACAATAATGTCGTCGAAGTATGACTCTGCCTTGGGTACGCTTCGTAAAATCTCGTCGATAATTCTGTTGAACTCGGCTGGGGCCGTTTTAATGCCAAAAGACAATCGTTGCATTCTGTAAGTGCCACGATGAGTCGAAATTGTCTGTATAAGACTAGATGGTTCATCCACGGGGATATGTAAATAGGCCTTGTAGAGATCAAGTCTACAAAAATACCTTGAATCGCGAAGACTGTTGAAGATACTCTCGATCTTACGAATTGGGTAGTGCGCATCGACCAAATGGCTATTTACGCCAACTTTGTAATCTACACAAAGTCTAACGCCTCCATCAGCCTTGGGTACTACCACTAGGGGTGATCCCCAATCACTGTTTGTCGTTTAGGTTATGATTCCTGTTCGTTCTAAGGTACACAATTCATTATCAACCTTCTCCATTAAGGAGTATGGAATTTGTCTTTCCCTGTTATAAACTGGTGATGCACCTTCTCGTAATTTCAATGAAATCTTTTATTGACGCGTACAGCCAATTTTCTCTTCAAATAACTCAGAAAATTCTTGAATAATTTCATCTATCACGTTCACTTGATTAGTATTAATAGGGGTTGTCGTGCGACGGCTGTTGTCCAGATCATTTAAATTTATTTTTAAACGTCTGATCCATGACCGCCCGATTAAAGCTTGGTTTATAAATACATACAACCATGCGCATTTATATGTTGTTGAGTATGTGTTAATTTTTTTATTCTCTGTTTATCTCAGTAGCTAAATGAGAGAAACTTTTATTTGAAATGCGCATGCTCAAATATTCCCTTGTTATTTCCCCGCGCCCTCCCCTTATCTGTTTCAGCTATTCATTTTTGTTTTTAGATTTTCTTCTACGTAGAACATCTTTATAGTTTAATAGTCTTTGGTCTTAGTTTAACTCCCCTATTATGCTTTACAACTCAACTCAGCTGAGTTAAAATCAAAACAACTCTACTTTAAAACAAATTAATTTAATTCAGTTAAAATAGTATTCGTACTTACCAATTCATATTTATTTAAATAAAATAAATGGTATTAACATTGCATTTTAAAAATTGAGTATTTGAAAGATATAAAAAAAATTTAATAATAAATTGTAATTTATTCTATGTGTTGCGTTCTAAATCAAATAAATAAGTATGTATTTATATCGAAAAGCAAACCAACATTAAAAATACATACTTACTTATTTCCTGTAACACAACAATAGTAAAGCTTTCATTCTCAGCAGTAGTTTTTGGATCGAAAGAACTCGAAACAGGAACGGCAATATGACTTGCAATTGCTACGTGAAAAGTAGTGTGAAAAGATACAAAGTAGTGAATGTTTATTAAAAATTATAGTGATTATTAAAATAAATTTATGCAAAAAACTTAAGAGTGAGATGAAATAAAGATTATATGTCATTATTGTTGGTGTTGCTTCGACAAGTTTTTTTTAATCAAAGGTACATAACAGCAAGCTGAAACCGGTGGTGTTACGAAAATCACTCTATTGAATGACTGTGTTGTAAAGGGTGTCCCAACAAGAACGCAAGATTTAAATTTTAAATAAATGACTGATGCAGCAATTGAATTGTTTCTCTGGCTGTATGGCATGTGGCGCCGTCTTGTTGAAACCACAAGCCCTCCACATTCATTTCTTCAATTGTAGGCAAGAAAAAACTGGTTATCATATCACGATACCGAACGCCATTGACTGTTTGCGCTTGACCTGCCTCATTTTCATAAAAAAAAGGTCCAATGATTCCTCCAGCCCAAAAACCACACCAGTGACACGTTGAGGATGCATTTGCTTCTCGTGAATCACTCGAGGATTTTCCTCACCCCAAATGCGACAATTCTGCCTATTGACGAAGCCATCAAGATGGAAATGGGCCTCGTCACTGAAGATGATTTTATCGGCAAAATCAGCATTTTCATGTCGTCTCTCCAATACGCAATTAACGAACTCCCTTCGCTGTCCATGGTCATTTTTTACTAACCTCGTACCTTCTACTAGCAAACAATAACAATTGCTCAAATGTCAAACAATGACACTTCGAATGGCGCCAAATTTAAATCTTGCGTTCTTGTTCAGACACCCTTTATTATTCATAAGAAATTATATTTATGCATGTGTAAATGTAGCAATTCAGCGTTTATGTTAATTCGTAGAATTTTATAGTGTAATGCTTGTGTGTGAGCTGTGTTAGTGTATAAGCGTTATAATAGCTTTAGTTCTAGAATTTGCTAGATTAAGCATTTTCATTTACCTTGTTGTTCTATACTTGATACACCTAGAAGTATGCAGTAACTTCTAGAAGTTTGTAGACGGTTCTCGACTAAACTAAAGATTTGAAATGTCCGTTACTGTTTGTTAAAGCAAACAGTATATAAGGCAATGAGATTGCCAGATGAGTTTAGTTAAGTTCAGTTCTGGTTGAGACATTAGACAAGGTGTGAAAAAAACAATAAAGTGTCGTTGTGACGGTTATAAATAAAGTGTGTTTCTGCAACAAGTGCTTGCAAGTTGAGTATACGTATTAACTACGAAAAACCCGAAAAAATAGTCGAAAGACTTGCAAATTGTATGAGTGTCTATACAGAACAGTGCAAGTTCATTTTTAAAATATCGGCAACGGCTTCGCTTCTAATGAAAAAATGGCTGCGCCATTGATATAGAGAATAAAAATATATGAATGAAGTGTTGCCGCGTTGCAAACACCGTGAATACCAACTAAAAATTTTGTTGTTAGTATTTTTTAAGTCAAAAATATGAAATTGATAATTAAATTTAACTTTCAAATGTGTTGGTGGGTCATTATGTTCTTTTTTTATTTATTAATTTTGTTAAATATGCTAAATATCAATTACTAACGTAACTTCTATTTTTCCACAGACATACGCGGTAGCACTGTTTCTCATTTGTCAATTTACTTGCTGCAAGTGTCAAAAATTTACTTGCAAAAGAATTTGGTTGCCAGTTCAGCTGCAAGTTCGAAAAATATGAGTGTGTTAGTGAAAAAGTGGGATAAGAAAAGAGAACTAATTGTGTTTTTATTTTACAACAAAGAACCCTATCAAACTAAACGTTTTTATAATAGGGTAAGAACGTAACAATATGATCTATGTTTGAGTCTAGTGAGCAAACAGTCCTGTAACTTGGCACAGGATCAATTCCGAAGCACGCAAGAGTCTTCATTCACTAAACTCAAACATTTAGTGAGCAAACAGTCCTGTAACTTGGCACAGGATCAGTACAGAAGTACGCAACATTCTTCAATCACCAAATTTAAACATTTGGTTACCACGATATTTGAGTGTCAATTGGGTGACAAAAAATCATATTACGGAAAATGGATTTTGAAGAGTTGGTGCAAACACAGTTCTAATTGGGCAATCAAATTGAGACACTGGCAAGGAATTTTGCAAAGGACTCCAAGGATCGCAAAACTCCTGAATATTTTTCCAAAAGACTGGATACATTGACAGAACTAGCAGAGAAGTTCCAAAAAAATGATGAGATGATTACAGAAATCAAGGACAATCCCCTCGACGACGACTACCTGGTGGCAAACTATTACAACAGAATCACCCAAATAATAATCAAACATACCAAATTGTTCGAGCAAGGAGCAATGCAGCCGCTGAAACTAGGTGACGAAGCACATACGTCCAGAGAACATCAGCGGCCAATATTCAATCAGCCCCAGATATCAACCGAAATGCGAAAAATCCTTCGGAATCAGAGAGCTTTAATGAAAGCACTAACCAGAAATGTAGATGAAATAATGGCAGAACGACATCAGGAACATCATCCATCTTATTACAATATTAAGGCAAGTATAATCGAAAAATACATGATAGATCTAGCAACCAACAACTCAGCTTTATGGGAGTCAACAGACGATGATCAATTAGAAGATTACAATATTGAAACATTTTATCAGCTCGAAGAAATGGCAGAAGCAGCCATGATTGAGCTTCAAAAACACATGCATTCGGATCCACCTACCCCTCCACAACGAGCCACAGCAACGGGGGACATCGAGGTAATTCTCCCAAAAATAAAATTGCCAGTTTTTGATGGAAATTACCAACGATGGATGGAATTCAAGGATATCTTTTCCGAGCTTGTCCATAACACACCCATAAGCGAAACAAAGAAAATGCACTACCTTACAACATCGTTACAAGGAGAACCCAAAAATTTAATCAAACACTTACCTGCAGTAGGAAACAATTACGCTTCTGCCTGGTCACTTATCAGCAGTAGATACGATAACACAAGGCTTCTAGTATCCACATTACTAAACAAGCTACTTTCGCAGTCATCCATCAGAAGGGAATCGGCATCATTATTGAAATCGCTTCACGATGTGACAAAAGAGTGCATTCAGGGTCTTAAGGCACAAGGAATACCTGTTCAACATTGGGATGTCATTCTAGTTCACATTTTGTTACATAAACTAGATGAAGAAACCCAAACTGCTTTTGAGCAAAGCTTACCGGATAATAAGCGTCTGATCGGAATTGATGAGCTGCTAAAATTTTTGGAGCGAAGATTCCAGTCTTTGGAGAACCGAGGAAAGCCTGACAGAGCAACAACACGAAATTGCGCGTCAGTGACAGCACCAGAAACACGTGAGAAATGTAAAATATGCAAGGGAGAGTCGCATAAACTTTTCGCTTGTAGAAAATTCATCAATGCTGAATTGAACCAAAGGTGGAAATGGGTAAGAGATTTGCAGCTATGTGTAAACTGTCTGAAACCAGGACATCGGGCAAACGAGTGCAAATCACGGCACTGCAGCAAATGCATAAAAACGCATAATTCTTTACTACACAATCCCAATTCTAATACATTAAACAGCAAAAATACTTCTCAAGAAAATTCAATGCCTCAGCAAGCAATGCCGTCACAGGTAGAATTACCTCAAAATCAAGCAGCTACCAAAATAAGCTTACTAACGAATCGCACGAACAAGGACCTTCATTATGTTTTACTAGGAACAGCCTGTATACAACTTACATCTGGAACTGGCCAAAAATTCGTATGCCGAGCAATCTTGGACTCTGGGTCACAAGTCAACCTTATAACGGACCATCTGTGGAAAAAGCTCGGCGGCAGGTCCAGACAAATGTGCCTGAATGTGGAAGGCATTGGATTCAACAAAACAAAGATGCGCCATCAAACAAGCATTCAGTTCCAATCAACATTGAACGATTATATAGCAGAGGTAGATGTCCACATCCTACCAAAAATTGTTTCCGATCAGCCAGTTCACATCCTTAACATAGAAAGTTGGGGGATTCCACAGGATATTCGCTTAGCCGATCCGGAATTTAATAAACCAGGACGAATCGATTGCTTATTAGGAGCAGAAATAATTTTTGAACTTCTCACCAATGGACAAATTAGATTGGCAGACAACCTCCCAGTGCTCCAAAACACCGTCCTTGGCTGGGTTGCAGCTGGCAAAGTTGATACAACAATTTCAAGAAATTTATTCTGTGGAATATGTACCACAAAGGAATTAGAAGCAGCAGTTTCTCAATTTTGGGATGTTGAGGAAACACAAGACGATCAAACAACGCTCACAGAAGACGAACGACGTTGTGAATCACACTTTGTACAGTCAACAACCAGAGCGGAAGATGGCAGATTTATCATAAAACTGCCATTAAACAACCATCCAACAGTACTCGCAGAATCTAAGGGTGTAGCATACAAAAGGTTTAATTCGATTGAAAGACGTTTAAAGAGCAACCCCACGCTTAAGGATCAATATGTTTCATTTATGAGAGAATATGAATCCCTAGGTCATATGACAAAAATTGATTTGGATAAAATTGTCCCTCCCTACTACTTTATACCACATCATTGCGTTCTCCGTCCAGAAAGTTCGTCAACCAAATTAAGGGTCGTTTTTGATGCATCAGCACACAACTCATCGGGGCTGTCTCTGAATGACATAATGCACACCGGTCCATCTGTTCAAAGTGAACTTTTTTCAATATTGCTACGTTTTAGAATGCACAAATATGCGTTTAAAACCGATATTGAAAAAATGTACCGCCAGATATGGGTCAGTCAGGAAGACCGAAATCTACAACTAATTTTGTGGCGAGAAAATGAGGAACAGCCAATAAACGTTTACCAATTAAATACGGTTACATACGGTACTAGAGCTGCACCATACCTGGCAACACGCTGTCTAGTAAAACTTGCAGATGACTATCAAAGTCAATATACATATGGAGCAACATCCCTTCGAAGAGACTCTTATGTTGATGATGGCCTAATAGGAGCCGACTCAATCCCTGAAGCTCTAATAATTCAACAACAATTAATAACCATTGTTGGTGAAGCTGGAATGAAACTCAAGAAATGGTGTTCCAATCACAAGTCTCTACTAAATGACATCGCAGCAGAAGATCAAGAAGTTAATCTCAACTTCGATTCAAAGGATATGCAATCCACCAAAACATTAGGGCTTTTATGGCTTCCAAAGTCGGATGTTTTTAGCATAAAGGTCAATATTCAAGATCATAAATATGCAACAAAACGTACTATGAGTTCCGACTTGGCCCACATATATGATCCGCTAGGTCTAATTGGCCCAGTACCAGTAACTGGAAAAATTCAGCTTCAAAAAACATGGCAAACAAAACTGGAGTGGGACGAGAAACTACCTTCAGAGATAGAAAGAGAATGGGAGTCTTATAAGGAAGATCTAGTGACTTTGGACAACATAATGTTCCCGAGATATATATTCTGCAATCAAGACGCAAATATTGAAATACATGCTTTTGCGGATGCATCAGAAAGAGCTTACAGTGCTGCAGTGTACATCCGAACAGTAAAAGGCGACAAAACTGTAATGGTCAATCTTTTATGTTCGAAATCACGCGTTGCTCCCATAAAATCGCAAACAATACCACGCCTAGAATTATGCGCAGCACTTTTGGCAGCTGAGCTAATGACAAAAGTCAGGGCGGATTTGGGCTTGGAAAAGAAGAAATCATTTTGTTGGACTGACTCCACAATTGTGCTTTCGTGGCTGCGGAATCAACCAGGAAGATTACCGGTTTATGTGGCCCATCGCGTTTTAAAAATTCTTCGGGTAACGATTCCAGAACAATGGCAACATGTCCCTTCAAAACAAAATCCCGCGGATATCTTATCGAGAGGTATAAAACCCCGTGAATTATCTAACTGTACCATGTGGCTGTACGGGCCATTGTTCCTCTATCAACCTAAGGCGTTATGGCCAAATACTACTAAACAAGATTCAATAATTGATAACAACTACACGGCAACCGTTCTATCAACCCAAAGGCAAGCCGAAGAAGATGCATTGATTGCACATACAGTCAAAAAATTCATTTTTACATGTTCAAAGGGTCATTGGGTATATGCTTCGATTTGTGAGGAACTGTAAACGACCAAAGAAATCTCGACCAGAACATACGCAGCTTTCGCCCCTAGAACTCGACGCAGCACTTAAGCTAATTGTGCGTCAAATACAAGCATCCGATTTCGATGACATCAAAAGGGTACTCATAAAGGACAAATTTGTACCCAAAACAAATCCTTACAGCTCATTAACTCCGTTTTTAGATGAAGAAGGAATAATTAGAGTGGGGGGACGTTTAAGTTCCTCAACACAGCAATTCGATGCCACACATCAAATGATGCTACCTAGTAATGATCCGCTTGTGAAACTTCTCGTAGAACAAATACACAAGAAACATTGTCACTGCGGCCCTCAGGCATTACTTGCACAAATCAGACAGCGGTTTTGGCCAATTAAAGGAAAAAGCCTTGTAAGAGCAGTAGTCCAACGGTGCGTACGATGCACAAAAGCAAGGCCAAACATGTATACTCAAATAATGGGAAACCTTCCAAAACATCGAGTACAACCAGCTCGACCATTCCTGAATTCGGGAGTACACTATTGCGGCCCATTCTTTGTACATTTTAAAACCAGAGGAAAGCGACCTCAAAGGGCATATCTGGCAGTATTTTGCTGTTTTGCTACTAAAGCTGTGCACTTGGAGCTTGTCACAGAATTGACAACCGAGGCGTTCATTGGAGCTTTGAAGAGATTTATAGCAAGGCGAGGCCACTGTAAAACTTTGTATTGTGATAACGCAACTAATTTTGTTGGGGCTCGAAATAAACTGAACGAGCTAAATGATGCTTTTTATTCAAAACCAGCGCAGAAATAAATATACAGAACGTCGTCAGAATAAGATTGACAATCAAACAAAAAGATCTTTTCTTTAATTTTGATTATAATAAAGAGTCACAGTTCAAGTGCTGTCGGCTCAAATTATTAACAAATCAAAAACTGACAGGAGTCACGGTTCAAGTACCGGCGGCTCAAATTGTGTAAATACTATCAAATATTAACAATCTACGCAATATTAAAAACAGTTTTTTTTATGTTGTTCGACATGATTGAATTTAAAAAGCAATATGCAAACATTTAAAAACAAGTCATTAAATCATCAATCACATATATTAGAGTAAATGGGTAGTAAAATAGGGGTGGTTTTTTTGTCTGTGTGTAATAAGGCTTTGTATTTTTGAATGTTTTAAAACTGGCATATATATGCTAAATGCCTGTGCTAGAATTTAGATTTTTAAATTCAATGCTGTCGAGCACAATAAAAAAATAGTTAATTCTAATCGTGCCTCGAATATGATTTAATCAATGTTGCTTACGATTTTTACTCAAATTATTCCTTTGTGTGGTTTGATTGATTATACAGAATCGGCTAAAAATGCGAATTTTGCAGCTCGTGCAAAAGTGCACGAGTGTACCTACAAGTGTTGTGAAAACAAATATACCAAATAAGTATTTGTTACTATTGGTATAAGGGAGAGAATAACTATAACAAATGTGGTATGGTTTTGTTTTTGTACACCAACTCAACTCGTACAAATATACAGAGTTATAAATAATTTTGCAGCGAGTGAGAAATTTATTTGTTTCTCTGTTGCAAACGATCTGTGTACTACAAATATTTTCAGATAATTTGTTGTATAAACAGATATTTACGGCTCGGCTGCATAAAAATGAACGAAAACAAAAATATACGAAAAGTTGTTTTTGCTTTTAATACAAATGTACGAACGAAGCATGTATGTTTGCTTTCAACAAATACAATAACTATCTTATAGTATTTGCCTTAATATCTGTTTTATTTGTTTGAGCTAATGGAAATAATAGGAATATACTCACTCACATCTCATACTAAAAGATGATTAAATTTTAAGGGCAGATGTTGATTTTGAATAAAACAGAAATTATTTAGAAAATTATTGTAATTTTTTTATTATGATAATATGGTACGGTTCAATTATGTAGGGAACAAAATATCGGGCAAATGACCGCCGCGACTTCGGCGGCACACCTCCATCAGATGGTCCAAGTTTTCGATGACGCTGAGTCATAATTGAGGTTCTATGGCGTTAATGTGCCGAATTATCTCATCCTTTAGCTCTTGAATTGTTGCTGGCTTATCGACGTACACATTTTCTTTCAAATAACCCCAAAGAAAGAAGTCCAACGGTATCAAATCACATGATCTTGGCTGCCAATTGACATCGCGACCATGTGAGATAACACGGCCATTGAATTTTTCGGGCAAAAGAGCCATTGTTTCGTTAGCTGTGTAGCAAGTGGCACCGTCCTGTTGAAACCACATATCGTCCACATCCATATCTTTTAATTCGGGCCATAAAAAGTTCGTTATCATCTCACGATAGCGAACACCTTTCACAGTAACTGCCTGACCAGCCTGATTTTGGAAAAAAATACGGCTCGATGATGCCGCCAGCCCATAAGCCGCACCAAACAGTAACTTTTTTGGGCGCATTAGTTTTTCGACAATCACTCTTGGATTATCATTCGCCCAAATGCGGCAATTCTGCTTATTTACTAATCCACAGAGGTAAAAATGTGCCTCATCACTGAAGAAGAAAAAATCACGAAGTGCACGATTTGAACGCCCATTTTCATAATAAGCCTGAATAACTTTAACCCGTTGCTCGATTGTGTATCTTTTCATCGTTCAAATTGAGTTAGTCTGAAATTGAGAAATGTCAAATGAAATGCAGAAAAAAACTTGACATTTAGGTGTGGTTCACATTCAACACCGGCACTTAAAATTTAATCACCCTTTATAAACTCTACACAGCTCACCAATCCGCAGTGAAAGCAGAGAAACATAGAAACTGGAACATTTGAGTGTAACTGTGCACGTCCAACAAAAGCCTTAGAACAGATTTTTAAACTTGGTTTGAGGAATAAAACAGCATCCAACAACAAAATTGTCTATAACTTGATGGAACTTTATGCCCTATGGTTCACAACTCAACTCTACTTTAGTTGTAGTTTTGATATTGCAGTTGAGAAAAACATAAAAAATTACAACTCATCAATAGCAATTGTTTTAATTACAACTCAACTGAGTGGAGTTGTGAACCGTAATATCGAGATTATTAGAAAATTCCATAATCCATTATGCAGTCTACGAGTATCTGTGTAAAACAACTGCTGATAAGTGGCTGTAATTTTATTGTAATTTGCACTAGCATATTGTTGTAAATGGTAACACCATAAAAAAGTTGAGAGACAATATATATATTTACAACGTAAAATTTTTTTGAGAGGTTAAGTTGAAATTCATGACACCAAAATACAAAATTTCAACTGAAGTAGAGAGAGTTGAGCTGTAAAACATAATAAGGGCATTAATATGAAGTAAATTTGTAAATTGAAGCTGGCACTGTTCTAGCATTTCTCTCAAACCTTTTACATATTTTGTGACTAATCACTGAATTGTTCTAAACAGTAAGTCCAAATGAATTCATCTAGTGATGAACATTTCTGTGGTTCGGATGGATAATAAATTAAATAAATTATTTTTTATGAGTCTCCGCATGAGAAAGATTAGATTCTGTTAGAAGCTTATAGATAATAAGATGATGAACAAATTCTACAAAATGATACACACACAACGTATATTTGTATATAGGTACGTACGTACTTAAGTACTTGTATTTTTTTTATTACAAAATTTAACTTTCATAGTATTTTTAAGCACATGCTTTGAAACAAAAACAAAATGTTGTAATTCATTTTACTTAGCTTTGAAATAAGGTTTCACATACACACGCAACCATGCGTATCTATTCCTCTCGTTCACATTAATTAAATACTTCTTTTTGTTACATACTTTGGGGCTTAAGAAATATAATATATTTGAGTGGCCCTGTAGTTTTCACAAACATTTTTTGACGCGTTTTTCACTCATTTCAGGAGGTTAATTATGTATTCCGAAAAGGAATTTTCGATTCGAAAGAAACATTTAATTATATAGCACGTGCCAAAATCCCGTAGAGTTGCTTTAACAATTTCAAGGGAAATTGGTGTGCCAGCAATCAATTTGCTTTTGCCGAATATAAATTTCTGAAAATCGTACTACATACTGCATTTTCAAGAATTTGTAAATTTTTCAATTCGAAGCGAAATACAAAATTAGCCCCCGAGTGGACTTGAAAATTTCAGCGTTTTGTATTCTTTTTATATTGCGATTCTCTATTAACAAAATATTTTCTATAAATTATAATTATATAGTGAAGAAGCTAGGTAAAGTTAGAGCAAAAATCGATATAAAAATAAATTTCTTTAATACGACCCCAAGATTAAAAACTTGCAGTTTTAATTAAAAATAAAAAAGTAAATTAAACTTATAAATATAAAATTCTATTATGTAATATTTTGTATCACTTTCCAAAAGGAGATCAACTAGTTTTCATTAATAACATTGGTCGACAAAAAAAAAAAAACTTTTTGTGTGTAACATGAAAACTTTTGTCTTGCTATGTTTAGGACAAGGATATGGATAATATAAATAAAATTAGAATGCTTCCAATACGAATAGTTTATTTGTAATTAGATGTTATATAAATTTAGAAAATTTGAGATTTTGTTAACAAAAGTAAGTTATTTTATTATGTTACAGTATTAATTTAAATAAAATTTTATGATTTTCTGCTGTATTTTGCTTCAGGTACATCTCGTTGTAATGTCCAACAGTAATCCGCTAGCATACGTGGACTCCACTTGCCCTGGTATCGTTTTTCCATGGTAGAAATGTCTTGGTGGAATCTTTCACCATGTTCATCGCTGACGGCGCCCAAATTTTCAGGAAAAAAGTCTAAATGTGAATGAAGGAAGTGTATTTTCAATGACATATTACAACCCAAAGCCTTATAAGCAGATAGCAGCTCCGCGACAATAGTTTTATAGTCATTTGATCGGTGATTTCCTAGAAAATTGAAAGTTACTTTCATGAAAGATTCCCAAGCAGATTTTTCCAAATCACTGAGTTTTTCTTTAAATATGTCGTCTTTCATCAATTGTCTGATTTGTGGGCCAACAAATATGCCCTCTTTAATTTTTGCCTCACTCAATTTAGGAAACTTTTCCTTCAATTATAAAAAGCCGTCACCACTCCTGTCCATAACTTTCTGGTGGTTCTGGTACAGGTAGTTCCTCACTATGAGGTATCGGTCTTTTAGCAGATGGCAGGTCAGGATATGTTATTTTATTTTTTGTTTTAATTGTGATAACTTTCGTATCAGTAACACAAAAATAACAATCAGATGAGTGATTCGTTGGTTCTGTCCAAATTACGGGGATTGCAAATGGCATAGATCGAGATCTCCTCGCCCATCCAGTAAGAAGACCCACACATGTAACGCAGCAGATGTGTGGAACCCACGCTTTGTCTTGCTGTCCGACGGCAAAGTCAAAATACTGTTCATATAGCTTAGTCACTAATGGTGTCAAATTCCTTCGCTGAGTTTTAAAAGTAATGTTACCACAAATATAACAAAACCTGTCAGGATCATTTTTGCACTTTCTTGAAATTATTTAACAGTCGCTTAACTCAATAAATAGAAAAAAACACTATACTATTCACATAAATAAAATCTCTGAATGCAAAAGTGGAACAAAAATGGTTAATTTTAAATTTTACGGGTAGTAGCTGTAACACGAAAACTAGAACTGATGGAATCAAAATAAATACGGTGATAAAATGAGGGTATTTAGGTAATTCCAAATTGGTAAGTGCCTTTCTTGTTACAAAATTTTGTTGACCAGTGTAATAGTAAATTTGTAATTCAATTATTGTGTGTCAGTTTTCGTATTCTTTCTAATATTTGAAATTAAATATTTGCAGAATTTGATATTAAAATAAATCCTGTATGAAAATTTTGTGTAAAATGGCAACTCTGAAATTTGGCAGCTGTTACATATGTATGTTTATTTCGCACATGGGACAATAAAACCAGGTAACTTCAATAATACAAAACATACAACATTCCAAAAGCCCATATATTTTGTTATTGCTTTGAGGCTCCTCCTATCAAAAATTATTCCGGTGGTTGATATTAAGAAGTGTGCTAGAGTGAAACAAAAAATTTATTTTCGCTTTTGATCTCTCTTTAACACATTGATATTAAAGGGCTGCATAAGCATACTTGAAAGCCACACATCACTACAAACATGTATAATATTTTATAATAAAAAGTGCTTGTAATCCATTTCAAGTATGCTTGTGCAGCCCTTTAATTGATATCTCTTAGTTTTTGTCAAAAATATTTTTTTAATTTTTATTGCATATTAAAAGGCATATTTAATCCTTGTCGAATCAATAAGGTAAAATTGATATTAAACAAAACTTAGCCTTCATAAGGTCTTCGGATCAATTTTGACCCATTTGAGAAGAAGACCGATATTAAAAGCAATCATGCCACTGAAAAGATTCAAAAGTTTTTCGCGAATTCTAAGGCTTGACAATAAGAATACTCGCAGTGAAAGACGAATTTTACATAAGTTTGCACCAATTCGTGAATTGTGGAATCAATGATATGATATTTTGCCTAAACTTTATAATCCATCTCAAAATGTAACCGTCGATGAGCAGTTGGTGGCATTCAGAAAGATATTCATTCCGGAAAATACAGTCAAAACCAGCTACATAAGTAAAATTTGAAAATAAAGGAAATAAAATATAAATACAGCATTTAACTAAAGTCTTCACACGATGTAAATTTTAGCGAGCAATAGATAATTCTAAAGAAGACAAATATTTAACTTTAAAATGAGTTAATTAAAGTCTTAACTATGATAAAAAAAGAAATTTGGCGAAAGTTTTTTTACGGTCAGTTTTTAGCAAAAGTTAACTTGCTTTATATTTAACATTTATTTTACGTATTTATTTATTTATTAGACTTCAATATACGTCAGTTTTTCTTATGAAAAGATTTTTGGTCTTATTTATATGCAAAAATTCTTAAATCAAAGTGTGAAAGTTATTTTTTTTTGCTCACTGTAATTAAAAATAAGTTAAATTCGGCAGTAACGAGTCTTATATACCCTTCACTGTGTTAGCGAAATATTAATATTTTTCACTTACCACATGCTTCTATAATAAATATAAAAACCATAAGAAAAAATAAATGAGTGAAGATAAATATGCCGCGTTAAATACGCTTTAACGTACCCCATTATATTTTTTTTGTATTCGTAAATATTTTCAGTATTAATGGCTTATTTATCAAATACGTCTTAAGTCATTAAATATTATTATTAATATTTGTAACCTACCAACCAAATATTCAGATATTACTTTGGATATTTAAAATTTTTCTGAAATTTTCATATACTCCAGTAGTGTTGTTCTCAAGGTATTTTGGCAGTTTCCGTTTTGCATCATAAAATAAAAACTACGAATTTTTCAGAAAATGTTAAAACGCTTTCAAAAAGTTTAGAGCCTACAGATTAAATTCCATTTTGATTTTGGCAATTTTCCTGGCCAAAATCGGGAATTGTACCTCAGCAAAGTGGGTAATGGTAAAAATCCCTCAGAAGAAGGGTACTGGGGAATGAGGGAATTTCAAAATTTTTTTTAAAATAATGCAAAGATTTTTTTTGAATACATGGGATAGATTACAAATCTAGACAACCTCTTGTTTAAAACGATATGTGTACTAACACGTAATATTCTATGGTTAGCTTGCAATCTTTTAGAGAAATCAACGTATTTATGCACACTTGTATCTTAGTATATCAAAAATACTGAAAAGATATTTACAAATACTAAAAAACATAAGGAATTACGTGAAAACATATTCAACTAACCACTCACTTCAAAAAAAGTATGTAATTGAAATGCATACTTTGTTCAGCTTGAGGTCGCATTAAATATAAAAATTTATTTATTTATTATTGGAGAGAAATATCTATTAAAAAAAATAAATTTTTATAATACGACTAAAATTAACGAGTTCTAAGAAACAATCCTTTCTGAGAACTTCATTTTTAAAAGCAATAGAAAAACAAAAAAATTTATTTTCATTTAATTTTGCAAATTTTTGTAAAAATTTTTAAGTCAAACATATTTAATTAAATTAGTAATTATAATTAAATGATTAATTATCGAGAAAGATCTAACGAACTCTTTCATAAAGACTTTTGTATTCGTAATACTATTTAACTCAAGGCAATAAAAACCACACACACACACATACACTTTTTTTCGAGTTTGTGTGTACAAAGCATTACGCACATGACAGCTATAAAATTTGAACAAAAAAAAAAAACAGCAAAAATTAATGAATATGTGAAATGCCGGTTGTATTTTTGATTTTTCTGGTTCATTTTTAAACCCATCTTTCTGATTTTTTGCACAGACATTACAACTGTTATTTTTAATAAGACTGCGTACCACGTTTTATTGTGCAAAAACTTACCAAAAATGGTCAAAAAATAGAGGTATTCGCAATTTTTGACCAACTTAGTTTTGGTTACGATACTACGAATGTAATGTTTGAAAAAACTGCGTACTACTTTTTTTTCAGTTTGGATAAAAATCGCATAAAAACAAATCCATAATTAATGAACATCTAAAATTTCGGTTGTATTTTTGATATTCCTCGGCCAATTTGTGAACCGATTGCTTTCATTTTTAGCACAGATATTATATTATATTATAATATTTAAAAAAAAACTGCATACCACGTTTTTTTTTTGTCCTTTTCTTCGTTTTGACAAAATACGCAAAAAACCCACTTAAAAAATAGAAGTAGTTTCGGTTTTTGACTCATAGCTCCGCAATTTATAAACGGATCTGGCTGAATTTTAATAGCAATAGTCTTCCAGCAACAACTGACCGTTTGGTGTGCTATACTTTTCTGTATATTGTCTACATTCTTCTGAAAGTTGATTTCAACGACTACACAGACAGACAGACAGACAGACAGACATCGCTAAATCGACTCCGCTACTTATAAGGATCCAGAATATATATACTTTATAGGGTGTCCCATGCAGGGTGTAGAAATTACAAACGGAATCACAAATTATGTCGTCTTGAAATGAAAATAAAAAAAATATATTTGACAAGTCGCTATATTTTACACAAACAAAATGCCTGTTGTTTCTTATTGTTGTGTTTTTTGTCAAAGCGAGTTCAGCTTGTATGAATTCGCTTTGGGTAGAGTAAAGTGAAATCAGTTTCTGTGATGAAGCTCATTACCATTTGAATGGTTTCCTGAATACCCAGAATTTTCGAATTTTAGGGTCAGAAAAGTCTCATGCATTCCGTCTGTTGCGGATTTTGATCAGGCTTTACTCTTTTGAAGATGAGGCCGAAATTGCTGTGACTATGAGCAGAAATGATAATGAAGTTCTAGTAGCCTAAACTGCCACACAGCGTGTGAAATAATCAATTTATTCCAGTATAAAATGACAAAGTGCACTCTTACTGAGTGCCTTTTTATTAATTAAAAACAACAACATTTTCTGTACCATATTTATATAAATACAATTTTTTTCAGTTTATTGGCTATACCAATTTTTTTTTAACCTATTTTTCTGAAATTTGTTACTTATGATGGGTGGATGAGTCTTTAATAAAGGGCTGCACATGCATCACTACAAATATGTGTACTATTTTATAATGAGAATTTTAGTAAATTATTCGATCTTATAAACTTATTATTATTTAATATTAATCAAGCTTAAGATCTCAAAAAATTGTTTTTTTTTTAAATTTTCCAATATTTAGACTTTCTTTTGAAAGTCTTCTTCAAGGAAATTTATTTTTATAATTATAAAAATAAATTGATTAAGTAGAATTTTATAAAAAATTATTTTTATTATTATAAAAATAAATTTCCTTGAAGAAGACTTTCAAAAGAAAGTCGAGATATTGGAAAATTTAAATAAAAACAATTTTTTGAGCTTGATTAATATTAAATAATAATTTTGTAATTTTTGCATGCTTGTGCAACCCTTTAGTCTTTAATGATTACAATTTCACTAGCCGTTTTTACCCAGTCTCGTGCGGTTCTTTACTTTATGAGCGAGAATACTTAGAGTAAGAAGAGTGTAAGTATAAAATCTCACAGCAGTGCTGTAAAATTCTTGATTAGCAGCAAATAAAATCAATTTAAATTATTTTACTGAAAAATGGTAGTTACTGCTCTTAATTGTAATTCTAAGTTACACCGTCTTGTTGGAACACAATGTCGTTAGTTTTTAGCTGAATAGTTTTTGAAAATAAAAATTCAGTTCGCGTGGCTCAATAGCGTTCGCCATTCACCGCAAAAAATAAGAACCGATGATGCCACCAAATTGTAAGCCGCACCACAGACTCATTGGGTCTAATGGTGATTTGTTATTGGCTGAACACAAAGTTTTAAAAAATGTTCCATGAACTTTGTGAAAAGATTTTTTTTTCAATGTGAATTTTCACGATTTGCTCTATCGTTAAACGATTCGTGATGACTTGCCAAACCTTACTGAAATCAAATGTCAACACAGTTGGGCAATCTCAGCTGTCAAAGCATAGTTATCGTTTTTTATTTAAACAACTCACTAAAAAAACACCTTTTACTTCAAATAAAATCAACATATAAAATTGTAGAGCAATTTAGAATGATTTTTAATAATTTATGTGCTGTTTTTTTAACACGTTACTTAGACGAGTTAATCGCTTGTAATATAGAAACTGTATATTCATTTATATAATTTAACGGATTTCTGTGATACATAATCACTCTTTACTTTAATAACCCGGGGCTAGACCTGGTGAAAATAATTAGTTCTATGTAAACTAGTTTTGCTATCGACTGCCAGTGCTCTTCATTAAAAAAAATATCTTTGATTAATTAGAATTTTATAAAAGTCCTTAGAAAATTTTTAATTTTACCAAAATGATTAGTAAAATGTAATCTTTGTTCGGGCTTAATTCCAAATATGCTGGTGTATAAAATTCTCAACATAATATTCTCATGGCAAATGAATCTTCATTAGATTACTCCCAAGTCTTGTTTAATTCCTGCCCAATCGACCGAATGAGAATTTTAGTCAATAGGCAAACAAAAATTTTAAAAATGCTTAAACAAAAAATTTAAAAACTAACAAAGTAGATATTGAACCAAATAAACAAAAAAATTTTTTTTTTTTAATATTTAGTAATTCAAATTTTTTAATATTTAGTAATTCAAAATTTTTATTTATTTATTTTAATAAATCTCGCCTAATAATTCTAAAACAATAAGGAAAGACCTCTTATGTCTTACCAAGTCCATTTAGAGGACTACAACTTTAGAAACTTTTCTTATAAAATTATTTCGATTCTAGCAATCGGCATTGTTTTCATTCTCATCTCGTTAATTGTAAACTTAAGCGATTTTTCCTTAATACCACAGAATTATTGAAGATTGCAAAACGCACTTAGATTGATTTAATAATTAAAAATTAAATTAAAAAAAATTTATTAAAATTAATGTATCTAAAAGTGCTTAAAAACATTTTATATAAACTTGGTTTTTAGGATTTTTGTTATCATTGTCTTATACAATATCGTTCAATCCAATTGAATACTATTAAAACCACATAAAAATATATTTTTTCAATTAAAAACAAAGAGTGAATACGAAAAAAAGACAGTTTTTAATCTTTTAAATACATTTTCAGTCTGAGATTAAATAAGGGTAAAAGCTTCATTAATACACAGTTCCCCTTTTAAAGGTTTAAACTTCAAAACAAGTCTATAAAATAATCGTTTTTGCTGAAAACTAATCACATTGTCTAATCACTTAATGAGTTTGTTATTGATTTTTTTGGTCTGTTAAATTTACAAAATTGTAAAACTTCAAGAAAAAACAGCAACCAAACAATTTGCAATAATTTTATTTAATATGAACTTAAGAAATAAACTGTTTAGAATGTTCAATCAAAATGTTAAAAACTTAATGTTAACTCGTACTTCTATTAGCAAATTGGAAGTTTTGATGGAATATTCAGTTCAGTTATGCAGAATTTTAAAGCATGAAGGCGTTTCGCAAAATGCAAAATGTTGCATTAAGAGCACGAACAAGCCAAATTTTATTATAATTATTTTGGCAAAAAATAAAAAAAGTATACAATGCAATGGTGCAAAATATGAAGTGCATATCAAATGATTTGCTATTAAATGCAACTAAAAAATATACAGAAAATTGCCTAAAACTAAATTGATTTTTTGTATTTTTTCCTTGTAAGCCTTAAGTGATTGTTAAATGTTCATAACACATACACACATATTTATTCATATAAGAATAAAATTAGAAAAAAGGAGGAGGGATTGTGAGTTAAAAAAATTTTTTTTTTTAACGCAGAAAATCCACCACAACCAACAGCTTAAATTAATACTTGACAAATTATTTGGAATCACAAAACTTAACAAGACTCAATTTTTTCTGTGAAATGGTCCATATGAATATTCTATCCCTCTAAGTACTTATTGTTGTTACTAAATAAACAATTTTCGATTTTTCATGAGAATATCGTGGAAAATAATGCATTTAGCTGGAATTAAGTACCAAAAAGATTAAATTTTTGCTAGAAATACTTGAGTTATTTTTTTTAGAAATTTAAAAATATGCGTTTACAAAATGGCAATGGCATTGGTGTGTTTTCAGAGAGATATGTGAAACAAAATATTTATGTAGTGTCATCCGAATCACTTGAATATAAAAGGTGGTTCAACAAAAACTCACTATGTGAATTGTAAATAAAACAAAAACTTTTCAGAGGATTATCTATATATTTTTGTTATTAATTTATGGCAATTATGTATGAAACGAAATGCTCACCACAGCTTCGATGGCATACCTCTATCCGATGCTCCATATTTTAAATGACTCTGAGATATAATTGAGGTTTAATGTCATTAATTTGAATTGTTCTTGGCTTATTGACGTAGACTTTTTTTAAATATTCGTAAAAAAAAGTTATAATCGTAGATTCCAATTAACATCGTCACAATATGAGATCACAGGGCCATTGAATTTCCCAAGCAAAAAAGCCATTGTATCATTGCCTGTGTGGCACCATCGTGTTAGAGCCACATATTGTCCAACCCAATATCCTCAATTTTTGGCATCAGTTATGCTTACAAAAAAAAAAAAAAACCAAGTGCACGAAATGTATTTTGATTTGAAGGCCCATTTTTGTAATGCGCTGGTCAATTGTGTACCTGTTCATGGTTGAATTTGTCAAACATTAAAACAAAGAAATGATAAATTATGTTGGCAAAAAACTTGACATTAAGGCGAGATTCACAATTAACATTGTACATTATGATTGGAACACACATACATTCTTTAGACTAACTACACAGTAAACACTAAAGTGCCGCACAAGCCCATTTTAAATACACGAAACACTACTGGACACTAGAACAAAGGACAGTTTCTAGTGTCGTTTCTACAGTAGACTAAAAAGTTCTGTTCAAAAATGATGCAACAGAACAAGCATTGACACGTTCTAACAGTACTTGTGTTTTGTATGGCACTAAAAACGCAGGACAAAATTTTGTTTTGGAGCTGTGAAGTATTTAGATTTGCGTACTACTGATGTACTCTCCAGCAAGTTCATGTATTTGCAAATACAAACAAAAATGAGTTCACATTTCAGGAACAATATAAAGGGTATCCCAACAAGAACGCAAGATTTAAATTTTAAATAAATGACTGATGCAGCAATTGAATTGTTTCTCTGGCTGTATGACATGTGGCGCCGTCTTGTTGAACCACAAGCCCTCCACATTCATTTCTTCAATTCTAGGCAAGAAAAAACTGGTTATCATTTCACAATGCTTGCGCTTGACCTGCCTCATTTTCATAAATGATTCCTCCAGCCCAAAAACCACACCACACAGTGACACGTTGAGGATGCATTTGCTTCTCGTGAATCACTCGAGGATTTTCCTCACCCCAAATGCGACAATTCTGCCTATTGACGAAGCCATCAAGATGGAAATGGGCCTCGTCACTGAAGATGATTTTATCGGCAAAATCAGCATTTTCATGTTGTCTCTCGAATACCCAATTAACGAACTCTCTTCGCTGTCCATGGTAATTTTTTACTAACCTCGTACCTTCTACTAGCAAACAATAACAATTGTTCAAATGTCAAACAATGACACTTCGAATGGCGCCAAATTTAAATCTTGCGTTCTTGTTGCGACACCCTTTAGTTCAAGAACGCATACTTACTTATGCTTGCTTGCTATTTGCGTTTGTATATGTTCGAATATGCTCACAAATCATTTGTAGAAATCGCAAATACTTCAAATGGATTTGGTACTTGTAGGCTACGACTCATAGTTACAGGCATTAACACAGAGAACCTCTAAAATCTTTATTAAAGAAAGTATGCAGAAAGAGCGAGAGAGGGAATTTAAATAAAAATGATTGTTTTTCATTATTTGACTGGTGTTGCCACATCTAACGTAATGATGTTCCTAAAAGTCAACACGGCTTATGTAAATACACATTAAATTTTTGCACACATATGAAGCTACATTTCTTTTACTTTTCAAAAAAAAATGTAATTTATGTTACATTTAAATACAATTTATCATTTACAACTTCATATTTTATAATCATATAATATACAAAACAGAGTTATTAATCTTTGTCGATTTTTCTTGAATGATTTTGCCGATTTTGTGTTAAGAAGTGTTGTAGCACTTAAATTTCTAAGCAAAGTATTTGGTGGTCCGCAAATACAGTACTCATTTTTGTAGTACTTTTTTCGCTGAGTTATTTGCGAACAAGGCTTTTGCAAACGTTTACGGATAAGAACTTGAAAAGCAACACTTCACTACTCTTCACTATTGGAGCTCTGTGAGCAAGTACCGACTTGTATTTACTTTTGGCAAATGTTATTTGTTGCAGATGTCTAATGTATAGTATGTACACAAAAGCAAAAGAATTGTACATGCATGCATATATGTACATACATCCACACATATTGCTTTAGTCAATAAACTTTCTTCAAATAAAAATGTCCGGTCACTTCTTCTACTAGATGTAACACGAAAACTTTTTGTACCAATTGTACCGATTGTATTAATGAAATTGTATATACATAATTCCAGAGGCTTCACTAAACAGAAAGCGCATTTCTAGAAAAATTTTGTTTTAATAAAAAATGTAATAACTCAGTCAGTTTTTAAAGAATTTCAAAATAAATAAATATATTTTGAAAATATATAAAAAAAATTTACGGTTCCTTTATAAAATACTACGAGCCAACCCCAAACATTTTCTATAATATTCAGGTCTGGGGAGTATGGTGGCCAGTCAAGCGTTCTTACATTCTGGTCACAAATCCATGACTTCACTGCTCTGGCTGTGTGAATAGGAGCATTGTCATGTTGAAACGTCCACTGCAGGTTTCCAAAAAGCACGCTGAAGAATGGAAAACCCCGCTGGAGCACACCCTTGTAGCAATTCGTATTTATTTTAGTGGTCAAAAATTGCAACTCACCGGTACCATAATAAGAGATACTGCCCCAGACCATAACAGCCCACTCCCGACTATGTAGGCGATTCAAATTACGTTCTTATTTCCGTAAGTCGTGAAAATAATAGTTAAGTCCATCTGGACCCTGCAGGTTAAACTTTTTTTCGTCAGGAAAGACAACACGGTACTTCTTATATGTTATATGACTGCGATAGTATGACAAGCGTATTTCCTTGCGGACCCCTGTTAGTGGTGGTTTTTTTTTAATTTTAGTCGCTTCAAATGCCTAGCTTTGGAATTAACACGCTGTATAGTTCTCACACTGGCGGATGCACACAATTTAGCTCTTATTTGGGATACAGTATCGTGGGAATTAGAGGCTAATCTAAGAATTGCTCGCTTATCAGGAGGTGAAAGCACGCTTTTTGTACGGCCTTTCATATTTTTTCCGTAGTTTCAAAAACGTCTCCAAAGTTGAAAAATTAAAAAAAAAAATTAAAAATAATTTTTTTGATGGAGAAATACGCACAGATTTCTCAAGCTTACTTAAATGATTATATACCATTCAAACGGTCTCAATGTTTTCTTTCTAAGTCCGCTTAGAAATTAAAAATCTGTTGATGTTCAACCGGCTTATAAGTGAGAAGCACCGATTTTATACCCGTAACTCAAGGTTTTTTGGTTGTTTGGCGAATTCCAAAAACAGAGTCATGTTGTACTCAAAAGCACGTACCAGAAAAATAGTATAACTTCTCAGATATTTATTTTTGTCGCACAGTGTTAAAGAAATACTCAAACAAAATTATGTGCCAATTAATCATTTCAATTAAAAAATAGGCGCATCGAATACATTTTCATTGCACCAATTAAATAGTTAATCAATCGGCCGTGTTACCTAAGCCAAAATTGAAATAATTTTTTGTTTGGCAAAGATTTCATATTTTTTTGGTACTCTGTAAGCCGAATACCCAAAATTTTATTCGTTTTACGACTTATCGAAAGCAAATCGAATGGGTTCTTATTGTCATACGTGGCTAAAAAGCATGACAAAAGCAATTGGCACACAAAAATTTAAAAACTTTTTTATTCATTTTAGTAAAACTATATGCACTTTAATACAATTAAGTTTCCAACACAGAATTCTACAAATAATCTGAAATTTTTTCTTTTCTGTTATTTTTATAACACAAAAACTTGACTTTTACATTTCAATTAAACTTCGAGCTTAACTTCTAATCTAAGCAAATCAAATGATTTGCAGAATACCGAATAACCATTTGTGCAGTTAAAAAAATTGTACGTCTTTTAAAACGATTCGAGTTGCAGAACCGAGCCGACAATAAAATTTTATTGTATTTAAATATTATTATTTATTTATTTAGTGGTGAGTCAAAAAATCTCTTTGATATTGAACTGTAACAGTCTACCATAGACTTAATCATCACATGGGAAAAATTGCTGTGATACCGAATAATATTTAACGACCCTGTTAAGAGGAACAAGAAACGTTAAACAAAATTATGTGGAATACTTTTCTGAAATTAATATTTGAACAACTGAAAAAAGGTTTTACAAATTAAAAAAATAAATTATATTAAAATCCCCACAATAAAGGGGTTTTGTTTAACAAAATTGCAGATACGGTTCTTGTTACATGGTTATGGTGCGGAATATACCAGCTTAAAGTCAGGCCTTAAAATATTTTTTAAGTGGCAACATATTTTAATTATGAGCAGTGTTACAATTTTAGCCTTTTTAAGGCTATAGTTAGCCTTTTTTCGCATTTAGCCTCGAAATTTATGATTTAACCTCTAGCTTTTTTCAAAATAGCCTTTTTTTTTTAAAAATCATACATAAACAAACTAAGGCTGAAGAAAATTCCTTAGTTTGTTCTGTAAACTTAGAACTTGAATTCAATTTAATTTATATTTTTTCTGCATAATGTTGAATTGAGTTGCTATTACTTACAATTTTTTCAGAAAAAGTCGCATTGTTTGTATAAAAAATTTTTACATAAGCTTTGAGTGGCAAAATAATAACCAAATGAACTAAAGTAATAAATATTTTTGATATGTAAATTGATAAATTGGTCGCAGGAAAGCTAATTTTAGTAGTGAAGAAAATATTTAGCTTCTACCTTGTAAAATAAATTTATTTTATTCGTCTGGAAGCTTTTTTCAACACATATTTTTCGAAATGGCTTAATAATGCGGCAGAAAATTATCATTAATTGATCAATTTGGTATTTAGTTGTCTAGTGCTAACGTTTAGTAATGCTGGGGTGAGTCGCTTTTTAGTACGATATATATCAGAATAGAAATTGCAATGAAATAAAAAAATTAAAGTTAAAGTCATGGTGAAATTATACAAGTGTATGCATCCCGCAAAAGCGAATTTATTTTTTACCAAGCTGTCAACATTGTTTAAGATTTTTTTTATATTTTTTTTATGTTCTCTTTTATTTATATAAATAATGTAATAAGAATAAATAATATGTACTTAGTGATAAAGAAATCATGTTTGGAGGTAATTAATTTTAAATTAATTGTAAATGGAAATCAATATGGACAATTTGTGTTAAAACAGCTGCGGGGCGAATTGTCTAGTGCACACACCTGTATAATTTCGCCAAGATTAAATAAAGGGTGTTTTTTATGTTGGCATTACTGTTCAAGATGGTGACCGATTTTACAGCTGTCAAGTGATTTATTCTCATGAATAGACTCACGCCTGAACAACGCTTGCAAATAGTGCCCGAATGGGCCCAAAACGAGATTGCCGTTGTTCCCGATTTTCATAAGCGAATTTTGTTTAGCGATGAAGCGCACTTCTGGTTGAATGGCTACGTCAACAAACAAAACTGCCGCATTTGGAGTGAAGCTAAACCTCAAGTGTATGTCGAAACACCGTTACATCCAGAAAAACTGACTGTTTGGTGCGCTTTATGGGCTGGTGGAATCATTGGTCCGTACTTCTTCAAAAACGATGATGGCCAGAACGTTACAGTCAATGGTGATCGGTATAGAGCCATGATTACTAACGTTTTCATTCCTGAATTGAACAACCATGATGTCCAGGAGCTGTGGTTCCAACAAGACGGCGCAACATGTCACACAGCTCGTGCCACAATCGATTTATTGAAAGACACGTTTGGTGATCGCTTAATTTCACGTTTTGGACCTGTGAATTGGCCTCCAAGATCTTGTGATTTAACACCGCTAGACTACTTTCTGTGGGGCTATGTAAAGTCATTGGTCTATGTGGATAAGCCACAGACGCTTGACCACTGGGAAAACAACATTCGCCGTATTATTGCCGATATACGGCCACAAATGTTGGAAAAAGTCATCGAAAATTAGACGTCCAGGTTGGACTACATCCGAGCCAGCCGTGGCGGTCATATGCCAGAAATCATATTTAAAATGTAATGCCACAAGATTATCTTTCGGATAAATAAAATTCATGTCAATCGAATAATCCATCGTTGTTTTATTGCAATTTAAAGTTCTATACGTCTATAAAAACACCCTTTACAAAAAATAATTGAATTCGCTTATAAGCATTTAAATTGTTGTAAAAAATTACCTTATTTTCTTTAATTTTTGATATTTTGTGTTCTCTTCTTGGTTTTATATAAAAATCATAATTATACTTGTGATAAAATATAAAGAAATTTTAAATTTTTAGCGCAGTTTTTGAACTTTTTCTGCATGATTTAGCTTTTTCTAGCCTTTTTTTTTCGATAAATTTAGCCTCTATTTTTTCCAGCTCCTGTCAATGCTGCTTATGAGCGTTCTAAAGGGTTGAAATTGTGTTAGCTTCGATCTAAGTAGATTTTTGCTACACAAATGTGTAATTAATTAAAATACACAGAAGAATTTATTAACAAAGTAAAACACAACGAAGAATGAGTTCTTCTTTCAATTTGTAAATTAGCTTGAGATGTTTGTTATTTGATTGAGTAAATATTGTTCTGTTGGAAACATTTAGCTACATACAAGCGACCGTATAACCTTAAACAGTTTCTTAAAGTCTTTAATCTTTTAAAAGTTTGTAAGAAATATTAGACTCTAAAGGTTATTGGGTGGTTTAAATGTAAGCAAAAAATATAACATATTAATTGGATTTATTAAATTAAGCTAAATAATAATAATAACAATGAAAAAAAAAAGAATACCCCAGTTATAGTTTAAACAATTACATTCTCAGGCATTGAAAAAAAGTTCCACTTCCACCGCGATTAAGACTAACAGACATACGAGCACTTGCACCACAAAAATTCTTAATGCATTCAAATAATTTTAACTATATTTTTTTGGGTTAACAAAAAAAAATTCACTCATCCATTACAGGTTTAAATTACATTTACTTTATTGTACACACACTGAACTAGTAATAAAAATTAAACTACTTAAGCAAAATACTACTGGTACAATTACAACGAAAAATAAAAAAACTAAATAAAAAAATTATTTTTAGACTAGATCTGACATTGAAAAGTACTTAAAAAAGTACCAAATTTTATAATACGCCATACAAAGAAATAAAGCGGGCAGAGACAAAATGTAAGGTAAATACCGGTCACTTCAGCATTGTGATGTCTGAGTAGGGAATGATGTAATATTGCAGTCAAAAGTTTTACGTTACGATTCGTTAAAATGGAACCAGTGCTATTTCTTAACGCCGGCAAAGTGTTGGGCAACTAATCTTAAGAAATTAGTTTCAGAATAATAGCAATGGTACTGTTCACGTGATGAGTTGTCTTTCATTAGTCACTAGTTACATGATAAGTTTGTTTTTCAACACATATGGAATTTAGCACCAATACAAGCTGTTATTTTTTAAAGTGATAATTATAATTATAGTAAAATAGTTAGCGCTAACAATTTTTTTTTAAAGAGCCCTTTTAAAAAATACCAGTCCTGAAACAATTGTTCTTCGAGGTAACTGATTTATATTAAGATTTTGGCTGAACCTTTATACAAAATCCGTAAAGTTTCATCATACAACCTACAGAGCTTGCATTGAATAAAATTATGAGAGAATTTTTTTTTCATATATCCTCTGAATATTGTTATCAGTCCAATGAAAATTCATTATTTTACAATCAACGACAATTTTCATTAGACTAATTAATTTAGTGAAATATTCATTAATTTATTGGAATGGAGACTTGGAATATCAGGGTTGCGAAAAAAATTCATCCCATTTCATTCTCGGAAAAGAACAAGTGACTTAGAGCCCTTTCACACTTAAATAGTAACTTGCGCATGTAGGTTTTCATCATTTTTATATGTATTTCCTTTTGAACTTGACCAACCGTTCACATTAAAAAAAATTTACTTTTTTTCGTTTTCTTTTACTTAAAATACTAAATTTTTTTAATGTGTTTTTACTCAAAAAAGAATACGAAATACAACAAATCAAAAACATAAACAAATCCCTCAAACACACACACACACATAAAAATTGAAAGAACAAAGCGAATTGCCGAGTACGGGCAAGTGTGTACTAAGAAAGTAAAAATTCTCTTCCTCTTAACCCAATCATATACAAAGACAAAAGTTGCGCAAAACGCTTGCGCAAGTCACTTGCGAAGAGTGAAAGCCCTCTTAATAACTGAGCAATGCAGACCAGCCACTGCATAGTATAGAAATTTTGGCAAAATAGTTAAAAGTTATGTAACCAGGACGAAGAGATAGCAGAACATATATTGTGCAACTTGGACCCGTTTTCGGCATAACTAGCTACAACCGTCTGACATGGTGGAGAAATCACCCAGGCAAGTCTTTGAATTTTTAATAAATACTAAACTTAGGCAGAATTTGTCAAAATAAGTCCATTCTGATTCTCCTAATTCTAATTGTAATGGAACTACTTCATTAATGCATAGCAAATATTTCATTAAATCATATAATTTGTGAAATATTTCGTAGAATCTAGAGCAATTATAGAAATTGCGTATATCCAAGTTACTCTTGCTCAAGCGAAAAAAAATGTTAGTATGAGTAACAAGAAGCCTTAAAGTCCTAAGCTCATGGTGGGAACAATAGATAAAAAAAAACATTACGGGCTATTTAAGAGCAATTAAGTTTAAGTTATAAGACCAGCACCATACGGCAAGTTCAGTTGGGCAATTCTTTCTCAATTCTCTTTTAAAATTGCCGTTTTGTTCACACACAAATTTTTTATATCGCCAATTTTAGCATTCTTATTCAGTCATTCACATAGCCTTCAACCTACCTGTCTTCTTTTTTTACATCTTTATAAATGATACGAAGAGAAAACAAAAGGGAATTGACGAGTACGAGCAACTTTGTTCCCCTTTCCATTATTCTTTCCTCTCTCTCCTACAAAATCAAGAATTGCCTAACTAAAATTGCTGTGTGTGGTCTTGATTTAAGGGAACACTCCGGTAGAAGCAATTTACGTTCTGCATCATTTAGAACATAAATCCCTTAAAAATATACCCAAAAGTGAGTCTAATTTTTAAACAAGCCTTTTTACAAAGCAAGTGGTGGTATTAAAACTTCAGTGGGTGGTGGTCAATGCCAAAAAAAAATTTTATGATCGTGATGAACTTTGATTTTTAAGGGAGATGGTTTTTTCGTTACACGAAATTTTTGCAGATTTAATGTCATGAGAGATTTTAACTAATTTTGTCAATGGCATTATCAGTTACGTCCACAGTAAAATTTCGAAAGTGCTCTATACAATTCGAAGAAAACACAAATTTTTAAAATAATATGCACAATTTGGAAGCCCGCACATTTTAATTCCCCATTTCCTAAATAAAATAAAAAAATCTTTATTCCCATTTTGGTACTTTTTTTTGGCTTGTTGATTGATAAATTAATTACCAACTCAGTCAAATGAACAAACAGACAACAACGAAAAAGTTCACTTGCTTTACATTATTGCGCATGCGCGAAGGTGTTGTTTTTGAACAGCTTTTACACCATGTGCTTGCTAGCTGTTGAGAAAATGCTGCTTAGTGTGTTTTTGGTGTTTTTTTTTTGTTTTTTTTTTGGCTTTGTTGAGCATTAAAAAATTTTTTTTCTTTGCTGATTCGTTCAGCCATGAGTCTGTTCAACAATATTAATAATTTTGTAGGTTTTTCGTGGCCGGTTTTAATCAAGATTTAATGAATTATACTAGTACCAAAACAATCCAAACCCAACCAAACAAAATTTTAAAGCAGGAAAGCAAAATATATTTTTAAAGTTTTATTTAATTCAACTTTTTTTATTTTGACCATAAAGATAAATGTACAAATTTGTAGCATTTGATCTTTTTATAAACATTGCGCAACACCTTCAATAACATTATTGTTGTTGTTGTTGGTTTTTTAACTTTTAAATGTACCAGTATTTAAAACATTTTCTTTTTTTAATGTTTTTTTTTATCGTCAACAAAACAATTAAAATTGGCTTCAAATTTCTAAAATATTTTGCCTCATTTTAAATATAAACGAGCAACAATAAGATCATAAATGAGTGTTTTATCTAAGAAGTGTTTTGTTTTATTTAAAATAATCATATGAAATGTTTGTGTAAAAAATATGCATTTAAAATTAATTTATTTATCCATTTATTATTCAGTCGTAAAAAGTGAAAACATATTATAGTTCAGTAGTAGATAAAGATTTATTTATATAAATAAATAAGTTTTTTTGTTCAGTTATCACATGTAAAACTCAATCTATTTGGTCTTCAAACTGTCTTAAACTTTGAAAATGTTCGTTCAATATCAATGGCACATCCGTTGCATATTCAAAAGTAGGTAACTCCTTGGTAACAAAATAATTTTCTACAATATTTTCTTTTTCTGGAAGGTAATTTAAAATTCAAAATTTTCTTTTAATATTTTTTTTTTAAATCCGGAATTCTTTTTTAAAACTGCATCAATTTTGGCTTTTATTTTTTCGATGATTTTTTTCGATAAGGTGCTCAATGATTTAAACCCCTTGCAGTTTGTTTATTGTTTACCGTTTTAAAGCGACTGCATTTTTTTTGCTTAAAATTTACCACATCTTTAAATTCTTCAAAATTTTTGGGATAATATTCAGCTGCCTCCAACTAGATTACCCATATTGTTATAGTTGGTTGTGGTGAAAGGTTCTTTAAATAAATAGTGCAACACGCAAAGGTGGCTTTAAAAATATTTTTTTACGCATGCTATCCATGAATCTATTGTATCAAATTGATTTCTAATTTCTTTATCCACACGATGCACGATGAGCTAAGCCTGAGACATGTAACATTTTTGGATAAATTACTTTAAAAAATGTGCTCCAATAGTCAAGTAGAGCAAAATTATATTTATGTCGTAGCCAGCGTTGCAAGGAGCTAGCAAAAAATAAGCTATATTAAACGCTAGAAAAGGCTAAGTCACGGCGAAAAAAATAAGCTAGAAAAAAGTTAAAAAGCTACAGCTTAAAATTCAAAATTTTGCTTAATTCTTTATTACATTAAGAATCTTAATTATAATTTTTATAAAAAATATCAAAAACTAAAGAAAGTAATGTAGTTTCCACACGGCTTTAAATACTTATAAGCGAATTTAATTATTTTTCATTTTCAATGTTAAAAAATAATATTTAAAATTCCTTCAAGTAATAATTAATTTTTTGATTTTTAATGCGATTTCTATTCTGATATTTTGCTTGCTTTGTCTCACTCAAAAGCGAGCAACCTCAGCATTACTAAACGGTAGTACTACGAGGGCGGATCAATAACTGCGTGACTTTTTGAATGAAACACAGCTTTTTTTGCAAAACAAAACTTTATTTTTCAACATAATCTCCGTTTAACTCAATACACCTAGTCCAACGTTTCTACAGTTTTTGTATCCCTTCCAAAAAACAAGATTTTTCGAGGTCCTTAAAATAGGCATTTGTTTGTTCAATAATTTCATCGCTGGATCTAAATCTCTTTCCACCGAGCCATTTCTCTATGTTTGGAAATAGGAAGTAGTCACTAGGGGATAAATACGGAGAATATGGTAGATGAGGTACGAATTCGTAGTCCAATTCATAGAGGCAACTTTCTTAAATCCAGCTGATCATTTAAAATCGAAATCACACTGCCATGTGAAATGGCTATGGCATCAACAATCTCACGCACTTTTACTCTTCGATCGGCCAATACCATATCGTGGATTTTTTCTACGTTTTCGGGTGTACTGACCTCAATTGGCCGTCCAGAACGTTCAGCGTAATTTGTACTTGTGCGACCACAACGAAAGTCAGTAAACCACTTTTTTGCTATTCAAATCGATGGTGCAGAGTCCCCATAGTATTTATTAAGCTTTTCCTTGGTTTGATTGACGGTTTTTTTTTCGCAAAAAATAATGTTTAATTAAATTCCATTTTTAGAAAAATACACGAGGTTGTATATTTTGAACAGCTGTTAAACGCAAAGTAAATGACGACACTTGATGGGAACAGTGTTGCATTTTATACAGCTACGAGTACGAGGGAAGTTCAAAGTTATTGATCCACCCTCGTAGATAACTAAATACTAAATGGAACAAATTATTAATCAATTAGGAATAACGTCCTTTTTATTTTACAAGTTAGAAGCCTAATATTTTTCTTTACTTATTAAATTAAATTCGTTCGACCAATTTATTAATTTACAAATTAAAATATTTAAGGCTATTTTGAAAAACAAAAAAGGCTGGGAAAAAAGCTAGAGAATAAATCATAAATTTTAAGGCTAAATGCGTGAAAAAAGACTAAATCTAGCCTTAAAAAGGCTAAAATGGCAACGCTGGTCGTAGCATTAAGCACGAAAAACATAACAAAAGTATCTCTTTTTGCAACTGCATAAATTAAAGTCAGCAAAGAATGGAAACAAAATCATCGCATAGTTTTAAGCTAGGCATACACATGTGATTTGTGCGCACGGATTTGTTGAGAGCATGAGCAAATCAGAATTACAAAAACGCCGACGAGTAAACATGAATTGCAAAGCGAACGACGCAATTTCTCTTTTGGTTATTTTTTTTGTGTACTAAACAAGAAAAAAAAAAATAAGCGTTCACATGTAAATTTATTAATTTTTTTTCACTGTTTCTATTGTAGCTCTTTTGTCTACTTCTTTATACTCTTCTAATAATTTTTCCCAATTCTTTTGTTTTGCAGTTCTGTCCTTATAAACGTCACTTTTTGCTTGCCAAATGGCAGTTTGCTCTTTTAAAATTTCAATAAATTCTATTAAAAATTCTTCGCTCGCCATCTCCGCGATACACACACTGATGTCTCGTAGCACACTAAAATAAAAAAATGGCGAATGCTCGCGTACCAGCCCATTAACATTCAACAAATGTATTGTAATTGAAAATTTTCAAACTCATTCTGACATGTTTGCTAACAGCGCCATACACATCCAACAAATCAAAAATCAGACACACAAATCATACGTGTATGGGCAGCTTTAGCCAAATAACAAAATATTGACTTCAAAATACAACTCCGTAAAACTATTTTCGGATAAGGCGAATTTATTATAAAGTGTAAGTAATTCTATACCAAACACCAAAATATTGTTGCTTTTGCTCTTTGAAAATGTCAAAAAACAGATTCCAATACTATTTTGACTCTCTGACAGCTTCAGAGCTCAAACAACTATAATCAGTTGATAAGCTGACTACATCTTATAATGAATTCGCCTTGAACATAAATATATTTCTAAACAAAAACTTAAGCAAAGAGCAATTTATTTTTTAAAATATACGAAATATGACAAAAAATGTGCATTTATAACAAAATATGCAAAAGCAGGCATTTAAGGCAAAATGTGCACTAATAAATTGATGCCATTTTACGAGAAATATTTAATGTGCTTAGCAAAGGTATTAACTTTGGGTGGGCCTCAGTTATAATATAGGACATGTTCTTTGGGAACAATTGTATGTTTTGTAATTGGTGCACTTTGTAACGGGGTATATAAACTTGTTGCGATACGTTTGAACGGGTTTGTGGGAAACTATGACCAGGACCACACAGATCAAGTTAAGTTGGACAATTCTTTGTCACTTCTCTTTTAAAATGGTCGCTGTGTCTACACACAACAATTTTGTTTTGGCAATTTCAGCATTCTTATTCAGTCATTCATTGAGCGTCAAGCTACCTGTCTTCTTTTTTTACATCTTTATAAAAGATACGAAGAGAGAACAAAAAGGAATTTCCGAGTACGACCGAACTGTACCCCTTTCCACTCCTCTTTCCTCTCTCTCCTACAAAATCAAGAATTGCCCAACTAAACTTGCCATGTGTGGTCCTGGTGTATCTCCACTAAGTTTTCTGTATTCTTAAAAATTTTTGCATCTTAAAAATTTCGATTAAAAACAAAACAAAAATGAATTAAAAAACCAAATTTTTGGTTGTATTATAGTTTTGAGTTTTCTCGCCCATTTGTGGCCCGCATTTTTGGTTTTTTGCTTGGCCATTATGAATGTAGTTTCTGAAAAACTGCTTACCATGTGGGTTTCTCCAACTCAAAAAAATGTCCAATAATAGAGGCAGTCAAGGCTTTTGACTCATACAGAAAAGTATAACATACCAATCTGTCAGTTGTTTCTGTCTTCAGTGTGCTGTTAAAATTGAGCCAGATCGGTTAATAAATAGCGGAGCTTTGAGTAAAAAACCGCGACTATTTCTATTTTTGACCATTTTTGAGTGAGTTTTTTTTGCATAGATTTAATGATTTTCTTTATCACTTAATACTTTCTGAGCAAACTGATGTAATAAATACAGTGGATTCTCGATAATTTAAAATTCAAGAGACTAGAGAAAAATCGGGAGTTCAAATTCACGAGAGTTTATATTTTATTTTTAATTTTTTATACTAAAAGTTTGCCGCAGAAATCAAACGCAACGATTTGAAATTTTTTTCGGCGTAATGCCAAAAAACATCAAATTATATAACGTTGGCAAACAAAATACGACTGAAATAATTTCAAATTATCGAGGAGTAAAATTCTTTGGATTTTCTTTAATTTATCGAATGCTTTTCAAGGGAGCTGACAAATCCTTGAATACAAGGACAGATTCAAATTAACGGTTTACTGACTGTTAACTTTCTTAATTAAGTTACTCAAGGCTGTTAACTGAAGCACAAACTCCCTTGCCTTTTAACAATTTTCTCTTAATTGTTGACAATTACTTGTTAAGAGTTTGCTTTTAGATCCTTTTGTAAATTGATATTTACAATGTCTTAATGTAAGATGTGTGTGCGAGTGTATATTAATAATGTTTGCATTAATTAATATTAACAGCATTTTATTTTTATTTTTATTTTTATTACGGAGCCGATTAAAATGATTTTTTTAACTGGGTAAAAAATTCGCCATAAAATGGCGTCTAGTTTTAATTTATTTTTTTTATGAACGAAATTAATTTCAACTAATAAAAAATAACAACAATTAAAACACAAATATAAACTCGTACAATAATTTTAACTAAAAAAAAAGAAATTCTTTGGTACTTTGACGAACAAGCTGTCTTGAAACTGTCAGCAAATTAAAAATTATAAAAACAAAACTTGTTAACTAGATGGCGTTGGGGGAATGAAAATTAAATGCCAACAATAAAAACAACAGACAGACGGAATTTGGAATTTATACAAAAATGCGATTAATGTTAAAAATGAAAAATGCGTTTAATTACAAGTTGCCATAAAATAAAAAACAAAAGCAAAAGACGTTCAGAAATATTCGTATTAAAGACCACAAACAATTTATAAAACACAAACACGGCAAGTGCTAATTGAACTCCAAACTACGAGCAACAAAGATTTCGTTTAAATGTGTGATTATGAATTCTGTCTATTCGTGTTTATTATGTGGCACAGGGTGATATTTTTCAAAAAATTGCAAGCTTTTTTTTAATCAAATACAAACCAGGGGTCTACTGACCACATTCGATACGAGTAACACTTATCGAAATTTTTCATTTTGGAATCATGGCACTCGATATGAAGTAAAATGTATCCTAATTTGAGAGGATGGCTTTCGATAGGGACTCTTTGATCGAATATAATGTTAGTAAAACAATTACTGTTCTTAAACAACACGATCAACAACATAAAGTTTAATTTATTTTTAGATTTATTTACATGCATACACACATATATGTATCACTAAATAAAATATTATTAAAGAAAATTCTTGGTGCACAATTGCGTCTTAAATTAATTTTTCTGTCGAAATATTATTCGATAGTCTACTCGCTATCGAATTCAGTGATTAAACCCCAAATGTTGATATTAAAGGCCTGTTCGTTTTTGCTTTTAATACAATACAAATGTCTTTTACTTTCGTTCGCTTAGGTTTTCTTCTGACAGCGCTGAAGAGGCTATACATTTTTATAATATTTTTTAAATTAAAATCTAACTCGGGAACACGTGAAAATTTAGAAATCCACAAATCTACAAAAAAAATTGAGTTATGATCACCGCACGCAGGCTTAAACACCAGATTTCACAGAATTTGAAGACTTGGAATTTTTTAGTTACCTAAAAGTGGATTATAGAAGTATATTAAGTCATTCATGTATGATTTACATTAACGAATTTTCCGAATAAAGTGATTAGATATGAGAGCTATGCTGGCAACGATTGAGCAGACTGATTGACTGATTTTTCTTAAAATTCAAAAGATGAAAACTTATTAAAAATTGCACTAACAAATTGCTAAGCCTAAATTGCTTAGCCTAAAAATAAATAAAACGATAGTTACTGTGCTATTGAGTGATGTTTATTAAGATTACATTTGATCAAAGACATCATTTAATTTTTTGTTTACGATAGCGAATGCGGCGATTAGACATAATTATTGCTGACTGTACTCAGACAAGCTAAACACTTTGTCGCCCACACATGACAAAGGTGAGCTTAGAAAGGAAATGGTTTATCAGATACTGTGATCTTAAATAGAAAAAGAAATATTAGAATCAAACAGTGAGGGTCGTCAAAACATGTACTATGCGACTGTTCGGCTTTTTTTTGAATTCTAGTAACAAAGTAGAATTTCTATTGAAAAGATAATTGGCTTCGAATGAGGCCTGAAACAACGTATTTATGGGCTATAAAAAGATCCATTGTTTACTTTACATTAAGCTGATTGCTTAATATTAATCAGCCTTATTACGAGTGTCGTTTTTGTAGTCGCATTTATGATAAGCTAATATAGAACATATAACCAGTGTTGCCATAAATCACTATTTTCATCACGACAACGACACCCATAATCAGGCCTAACTACTAAATATTCATATATACTCTCGATTCCACTAATTTCTGGAGCCGATTGCTAATTATTGTCTATGCTGCTAGGGCAGCCATATTTAATTGCCAGCCTGCACGCAAAGAAAAAAGATGGTTGAATATGGTCACCGCAAACATAGTTTGTTCTTCACAAAAATATTATTATTAATTTAAAGCATCTATTTTGTCGCTTTTGCAACCATATAAATAAAGTGAGTATAAAACTAAAACTTAATCGTTCAAACTCAACTGAGCTTTGTGGTTGAAGTGGTTGAGTGGCGAGTTAATGCTTCTTAACTAAGTGTTCGCAAGTTCGAGCCCTGGTAGAGTCAACTAAAATTAAAAAAAAATTAATTTAAACCCGATGTATTATGTAATATGTACTCGTAAATAAAAACTAAATACAAATTGATAAAAAAGAAAAATCAATGGAATAAAAAAAACTTTATTTATACAAAAAATTTATATTAAAATTTTTTTTTTTAAATCATATTAAAATATGTATGTATTAAAAAAAATTAAAAAAAATGTCTTGCCTTTACCGGGCGGCTATTTTTAAAATCTTTGATTTAAAAATATATATGGTTAAATGCAGTCATAAATCTAACAATACTATGTTTCCACCAGAATATGGTTGCTTCAACCATATTTTTTCTTTGCGTGTGTACAGTATTTTAAAATAAGAAATTAAATTATTCACTTATTAAATATTTCAATTATGAAATTGCGACTTTGATTAAAATAATAGTTGATTCAATTAAAAATATATTCAAGGTGACAACTTTTTAATTAAAATGATGGAGCATAATTTTTCTATGTAACGTATTACAAACAAATCGTTTGAGGTTCTTGTTTTCAACCTAAATATTTTTATTCTTCCATGGTCTATGATATTGGCCCTTCCAAATTTTATTCATTTGAATGGCTTATGATATAAACAATTTCACCTCTTGTCAGGCTTCTCTAAACATCAATAAAAAAATTTAAACTTTATCCTTGCCAGGGTTGCTGGTGCTTGTCTATTTTTTGATTAAAAGAAAAATATACTTTTTCGTCTATCATTACATAGTATAAAGCAAAGTCGCTTCCCGCGTCTGTCTGTATGTATGCTTAGATCTTTAAAACTACACAACGGATTTTGATGCAGTTTTTTTTAATCGATAGAGTGATTCAAGAGGAAGGTTTATATGTATAATCTTGGAAGGTTTAACGTCACAAATCCGCCCGGTAGGTAGCGCTATAGTCGGTATCTGGCTTATTTGCCTACTACCTGTTTTTACCCGGTCTCGCACGGTTTTTTTACTCTATGAGAACGATTTCTTAGTGTAAGAAGATCGAATATATTTATAAAAATTTGCCGGGTCAACTAGTAACTTATAATATGTTATATTAAAAATTTGAGTTTTTAAGTTCTTACGTGCTGTTTCTGTAACCCAGGCGATATATTCGTCTACAAATATTATATCAAAATTACTAAATTTTTACACAAAATTTCTAGACGAGCTGATTGGTTGTATACAGAAACATCAAATTATTTCAATTTGTTTGTTTCTTTAAAATGTTTCCCGAATTAAAAATAAAAAATTTTCTATAAATTTATTAAAAAAAGAATCTTTTACTTTCAAATTATAGAATAAAACGCTTAAAATTTTACCCTGTATTTCTTAGATAGTTTCGACACGTTTAAACTGTTAGAGTCAATATTACTACCGTACCTTCTCAGCATCGCAATTATCGTTGTTTTTTATGGATTTTTTTATTCTTTTTAAAACAGCTGATGAATGGTTAAGTGATTGAATGGATGGAAGAAGTACGAACAAGCTTTTATGGTAAGTGTGTTTAGGGAGGTACCATTACCTAAGCAATTAATGGTCATAGTCGTATGTTCTGTTTGTTTAAATGCAAGACCAGGAAATTTTATCTTAAATTGAGATAAACAAATTTATGACTTTGAAATCAATTCAATTTATTTTATTTTAATTACTCGTATTTTCCCACGTAATTGTTTTATTTATTATCAAGAATTGAATTGTATTTTCTTTGTGCAATTAATGACTACAAAATTTACTGCAAAAGCAAGTATGTTTTATGTATTTACTTTTTATATTTAATTAGTATTTAAGGGTATTTTGAATGTTTATTCTATTAGAGATTTCTTCTTAAATTTTTTATTTTTAATAAATTTTCTTTTGTGTTCAGCATAAAATTATTTTTTTTTATTTTTATTAAATGTTTGTGATTTTCTTTTTCTACAATTTATACTGTGGGAGTATTTAGGCTATTTACAACAACAACAAAAATCATAGTCAAAAATAAATGTTTATTTTACAATACTTTTGTACCCGTCCGTTCTATTGTTGCATGCTGTATGTTTATTTATCTTAATATATAAAATTCGACTGTACATGAATTTTTTTGTATACCTCTAAGTTATGCTTTGGAAGGTTTAGCATTACAAATCTGCTCGGCAGGTAACGCTGCAGTCAGTATCTGGCTTATTTATCAAATATCTGTTTTTACCCGGTCTTGCACGGTACTTTACTCTATGATTACGCTTTCTTAGAGTAAGAAGATCGAATATACAAAAATTTTATATTTTCATTAAAACCCAAGTTACATTTTAATGAAAAGAAAAATTTGCCACGCCCATTACTACCCTTAGTTTTTACATTTTTCTCAAATTGGAGAATTTTTTTTTATTTGAGAATAACCCAACTTAGGTTTTTATGAAAGAAACACTTATCATTCTCCTCTCTACGCCCACTTTTAAAATTTATCTCATATTGAAGAGCGGATAGACCGCTTTGGATAGTTTTTTTTCTTATATGTTCAGGACAACACATTTATTTTCCTCTTTTTAATTATTTTTCAATATAAATAAAATTTTAAGGCAAAACAACGTTTGCCGAATCTGCTAGTACAAGTATAAGTTTGTCATTTCCAAATTTATAAAGCAAAAAGTGAGTTAATTTGGTCCACCAATGGTACTTGTTATGGTCAGGAAACCTTATCCGATTTTAAATTTACATTAATTTGTTGTTGCCTGTGCATGGGCATACATTCGTATCAACGAAAGTGAGCACATTTGCTTATAGACTAGTTGGCGTCATGGTAGAACTATACAGGGTAATAGAATGTAAACAAATTTTGACAGGGGACGAGAAAATAATACAGACACTTCTGACATGGTTGACACGATGGGCGAGCAGGATTGTGTGATTTATTTTTTTTATTTCTTTCACAAAGAGTGAGAACTGTTTGTCATTCCGTGTATAATTTCAGGCTTAATTAGTTTTAATAAAATTGTGTTTTTATTCGATTTAAAAATATTACCTTTGAAAAACTTCTGGTGTTGTAACCTTTATTGTTGCGTAGCTTTCACATAAGTAAGTTATGTATATTTGTTTTACACAAAAAACCAAAAACAAACATACATAGACCGTAAGCGGTTAACTTTGCCGAAATCCAAATAAACAACAAATATAATTCATAAACAAAGGGAAATTTGGACTTCAGTAAAGTTGCCAGATAAATTGAAATAAATAAATTATGAAACAAGAATCTGGCTTAAACACCGTACATGACACACCCTTTTAAATAATAAAGTTAATCTGTCGATTCGTCTGACCGTGTGTATGTTGAAATAAACTTTCTGAAGTCCCTAGAAGCTCCTGCGCGTAGGTTGCTATATAAAATCAGCTCAATCGATTCATGAATAGCGTAGCTATCAGCTCTAAAGTGCAACTAGCTAAAATTTTTTTAAACATTTTCCTGAGCCCGTTTCTTTTTTCTATTTTTTAAAAGACAAAACGGATTAAAAAAAAGTGGAAGACAGAGACAGGCAGGTGAACATCGTTAAATCGATGTAGAGACATTTGTAAGTCCGGTCCGATTTTCAAAAATAAATTTTCTAGAAGTAACAGCCATTCCTAAATAAAATCGTAGAGCAGTTTTTGCTTATCAAAAAATCTCATGCCGTAAAACACACTGTCAAAAGATTAAGACCGAAAGCAACATGTCTCTTTGATTTTAAGAGTAAAACTCTTCGGTTTCCATAAAACTCCTTAAAATTGAAGTTACTTCTGTGAAGTTGTCATATGGATACACATTTCGCTAGCTTCTTGCTCTTTGTACAATTTTTTTTTTTAATTTACCAGGACTATATCATAAACTGTTAATTAATCAAGGGGACAACAGTTTTGGAAAAAACTTAATATTATTATACAAGTAATCAATAGTTAAGGTTAGAATTTTGTAGGCCACATAACCTGCATATACGTAAACTGTCGGATGGCCAGCCTTTACAGACAAACCTAAATTAGAACGGCAAATGTTTGTTATCAGTCAAAATTTCGCATATAAACAATTGATGTGTATCATACTTAAAAAACACGACAATAACGCTAATCGGTTAGAAAATTCAATTTTGATAGCGCGAAGTTTTGTTATTCACTAAAATTAATGACATTTCACCTACTTTCAATGAATCTACCGTTTATAATTAAATTTTTATTTCTCGTAAGTGAAAATACTTTAATGCCCTTATTAGGGCTAACAACTCAACTCAGTTAAGTTGAAATTGCAACAATTTTTTATGTTTTTGTCAACCGCACTAACACCACACAGAAATGTTGTAATTTAAAAATTTCAATTAACTACTGTTGAGTTGTAAACCATTATAGGGGTACAACATTACTGTTTCGTACTTTTATTTAGATATCACAGTTGAGCGTTAACACTGAACGGTAGAAAATACAACGGCCAACGCTTTTATTTAGGTACAGAATATTGTGAAAAATGTGTTCCTAAAACACCGTATTCCAACAAGATGTTAAAGCAAATCGGCATTTTAGTCAAGAGCTCATTAAGAAGAGTGACTAACGAGCTACTAACTTTTTGTTATGAATAAGGCAAGGCGAATTCATACAAGGTGATACGAGTATCAAGAAAGCACCTGTGCGCTTCAAATTCTTTTTTGATTTGTCAAAATTGTTACATATGGTCAAAGTATATGAGCCATGTCTGTCTTTTTTGACAAATCAAGAATATTTTAAAAACAGAGATGCTTCATGATTTCATCTTGTGAATAAGGTAATTAGTATTAAGTTTTGATGACTGTCTGATGCAACAGTACACGCAAAGAATGTTCACCGCAAAACATAGTTTGTTCTTCACAAAAATATTATTATTAATTTGAAGCATCTCAGCATTATTATGATCACGATAAACATGTTTCTAGTTATTTTTAACAATATTATGTTTAGTGTCTTAGATCAACCATATATTGAATTGAATTGAATTTTATTGAGACTCTGAAGTTAGCTTATTAAAATTATATAACAGGAGATAACATAAAATTATGAAAAACTTAAAACTATAAAGTATTGTATTAATACAATTTAAAATAAAAACGCAACGAGCTTACAAGATTAAAATAAAGAATTTAAAGTAAACATAAAATTACAAAAATTATCAAAAGTGAATTTTATATTGCTCAATTAAAATATAATCAAAAATTATTAAGACTAATACGTCTTGAGAGAACTTAGGCTAAACTTAAAACAAAATACAAAAATTAAACTTAATACTAAAACAAAAATTTAGCCTCTATTAGAGCCTTTAATGGAATGAGCATAAAACTCTGGCAAATTATATACAATAGCGCTAAGTAAAGAATTAATATCCTCGTGTAGTATTCCCACTGGAGAGTAATAAAAGTTGTTTGACCAATTGACTCCTATTTGAGAATCAATAATGTTCCTTATTAAGCTATTCTCATGACTCTGTATACGATTTATAAACTTATTAAGTAATATCAAAGCATACGTAGAGAGAGGTTGTACATTTGCTTTCTTATAAATAGTAGTATTAGAAAATCTCCTAAAATAGTTTTTATAATTTGCATTAACACAAAGTCTTAAACAACTTCTTTCTAATTTTTCCAATTCTTTCATAACAGATGGCGAAATTGAAAACCATATAGGAAAACCGTACAACATGCTTGAGCGAATGCAAACTTTATAAATTAAAAGTTTAGTTCGTTGGCATAAATGTTTATTTAAAAATAATTTTAAGAAAGTATTTTTCATATAAAAACCTTTATTTTTGGCTAATTTACCATGTTGATTAAATTTAAATAGTTTATTTAAAGTTACCCCTAGATATTTTATATGATCTTTAAATGGAATTTGTAAACCATGTAAAGAGAGATTCAATGTTTTACTTAATTTAACTGTATTTGGTGGACCTTTGCCTGAAGCATTACGAATACAAATAGCCTCAGATTTTATAGTATTAATATTAATTCCCCACTCATTATAATAGTTATATATAATTGATAAGTGATTCTTAACCTTATTTAAAGCAATTTCAGGATTAAAATCGTGCGCATATATAAATGAATCATCAGCATATAATATACTTTTAGAATCATTAAAATCATGAGGAAAATCATGAACAAGAATGTTATATAATAAAGGAGATAATATGGCTCCCTGAGGAACCTCACAAAATATATCACCCAAATTTGATTTAGAGTTCTTTAACTCAACAAAAAATTTTCTATTTTCGAAATAACTATTTAAAATCTTAATAATAAAAGGATCACTACCTATTCTAATCAATTTATAAAGAATATACGAGTGACATGCCCTGTCGAACGCCTTTTCAATATCTAGAGAAATAGCTACTGTACACCTTTTATTTCCTAAGTTACAAAAGAGCGTCAACAGACGAATGACCACTTTTAAAACCAAATTGATTATTTGGTATAATAGTATGTTCTAATGAATTTTCCAATTTAGATTTAATAATTTTCTCAAAAATTTTTCCAATGTTAGACAACATAGAAATTGGACGAGAGTTTGAAATTCGAAAATCATTTGGCTTTTTAACTAAAGGATAGATTTTTGCAATTTTCCAAATTTTTGGGAAATAGCCAATATTTAAACAATGGTTAAAAATCTTAGAAAAAAAATCAATGGCTGAAAATGGTACCTTTTTAATTAAAAAGTTAGAAAACTTATCAATACTTGATGACTTTTTAGATTTAAGAGATTTTATTATTAACTGAATTTCAGATGAATTCGTAAGAAAAAGATTTTGATTAATATTCAAAGCATTGATGGAATTGTTAAATTGACAGAATGACTCAGACAAATTGTTAATAAATAATTTTACTGAGTTATCAATTACAGAAAAATTTGTAGTAATTGGAGAATTTGGTTTATAAATTTTTGAAAAGTAATATTTAAATTGTTCAACTTTTTCAGAACCTTCAAAATAAACTGTATCATTCACTATTACTTTATCAAAGTTTTTATATTTCCTATTTCCAATAAACTTATTAATTTCTCTGAAAGCTGTAGGACCTGGTTTAATAAATTGCATTCTTCTTTTAAATTCTTCAGCTTGATGAATTTCAACTTGTTCCTTAATTATAGTTTTAAGAAGCTGAACTTGTCCACTTAAAACTCGATATTCATCAGAGGTTTTGTTACCATTTCTATGAAAAATTTTCTTCATTTCTTTTTGCCAAGAATATTTAATTTTAAAAAGCTTTTTAATTTTTTCAGGAATTATAAAACGTTTATTTTTTAACTCAATTTTTTGTGAGTGTCTTTCCAATTCATTATTTATACAATCATTAAATTCCAAAATACTTGCATCAATTTCATCTACGGCTAAGTTATGCTCAGAATTAAGTTCTAAAAACTGTAATCTAAAATCTACATCACTTCGAAAATCAATCCAATTAGTATTTTCAAAAGATGTAAAGCAATTATTTGTTGATGTGATTAAATCAAATTCAGAAAACTTAAAAACCAATTTTAATGGAAAGTGATCTGAAAAAGTAGGAAGACTATGAATTTTATAATTTGTATTAACTAAATTTATTTGGTTTGTACTAATTAAAAAATGATCCAAAAAAGATGATCCACTAGGATATGAAGGAGTGACACGACATACTCTAGTAAAATTTATTCCAGAAAAATTTAACCAGTCAGATAAGTTCTGACCATTTAAATTAACTAAAGAATCGCCCCATTGTAAGTTTTTGGAATTTAAATCACCTCCAATAAAAACACCGTCATAGTTTAAAGAAAAATTTTGAATATTATTGAGGCTTTGGTTAAAGTCAGAACACGGAAAATTAGATGGAATATAAATACTACCTAATAAATATTTATTAATTTGACCAGCAAAATTCAAATTAATTTCAATAAATATATTAGGAAAATTAATGGAGGATAAATTAGGGATAAAAAATTTAATACCTTTTTTAATCAGAATGGCAGTACCTTGACTAGAATTATCCCTTATAATATTATAAGTACAAAACATACGTCTACTTTATGAAAATTTAATATTTTAACCAATTCAATACGTCTACTTAATTCTACTAAAGACCTTACATTAAATGTAATAAAAATTAAATTATTTCGAGCCATATTCCGATAAAATATTTTGTAATAATTCACTATATACTTTTCTTGCCATGTCTAAAGGCATCGTATTGTAAGAATTAAGGAATTTTAAAATTTTTAATTCAAGGGAGTAAGTATTATGAAATAAAAATTTTTCACCAAGATTTAAAAAATCTTCCACAAATTTTGGTAAAGCACTAACTTTATGTGACTGATTACTTTTTACAGGGTAAAAATGACTAGCGAATTAAATATTCTTATTAACACTTTGTGAAGTCATTACTGCATTATTAACATTTTTTCTAATTTCTTCTTTATTATTTTTAGCCTTAACTAATAAATCTTTTTTATATTTTAAATAAGATTTATATGAAGGGCAGCCCTTATAATTAGCAACATGACCAATTCCATTACAGTTAACACATGTTGGGGTAGATATTCCTTTTTTTATAGTACAAAGGCCAGGTTCATGATTCAAATTACATTTAACACACTTAAATGAAGAATTACAATTACGGGCTGAATGACCCCAAGATTGACAACGATAACATTGAATTTCTCTATTTTTTATTCTGGGGGACTCCCATGAAATAGATTGATTAAGAATATAACGTACTCTGTTAATATCAATTAATTTTTTGCCAGGAAACAGAGTAACAATAAATAAACCAGTATCAAAATTATTTTTAGCAGAAAATTTTGTAACAAATTTATTAACTTTTTCAACAGTATTTGGTAATAATAAATCAAGAGCTAATTTAATATCATCCACTTCAGTCAAATGATATACGCCTCTTAAAATAACTGAAACTCTTTTCAATTCTGCTGGAGTAAAAGAGTATGAATTAATATTTTGTAATCTCAATATCTCCATCATTTCTAAATTTTATTTAAACAAAAATTTTTTTTTAAATTCATATCAAAAATATTTTTAAAAATATTTATATGAAATATGTACGTATTAAAAAAAAATAACAAAAAATAAAAAAACTGCAACATCTGCAGTTGAAAAGTATTTATGATTTAAAAATATATATGGTTAGAAGCAATCATAAATTTAAACATGCTATATTTCCATTAGAATATGAATTTTTCTTTGCGTGTAGTTATTGGAGTCACTTATTTAGATACGTGTCTTGTTTGCACATATGTATGTTTGTAAGTGGTTTCGGATGTGTATGTGGTCCACATGAGTAAGTCACCCTTTTTATATATTTCTAACTGCAAACTGGAAAGTTTTCAGCAAAAACTGCATAATGTTTACGTTCGGAACAATTGCTTCGAATTCACTGCAGGGTATTTACAAACAATAAAAATATTTTATTTATTTTGGCACCTGAATGTAATTGTGTTTTTACAGACAATTGTCAAACAATGAAACAGTTGAATAAGACAGTATTATCATTTAACATGAAACAACATTGAAAAAGAAATGAAATAAAATCCCAAATTGTCATTAAATGTTGTTCTCAACTCGTAAAATAAAACTTGAAATAATTGCAGATTGTTAATGAAAATTGATCACATTCATAAAATCCCCAAATGTTACTGAATAACAAATATTTATCTTTTATTTCGGTTTAGTTACCCAAATGCAGGTATAAAATTAATTTTACGAGTAAAAAAATGAAAACACTAAACAGACATCCATAAATAAAGTCATGTTAAAATAAGCCGCACAAATAAAATTGAATTACATTTTATGTTTTTTATTGCTTTAGTTACATGATTATCTGTCTCTGTATTTGTTTGTGTGTTTTGTTTTTACCATGACCTAGAACAAACTCATTAATTCTAAAATATTTTTACCTTGAAGGGGCGGTATTGTGCTGGGTGTGTTAAATAACAGTTTTTTTGAGGTTTTGTTTTGCTGTGAGTTAACGATCCAGTATTCAATCCACCAATAACATAAAAAAAAAATAAAAATTCTCATAGATAAAGATTTTTTAACTACACACAAAACTAACAACATAAAGTTCGAATCATGACTTGTAAAATTAAATTGTTTAAATGTTAAAATTGAACAACAATCAATTTGTAATGACTTAAGCGAAAACGCATTTTATGAATTTTTTTTTAATATTTGTTCCTGTCATGTTTGTAAATAAAATTATCATTCTTTTTTCCCCTTATCTTTAACAACAAAAACACATGTAACGTTACGTTAATATTTGCATGTAAACGAAGAAGTATAGCAAAACCGCCACAACAGCATAATATTTGTTGTTGTTGTTTGTTCTATTTTAGTTGACTATATGCCAAAAAAAACTCTTTGGAATTGAAAATATGTAAAATAGATTTACTGACCATAGATCGATGCCATTGCAATTGAAAACCCCAAAAAAAAAAAAAAAAAAAAAAAACACACACACACACACACACAGAACCACACATACACCACATATCATACAGGGCAATTTGTAATACAACAAACAATCGAAGTCATATACATATTACTTAAGCCTATAACTCAAGTAAACCTTCTTTTTTGACCAAAAATTATTTCATGATTTTTTTAGATTTTATATTTGAAAATCTTTTCTTTTTCAAGATTTTTATCAGATATGAATGGGGGTTTAGATATTTTTTATTAATAGGTTTTAATGTTTGCTGGGTTCTTTGTTTTACTGATACAAATACAAAAAGCTGTTTTTAGGCGGCAATAAAATAAGCTTTAATTTATTTCATCACCAATTTTTCACCAGTCCTATAAAATTTATTTTAAAATAATCACAACAAATTAAAAAGAATGGAACAAGATACTCGTGGGCCTAATGCTACTAAAAGCAGAAGCGAGATTCCTTTTCAAAAGCCTGCGTATTTCTTATTTTTAATTGTTCGACAGAATTCTAGTGTAGAGTATAGTTATGTGGTATACTACCCATAGAATGACATCGTGACATTAAAATTTATAAATTGTGGGTGGAAGTGTTCGAAATATGACTAAACTGCAATGCAATCTGTTTGCTGCTTTACAGTTCAGTTTGCAAAAATCCATAAAAAAAATTTGAACTCTTTGACTTTTCTGTGCGCGTGTGTTGTATCAAAAAAGAAAAAAAAAAAAAAAAAGAAATATTTGCATACAAGCAAACATTTCCTTCTATGAAGGTTCTGGGGGTTAAACGTATCTCGAAGTTAGAATTTCAAAGGTTTTATTTGCATTTTTTTTTGCTTTGCTTGACATGGATATCTTGCTGAATTTACTGGAATGAAGTTTTCACAGCCAAGCACATGTACAAGAGATACCAAATCTACCAGCAAAATAGACAAACACATACACTTATACTTATTTCCACTCGCATTCACACTCAATTTTGGATAATGGCAATGCTGAGTCTGGTGGAGAATAAAATTTATATTGAAATACCAAAGGTCGTGCAACTAAGTACGTATCAATATTAATTTTGGTAGTTAAAATGGGTGTAACTGTTCAGTTGTTACTTGCAGCATAAAACAACCCAACTCACATACACTCAAACACATATAATTTTGTGTGTGGACACAACTACCATCAAAATGTATCTGTTGTAACGCTTAAGCATTCAAGTCAATTTTGTTTATTATGTGTTTGGCTATGCCGAATATAAACAAAAATCATATTTTTATTTTATCCACTACATTTATGATTTAGTGATTTTATGACGTGCACATGATTTCGGTTACTGTCAGATTGAAAGATGTTTTATTCATTTAATTTTGATTTTCAATTATATTTTCCAATGACAGGCATTTGTCATAAAATAATAAAAATTCCTTTTTATAAAATGAAATCCAATAATGTTTCTATAACTTTATGGAACACACACACACACACATACATAGTTATGCTTTCATTTGGTTTAAATACAATTAGCCTAATATGTAAATGATTTTATTTTAAATATTGTGTTGGCGTTTTAAGTGGATAAAAATAAAGGAATTTGCTATAAAAATATTAATGAAATGCCCACACGTATGCAAATGTGCTCGTGTATGTTGCACCACAAAACTTTATAAAACTCAATCAAATGCATATTAAATAATTAAAAAATAATTTTTATTGCACACAAAAGCTAATTTAATCTTAAATTGTTAATAATTCTCCATATCAATTACATTGTACACTAATCTAATCTAATTCCATTATTTATAACAATTAAAATATGAATACACATTTTATATTAGTTTAAATATTTTATTTAATAATTTAGTGAAATCATTAATTGAATGTAAGAGTATAACAATAGCTAAAGTTAGAATTTAGGGAAAACATTACAAGTTACCGATAGCACTGCTCAGCAGCAAAATCCTCCTTTAAATAAAACTATGTGGACTATAAATCCGTTTTTAGTTTTTCTCCATCACAGAGGGATTTTTTTTATGGGCGTGGCAAAGTTTTCCCTTAAATTATTCAGGTACGAAAACATATTTCAGACTAACTCGAGAACGATTCATCCGATTTTGATAAACAAAACAAAAAAAGATGCGTAACAAAATTATATTTAATTTGTTTTCTATAATTATTCAAAAATTGAAGAAGGGAAAATTTTTTTCTTGGAAAATTTGTTTTTTTTTTTCAATGCAATAAAATGGTTGCCAAGGTTGCAGGGGTGCATTATTGCTGCCAACCACATTTTTTAATTTAGTCTTATTAGATAGCTAGTGTAATTGTGATTTAGCTTGAACTAGATCACTCTCGCTGGATTGCATGTCTGTTCACTCGTCCATCTGAACCGTGAGAGGAATACCACAGAACGTGTCGATGTGTTGTTCTATTGGTATTAAAACAAAAATTATCAAGAAAAAAAACAACAACGGAATATAAAACAAGAATGTATGTTTACAAAACGTAATTTTAAAATCGCGCTTAAAAATTTTAATTTAAAAATTTTATTTGTGTTTGGAATTTTCAGAAATGACAATTTTTTTTTTTTTGCAAACTGCGGAAAGAAGATTAGATATAAGTAAGAGCTGGCTAAAAAAAACTACCAGCTTATTTATTTAATTGTACATAAATAAATAAATGCGAATTGCAAAATGAATAATGAAACCTTGAATAAGTAAATAATGGGGGGTTTAATTTTTTTTTGTTAATTTTTAAAATTCAGAAACTTTTTTTTATCAGTATCTTTTATCACTTCAAAAAATTGTCAAACTAAAAAATAAAATGAAAATAATTTTGATTTTTTGACACATTTCGCAGCAGAAGCGGTTACGTTTTTTCAAAGTTATATTAAAATGTGTGAAGTACAGCTTCCAAAATTATGTAAAATCTGAATTACTGTAGAGCTCTATATTGCGCATAGCGTTCTATAGATTTTTAAAAGGAACACATAAACAGAAAATAAATATTATCAAAGCATCTTTGATATTCTTTACTTTATTTTTTGACATGACTTTCACTTTAAGCAATTAAAATTAAATTAGTTATTCCAGTACTTACAAAGACAACAAGAAGTTAGGGAAAGAAGATCACGCAAATAACATCCACTATCTAAAGAGTGTAAAATAATATAAAATACTTCTTTTTTGGAGAGAGTTTTTAATTTTTTTGTTGGAACTTCCGACTAAGTATGGATTATATATACCGTGAAGTCCATGGCAATTTTTCGAAACAAAGTTATCTTCCATGACGAAGTGCATTTTCATTTGAATGACTTCGTGAATATACGAAATTGTCAATATTGGGGCTCAGAAAATCCATGCACCCACAACGATTACCTGTCTGTTACGGATTTTGATCAGGTGAGGCCGAAATGGCGGGGAAAGGAAAATACTTCAACTGAATGCCTTAGATCTAAACAACATGTGGTTTCAGCAAGACGACGCTACCTGTCAAACAACGCTTTATTAGTGCATGAAATGGAAAAGTGCACTCTTACTGTGATACCTTTTTGATGTGGAGGAAAGATGCAAACTATCGTATTACATAGAGTTTAGTGAATATTAGTAATGATAACAATAATAGATTTCTAACCATTAAAGTAAGAATTAAGTAATGAAAACTTAAAATCTGTAAACCGAATTTTAGGATTTTTTATGCAGGAGTGATAGCGTGCATTCTTTTATTAGTTATTTTTTAAGCCAAAATAAGGAACACAGGTTTTATTTTTTAAGTAGGAGTAGTCATATAAAGTGTGGGTCTAGATCATTTTATTATTCTGTTGTCTTGACAAGTAAGTGATTTCAATGATTGAATGAGTCATACATTATTGTTCACTCACATATCCGCCATTTAAACATTGATCGAGCTTAATTTTAATAAAAATTAGACGATAGCAACGATTGACAGATTGGTATACAAGCATTTTTCTTTACCAGGTGAAGTGGGCTCAAGCCAACTATCTGAAATAATATATTTTATACCAGAACGCATGCGAGTTTCTGTGCTATAGCGGAATCAGGGCAACTGTAAACGTCTTTGTAGACAACCAAGCTACTCTCCTGGCAATTTAACCGAGTATTATATCCTCTGATTTTGTTGGTCAGAGCAGGGCTGCGTTATCCAATCTAGTACTGCACACAGTGCCTTCATTGCCAATAAGCAGGTTTCCTTGTTAGCGCTTCTCTATACCGCTTAATAGTATCAGGAACGGTATTTTTGAATAATAATATTTAAATAAATGAGGTTCGCATAATATAGGCAGGTGTGTACCAGATCGCAGGTTTTCGTGTCGTTCAATTTTGCGGGCTGATGTGGCCTCAGACTGCCCTTCAAAGTGTACTGCCGTGCCGACGAACACCTTAGAGTAAGCAGATAGTTCTTTATCTTTTTTGAAAGAGACAAACTTTTAATACTTTGAAAGACAAATTTATCGATGCTTATTTTATAGATAATCTATCAGAGCTTCCGGAGATACTTTTAAGGAACCTTCTCAGGTATCTCAGTTCTTCGTGTGGGCCTAGATTCCTAAATTATTTCGTTGATTTTACCAGTAGGTGATTTAAAATTAAATCTTGATAACTATCAGGCTGCCAAGTAAACTAATCAACCATCCTTTAAGTTATTGGATATACATATTAAAGAAATTACAAACTGAATAACAAACGTATACACCCGTAGTGAAGGCTATTATTATTATCATCGCACCGCGACATTTATGATCTATTGTACAGTGGTGAAAGTTATACTAAACGCCATAAGTTTTATTGCAAAATTGTGATTATTAAATAATATAAACTATAAATAACTACAACACTCTAAATTAAAAATTCTAAATTGATTTTCTTTTTTACATCTCGGCAATTAATTGGTTGAGTGTCTTAAATTGATCACTTCAATTTTTAATGAGACTTTTGTGTGATTTATGCCTTTTTTTAAATGGTTTAATTTAAACTTAAACAATAAATTGAATAAATCTGCTAATGTACTCTAGTAAGTGTTTCAATGGGAAAGTAAATATAGATACTAGCCCATATGTCCACATAGAAACAAAATATAAAAATCTATAAGTCAAGCTACATGTCAAAATTAATCAATAAACATACAAATCAATTTGCTGGACACAGATATTTAACACCCAACTACGAGTACTAACACGGGCATGTTGACATGCATCTCAAACCTGTAAAAGAATAGAAATACAAAACGACAAAAAAATATTTTTTATTACACAGATCAGTTACTGTTGACACTGGGACAGCAACAAAAGCCATAAATGTAAATATAAAAATCAAATAGTAAAAAATCAACGAGCAACAAATTATGACAAAAGTAATAATAAAATGCAGCCATCAAATATCTATAGTCATAAATTGTTTTCATTGTCAAACAGAAAGTTAGCAACCAACCAACCACCACCAGCTTGTAACCAGGCAAAAGGAGAAACAAGTATTAAAAAAAAAAGAAAAACAAAATTTGACAAGCGAACAGATGAATGGACATTCACGTGTCCATGCTAACGATTGGCATAGCAGTCACTGACAATTTCTGACAAAATAAATCTCATAAAATTGTTTAAATCTAATAACCAACAGCGAACATAAAATCCTATAAAACAGCTTTGAACAGTTTCGATTAGATTGTGTCTCGGTTGTTTGATTTTATTTATTGTTTTTGTTAGTTTTTTTCCTTCTTCTTCGATTCGAGCCAATGTTGCGTCTACTCAAGTTCAAGTACTGCTACCAATAGCCAACAACGCACCATGTTTATTAAATTTTATACATACACACACGCACGCACACGCATTTATGGGCTCATAGACAACATTTGTGGCCTTAAGAATTGCTAAGAGCTAAATGTAAAAGAAGCCTAAACCTCAAAATTTGTTGCTTGACAAGAAAAGCCAAAAAAAAAAAAACAGACACACACGCACAGCATTGCTATTTTAGCTTTTTTAAGGCTAGATTTAGCATTTTTTCGCATTTATCTTCGAAATGTATTAAGCTTCTAGCTTTTTTTCCTAGAATTTTCGGTTTTTCAAAATAACTCTAAATAGCATTTTTTTCAGAAAAAAACGCATTGTTTGTATAAAAAAATATTAACCAAATTAACTACAGAAATAAATATTTTCGATAAAATTTTGATATGTAAATTGATAAATTGGTTGAACGAAAGGTAATTTCAGTGGTGAAGAAAGTATTTGGCTTCTACCTTGTAAAATAAATTAGTTTTTTTCTTTTGGAAGATTTTTTTCAACACACATTTTTCGAAATGGCTTAATAGTGCTGCAGAAAAATATCATTAATTGATCAATTTGGTATTTAGTTGTCCAATACTAACGTTGCTGAGGTCAGTCTCTTTTTAGTATGATAAAGCAAGTTAAATATCAGAATAGAAATCGCAATGAATTCAAAAAACTAAAGTTAAAGTTAAAAAATAATTGATTTTGCTTATAAGTATTTAAAGTCATGTAGAAAACGACTTCTTCTTGGTTTTTTATAAAAATTATAATTATACTTGTAATAAAAAATGAAGAAAATGTTTAATTTTCAGCTGCAGCTTTTTAACTCTTTTTTTGTAAGTGATTTAGTTTTTACTACCTTTTTTTAGGTAAATTTAGCTTATTTTTTTCCAACTCCTGGCAACGCTACACAAGCACAAGAAGAAAAGGGTAACATTTATGTACTTTTGATGTTTATTAAAAAGTTTCGAATACATTTTTTCTTAATAGCAAAAAAAAAAAAGGAATACACACACACTAAATTAATATTTAGAAAATTAATTAACATTCGGCTGAACATACTTTTACAGGCTAAATTCAAATGCCACATTAAACTTTTTGCTTCGAATTAAAAACAATTTAAAATTTTTTTAATTATTTACTCATAAACACATACACAACTGCTCTGTGTAAACGCTAGAGACTGTTTCAGATATGCGCTATTATTTTTGAATGGAGTATAAGACCATTTTAATGAAATTAGTTAGCAGTTGCGTGAGTAGATCTTTATCTTACTAAAAATACCTCTAATTCACTTTTTTTAAGTGGACTTACAACACTTTAAAAAATGACGGCCCATATAATACTGCTTTGTTTATGCTTATAAGAAGTCAAAAGCACGTACGTAAAAAATGTTGTAAAAAGTTGTCTTCTCGAAGAAGACAATTTAGAAAGTCCATTGAATCTTTTAGAGCAAGAAATATTACCGTTCTGTAGCTTTATACTTACAGAAAGACTAACTTTATTAGTAACGTGTGCTGGAGCTCAGTGGTTCGAGCGTTGGTCTTTATGGATGGGTTACGTGGCGGCCATACGGCGTCTAATGGAATTACAAATTTGGTTTTGAGCCAAATATGCAGCAGAACTGTTAAATGGATCTATAATTTATTGCTTAACTTAAATCTGTGTCTCAAAGCAAGAAGACTCAGTCATTCATAGAAATACTGTCACAGGCAGTTCTAACCTGTTTACTTGTGTGTACTCGAACGGCTAGTCATGAGTAATATTAACCTCAAGCCTAAGTGAAAGGTGAAGTTATTGCAAAGCTAAATAATTTGCATAATATTGCACTTGTCTACACTCTGTCCACCAGCCTTGGTCTTCTTTACATAATCTTTAAAGATGCCGCTTTTGATACTTTCAAGATTTATGACTACCGTTAGAATTTGAATTAGAATCAGTCACTTGATCACTGCGGCCAGAATAGACCTAATCTCTAGTTATAAATTCTTACGACAAAAAAGATGCTTCCGTCAGCTTGACGTCCCCATGGGAAAGCTAGAATCACAAGTGTAGGTTAGGTTGAACAGGGTACTAGAAGCATAAAGATCGAAGGGATTTCACTTAGGTTCTGTGAAAAGTACCCTTTTGATATTTGTAGCAACGGAAAGAGAAAGATAATAGTGATGGAGTTAAAAATGTCAGAAAAAGAAGAGAAAGCAGCAGAAGTAATTGAGAAGAGGGAAGAAGAGTCCCGAAACCAAATGCTGCTGGTTATGAACACACCGATACTTACAGTCAACTGCAAGGAGCTGCCCCGCTGGCAGCGATCGCCCATGATCCTCTAGTGCGCTTCAGAGGCAAAGAAAATGTTCCCCAGTTTCTCCTCGTTCTCATGCTGACAACTTCTGCAGTAGTAATTTAATGGTAGACACATTTTTGTAACATGATTGCCATTAATAGAAAAGGCAACATTCAACTGAAGTGCCAGAAGAACTGCTTTACTATCAACCAATATGTCTAAATACCATTCTACAGTGTATGTGAGCTTAAATTGGATCTTTCGTGGAACCAAGTAAACTTATTTTATTTCAATACTTTCGGTACCTCTATTCTCATTTTAGTTATCTCTTCGAAAAGAAATCAATATAGTTGTAAGAAAGGGGAGATGGAAAATAATAGAAAAAATCTAAAATGTTTCTGTGGCATTATGGAAAACCGATTATGTCTTATCAAATCATTTTAGACTACTACAACTTTAGAAACCCTAAAGGTTTTTCTTATAAAATGGTACTGTTTTCATTGCCATCTCGTTAATTATGGAACATATATATGTCCCACCATCCCTTAACTACAATAATCAAGTTATTGCGTTAGTTGCGAATTTATTAAGTTAGTTCAATTTTTACATAAATTGGCTAAGCGATTTTTCCATACTATCACAGAATTATTTCTAAACCCGGAGAAAAACTGATACCATCCGTTGACAAAATGAGCATAAACGGTGTCAATAATGTATGAATTATGCTTGTGCTTACTTTGACAACGCATGCTATCATTTTAACAACGCATTATTGACAACATAGCGTTGTAAAATTGACAACGAATGGTGTCAAAATGATACCATTTGGTGTCGAATTGATATGATACGGTTGTTGAAATGACGACATTCATTGTCAATTTGACAACGTTTGTTAATAAGTTGGAAATTTGACAACATATTGTTGTCAATTCAACAAAAATCTTAGCTTTCTACCTAATTTGACAACCAACAACACTCGTTTTCAATAAAATAGATAACAGGATGGTGTCAAAATGACGACATACTCAGTGTAGAGTTGGTTTGAATGGTTATAATGAATTATTATTCAGATTTTTCTTTTGACATCTTAGTCCATAATATCAACGCGACTTATAAAATCTATTGTACAGCCCAAATCTCAACAACAAAGGGGGAATACTTACCTGAGCTTAGCCTTTATTTTCCGGTATTCATCCCAGAGTATCCCAGTTCTTGGTATTATTGTTTTTATGAAATTTCAGTGTTACTTTCTGAAGAATTGTATTACAAATTAATTTTGTTTGGTAATGAAAGCATTTTTGCCCTAACAAATTTCCTATGGCCATACCATATGGCACACACAGTTGTAAGCCTGTCATTTACAACAGGGGGTTTTACACTATAATACTAAGCAAAATGTCTTGTCAAAAAATCAAATCAAATGAAAAAGTATAGTAGTGTGAAAACAATATATAAAAAAAGGATACAAATTTGACACTCGTATGGCTTTCAATATTTCTTGAAAATAGTCTATAAACGTCTATACTTTTTATTGTATCAGGACTGCATTTTTGCATACGAACAAAGAAATAGCAAAAACAACTGACAAAGTTTAATGAAAGTCTAATGTTAAACCGCCATATGATTTTTCGACAGTGGTATCAATTGCCATTTGATTTTGCTCTTTCGAAATCCAATGAAAATCCTAAATCTTGTATTGTAGTGTAAAAACCGCATTTCTGGATAACTTTTTTTTTCTTGTTTTTTTTTTATTATTTTTTGACGCAAATGTGCGTGTGGCAAACGTTTTGTTATGATAGTAAATATTTTGTACTTTGTTTGTTGTGTTGATCTTTTTGTTTTTTTGTTGTTGTTGTTGTTTTCATTCAATTTATTTCAAGTGAGACGTGCGAGTTTAACGGAGTGCATGTTGCGTGATTTTCACACCTTTGTACGTACTTTGTTTGTTGCTGTTGTTGTAATTTGGTATTCGGTAATGATTTTGTTAATGGTAGTGGTGGATATGATTCTGTTTTTGGCAAATGTTATCGCATTGCAGTTGATTGGCTGGTTGGGTGACTGCGTTTTATGGTCACAAAATATTGGAACAAACATGCGTTTTTCATGCACACACTCAAACATATTTTTTTGTTTGGTTTTCTTGTTGATATTTAGTCAAAGTCAAGGCTTATGGTTTTTAAATAGAAATAAAAAAGAGAAATAGTTAGACTTGCCTCTGGTTGTGTGCGTGCATGTGTATATGTTTTCTAAATTGCTTTTATTAAATGAAAGATTTAAACAGTAAATTTAAGAATCTGTTTAGCTTATTAAACGCCCAGCCCATTTAAATATTTTTTTTGCACTCTTTTTTTTTTGTTATTTTTTTTTTTTGTTAAAACTTTTGACCGCTTTTATTTAGTTGGCCGCAAAAAAGAAAAAAAAACGAAAACAAAAGTTTTATGGTGCAATTACAGTGCCTGGTGCGCTGTGTCTATTTTGCTTTTTAAATCTTGGCGTTTTAGTTTAAGTTTTGTTTAGTTTTATTTTATTTTTTTTTTAAATTATTGCCCCATATTGGTTTTCTTGATTTAGTTTCGGAATTTTTCTCTTGTAATGCAGAGTATTGTTTTTAAGTTTATTTCTCTTATTTATTTCATCATTTGCAACATGATTTTGCTGTTTGCATTGGCTGCTTCAGGCAATTTTTGAATTATGCGGCATTAATGCTGAATTAGGTGTGTGTAAGTGTGTGTGTAGTCATTTATTTATATCTATTTTTTCTAGATTTTCTTTTTCCATTTTTCTTATTTTTTTATTGCAATTGTATGCGGTGGGTCTGGTTTACATGGTTGTTAATTGTTGTTCATGTTTGGAAAGAAATATACAAGCAATAACAACAACAGCTTTTTAAATTTAAATCACAAAAAAAAAAAAAAATATTCAAATAATTGACAAAGAGTTACTACGTGGCTAAAATATGTCATACATACGATTTAATTGACTTAAGAAACCCAACAGATATTTGACCGAAGTTGTGTGTTAATGCAACATGTATGACACATTTTGCCGCCTGTTTTCAATTGAGTGTTGCAACATTTGAACAAGTTTTTTAATTGTTTAGAGTTCTTTTTTTGTCTTGCTGATTCCTAAAGTGATTTATTACTGAATTATTTATTCTTTGTGGATCTACTTGACAATTTGCAAGACATAAGCTTTCAAATAGAATTAAATGGTTTCGTTGAACTCTTTTTTCAATCTTGAGCAACATCAGTTTTGTTTTTATTTTTTTTATAAAAGACACCATTTTTGGCATTTGAATATTGTTATTTTATTGATTTAGATATTTTGTAATAGTTTGTAATAGTTACTTTCACATAAATTCAATGATTAAATTTAATTGATTAAAGATCAACAAGTTTTATGTAGATACACTGCGCCAATTACTGCGACACTTGCTGAAAAAAAAGAAATGTCCCTCGACATCTGTTAAAAACCATATACCTCGACTAGAAAAGAAAAGTTACAAGTTAATAGCATGTTCACACGAGACAAGATGCGCTCTCTTTTGAGGGTTCACAACCCAATCTCGAATAAAACAGGAAGATTCGCCATACAAAATTAAGTGAGCGAATCTGCAGGTTTCATTTTGAAACTCTTGCCGAAACCATGAAAATTTAGTATCATCTCTAGTTTCTATCGCTAGTTTATCTTAACTAGCTGTCAAACAAAATAAATTGTAAACAAAGAAATATTATTGTTTTGAAAGCATTTCATTGTATTAGTTAGAAATAAAGGAAAGAGTTTAAATTGCTTAGTTATAAAAATAAACATAATAAATAAATTTTTTATAAATTATTATTTTTTCTAAAAATACATTTATTTACATATATTTTAAAATTTTAAATTTTTTATCCATTTCAAAACTAAAAAAACAAACGCGGGCAAATGTTAAACAACAAAAAACAAAACAAAGCGACTGAAACTCATTATGTGTCGTCTGAACGCAAATTTTCACAATTGAGGTTCAGAGAGTGAAAGCAGCATTGAAACTCGTCGTGTGAACATGCTATAAATCTTACCAATGTACTTAACTATTCCATAAGTCAATGAAATAATCTTTCATTAAGTAAACTATTATCAATAAGTCATTGCAAAAATTTAATTAATCCTCATAATTTTGATTTAATGAAATCGTTTCATTATATTTTCCTTTCAGTGTACAATCTTTCGCTTTGTAAGTACAAAATTAAAAATGCTATAACCGCACCGCAACCTTTAAGATCTATTGTGCAGTAATAATTAATATATAATCAGTTAATATATAATCATCTCTTTCATAAATTTAGATCATCTCTTGCAGCAAAGCAACTGAAATCTGAAACTTTAGCTCTGATTTGAAATCTATAATTCGCTTTTTTCAAATTGGCTATCGCTATGGCGTTATCTCTTAAATGAAGCTTTACTTGAATCCTCTCAATAGTTTTCAAAGAAAAGTTATGAAGAGAAAACATTTTTTATGCAAAATGAAGAAATTTTTAATTTAAAAAAATTTTTTTTAAATAGAACAAGTCAAAAATCCATATTTTTTATCCAAACATGTAGCCATATTTATTTGAAATCGCTGAACATATTTTGATTTTATTTATAATTGAGCCCATCTATTACCCAGTGAGAAGGCTTCCACTTTTATTTGAGCAAGTTTATCAGTTCGCAGATGAAGTCTAAAACTCCTTACGAATCTCGTTATTGCCGTAGTATTAATCATATCTAGGTCTTCCGGGACCAGTGTCCCACTGCCTATGCAGTTCATTCTGCATCTTGCCACCGCTGGGTACTCGCACAGAATATGTTCCGGCGTTTCTCCTATTTTTAAAGAAACGAAAATTTTCACCAGCGTTGCCATTAGCTAGAAAAAAATTAGCTTTATTTCCTAAAAAATGCTAAGAAAGGCTAAATCTCGCCGAAAAAAATAAGCTAGAAAAAAATTTAAAAACTACAGCTTAAAATTCAAAGTTTTATTAAGTCTTTATTATATTAAGAGCTTTAATTATAATTTTTATAAAAAAAACCAAAAAAAAAAAAAAATGGAAATCAACAACTAAAGAAAATAATGTCGTTTTCTACGAACCTTCGTTTGAACAATTTATCAATTTATCGAAAATATTACTTTAGCTAATTTGGTTTCAGTCTCATTTTGTTTATGTATGATTTGTTAACAAAAAAGGCTAAGTCTAGCCTTAAAAAGGCTAAAATGGCAACCCAGGTTTTCACCACACCTTTCTGCTGAAGTTCGAAACGAACTCTGCCCTAGTCCGTTAAGGGTTAATTAGTCTCTTTGACTTTCGCATGCCCACTTCGGCCCTCCAACAGTCTTGTCGACTCAGTTTCTCCTCCTTGAGAAGTGGAGCACGAGTGAAGTTGTTGGTCACCCCGTAGAAGGGCTCTGGGCCTATGAAAAGGGTATCCGCCCTCTTTTTAGTCAGATATTAGGCCAGTTTGTTACTCACATACCCCGGTATCCAAAGTAATGGTGTTCCTCTCTGCAAAACATTAAGAAGTTCGTAGGAATCCCAAACCAATTTGATCGAAAGAAATAGCTTGCCAATGCACATAGATTTGCTTGACTGTCCAGTACCACTTCGCAGATTTGTATATATTCTTTTGAATTTACCACAGCGCTCATATACAAAATTTTTTTTAGTCTTTCTTTTGGTTTCTTTCGTTAAAAAATGTTTAAAATTTCTTTAATATTGTTTTACTTACTCACACACGCAAAGAAAAAATATGATTGACTATTGTCACCGCAAAAATATTACTGTCAATTTGATGCATTTAAACATTATTATGATCAAAATAAACTGTTTTCTAGTTATTTCTAACCATACTATGTTTAGCGTCATAGATATCATTAAATTTATCATTTTAATTTTAATGGTTTGTATTTAAAGAAAGTTAGAGCAGACTTGATCTCGATATTGTGATATATTTGTTTAAAAAATTTGTCATAATTTCTACTTGAAGTCGTTATTAACTTAGTAATTTTGAATTTTGAACACGTTTAATTAACCCCCCGTTTCCACATGCAAGTAATTGCTTGCAAGTTTAGTATACGTATTAACTACGAAAAAGCCGAAAAAATAGTCGAAAGTCTTGCAAATTGTATGAGTGTCTATACAGAACAGTGCAAGTTCATTTTTAAAATATCGGCAAAGGGCTTCACTTCTAATGAAAAAATGGCTGCGCCATTGATATAGAGAATAAAAATATATGAATGAAGTGTTGCCGCGTTGCAAACACCGTGAATACCAACTAAAAATTTTGTTGTTAGTATTTTTTAAGTCAAAAATATGAAATTGATAATTAAATTTAACTTTTAAATGTGTTGGTGGGTAATTATGTTCTTTTGTTTATTTATTAATTTTGTTAAATATGCTAAATATCAATTACTAACGTAACTTCTATTTTTCCACAGCCTAATACATTAATTTAAAACTCATGCGCGGTAGCACTGTTTCTCATTTGTCAGTTTACTTGCTGCAAGTGTCAAAAATTTACTTGCAAAAGAATTTGGTTGCCAGTTCAGCTGCAAGTTCGAAAAATATGAGTGTGTTAGTGAAAAAGTGAGAGTGTATTGAGTTTTTCGAACTTGCACTTGCATGTAGAAACGGGGGGTAAATAAAAACATTTTGTAGAAAATTATTTTTTTTCTCTTTCGTAACCCTATAAATAAAGTAAATACAAAACAGAAATCGTAAAAACACAACTGGGCTTTGCGTCTAAAGTGGTTGAGTGGCGCGATGAGTTAATGCTTCCTAACTGCATAAACCCTAGTCCGAATACTTTTAGAGTCAAATTAATTTTTAAAGTTAATGGCCCATAATCATAGTCAAACTAAAGTCGGTATCTTTTTAAAAAGGATTTTAAATTCATAAAATTCTTATGAACAAAAGTCAGCTCTTAATAAAAACCTACTTTTTTGTGACTATGATTATGGCTCAATGAAACCAGCCGTACAATGTCAAAACAGAACTGACATTAGGGGCCAATCGCAAAATTTATAGCATTTTCTGATAGGAGGATTACTTTTGCGCCACCCGTTATATAAAAATGAATCCCTATATCCCTTTGTCCCACCATCACGCGTGAACGGCTGGGCCGATTTCACTATTTTTGTTGTTGTTGTGTTTGTTATTGTCAGGAGAAGATTCTTATGATAGAAAAAATTTAAAAAATTGCGCGTAAAATTATAAAATTTAATAATCCTCATTTAAAACCACCACACCACATTTTAAAAGTATTAAATAAATAAAATTCATATTCTGTACACATGGTATTCCTACTCCAAGGAAATATATAATACAAGTCCACCCGGCAGGTGGCGCTACAGTCGGTATCTGGCTTATTTGTGTACTACCTCTTTTTGCCCGATCAATTGCTCTATGATTACGATCGATTATACAAAAATTTTAAGGCAAGACAACGTTTGCCGGGTCATCTAGTAAATAAATATAAATTAAATATAAAGAAACGAAAAAATAAATAGAATACAAAAATTGCTTATATAAATTTTAAAGTTTTAAATAAAAATTGTGTAAAAAAAATTTAAAAATTTTTTTTGGGTCTGACCAATAATTTGGCTTAAGAATAGATATATATAGATGCAATCCAACCATACTATGTTCCACCAGAATATGGTTTCTCTCAACCATATTTTTTCTTTGCGTATACAAATACAAGATTTGGTATGACCGCACCCCGACTTTTAAGATTTATTGTGCAGAAGATTTGCGTAAAAGATTTGTTTGATGAGAAAGCAATTTAACAGAAACTACTTGATAAGACATATTTCTTTTATTTTGGAAATTAAAAATTTTCAAATTTTACACTAACAACTTTTTTCTGTCCCACCTTCTACGAAATTTAAAAATTATTTGGGTCTGACTGAAAGGAAATTTTAATACGGAATTTCGGGTTTTCTTTATAATCGAATATAGCAAAATCGTTTTTAAGTGAACATTTTGGTCTTACGAACTAGTGATATAACCGGTGGTTAAATTTTAAGGGCCGATATTGAATGTGAACCACACCTAAACGTCAAGTTTTTTTCTGCATTTCATTTAATATTTCTCAATTCGAGGCTAACTCAATTTGAAACATGGAAAGGTACATAATCGAGCAGCGCGTTAAAGTTATTCAGGCTTATTATGAATATGGGCGTTCAAAATGCATATCGTGCACTGTGCGTACAATCGATAAAATCGTGCAAAAATTTAAGCAAACCGGGTCTGTAATAGATGTGAAAACACCAGTGCATGCTCGTATAGCTCGCACTGCAGAAAATATTGCTGCTGTTCGCGATAGTGTGGCTGAAGAACCGTCCACCTCAACTCGTCGTCGTGCTAAACAATTACACCTCTCACGTACGTCGTTGATGAACATTATGCATAAAGACTTGCATTTACACGTTTACAAGGTGCAATTGACTCAAGAACTAAAGCCTCTTGACCATTACAACCGTCGTCAATGATCAGAATCGTGGCAAGAAATGGCAACAGTAAATGATCAATTTTCGAAGAAAATCATCTTCAGTGATGAGGCACATTTTCACCTCAGTGGATTCATCAATAAGCAGAATTGCCGCATTTGGGCGAATGATAATCCAAGAGTGATTGTCGAAAAACTAATGCACCCAAAAAAGTTACTGTTTGGTGCGGCTTATGGGCTGGCGGCATCATCGAGCCGTATTTTTTTCCAAAATCAGGCCGGTCAGGCAGTTACTGTGAAAGGTGTTCGCTATCGTGAGATGATAACGAACTTTTTATGGCCCGAATTAAAAGATATGGATGTGGACGATATGTGGTTTCAACAGGACGGTGCCACTTGCTACACAGCTAACGAAACAATGGCTCTTTTGCCCGAAAAATTCAATGGCCGTGTTATCTCACATGGTCGCGATGTCAATTGGCAGCCAAGATTATGTGATTTGATACCGTTGGACTTCTTTCTTTGGGGTTATTTGAAAGAAAATGTGTACGTCGATAAGCCAGCAACAATTCAAGAGCTAAAGGATGAGATAATTCGGCACATTAACGCCATAGAACCTCAATTATGACTCAGCGTCATCGAAAACTTGGACCATCTGATGGAGGCGTGCCACCGAGATCGCGGATTGCATTTATCCGATATTTTGTTCCCTACATAATTGAACCTACAATATTATCATAATAAAAAGAAATGACAATAAATTCCCAAATAATTTGTGTTTTATTCAAAATTAACATCGGCCCTTAAAATTTAACCACCGCTTATAACAGATAAATTGTACTTTAGTTTCATGAAGAAACAAACATTTTTAAACTCTAAATTAATATCCTCTCTTTTTAAATAAAATTTTTTGTTTTGTTAAAATAAAGCCGCAAATTATATTTATAAGTTTCAAGCTAATGTCTGCGTAAGACGCGCCATACTGTATTTCAAATACAAATTAGGCATTTCTGTGTTATTATCTTTCTTAATTTATTACTAGTATGCTCTACATTTTTTGACAGTTTTAATCCTAGACATTGCTTAAGGTCTACTTTATTTGTATTATTAAAAAATAATTCCATATTTTCAGTTCAAATACTAGGCCTTTCTCTAAATGAATTGGCTAATTTTGTATTACGCATTTTCTGGAGGCCTTTATGCCTCTCCTTAAACCTGCAATGAACTAATATAAATCTCTTTTGTGTGTTTTAAAACCAAAAACATGGTTAAGGGTTTAACAAAAATATTTTCCTAGTAATAGAAGCTTATTGAACAAATTGAAAATCCACGATTTTGATTAGTGGAGGAGAGGGAACTTTCAGCCTTTATTTGTCTCTAATTTTGAAAAAAAGAAGTCATTGGATTTTTGTTGTCTAGTGTAAATGTTTCAAATGATTGATAATAATCAATTTGAGCCGCAAGTGTTAAAGTATTTCAAGCTTGTTCTAAATGCTAGAACAACAGCGTGTTGATCACAGCATTAATTGACACTAGAACAAGCTAATTTAATAGAAACATGAAATAAATAGTAAATAAATAAAAAATGTGTTTTACAAATAAATTCAAGCACCAGCTGCTTACTGATATTTTATTTATGGAATTTATTAATTCAGATGTAAAGCAATTTAATTCTAAACTTGTATTTTTTCTTTCAACTAGTAAACGCTTAAAATTAATTAAAAACTTCCCTCCTGTGTCACTTATTTCAACTTGTTATTGATTTTTATCACTCGTTTAATATTTTAATTTTCTTTTTATGTTTTCGACATTGACTGGATTATCTGTGTTATCATTTACCAAATGACATTTACAGCTAAAACTGTTTGGAATATGATTCCGGATTATAGATAATTATCGAGCTACCACGAATAGATTATGTTTATTTATGATTAAATATTTATAAATTAAAATAATTAATTTAATTAACCTAACTGTTGCATTATGAATTAAAAACTATTTTGTAGCAAGAAAAGCTGCAAACTAAATTTAATAGACTCGTAATACAATCGCTTACAGTGCATTCGAGTACTTATTTGAAAAAAGTATTTTTTTTTTGATGCATAGTTTCAGTTCGAAAGATTTTGTCTTTTCTTTTCAATTTAGTGGAAATACATTTTTAATAACTGCTGCCATTTGCTTTTGTTGTATCTTTTTACATCAGGCTCGGTTCTAACTTAAGCTTTTAGTTAAGGAAATTAAAAAAAAAATATGAAGATGCAGATATTTTTTTTTTAATTATGAGAGTTGAAATTAGGTTTTTTTTCTATCCCTTGAAACACATAAATTCTGCACAACACGTACTCATCTCTTTTTTGGCAACATCTGAACCAACGTTGTCAACTCAGTGTTTTTAGTGTTTTCAAGTCAGTGGCCATTGTTTTTAGATTAATTTTGTTCGCCGTTGGAGACACATAATTTCTGTGTAGGTTGCATTTAGTATTTCTTCCATGACATTTTCTACGATTGTAAATCATAGCCAGAGCAATTATAGTATTCAACTCGCTACTTCGTATGTAACTCATTTTTCTCAGCTTTTCAATTTTATAATTTTAGGTTAGTTACTAATTTGTAAAAGTACAATTAAATTTAAGAAAAAGTACCATCTTCCTACTTAAATGATTTGTTCATTCAGCTAAGCTGAGTCTGGTTTCTCAATTATAAATTTTTTAATATTAAAAAATTAAAAAAAAAACGAGTTAAATTCGGCTGTGCCGAGTCTTATACATCCTTCACTGTGTCAGCAAAATATTAATATTTTTCACTTTCCACAGCCTTCTAAAATATCAAAAACATACAAAAATATTAAGGGAGTGAAGATAAATATGTCGCGTTAAATATGTTTTAACGTAACCCTTGAAGTTTTTTAGTACAGGGTGGGCCAAAAGAAACCAAGGGGTGTTAAAGTTTAATAACTTTTTTGTTTATTAACTTTTTTTCTATTTTATTTTATTTTTTCTTTCAGATTATATAATATACAAAATGGAAATTTTTTTACACTAAGTATGAAAAATGATGTGTCTTAAATGACCACCGTTTTCAGCTTCGCACTGATGGGCTCTTTTTAGAGCATTTTCCATAACATCTTTCAAAACTTGTGGCTGTAGCGTTCCAATTTCTGCAACAATGTTTGCCTTAAGTTCAAGGATTGTCTCTGGCTTGTTCACATACACTCGCTCCTTCAAAAAACCCCAAAGAAAATAGTCGGGTGCTGTCAAATCTGGCGATCGCCTTAAAAGTGTATTGTGTCTCGGGCAGTATGGGCAGTGGCTCCGTTCTGCTGAAACCACATACCAGGTCTGTTTTCAAGAGCAGGACATAAAAAATTTTCTATCATAAAACGATACCGCTCTCCATTTACGGTTACAGCACTTCCATCTTCATTCTCGAAGAAGTAGGGCCCAATGACATTTTCAGATGTGATCCCACACCATACTGTACACCTGATGGGGTGCAATTGGCGTTGATGAATGGCTCTTGGATTTTGAGAACCCCAGAACCTACAGTTCTGTTTGTTAACAAAGCCATTCAAATGAAAATGAGCGTTAAAATATTTGATCTCTGGTTTAAATAATAAAATTCTATTGTTCTGGTTCTCTGTTCAGTTGTGAACCTCTCCATTATAAATTTTCCAAGTGTTGTCTATATAATCTGAAAGAAAAAATAAAAAAAAATTAATAAACAAAAAAGTTATTAAACTTTTACACCCCTTGGTTTCTTTTGGCCCACCCTGTATTTGTAAGTATATTTTCCGTATTAATGGCATATTTATCAAATACGTCTTACGTCACTAAATGCTTCTATATATATTTTTAGCAGTAGTTTAGCGGAGGTCGTCTAGATTGGTAACCTACTGCCAAATACTAAGAAGTTACTTTGAATTATTTAAAATTTTTTTTTTTAATTTCCATATACCCATGTGGTAGTGCTCTGAGGGATTTTCGCAGCTTACTGGCGAACATTACGGAATGGGACAAATATCATTTTAAAGAGAAGGTCGCCTAGCTTTGTAATCTACTACCCAAATACTCAGAAATTACTCTTAATTATTTAAAAAAAATTTTGAAATTTCCATATACTCTAGTACTGTTGCTCTGAAGGATTTTGGCAATTTCCGTTTTGCATTCTAAAATAAAAACTACGAAGTTCCCGTAAATGTTAAAACACTTCCAGAAAGCATAGAACTTGCATATGTCATTCCAGTTTGGCTTTAGTGATTTCTATAGAACCATAGAGGATTTCGAGATGGGACTTATATCATTTTAAAGGGGAAGTCGTCTAGATTTGTAATCTACTGCTGGGTATATTTGCTCAAATGTAAATAAGCCGAAAACAATAAACGCACATACAATTGACAGATAAAATTAAAACTGCCGGATTTTTTCGGGGGTTCGGCATTGATTTTGGTGTTTGCAAAAAAAAAAAAAAAAAAAATTGGAAAATTTAAAAAAAACACTCCCGACCTATTTCTTATGCTCAGCATATTTGCAATATGCAAATTTGCACAAATATTGTGTTAATTCCCCCTAATATTTTTAATAGACATTTAATGTCTTGTACTATAGCGTCCTCTGCGTCCTAGCGTAGTATAGTTAACATAAATGTCTTGCCGCGCCATGACGGGTAACTACCATTGCAAATCTTCAGTTAGTTAAAACTCCTACTACTATCATTTATTACAACCAACTGCTTAAGCATTTACGTGTAACTGCCAGTTTGTTTCCTGTCGTCTAAAGCAAAAAAAAAAAAACAAAAAAAAAACAAAAGTTTACCGTTTGAATATATGCTAAACTACGCACACATTAAATTTAAATACGAATTAAATTGTTAATTAATTTGCAAAACACAAAGTGCAGAAACTAGAAAATAGTTAGAAAGATTCAACTCAATCTGTTAGTCATTCAGTAAGTCGGTCAGTCGGCCAGTCCGTCAATTAGTTAGTGTATATTTTTTTAAATATTTTTATACAGAAAAGTAAAACTGCTTATGCTCGTATGTAACTTGTAAGGAAAAGTTTTGTTTGGCAGAAGTTTTAAATCGGTTTGCAGCAATTCAATAAAGTTTTTCTTTGTTGTTATTTTTTTATTGCATTGTTGCAATGTGTTAAGTGCTGCTTGTTGTGGCAAGGCAAGCAATAAACAGAAGCAATCATTGGCAACAATTGTTTAGGATAATTAAAATATAAAACATTTGCTTAAAAACTTGTACTTAAATTAATGATGTTCATGCTTGAAATGATAATGCCCTACATTAAGAAGGAGGTTATTTTGAAGAAAATAATTAAAAATGCTATAATTGAACCACCTAAATTTGGCTGCACCGAGTCTTATATATGTTAATATAAAAAACATTCAATTTCCAAAATAAAACGACCTAATTGCAGTTTATTAAACTTCTGGTTAAAAATTTGTTTATTGCAAATTGCTGACACATTTGCAGAAGGTCAATAACCAATATTATTGCATACGGTAATAAAGCATGTCATAATTAATTACTAAGCATATTTTAATATAGAATTTAAGCTGTAATTAATTTTGTAAAATAGTTATAAGTTCAGCTGTATTTTTAAAGTGAAAAAATAAAGTTAAATTTTTTTTGAACTAAAAATTTATAAATAAATAATTTATACTCTTCTCTGCCGTTTACGCCTCAGCAACTTTGGCCTTATTTCCAAAAAGATAAAGCCTGACCAAACTCCGCACCAGACACTTGCTCGCTGTAGCTGTAAGTATTTCTCATGGATTGCATGAGGATTTTCTGAGTCCCAAATTCGACTACACTATTAAAATGTAAATACGCTTCATCGAAGATGATGACTTTTTTTTTCGCAAAATTGGAGTTGAATTCACTTTGCTCCATCCATTTGTAATAATCAGAATAAGCATATTTGACAGCCGCCATGTTTCACAGTTGTCGCTTGTACAAAAAAGGCACAAAAATGGCAAACTGAGGCACCCTCTCATTCTTATTCTCCCACAACATTGTGAAAAGCTAACTGGTTAAGAGCTTTATCACACTACTTTGCAGAAGATACTGCCACTCAATAAGTGCAGAATATAAGAAATATTACGATCACCCTACGTAGGTTAATGTTCTGCTTTAGAGTCCGTAGGCCAAGACTTCTTGGGGACTTTTTTTGGCTCCAAAAACGGTAGGAAAGTTTTCACGGAACAAGGTAATTGACTTCATTCAAGGCCTAAATCTGTAGGATTGAGTACATAGGCTACTATTAATTATAATAATAATGGGCATGTCACAAAAAATACCGAAAATGTTCAAAGTTCTACAGATAATATTTGTTATTTTAAACTAGCACCTAGTTTGACTAGTGATATTTTGAAAAATTTTTCTAAAACCGCAATTGCATAAGATGTAGTGGTTTCAGCTGAAGTTTATCAGAACAATAAAAACCAGCTACAGAAGCGAACAGGTCGAAACCAGTTAATTTAAGCTTAAAAGTTTGCAAACTCTTTTTTAGGCTATAAGTTTGGAACACTGGATTCCTGCTCATAGTAAGTAAATCGCCAATACCACACAGATATAAACTCTTAAACCTTCTCATGAATGAAATTGCTGTTTTATCTTTTTGTGGATATATTATATAGTACCTTGCTGTAGCGTACTAGCAATTAAAAAAATATATTTACTCATCAACATTCTTAATTTATTTTATTTTGTTTATAAATTAAAAAAACACAATTCCTTGTAAGTACAATTTTACAGAAAATTAAAACATAAAAACTGACCACTTACAATCAAAAAAATAATTAATTTATTTTGGCGATATTCTCATCTTATGAACACGAAATTAAGTAATAAAACTTTAAATCACGCATCAGTACACAATTTTGAAACGCAAGCTTAGAGAGTTTTTAAGGCCGTACTTTATTTTTATTTTCATTATTTTATTTTAATCTGTTATGCTTTTCATTTTATTTTGTTTTAAAACTTTAAATGCTATACATACTAGAAAATCACATTTGGTGCACGCAAAGAAAAAAGTTGGTTGAATATGGTCACCGCACAAATGAATATGGTCTTCACAAAAAAATTATTATTAATTTGAAGCATCTAAACGTTATTATGATCACGATAAACATGTTTCTAGTTATTTTTAACCATATTATGCTTACGGTCATTATCATATTATGTTTAATAAAATTTTACTTGCATCCATAAATATGTTCATAGCAAACAAAATAATGATAAAAATATGGTTGAAAGTAAATTGTTTTCTATTTTGCCGCTTCCGCAACCATGTAAATAAAAGGAGTATAAAACAAAAACTTAATCGTTCAAACTAACCTGAGCTTTGTACCTGAAGTGGTTGAGTGGCGAGTTAATGCTTCTTAACTAAATATTTTAAAGTTAGAATCCTGGTAGAGTCAAATAACTTTAAAACAAATAAATGAATTCCAACCCGCTCTATTACGCTTATTACAATTAATAGAAACGAAAAAGGGATGTAATAAAAAATTTTATTTATAAAAACAAATTTATATTAAATTTATTTTTAAATTCATATTAAAAATCTTTTTAAAAATATTTACGTATTAAAAAAAAAAAAAAAAAAATAAAAAAAAAAAATTTAGCCCTGACCGCAACATCTGCTGTTGAAAGGTATTTTTAATATCTTTGATTTAAAAATATATATTGTTAGATGCAATTATAAATCTAACCATACTATGATTTCACCAGAATACGGTTGCCTCAACCATATTTTTTCTTTGCGTGTGTGATTATTTAAAGATTTATATTAGTGTTTGTGACGATCCATTAGCATTAATTTACGATATTTTGCAAAAGTATATTCTCCACAAATAATATAAAAATTGCCTGGATAATTTAGAAAACGGTTTCTCTTTGAAGCCAATTTTGAAATTTACTATTAAATAAAATTTTTACTGCTTAAAGAGACATACCCGTAATATGCATCGTCACCTTAAGTGTGGGCACTAGTTTGAAAAATCTCAAAAACTAGAGCTGCTACACAAACACCAGTGTGATTTGTGAACTAATCACATTAAATCAAATAGTAATATTTTTGAAAAATTGTCTGAAGTAGACCTTTATTGGGCAGTGTAATTCATTTACGATTTCACCCTAATGTGAGTTGAGCCGCAAGCATTTACATCATGAGTACTTGGAATTTTTATACATTTTTTAATGGCATTGAAATTCTTTTGAATAATATTTTTTTTTTTTTGTTAATTCATTTACAAAAAAGACCAGAATTGAGTATCAATTTCTGATGTCGATGTAGATGTAAATGTAGATCTTATTACTATTTCAATATTTAAAAACCATTACATATTTACTTCCTTTAGGTTACAAAAAATAAAAAATTTGTGTGTGTGTGTGAATATTTTTCTTTTGTTTAGGCAACTAAGTAATTTGTTTGAAATTTTTTAAAGATATTTTACATTCTAATTTTTATTTAAGCAGCTGTTTGATTTTGTTTTAAAATTTTATTTTTTACTAAAAATTTAAAAAAAGTGAAACACCTTCCCTCTTTAAATTATCTGGTTTTTGCCTGCTATTATTTATTTGTTTTCTGTTTTAATTCTTCTTTCGCTAAAATAATACTTTTAGTCAAATTTGATTTGAAGAAATGGTTATTTTTTCTTGAGAGACTTCTGACAATCATTCATTCACTTTACTCGTTTGCATGCAATTAATTATGATTGTAGTTCAAATTAATTTAGTTTTATTGAAGTTCACACTCTAAAGCAATAATATTATACACGTTTACAAACTCAAGCCAACTTTAGGCCAAAGCAACTGAATATTGCTTCCAAAGTATTTAGTTTTTCTTTTTTTTGTATTTCGTTTTTTCAAATTAGATCTGATGCTAGTTAACGTACGATACAAGTTAACGTACGATATGCCATGCAATGCCAGACACAACCATAAAATAGTAGACACACAAATATAGACTAGCCATAAAATAATAAACAGACAAATATAGAATAGCCATAGGATAATAAATATGAATAATATCTGGAATTCAGAGAGTACTAAGACATAAAACGAACCTAATCACACACAAACTAATTATAGGTATTTCCCACACAAATTACTAACAAAGACACCCGAACTAATCATACGTATTTCCCAACATATTATTCTAAACAAAGAACCAATAATATAACAAAGAAAACAATTAGTATAAATAGATGTTAAGTAACAATTGTAATTAGTCTTAAGAATATATATGAATAAAACACACACATTTCAGTGTAGCAAAAAAATATATATATTTTTTTTTGATTCATTCCTTGAAGAAGGAATTAACTTGCTCGAGCTATACTACTATTTCTGAAATGAAGCCGATGAAGCGACATTAATTGAAATGTTAATCAAAATCTTAATCAAAAATCTGTGATATTAACAATAAGTTGGACGACAGAATTGATTTATTTATTATAGTTAAATTATATTATAAAATTATGTTTGTGATAATAGAAAAATTAAAACAATTTACGAAAATTAATCTTTGCAAATATATAAACCCCTGAAGAAGTTTGAAACGTTGGGAAAAAAATAAATTAAATGATTTTTATTTAATTTACATTTGGAAACAAATAATTGACCAGAAATAGCCCATAGGTAAACCCTACCAAAATAAATAAAATATAGATATTGGCCATAAAAATAAACAGAATTAATTGAAATAGTTTGATCTATTTGTTAGAAAATTCGGAATACTTAAATAAAATTCCTAAGATAGCTTGTTAGTTTTCAAAATATCAAAAAGTTGCTAAAAAAAATTAAAGAACTTTTTAATTTTCAATACATTACACAGTCCTATAATGATTGATTCAAACTGTATACCCATTTTTTTTTAATTACGTGTAGGTCTCGAGATATTCCCTTATATTGAAAACAGTAGAAGTTACGCAATATAATTGTCAATAATTCGAGAACTAGCTTTCTGTTTAAAATTACACAAATACGAAAGGACGGGGAATAAAATAATCTTGAAATTATATTTTTTTTCATAAATTTACGCGTCTTATAGCTTAGAACGTATTGACAAATGTTTTCTCGTGAAAATATATTTTTTCAAGAAAGTTTCAAAAAAATATCTTTAAAATTTAATATAAACCAAATCGTAAGTTTGTATTTAACAGTGATACGAGTATTTCCTAAATTCAAGAAGTGACATGACATATGTATGTGGGTTTTTTATTAAAAAAGTTTTTTTAAAATTTGCTTAGGGGCAATTAGAAATACTGCATTCAATTTTCCTTTAACTCGTACCTAAATCGCTTCCACATTAGCTAAAATACTAGTTTCAAACTGACTTCAAACGACTACAGCTGACGTTTGACAGATCGCAATTTTTTGTGTTTGTGCTGCCATCTAGCGCTAGGTAGCTTCAATATCAATCCGCCCTTGTATGTAATGGTATATCTCAAAAACTAGAGTCAACTTAAATCGCTAATTGCTTTTATGTAATATTCCCGTACTTTAATTAATATGTAATTATTTGAATCAATACTTCCAATCGTGCTTCTTAAATTCTTTTGTTATAAGAGTTTTAATGAGCTTATCAATATTTTTTATAGTTTTATTTAAAAAAACATTATTTACAAATATGTAATAATTTCTATTTAGAATTTTGTAAGTTCAACAAAATATTAATTTTTATTTGTGCTTAATTCCAGAAATTGTGTTGGTTTTTAAATTTATTCTTTTTCTCATGATATTTTCATGAGTTATTTATTCAGTACAATAAGTACTGGCATTCGAATGTAAAGGAGAAGAGAAGAATAAAAATAGAATATATAGTTTTTCAATATTAAAATGTTTTGGTTGGGAAGTTTATTTATTTATTCAGTTCAATGCTTACTGAGATTTTTGTTCGAATATTTGATTTTTTTCAACTATTGATTAATAATTCTGATTTAGTCAATTGCTTTTACAATATAAAGGTTCTAATGTTTGCAAGAAACGTTGGGAGTAATCTACTAAGGAATCAGAGAAGCGTCTGACGAAATGGTCCATATAGATATGCTATCCTCTTCAGTACTTATTGTACTGAATAAATAACTCAAGAGAATATCATGAGTAAAAGAATAAATTTAAAAGCCAACACAATATCTGGAATTAAGCACAAATAAAGATTAATATTTTGTTATTATTTACAAATTTTATATATAAAACAGCGTTGTTTTAAAATTTGAACCTTCAGTTCCCCAGATTCTTTCTCTATTTTTTTTGCAGAATGTATCTTGACAGCATTCATACTAAATGCCATCAGTGTGAAAACATTAGTTAGTTTCACTTGTTGCTTCAATTAAATTATTATTATATTTTCTTGTTGATTTTGTAGTTACATTCTTTGGTATGAAATCTTTGTAAAAAAAATTTTTTTTTCGTTGTCCTAAGTTGGAATTGATATTTTAGTGAGTGAGTGTTAAGACAACAAATTGTTGCAAGTTTGTGCTTTTTTATACCCTTCACTGTAAGTAAGAGGGGTATACGAGTATATAAGTTTGTGTAATTTCTACACCGGAGATAAGGCACCCTATAAAGTATATATATTCTGTATCCTAATAAATAGCGGAGTCGAATACGCGATGTCCGTCTGTCTGTCTGAAACATTTAATATACCTATCTGTCAATCTATTTTTGACCATTTTTCTGCGTACTTAAATATTTTGTTTAAAATACATACCTAACAAAAAAACGTTTTGTACAGTTTAATCCGCAATGATAATCATAAATAATGCCTGTGTAAAAAATCAAAAGAATCGGTCAAAAATACAAGCGAAAATTTTGGTTTTTCATTCATTTCTGTTTTTTTTATAACAATTCTTAAGCTGCACATGTGTGTAATGTGTGTGTACACACATTCGTATTAACGAAACAAAACATACATGGGAGACTTGGCAATCTGTCTTATATAACCGTGTGTATTTATGTGTTTCTTTTAAATGACTTGTGTGTAATAGAATTACGAATACAGAAATCTTTTTGGAAGATGATTTTTTGATTTTTACCGTTAATTTAAAATTCTTTCTTAACAATTTATTTTATAATAGGATTCACAAAAAGAATTAAAAGAAAATTATTTTAATCACTATTTGCTTTTTCATGAAAAATCTTCTTTATAATAATTTTTTTTGGCTCACAGTGAAGGGTATATAAGATTCGGTACAGACGAATTTAACTTATTTTTCTTGTCTTTATCAAAATTTTTCATTATGTTTTTCCTTTGCATAACAATAATTCATTTTACGAGGGGCGTTTTCAATAGTATTCACACTTTTTTTTAAACTAGCACTTGATGCTGTTGTTGCTGTTACAGTTTTCAAGAGAGAGAGGAGGTTTTTTTTATTTATTTTTACGAAAACCACTTGGGTGTGGTAATTGTTATAAATCGACTCACAAATTTATGTGTTTATAAATAAATCAACTTTGAAAGTTCTTTCGACAGAGCTTACTAAGTGTGAAATATTACAAAAAATAGACAAAAAAAAAAAGACTGATAAGTTAAAGAGTTAAAGGGTTAAATTGTTCTAAAAATGTATTTTTCTCTGAATATATCAAAGTTCATGTAAGTAACATGAATAATTTAGTTATGTAGCAGCCTGATGGCCATTAATTAGAGTAACGTTGTTCTTTTTTTTGTGGTGTGGGGAGGCACGGTAATTGTATAACTTTTTGTACCGCCTGTAAACTATTTGCCTTGTTTTAAGGACAAAAATCTAAGTAAACAATTATATAATAATGAAAAATCATATCTTTAAAAATAAAACGTGAACTTATATTTTTTAAATTTAATTTGGGGGATCTCTATGGCCTGACTTGTCCCCTAAAAAAATTCCTGCTTGCATTACCATGCAGATACCAATCTCATTGACTATATCACTTCAAGACCATTCCTACAGAGGAACTTCAGATTCAAGATTTCGGACGAAACGGGAATCTCAATGGGATCATCTCCTCTAAAAGAAGATCTGGGTGTCTTTACCGATGGCTCCAAGAATAGTTTTGGAGTTGGTGGTGGAGCCTATATTGAGGAGTGTACGACTAGCATATCCTTCAGACTCCCCGATCAATGTAGCATTCTACAAGCTGAATTAAAGGCTATAAAACAAGCAGCAGATTGGCTGTGGTATCATGGAATATTTGCCAGGAATATTCGCATTTATACCGACAGTCGCACTGCAATCAGGTCTTTAGTGGATGTCTGTTCGACATCCCAACTGGTCCAAGAATGCCGGACATCCTTAAATAGGATAGCAGAGCATTCGGTGGTTACCCTCATTTTGGTGCGTGGACATGGGACTACAATAGGGAACTGCAGGGCGGATAACCTGGCAAGGGAAGGGTCGAGGCTGCCAAGGCAAGATGCCAATGCGACCTGTGGCATCCCTCTATAGGTCTGTGAAAAGCAGATCGAGAGCATATTTTTGCGAAGGGCACACTCCAGGTGGACAGATTAAAATATTAATTAAATTTTTGTGAAATGGATATTATGTGTCATCAAGGACGACATGCATTGGACGATTGCAGTGTTGTATCAAATCAAATTTCATACTGTTTTAAGAAGCTTTAGTAGATTTATCCCTGTCATGTTTACTAGTTCATTTTAAAATTAAAAATTTCATTCTTTTTAATAACTGACTCAGTATTTCCTTTAGTTGAAAACATTTTAATGTTTGAAAATTTGCTATTTACATACCTACAACCAAACATTTATTTAGCTGAAATTGTTCTAATAAAGTAGGAATAATTTGTGTGATGAATATTTTGTAAATGACACTTGTAGTAGTAATTTATTCATTTTCTTATTAACATACAATCTCTTCTGTTACCCTGTAATTCACCCAATAAAAATTATGTCGGTTATTTTAGCAAAACAGTTTCCAAGTTTTTCTCAGAGGCTTTACGACTTATTTTGCTAGTTTGCTTTTAAAGATTCCATAAGAAAAATAACAATATGTTTCTATTAGGAAATTATAACTGATTGTCACCAACAAAACGTTTACTCAAACAGCAGATAAGCTGCTTGCTGGGTAATGGCAACAGTTATCTTGCTGGCTTCACTCTAAGAACCGTGGGGTATTTCATTTATTCATTCAGTCAAAAGTTAATATTTATGTATTTTCAAATTTTGCAAGTAATTCTTACATGTGTCGTTATGTTGTTCTGTTGTTGTGTTCATGTCTTACCTTAATTTGAATTGACAATATGAACTTTGTTATTAACAAATGAAATACTCGTACTATGAATTAAACGCACAGATAGAGTATTCATTTATATGAAATTCTATACTTTGAAAGGATTTATGACATCGTGGGTTAAACAAAAATTTTTTTTTAATAGTTAGTGTGAGAATTGATTGTTACCTGGGGATTAAGTTATTAAGAATGATGAAGAGCTTTTAGTATTGAGTAAGAGGTATGACAATGAAGGAATGTGTGAATGATTTGCAAAATTCGAATTGGTTGCAAGCTTTGGTCATGAGAAAAATTGCATGTTCTGCAGAAAGATCAAGTTTTAGCCATATACGAGATTTTGTTACTTTTTAGAAAAAAAAATCATGAAATCCTGGACGTGAAGGAGTTTGCACTCGACGACTTTTTCTTGAAAAAAATCCCTTTTTGTTTAAAAAGAAAATTTTAAATTTATTTTAAAATTTCCATAAGGTTCCTGTTATAATTAATTAAGGGGACAGCAGTTTTGGAAAAAACTAAATATTATTATAAAGAGTGTTTTTTATAGACGTATAGAACTTTAAGTTGGCATTACTTTCAAGTGATTTATTCTCAGTTTGGTTTGGCAATTCATCATGAATAGACTCACGCCTGAACAACGCTTGCAAATAGTCGTCGAATGGGCCCAAAACGAAATTGCCGTTGTTCCCGGTTTTCATAAGCGAATTTTGTTTAGCGATGAAGCGCACTGATGGTTGAATGGCTACGTCAACAAACAAAACTGCCGCATTTGGAGTGAAGCTAATCCTCAAGTGTATGTCGAAACACTGTTACATCCAGAAAAATTGACTGTTTGGTGCACTTTTTGGGCTGATGGAATCATTGGTCCGTTCTTCTTCAAAAACGATGATGGCCAGAACGTTACAGTCAATGGTGATCGGTATAGAGCCATGATTACTAACTTTTTCATTCCTGAATTGAACAACCATGATGTCCAGGAGCTGTGGTTCCAACAAGACGGAGCAACATGTCACACAGCTCGTGCCACAATCGATTTATTGAAAGACACGTTTGGTGACCGCCTAATTTCACGTTTTGGACCTGTGAATTGGCTTCCAAGATCTTGTGATTTAACACCGCTAGACTACTTTCTGTGGGGCTATGTAAAGTCATTGGTCTATGTGGATAAGCCACAGACGCTTGACCACTGGGAAAACAACATTCGCCGTATTATTGCCGATATACGGCCACAAATGTTGGAAAAAGTCATCGAAAATTAGACGTCCAGGTTGGACTACATCCGAGCCAGCCGTGGCGGTCATATGCCAGAAATCATATTTAAAATGTAATGCCACAAGATTATCTTTCGGATAAATAAAATTCATGTCAATCGAATAATCCATCGTTGTTTTATTGCAATTTAAAGTTCTATACGTCTAAAAAGACGCTCTTTAGTACACCGTGACTTACCAGCGTAATGCAACCTTTTCACATATCTTGCTCAAATCTTTCATTTGTCATAAATTAATTTGTGTAATTATTTATTCATAATTGTATTGCAATAAATTTGAATATTCATTATAAAAAATCATAAAAACCATAACTTGTAGCAGGTTAAATAGTTCTTGACAGCTTTTAAGCATTTGCAAATAGAAATCATTTAGAACCACCACTAATTCTTGCAATGTTGCAGTACTAGTTTGTGTTTTAAATTGAAGGAAATTTCTTGTTTCTAAATATTTACAAACAATTTATTACATTGTTAGTTTTAATTGAAAATTTGTTAACATTTAAATGTGCAAAAACAGAAAAAAATGTATGTATGAAATTTAATTTAACCCACAATAATTACACTTTTGTTTACTTTAGCTCAGCAGCGATGGTATTTGAAGCCTTTTATGAAAATAGGGAGAATTTTGTACAAATTTCAGCAAACAGGGTCTGTACGAACTGTGAAAACATCTGTTGAGCATGCTCATTCAGTTCGTTCTGCGGAATACATTGTTGATGCTCACGATAGAGTGGCAGAAAAGCCGTCAAACTCTACTCATCATCATGCCCAAATGTAGTTTCAACAGGATGATGACACTTGTCACACAGGCAACAAAACAATGGCTCTTTTGCTCAAAAAATTCAATGGCCGTGTTATCTTATGTCGTGGCGAAGTTAATTGGTCCCCACGATCAAGTAATTTGATACTGTTGGACTTCTTTCTTTGACAAGAACAATTCAAGAGCTAAAGTATGAGATAATTAGACACATTAACGACATTGAACCTTAATTATATCTCAGAGTCATTGAAAATAAACTGTAGCGATTATTTGATTCTTCTACCATAATTAGAATTAGAATGAGGAGCGGGAACAAGTCACCTGGTCACCTATTTTGACTTCTATCATAATAAAAAAAAATTTAAGATAATTCTCTGAAATTTTTTTTTGTTTTTTTATTAATTATTTTTCAACTTCAATATTAAAATATTAAGTGTAAACTGGCTTCAAGCAAGAATTTAGTATTTTTATTTCAATGCGGTTTCCATGCTTACTAAAAAACTAAATACGAGTATGTACTACATTGATGAAATCTATGAACGTATGTTATTTTATTTAGGCGGAATTCTTTCGAACAAAACCTTTGCTGCTATGGTACTGTTAATGATGGGTTTCTGCAGCATTAATAAGAAATTTTGAAAAAAAATGTCTTGAAAAATAAAGCCACCATATGAAGAAGTGAGAATAAAGTCTATTTATTCTAAGGTAGACTTTTCTTTTAATTTTTTCCAACAAATTCATTAACTTAAGTTTAATTGAAAATAATACTATAGTTAATTTGTTTAATATTCTGCCTTCCAAAGTAAATTAAAAAAATTTTTTTAGGCGACTTTTTTTGAAATAATTAAAAGTTGTACCAGACAAAATATAAATTTAATGAAATTTAAGTTCGGATTTTGCAGAACAAATTCATTTGTCTCTCTCTAAAAGAGAGACGTGAAAGTTGTGTTCAAGGATGAATTTTTTTATCCTTAATTTTTTATAAAATAAATAAATAAATAAATATATTTTGAGCTTTTAGGACTTTTTATACATTTTAATTATTATTAAATTAATTTTCAATTTTTCGACGTGCCTTCGTGTGTCTTTTTCAGAGAAAATAATTTTATAAAATTAAAAAATATTTATTTATTTATTTTCAAATGGAAAAGGTACAATAATAAAGATTTATATTTAATTTTTTATTTATTTTATTGAGTTGTTCGGAAAGTAATTTCGTTTTTTCCCGACAGAGGATTTTATTGTATTTTTTTGCAAACAAATTCACACTTAAGCCGTATAATTTTTATATGCTTTGAGAGCTCATATAGCAAGGCTTGTGTGTGAAAAATTTCAATTGACTGTCTTTCATTTCCACAAAAAAAAAACCAAATTACTTTCCGAACAACCCAATATTTATAAATAAATTCTTTACAGACTAGAAAATATTACAAATTAATGTTAATTTCTAGATTTAATTACTACTAATTCAATTTAAATTGTACTAAAGAAAGGTCTTAAAGCAAGTTTTTGATACATTTGATGTTCATTTATGGCATTTAGATATGTTCAAAATCTAGTCGAAGTAATAGCCTACCTGGTACTTGGTTTGGGGCAGTCAATATTGCCGTTTACTAAGTCAAATATAAATATCATTCATTGAACTTTACTTCTCATTGCCAGAGTGACTCATAAAAGCATAACTAATGAAGAGTCTTTGAATTTTTTTAAGACGCGATATGTGATTGGCACAATGGTGATTCAAATTATAGCCCCATATTCTAGCTTCTATTTAACATATGTGGAATATAGCATTTTAAACATGTTAAGATCACTGAATTCATAACAGCTTCTTCTAATAAAAGCTAAGGTGAAGGATGCTTTTGGCATGATTTTGTCTAAGTGAACCAGAAAAACCCATTTAGAAACGAACAGAATGACCAAGTCCTATTTTATATTATCATGCTCAATGCAGTACAACATAGTTAACGGGTTTCGAAGTCTTGTGTAAGAGATATGTAGCCATTTACCAAGATTAAATTGGAAATGATTAATAAAACATTGTCGTTATGCTATCAATTTTTTAATATATCTTAAAATCGTCGGTGTACAAAAGAAAATTGGCATATGTAAAGGCACTTGATATGTTATTGATAAAAAGATTAAAAAGTAAGGGTCCTAGCACACTATCCTGTCTAAAACCAGATGCTCCTATTTGAAGTATGTAAACTCAACAACAAATAGTTTATGTATAATTTGTTTTTATTTTTCGAAAAAAAGCTTTATAAATAATATAAAAATTTTAGCTTTTATAAGTCTATTTTGAAAAAGCAAAAAAGCTATAGAAAAAGCTAGAGACTAAATCATAAATTTCAAGGTTATATGCGATAAAAAAAGGCTAAATCTAGGCTCTAATAAAACTAACCTGTCGGCCCTGTTCATAGCCTACTGAACCCTGGCGCTAAAAATGGGTAATTAAGTCTTTCACAATGTAAACTGTGAGCTGTTGCTGTTTTACAACGTAAAAGTATTTTTTTGTGTTGTAACAGTTGACGGTCCGGAAACATTTTGTAAAATTTAATAATTTTTACACGTTTTCAGAGATACTTTTAAGAATAATTGTAGAGTACGTGGTAGAAACTAAATTGACATCTTTCAGGCACCCTGCTCAATGCTGATTAATGAAATGTTGGAGATATCAAAAACAGCATATTAGTTATGGTACTGTGAGATATTTGGAAGAAATGTTACCATTTATATTGGTAGTCGAACTACAAATAGGTTCTTGATGGGTGTGTATTTTGAATACGACCTGCTGCGAGAACGCCGGCAACTATTAAACTTTAAATTATTTTGTTTATTTTTGAATAAAGTGCAAAAAGATGTAATAAAAGCAAATTTTTTAAAAATTTCTATAAAAAAAATTTTTAATTTTTAAAGATTTTATCTCTAAAACTTTTAGCAACTTTGTTATGGTCATAGAATAGTCCAGGTTGTCAAAAAGAACAACAACATGTCCTGCGCTATTCCACTTAAGGTTGGATTGAGATCATCTTCTTGCATAGGGCACAGTCCAGGTAGGTGAATGAAGGGACGTGTAAATTAGCGAGGTTGATTTGGCCTAGATATGATCACAATGGCACCGAAGATCTAATTGGCTTCTACAGAGCTTAATCGAGAAGTATAGTAATAACGAATGCTTGTAAAGTTTTTTTTAGAAAATTGGTCTGCCCTCAAATGACCGAAAGTTATCAGAATGAGACACGATGAAGAGAAAACTTATTAACAAATTGTCTGTCTTTTCTGCACTATCACCTTTTGCAGTTGGTTGAAGTGTTGCCAGGAGCTAGAAAAAAAGTAAGCAAAATTTTGCTTAAAAAAAAGCTAGAAAAAGCTAAATCACTCACAAAAAAAAGATAGGAAAAAGTTAAAAAAATTATAGCTTAAAATTCAAAATAATAATTATTAGTCCTGTTCTGTATTGCGAATCCGAATATTTTATTCGGAATTGAAAAATTCAGCACCTCATAACTACTTTGTGGTCCACTTTAAGATTTTTAAAATTTTGTTTTTGATTTATTTTGGGTATGAAATTATTGGTAAAATTAAAAAAACATCAAAGTTTCAATTTAACAAGAAGAGAAAAATGTTATTCCACATTTTTTCAAATCCGTGTGCAATACAGAAAACACACAAATGATTTTTATAAAAAAGCAAGAGAACATACAATGACAAAAACTAAAGAAAATAAGGTCGTTTTAAACATGTTTTCCTTTTTTGGTCATAACTTGTTTTTTTTTTTTTTTAATTATAAAAAATTATTTTTGCACTATCCGCAAGAAAAAAATTAATTAAAGGTAATAAGTTTATCTATCTAACGCAATAGAAAACAAGTCGATATATTGAACACTAAGCAAGTTATGACCAAAAACGTAACCAGTTCTACTAAAAAGTGCCGGAAAGAGGCAGTAGTAGAACTGGTTACCTTTTTGGTCATAACTTGTTTAGTTTTCTAGATATCGACTTGATTTCTATTGCGTTATATAGATAAACGTATTTGCTTTAATTCGAAAATTTTTTTGCGGATATCGCGAAAAAATTCTTTTTGCCAAAAATTACCCTTTGCAAGTTATAACCAAGAAGGTAACCCTTTGCTTTAAAAATTTTTTTTGGAAAATGTTACTTTAATTGCTTTTAAAAATAATATCAACTTAATTAAACATTGTGCAGGCTAAATTTAAATTGAATTCAATTGAAGTTCCAAGTTTATAGAACAAATTTTTTGTTCAGGAATTTTATTCAGCCTTAGTTTGTTTATGGGTGAGTTGGTTTCATTTTTCCAAAACTTAAAAAAAGAAAAAAGTCTATTTAAGGCTATTTGAAAATAAAAAAAGGCTAAGAAAAAAGATAGAGGCTAAATCATAAATTTCAAGGCTAGTAGCAAGCGAAAAAGACTAAATTTAGCCTAAAAAGGCTAAAATGGCAACGCTGGTTGGTGGGCTGCATGGCTTCGTTGGACTATTCTTTTTCTCATCTCTTATGTTTTTTTTTTCTTTTTTAGCTTTCAGGTTTTTCATTTGCTGGCATTATTGTCAACTTAGTGCTTTTAACACCGTTTTAGTGCATTTTAAATTCTTTCTCACAAAAAATTTTTCAAGCCAGAATTCTGTTTTCTACGTTGGTAAGATTATTTTTGTGTGAAAATTCTTCTTTTTCAGCTCTTTTTTTAACTACAAGTTTTTTCTTGGTTTCAGTGCTTTTGGAAGATCAAAAGTTGACAACACTGTCTGCTGTTTTCTCTGCTGTCTCTCTCAAGTCTTTAAATCTTTTTGCTTTTTCTTCTTCCACAAGTTTCACAAAAGGAAGGAACCACCTTCATTTTATTCCCTGGAACGTCCTGTTTAATCTAACCTAACTTACATGTTCAAGAATTGAGTATGATGACATTATAAGATTTTCTAAAAAAAATTACATAAAAATACAGGTTCCATTGTAGATGAACCTCATGTTTTTGTTTTTGCTTTTCATACTCTTTAGCTTAAATAATACGCAAAAGGCATTCATATTTAAAAGATAAGTGAAGAACAAAAATAAAATAATTTTGTTCATTTGTAAAATGTTCGCTGGGAATGTTGTTTATTTGGCTGAATGCCTACTTTGTTGTATTTCTTTATTTCCTTCTTTGCATTTAAAAAAAAATTTTTTTTAACGAAACTTGGGAATAATCCACAGAAAATCATAGCACCTTCCGTGATATGATCCATATGCTTATGCTATTCCTTTTAGTATTTATTGTATTAATTGAAAAAAAACTTTTTGATTTTTTCTTGAGAATATCATGGAGAATGATACATATAGCAAGCCAACATAATTTTTGTTAAACTTTCTGATTTCAAATATTTTATTATATTACACTAGCAGAGCCGAAAGGCGTTCTCCTATTTGACTGCTGCAGGCTAACCATGTAGGTGCCATCCAAACGCATACAAAAAAATTCATTCAAATCGGTCTAGCCGTTTAGGATTGGTTCAGTGGGATACACAAGTATGTGTGCGTAAAGGGCTGGATCGATTTGTATGAACTTTTTTGTATGCGTTAGGGTATTAATTCAGCTGGTTGATCGTTTTTAATTCCAATAATGCAATAATTCAATGGCAGCAAAAGTCTTTTTGTTTTCTATAACAATTTTACAGTCTAAAATCGGCAGCTGTTGTATTAACATACAAGATAAACATAAACAAATTGGCAATTATTCCCAATTGTGTTAAACAACATTAATGTGACACATAAATCATATTGATATCTTTATCACTCGTACTTATTTACTCATTTGCCTTTTTTTTTTAGTCAATTTATTAATTTATTCAGTCAATCGTTTATTTATTGATCCCTACTTAATGGACTCAAACATAAAGACAGTTTTGTAAATCAATATGCTATAACCAGACACATACATACGGATTTATACCCTGTCAGCAATTCGTTAGTTGATTACAAAAATAACACATTTTTATGGGCTTAACTATAAGCTAATTACACAGTAATGCAACAATGCTATTAATAGATACATACGAGTAATAGATTCATTACCTGAGGAGCAAGATCTGTGGGCTACCCAAAAAAAAAATTTTTTTTGTACCGAACGTTACACTTCGCTTAAATTTTAACAATAAAATATATTTAAGAGTTACGCTAACACCAGATAGTTTTTGTTTTACTTGTAAGAGAGCGAAAAAATAATAAAACAAAATGAAGTTAGTTCCTTATAATTTCATTAATTTTTTTAAAATTAAACACTTTTGAAACTAATATAATATCGCCATCATATGCTATACGTGGTATTTTTTTAATTTTTACTTACTACAAAATAGTTCGCTTTAAGTTAGCTTAAAAGTCACAGAGAGTTTCATACTAATAACTGCTGGTTAGGATACCAACGAAGAAAACCATCATTCAAGGAAGTATTTGAATTCGTGTTGCATACCAGACTAGTATTTGTAACATGAGATTAGTTTCTACTAGTCTTGGGTAGTACACGAACGAACTATTCACTTATTTGAACTGAACGAACTAGTCCATTTTTTGAATTCCATAGCATTAGTCAATACAAATGAAGAAATGATTAGTTTGAAATGTATTAAAAGTTATGGTGTTTTCTTTTCTGGCAATAATGTTGCATTTATTTTGACTTTTATACATTTTTATGTTCTTTTCCACGAGCAGTTAGTTCGTTTCTAAACATGTTCAACGAATAAGTGTAAAAAATGCTGCATGTTTTAACTTCGATTTTTTTTTATGAATGAGTATTAATATTTTTTTTTTTTTTTTTTTTTTAACAACACAAATCCGCGAAGCTTCTTGGCTTGTCTATTACTAAGTACAATTCATTTTTTCATTTCATTCTGACTAAATAAATTTCTAAAGACAAAAATTAACTCCAAAAAAAAAAAAAACGTAGTCATTTCGTTGATTTTTTCTTGTAAAGTGCCAAAAATAATGATTTTTTGAAATGTTTGTATGGGGAACCCCAAAAGGGTGGTTCCAGGGGGTGTGCCACTGGCATAGGTGGGTCGGTCCTCCAAAGTTAGTGGGGTCGGTTATAAATTTTGACTCGATTGAATCATTCTAAATGGTTCAAAGTGAGATTTTTCAAAATTTGACCCTTCGGATCAAAAGTCGGGACATTAAAATGGTTCCTTCGGCAAAGTTTCTTATTTTGATCCCTAGAATACGATTTTCCTTATAATTTGTGCGATTTTTAAATCGACCCGCCCTAGTGAGTTTAATACATTTCTTGATCGCACTTTTTTGTGTTACAGAAATAAACGGCAGCATTTTCTTTCAGAAAAGAAAACACCATTAGTTGAGTTGCCTGCAGGGTATTTACGTGCATTCATAAGCATGTGCATGTATATACCTACATATCTACATCCCATAGTAAGTTTCTGCCAATAAATAAAAATAGAGGAAAAAATTAAACAATAAAGTTGATAATAATTGAAAAGCTTAATAAAATTTATAATTTTTTGTTATTGTTGATTAATTCATGTACGCCTGTTTGTGAATTATTTTATTCATTATTTCAATTAACTTAATACTTTAAGTGATAATTCATATGTACATGAAACCATTTAAAAAAAATATTTAAAAGCCTAACTAACAATGGCATGACATGTTAATATGACACTTGCACTATGGGCTAATAAAGATAAATAAATAAATTTTTAATTTAAGTTTTTATGCAAATTCTTAGAAGGCGGATATATTTTGTTGTATGTAAATAAAAATTTCAGCGTATTAAAGTTTTTCTATTGAAATTATACATGTGACACACAACACCTACAAATAATTATAGTTTATTGTCAGACAGCTAATGTGACAATTAGAATGTAAAAAAAAAATTATTTAAAAGAAATATTTTTTTAATTAGTGGATTAGTGGCGGCTGGTTTCCAGACAAGAGGGGTTTGGAAATCTAATTTCACAAAGTATTTTGTTTTGTCTGAGTGTCAAGTGTGATAGAAGAAGTTGCGGTAGATCTGGTGGAGTCTTAATTCCGTAGGAGTCTGCTCTATTATATGGAATTGTGGCCTGCTTCCCAAATACAATAGAATAAAATTCGTTTAATACTTTTATCGTTAATCATTTTGGTTACCACTCTTCACCATAAATATGTTTAGACAATTTTTCAATAAAGTCTAATGAAAAATAATTTTTTTTTTTTGGTTATAGATTAAATAAAATCATTTAGTTTTTCATCTATTGTCTTCCAATTTTTATTTTGTAACCACCCAATTTAATTCTTTACTCATACCTGTCAATTAGTTACTAACAGCGGCATTCACGCTTGGGAGTATATATAGAATTATTGCATATTTACGGCGAATTTTTTACTAAAAAGCGTATTTGACTTTTTTGGGATAAATACTTGTAAGACTTACACAAATATTTGTAACCCTTACTTTTTGCCAAATATTTTTATAGTCTAACATGACTTGTATTACATAAAATTAATTCAAGTAATATAAAATGCAAATATTTTGAATTTTAGTGAAGAATTAAATTAATCTAAAGGAAAATCTCTTCATAGTCGCATAGTGGTTAAGTTATGCCTATTTTTTTTAATGTGATCGTTTGAAGCTACTTAAAACTATAAGTTAGCAACAGCTGTTTTCCAAATTAAAAAACAAAAAGTTTATTTATTTGCTAAAGGTTTTCGTTTTGTATTTTTATGGGTTTGTAAAAAAAGAAGTTGAATACATTTTGTGCTTTTACAATTTTACATTAAATACAAGGAATATCACACTGAAGCATGAATTCGGCTAATATTTTAATAAATGCAAGCAAACATAAAATTGTTATGGAATTCTAATTTTTTTTTAATTAAAAATTTTTTAAAATCCATTTAAAATAACAATTAGTTAAATACGTTTACATTTTTTATTTAAAGCATTTTAAATGCTATAAAGAATTTCAAAGCTTTATAATGACACTGACAAAGTCAAAAGGCCAAGCATATTAATTAAATGAAAGTTCTATGAATACAGTTCAATTAAGATTAAATAATTTGTCATGGCAGTCTATTTAAAATGATTTTTTTTAATTAACACAGACTGATGGGAGTATTTGAATAAAATATTTTCAATAAAACTTGACTCAACATGTGTGTAAGTGTTTGTTCGTTGAGATTAAATTATGAAAATAATATTTTATATAAATAATTTCAGTTTGTGAAGAAAAAGAAATTAGTAGAGAAAGACGGGGTAGAGTGTTAAACGTTTCCGCTTTTATTAAGTTTACAAACAGCGAAAATGTTAGAAATCTAGAAAATTATATGCCACCAGCTGATTTTACTCATTCTTACTCTGTCCTTAACTCTGTAAATTAGAACTCAAAATTCAAGTGATTGTATTGAAAAACCAAAGTAGACGCGATAGTTAAAAAATAATTTTTAATATATACAGCCGACGGCACACCTCCATCCGATGTTCCAAATTTTCGATGATGCTGAGGCATAATTGAGGTTCTATGCCGTTAATGTGCCGAATTATCTAATCCTTTAGCTCTTGAATTGTTGCTGGCCTATCGACGTACACCTTTTCATTCAATTGACATCGCTACCACGTAAGATAATACGGCCATTGAATTTGTCGCGCAAAAGACCCATTGTTTCGTTAGCTGTGTGGCAAGTGGCACCGTCCTGTTGAAACCATATATCGTCCACATCCATATCTTCCAATTCGGGCCATAAAAAGTTCGTTATCATCTCACGATAGCGAACACCATTCACAATATCTGCCTGAACGGCTTCATTTTGGAAAATTTAACGCACCAAACAGTCACTCTTTGTGGGTGCATTGGTTTTTCGACAATCACTCTTTGATTATCATTCGCCTAAATGTGGCAATTCTGCTTATTGACGAGTCCACTGAAGTGAAAATGTGCCTCATCACTGAAGATGATTTTCTTCGAAAATTGATTTTCATTTTCATAATAAGCCTGAATAACTTTAACGCGTTGCTCGATTGTTAAAATTGAGTTAGTCTGAAATTGAGAAATTTCAAATGAAATGCAGAAAATAAACTTGAAGTTTAGGTGTGGTTCACATTCAACATCGGCCTTAAGATTTAACCACCTTTTAGTTATAAATATTTAATTTTCCTGCCGAAGCTTTCCGCAGGAGAGCGAAATATTGAATATAATAAATAATTTTATAAAAAACAGACTGAAGCTCAATAAATATTAATTATATACCCAAATAAAAGTCTAATAAATAATAATTTTATTAAATTATTCAATCTTATAAATTTATTATTATTTAATATTAATCAAATTTAAATAAGAACATTTTTTTCAGATCTTAAGCTTGATTAATATTAAATAATAATAAATAAATAATTTTATAAATATGTAATAATTTCTGTTTGGAATTTAAAAGTTTAACAAAATATTAATCTTTATTTGTGCTTAATTCCAGAAATTGTGTTGGTTTTAAAATTTATTCTTTTACTCATGATATTCTCATGAGTTATTTATTCAGTACAATAAGTACTGAAGGGGAGAGCATACCTATATGGACCATTTCATCAGACGCTACTCCGAATCCTCAGTAGGTTATTCCCAACGTTTCTTGCAAACATTAGAACCTTTATATTGTAAAAGCAATTGACTAAATAAGAATTATTAATCAATAGTTACAAAAAGATTCAAATATTCAAACAAAAAACTCAGTAAGCATTGAACCGAATAAACAAATAAATTTCCCAACCAACATTTTTAATATTGAAAACTATATATTCTATTTTTATTCTTCTCTTCTCTTTTACATTTGAATGCCCGTTGGGTATTACTGAATGTAATTAAAGAGTATATGAAAAACAAAAACAAAAAATTATAAAAAATAATAAGAAAAACATAGGGTTTTCCTATAATGAGCACTTATATTTGTATATGTAATAATTTCTGTTTGGAATTTAAAAGTTTAACAAAATATTAATCTTTATTTGTGCTTAATTCCAGAAATTATTGTACTGAATAAATAACTCATGAGTAAAAGAATAAATTTTAAAACCAACACAATTTCTGGAATTAAGCACAAATAAAGATTAATATTTTGTTAATTTTATAAATAATTGAGGAACAAATAAAAATTATTTTGTTAAAAGTGGGCTTAAAAATGGTCGCAGCCAGTACATTCGTAAGAAAGCAATGCGTTAAAAAATACATTTTCAATCATGAGGAATAAATCAAAATGCACTGAAAAAAAATTAAAAGCCAATTAACAACCAGGTTCGCTATTTCCTTCTCAAAACAAAGCAAAAGAAAACTAATTACTCATTTTCGTCTGACCTTTCATCTTTAACATAACTCATGTCAATATTCCATACAAAATGTACTTTGAAAAATGCAACCTGCTTCACTATTTAATGTATTAGCGAATATCATATTTACAAGAGACCATTTGTGAACAATAAGTCACAAAATTTATGTTTTTAATTAAAAAGAAAATTTAATATTGGCTGTTGCAAATCAATTTTACAACAAAATAAAAATTATAATTATATAAGAAAAAATTTATTAATGACAAAAAATAAACAAGTGATTGATTTTAAAATTTCTATTCGCAATAAGAGAAAATATGTTTCATAGTGGGCAGTTATTTTGTATTGAATTTTCCTTTTTTTTTTAATGGACTCCAAGTCGTTTAAAGTAGAATGAAATATTTTAATTAAAACAAGTTAAATTCGGCTGTGCCGAGTCTTATGTAACCTTCTCACTGTGTTACCTTAATATTCAAATTTTTCACTTTCCACATTCTTCTTAAATATTAACAAATAAATATATATATAATTGGAAGGGCTAGTTAAGCTTGAGGTCTCTATGAAAAACTTCATATATTTATTATTGGAGCGAAATATCGATATAAAGATACATTTTTATAATACGATCTTAAGCTTAACGACTAGTTTGTTTCAATAAAATAGGTCAAATAAACCTACAAATAAAAAATTATATCAAAAAAAAGTTACAAGCATTGAAAAAAAAAAAATTTTCTCTGAACTCAAATTTTTTTAATTAATCCAAAAACAAATAATTAATATTAGTTCAAAAAACTAAAATTAATGAGTTCCAAGAAAAATACAATAAAATGTCTCTAGGCACTCAATTTTAAAATAATAAAAATAAAAAATTCTAAGAAAGATATGAAATAGGAATGCAAAAAATTTAATTTAATTTAAAATGTTTATAAAGATTTTTTAAACCAAACATATATTAAATGTCCTACTAATATTATAAAGCGGTATGTTTGTCAGTGGGGATGTGCGGATGTTTGTTCTTTCACGCAAAAACTACTGAATGGATTTTAATGAAACTTTACAATAATTTAGCTTATACATCAGAATAACACATAGGCTATAATTTATAAAGATATTGTGTAAATTCTCCAAAATATAACGATAGGTGTCAAGTAAGTAGGAAAAAAATTCTACAATCGGCGACATGTATTGGCGTGCGCCGCAAATATCGTTGAAGTTATACATACATAATGTATGAACGATATGTTTATCATAAACAGTCCTACAAAAAAGTCCGCGACAGGATATGTCTATCTCTTATGTGGAAGCAATTATCGTCAAAATTTATTTCTAATACATATTTCTTAGTAACAAATTGATCTATATCAAAATAAATACTTTTATTGCCTCTGATATATATAATAGACTAGCCCGTATTTAATTTAAGCCTAAAATTATGGTTTTAAATATTTTATTTGGCGTTTCTGAAAATAATGCTAGCAAAAACATGAGCCATTTTATAAAGTAGTTAATGACTGTATTTATTTGGTTGGTTTTTTAACAATTAAAATTCTATTATTTAAGGGATGTCGCTAAAAATTAATACAAACGCTTTCTAAGGATACCGACCGGGCCGGGTGAGACTGGACAAAAACATCTAGTTTAATATAAACAAAGAATTTTACGTTTTGTTTTTCTATTGCTGAATCTTTTATAGTTCTTAATATAAAAATTAATGTGTACTGGTTTTTAAGTTTGTATTTCCAGTAAATCAGTGTCTGGATATGATTTAAATTCTTAATATAAAGGGTGTTTTTTATAGACGTATAGAACTTTAAGTTGGCATTACTGTTTAAGATGGCGACCGATTTAACAGCTGTCAAATGAATAGACGCACGATCATTAAGTAAGGCGTAGATTCGTCGAATGGGCCCAAAACGAGATTGCCGTTGTTCCCGATTTTCATAAGCGAATTTTGTTTAGCGATGAAGCGCACTTCTGGTTGAATGGCTACGTCAACAAACAAAACTGCAGCATTTGGAGTGAAGCTAATCCTCAAGTGTATGTCGAAACACCGTTACATCCAGAAAAACTGACTGTTTGGTGCGCTTTATGGGCTGGTGGAATCATTTTTCAGTACTTCTTCAAAAACGATGATGGCCAGAACGTTGCAGTCAATGGTGATCGGTATAGAGCCATGATTACTAACTTTTTCATTTCTGAATTGAACAACCATGATGTCCAGGAGCTGTGGTTTCAACAATCGATTTATTGAAAGACACGTTTGGTGACCGCCTAATTTCACGGTTTGGACCTGTGAATTGGCCTCCAAGATCTTGTGATTTAACATCGTAAGACTACTTTCTGTGGGGCTATGTAAAGTCATTGGTCTATGCGGATAAGCCACAAACGCTTGACCATTTGGAAGACAACATTCGCCGTGTTATTGCCGATATACGGCCACAAATGTTGAAAAAAGTCATCGAAAATTAGACGTCCAGATTGGACTACATCCGAACCAGCCGTAGCGGTCATATGCCAGAAATCATATTTAAAATGTGATGCCATAAGATTATATTTCGCATAAATAAAATTCATGGCAATCGAATAATCCATCGTTGTTTTATTGCAATTTAAAGTTCTATACGTCTATAAAAAACACCCTTTACAATAAAAATTATATAACTAAGAAATAATCTTAAAATGCAGTACAAATTAAATTCTATATTATCAATAAAGAACTTCAAATTAACAAAAAAAATCAAAAAATCTGTATTCGTAAAGCTATTACACTCAAGGCATTTAAAATACACATGTGCATACACATACACATACTCGTATTTATATAACATCGATTAACTGATTTTATGTTTGTTTGTACAAGCAATACGCACATGTACAGCTTAAAAGCTTAAAAAAAACAAAGCAGAAATGAATGAAATCTAATATTTTTGGCTGTATTTTTGATTATTTTTTGGCCACTTGGAAGCCGATTGTTCCTGTTTGTTTGCACAAATATTACGACTGTCGTTTTTGACAAAACTTTTTACTAGGTATTTTATTCGTTTTGTTAGTTTAGACAAAATATGCCAAGAACCCCAGTTAGAAAGTGGTCAAAAATAGAGGTAGACGCAGTTTCTGACTCATAGCTCCGATCCGGACGAATTTCAATAGCAATTGAAAAACAGAAACAACTGATAGGTTTGTAAGCTAAATTCATCTCTACGTTGCCTAGGAACTTCATAAAGTTGATTTCAACGCCTACACGGACAGACAAGCTAGCAGGCGAACATCGCTTAATTGACTAGCTGTTCAAAGGGATTCAGAAGACATATTCGTACATATACTTTATAACGTTAGCCATGTACGAGATGTTTTTTAAAGTTTAAATTTATAAGTTTAGACATGAAAAAGACCTTTTAATGAATTAAACATTTTTTTTTAAATTTATTAGGTGTACAACTTTACTTCCGCCGTTTTTTTCCCGAAATTCAAGGATTTATTGTAATAATCCGGTTATACAATAAAAGTATTGCCCATCGCTAGCCACTACTTTCCCCCATCTAGTCATCTTTTGAAGCGATGCACGAATCGATCCAATTTTTACTTGTTCATAAGACCGGAAGTGCTGGTCAGCCAGGCCATGTGCCATTGATGGAAACAAGTGATAGTCCGAGGGAGCAAGGTCTGGAGAATACGGCGTTTGTAAGTATGTCTTGACCACTTTCGCAACATGGGGTCGAGCATTGTCATGCTGTAAAATCACTTTATCATGTCTCTCGTTCTATTGCTGCCATTTGTTTTTCACTGCTCGGCTCAAACGCATTAATTGCGTTCGATAACGATTGCCTGTGATTGTTTCAGTCGGTTTTAAGAACTCATAATACACTACAGCGAGCTGGTCCCACCAAATACAGAGCATAAGCTTGGAACCGTGAATATTCGGTTTGGCCGTCGATGTGGAAGCGTGACCGAGATATCCCCATGATTTTCTGCGCTTATCATCTTAATTATTCGTCCGCAGTTACAATGCGATGCAGAAATCCCTTAAGTCTTTGCTTTGTAAGCAGCAAATTTAAACAAACGCCGTTCAACATCTTTCGGCTTCAGCTCGTACGGCACCCAATTTCCTTGTTTCTGAATCATTCCCATGTTTTTCAGACGTTTTGAAATGGCTTGTTGCGTCACTCCCAATTATTCTGAAAATTCTTGCTGCATTTGACACGAGTCTTGATCAAATAATGCCTCCAATTCTGCATCTGCGAAAACCTCACCATAGATATTTGATGAGCCCAGCCGCAGATTTCTACATATTAAAGCAGAAAACTAAAACCTCCCGCAAATGACGAGAATTTTACTCGTAAGCTGACATGTTTAATTGAGAATAACTTTATGATGCAGACAAAAATCGGATAATATTTCGATATCGTTATGTTTACAAATACCTAAGCTTATTGTATGACATCTATGATCTATTTACATATTTCGACTACCACTTACAGCCATCTATTGCCAAACGGCGGAAACAAAGTTGTTTTTACTGACAAAACTTTAAGAATATCTAAGAAACTATAAGACTGGTGAAAATTGATAATAAAATAATTTAAAGGGTATTTTATTTTCAAGCGTTACGTGTTTTTATAAATTACATCAGAGAGACAGTTCTCGAGTTATTGGCACTTATATGGCGTAACCTAGACTTTTTTCTACACAACGGCAAGCCTCGAGAGCTACAACTAGGATTAAAAAAGTAATTTATAGCGCTTGAAGCTTGCTAAAATATATATTTTTTTAATTACTATGAAACTATAGTTACCACAAACAAAATTGAATTTTTTTTTGGCCTGTGTTTAAATTCAGTTTACTTTTGTTCGCCAACAATTTACGGTATCACAATCTTATACACTAAATAAAAAATGTTTCATAAATTCAATGACGGGATTTCATAAAATTGTTTTCATTGGTTCAATGAAATATTTCATAAATTATCTGAATTAATGAAATATTTTCAATGTATTAAAAACATTTTTTCATTAAATGAATGAATTTTCTTTAAATAATGAAATATTTTATAAGTCTTATAAAACTTAATAAGAAATAGAGAATTTTTCATTCAATAGCGCAATGTGTTTTTAATTTAAAAAAAGTTAATATTAATTTATTTGAATACGTCTCTCATTAAAGCCAGGCTTAAATGTCTTAACAGGCTAAGCTGCAGCAGCACCCGCTCCATATTTTCAGCAAAAATCTAAAACATTTACTAAAACCTTTCACTGTTTTACAACTTAATTACCCGTATGATTTGTTTAATTTTTTTTATATTGTGTTATCGTATGTGCAGAGTAAGAAAATATTTTCCTGAATTACAAATCATTAATTCAATTTTTTAATTTCATAACCCAAACCAATTGAAAATTAAAAAGAGAAAAAATGACAGCAATTGACAGCAAACAGAATTCAATACAACTAGATTGAATGATAAAAAAACTATTGCAAAATTATATTTAAACCTCAAATTTCATACCAAATTAGGATTAAGCAGAAAATAAAGGAGTTAAAACATTTCAAATAACAAAACTCTACCCACCCACTTGCATAAGAATTTTAGCTGTGTCAAACCAAGTTTTTTTCTATCCACAATATAAACTGAAACTAAATATAATTCAACTAAACTAAACTAAACTGAGTTAAATTGAACTGAACAATGTTAATGATTATATAAAATACATAAGATGAAAACTAAATATTTCATAAAAAATTAAGCTACAGAAAAAAATAAAACAGCCCACAATTATAAAAAAAATAATAAAATTCACAAAGCGGCTGTCACATAATAAAGAAACAACACGGGTATGTTGCAAATTAACACTAATGGGCATTTATATAACTAAAGATTGTGACTTAGCCAATGTGGTCTATCTCTGATTAATACTATTATTACTATGGGCCATAATAGCACCTCTACCATCTATAGTGCAGCCCAGTTTTCAATTAAAAAGATTCCTAATGAATCCAGTATTTATAGTGGCATTAATTTTATTTAGGTCTTCAGGTCTAGTATCCGCCTTGCCATCAATGGGGAATTGCGCAAGCTATTTCCACGTGTCTTTTTCTTGTTGATAGAAACGAAAAGAGGTATCATATATATATCATACCAATTTTACTCATGGAGAGAAAGAGTCTGCAATGTACAATCAGCACTTTAACGTAGAGTTTGATGTTATTTCAGAGTGTCCTGTAGATTCGTGGGTAGCACGCTAAGCTATCAATCGGAGGGGTCGCAAGTTCCATTCTTTCTTAGACTCTGAGAGCAAGTGATCAAAGTCATCCGTGCTCGTTAAAAAATTTTATCTTAGAATTAATTTCTAGTATCAAATAATAATATAATCAAAGATTTATAGACTTCGTTTATCCTCCTTGTGTAGCTAGGAAGGAATGAAGTTCTTATTCATTCCTATGAAAGTGGTACCCGCACCCTTTTTATTCATTTCATTTCAAGTCCCGGTACCCATAACAAAGTAACATTTCTCTCAAACAAATAAAACTCTGAAATCGAGTTTTGTACAAGACTTTTGCACCAACACTAAATATAAAGAAATTATAAAGAAAAAGGTAAAATAAATATTTATAAAAAACATTTTAACCCTTCAGTTCTTCATTTTATAAACATTTTTTGTCACTTTTGAGATGAGAGTTAAAAAGAACCATTAATTTTGGAGTTAGAGGGTTAAAATGTTCCACAAAAATATTGAACGCAGTGTGTAATGAAAGTTTGTTGAACATTTCATGTAGCCAAAGTGTAACATTGACAAGGAAAATTTGATCAATTTCATTTCTTTAGTCAAATATTTATTTTCTGCACCACCCTATAAAGGATATATATTCTGGATTCTTATAAAGAGCGGATTCGATTTAGCGATGTCCGTCTCGCTGTTTGTCCGTGTAACTATTGAAATCGACTTTCTGAAGTCTCTAGCCAACGTACAGAAAGAAAATCATACTAATCTGTCAGTTCTTGCTCTCCTCAGGTTGCTTTTGAAAAAACCGCTACTACTTCTATTTTTTTACCATTTTTCTGAGTGCGTTTTTTTTCTCCATAATGTTTGCAATTATTTTAAATTAAATTTTATTTATTTTCCATTTTAAAAATGGCATTTTATTGCTTTCAAAAATATGAATTCTCTAACGTATTTGTTTGTAAATGTCATTAATTTGAATTTCGTTAAGTTAAATGAATTATTTATTTTAGGATTAATAAAAAATATTTAAAGAAAATTAAAAATCCGGTTTGTTATTTTTTAACTTGTTTTTTTCAATCCGAAAAAATAAATTTTTAGATAATAAAATTCAAATTAATAAAAATAATAAGATGGTTGTATGGTAACTATGTGGCCAGCAGGCATCAAACACCATCTTAGTAAGCTACTATCAAATTTTGAGCTTCTGTTTGGCAGCCATTAAAGCCAGACAACCTTGTGAATAATAAAAGTTAATTTTTGCGTATAAAACCATCACTGAAACCACTGAATTTTTGGACATAAAAAAACTATCCGCGAGATGAGTGTTGGGATTGCTCAAACTCTACCATAAGGGCAAGCGTGTGACCACTTCAAAAAAGAGTTCAACCGCAATCCGAACTTATTTTTATGTCATTATATAACCATATACGAAACACGGATCCATAACACTAAGTTTCACCGACTGAACGTACACTAAAGGAGGCCAAGAACGAAGGGTAGAACGATCACCGGCCAACAATATTCAGAGCTTTTAGTTAGATTGGATATTGGTTAAAAACTTGGGTTAAATAAAGAAGTCATTTCCGAAACCAACACCTATTTTAATCGGTTTTAGAAAACCTGTTATTCAAAAGGAATAAAGAAATTGAAAAAAAGCTGGACTAAATGTATTGATCTAAAGGTCATGCAGTTACCAAAAACATTCACCCTGACATCCATGTTTCTATAGCAATACCATTTCTTTATTCTTAATTTTAACACAGCACATTTGTTCTAGCTTTCGTTAATATGGCAAGCACCGGAAATATATTTTATCGTGCAGTTTAATTAAAAACGTTTTTCAACTAAGTATTGTTACCTACTGTGGATGGGATGCCAGAGGGTCTTGCCGGCTATTTGGTCCACCCTTGTGGGTTCTAACCCTTTCTCTGGCAGGCCGGAGGAACATAATAAAAACTTCTTGAGACTCAGCAAAAACAAAAAACATCAAACAACAACACAAACTTACACAATGTCACATCTCATCGGCAATGTTTCCTTATTGGAAAAGCAGCTGTTTTGCCTTCCATTAGTCCTCCCGACCATGTTATGAGCTGTTCCAGGTTAATTGTCTTCATGATCTTACATCCACCCGACATTTTCCAACCTACCTCTCCTTTATGCCCTTGTACCCAATTTTATTCTTTGACACTTCAATCGAATATTACACCCTCTACTCTAGTTGGCCAATATAAGGCTGTATTATCCAATCTGGAATGTCAGGCTGACGTATTTTTGATATGGATACCTGCACACAGCTGATTATTAGTAATCAGCAGGCGGATGAATTGGCTAAGGCTACCTCTAACATGGAAGTTTTTATATCAGTAACAATCGTTGTATCGCGTAGTAGCTTCAGGGGCGGCATTCTTGATTACTACCAAGATGGCAGAGTCTGGAGACGTGTAAACGCTTTGCTCAGCTGGTGAGCAGTAATAATAAAGATACTTCCAGACTGGTGACTGTGATAACTGCCAGCAGGCTGGGACTGCACTTCAACAAAAACTGCTGAAACTGCCTGGCACCTTAGAGTAAGAAGACAATTTTCCAATCCGGCTCTCATCGCACATCGACGGACTACCGCAGATATTGACAATAGGATTAGAGGACTTTCTCAGATATCTTAATATCACAGGTTGAACCTAGATCACTTTATTAATACGCAGTCTTGGCGAGTAGGTAGTTCAAACGTCAAATAAACCACTTGCTTTTTTATATAGTTAATTATATAATTACTACTTATAGTTTAGACATGTGTCAGCTTTAATTGTAAACTAAAAGGTCATGAATACGGGCCTACTAAATGGTGATTGTCCTTACAAGTTCGAAACAGAGTATAGAAAACTTTTTTTTTGTATAATTGTTTTGGTGACACACATGTATTGAAAATTTTTCCATGAATGCTTAGTAGTGACTGCTAGTGCTGTACATTGAATATTAAGTTCCTGATATTAATACAAAGATATTATTAAAATTATTATTTTTTTATTTCCATTTGGTTGGAGTATCTACAATCAGACAAGTAAACATGTGGTAGCATATTTAATTCAAGCAAATCATAATTTAATTTTTTCTTTTTATGTTTTTATTTCCAATTTTTAATCAAATTTCTACTTTATCATGTTGCTATGACCAAATTATGGTACCTAAAATATTTAAAGAAAAAAAAAAAAAAAGAACAACAGTTAAAATAAATGACAAAAAAACCACGATCAAAAGATACTTGGTCATACAAGTATATATTCGTATGTACGAGTGTGTAATATTTGCTCTGTTATTTCTTTAATAACAAAAAATCATGTTGATATCATAAAGCACGGGCTAAAATGCAACCAGCATGCAGCACAAAGTAACCTGAAAATAGAAGGAGAAAAAAAAATGTTGCGCTTGGTTTACTGGCTGCCAGCACAAAGTGAATAAAACAAAAATATACAATTTTAAAGATTGAAAAAACCCCACAGCATACGCCCAAAATATCTAAGAAAACCAAAAAAAAATAAAAGAAAAAAAGAATGAATATGCTCATACAAAAGAAAAAAAAGCTGAATGTTGCAATGCCACGGTGTATTGTTTGGTAAACAGAATATGAGACAATAGTTTAAGTTAAAATATACCACCACCAACGACAAAAACCACCGAAATATTTTTTTTAAAAGACTAAAAAATTTAATGAATGATTTGCCATGAACAATTTGTAGACAAAAAAACTAAAACCATTCAAAGACAAGGCAATAACAGTTAAAGGGAAATATTTTAATATAAAATAACTTTGTTACCAGAATATTTACTTGCAAGTATTTTATAGAAAAAATAAATAATTTAACTTTCAAAAACAAAAAAATTCCATTCCAAGAAAAAATAAATTAGAAATAAAATATTGATTTTGTGGGTAGTCCAACCAACCAACCAAGCCACCAACCAACCAACATAACTTCCAGTAAGTAACTTATGAAAGTAAGGTCATTCATACTTATTAATCGATTTAATTTGATTTTGGTTTTTGTAAGTAATTTTTTTCTTCGTTTTAATTTGTAACACTTATTAATTAAAATTTTTACAGAATGATTAGTAAATGGTGTGGCAACCGGATTAGCTAAAAGCTTTTGCATATTAATTTGTTAAATGTTTGTAACACCTTTTAAATTAAAAACGTCATTGTAATCTTCATATTCAGAAGTTTCATTTAGTTTGTACAATTTTTAAGAAACTTACAGCAAAATGATTTTTTGCTTTTCCAAATCACAACAATTATTTCATAACTAAATAATCCTAAAAAATTAACGTAGACTTTAATGTCAACGTTAACGAAACTTTTCATAAAAAAAATTTACTTTAAAGTCTACGTTATTTTTTTTTATTAGATAAGAGCAAAAATGTTTTTACAAAATATGCATTCATCTCCCATAAGTAATACTTTTTCCTAAATACTTTTTTTTTGATTTTCTTCAAATACAGATATGAGTAAGTGGAGTTACTAAGTAGTTGCATGTAAGCTTTTTTTCAGCTTTCGCACATTTTAGAAGACGAAGCCCTTAAGTTTTGTTATCGTGAACAACTCTTTAACCCTGAATAATCTATTCTTTTTTAACTACGTTTATACCAACGTTAGTCATTTCGACTAACATGGACTTAAAATTGCACCTTAGAAATCGGGAGTGCGCAAAGAACTTCAAAATTAATTAAAAGCAAAGTTCTATAGGCTTTAATCCTCATCTCATCTTTGTGTTGAAAACCACACAAAAAAAATTTCTTTTGTAAATTTGAAAAAAAAAATTCTTATAGAAATTTCTTGATTTGTATTGATTTCTGAAAGAATATTCAAAAAATAACCTTCATGTGTGGTTTTCCACATGTATTTTACACTCTAATAACATTTTGTCGTCAAATATTTCTGCCTAAATACTCTGTATTGATATTTTATCTGTCTAGGATGCTTATACTACGTCTTCTAGCTGGTGGATAAATACAAAAAGTGTGCTCTAACTTTTCTTCTCTTGATATCCTGTATAATACAAATATAACTTCTGTCATAATTGAGTTTACAAATTTCAGTGCAGAGTTTAAAATCATTTCTGATGGGAGTCTGAATAACTTTTGGCCTCTTGTTACTAGGGATTACTCTTATTCACTATCGCAATGTCTACCTGAACTGTCCAGTAATCTTGTTTCTTTCCTTTTTCTCCTTCGCAGAGTAAGGCATACATGAAACTATTACTTATCCCACAGGATAGGAGAACAAAAGAAGTTCCAGCAGCAATTTTATCAGCATCGATCTAAAAAAATTTTTTAATGCATTGGGAGCCCTTGGCTATCGAGGAGAATATATAATCTGATGCCACTAGATTTTTGAAGGTATGGACGCTAGAAAATTGTAAATTATTACAATAATTTTTTTCTAAGATAAGCATTCCCTGATGATCACTTAGAATAGAGAAGTAAAGTATTCTATCCATTTTACTTGAGACGGTGAGAAATGGACACTTTAAGAAATACAGACATACAGAATTTGTACATGATTTCTGTAAGTGACAAGTTGTTGGCCAGTGAGTCGAGAGAATACTCTTAAAGGTAGCTCACCACAGGTGCTCCTATTACTCTAAAACAGATTACCCAGTGCACCTTGTTGCGAATTATCTTAACTTATTATTATCATATTTTTGCCCAAAGGACTCAGGAGGCAAACGATGATAAAAGTGATTCCTTTACCTTTTCCTTATCGGGGTGCCCTGTGCTACCTACCCAGAAAGCATGAGTAACCATCGATATTATTGTAATTCTGTAGAACCACTCAAACATTTTTTTTTTCTTAAAACTCACGTTTAACTGTACAGATTTTTGAATACATAAGTTACTCCTAAAGCTTAAATGTTTATTTAAAATTATATAAAATCTTATATAGATGGCTTTAGATCTTTTCAAATATTATAAATTGTCCTAATAAATGTATTATTGCTGATATAAAAAGATCTTATCCAAAAAATACCATGTTACTACTAGAAAATTCAAGAAATGCCATATGTGTGGAAAACAACACATGAGGGTAACAACGTAAGTTTTCTTGAGTATGAGATGAAGTTAAGAAAAGCTTCTGCCTTAACACCTTCAGATTTAAGGAATGTTTCTAACTGCCTCAAATCCACTATTATGTTAAAGTAGATGTACTCGTCTGTGGCAGTCAGTTATACATAACGTGACCATATGTCCCGATTGTACATGGTAGTCAATATACGGCAAACTGCCCTGATTTCTCAATAGCCTAGCAGATGCTATAAAATTTTTGCCAGTATAACGATTGAAAATTTATCATGACAAAAATTTTTTTCCCATAGGCTTGCACTAACAACGCCTACATAGAAAAAAATATTCTCTCTAAAGAAATAAGCAATCCATTTAAAGATTAATTAAAAAAAGTTATAAAAGTTATATGATAAAAATATAAAAATTATGGTCACGTTAGTTAGTTCTGTCCGATGCATACGATAAGTCATCTTCTCAGAGCTGATCCCACTAAAAATATAAAAAATTTATTTATTGTTTTTAAATGCGGTATAATAAATACGAGTATTAATCTAGAATTGTTATGAAACGCTTTTATTCGACTGTTAAAATTTTAAAATTTTATTTATTTATTTAATATTAAAGATTAATTCTTAGATTATAGGCAAGAATCGAACCTGCTACCCCCGTTACGGTGAATTCCAAAATGAAAAAAAAAAATTTTAAAATCAGTGTTTGTAGTATTAAAACTTTAAAATCTCTTATTCTTTTTAACATATTTCCCATAATATCAATATATAAATCCTTTCCTTAGCATTCCTTCGTTGCAAGCCAAGAATTTAAGCACAAAATGAATGAAAATTCAAAGTATTTCTGACTGCAGCAAAAGTATTCAAGTGCCTGTGTCTCACACTTCCTACATTTTCGTGTTCAACACTCACAGATAGAGTTTATACTTTAAGTATTCATAAAAAAAATAATATTTTGTTTGTTGCATTCTGCACATGCACACATGCACATTGTATGAATTATTCAATCAATTAAATTCTTTGGTATTAAACTACAATTAAACACACTTCTACTTGCATACATACATATTTATTTATGGCTCGTACCCGTAAATACTAGTAAAATTGAATGAGAGTGTGTGGAAATATAAGTGCAGTTTTGGCGTTTACAAAATCTATTTGTTTTGCAAATTTTTATTTTCTTTTGTGCGAATGAAAAACAATAAAAGACAAAAAGAAAAAAATAATAATAAGAAAACAAATTCTGACTGGCAATTGTTGTTAAAGTTGCCAGATGGTGGTGGCATAGATTTTATTTTTTTGTTCAAACAGAGTGGAAATTGAAATTTTTTAAAAGAGTAAAAATCAACAAGTAAGATTTGGTAAAGAATTTAGTCAACATAGCAATTTTAGAATCAATATGACAAAGTATTTTCAATCAAAAATTTAATTAATATGAAAATTTGTTTATATCTATATTAATCTATGCTGATATTATAAAGAAGATAAGTTTGTTTTTTTTTTTTTTTTTGTAATGGATAAACTCGAAAACTACAGAACCGCTTTGAAATTTTTTTTTATCAATATAAAACTGCAGTATCAGCGAGTACATTATCCACTGGTTGAACAATTAAAATTCTATTTTTCAACGGACTTTTTAAAAATTTACTGCAGCTTTTGTATTCCAAGAAATACCAGGCACGCTTTTACTTCATTCACTTAGAAATGTATGTATTTTACATCAGTAACAGCTCTATAAGTGGAACAAAAGCTATAATGAAGATGAGTTCGTAACAACCCCCATTTTTTACGAAGGCCCGAAATGCTATATACACTAAGAAAACAACTTCGGTTGTGAGAACTAAATTTATTTCCAATCAAAAATTCAATTGTAGTCGTCGAGTTTTTTAATTCTGAAAATAGAAAATCGGTCTTACAGGCCAAAATATTTTTAAGAGAACTAAATTTTGCTTTATAATATGGAATTCTGGTTACTACTATTAAAAAAATTAGTTTTCACAGCCGAAGTTGTTTCCTCAGTATATGGTCAAATAATAAATGCGCTAGAAGAAAGTGCGGTAAAGATATAGTAGACTTTGTAGGAATAAAAAAGATGCCACTTTAGGTGGAGTATACTGGCTATATCCCTCTCAATCAAATTGTGTTTATCTTTGAATTCTATTACAACACATACGCCTTCCGTTTTCATTCAAATATCGAAAAACTGTAAATGATATTGTCAAAGAGACGTATAAAGCAGCTTGTCGTAAGCGAGGCTTACTTCATTAATGTAATACCCTAGGCGTAGCTTCGGGTAAAGCGTGGTCAAATTAAATCATTTTTGATTACAAAATAATATTATAAGCACAATGGTACATCTAAATTAGTTCCAGATCGAAAACATGCCTTTCAGATTATATACTAAATTAGGTAGCATAGGGCGCCCCAATAAAAAAAATTTAAAGGGGTCACTTGGGTTCTCTGATGTAGTCAATTATTGTAGTTCCTGTATATGAAGAAAAATTAAGAAAGACAGAGATAGATATGAAAGAGTGAAAGGAAGTAAGAAGTCTGTCACCTAAACCAATTGCTACTTCTAATGGTAACTTATCCATAGAATCTGAAATTCTGGTGAGTACAGAAAATTAAAACAAAAAAAAAAATACTGGGATGGAAGTGAAAGAGTGGCAAAGAACTCTTTTCTTTTATTTGTAACACAATTTCAACAGTCTATTCACACGTAGTAAATAAAGTTTAGCGCAGAAGGTTTTCTGATTTGTGAGATTTTTCGCAATTTATTTCATGGTGATAACTTAGTTAGTCCAATATAATATTGAACAAATGAAGTAGTAAGCACAAAACTCAATCCCTCAACTATACAATAACTTGCCTCTTTAATCTTTTCAATCCTGAAAAAACTTAGACGGCTTTTGGTACAGCATCCCTTAAATTTCCTGAGAAATTTTTATCAATTTTGAAAACAAAAGGTTTGGTTTGATTGGGCTATAATATCCATAGGCTGGAATATAACTGTGGTTCCCTGAGATATAATTTTAGAGAGGTTTCTGGCTGGAAGCTTTGAAATTTCATAATGGACTATAATCATATAAGTCCAAAAAAGAAATCTGAAGAATCCATTTTCAGAGACATGGACTTAGAATGACTGTTTTTGCTCTAATTACAGTAATTCTATTTAAAAATAAAAACAATATTATTGTTTTAAAGTATTTTTGTATTTAACAATAGTTTACTAAAAGATTTTTAGGCTAATAATCATATTAAGAAAATTTCTTAATAATTCTTTGTCAACCTGTCTTTGAGTCATTACAAATATGGCTGTTAATTTTTATGAAATTAAAATTAAATTATTTTTATGAGTTTTATAGCAAACATTGTTTTTTTACACTATTTATAATAGTTTTTCATTTAATTTAAGTGCTTGTTAAGTCATGTTACGGAGTGCTCTAGCATGAAGTGATCTTTATTGCCACTAACTGAAATTCTATTTGAAGTTGATAAAACAGATTATTTTTTTTAAATACATTCGGTTGTTATTAAGAATTTTGAATTAAATTAAAAATATTATTACGTAAAACGTAACACTTACAAAAAGGAAAAACATATGGCGTGTTTTAATTAGATTCATAAAATTCCCTTCACTTTGTGTTGGGCAGAAAATAAAAAAAAAAATTTTAAAAATTTATTTAAGGCTTAAAAAATCAAAATTATACGGCAGCCTTGGCTGTCATACTCATTCGCTTCTTGGGTGTATACTTTTGTTGTTAATTGTCTTTTAGATCTCTTTGCTCTATTTTAACTGTTATTTTGGTTATGTGTAATTGTTGCTGCAGTGTTAGTTTTGTATGAATGTTTCTAATTCATCTAGATATTTTATTAGTATTGTATGTATTGTTGTTACTCGTATAGATGTATGGATGTATAAAAAATTAAAAATACGAGTAACAACAACAATTACACTAAACTGCACTACTTTTATGTGTGTATTGCATGACTATTTATTTACGTATGATTTGTTGTGTTTTGTTGTTTATTTTTTTCGGTGTACTCTAGTTGCTGCTTATTGTTGTTGTTATTATTATTATTGTTATTGGCTTTTTGTCTGTTTGTGTCAGTAGAGTTGAATTTGGTTTGATTTTGTTTGTTTTGGGGGTATAAATTGGTGCACTTTACCACTTGTCAGCACAGTTCGTTAACAGTCCTAGTCGCGATTCTAGGAGGTTAAACCCACTGAGCGTGTGTCTAGTTTCAAATTACCCTTTTTTTCTGCTTCTACTACTAAATATTTTTCATTATAAATTTAACAAATACGTTGCGTTATAACTAACTTAAACTAAAAGGATATCGTGCCGTATTTAAAACTCTTGTGATTTTTTTTTTGCTTCTTTAAGAACTTTGTGATTTTTTTTGTGCTTTTAAAATATTCAAAATGAAACCATTTGTAAGTAACTAAAAAGGATTATTTAAAAAGATACATATAGAAATAATTAAAAAAAAATATTAAAAATAAAAATTGTGTTAAAAAAGAACTGAAAATAAACTTCTTAAGTTGAAAGTTGTAAAAAAAAATTAGGTAACAACGATTGAGTTGATTTGAAAATAATCATGTAACACTAATTTATGAGCTGTTTTTATAACACATGCGATCAACTCGTCTATAAATTTCAAATGAAAAGTACTCAAACTATTGAGTGTTTTTCTTTCAAATTTTTTAGACAAATTAATCCCTTGTGTTAAATTGAATTAAATGAAAAAATAATATTTCAGTTATAGGAAAATTTCTCTTATTAAGGGATACCAGCTCACAGTCTGCTGCTTTTCACGATCACGTGCGATATTGTAATTGATTTCTTTATTAAAAATACTAAGAGTTCTTATGATCTTTTCTACCCATAACATGTTCAGCAGCGGAGGGTACTAAATCGTCATATTCAATATCAAATGAAAACCATAGAATTTTGTTTTGTATAAATATCTCCTACAAGTCTGCTGGAATATCTTTTAAAGTGTTTTTTAGTCAAATAGAGATACATGAAAGCCTTATTTGATTTGATAAATTTCTTGTAGGTTTCTATATAACATAGAAAACAGCCACTTTCTTTTAAAAAATCATACATTTTCTTTTTTGTTTAAATTATTTTTTTACGTAGCAGATTTTGCAGATTTTTTCAAATAATTAAATGACTGACATTGCTTGGTAATTAATTTTGGTAGAAGTCACTGCAGTTATTATTCCAGATTGCTTTAAAAGCATCAGAGGGTACAAGATTTTGCAGTGGTAACAATAAAACGTTTAGTACGCTAAAAAAAGGTCTGAGGGCCACAGGTTCAATTTCTTCTTATATCGTTCAATTAAGAAAAACTGAATTTTTAAGTGCTAACAAATTTTATTTTCATAACCTGAACTCTTTTAAAAAATTTACAAAAGGAATTTCGTAAAGCAGCTAAGGATATTAAAACTGTAATAAGGAATAAATCACAAGCGATGGTTCTCGTTAGATTAAAGAGGGCACCATGATAAAAGAAACAAAAGACAGCGTGCACTCGAGTCTTTCATTTTACACAAAGAAGTACAAAAAATTATCATGAATAGAAACTTTTCACAAATTTAAAATGGCACAACTACAAAATTCATTTTTACAGTCTTAATCAGAATAAAATAATTGAATGTAGGTTTCAAAAAACCTCCAAAATGCTAATTTTGGTATTGCTGTCGACTTAATTTAATTTTATTTAGCAGGGTAGCAGTTATAAAAAAATTACCTAGAACCCTTTGCTAAGTCTTTATGACATTTTTTGATTCAACTGCGTAACTTAAAAGAAAAATTAAGTTTCCTATACTAATAGTCATTCATTGATTTAAGCTCGCATTGTGGCAAAATTTGTATGAAATTGTGTTTATGATTTCCATTTTAAAAGCCGAATTTATAAAAATAAAAAAAACATTTATCATTAATCAAATTACTCATAGAGAAATTGCTTATTAAGCTCTTCATAAAATGGTTTTTCTGAATTTGGACGTACTTAAATAGTAATCAGTTTGAAATAAAAAAAAGGTTTATGAGTTAATAAAATAAAATAACTCTAGCTTAAGTAATTCTATTGAAAGTTAAAAGCCAACTACCCCACAGTTACTTCCATCACTTTAATAGACACTTTGAAATGTTCAAGTTATAGCATTAATGGGTTGGGTTCTTACAAAAAAACATTCGTAGATATATAACGAAATAGATAACTAACTCATTAATCGCTTTTCAATAATATTTAACGGCAATTCTTTTCTCATCGTATTCTGCACTGTCACAATTTCTTGGGCTCACACTGTCGATTGCTGGCTAGCATTTGACTAAGGCTGTAGTTCTTTCTAGCTTCCATACCCAGTGTATGACTGCTTGTTTTTCTTAGTTTAATACCCGGCGCAACAATGAAATTCATGAATAGTCCAATATTTAATTTTATTGCATATAAAAAAAAAATAATTCAAATTCTAATACCTGTCAGCCCTGGGCATTCGTAAATATATCTGTGCTCTATACTGACATAATAAAACGTAAGCTGCCTGATCTTATTTCCAAATATATATAACTTTTTAATTTCAATAAATTTAATCACTATTATTAATTTTTTTCGACTATAGAAAAATTAGTTCAAACATTAACGGCATTCCGTTTAAAAAATTTGTTTTATAAAGTCTTACTAATTAAAATTATTCTAGAGTAAAAGAAAAGTTAATAAGAATAAAATGTTGGTTGGGAAGTTTGTTTATTTTATTTAATGCATACTGAGTTGTGATTTCTTGTTTGAATTATTTTGTTAATTTCTTTGCTTTCAATTAATTTATTTGTTACAAAAATATTTTCTTAATTATAATTCTTAAATGCTCTACAAAATAATTAAGCTGCAATTTTATAAATTGAAGTTTAACCGCATAATTTTAAACAAATAAAATGCGCTCTTGATTTCAAGTTTCAATTTGCTACAAAACAAAATAAAAGACTTAAGAAGAGAACTTGTTGTTAGAAGAAACAAAAAAAAAAAAAAAAAATTGGAAACCTTAGAAACCGCACACTCGCACCAAAAAAATTTGACGAACAAGTTAATGTCAGGCCACAATGATGAAATAACAACATTAACCTACAGTCATGTGATAGATATTAAATTTTGAACACTTGCAACATGATACGCCTGAGAGCAATTCAACAAAACAATAGTTAAAACAAAATACATTTTGTTTTTTTTTTTTAATTAAAAACACAAAATATAGAAAAATTGTTAAAAAAAAAAAAATTAAAGAAGGAAGCATAAAAAGTAATGATAGTAATGACTGCAGTAAGAAATTGTTTTTTTGTAACTTTAATAGAATAAAATATGCACATGTGCTTATTATTCAGTTGCTGCAAGAACGTCATAAGTTGAATATGTTAATTTTACCACAAACAGAAAAGCCTTATAAGCCAATTAAATATTTTAATCAAAGAAATTGTGATATTGATGAATATTTAATTAGAGTGTTAAAAAATTTGCATATTGATTAGATATTTTGTTGGTTCAATTTTAAATTTAATCAATATTTATTTATTTGTGTTAAGTTTAAAAGTCAAAATTTGTTTAATTTTTCTTTGTGTTTATTCTTTATTGTGAATACAAAATTATACACATACATATGTATTTTGCTTTCTGTGTATGTGTTGATTTTGTTACTTTTCAGTAACTTTTTACACAAACAAAATCTGCCAAGAGATAACCTTAAAGCAACTCAACCATCTAATTTTTTATTATAAAATTTACTTTATTTTTATTTGATAAAAAGAATAAAATTACACAATTTTACATTATTATGTTTGTTGTCAAAGCACAAGTTCAGCTGGTACGAATTCCTTTGGTTTAACCTAATTGTGAATAAAAAATTTCTAGGAGATTTTTCACTTTTAACTTTTTCTTATTACGAATTAATTATTTCTGTCACAGAAAATTATCTGATAACAAAAAAAATTTTCCATGAAGAAAAAAAAAAAAATAAAAATTCCCAAAAATTATTCTTAATTGATGATTGTAATCAGCAACAGCAAGGGAAATAAATTATGTGTTTGTAAATATGCCTGTGAATATAATACTATAAATATTCAGCCGTTCTCATATCATAGCGACAATTATAAGATGCAGTAGCCACTGTGAAGTAATCCAAAACTCCTTATTTATTTGAGCTGAAGTAAGCTTTTAATAAAATCATACTTCATTGTATCTATGATTATGACCCGATATCCCCTCTATTCAATTAAATGTAGCGTCTTAAATTTAGAATGTTGTTTATTTGAAAAAAAAAAAACAACAAGAATGAAGAATGCCTTGATGTATTTGCATTTTCCTACAGTTTCTTTAGATCTTTGTGAATAGTTCCTACTTATATACCATCAAGTATGCTCCACAATCATTGAGTTATAGTTTAAAATTATGCATATCCTGAGAAAGCTACATAAAGTTAAAGAGAAATATTGGTTCTTTAAGGGTGTTTTTTTTTTCTAACAAAAATATTGCATATATTCTGCCATCGAAAAATGTTTGCCTTCTATTGTCAAAAAAATTTAATAATTAAAATAAAAAATCGCGTTCTGAAAAATGGTACATGTTTTGCTCTTTTTTATAACTGTGTCAACTACTTGTTTATATAATTAAGTGAATTGTTTAATGTGTATTTGTATGAAATAAGAGATTCAACATTTTCTCCGTCAAGGTATTCTTTGTAAAAATCCATTATTGGTCACTTTTGAAACAAAATTTAAATTCATTTTATTTTAGATGCAGTTTTCTCTGTGTCAACTGCTAATCAGTGATGTTAACGTAATCAAATTTCACAAATCGCTTTAAAAATATTAAACATATAAAACGGTAAATATACATTAGCGTTAAATGTTACATAAAACTTATCTCTCCGCCTATACCTAACATAAATGTAGTAACAGAAACTGTCCAAACAATTTTATGCTTAGTGTAGAATACTCAGTTTCATTGACGGCAATGTTCCAATGTTGCAATAATTGCTAGTCAATTTTTGTTAACAATTATTGCTAACATAAAACGTGAAATTTGCTTGTCAATTGTTTGGCATTTATATAAATAGACGCCAACAAGAAGTGAAAAAAGTAACTTTCAACAATTTTATTGCATCTTTTTATTAGTGGAGACTCAATAAATAAATCACACATAAGCTCGTAGGTTACAAAGAAAACTAGCCACATTGTCAGGAAATCTTGTTGCTAATTTAATGCAGTATCACACTTGCCAGCAAACACGTCAACGATACAAACAGTGTTAGCAATGCAAATGCGTGCAAAAATGCTTTCCGTTTGCTCAACAAAACAACATTATGTACAAGGTTGCACTAAAAATATGCTCAAGGTATTGCTGTGCATATTTGCTCAAGTGCCAATTAACCGAAAGCAACAAGCACAAGAACAATTGACAGATAAAGTAAAAGTTGCTATATTTTGTTATCTGATAATATTGATTGTGATGTTTTCAACCAAAAATTTGGGTAATTTAAAAAGGACGCTCATGACCTAGTTCAATATGCTCATCAAATTTGCACAAATGTTAACTTGATTACTCTTAGTGTATTTTACTGTGAAATTGATTGACTTAATTATGAATAGAATCGCAAGTTGTGCATCACTTTTTATAAAATAGGGCTCATTTTGTTTGAAACTTGTGAAGGTATATGCTTAAATAAAAAAAAAAATTGTGGACTTAAAAATAATGTAAGTACAACTTAAAGGACTTTTATTGCAAAATTCCAGATTTTCTTCTTTATCAGATGGAATCGTTTTCAAGTAATGTTAAAATATGTCGTCACATCAACTCTTCCATTTGAGAGATGACGGTATAGCTCGGACACGAAAGGCATTTTGATAAACCGAAACACAGATTTAAAATCAGTGCCAGAAAATACTTTTTAAAGAGTATTCAGTGGCTCTGGTACATTAGTTGACTTGAATTTGTAAGCTGGTGTTTTTAGAGATTATTTTTTTTATGAAAAAAATTTTTTTTTTCAAATTTAAAAAACATGTTTTTCAATTATTAAGTTTTACCAAATTTTTTTTAAATAAAACGTCTTCCATTTTTCTAAATAAAAAAACAGAAATTTAATTTTTGAAAAATCTGTTTTGCAACTTAGTCTGTTGTTTATTTTTTTGAAATTGTAAAAACTAAAAAAAAACTTATGCTAACGTAATTTCAAATAATAAAATAAATTGAAAATTTGCTAAATATTAATCGAAGAAGAAGAAAAACATAGAAAACGAAATGTTAAATCAAAGAAAGAAAAGAAAAAAAAAGTAAAAGAAACGTTTCAAATTAAAACAGCTACAAATTTATGTTGCAAATCTAAACATTAAAATTGAAACGAATGAATATAATATTACATTACATTACCCAGCCAGCCAGTTGTAGATAGATGATTGTAAATAAAAAATGAAAATGCAATAAATAATTGGTTCCTGTAAACATACGAGTGAGTGAGTATTTTTTGCTGGCAAGTGGCAGGTATGAACATACTAGTGGGTTGGTTATAAGTAACACTAACTAGTAAACATTTGGGCTTAATTTTAAACAAAAAATTATTTTACTTTTGTTTGTTCACAAATTTCCTTCAGCAAAAAATTTAAATTTTTCGCAAAACATTTGCTTTAGTGGGATAAATGAAAAAGAAGGAAAGTTGTCGTTAATGCCAAAAGTTTAATTTCATGTTTGTTGGGTAGTGCTTTTAAAGCACCAAACTCTACATTTAAATGTTGCATACAACAAATTTGTAGTTTACAATGCAAGTGAGTGTGTACGATTACAAAAGTTTTAAATTATAAAGAAGCATAAAAAGCAACAATAACAACTACAAATCTCTGGGTTACTGGGTTATAAAGTAAATGATATGAAATAAGGAAAATGTGTGTAATATGAAAATAAAGCAGCAGTTTAAAATTATAGATTTTATTTATATTTTTATTTTCCTTTAAAAAAAAAAAAAAAAGCTGGGCGTCGTGATTTTTACCAATATAATTATCAGCTTGAGGCTAAAGTTTATGTTTTCAATTGTTCTTTAAAAGTATTTTTTTATATGGTGCAACTGTTGTCCTATGCTGCTACCCTGTATGCTTGCATGCGAAATGGCGGCAAATGCAACCTGCGCCACAATCTGCATATAAGAGATTACCAAATCGTCTACATTACGAGCTGTAAAACTAAAGAAAAAATGATGATTGTGAAATTATAAAAAGAAATGTAACTATGGAGTGGCATTGTGGAGCAAAGACATGTTATTGCATGAGGGTACATGTCTACAGTAAATGTTATGTAAAATAGCAGGCACATAACTGTTAAGATGCTATAAAGTTAAATGATAATTGACTAAGGCTTTTGTTAGCTAGTGCCGCAAGTCAAAGTGTCATTTAGACTAAATATTTTTATAAGGGTTTTAGCTAAAGCCAAAGTTAATCGGCTTGATATTAATGTCTTTGTATTTCTGTTTTTCTTTTGTTGTTATTGCAGCTAATTGTGTGTGCCTTATTGGTAGCAACATGTTCGGCTTCTTATCATGGTGCCGTATCAACACAATATGCCCATCTGGATCCTCACAGCCATAGCTATTCATACGGCTACGCGGATCCTAATTCACAGAAACATGAAACACGTTCTCATGATGGTGTTACACATGGCACTTATTCCTATATTGATGGTCATGGTCATAAACAAACCGTTTCATATACTGCTGACCCTCATCATGGCTTCCATGCTGTCGGTACCAATTTGCCCAAGGGTCCTGCTCCTGTTCTTGGACATGCAGTAGCAGCTTATGATGGTGGTCATGGTTATGCTGCTGGTCATGCTTATCACGGTCCCCAAGCTCATATCACATTGACCCATGAAGGTGTACCACATGATACTCCCGAAGTGGCCCATGCCAAGGCTGCACATGCTGCCGCTCATGCGGCCGCTGCTTCTGCCGCCTATGGTCATGGTGGTCATCATTTATATAAGCGATCATTGTGGGCCCATGGTGGATATGCCCACCAGGCTGTTGCTCCAATTGTCTTGACTCATGGTGGTGTACCAGTTGATACCCCCGAAGTACAACATGCCAAAGCTGAACATTATGCCGCTCACGCCAAAGCTTTAGGTGCTGCTGGTCATGGTCATGGTGCTCCCCTTGATACACCCGAAGTGGCCCATGCCAAAGCTGCCCATTTCGCTGCACATGCTGCTGCCAGTCATGGTGCTCCTTCTCATGCTTTTGCTGCTCATGGCTATCATGTGCCTATCATTCACAATGGTGTACCCGTAGAAACTCCCGAAGTGCAACACGCTAAAGCAGCCCATTATGCTGCTCTTGCCCAGGCCTCTTCAGCTGGCGGTCATGGCGGCCATGATGACGGTGCCTGGGATGGTGATCATGGTTCTCATGGTGGTCCACCCACACACTATGCCACATCTGCCCATCACGATCATTATGGTCCCTACCATGGGCCATTACATATTCCAGTCATTCACAATGGTGTGCCAGTAGAACCCGCTGAAGTTCAACATGCTCGTGCTGCTCATTTATCTGCTTTAGCTTCTGAAAGTCATAACTCAGCTGGTCATGGTGGTTACTATGGTGGTAAATGGTAAATTTTTTTAAACACTTGAACGTTATAAAATAATATTTTTCGGAAGAAGGTGATACAAACTTAAACAAAAAGAAGAAACGGAACTGATTTAATAACATGAAGTAAGAATGAAAATGGATATTGTTAATAACTAAATGAAAAAACAAAACAGAATTTTATATGTTTATGTACACAATAATAATTATTATTTTAAACTGCTGTAGATGATTAAGTTGAAACGAAAAGCAAAAAAAAGAAAAAAAGAACATTGAAGAGTGTAACAATTTGATAGCTCTCCATTTACTCTCTTTACTTCAAACTAAACACTCTTTTCTAAATATTTTGTTATAAACTCTTTTAAACTCTTGAAAAACTTTTCTAGAAAATCATTTTTAAGCCTTTTCAATTTTTCAGCTACTTTAGCTGCTACGCCTCTTTTTCGTATTTTCTTTTCTATAATCCAGTTTTTCTGTTTCTTTCTCTCGAAACTAGTACCAGTCTATATTTCGATTTCTTGCAACTGTTTACTTTAAAGAAACTCATTCACTGCCTTTACTACTGCCTTAATGCAAACTCTAGTTTCTAATAAGCCAATCTCTCTCTTTCCCTCTCTCTCTCCTTCTCTTTCTTTAGCTTTATAAAATGTTTTATTTATTCTTTTGAGTTTCTTATGTGCTTTCAACTGATCTTTTGTTTCTAGCTTAAAACACTTTTATCTTCAATATTTCCTTTCTGCTTCCTTTTTTTCTCAATTTCCAAGTTTTACTTCTTATTTCTTACTTCCTACAACTTTGACAACTCCTATCACTCTTCAAAACTCTCAACACCAACACCAACACCAACACCCACTACCATACCTCCCACCCTAACACCAACAACAAACACCCTTAGATACACTTTTTATTCTATAAAGAAAAATAATGACTTGATACATGTAGCCAACGATATTGCCAATGCCTTGAATTTGATTTTATCTCTTCATAACTCATTTATAACTACCACATACGACATAACATAACATTATCATCATTAGAAGAGTTTCAGCCCAACTTCTAGTGACAACGATTGTTTAACATAAACAGAAAAATATAAAAATAAAAATAAATTTATTGCAAATACTTCTATCTCTCATTCTGTGAATAATTTTAAAGCCTACATTAACTTTATAAAATATAAAATAGATGCTGTAAATAAATATATACTATTGTAAAAACAAAATATTAAAAAAAGATTTAAAAAAAAAAACAAAAAAAAAATAATAAACAAACCAACTTAAATATTGTTATCGTAATTGAAACATTACAAAAACTGCATGCAAAGACAAATAAACTGATACAAAAAGTATTTAAAAAAATTAAAAAAAAAATTTTGTTTCATTTAATTTTATTTTTTATATAATGAATTCTACAATAACGATTTAGAGAAAAAAATATGCAAAGTTGCATAGTGAAAAGCCTATACAAACGGTTTTTAAGTTTACTGTCCCTAAACTATTGTTTGTTAAGGAGTGGAGCATTTATTGCATTGCGAGATGCTTCTAATCTTTTGGATGTGAGTAACGTAATGAAATAAAATTTTTTCCAAATAACTTTTATTTTAGGTATATTCGGCATTACATGTTGAACTGGTTTCTGCATAACAATCGCAGGCAATCTATCTATTGCTTTACATTTTATCAATGTCGCTTTAAGTTTTATTTATTGATCTAGACCTGAAAAAAACATTCATAAATAATAACAATTTTTTTAAGAAGAAAAACATTTTCTTATTAGTTCGCCAGCAGAAAGTAAAAGAACAGATTGAAGCAAAAATGGGAACAAAATAGGGAATTTTGCAAAGAATTCATTCATGATGTATATCACAGTGCAAGGGAACAAAATTCGTTTAAATTTTCATGTTTTTTTTTTGCAATCGCCTTTTTTCACAAATCTCAAAGGGGTGCATAAACAACAAAAGAGAATTGCAGAGTGCGAGCCAGTTAGTACCCATTTTCAATGCTTTTTTCCTCTCTCTCCCCTCTATGTTCAGAAATGCAGCAATAAAAATTGCTTGTTGAAACTGGAACTTCTTTCCAAAAACAGAACAACAATAGAACTGAACTGAACAGAACTGATTTTTCACCACTTGTTTTATTGGGTTTACCATTTTGTCTGGCTTGGTTGACTACTCGTAATACTCATCTTGTTTGACTAACCATAATTCAGTCTATTTTATTGACTGTTTAATCGGATAACTTTAAGTATAAAATAAACGTCTTTTAATTAGTTAACTATTGGTATTAGTTAGTATACGAATGAACTATTCCTATTCCTTCACTTGAACTGAAGAATATTACATTTCCACACTTAACTCGTTTACTATTCATTTTAATTGAACGACCTACAGATGAACGAACAAACTAAATGAATACACGAATTAAACGAACGAACTAAATGAATGCTGACCAATCTTGCTTTCCTGCATAATAGATCTTAAAGATCGCGGTGCTATTATACACTTGCGTTGATATTATGCTTGCTTCATTTAACTCGCTACTGTCGCTATTATAATTTCGTATTTCTTTGTAGACTATTTAATTTCAGTTTTAAATTTTTTAATACGGATTACATTAAAATGTATCATTAAAATATAGAAAAAGGGCCCTTTTGTCAATTTATTGATTTTCATATTTATTGATCACCGTTGGGGCTCGGTCTGATAATTATAAATTCGTTAATGCTAAAAAATTTAAAAAATACCATTATAGTATTTTAATAAAAAGTACAGTTTTCTTCTCTTAATTACTTTTGACCTTGTCCTAAACCCTTTAAGCTCAGTCTAATAGTTTTAGGTTCGTTAATATTAAAAAATCAAAAAGTACCATTGAAATAAATAAAAGTACTGCTTTGCCTGTTAATAATTTTTTTTTACTTTGCTTAAGAGACCAAAATCTCATAGTTCTAGTGTTGTTAGCATAAAAAACTGAAAAAGTAGCAACAAAAACAATAAAAAGTACCATTCTTTCTAATTTTTTTAAACTTTATTCAGATCATTTGAGCCAAATTCCCTACTTTCACATTCCTTAATAATAAAATACAAAAAAGTTAATACTAAAATATGAAAAAGTACCTTAAAATCAATAAAAAGTACCATTTTGTAAACTTAATGATTTTTTATTTTGTTAAATACCGTTTAATTCTACTGTGAAAACTCTAGGTTTGTACACAACATTAAAAATACCAATAAATAAACTTGTTTAAATATAAAGTACAAATCTTTCTTTTGGTACTTTTTTTCTCCCTTAAAACAATTTTTTTACCATTGATTTTTATTGGGTGCTACAAATTAGTAATAAAATGTTTATATGCTGCATCAATGTACATAAAAGTACCTCCTATTTGTACCTCCTATTTGGTCGAATTTTAAAAAAGTGCCAATATACATTTTAGACCTTTTTAAGAAGAGAAGACTACAGTTTTGTTTTGTTGCTGTGATTGTTACTTTGAAAAATAAATGAGGTTAAAAAAACGTACCAGCATTAGTTTTTACTCTTTTTATGCTACAAATGTACAAATATCGAAAAAGTACCAAATATCCATTCGCTTATATTCTTAGTACAATATTTTGTAGCTTGAACTTTGGCTGTATTTGTAGTAGTTCCGGAGATATAAGGAGTTCTATTTTACCCGTTTTTACCCCCTCAATATTCGAATTTCCAAAAATCCCTTCTTATTCGTCCTATATATTGGGACATGCACCTGCTTACCGAATTTCAAGTCAGTAGCTTTAGCTGTTTGGGCTGGGCGATCATGATAAGTCAGTCAGTCAGTCAGTCAGTAACGTTACTCTTTTATATGTATAGATATGTCTGCTCACACTTAAGTAATGAAATATTTCAATTTTTAATTAGCTTATTAACAAAGAAACCCAAAAATTAATCTTGTTGTAAGATTTTTCAAATATTTTGTTATTATTCTCAATAAATTTCTTTAATCCCTCTTTTACAACCATTTTAGACAATAAAGAGCAATCAAGAGTATTTGAACTACTTCAAGACAAGAGATCAACTAAGCTAGATGAACGAACTGTTCCTTCTGTAATTATTGAACTAAGAAGAGTGTTTCCTAAAATAAACTATAAGCATAAGTCTACTAACAACTTGTTAGTTTTCGTAATGAATATAAAGTAAATTCCAGAGACAATCTTCAATATAGACTTCAAACTATATTTACTCGTTCGGTATTGGCCAATTCCCTCTCGTTCGTTACTAAATCTGGATGCTATATTTACTCAATGAGAATAATAATTATGATTGGTATCATACACATAATATGATCGACATATGAGTTGGTCTGTTATGACCTTATGAAGAGTTTCTACTGCCACGTTACAAAGTACAAATTTAGTTTTAGATCAGTTATACTATTTTTTAATACACAGTGTGACAAAAACGATTTTTTTTATACTTGTATCGGCGTTTGAAAACGCCGTATGTCAAGCTGGGGCTTAAAGTTTCTCCCTTTTTTCAAATTTTAATTGTGAATCAGCGTAAGTAACCATGCGAATCCTACCATTTAGGTACATGCAATGTTCAACAAACTTATTTAAAACACTACGAGGAATAGTTTTGTGGAACCTTTTCACCCTCGAACTCTTCAATTCGTCTGTCTTTTTTGACGCTTAATTTGAAAAAGGATAAATAAGACCCATAACTTGAAGTGTTAGACGGTTAAAATATTAAACAAAAATATTTCTTTTCATTTCTTTCAACCCGCTAACTTTTCAATTAATGGCTTTTTCTTTTACTACAAATTCAAAAAGAAAAAAAAAACACCTAAAACTGTTAAAATGTTATACAAAAATATCCTTCGTGCAATTCTACTATAACTCCCTGAATACACCAGTGATGAAAATTCAAGTCAAACTTAAGAAAGAAGTTAAAACTTAAAATATGTTTAAGGGTTAATTTCAACCTTATTTTGACATAAGACCAGCTGTAAGCTTTCTAAACATTTACGTACGTTTTTTGGTTCTCTCTACCATAATCCGTTGTGAGAACTTTGTTATTTTTTTCGTGTTATACAATGCGATTATTGTTCTTGTATTTCTTTTATTTTATGGTTTAGCAAAGTGTTGTATTTAAGTTAGCGCACTGATATTGATTGTTATTTATATATAATATAAAGCCACAATACCCGCAAAATATAATTTAATATAAAATTCAAAAAACAATTTGGCAGCTGCTTCATTTTTTGTTTGTTTCAAGAGCCTGTCGGGGTGATTATAATGCATGGCCACAAATTCAGTCGCCGTATTGGAATTACCTGTACAAAAATCTATCAGCTCATCAGCAACAGAAGCCCGATATTGTAGACATGCCATTAATGCACTTTTTAAATTAATTTTATTTTCATTACATTGCAAAATACTGGCATCAGATATTGTCAATTTGCTGGAACAATTGAAAATTTCACTCTGCTCGTGGGTTATAAAATAATGATTATTCCATTCATTAATAGTGAACACGGCAAAGTTTAGTCCTGGCAGAACATAATCATCTAAATATCTTTGTTTAATTTCATTTGGATAATTTGCCGTACAGGTACGAGTTAGAATTTTATTTTTTAAAAACGAACAACGACCACGAAGTATATTTTGGGAACATTTTATGTAATTAAATAGAATTAAAATAAGAATTTCACAAGTTTTATTTGCTTTAAAATACATTTTTCTTTGAATATTTAAAAAAAAGTATATTTGTCACAAAAATAAAAGGGAAGGAAATGAAAACCCAGTAAACATTTTTTGTTAAGAATTTTTCGTGAATAGCTGGAACCAAAGCGAATCTATGCAAGCCTTTCACTTCCCGCCAAATCATACCAAATACTGAAATTAAGAGCAGAAAAACTAGATATTTTAATTATTAAAAAAAACTCAAATAAACTTATTTTAGAATATGAAATGTGTGCACATTTTGTTTAATTTTTTCAGACTAGTCATATTGAGTTTTTTTTTATTAAATGCCAATTAAATTTCAATGTAAACACAGATAACTCTACTTGCTGAACTCTTCATATCTTGAGTGAGAGAGAAAGGAAGAACGGAAAGGATACATCCATGATGTAACTATATAAAGTGATTTAATCAAAGCTTGTTTAGATTTTTTTTACCAATTGAAAAATTATAGTTACACCATTGATATACCTTTGTTCATACACTATAATCAGTGTTGTCAGGACTTAAAAAATATAACGCTAGAAAAAGCTAAATCACGCCGAAAAAAATAAGCTAGAAAAAAGTTAAAAAGCTACAGCTTACAATTCTAAATTTTCTTAATTTTTTTATTACATTAAGAATCTTAATTATAATTTTTCATGTCAATTATTAATATTCCCAAGGAGAATTTTGGTTTTTGGGAGAAATTTTCCTAAATCAAATAACTTGCCATGTTAAAAAAGGGAGAAATTTTGTTTATAATAAGAAGAAAGGAAAAAGTGAAAAAAGCTTCCGGGGAATTTTTATTCATAATTGGACTGCTTATAAAAAAATATGGAATTTAAAAAACTAAAGGAAATAATGTCGTTTTACACATGGCTTGAAAGTTACCAAAATCAAAAAGGAATATAACCTGTAGGTTCTAATCTTTCTGGAAGTGTTTTAACATTTTCGAATGATTTCGTAGTTTATATTTTATGATGCAAAAGGGAAACTCCCAAAATCCTTGAGAGCAACAGAACTGGCATGGTGTAAGTAAACCAGTGTCACTGAGACGCCAGCTGAATCCTGCATGACTGAAGCTCGTTCTGTCAAAAACTAAGAGATGTCAAGTGTTAAATAGAGATCAAAAGCGGAAACAAATTATTTGTTTCACTCTAGCACACTTCTTGATATCAACCACCGGAAATAGTTTTTGACAAGAGGAGTCTCAAAAGCAATAACAAAATATACAGACTTTTTGTAATATTGTTACTTTTGTAACTGGTTTTATTGTACCATGAATACTGGTACAACAAAAGTTACTTTGGACTATTTTTAAAAATTTTTTTAAATATCCATATACCATAATGATGTTGCTTTGAAGGATTTTTACCATTCCCCACTTTGCCGAGGTACCAAAATACTTGAGAACAACAGTCTTGGGGTATATGGAAATTTAAAAAAAATTTTAAAATAATTCAAAGAAACTTCTGAGTAATTAAGCAAAGGATTACAAAACTAGGCAGCCTTCCCTTTAAAATGGGCAGTGAGTACTTGGGCAGTGGATTATAAATTTAGACAACCTTAGCTTTTAAATGATATGTGTCCCATCCCGTAATCTTCTATAGTACTTAAATACTTTTGAGCGAATTCAATTATTTTGCAACTTCAATGCTAAAAAATAATATTTAAAATTCCTTCAAGTAATAATTTATTTTTTTATTTTTAATGCGATTTCTATTCTGATATTTCGCTTGCTTTATCGTTCTCAAAAGTGAGCAACCTCAGCATTGCTAAACGGTAATACTAGATAACTAAATACTAAATGGAACAATTAATTAATCAATTAGAAATAAAGTGCATTTTTATTTTACAAGTTGGAAGCCAAATACTTTTCTTTACTTATGAAATTACCGTCGTTCGACAAATTTATCAATTTAGCTAGAGGCTAAATCATAAATTTTAGGCCAAAATGGTAACGCTGACTGTAAAGCTCTTTTGTTACCTTGTCGTCGCTTTTAAAACTGCACTGCGAGAGTTTTGTTCATACGCCTTTTGAATTTTATCATTTATACAAGAAAAAAATTAATTTTTTCAACCAATGACAGGTTTTATTTATTTAATGAAATGTACATTAATTTAATGAAATCATTTCATAAATACATTGAAAACAATTCTTTAATTTATATACGAGAAGTTAATGAAACATTTCATTGAATCAAAGAAAAAAAATTGTAATGAAGTCGTTTCATTTGGTTAATGTCACATTATTCTTTCAGTGTGTCAAAAATAGAAGTCGATTAAGAAAATTTGTAAAAGCAGGATAAAATTGCTAACAAGATATGTGTTTAGTGTCAATGCAACGGTAAAGGAATAAAGATGAAGCAACCAAAATTGCGTTGTGTGTTATCAGGCTAAATGAAATAAAAAATACTTAAAATATCGCGTCTATTCTTCACAAGAGTATATAGGATTGCGGTTAGTCTAGAAGTAACCTAATTACACTACAGAGTCTACAGCCCCTTTCCTTGTTATTCTATATCAGACTCTATTCAACTTAACCCAAAAACAAAATGTTTATAGTACGAGTAAAAGTTATCTGTTTCACAATGGCATTAAAGAGAATGCGACCAGTTAATTCATATTAAAATTTTTGGTTTAAAATGGGCTGGCTAGAAACGTGGTTAAGTAACCCTGTAACATTTTGTTTATTTATAAACATTTATTATTATGCGACGAATATTTCGGTAATAATATGGAGTAGTCCCGTGATGAAACTGAATTACATGATTTAGTTTTTTAAAGTTATATCGGAATAATAAAAAAAATATTCAGCACAATTAAAATTAATTTTTAAATTTTATTGTCATAATTGATCTGTAAAATTCTAACTAATTTAATATTTTTATTTATTTTAAGCATTTCTAACGGGCAAAGTAACAAACAAAAGTTAATAAATCTTTAATTCTATTGCCATGAGATGTGACAAGTTGAACATTTATTTTATTAATAAAAAAATGGTTTATATGTTTGATATGGTTTTCCTAGTCTGTAAGTGAATATTTATTTTTCTTTTCAAACATACAGTGGGTATTTGTTAGTTAATTAAGATCATTAAATATTCATTATATTTTATGATTGTGCATTAATTTCATAATAATAAAAATGTATAATTTATAAAACTTTGTTTCATAAATTCTGTAAATAAGAAATTTATGAGTATTTCAGAGTATAAAAAAAAGATTAGTAAATAAAGACTTTATTTTTATATAAAAAATAAAAATAATTTATGTTAATTATTTTGTACATTTGTACTGAAAACAATCGACAACTTCTTTCAAAGATTTATATATTGAAAACAAAACCAATATACTAAAATTTATGGAGGCTGGCCGAACATATAAAACAAAACATTTGGATAGAAATTAAGCAGTTGTATGCCTCACATAATTTTTAGAACATTTTTGAAGCCTTTATAATTTTTTATCAAGGTTGCTTTTATGCATACGAACAAAAAATAATAAAAGCAGATGAAAAAATTCATTCAAATAGACAAATTTTTTCGAAATCCACTGAAAACTGCATAAAGGTATGAAAAACCGGTTTTTTAACCATAACTCAAAGTTTTCCAGATGTTTGGCACATTTCAAAAACAGATTCCTGTTGTACTCGACACCACCTACCAGAAAACTCATATCACTTCCCAGCTATTTTTTTTCGCACAGTGTTCTTCAATGATTAAACAAATTAAATGTTATTTTTCAACGGATTTTTTATATATTGTAACAATGGCTGCCTTAGGCGTAGAAAAATATTTATCATAAAATATATGATTTTCAAAATGAAAAGTTTGTATGAAAACGAAAATGGAAAATTTTTTTTATCACAAAATGAGAATCAATCACCAGTATATCATGTTAGTGATGCAAATGTTGATGATAAGGGAAAGGGGAATAATAAAATGAACTCAAGCGCCATCAGATAATAAAATTAGATTGTAAATTTTTGAAAATTTATAATGTGCCTTTGATTACCTGTTATAATTTACATGTTTTTTTCATTTAATTATAAAATCTGACAGACACTAATAACATTCAGAAATTGTTTCACTTAACGGTTGCATGTCTAGCCATTATTAAGATATAAAAAGTAAGCAACGATATTATGATCTCAAAATCTAACACGTCTATTTAATTTACATCTTTATTAAAACAATTAAAAAAAAGTTGCTATGTAACTTGAGCAGAAATAAAATTTTTTTACAATTAAAATATTAATTGTATTTAGTTTGGTTTTTTCTTTGCTTAATAGCACACACAACCCATATTATTATTAATAACAATCGTTTACACCATCACAACAAAATATGAATTTTACTGGCCGTAACTATTGGTATTCGCCAATACGATTAATTGTTTTAAAGCATGGACAGTCAAGTTGGAAATTCAATTAGTTAAATAATAATAATTGTTATTAAGTAGCTTTTGTGTAGTCATTAATACAAAAGCTTAATACAAAAGCTTAAGCAGATAAATATATTTAAGTGTCATTAAATAAATATTTAAAAATTATTAATTAATAAGCAATTGTTAGAGTATGAAATCGAAAAAAAAAAACGTATAGATCAAAATGAAGTGGAAGAAATGGACATTAGGAAACCTAATGCCGCTTGCAAATACTTTATTAAACGTCTTCTTGGAATACTCTGTTACTTTTTTATAGAAGAATTCCTGCACTATATGAAGAAAAAATATCCAGTTGGCCAAGGCTGGGTATACTCAGATTAGAGGGCGAGTATTATACAGAGTTGGGTTGTTAAGCTTGAACTATTTTATCCAAATATCCCTGATCTGAACTTTAATGGTATTTTATTATTGTAAAAATAGCCCTAAATTTTTTCCGAAAAATAATAATTAAGCGCCACTAAAAAAGTAGTTTATGCTGTCAAAATTGAATTTTTTACTATTCAAAAAAGCAATTGTGATATTGGAATATTTTAGTTATGGCGACAGAGAAATTTGTTTATACAACCAAAAATATTATTCAGAGAACTAAATTTTAAATTACTTTATAGATTTTCGATTGTTACAGCTAGAAAAAAAAATAATTTTAAATACTTTACTCAAATATTGTATAACTTCTTGAAAAAATATTTATAAATTAACATATTAAATTATTTGGAATTATAAAGTTTAACAAAATTTAATCTTTATTTGTGCTTAATTCCAAAATTATGTTGGTGCATTATTTTCCATGATATTCTCATGGAAAATTTAAAAAAATTGTAATACAATAAGAGGGAAAGCATATCTACACAGCTGTTTCTTCAGACGCTACTCTGAATCTTCAGTAGATTACTCCCAAGTCTTGTTAAATTCCTGCCCAAATATTTCAATACTTATTTCATTATATCAATCTACCGAATGAGAATTTTTGAATTTCAAATCGACTATCATAAGTTTTTTCTCGGTTTGTTAGAGCTAAAAGTTAGCCACCGTCAAATATGCGGATGTGAATGGTCAACGGAAACACTCTCACATTTGTGGTTAGTGTCCTAATTATCAATATGAGGGTCGTGGTTTCCATTTCTTATAAGTATTTTTTTTAAGATAAGCTAGAAAATCACGAATTTGTGTTGGTCTTTTAAAAATCGAAAAAAAAAATTCTTTGAAAATGGGGGTTTCCTTTATGTCTAAATTTTGCGTTGTTGTTGTAAGCAAAGCTGTTGTTGAAATTCTGCATTTTATAAAAAAAAGGGTTGCGGTACGACTACCATGATTATATGGATGCCGTAAAAAAATAAGGATCCGCATCTGCAACATCACAAATATTTGGAATAAATGCAGCAGCTCTTCGAACTTTTCCTGTAAGTTTTCTGAGATTTGTGGGTTGCTTTACCCAATGGCCATTAGAATCGAAAGACTACATCTTGATCTACATATTCTCCAACACAAGTTCGTGGAGAGAGATAGGGATCTATAGTGACTAAGCAAGCCATCAATCTTAGGGGTGGTGGGTTCGCTTCCGATCTAGCTACTGGGTTGTTTTTTGCAGACAAGCTAAGAAATTTAGCGGATTTCTGTTACATTTAAAAAGGAAAATGACTCATAACGCAGTATTGAGATATTAAAGAAGCTAAAGTAGCCTAATTCCCGATAACTAAGAGAGGTCGTTCATAAATCACTACCTATTGATCTCTGTCTCAAGACTAAAGGTGAAAGACTGTGTGTGCTTATGTTTGAGTAACCGGCAGTTTTGCCAGTGGAGGTTGAAGAACAGTGGTCTTTGTGACTGATAAGGCAAATTATATTAGAAACATCCAGCACTTATAAATAAAAAATAACTTTAATTATTTACGCAGTTCATTCTTTCTCTTATAAAATTTAATCAAACATATAAACTTTTGAACTCCATTTTAATTACGAGGCATAATAAGCAATTGAAAATCAGCCTGTGATAATTTTCCAAATTGTTTAAAAATTAAGCAGCAATTTGAAATGAATCAAAAATATTGTCGCCTTAACCAATAGCAAATAGCAGACATTCACTTAAAACACCTCATTTTAAAATTTAATTTGTATTTACCCACGATCATTTGATTTTGAATTAAAATAAAATAAAATATTTAAATTAGCTACTGCTTGTAAACGCAATGATTCCATGCTCTATTAAATATTTAGAATTTCTTAATTATACCCGACTCTACAACACCAAGCAACAAGCATCTAGCAGACAAGAATTACAAATTCAAAAGAATAAAATTAAAAACTTGAAACAAAACAAAAATTATCTGCCATTAAGAGTTTTGGCAGCTTTTTGTTATTTTCTTTTCAGGCAACAATTTTAAATATAACAAGTGTTTTGTATTCGTTTGTTTCGTTTTATTTTATTTTTTGTCACTAAAACGAAAAGAGGGGCATATTTGATTTGCTATTTGGTTTGTAACACAGCAAATTATGTAAGTATAAAATAAATCTTTAAGAAATATTTCAGATTTTTCTCTATAATGAAGATTTAGTTGCTTTCTACTCCTGTTAAACAACAGTCATAGTATTTGTTGTGGAGAAAATAATTATTCTAAATAATCTAAATAATCTTAAAGAGAATCACTCATGTGTGCCCGGAATGAGTTTAAATAGTTTCCTTTATATGCAAAGTTGTTAAACAAAACATTTTTTTTATTGTATTTTTTAGTTAATTGCGTTGAGTTCTATAGGGTATTTTTATAAAAAAATAAGGAAAACGGCATGTTTTGTTCTGCAGCTGCTCATATGCCAATCAAATTTCGGTTTCTATTTGGATTTTTTCATTGGTGGTGAAATTATATCAGATGTTTGTTTAAAGAAGTTGCAAAAGCGAACCAGACAGCAATAGAGCCAAACAACAAAATTTCTTATTCTTTAAGAAAAATTCATCCAGAAGCTGGTAAAAGGTGGATAAGAGGGACAACAATGGTATTCATAAACGTTTGTATGTATTATGACAACTAATAGTACATTTAATTCTTGCGTACTAATTTCTAAATATATTCAAAGCACTTTTGTAAAACCAGCCGTAAAAGGTTTTAACTATTCATTAATTACACACTTTAATCCGATAATCAAAATTTCCATAAGCATTGAGAACGTTATAGATGCTATCGATTCATTGACCAACGATACCGAATGTTAAATGAGATTCTATTCTCCTCCTTTTTATTCAATGGCTGTTTCTGTATCCTTCAGGGAATACATACATAGATCCATTACTTCTCATAATAGCTGCGTTACCGTACACTACTTTGGGAGCATACGGGTGTTCAAAACTTTTCCCGGACACAAAGTTTGGCAAGTGAAGGAAAATTTGAGAGAGTAGTACTTCTTTTTCCTATTAAAAATAGCTCTCACTTTTTCTGTTGCAAAAGTAAACAATCAAAATATACAAAAAAAAAAATTTTTAAGAGTTTGAATAAAAATATTTTTATAAAAAAATATAAGTAAATGCCAAACTTTTTATTTTTAAATAATAATAATTTTAATTTTGTTGCCGTCTTTCATTATGTCTTGTAATAAAATGTCTAAACACTTTGACGTTTTCTTTTGAGCTACAAATTTGGTTTTTGCTGTTCCTCTACTTATAAACATTTAGTCTCTAATAAATCGTTATTTCTCTTTACTCTCACAAATAGTACGGAAATGCAGCTAAAAGTTACCAATTATTTGATAAATTTAATTTTGCAAAATATCTTCTATTTGCCGATGATTTTTATGACTCTTTCTTACGACTGTGTAAGGTTGCAAGCTGATTTGGATAAGCTATCAGCTTGAAAATTACAAATCTAAATGTTGTATAGTGTCATATTCACATATTTTAAATCCTACTAAATATATTTGATTACACTATTTGTAGCTCCTCGCTTAAACGATTACGTGAAGAACAAAATTTTCATATACTCTAAAACAAAATTTATGAAAAAACTATATGAAATATTGAAATAACATTGACTGTAAAGTCTTCATTAATTTTTTTGGATAGGGGGCTAGGAGTTGTTTGTGAAAATAAATTGAATTTTTCTAGTCATATCGATTATATAGTTTTTACAGCTTATACTTTTAAATCCTTTTAAGGAGTGTACTGGAAAACTGTTCCATTGTATGAAATCGTGAGATTTGAATTCTGTCGATCGTGTTCAAAAACGATTTACCAGAACTGCTTTAAAAAGGCAACATCTCTATGAACTCGATGGCCAGAAATTCAACAGTCACCCTTATTTGAGTAACCAGACATAATACCTTGTAAGGAATTCCTAAAACTAGGAAGTGGAATGAACTACTCCCCAGTAATCTACTGAAGTCTCAAAGGATACCCCGCTGGAAGACTACTGCAAAAGTTGTTAGCGTCAGGAGTAAAGTAAAATTCTTCTTTTAAGTTTAAGCCTAAGCTAAGATACCATCAATGATTTTAGTTTTATGTATTTTTTGGAGAGCAATTTATAATTGTCAATAGCAAGAATAGAAAAGCTACACATTTTTATAAGAAGCATCAATAGGTTCCAATTTTTTGCAGAACTATAGACTTAAATGAGTAAAATCGGTGTGATACAAGACTACAGGAAACGTCTGAGCATATTCTTTGCGAGTGCCCATCGGTGGCAAAATGCAGAAGAAGCTGCTTAGGTAGTGGGGCATTGGTCCCAGAATATCTAGACAAGATTAGTTCTACAACAATTACGAGATTCCTAAGGAGTATCGGATTGTAGTTATGAAAGGGGTTGCACAATATGTCTTAAAGGTTGCTGTGCGATCATAGCCCATAATGATAATAATAATACATGGTGAAGCATTTAACACAGATGTACTTTTTTGCTCTTCTAGTTTTAGCTTCAATAGCTGTCAAAATTTGTTTACTTCTTGTGCAGCCATTGTTGTTATTCTCAAAATACATAGAAAAGTGTAAGTGCTTAACCGGATCTGCTTTGAAAGCGTTGTTTCTGTAATTTAGTGTTTGTTGTAGCGAATGCTTTACCGTGTGTAGTTCAGCCATGGTTTCAATTAAAGCACATTAATTTATAAAATTTTTTTTAAGATACGCAGGGTCTAGCCAGACATCCATAGATTAATAGGTTAGTACATTATTTACTCATCTTCTTTTCCTCTCTGACTTTTTTATTATAGTTTCTTAGTTTTTTTCTTTCTTTCCTTCTTTATCCTGCAGATATCACTAAATGCCCATATAATCTATCCTGATCTTCTTTAAGCTGTCTATTACGCCTAAAAACTAAATTATTTATCTCATCTAAAAACCACCCTACATGTAAAATTGCATATGACTATTTTGTATATTTTGCTGTTGATGTTCGGTTGGGTGCACAAAATTCGACTTTGCCGTGAGTAAGGTTTCTGTAGTGCACTCGTTATTTCAATAAAAATTCTCCATTTTTATATTTATGTTGTTTTTGTTTTTATTTTTGCCATTATTTTAATGACGAAAAAGGCACATTACATTTGTACAACAGCTTTTTGCTGTTGTCGAGCAACAAATTTTAACTTCTACTTTAAATATTTTAAACTTAAGTGATCAATGAATAACAACGAAACAAGCTGTAACACAGTGTATGAAAAAAGAAAATAAAAAAAGACTGCAACCATGCCAGGCGTTCAAAACGTTTAAAATAATTTCCTAAATATTTTTTTTTGGTTCATTATTGGGTGTAAGCGTTTAAGGCCCAGCCAGCGCAATTCATTTCATATATACATATGATCGCGTGTCACAACTTGTTTCATTTATTTGCTTTGCTTTGCGTTGCTCTTTTATTGTGTTTTCTTGCAATAAAATTAAATCATTTTCAAGTATTTTCTTGTATTTCCTTCAACAATAATAAAAAAAATATAATTTTCTGTTTTTTGTGAAATCAATAATAAAAAGCGCTATAATTTTGTTTGCTACTTGAAATTGACGTTTTCTATTTTACAAGGAGCAAAAAGCTTGTTTTTATTGCTATTGCATTTGTAAACATAATTTTGGTCTTTACCTTTCTAGCGGTTATAATTTATTATGGCTTTTTTAATTGAGTTCACCACCGGCTGCACGTTATTTCTGTAGACAAAATATATTAAATTTTGCTTAGCATTTTATTGAAGAGAGTATTTATTGCATGAGTTGTCTTGTTACATTTTGCCCTTTTATCTAAATGATTGAAATATATGTTTATATGAATTTGATTAAAATAAGTCAGCTTAAAAATGCTTATATTGAAGTAACAAATTTAATTACCTACAATAAATATTTGCCACTAATTATGTAAATTTCATTTTTATAAATTTTTTTTTTTACTTATGGCGTTTTCTATTCTCAAAAAACATTCTGCTTCTAAATTATGTAATGTTTTAAGCAAGTTGCCTAAAACTGCACAAAGTGTTGCCTCTTTATTGGTTTCAATAGAACAAAAATAAGTTTGTTATGCAACATTTTAAAGAGCGATTTGCGAAATCCGATTACGTTAACAGGTGACACAAAAAAACTTTGCACCTAAAATAAAATTTAAATTTTGCTTCAAAAGTGGCCAATAATAGGTTTTTATAAAAAATATCTTGAGGGAGAAAATGTTGAATCTGCTTTTTCATATAAATACAAATTAAATAATTCACTTAATTGTATAAACAAGTAGTTGACACAACTGACTATAAATTGAGTGCAAAACATGTACCATTTACGAGGTCGCATTGATATTGAAGCTACCTAGCGCTAGATGGCAGCACAAACACAAAAACTTGTTTTTTTTAGAAATTGCGATCTGTCAAACGTTAGCTGTTACGATTTCACCCAAATTCATCGATTAGTTTATTTGTTGTAGTCGATTGAATTCAGCAACTTTTGTGTTTCTTGAAAAATGGAATAAAGTGAATTTCGTGCACACTATTATTTGAAAGGGAAAAGAAAAGCTCGATAAATATTACGATTAGTCTCCTCCGTCAGATAACGTGGTAAAATATTGCATTGCTGAATTTAAACGCGGCCGAACAAGCACTGCAACAAAACCATCAATAGGAAGACCAAAAGAGGTGGTTACTGAAGAAAATATCAAGGAAGTCCTTGATATCGTTATGAATGATCGCCGAGTCAAGTTACGTGCGATTGTTGATATGGTAAACATATCATATGAACGTGTGTTCAGCATTTTGCATGAACATTTGCATATGAAAAAGCTATCGGCAAGATGGGTGCCGCGTTTGCTCTTTCTTCAAGACAACACATCGGTACACACAGCATTAGATACGATGCTAAAATTACGTGAAATCATCCACCTTATAGTCCAGATTAGCTTCTAGTGACTTTTTCCTGTTTCCAAACTTTAAAAAATGGCTTGCAGGAAAAAGATTCATCTTAAACTAAGAAGTGATTACCGAAACTAACGCGTATTTTGAGGGGTTCCCAAAATGTTATTATTCAGATGGTATAAAAAGTTGGAATATCGTCTTACTAAGTGTATTGAGCTAAAAGGAGACTATGTTGAGAAATAAATCGTTTTTGAAAAAAAAAAATGTTTTTCCTACTTAGGTAGCTTCAATATCAATCCGCCCTCGTATATGCAACATGTTGAGAACAGAACGTGATATTGATTTTAACTATTACATTTAACACAAGGTGAAATATCTTGTGGTGTTCCACAAGGCTCTGCACTGGCCCCTCACTTATGTAACATATTTATATATGATTTTAAATATGAATTATACAACTCTCAAGCAATACTTTATGCTGATGACTTACTCCTTTATGCTCATGATGAATCTATTTTAATTGCATTATAACGTGTTTCATTACACTTGCAAGTAGCGGACTAAATGGGGTATAAAAATAAACGTTGTGAAGAGTAACGCGATTTGCTTGCGAAAGTGTAAGTACTCTGTTGTTCCAGAAAGTAAGGATTTGAGATTAACTATAAATGGTGATGAAATCACATTTAAGGATAGTTTCAAATATCTTGGTGTTAATTTTAATAAGCTTTTCAAATTCAATAAGCATGTTGTTTATAACATAGAGAAGGCTAATCGGGTTAAGGGAGCCTTTTCGAAAATGCTCAATATCACACATTTACCAGTGAAAACGAAATTGCTTTTATATAAAGTTAGCATACGACCCATCCTTTTGTTTGCGTTTCCAATTTGGTTTAGCATTTCAAAAACTATTATGGGTAAATTGGAAATATTTGAACGTAATATTTTAAGAAAATGCATTGAGAAGAATTATAAAACGTTTAACAAAGATTTTCAAATAAATTCATTTGCGAAAAGTCTAAATTATCTTCGATTTCATTTTACGCTCTCGATTTATTAAAAAAATTTGTAGATAGAATGTCTTATTTTGAGGGAAGTGAAATTCAAAACATTTTGTCAGCAGAGCAGGGATTTAGTTGGTCAAATACCCAATATATTTCTCTTATTGGAATTTTGCAGGAACAGGGCAATAGTTTTCCTGGTATTAACTTTTACTCAAGTACTAATCCTGGCATTCACAGGGGATAATTTTTATTTGTTTTTGTTATTATTATTTTTTTTTTTTCAATGTTTGTTTTGTAATTATTATTTTTTAATTTTAGGTCTCGAATTAAGATTTAATTTTAAGTATTTTTTAGTTTTATTAAATATGATATTATTTATGCGATATTAGATCACTTTCCACCAAGCACTAGGAATTTATCTAATGTTGAAATAGATGATTTTATAAAAAAATTCAATTCTTCTATTAATTTAGTAACTCAAATCCATTCAAAAAAAATTGAAAGTGGAATTAAAAAATTTATTCCTTCAGACAAAGTTAAAAACTTACTTAAAATTAAATATAATTGGCAGAAAGAACTGAAGATTATATTTACCAGAACATTAAATAGAAGAGATCCCCAATATGTACTAATATCTAAGCAGATTAATTTGATTAAAATTATTATTAAGGAACAGATTGAACTGGAACAGGCCAATTTGTTAAAAATAAAGTTAAAAAAAATTAGACCAGGACCATGGGCCTACAAAAAATTTTTTGAAATTACTGGTAATAGGAGACATTCTTATCTAAAAAATGTTTCTGTTGGCGGAAATAAAATTACTGAAACAAACCAAAAATTGTGTGTGTTAAGGGAGCATTTTACAACTATTTTCCAAAGCTCTCCTCCAAATAGAGATGTTATGGAAATAGATGAAACAATAAATGATTCAATTGAGCAAGTTTCAATTGATTTTGAATTTAATAATGATGCTACATCATTGAATAATCTAAGAATAGCAAATTTTACAAATATAGATTCTGTTTTAGATATTTCTAATAAAATAAATAATAAAAAATCGTTTGGATTGGATAATATATCTAATTTTATTATAAAAAAACTTCCTACTAAGGCTTTTGAGTATTTGACTATAATATTTAATAATTGCTTAAACAATTCATATTTTCCAGTGGAATGGAAAAAAGCTAAGCTTGTTCCAATTCCAAAACAAAAAAACTGTGATGATATAAATAGCTTAAGACCTATCTCAATGCTTTCTAACGTGGGGAAATTATTTGAGAGAATTATTCGCGAGAAAATGGATAGAGACATACACAGTGAATACATTCTACAAAAACAATTTGGCTTTAAGAGGGGTAACTTTACTGTACATGCTCTTATAAAATTTCATACGGATGTTATACAAAATTTGAGGAAGGGAAAGTGCACTGTAGCTGTTTCGCTTGACATTGAAAAAGCTTTTGATAAGACATATCGTAATGGCATTTTATATAAAATGATTAGAATAGGCTTTAATCCATCAATTATAAAACTATTTAAAAGTTATTTTGAGGAAAGGCGATTTTGCATACAAGTTGATAATGTGTTGGCAGATCAGGTAATAACTTCTTGTGGTGTTCCGCAAGGTTCAATATTGGCACCTCACTTGTACAATGTTTTCATACATGATTTTCCACATGAATTTCATAGCTCAAAAGCTATACTATACGCTGATGACTCTTTACTATATGCACATGCTGAATCTCCTACGGATGCACTTCAATTGGTTTCATCACATTTAAAAATGACGGAAAAATTTTACTCCAGCTGGGGAATTAAAATTAATTCTGGAAAAAGTAATGCCATATGTTTACGGAATGCCTCTGGAAAATGTAAATATACTGTTGTCCCAGAAAGTAAAAATTTGAAATTGTCTCTTAATGGTAATGATATCATATTTAAGGACAATTTGAAATATCTTGGAATATATTTCAATAAGCTTTTAAAATTCAACAGACATGTATCATACAATTTAAAAAAAAGCTAATATGGTAAAAGGTGCTTTTGGAAAGCTTTTTATTAGTAAATCGCTACCAATAGAGACTAAATTGCTTTTGTATAAAGTTAGTATTCGACCAATTCTTCTTTATGCATTTCCAATATGGTTTAGTATTTCGAAAACCATGATGATAAGAATGGAAGTTTTCGAACGTCACATTCTCAGGAAATGCATAGAGAAAAATTAAAAATCATACAATAAGAGATTTTCAAACAAATATATATATGAGAAGGCTAATGTACATCCCATTTCATTTTATGCCCTAGAGTTAATGAAAAATTTCGTAAATAGGCTATTTAATTTTGAGGGCAGTGAAATGCAAGATTTATTATCTAGCGAAAAAAACTTCAGTTGGTCAAACACTCAGTATATATCCGCTATTGGCATTTTAAATGAACAGGTCAATAGTTTTCCTGGTCAAAACTTTTATTCACATACTACTCCCGGCATTCATAGGGGGTAATTTTTTATTATTTTCTTTTATTTAATTTTATTTATTTATCTATTTTTTTTTTTTTTCAGTTTAGCTTTGAATTTCATATTTTGTTTATTATTTATTTATTTATAGTTGTTTAAGATTTAGTTGTAAGATTGTTAGTTTTAAGTTAAATTTTTTTTTTTTTTTTATAGATAGATATATATACTCTATCGTTTAAGTTAAGCGCCGGGAGCAAGTAGTGATTTTCAAATGTTTAAAGTATTTATATTGTACACAATTTAATTTTCTATATTGATAAGCCAGAAGCATAATCAAATGTATATTTAGGTAATTAAAATAATACTTTATAGTTTTAAATTTTCGAAAAAATTTATGTTAGTATAAATCTTGTTATATGAAAAAAAAGAAGTCTCAATAAAAAAATTTTACTACTACTACTACTATTTTTTAGTTTTAAGTTGATTTGGTGTAGATATAACTCTACTAGTATAGCTAAGTGTCGGGAGCAAACACTGTTTCTTTTCCACATTTTATATGTCAATTAATTCTTTAAAATTAATATATCTGAATTTGTATTAGCAAGAAGCATAATCAGACAAATTATGTAATTAAAATAATACTTATAGTTTTAAGTTCACTTTGATAAACAATAATAATGTGGCTAGTATATCTTGTAATATGAAAAAAAAATAAGTCTCAATAAATATTTTCACTAAATTTCACTAAACTAAAATTTAGTTCAATAAGAAATCAATAAATATTCTTTAAAATAAAACTCGCTGCATACTTTAAGGGAAAAACAACAAAACTCGTATAAATTGTTGTATATTCCAAGTTGTTCTGGGCACAAAATTATTTGGCATCTCGTGATTTAAAACCGGTTCACTTTGATAAACAATAATAATCTTGTAATATGAAAACAAAATAAATATTTTCACTAAAAAAAAAAAAAAAAAACTATTACATTTTTTGATAGTAGGACGCAAAACATTCTTGAATGGTAGAATATATACATCACTTTTATTTTTTTTTTTTTTTTTTTTTTTAATATAATTTTATTTACAATCTATCCAATTAAGAATAATAAGCAAATTTGATTAAAATAAAAATAACATGATGTGTTGAACTTCACTAAGAACAATCACATTAACAATAAAAATATTAAGGATATTTTACACACAAATTAAAAAAAAAAAATCATTAATTTCTAAATGGTAAGTCCAAAATATGGTATCTTTTGAGTCTTCTGATTTCTTCAGTATCATCAAGCAGCATAATGGCTAATGGGTTCACATGAAAACTTAATCTCTCCAAGTAGTGTTTTCTGAATCGTCTTATTTCATCTTTAACTTTTTGAATAAAGAGGTCATTATGTATCGTGTTATTCGAAACGAACCAAGGAGCGTTCACAATCGATCGAAGAGTTTTTGATTGATACCTTTGTAATATTTCAACATTCGAATTACTGGCTGTTCCCCAGAGCTGTAACCCATAGGTCCAAACAGGTTTCAATATTGATTTATAAATCAATACTTTATTTCTTAAGCTCAATTGAGACTTTTTGCCTAATAACCAATATAGACTTTTTGTTTTAATATTTAAATGTTGCCTCTTTGCTTTAATATGTTCTTTCCATGTTAATCTTCTGTCTATGTACATTCCTAAATACTTACCGTAATCATATTGAGGTATTGGTTCATTATTTAAACAAACTTCAGGACAGTTGCCTTGTCGTAAAGAAAATGTGACATGCGAAGATTTTTCAGTATTAACTTTAATATTCCACTCCTCTAACCATGATCCAATTTCATTTAGTTCATTTTGAAGAAGAATTGATGCGTTATTTGGGCAAATCATCACTTTTATTAGAAAAGAAAACGCCATTAGTTAATTGAGCTGTTATTTTATATTTTAAGTCCACTTTAAAAAAAAATTAAGTCGTATTTTTATTAAGATATAGACACAATATATAATCACACATTAAATGTATAAAATTTTTTCATAAAACAAACAAACGTATTTCGCTATAAAATGTTATCTCAAAAATATTTTTTTAGTGGAATAAGTCCACTCTTTAAGCCAAATTATAATTAAAACAACTTTCTTATTTCCATTATTATTGCATATTATTGCTCTTATACAAAATAAAAAATACGTTAGCTTTAAAGTAAAATTTATGAAAAATTTCGATAATGTTGATTTTAAATTAATTTTTTTGGATAAGGGACTATGACTTCAGTCTTCAAGCTTTAGCAGATATTACTTATTTACCTGGTGTTGTATTAAAAGTAGCATATTCGAGATACAACTAATACATTTAAGATAATATTTTAATTTTTTTTTTTTTTTTTTTATAAAATTAATTTCCTTGAGAAAGACATACGAAGACGTGTCGAAATATTGCAATTTAATTTAATAATAAATACAAATATATAAAAAGACCTAACAGCTTAAAAAATATTTATTTATTTATTTTTATTTTTAAAATAAGTAAGACCTTAAAAGCTCAGCAAAATTACTAGTTGCCCTGTCCTGTAAACTGAATTTTGAAAAATGCTTCGTTTTAAAACGAATTCACGTATTATAATTTTATTCATTTTAAAACCGAATAAACAAATTTGTCGAAAGTAAATCGAATGGTAATAGGTGACTAATTAACACATTAAATTTAAAGACTTTTGTTATTTGTTTTAGTGAAATAACTTCCGCTTTAGTAAATTTAAGTTTAAAAAATTTATAATAAAATTATAGTGAAATTTCTTAAAATTTGCACAGATTAGTTCAATGAACCAAAGCAATTTTTTTCCAAACTGTTATGATCTTCACAACAAGAACAAAAGCAAAATTTTATAGTGCATAAACTTGACTTTGACCTTTAAAAAAATACAAATTCAAACTCAGCTTCGAATGATAAAGGGTGGTTAAACTTTAAGGGCCGATGTTGAATGTGAACCACACTTAAACGTCAAGTTGTTCTTGCATTTCATTTGACATTGCTCAATTTCAGACTAACTCAATTTGAACCATTGAAAGATACACAATCGAGCACCGCGTTAAAGTTATTCAGGCTTATTATGAAAATGAATGATTTACAGAACACTGAATAGTCGCTTTTAAATATTTGTCGTTTTTCTAAACAAATTGATTTAAAGAATAGAGCCATATGTTGTTACTGTATAAAACTTCGAGATCTATAACAAATAGACATTCCATTTATTTACCATGAAGTTTAAAATTTTCTATTTTTTTTTTTTAATTTTTTATCTTAACGAAATAGTTTACTTGTTTATTTATGTCACCTCTTTAATAAAGGGTGTCACAACAAGAACGCAAGATTTAAATTTGGCGCCATTCGAAGTGTCATTGTTTGACATTTGAACAATTGTTATTAAAAAAATGATCATGGACAGCGAAGAGAGTTCGTTAATTGGGTATTCGAGAGACAACATGAAAATGCTGATTTTGCCGATAAAATCATCTTCAGTGACGAGGCCCATTTCCATCTTGATGGCTTCATCAATAGGCAGAATTGTCGCATTTGGGGTGAGGAAAATCCTCGAGTGATTCACGAGAAGCAAATGCATCCTCAACATGTCACTGTGTGGTGTGGTTTTTGGGCTGGAAGAATCGTTGGACCTTTTTTTATGCAAATGAAGCAGGTCAAGCGCAAACAGTCAATGGTGTTCGGTATCGTGAAATTTTTTCTTGCCTAGAATTGAAGAAATGAATGTGGAGGGCTTGTGGCTTCAACAAGACGGCGCCACATGTCATACAGCCAGAGAAACAATTCAATTGCTGCATCAGTCATTTAAATCTTGCGTTCTTGTTGGGACACCCTTTACAACTGAAATTAATTCTTAATAAACTCGGTTACTAGTGAATTTAAATGTTTTCATTTAAGTTATTATATTAAAAATCCATTTTAGTACAGATAATGTCTGTAAAAATATGGACTTAAATTTACTAGAGTCTTTATTTTCTATAAAATGCAATTTTTGAAAGTCGTAAAAATCGTTTGGAGTTAAAAAAAATGGTTTATATTCTTAAATAATTTCAATAATTATTAATACAAAATAATAAAATTTAAAAGGTGTTGTGTGTCAAATATATCACTCGAATGGATTAACTTTACCAAAACTTTTAAATAACTAGAATCATAAAAAAATGACTTATACCACTTTAAGCTAAAACGGTTCAATTAATGTCAATCAATATGATGAATTTTTAACCCTAGTTGAATGGAACGGATTCAATTGTACCTTTTTTCGTTTCAAAGTTGTAATATTTTTTTCATAAACAATAGCAACGTGAGATTTTGTGACATCCCCAAAATTGTAAATTAAGATTAAATTTTTAAAATTTGAGAAAAATATCTTGACTCCTATCCCATGATTTGGGTGCTTTATGATTTTATACCCCTAAAAGGCTGTACCTTCTCCTTCTTTTCCTGAATGTAGCCTAAGCCATACAGGAATTGCTCATATGTACAAAATAATTTTTGGTTATTGTCCTTTTTTATAACAATTAAATTGTATGTACACATAAAACTTTACTTCTGTGTGACGTGAATTAGCTCTTGTAACTCTAAATACTTAAATTTAACGTTTTGAAGTTGATTTTGCAATCTTCAGTTGCTATATTATTACAACGTAAAAACAATTTTTTTTGTTTGTTTTTTTTTTTTTTCACAAAAAAGTCATAGTTCTGTTGATAACTATATGAAGGTACAATTAAACCTATACCGTCTATTAATGTTGTAATCAGCGTTGCCAAGAGCTAGGAAAAAATAAGCTATATTTCCCTAAAAAAACGTTAGAAAAGGCTAAATCACGCTGAAAAATATAAGCTAAAAAAGAGTTAAAAAGCTACAGCTTAAATTCAAAATTTTCTTAATTCTTTTTTACATTAAGAATCTTAATTATTATTTTTATAACAAAATCCAAAAAACTATCAAAAACTAAAGAGAATAATGTCGTTTTCCACACGGCTTTAAATACTTATAAGCGAATTCAATTATTTTTCAACTTCAATGTTTAAAAATAATATTTAAAATTCCTTTAAAAAATAATTTAGTTTTTGATTTTTAGATTTTTAATGTGATTTCTATTCTGATATTTCGCTTGCTTTATCGTACTCAGTAACCTTAGCTTTACTAAACGATAATAAATACTAGATAACAAAATACTAAATGGAACAATTAATTAATCAATTAGGAATTAAGTACATTTTTATTTTACAAGTTAGAGTTCTTTACTCATGAAATTACCTTCGTTCGATAAATTTATCAATTTACATATCAAAGTTTTATCAAAAGTATGTTAAGTTGGTTTCGGAGTCAGCTTGTTTATGTACGATTTGTTTTTATTTTTCCAAAAAAAGCTATTTTGAAAAATAAAAAAAGCTAAGAAAAAAGCTAGAGACTAAATCATAAATTTTGAGGCTAAATGAGGAAAAAAAGGCTAAGTCTAGCGTTAAATAGGCTAAAGTGGCAACGCTGGTTGTAATATTCTTTCGTTCGACTAGGATTAAATTAAAACTTTAATAGGTGCGTTTTTTAGGTCAAAATACATTCTCTGCCTGAAAGAAAAGAGACACTTATCATAATAGTCACATATTCATTTACTCTGACAGCATTACTGGCATTCAGTTCTTTCGAAGTAAGATCAAAACTGGCTTGGGATTGTGTAATACTTCTCAAAAGGATAGTAACAGTTGTAGGTACGGCTAATAGTAGTAGTCGTTGACCTAGCATCATTTGCGGATTACTTTGGAGCTACACTACGTTCAAGATTAAGAAGATAGTAGATGGTGAAAGAATCAAAATCAGTGGCTCATTTCTGTAACTATTTATATGCCAGAACTTCTCACATCGGAAAGTGTGAAACAAAAAACTCCACCGTTTCTCGATTTGTAAGTAAAAAGTGTTTCTGTAGTTTAATGTGAGAAAATGAAAAGCTGTTACGCCTTTATTGGAATTTTCCAATGATTAAAATGTCAAATACAATATAAAGTGTCAGCAAAAAGAGAAATTTATATAAGATGAATGAACTTCTACAAGACATTTTTGTTTGTTACAAATTTTGTTAGTACAAAATATGAATAAAAGTACTTCAAAATGGTACGATGCCATCACCTATATAAATTTTCTATGCAACACAAAAAAAAAGAAGAACATTTATTAACAAAGAATACAAATAAAATTTCAATATTTAGCTACAAGAAATATTCCGCTACATTTATTTTAGGTAATTTATTCATTTAAACGTTTTAAGTTTATTAATTTTCATTTTGTCATTACTTTCGCACCCTTCTCCCATGCATTTTACAATGTGAGATGTTTTGACAGTTATTTTTGTTATAGAAACACTTGTACTCACAAAATTACAGAAACACTTTTGTGTAATAAATGACATTTTGTTTCAATTCCCATTGTTTTTTGTTCAATTCTATTTTTTCTTGTAAAAAATTTCTCGATGCGAGAGTTATAGAAACGAGGTACAGGGTAGAAAGAATTCGCATTGTTACAAATGTCTGTAGGTTACGTAACGAAGTCATTAGAACATATCACTGCAATGGTTTCATTTGGATCCGTTTTCATAACTTAGGATATCATTATCTGCAACCGTCTAACAAAGCAGACAAATCACTAAAAGAATTCGTTGAATCCTTAATAAATTTTAAGCATAAAGAGAATTTGTAACATGGGAGTAGTTTCATAGTAGGACTATTCTGGCCGCAGTGACCAGGTGACTTGTCCACCGTCTTAATTCTAATTCTTGTGGACATTGCTGCCTATAAGGGTCAAGTGAAAAAAATTAAATATCACATATATAAATATTATGTCTGCTCTTTTTCTTCTTTTATTAAAATGGCTATTGTTTTCCAGCCATATTCATAATGGCTTAATACAGGTTGGCAAAGCATTATTACCGAAATTTTCTTAATACAATTCATTAATATATTCAAAAATGATTATTAGCCCAATAATCTTTTAGTAAACTATTGTTAACTACAACAATTTTAAAGCAGGCTTGGCCCTACTTTAAGGCTATTTTAAAATAACAATCGTATTGTTTTGTTAAATTTTGATTATTTTGGTTATGTTATAGCTAAAAGGGAATTATATACTTTAATTTTAGCATAAACCGCAGTTTCAAATTCATATATCTGGATATGGATTTTTTTGAACAATTTTGATTAAAAAATTTCATAGCTTCCAGCCAGAAACCGCTCTCAAAATCTATCTCAAGAGACCTCGGTTATATTCCCGCCTACGTATATAATAGCCAAATACATATAAGTGCGTGTGTATTTTTTGTTTCCAAGCCTGAACTGAAATAAATTAGATAGAAATTGCTGAGGAAATTTAAGCAACGCTGTACGACAAAGCGGTTAATTGAAATGTTTTCAGGATTGACAAGAGTAATGAGGCAAATAATCTAATAGCTGGGGAAATACTTGAAAAGACCCATTACATATACAGATTTTTTAGCTTGCTATTTTATTTGTTCAATATTAGAGTGAACTAACTATAAGTTATCAAATCACCATGGAATAATTTGCGCAAAATCCCTGCAATCAGAAAAATTTCTCCGCTAACTTCGTTTACCACGTGTGCATAACATAGACTGTTGAAACTTAAATTGTATTACAAATAAAAGTAAAGAGTTGCAAAGCTTTCTTTGCCTCTCTTCCACTTCTATCCTAGCTTTTTGTTTTTTATTATCTACACTATGCAACAAAAAGCAAGCATTTTTTTTTTGAACAACCACTATTTTTTTTGATTATTTATGATCCCCTAACTGTAAAACTCATTAGAATTTCAATTTTTTTGGTTTTTTTTTTTTTTAATATTAGGTTTTGATTTATTTGTTACAAAATAAAATGTATTGGCTTTAATTTTTTATATCATTTTTTAGTGCAGCTATTATTTTTCGAGTTATTGGGAAAAATTTTATAAAAAAAAAAAATATTTTCAAAAATTCACAAAAATAGAAATCGCCCAATTTTATTATTTAATTTTAAAATCGCATATAATAGATTAATGGGTAAATACAGATGTTTTTCCCATTAAAAAGAAAAAAATCAGCTTGGGAAAAAGTTTTCTAATTTTTTATATCATTTTTAAATAAATTTTTTTTATAATTTTTTCTTTCATAAATGACATGTTGAAAACATTGCATTGCCAGTCTTTTTTTTTTTTTTATCACTACATAGTATAAAGCAAAGTCGCTTTCTCTGTGCCTACATCCCTATGTATGCTTAAATCTTTAAAACTACGCAACGGATTTTGATGCTGTTTTTTTAAATAGATATAGTCATTGAAGAGAATCTTGGAAGGTTTAACGTTGCAAATCCGCCCGGCAGGTAGCACTATAGTCGGCATCTGGCTTATTTCCCTACTACTTGTTTTTACCCGGTCTCGCACGGTTCTTTACTCTATGAGTACGATTTCTTAGTGTAAGAAGATCGAATATATAAAATTATTAAGGCAAGACAACGTTTGCCGGGTCAACTAGTTAGCTAATATTTATATTGACGTTTTTGTAATACTCTTTTCTTAATAAACCTTTATAAGTTTTAAAGTGTTTATTAGCAAAAATATATCTATTAAACCAATATTACAATTCTTTAGTGAATATGGCTGTTCAAGTTAAAGCTAAATAAAATAACTTGTGTGGAATCTAATCAACGGTTAAGTGAAACTTATTTAATTTAACTTAAAGCTTTGTCAAACAAACTTTTGAAATGGATCACAACTTAAGATTTATTTTAAGGGGCCCATACACGACATGCATGCTGTATGCGCCATTACATGTTTGTAGTGATATTAAACTTATTTTGCTGATGGTGCAAGCTTGCTGGTATTGTGTATTTCAAAATTAGCTCAGTAAAAGGAAGTTGTCAAGGAGCAAACATCTCGATACTACGGATTAACAATATAATTTATTCAAAATAAAGCAGGGACCGCAAAATAACAGTTATCAAAGTCAAAAAATTATTTTATAACAGTTATTTTGACAGTTAATAAAAAAAACTAGCTAAAACAGTTATTTTTTAATGTAAAAAAATCTGAGATAAAAATGTTAAAGAGAGAGTTTTATTTTGCCGTCAGAAAATAAAACTCTTTTGAGGAGTTTTCTTTTTTTAGTCAGAACATAAAACTCTTTTGAAGAGTTTTATTTTTCCAGTAGTTGAAGTAACAAATTCGCTTAATCCTTGCTTGTCGTGCGTTTTTTGAAAAAGTGAATAACACACATGTATGTCGGGTGTGTAAAATCGCTTAAAGATTATATTGAGGATGAAAAAAAGATTTCTTTGAAATCTTGAATTGATCATCGTATTATTTTGAGGACAAAAAATTATATTATATGTATTCATATAAATTGTCAAAAACTATACAGTGTGCTCCTGCAACCGAAGTTGGCGTGCTCTTAAATTGGTATTGACTGGAAAAATAAAACTCATCAAAAGAGTTTTATTTTCTGACAAAAACAAAATGAAACTGCTTAAAGAGTGTTTTTTTTTAGAAAGCAAAAAATAAAACTATTTTTTTAAGAGTTTCATCTTTATTTTAACGTTGAAAAATAACTCTTAACTGTGGAGATGGGATATTTTTTTAATATCACCATAGATTCTGAAAGAGCTCGGCAATAAGATTCTATTGGTATATGACAATATAGATCTACGATGACTCTAACATAAGGAGTTTTTGAGTTAAATATTTTTCGATAACTATTCTTTACGGTCCCTGAAATAAAGCAATTTCTTGGTAAAAACACGATTTTTCTTCAAATTTTTTCTCCTCTTCTTTTTTTCATAATTTAATATTTATTTATTTAATAGTATCTTAAACATTTTTACAATTAATAGTAAAAAATTTTCCGCTAATCCCAACTATCCTTCCAGTAAACTTTTTAATGAAATGAATCAATTTGTTTATTGAGCATGTATGCTGTTGTCGTGTATGCTACGCTTTACAATATTTGCAACAGACAATTTTTTTTACAATTAAAAAACTTATCATTAAACAAAACAGTTAAATTTTAACAAATATGATTGGCATACATTTAGGAATTGTAAGTTTAATTGAAAAGCGTAAAAAAGCTTAAAAAAATATTGTTCAAATATATGGAGCAACTTAAGGGATAATTTGTAAGCCTGGGATCTTGCTTTGTTTTCGTTGAATTTACTGTTTATTTATACTAAAACTAGCTGAACCGGCAAACGTTGTTTGGCCTTAAAATTTTTGTTTATTCTACTCTAAAAAATCGTACTCCTAGAGTAAAGAACCGGGCAAAGACAGCGCCATCTGCCGGACGGATTTGTGACGCTAAACCTTCCAAGGTGTAACCCAAAGGCTCACACAGAAATTCAGTTAAATCGGTCTAGCCGTAGTACAATATCAAACATACGTACAGTCGAATTTTATATATATTAAAACAAATAATAAATAATATATAAATTTTTCTTTTGATATTTAAAACAAAATGTGGAAAGTGAAAATATGAATATATGGCTATCACAGTGAAGGGCATACATATAAGACTCGGCACAGCCAAATTTAACTTGTTTTACTCTAAAACACATTTTTTATAATTTTTAATTTTATTTTTTTGAGAATCAATCAATGTAGCATTTTACAAGCTGAATTGATGGCTATAAAGCAAGCAGCAGATTGGCTTTGGTATCATGGAATATTTGGCAGGAGTATTCGCATTTATACCGACAGTCGGACTGCAATCAGGTCTTTAGTGGGTGTCTATTCGATATCTAAGCTGGTCCAAGAATGCAGGAAATCCTTAAATAGGATAGCAGAGCATTCGGTGGTCACCCTCATTTGGATGCGTGGACATGGGACTACAATGGGGAACTGCAGAGCGGATAACCTTGTAAAGAAAGGCTCGAGGCTGCCAGGGCAAGATGCCAATGCGCCCTGTGGCATCCTTCTATCGGGCACAGTCCAGATGGAGGGACGAATAGACGTGTAATACGGCGAGGATGATCTGGCGTAGGCTAGATAGCAATCGCCGTAGAGATTTATTGGGACTCCAAAGAGCCCGATTGATAAATGTGATATCTATATATATATATATATATATATATATATATATATATATATATATACAGGTATCACAAAGGGACGATGTCAGAGGACCCAAGTTAGCTCAGCTTCTGTTTTTCTTATGCGGACGCCCTGTTTAACCTAACCAACCTAACCTAGTTTTCTGATATATCAGCTTAGCAATACTGCATTTTATTAGTGAAAGTGCTGCCATCTCTAGTCACAACAGTTACGTTTTATTGCCCCATTAAGGGTCTCTCGGGAAAAAAATTTAATTTAGAAAGTGGTATAAGTCCACTTTAAAAAAACGAGTCAGCGGTAATTTTAGTAGCATTAGGACCCGTCTTAGTAAAATTACTGCAGATAAGAGCCCATTTTACTAAAATTACCGCTGACTAATTTTTTTTTAAAGTGGAGTTATACCACTTTCAAAAACAATAGCTCAAATATCGATATTAATATCTTTTCTTTTATTTTTTTCAAAACAGAATTCTTAAAAACTATTCACTATTAACTTAAGATACTGAATTTAATTTTTTGTAACATCAACTTGACCACAAAAAGTGTGTCTAGTACTCTGGAAACAATCATCCACTGACTTAATTTTCTTTTACTCTTTAAAGAGCTACAGTTACTATTTTTCTTAAAAATATTCTGTAAATTTTATGTTTCCTTACCAGATTCCCTTTTGAGAACTGAAAATTATTTAAATATTCATAGTACTCGTAGCTCCGAAAACAATTAAAACACACCTGCACACTCTTTTCCTTTGAATAATTATATATTCGTATGCAAAGACAAATAGACAAATACAATTGTTATATGTGTGTATGTGTATGACTAGACTTATACTAAGGTTAACTTAAAAGAAAAATTTCATATAGATGCACCTTCAGATCCATGTCTAGAATTAAAGCAGGAAAATAATTAATGTTAGAATAAAATTTAAAATAAAAATGAAATAAAATCACTTAAAATATTTTTATAATTTTGTTGAATGTTGCCTAAGTGAACAAATATGATGGCATTAAAAAGAATTTAAGTTACCATTGAATGGTATTCAGTAGGATAGGTTCAGGCCAAACGGGAGCAGGAGCAGGTTGGGGAGCAGCACCACCGCCGCCACCACTACCACCAGCACCGCCACCACCTCCGGCGCCAATACAACCACCTTTGCCACCTTTACCACCCATACCACCCTTACCACCTAGCGATCCGTCGGGACCATTTGAGCCATCAGCTCCATCGAGTCCATCTAAGCCATCAGGACCACAAATAATCTCAAATGAAGAACCGCCATTACCGCCACTTCCACCACTTGCACCAGACAAATAGATACCACCAGCAGCTCCCCCCGCTCCAGCGCCTCCAGCTCCACCTCCACCTAAAAGACCGGCACCAGCACCACCACCTCCACCACCTGCGCCAGCACCACCGGCACCACCACCGCCTCCTCCAGCTGGGCCAGACCCTCCAGAGCCACCAACACCGCCAAATTCAACTCCAGCAGACCCAGCCCCACCAGCTGTAGCGATTCCAAGAGGAAGGCCACCTGAGCCACCTAACCCTCCAGGAGCACCACTGCTACCTGGAGCACCAGAACTTCCAGAGATACCGAGTACGCCAGGAATGGATGGCACAACAGCAATAACAGCACCTGAAGATGACGCAGCTTGCGCAGCAGCAGCTTGTAAAGCGGCAGCTTGAGCTTGAGCAACAGCTTGAACTTGGGCAGCAGCAGCTTGAGCCTCAGCAGTGGCAGCCACTTGAGCATTGACTGCAGCAGCAGCTTGGGCATTGGCTGCAGCTGCTACTTGAGCATTTGCAGCCACAAGAGCTTGTGAATTAGCAACAGCAGCTATCTGAGCATTGGCAGCTGCTTGTGCATGGGCATTGGCGGCAGCAGCAGCCTGAGCATTAGCCGCAGCAGTAGCTTGAGCATTAGCCAAAGCTCTAGCATTAGCAGTGGCAGCCGCTTCAGCATTTGAAGCAGCGGCAGCTTGTGCGTTGGCGGCTGCTGCAGCATTAGCAGCAGAAGCAGCATTTAGAGCAGCTTCAGCATTGGCTGCAGCTAATGTTTCAGCAGCAGCTTGAGCCTTGGCAATAGCAGCTGCTTGTGCCTCCGCTATAGCGGCAATATTTTCTGAAACTTTATCATTTGCCGCTTGGGCAGCATCTGCAACAGCTTGAGCTTGAACACCCGCAGCATCAGCGGCAACTTGAGCATTAACAACAGCTTGATTGGCAGCTTCCTGAGCACTATTTGCAATATTTTCCGCAGCCGCTTTGCTAGCTGCCACTAAGGCAGCGCCAGCGTGATTGGTGGCAGTTGCTACTATCACATTAGGACGCTGTTGCAATATAACATAAGGTGGCACCGCACCACCTAACGATATAACACTAGCTTTGGCATAATTTCCATAAACGGCCGCACAAGCAACAACGGTTAATATGAAAACCTAAAATTAAAAAAAATAAACGAACCATAAACTAAAACCTGCTTAAATCCTTTAATTTTGTGTCCCTAGCAATTCTTACCGATGAAGTCCTCATTTTGTAGATTGCATTGAAATCTTTCCTCTCTTTATTATAATATTCTTTATTCTTTAAATGATCACGTTGCACGTTTCGTGCACTTGGAGATCAATACAACTGTGAGCTTTTAAAAAATTGTTTTCCAATTTATAGAATCCAAGGTTGTGTTGAGTTACTGCTTAGCATTTCAGCTTTTAGAGTTTAAGCTTTTGTTTTGTTGTTGCTTTACAACAATAATATATAGAGATTAAGAAATGATTTAATTTAATTTTCTTCTAGACACATTCTTGTTTTATCTCATGTACTCGTAATGTGTAGGTAAACCTGCTACCTTTTTGATTAAAAAAGGTATTTTGCAGTTGGATCAATAAATCATTTATGTATTAATTATTCTTAATTTTTGCACGCTTAGACAAATTTAACTGTTTTTATTAAATTAGAATTTATTGCCTTAATTGGGTCTGAAAAACACTTTAATGTTTTCATATTTATTTTTTTTACTAAGAAGTTTATTGGAAATGATCTAAATACGATTTTTGATTGATTGAGGAGAACAGCTTGTCATAATTTATAAATGTTATCAGTTGACAAGATGAAGTAGGAGTTTTTATTTTCTTATGCGAAACAAACATGGAAACAATTACTTCACATTTTTGTTGATTTTTAATTTACTTTGACTGAGATAGATAATTAAATACTTCTGATTTCATAAATAGTTTTTTAGCTCATATGAAAGTCTTACTCTTTCAAATTAAATACACTCCTGGGGGTCGATTCTTGTTCTGTGATAAAGTGAAGTGAAATATATTTTTTCATTTTAGTTTTCATAAACACTTTTCACTTTACTTTTCACATTAACACAATTTCTGATTCTCGTTTGTATAGTGATAAAAGTATTTCATTCCGCCTGTAGTCATGAAACTTTTGAATATATGTTATTATTATTATTTTAAATAAGTGTATTACAGAAAGTAAAATTAAAAATAAAAATATAAATTGCTGCTATATAAAAAATGACAGGACTCAGTGTTTGATATGATTTAAGCCAAAGAACTCGAGATGAGCAAAGGTAAGAAAATGCTTCAAAGTGTTTTTGCTGTAATATAATTGTGTGTTACGTAGGAATTATTTAAGGGCAATAAGATGCAATCTTCGTGATGGTCAAAATCCACTTGAAATGACAACTGACGAGCATTTTATAGAATTATATCGGTTTCCTAAGTCGTTGTGCTTGAAGTTAATTACCGAATTGGTTCCATTTTTACCAAACTCCCAGCGTACACATGCTATTTCCAGTCAAATTGGTGTATTAAATGCTTTGCGGTTCTTCGCTACTGGTAGCTTTCAACGAAGTGTAGAGCAAGATAATTTATCTGTCAGCAGATTTATGCAAAGGGTTGCTCTGGCCTTAAATAAAATAGCACACAAGCATATAAAATTTCCTAAGACTGACGAGTTTCCGCGCAAAAAAAAAAGTATATGGAAAAATATCAGTTAACAGGAATAATTGGATTAGTTGATAGAACCCATATTAAAATATCGGCTCCGAGGAATGAAATTGAGCATGTTTACTATTGCAGTAAAGGTGGTCATTCTAAGAATCTAATGTAAATTTGTTTACAAATAAAACTTGTGATTTATTTTGAATTTAAATGTTTTTATTATTTAATTTTCGGATTAGGCTGCGATATGTACATAGTAAATGCGTGCAGATTTCATTTACCACAATATGGAGTGGGAAATGCATACTACTTCAACCTTCTCCATTGTTATCACCAAAAATTTATTTATGAAAAGCTTCTTTTCATATGATAATATTTTGAAAGTTGTTTTCACTTTTTCACAAAACTAGAATTAGTAATGCTATGAAACTGTGATAAAATATTGTTTTATTCCTTTGATTTTTTCATATGAAAAAGTTTTGAAGTAAGTTTTCATTTTTTCATAGAACCAGAATCAAAACTACAATGATAATGTGAAAAAACTTTTCATTTCAACTTTTCACAGAACAAGAATCTCTTAATATTTATTTAACGTATAAGCAAAGCTACCGCAATGTAGTAAATAAAAAAAGGATAACTGACTGACTGACTTATCATCATCGGCCAGTCCAAACGGCTAAAGCTACGAACTTGAAATTCGGTGAGTAGGTTCCTCTCACAATGTGAAAGACAAATAAGAATTTTTGGAACATCTAATATTAGGAATGTAAAAAACGAGTAACATTGCTTTTATATCTCCGGAACTAATAAATATATAACCAAAATTCAAACTACGAAATATTCTAGTACAAAAATAAGCACTTTTTCGGTATTTGTTCATTTGTGGGATAACAAGGCTAAAACGCTAATGTTGATATGTTTTTTAACGGCATTTATCCTTCAAATTAAACATTCACAGCAAGAAAACTGAATTGTATTCTTCTTTTCTTAAAGAAGTTTCTTATGAATTTTGGCACTTTTTTAAAATTCGAATAAATACTTTTTACTACTTTTCCTGAGTAAATAAATGCAGCTTATTAACATTTTATAAATAATTTGTAGTTTAGGTTAGGTTAGGTTGCAGAGCACATCCCGAATAAAGAAAAAGAAAGAGATGGGTTCACTTGGCTCCTCTGACATGGTGCCTTTGTGATACTTGTATAGGAGAAATGGCGGATAGTAATAGAGATAGAAGAGGGAAATAAAGTGGGAAGATGATAAGGGAAAGAATAAGAAGAAGAGCCGAGTCCTTCACCTAAGCCAGTTGCTATTCTTAATAAATCCATATAGCGTGCCAACCCCTATAGTCGACAATATAGTGAGACTCCAAGTAGCGCTCCCGAAATAGAGCTTGCGCACTGTTTCCTCCTCTTTCTCGTCTTGACAACTTCTGCAGTAGTCATTCAATGGTAAACCCATTCTCCTTGCATGGTTAATTTGTAACATGCAATAAAAAGCAATTTAAAAAAAATTTCAAAGGGGAAAAAACAAAAGGGTGAAATACTTTATATGTATTTATAGTATTTATGTGATATATTTTATGTTCTGTCCAATCTTACAATTGTGATAAAATTATAAAGAAAATATACAATAAAAGACTCAGCTAATAGATTCATTGTCCCAGAACCATTCTGCGGACTGTCTTGGAGCTCTATTAAGCTTAGTTTTAGGGAGTGGCTTAAAACAGAATGGCCATACTACTGGTTGGAAACAAAGGGTATAACAGTAGTGGAAACATATATGCCATTCTAATTTCGGAAGAGAACGAATGAATTACTTGGCGTGATATAGTCAGAAATTCATATTGTCACGATATTAATGGCTGGACATTACAGAGTATAAAACACTTGTTAAACATAAATATCAGTCAAAATGACTTCTGCATTTTATCTAACGAAGATGAAGAGACAACAGAGCACATATTGTTTCAGTGTAATGTACTAATTTAGACCTGTTTTTGCTACTTAGGGCATGGTGGACAAATCACCCAAGAAGTTGTTTGAATTCTTAATGAATAGACTCACAGAGAATTTTTAACTTAAGAATAGTGTCACAATAGGTCTATTTTTTCCACAGTGACCAGGTGACTTGTTTCCGCACTTCATTCTAATTCTATATTAAAATTAGAGATTACTTTATGTTTGGGACCGAGTTAGAGATCGATTAAACGAGTAGAATAAAAGTCTAGTCAAAATCATATTATAAAACCATAACAAAACCAAATAATCAATAGTGTGCGAGGCTTGTGTTCGCCTAGTTCCCAAGCACTTATTTCTTCTTTATTAAGATTTTTGTTATTTAACTACATTTAGTTAAACTTCCATTCAAATGCTTTTATTTTCTAGTATTTTCAATTTTAAACTTTTATCAATCTTAGTATGTTTGAGGCCGAGTTTGAGATCAGCTGAAGTAGTTGGACACAACCCTAAATTATCTACATCTTCCTTAATAAATTCCAGAACTTATTAAAAAACTTTAGCTAGAGTTCGATAACAGTTTATTTTCAAAAACAAAACGTTTTTGCCATATTCGAACATCATTTGCTTAAAAAGCTCTGAGCGAGGCTGATATTTTCTCCTCTCATTGAGCAACATTAGATAGCTAAAACGTTGTTCACACAAAATCCGACCGCTTTACAAAAGCATTTTAGAAAAACCTAGTAGCAGCACTTAAATTTAAATAAGAAAATTTTGTTTTAAAAATATTTACCGTTATTTTCTAGAAAATTTTTTTTCAAAATTAGTTTATTTTTAAGCATGGTTAGTCATGGAAAATCAAAATAGAAAAAAAATTGTGCACAAATATCTAGAAATTCCGACATGGTCAGGTGAAATGATTGGAAAAAAAGCTGCAGCTTCCAAAAAGCATTGTAAATTAATTTTTAAAAAGATGTAACCAAACCTTAAAAAAGTTGCTAAAAAAAACCCAGAGCTTAAAAAATGTATAATATGTTCAATACAGCATAACCCGGGTCTCTCTGACAATGGTCGTGCAAAAGAATATAACACCAGTCCCGCAAGAAAAATTTGTCTGGATGCTGGCTACAGAAGCTATTGTTCAATAAAATATGCAAAATTTAGTGAAAAGCAGAATGTCATTGCAATAAAACGAGTACGTATTCTTTACGATCAAGTGTAAAAATGGACTTAAAACAGCTGCCAGGTCAAAAATTTTATGTTGTGGCGAAACATGAAGATGCCGATTCCAAATACAAATACACGAAAATGGATAAATTTAGTAAAATGATAATCATGATTTGGCAATCAATTTGCAGTTGTGGTCTTTTTAGCACGCCGTTTGTCGCCTCTTCAACAATGACATCAGAAATTTATATCAAAGAAAATCTGAAGAAACGATTGCTGCCTCTAATTAAACATTACCAGTCGCCAGTAAAATTTTGGCCTGATGTAGCGTCTTGGCAAAACCCAGAAACACTCTTAATTGCCCGCAGCTTCGGCCAATTGAACAATACAAAGGCAAATTAAAGATAATTAGTACTGTTGTTCCTAACGCCAAAAATATGTTGGAAATTCGGAACAAATATGTAGCGCAGGTAGATCAAAATAGTGTGCCGAAACTAATGGGAACCATTAAGGCAAAACCGCGGAAATTTATAAGAGGAAATGAATTGTAATTAATTTTTTAATATTTCTGAACAATAGTTTTGTAATAGCTTTTTCCTTTAAGTATATATTAAATTGTTTATATGGCCGGATTTTGTGTGAACATTTTTTGTATTTTTATAATTCTTTAAAAATAATTTATGCTTCAAGATATGAACTTGAAATACTTAGTTAAAGTGCTTCCAACAAGTTCGTCAAAATACATCGCACACACATCTTTGCACTACATGTTGCATCCAATTAATATGCACTACTGCGCTGCCAGGTCTTTGTATAAAAATGCTAAACATTTTTCAAACTAATTTTATTGAATTATTAGTTTTGTTTTATACTCGATTTCATAAGATTTATAAAATTCCATTTAAAGTAAAGAAATATGTACTCGTATATTGATTGTATGGCAACAAAAAAGAACAGCAAAATGTACGTTGTGTGTTGTTGCTACCGTGTAATTATGACTTGTGGCTAAGAACAAGGTGTCAACTTATCGTTCAGGGTTTTATAACTGGAAATTTAACTCAAATAAGAAAAAAAAAACTAAACAAAACTTAATGAAAAATGGTAATAAAGTATTTTTATTGTTAAAATTTTTTTTTTACAAGACATTGAAGTTCAAACGGTTTATATTTCAATTTGTAACAAACATATCAATGGCGACAAGAGCTCGGTTCACAAAATAATGAAAAACTATTTTAATTCAATTTGTTTTATATTTAGATCTGAATGGTTTTAGTTTATGAAATAAAAATATTTTTATGTCCATAATAAATACAAGTGGGGGATTCACAGTAGTGTCATATCAGTCATAAAAGTCTTAAAATCATATTATTTTATGATATTTAAAAAATAATTTTGTTGTGCTTCAAACAAAAAGTCATAATATAATAAGATTTTTTCTACTTTTTCACACAGATTTAAAAAAATGTGGAATTACATATTTTTCTTTTTATTAAATGAAAATTTTCATATTTTTTAATTGCAACAAATATTTTCCAACCCAAAATAAAGCAAAAACAACATTAAAAAAAAACATAAAATAGGCCACAGATTAGTTATGAGATATTGAATTTTTCAAATTAATCAATCCCCAAGAAAATATTCGAATTGGAAATACAAAACAGCACTGTATTCTTTCAATATTTCTCTGAATTCATACGGCTTGTAGGATGTTTTCAGTTTTTTTCTTTTTACTATTACAAGTACTTAATTCTACTACTACAGATATATAATTCTGAAATCTCAAAATCCAAATAAGCTAATTTTGTATTCTTACGGTTACGTTTTAAATGAATGTGTCTTGGACAAGCTTTTAGAACTTCTAAGGTTGTAGTCCTTTACATGACTTAATAAGATATATTTAAGTAAACATTAGAACCTTTATATTGTAAAAGCAATTGGCTAAATAAGAATTATTTGTCAATAGTTCTAATAAGATTGAAATATTCAAACAAACAACTCAGTAAGCATTGAACCAAAGAAACAAAATTCCCAATCAACATTTTAATATTGAAAACTATATATTCTATTTTTATTCACTTTCTCTTTTACATTCGAATGCCATTTGAGTATTACTTAAATGTAATTAAAGAGTATATGAAAAACAAAAACAAAAATAATAAAAAATAATAATAAGAAAAACATCAAAGGAAGAGAAACGCAGTCTACAAGACTGCTGGAGGGCCCAAGTGGGCATGCGGCAGTCAAAGAAACTAAGTAAGCCTGAGCAGACTAGGACAGAGTTCGTTTCGAACCTCAGCAAAACGCTGTGGTAAAATTCAGCGTTGCCATTTTAGTTTTTTAAGGCTAAATTTAGCCTTTTTTTTCTCACATTTAGCCTCAAAATTTATGATTTAGCCTCTAGTTTTTTCTAAGCCTTGTTTATTTTTCAAAATAGCCTTTTTTGGAAAAATGAAAACAAATCATACGTAAAGAAACTGAGACTGAAACCAAATTAGTTAAAGTAATATTTTCTATAAAACTTTGATATGTAAATTGATAAAGTGTTCGAACGACGGTAATTTCATAAGCAAATTAAAGCATTTCGCTTCTAAGTTGTAAAATAAAAATGCACTTTATTTTTAATTGATTAATTAATTGTTCCATTTAGTATTTAGTTACCTAGTACTACCGTTTAGCAATGCTGAGGTTACTCGCTTTTGAGTACGATAAAGTAAGCGAAATATCAGAATAGAAATCGTATAAAAAATTAAAAAATAAATTATTTTTTAAAGGAATTTTAAATATTATTTTTTAACATTGAAGTTGAAAAATAATTGAATTTGCTTATAAGTATTTAAAGCCGTGTGGAAAACGACATTATTTTCTTTAGTTTTTGATAGTTTTTTGGATTTTTTTATAAAAATTATAATTAAGATTCTTAATGTAATAAAGAATTAAGAAAATTTTGAATTTTAAGCTGTAGCTTTTTAACTTTTTCCTAGCTTATTTTATTTCGGAGTGATTTAGCCTTTTCTAGCGTTTTTTTTTAGGGAAATATAGCTTATTTTTTTGTAGCTCCTGGCAACGCTGGTCACAGCAAACATAGTTCGTTCTTCCCAAAAATGTTATTGTTAATTTAAAGCATTTAAAGATTATTATGATCACAATAAACATGTTTGTAATTATTTTTAGTCATTTCATGTTTAACGTCATTTTGATAAAATTTGAACTGAAACCATAAATAGTATGTTAATAGTAAACATATTATGATTACAATAAACATAATAATGCTTTGTATTCAAAGAAAATTGAAGTAGACTTGAAATCGATATTATGATAAATTTGTGTGACAAATTTGTCATAATTTCTACAGGAAGTCGTTATTAGTCATTTTATACATCGGCCTATAAGTAAAATAAATACAAAACAAAAACTTAATCGTAAAAACTCAACTGATCTTTGTGTCTAAAGCGGTTGAGTGGCGATTGGGGGTAATGCTTCTTAACTGCATATGCCCTAGTTTGAATCCTGGTAGAGTCAAATAAATTTTGAAAGATAATTAAGTTCCATCTTACAGGAACTAGCTTTGAAAATCCCAGACACTTTTTCCTATAGTAAATGAATAGGATCGTAATTTTGAATTGAGATGGGTTGGTTGGCTTACGATTTGATCCACCTACTCGCCAAGACCATGTAGCCGTAAGGTGACCTACCCCGTGACATTCACATATCCGAGAACGTCTGCTAACCTTACTCCTGCCTGATATCTCAGGTAGTTCGGCCATCAGATGTGAAACCGTCTCCTCCCTCTTGGGTGACCGGCAGCTGCGGCAGCTATCGTTGACGGGAAGTCCCAGCCTACTGGCATGCTTCAATGACCGTTTATCACCGCCACCAGTTTGGAGATGTCCCTTCTACTCCTGCTCACTAATTGAATAGAGCGTTTACCATCATAGCGGGGTTATAGTTGACGCGTGACCTTACACGTTTGTAAACTCCGCCATCTGGTGTCTGCCCTTTTCCGGTAGTGATCAAAAATACCACTCCTGATACTACCAAGCGCTACAGGGACTGCCTTTGCCATATAAACCTCCATGTTCGAGCCAGCCCTAGCCAATTCATCCGCCTGCTCATTACCAATAAAACCACTGTGTGCAGGAATCCATGCCAAGGATACGTCAGCCTGACGTGCTAGGTTGGATAACACTGATGATTAGCAATAAAAGCTAAAATTTCTTTCATGATGGAAAGCTAACCCATTTTCTTAAGTTATTAATTAAAGTACATACTAAAGGGCTACAAAAACATTTGCTATTATAAAATATTACACATGCTTGTAGTAATGCTTGTGCAGCCCATTAGTACGTACTTGTTCAAAGGCGAGTGAAAGAATATAACTAAAATTATTTAAAATTCATATTTTCTGTTTATTGAATTTGTTTTTATTTTTTAATTTACAGCTCCAGTGGTTTAACAAAATTCTATTAATGATGCTTTCCAGAAGTTGCGAAACAGAGACCAGACAGAATAATAACTACAGGCAACAGTTTGAAAAACTAGAGCAGGTTCATCACTGACAGCTAACTAATATGCTGATAATTACCAAGCATGAACAATGCCACCAGCTTCAATTACGGCAGCAACTTTTTCATTTGACGCTTGAACAGCATCTACAACAGCTTGAGCATGAACACCAGCAGCATCGGCAGCAACTTGAGCTCTTGCAACTGCTTGATTGCCAGCTTCTTGTATGCTGTTAGCAAGTAGTCCGGCTGCTTCATTGGCAGCTGATATTGCAGCAGGATTAGCTCCAACAATCAACGCAGGATGATGTGGCAATATAACACCGCCTAATGGCAAAATACTAGCTTTGGCATAACTGCCACAAAAGGCCACACAAGCAGCGAAGGCAAATAACAGAACCTGAATAAAACAAAAATTGCAATTTAGCAACAAAATAATCCATCCATAATCCTTTTGTTCTCCGTTGCTACGGCAGTTCTTACCAATGAAGTTTTCATTTTGTACAGAAAAAAAAGCAAAATTTTTTTTAAAAAGAAGAAATGTTGTTTCACTCACTTAGAGATCAATAAAACTGTGAGTTTTTTCAGAAAGTGCTTAGCAATTTATAGAAATTTTATTAAAACCAAGTTTGTGTATTGGAAGCTAGCTTTACAGGTTAAGACATGAATTGCTTTGTTTTATTGTTTTTGCTTCTATTCTATTCATAACAAAGTGTTTAGAGTTTAAAAAATAATTAAATAATTATCTTGTAATCTGGTATTTGTGTAAAAAATAAAAATTGCGGTTCATTGTTTAGTGGGTAGAACTGCATTTGTTTGAAAAGATATTTGTTATTATTAAATTGGATTAATTCTGCTATTAATAATAAATAGTTGTTTTACCTTTAAGTTTACATAATGAAATTGTATTAAATGCAAAATAATTATTGCAAACGAGTTTTTTTTATAAAGAATTAAACTAAATTTAAGTTATACTGCCATAAGATAAATAGATCGGTAAAAGAGAATAGTTGAATATTAAAGGAATTCAATATTCATAGCAAAGGATTTAATAAGCCTGTAATAATTTAATGTCGCATCAATTAATTTTCGAAAATAACAATTGCAATCAATAATTTTTATATCTCAAGCGTAATAAAAGTTTGTCATTCTACGCTTCACAAAAAGTGAAAAGGGTATATACGAGTACATATCATAGAGATTTGTCATTCCGTGGCAATCTCTACAGCGTACATGGGACACCCTATAAAGTATATATATATTCTGGATCCTTATAAGTAGCAGAGTCGGTTTAGCGATATACATATGTCTGTCCGTCTGACCGTGTGGATGTTGAAGTCCCTAATGATCCCGTACTTTTGATAAAATACGCCCATCTTTCGGGCAGTGTACGAATCCCGCGTTGAAAAAACTTCATCTTTTGAAGCGATCCACGAATCGATCCAATTTTTTACTTCTTCATAAGACCGGAAGTGCTGTTCAGCCAGGCCATGGGCCATTGATCGAAACAAGTGACAGTCCGAGAGAGCAACGTCTGGAGAATACAGCGGGTGGGGTAGGACTTCCTATTTCAAAGTTTCCAAGTATGTCTTGCCCACTTCGCAAGATGGGGTCGAGCATTGTCATGCTGTAAAATCACTTTATCATGTCTCTCGTTGTATTGGGGCCGTTTGTCTTTCAATGCTCGGCTCAAACGCAATAATTGCGTTCGATAACGATCGCCTGTGATTGTGTCAGTCGGTTTGAAGAACTCATAATACACTACGTCGAACTGGTCCCACCAAATACAGAACATAATATTGAAACCGTGAATCTTAATGAACCCATTTTTCGTACCCAGCCACAATGCCATGCAGAAGTTCCTTCGGTCTTTGCCTTGCAAGCAGACAAACGCCGTTCAACATCTCTCGGCTTTAACTCGTACGGCATTTAGTTTATTTGTTTCTGAATCATTCCCATGTCTTTCAGGCGTTTTGAGATGGCTTGTTGTGGCACTCCCAATTATTCTGAAAATTCTTGTTGCGTTTGACACGAGGCTTGATCAAGTAATGCCTCCAATTCTGCATCTTCGAAAACCTTCTCTCTTTCACCGCCATGCCGGTCTTCGACGTCAAAATCACCGTTCTTTAAGCGTTAAAACCACTCTCGGCACGTTATTTCACCAATAGCGGCCTCACCATAGGTACTTGAGAGCATTCGATGAGCCTCAGCCGCAGATTTTTTTATATTAAAGCAATAAATTAAAATCTCCCGCAAATGATGAGAATTTGGCTCGTAAGCTTACATGTTTAATTGAGAATAACTTTATGATGCAGACACAAATCGATCAATATTTCGATGGCGTTAGGTTTACAAATACCTAAGCTTATTGTATGACATCTACGATTCATTTATTTCGACTACCAGTTACCGCTATAGCCATCTATTGCAAAACGGCAGAAGCAAACTTGTACACCTAATAATATTTTTAATATTTAATTAAGAAATTTATTTAAAAAATCAATACTAAAATTTTTAACCCTAATCTTACCAACATGTGTCTGTGAGACACATTTTAATGTTTAATTGGAATGTATTAAGACAAATATTGCGCATATCGCAACCAAACTTCTTGACTTTTATTTTACATACGTTTTGTTATTCTATCAAAGCTAAAAATGCAACACAAACTACTGATATGTGCCTCCTAGACACATTCAAAAAACCACGCAAGCCAAAAAAACTACAAAACTATATCTACGAGAAGTTGCAGACGCACTTATTGCTCCTCAAATAGGCCAAAGGTCATGAAATAAATTACAATGGCCTTTAATTCAGTGCACGCAGCAAGATCTTTCAGGAAGAAGCTTCACCAATTGTTACTAATTGTGCAACAAATAAATTCAAAAGGTAAATTAACCATGCAAGGAGAATGGGTTTACCATTGAATGACTACTGCAGAAGTTGTCAAGACGAGAAAGAGGAGGAAACAGTGCGCAAGCTCTATTTCGGGAGCGCTACTTGGAGTCTCACTATATTGTCGACTATAGGGGTTGGCACGCTATATGGATTTATTAGGAATAGCAACTGGTTTATGTGACGGACTCGTCTCTTCTTATTCTTTCCACTATCATCTTCCCACTTTATTTCACTCTTCTATCTCTATTACTATCCGCCATTTCTCCTAAGCAAGTATCAAAAAGGCACCATGTCAGAGGAGCCAAGTGAACCCATCTCTTTCTTTTTCTTTATTCGAGACGTGCTCTGCAACCTAACCTAACCTAAACTACAAATTATTTATAAAATGTTAATAAGCTGCATTTATTTACTCAGGAAAAGTAGTAAAAAGTATTTATTCGAATTTTAAAAAAGTGCCAAAATTCATAAGAAACTTCTTTAAGAAAAGAAGAATACAATTCAGTTTTCTTGCTGTGAATGTTTAATTTGAAGGATAAGTGCCGTAAAAAACATATCAACATTAGTGTTTTAGCCTTGTTATCCCACAAATGAACAAATACCGAAAAAGTGCTTATTTTTGAAGTAAATATACTCGTATGTGTGATCCTAAAAGAGTCGCATAGTTAAACAATGCTGTCAAAAATATTATAATAATGTTTGTAATGAACATGCTATAAAAATTTTTGTAAGCAAGCACTGTATTCAATAAAAAATTTCGTCAAAATTTACTTGTTTTTATTTAATTAAAACTTTTTCTTTAAAATTTTCACACATGTTGGTAGGATTTGTAATATTTTATGTCGGTATGATTATAAAATTGGACTATTGTTTAGAGCTTAATATTACTACTCGTGATCGGAATTGCTTACGTAAAATTTGGATAGATTTGCTAATTCGAAACGAATGCAATAATTTCCAACAAAATACATTAAAAAAAAGTTGCTGAAGTGTAAAAGTGAAAATAAAAGTAAAGAAAAATTTGTTATACAGTAAAAATGAGTGCTTCTGTATTATTTTACTCATCATCTTATGTGCGTGGAAAAACTCGAATGTTCGAGTAAGATTCCACTCATATAGACTCTCAGAATTATCCCTCTGGCCTACTAAGTAACCACTATAATATATTTGTCTGCAAATACTTAGTTTTGACAAGTAGAGATACTTTTTTCAAATGCTGTCATGTTATTTTTGTTTAGTATTGTTAGCCATTTCATACTGGAAAGACTTACGCCTGAACAACGTTTACAAATCGTTAAATTTTATTACGAAAATTCACGTTCTGTGAGGAATGTGTTTTGTGCACTTTGCTCAACTTATGGTCAACATAATCGGCCTGCTGAGCGTACTATTCACAACACCATCACCCATTTTGAGACTCAGCATTCATTATTGGATAATATTCGACCGAATAGACCACGTCCAGCACACTGTGAAGAAAATATCGCGGCCGTAGCTGAGAGTGTACACGAAAACCGTAACCGTCAATGGCGACCGTTGTCGTGCCATGATAACCGACTATTTGATGACTAAAATTGAAGCTCGTGATCTCGGCGACATTTGGTTTCAGCAAGACGGCACCACTTCCTACACATCGCATCAATCAATGGATTTATTTAGAGAACATTCCGGTGAATACATAATTTCACCTTTAGACTTTTTCCTGTGGAGATATGTAAAGTCTAAGGTTTATGCGGATAAGCCCGCTTCGATTCAGGCCTTGGAGGAAAACATCACGTGTGTCATTCTCCAGTTACCAGCCGAAATGCTCGAACGAGTCATCGAAAAATGGACTCAATGGATGGACCATCTGCGGCGTAGCAACGGCCAACATTTGATAGACATAATCTTTAAAAAGTAAATTCCAAAGAATGTTCTTTCAAATGATAATAAACATTCTCCATTAAATTTGAATTTTCTGTGTTTTTTTCTTTAAAAAAGTATAGAACCTCGAAATGGATCACGCTTTATATGAAAGCCTAAATAATGATGAGATTGTGCATGAGAACTTCTTAAAAATAGTACCTATTACATGATTGATCTGCAGATTGGTGGGAAGTGTACTTATCTATCAATCGGGAAACGCAGGTTCGACTACTGCTTTGCAGCCTCTTGGGAGCCAATGGTCAAAGTCATCAGTGCTACTTAAAGAATTTAATATTAGAATTGTTTTCTAATACGTATAAATAAATACATAAATATCTATTACACAACGCACTGCCAAAAAAAAAAAAAATAAATAAAAAAAAAACAGTTTTTTCCAAACTAACTATTTCCACTGTACAATAAATAACATCAGTTTTTTCCCTCAACTTTCATGAATTATGATTGATTTTACTTCTATTATAAGGAAGCTTATGAATAAATAACAAAACTTGCCGCTTTAAAATTTTTGTGAATTTTTAAATATAAAAAATGGCCACAAAATATTGTGGTGGGAATACCTCGTATTGTGTTCATATTGCGTTTATGAAAATTTGAACGTTTACATAAACAGCGTTAAAAGAAATGATATTTACACTAAGACAGTTCGAACTATCGTTCACCGCTCTCAATTCGTCCAATAACATTCATTTTTATCTCCAACGTCAAGCTTTTCTATTTCAGATTGCTTAAGCTACGGTCACATTAAACAAATATTTATTTAAATAAGCATAAGTACTATGCCATCTACATATACGTTTATATATTTATTTTGAAGAAATATTAGCTTAGTTTAGTTTTTATTAAAATAAATCATACTTGTGTTAGTCAATTATACGAATTAATTTTATGTATAACAAGTCATATTAGACTATAAAAATACGTACCAAAAAGTAGTGGTTACGCTTATTTGTTCAATGTGTCCGTAGCTTTAGTAACATGCGTCTGTGGTTCAATTGATATTTGTATTTGATGAAATTATTTTTTTGTCATCAAATTTATTAAGGCCTATATCAAACCAAATCAGTATTTCGAATGGACAATTTAATAAAAAATTTCACATTTTGGAATTCCTCCAATTAAAATTATTTTTGATATTTTGGGGAATGGGGTATTTCATGGAGGTTGAATGCCTTATGATCGCTATTCACTTGGGAATAGCCAGAGGTGATTCCTTCACTGAACTACCCAAGCATCAGACGATGCACCAGTAGAACCTGCGTCTAAGGAACACAAACCTCCACCTATCTATTTGCGCGAGCAAACATTGAACGCTATTATAAACATTTTATCAAAGATTGTGGGAAAAGATAATTTTTACGTAGCTTCTATACAGGAAACAAAAATGCAAGCCCATACTGAGAAGAATTATCGTTTAATTGTTAAAAGTCTTAACGCCGAAAAAAAGAATTACTACACGTACCACCTAAAATTGGAGGTGAAGATTACGATGTGAGAAATGTTCACAATATACATAACAAGGATAAAATTCTCCAACCAATGCACCGTGTGGAGATTGCTTTTAATGCAGCTATTCTTAAGACCAAAAACTCAACGCATCCTATTTATAATTTGAGATATCTTCTTGACCAAAGAATAACAGTAGAGGAGCCACATAAGCGTAATGGCCCTGCACAATGCACCAATTGCCAAGAGTTTGGCCACACAAAATCTTACTGCAAGCTACCATCTGTTTGCGTAGTTTGTGGTAAAGCGCATAAAACCACGGAGTGAACATCACCTAAAAACGACCCCAATGTGAGAAAGTGCAGTAATTGCGGTGGAACACATTCAGCTAATTATAGAGGATGTGAAGTATTCGAGAGGTTAAAAATTCGAATCAACCTCGAAGTCGCGCAAATGCGAAATATCGCGAATTGAACTATACGAGCCTTCATACTGAAGCTACTGCAATACCTAATTGTGTACATGTGGATAGAGTGAACTATGCCCAACAACACTTCGATGGCTTACTATCGTCAAATAGGCCCAACGTGAAAAATCTTTCATATGCCCAAGTACTAAGGAGCAGCCCTCAGGTCTTCAACGATACCAGCTCTAGTTCAATCGACAAGCTGACGGAGACAATGAACAATTTCATGACCAACATGAACAGTTTTATGAATAATATGCAGGGCATGTTTCAGGAGATGATGCAGAATCAGAACATGATTCTGCAGACCCTTCTTAGGCAAAAATAAAATGACGCAGAAATAGACATCCTTTTGGTATCCGAAACACACTTTACTGTAAAGAATTGGGTTCATTATTTATGACACTAAACATCCGGCACTTTGTTATGCCGGAATTTGGGAAGGATTTCATTCAGGCAGGAGACTACATCGCTGAACATACCCACTGGGTCTCTGGACTTATTAGCCGAAGAGGTAGGCAGCTGTACAATGTTATTGCTCAAAATAGTCTAGATGTCGTATCTGGCGGTGAGCCCACATACTGGCCTACGGATCGTACGAAAAAGCCAGACCTTATTGACTGCACTGTTATTAGGAATATTCAAAGAGACCAACTTCTGATTAGTCCCCTAGAGAACTTATCATCTGATCATTCGCCGACTATAATAACTCTACGTAATAGTTTTATAAACTCTGAAATATCTCCTACGTTCTATCCGAACCGATACACGAACTGGCTAAAGTATAAAACGTATGTGAGCTCTCATCTCTCCCAGAACATCCCTCTAAGGAACTCGTCTGATGTACAATGTGCTGTGAACCACCTTACAGACGTTATTACTTCTGCAGTTGGAATGCAACTCCAATGAGAAAAACATATAGGAGGAAACCATTCAAGTCATCAGCTGATGTTGAAGCCCTCATCCGACAAAAAAGAAAATTGAGAATTGAATGGCAGAGAAATCGTTCCCCAGCTTTAAAGACCCAATTGAATTTGTGTCAAAAAATACTTAAAGAAAAGCTGCGTCTATAGCATGAGTCAGCGCTTGCAAATTATTTAAGTAACTTGGATCCAACAACAAAAACCGACCACAGCCTATGGAAAGCTGTGAAGCATATGAAGTGTCCTACTTCCTCCGTACCACCACTAAGACTTGAGGTGACATAGATAGTGATATTAATCCTCCATACATCAGCGATTCCATTGAAAATCAAATAAGGATGCGGTTGCCCTCAATTAAAATGACAATCAAAAACCATGATGCGAAAAAATCGAACGGCGCTGATGAACTTGCCAGATTGCGCTGTGAAAATTATATTATTCATTTTTAACGCCATATTAAGAGTGGGGGTTTTCCCGTCCTCTTGGAAAATTTCAGAAATTGTCATCATCCAAAAACCGAGTAAAGACGCTACTCAAATTACGTCATATAGACCTATCAGCTTATTATCTATACTATCAAAGCTGTTCGAAAAGGTTCTCCTCCAGAAAATAACGCCCCATCTAGCAGAGCGAAATATTATTCCAGAACATCAGTTCGGCTTCCGCGCTGGTTATGGAACTACAGAGAAGGTTCACAGAATTGTTACTGCTATCAGGTCGTCCTTCGAGAAAAAGCTGTTTTGTTCAGCATTGTTCATTGATGTCTCGCAAGCATTTGACAAAGTTTGGCATGATGGTCTCCTCACAAAAGTAGCACGACTTCTTTCTGCTAACACCCACAAGCTGATTAAAAGTTACTTGACTGATAGAACATTTAAGGTACGGTAAAAAAAATGAGTTTTCACCAGTTAAGAAGATTTCTGCAGGCGTCCCCCAAGGAAGTATACTTGGCCCGCTATTATACATCGTCTATACATCCCATATGCCTACAAATCGACATACTATCACGTCAACGTTCGCAGATGACACGTCATTCTTAAGTGTGAACAAAGATCCAGGAACTGCATCTGAGCACTTACAAGCTCATATAAACGAGCTGGAAGGTTGGTTAAATAAATGGAAAATCAAGGTAAATCCATCAAAATGTGCCCATGTGACTTTCACACTAAGAAAGGCTAATTGTCCGCCAATAAAAATAAATAACGTCATTGTTCCGGTGGAAACCCAAACTAAATATCTAAGAATCCATCTAGACAGACGCCTAACATGGTAACGACACATTGAGGCCAAAATCTCAGCTATTAAACTAAAAACAGCTCGACTAATGTGGCTAATAGGTCTATATTCATCCCTTTCTTTGGAATTTAAAGTTCTATTATATAAAGCCATTATTAAACCAATCTGGACATATGGCATTCAGCTTTGGGGAACTGCGTGTGCATCTAACATCCAAAAGTTACAAAGAAGACAGTAGAACATTTTACGAACAATAGTCTGCGCCCCCTGGTATATAAAAAATGAGAATATCCACAGAGATCTAGAAATTCCAACGGTTCGGGAGGAAATTGAAAAATATTGTACTAAGTACGTTCACAAACTGGCGACACATCCAAACGCCCTAGCCAGGGACCTGTTACAGTTCGAGGGACACAGGAGGCTTAAGAGAACTGATACCTTGCGCCTAGTGAGAAGAGACATATAACTTATTTATTTAAACGAAGAATATTGAGTACAAGTAACTAGTTATTACATTGGTAATAATTATTTAAGTTTTTCATATTTTTTTTACAGTTAAGATTTGGATACTTATTGTAATTTTCTTATAGAAAGATTCAATAATAATAATAAAAAAAAAATTTTTTTTCTTTTCAAAACCAAGGATTCCAAGAACTTTAAATTAAGTTTTATCAATTTTCATATAAAATTAGAAAACCTTTTAACAAATATTTTAAAGGTGCAAAATTTTTTTTTTTTGTTCAAGAAGTACTAAGCGGGATAACATATACATACACATAAACCATATAACATAACAACAATCACAATAATAATTCTACAGTACCAAATCAAATGATTCCCAAAATATGTTTTGGTTTTTATTATTGAAATTGGGAGATCATTAGCTGATGGCAAAGTTTATTCCGGTCGATGTATGAGGTAATATCTTTTTAGTAATTATTGTATTAAGTAAACCATAAAAAAATATTCTATGAGAATTAATATCATGAAAAATAATGTATTTGGCAAACTTCACATAATCGAAATTTAGCGCCAAAAATTATTAATATATTGTAAATTTTTTTTTATTGAAAATAGAGTGAAATAAAAATTTTGTAATATAAAAATTAGGTTTTTTACTCCTAAAATTTTTTTGTACTTAACCGATTTTTATGATATTTAATATGTATATTCACTAGATAGGATAATAGGCTTATAACTAATTTGTATACCTCTAAGTGAGGGGAATATTTTCATACTCTAGAAATAATTCATATGGCAAAACAACGTTTGCCGGGTCAGCTAGTATTGATATAAAATTATAAACGAAATCGAAAAGTGATATATACCCTTCATACCTACAGTGAAGGGTATAAAAACGAATTTTAAACTTTATTATTTCTTAATATAATAAAATAATGCTAATTAGATTGCATTGCATAAAGTTGCTGTCTCTGACCATTTGCAGTCATAAATAGTTAAACAAATAAATTTAAATGTTCTTTTGTAAAAGACATTATATTAGAGCTAAAACGGCGTATGAGTTAATAAGAAATGAAAACATTTTTTTTTATTATTTATAAAGAAAAAGGTTTTAATTTAATTATATTCAAGCAAGCCAATTTGCATAATTTTATAATGTACTTATTTATAAACAAGAATTGAGGTGTGTGTGGTTTTAAATTCTACGCTTGTTGCTTTAATTATGAAATATAAATTTACAATTGCAATAGTTTAAGTTATTCTTGTTGAACAAAACAAATATTCCAGACCTTTCAAATGGATTTATTTTTTTTTATATTGAAATGTGGGCTTTAATTAATAATCTATATTCAGTATAAATAAAAATAATTTTCCGCTTGTTAACTAAACAAATTTTTGTTTTTTTTATGAACTACATACTTTGATACACATAACGCAGGTCTTTGGTGCCATCAAAACTAAAACTGATTTCTAGTATATTCTATACCTTGATTGAAATTGTATATCAACTTTTTTTAATTCCACGTGTAGCTCTCGAGATTTAATATTACAAAAAAAAAAAGAGGTTGATTAAATTTACAAAAACACCTAAGGATCGGGAGTAAAATAATCTTTAAATTATGTTTAAAAAAATAAAAATTTTTTTCAAGAAAAATTTCTAAAATATTTTTCTTAAAAAATTCATTAAAAATCTGAAATGCATAAAATCTTAAAATTTTTCTGAATATGATACAAATAAAATGAGTCATATTTTATTAACATTCGGTTAAAAGTTTTTTTACAACTTCGTGGTAGCATATCTTATTTTATTTCAGGTGAAACCAGGTTTTTTTTTTGTCAAAAATAGAGGATATTTCTGAACCGATTCAGCTGAATTTCAATAGCAATTGAAAGCTTTTTGTTGCACTCTACAATAAATATTACCAGTTAGCTAAATGTCGAAATTTAATGTTCAATTTTAGTTTTCCGTTTGCTTGCAGGCAACTTGCCAAACAAATTCTTAACTCTTGTGATAATAGGCCATACACTAATATTTTAAGCTCGAGTATAACTTTGCCTGTTATCGTTTTTTTTTTTACAAAAAAAAATTATTCAAAAGAAAATCTTTTATTTTAGTGCAATTTTTTTTTGTTTGTTGAAAAGGTATACCTACCAGAAATGTGTGATACAAACTAACACATACTCATTTTTTTCACTAAAACTTTTAAATTTTTTTTTATGTTGACAACCATTTGATCCATGAGTAAGAGTGAGACACAAAATCACACGTACGGGTACACAAAGTTTCCTTCACATTTTGCACAATGTCCTTAAGAACTTGATAGAAACTTTGTTCTACGCTGTGACACATATTTATGTCAACACTGCTAGTCAAATGACCCATCAATTGACTGTCACTGTTCTTGTAGGATATCCACTCAATTTCTAACAAAATAATTACTGACACAGCACAAGGAGGTGCCATGTGAGTACAATTTGTTTGTAAATAAAAATGTGTGAATCATAATTGTGCTTATAGCTGTAGAAAAGTGAAAAGTGGTAACACTAAACAGTCAGTAAGTACAGGTACGTAGCCATGTTGAAATTTTTAAAAATATAGGCCTCAAAGTAAGCTTGTGGGGACGAACATTTTATAACAAGTGAATATTAAATACTGAAAAAGCTGAAATGAATCTTTTAAAAGCCAAATTTTTGTTAACATAGTAGGAGGGGAAATTTATCTTCTCATTTTATTCCCATGAATCCGCTACTGTTTTGGTAAGAAGTTGTAAAAAATAGAATAGTTTTTATTATAAAATGTTTAGTCATGAATGAATTGCAGCATATGTAAACGTACATAACCGTACACATTATAAAAAACTAAATTAAATGCGGTTGCAAGTTTACGTTTACGTCAGCCAGGTAATAGAATTAAGAATGCGGTTGACAAGCAACTGAAAGCGACTTTGAACGTTGAAGTGGTCCAACAAGTTTGTCTATCAATATTTTTCTGCATTTTGCCTTTTAATGAGATGAATGAATGACTTGTGTACTCGTACATACATGTATTTAGTAATGAACTAACGATTATGGTTTCAAGTTAAATATTTTTATGTGTAATAATTTTATTTGAAATTTAAAAGTTTAACACAAAGTTAAGCTCAAATAAAGATGTATATTTTGTTAAATATTTCTTTTAAATAAATTTACAAGGAAGAACACAACATGTTTGGCATTTTGTTTTGCCTTAAATACTTATAAACATTTTAATTACATTTCTTAAGCTAAATTGTTTTTTAAGTTTTTTTCTTTTGGCTAAAGAAAAGTTTTAAAAAAAATTGTTTTATCTAAAAAAAAATAGTTTTATCTAAAAAAAAAAACTAAACTTAAACTTATGATGATTTCTTCCCATTGGATTTGATTAAAATCATAAGCCATTTTTCTATTAAAATGGCATTTTAGTTGAAATTTAATTTATTGAATTTAAAGTCAAGTATATATTTACTTGATATCAGACAGTCAATAGTCATAGAGGACGGCGGAAATGTCTGAGTGTACTTAGGACTCATACTAGACTTATAGTGTATTGACTGCTTGAATCAGCAACGATATGATCAAACCTTCATAGAAACAGCACCTCATTTTGGCATCTTTCAGAAAATACGGATTCTTGGTTAAAATCAAAATTCTAAATATAATGGAAATTGCTGCCTAGATTGATACAAGTGAAGCGTTTCATTATGCTATCCGGTTACTCATTGAAGAGCTACTTAATAATAGTGACCTACGACTCCTAAAATTATTATTTAAAAAGCAGAGTAGTTTTGGCAGCGTTGTCAACTAAGTGTTTTTATCACTATTTTTGGTGGTTTTTAACATTTTCTACGCACCATATTTTCAAGTTAGTACCCTTTTATACCATTTACAAAATGTGGAAACGGTCTATATAATTTTGTCCTTCCGAGTGTAATTTCTGCACCGTATGTGTGCCACCCTATAAAGTATATATATTTTCTGGATCCTTATAAATAGATAATAGTCGTTAAAATCGGCAGTCCCTTGCTAACGTATAGAAAAGTTTAACATATCAATTTGTCAGTAGTTACTGAACTTCAAAAAAAGCCTGAACTATTGAAATTCAGTCTGTAAATGTCGGAGGCTTTAGTGCAACACTTCGACTACCGCTATTTTTTTTACCATGTTTCTGAGTGGGTTTTTTTTTTTTTGTTTTTTTTTTAAATAATGTTGTAGGTTAGGTTAGGTTAGGCTAGACAGGGCGCCCAAATAAGAAAAACAGAAGTTGGGCTCCCTTGGGTTCTCTGGCGTGGTCCCTTTGTGATACCTGTATAGAAGGAAATGAAGAAGAAAAAGGATACTAATAGAACAGTGAAAGGAGAGGAGATAAAGAAGACAGATGGAGAAAGAAAGTGAGTCCGTCACCAAACCTACCGCTACTTTTAACGAAGCCATATAGCAGGTCGACCCTTATATTCGACAACGCAGGCAAACCTTGCCGACGGCGCTCTCCAAAGTGAATCATGCACCACTCTTCCAAAGCTGGACACCGGCAGAGAAGGTGTCACATAGTCTCCTCCTCTTCCTCGTCCTCACAACTTCTACAGTGGTTGTAATATAGCAAACCAATTTTCCTAGCATGGTTGCCAAAATTACAGTATACTCTTGCTACAACCACCACATTTCCCATCTAGACCAGATTATCCTCGCCGTATTACACGTCCGTTCGTCTCTCCATCTGGACTGTGCTCTTCGCAAAAATATGCTCTCGATCTGCTTTTTACAGACCGATAGAGAGATACCGCAGGGCGCATTGGCATCTTGCCCTGGGAAAATTTAAAACAATCTGTCCACAAATGGCCGAGAAAAATCAAAAATACAACCGAAATTTTACATTTTAGCTAATTTCTGTTTTTTTTATGGAAATTTAAAATGTACATGTGCATAATGTGTGTCCCCGCAAACAAGAATGTATGTGTGTAAAATAGTTTCTGGGAATTTTTGCCGTCAATTTGAATTTTTTTATTTTAATTTAAATATATTTGGCTTACCAAATGTGTGCAAATATTTTAAATTAAATTTAATTTTTTTAAAAGATTTTTTTATTGTTAAAAATTGATTACCTACAGACATTTTATTGCTTTTAAAAATAAGAATTACACAATGAATTTTTCGCGAACACTGTTAATTTGCATTAACAAAAAAATAGGCGAGCAAAGAAAATCATTTAAACAACATTTTAAATTTCATAAAAAATTTTTCAATTCATTTCATTATTATTATTTTTTATTTTTTAATTTTTATTTTAATATTTAAGAAGAATGTGCAAACCGAATATTTAGCTACTACAGTGAAATTAGTTAAGAAAATACTGAAGTGGTTGATGGAAATGTTTTTATTATTTCATTTATTCCAAATTCGTTTAAATTTTTTTGAATATTTGCAGGAAACACGCTTAATATTAGATTTCTATGTTGGTTTAAGTGAATTTGACAGTATAGCAATTTGAAAAATAAATTAATTTTATAAAAAATTTTGAAAAGCTGAACAGCACACCAGCCACAATTGACAAAGTGAATGGCTATTGATTTATTCGTTTGTTTTAGTTTAATACAGTAGCACTCAATTGTTACTAATAAATGAAAATAAATTTAAAAATTATTTAAATTAATTAAAATTGATGTGCTTTATTTCTTATTTAAAACTAGAAGTACGTAGTTGCATAACAATGATATTGCAAAAAAAAAATTAACTGTTATTTTTGAAAAGGATATAAGTCTATTTAAATAAATGCGCTAGCGGAAATTTTACTAAGATATAGAACGATATTACACTAAAATTATCGCTTACTATGTTTTTTTTTTTGTACGACTTATATCACTTTTACAAATAACTACCTAGATAAAATAAACCTTTTAGCACCATAAACATTATATGATATACGTATTTAAAAAACAAAAAATCCTTTGACATGTATTTTTTCAATGTTTGTGTTTGCCCTTCACAAATCGATTTTCTTTTGATGAATTTGAAAGAAATGGTTTTAATTCTAAACTAAGTCAAAAATGAAAAAAAAAAAGATTTAAAATAAATTTAAATGAATTTTTAGTTCTAATATTTACAAGTTGAGTTCCAAAGACTATAAATTACTTTCTTAGAATTTATTCTGGTTCATAGTTGTAAGATTCTTCCAAATATCATTTAAAATGTATTTTTCTAGATACTCGACCTTCACCGTGTTAAATTCAGAATTTTATAATATATTGGAGGCGAAAAAGCTGACAAAAATGCCAAGTACTCAACCAATATGATAATTAAAGTTAACATTTGATAGGCATTGACGAATATTAACAACTATAGTTGAAAGTTGGCACTAAAGTGGTAGATAAGAGTAAATTTTTGAAATTATTTATGAAAGGACATGAGTGCAAAAAAAATTCGATCAACGAACTATAGGTTCGCAAAAGCCCTATAATAATTAGCCAATTCACAAAGTGTGTTAAAGTGTTCTAAGTGCAGTATTCGTCCTAAATTTTGTTGGTATTTATTACATATATAAAAGAGATTTAGGACATTACTACTTTGTTTCCTGTGTTTTTTAGTGTGCTATTTAATCAGCTGTTTTTTGGTGACACAAAAATAATTTCCCCCCATTTTTATGAATTCAAAATTGGAAGCAAAATTTAAATTGATGCAATAAAAACTTAATAAAATTGAGAAAACACAAGGAAATATTGAGGTAAGTTGTGTATTAACATACAATCTTCGTTTGCTGACAATTTGTGAAATAATTTTTAATAAAGATTAAAAAAAGCGTGTTCGAAATACTCCTAATAGGAAGTGGACAGCAGGTGAAGAAAATGCACTTATTAATTTTCTGGTGGATAACAAAGACATTTCCAAAGCATATTTCTCACAAAGCGCTTCAACAATTTATTTTTTCTCTGTCTTAGAGGACATTGTTTGTCTTTTTTATGCTTTAATTTATAGCTTTCCTTGACATCTGAGTTTGACGTTTAAGCGATTGTATTCTTTGGCAATATGACAGGCCGTTCACAACAGTACTATTTTATCTAAGTAGTAATTTATAACTTAGCCATTTACGACAGTTTGTGAATTGACTAGTTGTTAAGCGTATCAATTGTTATGAAATTTTGATTCACAGCATATTTACGTTTGGATTTTTCATGCTTTAAATATGATTTCTATCCCCGGCAAGCATTACAAAATGGAAAATTAAAAGTCAGAATAGTGCACCATATCAACCAGCTCATAAAAGAATTACAGCCTTATTCATAACAAAAAGATATCAGCATGTCAGCAGAAAGATTATTTAACTCTTGTCAGCTAGCTGCTAGAGGCGTTCCACATAAAAAAAATTAAAGTGTTTTAAAAAATTATGCGGAAAGTCAGATATTTTGTACAGTAAAACTGCATAGTAGATTCATAAAAAAGTAGACAAACGATTAAAATGCGGATGATTTTTAAAATCATTGTATATATTCGTCTTAGCCAAGTTTTGTAAAAAAATCAATCAAAATTAGTTAATTTTATTAAATTTTTAAAAATATACTTGCTAGTGAAAAACCCTATACTAGCCATAGAATACCCTTATTTTATTTTTAATTTTGTGTTGTTTTGTTTGGCTTTCTTGTGTTAATGTTATGGTAATTATTTTATGTTAATACGAAATGTTATATTCATAGGAAAGATTTATTACCCCATTAAATTAATTGACTTGAAACTAAATTTGACTGCTGAAAAAAAATAAAATAAGTTAAATTCGGCAGTGCCGAATTTTCTAAACCCTCCGCTGTAGTAGCTAAATATTCATATTTTTCACTTTCCACACACAATCTTCTTAATCAAATATATATGGATATATAACATATATATACATATATATTATGACAAATATTGATTAATATAATTTTCTGTGAATACACATTTTTTTGTTAAGCATAAAATAAATAATTGACTTCAGTTCAGCAAATTCTGGAAATTTAAATTAACAAGATCTAAAAACAGCCGTTATGGGATCGCTATTTTTAAAAGCAAATAAAATGTCTCTAAGAACTCAAAAAAGAGAAATTCCAAAAAAAAATATTTACTTTCAAATAAATAAATTTTCTCTACCATCTCTCTTGCTAAAAGATTTTTGTATTTGTAGTTCTTTTAGACACGAGTAATTTAAAAGCACACACACATGCACACGTTTATATAAGACCGATTGACAGCTTTTGTGATTGTGGGCACAAGCATGTTAAAAATTTATTCCGCACAGAGAGGAAAATTTAGCGGAAAGAAATATCGATCGATATGCAAATTGTTATTATTCATTCGTGCGGAATTATTTTTTTATATTATTTTGAATTATTTCATTTAATTGTGAATTAAAAAGTGGTCTATTGTGAATGAATTGTGGTAATGTTTTAGCTGCTGGTGGTTAAGGTAAAAACAAAATTTTTTAATTTTAATTTTAAATAAACCAAAAACAAATTAATTTTCAATAAATAAATTGTTTTCGAAAAATAAAACAAATTAATCTAAAATTTTTACGAAAATTTGTATTTTTCCTGCATTTTTGATCTTTTCATTTGCTTTCCGCAAGAAAATGTAAGCGTGAGCAAAATGTAGAAATTCATCTAAAGGTTGTTTTTTATAGACGTATAGAACTTTAAGTTGGCATTACTGCGGCGACCGATTTAACAGCTGTCAAGTGATTTATTCTCAGTTTGGCTTGGCAATTCATCATGAATAGACTCACGCCTGAACAACGCTTGCAAATAGTGCAATTTTATTTCGACAACGAGATTGTCGTTGTTCCCGATTTTCATAAGCGAATTTTGTTTAGCGATGAAGCGCACTTCTGGTTGAATGGCTACGTCAACAAACAAAACTGCCGCATTTGGAGTGAAGCTAATCCTCAAGTGTATGTCGAAACACCGTTACATCCAGAAAAACTGGCTGTTTGGTGCGCTTTATGGGCTGGTGGAATCATTGGTCCGTATTTCTTCAAAAACGATGATGGCCAGAACGTTACAGTCAATGGTGATCGGTATAGAGCCATGATTACTAACTCTTTCATTCCTGAATTGAACAACCATGATGTCCAGGAGCTGTGGTTCCAACAAGACGGTGCAACATGTCACACAGCTCGTGCCATAATCGATTTATTGAAAGACACCTTTGGTGACCGCCTAATTTCACGTTTTGGACCTGTGAATTGGCCTCCAAGATCTTGTGATTTAACACCGCTAGACTACTTTCTGTGGGGCTATGTAAAGTCATTGGTCTATGCGGATAAGCCACAAGCGCTTGACCATTTGGAAGACAACATTCGCCGTATTATTGCCGATATACGGCCACAAATGTTGGAAAAAGTCATCGAAAATTGGACGTTCATATGCCAGAAATCATATTTAAAATGTAGTGCTACAAGATTATCTTTCGGATAAATAAAATTCATGTCAATCGAATAATCCATCGTTGTTTTATTGCAATTTAAAGTTCTATACGTCTATAAAAAACACCCTTTATAAGATAAAAGTAGACAATACTAATAATATTTAATTACACTTAAATTGCTTTGCTTAATTTTTTTTACGAAACTTTTTTACATTTAGAAAAAATTTTAAATTACTGTTATGATAATGCACATGATAGTTTTTTAAGCTTAAGATAAATAACAATTTTAAAATTTTATTTTGATCATTAAGAAGTTAAGCAACTAATTAACGAAATGTTGATCAAAATACAATATTAAAATTTTTATTGACCTTCTGTAATTCCATTGCGGCTAGTAACGAAATTTAAATTCGGTGTGAATTCATATACTATATGTATTACAACAATAAAAATCAAAAACGGTAATGTTAGTAGAGCTATAGGAAGAAAACAACTTTTTCATAAAAATTTGGTACACATACATATACAGTTTGTATATGGATGTACTGAAAAGTGAAGTGTGTAAATTTTTGCATTGAATATTATTCTTTTGCATGTTATACTACTCTCTTACACTCTTTTAAGTTCTCGCGCTCTCGTGGATATTACTAGCAATATCCATCAATCAATTTAGCACCAGAAAATGCGGATAAGCCACAAACGCTTGAGCATTTGGAAGACAACATTCGCCGTCTTATTGGCAATATACGGCCACAAATGTTGGAAAAAGTCATCGAAAATTGGACGTCCAGAGTAGACTATATCCAAGCCAGCCGTGGCGGTCATATGCCAGAAATTATATTTAAAATGTAATGCCACAAGGTTATCTTTCGGATAAATAAAATGCATGTCAATCGAATAATCCATCGTTGTTTTATTGCAATTTAAATTTCTATACGTCTATAAAAAACACCCTTTACATGGCGGAATCAATAATATGGTAATACCACAGTAATATAATGAATAATTAAAAGTTTTGCTTCCGCACAAAAAACGCTTTCCGCAGTCGCGGAACGGAATGAACAATTACACCCATTATTGAAAAACTAAAATTTCGGTTGTGTTTTTGAGTTTTCTCAGTTATTTGTGGAGCACATGTTTTGCGCACACATTATGTCTGTCATTTTTTATAAAATTGTGCAGTCTATTTTCTATTTTAGACAAAATATGCAAAAACCGCACTCAGAAATGGTAAAAAATTAGAGGTACTTGCACTTCAGAGCTCATAGTTCAGCCATTTATAAACTGATTAGACTGAATTAAAGCAGTAATCTGCGCGCAGCAAGTTCCACAAAATTGGCTCACTAAACTTTTTTGTACGTCATCTTAGGACTTCTGAAAGCTGATTTCAACATCCACACGGACAGATAGACATCGCTAAATTGACTCTGCTACTTATAAAAATCCAGAAAATATATGCTTTATATGGTGTAGAAGTTACATACGTTATGGCAAACTTATATATATTCTTTTCACTTTATGTGAAGGGTAGAAAAATAACGAAGGATTTAACTGCCATATTTAGTGCTTTAATTAACGCCAAAAATAATTGTTTTATACCCACAACTCTTTTACAAACATAATGTTATATGAGAAAGAAGAAAAATCAAAGACATAAATATCGAATATCATACCCACCATTCGTTTTTATTTTCTTCTTTTTTATTAAACTAACAAAAAGGAAGGGATTATATATTTTTTAAGTTTTTGCAGTGTGTTTTACTTATTTCTTGTTTATTTTGTTTTGATTTTCCTTAAAAAAAGGAAAAAACTGTGTCAGCATAGCAAAAATCTATGGCCATACTTGACTGCTTAAGCCTCCCAAAACCGACCTTAATAAAATCAACTGCCGTATTATTAGATAAATCAAGGACTTTGAGAAATAAGCAAAATTAAATATATTATTTATAAAAGTTACAATAGATACGAGTATGATTGTAAGGATTAGATGGTTGATTGGATGTGGCATCAAATCAAGCGTAGACTAAATAAAATTCAAAATTATTAAGAAAAATCGCCATAACAACAAGGGCCGTTTAATACAGCACGAGTGTATTTATTTTGAAACCTTTAATTTAATGATTTTTATACAAAAACAAATTCAAGTATTCGATTTATGAAGGATATTCCTTAAGTGAAGCCTATTTGATGTAGTTATTTTATACACGATATTTTGTATTAATCGATTTTCATTGTCTCATTAACTTTAAGTTTGCACAGGGAGCCCTAATAGGAAAAACAGAAGATTGACTTGGGTCCTCTGATGTGGTCGCTTTGTGATGCCTGTGTAGGAAGGAAAATGAAGAAAGATAGTGATATAAAATGAAAAGAGAAGAAGAAAAAGAAAAAGATGAAACCTGATAACATGCTAACCTTTGCCGTCGACGGTGCTGTGAGGGCCTGCAAATACCGCTCCCTGAAGTAAAGCTCAAGCTGATCTTCCAGTGCCGGTCAAAGGCAGGTAAAGTATTTTACAGGTTTCTCCCCTTCTTCCTTCTGACAACTGCTGCAGTACTCATTTAAAGGCAAACCCTTGACTGGTTACCAAAACTGCAGTGGCCTCTTTAGGAACTGCTCATCTTCGCTATAATAGATAGCAATCGAAGCAAAGAATGAAAAACGGAAAGAAAAGCAAATGTGTTGCTAATCCTAAGACTCGAGAAGCACAAGAGCAGTTTTTGGTTAATTTTCATAGAAATTGTGTTAAGCTATAAGAGAAGAACAAATTTTTGATATGGGACCGTATGAGTTTAAGATAAATTAAATAATAATTATACGGCACGCTAATATGAAAAATTCGATTAATTTACTTGCTGTGGCAAATTAACTCAATAACTTTATTATGATACCAACACACATCAACTTTATTTTAGAAGGGCTTTTAAAATTGTAGTTAACTAAAATAACATAAGCGATTTTTACAAATTCAAACATAAAAAATAAATAAAACAGAATTAGTTCAAGGACCCAAGTTTTGGTTGTTACAATGTTTTTAAAAACATTAAGAATTTAATGTATTTGGTTTGTGTCATTTGCTTCATATATCAAAGAGATAACATAATAAATAGTTGCATCACTGCTTTAATAGATGTATAAGAGAGTATCAGCCGAGATCAACTTTCTAATGCTTCTTGATCACTCAAAGGCCTTTGATACTGTTAATCATGAAATTTTATATAAAAAACTTAAATATCATTTTAAGTGTATATTAATCGAATTGTAAATTTTACGTTAATTAGTAATTTATTATTGACGCTTTGGTTCATTTTTGACATTTGCACAATATCTCAGGTCATGTATATATATTACTGTTCGTAATTTCTTTCCATTTAAAGTTATGATCAAAGTATACTCCGAGGTATTTGTATACATTCACCATTTCACTTACAGTTGTACATTGATCGGTTGTATAATCGAAATTCATAATTTTTGTTTTATGCAATCATTCATTGGTATGGAATTTTTTAATTTATTTCGTTATATCTGTGATGCGGTGATTTAATGTGCATCAATTTTGCTTTTGAAGCGTTTATTATCAACCCATGGTCATGGCACAATTTTATCACAATGCCTAGTTCACTTTGCATTATTCTTGAGGCACTTTCTAAATTTTTGTGAGTTACTACAATAGCCATATCATCTGCATAAACATATACTTCGCCCTGTTCCAATATATTTATAAGCTCGTTTGTATACGAGTATAATATAGTATGGGACCTAGTTTAGATTCCTGCGGTACTCCATAGTCCAAGCTCTTTTCATTGCTGAATTTATTAAAATTCTAAACAAAGAATTTCCTATTGCTTAAGTAATTTTTGAAAATATTCAGACAATGTCCCCTCACCCCTATATTTTATAGTATATTTAGTAGTTGTTCATGTGATAATGTGTCGAAGGCTTTAATAAAATCTATGAAGAGTGCTAAACAGTGATGTTTCTTACTTAGTTGACCATTAATAAAATTAACAAAATTACCAAGAAGTTTGTTTATGTTTTTCCCTTTTTGAAAGCCATACTGTTTGTTAGTTATTAATTTGTGTTTTTGTGTTTAGCTCGTCAATCGTCTGCACATAATTTATTCTAAATATTATTTTTTCTACTGCGATAATTATTTATTTCATTTTTTATACCGTTTTTATATATTGGCTGTACATATGATATTTTTAGTGTATCTGGTATTATTGTTGTATCCAGTATGAGATTTATTAATTTTGTTATTATGGGTGTTATTGCCACAGAGTTATTTTTTAAATCTATTGGTCTAATGCCATCACATCCAGCTCCTTTTCTAGTATTTAAAGTATTTAATATATTATATATTTCATTTAGTGTTGTGTAGTGTTGAGTGGTCTTCGTATATGCCATCAAGGTAGATAGAGGTTTTTTTTTTTTGTATCTAGGAAAAATATTTAATTTTCATTAAGTTTCGCAGCCAATTATCTAAAAGTAACATTTAAAATCTAAACATCCGAAGTCTCTATTTACTTGATTTATTTACATAGTTATTTATAAAAATCCATTTCCTTTTCTAAATACAAAATTGTATTTAATTTATAAGAAAAACTTTAAAGGAAATAAAAATAATTTAAACTTAATCTTCAATGTCTGATAAAATTAATTGCTTAAACATAAATAAAATACCAGCACTTACAGCAAATATTTGTTACAGCCTGCTACGTACAAACGTCCATCCTCATCCTTATCCTTTAGCCACCACGAATTTTTCTTTTATTGCTTTTTCACTTTATATTTTCAGTTTTGCTGCAAAAACTTGCTTAATTTTTTATGTCTTTGCTTAAGTGTTTATGTGTTGATAAGGGTCGTGTGCAAGACTTTCAGATTATTTACACAGTGTGCATTTAATTAGCTTTTTATGTAAAGTGCAACTATTTCTTATAGGCCAACTTTAGTTGATTATATCTTTTAGTCTGTGCAAGAACTTAATGGAAGTAAATAAATGCAAGTAAAAATAAGCTAGAAAAAAAAAGAATAAAAAATGTTTTGAAACAGTTTTTTATTTATTTATTTTTAATCTTGACAAGGAAATTATTTTATACTCTTTTTCTTTTTCTTTAGTTGTATGCGAGTACTTGTAATTGCAATTTAAGACAGTGTTCTGTTTAGACGTGTAGAAAACAAGTTGAAGTTGTATTAATTGGAAATAGTACAACTACAGTTGGATTGAAACAAACAAACTCAAATGGTAGTGCCTCATATATTGCAAATGATTATTGTTCATTAAAAGCTCTTCATTCTGTGTGTGTACGGGGTGAACAATAGCTCCAGAAGAAAAATGAAGCTCACATGGTTACTGGGTGGCCCATGCAGGCATGTAGTAGTCAAGGAGACTTTAGACTGGAGCACATTAAAGCAAGGGTTATTCTGAAAACTACTAACAACACATTGTACAGTAAATTACGAAAAGAGTAAAATTGGTGAGATACGACATGATTCCTGTGGTTTGTGTTAAGAGGAACAGAGCACGTCGGAATACATTCTATATGTTTATCTAGCAATAAAATAAATCTTAAAATGAGTTGGTTTGTTGGTTGGTTTACGTCGCGGCCTATCGGAATTCAATTAGAATTGCAAGATTCTGTTTTGAACCACCTACTCAAGTCACTGAAGTCATTAAAAAACACACATATATCCTTATTTAGGTTTTGTGATTGTGTGTACAAGCACTATGCACATGACAAATTAAAAATTTCCTGACCGCTTGCTCTCCAATGCTATTTCTGTTAAAAAAATATGAAATATAAAAAAACACAAAGCAAAACTTTATGAAAATCTAAAATCTCGGTTGTAATTTCTCTGCCATTTGTAAACTGAATTTTTTGCACAGACATTACGACTATTATTTCCGATAATATTGCATAAAATTTTTTATGTCAGCTTTTTAGTTTGTACAAATTACGCAAAAACAAAGCTCCAAAAATGGTCAAAAAAGGTAGTTCACATAAGAGCTCATGAGCCGATAAGGCTGAATTGCAATACTAAACTGAAGACAGGAACTTCCAACAAATTGCATGTCTTCTAGGGCCTTCAGAAAGTTGATTTCAACATACATACGGACAAAACTTAATCGACTCTGCTATTTATAAGTATCCAGAATATATATACTTTATAAGGTGTCCCATGTACGATGTAGAAATTACACACATAATGACAAACTTATAATGGGTCCGCCATCGAACTTTTTTTTTTCAACTAGTGCTTATTTCGTGAATGGTAACATTTAGCTCATGTCTGATTTGACAGATAATTAGTTTTATCCTTCCGCTGAAAGAATATGGTTGTGTTTTCGCTTCGCTAAGTGGGCCTGCGATCGACTTACAGAAGATGCCGATTTTGCCAAAAAAAAAAGACATCTTTTCAGATGAAGCTCATTTTAAACTTGGCGGGTATGTAAACAAGCAAAATTGTCGCATTTGGGGCACAGAAAACTCGCACGTATACATTGAAAAGCCGACGCACTCAAAACGAGTCACTGTTTGGTGCGGATTTTGGTCCAGAGGCATAATTGGGCCATTTTTCTTCAAAAATGAGCAATGAGTGGCCGTTAGTCAATGGCGATCGTTATCGAACGAATTTTTGTTCACAAAAATTGAAGAGGAGGATATTGGCAACATTTGGTTTCAACAGGAAGGCGCTACGTGTCACACAGCCGAAGCTACACTCGATGTTTTTATAGCATTTTCAAAAAAAAAGTTTTTTGGCGGACCCTGTATATACAATTTTCAATTTTTTGTGAAGGGTATAAAAATTAAATTAAAATTACGAATACTCGCAGTAAAAGCAAGCTGCAAAACTAATTTGTCATATTGTATTAACTACAACAACAACAAAAGGAACTATAAAATCAACAAGTAAAAAAGTAACAACAAACAGTAAATGCATTTTATGTCAGAGAGAAATCTAATTCATTTTGAGAGTTTTTATTTCTATGCTGTCTGTGCCTTTGACTTTTGAGTACAATATTCTTCGTGATGTTTAGAACAGCTTGTTTTGATTGAAGTTGATTAAAAATTAAATTCTAATGAAATTGGAAAAAAAAATTTTTTTTAACAAAAACATAAATAAAAGAAAATAACAAAAATATAATTCATGACAATTAAGTAGTAAAAGGAAGACAAGAGTTACAGAATAAGACTAACAGTAGAATAAGACTATAAGACTAACAGTCAAATGTAAATTAGGGCGTCTAACGATTTCTTTCTAAAAAAAAAATTGTCTTGCTTCAAACAAAATGTATTAAAACAAGTTAAGTTTTATATACCCTTCATATTCACGAAAAAACCCACTCCTTAACTCTCCTCCACTCCTTAACTGTTTGTTCTCATGATTCCAGCTCATAAAAGACAACTCTTAATTACTGAAAAAAAGATATTAAATTTGGTGGTCCCGAGAATCTTATATACTCTTCATTGTAGTAGCCATATATTTCTTTATATAAATTCGAAAATTTTTCTTAAATATTTATAGTGACTTTACATTGAACCGAAATCTAGTAGATTTGATATGAAATCCCATCAATTGCGAATGGACTTTTTTGTTTAGTTACGAGTAGCAATACTTGTTGCAAAACCCGAAATTCTTTGTTTAGGTATTATCGTTTCTTATGTGACTGTTGAGTGTTACTTTTTGTCAATTTTTTGCAAGCTTTTTGAAATGCCAAAAAGATTTTAATTTATTGGCTAAAAAACAAGTTTTCTTGCAAAATAACAAACGTAATTATTAATTAAAATAATATGTGATATTTTTTTAAGGATATCCTTCATCATTTTTATTTAATTTTTTTTTTTATAATAAGCAGTTCCTTGTAAATAAATTTTTTGGTTAAAAAATGTTTTTTCTAAGTCGAATTACATTCTTTCTTTTACATTACATTGCTCTTTTTGTAGAAATTTTTTTTTAATAAGAAATTTAAAGAAAAGTATATTTATGGTAATGCTGCCTGTCAGTTTGCGAATAAGTGTTGTTTTACTTGTGTATATTTTGTTAGTGCACCCAAAGAAAAAATATGGTTGAGAAAACCATATTCTGGCGGCAACATAGTATGGTCAGATTTATGATTGCATCTAACCATAAATATTTTTAAGCAAAACATATTAAAAATGCCTATCAACCTATTTGTTATAATAATTTTTATGTTATTTTAATATATATTACATTATAAAGCGGATTTGAAATAATTTTCTTTGACTATAACACGATTCGAACTTGGGTAAATTCATTTAAAGAAGCATTAACTTGCCACAAAGCTTAGTTTAGTTTGAACGATTAAGTTTTTGTTTTATTTATTTATTTATTTATTTCTGTCTATGGACAATTTATCCTTACAGACGCATATAATACAATAAAGTTTAACTATTTAAATACATTATAATTTTACATTTAATGACATTGATATTTAACGAAAAGTCAATACAATTACTTAATTTATTGAACTGATAGCATATTTTTCTGAACGGATCAGCATTTGCGTAGTTTGTTCTAAAATATTCAACAGAAAGTAACTCATAATGGCTTGAATAGCGTTGCGGTATATTGAAGGAAATGTTGCTTAGTAGAAATCCGGATACAATATCCCCATTCATTAGTTTTAGGAGAAAAGTGACATTTAGCATTGTTCTCCGGCTTTTTAAGGTTGGTAATTTAATTAAAGCGAGTTTACTATTATATGACGGGAGATTAAGGGGATTCCAATGTAAACTTCGAAGGCAGAATAACAGAAATTGCTTTTGTAGTGATTCAATCGTTTTGTCATGTATGTTGTATGTAGGATCCCAAATTACCGACGCATACTCTAAAACAGGTCTCACAAGTGAAATATAAAGTTGTTTTGTTATATACGGATCGCTAAATTCTTTTGCCCATCGTTTTATAAAGCCGAGAACGCCTCGAGCCTTATTTACAGTCATAGAAATGTGTTGAATGAAATTCAACTTGGCATCCAATAAAACACCAAGATCTAATATAGAATCAACTTTTTCCAGCGTATGATTACCTAGCGAAAAGTTTAAATTCATGTGATTACCTCTATAAAAGCAAACATGTTTAAATTTTTTTAGATTTAGCCCCATCATATTTATGTTACACCAGTTTTGGAACGCATCCAAGTCTCTTTGAAGTAAAATATGATCATGGTACTTATTTAAACTTAGAAATATTTTTACGTCGTCAGCATATAATAAGACATTAGAATGTACAATTATGTTCGGAAGATCATTTATGAAGACCGTAAAAAGCAAAGGCCCTAAGTGGCTACCTTGTGGAACACCAGACGAAACATTTATCATTTTAGAAGAAGCGTTTTTAAAACGAGCAGATTGGGTTCTATTTGTTAGATACGACTCCATCCATTTAGTGCAGTTATATGAAAAACCAAAAACGTCCAATTTTTTTAACAGTAACTTATGATTCACTTTGTCGAAAGCCTTGCTAAAATCCGTATATACAATATCTGTTTGCATTTGTTGAATAAAGCCACGATTTACAATAGTTGTTAATTCAAGTAAGTTGGTTACTGTTGAACAACCTTTACGAAATCCATGTTCATGCGGTGACAAAAAAGATGATATATGATGTTGAATGTGCTCTGTTACAAGTTTTTCAAATAGCTTCGGAATAGTGCTAAGCTTAGCAATTCCACGGTAATTAGCAATCTCAGATCTGCTTCCAGACTTAAATAACGGAATAATAAATGAGTTTTTCCATATTTTGGGAAAATAACCATATTTTATTGACAAATTAAAAATAATTGTCAAAGGTGCAGCCAATGCCTCAGCACAATTTATTAGGAAGCAGCTAGGAACATTGTCAGGCCCACTTTTATACGAGAATTTCAGCTTCTTTAAACTAAGCATGACGGAAGAAGTATCAAAGAAAGGAATTGAAATTACTCGGTTTGTTGATTGCAAAAATGGATAATCCGCAGAGTCATCATAGTCAGCATCTGAATATGTTGTGGAGAAAAAGTCAGCAAACATGTTACTAATATGAAGGTTGTCGCAAGACTGTTGATCTCGAAAATGCATCACGGTTGGAAATTTGGCAGACTTCTTTTTTGAGTTAACAAAGTTGTAAAAAGATTTTGGGTTGGACTTAAAAATATTTCGCATTTTACTTAAATAGCGAGAGTAATAGATTTTATTTAAATAGATATAGTCAGCACGTGCAGTTGCATATTTTCTATAATCAATTAATTTACCAGATTTGTTATAGGCTCTATAGAATTTATTCTTCTTGTTTTTTATTCTGGATAAATGTTTTGTATTCCAAGGTGGGCCACTAAATTTATAAACAGTGCGTTTTGGAATACATAAATCCATCAGGGACCAAATTTTTTTCGTAAAACCGATGAACTATTTCATCCATTGTAGCATTCGAGCATAATAATAAATCGTTCCAGTTAGTACCGATTAAAAAACTTTTTAGTAGATTGTAGTTAGCATTCTTAAAGCAAAATACTTTTTCATTTGTATCAGGAACATCACGCACTAAATTTGAGTCTAAAAATATATGAACTTCTAAGGTTGGATGATAGCGATCTTCAGGCTTAGTAACTGGTGGCACACGATTCACAACAATATCTGATAAATCACTGACAAATACCAAGTCCAGTAATTTCCCATGATCATTGAAAATACCATTTAGCTGGTTAAGAGATAGATCAAATAAGGTATTTAATAATTTCTCATGACCAAGATTGTTTCTTAAGATAGTTGGGATAAAGAAACCCTCTTCCAATGAAATTTCCCATTTTAAAAACGGCATATTGAAATCACCAACAACAATCATTAAGTCGTTAGGTTTAGTTTTACTGGTAATACATTTAATAGCATTAGCATGTTCAGTGTACACAAGATGAGATGATGACGGTGGAATATAGGAACAAGTAATGAACATGTTTTTGTTGTATAATTTTATTTGTACAGCAATGAATTCAATGTTTGATGAAATATCATGATTTAACAGCTCAGCTGGAAGACTATTCAGTACTGCAATCAGAACACCACCTGATTTTCTATTACCACCACGATCACATCTAAAAATTTGATAGTTGTCACAGAAAATTTCATTATCCAATACACTTTCAGTGAGCCAAGTTTCAGAAAAAATTATAACAGAATGATTAAAGCTGAAACTTTCGATGTACAGAGAAGATAGTTTAGTGTTTAGGCCACGAACATTTTGGTAAATTAAGGATAATTTAGAATCAACATTTAGTTTTTTGAAAGATTGGTAGCACGCGAGGGTAAGTAAACGGCTGTATGTTGTCTTTCCCTGTATGTAATCTGAGCTCAGAATTACTTCAAAAAAGTTGTCAGGAATAATGACTTTGAAAGACGATATTTCTCTTGGCTGCGAAAAGTTAAACTTGAACGTCGTGATATCAGCTCCAGATCCAATCTTTGATTTTATATAATATTCTACATCATTGACCGTAGTATCACTAGCTAATCGAGAAACAAAAATAGCTTTTCTAGGTGGAACAGCTCTTAACGGATTGTGAGTAGGGTTAAGGACGGTTTGACTATTGCCTGCAACCTGATAATTATTTTGTAGGCTTGCATCGTTGTGTTGTATACTCGGAGACATCACCGGTGTTGAAATCGCATCCAAAAAATTTACATTTTCCCTACCATTATCAACATTTAGTGATAATCCACCAACAGCTTGTTGAGAAATGACATTAAGAGATGAAGATGGCACAGGGGCATAATTAATATTTTCAGTGGTGTTTCCCGTTGATGGTAATTCAGATTGATTTTTATTTATCGAGGACATTTCATCTTGAGCTCTAGCAAATTTGTCCAAGATCGTGAATTTTGTAAATAATTCACCGAACTTAGAGAGTTTATTTTGCATCAAAGAAAATTCATTTTGAATTTGGTCAAAGTCATCTTTATGACTTTTAAAAAATCTGTAAAAATCAACGTTAACATCTTTACAGCGAAGACAAGTCCAGTGAAGTGATTTCGCTGGGTCGTTAAGCGCATCGGCATCACGTGCCTTCAGTGCAGAGCACTTCAAATGATAACTGCCAAGGCAAAGCCAACATGAGATCATTCGATCGTTACTAGTGACGTTACAGTTTGCATTTAAGCAATTCATCATTGACATAAAGTAGAAAGACTTTGTTTGCTGGGTAATAAAGATGAGATTAAATAAGATGTGTAATGGCCCGTTTAGTAAATCAAGACCAGCTGTGATCAAGTATATTTATTTTATTGACAATAATTTGATAAAAGTGAAAGACTGGCAATGATTATTTCAAATAGTTTTTATATATATTTTTTTATTTATATTATTATATTATATTGTTATTATATTATATTATTAAAAGTTTATTGTATATTATCGTTTAATTAAAAGGTATTTTTTGTTTACTTTAATATTGCGTTATTGTCCAACAAGTTCAATTGTTTTCGCTGTTGTTGTTATTGTTTGAAAATGTCTTGTGTATGTAGGTATAAATAATGTTTAATGTGGTTGTTGTTGGTTAACGTTAACCGGTTTACATATTTTTATTTACTTTTACGAAAGTTTTAGTAATATTTAAAGCCTTTTTATTTTTAATTTTTTACAAGAACAGATAATAGACTTTAGTGAAACATATATATTTTAGTGTAACACTCGCATTAAGTCAATAATTATCACAATAAAAAATAAATAAATACTCGCACGAAAATTTCACGTCAGATCACGTACAATGTTGCCAAATATGGTCACTTTATTTATTTGGTTGCAAAAGAGACAAAATGTTTATGGTGATAATAATTATGTTTAAATGCTTCAAATTAATAATACCTTTGCGGAGAACAAACTATATTTGCGGTGATCATATTCAACCATATTTTTTTTTTGCTTGTGTAGTGCAAAAATAAACTATTTGCAACATTTTGCAAATGCTATGGTGCAAGACTATTTACACAGGATTGTGAGTAGGGCTATATTCTGGCGAGCAAGACGATATTCATTCTCTTCAAGCGAATGTAGCACCTTTCACTTAAAGTGTTTCCGGCCAGTATGTTTCGATGCTTTTACAATTTGAACATATAGATCTTAGTGAATGCTAAAATTTCTTTTATACTAAGAAGCAGCTGTGATCATTCTTAGGAATTTTTTTTTTTTTTGCGTCTCTGAATTTTTTCTTCATTTGAAGCTGAAGCAGTACCCCATAACTGAATTGCATATCTCTATATTGCTTTCATGTATGCCACCACACACATTACCCACTTATATGTTTGCTTTCATTAATATGAGTGTGTGTACACACATTACGCACATGTACAGCTTAAAAATTTTTATAAAAAAAACAAAACAGAAATTAATTGAAAACCAAAATTATTTTGAATTTTTGCACACACATTATGACTGTCTTTTCTACTAAAACTGGATACCAGTTTTTTGTCCATTTTATAAAGGGTGTCCAAACAAGAAGGCAAGATTTAAATTTGGCACCATTCCAAGTGTCATTGTTTGACATTTGAACAATTGTTATTGTTTGCTAGTAGAAGGTACGAGGTTAGTAAAAAATGATCATGGACAGCGAAGGGATTTTGCCGATAAAATCATCTTCAGTGACGAAGCCCATTTCCATCTTAATGGCTTCATCAATAGGCAGAATTGTCGCATTTGGGGTGAGGAAAATCCTCGAGTGATTCACGAGAAGCAAATGCATCCTCAACGTGTCACTGTGTGGTGTGGTTTTTCGGCTGGAGGAATCATTGGCCCTTTTTTTATGAAAATGAGGCAGGTCAAGCGCAAACAGTCAATTGTGTTCGGTATCTGTAATGGACGTTTTTTTTAGAGACAAATTTTTTTAGTTTCGTTTGTTACTAATTTGAAAAAAAAAAAAGGAAAGGACAAATAAGGAAATATATTGCTAAAATAAATTAGGACTTCCTTACGGATAGAGTGGTAAAATAAAAAAAAAAAAAAGCTTTAATGGCAAGGTTGGGAGCGAAAGCTTTTATTGATTTTCTCTGAGCTTAGCTTTATAATGTTAGCTACATTGGTTTATGAAAACACTGTTAAATAACATGTTACTGTAAAGCTTTTGTTTTTACAGAGAGAGCAGAGCAGCTTACATTAACGCGTAATTAAGATCAATGTATAGCTAAGTATGTAAACATTACAAATGTTTGTATGGTATTTGTATTTTGGGTATTTTTCTCAGAATTTTATTTATATTTCAGTATGAATATATGTCTATATTTATACAGAGATTTTTTTTTGTACAATAAATTATTTAAATGAAAGAAAAAGAAGAAAAATGAAAAAAATATAAATAAACATATGTGCCATCTATGATTAAATTTGAAGTACGTAGAATGTTGCTACTCACAACTAACGGGAGCTCAGTGCTTGATTTGTTTTGTCAATTTTTATTGACAACATTGGATATAAGTTATTTTTAATCAGTTCTGATCGTGTTTTTTTTCATGTGTTGGTGGCGGTAGTAACCTTGATCTTGAAGTTACTGCTGACACACGCGCTCTTTCAACACTAGCCTTTGGCCAATCAACATCTTTTTTAAGAAAAATAAAGAAAAGTTAATCAGTGCATACTTAAAATTTTTTGTTAACTTTTGGCCCAACACAAAAATATTTGAAGAGCAAGTAAAAAGTTAGTTGAAGCAGTGAGCAACTAAACCATAATTTCGGCTTTTGTCAATCCACACCATTTGGAAAAAGGAAGAAAAACTTCACGAGTAATTCTTGAGTAGAGGTGCAGACAACCTAAGAAAAGAAAATCCGGTACAGCATACTAGCTAAGGGTAAAGAGGCAACCTAAGGAGAAGATGAGTTCTTCCAACCAAATTTATTGCATTTTCCGACGGAGTGGTAACTTGTAAAATTATTGTTTGATTTTCTTTAGTACGAAACGAAAAATTTTATCAGAAAAATGTTATCCACAAAAATAAGTTTAATTTAAGCAATATGTGCCACAATAAATATCAGTACAAAATTTTTTTTTTTCAATTCTTAAAATTTAAAATGTTAAATTAAATCTGTCTAAACTCATTAAGACCACAAAAAGGATATACATCTAATTAGCTAATAAGTCTAATTTAATCAAATTTTCAAAAAAATAACTAAGAGCTTTGGTTAATTGAAATAATATTAAGTGCACATATTTTACCCAAATAATATTAGAAAAATTGTAAAAATTTTACTATTGTATATAAAATGTTTTAATTTGATGAAATAGCAGATGTAGTTTAGGGTCATTCTGTAAGGGACACGCTTTTACACCGGCCTTATAACTCGTCGAGATTAGGGGAGGTTCACGCCTTCAGAAACCCTTTGCTATTCAAATACAATATAATTTTTACCATATCAAAGCGTGTTCTAAAAGATACAATACCAACTTATGCAAACGACTAACTGGAATATGTGTATGTGTTACGGGTTGGATTGTAACAACGAAACCCCTCCTACCTTGATCATCATAGGCAATCATTTCAACCATTTGCCTTTAATTATGATCTCCTTTTTTTTTTTTTTGTTACAACACACTTATGTAATTCCTGGATTAAACCAACAAACAGATTAAATTAGTTTAAAGAGACATATTTAATTTATTAACATATATACTGAACTAACATAATTAAAACAATAAAAAGTTAATTAATATAACACATTTTGAAAGAAAAAAAAAACAAAAATTTTATATGAAAATTGGTAATGAAAATTTAAGAAAATAAAATCTTAGATTTGAATTACTTAAATAATAAGTTAAAACATATGTTGTGTTAAAAGAAAAATATTGTTTAGCTGGTCACTCGAAATTAATATTATTTAGAGAAAAAAATTTCAAATGTGTAGCAAAACAAAATACAATTAAAATCATAATAAAAGAAATTAATAAAAACTTATAAAAAAACTCACTCAATTCTTCGTAGCTTTGCTCTCTCATCCAAAGATCTTTGTTGATGTTGCTGAAGCTTGGTTTTATGATGTTGCTATAAACTTTTGTTGATAATTTTAGGTAAACATGTATATAAGAAAAATTTGCAATATTATTAATCTGCTATTATGATTTTTTTTTCTAGATAAAACAATAAAAAATTTTTTTTTTCTTAAAGAAATATATAACGGATAAATATATATATATACATATGTATGAATTTTGGGCAAAAAAAAAATAAGTTTTACCACTATAATTTTTATAACGGCGACAATAAGATTTTTTTTCAGAAATTTTTTTATACACGCATATGGGTATATATATACATACATGTAAATTTTTTTTTCACTTACACTTATATTTTCACATACATTAAAATCTTTTTTTTGTTTTTTCTTTAGGTTTTCTGTAATTTTTTTCCTATTTTAGTAAGGATTATAGCTTTAGTTTTAATTATTTTTATAAATATTAACTATATGTTTTTTTTTTCTTTGCACCCAATTTTTGTTTTTAAAAAAAAATTCTTTATTTTGGCTTTTCGTACCACCGGTAAGGAATGATTGTCACCTACTAATTTGAGGTACTCAATTTATTAATGTTTCTTACTCACTGACTGATGAAAAGAGGACAGGAAGATTCGTAAAAACTAGGTTTTCTACTCTTTCAGAGCCATTCCATTCAATTATCTATGCTATACATAGGGTGCCAAATCTAAATTTATAATTATAATAAAAGGGTTTTATATGTTTCTGGAGCGAGAATTTAGCTAAATATATTGAGTCTTACCCAGTGGAGATGGCACCAATGAGTATGATGTACAAAATAGAGATATGGGTTTCGGTTTTTCCTTTCTCTTCTCTATGTACGTATCTCAAATATATTGCACTTAGAATATATGATTCTAGTAAATTTTTCATTTTGAAGTTAATTAAAATTTAAAATAGATTAACTTAAAAAAAAATGAATGAAGTTACCTTTTAACCCAAGAGCCTGTAAGAAAAAGCTTCCTTGGAAGTAGTTTTTTTCACTTTTTATTAACAAAAGAAAATTTATTTGAAGAGATGCGTTCTTCACTTTCTGAACTTTTTCTTTTTAATAATCAAAATTTTCTATACCTCGATCTTAAGATGGCTCGGTTTTGCATGCAGCGCAAAAAAAACTAAAAGCTTCGTTAAAACCATGATACAAGATAAAATGCAATAAATGTTATAGAAACTGTCAACAGTAAAAGATAGATAGAATTAATTTACATATAGATGGCGTGTAAAAAAAATACAATAAAACGGATAGGATTTTTCAAAAGGCCAATAGTGTAAAAAAAATCTAGATACTTGAACAATCAGTTGTTTAATAATTTTTAATAATATTGTATAAGTAAATTATGTGTGAGTGCAAGCATATTACAAAATTTATACTCTTTCGTAATTATTGGTTCTTTTGAGCCAAAATAATTATTATAATTTTATTTGCTAATTCGCGGAAATAATTTTTTGTGTACTTCATCAATAATGTTAATTACTATTGTAAAGTGGAAGCATTAAGGAATAGTTAGTATTGGAAATTTTGATTGATAATTATTGTTTTTCAGCAACCTTAACTTAAATCACAACGCCCATCTGTACTGAGCTCTGGAAGGCCTTCGAGATCTTCGTATTTGGTGAGTGCTTAATTATGAATAACCATAATATTTCATTATCACGAAAGAAAATGTTAACGTACATCGGTATGTAATGATTTCTAAAAGCTACCTACCTAACCATATATATATATACATATATGTGTGTGTTTTGGATTAAAGTGCTGTAAATTAAGATCATTATTAATAAGTTGCTAATATCATAATTATGAAGTTTTGTTTGAAATTTTAAGGAATTACATACCTACATGTAGTAAAGGTAGTTTATAAAGCATTTTTCATTTAAAGATTCTGTGTTTCTAGTTTAATTTGTTTTTAATCAAAAACATTAATTTTCCCCTACACTCTTTAATGCTAAAGCTAAGTTTTTTTTTCTGTATAAATTTAAATGAATAGAAAAAGGTAAATTTTTGCTCTAATCTTTTTGAATGGATCAAACTATTATAAATAAATGAATTATATATTGAAAGGACATAAATAATGTTGAGATAAATTAATTTCTGTTGGGTGTTTGCTGGGTTAGTTAATAGGTTAGGTATTTCTTGGGGCTCTATCAACATTTAAGTCAATAGAGCCTAGGATGGGAGGGTTATGAGACTGGTTCTTCGTATCACCTTGAAGAACCCTCTATTAAGGTAAATATATATAATGATATGTTATTGCAATAGTTTCCTATTTCTCATAATGATTATATACGGGCAAATTAATATCTTTTTCTATATAATCATAATATCTATTTATAACAGCTATATTTAAATTTGACACTAAAAAGGGAGTCTGTAATAAAAAAATGTACTGTAAACCACCAACTTGCTTTGAGAAAGGACAGAACCCCCCCCCCCCCCCCTGCCCGACTGTTGCTAGTCTTTAGATGGCTCCCGCAGTCCTCTTCTTAATGCAGGTTCTATTCGTATGTGGTAAATACATCACCGACCCACTGATGTGAACCACATCTAAACATATAAAATTAGCGTTCTGGCATTAAGACCTTGTCAGAAATATTATGCTAGTTTTTGTTTAATAACATTTAAAAAAAAAAATAAACTTATTTTTTATAAAACAGTTACATATCGTGAAATGATAACCAGTTTTTTCTTGCCTAGAATTGAAGAAATTAATGTGGAAAGCTTGTGGTTTCAACAAGACGGCGCCACATGTCATACAGCCAGAGAAACAATTCAATTGCTGCATCAGTCATTTATTTAAAATTTAAATCTTGCGTTCTTGTTGGGACACTCTTTATTTCTGATTTTCAATACCAACCTGTAAACAGCAACAACTAACTGATTGGTATGCTAAACAACACAGACAGACATCGCTATTTATATAAATTCAGACTATGTATTCTGTATAAAGCATCCAATGTACGGTGTAGAATCACAAACTTATATACCCCACTTACTTATATTAAGGGTATAAAAGAAGGGTTTTTCATGCACAATTTGGAAATTTTTAATAAAAACAAAACAAAAAGATCTGGAAAAATTTGTATCTCATAAAATAGTGTATTTTACTGTGTGATAGATTAACTGACAGATTGTGTATAAAATAAAAAAATTATTACTTTTATTATGCTAAGTAAATAATTTTTCCAAAATTTTTCATGAGAATATCATGGAAAATAAGGTATTTTTCAAACCAACATAAATTGGATTTAAACACGTATAAAGATTAAATTTTGTAAAAATAATTTAATATGTTACATATTTATTGAAAATTAAAAAAAAAATATGTCTTAATACCTTTTCTAATTTTTTTGTCACATCTTTCTCTATATTTTTAAAACTGTTAAGCAGATTTAAAAATAATGTAGGAATGACTTGAAAGAAATTCTGTTGCTGAATTTTGAATTTTCGTTCTTAAAAAATAAGACAAATAAAGGCTGAAAGTTCCTCTCCTCCACTAATCAAAAAAATTACTGAAAATCGTGGATTTTCAATTTGTTCAATAAGCTTCTATTACTAGGAAAATATTTTTTTTTCAAGTAGTACTCACACATGTTACATCTGCTCCTGAACTTAGACGATAATACGAGTACTATATCTCGGACACCGTAGCAGATTTAAAAACAACGCTTCAAAATACTTGTCAGTTGCCTTGGTCCAAAAGCTGACTAATATATGCTGTACTTATCTTCCTTTTTAGGATGAATTTAAAATAAGAAACACAGCAAAAAGTATTGACAAAACGCTTAAATAATATAAAATAAGATTTCACAAAAGTCAACAAAACCAATCGCCATGAAAAATCCTTCCCTAATCATGTCTCTTCATTAATTTGCTGCTGTTCTGTTTTTTATTATCCTCCTGCAATACATGACTTGGCTTTACAAATTCAAATATTTATTGAAGATTTTGTCTTTTATTTTTCACAACCACTACGGGTTTATATATAAAAAATTACACACAAACTGAAGAAGTTGAAAATTTGCAAAGAAAAAAAATATCGTCTATTGTATGAAAGAGGTTAAAACTATTAAAATTCTTCACTGAAACATACAGGCACTGGGATAACAAATGTTGGCAAAAAAAAAAGGATAAAGAAATGAAAGTTTGAGGGAGGATTTGCACAAGATGAAACCAATACAAAGTACGAACATGCTGTGAAAACCGTTAATAAAAGTATTTAAAGAGAAAAAACAACATGAAATCAAAAGAACAAAACCAATAGAAAATTTTGTGCATTTTTTCCTTCTTGTGGATTGAAGTATGTACTCGTATATGAAGTGAACTACAATTGAATTAATTTTTTACAACAAATAAATTTGGCAGCGAAAATTTCTCAATTAATTATTGACTTTTAAAGATGTTACCTGGAAAAATAAAATTATGCTTGACTGTAAGTAAGAAGTTTTTGATTTCGTTTCTAATTTCTACACATATAAATATAACTAAATCTGTCAGCTGTTGCTTTCTTCAGGTTCCTATTGCAATTCAGCCCAATCAGTATATAAATGGCGGAGCTACAAGTCAAAAACCGTGACTACCTCCATTTTTGATTATTTTTCTCAGTGGGTACTCAGTTTTGTCAGAAATCACAGTCATAACAAAAGGCCGAGAAAAATCAAAAATAAAATTGAAATTTTAGTTTTTCATTCACTTCTGTTTTTTTATCGAAATTTTAAAGCTGTATATGGGCGTAATGTGTGTGCACATACTTCCACTAACAAAGACAAACCTACACGAAAATAGGCAATAGGTTTGTAAATGCCTTGTGTGTAATATAACTACGAATAAAGATATCTTGTAGAAAGTTAGTTTTTAATTTTTGCTGTTAATTTGAATTGAATCCTCAGTGAATTACTTGCAATTTTCGTTAAATTCCTGGCCAAGCATGTGAATACTTATATTGTTAAATTAAATGAGAATTGAGTAAAAAAGTTTTAAAAGAATTAAAAAGTTAAAAACTAAATGAACAAATTTTCCAATCAACATTTTCAAAATGAACATAAATATTTTATTTTTATTATTCTCTTCTCTTTCATATATGAATACTCTTTGGGTATTTCTTGATACTAAAACGTTTTCCACCGACTCTATTTTAATGTGTATGGTTGCTTTTAAAATATTTAGCCAGAGCTGTTCCACTAATAGTCTTGAATCATTGCAAAGTTTAATTCAACCAATATTTTCTAGGAGCACAACTGGATGCGAGGGCATTCTAGCTGAATTTAATGAATCTAAAAATTATATTGGATAAACAACAAATTAATCTGGATTCATGACTGAATCATAAGTACTCGCAAATGCCTTTGAAACATTATTTTTATTTATTTATTTATAGTTTATTTAATCATTAGAATACATTCTAAAACTAAATGTAAATGAGAAGCGCTAGCTGCATAGGCTATCGGCTCATTAAATTAAATAATTAAACATTAAAAATAATTGCTAAAAAATGCCCGTAAAAGTGGAGATGATCAGCTTAAGTCTAAATGAGGTTGTATAGAAAACATTTGTACCAAATTGCAAATAAATCTTTTTAAAATTTGAATTTTAAGGATTTAAAGGCCAATTTCATATATTTAAAAAAAAAGGAAGTGTATAAGTGGGCGTGGTCAATCCAAAGGTATTATTAGAAGACCCACATGAAAGTGGGCATGACTAATTTTAAAGTATATGGCGGTCTTCCTTAAAGTATAAAGTAGGCTTGTAGCATTCAAATCCGACCTAGTTCATATGAACCATTCAGCGAATTGAACGATTTCGTTTATCGTTCACTGAATTTTACTGTTTAGGATTAGCATTTAGATATGTTTGATTTAGTTGTAAGATTAATGTAAGAAAATTTTATGCTAGTTAATTTAAAATCACATTTGCTTCAATTCAATAATCATATAAAGGTAATACAATGAACAAAAGGTACCGCAAGGTCACCAAAGGTACTATGAACGAAAGTCACAATTGTACGATATGAACGATGAACTAAAGTCAAAAGACATCGTACAGTGTCCGAAATGAACTATGAATGAGTAAAATGACCTAGGTCATTTTAGTGATTTGAAAAATCTGAGCGATTCAGTGAAATGCCCAAGTCTAGTATAAAGAGAGAGAATCATTGGCACAAATTTCAGGAAAATCCGTTGGAAAGAACAAACAAACAAACAGCAAATGGATTTTATTTATATAGATAACGCTATTGATACTGCTAAGCGGTATACCGATTGTGTCTTATCTATTTAGAAACTTCTATCTTCGCATTATCGAAAATTTCTTTCAAATTCAATTTCAAATTAAATTACTAGAAAAATTTATTAAAATGTCTTTTACAATTTACTCGTATAACCTTAAAATATACTTAATCGTAGGGTATTTAAGATTGAGTATAACCCGGCATTTCCTAAAGTTTTACTTATTAAATTGTAAAAAGTATGTAAGAGAATACACGCACAAACAAAGTATGTGAATTCAATTAATGGTGAGGGTTCCTTTTAATAAACTTGAATGGACAAATATTTGTTTTGGGCTTACAATTGTAAATATTTTGAACAATTTTGTAAATTGGTAAAAGAAAAAGAAGAAGCAGAATAAACTAAATAAGAAAAAATTAAAAAAAAAAGTAAAAGTTTACACACAATAAAATTAATTGGCTTTTAAAGGGACTTTAAGCACACACAGAAAGGAGGTCAGAAACTTAACACTACAGTGGTCAATGTGCGAAAGTTTCTTGTCTTAATTTCATTACAATTTTCTGTTTACCTAAATTGTGATTTGTTTAAAAGCAATTGTCTTAATAAAATAAAGCAGAAGGAAAAGGTAATTGTTGTCGAGGGTTCAAAAATGATGAAGAGGCCGGTTACTATGGACAACGATGTCATGTTACAAAGTTTAGTATTCATTAAAAATCAAGGACTTTCTTAAGTGATTTGATGCTAATACTCGTAACGGGTCCAAATTAGAGCATTACAGTGACATAGTACATGCTCTGTTGTCTCTTTGTCTTTGTTACATAACAGGCCAACGGCGGAGATTATGTGCTTACACACATTTTTCAATGCAAGAAATGAATTTTGCATCAATTTAAGAAAATAATAAAAACACATTCTAATGTGTTGGCTGAAGCAGCCCAAGCCCCTAAGTTTTAATAGAACAACAAATTTAAAATAAGAAAAAATTCATTTTATTCGAAGTGTTAAAATTCCTATAGAATTACAAAAAATATTAATATACTCGTATTATGTCTGTAGAATAAGTTTTATTTAAAAGTTAATTTACTTTTTTGGTAACACTCGCAGCAAGCTTCCAGTTTGATTTAAAAAACGTTATCAGCTAATTAAGAAAGAAAACTTGACTTCATTTTTGTCCTTCTTGACTTTGAAATATTACGAAAATGAAACATTGTAGGCAAGTACGTAAAGTTGACAGTTAAATATAAAATGTATTCAGTACATAGACAAACGTATGCAGGCGGCGGCACCAGGTGACAAGTGACAGACTACTAATGATTGAATTGGCTTTAGAATATAAAAATAAAATTTTAACGCAAACGAAAACATAAGAAAACTAGTCATTTATTCTCTAGTGATAACCATGGCCCACTATTTTTTGACTTAACATTTCTCTGTCTATATATTTTTTACGCAAAATACCATTTTGTCACAGTAACAATTTTGTAAATTAATCAAGAAAAAAAAAATCCTGTTTAATATGTAAAGATAATTCGAAAAGCACTACTACTTAAACCATCAAAGCATGTCAGAAAAAAATAAATTAATTAAAAGGACAATCACGCACACATTAAAAAAAATAAAATTTCAAGGTAGCTGCCTGTTCTAGATGTTCAAAATCCTTTTGCATCCTAATGAGAAAAAACAAATAATGACTAATTTTGCCATTTGTGTTGGTTGGCTTACATGATGGCATGACAACTTAATAACAAAGCAAGATTTCGCTATGAACCGCGTACTCGTGAGGACAATGGAATAATGAAGTGATCTAGACCCATCCCGTAGCGCTGACATATCTGAAGACGTCTCTATACACTATTTCCGATACCTTATATAGGTCATCGGTAAAATCTGCAGCAAGAAATCTGTGTCTCGGAGCTGGAAAGCCAGACTTAACTGTACTTACTCTTAAATGCGTACAGCTGTGCATTAAAAGGCAATCGTAGCGTGTGTGTTATTCGCCATTTTTATTGCCATACTCAACAGAAAAGTGTTATACTGGGAAAAAAATTTATAAAGAGACGCTTACGTTATTGTTGGCATTAATTTTCTTTTGTGTGAGAAGGTGATTTTTGTTAAAAGTAGATGCGAATGATAAATAAATAAATAAAATTAAAATTAATCAATTATTTTATGAATTTTTAATGAAACTGCTATGGTCTTAGCTGATGATTATTAAGTCAAAAATTAAAACCGAAGCTAAGCAAGCAACTTTTATCCAAAATTAAAAATTTTTCAATGAAAGAAAGCAGGAATTTCAATCGATTTAATTTGTTATCAAATGCCATGATTCGGCTTGTTGTTTGCATGTTCGTTTTCAAACTTTCTGAGGTCTGAGGACTCCATACACAAAAAACAATTTTAGTTGTGAGAATTAAATTTGTTTCTCATCAAAAATTCAGTCGGCATAATAAAATTTTTTAATTATATCAACCAAAATTTAGTTTTCCAAAAAATATTTCGAGCTTAAAGTCTAATTTTCTATTATAATACTGAATTTTTGATAGGTAACAATCTTAGTTCTTGCTACCGAAATAACTCAGTATTGAAGTTGATATTTGGCCACACCTCTTATACCGCTTACTGCACTGTCGACTGTAGCAGCCAACATGCTATATGGGTTTATTAGGAGTGGCAACTGGCTTAGGCGACCGTCTCGTCTTCTTCTTTTCCCTAAAATCTTCCCACTTAATTTCACTGTTCTATCTATATTGCTATGCATCTTTCTTCTTATACAGGTATCACAAAAGGACAACATAAGAGGGCCCAAGTGAGCCTTCTTCTGTTTTTCTTTATTTGGGGGCGTCCTGTACAAAAAGTTAAAAAAAAGTTTCAACAAAATCAAAAATTTGCTATAATAGAAATGCGCTATATTGGATTAGGTGACACCAGTAGTCTGTAATGAACCTCTTACTTACTTATGTTATTTAGATTATCAGGAGAAACCAAAAGCTTACTATACGTCGGCTTGCGTTGTAGTATTACAAAATTTCGTAGTCCTAAAAAGCGACTTGATAAAAGCAATTATAAAAACAGGCCCTTTACACGAAGGGAGCAGTAAAACACAAAGAAGGTGTTTAATAACCTTATCCTTCTGCTTATTTTCAAAACTGTCGTAGTAGTTTCCTTTCATAAGCTACTGTTTGAACCACAATTGCAGTCCTGGTGGAATTATATTAAGCCTAGAGAAAATTTACTATGCGTAAAGCAAGCTGACAATCTCTTGCGCAAAGTTTATTTAAATTCCTTTAAAAAGTAATTAAAATAGCCCGTAAGAATACAATTTCTTTTCATTAAGAGCTAACTTTAGTTCATAAGCGCTTTTGGCTTTAAAGTAATTTTTAAAATGAAACAAGATGACAATTATTATTTGCTCATAGAAATAATTTAACAAAAATTATTTTAATAATTTTAAAAGTGTTCTTTATTTATACTTTACTATAGTTTTGGGTGACTATGGCCATAATCATAATCACAAAAAAGTCAAAATTTTATGAATTTAAAACTGTGTTTAAAAAGATACCGACTTAACTGGGGTTATGATTATGGGCCAAGAGGTTTTGTAAAATATCAACTTTTGAATGATTTCTTTTTCAAAGATTTAAATTGACGATTTAAATTCTAGATGTCCAAATTTAATTTTTGAGATTTAAAGTTTAATATGGCAAAATTTAACAACTTTGTGGAAGAAACTTTTATTACGCCACGTCATTTATTTTAAGGGTTTATATGTTGGACCAGTATATTTTATTAAATTTTAATTTTTTCTTTCACTCTACTTCAAACAAAAAGTAACTACGATTATTATTTTTTTTTTTTTTTTGAAAATATAGTTACGTGACGTAACGCAAGTTAACTGTTGTGAGTAGTAGCCTTTATTTACAAAATCTAAAGGTACTAATTTGATGGATACTGGTATTTGCCTTATCTTGACTTATTCCCATCAAATTTATATTCAACTTTGCATCAATTGTTTTGTATGTATTAGGGGCGCTCAGTGTTTAATGCAAATGGCCTTGCCAAAGTTCAAATTGAAGATTTTGTAAATTATTTACTCTTATCTAATTTATTTCTAATTAACATTAAATATTTGCTTCTAACCCTGAATTGCCTTACTTTGTTTTGTTATGTCTCGTCTTATTTGTGTAATAAATTTCACAACGAAATTTTTTCATGTTTTTTTCACACAATATGTTTAGTATTTTTATAAAGTTGAATAGAAATATATTAGGGTCATTCACTGTATGTAACAAATATGCACAAAAAAATTTCCTTAGGGTAAACAAATTTTGCCAAAATCATTTCTTTAATTTCTACTTTCCTCTATTTGCTTCAAATGACAATAAACATGGTGCGGTATTCGCTAATGAATATCCTTATTATTCACTTGTTGTCTTATTGTTGATTATAAATCAAACAAAATTCTTCTACAAGCATTTGAGTAATAAAAGGAATGCAAGTATGAGAGCACTTGTATACTTGTTTATTATTCTTTTTGATTTTTTTTTGCAGGAAAATATTCAATTACATTGTAAACGAAGTAGTTACACAAGAAAATAATAACACATAATGAACAATTGTAATACCAACATGATTATCTGGTATTACATGCTCAAAGTATTTCAAATATCTGATGGTTTTAACAGAAAATGATTGTGTTTATTTACCAAATTGTTGTGGTGCACAGCATAAGCATAAACATATTTTGTGGGTAAAAGAATATTTTAAAAAAAATCATTAAAAATATCATTTACTATTGATATCCACCAATACCAGCATATTTTCTTTTTTAGATTAAAGCAGAATCTATTAAATATGAAATATTTTGTTGGTAGCAAGAAAACATTTTTATGGTGTTTAACCCATTAAGCTGTGTTTACATAGAGTGTATTGTCCATGTGGAGTATCAAATTTCTCTATGTAAAATTAGTACACGTCGCGTGATCCTTTGGAACATCACACATGTGTTTTTTTATTCGCTATGTAAAAGCATATGTAGTGAAATAAGAAAATTAAAAAAGTTGAAAAAATTTAATTAATAAAAAATGGATATTTGACGTACGTATGAAAATCCATAAATTAAAAAAATTTTACATTCCATATGACTTGTACACATCATGTGACCACAACTAAGCTGCAGATTCCTTAGTTCGTATCCAGTTAATGGTATGAATTAAATGGAAAAATATTAAGTAGATCTTTGTTTTTTCTTCATAGAACATCAATTTAATGCAGTATAGAATTCATAAAATAAGTATTCTTTGGAAATTCGTTGACCTCCTGAAATTAAAAAGCCCAATTTCTTTACATAAAATAATTGTATTGCGAGAACCGATTTACTTATATTTACGAGCAATAGTATGACAACAATCCGTATAGCAATCGAAGTACAATTAGCCAATTTACAAAGTGTGTTAAAGTGTCCTAAGTGTAGTATTCGTCCTAAATTTTGTTGGTATTTATTACATATATAAAAGAGATTTAGGACATTACTACTTTGTTTCCTGTGTTTTTTAGTGTGCTATTTAATCAGCTGTTTTTTGGTGACACAAAAATAATTTCCCCCCATTTTTATGAATTCAAAATTGGAAGCAAAATTTAAATTGATGTAATAAAAAATTAATAAAATTGAGAAAACACAAGGAAATATTGAGGTAAGTTGTGTATTAACATACAATCTTCGTTTGCTGACAATTTGTGAATAAATTTTTAATAAAGATTAAAAAAAGCGTGTTCGAAATACTCCTAATAGGAAGTGGACGGCAGGTGAAGAAAATTCACTTATTAATTTTCTTTTGGATAACAAAGACATTTCCAAAGCATATTTCTCACACAGCGCTTCAACAATTTAGTTTTTTTCTGTCTTAGAGGACATTGTTTGTTTTTTTTATGCTTTAATTTATAGCTTTCTTCGACATCTGAGTTTTCTTTGGCAATATGACAGGCCGTTCACAACAGTACTATTTTATCTAAGTAGTAATTTATAACTTAGCCATTTACGACAGTTTGTGAATTGACTAAATATAACTTATGAAAATAGTAAATAACGGGTGGCCCAAATGAGACCTAGTGAGCGTATTGTAGTCGTTGTTGGGGGTCTTGCGGTAGAAGCTGTTGCACAATTTGAACTTTGTATGGATACATCTTACGATCCAGCTTTAAAATTCTCTGTAATGTTGGTCTGGGTATACCCAATTGGCCGGAACGGCGACGAGTTGCCACATTCTGCTGCACAGCTACCACGTTGTATTCAGTACGATTATTTCTATGAACACCTCTTCCTGGAAGGTCGGCAACTGAACCCAGTTCCTCAAAACGGCTAACTAAACTTGTAATCATGGAAGATGTGGGCGCTGATCTTACGTAAAAAAACGGCGATAATTTCGCTGCGTCAGAACAATTGATCGTTGAGAAGAATAATAAAAATCGATAAATTTAATGTGTTGTTGTAGGCTGTACGTATTCATTTTAAATTTCGAAGTGTTCAGTTATAATCTGCAAAAAGAAAAAATAAATTATGTTAAAAAATAAAAAAGTTATTTGTATTTCACATCAGCTGGTCTTATTTGGACCACCCTGTAGTAAGCTTTTTTCAATATCATTTAAAATAATGTTCATAAAAGAAAAATTCTCAAAAATTTTTCAATAACGCTTTAGAAATGTTTAAAGCAAAAACAAAATAATAAAATTCTTAAAATGGACCAGAGAGTAGTTATGAAGTGGTGAATTTTTCAATTCCGAATAAAATATTCGGATTCGGATTATAGAACAGCACCGATATTTATATCGTTCTTCTAATTCCTGTTTTTTTCTTTTTAATTTATTGCTTTTATTTTGGCTTTTCATTTCTATTTTTTTAACTTTTCACTTCGACAACATTTTAAAAATTAATTTTCACTTTCCTGTATAATCGAGCAAGAAATTTACAAGAAAGTAGTTCATTTCATTCTAACGTTTTTTTTCAACTAGTGCTTATTTTGTGAATTGTAACACTTAGCTCATGTCTGATTTGACAGATAATTAGTTTTATCCTTCCGCTGAAAGAATATGGTTGTGTTTTCGCTTTGCTAAGTGGGCCTGCTATCGACTTGCAGAAGTTGCCGATTTTGCCAAAAAAAAGTCATCTTTTCAGATGAAGCTCATTTTGATCTCGGCGGGTATGTAAACAAGCAAAATTGTCGCATTTGGGGCACAGAAAATCCGCACGCATACATTGAAAAGCCGACGCACCCAAACGGATTTTGGTCCAGAGGCATAATTGGGCCATTTTTCTTCGAAAATTAGCAAGGAGTGGCCGTTAGTCAATGGTGATCGTTATCGGGCCATGTTGAACGAATTTTTGTTCACAAAAATTGAAAAGGAGGATATTGGCAACATTTGGTTTCAACAGGACGGCGCTACGTGCCACACAGCCGAAGCTACACTCGATGTTTCGCGCCCTGTTTCAAAAAAAAAGTTATTTGGCAGACCCTATACATAATACGTATAAAAAAATTTCAAGAAAGTATTTTCATGTGTAAACGCAACATAATGCAATATATAAATCTGTAAAATAAAAAGTTTGTTTTAAAATACAATTCAATTTCAGTTATAAGCCAATTAGGTGGTTGCAGAAATTTAGCACAAAAATAGCGAAAAATTTGATTCTTTTGTAAGTTCTATCCGTTTTATATATAAAAACATGCATGTAATTAAACGTACTAGTATATATTTATCCCCTGCTTTCAGGAGAGTGATGAAAAACTATGATGGACTCAAAAATGTGCGGAATCGAAGCTCAAAAATCGTATTAAAAGGAAGTTAATTTTTACTAAAAAAAAACAATTATCAAATTTCTATATTTTATATCAGTTCGAACAAGAGATGGCCAGTTTATTAAGGATAGCAGAATATAGCAAATTGTACCAATATAACAATAAAAAAATCTTAAAAATTTTATTAAAATCACAATTTTTAAATTAAAAAAAAAATAAAATTTTTTATATAAAGGTTAAGAAAACATTATTTTCGTAAGTTTATTTTACACTTACATATAAGAGTAAGCTTATAGTAAGCTTGCACATATAAGCTTAATTATCCCTTGGGTCAGTGGCAGAAAAATTCTACTTACGTAGACACACATATTATTCGAGTAAAAATTAATCAGTTTTGGAAACTAGACTACCAAAAAGTTCTAGATTACTTCTAGACAACTGTATTAGATATTATAGTTGTCAACTGTCCATAGCTGTGGACCACTACGGAGTACTGAAGGGCTACCCACTGTGTTGTATTACGTTCACATTAAATTTTTGTGTAAAACAACAGCAAACCCTATAAAATTTACTTACTGAGTCTGATGTAGGGAAATATATCGCTTTATATTTTTCGATAACGCAAACACACGGTAGCATTGTAAATAAGCTGACAAAACTACAGCAAAAACGGATATTTTTTTAAGCTACACATCAATTTTCAGAAGACATATACCTAGATAGCAATGGCCAAGGTTACTGTTGATGAACAATTGTATCATTTCTGCGGTGGCCCTTTGAATGTAGTATATGTTACGGCAGAAGGCGGGAAATCCATTGATGATACTGCCTAAATAAATATAATTGCTATATAAGTACAATATGTTGATCAACAAGAAAGTATTGCTAAATACTGATGTCTGTAGAATATGCTACAGATATGGCGTAATGTAATAAGTGTACGCATTTACTTTTAGCTTATTTCATGATAATAACTTTTAATATTTTTGTTAAATTATTGTTATTGGTTTAGAATGTGTAAAACTGGGAGAAAAATTTGTCTTTTGGCTTCTTTATATTTATCAATATAGATATTTGAGTTCGTTTTGCTATACATACCCGCATATATCTGCTACTGACGTAAGGGGGAAAATTTTTAAATTGGCCAGATAATTCTCAAGAATATAGAGTAATACACTTTTGTTGAGGATATCATAAAATTTCAAGCCAGTCAGATTTTTATTTTTTAAATTATAGCGATTTTAAAACGTAAAATATACCCGGGTATGCTGCCACTGACGCAAAGGTTATAAGGGTGCCGTTTTGATTATTTTACAATTGTTACTATATAGTTTTTCAATATTTTCTACAACATTTTTCAATCATAAAGCTTATGTTTGTAAGCTTATTTTAATATTTTTCTAAAGTCAAAAAGGTTTGTTGGGATACGTTTTTTTACGTACTAAATACATATAAAAACATATTCTGAAAACATAATGATTTTTTCTTATTTTGAATATTTAAATTTTCGTTTTAAAAATTTCAAATATTTATTGGAGCTGCATCTCCAAAACAATAATTAAAAATCTTTGTTTTTAGGCATAATTATAATTATTATCTAATTCTTAAGTTTTTCGTAAGTTCTAATTAATTTATACATACGTAATTTATTTGCTTTACCACCTACACTTTCATTTATAAGATGCTTTATCTTGTTGTTCTAGGTTACGATTTAGTTATAAATAAATAAATAAAAGTAGAGTGACAAAAAGAAACAACTAAAACTTAATGTTTTGATATTTGTATCTAAAGTTCAGGTGTAGTCAACTGCGTACAGCAGCGTTAAATGGGTTAATCGAAATAAAAAAAGTTGTTTACACTTGAAAACATAAAAATTAACTTTTTCTGGACACAAAACCAACCCTTCCGTATCCAAATATACGAGGACTTATGCTTAAATATGAAATTAAAAAGAAAACAAAACTAAATAGTCAATTTTTCATTTTGATCTCTTTTATCTTTTTTAATGGAATTTATTTTTTCTAAAGGATAAAAAATTTAAAATATCTTTTTTGAAACATTTATAAACGTTAAGCCGTACAATATTTTATATTAAAATATGGATATGATTTACATCCAAAAAAAAAGGGAATCAAATTTAGGCAACCACAAAACTAACACACACACACATACTCAGCTCACTTTTCTCAAGGTTTAATAAAAAAAAAATATTTAAGCTTAAGTACATACGGCCACATTCAGGCTAGCGATTTATTATAATCCAGGAGGTTTATTGTTTACAATTTTAGCTCTTCCGTTTTATATAAATACAAACGGAAAAAATAAGTCTACAGAAACACTGTATCAATCGAAAAGATTAATTAAACCAGAACGTTTTAAAGAAGAGACTATTCTCAACGAAATGTTCGCTTTTGTTTTGTTTTTTACAGTGAGTAAAACAAAATTGAAACAAAAGCAATTCAAACGCTTGGGTCAATTAATTTTTCATATGTTTTGCTTAACAGAGTAAGCTGTACTATTGAAAAAGAAGAAACGTTTGACGATTGGCTTGTTCATTATAGTACATTAACTTAAATTTATTTTTAACTTAAAATGTTTTAATAAACATTGAAAAAGCTATACAAGAATACACCTACTCAATTTCAATCCTCTGTCTCTAGGTGTTTTAGCTAGGTGATAATAAATCGCTCTTGTATAAAACTCTTTCATAGACTTATCTTGTTGTTAAGAATTTCTTTTATAAAAAATAATAAAAACTCATACACTAAGCCACAAAAGTCTAACATTTAGCTAGCACTATAAAAAATTTAATAAGACTCGTTACAGCCGAATTTGACTTGTTTCTTCTAAAGGGTGTTTTTTTATAGACGTATAGAACTTTAAGTTGGCATTACTGTTCAAGATGGCGACCGATTTAACAGCTGTCAAGTGATTTATTCTCAGTTTGGTTTGGCAATTCATCATGAATAGACTCACGCCTGAACAACGCTTGCAAATAGTGCAATTTTATTTCGAAAACGAGATTGCCGTTGTTCCCGATTTTCATAAGCGAATTTTCTTTAGCGATGAAGCGTACTTCTGGTTGAATAGCTACGTCAGCAAACAAAACTGCCGCATTTGGAGTGAAGCTAATCTTCAAGTGTATGTCGAAACACCGTTACATCCAGAAAAACTGACTGTTTGGTGCGCTTTATGGGCTGGTGGAATCATTGGTCCGTACTTCTTCAAAAACGATGATGGCCAGAATGTTACAGTCAATGGTGATCGGTATAGAGCCATGATTACTAACTTTTTCATTCCTGAATTGAACAACCATGATGTCTAGGAACTGTGGTTCCAATAAGACGGCGCAACATGTCACACAGCTCGTGCCACAATCGATTTATTGAAAGACACGTTTGGTGACCGCCTAATTTCATGTTTTGGACCTGTGAATTGGACTCCAAGATCTTGTGACTTAACACCGCTAGACTACTTTCTGTGGGGCTATGTAAAGTCATTGGTCTATGTGGATAAGCCACAAACGCTTGACCACTTGGAAAACAACATTCGCCGTATTATTGCCGATATACGGCCACCAATGTTGGAAAAAGTCATCGAAAATTAGACGTCCAGATTGGACTACATCCGAGCCAGCCGTAGCGGTCATATGCCAGAAATCATATTTAAAATGTAATGCCACAAGATTATATTTCGGATAAATAAAATTCATGTCAATCGAATAATTCATCGTTGTTTTATTGCAATTTAAAGTTCTATACGTCTATAGAAAACACCCTTTATAATTGAATTGTAAGTCTAAAATTAACTTTTTAAATTATGTTTTATTTATATAGGTTACACGTGTAATTCATTTCATTTGTTTGAAATGTTTTAATTTCTAGATAAGCTTTACGAATGCTTAAAATATAATTTGTGTTTTTTTTGCAGATAAGACTTTATTTTACGTAAATTCAATATCGTGTACTATAATCAAATACGTCATAAGTATGTGTTCATACGTACGAGCACAAGTAAACAGAAATCCTTTTCATTTTATATGAGATATAAATAATACTGAATGCTAGGTGATATGACTACGGATACACAAAAGGAAGTACTTAATATCTTTCTTTTATTTAATTTATTTATGTCATATTTATATGAATAACGTGTTTGTGTATTAATGACAAAAAATAAAAATAAATGCCATTATTATCAAAAATAAATCATTAGCAGATGATCCTTTTCTTTTATTTGTATACTAGCTGTTTTTTACATGGCCTCGACCGGTTTTCTTAGAGGTATTAATTAGTAAAAAATTAGCAATTTAAAATATAGGATATGCAAATTACATGGCGACAGAGGCTGTATTTCGACATAGATTTCAAATGCGATGTTTTAGAATTGAAAATTTTTATTTATTTTACGGATTTCGAATATACAACATTTCAGGTTTTTCCTTGTTGCATACTCGTTTACTAAGAGATTGGCTCCCAGTACTGGAGTAAACGACATATGACTAGCTATCCATTAAAAAACTTAGTAGTCTCTAGCTTATAAAAATATCCTTGAGCTTTATTAATGTCATAGCAAAGCAAATTTAAAAAGTAATTTGAATTGTAGCTTTTTAAAATCAAGTTTATCAGTAGAAATCAAAATTATTCTTGATACAAAAATATTTTCAGCGCTTCTAAAGGATGGTTAAATTTTAAGGCCCGATATTGATTTTGAAGAAAACACAAATTATTTAGGAAATTGTCATTTCTTTTTATTATGATAATATGATATGGTTCAATTATGTATGAAACAAAATATCGACCAAATGGCCGCCCTGACCTCGGCGTCACACCTCCATCCGATAGATGGATGGATCAGTATATATTTGATATTTGATATATTTGATCAGATCCTCTTCAACAAAAGTCTTGAATCATTGAAAGTTTAATTTAAATAGTATTTTTTTAAGGTAAGATACCAAATCGGTGCATATATCACAATATGTACCTATTATTTTTTATTATGCAAGTTATCATCGAATATTGTCACAATTTGTTAAAAAATTTTAAAAATAGATAAATTTTTTTAATTTTGAAATGGAAACAATTAACTTTTTTATATCAATTTCTAATTTTAATATTGTTGCTTAAAAGTTTTCCTGTTTGTTTTATTGTGGGCATTAAATTTTGTTAAAACTTTTGCAAAAATAAGAGAGAAAATGACAAAATAAGATATTTTTTCATACGTATGTAAAAGAGAAGAGAAGAAACAAATATTTATTTTTGTTCAATATCATGATGTAAGTAAGTAAAGCAGTAACAACTTCAAGAATACAAAAATAGAAACATTACAAAAAGGCCATGTATTTTGTTATTTCATTTAAGGTCAATTTTGTCAAAAATTATTTCCGGTAGTTGATATCAAGAAGTGTACTCGAGCGAAACGCCAAATATTCTCTTTAACACATTAATGTTTTTTCAAGCTTCCCGATCAAAGCAGCGTACTACAAGCTGAATTGATGACAATTAAAAAAGCATCAGAATGGCTGTGATACAATGAAATATTTGGTAAGACTATTCGAAATTATACTGACGTCTACTCGTCATGCGATGTAGTCCCTGAATGTCAGAGATCTTTAAATAGGATGGCTGGACATTCGGCGGTCACTTTCATTTGGGTATGCCGACATGGGCCCACTATAGGGAATCAAGAGATGAGTCAAGGTTGCCAGAGCAGAGTATGGACACGTACTGGGGCATTTCTATTTCGGGATCGAGAGTATCTTTTCATGAAAGGCAGAGTTCGGATAGATAGACAAAGGGATACGCAATACAGTGAGAATGAGCTGGGCGCGACTGGGCTTTAGTGCATTGTCGACGGCAGAGGTCAGCAAGCTACGTGGTTTTATTAGATATAGCAGCTGGCTTAATTACGGACGGACCCTTCACTTTTTTCTTCTCTATCTAATCTACTTGTTTTTTTTCTACTACTTCCCATATTCTGTCATATATTTTCTATCATTATTTTTATTGTTTATTTTTCATAATTATTCAGGTATCACTAAAGGACCACATAGAGGGCCCTTTTCTGTTTTTCTTATTGAAAAACAACTTAACATATCGTAACCTAAAAAATAATATTTGTTTTAATGTATTTATGCTTAAAACAAAAATCTAAAAAAGCACACAAAACATTGCTTTACTCTTTATGGATTAATGTAGCGAAATTTAGGATGAAATAGCAACCTGAGGAGAAGAAAAGCTTGCAAAATAGTATGCTTTTCTTCTCCATGTTCTTAAAAAAGTCTAAAATTTACATACAGACGAATGGTTAGGGGGACTTCGCTAAATTAATTCTGCGATCAATAACTTTCCATTATGTCACTTATGTATTTTATACAGTGTCAAATAAATAGCGTAGAGATCTTAAACGGAATAACAAAATTAATTAATTGACGGCAAAGCGGATGGGTATACAGATTATGAATAATATTAAAATGGCTTAGAAAAACAACGTATTATAATTTTATTAGTCTAAGAAAGCCTGTCGTGTTAGTGGTGGAAAAATTATGAATTTTATGTTAAAGTTTCAGAGAATATATGAAAAAAAATCTCTCAGTGTGGTCTATTGCTGAACAATACAAAAGCTTAAATTTTTTTATTTCAAAAGCGCATTTGAATTTGGAAAAATTATAAAATAAAATCAAACTTTTTTAAAACAGCCTTTTGAGATTTGTCTAGACCATAGAAGTGTGTATGTGTTTTTTAACTACTTTAAACAATTGGCAATTATGCAGATGCGCTCATATACTCCAAAGCTCATTCAAATTCATTTCCATTTATTGTTACTTTTTTTTTTAAATTTTTTTTTTTATTGTTTTCATGGGAAATATGCACTTTAGCTTAAGTATCTTTATGATTGTTTTACAAATTGCAAAATGCAAAAACAAATAGAAAAGTGAAAAAGTATGCCGAGAGTGGTTGTGTTTTTCAGCACAAGGATGCTTACGTGCGCAATACGTAAAATAAAACAGACTTTCATTTATTCATTTATGCCAGCATAAGCACAAACAATAAATTTGTTTTATTTTTTTAAGAAAAACAAGAACAAAATAATTGCGCATAATACAATAATTTTTTTATTAAATGCAATTGAAAAGCCTTTTATATGGCCAGGAACAGTGTTAAGCTAAATGTTTGAATTCAACATCCTCTTTACAAAATGAAATGAAAAAACAACAACAACGTTGAACAGTTTAGTTGCTGAAAAAAAAAACTAGTTTTATTTACAACAATTTATTTATTACTGGCATAACAACAGCTTTTAACAGACTCGAAGGATTTTATAATTCAAAAACAAAAAAATACATCTTTTGCAAATTATGTCAAGTGATCCAAAATAAGATAAACAGTAAAGCAGCTTATGTCTTAATTATTTAATTTTTATTAAATAACTCGATTTTTTATTTACAGGACAAAAATATTAAAACTTTTTCGATTTCGTTAGAAAAACAAATAAGTAATATGAATTCTTCAAATATATTAGAATAAGTAAAGAGTGCCTCAGTAGAAATGCACTCTATGAATTTAGTGTCATTTTTTGGTGCAGGAATGTTTATTCCGACTATTGAAAATGGACCGCTTTACAAAATTATTATAATTGTGGTGGAGCAAAGTGATGAACAGCATTTTCATCTGAATAGCTTCCTGAATACGCATAATTGTCGAAATTACGGGTAATAAAATCCTCAATTAATGCATGACATTACATGAACATACCTCTATTCGACGGCATGGATCTGAACGACACGTGGCGCAATCTACCACACAGCGCATGAAGCAATCAATTTAATGCTGCATGAAAGGAAAAAGTGTACTCTCACTGGGTAACCCTGTATTATAAAACAGTCGCTTGTTAAACTTTGCGATTTCTAACTCTGCGGTTAGATAAAATAAAATTTACTAAAATTATATTTAAATGACATTAGCCGTTCAATTCAAATTTTAAATTCCAGATTGAATTGAATTAAACTGAATACAAGAATTTACTAAAATCACGTCTGTTTTGAAAATCACGTCATTTCAAATAGTGGTTTTGAAATCACATGTGTGATTTTTTGCTGTTCTGTAAACTACACTGCGTTTGTGTTTTTCGGTTGATTTAAAAAAAAAAAATATTGTTAATTTCAAAATAAAGTTTTTTCAAGCTCGAGGTCAAGTTTATGTTTAAAACATTTTTCTTTTTATTTTATTGCCAATATTTCGTTACACAATCGCGTAACATCTCAGGGCTTGTTTTGCTAAAAATAAAAATATTACAAGTACAATCAGAATAATGTGAGCCACCTTATTGTAACATTAAATTTCACACTTTACAGAAGTTTCATACCTATATAAAAACAAAACGATCAACAACAATAATAAATTGCATTTGTTTGTTTACTGGTTGATCACTAGTTAGTTCAACATTCTTTGTCATACTAAAGGAGTATTATGATACTATTAAATTGTCTACATGCTATTTTTCATTTTCTTCTGTTTATTAACCAAATGTCTGTAGATTTAAGCACAGTTATCAGTGTCGCTCTTAAAATAAATTCTCTTATTTGCAGGAATATTAATAATGTTTAGCATTTCCAAAATTAGTCGACGTCTGTAATTTTTCTCTGTTTGTAATATTTTTGTTTTTTCAAAATCCGGAGAATGATTCTTTTGTGCACCATGGCCCGTTAAAGCTGTTTTTTTTTGTGTTACAATGTTGAACTCGCTGGTCAGATTTGTGTCCAGATATCCTGGTTTTCAACTTATTTTTGGTCGTCCCTACATACACCATATCCATTACAAGGTATTTCATAAATAACATTGCATTTTTCATATTTCTCCATTTTATCTTTTGTTTTGCTGAATAATCTGCCTACATTATGATAAGATTTTTTTGCCAATCTTAGATTATTTTTGTCAAACATATTTGAATTTGAAAATCTTTCGACTAAATTAGGGACATAAGTAATTGATATGAAGTTTTTTGGTACGGAAAACCGTTATTTTAAATTCGATGACAAAATTTATAAACAAAGGAAAGGTTTGCCTATGGGCTCTCCCGCTTCGCCAATATTGGCGGACTTGGTTATGGAAAAACTGCTAGACGAGTACTTAAAAAAGCTGATGTATCAACCAAAAATATTAACGAAATATGTGGACGACTTATTCACCATAATTCCGGTAAAGTTTAAAATATATATATTTTTAGTTTTTGTCATCTTAAAGAACTAAGTTAGGTTAGGTTAGGTTAAGTTACACAGAAGTCAGAAGCTGGGCTCACTTGGGTACGCTGATGTGGTCCTTTTGTGATACCTGTATAGAAGGAAGGGAAAAAAGATACCACTAGAGCTAGAAGAGTGAAATTAAAAGAAATAAATAAGAAGACATATAGAGAAAGGTACACGCTCTCCAAAGTGGAGCATGTGCCGCTCCTCCAGGACAGGACACTGGCAGAGAAAGTGTTCTACAGTCTCCTCCTCGTCCTAACAACTTCTATAGTAGTCTTTTGATGGCAAACCCATTCTTCTAGCATATGGTTGTCAAAATTGCAGTGGCCTGTTACTGCAGCTACCACATTTCTGAACTGGGCTCTTTGGAGTCCCAGTAAATCCGAAAACGAACTAATTTGCTTTTGCTTATTTATGTCAACTTAATTCATAAAAAACTTATTTGCTAGTGTATTTAAATATTTTCATTTTTTTTAATTTCATTTTTTTTAATTTTATTTTTTTATTTCATTTTTTTAATCTAAAGGGTGTCCGAACAAGAATGCAAGATTTAAATTTGGCGCCATTCCAAGTGTCATTGTTTGACATTTGAACAATTGTTATTGTTTGCTAGTAGAAGGTACGAGGTTAGTAAAAAATGACCATGGACAGCGAAGGAAGTTCGTTAATTGGGTATTCGAGAGACAACATGAAAATGCTGATTTTGCCGATAAAATCATCTTCAGTGACGAGGCCCATTTCCATCTTGATAGCTTCGTCAATAGGCAGAATTGTCGCATTTGAGGTGAGAAAAATCCTCGAGTGATTCACGAAAAGTAAATGCATCCTCAACGTGTCACTGTGTTTGGTGGTTTTTGGGCTGGAGGAATCATTGGAACTTTTTTTATGAAAATGAGGCAGGTCAAGTGCAAACAGTCAATGGTGTTTGGTATCTTGAAATGATAACCAGTTTTTTCTTGCCTAGAATTGAAGAAATGAATGTGGAGGGCTTGTAGTTTCAACAAGACGACGCCAAATGTCATATAGCCAGAGACACAATTCAATTGTTGCATCAGTCATTTATTTAAAATTTAAATCTTGCGTTCTTGTTGGGACACCCTTTAGTTATTATATTTTACATTAGAAAACCATTTGAATACAGCTAATGTCGATAAAAATGTGGACTTTAATTTACTCATGTTTTCATTTTTTACTAAATGTTATTTTTGAAAGTGGATTTGAAAAAATCATTTGTTTTCTTAAATCTTAACAATAATTATTTTGCATAATAAAATTTTAAGTGTGTAGAGCGTAAAAAACAGCATTCCCAATATTTTTAAATTAACTCAAAGGCAAAGTATTAAATATCTTGAAACAAGAAAAATAGGACTTGTACCACTATCATATATAACAGCTCATATATATTCAATAGTTTGGTTAAGTAATTTATTTTAACGTTCGTCCCACATAATAAATAGTGGCGAAAATAACCAAGTGCTTTGAAAACGTAAGTGTTTTAGCTGAACGTTTAGAAATCACAAAATTATATGCACAGAACACCTTTTTCGTGATTTTCAAAACATGTCCTATGCCTTTTTCTCTTTTAACTTTAAACACGCCCATTTATTGATTTAGGTCTAGTTTACTTTTGATGAAATTGAACTGTATGGCTTGCAAAACAACTCAATTATTCATTTATTTTAATAAGCCCGATTTGAAATCCCAACGTTTTACAGGGGTACGACAACTCATTTTATACTTCATGAAAAAAGCACAAGGTCAAGGTAGCGTATGAATATTTTAAATTAGACTCGTGGTAAGATAATATTAATCATACGCTTTAGTTTGTTATTATATTCGATGTAATTAAATTGTTTGTGTCCTATTACAGAAAAACTGCCATAATAATTGCTTAAATTATTAAGAAGGAATTAGAAAAATTAAAATTAGCAATTGTTTGATTAAAATTTCAGATTTTAATAATTTTCGGTTCCGTCTTATTTGTTCCGACTTTTTGTTTAAATTTTTTTTTTAAAGAATTCAAAAATAGAATATTTTTAAACTGTCAAGAAAATAATCTTTAAAAACGATTGTTTAACAATTACAAATACGGCTGTGTGAGTCGGCAAATCTTTTAACATGTATTATATTATTTCTTCACAAGTTTCGACGTTATTCTGAAACTAGAAGAAGTTGTTAGCTCATCATTGACTTGATGCTCGAAACTCCATATTTACCGGTTACACAAAGACGTGTATACATATGCAGAGTATTCAAGTAAATAGTTCATGAATACTAAGCACAAAGTGATTTTTTAACTTAAGATCACTTATGGTGTTTCTTTTTCTGAAAGAAAATGCTGCCGTTTATTTCTGTAACACTTTTTAAATGTTACTCATACACTCATGTTGTGTTACAATTTTTATGATCACAATCGAACAAAAAAGTTCGATCAAGAAATGTATTATACTCAGTAGGGCGGGTCGATTTAAAAATCGGACAAATTACAAGGAAAATTGTATTCTAGGGATCAAAATAAGAAACTTTGCCGAAGGAACCATACCTCTAAAATGTATTTTGATGTCCCGACTTTTGATCCGAAGGGTCAAATTTTGAGAAATCTCACTTTGACCCATTTAGAATGCCTCAATCGAGTCAAAATGTATGACCGACCCCCACTAACTTTGGAGGGCACACCCACCTATGCCAGTGGCACACCCCGTGGAACCCCCCTTGGGGGGTTCCCCATACAAACATTTCAAAAAATCACAATTTTTGGCACTTTACAAGAAAAAATCAACGAAATGGCTACGTTTTTTTATTTTTGGAGTTTATTTTTTCTTTAGAAATTTATTTAGTCAGAATGAAATGAAAAAATGAATTTTACTTATAACTATAGTAATAGAAAAGAAAAAAAAATTAATACTCATCCATAAAAAAAATCGAAGGTAAAACATGAAGCATTTTTTACACTTATTCGTGCAAAATGTTTAGAAACGAACTAACTGCTCGTTGGAAAATAACATAAAAATGCATAAAAAAGTCAAAATAAGTGCAACATTATTGCCAGAAAAGAAAACATTGAATAATTTATGATGACTTCAAGACATTGAAAATAAACTAATGCTGTTTTCTTCTCTAAAAGAAAATGTTGCCGTCTGAAACACTTTTGTTGTGTTGAAATTTTTATGATCACAATCGAACAAAAAAGTGCGTTCAAGAAATGTCACCAGTGTTGTAAAGGGTGTTTTTTATAGACGTATAGAACTTTAAAGTGCATTAAAACAACGATGGATTACATTTTAAATATGATTTCTGGCATATGACCGCCACGGCTGGCTCGGATGTAGTCCAATCTGGACGGCAATAACACGGCGAATGTTGTCTTCCAAATAATCAAGCGTTTGTATCTTATCCGCATGGACACACCATCATTTGATAGAGACATATCAAAGAGATTTGCCAAATCTCTAAACGTAGTTTTATTCCCGCTAAACCATAAAAATGATACAATTTGTGTTACTACTGATGATTGTATTCTTCCTCTTTGATAAGTTCTTGTCAAATTTGGTACAGAGTATCTCTCTATAAGATATGTGACACTTTCTCGGTTAAGCCGGAAATTTTTTTTAAACTAAAAGGAAATGGAAGCATTTTGAAATTAAAAATTTTTTACTTCTTTAAGTGTTTTCTTACCTCTCTTTCCGAATATTGATGAATTGTATTTCCAATGAAGTTTTTCACTCGCGGTAAATCATTTCTTCGCATGAGAACACAATTAATTTCATCGTCAGATGAAGAGGATAACTCCAACAAACATTGTATTTAGTATAATTTTATTTCTTATAAAATCAGTTTTTTCTCCCACATAAATTAATTATTCACTTTGAAATAGATATTTTAACAATAAAATTCTTTCTTCTTTAATAAAAAAAAAACATAGAGAATAAAAACAGCTGAGTCAGCTGTTTAAAAAAATTTTGTATACTCACCCATAAACAAAATCGAAGGTAAAACACTTTACCAAAGACTATTAAACTATAAAGATGTTCTTCGTAGAAGAAAATCTAAAAACAAAAATGAATAGCTGAAACAGATGAGGGGGGAAGTAACAAGGGAATATTTGAGCATGCGCATTTCAAATAAAAGTTTCTCTCATTTAGCTACTGAGATAAACAGAGAATAAACACATACTCAATAACATATAAATGCGCATGCATGTATGTATTTATAAATCAAGCATTTAAAACTTAAAGTGAATTTGATTTCTTTGATATGTTTTTTATGTGAGATTTATGACATTTTTCAACAAAAATGTTATTGAAATCTTAGAAGCAAATATAAATAGAACGAATATGACTAGTTGCGTTATTGTAGGGTAGAATATCTTGTTTATGATTGTAAAAATAAAATTTATCCTAGTTCGCAACGAATTTATGATTCATTAATTTGAACTCTTATTATACATTTGTAGATATTATTTTTATAATGAGAAGTAGTCCTGTTATATATATCTATAAGAGGTTTAAAACTCACGGACTGTTAATAATAAATAACACAAGAATTGATTTTATGTTATGAACAAAATTTACTTATAATAAAAATCTAATTATTTGGAAATTAATATGTAAATCATAATAAGACATTTTTATGCCTTATTCTCATTTTTTGCATAGTATAATTATTCGAAGTAGGCGCACCATGTATTTTGTTAGTGTAATTATTCATAGTTTAATGTCAAAATGAAGAAAGAGAAGAAACAAAAGAAATAAAAAAAATAGGGTTGAAAGAAAATATTTCAACATAAACAACATAGCTTTCATTCGTAATGCAAAAAAATAGTAACAAATAAATAAAATAATAAAAATAGTGCAATAAATTGAATTAATTTCATAGGAGAAAGTATTTTGTGGCCAGTATTTGTGCAGTGCATTGTGTTATATTTATTTTTGGACATATGAGTAAATGTTGGAATTGAACTGTTTTTTCTTTTTTCTATTTGGATCTGTGGGCACTTGGAAAGTGCTTTGACCCTTTTCCACCCTTTTCTTACATAAAATACAGTAAGACATTGCTTTTTATAAATATATTCACAATATTATTTATTTAGAGTTTACACTGCACACGAAAATAATTGGGCAAGCAATAAAATTGTTTGCGGCAATGTTTAAAAAAATTTGCAAATACAGCTTTGGCGGCACAGAATCAACACGTTTCTTTTAATCAATTTATTATTTAGCACTTAAATAAAGTTGCTTTGCACTTTCTTATAAAAATTTTAGAAGATTTTTCACAAATAATTGGACAGGCAATAAATTTTTTTTCCACAATGCTTAAAAAAATTTGCATATAAAAGCTTTGGCGGCACAGAATCAACACGTTTCTTAAAATAAATTTTCTTATAAGCACTTAAATAAAGTTGCTTCCCACTTTCTTATAAGATTTTTAAAAGATTTTTCGCAAAATTTGGCATAAGAATTAAGAAATAAAATTTTACATTCAAAACCACTTTTCAATAAAATTTATATTGTTATGAGTTATACTATGTACTACAAAAATATTATTTCGTAAACAAGCAAAGCAAAATGAAAAAAAAAATATTATTCAAGTCTAACAAAAAACAAATGTAAAGAAAAAACAGCTGACGAGTTGCGTCCATTTCATATAATTACACTATGATTTTTTGTTTCGTGGTAGTGTCACAAAACTATTTACTTATTTATAAAAAAATTTGTTTTTAAATGCTCTATTTTTAATGGATAGCTATCTATATATATATTTATAACTTTTGAAAAATAATATTTAAAAGTAACTGTTTTCCTTTAATAAAATAAATATAAAGTAAAAAAAACCCTCAATGGTTAATGAAAAGGGTATGTATAGAACTTTAAGTTGGCATTACTGTTCAAGATGGCGACCGTATTAAGAGCTGTCAAGTGATTTATTCTCAGTTTGGTTTGGCAATTCATCATGAATAGACTCACGCCTGAACAACGCTTGCAAATAGTGCAATTTTATTTCGAAAATAATGGTGCATAATTTTGATTTTCATAAGCGAATTTTGTTTAGCGATGAAGCGCAATTCTGGTTGAATGGCTACGTCAACAAACAAAACTGCCGCATTTGGAGTGAAGCTAATCCTCAAGTGTATGTCCAAACACCGTCACATCCAGAAAAACTGACTGTTTGGTGCGCTTTATGGGCTGGTGGAATCATAGGTCCGTACTTCTTCAAAAACGATGATGGCCAGAACGTTACAGTCAATGGTGATCGGTATAGAGCCATGATTACTAACTCTTTCATTCCTGAATTGAACAACCATGATGTCCAGGAGCTATGGTTCCAACAAGACGGCGCAACATGTCACACAGCTCGTGCCACAATCGATTTATTGAAAGACACATTTGGTGACCGCCTAATTTCAGGTCTTGTACCTGTGAATTGGCCTCCAAGATCTTGTGATTTAACACCGCTAGACTACTTTCTGTGGGGCTATGTAAAGTCATTGGTCTATGCGGATAAGCCACAAGCGCTTGACCATTTGGAAGACAACATTCGCCGTATTATTGCCGATATACGGCCACAAATGTTGGAAAAAGTCATCGAAAATTGGACGTTCATATGCCAGAAATCATATTTAAAATGTAGTGCTACAAGATTATCTTTCGGATAAATAAAATCCATGTCAATCGAATAATCCATCGTTGTTTTATTGCAATTTAAAGTTCTATACGTCTATAAAAAACACCCTTTATAAGATAAAAGTAGACAATACTAATAATATTTAATTACACTTAAATTGCTTTGCTTAATTTTTTTTACGAAACTTTTTTACATTTAGAAAAAATTTTAAATTACTGTTATGATAATGCACATGATAGTTTTTTAAGCTTAAGATAAATAACAATTTTAAAATTTTATTTTGATCATTAAGAAGTTAAGCAACTAATTAACGAAATGTTGATCAAAATACAATATTAAAATTTTTATTGACCTTCTGTAATTCCATTGCGGCTAGTAACGAAATTTAAATTCGGTGTGAATTCATATACTATATGTATTACAACAATAAAATGCAAAAACGGTAATGTTAGTAGAGCTATAGGAAGAAAACAACTTTTTCATAAAAATTTGGTACACATACATATACAGTTTGTATATGGATGTACTGAAAAGTGAAGTTGTGTAAATTTTTGCATTGAATATTATTCTCTTGCATGTTATACTACTCTCTTACACTCTTTTAAGTTCTCGCGCTCTCGTGGATATTACTAGCAATATCCATCAATCAATTTAGCACCAGAAAAAATTTGCACTACGTAGAAAATCTTCTTAGTTTAATAGTCTTTGACTTTACACTTATTCGTGCAACATGCTTAGAAACGAACTAACTGCTCGTGTACCCTCTAAAATATTATTTTGGAAAAGAACATATAATGTATAAAAGTCAAAATAAATGCATCATTATTGCCAGAAAAGGAAACGTCATAAGTAATAAAAGAGTTTCTTATATTTTTGTTTTTTTTTATAGCGGCACCATAAACTGTTAACGAAATTTAATCAGTTGTGCTTGACATATTCACCACCCAAAAGAATAACACATTTGTGTCACATCAGTGGTGAATGTTAAGGAAATTATTTGGATCATTCGAAGTTTTAGTATAAATAGAATATAAATATTTTAGTTAAGAAGAATCTACTCTTATATTTGTAAAAAAAAGTATTGTAAAAAAGTACTCAGACGATTTATTTAGTGGAGCACAAAGCTCTCTATAGCAATATAATTACATCATACCACAATCAAGCAACTGGCTTGGATTAGAATAACTCATAAGAATTATTGTAAAGGTGCCACCAAGTGAGGTTCAGCCAATAATCCTTCTCAAAACAGGTCTCATATAGTTAAATTCCCTAATATAGGGAGTGTTCTTAAAAAAGTCATAACATATACCCAGGATTCAGTGCAGACAACGATTTCAAGTTCATAAATGTTTATCAGCAAAATTAAACTCCTAATGAAGAATAATTTTTTTGTGAATCTGATTATAAATAGCAAATTATCATTTTTAATTTAACTTCTATTCGCATCAAAATGTAAAAAATTAAGCCCAGTTTTATAAGTCAAAAAACAAAAAAATTTATTTATTTTATTATAAGTTTTCCTGTCATAAACTTGTAAACTTGTGTAAAATTATTCAAAAGGACAGGAGGATAAATTTTTGTAGGTTACATGCAAGATAAGTAAACCAAATCCACAAATACAAAAAATAGAATCATTTCCAAATGATAATTATAAAACTAAATATAGTCCCCAAGGACGACTCGCCATGGAGATGATGGCTTTGTACTTACTTTTGAACAGTTGACAAAGGCAATTTAATACTTGTGTGTGAATTAACTAAACTTTTAATAATCTGTATTAAAATATACCTTTAAATATTCAAAAACTTTCCTACATCTGATTATGTATGCAAAAGTTTTTTCCTATTTCGTGCTTGTTAGAAAAGATTTTTAAGCTTAAGAACAGTTGCAGGTTTGTGTGTTGTATTGGTAGCTGTTGCCAGCAAAATTTACGAAAAACAAACATTTATTAAATAAATAAATAATTCATAAAATTCCTTTGGTTAAAAATAGCTTCACTCGACACTATTTAGGGGAGTGAACTTTAAAAAATTTATTCGTATAATGAAATCATTTCTATGGTTTCGTCACCTTTTTCACTATAAAAACCTTGAAGAAAAAGAATTTTTTTCTTTGAAAACATAAAAATTGTTTTTTTACACGTTTTTTATACCCTTCATTGTAAGCAAGAAAGGTATATATAACTTTGTGATTCCGTTAGTAGTTTCTACACCGTACATGAGACACCCTATAAAGTACTTATATTCTGGATGCTTATGAATAACGCAGTCGATTTAGCGATGTTCATCTGTCCATCAAGTCGTTGAAATCATCTTTCTGAAGTCCCTAGGTAACGTACAGAAAAGTGTAGCATACCACTCTGTCAGTTGTTTCTGTAGGATTATTGTTGTTGAAAATTAGTCAGATTGGTTTATAATTTGCGGAGCGATGAGTCGAAAGCCGAAACTACCTCTATTTTTTACCATTGTTTGAGTGGGTTTTTTACGTATTTTGACTACAAATGACAGGCGTAATACCAGTGCAAAAATGCGAGACATAGGTGCACAAATGGCCGAGGAATATTAAAAATACAACCGAAATTTTATATTTTCTTTCACTTCTGCTTTGTTTTTTTTTTTTGGCGTATTTTATATAAACGAAAGAAATAGTACACAGTTTTTATACATCACATTAATTGTATATGGAGCAAAACTCAGCTGAATCGGTCCGTAAATGGCTGAGGTATTAGTCAAAAATCGCGACTACCTCCATTTTTTTTACCTATTTTTGTGGGTTTTTTGCGTAATTTGTCTAAAATACAAGATGGACAAAAAAAACGTGATACCCAGTTTTATATGAAATAACAATCAAAAAGTTCGGCCTACAAATGGGCCAGAAATATCAAAAACACAACCGAAATTTTGGATACTCATTAATTTTTGCTTTGTTTTTTGTTTTATTTTGCATATTTTGTTTAAACTATAAAACAGAGAAAAAATTTATGGAAATTTTTTAAACGGAAATAGCATTCGACAAATATCAAAAATATAACCGATATTGCACATTTTCATTAATTTTTGTTTTGCTTTGTTTCTTTAAAGAAATTTTTAAGCTGTCATGTCATGTGCGTAATTTGTGTACACACAAACGACACCTAAAATAGTGTAAATGTATTTGTATGTTTTTAATGCCTTGATTACGATTGCAGCCATTTTTATGAAAGAGAACTTTTTGGATTTTTGTTGTTAATTAAATATTTTGGCTTGAAAAATGCTTGCAAAATAAAATAAAATAAATTTTTTTTGCATTCCTTTTGGATATCTTTCTTAGAATTTCTTTTTTTATTAATTTAAAAATTGAGTGCCTGCAGACATTTTATTGCTTTTAAAAATGAGGTTCTCAGAAAGCATTTTTTCTTAGAACTCGTTAATTTTAGTCTTATTATAAAAATTAATTTTTTATAGATATTTCGCTCCAACAATAAATAAATAAATTTTTCATATTTAATGCGACCTCAAGCTGAAAAAAGTATGCATTTCAGTCATTTAATTTTTTAAAGTGAGTGAATATAAATATGGTTAGTAAAATATGTTTTCACGTAATTCCTTATGTTTTTTATTATTTGTAAATATCTTTTCAGTATTTTTGACATACTAAGGTACAAATGTGCATAAATACGTTGATTTCTCTAAGAGATTCCAAACGAAGCATAGAATATTACGGGTTGGTACACATATCGTTTTAAACAAGAGGTCATCTAGATTTGTAGTATATCGTATAAGTACTCAGAAAAAACTTTGCATTATTTTGAAAAAAATTTTGATATTCCCTCATTCCCCAGTACCTTTCTTCTGAGGGATTTTTACCATTATCCACTTTGCTGAGGTACCATTCCCGATTTTGGCCAGGAAAATTACCAAAATCAAAATGGAATTTAATCTGTAGGCTCTAAGCTTTCTGGAAGTGTTTTAAAATTTTCTGAAAAATTCGTAGTTTTTATTTTATGATGCAAAACGAAAACTGCCAAAATCCTTGAGAACAACACTACTGGAGTATATGGAAATTTCAAAAAATTTTAAATATTCAAAGTAATATCTGAATATTTGGTTGGTACGTTACAAATATAGATAATAATATTTAATGACGTAAGACGTATTTGATAAATATGCCATTAATACTTAAAATATATTTACAAATACTAAAAAAAGTAATGGAGTACGTTAAAGCATATTTAACGCGGCATATTTATCTTCACTCATTTAATTTTTTCTATGGTTTTGATACTATAGGAGAATGTGTCAAGTGAAAAATATTAACTTGTTTTTGATACAATGAATACATTATTAGTGTGTTTAATAAACAGTTACTTTTTAGTAAACTAAGCCAAAAACAAATATATAAGTTTATAGAATTTGTCATAGCAAGAGAATTTGATTGGTGGACAAGTTTAAAAATGGATGATGAGTTAAGAATGTTAAAATGAGTGCAATAAATACTCAATAAAGAAATGACTTTGAGTTACAGGATGTAATTAAATGGAAATTATAAATATTTATTAAAATTACCTGAGGATAGATGGTAATTTAACTTAATAATAATTGTGTAACAAAATATAAGATTATAGATTTTTAAATAACAGAAGTGAACACGAACTTTTTAAAGTTTAATTTTTATTTTTTTGTTAATATTTTTTTTCTTAAAAAATACATCAATATCGAGATGGCGCAGTTCCGAGGATTAGTAGGGATTAAAACTACTCTCTTAAATTACAGTTTAAATGCTTCTTTTTAAAATATTGGTATTTTAAATAAACTTGAAAACACACAAAATTATTAAATATATTGAATTTTTAAGCAACATCGGCGACGTCATTCAACTTAAGTCTGAAAACTCATTACGGAAGACAAAACACTACTGACTTCATTTAAAAAAATTGCTGGCAAAAATGCTGTGACGTATAGGAAGTAGATATCTGTTGTAACTGTCTGACTTTTCCTTAAAAAAATTGTTATTTAAGCAAAGAAAAATAGCATAATAATTTTAGCAATATCTCATAAATAACAGCACGCTACTTTCTTATGTAGAGATGTGGTGCACATCAGTATGCCGGTGATGGATCTACCACATGCAAACAGAACCTGCATTAAGAAGAGGACTGCTGGAGCCATCTAAAGACTAGCAACAGTCGGGCAGGGGGGTTCTGTCCTTTCTTAAAACAGGTTGATGGTTGACAGTACATTTTCTGATTACAGACTCCCTTTTTAGTGTGACATAATATTGCGGTATAATCTGATTTATGATTATATAAAAAAAAAAGATATTACTTTGCCCGTATATAACCATTATGAGAAAGAAGAACTATTGCAAAAGCATTTCTATATACATATTTACCATAATAAAGGGTGTTTTTTATAGACGTATAGAACTTTAAGTTGGCATTACTGTTCAAGATGGCGACCGATTTCACAGCTGACAAGTGACTTATTTTCAGCTTGGCTTGGCAATTTATCATGAATAGACTCACGCCTGAACAACGCTTGCAAAGAGTGCAATTTTATTTCGAAAATGAGATTGCCGTTGTTCCCGATTTTAATAAGCGAATTTTCTTTGGTGCGCTTTATGGGCTGGTGGAATCATTGGTCCGTACTTCTTCAAAAACGATGATGGCCAGAACGTTATAGTCAATGGTGATCGGTATAGAGAGATGACTACTAACTTTTTCATTCCTGAATGGAACAACCATGATGTCCAGGAGCTGTGGTTCCAACAAGACGGCGCAATATGTCACAAAGCTCGTGCCACAATCGATTTATTGAAAGACACATTTGGTGACCGCCTAATTTCAGGTTTTGGACCTGTGAATTGGCCTCCAAGATCTTGTGATTTAACACCGCCAGACTACTTTCTGTGGGGCTATGTAAAGTCATTGGTCTATGCGGATAACAACATTCGCGGTGTTATTGCCGATATACGGCCACAAATGTTGGAAAAGTCATCGAAAATTGGACGGCCAGATTGGACTACATCCGAGCCAGCCGTGACGGTCATATGCCAGAAATCATATTTAAAATGTAATGCCACAAGATTATCTTTCGGATAAATAAAATTCATGTCAATCGAATAATCTATCGTTGTTTTATTGCAATTTAAAGTTCTATACGTCTATAAAAACACCCTTTAGAGGGTTCTTCCAGGTGGAGCGAAGGACCAGTCTCAAAATCCTCCCAACCTAGGCTCTATGGACTTAAATGTTGATAGAGCCCCAAAAAAAAATTCTAACCTACTGACTGAACTAGGAAACACCAACGAAATTAATTCATTTCAACATTATTTCGGTTAATTTAATACATAATTCATTTATTAATAATATTTTATCTTCTTGCACAACGCTTAAGATAAATATTTGCCTATTCTATTCAGTCAGAGTCAAAAAGAAGTTTAACATATTTTAATAATATATAAAACTTACAAACGAAATATAGTATTAGCATTAGGGTGTTTGAAATTAATAAAAAAAAAATTGGAATCTTTACGCTCTCGTGTTTTAATCGAAACAGGTGATAATAAAATTTTAATGTTATTCATACATAGCACTCACCAAATACGTAGGTCTTGAAGGCCTCCAGAACTCAGTACAGATGGTGTTCTAGTTTAAGTTAAGGTTGCTGGAACTATTCCTCAATGCTTACACTTTACAATAGAAATTAATATTATTGATGAAGTATAAAAACAATTATTTTCATTCAAATGTTAATAATAATTTTAGCCACAAAAGAAAAAAAAATTATTACGAAAGAGCGTTATTTTTACCAATGTGATTTGTGTAACAGACGTACACTTAACAATTTTTCAATGAATTAACATTCTTAATGATTCTTTGCAATTTAGATATCTATTTCCTTCTCGTTAATTGGGCATTTTAAATTTGAAAAAAAATAATTGAAAAAAATTTGCACTTTTGTCACTTATTGTTTTAAAATTATTTGGGTTTGCAAAGTTTTCCCTGATTTCCTTTTCTTCACTAGAGGAAATCAAATAATAATTTACAGGTTTCCACTCCTTTGGAACATTGCCATTACTGATAAGATGAAAACTCGTCTTTCTTGTAGGTGGCCTCTTTACTGTTGTCGTGGATTTCCTTTTTAATTAGGCTGTCATTCCCGATGGTCACGGATTAATCGGGAAGTTCTTCTTCCGTTCCAAACGTTACGTTTATTTGCTCCCTTTCTCAATTAATTTTACTTCTTGCTCCTCAAAATGGAGTTATTTGAGACAAAAAAGCAAAAAAAAATATGAGTTAAGCACTGATAACTTTAATTTGCTTTTTTCTAAGAAGCTATTGCCTTGTCAAAGGCTGGTATTGAAAAGAGGCCGACACTCAGCCATAACAGAACAAATTAACTAATACATCTCACAAAAAAACCACGCGCATAGCTTGTCAAAAACAACTTAAGCCAATGTTGTCAAGAAAAATTAACAAAACAAATCGGTCGCCCGCTCTCATAAAGCATGTGGTAACACTATTCCACGTGCTTAAGTACGCCCATAGATGGCACACTAGTTTATTTTAATTTTTTTTCAGTTAATGTTCATTTAAATAATTAATTTTTCTGAATAATTTTCTGCATAAATATATACATTTGTTTATACTGAGCCACAAATAAAATTCCAGGGAACAAATACCACAATAAAAATAACATTCAATCGATGATGTTTACATAGTTATCTATACCTTGATCCCAAGCAAGCGTTAACATAAGTTTCTCTGCTGCGAGTCTCTGTAAAAACAAAAGCTTTACAGTAAAAGGCTCTCCAACATTTGAAACTACTGTAGCTAACATTATGAAGCCAGGCTCAGAGCTTCTTCTTTTGTTTTTAAGGTGGTCCTAATTTTTACAAATATATTTTTTTTTCTCTCAATTAGTAAAATAACAAAAAAAAACTATTTTTTTTCCTTTCCTCCATATTTATAAAAAAAAAAAAACATCCATTACACTGTTTAAAGAATATTATTTTCAGCAGCAATTTTATAGTTAAGTTTTAGTTTTGTTAAATATTTAAAAAGAATGGGCGAAATTAAAAATATGAATATTTAGCTAACACAGTGAAGGATATATAAGATTCGGCATAACCGAATTTAACTTGTTTGATACTATATTATTTACCAACCTAGAAGCACGAGATTGAACTTGAGCGATCCTGAGCAAACTGAAAAATCATAAAAGAAACAAAATGGTACTTTTTGATTTTTTAATGAAAACAAACCTAGAATTACCAGATTGGGGTCAAGCATTCCTGAGCAAAATAAAATTCAGTAAAGGGACAAATTATACTTTTTATTGTTTTATTTTTGGTACTTTTTGATATTTTATTCTGAGGAAAGTGAAAATATGAACAAGGGGACAATATGGTACTTTTTATTCATTTTAATGGAAAAACCTATTGGGGTCAAACGGTCCCAAGAAAAGTAAAAAATTATTAAAAAAAACGAAATAATAAATTGTAATAGCGGCAGTATGGTACTTCGCTGACAAAGTAGCGAGTTAAGTGCAAGTTCCTGATAAAATCGTTTATTCACAACAATTGACGCCTTTACCATAAGAGCCACTCGTAAATTGCTCCAGTAAAAATAATTTTTTTTTTTTTTGCTTTTAAAAGTTCAGAAATTCTTTATTTTCCATACACTGGACACTGAAAACTGTCTGAATGGCACTAATGTGATCGTAATTTTACTCTATTATAAAAATTTAGGGCCTGTTCAGCTAAATGCGAATGAAAGCTTCTTTCGTATACATAATTGTATTGAAAACAATCAGACATGTTCTGAAATCACGGTGATTTTTAGTGTTGTGGAAACCACGAGATTTTTAGCTTTTGAGTAGTAATTTATACTGTCCTCAATCACGATTTTGCTTTGTTTACAATTTGCTTTGAAAAATAAGAACAAGAAATGAAAAGCACGAAATATATAAAGGAAAGAAAAAAAAAATTGTCAACCAAAAATTAATTTGTAAATTTTAAGGTTCCATTGTGTGAAATAATTATTTTTTTTTGCAAAAACTAATAAAATACAATTTAAATTAAGTGTATTTAATCATTTTGTTAACGAATTCAAACCAAAATGCTTAAAATGTTAAAAATGATTTGATATCGTAAGGCAGTTAGCTGGCCGGTTTTAAATCACCAGATGTCAAATGATTTTGTGCCCAGAACAACTTGGAATATATTTACAAAAATTTATATGAGTTTTGTTGTTTTCCCTTAAAGTATGCAGCAAGTTTTATTTTAAGGAATATTTATTGATTTCTTATTGAACTAAGAAAACATAACATTTTATGCTATTTTGTTTAAAACATTTTTTGAATAAACAAGTTAAATTCAGTACTGAAGGATAGATATCACTGTAGTAGCCAGATATTCATATATTTAAATTAGAACTTTCTTGCTAAATAATCTAAACAATATACATACATATAAAGGGTGTCGCAACAAGAACGCAAGATTTAAATTTGGCGCCATTCGAAGTGTCATTGTTTGACATTTGAACAATTGTTATTGTTTGCCAGTAGAAGGTACGAGGTTAGTAAAAAATGATCATGGACAGCGAAGGGATTTTGCCGATAAAATCATCTTCAGTGACGAGGCCCATTTCCATCTTAATAGCTTCGTCAATAGGCAGAATTGTCGCATTTGGGGTGATTAAAATCCTCGAGTGATTCACGAGAAGCAAATGCATCCTCAATGTGTCACTGTTTGGTGTGGTTTTTGGGCTGGAGGAATCATTGGATCTTTTTTTATGAAAATGAGGCAGGTCAAGTGCAAACAGTCAATGGTGTTCGGTATCGTGAAATGATAAGCAGTTTTTTCTTGCCTAGAATTGAAGAAATGAATGTGGAAAGCTTGTGGTTTCAACAAGACGGCGCCACATGTCATACAACCAGAGAAACAATTCAATTGCTGCGTCAGTCATTTATTTAAAATTTAAATCTTGCGTTCTTGTTGGGACACCCTTTATAAAAAAAAGCTTTCCAACGACATGCAAATACATACAAAAAAATTTATTTTTTCGTTAGTTTTAAAATAAATAAAACAATTCACCACCAAGTGTCCAATTTATAAAATTTTCCAGTGCTTGTATTGGTTTGTTACTGCTTACGAAGTAACAAACCAGTTTTGAATCTATTAAAAGAGTGTTCCGAAAATTTGACATGTCTTAAAGAACAAAATTTATTTTAAAAAAAATTTTATTTTTGGGAATAACATGAGTATCAAGTTACACTATCTACATTCCCATTTGGAGCGATTCCTTGTGTCCAATCTAAATTGGACAAAAACTTCAATTTGCAAAAAATTGCCAGTTGGGTTATACTGGAAATCAATTTTGTCGCTTATAAAATTGTAAGTGACGAAAAAAAGGCTGTAAATCGTCAACCAGTTAACTTCTCCGCTATGTAATTTAAATCGCTGTACATACATATGTATACTTACATAAATTAATTTATAGAATAATACGACACAATAATAACACACAACCATTAAATACAAATATTTCAAACTGATAAATAAACTTATTAAATCTGAACTTAAAACCTAATAATCATAACTTTTATAAAAATACTTGCTTTCATCCGTAAAATAAACTTAAATAAAAAATGTTTAAATCTACACAATTACTTAAAATCTAACTCTGTATACATACATACTTATGTGAAGATTCCATCTACACTTATATCTAAAGTTACACTAAAATTAACCTAAGCCCTAAGTTAAACCTAAATCTAATTGTGAATAATTTTATAAAATGTATAAATAAATCTATGTGATCTATGAAGTGTAAGCACCATACAAAATACCTCTTTGAATATATTTATTTATGGAACCTTTATACTTACCTGTGCTTGGCAAAATAACTATTCCCCAACTCCAACTCGTAAGTACTTTTAACCTTTACTATAATCTGTAAAAGAAACTAATACTCTTGTTTCTTTCTCTCCCTTTTTTCCCCATAACCCCCACTTAATTATAATTGTTCCATACCCGCGAGCCCATTATAATTAAGATATTTTTACAGCTGGCGTTATTTCCTGCTAAGCTGTAGGAAGATTTAGAAACGTTAATCTCACCGTTTCCACCTTGAAAACCTTACAGATTTTATAGTGAAGTCCAAATCGAAACGTTTCAGTACGATGTTCTTGGTTACCATGAGAGGTGAAGCATACATATGATGGCTGATTACTGCTGGAAACTTTTCGAGATCTAAAAAGGAGTCTAACACAGAAAAATTTTATTAAAATTATGGTTTTCCTCAAACACAGTAGCTGTATGAAATAAAATTTATAAAATAGTCATAATTCTTAGCCTGCTTGTAAACTGGAGCTGCTAAAACAAAAATTATAAACATTTTCGTTATAAGTTTAATTTAGTCAATGGAAATTTTCCACTTAAAGAAATTAAAATTAATGAGATCAACGACAAAAAGCTGTTCTGGCATCTTTATTTGTGCTCACGCTGCAAGTACACAAAGAACAAATCTTAAATATTTAACAAAAAGAATTTCTAAGCAAGATATTCCGTAAGAATGCAAAGTAAATTTAATTCAATTCAATTAAGAATGTTTGAAAAAAAATTTAAAGCAAACAAAATGCTAAAATAATTGTAAGTAACTAATTTCAAATTAAGGGCAAAAATACCAAAAAATTCTCTCTTACTATAAGGCATTTAAAAGACACACACGTTAGTATGACAGATTGCTTGCTTCAGTTGTGCGCGCACACACTTCATATATATGTATGTTTGCTTGAGTTAATACGAGTGCACACATACTATTAAGCACATTCCATACAGCTTAAAAATTTCCATGAAAATATAAAACAGCAATTATTTGATGAAACTAAAATTACGGTTGTATTTTTGATTTTGGTCGGACATATGTGGAGCGATCATTCTGATTTTTGGCACATACATAACAACTGATATAATTGAGTACAAAAGTTTTCTGTGCGTTTTGTATTTTAGACAAAATACGCTAAAAAACCACTCAGAAAAATGGTCAAAAATAGAGTTAGTCACGTTTTTTGACTCATAGCTCCACCATTTATGGATTTTAATAGCAATTAAAAACAGATAGGATTTAGAATATATACTCGTATGCTTTATAGGGTATCCCATGTGCACTGTAAAAATTACAAACGGAATCACAAAATTATATATACCCTTCTTACTTACAGTGAAGGGCATAAAAATAGTTTTAAAGCTTCAAAGGTACTCGCATACAAAATTAAAAAAAAAATTTTTCTTTATATTTTGCAGAATGTATAAAATTGATAAAGCAAAACTAGGAAAATAAATATAACATTTACGTTTATTTTTAGAAAAGGCGGAATTATGAATTGAATTTTTAAACAAAGTGAAATAATAGCGAAATTCATGTTTCAGTGTAACGCCTTTTGTAACCTGTGTAAAAATCTGAATATTTTCAAGCAAAATGCATTGAAGGGCTTTTTCTGTAAAACAAAGTTAATTTGTTTCTTTTAACTCCTCCTGTTTAAATTTATTTACATTAAAGTAAAACTATCCGTCGTGATAAGAAGTCTTACACTTTCCTTTAATTTGATTTAAATTGTTTTCTTCATTTTGTCCTTTTTATTTATTTGTATCCACCTTTCTTCCTTTTGATAACACTGGTCAACAAAATTTTGTAACAAGAAAGGTACTTACCAATTTGGAATTACCTAAATACCCTCATTTTATCACCGTATTTATTTTGATTCCATCAGTTCTAGTTTTCGTGTTACAGCTACTACCCGTAAAATTTAAAATTAACCATTTTTGTTCCACTTTTGCATTCAGAGATTTTATTTATGTGAATAGTATAGTGTTTTTTTCTATTTATTGAGTTAAGCGACTGTTAAATAATTTCAAGAAAGTGCAAAAATGATCCTGACAGGTTTTGTTATATTTGTGGTAACATTACTTTTAAAACTCAGCGAAGGAATTTGACACCATTAATGACTAAGCTATATGAACAGTATTTTGGCTTTGCCGTCGGACAGCAAGACAAAGCGTGGGTTCCACACATCTGCTGTGTTACATGTGTGGGTCTTCTTACTGGATGGGCGAGGAGATCTCGATCTATGCCATTTGCAATCCCTGTAATTTGGACAGAACCAACGAATCACTCATCTGATTGTTATTTTTGTGTTACTGATACGAAAGGTATCACAATTAAAACAAAAAATAAAATAACATATCCTGACCTGCCATCTGCTAAAAGACCGATCCCTCATAGTGAGGAACTATACCTGTACCAGAACCACCAAAAAGGTATGGACAGGAGTGGTGACGGCTTTTTATATTTGAAGGAAAAGTTTCCTAAATTGAGTGAGGCAAAAATTAAAGAGGGCATATTTGTTGGCCCACAAATCAGACAATTGATGAAAGACGACATATTTAAAGAAAAACTCAGTGATTTGGAAAAATCTGCTTGGGAATCTTTCATGAAAGTAACTTTCAATTTTCTAGGAAATCACCGATCAAATGACTATAAAACTATTGTCGCGGAGCTGCTATCTGCTTATAAGGCTTTGGGTTGTAATATGTCATTGAAAATACACTTCCTTCATTCACATTTAGACTTTTTTCCTGAAAATTTGGGCGCCGTCAGCGATGAACATGGTAAAAGATTCCACCAAGACATTTCTACCATGGAAAAACGATACCAGGGCAAGTGGAGTCCACGTATGCTAGCGGATTACTGTTGGACATTACAACGAGATGTACCTGAAGCAAAATACAGCAGAAAATCATAAAATTTTATTTAAATTAATACTGTAGCATAATAAAATAACTTACTTTTGTTAACAAAATCTCAAATTTTCTAAATTTATATAACATCTAATTACAAAAAAACTATTCGTATTGGAAGCATTCTAATTTTATTTATATTATCCATATCCTTGTCCTAAACATAGCAAGACAAAAGTTTTCATGTTACACACAAAAAGTTTTTTTTTGTCGACCAGTGTAATTATAGGTTTCAGTAAAATTGAAAAAGAAAAAAAGTGTTATTTTAATTATATCCGCTTAAATTGTTTTATATACGAATACAGGTACTTAATACTTGAAAATATTAAAAATATAATTCGTTGAAGTGAAAATGGAAAATAATTAAGAAAAGTTTCTCATGCCACTGAAGAATTTTTATTAAATGTAATTTTGAATAATAGAATTCATTGCAATTAGACGAATCACATTTCAAGGGCCATAATAGCACCGTCATCTTAAAAAGTTATTATTAATTCAGCCCAATGCCCAACTAAAACAGTTTTAAAATTTTACGACTCTTGCAAACGCAGTTTTTTTCACTTTTTCTGGGACCTTTTATGTTGCTAAGACTGTGTAATCGCATTGTGGAGCAGATTTTCAGATAATTAATCATTTTCTGTCTATGTAATGACTGTTTTATTGTGTAATATAAGTGTTAAGAGTTTCGCGTCCTATCTCAAAATCTAATGTGGGTATTAACTATGTTCATTGGGTTTTATCAGCTGCTTTTGTTATTTGCTTGTTCGTATGCAAAAAATACAGCTCTTACACAATGAAAAGTATAAGCGTTAAGAAAATTTTCTAAAAGTAATGAGAACCGTAGGACTGTCAAATTTTTTGTCATTTTCATTCACACTATCATACTATTTCCTTTGTCTTGGTTTTTTGACAAATCGTGCTATTCAGTATTACAGTGTGAATGTATTCGTTTTGGATGAGATTGTGATTTGCATTTTCCTTTGGTTTATTAAAATTATGTCTTCACAGATTTCATTTAACTTTATTTATAAATTTGACAATTCTTTAACAATTTAAAATTTTAATTTTAAGTCTTAATTACTGATGAGAATTGTTCATTTAATTTAAGGTTTAATGTTTAAATTTTTATAACAAGAACACATCACATCCTTTTTTCTACAGTAATTAAGTAGCAATAATATAAAGTATTTTACAAAGAAAAGATTTAGTGTATATCACTCAATTTTAGTGTTTTACAAAAAAAAAAAAAAAAAAAAAAAAAAGCGCGAAAACAGAGTTAATTTTGACGTTTTGCTTTAATTATCAAAATCAAACGAGTTGTGTTACTCGCTTGAGCTCAATGTTGTTCATTTAATTATTTTGTGATTTTCGCTATTCAGAATAAAATTCAATATACGTTATTTTTAATTTAATTTAATTTAATTTTAAAATCGACATAAATAGAAATGACGGACATTACCCTGTACCACGACCATTTTACTTTTGAGTCTACAATCTCCCGTTAGTTAATTGAATTTAAAAACTCTCTAAAGCATGGATGAAGAAGGAAATTAAGTGTTCATTATTTAACTTATATTGTATATATTTTTATTAGTTGTAATACGCTAGATATAAGATTACTCACTGTAAATTAAATTTTTCTCTTTAGCAATTTTTGGTTGATTAAAGTAAAGTGACTGTTACCGCCACTGACAACTCTACACTTTTTGGAGATATATATATAGATATATAATATATCTGTCTTTATTTTTATCATATGTTGTAATATCATAAGCTCACTTCGCTATTTAGCTACAAAAGCTAAAGAAGATAAAATAGATGTAAAATATTTTTCTTACATGTGCCAAAGCCAATTATCATTACGCCATTTTTATAAAAGGTCATTCCTGAAAGAGAATCACGTAAGAAACCAGGCTTAAATTGCTTTGCGCACATTCTTGGCTATTTCACTAAAATGTAAGATTTATATAATACTTGAATTTATAATTAAATATTAAATTGTAATAATTATTTCTTAGGAAATTTAATGCAGTCTACTGAAATATATGTAATGAAATAAAATTATTCATTTTGATTCGGAACTCATTCAAATTTAAGCAATAACCAGGACTAATTGTAGTAAACGCTATTTTCGTTTACAACAATTTTAACGGTGACTACAAATAGAATATCAGTAAACGAATTATTTTTTTAAGCAATATAACAACTTAATGCCGTAATTAATAAGAGTGCACTTTTTCATTTGAAAACAAAAACACGTATTTTCTTAAAGACTGGTGCTTTTTTTATTGGACTGTAAAAAAGACTTGCTCGAATTAAGTATGGAATAAAGTACCCATCAAATTACCCCTTCATAAATTTTCAATAACATTGAATATCAGATTTAAGGACAGGAATTATTTATGGTTTATTCGCATAAATCCGAGATTTCACAAAACATAAAATTTAAAAAAAACTGCTGGAAATAAAGAGTGATTTTTTGCTATTATCTTTTTGGCAACACTAGTTTTGACAGCTCACGCACGTTTTGTATCTTGTGTCACTGTCAAACATCTTCAGTTTGGTCTATAATTTAATCATGAATCGTCTTACAAACGAACAACGCTTGCAAATTATTGAATTTTATTACCAAAATGCGTGCTCTGTTAAGAAAGTTCATCGCGCGCTTCTTCCATTTTATGGTCAGTTTAATCGACCTACTGAGGCTTCTATTCGGGCTATTGTAACAAAATTTCGCACCAAATTTACATTGTTGGACATTAAACCACCAACACGCTTACGTAGAGTGCGAACTGAATAAAATATCGCAGCCGTATCGGCCAGTGTTGGTGATGACCGTGAATTATCGATTCGGCGCCGTTCGCAGCAATTGGGCCTCTGTTACTCCACTACGTGGAAAATTTTGCGGAAGGATTTGGGTGTGAAGCCTTATAAGATACAACTGGTGCAAGAATTGAAGCCAAACGACCTACCACAACGCCAAATTTTTGGTGAATGGGCTCTTGAAAAGTTAGATGAAGATCCACTTTTTTATCGAAGAATTGTGTTCAGCGACGAGGCTCATTTCTGGTTGAATTTATACGTGAACAAGCAAAACTGCCGTATTTGGAGTGAAGAGCAGCCAGAAGCATTGCAAGAGCTACCAATGCATCCACAAAAAACAACCGTTTGGTGCGGATTATGGGCTGGCGGCATCATTGGGCCGTATTTCTTCAAAGATGATGCGAATCACAACGTTACTGTGAATGGTGAGCGCTACCGTGCGATGATAACAAACTTTTTTTTGCCCAAAATGGAAGAGCTTGACTTGCATGACATGTGGTTTCAACAAGACGGTGCCACATGCCACACAGCACGCGAAACAATGGACCAATTGAGAGGCGAGTTCGGTGAACAGTTTATTTCACGCTTGGGACCAGTCAATTGGCCGCCCAGATCGTGCGATTTAACGCCTCTAGACTATTTTTTGTGGGGCTATGTTAAGGCTAATGTCTATAGGGACAAGCCCGCTTCGATTGACGCACTGGAAGCCAACATTGCCAACATTATTCGTGAGATACCGGCCGAAATGTTGGAAAGAGTATGCCAAAATTGGACTAAGCGGATGGACCATTTGAGGCGCAGCCGCGGCCAACATTTGCATGAAATAATCTTCAAACATTAAATTATATCGACCCAACTATCGATCCAAATAAATATTTCATGCATTTTTCTGAATTTTATGTGTTTTTTTTTTTTTTTATTTCCGATAGTTCTTATAAAATCACCTTTTAGTTTGTTATTGATTGTTTCAAGCGTTGTGTAGCAGATGGCGCTGTCTTGCTAAAACCATAATCCATGAAGTCCAGTTATCATGTTCCTGTACTGAATGCCGGTGAGAGTCACTGCAAATGCCGGCCTTATCTGCAAAAAGATAAAGCCTGAACCAAAATCCGTACCAGACAGTTGCTAGTGCTTTGGGCAGTTATTTATCATGGATTGCATTCGACAATTTTGTGTATGCACGACGCCATTTAGATGGAAATGATCTTTTATCAAGAAACTGGCATTGATTTCACTCTGCTTCATTACCCATGGAACGAATTGGCCGTACTTAATCGAAACACAATGATAATTTTTTATGTATTTTGTTAGCATGAAAAAAGCTAAAAAATTATAAACTGAGATTAAGTGGTCTTTGATGAAATATTAAGCTGTCAAATAAGGTACTCTGCTAACGAAATAGCGGGTTCCTATTAATCTTATGGTAAGTTTTTTATTTTTGGACACATCGCTTATATGAAACCACGACTCTATGCACCACTTTAAGCGTTGTGCTAGATTTTTCTAAATATATCTTTTTTGCAAAGAAATGAATTGTGTTTTTTACAATTTTCCATACTTGCACTTTTACAGTTAAAACTTAGTGTTTGTTCAAACTTTGTTAATTTGTAGTCGATTTTCCTTTCATATCATTTATCGGCATGTGGAGTTACATTAAAAAAAATTTTTTGTTACTTAAAAGTATTTTAGCATGAGACTACAGTCCAGTCTCCTCTAACGCGGTCTCTTTATAGCGCGTTATTAGTTATAATTTTTTTTTTCTTGTGGTAATAAAGCATAGTCTGTTGCATGACACTTGCAGTAAAACAAAAACAACAACTTTCGTAATTTTAATGTCTCAAAAGTATTTTGCTTTTTAAGTTTTTATTCACTGTTTGTTTGATCTAAGAATATAAATTTATTTTTAATATTTTGTATTGTTAGCCAGAACTGATTCCAAATATCTAGGGATAGATTCCACTAAATTCGTACATTTTTCAACAGAAATATTATACCATTCTTCTTCTAATACTGTTTTCAATGTTGTTTTGTTTGAAATGTTATGTTCTCGGAATTTTTCTTACAATTGAACCCAAAGGCTTTCTATGGGATTTACATTATGACTTTGTTGTCATGTTGGCAGATGGTTGGTGCTATACAGGGTGTCCGCCGGGAAGGTATACTACAGGGTATATTTTTATTTTTCTCAAAAAGCAATTTCCATAAAATTAATTCATCTTAATTAATTTAGAGTTTCTCATAACACGGCTTGCATATAACGCTCCACGAATATTTGATATTTTAGAAAACTCCCATTCTGTTTAATTTTATTATAATTTTTCAATTTTACTTTCAACATTTTGTTGGCGTAATTAAATTTAAACTCTTTCAACAAACTTAATGAGCAGCTAAAATAATTTTTATTTAATTCTCCTCTTTTACGCCATTTTGAAAATCATTAATTTCCTGTTTGGCTTTACAAGTAATTGCTTTTCTATGAAAATAATATGTTTAAGTAAAATTAAATAATTTTAAGCGAAAATAAAAAAATTGTTTCTTTTCCTCTCTCCCTTAACATTAATCATTTCATGTTTATTTTTGTTTTTTTGTGTTGGCAAAGTTAAAACTTTTTGTCTGTAAAGTTGCGAGAATTATCTCTGTATCCAACTTAAATTCTAGGGTGTTTGTTAGTTACTTGTTTCTATCTTTTTCGTTCACTCGCTCTTAAAAAAGTTTCTTTAGCTGCCTGTCATAAGTCCCATTACTTGCTGGCAAATACTTATACACAAACCCAGTGCCTTCTGCTGAAAGAACAATTTTAATAATTTTTTTTGCTTCTTTAAATCTATGCTAGAGTTAACTTGCTGTGAGCTTAAACTACTTTTTTTGTCATCTGCTTGAATATTTTTTTATTTTATTTAATTTTCTGTTGCTTATTTTATTTCGTAACATATTTTTTATTTTCGTAATTTTTAACTTAAAGCAGCCTGATCCAGAAAGTTGGTAAGACATTTTGTTAAAAAAAAAAAAAGAAATTCATGTAAAAAATCTAAAATTTTGTACAACATGCTACCATAAATTCTTTTTGTCTTTAATTGCACTTTATTTTTAAAGCACTTGAGTTTAAATTAATTTTTAAAATCATAAAATTAGACTGTGAGTGATTTTAATATACAAAATTATAACACTTAAATAAATAAATAAAAAAAAAATATAAAATTTCGTACAGCGACTTTATGTCCACTCATAACAGATAATGATGTACTATTTCAATATTCGTCAATATTGTGACAAACAAGAAACAAATAAATCTATATCGTCGATACAAAGCACACACACTCAATCTAGCAATAAAATATTAGAAGCTACATGTACATCCACAAGTACCCTAACCTTTTTATAACCATAGAGATATGGGTGTAAAAATTCAAAAATCTTAAATAACTTCAATTATTGACAATTTTTATACCCTTCACTGTATGTAAGAAGGATATACATAACTTTATGATTCCGTTTGTAATTTCTACACCGTACATGAGACACATTATAAAGTATATATATTCTGAATCCTTATGAATAGCGGAGCTTAATAAGCGTTGTTTGTCTGTCTGTCCGTGTAGTCGTTGAAATCAACTTTCAGAAGACCCTAGACAACATACAGAAAAGTATAGCATACTAAACGGTCAGCTGTTTCTGTAAAACTATTAATATTGAAATTCAGCCAGATCCGTCCATAAATGGCTGAACTATGTGTCGAAAACCGCAATTATATCTATTTTTGACCATTTTTTGAGTGGGTTTTTTTTGCGTATTTCTTCTAAACAAAGAAACGGAAAAAACGTGGTATGCAGTTTTGTTTGGAGTATCAGTCATAACACCTGTGCTAAAAATTAAAGCAATCGGTTCACAAATGACCGAAGAATATCCAAAATACAACCGAAATGGCTTTGTTTTTTTTTGCGTTTTTTTATCTAAACTAAAAAAAAGTAGTACGCAGTTTTTTTAAACATTACATTCATAGTATCATAACCAAAACTTAGTTGGATGGGTCCATAAATGGCAGAGCTATGAGTCAAAAATCGCGACTACCTCTATTTTTTTACAATTTTTGATACGTTTTTGCGTAATTTATCTAAACTACAATACGGACAATAAAACGTGGTACGCAGTTTTATTAAAAATAACTGCCGTAATGTCTGTGCAAAAAATCAGAAAGATCGGTCCACAAATGAACCAAAAAAATTAAAAATACAACCGCCATTTCACATATTCATTAATTTTTGTTTTGTTTTTGCTTTATTTTTTCTTTTTTTTGTTTAAAATTTTTTAGCTATCATGTGCGTAATGCTTTGTACACACAAGCACAAAAAAAAAGAGTGTATGTGTGTGTGTGTGGTTTTTATTGACTTGAGTTAAGGCTTGTTTAGCTGAAAGTTGTTGAAAACGTCCGTCGACGGCCTACAACGTTAAAACGTTTGTGTAGTTATAGATCATTTAAAAACGTGCCAAATGCTTTTGACATAAGAAAACAAATAAAATTATACAAATATTTGTGCTGGTGTTTCAATATAAAAAATATATAAACTTTTCTTTTTATCAAACATAAAACAATCAGCAATGCATATGGAAGAGTTGTTCATTGGTTTAAACTTTTTAAAGTTATGTAAAATTTAAAAAAAAAATTAAAAAAGAAGGAACTACAACATTGCTGGATATAACAAAAAAGTTTTCAAGAATATAAAAGAAATAGATGAAGAACAATTTTTTAAGCACACAAGAATGAGCCGCAAAGTGTTTGAGTTGCTTCTTACTTTGGTTCGTGGTGACTTAGTAAAGCCAAGGCAAAAAATTGGAGCAGAAGAGAGAGTGGAAATAACCCTTCTGTAAGTAAAAAAATAAAATTTCTTAAGTTATTAAAACAAACTGAAATCTTAATTTATTCCAGCTATTTGAGTCATGGATGTTCTTTGTAAACAATAGCTTGGAGCCACAAACTAGGGAAATCCACAGTCCGTGGTATAGTGCTGGAAACATGTGAAATATTTTGGCGCATTTTGTCTCCGATCTACCTAAGCGAGCCAACTACGTATCAGTATGTAGATATTGAAAAAGATTTCAATTCCTGTGGAATATTCCCAATTGTGTTGGCGCTATAGATGGGAAGCACATAGCTATTAAGTGTCCCCCAAATTCAGGTTCAGGTTACTAATATGCATGCGATGCAAAATACACTTTTACCTCTGTTAGTGTAGGAAGCTATGGTAGCCAAAGTGATGCAGGTATTACTTTAAATTATATTTCTTTATCCCTAAAAGAAACAAATAAGTTTTTTCAACCAAAACTGTTTACAGGAATCTCTCGTTTATCACCATTTGGAGAATCGGTAATGTCAGGCAAAGTGCCTGTGCCACCAAATAAGCCGCTAGATTCAACATCTAGAGAACCCTTTCCTCATTTCTTTATAGGTGATGCTGCCTTTTCTTTGCGAAGTAATCTAATGCGTCCTTATCCAGGGTCGAATCTGGATATAATAAAAACAATTTATAACTATAGACTCTCTCGAGCACGACGAGTTATAGAAAATTATTTTGGAATACTATGTGATCGTTACAGAATATTACTTACAACAATTGAAATGTCGCCGGACAATGTCGACGTAATTGTACTGGCATGCACTGCGCTTCATAATTTTATTATGTTCAATGACCAGAAACGATGGTATTGTCCAGAAAGCTATGTAGATAGGGAAGCAGAAAATGGTACCGTACAAGAAGGAGATTGAAGAAAGCAGCTAAGAAACAATGGTGAAAGGCCTATGCGATCCTTTTCAACAAATATTCGAAGATCGACCCAAACGGCAATGGACTTGAGGAATACATTAGCCGAATATTTTTCTAATGAAGGGGCAGTCCCATTCCAATACCAAATGATCTACAATTTACAATTTTAAAAACTTAAAATTTTTATTAAAAAATTAATAATTCATTTTAAAAAAAACGTTCTTATATAACAAATAAAAAAAACAATATAAAACATTAAAAAAAAAATTAATTTGCACATTATTATACAATAACTTAAAAATACAATAATGACTAAAGTTACGGTATCATTACATATATGTATACATTTATATATTAATAGAAAAGATAACAAAAAAAAAAAAAAAGATAATAATATATGTTCTGAAAACCGAGTGATTTCAAATGAAATGATTTCAAATAAATTTACAAAGCATTGATGTTATATATATGTTTTTAAAACAACAATGCTTTGTAAATTTGACTTGAAAGCACTTCATTTGAAATCACTCGGTTTTCAGAACATACCCGAATATTTATCTTTTATTCATCGTCTGGCTCCAGCTTCATTTCCATCACTAACGCCGTCACCCTTTGCATTGCCCTTATTTGTTTAGTTGGATTCATGGTAGCGATAGTCGCCACTATCATCTTCCCAAAGCCATGAAGTGGGTCCTTCTCATCTTCTTTTTCCTTTATAGTTTTGTTTTCACAAAGCTTTTTAAATGCTCCAAGAGCCTCGGTAAAGGCATTGTCTTCGGCTGTTTCTTGTTTACTTCGTTTGCGTTTTGAGATTGGTGTTGTAGTTGGCGATGGGTCAATAGGCTCAAAAAAAAGCGTTCGAATCCTGGGCAGGCATGGGCGAGGGAAGTGAAACTGGGGACTGTGATAAGGTATGTGGCTTTCGGGATGATTGTGGATCTGTTTCCACATTAAGTGGTGACATACTTTCCTCTAGAATATTGTAGGAACAACGCATTCTGCAAATATAGAAATTATAATTATTTATATTTGTGCTTATTTTACTTTAGAAAACAAAAAATTAAGAATTCAAACTAAATTCTTTTTACTTACGTTCTTGGCACAATATGAGGCGCAAGGAATTCCATCATTTGCATGAACGGCCATGACGAACACAGCTCATTCCGCTGCCAGAAGGCAAGTTTTCTTACCGCTTCTCTCTTACGCATTAGTGATATTTATATATACCTTGCAACAGTTTTAAAATTACCTGGCACGTTCATTTCTGCAGAAATTTGTCGCCACACACTTTTTTTGCTCATCCTGATTTTTATAACCAGGACAATAATTATTATATATTAGTTCATTGGCTTGAACTAAAAGAATTAATTTTTCATCATCCATTCTTTTTTTTCACAAAAAAACTGTATTGCTCTTTCTGTTGAAGTGTTTAATTATTAAATATTGTTGATTTTTGTTATTTTTAGAAAAGTTTTAAGCACTTTAATTATTTAAACTTTCTTTTATACTCGCTTCACTGCCAATAAAAACTTACTCTGTCTTAGCTATGCATAAACGTCCCGTAAAAACGTTGCTAAATTCTATTTTATACAAATGCTGCCGTACCGTCAACGTGACATTCGTTTTCGATAAGCACTTTCATTGCTTTTCATATAACAAAACGGATCAGCTGGTAACGATATCTTACGGGACGTTCGGCTAATTCTAGCTTTAAATTGTATTACAAATACAGACATCTTAATGAAAGAGAGTGCATTAGATCTTTCTCGACAATTAAATATTTAATTGAATGTATTTGGCTTGAAAAATTTTACAAAAATTTGAGAAAATTATATGAAAATAAATTTTTTAGTTTTTCTGTTTAATATCGTTCTTAGAATTTCTTTTTTTAATAATTTAAAAATTGAGTGCCTGAGGTTCTCAGAAAGGATTGTTTCTTAGAACTCGTTAATTTTAGTCGTATTATAAAAATTTATTTTTTTTAATAGATATTTCGCTCCAATAATAAATAAATAAATTTTCATATTTAATATGACCTCAAACTTAATAAACAAGTGTTTCAGTTACATAATTTTTTGAAGTGAGTGAATATAAATATGGTTAGTTAAATATGTTTTCACGTAATTCCTTTTTTTTTTAGTATTTGTAAATATTTTTTCAGTATTTTTGACATACTAAGATTCAAATGTGCATAAATACGTTGATTTCTCTAATAGATTGCAAGCGAACCATAGAATATTACGGGTTGGTACGCATATAATTTTAAAGAAGAGGTCGTCTATATTTGTAATCTATTGTAAAAGTAATCAGAAAAAACTGCATTATTTAAAAAAACTTTTTGAAATTCCCTCATTCCCCAGTACTCTTCTTCTGAGGGATTTTTACCATTTCCCACTTTGCTGAGGTACCATTCCCGATCTTGCCCAGGAAAATTACCAAAATCAAAAAGGTATTTAATATTTAGGCAGTAAACTTTATGGAAGTGTTTTAGCATTTTCTAAAAAATTTTTTAGTTTCTATTTTATGATTAAAATTCCTTGAGAACAACAGTACTGGGGTGTATGGAAATTTCACAAAAAATTTAAAAATTGTCCAAAAAAAAAACTTCTGAGTAATTTGGTAGAAGATTACAAATCTAAAATGATATATGTCTTATATCACGATATTTAATGGTTTGTCGGCAAATTGCTAAAGTCACTTAGAGTAACAGCACTAGGGAAATTTCAAAATAATATAAAATAACTTATGAACGAACCATAGAAGATTACAAGATGGAACGTATATCATTTTAAGGGGAAGGTCGTTTAGTTTTGTAATCTATCTCGCAAGTAATCAGTAAAATCTTCGGATTATTTAAGAAAAATTTTTGAAACTCCCTCCTACCCGAGTACTCCTACTCTGAGGAATTTTTATAGTTCCTCATTTTGGCGAGGTACCATTCCCGATTTTGCAAAAGAAACTTACTGAAACCAAACTGGAATGAAATTTGTAAGTTCTACGCTTCCTGGAAATGTTTTAACATTTAAGGTACATTTCGTAGTTTTATTTTATGATGCTAAGCGGCAATTGCCAAAACCCTTCAGAGCAACAGCACTGGAGTATATGAAAATTTAAAAAAGTTTTTTAAATAATTCAAAGTAATTTCTGAGTATTTATGTTTTAGATTACAAATGTAGACGATCTCCCCTTTAAAATGATGTGTGTCGCATCGCGAAATAATTTGTGGTTCTTCCGGAAGTTGCTAAAATACCTCAGAGCAACAGGACCAAGTTTATGAAAATTTCAAAATAATATTAAAATATCCAAAGTAATATATGAATATTTGGTTGGTAAGTTACACTTAATATTTAATGATGTAAGATGTATTTGATAAATATTTACAAATACTAAAAAACGTAATCTGGTACGTTAAATTTTTTCTATGGTTTTGCTATTAATAAAGAATGTGGAATGTGAAAAATATTAATATTTCGCACAGTGAAGGGTATATAAGACTCGGCACTGCCGAATTTAACTTGTTTTTTATTAATTAATCATATTATGGTTATTGGAATCATAATATGTTAACTATAAACATATTTTTGGTTTCAGTTAAAATTTTATTAAAAATAATATGATAAATAAATTCAACCAATCTTTGACAGAAACACGTTTTTCGCTAACATAATAATATCACAATATTTTTCTTTGCGTGTATCCTCCTTATTTATGAAAAAACTTAGAGTAGATTTTAACTTTATTGTAAATGCAAAATAAATGTTTATTGAACTTTTTTCTTCTTTGATGAAACTTTTTCTTTATAAACATTGACAATTAAAGTTTTTTTAGAATAAAACTTGTTAACATAAACTTAAGAATAAAAGATAAAGAAGACAGATATTAAAAGTTTTAACTTTCTTTTTTGCAACATGTATTCAAAACAAAAAAAGGAATATTTCTATTGACCACAATATACTCGTACATACTTAAATACAGTAATTGGAAGTCATTTGTTTAGAAATCTTCAAATAGATTAGAAAAGCCATTCAATGTGACACAACTTGTCGTCATCAATTTTTGTGCAAAAAATCAACACAATCAAAAAATAGAACTGAAATTTTAGATTTCATTAATTTCTGTTTTGTTTTTTATATTATAGAAAATAATTATTCAAAATAAAAGTACTCTTTTCAATTAAATATTGCATATACATTATTTTTGCTTTAATTTTTTTGCGGGCATTTCCTATCTTACGTTCTTCCCTCTTCTTCAGATACGGCACACTTCTGTAAATAGCTTGCACAACTAAACAACAAAGTACGTCAATATTACATCCTGGTTTCTAAAGCTTCCATTTAAATTTATTTTTAATTTTTTTAAGTTTCCTTTTAAATAATCAAAAACTAAATCCATAACAATATGGTATAAAAACTCTTTTATCTGTTATCATCCTCGCCTTCTTCAGGAATAATATTATTGGAAACAACCAGAATACCTCCTTCAATTATGCCAGCAATAAAATTTTGTTCGCTTAAATTACACTGTGATATTATTTTTCTATCGAGTACAACAAGAATCTGTTTTGGAATTTGCCAAACACCTCCCGGTTTTTCGTACCGTCATACCCTTCTAAACGAGAGACTTGCTTAAATATTAACCGATTTTAAGTTTCTCTGCAGATTTAGAGAGATAACATTAAGGCCGTTTGAATGATATATATGTATATCATTAAAGTAAGCCTGAGATATCTGTGAGTTTTTCTCCACCAAACTATTTTTTTTTATAATTTTGCGCTATTTTTCAACTTTGAAGAAGTTTTTACACAGTATTTTATATAGACAAAATATGTTTATTTTTATTTATTTAACTAGTAGTCTATGGAATATTTTCCTTACAGACATTTGTAATATAAAGTTATTTAATACTTAAATTATTATGATTGATGAAGAATATAACAAAAAGTATAAAGAAACTAAGATTCATAGCAATACAAATACTAGATATATTATCAATTTAGAAAATCAATTATTAATTTTTTTATAACATTAGGACTTTAGGAATAATCAATGGATCTCTACAGTTGGTTAAATGTGTTGCACATCCCTCTGAGCGGATCGGCATCGGCAAAATTAGTTCTAAACAAGTTAAATTCGGCCGCGTCGAGTCTTATATGCCCTTCACTTTGTTAGCGAAATATTAATATTTTTCACTTTCCACATGCTTCTATAATATCAAAACCATAGAAAAATATATTTAACTAACCATATTTATTACACTCACTTAAATAAATTATGTAACTGAAACACTTAGTTTATTAAGCTTGAGGTCATATTAAATATAAAAATTTCTTTATTCATCATTGGAAAGAATTATCAATAAAAAAAATAAATTTTTATAATAAAACTAAAATTAACGAGTTCTAAGAAACAATCCTTCCTGAGAACCTCATTTTTAAAAGCAATAAAATGTCTGCAGGCACTCAATTTTTAAATTAATAAAAAAAGAAATTCTAAGAAAGATATTAAATAGAAAAACAAAAAAATTTATTTACATTTAATTTTGCAAATGTTTGTAAAAATTTTTAAGCCAAACATATTTAATTAAATATTTAATTATCGAGAAAGATCTAACGAACTCTCTTTCATAGAGATGTCTGTATTCGTACTATTATACTCAAGGCAATAAGAACCACGCATTCACACATACGCTTTTTTATTTTTCGTGTTTGTGTGTATAAAGCATTACGCACATGACAGCTAAAATATAAAAAAAGAAACAAAGCAAAAACAAAACAAAAATTAATGAAAATGTAAAATGCCGATTGTATTTTTAATTTTTCTGGTCCATTTGTGGCCGGATCTTTCTGGTTTTTTGCACAGATATTACAACTGTTATTTGTGATAAAACTGTGTACCAAGTTTGTTTTTCCGTCTTGTAGTTTAGACAAATTACGCAAAAACTCACCAAAAATGGTCAAAAAACAGAGGTATTCGCAATTTTTGACTCATAGTTCTGCTATTTATGGACCCATCCAACTGAGTTTTGGTTACGATACTATAAATGTGATGTTTGAAAAAACTGCGGTTGTATTTTTGATTTTACTTGGCCATTTGTGGATCGATAGCTTTCATATTGCGACTTATACTTCAAATGAAACTGCATACCACGTTTTTTTGTCCGTTTCTTCGTTTAGCCAAAATACGCAAAAAACCTCCTCAAAAATGGTCAAAAATAGAAGTAGTTCCGATTTTTGACTCATAGCTCCACCATTTATAAACCGATCTGGCTGAAATTCAATAGTAATAGTCTTACAGCAACAGCTGACCGTTTGGTATGCTATAATTTTCTGTATGTTGTCTAGGGTCTTCTGAAAGTGGATTTCAACGACTACACGGACAGACAGACAGGCAAACGGACAACGCTTATTAAACTCTGCTACTCATAAGGGTTCAGAATATATATACTTTATAGGCTGACCCATGTACGGTGTAGAAATTACAAACGGAATCACAAAGTTATAAATACCCTTCTTACTTAAAGTGAAGGGTATAAAAATATATATTCAAGAATGTGCAAAATAAATGAAGAATATGAATACAGGCATACTTCGTTTAGCTCGCATATTGCGCTCCTGAAACTTGAGAGTTAACAGAAAAAGCGTTAAAAGAGGTGATATTAACTAAGACACTTCGGACTGTCGCTCTCAATTAGTCCAATAACATTCGTTTTCATCTCTAACATCAAGTTTTTTCTAGATTACTTAGCAACATGAATCTGTGGTTTAATTGATTTTTGTATTTAATGAAATTTACTTATTCATCAAAATTATTGAAGTCTATATCAAACCATATCAGTATTTGTAATGAACAATTTAATACAAAATTTCACATTTTGGGATTCTCGAATTAAAATTATTTTAGATATTTTTTGTCTTTTCAAAACAATTATTCCAGAACTGTATATTAAGTTTTATCAAATTACATATAAATAAATAATCAAATTAAAATGATTTATTTTTAAATTGAAAAGGATAGCAAAATATAACTAAAATAGTAGATATGCTTTATAAGACCAGGACCACACACAGCAAGTTTAATTCTCTTTTGAAATTGTCGTTTCTCCACACACAAATTATTTGTTTCGGCAATTTTAGCATTCTTATTTAGTCATTCAACCTACCTGTCTTCTTTTTTTACATCTTTATACAAGATACGAAGAGAGAACAAAAGGAAATTGCCAAGTACGAGCAAGTTTGTACCCTTTTGCATTCCTCTCTCCTCTTTCTGCTACAAAATCAAGAATTGTCCAACTAAAATTGCTGTGTGTGGTTATGGTCTAAGATTCGGCACAGCCGAATTCAACTTGTGCTTTGTAAAATCATACTATTTTTGTTAAATTTATTCATGTGCCTTTCTGTGTCTTCAAATGAATATCATTCGGTTATTTCGGATTTGATATGAAATGCTCCTTTAATATGTATTTGTAGTCGTTGCGTAATTTGGTTTTTACCACTGTTCCACAGTGGAACTTAATATAAATGAAATAGAAAACAGCGGCTACAATGTGAAAACAGCAAAAGTTTACTGTTAAACAGTAGTGTTCGTAACTCTGTGCGGCAGCAATATGACTGTGTAGGTTTTTTTTTGTAGTTTTTCGAGCTATAAGAGCTCGAAATGTGAGCATTTTTTATTGCTCTTTTGATATTTGTTGTGCTTTGTTTTGTTTTAGCAGTCATTTGATAACTCTGTTTTACATAACTTGAACTTTTGTCATATTGCGGAAATAAGATAACGATACAGATGAAATGTTTGTAAATTTGTTCGCATTTAAGGTTGTACAATTTTGTTTTAAATTTTTTTCTCTTTCGCAGTTTTAATGCTGTAAAAATTTTCAGTTAAAAATGTCAATAAAAGAACACAAAGGAGCCGATTGTCAAAATTACCAGTGCTCGATAAAAAATTTATTCTTAGCATTATTTTCTAATATTAAATAATAATACGTAATAATTTTATTTGAAATTCAAAAGTTTAACAAAATATGAATCTTTATTTGTGCTAAATTCCAGAATTGTTTTGTGTTATTTTAATTTGTTGTTTCCCTCATGACATTCTCATGAGTTATTTTTCTTCAGTACAATAAGTAACGAAGGGGATATTGTATTTATCTATATAGACCATTTCATCAGACGCTACTCTGAATCCTCAGTATATTACTCCCAACATTTCTTAGCAAACCTTAGAACTTTTACATTGTAATAATATGAGAATTCAGAGTAGCGTCTGATGAAATGGTCTATGTAGATATAATATCGCCTTCGGTACTTATTGTACTGAATAAATAACTCATGAGAATACCAAAACAATAATTCAAAATAACCCAACACAATTCTGGAACTTAGCTTAAATAAAGTTTAATATTTTATTAAATAATAATAATAAAAAGAACACAATTAATTCTGAGGCTGATGTTTGAGAGACCTCAAAGAGTCTTTCATATAGGACTTTAACGTCACTACTTGGGGAACCTAATGTGTACTAAATAAATACTATTTCTGTTCTTAATTTACACACTATATGTTATTTGTACAATACGTAAACGCCTCTGGTGTTTTGTGCATTATCTGAATTTTTTGTTTAGCAATCACTGACATGATAACCCACCTAATCATTTATTTATTTTGATCTATTTCGTTTGAAAAAGTTATTTCAAATTTATTAGAATACATCAAGTATTACGATCTGACTTTATGAATCAGGAGGCTATATGGCTGAGTTAAAAGTAACAAATACGTCTGTTTAAGATCTCAATAAAGATTCTAACAGTGATCGGTTATAATATGTACTCGTATGTCCCGCCTCCTTTGGTAACTTTCTGCCATTGTACAAATGTCTTGGTGATCTTCACTATAATATAATCACCCCTATCGTGAATATTTTTTCCCTAAAGTTGCAATCGTGAGTTATTTGTAAGTGAAACAACTCGCATGTTCGAAAAAATTATGGCATCGCCGATTTTTATTTCCGTGATTTTTTCCCAAAAGTATTGTGAAATTTTTCACATACATTTTGTTTGGGAATTTAGAATTGTTGCATCGCCAAATAAAATTAGATTAACTGAAAATCAAGCAATCTAATAGCAATGATGGACTGTAAACATGTAAGAATGTGATAATTTTTTTAGTTTTAAAAACGTATATTAATTATGAATTAGAATTTTTGTTGCCTTTTTTATGTGGCTGTTTATTAAAATTTTTTGTGATACATGAAGTATTTACAACCAAAAATAACACAAATGTAATTTATTGTTTTTTAGATTTAAGATTTCGTATCTTTCTAAAGAATATTTCTTTTTTAATTTTTTGTATCCTATAAAAACCGTAGACATGTTGTAAGCTACACAACACGACGACTTTCTAGTAGGCAGTTCTGGTTTAATATATCTAAAAGGTATTTAAAAGCTGCTTTGTTAGCTGGAAAATGTTGCTATAACCTGCAAAGAATTTATTTATACGTACATATATGTACATAATGTTAACAATTCTTTATGTTTTCACTTACATTGTTTCTGGTAAGCACAATGGATTTGATGCATCTCTTAAATTCCGTCTTTTTATTTTCTCCAATAATTTCTTCTCTTCTTCTAATAACATAAATCGGAGCGAAATACTATGCATTTTATTAAATAATAAAAATTTATTAAGAAAATTAAAAAAAAAAACAAACAATTAAAATACATCAATTCACAATAGTATATTCGACTTGCCACATATGTTTCGAAAATATATTTTATTCCCTAACAATTAACGATAATAAATTATTCTTCATGGGAATAAACAAATTATTCCCTAAAATGTATTCCCTTGAGATTCGCGATAAGGGTGAATATCAAAGGGTTTTGGGAAATTGATCTAAATGAGATGACGCTCACGTTACATTCTAGATGTTTTAAATAAGACAATAACGCGTTAACTAATTGTAAATAGTTCTTGAGCTATGATTCAAAAGAAAACTTAGAATTACTGAAATCAATCATTCACAGGTTTGATGTTCAATTTGGTTCATGATCAGAGCATGCAGAAGACTTCTGAGTAGAAGACGACTTCGAATATTACCATTTATCTCGGTTTATAAAGTTTATGTCCGTAATGTTTACGATATAAAGTTATCATGATCATTAATTTAATTGAATCATTGTTTCAAAGGGACAACACAATTTTGGCATACATTACTTGGCAGTGCCCATAACTTTTATAGATTGCAATTATTATGCCAAAGTAATTAAAATACACAGATTTTACAACATGTACAATCAATGTACGATGTTTTGCAAAAGTTATATTCCACAAGCACCAGTGTGATTTTTGTTATAATTATAATCACACCAAAATACATCAAGTGTTATAGTAAAATTTCTGGAAAGTTTTCTGAAATATAGATTTGTTTTTCGGTGTAATCTCTATATATAAAAGAATATAGCTACTGACTGACTTATCATTATCGCCCAGGCCAAACTCCTAAAACTACGCATTGAAAATTCAGTGTGTGGTCTCCATATAAGAAAGGATTATTGGAAATTCGATTTCCAATAATAGGATTTCCTATATACCTCAGGAACTAATACAAAAAGAGCCAAAATTCTAACTACGAAATATTCTACTAAAACATAAGCGGATGAATATCTGAAACTTTTCCTGCTATTTGTGGGATATAAAGGGTAAAAATAATTTTGGTACGTTTTTTAACTAAATTTATCTTTCCAAGTACCAGTCAAAGCAAGAAAAACAAAATTGTATTCTCCTCTTCTTAAAACAACTGTCAATGTATATTGGCACTGTTTTAAAATTCAAAAAAATAATGGGTACAATTTTCTACCCCTTTTAGCTATTTTTCCTGTAGGAGTACCTTTGAGTTAATTGATTGATTTTATTATTAATTTTCAACAATCAATAGAAATTAATTTAAAACATTTTTTTCAAGGGTGTAAAAAAGTACCAAAAGATTGGTACTTTTATATTTAAACTTTGTTAGTGGCATTTTTTTACTTTATGTACCAACTAAAATAGTAGAATTAAATAAAACTGAACTAAGTAAGAAATCAGAAAAAGAACAATATGGTACTTTTTGATTTTTAATATTAACGAGCCCACAGGAATATTAGTAATATTATGGTATATGGTTAACGCAAAATATTATTATATTAACATTATTATGATCACGGTAAACATGTTTAGAGCTATTTTTAACCGTGCTATGTTTACCAATCAATCAACGATTTGCATTTTGTAATACAAATGTTACGCTGGCACTTTGCGCAAGTCCTTATCTATAAAAATATACCAAATGCCTTGAGGGAAATTTTTAACATCATTTTATGTGTATGCTGGCATAATTTAAAATATTTTTACAGCTTAAGGTCTTTTTAACTTTAAGAAAATATGCCTTGATAAGAAATTTTTTTAGTTATTGTTTACTAATTTAAATTTTTTTTGTTTTGTTTTTTATTTTTTTTTTTAAATAATATTTTTATGTTAATGTGTAGCATAATAATGTTAATATGTTTTGGTTGTGTATGTAACTTTTTTGTTTTGTTTTATTTTAAAATGAAGTCATGACATGACCTCAAGCTACTTCTCCATTAGCTTATTGAAAAGCAATATTTTTGCCTATACAAAATTTGTACACGCTTCACAAAAAGTGTGTGTAATTTCTACACGTTACATGTGTCACGCTATAAAGTATATATATATTCTGGATCCTTATAAATAGTGAAATCGAATTAGCGATGTCATTCTGTCAGCGTGGATATTGAAAGCAAGAGCTTAGTATGTCGATTTGTTGGAAGTTTCTGCACGCAATGGGCTATTTAAATTCAGCCAATCGGTTTATAAATGGCTTGGGTGATTTGTTCCCCATGTCAGACGATAGTACGTAATGATGCCATAAGTAAAGATAATGGGTCCCAATTAGACTATTACAGTGACACAATATGCGCTCGCCTGTCTCTTCATTTTCGTTACATAGCCTGCAGAGGTCATTTTTCACAATCCTCCTATGTGCCAAGTGCTTCAATACCCTGTATCGTCTAGTTATGAATCCCATTATAATGCATATTCCTGACCGAGTCAGTCCTAGTAAGTCATTTGCTATCTTTCCAGACCAGAATTTCAAGAATGTTTTGTCTCCCCTGATTCCCTTTGTTTCCAATTAATATTGTTGAGATTTTTTTCCAGCCACTCTCTAAATCTGAGCTTAATAGAGCCCCAAGACAGTTGGCAGAATGGTTCTGGGTCAATGAAATTACTAGCCGCATCTTATCTTGCAATTTCGTCTACCTTCACTTTACCAACTACACTATGACCTGGCACCTATATAAAGTGAAATCTGTTATTAGATACTAGTCCTTTTAGAAGTATTAAACTGACTGATGATGGTATTTCTGACTGATATTTTTGTTTCTTTCTAGTTCCTCTCTTAAGCAGAGCTCTATGGGATGTATTTCGGCCTTAAAACTGACTCCTTTCGACCCATACTAACATATAAACCTCTTTAAAGGTTATGACCAAATACCCCTTTTCCAACATCCTCAACCATTTTCAAGCTATCTGTGTACCATACATGTGAGACGGCACTAATTTTATGTCTTTTTTGTTCCCAATTAACTCTATTTGGGAATGTGACATTGAAACTACGGATGAAGCTGTATTTGGTTTGACTGTGATCGCTTAAGGTTACAAATTTACCTTTTTTTATACCCTTCACTCTAAGTATTTTGTGATTCCGCTTGTAACTTTTACATCGTATACGGTTCACCTTATAAATAGCAAAGTTTATTTAGCGATGTCCGCCTGTCTGTGCGCTAAGTCGTTGAAATCAACTTTCTGAATTCCCAAGGCAGCGTCCAGAAAAGTATAGCATACCAATTTGTCAGTTGTTTCTGTCTCTCATTTGCTGTATCAGTTTATAAATGGTGGAGCTTTGAGTCGAAAACTGTGACTACCTCTATTTTTGACCATTTTTCTGAGTGGGTTTTGTCATGTTTTGTCTAAAATACAAAACAAACAGAAAAATGTGGTACGCAATTTTATTGGAAATGGCAGTCATAAAATTAAAGCCCAAGATCGGTTCTCAAATGGCCTAGAAAAATCGAAACTACACCCTAAATTTTTATTTTTCACTAATTTCTGATTTGTATTTTTGAGTATTTGGTTTACAGAGCGAATAAATGTGTAGTACAGAATTTTATAACGAGTTACAGTCGTAATATCCTTACAAAAAAGCAAAGCAATTGGTCCATAAATGGCTGAGAGAAATCAAATATACAGCCGAAATATTAGGGCTCAGTTTGTTTTGTTTTTTTAGTGGAAATTTTTAAGCTGTACATGTGTGTAGTGTGTGTGTACACAATCACGAAAGCAATCAAACACTCTTATCCAAACGTGTGTAATTTGAATTTTTTAACCGAAACTAATTATTTATTTTAGAATTAACAAAAAAAATAAGTATTCAAAGAAAAATATTTTAATTAATATTTGCCATTTTTTTTAATATTATTTTTTATTTTTTGGTATATAAAAAGAATGTGGAAAGTGAAAAATATGAATATTTGGCTACTACAGTGATGCGTATAGAAACCTTGCCACCACCGAATTTAACTTGTTTGTTTTTATAGGGTAATTTTTTGTTTCCCTGTCTTAACTTGAATCTGCTCTTTCATGCCTAAGGAGAAAATAACGAAATGTTTTCCTTTTGTTCATGTTAATAGTTACACACAGAAATATATAAAACAATTGCTTTTCCTCTTTCTCTCTCCACAGTGTGAGTGTAAAAGTAAATTTGTGTGTTGTAGCGTGGAATTGTATGATTGCCGATTGAAAATTAATTGAAATTCAATACAAAATTTAATTTGAATTAATATGAAGTTGGAAAGGACTGAAATTGCAATTTGAAACTGAATATAATTTGATGAATAGAGCTAATAAAAGAACTAAAAACATAACTGTATTGAAAAAGACAAAGTTTAACGTTTTAATTTTTAAAATTAAGCTAGAATCTTGAATTTTTCCATATCGGAGTGTTAAGATTAACTTTCGGCTGCAAGTAGTAAAACTACTGAGGAAACTAAATTCTTCTTCGTTTCTTTAGGAGCTCAGAGCAATTTTTTGTGAGGGGCCTTGCTTATTGAGAAAATTCTAACCCTCTTAAATATTATTAAAATTATGGCTCTTTTTTTTAATATGAGTAAAAAAAAAGTCAAGGCTTTTCAACAATTTCGTGATTTTTGTGAAATTAATTTTACGCAGGTTTTTTGTGATGACTATCCTACTGCCTATTTAGCACATTCTGCGACTTTCCACCGCTGGACACAGTATGTGTTTCTGTTCTAAAGGGTGGTTAAATTGTAAAGGCGGATGTTGATTTTGCATAAAACACAAATTACTTAGGAAATTATTGTCATTTCTTTTTATTATGATAATATGGTATGGTTCAATTATGTATGAAATAAATGGTCCAAATTTTCGATGACGCTGAGGCATAATTGAGGTTGTATGCCGTTAGTGTGCTGTATTATCTTATCCTTTAGCTCTTGAATTGTTGCTGGCATATCGACGAACACCTTTTCTTTCAAATAACTCCAAAGAAAGAAGTCCAACGGTGTCAAATCACATGATCTTGGCGGCCAATTGACATCGGCACCACTGAATTTGTCGCGCAAAAGAGCCATTGTTACTTTAGCTGTGTGGCAAGTGGCACCGTCCTGTTGAAACCACATATCGTCCACATTCATATCTTTCAATTCGGCCCATAAAAAGTTCGTTATCATCTCACGATAGCGAACACCATTCACAGCAACTGGCTGACCTGGCTCATTTTGGAAAAAATATGGCCCGATGATGCCGCCAGTCCATAAGCCACACCAAACAGTCACTCTTTGTGGGTGCATTAGTTTTTCGACAATCACTCTTAGATTATCATTCACCCAAATGCGACAATTCTGCTTATTGACGAATCCATTGAGGTGAAAATGTGCCTCATCACTGAAGAAGAAAAAATCACGAAGTGCACGATAAGCATTTTGATTTGAACGCTCATTTTCATAATAAGCTTTTAACGCGTTGCTCGATTATGTATCTTTCCATGGTTCAAATTGAGTTAGTCTGAAATTGAGAAATGTAAAATGAAATGCAAAAAAAAAATTTGACATTTAGGTGTGGTTCATATTCAACATCGGCCCTTAAAATTTAACCACCCTTTACTTAACAGATACAACCGCAGTCATCACATACCAATTTTGTAGACTGAGTTGTTCGCCTTCGAGTAGTAAGCCACGATTGAAGTTAGAGTTTAGGGCTAACCGTAACTTCAAGAACTCTGGACTGGATGATAAGTTAATGTATTTATAGTTGTTTGGCTGTCTGAGAAAAGTACCTCAAGTGCCAACAAGCTCTAAGGCGTTAAAGCTTTTTTCCCCCAAGGGGCAGTATTGCTACAGAAAATTCAACAGCGGCTTTTGGAAAAGAAGCTCGTCAGGTCTGAAAAATTTTAATTACAATCAAGCCTTAATTATAGTGAAAAACTAAAAGAGATGAATAGCCTAAGAGGGCTGTCTGTTAGATGTCGTGTCTTGGTTGCACTTTCTAAATACACAAGGTTTACCTTAGATTGTTATATAACTACTGTATCAAATGCTAAAGTGTGGGTTTGTTTTTAGTTTATATATTTTCACTACAAAAAAAAATAAATAAAAAACAAGATAAATAAAATAATAAGCTTTTACTTGAAAAGTAATTTTCTATTTAATTCAATATTCTAGTTTGAATGGGTACATTATCCTTTTTGTTTGTTAATTTAAACAGAATAACTTTAGAATTTATTAACAAACATTTGTATTCATCGTTAACATGCGTTAGCAAATGTTGTAGTTTCAGTATCTATTTTTTTTTTGTTGCTTGTTGAGTGCCTTAACTCCTCTTTACTATTTGCTCTCAATAAAAATTTATGAACCATTTTTGTTTTGTTTGTTTTCAACGCAAATGAATGATGACATAGAATAGAAAAGTATCTGGATTCCAGATTCTGGAACTAATTTTAGTTTATGCGCAACATACACGTGTATGGCTTAATAGATGTGATGAGAAAGAAATAACCCTCCAGTATATAATCCTAAAGAAAATTGATTATTAGTTTCTAAATTTAATATACAAACATGCAACAAATTCTAACGCATCAACATCTCTCAAGTTCTGATGAGTGTAACCCTTGACAAATTATTGAAATGACCCTGTAAAGCCTAATGTGGCATAGATAAGTGGCGGCTGTCAGTTTTGGGTTAACATTTGCAAAAGTTTTACTAATCGAAAGGTCTTTAATCACCAGGCTGCAACGGTTTGTTATTTAAAAATAGTTTTGATGCTCTACTGCGAGTTCAAAATTATCCCATGCAAACACATAAGCTGGCTTGAAATTGTATTGAATTGAAATTTGAATGAAACCTATATTTTTTCATGTCATTCCGTTACCCTAGTTGTCGAAAAGCTTGTGAATTCGGTTTAGAGAACACCACAGAATTATTTTTTTTTTGCTCTTTTATGCTGAAACCTGTTACTCATTCAAAAGTTACTTCTTTGTCATTCAACACTATATTGGGCTATTCCTTTTCTAGATTAAGAATTATTTGGTTTTAATTTTCATATATGAATTTTTAAATTCCGCTTTTTATCTTTTGCGTGCTTTGTTTCCTTTTCTCATTTAAAATTCCTGCTTTATAGGCTTTCATAGTAACACATTAGAACTGTGGGGCTTTCTAAATATATTTGTTCGGGACTTATTTATTTATGTAAACGTATTCAAGCTCTATTCTCATTGGTAAATACATACTCGTGTACATTCCGAGATGAATAAATGCGAAACGTTTAATCAATTGATTGCCATCGACTTGTTTATTTATTTATGAGTTTATAGACAGGCTTCTATCAATTCATCTGCAAATTTTTGTTTTTGTATTTTGCCGTAATGCATGTTGCTATGGAATGAAAGTGAAAGAAAGTAGTCTTTTGTAAATAAATAATTCAATTGACTTTCTTAAATTAAAAGTGTATTCTTTGGCCTTTAACTATGTATGTTTGTATGTAGCTAAAATTGATTATATTTTCTTAACAAGACTCTGTAATTGTTTGCTGTAATACGTGTTTAGTAGAGAAGAGTGTCTTATTCAATAACAACTCATCAACAGATGGACAACTAAAAGTTATTAAAGGTCAATTTTTTGTTTTTTTTTTTTTTGATAAGCAGCTAATTTATTAATCCGATTCAATTTAGTTTTTAATTTTTTGTGGCATATTTGTGTTGTATTTTTCGAACATTGCAAAATATTCAGGCTTGATTATTTCAATTGTTGTTATCACCTTGTGCTCTCTTTAATTTTTTTAACATTTTTAGATGATTATGTTAAAAAATTTTAGAATTTCAAATGAAAAATTTTTGGAGAGAAGAAAAAAGTTTGCTATTTACAAGATCTATTGTGTAGCCCAGAATCTCATGATTTGTAGGTAATCTAGGTAGCTCATTCTGCGCAGAATATTTTTCGACATTTCCCGTCTGTCTAAGAATGACTGGAGTCGTTCTGCACACCGATTTTACTCATGTGGTAGTTGAGTCTATAATGATCTGTCGGCAGCTCAAAGTATAGCTTGAAACAACCTCAGCCCCAATAAGTTCGGTGTTAATGAGTCTCCTTAAGCTCAGCAAGCCCACTTCAGCACTCAAGCAGTCTGACATACTTCGTTTCTTCTTTTAGCGTAGTAAGGGATGAATGCAGTTGTTATTTAGCTCTCAGTAGAGATCTGAACCTATTGAAAGCAAATGGTCAAAACTCAATCTTGTGGGATATCTAGATTGCCGAGGTAGAAATGTGGTCCAAACCTGCTTCAGACAATCATATAAAATAGCTTTTCTCTTTGATTTTATTGACTGGCTTGATACACGTAACGATCTATTGTTTAGTAACTGAAAATTGTCTTTAAGTCTCATTTAACATAAGCTGCAATTTAAACGTAGATTCGACAAAATTTATGTATATATATTTGCCAATTGGATTTATATGTAATGATGACAAGAATACATTATCCATTGCCTTAGTTCTATAGTTAATTTCACCACCTTATCCAAAAAAAATTTACGTAGACTTTAAAGTCCACGTTATCTAAATTTTTCATATAATTTTTTAATAAATTTTACTTTAAAGTCTACGTCAATTTTTTTTGGATAAGAGCATAAAGTTCTAAATGAAAATTATACTCATCTAATGCTTATACTCGTACATTTGTGAATAAACATTTATTTACCTACGGAAAAATTTTAGTTAACAGTCCATAATATGAGAAAACAACGTACAGCCAAACTTGGAAGTAAAACGAACCTTTAACGTAATCACTTAAAAAAACTAATCCCGTATTTCTCTCTCACTCTCTCTCTCTCTCTCTCTTATTCCACCCACATAACGCCCATTAATTATAATTACTTTAACTTATTGAAGCAAGTATAATTAAGATTATCTTATAGCTATTACCAAGCTATAGAAAGATATAAAATAAAAGATTTCACTACTATACTTAATTGTAATCGCATATTGTTTTGAAAAAGCATTAAATTATAATAGAAAACGTTAGAAATATTTCCTTATAAATCTGCAGTAATTTTTTGTTGCTATTCTTCACCAGGATAATGATTTATGATCCTATTACTACTCAACTCTAAATGAAATTTTTAAATTACAACCTTTTTTATAACGGTTACAACTTTGTGTTAGAGTAACTGACAACAACACAAAACAAGTTAAATTCGGCTGTACCGAGTCTTATATACCCTGCAGTTTAGTAGCCAAATATTCATATTTTTCACTTTCCACCTTCTTCTTAAATATCATAAAAAAGAAATATTTTTTGTTAACCCTAAAAAAAATGTTGTGGACTTCTTATATGTATATAATAATTAATTTAATTTAATTTTTCAAAAATTAAAAATATTTTTTAAACTAAACACATTTAAATAAATATTTAATATCAAGTAAAGAACTTCAAATTAACGGCAAAAATCAAAAAATTCGCCTCCGTACAAATGCCTGTATTTTTAATCTTAATTTTTATATATAAAATTCGACTGTACGTGTGTTTGACATTGTACTCCTTCTAAACGACTCGACCGATTTAATTGCATTTCTATGTACACATTATTTCTTGTACAGGATCTCACTACCGATTTTTGGTGAACTGAAATTAGTTATTTATTTTAGAATTAATAAAAAAAAATATTATTTAAATCAATATTTCATTATAAATTCTCTTTTTTTAATATTTAAAAAAAAATTTAAAATTGAAAACGTAATATTTGACTATAAATATTTAACAATTTATTAATTACTCTCTTCTTGTAAAACCTTTACGTGATTTTAGTCAGTTGTGCGGCACGTTTTGTAGAGTGATCTATCAGTGCCGTTTTTTTCTAAATTGGTTTCTGCGTGGCTTTCTGATCTGATTATTGAGAAAAAATTCGTATTTTTCATTTTGTTTCTGTAGTACCGATATGTACTTTTCAATACTAATTAGAGATGATTTTTCTTCGTCATTTAATTATGATTTTATTTTACTGAATAATCTAACGACGTTATTGTATCATATTTATGCTTTGCACGCCAGTGAATATTTTCACCGGTCATATAAATTCAAGTTTTTATTCTTCCCTTAATAATGACAGATTTCTAAATCTTTGGGGCTGTATTTACCTTGTTTATGTTCCGATTTTTACATAGTACCAAATGAATCAACTCTGTAATCGTTTTTATAGGAAAATCGTTTCGTAATAAAATTTATTATTATTTTTAAAAATTTTTTGCTTTATTTATAATAACTCTCCTGTGGTGTTTTGAGTACAAATTAATTAGCCTGCCTGACGATTTAGACAATTGGCCTTCAGTACTTATATACGCCAATTTGTTGTTCTCTTCCAATTTCATTTGATTGTTGTATGAGTTGAATGCCCTTAACGTACCTTTTACTGCATCTTTCCTTATAAAAAGGAAAATGTCATCCACATATTTTGTAAAATTTTTTAATTTTACCGCAATTATTTCTGTTGCTCTACTTATATTGGGTATTTTTTATAGACGTATAGAACTTTAAGTTGGCATTACTGTTCAAGATGGCGACCGATTTATTATGTCAAGTGATTTATTCTCAGTTTGGTTTGGCAATTCATCATGAATAGACTCACGATCTTCAATTAAGGCGTAGATTCGTCGAATGGGTCCGAAACGAGATTGCCGATGTTCCCGATTTTCATAAGCGAATTTTGTTTAGCGATGAAGCGCACTTCTGGTTGAATGGCTACATCAACAAACAAAACTGCCGCATTTGGAGTGAAGCTAATCCTCAAGTGTATGTCGAAACACCGTTACATCCAGAAAAACTGACTGTTTGGTGCGCTTTATGGGCTGGTGGAATCATTGGTCCGTACTTCTTCAAAAACGATGATGGCCAGAACGTTATAGTCAATGGTGATCGGTATAGAGCCATGATTACTAACTTTTTCATTCCTGAAGTGAACAACCATGATGTCCAGGATCTGTGGTTCCAATAAGACGGTACAGCATATCACACAGCTCGTGCCACAATCGATTTATTGAAAGACACATTTGGTGACCGCCTAATTTCACGTTTTGGACCTGTGAATTGGCCTGTAAGATCTTGTGATTTAAAGTCATTGGTCTATGCGGATAAGCCACAAATGCTTGACCATTTGGAAGACAACATTCGCCGTTTTATTGCCGATATACGGACACAAATGTTGGAAAAACTCATCGAAAATTGGACGTCCAGATTGGGCTACATCCGAGCACAGGAGCCAGCCGTGGTGGTCATATGCCAGAAATCATATTTAAAATGTAATGCCACAAGATTTTCTTTCGGATAAATAAAATTCATGTCAAACGAATAATCCATCGTTGTTTTATTGCAATTTAAAGTTCTATACGTCTATAAAAAACACCCTTTATAATAACTCCTCTATTACGATATCTGCAATTACCAGTGAGGCAGGAGAATCCATAGATATTCCTTTTTTCTGCTGATAAAAATATTTCTCAAGCTTAAAGTAGCTGTTATCTTTTATTTTGGCACAAAGATTATCACTGTCATTTCTGACGAAACTGCACACCAAAAACCCTTTCAGAGGTAGTGGCTGTTTTTCACTCATAGCTCAGCCATTTCTGCACCGATCGGCCTTAATCCTAGGTATACATTCTTTATAGGGTGACATAACTAAGGTGTAGAAATTGCAAACAGAATCATAAACTTATATGCCCACAGTTCTTACTTACACTGAAGGGTATAAAAACAATAGAAAAAGAATAGAAAACAATTTGAGCAATTATTTGAATAAGCAGAAGTTTGTTTTGTTTTTGTTGGCGTATTGCAAACTTTTTCTTTTAATAAAAAATGCAAAACAAAAATCTCTTTCTAAAATTATTTTCTTCTACAAGCGTTTAACGAAACAAATAAAAGAAAAAATTAAAGTACTTGTCACGTTTTAAGGCGTTTCCATAAAACTGATTTTACATGTTTTTATTGTACTCGTAGTAGCAAATTCGTGCAAACATTTGAATCGAAATATTACGTGTTTATGAATTTTTCTGGGCACTTTATTAATAATCATATTCAACTGTGACATATTTTTAGCATTTCACTTGTATGTTTGTGTGTGTTTTTTAGATATCCTCTTGTTCCTTATGGGAAAGCAAAACATTCAAATGGCGACTGTATTGTGCGTCTCCTCAACTTTACTAGTATTTGTAGCGTGATTTAAATATGTTTAGGAGTGTTTTATACTGTATGGTAATACAAGTGTTAAGATTGTCATTGGATTTAGAAATGTATTCATTCGAACAAACAAACAAACGTCACATAATAATAAAATTGTATATAAAAAAACCATTTCTAAGTGTCAATTCAAACTTGCAAGTTTTTATTGCTCAAGTTTTGGTTTCCCTAAAAGAACAAATGACAAAAAATGCACGTTTAAACGGGAGCTATAACAACTTTTGAAAGTTATTTAAATTTTTATTAAATTTCGAAATTTCTAAAAATTTCTGTTAATGCAAAATTCACATCTTGCAAATATGCTGATCATATTGAACTAGGCCGTGTGTGTCCTTTTTAAATTGTCTAAATTTATGCTTGCCAAACCACATAAATACGACCAGATGACAAAACCCCCAAAAAAATTTTAGCTTTATCTATCAATTGTATACGAGTGTGTTGTTTTTGGTTTATTTACATTTTAGGAATTATACACAGCGATGTTTACTCAATTTTAGTGCAAATGTAGAAAAATTAAGCACACAGAAAATGTCGCCCATAGTTGTAGTTGTGTTGACCATAATGAAGCATTTTAGCACTCATTTGAATCGTTTGCACTGTTTGCAAGCACAGTCTTGAATACCATTAACAGTTTTGTACACGCTAATTAGCCTACATCACATTAATTTTACAGTTTTCTTAACCATCAAAGAAACTTACAGCCTTATTCAGAGAGACTTAATATAGACTTGGAATCCGTTATTAAGTTAAAATCGCTTAATTTATATTCAGAGACGTTTTTAATTTTAATAATTCTATGGTAAACCTTTATTAAATCTACAAATTTTAAAGTAGGTATGTATGGCCCTACTTTAAAGCTATATTAAGCTGTGACAGCTGATTGTTTGTTTTTGTTTTTTTATTACATTGTGTTAAAACAAAATAAATGTTAATAAAACTTTTTTGTTTATTTGATAATTTTTTTCGATGATTTTTAATTAAAATTGTTTTATATATAGCCTCTAGGTCTCTCTAGAGCTCTCTCTAGACCTAGAGGCTATATTTAAAAAAAAAAAAAAAAATTTAATTAAAAATAACTTTTTTATTTTACTGAAAAAAGAGTATTAATTAATTAAAAAAAATGGAATCACACCTTCACACCTTTTGCTTTTAATATTTATTTTCCATTTTTATAAAATTTTTTTGGTAAAACTAACACAAATTCACAAATTTTAAATTGTAATTTTCAGTGACGTGTATAAAATCAAAACAAATAAAAAAGTAATGGTTAATCATTTCTCTTTTTATTCGTTGTAAAGAGCTTACATAAATTACCTATATAATTTTGATACTTTTTAATTTTTTTAAAGATAAACTAGTAAACATGTTGTAATATACACTGTTCATTAAATTAAATTAACTATTTGTGGCTTAATAAGAATAAAATGTACGACTGAAATATATATTTGTGAATACCGAATAATTTAGCAATCTTTTATGCACAACAATAATACACAAAATGGCAAATCATTGACAGAATGAAATTTGAAAATTTGCTAAAGGGTATATTAGTTAATAAACCTTCCTTGAATATAAAAATATTAATTTAGGATTATTAGCTTAAAGCCTTTATTAACTAAAGTAGATATCATATAGAAGTAGTTTTCTTCTTTGAATAGGGCTGTTAGTGTTTATTAATCCAAGGTCACAGGTCCACATCTATTTTTCACCACATTCTTCTTATTGTTGAACGTTATTAAATGTTTATGAAAGGTGACTTGCCACACTGGAATTTACATTTTCTTAGGTAGCCAAGCAGCTGTAAATGCACTGGCAAAATTTGCCTTACGATCACAATTGGTTTGGGATTGCTATAGGCTTTCATAGGTTCAAAGCTCTTCTGAGAGCTGAGTAGCAACTTTATTCGTCAAGGGGTCTCATTAGCCCTAAACGCAACAAAAATTACATTAAGGTCTATGTTGACAGGTAATTTCAAACTCAACTAATCGGAAGAAGAATGAACTACCTGTACTTTGGAGCATTGGTGCGAGTAGATCTGTGTATGAAGGAACAATTTCGAGATTCGTAAGGAGTCTTGGATTGCAGTTGGGAACTTGGCTGCACAAAAGTCACGGTGCGATTATAGCCCATGATAATCCATAAGTTAGGGAATGACCATAAAGACTACAATTATTATATGTAGTTTTTCCCAAATGTTGGTATTAACCTTGATAGAATTTAATGATTTTTTATGGCATTCATATGGCCTTTTTAAACGCATATAATTATATTTAAAGCTCTGTATATATTGGCACTCAGATTTAGCGATTAAAATATTTTCTTTACAATTCTTAGTCACTTGAATGTGTTAATAAACGAAAATATTTTACCATAAATGAGTTGAATACAAATTTAAAAAGTTGCTGCTGCAATGAGGCCAAAGTTGTAGAGAAAAGTAAAGGGTGTTTTTTTATAGACGTATAGAACTTTAATGAATTTTATTTATCCGAAAGATAATCTTGTGGCATTACATTTTAAATATGATTTCTGGCATATGACCGCCACGGCTGGCTCGGATGTAGTCCAATCTGGACGTCCAATTTTCGATGACTTTTTCCAACATTTGTGGCCGTATATCGGCAATAACACCGCGAATGTTGTTATCCGCATAGACCTAACATAGCCCCACAGAAAGTAGTCTAGCGGTGTTAAATCACAAGCTCTTGGAGGCCAATTCACAAGTCCAAAACGTGAAATTAGGCAGTCACCAAACGTGTCTTTCAATAAATCGATTGTGACACGAGCTGTGTGACATGTTGCGCCGTCTTGCTGGAACCACAGCTCCTAGGCATCATGGTTGTTCAATTCAGGAATGAAAAAGTTAGTAATCATTGCTCTATACCGATCACCATTGACTGTAACGTTCTGGCCATCATCGTTTTTGAAGAAGTACGGATCAATGATTCCACCAGCCCATAAAGCGCACCAAACAGTCAGTTTTTCTGGATGTAACTCGCTTATGAAAATCAGGAACAACGGCAATCTCGTTTTCGAAATAAAATTGCACTATTTGCAAGCGTTGTTTAGGCGTGAGTCTATTGATGATGAATTGCCAAACCAAACTGAGAATAAATCACTTGACAGCTGTTAAATCGGTCGGCATCGTGAACAGTAATGCCAACTTAAAGTTCTATACGTCTTTAAAAAACACCCTTTATGTATGAATTAGATGTTGGGATAACTGCAAAGTGTACATTGGCCATTAAAAAAATATATAAATTATGCGAACACAAAAAAAATCTAAAATTTCTTAAAGTGCAAATAAAAAAATAGCTAAAGGATAGTATTTTTCAAACACAATCCTTTTCAAATAATCAATATAGGTTTTTCTTTTCAAAGTGAAAATCTATTTACATATTTAATTTTTGTGCCTACGTTTCTTTGGCTATTCACAACTTCGTAAAAAGTCATCACTTAAATCCTTTAAAAGCCTTGCCTTGCATAACTGTATAAATCAGGACAAGGAAGTTCATGTGCTGAAAATCGCTCAATAGACAAAAATAAAATAAAAAAATATGCATTCAAAATGTATTTATTTAACCAATTATTCATTCATAAAAACATTAAAACTTGACAAAAAACATAAATACATTGCTTTTAGTCTTTAAAAAAGTAGCAGCAGATAAAGATTTATTTATATAAATAAAAAACTCATGAATGAGTAAAACTCATGAAAGAGTAAAACACAAATATTAGCGGTTTTCACTCAGCAATGCAAACTACCTTGCAAGTCATGCAGGTATTGCAAGTGTGGCAAAAAAATTAAAATTATAAAATTCGCAAGACTAAAAATCATTGCAAAAAGTAAACTCAAAAGCTTGCACCATCAAAACAGCTGAACGAAATAAACAACTAAAGTTCAGAGTTGTCAAATTGTACGGCGGTAGTAGGCGCCATGTAAACTACCAACGTAGGCTTAAATCGAATTTGAGTTTGGTTAAAAAACACTGCTAAAATAAAGGATTATTATAGTTTTATATAAAACTCAATGAGTAAAAACAAAATTACAAGAAGTTTATTTTGCATTGTAAATTTTAATGACGGTGCGACTTTAAATTTCAAAAATGTACTGCGGGCTAGCTAATGCGTACTCTGTTCTCTATATGCGTTCTATGTAAAAGAAAAGAAAATTAACAAAAAATATTCAGAAATTCAATTTCATGGAAAGCATTTTGAACCAGAAAATTTATGATTTTGTTTTTATCTGTTAACTTTAGCATTGTCTTTGGTTCAAGAATTTACTTTAAATAAAAAGACATACATGAGTGTTCTGTTTATGTTTATTCTCTATGGAATCAGCTGTAATGATTTTTTGCTACAGTCGTAGAAAAGGTCTCTCACGCATTGTAGCAAGAAATAGAGGCAAATTTGATTTAATTGCATATATGCCAGCTAGAGTTAATTTCGCTATTCTTTCGACATCAACGGATGTAATAGGTGCATATATAAAGTTGTAGAATATTCATGTTCTACAATTTTTGCTACTGGAAAGTAATTTAAAAATAGTACCTCATTTCTTTAATTTTTTTTTAAGACTGCATCAAGTTTGATTTTTATATTTTCGCCGATTTGGCCTTCTAATTTTTTTTATTTTAATGATAGGTCATCAATGAGTTTAACCGAGGTGCCCAATGATTCAAACCCCTAACTTTTGCAATTTGGTTATTGTCTCGACTCGAAGCCCATAGATTGAACTTACTTTTTTATTTATACAGCCTTTATATTAACCAAATATAAAAATATTGACTACAAAATAAAACTAGCAACAGAAACAAGTCGAATTTTTTATAAAGTGTAGATAATTCTATACCAAATACCAAAATGTTGCTTTACAGCCTTGAAAATATCAAAGTTGTCAGATTATCAAATACTATTTTGACTGTCTGCCAGCTTCAGAGCTCAAACCACTATAACAAATTGATCCACTAACTACACCTTGAACGGAAACATATTTCTAAATGAAAAAAATAAAATAGAAAAGGACAATTTTTTTTTATAAATATTACTAAATATGACGAAAAATATGAATTTTTAACAAAATTTGACAAAGCATGCATTTAAGGCAAAATCGGCAAAAATATGCACTAACAAATTGATGCCTTTATACTGGAAATATTGTGATTCGCAAAGATAATCAGTGCTGTTCTGTATTACGAATCCGAATATTTTATTCGTAATTGAAAAATTTAGCACCTGATAGCCACTCTGTGGTTGACTTTAAAAATTTTGTTTTTGCTTCATTTAATAAGAAGAGAAAAATGTAATTCCACATTTTTTCAAATCCGTGTGGAGTGCAGAACATGCACAAATAACTTTAGGTGGGTCTCAGAGTAGGGAAGTCCCTTGCCCTGGTAATAATACATTTGAAAATACTCGCTGAATGAACTATTTTGTATAATTTTTTTTTTGCTCACAATGCATTACCTTAATGCTACTGAATAAATATTTTTGTTCTCTGTTGAGCCCCATACTCGTAGTTTAACATGTTGTTAGCAGTTTTATTATCTAAGAAAACATAATGTCAGTAATCTTGATACATTTTCGTATAAAATGAATTGAATATTGTGAAAATATGCAAATGTGTATGAGAACATCCATTTTTAACTTTTCTTTTACCACCTCTTTTTGTAAGTTATAAAAGAAGGAAAAGAAAAAATTTTAAATACGAGTATCATTATTATGTTGAACAAACAAGTTTAGCTACATAATATTTGTTTGTTAGCTGTTGTTGTTTTTTTTTTTTATTACTGCACCTATTTTTGGAAATTTGATTGATTATATTGCGGATCTGAATACATACTCGTAAATATTTATATAAATTTAAATGAATGTGGGATAATGTGTTGTAATTTTATCAGAAAACTGTTTAAAAAAAGAAATTTTAATAACAAAAATGTGAAATAAAATAAAAAGTTTAATATTAATAATGGAAATCTGAAATGTTCTATTTTTATACATTTTTGCTGAAGTTAAATACTATCAAATAAATTCGCTAATTGTAGCGCCTTTTTTCGACTTAAACTTTCTTAGTTGTAGAATCGTTTAAACTTCTTGTCACACATTTCACAAAAAAAAAATTTGTCACACACGTTGACACAAAACTATGAATTAAGCGTGAATAATATAAATTACTCTTATAGATAAATATTCAAAGTTCGAGTAATGTACTCTTACATTAGAAATTATTATTAAAGACTTTATAAACTTCTTATACATTTAATTTTAACCCAAATAATGATTTCATTCTTTTGTTATTTAGCTCGAAATTTTTGTTATCCGATTGTGTTCCCATTCAATGGAAATTAAATTTAACTAACCAAAATGTAAAAGCTTGGAACTTGGTTAAGAGAAGATAAACTGTGAAAGTATTAAGGAAACAAATAAAATGAAGAAAAAATAAACATTTTTAAAGTAAATGGCCCATAATCATAGTCAAAAAAAGTAGTCTTTTATTAAGAGCTAACTTTTGTTCATAAGAATTATATGAATTTAAAGTCATTTTTAAAAAGATACCGACTTTAGTGTGTATATGATTATGGTCCAATTTATTATAATTTTTCTTGTTTTTAATAGCCCTGGTATTATTTAATTGCAAGTGGTAAGAAAACATTGAAATAAATTTTTATATTTAAATTACAAACTTCACATAAAATTTTAATAAGTTTGTATAAATTGAAATAAAAAAATTGTATATATGGAACCGTAACCAACATCACATTCGATTTTCGTTTTTTTTTATAAAAATCACAAAATCATAGACATACTCGTATAAGGAATACCGTTCGAACTTTATAGCAAAAACATTTTTAGCTTGAGTTCACGTTGCTGGTTTGTTTACAGTTTGCTGTAGCAAAGATAATTGAAAAATATCTTCTCCTGTAAAATTTTTAATTAAGCATTTTTGTCGGTCATGGCTGGATATTATGGTTACGTGTTAAAATATAGAAACCAAAAAATTGGCGTGCTCAATCAATATCTATCAACATCTATTGAAGTTTTCAAAATATCTCATACAAAAAGTCTAGAATTGTGAATACGGTAGTTTGAAAACTTTCAGAGCTTTTTCACAGAATAGATTAAAGCCCAAGACCTTTTGTAGCCCTTTTTTTACGATATTTTCTTGAGATACATTAGGAATAAATAATATATTTAGTAATATTTATAAAGCCAAGTTACCAATAACTAAAGTTTAGACTTTGTAAGCTAATGTAAGCATTTTTTGTGATACTTTTAAATCCAAATAGTGATAAGTTAAATGGCTTATTATCTGTCCTAAGTCTATTACGAAAGAGACGAATAATTTAAAAATAAAGGGTGGTTAAATTTTAAGAGCCGATGTTGAATGTAAACCACACCTAAACATCAAGTCTTTTTCTGCATTTCATTTTACATTTCTCAATTTCATACTAACTCAATTTGAACCATGGAAAGATACACAATCGAGCAACTCGTTAAAATTATTCAGGCTTATTATGAAAATAAGCGTTCAAATCAAAATGCATATCGTGCACTTCGTTATTTTTTCTTCTTCAGTAATGAGGCACATTTTCACCTCAATGGATTCGTCAATAAGCAGAATTGCCGCATTTGGGCGAATGATAATCCAAGAGTGATTATCGAAAAACTAATGCACCCACAAAGAGTGACTGTTTGGTGCGGCTTATGGGCTGGCGGCATCATCGAGCCGTATTTTTTCCAAAATGAGGCCGGCCAGGCAGTTACTGTGAATGGTGTTCGCTATCGTGAGATGATAACGAACTTTTTATGGCCCGAATTTCCAAGATATGGATGTGGACGATATGTGGTTTCAACAGGACGGTGCCACTTGCCACACAGCTAACGAAACAAGGGCTCTTTTGCGCGACAAATTCAATGGCCGTGTTATCTTACGTGGTGGTGATGTCAATTGGCCGCCAAGATTATGTGATTTGACACCGTTGGACTTCTTTCTTTGGGGTTATTTGAAAGAAAAGGTGTACGTCGATAAGCCAGCAACAATTCAAGAGTTAAAGCATGAGATAATTGGCACATTAACGGCATAGATCCTCAATTATGCCTCAGCGTCATCGAAAATTTAGATCATCGGATGGAGGTGTGGGGCCGAAGTCGCGGCGGCTATTTGGCCGATATTTTGTTCCATACATAATTGAATCATACTATATTATCATAATGAAGAAAATGACAATAATTTCATAAATAATTTGTATTTTATTAAAAATCAACATCGGCCTTTAAAATTTAACCACCCTTTACTGATTTAAATAGTTTCAATATCATCATCTGTTTAATTGCCAAGGTTTCAAAACACAACAAGTAAAGGCAAAGTAACACGAGGAGTCGGGTAATAAAAAAAAGTATACAGGCTTTAGAAAACCTAAAAATTTTTCAATGATTACAGTGTTTAAGAAAGTATTTTAATTAAGTATGCAACTGGCCAGTATATTTATCAAGGTATGGTGCCCCATAGCTCCTGATAAGTGAATAAAAAAATTATTTATTGTATCCTTTAAATAACAACATATATTTATCCAAACATTTATTGAAGAATATTTTACAACAAGAAACAAGGATTTAAAAAAAATATGAATTGCCTCTTCTTACTTAATAACAGATACTGAAAAATATGATAATTACTACCGCACATTATTGATAAAAGTTTAATGTAGCAGAAAATCATATACACATATAAAAAGGCAATACAAGTTTAAATGCTGTAATAAACTGATGCTCTTGTTACAGATTTTTAACCACAAATCATTGAGATCAATATACATATTTATTTTTGCACAGGCTCACACAAAAAATCTGTACAAAAAAATTAAATAGAAAGAAAATAACAAATCAATTTCGATTAAATGTGAATACTATTAAGTATCCAATGATTTCATACAATCTTTTCTATTTTTAAATGCTTTTATTTAACTTGTGAAGGTGGAATCTTGCAAGTTACATTTGACCCACTTCCAGGTGTCCGATTGAGCTGAAATTTTACATACTGGTCCAGTCCCGATGAGAATGCATGTTTATGATAAGCATGTCCTGATGCTGTTTATAAGATTGGCTTCAGACGATTCTTAACGGTTAACAGTAGGGATTCAAATTTTGCACACCCATTGAGTCATTAATGACAGTTAGTGGGTTCACCATGAAACTGCTGCCAACTCCAGGGTTGGCTCCAAACAAGAGACCTTCTCAACCATCAGCAGCAGAGACTTAAAATATTAGTGGGACTACAGATCAAGGATCTGGTATGGCTCTGATAAATAGCCATACCATGACTTGTGTATAAAAATTATAATGTTTTTAATCTACCTTGTTAATGAATAATTTAACTTAATTTTATAAAATCTCAAGTAAACGACTAAAAATTTTAGACCATTACATTTAAAAGTCGCCTGTGCCAACACCGAGTGTCTTAAAATTACTTCAAAATAGGCTAACCCGGGTTTTTTAAATCTTGACCGACTTAAAATATTTTTGCGTATACTATTATATCTATTAAAGGTTTTAAATGATTAGATTTAAATAGTTTTTTTACCCTTCACTGTAAATAAGAAAGCTATATATAACTTTCTGATTCCGTTTGTACTTTCTACATTGTAAGTACATGGGATACCCTATAAAGTATATACCACATTTTCTGGATCCTTATGAATAGCGGAGTCGATTAAGCGATGTCCATTTGTCTACTCGTATGTAGTCCTTAAAATCAACAGAAAAGCATAGCATACCAATCTTGCAACTGATTCTTGCTAGTGAAATTCAGCCCAATCGGTCAATAAATGGCAGAGCTTTGAGTCAAAAATTGCAAATACAGTGCCAGTTTGGTAATCCGAATAAATTATTGCAGACCCTGGTTCGGACTAATAAGAAATTCGGATTACTTGATGTTCTGTTATTATGTATTATAATTCACTATATTCGACAATAAAACACAAGCCAGGATTTCAAAAAAAAATTTATTGTATTTTTATTAATCAATCAATGAAAAAATTAAAGCTTTTCTGAAATACTTTTTTTTTTAACATACATACCTAATTTGTGATGTATGTTTGTTTCTCTTTCAGTGCCCATGCTTCCAAAGCCTTGTTCCGCAATTCTTCTAGCATCAATATGTAATCTGTTTACATACCTCGTTCCTTTGCCTTCAATTAGAGTCGCAAGACTCCGTTTTGAACCACCTACTCGCCAAGACCATGTAGCCGTAAGGTGACCTAGATTCATCCCGTGACATTTAGATATCCGAGAAGGTCTGCTAACCTTACTCTCGATATCTCAGGTAATTCGGCCATCAGATGTGCACCAGAAATCTGTGTCTCGAAGCCATAAGAGCCGGGCACTCAAAGAGAAAGTGAAAAACTGTCTCCTCCCTCTCGGGTGACCGGCAGCTGCAGTAGCTATCGCTAAAGGGCAGTCGCAGCCTATTGGCATGATTACCGATCATCCAATGGCCTTCTTTTGCCTAATCTATTGAAGTATTTAAGGCCTGCACAGCTTCACGTTTTTTAACGTATTTTATAATTATAGGCTTTGATTCTACATTATCTGTGCTGTCTCTGAACTAATAAACGAAGTTTTTCCATCAGAAATCTTAGTAGGTCTTATAATATGTACCAGATACATTGTACCTACATATTTAGGTACAGTAATTTTTGCTTATTAAAATTTTTACACAGGTTTTTTAATATTTGCAGTATTTTGATGCCATAAATTGTTGAAGATCCTTGCTAAAATTTTTCCTGATTGTCCGCGATATACTTCTTCTATTATTTTAAGCTTATCAGCTAATGACAGAGTTTTATGTGCACGTTTTTTCGCCATGTTATTTAACTTGATGTTTTCGTGACTAATATCTTTCAGCAACAAGACATAAAACATACTAAATATGTACAATGTCAATCATAGAAGGCTCTGCATCTCAATTAGAGTTGTGCCAAAACGAACGAACTTGTTCATTTAAACTAATCACTTAAATGAACAGTACGAATAAGTTCAGTGATCTTGATCTTTTTTTCTAATTTGATCATTTGTTCATATGATCTTTTGATCTTCACAAAGTTCTTTTAAAAAAATTGTATTTTCCAATAATTACTTCTTTCTTAAAGTAAAGGGTGTTTTTTTATAGACGTATAAAACTTTAAATTGCAATAAAACAACGATGGATTATTCGATTGACATGAATTTTATTTATCCGAAAGATAATCTTGTGGCATTACATTTTAAATATGATTTCTGGCATATGACCGCCACGGCTGGCTCGGATGTAGTCCAATCTGGACGTCCAATTTTCGATGACTTCTTCCAACATTCGTGGCTGTATATCGGCAATAACACGGCGAATGTTGTCTTCCAAATGGTCAAGCGTTTGTGGCTTATCCGCGTAGACCGCGTTGTTCAGGCGTGAGTCTATTCATGATGAATTGCCAAACCAAACTGAGAATAAATCACTTGACAGCTTTTAAATTGGTCGCCTTCTTGAACAGTAATGCCAACTTAAAGTCCTATATGTCTATAAAAAACACCCTTTACTTCTTTCGAATATTAATTTTTTGCAAAATATTTGAAAAAAAAAGTAATTATTCTAAGACACTGCTTCAAAAATGTACTTGTTTTAAAAATTAGTTTTAAAAAAAAATTGCTATTTTCTAAAAATATGCACATTTACACATCGAAATAAAAATTAACTAATTTTGGCTGAAAATAACTAAAGTGGCATCGCTGTTCTTTACTTGATCTTTTGAGTAAACAAGCACTAAAAGAACAAATTTGCAAGAAGAGCGAAAGATGAAAAGAACAGAGAATTGATAAAGATCAAAAGAACAGAAAATTAAAAAAGATCAAAAGAGCGAACAAGTTCTTTTTTTTGTAGTGAACAATCTTCTAAATGAACGATTTTGCCCAACTCTAACCTCCAGTTTTAAAACTCCACACATGGTTTTGTAAAAAAAAAAACAGACACAATAATAAAAAAGCAGAAAAATAAAAAAAATAAAAATTCGGTTTAGCGAACTTGAAATCAATGCGGACTATAGAGTATATAATACGTCATGAATTCAATTCGGATTAGCAAGCTTTCACTGTACCTTTATTTTTGACCATTTTCTGAGTAGGTTTTCGCCAAACAAATATGAAAAATATAACCGATATCTTATTGCACATTTTCATTAATTTTTGTTTTGCCTTGTTTTTTTATGGAAATTTTTACGCTGTCATGTGCGTAATTTGTGTACACACAAACAATACCTAAAATAGTGTAAATGTGTTTGTGTGTTTTTTAATGCCTTGAATGCAGCCATCTTTATGAAAGAGAACTTTTTGGATTTTTGTTGTTAATTAAATATTTTGGCTTAAAAAATGCTTGCAAAATAAAATAAAATAAAGTTTTTTTTTTGCATTCCTATTGCATATCTTTCTTAGAATTTCTTTTTTTATTAATTTAAAAATTGAGTGCCTGCAGACATTTTATTGCTTTTAAAAATTAGGTTTTTAGAAATGATTTATTCTTAGAACTAGTTAATTTTAATTTCTGGAACCGAAAATAATTATTTATTTTAGGATTAATAAAACAATAGGTGTTCGAAGAAAATTTTTTTATCAATATTTGTCATTCCTTTTTTTTATTTTTATATAATTTTTTATTTGTAAGTTTATATGACCTTTTTTATTGAAGCTGCTAGTATATTAAGATTGAGGTCGTATTATAAAAATTTATTTTTATATCGATATTTCTTTCAAAAAATAATTTAAAAAATTTTATAATACGATCTCAAGTTTAATAAGTTAGCTGTTCTATTCATATAATTTTTTGTGTACTTTTTTTATATTTAAGAAAAATGTGAAAAGTGAAAAATATGAATATTTAGCCAACACATTGAAGCTTAAAAAATTGCATACAAATAAATGTGAAAAAATATACAAAACCACTCTTAGAAATATTCAGTATAAAAATCACTTCTGGATAACGGGGCTTGACCATTTTTTAATACTTTTTTTGTAATGAAATTCCATTTTTGCATGAGTTCGTTCTTTTTTTATGTGTTTGTTCGAACTCATTTGTTTGTTTGAGATCTCTCTCGCTAACTCTATGGTGCCAATATCAACTGTGTATGTGCTCTCTCTCTCTCGCAGAAAGCTTTAGTATACTAACAAGCAGTTTCTTTGCATATAGAGCTCCAACTCATGCCTATAGGTAGATTTTTTCTGTTGTTTTGTTCTATCCTGAAATAGAGAGACATTTTTGAGAAATTTTGTTTTTTTTTTATATTACATTAATGCCCACATTAATAGTGTGTTTAATAAACAGTTACTTTTTAGTAAACTAATGGTGGAATTAGTAAAATCGTATCGTCTTGCTGTAGAAAAATCGTATCGTACAGCTTCGGGGCATAGTTACTAAAAAAGTTTCAACGCAGTCAAACGTGTCAGCTGTTAATGTGTTGTAAACATTTTTATAAACTAATAAAAAATAACAAAATTAAAAATGCATTCCATTAATTCTATGTTTATTCATTTATATGAAATGTATAAAGCTAGAAAACAAAATAAGCAACAACGAAGATGGCAGGTAAATCCAATTAATAAATATTGGGCACAAACTGAATATTTCCAAAAAAAAAAAAAAAAAAGCTTACGGGCTTTGTGTAGCTTTAGAAATTGCATTGCCATGTTGATATCGTTGACGCACCACTTCCAGATGGCTCAATGGTTTATCGACATTCTCTCGTGTACCATCTCGCAAAGAAGTTCACCTCCGGATCATTGCTCTTCTGCCAAAAACCCATTTATTTTTACAAAAATACTTTTATTAAATTTTTTCACTATACACACCTGTTGTATCCATTTCTATGGCAATCTTTTCCCAAATTGCTTTCTTCCTATTTGGGAACTTATAATATAGGTTGGCTTTATTACAAATTTCTTCATTTTCTTGTATTAAATAAATAAGTTTACCGTCGTCCAATTTTATTTTGTTTTTTTGAATGCAATAGTTTTTTTTTTTTTTTTTTTTTTTTGTCAAAGTTTTACGTTAGCAACGTAAAAATCTATTTTCTGTAGATTTCTACGTTGAAAACGTTGCCACTACATTTTCTATAAGCACTAACATGGTTTATGTATGTGACGGATTTTATCAGCTGATCCGCAACCTCACGATACGATTTTACTAATTCCACCATAAGCCAAAAACTATTATATGAGTTTCCATAATTTGTCATTACAAAGAAATTTGATTGGTGTGCAAGTGTAAAAATGGATGATGAGCTAAGAATGTTAAAATGACTTTGAATTACAGGATGTATGTTTTCGGAACAAGAACAAACTGCACTAATTTTTTTTTTTTAATACTATAATAAATATCATTTTAAATAATTTTTCTTTATTTTAATGTGTGTAATTTAATTTAATTTTTTTTTTCATCAAAAAGTCAAATTTTCTTGTGTAGTGTCGTATTGTATTAATAACAAAACCATAGTTGTATGACTAAGTACACCAAGATTTGGAGTAGATATTGGCAAACTAGATTTCATTCAAAATCTCGTATGAACTGGATTTGGCTTTAGTGTAAATTGCCTATTAGTTTTAATTGCTCTAGCTAGAATAAAAATATTCGTTTACCTTTTGGTTCTATAACTTGATGCACCTAGAAATTCGCTGTTTGTTGAAGGTTAAACTGCTGTACTCCGAAATGAACGTTAGAGAGCTCTAGACTTAAGTGAAACAGTATATAAGACAAGTTCAGTTCTATTTGAGACATTGAATTGTAAACAAGGTGTGTTAGAAACAATAAAATGTCGTTGTGACAGTTACAATAAAAGTGTCTTTCTCCAATATATGTTGAGAAAAGTGAACTAATTGTGTTTTATTTTACAATACGAACTTATTAAACTAAATAAAGAGTGATTTTTTTGCTATTATCTTTTTGGCAACACTAGTTTTGACAGCTCACGCACGTTTTGTATCTTGTGTCACTGTCAAACATCTTCAGTTTGGTCTATAATTTAATCATGAATCGTCTTACAAACGAACAACGCTTGCAAATTATTGAATTTTATTACCAAAATGCGTGCTCTGTTAAGAAAGTTCATCGCGCGCTTCTTCCATTTTATGGTCAGTTTAATCGACCTACTGAGGCTTCTATTCGGGCTATTGTAACAAAATTTCGCACATTGTTGGACATTAAACCACCAACACGCTTACGTAGAGTGCGAACTGAAGAAAATATCGCAGCCGTATCGGCCAGTGTTGGTGATGACCGTGAATTATCGATTTGGCGCCGTTCGCAGCAATTGGGCCTCTGTTACTCCACTACGTGGAAAATTTTGCGGAAGGATTTGGGTGTGAAGCCTTATAAGATACAACTGGTGCAAGAATTGAAGCCAAACGACCTACCACAACGCCAAATTTTTGGTGAATGGGCTCTTGAAAAGTTAGATGAAGATCCACTTTTTTATCGAAGAATTGTGTTCAGCGGCGAGGCTCATTTCTGGTTGAATGGATACGTGAACAAGCAAAACTGCCGTATTTGGAGTGAAGAGCAGCCAGAAGCATTGCAAGAGCTACCAATGCATCCACAAAAAACAACCGTTTGGTGCGGATTATGGGCTGGCGGCATCATTGGGCCGTATTTCTTCAAAGATGATGCGAATCACAACGTTACTGTGAATGGTGAGCGCTACCGTGCGATGATAACAAACTTTTTTTTGCCCAAAATGGAAGAGCTTGACTTGCATGACATGTGGTTTCAACAAGACGGTGCCACATGCCACACAGCACGCGAAACAATGGACCAATTGAGAGGCGAGTTCGGTGAACAGTTTATTTCACGCTTGGGACCAGTCAATTGGCCGCCCAGATCGTGCGATTTAACGCCTCTAGACTATTTTTTGTGGGGCTATGTTAAGGCTAATGTCTATAGGGACAAGCCCGCTTCGATTGACTCACTGGAAGCCAACATTGCCAACATTATTCGTGAGATACCGGCCGAAATGTTGGAAAGAGTATGCCAAAATTGGACTAAGCGGATGGACCATTTGAGGCGCAGCCGCGGCCAACATTTGCATGAAATAATCTTCAAACATTAAATTATATCGACCCAACTATCGATCCAAATAAATATTTCATGCATTTTTCTGAATTTTATGTGTTTTTTTTTTTTTAATTTCCGATAGTTCTTATAAAATCACCTTTTATTATTATAATAGGGTAAAAACATAACAATATAAATGTTCAAAAAGTGATGCATCGAATCGATATGTCGAAATATTTGAAGACAAATTAAAAAAAAAATTTTTTTCTTTTTAAATCTTTTTTTATACGGATATTTTCTTTAGTTTGAAAAGTTTTTGCTTAGCTTTAATATATTTAAAAAGCAGACGTAAATACCTTTAAAAGGATAAGGCATAAGAAATATACTCAAACATTTTTAGATATTAAAGGGTTGCACAAGCGTACTTGAAAGGGCTTACAAGCACTATTTATTATAAAATATTATACATGTTTGCAGTAATGTGTGGCTTTCAAGTATGCTTGTGTAGTACGATACTTTACTGGGTACAAAAAAATAGTATTGCAAGCATGTTTTCTCCTTTTTTTAAACAAAGTTTATAATAAGCAAAAAATCGTTTAAATCAGTTGAAATTTACAAAAGTCAAAAACGCAAACCTTTTAAAAACTCTTGACTATATTAATATAAAGAAATAAAAAAGTTTTGTCAACACAGATTGAGAAAACGAAATGTTAAAATTTTTATTCACTTCGATAAAAAACAACCTGGGGGATAGAACTTCTTTATTCTATTTACACAGCTTTCGAGTTTGTCATGACGCAATCAACACGCATCAATATTATTCCTCTCGATTTTTCTTATTATTTGATGCTCTTAAATTGAAATTTATTAAAGTTATTAAAATCTAAAAACCATTTGTGAAAATTCCTGTGTTTGCACAGGGTATTTTAAAGTATACAAGTTTGACCGCAATTAGTTTCATCTGAATCTGTAAAGTAGCTTAAAAGTTCTAATTTATTATCACTTTTTTCAAATTTGGCTCCATCTCTACGACAGCATAGCACATTATGTGTCACTGTAATTGTTTAATTGAAAGTCTTTGAATTCTTAATGAATAGTAGACTTAAAGAGAACTTGTAACTTAAGGGCATTGTCACACAATTTCTATATTGACCGCAGTGACTAGGTAATTTCTTCATGCGCATAATTCTAATGCTAATTCTGGGGGTACTCAATTTTTAAATAAAAAAAATAATTCTAAGAAATATATCAAATAAGAATGCAAAATGAATTTAATTTAATTTAAAATTTTATTATTATTATTATTTTATATTAGAAATTAAATTTGTTAGCGAGTACTGGCAAATTTGACCATCGGCTCCCAGGGTCTAGGCAAGAATCAAACTTGTTACCCCAGATTCATAGCTTAGGACACTACCCATTAATCTAAAGGGCACCCTTTAAAATGTTAATAAACATTTTTTGAACCAAATATCTTTGATTAAATATTTAATATCAAATAATAAAATTCAAATTAACTTAAACAAGTTAAATTCGGCAGTGCCGAGTCTACCCTTCACTGTGTTAGCGAAATATTAATATTTTTCACTTTCCACATTCGTCATTAATAGCAAAACCACAGAAAAAATTAAATGAGTGAAGATAAATGTGCCGCGTTAAATATGTTTTAACGTAAAACCCGAAGTTTTTTAGTATTTGTAAATATTTTCAGTATTAATTGCTTATTTATCAAATAATGGCTTAGCGGTGATCATCTATATTTGTATCCAACCAATCTTTACTTTGGATATTTTAAAATTTCTTTTATTTTTTTAAATTTTCAGAGCGCAGCCGCGGCCAACATTTGAATGAAATAATCTTCAAACATTAAATTATATCGACCCAACTATCGATCCAAATAAATATTTCATGCATTTTTCTGAATTTTATGTGTTTTTTTTTTTTTAATTTCCGATAGTTCTTATAAAATCACCTTTTATTATTATAATAGGGTAAAAACATAACAATATAAATGTTCAAAAAGTGATGCATCGAATCGATATGTCGAAATATTTGAAGACAAATTAAAAAAAAAATTTTTTTCTTTTTAAATCTTTTTTTATACGGATATTTTCTTTAGTTTGAAAAGTTTTTGCTTAGCTTTAATATATTTAAAAAGCAGACGGAAATTTCCGTTTTGCATCATAGAATAAAATAAAAAATTACGAAATTTCAAGTAAATGTTAAAACACTTCCAGAAAGCGTAGAACTTACAAATTTCATTTTACTTTGGTTTCAGTAAGTTTCTATTGCCAAAATGAGGAATGATAAAAATTCCTCAGAGTATGAGTACTGGGGTAGGAGGGAAATTAAAAAATTTTTAAAAATAATGTAAAGTTTTTTCTGAGTACTTAGAAGATAGATTACAAATCTAAAATGATATACACCTTATCTCGTAATCTTCTATGGTTCGTTCGGAAGTTACTTTGGATTATTTTTAAATTTCCATATACCCCAGTGCTGTTGCTCTAAGTGATTTTAGGAACTTGGCGACGAACGATTAAATATTGTGAGATCAGACATATTTCATTTTAAAGAGGAGACTGTCTAGATTTGTAGTCTACCCCCAAAATACTCAGAGTTAATTTGGACTATTTTTAATTTTTTTTTTTTTAATTTCCATATACCCCAGTACTGTTGAACTCAAGGATCTTGCCAGTTTCCGTTTTGCATCATAAAAGAAAAACTACGAATTTTTCAGAAAATGTTAAAACACTTCCAGAAAGTTTAGAGCCTACAGATTTAATTCCTTTTTAATTTTAGTAATTTTCCTGCCCAAAACTCCCTCAGAAGAAGAGTGCTGGGGTATGAGAGAATTTTATAAATTTTTTAAAAATAATGCAAAAATTTTTGTGAGTACTTATGTGATTACAAATTTGGTGATAACCTCTTGTTTCAAATGATATGTGAACCAACCCGTAATATTCTATGGATCGTTTGCAATCTCTTAGAGAAATCAACGTCTTTATGCAAATTTGTATCTTAGTACGAGTATGTCAAAAATACTGAAAAGAAATACTAAAACACATAAGGAATTACGTGAAAACATATTTAACTAAACATATTTATCTTCACTCATTTCAAAAAAAGTGTGAATTTGAAATGCATACTTTGTCAGCTTGAGGTCGTATTAAATATAAAAATTTATTTATTTATTATTGGAGCGAAATATCGATAAAAAAAATTAATTTTTTTAATACGACTAAAATTAAGGAGTTCTAAGAAACAATCCTTTCTGAGAACCTCATTTTTAAAAGCAATAAAATGTCTGCAGGCACTAAATTTTTACATTAATAAAAAAAGAATTGCTAAGAAAGATATTAAATAGAAAAACAATAAAATTTATTTTCATTTAATTTTGCAAATTTTTGTAAAAAATTTTAAGCCAAACATATTTAATTAATTATCGAGAAAGATCTAATGCACTCTCTTTCATAAAAATGTCTGCATTCGTAATACCAAAGACTATAAAACTATAAAGATGTTCTACGTAGAACAAAATCTGAAAACAAAAATGAATAGCTGAAACAGATGCAGGGGGGAAGTAACGAGGGAATATTTGAGCATGCGCATTTCAAATACAAGTTTCTCTCATTTAGCTACTGAGATAAACAGAGAATAAACACATACTCAATAACATATAAATGCGCATATATGTATGTATTATAAACCAAGCATTTAAAACTTAAAATGAATTTTATTTCTTTTTTACGTTTTTTGTGTGAGATTTACAAAATTTTTGAACAAACATGTTACTGAAATCTTAGGAGCAAATATAAATAGAACGAATATGACTTGTTGCGTTATTGTAGGGTAGAATATCTTGTTTATGATTGTAAAAATAAAATTTATCCTAGTTCGCAACGAATTTATGATTCATTAATTTGAACCTTTATTAAACTCTTATTATACATTTGTAGATATTATTTTTATAATGAGAAGTAGTCCTGTTGTATATGCTTTTTAAAGAGTTTTTCTATACGAGTTTTAAAACTCACGGACTGTTAATAATAAATAACACAAGAATTGATTTTATGTTATGAACAAAATTTATTTATAATAAAAATATAATTATTTGGAAATTAATATGTAAATCATAATAAGACATTTTTATGCCTTATTCCCATTTTTTGTTTCGTGGTATTGTCACAAAACAATTTACGTATTTATAAAAAATTTGTTTTTAATGCTCTACCACTGATGGATAGCTATCTATATAGCGATTTCATTGCTGCTAGGCATATCATCAGTAGACTCTACAATACTTTTCATAAAAAGTCTTGAACTTATAAGTTTAATAGATACTTATCAAACCAAATGAGAATTTCAATTTGGCTAAGAAGTAAAAAATTTAAAAATTAAAACTTTTTTAAAAACTTAGTAAGCATTTAAAAATATTTTCTTTTTCTTCAATATTTTCTACATTAAAGATTCCACTTCGGAAACCTAAGCTAATGTGTAAGAAAAATATTAAAAATACAAAAATAAAAATAATAAAAATCCAATACGTATTTACAGTAAAATGTTAAATAAATATTGAGTCGTAAGCAATATAAATATTGTTGAAATACAAATAGTTTAAAATAAATTATAGCAATCGTTGTAACTTATGTATATATATTATAGCTTTTATAATATATATTTTTTCATTCTAAATTGAACATTCATACAATAAATACTTATTATACCAGAAGTCAATAGGTTATGGGCGAAAATAAGGAATTGGCAAACGGTATACCACAATTTAATGGTTGTGGGTATGATAATTGGCAATTTAGAGTCAAGATTCATTTAGACTCTCTAAACATTTTGGACGTTCTAACCGATGATCCACCAGAAGAAGCCAATGCGAAGGCAGAATTTTTAAAACGAGACAAGAAGGTTAAAGATCGTTTAGTAAGTTATATACATGCTGATTGTTTGACTTATGTTCGAGATAAGCAAACTGCAAAAGAAATGTGGAAGAGTTTGGAGCTGGCATTTGCTCAGAAGTCGTTAGTGAACCAGTTATTACTTAGACGGCAGCTGGTAACTCTACGTATGAAGCCTGGAGATTCAATAAAAATTCATTTGGAACTTTTTGAAAATATAATTAGACAATTGAAATTGTCTGGAGCAAATGTAGAAGATGCTGATTTAATAACTCAAATTTTTCTTTCTCTACCTGAAAAATTTGATCCTTTGGTGACAGCATTACAAAATCTAGATGATAGCAAATTAACAATTAGCTTTGTTAAAGAACGACTGATTGCTGAAGAAATTAAACTAAATAATCGGGCTGACACAGAATCTGGCGAAAAGATTGCATTTTCAAGTAAGAAGTATTTTAAAAAGAAGTTTAATGGTAAGTGCTACAAATGTAACAAGTTTGGACATCAAGCTAAAGATTGTAAGAGCCGTGAAGCTTGTGTATCAGATAAAAAGTTTTGCTTTATGACTGGATGCAATTCTAATAAACGTAGTGAAAGTTCAAAGATACGGTTCATATTAGATTCAGGTGCTAGCGACCATCTCGTAAATGAGGTTTGGTATATTTCCGAGCTCAACAAACTAAAGGTTCCTTTTGAAATAAATATTGCCAAGGATAATATTTCAGTAAAAGCTGAATCGATAGGAAAAATACATTGTAGAACAGATTCTGGTTATGATATAACAATGAAGGATGTTTTGTACGCACCAGAAATACGAGATAATCTTATGTCAGTTCGAAAATTAGCTAGTGCTGGGGCTGAGGTAAAATTTGTTGGTAATCGAGCATTAATTATTAAAGGCAAAGAAGTACTAGGTACCGCTTACATGCATGGTAACTTGTATGAAATTGAAGTTTTTATTGGAAAGAGTTGTGCTTTTGTGAGTAATAAGAATGACGTAAATTTATGGCATCGTCGTCTTGGTCACATTGGAAAGCTAGGATTAAATTCTCTAATGAAAAGCAACTTGGTTCCAAAATTAAATAACATAGAAAATGATTATTTTTGTGATATATGCATTAAAGCAAAGCATGCTCGAGATCCCTTTGATGGCACTCGAAATAGAGCTACTCGAATGTTACAAAGAATACATTCTGATGTGTGTGGTCCTATAGATCCAATTGCTTTAGATGGATCTCGTTATATTGTAACATTTATTGATGATTTTAGTCATTTTACAATGATTTATTTGGTACAGAAAAAGTCGCAAGTATTTAATGTTTTTAAAGAATATGAGGCAATGGTGACAGCAATGTTTGGTTCAAAAATCTCTAAAGTTACTACTGATCAGGGTCGTGAATATATATCCAACGAACAATGTGAATGGTATAAGCAAAAAGGTATTGAAATCGAGTCCACAATTGCATATAGTCCTCAACAAAATGGAGTTGCAGAGCGATTTAATCGCACATTAATGGAAAAGATGAGGTCTATGATTTTTGAGTCCCATATCTCTAAACGTATGTGGCATGAAGCGGCGAGAGCAGCAACGTATGTCATAAATAGATGTCCAACAAGTACTCTGAGAAATTTTCAAACTCCTGCAGAAGTTTGGTATGGAAATAAACCTGACTTATTTAAGTTACGCGTGTTTGGTTGCAAAGCATATGCATGGATTCCTAGTCAACTCAGAAAGAAACTTGATCCTAGAAGTCATAAGGCAATAATGATAGGTTATACGCCAAATGGGTACAGACTTTTTGATATAGAAAAACGAAAAGTGTTTTACTCACGTGATGTTAAGTTTGATGAAACGAATTTTCCTTACAAAGATTTTTCGGAAGTAAATAAAAACTGTATTGCAGTGAGTCATCAGCAAGAAGAGTGTAGTGATGATGATAAAGTTGCTGATGAACAATTATGTACTGATGAAATTAGAATTATTGATAATGATTTAAGTGAAACGTCCTCTAGAGAGAAACCACAGAGTAATAATGGGATAGGCAATGAATCAATCTTTGTTGAAGCTGAACCAAATTCTAGTATTTTAACTGATGATGATGCTAATGAGAACGAAATAGAAATTAATGCTTCTAGTGACATGGCCAAAGCGCTCCCATTGCAGGAAGAAAACAATATTCGGCGTAGCGGCCGGGAGCGCCGTTTTCCAAGTAAGTTACTTGATTACATTACTAGTTTACAAGCGAATTCTGCCGTTGATAATTTTAAGCTTGTTCCTGAAAATTATAATGAAATATTTGGGAGATCTGATACTGATAAATGGAAGAATGCTATATCTCAAGAGCTGGTATCAATGGAAGCTAACAATGTTTGGGCAGTTATCAAGAAACCTGCAAATGCAAAACTTTTACAGTTCAAATGGGTTTTTCGTATAAAAGAAGATGAAACAGGCAAACCTTTAAAATATAAAGCACGTCTGGTAGCAAAGGGATATTTGCAAAAGTATGGCGTTGACTACTATGAAACATATGCCCCAGTAGCCAAGCTAAGCACAATACGTGTAGTAATTGCTGTTGGATTACACCGAGGATACAAATTTCACCAATTAGATGTCAAGACTGCCTTTCTACATGGAAGTCTTAATGAAGATTTATATCTTGTTCCACCTGATGGTATTAAATTAAGAGAGGGAATGGTTCTTAAACTAAATAAGTCATTGTATGGACTTAAGCAAGCACCTCGTAACTGGAATAGTAAATTTAATGATTTTTTATTATCACTTGGATTTGAAAGATCGAGGAGAGATTACTGCTTGTACATAATGTTTCAAAAAGAAACTACTTTGATTGTGATTTTGTACGTAGATGATTTACTAGTTGCTGGAAATGATGAAAAATCTATAGAAGAACTTAAAAAAAATCTGTCAACAAAATTCGAAATGAGTGATTGTGGTATTTTGAAATATTTTCTTGGAGTAAAAATAGAATATGAAAAAGATAAAATAAAACTATCACAAGAAGCCAGTATTGAAAAGGTTTTAAATAAGTTTGGAATGGCTGATTGTAATCCTGTTAAAACTCCCATGGAAAAAGGACTTCAACTCTCACCTAAAAATTGTGAAAAAGAAAAAGTAAATGAGCCATATCGTGAATTACTTGGCAGTTTGATGTACACAATGCTCAGTTGTAGACCTGATATTTGTTTTTGTGTTGCTTATATGGGAAGATTTCAGCAAAATCCAAATAAGTTACACTGGCAACATCTAAAAAGGGTTGTACGTTATTTAAAAGGGACCAAGAATATCAAACTTGTTTATTCTAAAAAGAATGCTGCAAAACTTATTGGATTTGCCGATGCTGACTGGGCAAATGATAGAGATGATCGCAAATCAGTCACTGGTTACATATTTAAAGTTTACGGTTGTTGTGTATCATGGTCTTCAAAGAAACAACAATGTGTGGCAACTTCATCTAGCGAAGCAGAATATGCTGCTTTAAGTGCTGCAGTTTCTGAAGCTTTATGGCTTCGTGGTATAATGCAAGATTTGAAAGAAATAAAAAATGAATGTGTAACAATATATGAAGATAATAGAGGTTGCATTGGTATGGCAAACACTTCCGAGAGCAAACGAGCTAAACATATAGATGTGAAACATCACTTTATACGTGATAATGTTGAAAAAGGCTTTATTAAAATTGAACCAATTAAATCTAAGGATCAAGAGGCTGATATTTACACAAAGTCCTTGGACACTGTGCAATTTAATGAACTTCGTTCTAAATTGGGAATAAACGATTGAGAGAGGGTGTTGAAATACAAATAGTTTAAAATAAATTATAGCAATCGTTGTAACTTATGTATATATATTATAGCTTTTATAATATATATTTTTTCATTCTAAATTGAACATTCATACAATAAATACTTATTATACCAGAAGTCAATAAATATTAATCAATTAAAACATTGAGATAAAACACTGAAGATGGCAAATTGCCGAAACCGGTCTGTTAAAGAACCAAATTTGACGCGGGATGACGTAAACTCGTTCCAAATAAAAATGTTTTTTTATGGTTTATTAATAACTTTTGAAAAATAAAAATTAAAAGTAACTGTTTTCCATTAATAAAGTAAATATTAAGTAAAAAAAAAACCCTCAATGCTTAATGTATAAGATAAAAGTAGACAATAATAATAATATTTAAGTACAGTTAAATTGCTTTGCTTAATTTTTTTAACGAAACTTTTTTACATTTCGAAAAAATTTTAAATTACTTTTATGATAATACACATGCCAGTTTTTTAAGCTTAAGATAAATAACAATTTTAAAATTTTATTTTGATCATTATTTCGTTAATTCGCTGCTTAGCTTCTTCAGGATATTTATATTTAAAACTATTTCAAAATAGTTAAGAAGTTAAGCAACTAATTAACGAAATGTTGATCAAAATAAAATATTAAAATTTTTATTGACCTTCTGTAACTCCATTGCGGCCATTAACGAAATTTAAATTCGGTGTGAATTCATATACTATATGTACTACAACAATAAAATGCATGTATTTACCTACGTTAACAAAAACGGCAATGTTAGTAGAGCTATAAGAAGAAAACAACTTTTTCATAAAAATTTGGTACACATACATATACAGTTTGTACACGGATATACTGAAAAGTGAAGTTGTGTAAATTTTTGCATTGAATATTATCCTCTTGCATGTTATATTACTCTCTTATACTCTTTTAAATTCTCGGGCTCTCGTGGATATTACTAGCAATATCCATCAACAAATTTAGCACCAGAAAAAATTTGCACTACGTGGAACATCTTTATAGTTTTATAGTCTTTGGTAATACAGGGTGGGCTAAAAGAAACCAAGGGGTGTAAAAGTTTAATAACTTTTTTGTTTATTAACTTTTTTTTATTTTTTTTTTTCAGATTATATAATATAAAAAATGGAAATTTTTTTACACTAAGTATGAAAAATGATATCTCCTTAAATGACCACCGTTTTCAGCTTCGCACTGATGGGCTCTTTTTAGAGCATTTTCCATAACATCTTTCAAAACTTGTGGCTGTAGCGTTCGAATTTCTGCAACAATGTTTGCCTTGAGTTCAAGGATTGTCTCTGGCTTGTTCACATACACTCGCTCCTTCAAAAAACCCCAAAGAAAATAGTCGGGTGCTGTCAAATCTGGCGATCGCGCTGGCCAAATAATTTCCGAATTTCGAGAAATTATTCGCTCTCCAAAAATTTGACTTAAAAGTGCCATTGTTTCTCGGGCAGTATGGGCAGTGGCTCCGTCCTGCTGAAACCACATACCAGGTCTGTTTTCAAGAGCAGGACGTAAAAAATTTTCTATCATAAAACGATACCGCTCTCCATTTACGGTTACAGCACTTCCATCTTCATTCTCGAAGAAGTAGGGCCCAATGACATTTTCAGATGTGATCCCACACCATACTGTACACCTGATGGGGTGCAATTGGCGTTGATGAATGGCTCTTGGATTTTGAGAACCCCAGAACCTACAGTTCTGCTTGTTAACAAAGCCATTCAAATGAAAATGAGCTTCATCACTCATAATCAAATTTTCAATAAAGCTGATTTCATTTCTGGCCAACTCTTGAAATTTAACTGCAAAATTTAGACGTTGCCGATGATCTGCGGGTTTTAATTCTTGGACCAATTGCACCTTATATAGGTATAACTGTAAATCTTTTTTTAAAATGCGCCGTAGTGACGTACGAGACATTTCTAGCTGAGCAGAACGCCTTCTGCCAGATGTTTCTGGTGCTTCGTTAACACTTTGCTGTACTCGTTCAATATTTTCCGCAGTGCGACTTAAACGTGGTCTACCGGTTCGAGGCAAATCTCTTACGCTGCCATGTTGGTGATGACGATTAACTAAGCAACGAATCATCGCTTCAGAGGGCGAAATTCTGACGTTAAAATGTCGACGATATGCTCTTTGCGTTAAAATAATTGATCTCTGGTTTAAATAATAAAATTATATTGTTCTGGATCTCTGTTCAGTTGTAAACCTCTCCATTATAAATTCTCCAAGTGTTGTCTATATAATCTGAAAGAAAAAATAAAAAAAAATTAATAAACAAAAAAGTTATTAAACTTTTACACCCCTTGGTTTCTTTTGCCCCCCCTGTACTATTGTACTCAAGGCAATAAAAACCCCACACACACACATACATTTTTTAGGTTTCGTGTTTGTGTGGACAAAGTATTACGCACATGACAGCTAAAAAAAATTCCACAAAAAAAAACAAAGCAAAAGCAAAAGCAAAGCAAAAACAAAACAAAAATTAATGAAAATGTGAAATGCCGGTTGTATTTTTGATTTTTCTAGTCCATTTGTTGACCGATCTATCTCATTTTTTCACAGACATTACGACTGTTATTTGTAATAAAACTGCGTACCACGTTTTATTGTCCGTCTTGTATTTAGTTTAGAAAAATTATGCAAAAAACTTACCAAAAATGGTAAAATGGTCGCGATTTTGGACTCATAGCTCAGCCATTTATTAACCGATTTAACTGAATTTTGGTCCATATGCTATGAATTTTTTTATACTTAATATAAAAAACGCAAAAAACAAAGCAAAACTTAATGAAAATCTAAAATTTCGGCTGTATTTTTTGATTTTTCTGGTCCATTTGCGGACCGATTTTTCTGGTTTTTTGCACAGACATTACAATTATTATTTGTAATACAACTTTGTACCAAGTTTGTTTGTCCGTCTTGTAGTTTAGACAAATTACGCAAAAAACGCACCAAAAATATTCAAAAATAGATGTAATCGCAATTTTTGACTCATAGCTTCGCCATTTATGAACCCATCCAGCTGAGTTTGGGTTAGGATACTATGAATATGATGTTTACAAAAACTGCGTACTAATTTTTTTCAGTTTAGATAAAAATCGCATAAAAACAAAGCCATAATTTATGAAAATCTAAAATTTCGGTTGCATTTTTGATATTGCTCGCCCATTTGTGGACCGATTGCTTTCATTTTTAGCACAGGTAATATGACTTATACTTCAAACAAAACTGCATACCACGTTTTTTTGTCCGTGTCTTTGTTTAGACAAAATAGGCAAAAAACCCACTCAAAAAATGGTGAAAAATAGAGGTAGTTTCGGTTGTTGACTCATAGCTCTGTCATTTATGGACCGATCTGGCTGAATTTCAATAGTAATAGTCTTACGGAAACAACTGACCGTTTGGTATGCTATACTTTTCTGTATGTGGTCTAGATTCTTCTTAAAGTTGATTTCAACTCCTACACGGATAGACAGACGGACATCGCTAAATCGATTCCGCTACTTATAAGGATCCAGAATATATATACTTTATAGGGTGTAGAAATTACAAACGGAATCACAAAGTTATATATATCCTTCTTACTTTCAGTGAAGGGTATAAAAATCAAACACTATCTTTCAATATGATTTCTGTGTTCGTAGTTTTATCACACAAGGCATTTGAAAGACGAACGTTTGTACGAGTATAAGACCGATTGACTGGTCTCACACATTACGCTCAGTACGTTTTAACAATTTCTGTAAAAAAAGAAAACAAAAATTAATGAAAAACCAAAATGTCTATTGTAAATATTTTTGAGTTCTCTCCTCCATTTGTGGACTGATTTCAAACCATTTTTTAAGCCAAAATAAGCAAAAAACCACATATAAAAATGGTAAAAATTAGAGGTAGTCGCTATTTATGAGACGGGCTTAAGTTCAATATCAGCCTGACGCCAGCAATTTTTTGAGTCACTAAATCGACTTCACTTTTTATATGAATGCAGAATATATATACTTCATAATGTGGCACATACAGCAATTACAAACGGAATCACCTATAGTGAAGGGTATAAACAAATTTTTCGCCATCAAGAGTGGGTGAATTTAACCATTAATTTTAAATTGTTACATTTTACAACCACTTGAGTATATTTCACTCGAAACTATCTTTATTTAATACAAAATTCCAATGAAAATATCATTTATTTAAACTTGATTAAGTGGCTGCAGACAATAAATCATTCATACGAGTGCTTGTAGAAAAGTTGCGGCTATATTTGCTGATGCTGTAGCTGATGTACGCATTTTAAACACCAATTTAAGCAAAAATATGTTGAATATAAATTAATTATTTGCTATTGTTGTTATTTTTTTTTTAAGTAAGTACTCCTTGTTATATAGAAATTCATAGCCACAACTAGTAGCTTACGGCAGGCAAACACAATGTCATACACACGCACAGACATACTATAGTGGTGATGTCAAAGGAAAATGAGAAGAAAAGAAAGGGAACAATAAAACAAATTGACAAACACTAGACTTTGGACTCTATTCAAAAACATAAACATGCACTTTGTCTCACAATATCTGCTGCAAAGAAACCCACAAGTAAATAATCCACCCATAGCAATTTGCATTATATAAATTTTTCTCTCTTGTTTAAAATAGTTTGTGAGTAGTGGAAAAATCAATTGATTTAAATGTCCTCTAATCATCAATACACACACACACACACACACACAGACACACTTGCATAAAACTAGTACCTAAATATACTATTAATAAAGCTTGGGCGGGTGTCAGTCTCTTGTTTGAAATATTGAATAGCCCATTATTATTCTCAATAACATCATGAGCATTATAATGAACCTTATTGTTGTTTATATGCAATTTTGTGACTGAGTATGAGTATGTGTGTGTGTGTGTGTGTGTGTGTGTGCATATATAGTAAGTGTGTTTGCATAAGTACCTTATTATACTTTATATTTACTCACTTAGTAAACACAGTTCAATATAGAGCAACTTGCCGATATAAAAAATTAATGAACAGGTTTGATTTCAAATTGGAGTGCTTGCAAACGAAACCATTTATCAACTAATAAGCGTTTGAAAATAGTATTAAGAATAATTTTTATTCTATTCTCTCATCAATATAAATATCTGCGGTAATATTGAAAAACCGCTTAAGTCTTATTAACTAGTTTAAGAGAGTTACAAAGTTAGAAGCTATAAAAGTTTTTTTTTTTTTTTAAATTACTTCGATTGTAGCAAACGGTATGGTTTTTATTGCCATTTCGTTAATTGAGGAGTATATCGCACCGCCATCCTTGAACCACAATAATAAAGTTATTGAAATGAAATGGAAAAGTGCACTCTCACTGAAACACCATTTAGATTATTTTTAAGTAATGTCGTCAAAAAACAATATTCAAAGAAATTATTTTTATAAAGAAAACATCCAAATAATTATAAAAATATTAAGAAATAAAATGAAATGATTTTTAATTTAAGACCTTAAGTTTGAATACTATTTATTCTACGAAATTTATATGTAAACATCGATTTTTCAATGAAAAAATATACCCATTTTCCAGCTAAAGTTTTTAAAAGTCAATAATTAATTGAGAAATTTCTGCTGGCAAACTGGTTGCTATAAAATAAATTAAGTTAATGGGCACTTCATTTACCCCAACAAATTTTTTTAATCATTTTGTTTTTTTTATTTTTATTTCATGTCCTTTTTTTAAACACTTTTATTAACAGTTTTCACAGCATGTTCGTACTTTGTATTGATTAAACTTGTGCAAATCCTCCCTCAAACTTTCATTTCTTTATCCTTTTTTTTTTTTGCCATCCAGCGTTGCTAGAAAAATAATCTAAATTAGCTTAAAAAAGGATAGAAAAAGCTACATCACGGAAAAAAAGTTTAAAAAACTACAAAATTTAAATATTTTTTTCATTTGTATGGTATATAATTATTAATGTATACTAGTCTTAGGTAATGCACGAACGAACTATTCACATTGTACTATTCACTTATTTGAACTGAACGAACTAGACCGCATTTTGAATTCCTATAGTTCATTTTCTTGATCTTTATTATAAATGAACGACCTATACATAAACGAACGAATTAAACTTAAACGAAAACAATGACGAAGGAACGAAAATTGCAAGTTATTTGGTATTTAAAACAAATAAACTGAAGAAAAGAAAATGTATTATGCATGCTAAAAAGCTTAATTTTAAAATTAAAATTTGATTTTTTTTACTAAAGTACTTTTTGAATTGCATTATTAAAAAAGAAATAAAATACTGAATTTAAAAATTTTTCGAATTTTGTTTTATTGTTTTGCTTTCTATTTTCGTAAAAAATTCCTTTCAATCCCTATTCGATATCATATGACATAATAAAGAACGTTCAATGACAATCAAAAGTATAAGTGATTAAGATACAAAAGATTAATGAACTAAATGAACGAACTATTCCTTTTTAATTTTTGAACTAAGAAGAGCGAAATATTATATATATATATATTGGCATTGGCTTTAATTCGAAATTTTTTTTCTTGTGGATAGTGCAAAATTTTTTTTATAATTTAAAAAAAAAAAGCAAAAGGGGGTAGGTCATAGTTCTTTTTGGCGAACAAATTTTTTTTGCACCATCTCTAAAAAAAAATTTTTGGAATTAAAGCCAATATGGTTATGTATCCAATTCAATAGAAATTAAGTTGATATCTAGAAAACTAAGCACGTTATGATCAAAAAAGTAACCAGTTCTACTACTGCCTCTTTCCGGCCATTTTTTAGTAGAATTGGTTACTTTTTGGTCATAACTTGCTTAGTTTCCTAGATATAGATTTAATTTCTATTGCGTTAAATAGATAAATGTGTTAGCTTTAATTGTGCACAATATTTGATTAAATCATGTTCAATTAAAAATTGATTGTTTTTCATGCTGTTCGACACGATTGATTTTGAAAAGTTAAATACAAACATTAAAAAACACAAATATGCAAAAAGGCATTAAATCAAAGATCACACATGTTTAGTGAGCAGGAGTGGTTTATGTTTGTTTGTATGTACTTGCATTGTTCAATATGTTAATCAAGGCATATACTCGTACATTCTAATGCTTGCATAAAAAACAATCAGTTCATAATCGTGCCTTGAGCATGATTTAATTAATTGTTGTGCACGATTTTTACCAAAATTTTTCGTTTGTGCGGCTCAAGGCGAATTCATACAAAGTGACATCAAGAAAGCAGTTGTGCGCTTCAAATTCTTTCTTGACTTGTCAAAATTGTTACATTTATATGGTCAAAGTATATGAGCCATATCTGTCTTTTTTGACAAATCAAGAAAATTAAAAAAAAAAAAACAGAGATGCTTCATGATTTCACCTTATATGAATTCGCCTTGATGCGGTTTGATTGACAAAACATAAAAATGTTTAATCATGCCCAACTAACTAAAAATTTGATTTTTCCAAATACTCTGGCTTATTTCGGGCTTGTTTACTAAATTGTTGATTAGTTTACGAACTTTTCAGTCCTTTGTGCTTAAAAGACAATATTTTTGGTAAGAAACACTCTTTGTAAATTAAGCTTTTTTAATTTTATTTTCTGAAGAGTGTTTTTTTTTGTATTTTTATGAAATTATTACTTAAATTCGGAAATTCCTATGAACTTAAAAAAAGTTAAAAAAAATTATTATTTTTATTAAATTTAAATCATAAAAAAATATTTTTTATTTATAGAAAAATTAAATTCAACAAAACAACTTTATGAACTTCTTTTGAACTATAAAATTTGTTTCCATTAATATTTATTTTTTTATGAATTTATTTATTTATTATGATTTTTTTTTTTAAATATAATTTGGAATTTTTTTTTGTTGATAATTTATAAACTCCAAGTTAACAAATTAACATAATAAACATTATACTTCACATATTAGGAGGATTTTAAAGTCAAGAAGAAATGTGACACTCATGAAGCAATAAAATGGAAAAATGTCCAAAAGTAAAAATAAGCAGAAAGCAGACCTTTTAAGAGGCCTGTTACACTTTCTTTAGAGAAGCCGTAGCTGTTTTCAAAACAAAACAAGTTTTTGTTTTAAACAAAACAACATAAATCTGCTTAGAAAATCGACTTGTTGGCTTTAAACAATGAAATTCTTGTCAAGAATCGAACCTATGACCTTCATATTGATAAGTGACGGGGGTGGCGGATGAATTAAGAAACTCAAATATTTTTTTTTTCAATTTCTACAAATTTTTGATTTCTGTTTCCTTTGATGCATAAGTTCATCATATTAAATATTTGTAATAGTTTTCAAACGTAATCAATTTGAAGTGGACACATACATATTTATTGGACATCTAAAAAAAATTGTTTTTGACCGAAAATGAAGTTGCAAAAATACCTTCAGTTATCGATTGATTCTAGTGCTTTAAATCATAAAAATTTTATGTTTTCATTTTGTAAACTTGCTGCTTACAGTAACCCTACAAGAACGAGTTGAGTCTGGAAAATTGAATTTCTTGAAAAAATTTTATTTTGGAAATTCCGGTGGATTTTAATTTTTATATTAATTGAGTCTAAAAGGGAAACAAATTTAAATATGCTGACAGATAACTTTCCTGTCTAAATGTTTAGGGTGACTGAATTATATCTTGGGCCCCAACTGTTGTAAGGCTTGTTAGCAACTGTGTCATGTTTCGGCAAAAGAGTTTATTTATGCTTTAAATACGTGATAGCTGGGCACAATCTATACATATGTATGTGTTTCATTATTCAAATTTTCCATTTTAACTAATTTCAAATAATGATTTTCAGTTAAAAAAATTAATTTTTAGGGTCGATTTCTGCTAGACCCTGGGTGTCTGGCTTTACAAAAGATCTTCTGGGTCGCGGTAGATATGGGCTTAAAAAAATTTACTTATAAACATATTTTTTACTTATTATTATTTCTGGGGTAATATGGCCAATTCCCTTAAGTTGACTTAAGTAATCTCAAACTCAATAATTTTATTATTGCGGTTCTGGGGGGCGGACTTCCGAATTATTCCACAATTGACAACATGGCAATGAAAACAATACCGTTTGCTAAAATCGAAATAAATTTATAAAAAAAAAAAAACTTAAGAGCTTTTTTAAAATAGTAGATCTCTATTACGACATAATAAAACAAAAGCAGTTTTTTCAAACTCACATCGAAATTTTGAAATAATTTCATACAGGAAAACAAGCACTTCTATCAATTACTTGCGATATCGCATGTGACGGTTTAAGCTATGATGTCCTACATGCACTTTTATATTATAAGTTATTTTCTTGATTCCTTGTTTATGTCGTAACATCCTCTAGTTGGAGAAAAATAGTTACGCTTTGTAAATTACATAAATCACACATACATGTATCGTATTTATGTATGTAAATATAGCAATTTATTATTTAATTAAGTTAATGCGTACAATTTGTAAGTGTAATACTTGTGTGTGAGCTATAAATGTGCAGTATTTATATATATCTGTATTAGTGTATAAGTTTTCTAGAGTTAGCTAGAATAAGAATGTTCGTTTACCTTTTGTTTCTATAACTTGATATACCTAGAATCATGTAGTAATGTCTAGCTGTTTGCAGAAGGTTCTAGGCTGAGCTGCTAGATTTAAAAAAAACCCCGTCACAGTTTGGCATTGTTATTAGATAAATCTAGAGGGCTCTAGGCTTAAGTGAAACGATATATGAAGCAATGCTGAGATTGCCACTAGAGTGAGTTTTCGTTGAGATGTTCAATAGTAAACAAGTGTGTCTACAATAAGTGTTGAGAAAAGTGAACCTTAATAAACTAGTCGTTCTTTATGATAGTGTAATAACGTAACAATATGTTCGGGACATGTTTTTAAAATCTAGTTGCAAGGCATTTAAAATTTATTTAGCCGCTGCAACTTGTATCAGTGATATTGGTTATTTTAAAAGATGTAAAAGGTTTGTCATAAGCTATTTGCCTGCCACATGGTATCGACTGTAGTTCTTCGTTAGAATTTTAAGCAACAAAATATAATCAAAAGCAACAATAACTACAGATACTTGTTATTTTATATGCAGATTTATCGCTCGTTCCATTGAAAAGATACAAATGATGTGTTATTTTTGAAAGTAGCATTAGTTCACTTTAAAAAAATAAGTTAGCGATAATTTTAGTGAGATGGAATGTATCTATGTTTATCTCACTAACATTACTGCTAACTCATTTAAAAATTAACTTATATCAGTTCCAAAAAATACAGCTCAAATGGCTGTTGTTGGCGTAGCCTTTGATTATATTGACACTGTATATCGTAGGCCGGGCTGTACATTCAACAATTAAAAAAAAATATTGATTAGCTGACTGTCAAAAGGTTTTACTTTAGAAGCAAAGCGTTAAAAATAACTAACACATCTTGCAACATAGAAAGATTTTTTAAAATTAGCACTCGATCTATATTAATAAGGTCTGCAGTAGAAGGGCCTTTTCCGTTTTATTACTGATGCTGGATATTTTTAATCAGATTATACTTCATTGATATTCGTAAACATGCAGCGAAATATATATAAATACATTTGAAAACTTAAACGAATTCAATTCCACACTTGTGTGCACAAGCATACCAACTAAGTAAGTAAGCACTTGACACATGTGTATCCAGGCTAATACCGCAAAATAGGTTTGATTTAAAATAAAAAAAAATCTCAATTTATATTGCAAATGTGTTGTGCATTATAATTCCGTTTTCAGTCTTTTTTTACAACAATAAAGGGAATAATGTGCACTTACATGTACAAAACAATATTGAAGATATTATTCCAAATATTGTAATTTTAATTCATACACACAAGCTTGTGGTGTTGAAAAAAAATATTTGTTTTTATACCCACAAAATATTTATTATGAACTTTATCTTTTTCGTTTCATAATTTTTTTATACCCTTCACAAAAAGTAAAAATGGTATATACTCGTACATGGTGTCCCATAATTCAACGTCAAGCCGAAAGTGAGTGAAAGCTCACATGGTGACTGCTCCCAGAAAAGTTAGAGAACTTTTTTTAATTTTGGTACCCTGCATTGATATATCTCTTGCTGTAGCTAAAAATTTGTACTTTTAAAAAAAATATTTTTTAATATGTTATTGTAATTTTACCACAATAAAGTAATTTTGGAGGAAAATACCATTTTTTTGGCTAGCTATGTTTTGAAGGTTATTATTACACCCAACTTTAAACGACCGTGTTGAAAAAAAATGTACTAAAAATTTTGGCAAGTTGCATCAAAAGTTTTCGCATTTAGTCCCAATTCCAAAATGGTATAAAAGTTAGTCGATTAGTTTTTGCAACAGTGAAAATAATTTTTTTTTTTAATTAAACCGGTAAATTTTTTCCTTTAAATTAAAACTTCAAATAAAACTCAGGTATTTTAACTAAAGGTTTATTTACAAAATTTATAACAGATGCTCAAATTGTTTGCCTTCAACTGCAATACAAGATCTACATCTTCTTAAGACTGATCTACTAATATGGCGAGCATATTTGCCAGAGTTGAAAGCTTCAACTGCCTCTTGACGCAGATCGGTTATGTTTCGGATTGGTTTTGAATAAACTTTTTTCTTTCAAAAGAGGACTTTTTGAGTGTTTGGTTTAAAATATGTTTGCAAAAATTTTAAATTAAATTAAATTTATGTTGCATTAGGCGTCGGTAATGTCGTCGTCAATTTTGAGGCAAAATCAATTTAACACATCAAGAGCAATTTGGTATTAGCTAACACTCTAATGATGATGAATAAAAAAACACATATCTGATATTATAGTCAGATGATTTATTTTCTGTTTTTTCTGCCTATTTGATGCGTCTCACGAGATGGTCATAGATTGCGATCATAGTGATTTGGTACACGACTATCCCATTCACAAAGATAGCATGGATGTTTTGTCTAACCACCTTGCCAACATCTTAAATGTCCCATTAGTTAAAGCTGAGCTGACTGTATCTAAAGTTAGGATACATGAAACAATTTGTAAAAAATTTATAAGCAAGCCAAGTTCCGTTGAACGACGCGCATGGAAGGGTTTTGTTGCTAAATTCTTCGTAATCTCAGAAGCGACGATTATGTCGTGGTTCCTAATGATTTTTTAAGTGCGAATGGTAAAATGAACTTCTTCCCAGACAACCAAGAAATGGTTGCAATGCAAAAACGGTTAGAAAAAAAATATTTTTGGTCACTTCAACAGGGTACTTATGATGCTGAGTTAAAAAAAACTTCCAAGCAAACATTTTTGAGTGGAATGGCTAAAACATTTTGTTTTTTTGAAAAAAAAATTTTTTATTAAAAAGCTTAATAACCCAGGTTATACTCATAAATAAGCCTACTTTGAAAATAAATACAAAAATTTTATGATTTTTTTTATAAAATACTGTGTAATAACGTCTCCAAGCTTTGAAAAATAGCGAAAAGATAAAAAAAATTTGTTTGGTAGAGAAAGACGCACAGATTTCTTAAGCTTACTTAAATAACAGTATGTATGTATATCATTCAAACGGGCTCAATTTTTTCACTTTAAATCCGATGAGAAATTGAAAATCGGTTGATATTCAACTTCCTTACTGATTTAAAAGTGCATAAAATAGCGAAAAACCTATTTTTTACAGGTAACTCAAGATTTTGAAAGTATGACAAATTCTAAAAACAGATTCTTGTTGTACTCGTCAATAATATAAAATCACTTCCCAGGAAATTGCACTTCATTCTTTCAGTTTCACTGTGTAATAGGTACATATACTAAAATAAAAAGTTCACGGTAAAGGGTGTGTTCAATAACTAAAAATTGTTACGAATTTGTAACAATTGTTACTGGAAATTTTTCATTAACTCAATAACTTTGCAAGTAGAGAACGTCAAAAGAGACTAATAAATTGATAGACAAAAAAAATCTTACTGGTAAAATTTTACTTGCAAGAATTTTTCAAACAGCTCTTTTGTGTTTATGCTTACGAATCATGTTTTCTAAAAGAAAATCAACCAAAAAAATAAAAGTATTTTGTCAAATTTAACAAATTGTAAACATGTTGCATAGTCTCTACCTAACATTATGATAAATTTTGTGTTCTCGTGCACAATAATCCCGATTTATCAGAAATTTCTAAGTTCCAATACTTACGAAAATGTTTAGTTGATGCTGCTGCGAAGTGTCTGAAGAAACCTATAGCAAAAAAGCTGTCGTTGGCTTGTGGGAATATATTCCCTAAAATCTTCATTGAATAATTTATGCTTTATAATTGAAGCTGAAAAGAGCGGAAATTCCTGGGTATGCTTCATGGATTTTAATTTCAATTGACTGTACTTTACAACGATATTAAAAAAAATTAAATTTAATAAAATTTTTTAGCTTTCTAATCTTTTCAGAGACATTCATCGATGGATATTGTGTATGTATATGCTTTGACAATCGCAAACTTATTTTTAAAATAATTTTTAATTGTCTTTTTTCTTTTGCTGTTACTATGATCACGGATGCTGCTGATGCATTCCTGCTGGCATTGTTTGTTGGAATGCTAAAAGCATCTACAAATTATTATTATATGGATAGCTTAACAAAGTAAATACCCTGAAAAAATTGTGGGATTACGTGATACATTTTAAATAAATAGAACGAAATAGCTGACAACTTATCTTTTCAGAAAATAATTGTTAGCTTATAGAGCAGATTCGCTCTCGTTTCAACTTTTTTTATTGTCGGTATTAAGTTCTTGCTTCTAATAAACAATATTTTAAATGACCAAATTACCCAAAGCAGGTCTAATAATATGACATTATTTGCCTAAAAATAATTGTTGTTATATTACAAATACTAGTTGACCCGGCAAACGTTGTCTTGCCTTAAAATTTTTATATATTCGATCTTCTTACAATAAAAAATTGTACTCATAGAGTAAAGAACCGTGCGAGACCGGGTAAAAACAGGTAGTAGGCAAATAAGCCAGATACCGACTATAGCGCTACCTGCCGGGAGGATTTGTGACGTTAAACCTTCCAAGATTATACATATAAACCTTCCTCTTGAATTACTCTATCTATTAAAAAAAACCACATCAAAATCAGTTGCGTAGTTTTAAAGATTTAAGCATACATAGGGATATAGGGACACAGAAAGCGACTTCGTTTTATACTATGTAGTGATTTCTATTACATTGTTTTAACCCTGCATAACCAATGTTAGTCGTTTCGACTAACACAGTTTACTTTTTTATACCCGTCACTGTATGTAAGAAGGGTATATATAACTTTGTGATTCCGTTTGTAATTTCTACAGAGTACATGGGACACCCTATAAAGTATATATATTCTGAATCCTTATGAATAGCGGAGTTTAATAAGCGTTGTTTGTCTGTCTGTCCGTGTAGTCGTTGAAATCCACTTTCAGAAGACCCTAGACAACATACAGAAAATTATAGCACACCAAATGGTCAGCTGTTTCTGTAAGACTACTGCTATTGAAATTCAGCCAGATCAGTTCATTATTGGCGGAGCTATGAGTCAAAAACCGCAACTACTTCTATTTTTGACCATTTTTTGAGTGGTTTTTTTTTCGTATATCTTCTAAACCAAGTAACGGACAAAAAACGTGGTATGCAGTTTAGTTTGGGGTATCAGTCATAATACCTGTACTAAAAATGAAAGAAATCGGGTTACAAATGACCGAGGAATATCAAAAATACAACCGAAATTTTATATTTTCAGTAATTATGGCCTTGTTTTTTTGCGTTTTTTATCTAAACTGAAATAAAGTAGTACGCAGTTTTTTTAAACATTACATTCATAGTATCATAACCAAAACTCAGTTGGATAGGTCCATAAATAGCGGAGCTATGATTCAAAAATTGCGAATATCTCTGTTTTTCGACCATTTTTGGTGAGTTTTTGCGTAATTTGTCTAAATTACAAGACGGACAAACAAACTTGGTACAAAGTTTTATTACAAATAGCAGTTGTAGTGTCTGTGCAAAAAACCAGAAAAATCGGTCCGCAAATGGACCAGAAAAATCAAAAAATACAAACGAAATTTTAGATTTTCATTAAGTTTTGCTTTGTTTTTTGCGTTTTTTATCTAAAGTGTAAAATAATTTTTGAAACAGTTTTTTCAGATATCATATTCATAGTATATGGACCAAAATTCAGCTAAATCGGTCCATAAATGGCTGAGCTATGAGTCCAAAATCGCGACTACCTCTATTTTTTTTACCATTTTTGGTGAGTTTTTTTTTCGCGTAATATGTCTAAACTACAAGACGGACAATAAAACGTGGTACGCAGTTTTATTACAAATAACAGCCGTAATGTCTGTGCAAAAAATCGGACAAATCGGTAAACAAATGGACGAAATAAATCAAAAATACAACCGGCATTTCACATTTTCATTAATTTTTTTTTTTTTTTTGCGGAAATTTTTTAGCTGTCATGTGCGTAATGCTTTGTACACACAAACACGAAAAATAAAAGAGTGTATGGGTGTATGCGTGGTTTTTATTGCCTTGAGTACAATAGTACGAATACAGACATCGCTATGAAAGAGAGTTCGTTAGATCTTTCTCGATAATTAAATATTTAATTAAATATGTTTGGTTTAAAAATTTTTACAAAAATTTGCAAAAATTAAATGAAAAAAAATTTTATTGTTTTTCTATTTAATATCTTTCTTAGCAATTCTTTTTTTATTAATTTAAAAATTTAGTGGCTGCAGACATTTTATTGCTTTTAAAAATGAGGTTCTCAGAAAGGATTGTTTCTTAGAACTCGTTAATTTTAGTCGTATTAAAAAAATTAATTTTTTTTATCGATATTTCGCTCCAATAATAAATAAATAAATTTTTATATTTAACACGACCTCAAGCTGAACAAAGTATGCATTTCAGTCACTTAATTTTTTGAAGTGAGTGAATATAAATATGGTTAGTTTAATATGTTTTCACGTAATTCCTTATGTTTTTTAGTATTTGTAAATATCTTTTCAGTTTTTATGAACATGCTTATTAGAGATTGCAAACGAACCATAGAATATTACGTATTGGTTCGCATATCATTTTAAACAACTGGTCGTCTAGATTTGTAATCTCTCGCTCAAGTACTCAAAAAAACTTTGCATTATTTTTGAAAAATTTTTGAAATTCCCTCTTACCCCAGATTTTTATCATTCCTCATTTTGGCGAGGTACCATTCCCGAGTTCGCAACAGAAACATACTGAAACCAAACTGGAATGAAATTTGTAAGTTCTACGCTTTCTGGAAATGTTGTAACATTTACGGTAAATTTCGTAGTTGTTATTCTATAATACAAAACGGAAATTGCCAAAACCCTTTAGGGCAACAGCACTGGAGTATATGAAAATTTAAAAAAAATTTTAAATATCCAAAGTAATATCTGAATATTTGATTGGTTGGTTACAAATATAGATGATCTGCGCTAGGCTACTACTAAAAGCACTTAATATTTAATGACGTAAGATGTATTTGATAAATAAGATATTAATACTGAAAACATTTACAAATACTAAAAATTTTCGGGTTTTACGTTAAAACACATTTAACTCGGCATATTTATCTTCACTCCCTTAAATTTTTGAATGTTTTTGCTATTATAGAAGCATATGGAAAGTGCAAAATGTTCATATTTCGCTAAAACAGTGAATGGTATATAAGACTCGGCACAGCCGAATTTAACTTGTTTATCGTAACTTTTATATCCCGTTAACTGTCGTTTTGTCTATACATATGAAAGTAGCAGATTTAGTTTAGAAAGACCAGGAACACACACAGCAAGCTTAGTTGGGCAATTCTTGATTTTGTAGGAGAGAGAGGAAAGAATAGTGGAAAGGGGTACAATCTTGCTTGTACTCGGCAATCCCTTTTTGTTCTCTTTTCGTATTTTTTATAAAGAATGAGGCTGAATGAATGACTGAATAGGAATACTAAAATTGCTGAAACAAAATTGATGTGTGTATACACAGTGGCAATTTTAAAAGAAAATTGAGAAAGAATTGCCCATGGTATAATTAATCAGGTAATGTAGGCCCTAAAACAGGTTTTTTTTTTCATGTAAACAGTTTTGCGGTTTTCAAAAACTAAAAGGGCAAAAAAATGTGTTTTTTAAGGTTTTATACCATGGAGATGAACAATTAAGTTACTTAAAATATTAAATAATTAAAATTAATAAAATAAAATAATATATTGATGAAGTGACATCAATTAGACACAGAAAACCAAAATGAAAAACGATTATTTATTGCAATTTGAAGGCTTTTAAAATACTGCCAATACAAACAGTCCTCCAGCATAAAGTAGGGTTAACTAACCAACACATTTCCCAGTTTCCAGTGCCACAGGAAGACCGTGGGATCCCTTTGCAAGATTTAATCTATAACATGAGTAATATATTGAAAGGCACAAGTGATGGTTCTTCTATGGGCGGTGGTGATGGCAATGGTTTACCAGAACCAGCAATTGTAGGCACGAATAAGGTGTCTTTTTTTACTATAGAATAATATCACATAAAATAAAATTTTTTAAAAACTAAATATTATATGTGCAGGCTTTAATGCATGGGTCTGGATATTTTAAATTTAACACACAAAAAAAGTTTAAAAGCACAAGCAAAAGCTTCCAAAAATGATAAAAATTGAAAAAAAAATATTATCTTGTGATTATTTATTTGATACTTTATTTTACCTTTTTCTTTTTAATTAAAATGGCTATTTTATTAAGCTTGAGATTTTATTTTATAAATTTATTATTGTTTCTGTAGCACTTAAAATTCATAAAGAAAACTTTCCATTAAGACCTATATGTTCTTTTGTTTACTCTCATTTTTAAGAATTATGTAAATTTATTGGCAATATTTTAAGAGAAGCTTTTAAAGATTCAAAATATAGTATTAAAGACTCTTTGGAATTTAAAGAAAGATTTAAAAATGAAATAATTAATGATAAGGAAAAATTAGTTTCCTTCGATGTAGTATCACTTTTTCCTAGTGTTCTAGTTGATTTAGTTATTAGTATTGTCTAAAATCCTAATTTTAAACAAAAAATATTAATTAAAAAAGTATTTGATCCTGGCAATGTATGTCCAATTTATTATTATTGTGAATTATTGAAATTATAGTTAACGAAAAAAGAGAATTGTAAAATGAAAAAAATACAAATAGATTTACTTATCAACTAGCATCCAAGCGGTGAACTTCTTACCAACATTAATAAACTTATTGAATACTAATTCAACTTATTGAATTTTAATTCAACCCTAACTTGTATACTTTGTCATATCAAGTATACAAATATATATATATATATATATATAAAGAAAAAAAAACAGAGGATTTCCAAAGAACAGCTAACTACAGTCCACTCTACATAATACCAAGCGCGAAGTGGTAATCCCTCAATCTTTTTCTTCAAGTATAATAGAAGAAATATGGAATATAATAGAAGGATATACTCGAATTAACAAAATTTAGTTTCTTAGAATATTAAAATTTTGTATAAAGCCTGCTTTTTACAAATTGCTTCGTAATTTCGATTGGGTATAGGATCAGCCAATAATACAGGGTGGGCCAAAAGAAACCAAGGGGTGTAAAAGTTTAATAACTTTTTTGTTTATTAATTTTTTTTTAATTTTTTCTTTCAGATTATATAGATAACACTTGGAGAATTTATAATGGAGAGGTTCACAACTGAACAGAGAACCAGAACAATAGAATTTTATTATTTAAACTAGAGATCAATTATTTTAACGCAAAGAAGCGATGATTCGGTGCTTAGTTAATCGTCATCACCAACATGGCAGCGTAAGAGATTTGCCTCGAACCGGTAGACCACGTTTAAGTCGCACTGCGGAAAATATTGAACGAGTACAGCAAAGTGTTAACGAAGCACCAGAAACATCTGGCAGAAGGCGTTCTGCTCAGCTAGAAATGTCTCGTACGTCACTACGGCGCATTTTAAAAAAAGATTTACAGTTATACCCATATAAGGTGCAATTGGTCCAAGAATTAAAACTAGCAGATCATCGGCAACGTCTAAATTTTGCAGTTAAATTTCAAGAGTTGGCCAGAAATGAAATCAACTTTATTGAAAATTTGATTATGAGTGATGAAGCTCATTTTCATTTGAATGGCTTTGTTAACAAGCAGAACTGTAGGTTCTGGGGTTCTCAAAATCCAAGAGCCATTCATCAACGCCAATTGCACCCCATCAGGTGTACAGTATGGTGTGGGATCACATCTGAAAATGTCATTGGGCCCTACTTCTTCGAGAATGAAGATGGAAGTGCTGTAACCGTAAATGGAGAGCGGTATCGTTTTATGATAGAAAATTTTTTACGTCCTGCTCTTGAAAACAGACCTGGTATGTGGTTTCAGCAGGACGGAGCCACTGCCCATACTGCCCGAGAAACAATGGCACTTTTAAGTCAAATTTTTGGAGAGCGAATAATTTCTCGAAATTCGGAAATTATTTGGCCAGCGCGATCGCCAGATTTGACAGCACCCGACTATTTTCTTTGAGGTTTTTTGAAGGAGCGAGTGTATGTGAACAAGCCAGAGACAATCCTTGAACTCAAGGCAAACATTGTTGCAGAAATTCGAACGCTACAGCCACAAGTTTTGAAAGATGTTATGGAAAATGCTCTAAAAAGAGCCCATCAGTGCGAAGCTGAAAACGGTGGTCATTTAAGAGACATCATTTTTCATACTTAGTGTAAAAAAATTTCCATTTTGTATATTATATAATCTGAAAGAAAAAATAAAAAAAAGTTAATAAACAAAAAAGTTATTAAACTTTTACACCCCTTGGTTTCTTTTGGCCCACCCTGTACATACTAGCGTATGTAAAGGCGTGTGCATACATATTACGCACATGTACGTTAGCTTTCGCTAATAAGAGTTTGTAAAGGGTGTTTTTTATAGATGTATAGAACTTTAAGTTGGCATTACTGTTCAAGATGGCGACCGATTTAACAGCTGTCAAGTGATTTATTCTCAGTTTGGCTTGGCAATTCATCATGAATAGACTCACGCCTGAACAACGCTTGCAAATAGTGCAATTTTATTTCGAAAATAATGGGTCATAATTTTGATTTTCATAAGCGAATTTTGTTTAGCGATGAAGCGCACTTCTGGTTGAATGGCTACGTCAACAAACCAAACTGCCGCATTTGGAGTGAAGCTAATCCTCAAGTGTATGTCGAAACACCGTTACATCCAGAAAAACTGACTGAGCGCACCGCTTTATACTCTGGTGGAATCATTGGTCCGTACTTCTTCAAAAACGATGATGGCCAGAACGTTACAGTCAATGGTGATCGGTATAGAGCCATGATTACTAACTTTTTCATTCCTGAATTGAACAACCATGATGTCCAGGAGCTGTGGTTCCAACAAGACGGCGCAACATGTCACACAGCTCGTGCCACAATCGATTTATTGAAAGACACGTTTGGACCTGTAAATTGGCCTCCAAGATCTTGTGATTTAACACCGCTAGACTACTTTCTGTGGGGCGATGTAAAGTCATTGGTTTGTGGATAAGCCACAAACGCTTGAATATTTGAAAGACAACATTCGCCGTGTTATTGCCGATATATGGCCACAAATGTTGGAAAAAGTCATCGAAAATTGGACGTCCAGATTGGACTACATCCGAGCCAGCCGTGGAGGTGATATGCCAGAAATCGTATTTAAAATGTAATGCCACAAGATTATCTTTCGGATAAATAAAATTCATGTCAATCGAATAATCCATCGTTGTTTTATTGCAATTTAAAGTTCTATACGTCTATAAAAAAACACCCTTTATAAGTTTTTTGAATATTTCGTATTTTGTCTATGTCAATTCAGAATTCAAGTTTGAAAGAGGGGAAACTACAACCCGCATCTGACATAAGGCCAGATGTAAACTTTCAAAATGATTGTACATGTGTACGTTTTTTAACATGTGATTTGAAAAAAAAAAAAATTGTTATAGGATAGTGTAGTGTATTATCAATTTAAAGGTTATGGTTTCTATTCATATCGTTCACAACTAAAATTATTCCTTAAAAAATTTTTATGTTTAAATCCATTTCGTACAAAACGAGTTAAATGAATTTTTTGTGCTTCTGTTTTATTCTAAACATGTTTGTTTGTTATCTAAAAATACATGTCACTTTTAATAAACAAATGTGTCAGGAATAGAAAACTCACACATACGCAACCACACACACACAGAAACACAGATGTAACTTTGAAAGATGAGTAGAAAAACACATGCCAAAGGCAATCATTGTTTAGCACCACCAACAGCTTCACTTCACTTTTATCATAACCACTGTCATGTTGCATTAAAATAAAAGAAACCATCCAGAGGAGCTTAAAAAAGATATGAATGAGTATAAAGTTAATGAACTAAACAAAAAAAAAATTGTAAAAATAAAAAAAAGGAGAAAAAAACTACATTAACAACATACTCGTATTTTGTATGGCACTAAAAATAGCCGACAAACTATCTGACACTCTTCTGCCCTGCAGTGATTGAGAGACTTTTAATTAAATTATTTAAATCTTTTAGGGCTGATCTAACGAGCTTAAACATTGATAACAATATTAGCTAACACTTCTTTCAGAACTAATTGACCCACTTTTTTTAATAAAGTGTAAATATGATTGCATCATAAATCTGTATAATTGTATGTGTGTTGTGCTAACACAAGCTGACCTTAGATATTTATACTTATTGTGAATACAAACACACACAAAATATTGATATTTATGCCCCAGTAATTTAAACTGAACATTTAAGAATAGAAATTAAAAATGAAGTAGTAAAAACACATTCAAACCATTTAATACCTACACAGAGGGGGAAAAAAGAAAACAAAACAAAATTTTTTTCACAGTTTAAATAGAAACTATTTCACAAGCAAAAAAGAAGACTTATCCCATTTGCCAACATAAAAATAATAAGACATTTCATGATTAAAATTATACGATTATCACTCATTCACTTTTACACTGAAATTAAATGCATGATTTTTTTTTCTTAGCAGAAATAAAAAAAATTTTATGTTTTTAAAGCTTCAAATTCTTTATATAAAAAACTAAAAATATTGTTTTGCCTTCAAATTTTATTTATATTGAAAAATAAGTAAAAAGAGAAAAAAATAAATAAAAGTTGGGTTATTCCGAATATATAATAAAAAAAATTTGAGAAATCGGTGAAAAGGTCCTCCAATTTGAGAAAAATTTTAAATTTAATTTGAGTTTTGACAAAAATATAAAATTTTTTATATTCGATCTTCTTACTCTAAGAAATCGTACTCATAGAGTAAAAGACCGCATAAGACCGGGTAAAAACAGATATTAGATAAATAAGCCAAATACCGACTTCAGCGCCACACGCTAACGTTAAAAGCGTTAACCTAAAGGTATATACTGAAATTCCATTAAATCAGTACAGCCTTTTAGGAGGAGTACAATGTCAAACACACATACAGCCGAATTTTATATATTAAAATTTAACGATTATTAAATTGCCCCAGATTTCTTAGTAACAAGTTGATATTTTATAGCAACGCTTCCAATTTTATAGCAATTCATTGATGTTCGAAATATTTTGAAGTTTAGTTCAACGATGGACAAAGCTTGTGTTTTCTTTTTTAAGCGATGACGCCAACAATGCGCCTGAACGCTTAGACCAGTGGGTCTATCAGTTTTAGCGGACAACCATATTGTGCAATTCCTGGCCGGGAACGATTTGGGAATGGAGTTAATCCATTTTCTCAACAAACGTTGATACTACATCCCATGAGGAGTGACAGTGAACGCTGTACTACTTTCGTCCCAGTAATAATACTAACTTTGGGTTAATAATTAAGGGTACGTTTTATGACTTTTGTTTTTAAATAACGAGAGCTTTATTTTTTTTTTTAATTTACGGTCTTTGACGCTGCCGATCTATTTCAGCAAAGTGAAAATGAAATCATTATAAGTCCCCAAATTAAGTCTCTTTAAAACTAGTCAAATAGAGAGATGTGAAACTTCGTTTTATATACATGAGACCCCACTTAGGTAGAATCAAGTGTTTGCGCCAGCGGCTTGTACGTGTATGGGTATTTTTTGTACGCTGTAGTGATACCAAACATATTTTTCTGATGGTCTAACCTTGTTGGTATTACGTATGGCGAAGTTAGCTAAGTAGTAAAGTTATCAAGGAATAAACTTCGGTTGATAGAACTATTGTTAAAATTAAAAATTCAATTATCACAAATGAGTTTTCAATTGGGGACAAATTCAGTTCTGATAACCGAAGTTGTTTTCCGTGTGTACGAAAAAAAAACATTTTTTGTTGAAAATTAAACCATTTCTTCGCCCAAACACGATTTTTAATCGTTTTTTTTTGCAGTAGCAGTTTATTTGTAAGCTTGGTTAGCTATGGAAAATAAAAATCAAAAAATATTCTTCACACATGTCTTGCAAATCCGACATGTTCAAGTGCAATGATTGTAAAACAGCTGCAGATTCCAACCACTATTGCAAATAAAATTTTAAAAGATATAACCAAGACCTTAGGAAAAAATTGTAATCAAAAAGAACATTTAAAAATTGCTAAAAAGAAGTCAGAGAACATAAAATATATAATACAATTAGTGCAACAAAATCTAGTTGTCTCCGACAATGCTCGTGCAAAAAAATACAACACGAAGAAGAATAGAAAGTATCTACAGAAGCAATCGTACCATAAAATAACCAAATCGTAGTGAAAAGCAAACTTCTATTACAATAAAATGGCCAAGCATTCTTTACGATAAAGTTTTAAAGGAATTCAACTCTAACGTGACCGTTACAAACTAGCTACCAGACTCTAAGAAACCAACCTATAATTCGTAATATACAGGGTGTCAGCCGGGAAGGTATAACACTTTGTTTTGTCTTGACAGTTTATATTTGGCAGTCGTGAAGTAGACACTTGGCAAATTTGTTATGGAAAAATATTCGATAAACCAACATGTTTTATTCGTTAAAACAATCATCGATTACTGTGACTGAGAAAGTTACGTTATTTCAAGAAATGTTGATGTTGATTGGCCTCCACGGTCGCCTGATTTGACTGCTCCAGACTTCTTTTTGTGAGGATATCTGAAAAGCAAGGTTTATGCAAACAAACCAGAAAATCTTGAGCAACTCCAACAAAATATTCGTGATGAAATTAATTAAATACCGCACGAAATGTAATGAAAAATGTGCTCAAAAGGGCTCGCATTTGTGAGATTAACAGAGGCGGATATTTATCTGATATTGTATTCCATACATAATTGCCGACATTAAATAAAACATTTATCAATATAAGGTCTATTCACTTTCATTTTATCAAAAAGTGATAATGAGGAAGCAAAACTTGCCTTTGCTACTTGCCGCTCGATTTGGCTCATTGGAAATCTCACTTTTTCGCCAAACCATCATACTAGTGCTTAATAAAATAAAAGCTTTTAAAATTGTAAATGTAAATATATTGTACATGCTACATGTTTTTCTGTAGATATTGCTGTGATTCTTGATCCCCTTAATTAACAATCAAGACTAACAATAAAATCTTCAGCCAAGTCCGGAGTTTATAAATGTTGAAATTATATAGCTGATAAATTAAATGAATTGTCCACTTCTTGGAGTAAACGTCCGTTAAATTTTGGAGCACTTAAAATTGGTTCACTCTGCGACAGTTCAAAAGCTAAGTACTTAACCGATATTGTGCAAAATTCTCTTTTTTTATATTATTAAATTTTGTTTATTTTTTTTTTCTTTATTTAATTCAATGGAAAATTTGTTTTTAATGCCGTCTACAATGAAAACAACTCAAATTGATTCTACTTTAGTTAGCAAGTTTTCAGGTAGCCTACTGAAACACCCCTAAAAAAGGTTGGTGAATAGCAAAATCGATAATTTTGATTTTAATTTTTTATAACGATTCGATTATTGTTAAAACTGAATAGGGAATCGCACTACTGGTGAACCTCTTAGCTGTTCACAGCTTCCGCCAATTGAGCAATACTGGACTATTGTCAAAGAGAAATTAAAGAACAGTTTTACTGTTGAAAATTTGGAACAAATATGCAGTGCAGGTAGATCAGAATGTTGTACAGAAATTAATATGATATATTAAGGAAAATAATTGAATTTTTTTTTTATATTTTCTGTAAAAGCAATAAATAACTATAAGTCTTATGGGACTCCATTTTGTGTGAACAATGGTTTTTCGCATAGGATTAGGCTGACGGACTCGTCGTAATGTCCACAGTGTCACAATGTGGTCGAGAATGCTGAACATGTGTTTTTCGTCTGTCCGAGATTTGATGCAAATTTTGACTTCAAAATGTGATCCAGGTAATGATTTAAACATCTGAGAGCTGGGAATACATTTGGTTTTTTTAAAACTTCGTAGAGCTCTAATTAGAGCACAGTAAGATTGACTGGACCAGCCCATCTCGGCGAAGCTATACCTTCATGGTGGCGGTGTGTTTTAGTACGTAGGCGACCTCGTGGTTGATCATGCATACGTAGTGTGATCTATGAAGAGCACACATCCCTTGCAATGTAACAAAAAAAAAAAAATCCTACTAATATTATAAAACCGAATGTTTGTGAGTAAGCAAAAACTACTGAATGGATTTTAATGAAACTTTACAATAATTTAGCTTATACATCACAATAACACATAGGCTATAATTTATGAAGATATTGTGTAAATTGTCCAAAATACAACGATAGGTGTCAAGTAAGTAGGATAAAAATTCTACAATCGGCGACATGTTTTGGCATGCGCCGCAAATATCGTTGAAGTTACACATATATTTATAATGTATGAACGATATGTTTATCATAAATAGTCCTACAAAAAAGTCTGCGACAGCATATGTCTATCTTTTATGTGGAAGACTAGCCCGTACTTAATTTAAGCCTAAAATTATGGTTTTAAATATTTTATTTGGCGCTTCTGAAAATAATGCTAGCAAAAACACGAGCCGCTTTATAAAGTTAATGACTGTATTTATTTGGTTGGTTTTTTTAACAATTAAAATTCTATTTGTAAAGGGATGCCGCTAAAAATTGATACAAACGCCTTCTAAGCATTCCGACCAGCCCCGGTGAGACCGGACAAAAACATCTAGTATTATAATATTTCTCTTATTGCAAACTTGTAATAATAGAAAAAAGTTATTAGTCTCTTTGTCATTTACTTTAACTAAAGTTAATTATAACTATCTATAAGTAAGTTGTAATAGTGGCCCTTTATATTAGAGCTCAATACCTATAATTAAGTAACTGTATTACAACTTCATGTTATAAGCAAACCTAGTGCCAAGACAAACAGAAAATTGATAATCATTGACTCAATTTCCTTAATTAATTCCAACTTTTTATTTCTATTTTTATGTTCTCAGTACATATCAAACAAAATCAATTCAAATGAATTGTAGAATAATCTCACTATTTTTCCTGTAAATGCCTGAATAAATTGTAAATGTGCAGATAAATAAAAAAAATGGATTTTATTTTTATTGAACATGAAAGCTCTCACAGGACAAATTCATATTCAAATGCATATTTATTGATTTTTTCGTTAGTTTCAGCAAAATAAATTGTCAGAGGAAACAGAGACTGTATGGCAACAGTTTTTGGTATTAAAAGCAAATATAGTTTTTATTATTAAAGAGAAGGCTACCACGAAAAACATAAATTTCTGTTGAAAGTTTTTAAAAAATTAAATCTTTTCTATAATTTTTTTTTTTTTTTTTAGAGAGAACAAGTTAAATTCGGCTATGCCGAGTCTTATATACCCTTCACTGTATTAGCCAAATATTCATATTTTTTATTTTTCTTAATTCGCTGTTTTTATTATACAAGCGATCAACTCTTCAAAAAATGTGTATGAAAAAGACTCAATATTTTATTTATTTATTTAAGTCTATGAATCCTTACAGACCAAAAAATAAAACAAACATGTGCTTACTCTAGTTACAAGTATTTAACTGTAACTAATAATAATATTACGTTTTAAAATATTATAATAATATTTACAGAAAAATCTATAAAATCATATAGTTTTTACATAATCTTCTTAAAGATTAGCGTTCGCATAATTCTTTTGAAGACATCTGAGATGAAGTGGTGTAGAGTCTCGGGTTGCTCCTAATGGCACGGTAAAGTCGATTTCACTGAGCGGGAACTCGCAGTACACAAAATTTACCATAAAACTCTCATTAAGCATCATTCTTCTGCTTTCCAACGTCGGCAATTTAATTAGAGCCAGTCTTACAATGTACCGCTGAAGATGAATGTTAGGATTCCACGTTGAATTTCCCAAACAGAATAAAAGAAACTATTTTTGAACAGATTGAATAATTTTCTTCAGGTAGTTAGTATAAGGATGCCAAATAATAAATCCATACTGTAGCATAGGCCGTATTTAAGATGTGTAACTACTTTTAGATATTACAGGCTCGGTAAATTTCTTAGCCCAACGTTTTATAAATGCAAGCATACTATGAGATTTGTTTACCATCATAGTGATGCATTTATTGAAATTTAATTTAGGGTCTAAAAGAACTATTAAATCCAGGAAATCTGTTACTAATTCAAGTTGATATAGAAAAGCACATATCTTTGCTTTTTTCAGATTAAGTGCCATTAGATTCAAAAAGCTTATCCAAATTTTTGTAAAAGGTTTCTATCAGGAACATTATTAAAGGTCAGAAAAATTTTCAAGTCATTCGCATACATTAAAATTTTACTAAATTGTAAATCATTTATGAATAACGAAAATAAAATTGGGCCCAGATGAATTCCTTGAGGTAAATCAGATTTCAAATCAATATTCTTAGAAATGCTACTGTTCTATCAGACAAGTAAGACTTGATCCAGTTTAAAATAAGTTCCATATAATAGAGCTTCAGCAGAAATAAACTTTATCAAAAGCCTTATTAAAATCAGTATAAAGAACATCAGTTTGTTGTTTTTGTTTAAACCGTTATTAACCAAAGTAGTAAGCTGCAATAAATTAGTTATTGTTGAACAAACTTTCCTGAAACCATGTGGATAAAGAGACAGCAAAGATATCATTTGAAATTAATGCTGTCAGTAACACATTTTTCAAAAAGTTTTGGTATTGCGCTCAATTTAGCAATGCCTCTACAATTGCTTATATTTGATTTATGCCCGGATTTAGAAAGTGGAATTAAATAGGAATGTTTCCCAAACTGAGGAAAATAACAACGTGTTATTGAATACTTTTCATCTAAAATTTCCAAACGTGTAGATCGCTTGTATTATAAACACATCACACAAATATCAAGAAAAAAAGAAAATTATCTAACGGAAACGGATAGTTTATTAAGCTTGAGGTTGTATTAAATATAAAAATGTATTTATTTATTATTGGAACGAAATATCGATATAAAAAGAAATTATTATAATACGACCTCAACTTAATAAATTAGCCGTTTCAATAAAAAAAAGAAATGACATTATGGATAATAATAATTTTCTAGGAATAGCTATTTTTTATTAATCCTAAAATAAATAATTAATATCAGTTCAAGGAACTGCGAAACAGATTTTTCTGTCCGTTTTGTAGTTTAGACAAAATAAGCAAAAAAAAAAGCAAAACTTAATAAAAATCTAAAATTTCTGTTGTAAAGGGTGGTTAAATTTTAAGGGCTGATGTTGAATGTGAACCACACCTAACCATCAAGTTTTTTTCTGTATTTCATTTGACATTTCTCAATTTCAGACTAACCCAATTTGAACAATCGAGCAACGCGTTAAAGTTATTCAGGCTTATAATGAAAATGGGCGTTCAAATCAAAATGCATATCGTGCACTTCGTGATTTTTTCGGTCAATTTAATTTTAAAAAAATTTGAGCAAACCGGGTCTGTAATAGATGTGAAAACACCAGTGCATGCTAGTGCAGCTCGTACTGCAGAAAGTATTGCTGCTGTTCGCGATAGTGTGGCTGAAGAGCCATCCACCTCAACTCGTCGTCATGCCCAACAATTGCACCTCTCACGATCGTCGTTGATGAACATTATGCATTAAGACTTGCATTTTCACGCTTACAAGGTACAATTGAACTAAAGCATCTTGACCGTTCCAAACGTCGATAGTGGTCAGAATGGTGGCAAGATATGGCAACAGTGGATGATCAATTTTCGAGGAAAATCATCTTCAGTGATGAGCCACATTTCACCTCAGTGGATTCGTCAATAAGCAGAATTTCCGCATTTGGGCGAATGATAATCCAATAGTGATTGTGCAAAAACCAATGCACCCACAGAGAGTGACTGTTTGGTGCAGTTTATGGGCTGACGGCATCATCGGGCCGTATTTTTTTCAAAATGAGGCTGGTCAGGCAATTACCATACGTATGTGGCTTCAACAGGACGGTACCACTTGCCACACAGCTAACGAAACAAGGGCTCTTTTGCGCGACAAATTCAATGGTTGTGTTATCTCAAGTGGTGGCGATGTCAATTGGCCGCCAAGATCATATGATTTGACACCGTTGGACTTCTTTATTTGGGGTTATTTGAAAGAAAAGGTGTACGTCGATAATCCAGCAACAATTCAGGAGCAAAAGGATGAGATAATTCGGCACATTAATGGCATAGAACCTCAATTATGCCTCAGCGTCATCGAAAATTTGGACCATCGGATGGAGGTGTGCCGCCGAAGTCGCGGCGGCCATTTGGCCGATATTTTGTTAACTACATAATTGAACCACACCATTTTATCATAATAAAAAGAAATTACAATAATTACCTAAATAATTTGTGTTTTATTCAAAATCAACGTTGACCCTTAAAATTTAACCACCCTTTATTTTTATATTTTCTGGTCCATTTGTACACCGATCCTTTTGGCTTTTTGCACACACATTATGACTGTTATTTTTGATAAAATTGCGTATCACTTTTTTTGTTCGTTATTTATTTAAGAAAAAATACACTAAAAAAACAATTGACAGAATGCTAAGCTTTTTTCAATATTATCTAGGGACCTTAGAAAGTTTATTTCAAGACCTACACGGACAGACGGACAACACTTATCCGTACGGTGTAGAAGCTACAAGCAGAATTAGAAAGTTACATTTTACAGTGAAGGTTATAAAAACAGAAAATTGTAAAATTTGGTTTCAAATTTCATTTGAAATGAACTTTCTGCAAAGATTTGAATTTGAAAAATCTTAAGTCAAATGTTTACACACACACATTCTACACTTTCATAGTGCAATGTCTATGCAGGGGCTATTGGAATGACAGCTGAGTGTTTTAATTCTTGCCTAATTACTACTCTTACTATCAAAAATTTTTGTAACTCTGTGGCTGATATACCTGTTAAATTTCAGCACCAAATTACGCATTCTGGTGTGTATCAAAAAAATCAAATTAGTTATGATTTTCGTTAAATTCACACAACGCTTACAGATGACTTCCATTTTAAAAAAAACACACACACAAATACATGAATGATGTTGAAAATTAATGTGTGTAGCAGCCACTTTAGAATTAGCAATTTTTGCAAAATTTATTTGCTGTTCACACTAACACATGTTTTTTATTTCAGGAAACGTAAACAAATTTTGTCAGAAAGAATCCTTTTAGATTAGTGGCTAGTATACTAACCTCACAATCTGAACGTCTGAAGTTCGATTAACTTGTTTTAAAAGCCAAGGGGGTTTGTATGTTGCCAGACCTTTAGCATTCAGTGGGTCTGACTCGTTCAATAATTCGCATTGTCACGGGACTCATGGAAACATAGAAACACTTGACAAATATGAGTATCAGTCGAAATGTTTCGAGCAGATTATGTAGAAAAGGAGAATATATACTGTGGCACCGTAATGATCTAATTTGAACTAATTATCACTACTTTTAACTGTCTGACATGAAGGACAAATCTTTCAAGGAAGTCCTTGAGTTCTTAGTGAATACCAAACTTAGAGAAAATTTTTAACATGAAAGTATTATCACAGTAGGTCTATTCGGGTATCAGTAATCTGGTGACTTGTACCCGCTACCAGTTTTACTTCAAATTCTGCCATACACTTACAGAAAAAATCTCATCTCGACTTCGCTCGGCTTATAGGTTATCATTTCATTAATAGATATTTAATCTAAAGCTTTCTTTTGTACGATAACTTACAGGTTAGGCTAATGCAAAGCATTTCTCTAATACAAACAATCTCCTAAAATCCAAAGGTGAAATCGCCGCATTAGTAATCGACCAACTTGAGTCGAATTATTTAAATTATTTCATATGCAAAAAACTAAACTTTTGATCATTTTTGTTCAGTATCGGGCTCAACTTTATGAATCATTTTTAGGCATTTCAGGAATTTTCATTAATTGAATAATTGGATGGATAAAATGGTTTACAAAAATATTTCTCGTAGTTTTTTTTTATATACATTTGCTGACCATTTATGTAGTTAAATCGATTCACAATTAAAACTTGAAAGTAGGAGGGAACTTTTTTGGGCCCCTTACAGAAGGTCAGTACTTTGCAATGCAGTTTAGTTTCAAACTGGGGCACACAGAGTCTTATCAAGGGTTTGCTTCCTTTGTATTAAAAACACGTAGATTGATTCGTGGAAACAAAGTTTAATTTTATTTATGGAGCTTGAGCTAGCTTATTCTCTACTTAATACATAATTCAACTACTCGTTGGGCGAACGTTTTGAGCAATACTCGATGTACTGATATTCGGCTTATTGAGTTAACCAGCACTCGATTCAGTTGGCTAATGGACGCCCCACTTGTTCGGCTGCCAGGCATTTGGATTGTTCAGGTAGTGAATGTAAGACAAACTAGTTAATATTATTTTGAAATTTTGTATGTTTTTTATTTATTTAAAAAGGCAACAAGTCCTATATTAGTGCTTCTTTATCTATTATCTTATAAGTATCCTTAAACCATATAAAGATTACGCTCAATAAAACTTACAATGTTAATGCAATAAAGAAATAGATACACGTAAAATTAAAGAAAAAATACATGATGAAAATCAGGTCATCTGATATTAAAATCGATTCAAGTCTTGTAAAGGAAAAATTTAATTTTAAACCAAAACAAATACGTCAATAAAAACCGTATGGCCATTCTAAAAACTACACAAGCAACTATAAGGAAACAAAGTATTAAAAAAATATATTAATACACACTTACATACAATATTAATACTCATGCGATGTAGTAAAATTATAATGAAAAGAAATGAAGTGTGAGTGTGAATATGAGTGTGAGAAGCCATGATGAAAACATAATATCCATAGAAGGCATGCTAAAAAGCTTAAATACTGTTTAACAGAGGAATGGAATTACCGGAAAAACTGCACTGCTGTTGAAATGCTTTATTTAGTTGGTTGAGATAATAAAAATAAAAAAATAAAAAATCAACACCAATAACTTTTCACACTAAAAAAGCATATTGAAAAATATAAATTGTGTTTGAATTTTATTAAAGTTTTAAATTACAAACAGCGATTATCTAGATGTTTTCTGTTTTTTTTTTAATAAAAAATTTTTTAAAGTATTAATTTGCTTTTTATACAGTCTACAAAAATTAAAGTTAAATGAAAGTATATGCATACGAGTATATTCTGAATTCTTATAAATAGCCATGTCAACTTTGAGCTTTCTGAAGTCCCTAGAAGAATTTTTTGGAAGTTCCTATCTTTAGTTTGCTACTGAAATTCAGTCCAATTAGATCATTAATGGATGAGCTTTGAGCTGTAAAGTCCATCTACCTCTATTTTTTGACCTTTTTATGAGTGCGTTTCTTCCGTAATTTGTCTAAAATACAAAACGAGGAATAAAACGTATTACCCAGTTTTATCAAAAATTGCAATTATAATGTCTGGTCAAAAAATCAAACTGATCAATCTACAAATGTTCGAAAAAATCAAAAATACAACCGATATTTAAGTTACAGTTCACTGTAAGTAAGAAAGGTATATATAAGTTTGGGCTTAAACTTACGCACGCAGCTCAATTAAAAAAAAAAAAAAAAAACGTATCACAAGTGATAGAAAATTGAAATCTAAGAAGAAAATATTAAGTAAAATTTCGCGGAGAAATTCGTATTTTCCGAGTTATGGGTCTCCTAATTTGTCTTAGGTTCCACCTAAAATTTGTAATTTTTTACGAAATATTTAAAAAAAATTAATGGCATTAATATAAAATTAATTTCTGAGAAGTAAAAATTAAGTAAATTTTGCCGTTTAAGACCACTTTCGCAAGCGTAATTTTAGGTTTATATCAAAAATTTTATATAGAACCTTTGGAGATACATATGTAAGTTGGAAAATAGGGGCTTAAACTACAAATTTCTTTAACATGTTTTTCTTAATTTAAATTTTCTATTAACTAAATTAATTTTTTTAACTTTTCTATTATGAATCCTATGAAAAATTTTGTATCTCATAACACGGAAAATACGAATTTCCCCGCGAAATTTTATTTAATATTTGTGTGTTATACCCTTCATATATATATATATATATATATATATATATATATATATATATATAAAGGGTATTTTTTATAGACGTATAGAATTTTAAGTTGGCATTACTATTCAAGATGGCGACCGATTTAACAGCTGTCAAGTGATTTATTCTCAGTTTGGTTTGGCAATTCATCATAAATAGACTCACGCCTGCACAACGCTTGCAAATAGTGCAATTTTATTTCGAAAACGAGATTGCCGTTGTTCCCGATTTTAATAAGCGAATTTTCTTGGGTGCGCTTTATGGGCTGGTGGAATCATTGGTCCGTACTTCTTCAAAAACGATGATGGCCAGAACGTTATAGTCAATGGTGATCGGTATAGAGAGATGACTACTAACTTTTTCATTCCTGAATTAAACAACCATGATGTCCAGGAGCTGTGGTTCCAACAAGACGGTGCAGCATGTCACACAGCTCGTGCCACAATCGATTTATTGAAAGACACATTTGGTGACCGCCTAATTTCAGGTTTTGTACCTGTGAATTGGCCTCCAAGATCTTGTGATTTAACACCGCTAGACTATTTTCTGCGGGGCTATGCGGATAAGCCACAAACGCTTGACCATTTGGAAGACAACATTCGCCGTATTATTGCCGATATACGGCCACAAATGTTGGAAAAAGTCATCGAAAATTAACGTTCATATGCCAGAAATCATATTTAAAATGTAGTGCTACAAGATTATCTTTCGGATAAATAAAATTCATGTCAATCGAATAATCCATCGTTGTTTTATTGCAATTTAAATTTCTATACGTCTATAAAAAACACCCTTTATTTGTATGTTCTTCTATTATAATCCATTTATTTTCTATAATTTTTAAGGCTAAGTCTACAGGTACACTTGGAAATAAAGACACTACATCAAAAGATACAAGTTTTTCATCATTATCAAGTTTTAGATCTTAAATTTTATCTTTAAATTCTAAAGAATTTTTAACATTATATTTGGAAGATATAGTAATATTTTTAAAAATATTAGTTATATATTTTGAAAGTTCATATGAAGGAGAATTAATATATGAACAAATAGGTCTTAATGGAAAGTCTTCTTTATGAATTTTTAGTACTCCATATAATCTAGGTACTAATGAAGTATTTGTTTTAAGTTTAAATTTATCTTCCTGTGAAATTACTTTTTCCTTAAAAAGATCTTCAATAATATTGTTACCGCCACTGACAACTCTACACTTTTTGGAGATATATATATAGATATATAATATATCTGTCTTTATTTTTATCATATGTTGTAATATCATAAGTTCACTTCGCTATTTAGCTACAAAAGCTAAAGAAGATAAAATAGATGTAAAATATTTTTCTTACATGTGCCAAAGCCAATTATCATTACGCCATTTTTATAAAAGGTCATTCCTGAAAGAGAATCACGTAAGAAACCAGGCTTAAATTGCTTTGCGCACCTTCTTGGCTATTGCACTAAAATGTAAGATTTATATAATACTTGAATTTATAATTAAATATTAAATTGTAATATTTATTTCTTAGGAAATTTAATGCAGTCTACTGAAATATATGTATTGAAATAAAGTTGTGCATTTTGATTCGGAAGACTCATTCAAATTTGAGCAATAACCAGGACTAATTGTAGTAAACGCTATTTTCGTTTACAACAATTTTAACAAATATTATTATTAATTTTCTCTTTATTTAGAAATATATATTTTGTATTGTCTTGAACTATATCATTCATTCTAGAATAATAATCACATTTATTCATAGCTACTTTGGAATTTCCTTTATCAACATTTACAATAATAATACTCCTATAACTTTTTAAAAATATCTCAGTTTCTTTTACTTTATTTAAAATAAATCTATCACTTTCTGTCAATTTATGTCTATTTATATGGTTACCGAATATCTTTTATAATTGTTTTTATATTAAAAATTAATTACCGATATACATACATACTAAAGTGGCGCACAAGCCCATTTGAAATACACAAAACACTACCCGGTGGGGCAGAATCTAAATATTTTTGAAATTATTCGACCGTTTCTAAACGGCTGGTCCAAAGTGCATAAAATTTTACACAGACATGACAGAGGATTATAAGAGTTTACCCTTAGACGCTTGTAAAGTTGGGTACATACGAAAGTGTAGTTTTTTAAAATACTGACCACTTTTGTGTATTTTTTATTAAAAAACACCTTTATTCTTTTTTTAATAACAAAAAATTTCTTGAAAGCCATATGCAAGTTTTATAATATTCTAAAAGTAATCGTTATGCAAATGATTTGGAAGGTGAATTTGATTCAAATTTATCAATATTTTAGGACCTGGGGAAAAAGCAATGGGGTTGTATATTTTGGGCGCGAGTGTCTGCATCAGATGGTCGGTCAGGGTAAGATTTTGTCATACCTGACTCCCATATTTTCTATGAGACAGGCACCACCTCCAACCGATCTGTGTGACTCCATGCTATAGGTGTCACACAAGCCGACTAGAGTATCATCTATCCGCCACCTGGGGACGTGACTGACATTATATGACACGGATTGTTTTTTATAAAATTTTAAAAGCTCTATGATTTCTAGCAGTATATGAATTTAAAAAATTATATATAAGAACTAAATTTACTTGTTCACAGTAAAATCTAAATTTTATTATAGTTGTATAATAGGCGGTAGATACAGGGTGGCCCAAATAAGACCAGCTGATGTGAAACACAAATAACTTTTTTTAATTTTTAACATAATTAATTTTTCTTTTTGCAGATTATAACTGAACTCTTGGAAATTTAAAATGAATACGTACAGCCTACAACAACACATTAAAATTATCAATTTTTATTATTCTTCTCAACGATCAATTGTTCTGACGCAGCGAAATTATCGCCGTTTTCTTTTAACATAAGATCAGCGCCCACATCTTCCATGATTACAAGTTTAGTTCGCCGTTTTGAGGAACTGGGTTCAGCTGCCGATTGTCCAGGAAGAGGTGTTCATCGTATTGAAGACAACGTGGAAGCTGTGAAGCAGAGTGTTGCAAATGATCCATCTGTCTCAATTCTTCGCCATTCCGGCCAATTGGGTATACCCAGAATAACATTACAGAGAATTTTAAAGCTGGATCTTAAGATGTATCCATACAAAGTTCAAATTGTGCAACAGCTTCTACCGCAACACCCCAACAACGACTACAGTACGCTCACTACGTCTCATTTGGGCCACCCGTTAGTTTTCTACTAAATGTGTCCTTTAGCCTGGCTCCTGTTTAGAAAATTTAACAACTTCTTATTAAACTGAATGAACAAAGTTATTCTTGTACTTTTTTAATTTAATTTATTTCTATTCAAAAAAATGATCCACTTAATTGTAATCACTAAAAACAATTGTGTGTGTTTGGCTAAATTAATGATTTAGCCTCTAATTTTTTTCTAGCCTTTTTTGTTTTTCAAAAAAGCTTTAAATAGCCTTTTTTGGTAAAATGAAAACAAATCATACATAAACAAACTGAGACTGAAATCAAATTAGCTAAAGTAATATTTTCAATGAAACTTTGATATGTAAATTGATAAACTTATCGAACGACGGTAATTTCATAAGCAAATTGAAGTATTTCGCTTCTAACTTGTAAAATAAAAATGCACTTTATTCTTAATTGATTAATTAATTGTTCCATTTAGTATTTAGTTATCTAAAACTAACATTTATTAATGCTGCGGTTATTCGCAGAATAGAAATCGCATTAAAAATCAAAAAATAAATTATTATTTAAAGGAATTTTAAATATTATTCTTCAACATTGAAGTTGAAAAATAATTGAATTCACTTATAAGTATTTAAAGCCGTGTGGAAAACGACATTATTCGCTTTAGTTTTTGATAGTTTTTTGGATTTTTTTATAAAAATTATAATTAAGATTCTTAATATAATAAAGAATTAAGAAAATTTTGAATTTTAAGTTGTGGCTTTTTAACTTTTTTCTAGCTTATTTTATTTCGGAGTGATTTAGCCTTTTCTAACATTTTTTTAAAGGGAAATATAAATTTTTATAGCTCCTGGTAATGCTGGTCTTCATTACTAGTGTTGTTCTCACCGTCGAATATTTGCCTAACTAAAAGAAAATGTATGGCCAGTATTATAAATCTAAATTAGTTAATTTATTAAAGAAAATACAGTTTGTAGAAATCCATGTCCATTGCAACTACTCCCTGTAAAATGTTTTTTATTTTTTAAAACAATTCTTTAGTAATGTGACCTTATACATTAAAAATAATTATTTGTTTCAGGCCTGCAGAAAAAATGTTGTATTTAATTTCTCATGAGCAGGTTTTCACAAAATTAACTTTACAAAATCTAATTAAAACTTTCTTCCAGCAATCAGTGACCTTTTATTTTATTTTGTTTTGTTCTTTAATTTAAATAAAGCTTATTTCAGATGATGCGGAAAAAAAAATAAAAGAAACAATGACATTTAAACTGACCATAAACTACATGTATTTATAAACAATAACAAGATTTCATTTAACCCTAGTCGAACAGTATGTGTTCAATTGTACCTTCATGTAGTTATTAACAGAACTATAACTAAAAGGTGATTTTATAAGAACTATCGGAAATTTAAAAAAAAAACACACATAAAATTCAGAAAATTGCATGAAATATTTATTTGGATCGATAGTTGGGTCGATATAATTTAATGTTTGAAGATTATTTCATGCAAATGTTGGCCGCGGCTGCGCCTCAAATGGTCCATCCGCTTAGTCCAATTTTGGCATACTCTTTCCAACATTTCGGCCGGTATCTCACGAATAATGTTGGCAATGTTGGCTTCCAGTGCGTCAATCGAAGCGGGCTTGTCCCTATAGACATTAGCCTTAACATAGCCCCACAAAAAATAGTCTAGAGGCGTTAAATCGCACGATCTGGGCGGCCAATTGACTGGTCCCAAGCGTGAAATAAACTGTTCACCGAACTCGCCTCTCAATTGGTCCATTGTTTCGCGTGCTGTGTGGCATGTGGCACCGTCTTGTTGAAACCACATGTCATGCAAGTCAAGCTCTTCCATTTTGGGCAAAAAAAAGTTTGTTATCATCGCACGGTAGCGCTCACCATTCACAGTAACGTTGTGATTCGCATCATCTTTGAAGAAATACGGCCCAATGATGCCGCCAGCCCATAATCCGCACCAAACGGTTGTTTTTTGTGGATGCATTGGTAGCTCTTGCAATGCTTCTGGCTGCTCTTCACTCCAAATACGGCAGTTTTGCTTGTTCACGTATCCATTCAACCAGAAATGAGCCTCGTCGCTGAACACAATTCTTCGATAAAAAAGTGGATCTTCATCTAACTTTTCAAGAGCCCATTCACCAAAAATTTGGCGTTGTGGTAGGTCGTTTGGCTTCAATTCTTGCACCAGTTGTATCTTATAAGGCTTCACACCCAAATCCTTTCGCAAAATTTTCCACGTAGTGGAGTAACAGAGGCCCAATTGCTGCGAACGGCGCCGAATCGATAATTCACGGTCATCACCAACACTGGCCGATACGGCTGCGATATTTTCTTCAGTTCGCACTCTACGTAAGCGTGTTGGTGGTTTAATGTCCAACAATGTAAATTTGGTGCGAAATTTTGTTACAATAGCCCGAATAGAAGCCTCAGTAGGTCGATTAAACTGACCATAAAATGGAAGAAGCGCGCGATGAACTTTCTTAACAGAGCACGCATTTTGGTAATAAAATTCAATAATTTGCAAGCGTTGTTCGTTTGTAAGACGATTCATGATTAAATTATAGACCAAACTGAAGATGTTTGACAGTGACACAAGATACAAAACGTGCGTGAGCTGTCAAAACTAGTGTTGCCAAAAAGATAATAGCAAAAAAATCACTCTTTATGAATTGCTTGTACATTGTAATATAGAGTTACCAAGGTAAATTCACGTCAGATAGAAGTAAAGTTTTACAATGTAATTATTATAAAAAAGGATAATAACCAAAAATTCTTTTGTACATATGAGCAATTCTTGTATGGCTTATGCTACATCAAAAGAAGGAGAAGATACAGCACCCATCTCATGGGCTAGGAGTCAAGATATTTCTCTCAACTTTTAAAAATTTTATTTTAATTTACAATTTTGGAGATGTCACAAAATCTCACTTTTCTATTGTTTAAAAAAAAAAAAATAGTACAACTTGAAAACGAAAAAAAGGTATAATTTTATTTGTTCCGTTCGACTACGGTTAAAAAGTTTTTGTTGGTTAAAGTGAATTAAAAAAAAATTAATAAGTTGGACGATGTTTGACAGTAAGTCATACTTGACTCATGAGAGTGAAAGGAAATCATTATTTATCTTCGCAATTATTTTGAATCGTAAGTGAACGTATAGCAAAATCCTAAACTTTAAGGAAAAGGAAAATTTGTTTTCTGAAAGTTATGTTTTACTTAGTGAAATAAAAATGCATTAATTAAAAATCTAAATGGGCCATAGTCAGCAAAAAGTATGTTCTAACTTCTGTAAGATCAGGAATACACACAGCACTTTTAGTTGGGCAATTCTTGATGTTGTAGGAGAGAGAGGAAAGAGGAATTGAAAAGGGTACAAACTTGTTCGAACTCGGTGCTTCCCTTTTGTTCTCTCTTCGTAAAGATATAAAAAAAGAAGACAGGTAGCTTAAAGGCTAAATTAATGACTGAACAAGAAGGGTAAAATTGCCGAAACAAAACTTATGTGTGTGGACAAAACGACAATTTAAAAGGGACTTGAGAAAGAGTTGCCCAACTAATTTTGCCGTGTGTGGTCCTGGTCTAAATAAAACTGTATGGATTTAATATCATTTCTAGAGCTACAACTAAACGATAACTAAAAGTAGGATGTTATCGAAAAAATAAATGCTTTTTGGCTATTACAAACATACTTTAAGTAAAAAGTGTGGTAAGTTAAAAATAGGTTTGTGTTGCTCTTAACTTTTTACGTGAACTTTAAGCATTTAAATTTGCCAAATTTTCGATTATAAATATGGCAACCTCAGTAGGCATAGACATTGAATAATTTTTTTATTAACACACAAAACTGAAACAATATAATTATAAAATAAAATAACAAATATTAAAATAAAATTTTAAGTGAAAAGAATTTTTTAGTTGTTTGAAAAATAATTGCCAAAAAAAAGCATGACATGCCGTTGCCATTATGTATTTATAGCAACGAAATGTAGTCGGTATTCCCAGCAGTGGTGCCACTTAACAAATTTTATAATATTTATCTTATTGAGAACCTTCAATAAATTACGGAAGAAAGTTATTGATCACTTATCAGTTAATTATAGCTATATGAGACCTTATGAGTAAGTTGTAATAATGGCCCTTAGTGTGACTATTTATTACTACGTTTAAATATACATCTTATATTTGCAAATAAAATGATTATGAATTTCTATTCGCAAATAAATTTATCACAGATGTACCAGCGTTTTTAAGGAGTGTCTTACATAAGTAAGTCTATATAATTATTGGGTTGTAGGGATTGGTTAGCTTATGGATAAGTCCTAGAGATTGGTATAAGAACAATTACAGGTGGATAGGACCTTTCTTAAGGTACTGCAAGGTAAGTGAGGAGGTAAGTTCTTTGAAGTATAAATCCTTTTCAACTGAGGCAATCAATAAATATTGATAAATGAAGTGATTTATTTATTTTCTAATATTCAAGTTTCCTTAAGAATATACGTAGTTAGATATATTACAGTTTAAATTCAATACACGAATTTCAAGTACAAATTTCAATTATCATTTTGATCTACAATTAGTATACTTTTGGTTATCAGTTTAATTAGAAATGTAAATGTAGAAAAAAATTGAATTCACTTTGGTATCAATAATAAAGAAACATCCTCGTTATCCAAAAGACAAAAAAAATTAGAATTTATTAAAAAATTATATGAAAAATTTCGATAACGCGTGTGCCTTACGCGTTAATTTTTTTTTTGGATAAGGGGGCAAGTATTTAGAAAAACCAAATATGGAAGCAGGAAAAAGTCATGGTTGGTCGTTTCAAGAAACCGTGCTTTTTTACAAATATGGAACTACAAAAAAAGTGATTTGTTCCTGTTAACAACGAATGCAATTAGGGTTTCTGCACAAAATTTTAAGTATAATATTAAAATTATTTATATTATTTTACCTGAGTTGTAGTGGGTATTTCATGTTACGATCTTGACTGAATATGGGAAATTCAGCTTGAGTCTTAGTGAGATATACTCGTACATAAGTTTTGAAAGTTTGGGTGTTGGAATGTACAAGTATCGTAGTATAAAATGACGATTAGGCTAACCTGTCGTTTGTCCTTATATTTAAGTTCATATTGGCTATATAAAGATTCTGATCTGAAATAAAGTTCATTATTGATTTGCACTTTACTGTCTCCTGCAGTTAATTGCAAGTGAGATTTTGCTTTAATTTTCATTTTAAAATTTATAAATTTATATATTCTTATTATAGCAACCAAACATCTTTTTTCTTTTCTTTCTTGTATTTTTCTTTAACACTAGGCTTAGTGGTCTTTCAAATATTAATCAAAGAATTAATTAAAGACCAAAATTAGTTAAAGTTAAGAATTATAAATACGTTATTCATCTCATTGTCCTGATTTACATTTATTTGACTAATATTTTAAATCTCCCTGATATAAATAATAAATGTTGAAATTTATCCAACACTATATGTATATGTAAGGTGCTTACACACGCATACATACATCCACATAAAATTAATAAGTAAAATATACTTGGCTGTAGTAGGCTTAAATATTCTTCAATAATTAACCAACAGAAGTCACATAAGTGTTATTCTGCTGAACAGAAAATGAACAGAATTAAATATTTATGGCAACAACTTAAAAGAGAAAGTGAAAATGAATAAATAAAATAAAACAGAAACTTTTTCAACAGAAAAAAAAGATATTTTATTCAAGATAAAAATAGCAAATACGTGCAATAATTACAATTTTATAAGGAGGAAACAAAGTATAAAAATTTTTAAAACTTTTCGCTTATCAAACCATTACGGAGAGTTTTGTGCTGATTGATTTTAATAAGAATATTGATTTCTTTTGACATAACGAAAAAGGAAACTGAAAATAAGGCGAAAACTCTAAAGAAAATACTTTAAAGTAAAAGTTCAACCACAAGCAGCAATTATTTAATTGATAGAAATCTCGCAAAAGCAAAATATTGACGTAACAAATAAATTAACAAAATAAAATTGTAACTAAAAAAACTTTCTAGAAACAAGTACATTTAGAGAACAGAAAAAAAACAGTAAATAAGGTATCATTCTCGTATTTGTAAAAACCTCAACAAATCGATAAGAGCGCATAAGTTCGTACAAGATAAAAGACTCCGTAAGTCAAAAAGTATATATGAGTTCGTGGTGTATACTGTGTGCTGTGCTCTTTATTTGAATAAAATACCCGCTACTAGCATCAATAAAGGTAAGAGTGAAGATGCGCTACTCTCCCATATGGGAGAAGTATGTTACAATTTTCGCTTTTAATTGGTTTGTGTTCTTATTGATTCTTTATTATTAATATACTAATCCAACATCAACAATGCATTCACATCTATCAGAAGTCTATTATTTTATTTGCTTAGCAACGTTTTCTACCAGCAAATGACAGTAGACACTAACCACTAACACACTAGAATGAGGATCAGGATAAAAAACTCCGTCACTGTGGCTAAACTAGACCTATTGTGATACTACTCTCAAGTTACAAGTTCTCCGTGAGTATAGCATTCATTAAAAATTCAAAGACTTTCTTGGGTGATTTGTCCGCCATGTCAGATGGTTGTAGATCATGATGCCCTAAGTAGCGATCCAATTAGATTATTACAGTGGTACAATATGTGTGCCATTTGACCAGTCATGAATATCGTGACAATGCGAATTCCTGTCTGGATCAGGCAAAGTAATAAGTTAGTTCTCTGCCGAGATCGGATTGGCATGAATGCTTTCGCTACCCTGATATCTTTTGTTGCGATTCTATTTCCAGCCACTTCTTAAAATTGAGCTACGTAGAACTCCAAGACAGTGCGCCAAATCAATCTATTAGCCGCTACTTTTCTTGCGAGTTCGTCTGCCTTCTCATTGACCTCGCATCCATATCAAAAGAACCCTGTTACTTGATGCTAGTTTTTTTAGAAGTATTAGGCAATCCCCAACCACTTTTGATCTTATCTCAAAGACACTAAATGCTAGTAATGGCACTCTACTGTGCGAGTGAATATAGATGTGACAGTTATTTGTGTCTCTTTCTAGTTCCTTTCTTAGACATGGCTCTATGGCATGTATTTCAACCTGAAAAACTGAATTCTGAAGTTGTATTTGGTCTGAGAGTGTGTTGTGTTTATTTTTAAATTAAGTGGAAATAAAAGAAAACCCTTTTAGTTTGCTGTTGTACTTGGCTAACTTACTAGCTTATGAATTAGGAATTGGAATGAGGAGCGGGAACAAGTCACTTGGTCACTGCGGCCAAAATAGACCTATTGTGACACTACTCTCAAGTTACAAATCCTCCCAGAGTCTAGTCTTCATTAAAAATTCAGAAATTTCTTTGGGTGATAACTCACTAGCTTAGCTTACGCTTATTAATTTTTTTTCTTTTTATAATAAATTTAGCAACTTATTAATAATTATTTACATATTTTTGTTGACTTATGACTACTTACCTAATTTAATATTATTTTTACTTATATTTACTAATGACTATTGCGAAATAAGTAATCTTTCGCAATAAATCATTGTACTAAAATTATGTTAATTTCGCACTCGTTTCAGTAATCTCCTTAGAAAGAGAGCTGAGTGCACGATGAACTTTGCACTGAACTGCAACGCTCTTTTCTAAATAACCAAATGAATTATAGGAAGGTTCTGAAAGACTTTAATTACAGAGGTCTTAGTAGACCTCATTCCTACGGGCTTTGAATTTTATTGATGCTTTCCTGCGCTGAACAGACTATTGTTGTGGGTATTAATCCTGTACCTTTACAGTACCACAACCTGACCCAAAAAAGTTAAATTAAAGTTTCATTACATATTTTAAAAAAAATTTTTTTATTTTAATTTGTTTTATAAAAATTGGAAATTTCATTTATGTTTTCTAATTAATATAAATTTTATTTTAATTAAATTAAATAATTTTTAATAAAATTTTTATTCATGCTTTAATGCTTGAATGCATGCATTCACACGTATTAAAGTTACTGTGTTTTAACTTTATTTCGTTTTATAAAATGGCACATTGATAAGCCGCCATAAGCCAAAACTACAACTACAATTGCAATTGAAGATTTTGTCTTTCAATTAAAATGTAATCCGAAACGACGTACTAACAACCCTAAGCTCGCACAAGAAGAAAAAAATTTCTAGAAAAAAAGTTCTCTTTATTAATAAAATATAATGCACAGCTTTGCCGTGGCAAAGTTTGCATAATTTAATTTAAAAAAAAAAAATTTAAATTAAAATCTTATAACTTAAGTGTTGTAGTTTTATGTTGTAGTACTGAGTAAAACAACTTATAAAAAAAATCAAATGAAAAGAGAAAGTATGATGGTGTCAAAACAATATTTTAAAAAATACGGATAGAAATTTTAGAAAATTGCCTCAACGTTTTCATAGTGCAGACTAATATCAATACTGATAACTGATAACAGTATTTCTAACGACGCTAAGCAAAGGCTAGCCAAATTTTTAATAAAATAAACAAAGCTTAAAAAATTCTAAACAAGAGTACCCTTTTTCTTTTCATGCTGCAATCAATCGATTGTTGCATGCGGTGTGGGAAAGATAGCGCCTTTTACTGAAACAATATGTCGTCCAGATTCATGGTATCTAGTTGAGGCTTTAAGAACTCCGTTATAATGTGCTTGTAACGAATGCTCTTCACAGTCACAGCAACTTCGGCCTCATCTTAAAAAATGTAAGGCCTGAATAAAATCTGCAACAGAATGAGAATATTTTGAGAAGATGATTTCTTTTGAAAAATTAGTTCAATTAGTTCCATGACAATTATAACGCACTACCTTTTTAATATTCAGAAGAAAAATATGTATCTGACAGCTGCCAACTTTCAGAGTTGCTACTTTCACACAAAATATGACACTAAATTTAAAAACTGCAATCTTACTGAGACCTCCATTATAAAAAAAATGAAATAATTAGTTAAAATTATAAATTTAAAATTAAAAAGGCCCACAACCAAAATTAAATTGCTTGTTTTCTATTTTACACATTGTCCCACTCTGCTCCATTCAATTGATTTTTCAGCTATCTCTCTTACTTGTGGGATTATAGTTTGATAACCATTTATTTGTTTAAAAAAAAATTTTTTTTTCTATAAGTTGCATAAACTTTCTGGATAAAATTGTTTACTTTTCCGGTTGTGTAGGCAACACATATAAAAAGTTTTGAATTTAATTTACCCACTACCTACCAACGAACACCCAACATTTTGTTTAGGTTGGTTTTTCTAAATATAATAAATTGAAAAGAAAACATTCCCATAAAAAAATCTGTATCTTTTCTAAAATTTATTCGAACTAAATGACTAGTTGTTTTTAGGCAAACATTTTTATTTATGTGCCAGTAATACGGCCTTAATATTAAATTTTTGTTTACAATTTTTGTCAAGGTCAAATAAATTTTTATTTAGATAAATTGATATGATTCTAGTTAAATATTTGTGTTCGTCAGTAAAATTTTAGGCATATTGAAATCGCGTAGTTAGCAAAAAACAAAAAAACCATAAGTCATCTTGAAGTGTACAATGTTTTAAGTAGATTTTTGATTTAACAAAAGTAAAGAAAAACCTGAACATAAAAAAAAAACAAAAATTAAAACTGTGTGACATGATATGAAAGCAAAAATCATATGGCAAAAATATTCCGTATATTCTGCCTGCCAAGATTGTTTGTGTTCTATTGTAAAAAAAAAAAAAAAAATTAAATTAAACAGTTAAAATCAAAATCTCAACATCTTGCATTTAATAGATGCAAATACAGGTGAAATGTGTAGTACCTTTTTTACAATTGTGCCAACTACTTTTTTATATTTACAAGGAAGAACTATTTTATTTGTATACGAAAATTATAATAAAAATATGGTAAAGGTAGGCTTCACAGAAATCCATCACTGGTCACTTTTGCAGTAAAATTTATTTTTATTTTTTATTATTATCATTATGGGCTGTAATCGCAGCGCTATCTTTAAGATCTATTGAGCAGCCCAGTTCCTAACTACAATCCGAGACTCCTTACGAATCTCGTAATTGCTGTAGGACTAATCTTGCCTAGATTTTCTGGGACCAATACCTCACTACCCAAGCAGTTTATTCTGCGTCTTGCCACCGCTGGGCACTCACAGAGAATGTGTTCCGACGTTTCCTGTGCTTCGCGACAGACAGACAGACAGGAGTCGTCTTGTACCACACCGATTTTACTCATATGATAGTTAAGTCTACAATGGCCCGTAAGTAGCTTAACGTAGAGTTTAATGTCATATATGCTGAGGTTCAAAACAACATCTGCCCTAATGCGCTCAGGGTTGATGAGTCTCTTTGACTGCCGCATGTCCACTTCGGCCCTGCAGCAGTGTTGCAGACTACGTTTTTCCTCCTTGCGTAGAAGAGCACTAGTGAAGTTGTTGGTCACCCCGCAGAATGGCGTATCCGCCGTATCCCTTTTTAGATAAATAGTCCGCCATTTTATTCCCACATGCCCTTCATGACCCGGAACCCACAATAAGGTAACCATGTTTCTCTCTGCCAAAGCATTGAGAAATTTATAGCAGTCCGAGACCAATCTTGAGCGACTGTCTGAGAGAATATAAATTCCGGTACCACATGTGCCCCTTCGTAAGCATTCCCTAGCTCATAGCTCCAAGGCGTGTACCTTAGCCTGAAAAATGGAAGCAGTTTTTCCCATTGCAACTGATCTGTGGAAACGTAGTCTTGCAATTCCCGCACCAGCACTGCCATCTTCCATTTTGGAGCCATCACTATACAACTTTTGTCTACTTCGGTCTCGTATTATGTATGTCACCATTTCTCCAAGCAAAGCGTTCATTAATCACCACTTCAAAACGCCTAGAGAGTATCTTATCCATAATATCAGAGACGGCGAGGCATGGAGAATTCCAAACAGATTCCAAAATTTTCACATGCCCACTAAGACTGGCCTCTTTAAGATAGGATAGACTAGGTAGCCTTAAGGCGGAACTAGCTTCGCTACTTATACCCAGGGCTAGTGTAGGGTACGTCTTCATCGCCTACGTTACACTCAAACAGGTTATTCGATGCACCTTGTTAAGGATTATCTGAGCTTGTTTTTGTTCTACCTTTGGCAACCATACCAAGGAGGCATAAGTGACCATCGGTACTATTATGGTTTTGTAAGACCATGGAATCGTTTTTATCATACATTCTTTGGCACGAAAATATTGCCCTTAGCCCTTTTCCAGTTATGTATAGTAAATGTTTGTTCCAAGTAACAGCCTTATTCAGAGGTTTGCAAACCGTTATGAAGTAAAAATCGCTTAATTTATATTCAGAGACATTTTTAATCTTAGTAAACCTTTATTAAATCCACAAATTTTAAAGTAGGTATGGCCCTACTTTAAAGCTATATTAAGCTGTGACAGCTGATTGTTTTTGTTTTTTTGTTACATTGTGTTAAAACAAAATAAATGTTAATAAAACTTTTTTATTTATTTGATAATTTTTTTGACTTTTTTATTTTCTATGATTCTTAATTAAAAAATTATATTAATTAAAAATAACTTTTTTATTTTACTGAAAAAAAGAGTATTAATTAATTAAAAACAATGGAATCACACCTTCACATCTTTTGCTTTTAATATTTATTTTCCATTTTTATAAAATTTTTTTGGTAAAACTAACACAAATTCACAAATTTTAAATTGTAATTTTCAGTGACGTGTATAAAATCAAAGCATGGGACACCCTATAAAGTATATATATTCTGAATCCTTATAAGTAGCGAAGTTTAACAAGCGCTGTCCGTTTGTCTGTCCGTGTAGTCGTTGAAATCAGCTTTCAGAAGAATCTAGTCAGCATACAGAAAAGTGTAGCATACCAAACGGTCAATTGTTGCTGTAAGACTATTGCTATTGAAATTCAGCCAGATCGGTTCATAAATGGCGGAGCTATAAGTCAAAAACCGAAACTACCTTTATTTTTTACCATTTTTAGTGGGTTTTTTTGCGTATTTTGTCTAATCGAAGAAACGGACAAAAAAACATGGCATGCAGTTTTGTTTGAAGGATAAGTCGTAATACCTGTGATAAAATTGAAGGGAATTGGTCCACAAATGGCTGAGGAATATCAAAAATACAACCGAAATTTTAGATTTTCATTAATTACGGCTTTGCAACCGGCATTTCACATTTTCATTAATTTTTGTTTTGATTTTTTTTGTGGAAATTTTTTAGCTGTCATGTGCGTAATGCTTTGTACACACAAACACGAAAAATAAAAAAGTGTATGTGTGTGGTGTTTATTGCATTGAGTTAAATAGTATTACGAATACAGACATTTTTATGAAAGAGAGAGTCAGAAGCTTCTTCAGAAGTTATAAAAATTGGAGCGAAATATCAATATAAAAATAAATTTTTGAAAAATAAGACCTTAATTTAATAAAATAATCATATTATTTAAAAGAAAAAGGTCAAATAAAACTAACTAATAAATATTTATTTTAAGATTAATAAAAAAATATGTATTCTCTCTCTCTCTCAATTAAGATTATTTTTAAATTTATTTTTTATCGATATTTTACTCCAATAATAAATAAATAAATTTTTATATTTAATATGACCTCTAGCTTAATAAACTACTCGTTTCAGTTACATAATTTTTTGAAGTGGTTGAAGATAAATATGGAATATTTAAAAAAATTTTTTTTAATTTCAAAATATCCTAGTTCTGCTAGCAAGATCAGGGAATTTTACCACTCCCCATTTTGCAGAGGTACCAATGCCGATCTTGCTAATTCCAATTAATGAAACCAAAAGGAATTTTATTTGTAGGTTCTAAGCATTTTAGAAATGTTGTAACATTTACGGAATATATTTATTTTATTAAGCAAACCGGAAATTCCCAAACCTCTTCAGAGTAAGAACACTGGAGTATATAGAAATTAAAAAAAAAAATTTCTAAATAATCCAAAGTAATTTCTGAATATTGGGTTGGTAGGTTACAAATGTAGACGATCTCCACTAAGCTACTATAGAAATGTTTAATGACATAAGGCTTATTTGGTAAATATACCAGTAATACTTAAAAAATTTTAAAATTACTAAAACACGTACCCTTAGTTAAGACGTATTTAACGCGGCATACTTTTTTTCACTCATTTAATATATTATAAAAGAATGTGGAAAGTGAAAAATATTAATATTTTTCTGACACAATGCAGGGTGTATAAGATTCGGTACAGCCGAATTTAACTTGTTTTATTTATTTATTTTCTTAAATTTTTACTGCATTTTTGTTTACAGAAGTATTAGCTCAACTTCTGTTTTATTAAAATAGTTAGAGTGGGTTTACAAGTTTAATATAAAATCCCTTAACCCTAAATTACTTTGATCACAAACGATTCTCTTTTTATTTTCATTTCATATCCCTAAATATAAATTTGATTTTTAATAAAATAATTTTTTTAACTGATTAAACCCGCAAATCATATAATATGACAGAACTGGATACAATTTGTTTTATTGATTTCTTTTTTGATTCTGATAACAACGAACTGAAATGGTGAATGAAAACTGAATTGATAAATAGAAAAAATTGGCAAGAAAATAAAACAGGGAACAACATGTTAAATGTCAGCAACAGTTTTTTAGGTTTTCCTTTTTTTTACTTTTACTTTTTTATTCAACCTTTTTCTTTAAGTTCGCTTTTGTTAAGATTTTGTTTACTATCCTAATAGCAGTTTATAAAAGGTGATTTTATAAGAACTATCGGAAATTAAAAAAAAAAAAAAAACACATAAAATTCAGAAAAATGCATGAAATATTTATTTGGATCGATAGTTGGGTCGATATAATTTAATGTTTGCAAATGTTGGCCGTGGCTGCGCCTCAAATGGTCCATCCGCTTGGTCCAATTTTGGCATACTCTTTCCAACATTTCGGCCGGTATCTCACGAATAATGTTGGCAATGTTGGCTTCCAGTGCGTCAATCGAAGCGGGCTTGTCCCTATAGACATTAGCCTTAACATAGCCCCACAAAAAATAGTCTAGAGGCGTTAAATCGCACGATCTGGGCGGCCAATTGACTGGTCCCAAGCGTGAAATAAACTGTTCACCGAACTCGCCTCTCAATTGGTCCATTGTTTCGCGTGCTGTGTGGCATGTGGCACCGTCTTGTTGAAACCACATGTCATGCAAGTCAAGCTCTTCCATTTTGGGCAAAAAAAAGTTTGTTATCATCGCACGGTAGCGCTCACCATTCACAGTAACGTTGTGATTTGCATCATCTTTGAAGAAATACGGCCCAATGATGCCGCCAGCCCATAATCCGCACCAAACGGTTGTTTTTTGTGGATGCATTGGTAGCTCTTGCAATGCTTCTGGCTGCTCTTCACTCCAAATACGGCAGTTTTGCTTGTTCACGTATCCATTCAACCAGAAATGAGCCTCGTCGCTGAACACAATTCTTCGATAAAAAAGTGGATCCGCAAAATTTTCCACGTAGTGGAGTAACAGAGGCCCAATTGCTGCGAACGGCGCCGAATCGATAATTCACGGTCATCACCAACACTGGCCGATACGGCTGCGATATTTTCTTCAGTTCGCACTCTACGTAAGCGTGTTGGTGGTTTAATGTCCAACAATGTAAATTTGGTGCGAAATTTTGTTACAATAGCCCGAATAGAAGCCTCAGTAGGTCGATTAAACTGACCATAAAATGGAAGAAGCGCGCGATGAACTTTCTTAACAGAGCACGCATTTTGGTAATAAAATTCAATAATTTGCAAGCGTTGTTCGTTTGTAAGACGATTCATGATTAAATTATAGACCAAACTGAAGATGTTTGACAGTGACACAAGATACAAAACGTGCGTGAGCTGTCAAAACTAGTGTTGCCAAAAAGATAATAGCAAAAAAATCACTATTTATAAATTCAAATAAAGTAAGTAAAAATAAAGCTTAGTGGATTCTATTTAAAAGGTATAACAGACATTTGAAACGTAAGTACTCAAATATGTACGCTCTTTTTAAACAATGAAAATTAAAATCAAACTTACCAAAGATATGGGAGTCACTTGCACAAAATGCCATCCCAAGAATAAAAAGAAAAATACATAAAAGGACTTGAGGCCAATGAAAATTACTTGATGACTCCGTCTAAGATATAAGAAAAATATATAACAAGCTTTAAAGAAATCAACAAAAACTTTACCGCCATTCTTTCGAATGTAAGCGAAAACCATTCACTTATTCTCAACTAACTGAAACTACCGCTCTCTTTTTTAAAAGGATCGTACTCTTTGATTTCCGTTTTTTAATGTAAAACAGTGGTGTTAAATTAAAACAAAAAAAAGTGGTAAAAAATATAGAGTTTTGGTACTACTGGATAGATTTGGATAAAATCTTAAAACACCCTAAAGTAAGAACCTTTTGCTATTAAAGCTTCCGATTTGAAATTTTTTTTTATTGTAGACTTCGTTTAAATACCGCTGTGATTAAGACATGTTAACACAGCAATCTATATATATAAAAATAAGTTGCATTGTGTTAGTAATTAAAGTTCTCTAGAATGCGTGAACCGATTTTGTTTCTGCAAAGTTCATATGAAAGGTGACGTCAATACCAAGGTTTTTGTGTATAAACGGTCTCTTTATGTGTATTGGTTCATTAGTTATAGCCATAAAAACAAATCACTAAAAACTTAAATATTTAAATACATTATGCACAGCAATGAGCTTTCTTATATGTTAACTTAATGGATACGAGTATTTTAAACTTAAATCAAACAGCTAATATATACATGTAATGCTGTAACGGAATTTTTCTCCAAGGTCGCTAGCTTTTGAGTGCATGCTATGACACAGGTGGTGTTGATTTATCACCGGTATGATGTTATTACGAAACCAGTATCACTTTGACACCATTCGTTATCGATTCTGCAACGCTTTATTGTAAATTTTGTGTTATTAAAATGACACAATGCGTTGTCAAAATTAACTTAATACACTTTTGATACCGCTTGTTATCATTTTGATAACAGATGGTATAAGTTTTTTTCTGGGTATACAATGAAAGTATTTCATACAGCAACGAAAGCAATTTTAATCAAATCGTTTAAATGGTTTTTTAAATAACATAATTTATACAGTGTAGTGTGACTTTCCATTAATCATTACATGACAAACTCAAACTTTTAAATTAAAATTAGGCGTAAAAGTGGGCGTGATCAGCACAAAGCCATGTGGAGCTTGTACAAAATTTCAAAAAAATTTTATCAAAAATAAACACAAATTTGTGCAATGAACAAAGAAACAAACTAAAATAAATTTAAATTGCAAACTAATAAAAAAAAAAAAAAAAATGAGGGGCTAAATTAGAGTGTATGAAATAGAAACGTAAAAGCAAAAATCAGATAATAAAAACGTAGAGCAAATAAAGAAATTTTATCAAAGTACACAAAACCTTTGAAAACTTAGAAGAAAAGCCCACCTTCCACACAAACTAATTTTATTTTTAAATTTATGAACATTGTTAGTATGGGTGCCACCACACCCATATAAAAATAAATATATTTTTATCACACAAAAACATACTCCTTCTTATGGTAATATTTGTTTGTGTCAGCAAATCGCTAGGAAACCTTATGTTTTTATATTGAAATAATAGTGATTTGAATACAATACCTAAACACAAGCATAATAACCTTTATTATTATCAAGTTCTGTTACAAAGTAATGAAGTAAAATGTTATTTTACTTGTTCTTGTGTAAGCAAAAACTGGTAGCGATAGCTTGGATTTTATGCTTAGTAAACCCAAGCTGTTATGCAAGTATATCCGTGCTACTAAGGAAAATCCTCTTAAGTTGAAAATTTACTACCTCCCAAGTACCTTGTGAAGTCCCCCTCGGTTTTACAATAATGAAAATCTACTTAAGTGTCAACTATCATATCTTCATTGAGGTCCAAGCTACGACTAAGCTTTTCATTCAGGTTCAGTAATTCAAACCACCGATTGACGGTTATCGGTCACTCTAATTAGACAGTTATTTGTAAACGTCAGCATATTGTTCGAGCTCAATGATGCTCGTTCGCTAGTTTTAATTTTCATATGAATAGTACCGCCATTGTTGCATTTATGACCCCGATATCTATGGCTATAACTACACCGCCTTTCGTGATGTTTATGCTCTTAGCACGTTGGCTCATATTAATTTTGTATCCAACATCTTGACAGCATTAAAATTATACAGCTGACAGATCTGGAAATAAATTCAAAGGGCATTAGAAGAGATTTTTGATTTTCAGCAAAAAACTTTATTTAGAAAAATGACAATTCTGAGATTTTTTTCAATAACTGAATCAATTTTATACAAAATTTAGAAATATTCGGAAATAAATAAAAATGAAATATATTTAGGGGATTCACAGTGGTGTCCTGTCAGTCATAAATTTTTGAAGTCATACTATTTTACGATAGGATAAAAAGATTATGGTTGTGTTTCAAACATTTTTAAGCTGTGTTTCATTATTTGTCATAAGTAAAATTAGACAGTTGAGTTTTTGTATTTACATTTTTTTTTTATTGAAAATGGAAATTTCTAAATATGTTCAGGGCAGATATATAATTTTTTGAGTAAATATCTATTAATTGTCTTATATGCATAATTAAAAATATTTTTATTTGAGGCTAAACCTAAACGGTTGGGCACTGGTCCCACAAAAAAATGGAGTGTAGCTGAAAAGAAGTCACTGTTAGAGTTTTTGATAAAATTTTTTTAACACGTCTTGCTACCACTTACCATATTTTGAGACCGCAAGTTGGACGATTTTACGATTAGTAGTGTCCTCGCTCTTTCCTTACCTACAATAAAGTTCACTTAAATTTAAACTAATGCCTTTTTTTATATTTATTTGTCGTCTAATATGTGTTTTTCGCGCAAATATTTTTATTTTGAATTTAAATACTTATAACTGTTTATATAATTTTTATCACTTGATACAAATTTGAAATAGAACTCTACGAATGAGGGATTGCTCACAGCAGTCATATTTTTTAGTGCTTTTTTTAAAACTTATGACTTAATGACTTCTGTGTGAATCCCCTAATTGCTTACTGATAGCAAATATAATAATTCAAGGAGCAGTTTACGAACCTAACGAAATAGCATTTTTTTAAATTATATTTAATCTATCCATTACAAATTATAATAAAAATACTATTTTCTTACATAAAGAACGCTGTTTTATTATTAAAATTAATATAAAGAGTGGTTAAATTTTAAGGGCCGATGTTGATTTTAAATAAAACACAAATTATTTGGGAAGTTATTGTGGTTTCTTTTTATTATGATAATATGGTATAGTTCAAGTATGTGTGGATGAAAATATCGGCCAAATGGCTACCGTGACCTTGGCGGCGCACCTTCATCCAATGGTCAAAAATTTTCGATGACGCTGAAGCATAATTGAGGTTCTAATGCCGTTAATGTGCCGAATTATCTCATCCTTTAGCTCTTGAATTGTTGCTGGCTTATCGACGTACACCTTTTCTTTCAAATAACTCCAAAGAAAGAAGTCCAACGGTGTCCAATCACATGGTCTTGGCTGCTAATTGACATTGACACCACTGAATTTGTCGCGCAAAAGAGCCATTGTTTCGTTAGCTGTGTAGCAAGTGACACTGTCCTCTTCAAGCTACATATCGTCCACATCCATATCTTCCAATTCGGACCATAAAAAGTTCGTCATCATCTCACGATAGCAAACACCATTCACAGTAACTGCCTGACCGGCCTCATTTTGGAAAAAATACGGCCCGATAATGCCGCCAGCCCATAAACCGCATCAAACAGTCACTCTTTGTGGCAATTCTGCTTATTGACGAGTCCACTGAATTGAAAATGTGCCTCATCACTGAAGGTAATTTTCTTGGAAAATTGATTTTCTTTGTCATAATAAGCCTGAATAACTTTAATGCGCTGCTCGATTGTTCAAATTGAGTTAGTCTGAAATTGAGAAATATCAAATAAAATGCAGAAACAAACTTGACGTTTAGGTGTGGTTCACATTCAGCATTGGCCCATAAGCTTTACTCGTTATTAATAAATTCACTACTCATTTCAATACATGAAAATATTTTAAAGCCTTTAAAACATAATTTTGTGTGTGACTTTCCTAATCAATTTTTTAATTAAACTGTTCCGCTTACATCCAAAGGTCACATAGTTGAATGCAAGCAACACAATTGAAATTGTGTTGCTCAAATTACAATGTACTCAGTACATACTTAAAGAGTGTACAATTTATTTACCCCACTATTTATTCACAGGTAGTAATACAAGTTTTCTATTAAACTCAATTGAATTTTTAATTTTCCTTAAAGAACATTAATTAACATTCAATGCTACTGTGTTTGACATACAAGTTACTTTTTCTTAAAGGTTACGATTTTATTAACAAAATGTATGAAAAACCTTAAATTAGAAGCCAGGAACTGTAAGAAAAAACTAAATTTCATGTTAAAATATAATTGCTGAACATAAATACTTAAGATTTAGCTATGAAAACCTAAACTGTTAGAAGCAGACTGGCTAGGTGAACGCACCAGCTGATATAGGTTCTTTTAAAAAAATGTTGACATTCTGGTTCAAGGGTATTTAATTACATGGGCACTATAAACTGCCCTTATTTGGCGTTCTAAAGCAAACCACTTTAAAATTTAGTTAAATATTCTCTTACATAACATTTTCTTGTTTCTTAGAAAGCTGATATTAATTAAAAGTTTAAAAGCTTTCTTGCTTTACCCAACAATAAAATGTAAGTAAAAAGAAAATAAATAAAAAAAATTAAAAATCTATGTTAAAATAGATTTACTAGTTACTCCTTTATTCAACTCATTGCAATGCAGACAGAAAACCCGTTTCAAAATGATTACATTTTATAATCCTTGAGCGGATGCTTTAGAAGTAAAATATAACACATTTTTGTATAGAGTTTTAGAAGACGAAAAGACAGCAGAGCATATACTGTGTCACTGTAATGGAAGTTACATACTGTCGCTATTATAATTTATTATTTCGTTGTAAACCATTTAATCTCAGGTTTTTTAATACAAATAAAATCAAAGGGTATCATTAAAATATAGAAAAAGTACAATTTTGTCACTGTTTGTGCTCGATCTGATAGTTCTAAATTCGCCAATGTTAAAAAATCAAAACGTAGCATTCAAATCAATGAAAATTACTATTTTGCCTCTGAATGATGTTTTAGTTTATTCAAGACCGTTTGACTGCAATTTCATAGTTCTTATATTGTTAGTATGAAAATTCAAAAAAGTACCAATAAAAAGTACCATTTTCTCCCATTTATGGTTTACTACCTAGCTTCAGACCATTTGAGCCAAATTTCAAACTTTTAGATTTCATAATAATAAAATATCAATTAGTGCAAAAAAAAAATAATAAAAATACCATTTGTTTTCTTAATGATTTTTAACTTTTCTTAGGACTATTTAAGCTCAATCTCGTACTTTTAGGTTCGTTTACATAAAAAAATAGGAAAATACCATTAAAATTAATAAACGTACCATTTTTTTCCCTTAATGATTTTAAGCTTATTTAGGAACGTTTGACTCTATTGTCGTACTTTTAGGTTCGTTTTTATTAAAAAGTCAGAAAGTACTATTAAAAAGAATAAAATACACCATATTGTCGCCTTGTTGATTTTTCAATTCGCTCAGAAACGCTTGCTAAAAAGTAGCAAAATAAAATTAATTAAAAAATCAAAAAGCACCTTTAAAATGAATAAGAAATACCATTTTTACCCTTTAATAATTTTTCACTTTGCTAAGGATCTTGTAAGTCCAATCTCGTACTTCTAGGTTTTTAAAAAATGAAATATCAAAAAGTACCAAAAAGATTAGTAAAAAGTACCACTATTTTATTTTCGCCGTTTTATGCAAACTTGTCACAAGTCGTAATACTTATATTGCAGTGTAAAAGTACCTTAATAATTTTTAAATATTTCACATGTAACGTATACTTAATATTGATGAATAGATAAATTTCATATTGCGCATACGACCCATTACCCTTACGAGTAAATACAATTGCTTTGAAAAGTTAAAGTGTTTGTATTAACGATCAGTTCATATTTGAATTTTTTTTGTTACAGCAACTAAACCACTTTATAGCAGTTCAAAGAATAGAGTAAAACAAGATATACTACACAAAGGAGAAAGCGAAATAGCGATTTAAAAATATGTATATAAGAATAGTCTGACCTTAATGCCAAAAATTAAAACCAGCCACTTTAATTACAAAAAAAAGCAATTAATTAAACTTAAATCTACTTGACATCAATTTTCTAAATTCATTTAAATTAATATTGGTTATTATTTGTTTAAATAAAATCATTAAATATTATCTTATAAATAAACCATTATTGGCAGAACAATATTATTACGAAAACTACTCTTTTGTATGGCTGTGTTTTATTATTCATAAAAAATGTTATTTATGTATTTGTAAATGTAGAAATCCAGTGTTTATGTTAATTCGTAGAATTTTATAGTTTAATGCTTGTGTGGGAGATGTGTGTTATTTATGTCTGTGTTAGTGTATGAGCTTTATGATAGCTTTAGTTCTAGAAGTTGCGAGAGTAAGCCTTTTCACTTAACTTGTTGTTCTATACTTGAAACACCTAGAAGTGTGCAGTAACTTATAGAAGTTTGTAGACGATTCTCGGCTAAATTAAAGATTTGAAATGTCCGTTACAGTTTGCTTAAGTGAAACAGTATATAAGGCAGTGATGAGGTTGTTAAAGGAGCTCAGTTCTGATTGAGATATTAGACTGTAAACAAGATGTGTCAAAAACAACAAAGTGTAATTGTGACGGTTATAAATAAAGTGTGTTTCTGCAACAAGTGTTAAGAAAAGAAAACTTATTGTGTTGTTATTTTACAATAAAGAACCCTAATAAAATAAACGTTTTTATATATAATAGGGTAAAAACGGAATAATATCATGAGCTAATAAATAAACTGTTAATTCTGTTATGCATTTTCTAACACACATAGTTCTTGTAACATTTGGGTCTCATGTGCCTAATTCCCTGACCACTAATGATGACGGATTATGGGTAAAGTTAAAATATTAAATGGCTTCAACTAAATGAATTGGGATACAATTATCAACAGCTAAGTAATCACCCAATCATGGCTACACGGCTGTATATGTATATTTTAATAAATGTAAATGTTAGTGTTATTAAACCCCACCCTCCACCACACAAACACTTACACACATAATTATAGTTTCGAATGTGAGTAAAATTTGATTATGTTTGCATATACCCACGATCATTTATGTGTGTGTATGAGTGCTAGTGTTAAGAAAATACAGGCAATATTAAAGAGTCATTTATAGAGCGGAAGAAATATTAGATTCAACTTATCTTATGCATCATGCATCATTACATGCTTAATGAGCGTTAATGTGCATGTGTGTTAGAAAATAGTGTTGAGTGTGTGATATCTAAGCAGTCAATTATCTATTTTAATAATTTTACTACACTGTGTCTGTGTTAAAAGCTTAAAGAGATAAATTTATTAAATTCTCAGTTTATATTTTAAAATTAAATAAAGGTGTAATAACTCTGTTTAGGTTTTATAATAGAAATTTTTTTTTGTGTTTTGATTGTAAATTTTCCTGTTGACTGATTGAGTAATAAAATTTAATAAAAGAAAAAGACATAAAATTCAATAATAGTCTATAGTCACAGTCAGAATATGTTGAGACATATTTATTTGGTTACAGTATCGATAATGCAATTCTGTAACTTATTTGTATCGATAGTAATCCACTGTTTATTTTTATTCAAGTAAGTTATTTTTATAAGAAAATACTGTGCACAAAATTATAAAATATATGAAAGCACAAAAAATAATTTAAAAAAAAAAACAAATAAATTTGTACTGTGAGCAGATTGTTTTGTGTAATTTTTGTAGTTACTACATGTTGTTTATTGTTTTACCTCATTTCTTGTCAAATAAAATTCTAAATACTCAAAGGCATTTTTCAGCACAAAATGCAGTCAACGATAAAGTTAAAAACACATAAATAATCCTCGCTTATAACGATTTAAGTCATACCGAATATTTCAATCGCAATCGCGAGCTCGACAAAATATCGATATACCTGTTTTTACCATGCGTTTCATCTTAATAAAAGTTAGGGAATCGCAACACTGGTATCTTTTTAAAAACTATTTTAAATTCATAAAATTCTTATGAACAAAAGTTAGTTATAAGTAAGAGCCCACATTTTTGCCCAATAAATCTTTAGTAATACAGAAAAGCTATTTATGTCTTATTAAGTTCAATTTTAGGACTACAATTTTAGAAGCCTTAAAAGCTTTTTTTAATAAAGTTATACCGCTTCTAGCAAACGGTATTGATTTTATTGCCATGTATTTAATTGTGAAATATATCAGGCCAGCAGCCTTCAACCAATTTTTACTTAAGTCGAATTAAGCGGTTTTTCCTTATTAGCAAAAAAATATCAAGTGTAGTTAATAATCATTAGTAGAAAATTAGAAATTAGGGAAAAAGACTTAAGTATGTAATTATTAATTGAGTTCTTTAACCATACTTTGTTATCGCGGGATCCCAATTTACACAAAAAGCGCTCGTTTACTGCAAGTTTGTGTAAATGAGACCAGTTGTGTGAGAGAATTATGCTTCTTCTTATTGCACCAAACGGCCCACACTTTTTCTTCGTTCAAGTTGGTTAAATTGTCAATCAGCTGTTTGAAATATAAATAAAAGTCAAGAAATTGTGATATAAATTTACAAATTTATAAAGTTTTCTGGCGGAATATGTCAAACTCGATATCAACACAATTCGCTTGTTATGTTAAAACTGCTACCGACACTACCTCATATTTTATTTTTTGTAAGTGTTTGGCATTTTTTTTTTTCTGGGGTAAAAAATTGGTTTTTTGCGTTCGTTTACTTTTAGGTATTTTTGGGGTAATCTTATAGTGTTTTCAGCCTGAGTGAACTTAACATAAATGCGGTTTTAACGTTAAATCCAACTCATAAAAACTGTATTTACCATACAAAGTGAATTTAATAAATATACATTAAATGCTATTTTTGAATTGAATTTAAGTTGGATTTATGAAATACAACACTATTTTTATCCGTTAAGCTCAGTGTAACCAAATTAAAAAGATCTGTAAATATATCAACAGCTGCTAATATTATTGAATGAAATGAAAAAATAAAAACCGCTTTAAATATTTTCAAAAGAAAATGCTTTCAATGGTAGCAGCAATAAACGTATTTTGAAGAAAACTAAGTTTTTTGACAAAAGACAAGAGAAATATGTGTCCCGTAAGTGTATTTACCAAAGGTCACACATATTGTGGCTGCTGTGCAGTTGGCCAAATAAGTTTTGTACAAAGTAACGCATCAAATACACTTATTTCTATAGGAAATTTTTATTGTTTTGTAGAAATTTATTTGACACTCTGTATGTTATATTCTGAATTTAAAAATTTTGCAGTTTGAACGCAAAATCATCTGTTGGTGAATTAAATGTTAAATTCAGTATTTAACTTTCAATCTGAAAACACTATTAGCTTACTCTCATTTTAAAAAACCTTACCCAAAAATTACTAGAATAAAGCTATTTGCTAATAATGCAATTTCAATTAGGTCATGAGTGTAGTTTTTAATTTCCCAAATTTTTGCTTGGCAAACACCATCAATCAATTCTACAAGATGATAAAACCTCCAAAAAATTCTGGCAACTTTCACTTCAATCATGGGTTTGTTGTTTTGCTTTGTTTGCCTAAGGTATTTTTAGGGCAAATGGAGGAGAAGTAAGCAACATATTTTCTTTCACGTATATACACAGAGCCAATAAAAAGAAAGCTTTTCTACTGATTGAAGAATTCAAAGGTACCTACAAAAATGATACTTCATATTAGTCATTCTTGTGGCACGTTGGTATCCGTTACAAAACATTTGTAGTTGCAAAATAAGAACTTGTATTAATTAAAAAGAACTCCAAAAATTAGTTTTCGTTTATGTCAACCTAAACTCACAAAAGATCGGTATTGACCATGACTCAGACAATTGCAAACTCTTTCAGTGAAAGAATAATCGAACGCAATGCACATATGAAATTAAATTTTAATTTTTACGATTTAATTTCCATTATTGTAATCGTAATTTAGTACATTTATATGACCTGAAATAATCGCTTATTGAAAGTAAAATACAATTTATTAATTAATGAAACAGCAAAAAATTGAAATTAATCACAGACACTGGTCACATAAAATTAAATCGCTAACAACTCAGTTCAACTAAAATACCCTTAAAGAATTTTTAATTGTCAACATTTTTTTTCAGCCGAAATAAAACATAAACAAAAATAAGAAAAATTATTTAAAGAGGTAAATGAAACATGTTTTAATTCGGAATTGAAAACATCACTGAATAATAGATTAAGCCCTCATTAGGGGTGGATTGAGAAGAACTTTCCACCCCAACAAGTAACTTAAATGGAATGTAGACTATTTTAGTTAAACAAAACAAAATATGAAGCAAAATAAATTATTTGAAGTCAAAAATTTTAACAAAAATTAATCTCTTTTGGCAGTTAATTAAATGAGAACATCATGGAAAACCGACATAATTGGAAAGATTAATTTTTATAAAATAAAATAAATTAAATTGAAATACATCAGAACTGTGGGTCGCCTTTACTGTGAATTAATGAAACACGTATTTATTTAAACGGATTTAATTGTGTCATTGTTAGTGGCTGTTTCCTGTTTAAAAGTGTATGAGGGTAGGGATGTGCGTATGTTTATTTAATTAACTAAGTTAACTCATTAGACTTGCCACAAATAAGTTAAAAAAAAATAAATTAATTTTTATCCTTTAACACAATCTTTTTTATTGTAAACGTAAGTATTTTTTAAAACACTTACAACACGGCTTGCAAACAGTGCAAACCATAGACTATTCAAATAGACTCGACACCTTTTTTTCCGATTTGGTAGCATTAAAAAGGCGATGCCAGATCTCAACGGAAAACAAAAGAAAAGCTTTATTTATTTTTGTCTCTTTTAGTTTTCCTTCAGAATTTTAATTATATTTTGTAAATATTATAATATTTAACAAATAATTTTTGCAAAATAGTGTGAAAAAATTGTAAATTAACAAAAAAATTGTGCCAAATTAAGTTTCTATGAAGTTTGAAAGCCAGTAAACAATTAATTGGCAAAAAGTGCATAGTGGTGTAAGTTCTATAGAGTATGGCTGACTTCCTAAACGCATGTTGCTTTGTAGTAATACATTGCAGTGTATTACTGAAAATTTTTACAATGCATTGTGTTCCCATTTGCAACACTGTTGCATTTACTATGCAAGAAAAAGCAAGCAAGGCATCCAAGAAAATTTAGATGCAAAATAAATGCAACACGCAGTACAATGGCGTCGCAAGAAAATAAGTAAGCGGTTTTTCTTGTAACTTAATATATTTAAATATTCCCTTATCTGTCTTTAATTTTTTTTTTACAGTAATAAAAGGATACATAACTATAAAAATATATAAATAAACTTGAGACTAGATACTGAAAAGCAATTTTGCGAAAAAAAAAGAAACGTATTGTGCTATAGATACGGGTTCTACAAAATATTAAATCCATAGACAACACGTTCCTATTTACAAGGGACGACATAAAAATTATTAATTTAATTGTTAACATGTAAGCGAATTAAGACGCCGGGCGAAGCAGCAACTAAAGGGTGTTTTTTATAGACGTATAGAACTTTAAGTTGGCATTACTGTTCAAGATGGCGACCGATTTAACAGCTGTCAAGTGATTTATTCTCAGTTTGGTTTGGCAATTCATCATGAATAGACTCACGCCTGAACAACGCTTGCAAAGAGTGCAATTTTATTTCGAAAACGAGATTGCCGTTGTTCCCGATTTTCATAAGCGAATTTTGTTTATCGATGAAGCGCGCTTCTGGTTGAATGGCTACGTCAACAAACAAAACTGCCGCATTTGGAGTGAAGCTAATCCTAAAGTGTATGTCGAAACACCGTTATATCCAGAAAACCTGACGGTTTGGTGCGCTTTATGGGCTGGTGGAATCATTGGTCCGTACTTCTTCAAAAACGATGATGGCCAGAACGTTACAGTCAATGGTGATCGGTATAGAGCCATGATTACTAACTTTTTCATTCCTGAATTGAACAACCATGATGTCCAGGAGCTGTGGTTCCAACAAGACGGTGCAACATGTCACACAGCTCGTGCCATAATCGATTTATTGAAAGACACGTTTGGTGACCGCCTAATTTCACGTTTTGGACCTGTGAATTGGCCTCCAAGATCTTGTGATTTAACACCGCTAGACTACTTTCTGTGTTGCTATGTAAAGTCATTGGTCTATGCGGATAAGCCACAAACGCTTGAGCATTTGGAAGACAACATTCGCCGTGTTATTGCCGATATACGGCCACAAATGTTAAAATGTAATGCCACAAGATTATCTTTCGGATAAATAAAATTCATGGCAATCGCATAATCCATCGTTGTTTTATTGCAATTTAAAGTTATATACGTCTATAAAAAACACCCTTTATATATACATTTTTATGTAAATACGAGTATATTATTTGTCAAAAATTGTAATAAATATAATTTTTTCACGATTATTTTTCAAATAACTAAGAAATTCTTTTTTTTTAATTTTATTTCAATATTTTTTATTTTATTGTGTAATTGTTTTGTTTAATTTTTGTGTATTAATAAAAAAATTTTTCAACGTCTACGGCTGCTGAAGTTGATATATCTAAAATCAAAAATATGGCAACTTTAAATGCTTTAAGTTCACGTTAAAAGTATTAATAACACAACACATTGCATTTTTGACTTCGAGAAAGAGAGATGCTTTCGTTTTACGCATGTAATTTATCTTCGTTTATTAATTATTTTCTGTAGATGTTCGTTTGTCCGCCTGTTGCTGTATAATTAACGGTTCTTTGCAGTTTTTCTCCATATATAGTGTTTTTTATGAGAGTACCGGTTATGATGAATGTTTTAATCTACATGTGTTAATTTCTGTACATTTGTTGTTTTTTGTAAACGTTTAACGGTATACGTTTTTTAACTAAGAAAGTTTTAGCGAGTATAAAAAGTTTGACAATTCTTAATAAAAAGAAATTTATACATCAGATTGCAAATATTCTATTGGAAGATATATGGTGGAGACCACTAATACTCTAGGGAAAGATTTCGAGTTCTCTCCTTCCTATATGAAGATATAGGTCAGATGCAGGCTTTGAAGGACACTCCTATTTCTTAAGAAAATAACCTGGCTATATAACTATAGTGTTGGCCATTATATATTAAAGAGCCAAAAAAAAAAAAAAAATTAGCAACACAACCCTATCTTTAGCTTACCAAACACTTTTTAGTTAAAGTATGTTTGTATAAACCAAATAGCATTTATCTGTTCGATACCATCCTACTTTTAGTTATCGTTTAGTTGTAATAATGGCCCTTAGTGTTAAAAGTATAAACACATAACTTGTATTGTGAGAACGGCTATGAAAGCCAAAGAAGGGAACGATAATAAGCAATAGTGAAACGTAAACAAACAAAGCCACAAATGTACAACAATAAATAAAGTTTCCAAAATAAAAATAAGTTTATTTAAAACATACCAAGTCTTGTGGTGGATAAAGCGTAGTAGAACGTTACGTGACCCCGGAGTTTTAGCTGTTTGACCAGTTCGCTTCCAATTGTTCATAATACGGGAAATTGATTAGTACATGTGTTTTTCGACCGTCCAAACATGATTTAAATACAAGATTTAATGAATTGCATTAGCTACTGAAGTATTTGTATATATATCTACAATAACTAACTGTTAGATTAAAACGTTTTGTATTAAAAAATATTAGGGTTCTTAAAACGTGGGTTGAATGTGCACCTAATTGTTTTGCACTCCCAGATATGTTCATCTTTTACAAGGTAACAATATATTCGTATGTACTCGTATAATAAAACAAATAAACATTACAAAAAGTATTTAACTTTCTTTTTCTTGTTATGGAATATTATTAAACTTACGTGAGTTATTATAAAGTACAGAAAATTTTTGTGACACTTCATCTAGACAGTCGGTAAGTCGTTCATAATAAGTATGCGTAAATATATTGCCAATATGTCCATTTACCTAATGGTTGAGTAAAATTGTTATTGACTTATCGTTTTTTTTTTCTTTTTCAATTATATTACTCGTATCAGGAGCATAATTGGGTCCATTTCATTGACAACCTTTAGCTCATCTGCTGTCATTTGCAATAGTTCTATTTTGAATGAACGTCTTCTCATCGAACTCTTATCAATATTGGCATTTTTAGTCATAATCCATTGTTTTCAGACATTAACACCAAATTGGCATCTTACTTTTTAACAGGCTGCATAGTTTCTGGCTGCGGTCATTGTTAAATTTCTTTAGTGTGTTGACGTGACGCATAACCGCTTAATTATTAGTGCGGTTAAGGATTTGAAGGAAACAACATAAGCACCATATTTGCAGCCTCGAGTACCTCTGCAATAATACAAACAACTTATCTTGTAGAGAAGTTTGCTGCCGTGCTCTGTTTTTGAAGATTTATTTTGCCCCAGCAGCTTCTTGTCGAACAGTCTTCATAGGATGCTGAAAAACACAAATATTGTTATGAAAAGAATTTTTAAATTGGTTATTTTGCTTTTTATAATATACTTACCATCATTTAAATTAATTTTTTACATATTTTTTTCAAATAAATGAGGAATTTACTTCATTTCTTAAAATTAAACAAAAATTTCTAAATTTATGATTATTTTTGCTTATTTCATTAAATGATGTTAACATATGGTGAAAAAAGTAATGTATATTCATTGCTACCAACACATTGCTTTTCAATCTCTTAATATTATTTTTTCTCTCGCTCTGTTCTTCGTAAGAACAGATGTTAAGTCGATTTTAGAACTGTCATTGTTGAGTATTCTGTGTGGGTATTCTGTGATCTAAACATTCATTTTAGTCCATTTGCACCTAACATACTTTATGCAAACATCTCTGTGTATATAAACCAAAAACAACCAATACATGTATAATTATCAGCGTTGCCATTTTAGCCTTTTTAAAGCTAGATTTAGTTTTTTTTTCTCTAGCATTTAGCCTCAAAGTCTATGATTTAGCCTCTAGTTTATTCCTGGAATTTTTTGTTTTTCAAAATAGCTTTAAATAGCCTTTTTTGGAAAAATGAAAACAAATCATACGTAAAGAAACTGAGACTGAAACCAAATTAGCTAAAGTAATATTTTCAATGAAACTTTGATATGTAAATTGATAAACTTATCGAACGACGGTAATTTCATAAGCAAATTAAAGTATTTCGCTTCTAAGTTGTAAAATAAAAATGCACTTTATTTTTAATTGATTAATTAATTGTTCCATTTAGTATTTAGTTATCTAAAACTAACATTTAGTAATGCTGCGGTTGCTCGCAGAATAGAAATCGTATAAAAAATCAAAAAAGAAATTATCACTTAAAGGAATTTGAAATATTATTTTTTAAAATTGAAGTTGAAAAAAAAATTGAATTCGCTTATAAGTTTATAGCCATTTGGAAAGCGATATTATTTTCTTTAGTTTTTGATATTTCATGTTTTTTTTTTTTTGGTTTTTATAAAAATTATAATTAAGATTCTTAATGTAATAAAGAATTAAGAAAATTTTGAATTTTAAGCTGTAGCTTTTTAACTCTTTTCCAGCTTATATTTTTCGGCGTGACTTAGCCTTTTCTAGCGTTTTTTTAGGGAAACATACCTTTTTTTTTTCTAGCTCCTGGCAACGATAACAATTATTAGATAAGTCTAAAGTTTGCAAGATTTTATAGGGGTTTTGTCATATGGGCGAATTGGCTATGGTGTTTGGGAAGCCAATCACCCCTATTATATAAGTCGACGGCAACTTTTTGTTGACTCTGTTATCACTGTCATTGTCTAAATCCCCGTTGAAAGTGCGTCACAGTTTGTGGTCTTGCCTTTTTTTGCATCTTTGTTGGAAAGGCTTTAAATCTTATTGTCTACACTACGGATATACGCCGAAACTATACTAAGAGATTTGTGTTGCCAGAGATACATTATCGATAATTTAAAAGAAATAAGTGTCATCTCTATATACCATTCTTATATATTTTCACAAATTGTTTTATTTTTATATAAAATATAAAATAAAACATGATTTATGTGGGAGAGTGACAATTCTGATGAAGAACATAAAAAAATGTTAGACTGCAAAGGAAAGTCTTAAGGAAAGGGTCGGACATTTTTCTTTGCAACATAGCAAAATAATTAAAATTTTTAAAATTTACTTTGTGCAAGCCATTAACATTTCTTATTAAATATTAAGTGGACCAATCGAATTTAATTTTGTGGTGATTTTCTTCCAGTTCGCTTTAAAATTGCTATTCTTTGCGCCTATATACAAGATGGCGCAGAATGAGCTGTACGGTTCATAACTTTTTTTAAAATACAGTATATTATTGGGGAATTTTATGCAATTAGCTTTGAAAAATGATATCCTGTAAGTGATGTTCATTTTCTACTTCGCACATACGATACGTGCTCTTTTTAGCATATTTTCAATAAATTTTTGCAAAATTTCGGGTATCCAAGTTGTATCGAACGCCTCCTTGTTAATGTTGATGGACTATGCTGCATGCTCTCCCGTACACGTTCCATATTTTGAGCAGTGTGGGCGGTAGGTGTTCTTCCGGTACCAGGAAGAGTTCTTACAGACCCATGTTGATTAAATTTCCAATCAAATAGTTTATTGCTGACGCTGTGGGTGCAATGCGCACATTAAAATGACGACGATATGCATGCTGTGTCAATACAATAGACTGTTGGCTTGAAAAATAAAATTCAATTGTCTTTGTACGTTTTTCGATCGTGTAATAATTCATAATTAATTCTCCAAGTCTTTTTCACAAAATGCTGAAAAAAAAAAACAAACAAAAATAATAATTAAAAAAGTTATAAAGAATTCAAGCCATATAGCTCATTCTGCTACACCTTGTACAACCGTCATGGTAAACTTTAATTGCTGTCTTGTTTAGCAATTAGTTTTATAAATTGCTTAACATATGTTATTTTATTTTTTTATCAATGTTTAGTACTATTAACTTTTAATTTTTAAAAGTTTTAATTTTTAATTTACAAAAATTTTCCTGTTGGCAGACTTCAAATAAAAAGTGATTAAATTTTAAGGGCCGATGTTGAATATGAACCACACCTAAACGTCAAGTCTTTTTCTATATGTCATTTGATATTTCTCAATTTCAGACTAACTCAATTTGAACCATGAAAAGATACACAATCGAGCAACGGGTTAAAGTTATTCAGGCTTATTATGAAAATGGGCGTTCAAATCAAAATGCATATCGTGCAAATCATCTTCAGTGATGAGGCACATTTTCACCTCAATGCATTCGTCAATAAGCAGAATTGTCGCATTTGGGCGAATGATAATCCAAGAGTAATTGTCGATAAACCAATGCACCCACAAAGAGAAACTGTTTGGTGCAGTTTATGGACTGGCGGCATCATCGGGCCGTATTTTTTCCAAAATGAGGCTGGTCAGGCAGTTACTGTGAATGGTGTTCGCTATCGTGAGATGATAACGAACTTTTTATGGCCCCAATTGGAAGATATGGATGTAAACGATATGTTGTTACAACAGGACGGTGCTACTTGCCACATAGCTAACGAAATAATGGCTCTTTTGCGCGACTAATTCAATGGCGATGTTGTCTCACGTGGTGGCGATGTCAATTGGCGGCCAAGATCTTGTGATTTGACACCATTGGTCTTCTTTCTTTGGAGTTATTTGAAAGAAAAGCAACAATTCAAGAGCTAAAGGATGAGATAATTCGGCACATTAATGGCATAGAACCTCAATTATGCCTCAGCGTCATCGAAAATTTGGACCATCGGATGGAGGTCGAGGTGCCAGTTGGCCGCAACAAATGACAATAATTTACTAAATAATTTGTGTTTTCTTCAAAATCAACATCGGCCCTTAAAATTTAACCACCCTTTATTTTGTATCCTTTGAGTCGCTCTAAAAAAATATGGTGACAAATATGTTGTTATTTCCACTCAAGGGCAATTTTACAGTATCTTATATAGCACTAAATGACCGTCAACAATAATCGACTACTGTGGTTTCTACTCACCGACGGCGTACATAATAGAAGTGAATGTTTAAAAATTAATAATAAAGTTCAATATGCTCAGCACATTATTAAAACGCATATTTGCATAATAGCTATTGTTTCCTGTAAGTTTTTTATAAATCCTTTTTTTAATTTTTGTATTAAAAACAAAATATTTTTCTCATTTACATAACAGATTTAAGGGAATGACATGAGTGCAAATGAAATTATTTTAGTGAATTCTGGGGGTCGCAGGTTAGATTTATGCCTAGACTCTGTGAGCAAATGGTCAAAGTCAACCGTGCTCGATAAAAATTTAATCTTAGAATTAATTTCTAATATCAAATACTAAATAATAAAAATATTATTTTAGGGGATATGAATTAAAATTTCTAGAAAATTTATGTTTCTTTTGAAACCTGAAACGGCAATAATGTTTTGATTTTTCATTTATTTCACTTGAAATCACGAGATTTATCTTTAAAATGCAACCGGCAATGAGTGCCGGCTATTATCTAAGTTATCGGGAAATTATTTAAAATAAGTTCTTGAATATATTAATGCCACGGGATATGTCTAGATCCCTTCATCAATTCACAACATTGAAGTGGCGAGTGGTCTTTAGCTACGAAATAAATCAACCAACAGAAAAGATGTATCCTTTCTATCAGATGCTTGACCACTACAACTGTATGCTTTGAAGGCCAGTACGAATTTAGTATCATATGGTCCGACCACTGACCCGTAATTTTACCTAGAAGTCTAGAAATATCCTTAATATCTCTAATCAGCAACTAGACGGAGTGCTTTCTATGAAAAAAATTAACGAAAATGTTTTGATTCTTTATTCTTGTTCATTATATTGTTTTTTTTTTCGGTTACTTTAAGGCTATTTCAACCGATATTAATAATTCAATATAAGCTAAATGATATAATAGTATCAAAAGGATTTCTATTTTTTATTGCCTTCACTTAATTGATCAATCTACAAAAACAGATACAAACAACAACACAAACACAAACGAGCCAGATGTTACCGTAATTTGAAACTAAAATTGCATTGAGCTTGTGTGATTATGGCCAGCATTACTAGCCACTCATTTTTCAGTAATTTCATTAATTTTGTTAATGTTTTTGAATAAATCTGTAATGAAATAATTTAAATTCACTCAATATTTCAACTAAGTTTTTGACTTCTCGCTGATGTCGTCATTGCTATTATTATTTACATTATCAAATATTTTTTTTATTTTATTTAGAATTCTATATTATGAAGAAAGCTAAACTGAAGGCGCCTTTTTTTAAATTATTTTTTTCTTCTTGTTATAAATTTAGCTATTTTTCGTTATTCTAATTCTCTCGCCGCACCTTTTTCAACATAATTTTAGTCCTTTAAAATATTCGCCAAATTGTCGAGACTACAAGTCTAGGACACGCTACAAATTTATGTTTCTTTCAACATTTACTATCATTTATTTTCATTTTTCTCTTAAGATTTAGTTAGGCGATTTACATTAACATGAAATGCGTACAAATTAAAACACAAAACGAAAACAAAAAATAAAAATAAAAACAAAGGAAACGCAAAATATAATATAATTTGATGACGTCTTCAGCAGTGATAAGTATTTATTTATATTCTATTTCTTAAGGGAATCATTTGTTAAATAACAAAAAAAATATAAAAAAAATAACGATTCCTTAATGGAAGTGAAAAGACACTCCCTAGTGATTTAATGTAAATGACAAACAAAAATAAATATAAAAACGAAAATGAAAATATTTATTTGACTATTTAACATTTTAGGGATTAATTTAACTGTGTCTAGAAAATCTCACTTTCATAGGCGTTTACTTTGTTATTTAGCTTGTTGTCACCTGATTGAACCACGTGCAAGCAATAAATGTCAATGATTTGATTTTACTAAAATCCCTAAGAGGTAATATTGAATTCGTAATGCTTATATCAACTTAAATTATTTTACTTGGCCAATTTGGTATTTAACTTAAATAACATAAAATATATACATTGAATCCCGATATAAAGAAATAATAATTTTTATTTAGCATCGAAATTCTCGCTTAGAGAACCAATAAATTTGTTAAAATCGAAGTAATCAGTGTCTGGGACTCATAATTGCAATTTCTACGCATTGCAAATAATAATAGCAAAAATAAAGGCTGTTTTTTATAGATATATAGAACTTTAAATTGCAATAAAACAACGATGGATTATTCGATTGACATGAATTTTATTTATCCGAAAGATAATCTTGTGGCATTACATTTTAAATATGATTTCTGGCATATGACCGCCACGGCTGGCTCATATGTAGTCCAATCTGGACGTCCAATTTTCGATGACTTTTTCCAACATTTGTGGCCGTATATCGGCAATAACACGGCGAATGTTGTCTTCTAAATGGTCAATGCCATAGACCAATGACTTTACATAGCTCCACAGAAAGTAGTCTAGCGGTGTTAAATCAGATCTTGGAGGCCAATTCACAGGTCCAAAACGTGAAATTAGGCGGTCACCAAACGTGTCTTTCAATAAATCGATTATGGCACGAGCTGTGTGACATGTTGCACCGTCTTGTTGGAACCACAGCTCCTGGACATCATGGTTGTTCAATTCAGGAATGAAAAAGTTAGTAATCATGGCTCTATACCGATCACCATTGACTGTAACGTTCTGGCCATCATAATTTTTGAAGAAGTACGGACCAATGATTCCACCAGCCCATAAACCGCACCAAACAGTCAGTTTTTCTGGATGTAACGGTGTTTCGACATACACTTGAGGATTAGCTTCACTCCAAATGCGGCAGTTTTGTTTGTTGACGTAGCCATTCAACCAGAAGTGGGCTTCATCGGTAAACAAAACTCGCTTATGAAAATCGGGAACAACGGCAATCTCGTTTTCGAAATAAAATTGCACTATTTGCAAGCGTTGTTCAGGCGTGAGTCTATTCATGATGAATTGCCAAACCAAACTGAGAATAAATCACTTGACAGCTGTTAAATCGGTCGCCATCTTGAACAGTAATGCCAACTTAAAGTTCTATACGTCTATAAAAAACACCCTTTCTAAGAAAAAATTTTTTATCTGTATTTGTATGTTTTTCTATAATATCCCATTTTTCTTCTATAATATTAATTGCTAAATCAATATGTATACTTGGAAATAATGAAACTACATCTAAAGAAAATAATTTTTCATTACAATTTATAACAAAATTTTTAATTTTATCTTTAAATTGTAAAGAATTTTTTATATTATATTTACTAAGAATTTTTAAAGACAACTCTAAACGATTAGTACAACTTTTTAATGTAAATTTATTGATAAATAAAATTTTCAGTTGACTTATCGTAGATAGTCGTATTGCACCACATTTCGCAGTAACTAACTTTTTCTATACACTTTTCTTAAACTGCATAAATTTTTGAGGCCAATTATTAAATTCCTGAAGACTTAAACAAAATAAACTTTTTATAGTAAAACGCTGAATACTTTGTTCCCTTTTAAAGCCTGACCCATTTCGAGGTTCCCTACTTTTTTAAAGAAAAAAAAAACACAGAAAATTCAAATTTAATTTAAAATGTTTATTATCATTTGAAAGAAGAAGATTATGTCTATCAAATGTTGGCCGTTGCTACATCGCAGATGGTCCATCCATTGAGTCCAATTTTCGATGACTCGTTCCAGCATTTCGGCTGGTAACTGGCGAATGACACACGTCATGTTTTCCTCCAAGGCCTGAATCGAAGCGGGTTTGTCCGCATAAACTTTAGACTTTACATATCCCCACAGGAAAAAGTCTCATGGTGTGATATCACACGATCTTGGTGGCCAATCGACCGGCCCAAAACGTGAAATTATGTGCTCACCGAAATGCTTTCTCAATAAATCCATTGATTGATGCGATGTGTAGGAAGTGGCGCTGTCTTGCTGACACGACAACGGTCGCCATTGACGGTTACGGTCTTCGTGTACACTCTCAGCTACAGCCGCTTTATTTTCTTCACAGCGTGCTGGACGTGTTCTATTCGGTCGAATAAGGATTTTAAAGTGGATCATGGTGTTGCGAATAGTACGCTCAGTAGGCCGATTATGTTGACCATAAGTTGAGCGAAGTGCACGAAACACATTCCTCACATAACGTGAATTTTCGTAATAAAGTTGAACGATTTGTAAACGTTGTTCAGGCGTAAGTCTTTCCATTATGAAATTCCAAACAATACTAAACAAAAATAACATGACAGCAAAAAAAGTATCTCCACTTGAATCACCCAATTTTATTGAAAGTTTATTCTTAGCCTGTACTAAAGAAGTTATTGTAACAGTTTTCAATGCGAGTCTTCAAAAAATATTATTTTATTTAAGCACATTAATTTTATGTTGTTTTTTTTCCTCGTATCATAAATCTTGTGCTTAATGATGTCTTCGTCATAAAAATTTTGGTTTATGTTGTAAATAGCCGTTGAACTTTGTTCAGTCAAGCATTTCATTAATTAAAAGGTTCGTTTACAAAAACTGAAAATTACTCACGATGTGGGTAGCATAAAACTTAGCATTTTAAGGGATCTTTAAATCTGTCTGTTATGTTTTTCAATTAAAATCAGCGCTTCAATGTGAAAACCTCTTTCGTTCTCTTTCTACGCACTCGTTAGTGTATTTGAAGCATGATGCAAACACAAAAAAAATTTTGGTAATTGAAAGTAAACAAACTTGTTTAATGAAAGTCATGTGGGTGTGAATATTAATATCGGTTATCCCAACAAATTTTAATTAAGGGAACTGTGTATTAAAGTAGTCGTTGCATAACTTTAGTATCCTAATTAAATGAAACATACACAGAAACAAATAAGTTCATATGCCCTTATGGAGCTGTCTGTCTATTTGTTTACGAACTAAGTCCAAAATTACTTCCTTTAGTCGGCTACTTAAATTTTTGCCAACCTCACTTCCAAGAAATTTAAATAACCTTGTTGAAAAAAACAAGTAGTATGGATATTATTTAAAAAAGAAGAGTTAAAATAATTTCTGGAAGTAGATAAAAAAGAAAAGGTTTATATGTTGATATATAGTTAAAATCAATAAAGCATTTTTACTAGTTTTGTAATAAAAAAAAAATCATTTCATTAACAAAAGTTAAAAAAGTGTAATGATATAAATTATGCTTGGTGATACAAATACAATTGTAGCTTAGAAACTTAAGTAAACATTCATTGTGCATATTAAAAAATTCATTTTCTACGCATCCCAATATTTTAACATGGGTTTTTGTTATATAAAAGGTGATTTTATAAGAACTATCGGAAATTTAAAAAAAAAAAACACATAAAATTCAGAAAAATGCATGAAATATTTATTTGGATCGATAGTTGGGTCGATATAATTTAATGTTTGAAGATTATTTCATGCAAATGTTGGCCGCGGCTGCGCCTCAAATGGTCCATCCGCTTAGTCCAATTTTGGCATACTCTTTCCAACATTTCGGCCGGTATCTCACGAATAATGTTGGCAATGTTGGCTTCCAGTGCGTCAATCGAAGCGGGCTTGTCCCTATAGACATTAGCCTTAACATAGCCTAACAAAAAATAGTCTAGAGGCGTTAAATCGCACGATCTGGGCGGCCAATTGACTGGTCCCAAGCGTGAAATAAACTGTTCACCGAACTCGCCTCTCAATTGGTCCATTGTTTCGCGTGCTGTGTGGCATGTGGCACCGTCTTGTTGAAACCACATGTCATGCAAGTCAAGCTCTTCCATTTTGGGCAAAAAAAAGTTTGTTATCATCGCACGGTAGCGCTCACCATTCACAGTAACGTTGTGATTCGCATCATCTTTGAAGAAATACGGCCCAATGATGCCGCCAGCCCATAATTCGCACCAAACGGTTGTTTTTTGTGGATGCATTGGTAGCTCTTGCAATGCTTCTGGCTGCTCTTCACTCCAAATATGGCAGTTTTGCTTGTTCACTTATCCATTCAACCAGAAATGAGCCTCGTCGCTGAACACAATTCTTCGATAAAAAAGTGGATCTTCATCTAACTTTTCAAGAGCCCATTCACCAAAAATTTGGCGTTGTGGTAGGTCGTTTGGCTTCAATTCTTGCACCAGTTGTATCTTATAAGGCTTCACACCCAAATCCTTCCGCAAAATTTTCCACGTAGTGGAGTAACAGAGGCCCAATTGCTGCGAACGGCGCCGAATCGATAATTCACGGTCATCACCAACACTGGCCGATACGGCTGCGATATTTTCTTCAGTTCGCACTCTACGTAAGCGTGTTGGTGGTTTAATGTCCAACAATGTAAATTTGGTGCGAAATTTTGTTACAATAGCCCGAATAGAAGCCTCAGTAGGTCGATTAAACTGACCATAAAATGGAAGAAGCGCGCGATGAACTTTCTTAACAGAGCACGCATTTTGGTAATAAAATTCAATAATTTGCAAGCGTTGTTCGTTTGTAAGACGATTCATGATTAAATTATAGACCAAACTGAAGATGTTTGACAGTGACACAAGATACAAAACGTGCGTGAGCTGTCAAAACTAGTGTTGCCAAAAAGATAATAGCAAAAAAATCACTCTTTATAACGCAAATATCTCAGAGACTGCCCAATTTTTAGTATTTACTTAGCATCACAAATAATGCAGTAAGTTTCTGTACAAGACGAGTTGACATTCGTCCAACCAGGGGTTTAAAATTGAATTTGAACTGCAAAATAAGAAAACTAAAATTAAATTTTCTTATTTTTTAATATTTTAATTCTTATTAAAAAGCTTTGAATAATTTATGGTTTACTACTTACCATTTCTACAATTTTAATTTATAGCATTTTTTGTATCCCATGATCCTGTTTGCATATGGTTTTAAGTATAAAAATAACTGATTATTATTTTCTCAATAAAGTTTTAATTTATGCTTGCACACTAAAGATACGTCGTCTATTAACATGGGTTTTACATTGTAAAGGGTGTCGCAACAAGAGCGCAAAATTTTAATTTTAAATAAAACACAGATATTTAAAAAAAAAAAATTGTGAAACTTTATTATATCGTAAAGTAGACAGAATGAGGTTATGTATAGAACAACATATCGGGCAGATGGCCGCCGCGGCTTTGCTGGCACACACGCGATCTTTTAATGAAATTTTAAATGACCGTTTTGCATAAATGCTGCGGTATTTCATTAATGCAGTGTCCAATTTCCTCTTTTAAGGCTTGAGTCGTCGTCGGCTTATTCGCTTAAACCATCGACTTCAAAAAACCCCCAAGAAAAAAGTCTAATGGTGTTAAATCGCACCATCTAGGCGGCCAATTCTGGTCTCCAAAACGCGAAATAACACGACCGGGAAATGACTGATGCAGCAATTGAATTGTTTCTCTGGCTGTATGACATGTGGCGCCGTCTTGTTGAAACCACAAGCCCTCCACATTCATTTCTTCAATTCTAGGCAAGAAAAAACTGGTTCAAATGTCAAACAATAACACTTCGAATGGCGCCAAATGTAAATCTTGCATTCTTCTTGGGACACATTTTATTTGTCAATTTTTACAATGTGAAACAAAAATATGTTGTGTGTGCTCTCAAAAATATTGCTTCTGTAAAAAAAAACTTCTGACAAAATTTCATGTACAGTCATATGTTTTGAATGTCTAAGCTTTGTGGAAATATTTGTCGCCGTATAATAATTTGCTATTTAATTGGATAAATAAAATATTTTGTTATCTAGTTTTGCGTTTTTAATAGTATTGAAGCAAAGAATATATAATTATTTTGTACAAGCTTATCATTTTTTAGTTTAAAAAAAAAACTAATTGTCTCGCCACCACTACAATAACGCAATGAAAAATATTTTCGACGGCTATAAAGCATTTTTCAAACGAAGCACAGAAATAACACTAAATAATGGAATTTGCTTATTTTTTTAATTCCAGCTTATTTTATTTTATTAAAACAAAAATTCTTAAAAAAATAATAAGCAAATCAATTTCACAAAATTTTAATATTTTTGAGTTGCTCAGCTGTTGCAAAAAAACGAGTCTATGTCAAACGTATTTGTACATGTCGTTTGTGACGAAAAATTATAAACCTTCTGTAAAATAACAAGTTTGTACAAACATGAAGAAAACATGTGGATTTTCAATTTAAAATACATATCGAGCCTTTGCTGCAATACCGTCATATTTAAAGAAATGTGTTTTTGCAATAGAAGCATTTTAAGTTTTTATTTCCTATAGAGGTTGTACGTATGACAAGATATTTTAATTACGATCCTGCATTATAAATAAAAAGCTCGTTCACAGAATTTTTACAGTTAATAAAACACGTTACCTTCTACACACCAGTGATATTATCTCAAAATCTCGATTTTTTAAGTTATGACTCTATTGCAGCAAAGGCTCGATATGTAAAAAACATCTCGTCTATTAGTACCTTAAGTACGAGTATGAATAATATTTAGAAAGGAGCGATTATTACAAACCGATTGGTGTGGTCGTTGATCAAGTACGACTGATACGAAAAGAAATTATAAGCTTAAATACATGCGTAAGAACTATCAAAGCAAAGTTTTATAGCGTTGATTCATAGATAATCTATAATGCATTACTTACACAACGATTTCAAATTAAAAATGAAATCAAAAATATGTGATAACTGCTTCTAAGTAGCAAACTATTTAACTTTGCAAACTATTTATCTAAATGAATTGATGCCTCAAGGCTGTTTGCTAAGCCTTCTGCATAATGTAATTGTGAATTAAATGGAAAAGCTAAATTTAAAATTTTTGTATGCACAATTATTTTAAATGAACAGTTTTTCTTGCTTAAGCAAACGTTTATTTACTCTTATGGATGCCAGCAGAAAAAGAAATATTCAAGAAAAATTCAAGATTTTCTCTTCTGCATAAGAACCTAATGGCCATCTCTACACTACATACCTACTTGTGATTTACATCAATGTAGTAAATTAAATTGCTTAGAAAAAGTTAAAATTTTTGTTTTGTTAGAATTTCAGTTAAAAGAAAAAAATGTGAATCCAAATAAATAAAACATTTTGTAAGTTTAAGATGATTTACGTAACAAATTGTATTCTGTGAGAATGTTAATAAATGAATATAAAATAAAACAAAAATAAATAAACCTAAACTTCTTTAATTCTGAAAGAAACTTTTATACATTAAATGATAACAAAAGGATAATTAATGAAAAGGAAAACATTTGGATGCGATTGAACTCATTAAAACAACAAACAAAAAAATTTTATTCATTAAAATGAATTAAGTTATGCCTTAAATTTGGTATTTTTTATAAATAAAATATACTCGTAACTGAATTGAAGGCAAGAATATTAAGCTAAAGTACTTATAATGTTCTATTTCATGTGATATCCTATTAGTCTATTAGTATAGGTTAAAAATTCTTCGACTCTGCATCAACTACGCACACTAAGTTTAATAAGTATTAAGTTAGAAGTGAAATGTTATTAATATGTGGCATGTGTTTTATTGTTCTAACGTTACTTTAATCGAATGTTTAATAAAATTGAAACTAACATTCTCAGGGTAATTATCATTAATATGTTACTAAATTAATCCGGCCTTTGTTTTGATTTTTCCGTTTTCAATGCCTTAGTCAACTGCAACTCTTTACAAAAATACAAGTAGTCGCATAATAATAAATTTTATTGGTTCATGATAAAGTAGTAATGCGTGTTTGCATGTAGTACGTTTATTTTCACAATATCTATCTTTTTTTTGGTTTGGAATATTTTAATGGCTTATGTCCTTTAAATTTGCAAATCAGACCAGCCTTGCTTTTTATTTGTTTTCTATCTCCTCACTTATTTTTTTTTTTTTTTTTTTTGGTTTCTTGCTTTGCTACAAAGCTCTCTGAATAACATGCGTCTTTTATATACAGGGTCCGCCAAGAACTTTTTTTGAAAATGCTATAAAAAAACTACTGAATATTTTCTCAAATTTCTTTTTTTTATTTGAAAGTACAATCCTTCCGGTTAATAATGGAAAATAATTTCATTCAAATGGCTGCAGTAGCCTACACGATCGGTCCAATTTTTAAGCACATTATCGATTGTGTGCAGCTGTATTTCACCAATGGCTTCACGAATATTGTCCTTTAAAGCGTCAATTGTCTCTGGCTTATCGGCGTAACACTTATCTTTAACGGCACCCCACAAATAATAGTCCAACGGTGTCAAATCGTAGCTTCAAGGTGGCCAAGCGACATCAGCTCTGCTACAGGGCGCAAAACATCGATTGTAGCTTCGGCTGTGTGGCACGTAGCGCCGTCCTGTTGAAACCAAATGTTGCCAATATCCTCCTTTTCAATTTTTGTGAACAAAAATTCGTTCAATATGGCCCGATAACGATCGCCATTGACTGTAACGGCCACTCCTTGCTCATTTTGGAAGAAAAATGACCCAATTATGCCTCTGGCCCAAAATTCGCACAAAACAGTGACTCGTTTTGAGTGCGTCGGCTTTTCAATGTATGCGTGCGGGTTTTCTGTGCCCCAAATGCGACAATTTTGCTTGTATACATACCCGCCTTTACGTACCAAGGTCTTTATACAAAATTCGTCTCAATGATGTCTCCGAAATGTTCAATTGTTGAGAACGACGGTGAATTAATGTTAATGGCGCTTCACGCACACTTTCTGCCACAGCAGCAATATTCTCGGGTGTACCCACTGTTTTTGGCTTTTCACGCTTTGGTTTATCGATGAGGATGCCAGTTTCATTCACTTTTTCAGAAGATAACGAACATACGGAGCTGACGGTGCTTCTCTTATTTCAAAATCTGTACGCAATTTTCGCACACATTCCGCAACATTACTGTGATTTTCAAAGTAATGTCGCAATATTTCCCAGCGTTGTTCAAGCGTATACACAACCATATTCGTTCAGCGGAAGGATAAAACTAATTATCTGTCAAATCAGACATGAGCTAAGTGTTAACATTCACGAAATAAGCACTAGTTGAAAAAAAAAACGTTAGATGGCGGACCCTTTATATATAGGCAACCCATTACACTTTATGTAGTAACAATTTTTCACAGTATTTATTAAAAAAAAAAATTAAGCACGTGCCTGGAAAAAATTCATATTTTTTGAAGTGAGTTTTTTGTTTTTGTTTTTGAGGGAAGTTTCAAAAAGGTTTATTTCTACTTTAGACATACAAAATATTTGTTTTATTTCTGATATTTTATTTTTTGCGTACAAATTATCTTTAATAGCAGGACATTAATTTAGCAATGTGTGCAAACTTACACATGAAAGCAAACCAAAGAAATCATTTAACCAAAAAAAAAGCAATAAAAAAAATAAAAGAAAAAGAAAAGTAAAGAAAAACAGAGAGTTTAAAATATATTAGCTGCGATAGCTTTCAGGAATAATAAGAATTTTCTTGTTGCGAAATAAAGGCAGCCAGAAACATGTACGAAAGCACACCAACATACATAATCTTTGAAGAAAACGCAAAAACACATCAGTGAGTCGTAAAGAAAAAAATGAAATAAAAATATAAACACAATTTCACCTTTGAATCGACAAAATTTATCTTATTTAAATGTTTCACTGTAGCAGCTTGAAGCAATGTTTACAGCAAATAAATTTTCGGATCTTAAGATGCCAACAAAATTTTCAACTCTTTTAGAAACAACCTCCTGAAGGTAAGTTTAATGGAAGATTTAGCACCGACTTAGTGCGAACTTAGTTAATTTTTTATTATTCTGGCGTGAAAGGAAAATTTTCATTATTGCTGCTTTCAGAGACTTGGAATATAATTTCAATATCAATGTTTTTGTAAAACATTCTAATACTTTAACTGTTCATTTTATGGGTAATTTTTTGTTATTTTTAAACAAGTCAAAAAGGTCCTATTAATTGAAGAGTTTGAGTATTAAAATATTAAACATTTTATAAACATAAAATGGAAAATTCACATGGTTACCTACGCCGATACACAATAAAAACTTTTAAAGAATAAGAAAAGTAGAATATACGAGTATAATTTTCAATATTAAAATGCTGGTTGGTTTATTCAGTTCAATGCTTACTGAGTTTTTTGTTTGAATATTTGAAACTTTTTGGAATTATTGACAAATAATTCTTATTTAGCCAATTGCTTTTACAATATAAAGGTTCTAATGTTTGCAAGAAATTTTGGGAATAATCTACTGAGTAGCGTCTACTGAAATGGTTCATATAGATACATATGCTATCACTTTCAGTACTTATTGTATTGAATAAATAACTCATGAGAATAGCATGTGGAAAACAATAAATTTCCAATAACCCAACACAATTCTTGAATTAAGCACAAATAAAAAAAACTTGAGCCTCAATATGCTATAGGAACAGACGTAATGTTTCAAAACGCCGATACACGTGCAGTTTTCTTTAGTTCTCTCTATCAAAGTCAGCGGTCAAACTCTTGTAATTGTTGTTATTAATGAATTTAATATAAAAAATTTGTATTGGAATGAATGACATATTTTTTATTTCACCCAACAGATTTCGTTAATGTTATTTCCTTCACAGTTAGATTCATTACACTCTTATTGCTTGAATTGATTTTTATTTAACTTGTCTATATAAATAAAATTCATTTTCTGTTTGTTCGTTTGCATTAGAAACTTTTGTTTTAAGATGGATTTTTCTTTAATTTGACCGACCACGTTAATTTAGTTGTTTCTTTGAAAAATAAAAATTTTATTTTTCAAAAAATTTCTTTAAAATTTGCCACATATTTTTGAAACGACCATGCCCACTTTAAGAAAAACAAAAACTATTAGAATTGGTTTTTAAATTAATAAAATATAATTTTTTCTGGATTTCTTCGAAATTAATTATATACCTCAGTTAGAACTCAAGGAAGATTGTCATATATTTTTTGACTGATATTCACTTTTACGCCTACTTTTTAAACAAAATAATTAAAAGTGTTTTTTAACGAATTTTTTGGAAATTTGTTAAATACACCGTCTACTTAGAAGAAAAGGACCGACTAACAACTTTTCGTCCCATTTTACTTAAATAAAACAATTGAAATTAAATATTTAATGATTAAGCACCTTATCCAAAAAAAAAAATTTGACTTTAAAAACTATGTTATCGACATTTTTCATATAATTTTTTTTATTTATTTTACTTTAAAGTTTCCATAATTTTTTTTTGTATTAAAGATATGAATTATATGGACTTAGAATTATTAAATTTATTAAATACACCCAGAATGCTTTAGTATTTTAAGAAATATTTATTCCCAAAAACTTTTTAAAGGTACAGGTACAAGACTATTGGTAAAAAATCTCTCATCAAAAACTTTAGAAACAACAATACTGATTACACAGTAGCAGATTTTTCAACTCTCAAGGCAAAATTTTTAGATCTAATTAAGAGGTAAAAATTTGCTGAAGAGAGAAAAGCAATATTTCGAATAGTTCACGATTTATAGACTTAAGAAATTTACTAAAAAATATTTGTTCTATTTCTATTCTTAGAATAAAGGACCCGACGAGACTGGGTCAAAACAGCTAGCTAAAATCTGTTTCGTTGAGGGCAACACACATTTTGTATTTGTTCCGTTTACTTATGTTATTGTTGCGATTGTTATTTATTTATGGTAAATGTATTCAAATGAAATTTCAAATATAATAAATTCTAAGCCAGAATTTAATAAAAGAATCAGGTACCTGAAACAAAAACAAATGATTTATGATGTCACATAAGTAAAAAAAGAATGTGATGTAAATGGACACAATAGGGTCATTACACAAAATTATTTTTGTTTAAGGGAATATCCCATAGAAATCTATATATATAAAAGAGTAACGTTACTGACTGACTGACTGACTTATCATCATCGCCCAGTCCAAACGGTTATAGCTACGGACTTGAAATTCGGTAAGCAGGTGCACGTCCCAATGTATAGGACAAATAAGAAGGGATTTTGGGAAATTGGAATATTAAGGGGGTAAAATCGAATTTCTTATATCTCCGCAACTTCTACAGATAGAGCCAAAGTTCAAACTACAAAATATTCTACTAAAAAAATAAGGGGACGGGTATTTGGTACTTTTTCGATATTTGTACATTTGTGGGATAAAAAGGGTAAAAACTAATGTTGGTACGTTTTTTTAACCCCATTTATCTTTTAAAATAACAATCACAGCAACAACAACTAAATTGTATTCTTCTCTTCTTAAAAAGGTCTCCAATGTATATTGGAGCAAATAAGGGGTAAAATATGCACCCCTTTCTACTACTATTTCTAAATAAGTATCATAATAAAATCAATGGTAAAAAAATTATTTTAAGGGAGAAAAAAAGTACCAAAAGAAGGATGTGTACTTTATATTTAAACAAGTTTAATGGTATTTTTAATGTTGTGTGCAAACCTAGAGCTTTCACAGTAGAATTAAACGGTCCTTAACAAAATAAAAAATCATTAAGTGGACAAAATATTACTTTTTATTGATTTTAATGGTACTTTTTCATATATTTGTATTAACTTTTTGATATTTTATTATTAAGGAATGTAAAAGTACAGGATTTGGCTCAAATGATCTGAAGTAAGGTGGAAAAGAATGAATGGGAAAAAATTGTACTTTTTATTGTTTTTATTAGTACTTTTTCAGTTTTTCATGCTAGCAACACTAGAACTATGAGATTGGGGTTTAACGCTCTTAAGCAAAGTAAAAAATTATTAACAGTCAAAACAATACTTTTTATTGGTTTCAATGGTACTTTTTGATTTTTTCATATTACCGTACTTATACTATTAGACTGAACTTAAACGGTTCATGACAAGGTGAAAAATAATTAAGAGAAGAAAACTGTATTTTTTGAATCTTTTAATATTAAAGAAATTATAACTATCAGACCGAGCTCCAACGGTGATTAGAAAATATGAAAATCAATAAATTGACAAAAGGACCCTTTTTCTATATTTTAAAAATACCTTTTAATGTAATCCGTATTAAAAAATTTAAAACTGAAATTAAATAGTCTACAAAGAAATACGAAATTATAATAGCGATAGTATGGTATTCGCTGACGAAGTATCGAGTTAAATGCTAGTACCGGATAAAATATACCCGAAATTCACCATCATAATTTATCTACTGATTCTGATTTGTTGACATTGAATAGTCTTAGTGCAAACTTAATTACAACCAAATGATATGAACTTACGCTCTTCCCTTCTCTTCTTATTGTTAACTTGTGAACTCCATATTAAAATAATTTTACACACAACAGAAATAATGAAAATAAAATGATATTATTTCAATGGCTTTGAAATGAGATCGAAACTGATCTGGGATTGCCTAACACTTCTGATGAGATTACACTGCGAAAACAAAATTTTGCCGATTGAATAATTCGATTGGGAAAACAAATTTTTGCAATGTATTATTTCACTCGTTACAGGTGCCAGGTCATAGCTGATATGTAGGCAAAGAGAAGGCAAACTAACTAGTAAGAAAACATTCGGCTAGTAGCTTCTGTTGTATGTTTTATAGTGGGTTGGAGTGTTGAAGTAGGATTTAGAAGAATAAAAAGGGTTTGACACTTGGCAAGTCCACTGCTCAACACTTGTGCTTGTAGATGATCGGGATAAGTTGAAGATAATTTTTACTTTTTCAGTACACACTTGCTTACTCAGCATTCTGGATGTGTGTATGTGTTTCAGGAATTTGTTTAGTTTTCTGATTTGTTGTATTTTATATTATTTTGTGAATAAGTGCAACAATATGTAGAAAATTGAGAATTTTAAGCAAAAGAAACCAAAAAAAGAAATAGTAATTTTTTGTACTATGAACGGTACGGCAAGTTGAAAAGAATATATAAAAAAATCAGTTGCCAAAAGTGTGAAAGCACTCTAATAAATATTATATTAATTTATTTCAACAATGAATTCGATCTCGATGGCTGCATAATTCAAAATGAGCCACAAGGCCTTTCTTACTTAAAACTATTGTCAACATGAACAGCTGTTGATTATAAGCATTGGTGACAACATATCGTTCTATTGATAGTTTCCTTGGGTCAGGACTAAGAATTTGTCAAGGCCCATTCTGCGGAATGACTTAAAGCTCTATTAAGCTCTGATATATTGAGTGGTTATTAAGAACGTATCAATATTGAATGCAGACAAATGATATCACGGTAACGAAAACATTCACGGCATTCTATTCTCAGAAGACATCAAAAAACTTACTGGGTCAGGAATTCGCATTTTTATGGAATTGCAGAGTACTGAACGACTTGGTCAATAAGAGGAATAGTTGAAGACGCGCAGACAGCAGAATACATAATGTGTCTATTTTAGACCTGTTTTCCTTACTTAGAACATCACTACCTACAACCATGTGGCAGCTCGATTCAGAGACTTCTTGTCTCTAAATTCTTAATGAATACTAGACTTAGTGAGTATGTGTAACATAATAGTAGTTCACAATAGGTGTATTCTGGCAGCAGTTACCAGCTGACTTATTTCCGCTCTTAATTCTAATTCTGGAGAGAACGTGCGTGTTTAATTTCTGAGAAATCTGTTGAAAAATAGAATTTTAATAATTTAAAGTAGGCATGGTGAATTCAAAAGTATAACGACCTTCCTTGCACTATAGAAATTATATAGCCCACTTATTTCAATAGTGTTATTTTTGTCAATAATTTAATTTAATTTTTGTAAGAATATATGTAAAAAGGATATTTTAAACAAACAAACAAGAAGACAACCAATTTTTTTAGGTTAGGTTAGGTTACACAGGGCTCTCAAATAAGAAAAACAGCAGCTGGGCTCACTTGGGTCGTCTGACGCATTCCCTTTGTGAAAGCTGTATAGAAGAAGAAGAAGAATAGTAATAGAAGAGTGAAAGGAAAGGAGATAAAGAAGGTATTTGTTTTCTGTTAGTAAAGTAGAGCATATATCCAAAGAAACGATTTAATTAAAATTGTTTCATTGATTCACTGGAATATATTATAAATCATGAAATGTTTTAACTAATGGTCGTCAATGCGGGCTTCGAAAATTAGTTAAGTGTTAATCTTGTCCTCAAAGATTTCTTTAAATATCGATCATTAAATTTGTGTGCAAAAAGGAAAAACCGCGAATGTCTTTTTAAGTTATTTTAGAGAAAGTCCTAAAAGTTTATCTCATAAAGTTATTTAAATTTTAGCAAACGGTCTTGTTTCACCATCCCTAAGGAAATTTTTACTTATTAGCACAGATATACTTTCAAAGCAACTAGAACAAAACATGACTCAGACTTACGAACTCCATTCAAGATTTTCAACATTAACAATAAATTGATTTAGGGAAAGAAATACAAATTTTAAATTAAGTTTATAAAAAGATTTTAAAGCTGTATAAATTAAAACATATTAATGGGCAGTTTTAAACCCATCCTCAAAGCATTTTTTATTAGCGATTATAAACGGAAACATGACAATTAAAAGAAAAAAAATATCAACTCAATTGTATCAAAGTTTTTCATTAATTATTCTCTAGAATTTACAATTACATTTAACTAATAATTAAACATTAAATTCTAATCAAATTAATGTATGAGCATTTCTCCCACTTATTTTAGTCAAGTATTTAACTTTTTAAAATAAAAAAAAAAAAACAAATCCACTCACCATCGATAAATAATTATCCAAATTAAAATTTGTAATAACTCAAGTCATTAAATTTTAATTACATGGTCACGCCATTTAAAAATTACAAACTAAATTATGTGATGAACACATAAAAATCATAAAATTATTTTTAAATAGAGAAACCGCAATGGATTAAAATTTATAATGTTTACTAAGCCTTTTTCTAAATGGAGGGAGGCACAAGTGAGTTAAGGAATTTTATTTTATGAATAAAATAAATAATCATTCTCTATGTTTTTAACAGCCGCCTCAGATCTGACCTATGATCTGACTATAAAATATATTATCTGGTGCTACAAAATAACATCACAGCTAACAGAGATCGAAGTTTGAATCCCACTTGGCGCAAAAAAAGGGGGACTCAGTTGGATTCACTGAGAATCAAAGAAGAAAAATGATAGCACTGAAGCAGGTATATATGGTAAGTGCCATTTCTTTAGGAAAGTACAGGAACTATCTTTCAGTTGGAAGTCTACATCATCTTCATGTTTGGCGGACTTTGAAGAAAAACAAGGGCTGATGGCCTTACGTTCAACTCCATAGACTAATAGTGTACCTATCAATTCCTAACTGATTTTGAATGTTTTCTGCAGACAACAGAAAAGCTTCTGAGGATGTGTATTTTTAATATAAAAAACTGCCCTCAAGACCAGAAAGATTATCCTCTATTAAACTATGGACTCGTGACATACTTGTATTGCATTAGGTGCCAAAGACTCTATCAATAATAAAGGTTTTTACACTGTATTTGTCAATTTTTACAATGTGAAATAAAAACTTGTCGTGTGTGCCCTCAAAAGTATTGCTTCTGTAAAAAGACATGAGAAAAAATTGTGACAAAACTTCAATTAGAACATGCTCTATTTTCTCAGGTTTTGAATGTCTACGCTTTGTAGAAATATTTGTCGATGGATAATAATTTGCTGTGTTATTACCCGGATGAATAATTTTACAATTTTTTGTCTAGTTTGGCTTTTTAAATAATATTGAAGCAAAGAATATACAATTTTTTTATACAAACTTGTCATTTTGTAGATTAAAAAGAAAAAAAAAACTAATTGTCTGGCCACCACTATAATAACGCAATGAAAAATATTTTCGACGGCTACAAAGCATTTTTCAAACCAAGCACAGAAATAACACTACAGAATGGAATTTGCTTATTTTTTTAATTCCAGTTTATTTTATTTTATTAAAACAAAAATTCTTAAAAAAATAATAAGCAAATCAATTTCACAAAATTTTAATATTTTTGAGTTGCTTAGCTGTTGTAAAAAAACGAGTCTATGTCAAACAAATTTTGACAAGCATTAAAATACAGAAGTGAAAAATATCTCGTCTATTAGTACCTTAAGTGGATCTACCTAAGACATGCAATAAACAAAAATCCTTTTGTGGTACTGACACCGAGCAACCAGAGGTGTCAGAGTGCAGATATAGTATACATTTTCTTTTTGTCTTTTTTGCACAAACTCAAAATTCTTATTTTGTTTTGCTCGGGTATTTCTAAAAAATTTACACTTTCATTAAATTCCATACTTCATAACAAAAAACGTATGTATAAGAATTTCCGACATGTGCATTTTCATTACGGACATAAATTTTTAATTAATGTTTTTTAAAACAAAAAACTTTTCATTTTGCTTATTTTATTTTATTCGTAATATTAAAACACTATCTGTCTCTTACATACAAATCTCAAATAAAACGCTGAGTTTTACAAAATTCTAACCCTAAAAGTTTTATCTTTGGTTGATTAGTGGTACTGATTCATGGAGCACATCACAATTCTCTAAACCTTAAAGAAACTGAAGTTACACAGCACGCGAGTTAATTCCTTCTTAAAGGAATTGATCAAAAAAATATATTTTTTGTAGCACACACTGTGCTGTTCTTTATGTCAATATATTTTTAAGACTAATTACAATTGTTACTTAACATCTATTTATACAAATCGTATTCTTTGTTAGAAATAATGTATTATTGTTTACTTAGGCTCTAGCATAAGATAATTTAGTCTCTTTATTCTTTGTTAATTGCTTTAAAAGCGTAAAAGGGTTGCGCGTGCTGTGTAAGAATCACTAACTTTACACAGATGTGATTTATTACCTTATCGAGAAACAACTTAAGAAGCATTTGACACTAAATAAGACTTAGCTAAGGCTAATTTGCTTAAAGTATAAAACAGTAAATGTGAGAATTAGTCATCACTATTGCGGAAAGAATTTTTTGGGCGGCAGCACAATTTGCAATTATTGAGTCCGCAATCTATATAAATTTCTGCATTTTGCTTATGCTTAAATTTGCTCACGGAAAGATCACAAATGTAAAAAAATACAAAGTTACGCAAAATTGAAATGTGTTTTAAATTAATTATCTTTTTGTTTATTTAAAATTTATTTTGATGTTAAAAAATTCAAGTTTTTTTCTTATCAGCAACAGCGGAAAAACTAACACAAATCATTCGTAAGAGACCACTTTTTAATTCACAATTAAATGAAATAATTCAAAATAATAAGATAATTCCCCATGATTTAATAATAGCAATTCCGTTAAATGTTTCTTTCTGGGCGGAATCAATAATACGAACCATTATGCTCCATGCATAGCGAACAAGAAAATCTTCTGTAAAGCCATTAAGTTATACAAGGTGGGCAAAAAGAAGTTATTCGATGATGTTTGGCTCTCATTTTTTTCTAAATGAAAATGAAATGTGTGCCGTTGCTCCATCCTGTTGGAACCACATATCCTCCAGTCCTAATTCGTTCAATTGCGGCAGAAAAAACTCGGTTAACATAGCCCTATAGCTCGCACCGTCCACTATTGTCGTTTGACCAGTCCGATGACTCCTCCAGCATGAACAGCACTGGATAGTTTTGCTTGTACACGTACCCGCTGAGGTGGAAGTGAGCCTCGTCGCTCATGATTTTGGTCGAAAAATCGTCCACTTCGATTATTCTGCGTTCCTAAGGAGTGTATCGCTCCATGGCTTGTTCACTTGTATTCTACATCTGTCTAGATCACAAATGTCAAAACGGATTTGACATTGAATGCCATTTGCAAAAATAAGAGCATCTTCCAATAGGGTGATTTCTTTTAGCCCACCTTGTACTATTTTAGATAAACATTTTGGATTGTTATATAACATAAATGTTTATTTAAAAATGTTGTAAACAATGTTTGCAAACATTTTACATTAAATTTAATTTAGTTTATTTTACATTCTTATGGGATATATTTACGGAAAAAAATTAGGTATAAGAAGTGGTGCCAGATCAGAAAATTTTGCGCAAAAACGAAACTAGTTTAGATGTCCGTCAAATTCACACACACCGTATACTGTGAAGTCCATTTAAAAAAAACACTCACACACACTCATTATTGACGTTGAAATTTTATTTAGCTAACACAAGCGTGACCAAACACATGAGACATACCTTTTAAGGACACACATACATACACCAGTTTGTATAACACTGACTGCCTGGCATCGTGTTTGTGTGCAAGTTAACAAAAAAAAATGTTAACATTAATCAATTATATGTATAAACTGCAATATTTGGATACCAGTAATAATATTTAAACAGGTGATTTCTCGGTAATTAGGTAAACATAAAAAAACAATAATTTAATAAATAATGTATCTGTTAGTTTTTAAGTTTAGTTTATAATTATTGTTCAATAAAGAAGGAGGGATAAAAATATAAAAATTAATTATTTTTATATAAAGAAACAAAAGTTTCATTAACTTGCACAAGAATGTACTCGTACAACTTAAAAATATCCATGTTAGAATGCAACAACTTTCTGAAAAATTCTGCAATCGTGTTGCTTGTTTTACTGCATTACTGTTATGTTCAGTTTTCTTCTAGTGTATTTATGTTCTGTTTGTTCAATGTTCTAGTGGTTATAATTTTTACTGCAGTGCAAAACGTTTTGTTACTGAAGTACTTGTTTTGACAGCGCTTGACAGTATTTGAGATCAGGAATAATGTTTGAATGCTCTTTCAAGTATGCTTGTGCAGCCCTTTGGTATCGACTTACATATAAACATTTTATTGCTTTTAAAAATAAGATCCCAGAACGGTTTTTTTTAGGCTCAGTTAATTTAAATTCTTTGACTGAAATTAATTGGATTAACAAAAAAATAGATATTTAAAGAAATTTCTTTTAATTAAAATTTGTCATTTCATTAAAATTTTTCATAATTTTAATTTTGTTTTTTGAATATTTAAGAATGTTCAAACTGAAAACCATGAATACCGCAGTGAACTGTATATAGACTGGGCACACAGCTGAATTTAACTTGTTTTGGAGAAGATTCAAAATATTTTACCTCAATTTAATTTTTCGGGAATCGATTAAAAACATATCACCGTTAAAAAAAAATTACTTTTTCGGAACTACTACATTTTTTATACACAATTAATCATGGTATAATAAAACTAGGTAGCTTCAAAAATACAAAAATAACAACATTACAAAAAGCCCATACATTTTGTGCTCCTCTTGTCAAAAGCTGCTTACATTTGCTGAAGAAAGAAAATATAATAAATTGAAAAATTGTGATTGGTTTATTTGATTGATGAAGTCAAACATTAAATTATATTATTAAATAAAACAAACAAATATTTTTTTGCTATAAAAGGCATGGTTGTAACAATAAAAAAACGATCTTAGCGGTTACCGAACAAAATAGTATATATGTATTACTGTGTTTGCTGATAAATTTAGTTATTGGTGATCTGTCCTTACAAAGATTATGGAAGATAACAAACAGGCTTAATAATTTTAACGTAAAAAGTGAAAACGTTTATCTTCTTACTGGAAATTTTGCTGTTTTATAAAAATATAGTGATCAGTACTGCGCCTTATACTTTTTTAGAATTTGATGGTCACAGTCTAAAAACCAGAAATTGCAAACATTAGTCGAATGCTGACTCAGAAGTGGATAGTGTCGATTTCGACTCTGTCTATATTGAAAAACAAATAAAAGACAATTCCTCATTAGATGACGACGATAAAGAATATATGCAAAACTTAACAAAAAGAGAAATAAAAATATATAAAAGTAATAAATTCAATTAAAGATTACAGCACCACGCTGACTAGTAGTTTATACATTGAACGTATATATAATAATAACTCCACATATTTATCTTCACTCACTTCAAAAAATTATGTAACTGAAATGCATACTTTGTTCAACTTGAGGTCGTATTAAATATAAAAATTTATTTATTTATTATTAGAGCGAAATATCTATTAAAAATTAAATTTTTATAATACGACCTCAACTTAATAAACTAGCTTTTCAATAAAAAATGTCATATAAACTTACAAATTAAAAATTATATAAAAATAAAAAAGAAATGACAAATATTGATAAAAATTATTTTCTTCGAATACCTATTTTTTAATAATCCCAAATAATTAATAAATAATAAATAAATAAAGAAACTAAAATTAACGAGTTCTGAGAAACAGTCCTTTCTGAGTACTTCATTTTTAAAAGCAGTAAAATGTCTGCAGGCACTCAATTTTTAAATTAATTAAAATAGTAATTCTAAGAAATATATCCAATAGGCATACAAATTATATATAATTTGATTTAATTTTCCAAATATTTATAAAAAATTTTGAAGCCCAAAATATGTAATTAACGACAAACATTGAAAAAATTCTCTTTCATAATGCTATTACACTCAAGGCATTAAAAACCACACACACATACACTTTTGTAGGTTTCATGTTTGTGTGTACAAGGCAAAAATTAATGAAAATGTGAAATATCGGTTATATTCTTGATTTTTTTCGGCCATTTGTTGACCGATCGTTCCGAGTTTTGGCACATTGTATACCATATTATGTTGTCCGCTGTGTATTTTAGACAAAGTACTCAAAAAACGCAACAAAAACTATCAAAAAATAGATGCAGTCACGATTTTTTACTTAATGCTCCGTCATTTATGAACCTATGCAGCTGAGTTTTGGTCCAGATACTATGAATGTGATGTTTAATAAAACTGCGTACTACTTTTTTTTTAGCAGAAATTAACGAAAATCTAAAATTTCGGTTGTATTTTTGATATTCCTCAGCCATTTGTGGACCAATGGCTCTCATTTTTTGAACATATTACGACTGCATTTCAAACAAAATTACATATCACATTTTGGTGTTTAGACAAAATATGCAAAAAACTCACTCAAAAAATGGTAAAAAATAGAGGTAGTTGCGGTTTTTGACTCATAGCTCCGCTATTTATTAGTCGATCTGACTGAATTTCAATAGCAATAATCTTACAGAAACAACTGATAGATTGGTGTACTATACTTCTCTGTACGTTGTCTAGGAACGACTTGACAGACAGACATACAGACAGACGGACATCACTAAATTGACTCTGCTATTCATAAAAATCCATAATAATTATAATTTATAAGATATGCCATGTCTGGTGTAGAAATTGCAAACGGAATCACAAAGCTATAAATAGTAAGGGGCTGGACAAGCATACTTCAAAGCCACACATCACTACAAACATGTGTAATATTTTATAATAAAAAGTGCTTGTAAGCCATTTCAAGTATGCCCTTTAATATATAGCCTCCTTACTTGCAGGGCAGGTTATAATAATAAAAATTTAGTATTGTTAAGAAAAATCATTCTGTTGAACCACTGCGTCATTATTCATAAGCAATGGTATTTATGTATGTATGTGTAAATATAGCAATTTAGTATTTAAGTTAATGCGTAGAACCTGTGAATGTAATGCTTGTGTGCGAGCTATAAAGTACGATTTGTAGTATTTCTATCTGTAGTAGTGTATGGGTCTCATGTCAATTTTAGGTGTCCTGGAATTAGCTAAGCTAAGAATTTTCGTTATTTTTTGGTTCTATAACTTAATATATATACCAAGCTGTTTATAGAAGGTTCTAGGGTAAACAGTTTGTCAAATCTAGAGAGCTCTAGGCTTAAGTGGATCAGTATACGAGTATAAGGCAATGCTGAGATTGCCAGACGAGTTCAGTTCTATTTGAGACATTAAACTGTAAACAAGGTGTGTTAAAAACAATAAAATGTGGTTGTGACAGTTACAATAAAAGTTGAGAAAAATGTTGAGAAAAGTGAACTTTTGTGTTTTATTTTACAATATGAACTAGACATCTGCACAAATGTATTTGGATTTGCGTAGTACGTATGTGCTCTGCAGCAAGTGCATCCATTTGCAAATACACATTTCAGGAACAACAAAATTCACGAATGACTACTTACTTATGCTTGCTTGCTTTTTGTGTTTGTATATACTCGTATTCGTATTTGCTTATGAATTACATGACATGCTCACAAATCATTTGTAGAAATCGCAAATACATCAAATACACTGTTGTTGCCAGATCTAAGGTAATGATGTTTCTAAAAGTCGCCACGGCTTATGTAAATACAAATTAAATTTTTACACACATAAGAGGTATGATCAAAAAATAACCGTTATTTTCAATTTTCGTGAGGTACGTATGTTCGATTTTCGCATTTTTTTTTTTATGTTAGTACACATGTCTGTTATTTATGTTGACAATATCAGCCATTTTGGATTGTCAGTTTATTTCTTACAGATAAAAAGGTTAGGGTGCGAACAGAGTGAGGACTGAAAGCCGAGCCGAGATTGTCAGTGCGATAAAACTGATTACATACAAGTCAATACAAATAAGCTTGTGTATAACACAGTGAACGCCGACAAGAGCAGAGAGCAAAGCCAATGAGTGCGAGAAAACAGTTTCAAAGCGTTTTGCGTGCTTTTTGCATTGTTGATGTTTGCTTTTTAGCGTGCAGTCGTGTTTTTTAATGGTTTAAAAATAAAAATAAAAATTGATATCGATCAAATAATAAGTGAAATTTTTTTCCGGCCTGCTTTGTGGGACCAAAAAAAAACAAATTGTATCACAATCGTGTTTGTGTGGAAAAACTGTGGACATCGGTTGCAGCAGAAATAAAAGTACCAAGTAAGTAATATTACATATGATTGGAGTTTATTGAGGCATAGATAGTTACAAAAGTGATCTGTAATTAATCTACCATTCTTGATGCTAGTTTTATTGAATTCATTTTGCGGTTCTTTTGTGTTTTGCTTCTCAACTTCTGCTCTCAAGTTTTCATCCAAACCCTCTCGATCAATGATAATACTGTGCAGTAGGCAAATTGCCTTAATAATTACTTCGGCAAAGGAAGGATCGGTTTCTATCGGTTTGCATAAAATTCTAAATTTGGCATTTATAAGTCCAAAAGCGCATTCAATGCACTTTATAGCTCTTGAAAGGCGCGCATTAAAATACTCGTGGTCTTCAGTGCAGTCTTTTCTGCTATATGGCCGTAATAAACATTCCAAAAGAGGAGAGGCTTCATCACCAAGAAAAACATATGGCAAATTTTGGTTAGTTATTGGTAGACTTGTGCTTCGTGGTACCTGTAGTTCCTCAGTTTTTAAAAGTTCATAAATTTGAGAAGAACTGAAAGTACCACCATCACTTTGCTTTCCATACCCTCCAACTTCGATCGCAATAAATTTGCAGTTGGCATCGGAAATACCTTGCAACACAATGGAAAAAAATGTTTGTAATTATAAAACATTGAGCCAGAACTTGCTGGACACTTGATACGTATGTGCTTTCCATCAATAGCAACAATGCAATTTGGGAAGTTTCATAAATTCCAGTATTGCGCTGCAAATTCTTCCACGTGTTTTTTAGTTGACGGCGGCATATGGACAGGGAATAACTCCTCCCATAGCATTTAAGTTGTTTCTTTTACAATTAGTCCAACAGTTGATTTGCCAAGTCTAAACGAAAAAGCCAGCGACGCAAACGATGCACCAGTAGCCAAATATCTAAATAAAGAGATTGTCCTGTGTTAAAATTTTTTTAATATGAAAAATTTGTCTATTTTCTTTTTTCAGAGGAAGATTTGAAGAAAAAATGGAAATATTTGCGCGACCAATTCCGGAGTGAACTGCGGAAGACTCCAACACCAAAGTCTGGTGATGCTGGTGACACTGCATCACAAATCACTTTAACCTGGACATACTTCCAGTCTCTCCTTTTTTAAAGGATCAGATGAAATATAGAAATTTAAGTGGAAATTTAAAAACAGGGAAACTTAAGAATAGTCAGGTGGAGGAGTATGGAAATGAAGACATCCACAACACATCACAAGTTGAGGAAAGTGAGGTAATGTATGAAAGCTTTGAAACAAACCCTGAATCATGCCCAAAGAGGAAACGGACTGCGAACAGCAGCAGTGCAGAACTGTTAGAAATAGAAAAAAAAAATTACTTTTGCTTGAAAAAAGCAATTCAGGGAAAAAAACAGTATTGAACGAAGATGAGGCTTTTTTCTTAACATTACTGCCACATATTCGGAAATTGGAGCCGGAAAAAAAATTTTATGCAAGATGGAAATGCAAAATACACTGTACAAATATGTGTATGGCAAAGCCAACAGTTGGCCAGAACTGCGCAACGAACGCTCACGCTATGAAACAATTTCCTCTCTAATTAGCACCTCCTCTGAGAACATGTACTCAATTGATTTGAGCACATCAGGACATTTTCAGTCCAGCACATTTATGCCAATTGAAATCACAAATGAACCAACCACTTCATCATTTGCCTCCATACAAATTGGAAGTGAGCCATCATTGGACCAAATACAAACAGCAAAGGAGACGTCAATTTATTACGCTGACTCGATACATAAATAGTTTTTTATAAATACAAATTATTACATGAAATAAAATTAAATTAAACAAAGTATTAAAGAATTATTTTACCTCAGAGTCACTATCAATCTTTCGCAAGAAGTTACTGGCAATTTAATAAAATTTGTCCAGTTTTTGTTTAGTTTCACACCTATCTTGTCCAGAATGTAATCAAAGGTTTCAATTTTCATTCAGGTATATTGTTGAAATTTAGCTCGATATTTTCTTAAATCATTATGTAAATGATGAAATTCAATAAATTCATTCCTTTTGGATGTTTTCCAAATTCTTTTGTGTTAATAATTGCATTAATTAATGAATCCATTACCGTGTACAGCAATTTTATAAACACAAATGAACAACAAGACTAAATGACATAAAAGCAAAATACATGGAATAAATAGAATTTCAGCGCTGATTCTCACATTCACTGTGTTATATAAAAATGTTCTTCTCGCATGAAAATAAGCGTCAATAAGCTCGGCTCCGCTCGGCATCAGCGCTCACTCTGTTCGCACCCTTAGTCGTCTTTTGGTGTGCTCTTCAATTTTTTACTATATCAAAAAATGGATCAAAGAAACTATATTAAGTTTTGCGTAAAAAATTAAATTAAATGTGCAAGGACATTTGAAATGTTGACTGTGGCATTTGGCGAGTCTTCTATGAGCACAACACAAATTCAATTGTGGTATAAACGGTTTAAGGAAGGCCGAGAAGATGTCAATGACGACGCTCGTCCTGGTTGCCCGAGCACATGAACAACCGATGAAAACATTGAGGCAGTGAAGAAAATGATTTTGATAATCGTCGAATCACTATTAGAGAGGTTGCTGATGATGTAAGAATATCGTTCGGCTCATGCCAAGCAATTTTTACGGATGTTTTAGGCATGAAACGTACGGCAGCGAAGATTGTTCCAAAATTGTTGAATTTTGACCAAAAAAATCGTCGCTTGTTCATAATTTTTTGGCCAAAAACAACCCCGTAATCATGCCTCAGCCCCCTGAGATTTTTTCCTGTTCCCAAAACTGAAGACACCGATGAAAGGAGAGCGTTTTGCTACGATTGAGGAGATAAAAGACAAATCGAAACAAGAGCTGTTGGCGATACCAAAAAGCGCATTTCAGAAGTGTTTCGAGGATTGGAAAAAATGCGGGCATAAGTGTATTATATCTGAGTGGGAATACTTTGAAGGGGACAAGATAGTTATTGATGAAAAAATAAATACTTTTTGAAAAAATTACAAATAACTGTTATTTTTTTATCATACCTCGTATGAAGCAAATTTTTTTTTTTTTTGATAAAAGTGTGATTTATTTAATATTTAAATATAATTTATCATTACAACCTCAAAAGAGTTATTAATATCTGTCGATTTTTCGATGAATGATTTGCCGACTTGGTGTTCCGCAAGTACAGCATTCATTTTTGTAGTACTTTTTGCGCTGAGTTATTTGCTTTTTCTTGTTCCTATTTTCGGAACAAGGTTTTTGCAAATGCTTACGGATAAGAAATTGAAAAGCAACACTTCACTACTCTTCACTATTTGAGCTCTCTGAGCAAGTACTTACTTGTATTTACTTTTGGCAAATGTATTTACAAATAGAAAAAAGTTTATTTGTTGGAGATGTCTAATATGAACCTTAATAAACTAATCGTTTTTCTGAAAGTGTAAAAAGGTTATAAAAAACAATTTTATGTGATGGATGGATGGGTTGTTTGTTAGCAAAAAGTTTCTCAAATATTCATGTTATTGTTGAAATAGCCATCAGAAATTATTTTTCCACTACTAAACGATTTCGATTTCATGGCTGCTTAAGCCGAAAATGCGGTTTCGCATAAATGTTACGAATGGTAACAGCACTATTATTTATAGCATTTTCTGATAGGAGGATTACTTTTGCGCCACCTTGTATTTAGTTCCGTCTGACAAAGTAATAAAATCTTTTTTTCGTTCAGCCCAAAACTGAATTAAATTTAAGTGGGTCGCGACAAACAATTTATAAACCGATGGTGTATGTACACGTAGTAAGCGAAGTTTGGCACAGAAAGTTTTCTGATTTGTTTGATTTTTAGCAAATTATTCAATGGTGATATAAATTATTAACATTAAGATTTGATAACTTATGGTAAGTCCAACGTAATATTGACCAAATAAATTAGCAAGCAAAAAAATAAGCATTTAGATTTAATAATTTTCATCAAAAATTTTTTTATCTTGAATTCATTGTAATAGACGGCTTTTGGTGCACGATCCCTTACATTTCCTTAGCAGTTTTTGTCCAATTATTTACAACCTTGATGAATTCTCAGCTAGATTCGTATATCGTCTCTTTAGATACAATTTGAGAGCAGTTTTAGTATGGAAGCTAAGAAATTTTAAACTGAAAATTGTTGATAAAAGTAAAAAAAATTTTAAAAATTCATTTCTAGAGAAGAGATACTTATTTGGAACGGCGGTTTTTGTTTCAATTAAAGAAATTGTCTTTCAACTAAATATAACACAGCCAAAATAATCAAAATGAAAAAAAATATGATTGTTACTTAAAAATTTTTGCATTTTTCTGTAAATATTTATTTAAATGTGTTTGGTTAAAAAAATGTTAGCAAAGATGTTATATTAAATTTTTTTTAATTCTTATTGATTGACCGACAGACATTTGATTGCTTTTACAAATAACGTATTTTTTGTGAATATCATTAATTTGAATTTTTTTAACTGAAGTTAAATAATTACTTATTTTAGGATTAACACAAAAATGTTCAAAGAAAATTATTTTAATCAATATTTGTCATTTCATTAAAAATCTTTTTAAAATTTTTATGTTGTTGAATATTTAAGAAGAATGTGGAAAATTAAAGATATCAATATTTGGTTACTACAGGGTATATACGACTCAGAACAGCTGAATTTTACTTATTTAAAATTACTCAGTTGCTACAAGTAATTTAATTTAATTTTCTCTTTTTCTAAAAACAAAAAATATATATTTCGTTTGAATTTAAGCTAAAATTTTGTTGTTGTTTTCATTTTGAGTGTTTACTTTTTTTATTTATTTATTTTTTTTTAATTTATAACTTTCTAACATTTTACAACAAACAAATTTAATAAAAATTTTGTTAAAATAAGAGCAAGACAAAGGCATCATTAATCCGTCTTTCAAAAGACTTTTTGTTTTTCGCTGAATGACAGAAAAATTAATATAATAAAATCCACTTATCCTAATAATTTATTATCCAAAAAAAAAATAATATACACTTTTTTTAATAAAATAAAAAGGAGAGCCGAAAGAAAGGAACAAAAGTTTAAAAAAAGAACTCAGCGAATGAATTGAATGATTAACTTAAAAATTTAATCAACCGTTGCAACTTTTTCACAGCCTTTCAAAATGCCATGACTGAGTATATTTAAGAGTAAAACATTGGAAGCTGCTTTGAAGAAAGAAAAGTACAATTTCTTTAACTTAAATTAATTTCAGTACTAATGTTGAAAGGAAACCACTGAAGTAAAATAAAGGGTGTCTCAGTAAGAATACACTTTTTCATTTTAATATGAAAACATATTTTCTGAAAAAGTTGTGATTTTTTTTGGATCGTAGAGAAAAGATGTTTCGATTAAAATATCTACGATTACAATTCATAGAACAAAACCATTTTCTCGAATCCATCTGAAAAAATCTCAATCAATATTTTGCCGTCACATTGAATAGTTTTATCTAGAATTTTTTTTCCATATTAAAAAAATTTTAAATGACTTACTTTCCATACTCTTTCACTTCTTTACAATAAAACTCATTTAAATTCTAATGTTGAATATTTTTTACTTTTACGTTTTGTTTTTAATAACAGCAAAAATTAATGTTTTATTTTTTGTATATTTTGTTAAAATAATTTTAACTTATATTTAAATACTTATAAATTGTTAAATAAATATTTATTTATTTAACTTTATTATATATTTTCTAGATGACTAATAGATTTGCAGTGACAATATTTAAAATTATATATTATAGTTTTTTTTTTTTTTTTTTTGTTTATGTTAACTTGTAATTATAATATTTGTTTTTGTTTATTTTATTTTGTTTTGTCTTTTATAAATACGAGTACATTTAAGTGAGTAAATATTTAGAGTAGTAAATTTAGAAATGCAGTTTTATTTACTCAGAAAATAATATTTTTTGCAAGCTGGCTTATTAATTAATTTTAAAGGAAAATTAATCTGTCATATAACAACCTCTTTTATTAGAGTTAAGTTTTCATTAGGAAAAATTTTTTTTTAAATTAGACTGGGCTATTATTATATATAATACAAATTGCAAAAACAAAAAAAAAAAAAATATTGTTAATAGTAGAAAACCACATTTTATTATAACAAATTCTGTTTTTTTTAATTAATTGTGTTAAAAAACAATTTTTTCAAGTTTCGGACTTTATATTTTAGCATCATCACATACGATATCAATCCTATAAAAATTTTTTTTAAATTGTAAATAGAGTTATACACAAATGTTTGTAACAAACTAGCCAGTAGACCCTAAGAAAACAACCTGTAATTCGTAGCACACTTACATTTATATTTACCACTCCCGTCGCGAACAAGTTACCTAATCTTAATAGACACACGCAAAATGTACAGAACACATGGGTTCAATACACAACATCAATATATTTAAATTCTCAAACAGTAGATATGCGAATTAGAGCTGCAAAACTATCGATAGTTATTTTTTTACTGACTATCGATAATTTTTTTTACAATTGCGATACTATCGAAAAATGTATAAAGTAAATACGAAACCGATTAGATGCAGCCAACATAATATTGTAACAATTTATTCCACGTAGTTGCTTGGCCGCCTTCAAATTTGTTGTAGTTACACCACAAAGTATGAACGTTTTCTTTATTTAAAGGTGACGACGCTGTTGTTTGCATACTAGAAAAGTTTTTAGTTTACATAAATATGTACATTTATTTATAGAATAAAAATACATAAATATATAAGTTAACACGAGCCGGCATAAAGAAATTGCGACACAATTGCAGTTCACTTTACTATAATTAGTTCATGGTGTCGAGTTACTTTATGTACCTGTTACACAATAGTGCACGATCAGCACACTTATGGGAACGTCTGAAAAGAGTATTTCACACATTCACCGAATGCGCATTGCGAGCACTTTTGGCAACTTAGCTTTAGGTTACTTTGGGAATGTAAAAGTTAGAATTAATCAATCTTAAGTTGGGCTTGAACAAATAAAGTTATTAATTAAGAAACTCAGTATAATTTAATTGTTTTATGTATTTAAATAAACCTGCCGCCGTAAGCCACTTGTTGACGCGGCAGGAATTAATTTTTTTTGAACGCAGTCCTTGAGAATGCGTTAACTTACATATATAAAAATTGAAAAATATAGAATTTGGAAATTTCAAAAAGTATGTATAATAATATTTTTTAAATGTGCCATATTATTATATGAATTGTGTTTTTAGAGGAAAGCAATGAAAATGTTCTGGAAGGCAGCGACGATGATGTTACCGTACCTAAAAAGAAGTGCAAGATGTCTTCAGTTGTTTGGAAATAATTTGATGAAAAAAAAAAACAGTGCAAAATGTCGTTTATGTGAAAAATTTAATAAAACCAGTGGCAACACAACAAATTTTCAAGACCACATTAAACGAGCACATCCAAACTTTAAAGAAGTCGAAAAACCATCACATCTTTTTAAAAAAAAATTACACACATGACGCAGAAACGGATTGTAAACGGACTCTGGATGTCCATGATTGCTATCGACCTGCAGCCGTTTAGTATAGTGGAATATAGAGGTCTTAGAGATTTTGTAAAACGTTTACAGAATAAAATGATGATTGATATGTACCAAAATATAAAAACAAAACTTCAAAATATTTTAAATAAAATAGAGCACCGATAGTATCGATAGTTATTTTTTAAACTATCGAAACTATCGATGGGGACGACTATCGATAGTTTTGCAGCTCTAAATCAAACAAACGATCATCTGGGGGTACTTCTGACAGTCGTATAAGGGTGAAATTTTACTTTTCAGCCTTGTCAACTGGATAATGCAACTTAAAGAACAGCAGAGCAGAAGCTTTTTGCATTTGCGATAATAACATGTTATAGACAGACTTGCTACTTTCCTAAAAAGTTTAAAAATGATCCAACACTGCCTCTTTTTCAACATGGCTGTAAAAACTAAAACTTCGAGACAAGTGCTCAGCTTCAAATTTTAGTACGGCGTCATTCAATTGTCTATATTTATTAAAGATTAAATTAATTTGTAGTTTCTATTTGTGTTTATTAAGTTTAATATATTATTTTTGATTAAACTTAGCAGCTCAAAGATAAATTATTCCTTAAATATAAATTATACATTTAAATTTTAATTAAAACTTAAGTAAATATTTAAACACATTCAACGTTATTTATAAAAATATTTCACATAAATATTTAAGTAAATTTAAATTAATTTAAGCGTATTGCCTTACCCCTCTTTGACTTACCAGCTGGGTTAAGTATTTGCAAACTAATCTCCTCTGTATGTTTATTAGTACAACCTTTAAAATTACTAATGTTAGGCTTTGCTAAGGGCTACAATTGTGTACGTTTACCGTTGCCAGTGCTTCCCATATCCATCACTAAAGGATGACAGATTTCATAAACAGGAACCTTTAGACTTGTTTTGCGGACCCCCAAACTATTCGATGAACTACAGTTTGTGGGTTCAAACGAACGTCATCTATCACTTGAGTTTGTTTCGAAATGATGAGGTTCAGTGTCATCACCAAATGAGTGAGCGGCTGCACTGGGTGTTATACTGGGCGTCCGTGCACGTATGCGCATACCTGACATGTCCGAACCACGGCGGGAAGATTTTAAATTTACACTCTGGCCCGAACAGAAACATTTGCATATAATGCGCTTGAACGCAAAACGGAAATCTTTTGAGAACAAAGCATAAATCATGGGATTCACAGCTGAATTGCAGTAGCCCAGCCAAAATAACACCGAGAACAATAAAGGATCAATACAGTCTTGGCAAAATGGTCTTATTATGTAAATGGTAAAGAAAGGTAACCAGCATAATATAAAAAGACCTACTATAATTGCTAAGGTCTTGGCGGCCTTAGTCTCCATGCGAAACCGTTTCACTTGGGCCTTGATGTTTCTCTTACCCATCTTTTTGTTTGCGCGATTCTGTTGATGTTCACCCATACTGGAAGTTCTTCTTAGCATGTCTGGCATATTCTTGTGAGCTACTTGCAAATAGCAATTGTTTTCATGCGGATACCTACACAATTGAGTTTCATTACAGTCTCTGCCATTCTGAGAGCCATAGTGAACAGCAAACAATGAGTTACTGCTACTGGCCGAAGGAGCTCTATGCTCTCTAGCTCTTTCCGGTGGATGGCCATCGTAATCATGGGCCAATTCTGAGATGTTATCAGTTGAGGGATACGAAACGGATATTTTAATTTTATCATAATTTGCAGGTAGTCTGCGCGTTGAATATTTACTTAATCTCTCTGGAGAGGGTGTTCCCAATGTTGTAGTTGTACTTTGTGTGCTACCACTGCTATGAGTTGAATCATGATGATTTGACCCACGTCCTCGATGGATTCTTAATGTGAGTCTTTGCTCGTCGAAACGTGATCCAATGCCTTTAGAACCTGCAAAATTTTAAATTAAACCAAATTTTAATTTTCACAATTTTGTTAAGGAAAAATATTTATGAAAGTCAGTTTAAGTTTTCTTTTTTCATTTTTGTTATACTCATGACCTAGAAAATTCGAAGTTCTAACATTGCATTATGAAGTTGAATACCTACTCGCTTTTAAAATTAGGCAGCGCAACTGTTGACTCTATTCAAAAGAAGTCAATCTATCACACAATAAAAGACATTATATTGTTAGAAAAAAAAGTCATATGCTTTTGCCAGTGTTTTTTGCGTATTTGACTTCATTTTACTCAAACGAAGTAGCATCACTTAATTGGGAATAAACCCAAAAGTTGATCACCGATTTTAATAAAAAAGAGCTCATTTTGTAAAAACTTATGAGAAAAAACGGCAGTATTTTGTATATTTATATTTTAAATATTTAAAATATCTACATTTAAGTTAAAGACTAATTTTTGTTTGTTTTACATTTCATTTATCAACATGATAGCTCACGAAATGAATGTTTGTATCAATGTGTTTGGTTTTGGCATTTAAATTTTATCATGTGCTATCAGCTTTGGTTGCCGTATTTTGTCAAATATATACTTGTACATATTATCTAAAAAACGTTTTATCCAAATAGCTTCTTTACATGCTTCAGATGATAAAATGAATTCAGCTTTTGTAAATGATAAAGCAAAAAGTGTTTATTTTCTGAATGACCAGTTTATGAAATATATAACCTGTATTAGATTTACAGTCTATGTTATCTTCAGCTCAGTTTGCACCTGAACATCCTATTAAGCTATCAATTTTAACATTATTATAACTCATTCATAGATAACTCTTTCTCAAATAGAGGATAAGTTATAGTAAAAAGGGTTTTACACAGTAATACTGAGTAAAACGACTTGTCAGAAACTGAAATCAAATGAAAAAGTATAATAGTGTGAAAACAAAATATCAAAAAATATGGATAATTCATTAAAGCGCAATTCATTTTTATAAAACGAAGAAATGGTAGTATTCGTATGTATTAAAATTTTGTGTCTTTATTTATTCTTTTCATATTTTTTTTAGTGATTTATTACAAAAATCGATTTACTTTCGAGAATTCGGCTTAGAGAACAGCAAAAATATTAATTCATTTTAAAACGAATTTTTTTTTTTTAATTTCTTTTATTTAACAAGGCCAATAGTAATTTTGTCTGAAATTTTTATGTCTTTGTTTTTGAAATAAAAATAATCACTTTGTAGTCACTGTCGTATTAAAGCGACAATACTGTTGCCGGTTACACATCGATAATTTAAAAGAAATAAGTGTCATCTCTAAATACCAAATTTGCGAAAGTTTTCCAATTTTTTATTATATATAAAATAAAACATGTTTTTATGCACATACTTTTCATTAAAGTTTTTGAAATTTACTTTGATTGATAAACATCTTAAATATAATTTTGAAGTGATTTTCTTTAAATCGGCTTTAAAATATGCTGAGCTTTGCGCCTCTATACAATCGTCTTGGTAAACTTTGCTTGCTCTCTTGTTCAGAAATTATTTTTTCAACTTGTTTTATATTTTTTATTTTAATCTTTTCTCAATTTGAAATATTATTCATTTGTAGTTTTTAGAGCTTGTCATTTTCATTTTTACTTTTAAAAAATTTTCCTGTTGCTTAAAACATTTTGTAGCCTTTGAGTCTATTTAAAAATAAATATATGGCTGCAAATATCGACATATAAAACTAAATAGCCATCAACAGTAATCGATTGCTGTCAACGGCGGCTTCGTCAATACCATTTTTATGTCAGCAACTTACTATGTAAGTAAATTAGGAACGAGAAAGCATATGAGCTGTTATTTTTGAAGTGAAATTACTATAAGCAGATTATGCTTGCCTGGTACTAGTGTATTGAAGGAAATGCTCCGTTAAAAATAATTCGAATCATTTCTTTTTCAAATAAAATGAAATATTTTCAAAAGCTCATTTTGGCTTATACTGGCAGCAATAAATTGTTCATGGCCGCCGACAGAAATAGGAATTAAGGCTTGTTTAGATGAACGTTGTTGAAAATGTTCGGCGACGTCCGTTGATGTTAAAACGTTTGTGTAGTTATAGAACATTTAAAAACATTAGAAAAAAAAAATAAAATTTTTTTTTACAAAATACTGTATCACACTTTTTGTTGTGTGTTTAATTATTAAATATTGTTGTTTTTAGTTGATTTTTGTTATTTTTAGAAGAGATTTAAGCACTTTAATTATTTAATTTTATATGCGCTTCACTTATTTTTTTTTTTAATAAAAAACTACTCTGTCTCAGCTGTGCATAAACGTCCCGTAAAAACGTTGCTAAATTCTATTTTATACAAATCTTGCCGTACCGTCAACGTGACATTTGTTTTCGATAAGCACTTTCATTGCTTTTCATATAACAAAATGGATCAGCTGGTAACGAAATCTTACGGGATGTTCGGTTAATTCTAGTTTTAGCCTAAGTTGGCAACAGCTACAACAGTGGTCGTGTAGCCATGTCGTAAAAATAATCATTTTCATATAAACATATGTGTTCTTAGTTTGACAGGTTGTAGTCGGTAGCCTGCTGTCTCGAATGTGTTTAATGCATAATACTAGAAATATATGTGTATTGCACATACGCGTATTAAGCGTTTAGCGGCCAAATTTATAAAAATTATTTTTCTTTAATTAGCACTTATTAATGTTTTCAGACTGAAAGTTAAATGCACCAACAGATGATTTTCCGTTCAAACTGCAAATTTAATAAATTAAAAATTTAACATAGTGTGTTCAATAAGTTTGTTCAAAATAATATAAATTTCTTATAGAATTAACCAACTGACCAACTGTATAAGAAGCTGAACATCTGTGACTTTTGGTAAATACACTTGGGAGATATATTTACATACGAGTATATTATCTTTGTTTTTCGTCCAAAAACTTTGTTTACTTTAGAAATTTTTTGAAATGGTTTTTATTTTTTATTTCATTCAATTACATTAAAAGCTGTTTTTACGTTTAGAGCTTTTTACTTGGTAGCACTGTACTTAACTAGCAAAAAAGTGTTGTATATCAGAAATCCAACTTAACTTTAACTCCAAAATAGCAAACCCATTTAGTGTAGTAATACAGAATATTTGACTTGGATTCAATGTTGAAACCACATTTATATTAAATCCACTCAATCTGAAAACATGAGACAAATTTATAATTGAAAAAGTGCTTAAAAGCAATTATTAAAAAAAAAATATTTTTTTTAGGATTTTGGCTGTAAGAATTTAATGGAATAAATTTTATTTTTATTTTTTTTTTGTATTTTGCAAGCTCACAGTTTAAAAAATATAATAATAAATATTATGAAAAGTTTATATTTTTTGTCATCAGGAAAACTTTTAATTTTTTTTATTTTTATTTAAAAAAAAAACTCACTTACTCTACATACATACCAAAATGTAAATCCCCAGTGTAAACTTCAGCATCATGTGCTTAAAAAAATTTATTTAATTTTATTTTTCATACACAACACTTAAATTTTATTTTATATTTAAATTTTATTGCTACTTAGTTATTCTTATTAAGTTATAAAATGTTTTATTTATGTATTTCACAATCTAGTGCCTTAAACTTTATGCTATAATTGTTATTTATAAATATTTTCTTTTTATTAAAATTTATAATACACAAAATTAAATTACTTTTTTTAAACAATTTAAATTAATTCAAATACAAAACATATAAGTACACATTTTATTTAATATTTTAATTTTTTAAGTCATACTTTTTTTGTTTTTAATTAATTCAAAATTATTGCCATTAGTTTACAACGTTCGTTAAACATTTACAATTGTTTTTCTTACTTGATACACAATATTAATTTTTTTATTGCGCATTTTTGTTTTGTAAAGAAAGTCTTTTATTAAATTTAAATTTATTTGGTTTAATTAGCGGAGGTAATTATTAATAACCTTTATTCCATTTGGCGCGAGCAACAGCATCATCATTTTAAATTATATTTGGGCATCCCCTAACATTAATTTTAAAAAACATTTTAAGAATCAAATTTTAATCTGTGTCGATGACGCTAAATGGAATAAGAGTGAATATTTTTACTTAAATATAGCTAGTTGAAATGTTGTTTACTTTTACAGTCACATTTTTAGTACAACAAAAAATGTTTCAGTTTTCAAGTTTATTTGCCGATAAGTTTTACATAAACCAAAAATTTCTTTGGTTGGAAAAGACATATTTCTATGGCGTTCAAGCTCAAATACAAGCACATTGCTACACACATATCTAGAGGAAGTTTTGCAACTTTGGCTTTTTGATAAATTTTTACATCTTTTGGTATATTAAATTTAGGTATTTGTATTTATATACAGTCTAAAATTTATAAGAGCCCTTTCTATGAGAAAATACCCAAGTGAAGAATCTTTGAGGAAAAAAACCAGGTGGAAGATTATATACTTGATGTCAGAAAGTCAGGATGTATTGCTAGCCTTGTACGTAGCTAAGCTAAAATCTGATATAATCATGGAATGTATGTTATGTTTGAATACGCAGAAGACCCATAGCAATATTATGGTGTTCGTGTGTGGGCAGACTGCTAGGCTACCATAGAAGCAGTTACAACGCTGATAGCACCAACATTTTACTTTGGTACCTCTTTGGTTTACATATGTGTACTAGCTAACTGAACTCTGACAGGTAACACGTTTTATCACGTTATTGCGGAGTGACTTCCAAAAGGTAATGACCAAGGCATACACGTGCAAATTAACGTCAAAAATACTAAAACAACTTTTTTGATAATAATAAAATAGTAACAAAAAAGTGAATATAAAAAAGCAAAAAGAAATAAACTTTGCCAGCTTCAAGTACAATAAACAAAAATAAATATCTCGCTATACGAATGCTATTACCTAATACATTTAAAGGGAATTGTGGTCTTAAATATCATCAGTGTAAGCTATTAAGATCAGCCAATCCAGGTTTGTGATTTACATGACGAAACCTCATAATATCTACTCGTGTCTGTTCGTCCTTAGCATTTCGTAAGAGAAGTAGGAAAGCTGAACAGAGAACGCATGGGCTATACAAAATAATATTAATAATGAGAATAACAATGACAATAATTGTGTCGTTTATTGTAAAAGTGGTATAGCTCCATATTTTTAATAAATACATATTTTTGTAGAATAGTATCACATTAAGTCATATCTTTTGTAGTAACAGTGAACCAAAACCCCGTAAATGGCGATAATTGTTTACTCGCGGAAGTAAAACTGCAAAATATTCACTATAAAAATGAAGTAAGTCACACGTCTGTGTAATAGTGAAGTCCGTAGTTGATTCACTTTTATTGTGATTAATGTGTGACAGGTGGTCATCTATTGTACAGTCCTATTTATAAAAAATATCCTAATAAGTATTATTTGTATAATTTGGGAATACATTGCTTCACTAATAATACAGGGTACATTAATGTCTATCCCAGACAGGAAGAGGTTGGAAGAGGTTCTCAGGATATAGCAGCATGTCTTGTTAAGCATTTAAAAACTTATGCGGCATTGCAGAAACATGTCATTTTATATTCCGATTCTTGCACTGGACAAAATCGGAATATAAAGATAACCTTTTTTCTTTTGAACCTTGTACAAGATCCTGAGACTAGTATGGACACCATAGATCACAAGTTCCTGGCATCGCGACATTTTTATCTCCCCAATGACGGGGAGTTAAAAATAATTGAGAGTGCTAGTCGCCGTCATCATCAAATTTATTACAAATGGGTTGAAATTATAAAAACAGCCAAACGCAAAGAACCTTTTATTGTTGTTAACGAAATGAAAACTGACGACTTTTTAGCTACCGCGGCCTTGGAAACTTTTATTACAAATAGAAGAAAAAAAACCACTTGCAGTTATGATTTCAACTTGTTCAATATTATGAAAGAAATCATCCTTTAGAATTTCAATTTTAAGAAACATTAAATCCAGACACATGCTTTTACAAAGTAGATTTATGTAAAAAAAGCAAGGACGACATGCTCACTTGTACAATATTCAACAAGATCCTCTCTATTCTGCAAGGAGACCAGTCACTAACGCAATAGAGAAAGATATCCTTGACCTTCTACCCTAGATCCCACCGTTTTACCACTATTATTATAAAAATCTTACCACAGATATACCTACCATGGAAAGGGGAATAACGTTCATCTGATGACGAAATTGCATATGACTGAAAAGCAACTTATCACTTTAACAGTGAAGAAACTCCAGAAAAAAAAACTTTAAGTTCGTTTATTAAATTTGTTTAAGTTGATTATTATTAGTTACTACAAATTATTATAACTTTGATTTGTATTGAACAAGAAATAATGAAGAAACATTGAAATAAATATTGTGTTTTTTTCCTACACAATGATTTTCAAAAGGCTCGTTTTCTCTAAATTTAATTACAAACATACAAAGAACGACAAAAGCATTCGTTAGTATTTAGTATCATTTGTTTTGCTTATGGACTTGAACTTTCAACTTACTAAAAACAATTGGCAGGAAACAAAACTATTTTTCATACCTAAAAAAGGTATATTAGTTCAGTCTGCCTCAACTCTATGAAGCGCTTGATGGTTAACAGGATTAAAATAACAATTTAGAATTTTAGGGTGGCAAAGAGCGCTAATAAAACTTCTCTAGAACGATACAGAGGCCAAATAGTGGTCGAATAATTGCAATTGGAATTTTTAAATTATTTTATATATAAATTTCGATCGTTTTCATGCGATATCGAGTGCGACGATTTGGGCAATAATTCTATTAAGCTCTGATGTTTTTTGTTAGATTCATAAAACATTTTTCCTTTAATTTTCGAATCTTGGCGTAAAAAGCATATTACTATCTTTGATTGAGACTGTTCTTGATATTTCAAGTTGGACTTACATATTTAATGCAAAGAAAAATGTTTGATTTGCAAAAGGAAAGCTTTTTACTTTAATAAAAATTTATTTAAAGTCTAAGTTGTACTTGCTACATATTTAAGCAGCGTTAAAAATTAAAATTAATTTAAAACATTTCTTTAATATAATTATAAAAAAACTAATTTTAAAAATCAGTAATTTTTTACTAAATTTAATGTAGAAAAATCAAAACTAAAAAAAATTTTCAATTTTCATAAACAAAAAATCATTAGTAAGAAAAGGAAAAAACTGCAAACAACATTAGAGAACTTATTAGTAAATTGTTTTACCTTTACAGAAACCACCACGCCGACCACTTCTATTTGCTGAATTATTGCGTGTCACACTTACACTCTGGCTCATATTCAACTCCAAAGGCTTCACCTCTAACACTTTCTCTTTGTTTGGCAGTGACGTTGCTTTTCTTAACTTGTGTTGTTGTTTCTGTGAACTAGAATTTACATCAAACTCATCTGCAGCCTCATCTGCGAGTACATATGGATCCACACTATCATGGTCAATCATCATTAGTCAACTGAATTCAGGACCATCACCTTCATCAGAACAACCCGATATGGTTTTATGAAATGTGGCCGGTGCCATAAGAGCTCGTGCTGCAATCATTTGGAAATTTTCCGAAGCACGAAAACCACTGCGTGTACAAACGCAACGGCAGACAATACGTTTGAAGGCAATACGAAATTCATGTGAAAACAGGGCATAAATTAGGGGATTTATAGCAGAGTTACAGTAGCCCAGCCAGAAGAGCACTGAAAATACGGTAGGTTGTATGCAGTGATCACAGAAGGCCCTTATCAAGTACATGGTGAAAAATGGTAGCCAACAGAGTATGAAACCGCCGACTATAATGGCCAAAGTTTTAGCAGCTTTCGTTTCTACCTTGAAACGTTTCACCTGAAATTTAACTGATCTTTTACCTCTTTGTTTCTTGTCATTCTTTTTCGTCAAACTGTCCGCATGGGACTCTAAAGTCTTTTGCGAGTGTGCTGGTGTATTGCTGTCCACATTAAAAGTGGTCTCACCAATCTCAAACAGGCTACTCTTGTACGAGTTTCTACGTCCATTAACCAAAGAGGTGGTTGCTATTTGTGGGCTGTGTGCCACATTTGTATGGCTCACTACTGATGCATACGTCAACGGTGTGTTATTGATGGAAGTATTCGAATCTAAAATGTTCTCCGATGAAGGAAATGATACTTTTATAGAGACTTTTTCATGTTTTCCTCTAGGAACTTTCATTGAAGTTGCTCTCTTGGGAGTAGTGCTCAGGTGATGGCTTACACTAGAGTGATGATAGATTTCTTCATTGTTGCTATTAACGCTTAATGTAGAAGACATGGAGTGAACAGATAATGGTGTTCTTTGTGGTGTGGTACAGGGTCGGCCACGATGTATGCGCAGCACCAATTGTGTTTCATCCACTCGATTTGTTCCCGAGTCATGTGGACTGCCTGCAAAATGTAAATTTTGTTTTTTGTTTCGTTTTGTTGCTTTTCATTTAAATTATTTGATAGCTTTCTTTCTTTTCTGTTTTTTTGTTTGTTGGCTTACTAGTGAACATGGGACATAAGTAAAATGTGGGATGGTTGTTAAAAAAGAAAAAAAAAAACTTTTACCAAAACATTAAGAGAAAAGTTTAAAAAAGTTATTTGTTTTTTTTTATATACAAACAATGAGGTGATTTAGTTTTGGATATTAAAAAATTATTGTTACACATTCGTTAAGGGCACATTCAGTTAAAATTACTTATAATGTTAACATACAACAACAAAAAAGAGAAAATTCTTTGATTACAAAATACATTAAAAAAAGTGTTGTTATCAGAAAGAAAAGTATTTTTTTTACAACCAATTATTTCAATCATTATGAGTGTGTGTGTGTGTAGGTTTTTTAGTATTTAATTACTGCAAAAAGTATGTATGTTGGTTGATTTAAATATAAATTTGGATATGCAAATGTGTGTATGTGTGTTTTTGCTTATTAAAATGGGGGAATGAAGCATACAAACGAGCATAAGTATTAAATTAAATATTTAAAATGGTTTTTTTTTAATAAAGTAAATTCTTATTTTTAATTTTAAGCATACTCGCATGCGTTTTATTTACTTGAGTAAGTTATAAAATATAAAAAATTATTAAAAGGTAAATTTTAGCAGCTTTTGATGGTGACTTTCTTCCTTAACACAATTCGTATAGTTAAAAAAAAATCTTTTTTGTAATTAATTATCTTAGCGTTCAAGATGAAAGACAAAATCTTTTTTTTAAATATCCCAATCAATCAATAAATTACTTTTCCCCAGAGAAATCACATCCATTAACAAAAAATCCTTTTTAGTGTGTCAAACATAAGAAAATACAACTCTAAATTGAATCTTAATGCAATGCGTAGAGTAATGCATGAAACACATTCGATACAGCAGACTACTGACTGCAATATGTCAAAAATAGAATACATGTATTTATATGTAAATGATTATTTTCGCGACACCACGAGGACACGACGGCAAATGCTGTTGTCGTCCATTTAAATCTATTTCTATTTTTGAGTGCGCCAATAAACGGGTTAGTGATGACAATATCATAAGAAATGTAAAATAAATTAGTGCTTAAACGTATTTTATTCTCAAAACATAAATTTTATTCTGAAGAAAGAAAAGAAAAAAGAAAATACAATTAACTTTAGTGTTATTATTATTATTATTCATTTTAGGAATGTCGCAGCCGCGTTCAAAAAATTTTATTATATTGCTGCACTGCGACAATTGCTGCATGCCGCATTCTCTTTCAAGGCATCGTGTAGGCTGCTGTGTCGAATGTGTTTAATGCTTAACTCATACAGTGTTGACTCGTTTGCTAGAAAATAAAACAAGTTAAATTTGACAATGAAGAAATATGGTTCAGGCAACCATACCAGAATATGTTATAGTTAGATTTATGGTTGCATCTAACCCTATATATTTTTAAATCAAAAAAATTTTTCAACTGCAGATGTTGCGGTTAAACCCCCGGTCAGGGCTAATTTTTTTTTTTTTAATTATTTATTTTTTTAAATACATACATTGTGTATATAAATATTTTATTTGTAAATATTTATTGGTATATACAAAATTTTTAATATGTATTTAAAACAAAATTTTAATATACATTTTTTGTATAAATAAAATTTTTTTTTATTCCATCGACTTTTTCTTTTTTATTAATTTATATTTATTTTTTCAATTTTATTTGACTTTATTATGATTCGAACTTTGGAATATTTAGTCAACCACTTCAACCACAAAGTGTGGTTGTACGTTTCATTCCTGCCCCGATCTTGAGAGCCAGTGGTCAAAGTTACCAGTGCTGGTTAAAAAATTTAATCTTAGAAATATTAAATGTTAATAATTATAAAAAAAATTTGCCCAGTTATTCCCTTTTCTTTGGCAGTAACATATCTTTATTCTTACCAAAGAACAATGCTGAAATATTAGTTACTTAATTTCGAATAAAGGAACTCAAATTAACGACATCCACACAAAAAATAGGCGCTGTCATCTTTATTTGCATAAGAAATAAAATGTCTGTACTCATGTACTTACATAAAACAAATTTAAATATTGAAAAGTATTTCTAAGAACGCTCTAATTGGATAGAATACAAAATAAATTTAATTCAATTCAATTTAAAATTGTTGATAACATTTTTTAAAACAAAACAAAAATGCTAAAATAATTAATTCAAATTAACAAGAATAATCGTAGTTCCATACGCACAAGTCATTTATTAATACAAAGTGCGATGTTCATTTGTGCAACCACACACATTACATACACTAACACTCTATCATCTTATTCTAATTTCCCCTAAGCTTTCAACAATATTTTGTAGAAAGAAATTTTTGGACACTTTCTGAAAGCAAAATGACAAATGTGTAAACAAATTAAAAAATAACAAGTTAAATTCGGCTATGCCGAGCCTTCACTGTGTTAGCTAAATATTCATATTTTTAATTTCGTCCATTCTTTTTACATATTTAATAAAACTAAAAATTAATAATTAAATTGCTGCTAAAAATAATTTTCTTTAAACAGGTATCTACTTCGTATATGGGACAGCATTTTTGCCAACAATATTTTTAAAATGAAGTCAGTCCTTCATAATGAGTTTTCAGACTTAAGTTGAATGACGTCGCCGATGTTGCGTAAAAATTCAATACATTTTATAAAATTGTGTGTTTCCACCAAATACCAATTTTTTAAAAAGAAGCATTTACACTGTAATTTAAGAGAGTAGTTTTAGTCCCTACTAATCCATGGAACCGCGCCATATCAATTTTGATATATTTTTTAAGAAAAAAATATTAGCAAAAAAAATTAAACCTTAAAAAGTTCGTGTTCACTTCTGTTATTTAAAAATCTATAATCTTATATTTTGTTACACAATTATTATTAAGTTAAATTACCATCTATCCTCAGGTAATTTTAATAAATATTTATAATTTCCATTTAATTACATCCTGTAACTCAAAGTCATTTCTTTATTGAGTATTTATTGCACTCATTTTAACATTCTTAACTAATCATCCATTTTAAAACTTGTCCACCAATCAAATTCTCTTGCTATGACAAATTCTGTTTTTGACTTAGTTTACTAAAAAGTAACTGTTTATTAAACACACTAATAATGTGGGCATTGTATAAAAAAAAAAAAAAAGGAACAAAAAAATTTCCCAAAAACGTCTCTCCATTTCAGTATATACCAAAACAACAGAAAAAAATCTACCTATAGGCATGAGTTGTAGCTTTATATGCAAAGAAACTGCTTTTTAGAGAGAGAGAGCACATACACAGTTGATATTGCCACATAGAGAGAGAGAGAGAGAGAGAGAGAGAGATCTCCCACACACAAATAAGTTGGAACAAACACACACAAAAAGAACGAAATCCAGAAGTGATTTTTATACTGAATATTTCTATGAGTGGTTTTGTATATTTTTCCACTTGTGGCCAATCACATTTATTTGTATGCAATTTTTTAAGCTTCAATGTGTTGGCTAAATATTCATATTTTTCACTTTTCACATTTTTCTTAAATATAAAAAAAGTACACAAAAAATTATATGAATAGAACAGCTAACTTATTAAACTTGAGATCGTATTATAAAATTTTTTTAATTATTTTTTGAAAGAAATATCGATATAAAAATAAATTTTTATAATACGACCTCAATCTTAATATACTAGCAGTTTCAATAAAAAAGGTCATATAAACTTACAAATAAAAAATTATATAAAAATAAAAAAAAGGAATGACAAATATTGACAAAAAAATTTTCTTCGAACACCTATTGTTTTATTAATCCTAAAATAAATAATTATTTTCGGTTCAAGAAATTAAAATTAACTAGTTCTAAGAATAAATCATTTCTAAAAACCTAATTTTTAAAAGCAGTAAAATGTCTGCAGGCACTCAATTTTTAAATTAATAAAAAAAGAAATTCTAAAAAAGATATCCAATTAGAATGCAAAAAAAATTTATTTTATTTTATTTTGCAAGCATTTTTTAAGCCAAAATATTTAATTAACAACAAAAATCCAAAAAGTTCTTTTTCATAAAGATGGCTGCATTCAAGGTATTAAAAAACGCACAAACACATTTACACTATTTTAGGTATCGTTTGTGTGTACACAAATTACGCACATGACAGCTTAAAAATTTCCATAAAAAAACAAGGCAAAACAAAAATTAATGAAAATGTGCAATAACATATCGGTTATATTTATCATTTTTCTTTGGCAAAAACCCACTCAGAAAATGGTCAAAAATAAAGGTACAGTGAAAGCTTGCTAATCCGAATTGAATTCATGACGTATTACACACTCTATAGTCCGCATTGATTTCAAGTTCGCTTAACCGAATTTTTATTTTTTTTTATTTTTCTGCTTTTTTATTATTGTGTCTGTTTTTTTTTTACAAAACCATGTGTGGAGTTTTAAAACTGGATATCATTGAGATTAGAGTTGGGCAAAATCGTTCACTACAAAAAAAAGAACTTGTTCGCTCTTTTGATCTTTTTTAATTCTCTGTTCTTTTGATCTTTATCAATTCTCTGTTCTTTTCATCTTTCGCTCTTCCTGCAAATTTGCTCTTTTAGTGCTTGTTTACTCAAAAGATCAAGTAAAGAACAGCGATGCCACTTTAGTTATTTTCAGCCAAAATTAGTTAATTTTTATTTCGATGTGTAAATGTACATTTTTGAAACAGTGTCTTAAAATAATTACTTTTTTTCAAATATTTTGCAAAAAATTAATATTCGAAAGAAGTACTTTAAGAAAGAAGTAATTATTGGAAAATACAATTTTTTTAAAAGAACTTTGTGATGATCAAAATATCATATGAACAAATTATCAAAAGATCAAATTAGCAAAAAAGATCAAGATCACTGAACTTATTCGTACTGTTCATTTAAGTGATTAGTTCAAATTAACAGGTTCGTTCGTTTTGGCACAACTCTAATTGAGATGCAGAGCCTTCTATGATTGACATTGTACATATTTAGTATGTTTTATGTCTTGTTGCTGAAAGATATTAGTCGCGAAAACATTAAGTTAAATAACATGGCCAAAAAACGTGCACATAAAACTCTGTCATTAGCTGATAAGCTTAAAATAATAGAAGAAGTATATCGCGGACAATCAGGAAAATTTTAGCAAAGAAATTTTGTGTAGGATCTTCAACAATTTATGGCATCAAAATACTGCAAATATTAAAAAACCTGTGTAAAAATTTTAATAAGCAAAAATTACTGTACCTAAATATGTAGGTACAATGTATCTGGTACATATTATAAGACCTACTAAGATTTCTGATGGAAAAACTTCGTTTATTAGTTCAGAGACAGCACAGATAATGTAGAATCAATCACGTTAAAAAACGTGAAGCTGTGCAGGCCTTAAATAGAACAGCTAAATTATTAAAGTTGAAATCGTATTATAAAAATTTATTTATTTATTATTGGAGAGAAATGTCGATATAAAAATAAACTTTTTTAATACGACCTCAATCTTAATAAACCAGCAGTTTCAATAAAAAAGGTCATATAAACTTACAAATAAAAAATTATATGAAAATAAAAAGGAAATGTTAAATATTGATAAAAATAATTTTCTTAAAATTTTTTTATAAATCCCGAAATAATTTGTTAATTTCAGTTCAAGAAACAAAAATTACCGAGTTTTAAGAAACAATGCGTTCTGAGAACAAAATTTATAAAAGCAATAGAATGTCTGCAGTCACTCAAATTTTAAATAAATAAAGAAAGATATCCAATAGGAATGCAAAAAATTTAATGTCATTTAATTTTTCAAACATTTTTTAAGCCAAATATATTTAATTAACGAAAAAAAATCAAAAAATTCTCTTTCATAAAGATGTCTGCTTTCGTAATGCTATTAAAAAACAAATACACAAGTACATTGACACTTTTTTAGGTTTCGTGCTTGTGTGTACACATTACGCACATGCCAGCTTAAAAATTTCAATAAAGAAAACAAAGTAAAACAAAAATTAATGAAAATCGGAAATATCGGTTATATTTTTTATTTTTTTCGGCTATTTGTGCACCGATCGTTCTGAGTTTTAGCACAAACATTACGACTGTTGTTTATGTTAAAATTGTATACCATATTTTTTGGTCCGTTGTTTATTTCAGACAAAGTACGCAAAAACGCACCTAAAATGGTGTAAAAATGGAGGTAGTCACGGTTTTTGACTCAGAGCTCCGTCATTAATGGAGCTATGCAGCTGAGTTCTGGTCTAGATACTATGAATGTGATGTTTGAAAAAAACTGCGTACTACTTTTTTTGACCGATTACATTTGTGAACCGATTGCTCCGATTTTGTGCACAGACTCTATGGCTCTTATTTCTAACAAAACTTCACATAAAGTTCTTTTTCGGTTTTGTACTTTAAACAAATTATGCAAATAACGGTCTGAAAACGGTCCAAAAATAGAGATAGTTGCACTTCAGAGCTTATAGTTTAGCCATTATGGTCCAATGGGGCTAAATTTCAAAAGCAAGCTGACAACAGGAACTTCCAATAAATTGACATACTAAACTTTTCTGTAGGTCTTCTAGAGACTTCAGAAAGTTGATTTCAACATACACGCGGACAGACGGTCAGACGGACTTAGCTAAATCGACTCCGCTACTTATAAGAATCCAGAATTACACACGTAATGACAAACTTATATATACCCTTTTCACTTTTTGTGAAGGGTATAAAAATAAAAACAAAACCACTTGTAGTGGTTCTGGTGACGAAAAAATTATGCGCCCTTAAAAAATTTTTATAACAAATAATTTGTTATTGATAAAATTATTTATTTATTTACCATCTAAGCGTGGCCACTTCTAAATATTTTATTTTTTTTAACTTCTAAATAATTTTAGAGACCAAAGAGATGTGATTCTAATTGTAAATTCGATAGGGCTTAAATATATTCATACTGCTAAATAATTTTGATAAAATACCATACCCCTGTTGTAATACTTTCAGCTGTTCTTGTTTTAAATATAAGTTCGTTGGGTAATCTTTTTTATTATATTTAGTTTGTTTACTTATCGAGTTTTTGCTTACAAGTAGGGATCTGAAATGATTAGCGGGAACAGGTCAACTATCACTGCGACCTATTAAAGCAATTAGATTCAGTTAACTTCTAAATATTTTCGTAATGAAGTGAACAACTAAATAAATAAAACTTAATTTCCCTTTCCATTTGCTTCTACTAAAATTTTACGTTAGTATTATATAGCCTAGAATAATAAATAAGTAAAATTCGTATATTTTTTAACAAATATAATTTTACCCACAGCAGAATTCCTTGAAACGAACAGTGTTTATTTAGTTAATAAACATCAAACTATAATATAAAATATAAATGAACAACAAAATTAAATAAGTTTTTGTTTTCGTCGAAATTAAATGTATTTTGGTAAAAACGTTTTAACAGAAACAATTAAAATTAGTCAGCCCAGCCCCTACCAATTTTAACAGTGACTGTTTGGCTAATATGAAACATCCCAGTTGACATATTCATCGTGGGCAATTTGCAATTTCACAAAACAAAAAGTTAAATGACAAATTTCTCCAGGAATTTTTTCCCGAAGAAAAAAATATAATTTTTTTTTGTGTTGGAAAAGAAATGCCCTTTCCGCGATAAAACAAAGAAAAAGTTTTTTTTTATATAGATAAGAGGAAAGTTAAAGTGAAAATAAAGTTCCCAGAGAATTTTTATTCAAAATTGGGCTAATTCAGTTAAGGGCATTGACGAATTTAAGTCTTTAATATGCAAAATGTAGTGCTTTCTTTTGATAAGACAACCATTAAACCATGTTAGAAAAAAATTTTCTACTATTTATCTTGCATCCATTTTGGTTAACTGGTTCCAAATATTATACATACATAGAAAATATCTAAAACTTGGAAATATATATGCACACATAAGTTCATACGTTTAGTTTCTTATATGGTTTTTATCCTTTCACATTAATTTCACTTGGTTTTTTTCTTTTAAGGAATTAAACAAACGGCTAATGATGAAGGTTAAATCTATAATTTTTTTCCTTTTTATTTTCTTTATTATTATTTATTCTCGTGTTGTCTTTACATGTGCCAATGTGCTTGTGTATTATCATGTACACATTCGTTTGCACTTGTGCAGCAAAGACAGAAGGCAAACATTTGTGGAAAAAATATGAAACAAACAGAAAAACATTAGTTATCCCTTCGCAATATTTACCCCCACACTTTTCATACAAATACATGCGCATGTAGCGGCTTATAGCGGAGGCGTTAGTATGTGTCCAAACTAAAATAAACAAAAAACTATGAAGTCAGCAAAATACATACTTTAATACTTTGCAACAAGCAGTTTCATAGACTACACGCGCTTATTTTATCACAAATTTAATAAATGTTTTCTCTTATTAATGGGATTTATGTGCCACTAAATAATTTTATTATTTTAAATCTATTTTATTTAACTTTATATTCTACTACTCGTAACACAGAGACCAAATATTTTAATAAAAATAAATTAATAAATTATTATTTAATATTAATCAAACTTAAGATCTTAAAAAATTGTTTTTATTTCAATTTTTCGATATTTCGACTTTCTTTTGAAAAATGTGATCAGTCTAACGGACATCCTGATTCCTCAATACCTACACCACCCATGAATACGGATGACCAATAGATGAACAAGTTGTTGTTAAAATGATGCTTCATGTAGTTTTTAGTATGTACTCAATGAGAATTACATATTAGTGTGACTTTTGTATGACTGTTATATGATTGATATCATACGAGGTATGATAAAAAAATAACCGTTATTTTAAATTTTTTCAAAAAATATTTATTTATTCATCAATAACTATCTTGTCCTTTTCAAAGTATTTCCCCTCAGATATAGTACACTTATGCCAGCGTTTTTTCCAATCCTCGAAACACTTCTGAAACGCGCTTTTTGGTATCGCCAACAGCTCTTGTTTCGATTTTTCTTTTATCTCCTCAATCGTAGTAAACCCTTTCCTTTCATCGGTGTTTTCAGTTTTGGGAAGAGGAAAAAGTCAGCGGGGGCCAAGCCCGGTGAATACGGTGGTTGAGGCATGATTACGGTATTGTTTTTGGCCAAAAAATTACGAACAAGCGAGGATTTTTTTGGTCAGAATTCAGAACTTTTGCAACAAATTTCGCTGCCACATGCTTCATGTTCAAAATTTCTGAAAAAATTCTATGGCATCAGCAACCTTTCTAATAGTGATTCGACGATTATCCAAAATCATTTTCTTCACTGCTTCAATGTTTTCATCGGTTGTTCATGTGCTCGGGCAACCAGGACGAGCGTCGTCATTGACATCTTCTCGGCCTTCCTTAAGCCGTTTATACCACAATTGAACTTGTGTTGTGCTCATAGTAGACTCGCCAAACGCCACAGTCAACATTTCAAATGTCCTGGCACATTTAATTCCATTTTTTACGCAAAACTTAATACAGTTTCTTTGATCCATTTTTTGAAATAGTAAAAATCGGAGAGCGCAACAAAACACGACTAACCTGTCAAAAACAAACCGACAATCCAAAATGGCTGATATTGTCAATATAAATAACAGACATGTGTACCAACATAAAAAAAAAATGTGAAAATCGAACATACGTACCTCACGAAAATTTAAAATAACGGTTATTTTTTTATCATACCTCGTACACTTATGAGAAAATGGTCTATTAAGGTCATATGAAGAACTTGTAATGTTACGTTACAATTATAGTGTTTACTGGAAAAGATTGGTTGGAAATCGATTACAATTTCGAAATATCATTTGGAACAGGCAATTAGTTTTTCATTAATTTTTGTTTTGTTTTTTTATAGAAATTGTTAAGATGAGCATGTGCGTAATATGTGTGTACACGAACACGAAATCAGGCAATCGGTCTTATACAGAAATCTTTCTAATTTGAAATTATTTATTTGATATTATATATTTATTTCAGCATTCTGTTTGGCTTAAAAAATATTTGCAATGCATTTATTGCTGTTACAAATAAGAATCCCAAAACGGATTTCTTCGTGAATGTCGTTAATTTGAATCTTTTTGACTGAAGTTAATTATTTATTTTATTAGTGACAGGATTTAAAAGAAAATTATTGTAATAAAAATTTGACAACATTTAAGAAGGAAGTCCAAAATTAAAAATATTAATATTTGGCTAATATATTGGGGGTATATAAGACTCGGCAAAGCCGAAATTGTCTTGATATTTTTCTCTATATTCTTGATATTATATGAAAATATTGTGAAAAATATTTTAAAATAAAAATTATATTCCATGTTTTTCGAATTCATTAAATGTATTCAGTAGTTGTAATAAATGGTCTTCCGTACAAAAAATTCGAAAAATTGCAATTTTTAGAGATTTTAAAACGTTATTTGATTTCGCTTAAATTTGGAACATATGTTGGTGTGGTTCATTCGCAATGATCCAGAATTGAGGATTATATGTATGTATATAAATTAATAAAAATGAATGCACAATAATTTTAGTATTTACATATTTTTTTTTGGATAATCACTCCTATATAATCAAAAAGGGCGGCATATTAAAGAGTGCCTAGGGAGGAAGCAGGCCCAAATTCTCCACTGGATGCAATAATACTTCTTCCAATTTCAATCATTCAAAATGATGGTTGTATGACGATGTTGCCTATAAAATCGTGCACAACACTTGATTAAATCATATCTAAGGCACGATTAAAAACTAATTGATGCTTATGTTGTTCGACACGATTGAATCTAAAAAGCAAAATTCAAATACAGTAGCATACAAATGCCTTGTTTGACACATGCAATACAAATACACACAATCAAGAAAACCTCCCCTATTTTACTATACAGTAGCTACTCAAACATATTTGTGTTTTCATGTCGAACAATAAGTTTTTAATCGTAGTTCGAACATGATTTTTTTCAAATTGTTTGTTTGTGTGATTTGATTGATTATCTTAATATATAAAATTCTACTGTACGTGTGTTTGACATTGTACTTCCCATAAATCAGTCCAGATTAAATGGAATTTCTGTCTATACTCTTGGGTTACTCTTTAGAAGGTTTAGCGCTGAAGTCGGTATCTGACTTATTTATCTCCTACCTGCTTTTACCTGGAGTTGCACGATCCTTTACTCTATGAGTAAGAATATACAAAAATTTTATATTTTAGTCTAAATTCAACTTAAATTTATGAAGATTAAAAAAGACCACGCCCACTTTTAAAATTTTTCTTAAATCGGAGAACTTCTACGCCGATTTGCCTAATTTTTCTTATTATAGGTTTGAAAATAATTCAACTTTTTTCTCTTTTTAATTATTTTTCAATATAAATAAAATTTGAGGGCAAAACAACGTTTGCTGGATCAGCTAATACATAAATACATAAAAAATTTTAATAGTGCACAATCAACCAAAAATATGTAGTTTTTTTGTTTGTTCGTTTACTTAATATAATAATACAATGGAAATAGTTCATTCGTGTAGTATCTAAAACTATTTAATAGAAAGTTTAAAGTTTTTAAGCAAGCATTTTGAACCAACCGGTCTCTCGAGCTTAGCTCGCGCTCGGAGCTCAAATTTTTTCCTACCCTGATTATTTTTTTTATATCGCTAATGATTCTCTACAAGTATGATAAAAACCCTAAACACATTTCAATTTTTGTACGCCTCTCTTATAACTTATTTTTGTTTACTTCAACTTTTTGTGTGAACTATAATTTAAAAACTGACCTGTCATACTTTTGAAAACGATTTTTTTTATTTACGTGCTTTAGCTTATTTAAAACTTTATGTTCCGAGTATCAAAATCTCTGCAATAATTTTTTCATCCTTTCACTTGCTGTCAGCGTTGCGAGGAGCTAGCAAAAAATACGAGTAAGTTACTCGTATATATACATAATACAAACACAAAGAAAAGCTAGAAAAAAGCTAAAAAACTATCGTTTAAAATTTTTATAAAAAATCAAGAAGAATTTTTTATAAAAAATCAAGAAGAAAACAAACAATGACAAAAGCTAAAGAAAATAAGGTCGACTTACACATGCTTTCCTTCTTGGTCATAACTTGTTGTTTTTTGAAAAAATTATAATATAAAAATATTTTTTCGGACTATTATCGAATTAAAGCCATTACGTTTATCTATCTAACGCAAAAAAAATTAAACCAAGCAAGTTATGACCAAAAAGGTAACCAGTTCTACTAAAAAGTGGCCGGAAAGATGCAGTAGTAGAACTGGTTACCTCTTTGGTCATAAATTTTTTAGTGTTCAAGTTATCGACTTGATTTCTGTTGCGTTTAATATATAAGCGTTTTGGCTTTAACTCGAAATTCTTTTTTTGCAAATAGTACGGAAAAAAATTTTTCGCCAAAAAAAACCATGGACTACCTACCCCCTTTGCTTTTTTTGAAAAAATGATAAAAAAAATTTTCGCACTATCCGCAACAAAAAAATTGCGAAAAAGAAAAGAGGCTATTTTGAAAATGAAAAAAGGTTATTAAAAAAGCTAGGGGCTAAATCATAAATTTCAAGGCTAAATGCGAGAAAAAAGGCTAAAATGGCAAAGCTGCTTGCTGTGCTTAATATTTAGTATGAGCTTTCATTAGGTATAAAGTGGCCAAGAAATCTTTTTTTTTTTTTTGAATTTTTTACTTTTAAAACTACCGGGCTATGAATTTGCCTGAATTTCTAGGGTGATTTTTTGCTTTTGTAAATATTTGGGTGGATTTTTTGTCTTAAGTGAACTGTAAAGACTGAGGGAGTCATTTCTGTTTGTTTTTGATATTTACGTGTTGTTATTTCCATCAGCTAACCTTTGCTGGTGGCAATAAGCTGATAAAGGGATTAAAAATCTTACTAGTATATTTATCATATACCTACTGCAAATAAAAAGCTCATTAAACTCTTAAAAATATCTTCTATGTTAATTCACAACTCCAAAAAGTACATACTCAAAACAGATTAAATGTTAGGTCTGTAAAAGTTAAATGAAAAAAGTGTGTAATTTTTTAGAGTACTGAAAGCTGACGAAACCACTTCTTGTGCTAAAATAATTTGCTCTTAAATAAAATCAGAAGGGAGTTAATTAAAACCAAAATAAATCATCACAAGAGATACTCTTTAATTCACAATAAAATCTCTTTTACCTCCAAAATGGCTTGTGAGGTCTTATTACACTAATTAAAAAACGATTTTAAAGAAATCTAAGCAATTCTTAGGAACTAAAGTAACCTTGTTTTAAAAAAAGCATACGGCATTGTGATTATGACCATGGCCCATTTTGTATTCATTGTTGCTCATGAGTTATTTAACGTAAAATGTTTTGCAATTTATTTATTTTGCAATCTTTGTTGTAAAGGGTATTTAAATTTTAAAGGCCGATGTTGAATGTGAACCACACCTAAACGTCAAGTTTTTTCATTTGACATTTCTCAATTTCAGACTAACTCAATTTGAACCATGAAAAGATACACAATCGAGCAACGCTTTAAGGTTATTCAGGTTTATTATGAAAATGGGCGTTCAAAATGCATATCGTGCACTTCGTGATTTTTTCGGTCAATTTAATCATCCAAATGTGCGTAAAATCGTCAAAATCGTGCTAAAATTTAAGCAAACCGGGTCTGTAGGAGAAGTGAAAACACCAGTGCATGCTCGTACAGCTCGTACTGTAGAAAATATTGCTGCTGTTCCGAATAGTGTGGCTAAAGAGTCGTCCACCTCAATTCATCGTCATGCTCAACAATTATGCATAAAGACTTGCATTTACACGCTTACACGGTGCAATTGACTCAAAAACTAAAGCCTCTTGACCATTCCAAACGTCGTCAATGGTCAGAATGGTGGCAAGAAATAAAAACAGTGGATGATAAATTTTCGAAGAAAATCATTTTCAGTGATGAGGCACATTTTCACCTCAGTGGATTCGTCAATAAGCATTTAGGCGAATGATAATCCAAGAGTGATTGTCGAAAAACCAATGCACCCACATCGTGAAATGATAACGAACTTTTTATGGCCCGAATTGGAAGATATGGATGTGGAAGATATGTGGTTTCAACAGGACGGTGCTACTTGTCACACAGCTAACGAAATAATGGCTCTTTTGCGCGACTAAGTCAATGGCGATGTCAATTGGCCGTCAAGATCATGTGATTTGACACCGTTGGACTTCTTTCTTTGGGGTTATTTGAAAGAAAAGGTGTACGAGTACGTCGATAAGCCAGCAACAATTCAAGAATTTTACATTAGATTTTCTGATTTTTATTTTATCTTTCGTATTACTAAATAGTTTACCTACTATATAAAACATTTTGTGTGTTACTTTAAATTTTTTATTATCAAAAATATATTTGATTTTTTTAATCTTTCAGATAATTTATATACGAATTAAAAATTTTAGTTTCAAAAATATGCTTCAAATTAACTTTTATATTTTTATATTGTCTTATTAATTTACAAATTAGATAAATCATGAAATTGTTATCTTTTAATATATCCTTAATTAACTCTATATTTTTTATGAAATATATTTATTACTTATTGATAATATCCTCTAAATAAGATTCCTAGCTGTGTTAATAATATAAAAAAGAAAGTCCAAATATTGGAAAAATAAAATAAAAATATTTTTTATTTAGATCTAAAGCTTAAATAATATTTTTTTATATTAGTTTTATTATGGATGAAATTTTTAAGCAAATGTTACCGATATTTTTTACAAAATTACGCTGTCGAGATAATAAATTTTTTTTAATGAAAAAATTGTTTTTACAGGTTACATACTGAAACTTTAATCGATAAAAAATTTTTATATTAAAAATTATTGTTTTTGGTACGATTTCAAATTAGAGTAATTCACGAAAATATCCGTTGTGTCATTCTTAAAAGCAATAAAATGAAATACAATTTTTTTATATAGTTGCAGCTTGAAAAACGAGAGCTTAAGCATAAAAGTACATTTATATTCAAAATAAAATTTTTAAAAGTATACTTAAATATATATTGATATTTTTATAATTAAAAAATACTTGTGTTAATAATATGGCCTTATTTTGTAAATCACTTGAGGTGAACCCTCCCGCAACGCTAACGCTGAGCGATATTTTTTTAATTTAATAAATCACTGCGTCTTTGCGTTGAACCAACGCTTAACGCATGTAACATTCCAGTGCATTCTAAAATCATTATGTGTTTATGGTAACCATTTTATATTTCAGTACTGAAATAAAAAATAAAACGTTTCACCTAATCGTGAATATTATAGCTTGGTATCTCTGTTAATATTGTAGCCTGTGATTTTTGTATTTGTCTGAAATAATTATGGCAATAGTTTTTTTAATTATCACTAGATGTTTTTGTCTGGTCTCACCCGGGCCATTCGGTATCCTTAGAAAGTGTTTGTATCAATTTTTAGGGTCATCCCTTTACAAATAGAATTTAAATTGTTAAAAACACCAAATACAGTCATTAACTACTTTATAAAGTGGCTCATATTTTTGCTAGCATTATTTTCAGAAACGCCAAATAAACTATTTAAAACCATAATTTTAGGCTTAAATTAAGTACGGGCTAGTCTATTATAAGCGTATATATCAGAGGCAATAAAAGTATTTATTTTGATATAGATCAATTTGTTATTAAAAAATATGTATTATGCCGGCCATACACGCTACGGTCTACAGGAAAGGTCCACCTGTGCAAGTATGTCTGCACAGGTGGACTGGAATGTGTGTGGGAATAGACCTATGCAGTTTTTTGAACCTGCGCAGGCGATCGGCGCTAGATCGAAAATAGATTCTTTCGAGTGACACCTGCGCAGGCATACCTGCACAGATTACCTCTCCGGTAGACCGTACCGTGTATGGCCTACATTAGAAATAAATTATCAATTTCTATTGTAATTATGGTTCACTATTATGACGATAATTGCTTCCACATAAGAAATATGCTGTCGCAGACTTTTTTGTAGGACTATTTATGATAAACATATCCTTCATACATTATATACTATGTGTAACTTCAACGATATTTGCGACGCACGCCAAAACATGTCGCCGATTGTAGAATTTTTTTCCTACTTACTTGACACCTATCGTTATATTTTGGACAATTTGCACAATTATAGCCTATGCGTTATTCTGATGTATAAGCTAAATTATTGTAAAGTTTCATTAAAATTCATTCAGTAGTTTTTGCGTGAAAGAGGAACAAACATCCACACATCCATACGAGGTATGATCAAAAAATAACCGTTATTTTAAATTTTCGTGAGGTACGTATGTTCGATTTTCACATTTTTTTTTTTATGTTGGTACACATGTCTGTTATTTATATTGACAATATCAGCCATTTGGGATTGTCAGTTTGTTTTTGACAGGTTAGTCGTGTTTTGTTGCGCTCTCCGATTTTTACTATTTCAAAAAATGGATCAAAGAAACTGTATTAAGTTTTGCGTAAAAATGGAATTAAATGTGCCAGGACATTTGAAATGTTGACTGTGGCGTTTGGCGAGTCTACTATGAGCACAACACAAATTCAATTGTGGTATAAACGGTCTAAGAAAGGCCGATAAGATGTCAATGACGATGCTCGTCCTGGTCGCCCGAGCACGTCAACAACCGATGAAAACATTGAGGCAGTGAAGAAAATGATTTTGGATAATCGTCGAATCACTATTAGAGAGGTTTCTGATGATGTTGGCATATCGTTCGGCTCATGCCAAGCAATTTTTACGGATGTTTTAGACATGAAAGTTTGTTCCAAAATTGTTGAATTTTGACTAAAAAAATTGTCGCTTGTTCGTAATTTTTTGGCCAAAAACAACACCGTAATCATGCCTTAGCTACCGTATTTACCGGACTTGGCCCCCGCTAACTTTTTCCTCTTCCCAAAACTGAAGACACCGATGAAATAAAAGCGTTTTGCTACGATTGAGGATATAAAAGAAAAATCGACACAGGAGCTGTTGGCGATACCAAGAAGCGCGTTTCAGAAGTGTTTCGAGGATTGGAAAAAACGCTGGCATAAGTGTACTATATCTGAGGGGGAATACTTTGAAAAGGACAAGATAGTTATTGATGAATAAATAAATACTTTTTGAAAAAATTTAAAATAACGGTTATTTTTCGATCATACCTTGTACATCCAAACTCACAAACATTCGGCTTTATAATATTAGTAGGATTTTGGTATTTCTATATATTTTCTTGACGATAATAAACATTTGGAAAAAATTGTTTCCTTATTTGCCACTTACACATTTTATTTCTAAATACAGATTAAATATATTTTTACTAAATACTTAAATCTCTTTTTTGAAAAAAATCTCAAGTTACAAAATGTGAAGCGTTGCGTTTTATACAATACCATTTTTCAAGTATTCATAGTTACAAATAGCTAAAACAACGCCACCAATCACTTTCTTAAACGCGGGGATTTATCAAATATATAAAATTATTGCGTAATAATTTTAGTGTTTATACTCCTCCGAAACGTTAAGCCGTTGAAATTTGATGAATATTCAGTAGGTTTGAGAATAGACTTATTACTAATTTTTATACCCCTAAGTAGTAAGGGTGGTCCACCCCAAAAATTCACAGCGCTCCACTTCCAATAAACAACATATATTTTCGTACTCTATAAATAATTCAAAACAACGTTTGCCGGTTCAGCTAGTAAAATATAAAAATACACAAAGCAGGGTCTAGAAGGCGTTGCGTCTTACAAAAAAATTATACTAATATACTCAGGAGTATAGACTATAATCTCTTGCTAATGCAATATTTACACCGCTACTCTGTACTTTTAATTTTTGCCATATAACACGTTTCTTTTATTTTTGTTAATTTTTTTATACACATTTTAATTATGACATCGAATGTTTGCTTTGCCCGAAATCATGGTGTAAGAAAACTAGGTGACAATGAGACGCCAGCTAAATCATGCATTCTGTCAAAAATTAAGAGAGATCAAAAGAGAGATCAAATTTCTTGTTTCTCTCTAGCACACTTCTTGATATCAACCACCGGAAATAGCTTTTTAACAGGAGGAGCCTCAAAAGCAATAACAAAATAAATGGGCTTTTTGTAATGTTGTTATTTTTGTAGTTTTGAAGTTACCTGGTTTTATTGTACCATGCACGAAATCGAATTTTCAAATAAAATTTTTCATTTTAATTTAAAATCATTATTCAAACTCACACAAAACAACCAATTATTTTAATTTTGTTTCATATATTCTACAAACACACATACACATACTCGTATATTCAGATACAAACAAATAAAATTTGTTTTTTTACTTACCTTCTTTTTTCTCTTGTTTTGTTAAAATTTCACAGCTTTATATTATTGTTAACACTTTTGTTTGCCAAAAGAAAACCTGTACATTTTTTCATCGTTGGGTCATTAGGTCGCTGCTTATATTTACAAGTAGATACGTAAATATATACATTTTTGTTGTTGTTTTTTTTAATTTTTTTTTTTTTAATTTACAAATATGATTTTTAATATTTTCTTTTCAGATTTTATGTTTACTAATCTTTTGTGTGTACATGTGCAAACATTTTGAATATACAAGAGAGAATGTTTAAATTTGTACGTATGGATAAAAGGAGCAGGTTTTCCATAACTTTTTTGTACAATATTCACAAAAAAATATTTTTGTACATGTAAAACGAATTCCTTAAGGCGAAGTTATCTTTGTGTGTGAGTTGCTGTGTATGTGTCACATATCAATGCGACAGGTATAAAAAGGCAAGGAAACAAAAGAAGAACTTTTGTTAGATTTTGTGTTGCTCTGAATTTTATATACAAACATGGTGCACAACTTGTCAGCTTAAGCTACGGTCACATTACACAAATGTTTGTCAAAATAAGCGTAACCACTACAATATTTCTATAGTCTAACATAACTTGTATTGCATAAAATTAATTCAATAAAAAAATAAACAATTCTAAGCGCATATTTCTTCAAAATATATAAACGTATATAGTGGTTATGCTATATGGTGGTTATTTCTGTAAATATTTGTTTAATGTGACCATAGCTTTAGCGACCCTGCAGTTACTTTAATTTTTTATTTTTTTTAAGAGAAAAAAATTATTTTACAGTTAAATTTAAATGAAAAAATTATAATTATAATATGTATGGATCTGTGTATGAGTTAGTATATAGTAGCTGCGTTCCAAAACATTTTAAATTCAAATTGGGCAAATGAGAGAAATTAAAACTTTTTTTTAATTTTTAAAGTTTTATAAAAAAAAAATGGAAAATATGCTAAAGACGATTGCTCTTATCCAAAAAAGCTGACGTAGACTTTAAAGTAAAATTTATGAAAAAAATATATGGAAAATTTCGTTAACGTTGACTTTAAAGTCTACGTTAATTTTCTTGGAAGTAGAATATGAGCAACTAAGAGTTGAAAGTAAAATAAAACTGAAGGGTTAAGTACTTCAAGTGATTTTTTTTACACCAAATAAAATGGCTGAGGTGAATAAAAATACATCTGTCCTTATCTCAGTAAGAATTGAGTATTGCACTGTTTCAAATCGGAGAAATTAGGTGTTGAATGTTTGTCGACTGGATACATTCCCAGCTTTAAAACTATCCTACGCTAAGAGAACAACTTCAGTTGTGAAAATTAAATTTCTTGTCAATTAAAAAATTCAGGGTCTATAATTAAATTTTTAATTGATTCAGTGCTGCATCTAAAAATATGATTAAGATAACAAAATTTTAGACTGTTGTATCGCAATTCGGTTGTTGCAACTATAAAGTTTGGTTATGGTAACCAAATTTTTTACTTGTGCCAACGAAAGTTTTTTCGGTCAATAGAGCTATTTTCCTTTTCATACCACGATAAATAGAAGATGCACAAGTTCAGCCTTAGGTCTCTTCTATTGAAATTAATAGAGATGGTTTTGAGCAGGTTCGTGGCGAGCCATACACTGAGGGCACAACAATGCGATTGTAAAACAAGTAAGTCTATTAAAAAATTTGCAAATGTAGCTGCAGCGGGGCCAATGATTTTTGTACAATTAATTAGCTATTTTTAGATAGACTAAAGATAAGGAAAATACCCAACACATAATGAGTATAGATACTAAAATGAAGATGACAGACTATAATTACGCTCGAGGTTGTAAATGAGAGTTAATGTTTAATAACTTCAGACTCAATGAAAATAAGATATTTTGATATTTAAGAAGGTATAATTGAAGTCATTTTTGACCGATAAGAAGAATCTCAAAAAAATTTTCTCTTGTCTTTAGTGAGGTTAGGAATTTGGACTGTCACGGCATTCATGACTGGGCATTGCAGAGAATTGAAACACATGACAAATATGAGGATCAGTCTAAGCGACCTCTGCACGTTATGTAACAAAAACAAGGCTACATATTACGTCACTAATGGTTTAATTTGTACCCGTTGTCTTTACTTAGGGCATCACTGTAATTGAAGGCCGTTTAGGCCGCCATGTAAACCATTCGGTTGGGTGTCTTTTCTGCGACCCTGATTCTAATTCTACTGCTGATTTTAGTGAACTCTATTTAAATATAAAACAGCTCATAAATTTTTTATATTGTAAATTATTTTAAGCCTAGTTGTATGTTAGGCTGAATTCAACAATAATAAAGAGTGATTTTTTTGCTATTATCTTTTTGGCAACACTAGTTTTGACAGCTCACGCACGTTTTGTATCTTGTGTCACTGTCAAACATCTTCAGTTTGGTCTATAATTTAATCATGAATCGTCTTACAAACGAACAACGCTTGCAAATTGTTGAATTTTATTACCAAAATGCGTGCTCTGTTAAGAAAGTTCATCGCGCGCTTCTTCCATTTTATGGTCAGTTTAATCGACCTACTGAGGCTTCTATTCGGGCTATTGTAACAAAATTTCGCACCAAATTTACATTGTTGGACATTAAACCAACTGAAGAAAATATCGCAGCCGTATCGGCCAGTGTTGGTGATGACCGTGAATTATCGATTCGGTGCCGTTCGCAGCAATTGGGCCTCTGTTACTCCACTACGTGGAAAATTTTGCGGAAGGATTTGGGTGTGAAGCCTTATAAGATACAACTGGTGCAAGAATTGAAGCCAAACGACCTACCACAACGCCAAATTTTTGGTGAATGGGCTCTTGAAAAGTTAGATGAAGATCCACTTTTTTATCGAAGAATTGTGTTCAGCGACGAGGCTCATTTCTGGTTGAATGGATACGTGAACAAGCAAAACTGCCGTATTTGGAGTGAAGAGCAGCCAGAAGCATTGCAAGAGCTACCAATGCATCCACAAAAAACAACCGTTTGGTGCGGATTATGGGCTGGCGGCATCATTGGGCCGTATTTCTTCAAAGATGATGCGAATCACAACGTTACTGTGAATGGTGAGCGCTACCGTGCGATGATAACAAACTTTTTTTTGCCCAAAATGGAAGAGCTTGACTTGCATGACATGTGGTTTCAACAAGACGGTGCCACATGCCACACAGCACGCGAAACAATGGACCAATTGAGAGGCGAGTTCGGTGAACAGTTTATTTCACGCTTGGGACCAGTCAATTGGCCGCCCAGATCGTGCGATTTAACGCCTCTAGACTATTTTTTGTGGGGCTATGTTAAGGCTAATGTCTATAGGGACAAGCCCGCTTCGATTGACGCACTGGAAGCCAACATTGCCAACATTATTCGTGAGATACCGGCCGAAATGTTGGAAAGAGTATGCCAAAATTGGACTAAGCGGATGGACCATTTGAGACGCAGCCCAACTATCGATCCAAATAAATATTTCATGCATTTTTCTGAATTTTATGTGTTTTTTTTTTTAAATTTCCGATAGTTCTTATAAAATCACCTTTTATTTTGTTTGCACAAAAATAAAATTTTTGTTTGCACAAAATTTGTTGTTTTTGTATTCTAAGGTGTTTTTTTCACAAAGACAGAATTCAAACTACGTATGAAAAAGTATTTGTGCGGTCGAGAGTCTTGGTGTTTTTAGAAAAATTTTTAAAATTTAACAAAAAAAAGGAGTAGAGAAAAGAACTTGTAAAACAAGTAATAACAAGGGAATTATATTTTTTTATAAAGAAATGTTTTGAAACACAACTAATGCCGCCTTTACACCACTTAATTTCTCAATTAAATGAGGCATAATCAGATAATGTAATACATACGGCAAAAATGATTTTTCTTTTTTGTTTTTTTTTTTTGTGGCGACTAAAAAATTAATTTAATATTTTTTTTATGAAAAATTCAAAATTGATTTACTTTCAGTTTATACTTTATACAGACAAAATTAAACTGAGTGATACTATTTCTAAAGGCCATTATTACAAATTACTCATAAGGTCTCAGATAGCTATAATTAACTTTAGTTAAAGCAACTGATAAAGTGATTAATAACTTTTTTCCATTATTACAAGTTCTCAATAAGATAAATATTATAATATTTGTTATGTGGCAGCTCTGCTATGAATACTGATTACTTTTAGTTGCTATAAATATTATTTTTCAAATAACTAAGAAATTCTTTACTTTTAAAATTTTATTTCAATATTTGTTATTTTATTGTGTAATTATATTGTTTTAGTTTTGTGTATTAATAAAAAATTATTCAATGTCTATGGATGCTGAGGTTGCCATATCTAAAATCAAAAATATGGCAATTTTAAATGCTTGAAGTTCACGTTAAAAGTAATGAGCAACACAAACCTATCTTTAGCTTATCATACACTTTTTACTTAAAGTATGTTTGTAATAACCAAAAAGCATTTATTTGTTCGATAACATCCTACTTTTAGTTATTGTTTAGTTGTAATAATGGCTCTAAGTTCTTTTAGAAAAATATATAAGGTTTGCACAGAAATAGTTTCACATTCAAAAATAATGGAATGGTTGCATGAAAATGCACTTCGAAAGTGAATAAATGTATGTAGCTGGTAAATAACTTGGCTTTTACCTTGTAAAGATGCACTTTAAAAATAAACGCTTTAACTTTTTGCACAAATTTTTCCAACTTAATGAATTAGGCTGAAGAAAACTGTCAGTAAACAAAATTTGAATGAATTATCTGTAATTGTTAAACTAAGTTGAATCACACTTCAAAATCTTTCTTAAAGGAACACAAAAAATTCTTTTGTTAAAAGCATTCTTTAAAATCCTCTTGTTTGTGACGAGACGCTCATAAGAGAAATTAAGTTTTATAAAGACAGATGTGTATCCAGCTTGAATTTAATTTTTTGTGAGGCACTTGCTTAATTTGTGATTCCTTATTTTTCTCATCAAGATTCGCACCTGGTTAATGTGCTGCTTACAGGAAACGTACAATTCAATCGTCTAAAAACTTTTTATGAAAAACAATCAATTTTTAAAATATTTTGATCGATTGGATTGTTCGTTTAATATAAACAACCTATAAACCAAATATTTTTTTTTAATGTGGGAATGAGTTGTTGGAGTTATTGGATTTATTAAATTATTTTTTGTTTTTTATAAAATTACTTTTTAAAATTGAACATTAGGCAGTTAAAAATATACAAAATTACAATCTAAAGGACAAGGAGAAAATCTAATTAGTTTTAAAAATCTGTTCTACTAACCAAACTACTCTTTTTTGTTTTTATTTAATTAAATATTTATAAGTTTATGTGTATAATTTTATATGAGTTTGTTTATTATTGTTATAAAAATGATATTAATGTGGCATTTTATTCAATACAAAAGTGCAGAATGGCTGAGAGAATTAAAAAAATTTTTAATTTGTTTGAAGAATTATATTAAAATTAAAACAAATCAAGCTTGAATTGCTTAAGTTGACTATCACTTGTTGTGGAACTAGAGCAAAATATTTATTTGCATGCGCTGATTTCAAATTATAATTTCTTTTTTTCAAATTAGCTCTAGTGGTTCACATATATCATATATTAGTACAACTTGAAAATGGTTCTTTCTATTTATTTACAAAAATAAAATCCAAAACTCTGCAACAAAATTTGCTTCAAATTGTACCTCAATTGTTTTTTAATCTGAGCAATAGTTTTAAAAATAACGATAAAGTTATGACAAAAAATAAGTTTTTCGTGTTAAATTAGGTCGTTTCGTGTTAAATTAAGAAAGAAAATCAATCACTCATTTTCGACTGAAAACGGGGCTCGCTAACTTTTGACTTATCGTTCGCTTGCCTTTACGTTGTTTATCGCATGCCTTCTCACTATGCCATGTTGTTACAACAGTTTCATAAATTAGTCGCCAGTTTCAAAGAATACTACTTAAACTCTCAACGAAAGAGAGCAAGAAATAAAATATAAAACACACACACACATGTACTAAAAACAAATTTTAAGCAAACACGCTTCAAATTAAATTTTTTAATTAAAAAAAAAATTTTATATTAATTACAAAAAAAATCAATATTATAAGTAAAAAAACTTTTTTTATTTATAATTTTCTTGGTGTATGTGCGTTTTGCGTTAATTTTATAAGAAAAAATAACCAAGCGACATCAAGCAAACAAGTGTGATTTTGGCATTTGTATTCGTACAAACAAAAAATATTTTTTTATTGAGCCGCAATTTCATACGAAAATGCCGTCTGAAGTAGAAGCGAAATAGGGAGCCTGGTTGTTAGTGTTGAAATAATTATTAAAAAAGAGAAAACGATCGAAAATTATTTTAATTCAAAATTTCGATTAAAATTTCTCGTTATTGAATTTCATGGTTTGGCCTTTGATCTGTTGTTAATTTTTTGGTATTTTCTTCATTATAAATTTTTTATTTTATTTATTTTTTTTATTTAAAAAAAAAATAATTTGTTTAGAAAAGAACGAAGTAATAAAAAAATATTTTGCAAGAGATAAAAATGTAACAATTTGAATTAAAAATATTATTTGAATATTTATCAAGGCGAATTCATATAAGGTAATTGAATTAGAGTATTCGCTCATCAGCTTCTTGGATTCGCTGATAACATCACTGTCAAAATTTGTAATTTTATATGTATGTATGTACTTGTAATATTTTTTATATTTATGTGTTCGCAGTTTTATTTGTATGCGTTTGTAATTTTAGTTGCATGGATTTGTGGTTTTTGGCTTGTGTTATGTGTTTTTTGCAAAATTAAAATAATAAACTTAAATTTAATTAAAATAAAAAATAGTATAAAACAAAAAGAGTAAAATGTGCATTGTATTTATAAACAAAAATTTGTTTTTTCGTGTTCCAAAAGACGATATATTTAGTTGCAGTAAAATTTGTGGTATTAAATTTACACGAAGTCATCGAATTTGTCAAAATCATTTTCTGGCTGTTATCATTGTTAATCTTGGAAACAAATTAACACTTCTGCCAAATGCTGAGCCTATACCGGTGCAGTTGCAACAGTAAGTAACACTTATACTTTAATTCAGAAATTAATTTGTATTGCTGTTTTACGATTCTTATTTATACAATTTTTGCATTATTTTATAGAATAAGAAAAATTTAAATTATTCCCAGATACTGGTTTGCTGGAACAATGCTTTGGAAAAATCTCTTTTTCCTCATCGGTACCAATTGTGTCAACAGCTTTGGGATACTGTATGTTTTTTAATATCAAATATTTAAACAGAACAACTGTGAAAATGGAATACGAGAATTTTTCATAATTAATTTCTATGTTAATAATTACAAAAGAGATTCAGCAATACAAAAAAGCAAATAATGAAAACTTATATTTTAGTTCGTTTTCTAAGTATGTAGCTAAACCGTATGGCTTAATTATTTTCAGATGTCACTTCCTCATCCATCAAGTGCATATTGATTTTGATTGCTATTCAATGTGCTACAATCACACCCCAGTTGCATTGTATTGGTTGCTTGTCATGACTATGAAAGTAAAAAGTATTACCACTGAATCGTGATCCTTTACTGGCAAATCAAAAGTTGATTCTAACATTTTTTTTGACTTTTACTAACAAAAATACAGGTCAGCGGTTGTTGAGTTTGACCGTGTGTTATTTCTTTCACCAAAGCTTATAATTCTTCTGTTTTACATTTGTTGAAGAGCGCTCCATGTTGTAAAGTTTTCAAGGGAACTATAAGTGGTAAGCACTACATTCATGTATGCAATTGAGTTAGGTTAGGTTACGTTAACAGGTCGCCCGAAAGAAGTAAAACAGAGCTGTGCTCACTTGGGTCCTCTGACGTGGTCCCTTTGTGATACCTGTATAGAGATAGTGATAGCAGAGTGAAGGGGAGGAAAGAAGATAGAGAAAGAAAGAAAGAAAGAAGTGAGTGAGTCCGTCACACAAACCAACCACTGCTTCTAATGAAGCCATACAGCGTGTCGACACTTGCATGCGACAGCGCAGTGAAACCCTGCAGACGTCGCTCACCGAAGTGGATCATGCGCCGCTCTTCCAGGGCCGAACACTGGCAGAGAAGGTGCTCCACAGTCTCCTCCTCCTCCTCATCCTGACAACTTATACAGTAGTCATAAAAACGCAAACCCATTCTTCTAGCATGGTTGCCAAAGTTGCAGTGTCCCGTTACTACAACCACCACATTTCTCAGTCGGGCTCTTTGGAGCCCCAACAAATCCCTACTGCGACTGCTATCCAGCCTAGGCCAGATCATCCTCGCCGTATTACACGTCCCTTCGTCTCTCCATCTGGACTGTGCCTTTCGCAAGAATATGCTATCGATCTCTTTTTTACAGACCGATAGAGGGATGCCACAGGGCGCATTGACATCTTGCTCTGGCAGCCTAGACCCTTCCCTCGCCAGGCTATCCGCCCTGCAGTTTCCCATTGAAGTCCCATGTCCACGCACCCAAATGAGGGTGATCACCGAATGCTCTGCCATTCTATTTAAGGATGTGCGGCATTCTTGGACCAGTTGGGATGTCGAATAGACACCCGCAATTGAGTGCAATGGAGTGAAATATTGCCTTCGTTTGTCTACCTTTAACATCCCGTAAACGACAAGCCATAGCTTCTCTCTCCATCACTTTCTGGCACTTCTGAGACAAATTGATTTCAAAGAAAATGGGTTACCCTGGCCGGTAACACAGTGCCTGTGTTCTATGCAATTTTAAATTGTTTTGAAATAATCCACTTTTGGTTTTAGCAAGCAAAATCATGTTCATTTAAATTTAGATACTTTTTTTTGTATTTTACAAAATAAATAAGTTGAAATATTAGTGTACATGTAAATGTTTTGAATGTATTGATTAGTGTAAATATTTTGTATGCATGTGAACTACTTTTGACAGTCCGTTTCTAGGCGAATTGTTTTTTTCGCCTCGCATCTACTTTGTATGAATTTGCCTTGATATTTATTGTATTTATTAATATTTTTACATTTAATCCTTTCTCAACCCAGTGTGCACTTTTGATGTCATTTATATCACTTTTATATTTATTTACATCACTTTGTTTACACTTACCCTTTGTGGTCTTGAAACCTTGATTAATGGCACGTGTTGTACGAACAGCTGCCCGATAAATGCGCCAGTAAAAAAATAGCATAACAAACATCGGTATGTAAAAAGAGCCCAGAGCTGAGTATAACACATAACCACGATCATTTGTTAGCTCACACTTCCAGGGACATGGTGGTGCTGCTGTTGCATATGAGGAGGCAGCTGGTGGTATGTTAGAAGTTGTGTCTGCTACTGTACTTGATAATGTTGTTGTCTCATAAATTTTTTTCAGCTCTGGACTGGCATCTGCTGTGTCGTAATACAAAGCTGATGTTGGATCATTATGAAAATGAATGCTTGTAGTTTCATAGCTGTCACTGGCCGATAGAATATAATCATCATCACCATCATCATTTACAGCAATATTTTCTATGTCAGCATCAGCATCAGCATCATTTTCATTGTAATTGTAATTGTAGTTATAGTTGTTGTTAATAGTGTCGGCAGGAGAATTATTATTTTCTTTAGTTACAGTTGCTGTTTTAGTCTCAGCAACAAGTTGTTCATTAACATTTTTATCACCCGCATTATAATTTTGTAGATGCGCATAGTAAGGATCATATGGATTAAATGAATTATACAATGTTGAAGAGGATGATGTTGACTTGAATGATACTTTTCTTGCTCGCTTTAAAGTCTTGTCTGCCGTTACTTGTGGTGGCCTTGTGTAAGGGGTATTTGTTGTGGTTATTCTTGTTGTTGTTGTCTCAAATAGTTTTTGTCTATTTCTTTTGTGATTTAATAAAGCAGATGCGGGTGTTACAAGGGCTATTCCGGCTCCAACTATGGCTGATGTTGATGATGACGGTGATGTGGATGTGCTTGTAGTCGTAATTAATGATGACTCTAGGGAGATTTTTGTTGTACTAGTGGCATAATAAAGCGTATAATTTCCCCTGTTATAAGTTGCCTGTATCATGGGCTGTAAATAGATGAATGAGTTTATGAGTTTAAATTTTATAAGAATTACGTACATTAAAAAGAAAATATGCTTCTTTCAATGTTCACTGATTTAGAAAACAAATGAAAATGGGTTGCTTGTCAGTTTAAAGATATTTCAATAAAAGGGTTTAATTTTTTTATTAGAAAAAGCTGTCACTTTAAAAGTTTAAAATTTAACCACCAGAAAAATATGAGCTAAAAATGGGGAAAATATATATTATGGATATTGGAGGATTTGCAGTGAAACTCTTTGAAAATTTAAATTTTAAAATTCAATAAAATTTTAGATGAAAAAAAGTGGTTGCTTTTCTAAGCGTCTATATGCAATGTTAAGGCAGTGCTTATTTAGAATTGCCATATTTTGTCAAAGTTTTGCTCAGTTTCGCTCAATAATGTATGAAGAAGTTTCCTTTCAAAGCAAAATACCAGAGACTTGAAAGAGGTGTGTGTGACTTATTCAACGCACATAAAATCGTGTTAATTTTTCTAAATCAATCAAACATGTTATAGTACTCTATGCGCTTCTTCTTTCAATTTCAATCATTCAAACGGATGATTGTATGACGATGTTGTTCATAAAATCCTGCACAACATTTGATTAAATGAAAAGTGATGGTGTTTTATGCTGTTCAACACGATGAAATTTAAAACATAGGCATTAACATGCATATGCCTTAATTCACACATTCAACAATACAAAGCTGTATGGTTGAGGCAACCATATTCGGGTAGAAACATAGTATGATTGGATTTTTGGTTGCGATAATCATAAAATTGCTTACTTTCAAACATATTTCTTTTCAAATGTAATAATAATATTTATATTTGAATCTAACCAGATGAATTTTTATAGCAACCACATAATTTTTATATGTAAAAATGATATGATGAAATGCAACCAGATTTATTATCATTTTTATTTTTTATTGTTATTATCAGTTCATAACTATTACTATACGAGACTATTTACGAATTTCGTAATTACTGTAATTAAAAAGTTTTCATGTACAAACCATATAACCATATTTTTGTTCTACTTTACCATATTATTTTTGGAGTATGCATAATAAATAAAACACAAATATTAAATTAATATACACACTTTTTATTTATAATACAATATAACTTTTATATTTCCAAGGAAAGACAGAAAATTTATTTATAATTTTATTAGTTGTCTGTGTCTAGTTTTTGTTATTTACTTTACTGTAAATTATAAAAGACTCTTGAACTCCCAATTTAATCCTCTTTCTGGCTGTTGTTAGTACATAAATATGAAATTAATAACAATGACAACGCCAATTTTATACCTAGAAAAAGATATTAAATTAATTCAATCTAATACTTTGCTCAAAGAAAATATAACTAAGTTTGGTTTTCATAAAAAGTTAATTTTTTCTTTACATATATTTTCGTTATGATTTTAAAATTATATGGGCTAAATGGTGACCGCGATTCGCTATGCAACTTTCGGCTCTTTTTGAGGCACTTTTCATGACATCCTGCAACATCTCAGAATATTGTCTTTAACATGTTGAATCGTTTGTTGCTTATTCACATAAAAACATAAAAAAAGTCTGGTACTGCTAGATCCTGAGATCTAGCTGATCATGCTAAATCGCCAATTTTGCGAAATTATTCTTCAATTTCACCACACAGCATTAGGACTGCATTACTGCACTCCACTCGTGGATTTGGACTAATTGAATTTTGTACGGGAGCATTTTCAAATCAGTTTTCAAAATTCGCCTTAGACTGCATGCAGAAATGTGTAAATAGGAACCATGTCTCTGAGTTAATGTTTCTGGAGACTGTACAACACTATCGCTCACCAGAGCCACATTTTTAGCGTTATGAGACGTCCGTTGTCTTCCAGAACGAGGTCTGTCTGCTGTCGTACCGTACTGTCGTAAATTCTCATGCAAACGATACATTGCGGTTGTGTGAGGCATTGGACGTTTATGATATTTTTGACGCAATTTCCGCTGAGTGGCAGTGATGGAACGATTATTTTTAATATATATTGTGACTATTTTTGTTCGTTCTTGTGGCTTATATTTATTTATAATAAAATTTGGACATCTACACAACACAATGGTTAAATCGAAACTAAACTAAACGTCACATAACCAAAATAACGCGCAATCAAAATGGTAGCGGAACTTTTACCCCACCTGTATATGTATATTATATTATTATGTTTTGGGACACTTCTTTATTAAACTAGCAGCAATAAGATGTACCAATTGTTTTATGCATCATATAACTTGCAATTTGGCAAATGTCAATTTGTAGAATGGACATACAATTTTGGTACAACTTCAGATAGAAATAAATTTATAATTATCTGTGATAAATTTAAATAGTCTTCTCTCAGTAGTCTGAAAGCAATAAATTGTGATCACTTATTTAAAATTGATTGAATAATAATTTTTGCTATCTGTGTTCGCTGCTTATTTTCCAATAATTTACATTTTAATAACTCCTGAACTATCCCGAACTCCGAAAATATCCGGTTTTCTAAAAAACATAATTAATAAAAATGTATATCAAACATCTCTACGTAAAAGCGATGTCAGATTAAAATTTTTTTTATATTAATAGTGCTAGAATATCTGAATGGTTTTTTGAGTTTTTTAACTAACATTATTCAGATCTTTTATTATTTTATTTTTTTGAAAAGGCCCCAAGCTTTAATAACATGTATCTTAATGAAATACGTTATTTAAAAAATGTTTTATCGATTTTGTTATACACTTATAAAAATTAGAAATAACAATTTTATTGTACTGATGTAATCTCTTGGCTTTCTTTTACTTTTTAAGCCAATACACTTACATAATATTATAATACATAACACTGTATATTTGTATGTATGTATCTTTTCTTTTCTTTTTTTTTCGACTAAATTAATTTATTTAAAGAATGTTACTTACCTTTTCTATTTTTTGTTTTTATAGATATTTACATAATAAATTATTTAAAATATTTTTTCTTTAATCTTGTACACTATTCCACATGCCACGAATTTCAAGCTAACAAAGACATTTTTCAACTGGAAAAATAATTACGAAGCGAAGAGAGAAAATGCAAAACGATTTACTTCAACCATATAATTTTTGAATTTATTAAAATAATATGGTTAAATTTGTTCATATTGAGTCAAATCTAGGACAGTAAACATATAATAGTAGCGTTAAAAGTGACTAGAAACGTATTTAAAAAGCTTCAAATTAACAATAATATTTTTGCCGAGAGCAAACTCTGTTTGCGGTGACCGTATTCAACCATAGTTTTTCTTTGGGTGTAAATTACTCAAATATTTGTGATCATGGATTTAATGTCACTTTGCATATTTCTATTTTTGATTATTTACATTTTGCTTTTTTAACTTCAATGATATGGACTAAAAAAAAGTAGTTTTTAGTCGCACCTCGAATATATTTTTATATTAAATTAACGGAGATGTTTATAACTATTTAATAGTTCCTCAGCATGGGCATGTGTCCATTGGGTTACATGTGCTCAAAATTTAATAATTTTTTTTTTTTATTTTTCTTCAAAATCCTTTTTCATATTCCTAAATAACTAAATACACTATTTTATATGATCCTGAAATTGTTAAAAGTAAAGAATTAAAAAGTACCAGTCAAAACAATGAAAATGTGCCACAATATCCCTTTCACGATTACTTATTTCGTTTAAATAACGTTTGATTCTTCTGGACTTTGACATTATAAAAAATACCACAAAAAATATGAAGTACCATGCGTATTTCTTCATTTTGTCTTCTTTAAAAAATTTTATGTTTGAATTGAGAAATTAATCGTAAAATGTTTAAATGCTTCATCAATTTACATAAAGCTACATATTTAGAAATAAAAGGTGATTTTATAAGAACTATCGGAAATTAAAAAAAAAAAAACACATAAAATTCAGAAAAATGCATGAAATATTTATTTGGATCGATAGTTGGGTCGATATAATTTAATGTTTGAAGATTATTTCATGCAAATGTTGGCCGCGGCTGCGCCTCAAATGGTCCATCCGCTTAGTCCAATTTTGGCGTACTCTTTCCAACATTTCGGCCGGTATCTCACGAATAATGTTGGCAATGTTGGCTTCCAGTGCGTCAATCGAAGCGGGCTTGTCCCTATAGACATTAGCCTTAACATAGCCCCACAAAAAATAGTCTAGAGGCGTTAAATCGCACGATCTGGGCGGCCAATTGACTGGTTCCAAGCGTGAAATAAACTGTTCACCGAACTCGCCTCTCAATTGGTCCATTGTTTCGCGTGCTGTGTGGCATGTGGCACCGTCTTGTTGAAACCACATGTCATGCAAGTCAAGCTCTTCCATTTTGGGCAAAAAAAAGTTTGTTATCGTCGCACGGTAGCGCTCACCATTCACAGTAACGTTGTGATTCGCATCATCTTTGAAGAAATACGGCCCAATGATGCCGCCAGCCCATAATCCGCACCAAACGGTTGTTTTTTGTGGATGCATTGGTAGCTCTTGCAATGCTTCTGGCTGCTCTTCACTCCAAATACGGCAGTTTTGCTTGTTCACGTATCCATTCAACCAGAAATGAGCCTCGTCGCTGAACACAATTCTTCGATAAAAAAGTGGATCTTCATCTAACTTTTCAAGAGCCCATTCACCAAAAATTTGGCGTTGTGGTAGGTCGTTTGGCTTCAATTCTTGCACCAGTTGTATCTTATAAGGCTTCACACCCAAATCCTTTCGCAAAATTTTCCACGTAGTGGAGTAACAGAGGCCCAATTGCTGCGAACGGCGCCGAATCGATAATTCACGGTCATCACCAACACTGGCCGATACGGCTGCGATATTTTCTTCAGTTCGCACTCTACGTAAGCGTGTTGGTGGTTTAATGTCCAACAATGTAAATTTGGTGCGAAATTTTGTTACAATAGCCCGAATAGAAGCCTCAGTAGGTCGATTAAACTGACCATAAAATGGAAGAAGCGCGCGATGAACTTTCTTAACAGAGCACGCATTTTGGTAATAAAATTCAATAATTTGCAAGCGTTGTTCGTTTGTAAGACGATTCATGATTAAATTATAGACCAAACTGAAGATGTTTGACAGTGACACAAGATACAAAACGTGCGTGAGCTGTCAAAACTAGTATTGCCAAAAAGATAATAGCAAAAAAATCACTCTTTAGTAGTAAAAAAGGGTATATATTTTATACCCCTTATTTTCTCGAAATTTGAAAAAAGTCCCAATATACATTGAAGACTTTTTAAGAAGAGAAGAATACAGTTTTGTGTTTGTTTCTGTGATTGCTACTTTGAAGTATTTATAAATGGTGTTAAAAAACGTAGCAACAATAGTATTTTATCCTTTTTAACATGCAAATGTACGAATATGAAACAAGTACCAAATACTTACTTACTTCTTTTTTAGTAAAATATTTTGTAATATGAATTTTTGTCTACTACAGAGACAAATTTTATATATTTATAGTATAAGCAATCAGATTTTACTTGTTTTTTAGATTTTGTATACCCTAATATTTGCACTATATTTCGATAATGATAAGTCAGTCAGTCAGTCATTCGTTTATTATTTATTTATTTATTAATTCTCTTAAATTATAATTAAAAATTACTAAGTGACCCCGCAAACGTGATCTTGCCCTAAAATTTTTGTGTAATCGATCGTAATCATAGAGTAAATGATCGGGTAAAAAGAGGTAGTACACAAATTAGCCAAATACCGACTGTAGCTCCACCTGCCGGGTGGAATACCACATATGAACATGAATTTTATCTATTTAATACTTTTAAAATGTAAAAAGTGGTTTTAAATAAGGATTCTTTAATTTTCTAATTTTCCGCGCATTTTTTTAGATTTTTTCTGTCATAAGAACCTTCTCCTGACAATAACAAACACAACAAAAAAAATAGTGAAATCGGTCCAGCCGTTCACGCGTAATGGCGGGTCCAAGGGATATAGGGATTCATTTTTATATATAGATATAGATAACGTAAGAGGAAAAAAAAGGAGGCATCAGCTCAAAGTCAGTTATTCAATATTTCATGTAATAAATTGAAAATTTTATTGAGTATATTTGAGTTAAATACTTAACCTTAACCACACATACTCGTAGCTTCCCAAATTTAGTGACACTTATGGTGCTGATGAGGAGAAAGGGATTTCTCCGAAAATAATCGATCCACCAAATTAATGTCTGGGGTTAATATAAATGTTTCTGCATTTCAAATAATATCAAATTATCAGAAATTAAATTACAAATAAAAATATTACGTATCTTCAATAATAGGGAATTATTATAAATGGAAATATTATTAACTGAAGTAAATAAAAATACATACAAAAAATATAATTTAATGAAATCGTTAGGTTGTGCCACATTCTTATTTCGCTGTGCTTGAAATATTAAAAATGATTTTCTTAAAAAGAAAAACTATAGAGTAATGCATTCAGTGTCTCTTCTTTTCCTGGCTTCCTTTCTTTACAACAATTTTTTTTTTTAATTTTACTTAAAATTATAATTCCCAAGATTTTGTCAATGCCAAAAAGTAAATTTTATGAATTATAATATAATATTTTGTTTATTTTAGACAAAACTAAAAAATTGATTTTTCAGTTGAGTTATGATGGCCACAAAATGTTGTGGCCAAATTTATTTGAGTAGCCAAATATGTGTACACTTCGCCTTCATAATTTCCTATTGTTAAAAAAAAAAACAATATTGTGTCAGTAGCCTTCACAAAAATAAGCCAGCTAAAGTTTATTAAAATAAGTTGGCCTGGAAACAAAAAGCTTCAATCTACTTATAAAGTAATAAACATTTTAAAATGTATGTCAATCGTGTAAGTAAAGAGTGATTTTTTTGCTATTATCTTTTTGGCAACACTAGTTTTGACAGCTCACGCACGTTTTGTATCTTGTGTCACTGTCAAACATCTTCAGTTTGGTCTATAATTTAATCATGAATCGTCTTACAAACGAACAACGCTTGCAAATTATTGAATTTTATTACCAAAATGCGTGCTCTGTTAAGAAAGTTCATCGCGCGCTTCTTCCATTTTATGGTCAGTTTAATCGACCTACTGAGGCTTCTATTCGGGCTATTGTAACAAAATTTCGCACCAAATTTACATTGTTGGACATTAAACCACCAACACGCTTACGTAGAGTGCGAACTGAAGAAAATATCGCAGCCGTATCGGCCAGTGTTGGTGATGACCGTGAATTATCGATTCGGCGCCGTTCGCAGCAATTGGGCCTCTGTTACTCCACTACGTGGAAAATTTTGCGAAAGGATTTGGGTGTGAAGCCTTATAAGATACAACTGGTGCAAGAATTGAAGCCAAACGACCTACCACAACGCCAAATTTTTGGTGAATGGGCTCTTGAAAAGTTAGATGAAGATCCACTTTTTTATCGAAGAATTGTGTTCAGCGACGAGGCTCATTTCTGGTTGAATGGATACGTGAACAAGCAAAACTGCCGTATTTGGAGTGAAGAGCAGCCAGAAGCATTGCAAGAGCTACCAATGCATCCACAAAAAACAACCGTTTGGTGCGGATTATGGGCTGGCGGCATCATTGGGCCGTATTTCTTCAAAGATGATGCGAATCACAACGTTACTGTGAATGGTGAGCGCTACCGTGCGATGATAACAAACTTTTTTTTGCCCAAAATGGAAGAGCTTGACTTGCATGACATGTGGTTTCAACAAGACGGTGCCACATGCCATACACAGCACGCGAAACAATGGACCAATTGAGAGGCGAGTTCGGTGAACAGTTTATTTCACGCTTGGGACCAGTCAATTGGCCGCCCAGATCGTGCGATTTAACGCCTCTAGACTATTTTTTGTGGGGCTATGTTAAGGCTAATGTCTATAGGGACAAGCCCGCTTCGATTGACGCACTGGAAGCCAACATTGCCAACATCATTCGTGAGATATCGGCCGAAATGTTGGAAAGAGTATGCCAAAATTGGACTAAGCGGATGGACCATTTGAGGCGCAGCCGCGGCCAACATTTGCATGAAATAATCTTCAAACATTAAATTATATCGACCCAACTATCGATCCAAATAAATATTTCATGCATTTTTCTGAATTTTATGTGTTTTTTTTTTAAATTTCCGATAGTTCTTATAAAATCACCTTTTATAACGCTCAAAATTAAATTTCCAATGTACGAGCATATAAAATTGTGTAATTATTTTACTTATCATGTGAGAGGAAATATAAAGAAGAACTTTCAATTAAAAAACTTACAGCTGTTTTATGATCAATTTCATTTGCTGTACTTACGCCAGCCCCTTTGAACTAACTCTTGTTAAGCTCTAAATCTATCAACAATTTTTTTGTTTATCATTCGATATCTTTTGAAATATTAATAAAATTTCAATGGCAAAGTCGATCAATATCTAATGTTCAGAAAAATTAATTTTTGAGTCAATTTATTGTTTTGTTCACCAGTACAAACACAAAAATTTTCTTAAATAAAAAAAAAAAATTGTCAAATTCTTATAATTTTTAGATAATTCTAAAATTATTTTAAGACTAAATTCAATTAAAAAGCTGAAACAATTACAAATACGAGCATTAGCGTAGTGCGATCATGGTTAACTTCCATAGGTCTGCAGCTAGCAAATCACAAGACGAAGGCTGTAGTTATATCAAGCCGCACGCAAAGAAAAAATATGGCTGAGGTAACCATATTCTGGTGGAAACACAGTATGGTTAGATTTATGGTTGCATCTAACCATATATATTTTTAAATGAAAGATATTAAAAATAGCTTTTAACTGCTGATGTTGCGGTTCAACCCCCGCTCAAAGCAAGAAATTTTTTAAATTATCATAAAGAATAAAGAAGATTGAGTAAACAATATTTTTTTATTTATTTAGTACCGAGCCAAATATGTGACAATGCATGATGATGTAAATTTCCATCATATTGTTTTTACATAATACATATTTTTATTTACATTAGGATTTTTTTTAATATTTTTCCTTTAATCTAGAGCATTAATTACATCACCCTGATTTATTTAAAAAAAATAGCAAAAATCATGCAAAGAAGGGTTAATGCATACATATTTTAATATGATTTTTAAAAAAATTTTAATTTAAATTTTTTGTCTAAATAAAGTTTTTTTTATTCCATTATTTTTTTTGTCTATCAATTTGTATTTATTTACATTATTATAATTTACATAATACATCGAGTTTAAATTTATTTTTTTAAATTTTAGTTGACTCTACCAGGGCTCGAACTTGCGAACACTTAGTTAAGAAGTATTAACTCGCCACTCAACCACTTCAGCCACAAAGTTCAGTTGAGTTTGAACGATTAAGTTTTTGTTTTATACTCACTTTATTTATATGGTTGCGAAAAAAAAAAACAAAATAGAAAACAATTTACATTCAACCATATTTTTATCATTATTATGTTTGCTATAAACATATTTACGATTTAAAGTAAAATTTTATTAAACATAATATGAAAATGATATGGTTGATCTATGACGATAAACATAATATTGTTAAAAACAATTAGAAACATGTTTATCGCGATCAGAATAATGTTTAGATGCTTCAAATTAATAATAATATTTTTGTGAAGAACACACTATGTTTGTGGTGACCATATTCAACCATATTTTTTCTTTGCGTGTGACGAACTAGGGAGTTTATAACAGTAAGAGTAGGTGACTGTGAGATTACCTTCAAAGATTCGTTGAAATATCTTTGAGTTATGATTGACAGCCAGTAGACCTGTTGAGTAGGGAGTGTAGGCTAGTTTATAATGATGACATGTCGAAGGAGGAAGCACGGACAGGAACTTTAAGGACGTGGCAGAATAGATGGTCAAAGAATAGCAAAAGCAGGTGCACAAATAGGCTGATTAACGATCCGAAGAACTGGATGGAGAGAAAACATGGAGACTTAGGCTACTAAATATATTACTCAGCTTTTTAGTGGGTATGCTTCCTTTAGACAGTATTTGCATGGGTTTAAGCTGACGGACTTACCGTACTGTCCAGAATGCCACAATGTGGTCGAAGTTCATGTTTTTCGTCTGCCCGGGACTTAATGTCGCAAGGACAAACCTGGAACGAACATTAAGTAGCGAATTTGGACTTCACAGTGTGATCCAGTTATTGATGGAAACATCTGAGAACTGGGGATACATTTCGACGTACGTACGATTGGTTTTGGAACATCGTACTGCGCTAACTAGAGCACAGTAGGGTTGACTAAATCAACCCATCTCGGCGAAATAATACCTTTACGGCATGCCGCCGGGATCGAGTGAATATTGTGGCGGTGTGTTTTAGTACGTAGCCGCCCTCTCGGTGAATCGTGCATACTTAGTGTTTCGGGATGCTCACTGTATCTATGAAGATCATACACCCCTTCCCTGCAATGCAAAGGAAAAAACATACACACACACATGCAATATATATGCAATACTCAGAGACCGCCAATAACAGTTATCAAAATCAAAAACCATTATTTTGAGAGTTAATTTTTTAAGGTAAAAAAAATCTCAGATAAAACTGTTAAAAAGAGAGTTTTATATTTTTAGTCAGAAAATAAAACTCTTTGGAGGGATTTTATTTATCCTGTGAAAAAATAAAACTCTTTTTATGTAAATTGACACCCAATATAATCATATTGCATTGCAATTTAATAAGCTGCGTAATAGCGAAGTAACCTTTAAAATTAATGTGTGCTCGAAACCATCTTAAAGAATTGATCGTTCGCATTTTGCACTTAGAGAAGCAAGTAAGTTTTAATAAATATTTTATCAATCTTTTTTTTAAATTCCTTTTGTTTTTCTCTTTTCAGGTAAATAACAACCAATGTGATGATCGACCGTCGACAAGCATGGAAGCCTCATGATCTTCACCGGATGTTTTCCCATCTTCGTCGGATTTTTGCATTACATCTAAATCTAATACATAGCTTTTATGGCAGTTTTTCAACGCCATAAATGTAGATAGGGAAGAAAAAGAAAAGAAAATGATATTGAGGATGAAAGCTTTCTTTGAAATTGATAATTTTTTGAGTTTTGAGAGAAAAAAACTGACATTATCCGTATTTCTATAAGTTGTCAAAAACTATATAGTGTGTTCCTGTAATCCAAGTTAGCGTGGAACGAGCATCCTCTTTATTATTGAGCGATCTACGTGCAAATCTCTTTCGGCAGAAAACTTGGAAAACTCTATTTTTAAGAGTTTCATCTAAGCTTTTTTTTTTAAGTTGAAAAATGTGTATATGGAATCGTTTTTTAATATCACCATAGTTTTTGAAAGAGCTCGTCAATACGATTCTATTGATATATGACAATATACTGGTAGATCTTCGTTGACTCTGACATAAAGAGTTTTTGAGTTAAATTTTTTTCGATAATAGTTATTTGCGGTCCCTGGCAATACTATATATATAAATATATTAGGGCGGGTCGATTTGTATGGAGGCAAAAAAATCGCTCAAATTACAAGGAAAATCGTGTTCTAGGGATCAAAATAAGAAACTTTGCCGAAGGAACCATACCTCTAAAATGTATTTTGATGGCCCGACTTTTTATCCGAAGGGTCAAATTTTGAATAATCTCACTTTAACCCATTTAGACTTCCTCAATCGAGTCAAAATGTATGACCGACCCCCACTAACTTTGAAGGGCCGACCCACCTATAACAGTAGCACACTCATTGGAACCACCCCTGGGGGGTTCCCCATACAAACATTTCAAAAAATCACACATTTTGGCATTTTAAAAAAAAAATCAGCGAAATGGCTATGTTTTTTTTTTATTTTTGGAGTTTCCTTTTAATAGGAACACCACTTGAGTTTATGAGTTCACCTTTGCTTTTTGTAATCAGCGCCGCAATAGAAACGAACTATAATTTCCACATAGATATTTTTTTTATCAACATATAATGTAATAAGTTTTAAAGAAAACGAGACATATTTTATTGAAATCGATACACAGCTTTTTATTACCACTTCAGTGATACTTTTTCATTGTGAAAAAAATTGCCAATTCCTTTAGCAGTATCACATCTGCCAGCAAAGACTAGCGCAGGTATATGACAATTGTTTCAAACAAAATAGTGTATTTTATTAAAGGGTGTTTTTTATAGACGTATAGAACTTTAAATTGCTATAAAACAACGATGGATTATTCGATTGACATGAATTTTATTTATCCGAAAGATAATCTTCTGGCATTACATTTTAAATATGATTTCTGGCATATGACCGCCACGGCTGGCTCATATGTAGTCCAATCTGGACGTCCAATTTTCGATGACTTTTTCCAACATTTGTGGCCGTATATCGGCAATAACACGGCGAATGTTGTCTTCCAAATGGTCAAGCGTTTGTGGCTTATCCGCATAGACCAATGACTTTACATAGCCCCACAGAAAGTAGTCTAGCGGTGTTGAATCACAAGATCTTGGAGGCAAATTCACAGGTCCAAAACGTGACATTAGGCGGTCACCAAACATGTCTTTCAATAAATCGATTATGGCACGAGCTGTGTGACATGTTGCACCGTCTTGTTGGAACTACAGCTCCTGGACATCATGGTTGTTCAATTCAGGAATGAAAGAGTTAGTAATCATGGCTCTATACCGATCACCATTGACTGTAACGTTCTGGCCATCATCGTTTTTGAAGAAGTACGGACCAATGATTCCACCAGCCCATAAAGCGCACCAAACAGTCAGGTTTTCTGGATGTAACGGTGTTCGACATACACTTGAGGATTAGCTTCACTCCAAATGCAGCAGTTTTATTTGTTGACGTAGCCATTCAACCATCAGTGCGCTTCATCGCTAAACAAAATTCGCTTATGAAAATCGGGGACAACGCCTTGTTCAGGCGTGAGTCTATCTTGAACAGTAATGCCAACTTAAAGTTCTATACGTCTATAAAAAACACCCTTTATGTATGATAGATTGAATTAATTTATACATACATACGAGTATATATATATTTTTTTGTGGAAATATACCTCTCACATACATAAAATATCTGATTTTTCAAACAGTAAATTTGTTGTAGTTCCTAAACCTGCAAAAATAAATAAATTAAAAAGATGAACACATTACGAAGTTTTTCATAGAAAAAAAGTTCCCATCCACTTTATATCGAGATTAGGATATATTTGAGGCCCTTATTGTCATGGCCAGGTCTGGAACTTGAATAACTTAAAACTAAAAAAAAAAAAATTTCCGAAAATATATAAAATCAAAAAAGTTATGCCCACTTGAAGCTCAAAAATTTTCCAAAATACATATATTGAATTTCAGCATATTTGATCAAGCTATTTGAAGAAAAATAATCCAAATATAAGCTTACATTTCTGGCTTTTGAAGTTCTTGTGTGCTTACTTTTATATAAAAGAAATAAATTGGTGATACAAAAAAATGTTTTTTCACGAGTTTTGGCCGCTTTCTTGTGAAATGTGTCAAAGTGCACTCGTTGGTAATGCAAGATTTAATTTTGCACAACATACTCACCAAGATAATATCGCGGTGGGAGGAAGGCTTCTATATTCAACAATAGCACTAAGATATCTGAGGAAGTTCCTTAACTTGAACTTTAATAGGTTCCTCAACTGCTTCATATACGTTCAAGACTAGTCGTAGCCCGATTGCTCAGTAATCAGTAATAAATTTTGTAAGCCAAGGAATATTTCGCATATTCCTGCATCACAGTTAATCTGAACATTTACCAATATATTAAGGACATACCGTTCACGCAACCTTGCATGTATGGAAACCGTTCGCATCTTATACCAGCCTTCCCTTTTTAATTATAAAAAATACAATTTCTGATACTGCTAAGCGATATAACAAGCATTAGTGACTTAGAGACTTCTATATTACAGCTGATCATGACTAGTTCAACTGCGTAGTCATTGCCAATGAAACCGCCATTGCAAATGAAATATCAGCCAAATTTGGATATAGATTCAGTAATTAGAACTGCTTGGTTTTCTACGAAGATGCATACAGAAAACAATTTCGGTTATCAGTACAATTTTTTAAACTTGACAATAAAAAAAAACTTAATTTTAGACTATATTATCGAATTCCAACTAAAAAATACATTTCTGATTTGAAAAGAAATTTAGTTTTCACAACCGAAATTATTTTCTGGGTGTGGCTACAGCTTGTCTAATTACTCTATCACAAAGATGTCACGGGATTCGCATAGCCAGTTCTCAGCAGAAAACTCTACAGCTTAAACTACAGAAAATCTTACATCCACCAGTATCATACTCACGAACATTTCTATCATTTTTTTACTTTCCATTTTCACGATACTGAGAGATTTTTCAAAGTCAATCTGCGAAACCATGTAGCCTAAAACCTCAACGAATACGATTCACGATCCTAGCATGCCTATACGTTCTTATCTTTCATCAGCTGGATGCATTCCAGCAAGTCACACTGAGGAATAAAGTGTAGTACCGTGTTCGAGCCAAGCAGATGCTTTATGACCCCTGTACAGTTGGTTAACTACATATTTTCATCCCACCTTGTGGTATATCTCTTCTTCTTCCCTGCAGTCAGATTCATCATGTGAGCCAACTATTATACAAAACACTAGATGCAGTCACTTTAATTTAATTTAAGTGACTAAAAATTTTATTTTTTTTTTTGCATTTTATAAGTATATGTTTGCTGCTCAGCTGTATTCAGAATTAATTTTCATCTTATGCATTTCCCAGAACATTTATCTTCCTCACTTTAAACTTTTAGAGCTTAGGCGTGTTTATGATGAATTACATAAAATTTCGAATTTGTTTTCTTTAGAAATTCTCAAGAAATAATTGCCAAAGTTAAACAAATTGTATAATCTTTTTTTAGGTTAATGACTTTTGTGCCAGCCATTACAAATGTGCGGCATTAAGCCAAATTCCATTGAACATTTCTTTGTTTGCAGCTTAAATTTACAAAACATATCAAAAGGTAAAACTCACAAAAGCGTTTAGCCACCCTCATGTTTATACAACAATAAAAAACATGTAAAATATTTATTTTTCTTTTCTTCCGCTTGATACTTGAATGCTTCTAACTTTGTGTTCCTTTTCTCTTCTTATTCTTTTCTCCACTTCAATTTAATGTTATAAAAGCTAACCTACTTGTAAATATTTATATTCTTTGGTAAACAAATTTAAAATTTTAAGTATCTAGATATTTTACACACAAAAACGAAGAGCCTAAAATTAAGACCCTTAGTGGGGGAAAATACTCTCAAAAGGAAATGACACAAGCGTTGACAGTTTTGTTATAATTGTGTTGAACAAAAATAAAAGCGAAAAAAGCAAATAAGAAAATAAAAATATGAAAAAACATTTTCTGTTAAATTTTCTATGTAGTATTTTTAGAGGTTGTGGAAGCAAACAAAGTCAAAATATAAAACAGAAAAAATAAATCTTCTTATTAATTCAAATTTAAATTCCTTTTGATTAAAAAATATTTTGAAATAAAATCTTTTATAAAATTTTTTTTCTTTTGTTGGTAAAGTGGCATCAATTAAAAGAAATAATTTGTCTAAAACATGAATAGAAAAAACTACTTTTTTTTTGTAAACTCACCTTTTGGTCTTTCCAACCGACAAGTGGAGGAAAACATATGACAAATGATAAAACCCAAATGCCAGCTATTAGGGATTTTGCCCTTTTGGTAGACATGATACTGGGATAAGTTACTGGTCGTGTTACGGCCACATAACGATCCAAGGAAATGGCACATAAATTTAATATTGAAGCAGTACACATCCATACGTCTACAGCTAACCATATGCGACACCAAACATCACCAAATATCCAAACCTATATAAAGAAAAAACAAACATAAACACATTGTGTTTCCTAAAATAACCTTCGAAGTACTAAATAAATATCTAATTTTAAAAATTTTAATTTGTAATGTATGTGACTTTAATTATGTGACTTTAATAACTGATGAAAACTAAAATTTGTTTAAATTATTTCATTTTAGTGTCAATATCCTTTAGTAATATTTGATTTGCAGCAAGCTTAGTTGGGCAATTCTTGATTTTGTAGGAGAGAGAGGCAAGAGGAATGGAAAGGGGTACAAACTTGCTCGTACTCGGCAATTTCTTTTTGTTCTGTCTTCGTATCTTTTATAAAGATGTAAAAAAAGAAGACAAGTAGCTTGAAGGTTGAATGAGTGACTGAATAAGACGACAATTTTGAAAGAGAATTGAGAAAGAATTGCCCAACTAAACTTTCTGTGTGTGGTCCTGGTCATTGGTGTACTGCTTAATTTCGATTGGCAACGAAATCGATAATTTTCCGTGTGCTTTCTGTTTTTAAAGTTTTTGTTTTTTGTTTTAGTATTTTTTACTCACCTTGAACACTTCCCATGTCGCTGAAAATGGTAATACAGCTAAGCCGACTAGCAAATCGGCCACCGCTAAATTAACAATAAAAAAATTTGTAACGCTGCGCAATTTATTTGAACAGAAAACAGCGGCAATCACTAAAAGATTTCCTCCTATGACTAAAACGTTTATAAACAAGAGTATTGCTAGTGAGATCAAATTTGAGGGTTCCGTCCATTTTACCGACTTGATTAAATTATCACACTCTGTTTCATTCATGGCGGTAGCTCAATAATGGGTATTGAAATATATTCACTACCTGCAACAAAAAATTTTAAAAGAAAACCCAAAAATTTTTTATGAAAAATAATTTCTGTTATAATTCAATGAATATAAAATTTAAAATTTAGCAAAACAAATAATTATTTTAAACACGGTTAACTAAAATTTCATTAACTGCGAGTTGTTACCTATGATTCAAGTAACACCGGTACGTATAATTAATATGTTATAGCAGCCACAACACTCATACGTTGGTCATTTATTGTGTACTAAAAATTTTGTTTTAAATTTCATTTAAAGATAAATAGGGCTTAAAACTCCATTAAATACAAAAGAATAAGTTAAAAATATTTAATTAATAATTTAAATTCAAACAAAAATAAAAATCAAGTCTCTTTCATTAATGAAAAGAGAAAATCAATAAATTTAATTCTACAACAATTACTTACTAAACAGAACTAAGCTAAAACAAAAGCAAACATTAGTTTTGCTTATTTTTTAATCTGGTTAAGATATATATGTACTTTTTGTATCAAGATATTTTTGAAAAGTCTGGTGGTGGTCCGTTTTTCCATGCGAATGTAAGTCAAGTGGAGTGAATTGAGTGTGTATATGCATACATAACTATGATTACATCCAGGCCACTTTACAGCTTTTAATAATTTTATTTTAATGCTGGGATTTACTACAAAAATTAAATGTAATCTCATAATCTCGAGGCAAAATTAATGGCTATTTGTATCCTGACGGAAATAAAGCACAATAAAAAAATTTAAAAATTCTTTCATTTCCTATTTAATTTTTTTTTAATTCATAAAAATTGGAAATACAATACAGTTGAGTTTGCAAAATGAAAACAAAACTAAATGATTAAGATGACTTTAAACAGTGAATTTAAAACTTATAGCACTAGAGGGCAATATAATACAAGTTGTATATTTATTTTAATGAAACACTTTAAGTCGAGGCTACTAACAAATTATTTACTGAAATTATTCGCACTTTAAAAGACCCTTGTCTTAGTCACTTCGTATTCTATAATTTACTTGTCTCCCTTCTTTAGCTGAAATTCTTAGCAATATTAAATTAAATTAATTTGGAAAATAATTTAATCAATATTTTTGTGGAATCAAAATAAACATTTTAACCAACAAATGCTTATCGATCCCGTTTAAACCAAACCTACCTGAGCTGAAATATAAAATAAGCTGTGTGTTCCACCCGCCTAATAATTTACTTTCCTCAATTATTTTTTTTTTATTATTTTAATTTTTGTTGTTGTCATGATCTATTTTATAATGTACAGTCAAAGCCCGGTATAACGAATACTCAGTTTAACGAATATCCGATATAACGAATGGCCAAATTTTTACATTAACTACCTTATATAGCGAATGGCAAAAAAAATTAATCCCGATTTATCGAATGAGAAAGCAAAATAAAAAAAATCGTTACAAAACCTTTAGATTTTTGTGTGTTTTTGGCTTCTTTGCTTTTTTAGTAGTTGTATGTATGTATGTATATGCACCTATGTACATTTATGATTTTTAATGAAATTATGTATGTAAAGAGTGATTTTTTTGCTATTATCTTTTTGGCAACACTAGTTTTGACAGCTCACGCACGTTTTGTATCTTGTGTCACTGTCAAACATCTTCAGTTTGGTCTATAATTTAATCATGAATCGTCTTACAAACGAACAACGCTTGCAAATTATTGAATTTTATTACCAAAATGCGGATGGACCATTTGAGGCGCAGCCGCGGCCAACATTTGCATGAAATAATCTTCAAACATTAAATTATATCGACCCAACTATCGATCCAAATAAATATTTCATGCATTTTTCTGAATTTTATGTGTTTTTTTTTTAATTTCCGATAGTTCTTATAAAATCACCTTTTATTAGAAATAAAAACAATTTTTAAATAAACGTGAAAATATCAATTAAAGTTTTATTTCTACACTAAATTATAAATACAATTAAATTTTTATGTTTTTAAAATTGCGGACCACCGTTTTTTATAAAATTTTAAGTTAAAAAAATACTGTTCGATATAACGAATAGCTCGTTATAACGAAACGAGATATTCGTTAAACCGGGCTTTGACTGTATTTACTTGAAAGCCACACATCACTACAAACATGTATAATATTTTATAATAAAAAGTGCTTGTAAGCCATTTCAAGTATGCTTGTGCAGCATTAAACACATTCGACACAGCAGCCTACACGACGCCTTGAAAGAGAATGCGGCATGCAGCAATTGTCGCAGTGCAGCAATATAATAAAATTTTTTGAACGCGGCTGCAACATTCCTAAAATGAATAATAATAATAATAACACTAAAGTTAATTGTATTTTGTTTTTTTCTTTTCTTTCTTCAGAATATAATTTACGTCTTGAGAATAGAATGTGTTTAAGCACTAACTTATTTTACATTTCTTATGATATTGTCATCACTAACCCGTTTATTGCCGCACTCAAAAATAGAAATAGATTTAAATGAACAACAACAGCATTTGCCGTCGTATCATCGTGTTGTCATGAAAATAATCATTTACATATAAATACATGCATTCCATTTTTGACATATTGCAGTCGGTAGTCTGCTGTGTCAAATGTGTTTAAGCAACAAACATTCGATTCATTTTTATTTTAAATACTCTTTACAGTCATGCATTTTCTTGCACGATTTTGTTTATTAAAAAGTTTTTGAAGTGTTTAAGATTAATTAAAGAACTAAATTAAAATTTACACGCAATCGTTTTGCAATTTTTTTTTTTTTGATTGCAACAATAAGAAATAATAATAGTAAAGTGTATTTAACTTGAACAAGTTAAGTAGAAAAAGTAAAACGTAGTGCTTAAATAAATTTATATTGAGCTTTTTAATGGTGGGGAAACAAAGGTTTAAAAAAAAACACTTCAATAAGAAACATTTTGTAATAGAGTAACACCTACACATGAACACTTTTCTTGAAAAGGAAAAGAATACAGGCATACCCCGCCTAGCGCTCATATTGCGTTTCTGAAAATAAAAAAGGTGTTATTTCAATAAGACAATTCGGACTGTCTTTCACCGTTCTCAATTCGTCTAATAGGATTCATTTTCATCCTCAAGCTTTTTGTGTTATTTGCTTAGTAACATGTATCTGAGTAATTTATTTGATGAATTTTGTTTATTTAATCAAAACTACTGAGGTCTCTATCAAACCATATCAGTATTTCGAATTAACAATTTAATACAAAATTTCACATTTTGGGATACCCCGAATTAAAATAAATTTTTATATTTTTATCTTTTCAAAAACAAGGCCCATAATCATAGTCACACTAAAGTCGGTATCTTTTTAAACCCGATTTTAAATTAATAAAATTCTTACGAACAAAAATAAAAGCCTACTTATTTATGACTATGATTATGGCCCAAGGTATCCAAGAACTGTAAATTAAGTTTTATCAATTTTCATATGAAATTAGAAAAGTTATTTAGAGGTTCAAATATTTTTTTATTTCAAAAATTCAAAAGAGCAGCATAACAAAACAGCGCTTAAAGAGGTAGCGTTAATCGAGATATGCTTGTACTCAAAAAAACTTGGGCCCAAGTCAAAAAAAATTTCAGTCTTAACTTATAAACAAATTTTAAAATTTCAATAGAATGGTTTCTATTTATTTTTATTTCTTACTAGGCTATCGTCCTTTTTATAATATTTGTTTCTGCTTAGTAACTTTTGAGTTTAATAGCTCGTTGCATTTAAAAAAATCAAATTGATGATTTCCTTATATATTAAGATCATTTTAATCTTCGCATAATTGATAACTTACACAATTTTTGTAAAAGCAAAAACTGTTGTCGACTGTGTAACTAATTTTTTCTCTTTTATCTAATTAATTTTACTAAATTCTTCTTCTTCTTGAATTTATTTTATTGTTTTCTGCGTTGTGGGTGGGTTATAATTTTGTACATTTTAATTGCTGTTACACAAAATATTATTATTTCAGATCTATTATAGTAAAAGTATTCAGAATATATTTAATTTTCAATTATTAACAACAAAAACGTATTATTTATTATAAATTATATACAAAAGACAAAATAATACATGACTAATTTCACATTTGGTTTGTGCATGGTAATGCTTGTCACAAATTAGTATTTACAGTATATACACGACTATTTGGTTTTCAGCAGATTTTTTCCTTCAGAACATATGTAGCATCTTTTCAAAAAGAGAATTTATTATTTTGATTATATATTTACGTAACATGAAAAAAATATATATAAGTTCGGGGGCATTTTCGTAAAAAACATTTATCGGGAATGCAAAGGTTAATTTAGATTCTACGTTCGTTAGTATTGAAAAAAAAGTATTATTAAAAAAAAGTAAAAGTTACAATATTGTACCTTTTATAGTTTTTGACCCTGTTCGGTAACAAGTTTTGTAATCATTAGTTCGCTATTATGCAAAATCAAAGAGTTCCATTAAAATTAAAAAAAAAACCATTAAAATATATTAAAAGTACCATATTGTTCAATTTGTGATTTAACACTTTAATACAACTACTTGATCTCAGTTTCATGGTTTTAGGTTGGCTAATATTAAAAAATCAAAAAGTAGCATTAAAATAAGCAAAAAAACAGTTCTAGGCTCGAAAATAACGCAACAAAATACCAGTAAATGTACCAACAGTACATTTAATTCTTGGTACTTTTCAAAGAGGAAATTAAAAAAAAAAAAAACTTTATGTTGACTGTTATTGGAATTTTTATAGGTGATACAAATTTCATAAGATGTATCAATTTATAATACTTAACGATACATTTATAGGAAAAACCGCAAAATCTTTAATCCCCCATTTTCTCAAATTTAAAAAAAGGGCCAGACATATTGAAAATTTTTTAAAAAGAGAAGAATCTTTATATACAAGAAAGTCGTGCTTGTTCAAACACTTTAACTCGAGAACGGCTAGATCAATTGTCATGGATTTTAATTTGGCAAAATTTTTTTTCTATATGTTCGGCATAACCCAAATTAATTTTTATATATTTCTGAGCAAGCAAGTTCACTTTTACCACTTGCAGATACTGGCTATTAATTTCTGCAGATTTACTTCATAGACAATATACCTCAAGAAGTAGATTTAGAGATTTTTAGACAAAACGATGTAAGATTTGTGAAACAATCAAATACCGTTTGATGGTGCAATGATTCTGTTGGTAGGTAATTTCCCCCAAACATTGCCAGCCGATGAACTTAATGCATGTTTGAAGTAGTTCGTTTAGTCAAAATAGGCCAACAAACTTAAACTAACTAGAACATACGTGTAGAGCTGAAGAAGTATTTTCAAAACAATTACTGGTCATTGTCAACGAATAAATCCCAGTTGACATTTTAACCGGATGTATTCATTTTTAAGTTTAATTTCAGTTTATTAATCGATCTCATGCGAAAAGTGATTCCAAACATTGCACAAAGTAACACAAATAGGATGTCGACGAATTGAATTTTATTCAAAGTAAATTGATCAGGAATCTACAATAAAAAGTTGGAGCAGTAATTATAATGTTGCGAAATATAAGCAAACCATGTCCTTGCAATGGCATTTGACTTGCGGTAATTCCTTATTGGAAATCAATGTTTCTCCAATGGTTAATTGTATATTTAAGCACCAGATGAAACAAAAAATGTCGTTAAAATTAACGGAATTATGATATTAAAGGATCTGAATGGTATATAAAAATAAAATTCTTTACGTTTCATTGTGACAACATGATCATTCAAAAATAAATTATTTTTGTCTCTTTTTAATAATTTTTCAATATGAATAAAATTTGACGGGTCACTAGTTATTTATATATTTTACTAAACTTGTTTGCTAGTTAAAGAAAAGTAAAAACTTATCAGAGTAGTTTGTAGTTGGAATTAAGTTTTAGTTTCGGAGATATAAGGTTATCAATTTTTACCCCGAAAACCCATTCTTAATGTAAATTTAGCCTGTTTAAGTCTGTAGCTTGAGCTGTCTAGATCACTTTAATATTTCGTTGTCTTGGGTAGGATGATTCAAAATTAAATTCTGGGGTTATAATATTTATATGCCACGCAGGCCGCCTCATACACCAACCAACATGTGTTCAAAAAATATATAAAAATTTTTTTTGAAAATAAAAAAGGAGACACAGAGATTTGTTCTTTTGTTTGCTTTAAATAACTTCTTTTACTTGAATTATATTTGACAAAACATACAGTTTGATCACAGAATTAGAGCATTTGATTATTTTTTATGGACAATTTACTGCAACTCCTTACGAATCGGGAAACAACTAAAATCTTTCACGCTGCCACACATGCTCAAAGAAGGTTATTTATTTTACATGGTAGAAGACAGAGGATATGTAAGATATCTTTTATTATTAACAGGTATGTATGTGCGTAAAAAAAGCCACATCCATTAGAATTTATTTTACAAAATAAATTTCAAGTATTTCTTTACAAGTTGCTTAATTTATGTACTCAAAATTCTTTTGCAAATAATTTCACTATACTGAATTATAACTTAGAATGCGGATCGGGAACAAGTCATTTGGTCACTGCGGCTAAAATAGACTCATTGTGACACTACTGTTATTTCCACTTTTTAACTTCGCATTTAAATACGCAATTAGTTAAATGTAACTTAAATTTAAGTTATAGAACTTTTTAAAATTTTTAGTCAATATTAAAGTAACAAATTTATTTACCATAAAGAATGGCAACACCACAAAATTATCGACATTCAATAAAACGCAGCTGTTCATAGAAAAAAAAATATGATGAAAAATAGTGAAAAATAAAATTCAAAATCATTAAAAATACAATAAAAAAAAGCTACAAAAATGTAGGCAAATGAAATGTCCGAATTTTATTTGGACGAAAGATGAGATTCCATTGGTTGCTTCAGCGAAAATAAAAACTTATGATAATTTAAGTAGACTTTAAATGGGCAATGTTGGTCAGTTAAGTATTATTTAATTTTAAAGTAGAAAATTGATTTTCGCATTTAAATGCTACTAAAAGAATGCAAAGTCAAAAACTGGGCATTACTCTACAAATGATCCTTGAAACTATTAATCATTCAGAATTATAACTTAACTTAACCTTGACTTTGCTAGTAGTCACTTAAATGTCATTGAAATAATTTTTCTAATTTTATTTTATTCTATAAAAAAATAAAAAATATTAAAAAGGAAAACTAGGAAGGAAAGTTGCTCACAAAAACTAACAAAGTCACAGTTAACAGAAATCGAAATTATACGTACATACAGATACACTCTGGCACGTATACACAAATAATAGAAACCAACATATTCAACATTTTTTTTTTCAATTTTATTTCTGTGTTATTGTTTTTCCTTTGTTTATGTATTTTGATTTTTTATATGACGTCAAGTGTACCGCTTTAATAATGATTGATTTTATTTATTTTCCTTTTTTAAATTATTGACAACAAGAGTGTTTTCGTTATGATTATTGTTTTTGTTGGCATTTCTGTTATTACTAACAATCAGGCAAGGATAAAATGAAATTGAAGAAAAAAAGAATTATTAAAATAATAATTTATTGCAGGTAAACTTGTTCAAAACGTATAAACAATAACATGAAACAACAAAGCAACAGTTGGTATTAATATTGATTTTCCCCTTTTTTTTTTGTTATTCATTGACATACTCAGGAACAATATACAAATAGAGACAACAATAACAAAAAAATGCTATTAAAAATACATAAATTGAATTTTTGTTTTCAATCACAAAAAACACATGCATTTGCAGACATACACACACACACACATATATATTTATATATAACTAAAAAATAGTCCCACCCTGCAGAGTTTGAATCTGTTGCTTTGCATGAGCGTAGTTCGAAAACTATTTAGTACTTGATATTATTATCCGATGGAGCTCTTAAATGACGAATATTCATCGCGTAAAATAAAATGATTTTCCTCTAGACTAGTCTGAAAACACAAATTTTAATTTATTTGCTAAACAAAGCAGCCTAATAAGCGTGTTTTCTCATGTGAAATGTATGAAGCAAAGCGAAATAGGACGATTCGGACGCTTTTTTTAATTTAAAAGTTTTAATTTTTTATTATTATTTTCGGGAAGCAATCACCTTGAAGAGATTGACTTTACCCCCTGACTTCTTAGGAGAGAGAGGACAGAAGAATCGATAATGGTGCAATTATCTTTTGTTCTCTATTCATACCAGTGGTACAAAATCTGACTCAAGTGGGTTATTTGTGGCACCTTTCAATTTGTGATCAACCTGTGATACTTTTTTAAACACTTTGGCACTTTCAGTTCAAAATTCAACTATCTACTTCATCCTTGTCATAAACCTTTTGACTGTAATATTCTGTTTATATCGACTTTTAGTTACAACATTATTTTGTTTCTCAAAGAAAAACTTCTTTTATATGAAAAATCTATCATGTTTCAAATTAAAAAGGACGTGTATCAAGTTAATAAACGTTATAGAGTTTAAAAAGCTTAAAGATTTAAGTATAAGTAAATTTTTGAAAAAACTTCGGATGATTAAAAATTGTTTAGATAGCAGTATTGTTAAAGGAATTCTTTCTATTTCATCGACACTTCTCAGCATGTGTAAAAAGAATTTTTATACCCTTCACTGTAAGTAAGAAGGGTATTTATAACTTTGTGATTCCGTTTGTAATTTCCACACCGTACATGGGACACCCTGCAAATTATATATATTCTGGATCCTTATAAATAGCGTAATCAATTAAGTGTCTGTCTGTGTGACTGTCTGTCTATCCGTCAAGTCATTGAAATCAATTTTCTGAAGTCCATAGGCAACGTACAGAAAATTTTAGTATGCTAATCTGTCAGTTGTTTCTGTCAGATTATTGCTATTGAGATTCAGCTAGATCAACTCATAAATGGCGGAGTTTTGAGTCAACTACCTCTATTTTTACCATTTTTTGAGTGGGTTTTTGCATATTTTGTCTAAAATACAATATGGGGGAAAATGTATTTACATTTTTTTAACAGAAATAGCATTCGTAATGTCTCTGCAAAAAAAGACAGCAATCGATCAGCAAATGGCAGAGAAATATCAAAAACGCAACCGATATTGCATTTTAGTTTCGCTTTTTCTTTGTTTTTTATGGAAATTTTTATGCTGTCATGTGCTTTGTTCACACAAATATTACGAAACCTAAAAAAGTGTATGTGTGTGTGTGGTTTTAATGCCTTGAGTGTAATACTCGTAGTATTGCAAATACGGTCATCTTTAGAAATAGAATTTTTTCTATTTTGGTCGATATTAAAATATTTAATTAAATATGTTTGGCTTAAAAATTTTTACAAAAATTTGCAAAATTAAATGAAAATAAATTTTTTTATTTTCCTATTTAATATCTTTCTTAGAATTTGTTTTTTATTATTTGTGTGAATAAAGCACATGACAGCATAAAAATTTCCATAAAAAAACAAAGAAAAAGCAAAAACCCACTCAAAAAATGGTAAAAAAATAGAGGTAATTGCGGTTTTTGACTCAAAACTCCGCCATTTATGAGCTGATCTAGCTGAATCTCAATAGCAATAATCTGACAGAAAGACAGATGGACATCGCTTAATCGATTACGCTATTCATAAGAATCCAGAATATATATACTTTGTAGGGTGTCCCATGTACGGTGTAGAAATTACAAACGGAATCATAAAGTTATAAATACCCTTCTTACTTACAGTGAAGAGCATAATTAATGAAATATCAAATCAAAATAAGGTTTTAAAAGGCAACAAAATTTTGTTATCAGTATTGATTTCTTGCTTTAGATTTTTTGTTACTTTTTGCTTTTAAATTAAATTAATTTTTTTACGTCTTCAGAAACCAAAATTTCGGTAAACATTAAAAACAATCAATTTTAATAATACACAATGTTTCAATGTTTCTTTTTATTTGTAAAAAAAATCGCATTGAATTCTTTTCTTTGTGTTCTTAAGCATCTTGTATAAACCCTGTCATGTTAAGGCAACTAGAGTAAGCCCATAAGGTTTAATGGCCATGCTAAACGTTTATGTGCAATAAATAAGCAACTTGTTTTCAAAGAAGTTGCATAACTAAGCCAGCAAGGTAGATACACTAGTCTTTCATATTGTTGACTTAGTGGCTGTGTTGTTACACTTATTTATTTTCTTGCTTCCGTTTCTTTTTTCTTTTATTCATTTCTAAAGGGATTTTTATTTGTTTTACGTTTCTTCATCGCTGCAAGCTCACAGTTATTTATTGTCCTCTAAAAGTTGTTTGAATTCTATTGTTTTGTTCTATATATTTTTTTTGTTAAGATATGGAGAAAAAATTCCATTAAGACAAAAGCGTATAAAGATTTTATAAGATTGGAAACAATAAAAAAGAAATCTCATGTTCTTGTTGTTTTAAATGAAAGCATTATATTCTTATAAATAATTATAGTTCACATATAGGCATTAAGTCAATTTTGAAATTTGACTGTGTTAGCGAAATATTAATATTTTTCACTTTCCACCAAAAATTTAAGTGAGTGAAGATAAATATGCCGAGTTCAATATGTTTTAAAGTAACCCTTTACGTTTTTAAGTATAAATTTTCGGTATTAATGGCATATTTATCAAATACGTTTTACGTCACTAAATACTTCTATATATATTTTTAGTAGTAGTTTAGCGGAGGTCGTCTAGATTGGTAACCTATTGCCCAGATACTCAGAAATTATTTTTGGATTATTTTCAATTTTTTTTTAATTTCCATATACCCATGTGCTGAGGGATTTTCGCAGCGTATGGACGTAATGAGAAGGTTATCTAGCTTTATAATCTACTTCCTAAATACTTAGAAATTACTTTGGATTTATAAAAAAAAAAAATTGTTAAAATTTTTATATACTCCAGTGCTGTTGCTCTGAAGGATTTTGCCAATTTCCGGTTTGCATTATAAAATAAAAACTACGAAAATACTTCCAGAAAGCGTAGAGCTTACAAATTTCATTCCAGTTTGGTTTTAGTAATTTCGTGTTGCAAAATCGGCAATGATACCTCGCCAAAATGGGGAATGATAAAAACCACTCAGAGCAAGAGTACTGGAGTATGAGAAAATTAAATTTTTTTTTTTTAATAGTCCAAAGTAATTTCTGAGTATTCGGGCAATAGATTACAAATCTAGACAGCCTCCCCTTTAAAATTATATGTGTGCCATCCCACAATCTTTAATGGTTCGTTTGCAAATTGGTAAAGTCTTAGAAAAATCAACGTATTAATGCTCATTTGTCTCAATGTATGTATTAATATTTTTCCTAAACAAATTTATAAGTACTGAAAAAATATTTACAAATACTAAAAAAACGTAAGGAGTTACGTTAAAACATATTTAACTCGTCTTATTTATCTTCAAAAAATTATATAATTGAAACGCCTAATTTATTAAGCTTAAGGTCATATTAAATATAAAAATTTATTTATTTTTTATTGGAGAGAAATATCGATAAAAAAATAAATTTTTATAATACGACTTCAAGCTAATAAACTAGCCGTCATATAAACTTACAATTAATATATTATAAAAAAATAAAAAAAAATGGCAAACATTATAAAAATAATTTTTCTTGAATACATATTTTTTATTAATCTTAAAATAAATAATTAATTTCAGTTCAAGAAACTAAAATTAACAAGTTCTAAGAAAAAATCCGTTCTGAGAACTTCATTTTAAAAGCAATAAAATTTCTGCAGGCACTTTATTTTTAACTTAATAAAAAAAAAGAAATTCTAAGAAAGATATTAAACAGCAATGCAAAAAGATATATTTTCATTTAATTTTGCAAACATTTATAAACAATTTTTAAGGCAAAATATTTAATTAGAGAAAAAAATGTTCATTGGTAAATGAATATATTATTATTATCACTATGGGCTATAGTCGCACTGCGACCTTTAAGATCTATTGTGGAGCCCAGTTCCTAACTACAATCCGAGACTCCTTACGAATCTTGTAATTGCTGTAGGACTAATCTTGCCTAGATCTCCTGGGACCAATGCCCCACTACCCAAGCAGCTTATTCTGAGTCTTGCCACCGCTGGGCACTCGCAGAGAATGTGTTCCGACGAAATAAGTATTCGAATGTTTGGGCAGGAATTTAACAAAACTTTCGAGTTATCTACTGAAGATTCAGAGTACCGTCTCTTATTGTACAATAATAAGTAAACAATTTTTTGATATTTTCCACACCAACATAAATTGGAATTAAGCACGAATAAAGATTAAATTTTGTTAAACTGTATAAGTCGAAATAATTCAATGTTATGAATAAAAAAAATTTTTTATGTACATAAAATTTAATAAATTTTCGAATTTCAGACAGGACTAGTTTTAGAACAGATATCGACCTAATCATAACTTTACAAGGAGAGAGATTTATTTACCCATAAAAACACAGAGAATTCATCAATCTAAAGCTCCCATTTCTCTGCATGTTTGCCTGATAATGATTTTTTTAGACTTTTATTTATTTACCACAACATATTTACTGAAAACAGTGACTTTTTGGCTGTAATAAATTTCAGCATGTGAGTCAGTTGACAGTTAAGGTCAGAGTTGATACAATTTACTTCCTTTATACTAAAACTGCGTACTTCAATCAATTTATGCGATATAAGTCTTTAAGTTATTTAGTGTCGCAATGTTGTAATAGAGAATAAAAATAAATACAGAACTACGACAAATAATTATTGCTGTTTTTTTTTTTTTTTTTTTTTTTTTTTTTTTTGGCAAAGTATTACATGTCGTTATTTAGCTTGATATCTAATATTAAGACAGTGGTAGGGGTCATTTATACTTAAATACATGTACGTGCTTACTATCTCATAATTGTATCTAGTTGCTTGTAAATATTTAATGGTGGTGTAAGAGCAAATATCAGAAGTGACACAGGCCTACGAACAAAAAAACAATTAAATACAATAAAAGAATTGTCTGGCATTAAATTACTTATTTGAACGTCATAACATAACATAACATAATATTAATCACTATTTGCACTTCATTAGAAACTTTTTGGAACTATTGAAAAATAATTCTTATTTAGTCAATAATAAATAATTGTTACTTTTTATCCTCTGATGAAATGGTCCACATAGATATGCTATCCCGTTCGGTAGTTATTGTATTGAATAAAAGAAAACTATAAATTTAAACAAGTTAAATTCGGCTGTATCGAGTCTTATATAACTTTCACTGTGCTAGTGTAATGGATTATTTTACCCATCTCTATTACTTACTAATAATATTTACATACAACTATGTGCAGTAATATTATCTTTACCCATCTCCATTATCTATTAGTACGAATATTGACAACCATGTGTTAATAATGAAATGAATAATAAAGAATAAAAAGGGATAGTCTGTTGATAGTCCTCAAGCCGACAACTAGTGTGTGAGTTTTATTTATGATTGAATAGTAATTACACTAGCAATATATCATATTCATATTTTCCACTTTCCACATTCTTCTTTAAAAAAAACATAATTGAAAGGGTTAGTTATATTCAATAGTAATAGCCCTGAACCACAGCACCTACAGTTGAGAAGTATTTTTTATATATTGGTTTAAAAATATGTATATATTTTTAGATGCAATCATATATCTATCTTTGCGTGTATATACTCGTATACCCTTCTTACTTACAGTGCACTGTAAGTTCATCGGGATATTGATTGGTGCAAGTTTTGATTTAGCGCTATTTTTATTTTTGATACTGTCTACAAGACCAGTTTTAGTATTCTACTGTCTATATTCATTTCTTTAGAGAGGATTTTTACTACTTTCAAAAATCACAGCTTATATAGAGATGTTACAACAAAAGAGTGATATGATACGGCATGGAAATTTTCCTTTTCATAATAAATGTTAAAATTCTTGTTGCATGTTGATAAAGGGTTTGCTTGTTTAAAATTACAAGTTCCCTGGCTACAGGATAATAATTTTACGTAAAACTTCCCACAACAAATTTTAGCCAAGCATGACCGGGTATTATTATTATCACCAAGGGCTGTAATAGCTATTGTGCAGACCAGCTCCCAACTGCAATCCGAGACTCCTTACGAATCTCATAATTGCTGTAGGGTTGATTGTGACTAGATCCTTTGGGACCAATGCCCCACTTGTTCTGCGTCTTGCCACCGCTGGGCACTCGCAGAGAACATGTTGCGATGTTTCCTGACCTTTTCAACAGAAACGATAGGAATCGTTCTGTACCACACCTATTTTACTCATGTGGTAATTAAGTCTACAATGACCCGTAAGTAGCTCAGCGCAGAGTTTTATATCATTTCTGCTAAAGTTCAAAACAACCTCTGCTCTAATGCGCTCCGAGTTGATGAGTTTCTTTGACTGCCGCATGCTCTTTTCGAACCTCCAGCAGTCTTATAAGCTCTGTCTCTTCTCCTTGAGCAGTAGAGTATGAAAGGGGTATATGGTGAATTTTTAATCAGATAGTCCGCCAATTCGTTGCTGACATGCTGTTCGTGACCCGGCCCCCACAATACTATAACCGTGTTTCTCTCTGCCAAAGCATTGAGAAGCTTATAGCAGTCCCAGATCCACCTTGATCGAAAGGAATAGCCCGCCAATGCGCATAGAGCTGCTTGACTGTCTGGGAGAATGCATATTCCGGTACCATATGTGCCCCTTCGTAAACATTCCCTAGCACATAGCTCTAAGGCGTAACCGGGTAAAGCAACTTACCTTTTTTTATCAAAGTTGTGAAATGATTTTATAAAATTTCCATTAACTTCAGGCGGTATTATTTGCGGCGCTTTAGGTCGCACTGATTAGCTTTCAATTTCGTTAATGATTTTAAATCACTAAATAAATTTAAATTTTTTTTTTATTTTAACTTTTATTAAATTTAAGTTTCAATATGTCAGACAATTTATTTACCTTTTATTCTGAGTGAATAATTAATTAAGGAAAACTTGTTAAGTTTTAATTTAATTCACTTCACTTATACATGCATAAATATTTTTAATAGGTAAAAGTGTCATCTAGAAACACTAACGAGTTTTTATGCACCCTCACTTCACAATAACAAACAGCCACCCTCACTAATAAATATAACGTATTAACAAACACATACGAATGCTCCTACGGACAACAGGAATACATGCGCAGCAGTTTAGCAAAATGCAGTATATGAAACTGGTTATTTCTCCATGTGAACTAATTAGCGTTATAATTCTCACAAACAGTTATAACTGCACGACAGGCTGATTGTCAAAACAGTTTGCAATTTTAGCATACAAAATATAAAAAAAAAAGTGTTTTAATGTTGTTTAATTTTGTTTTAAAGTGTAAATAGTAACCCAGCAGAACATTTTTGATTTTTACATGGCAATATCGCCACACATACGAGTATGGTGTGAGAAAAAAAAAAAAGACAGAATCTAATTGGTGTTTTTTTAACCCTAAAGATCTTACGAAAAGTTTCACTGTAAAACTGCAGCCACATTTTAATATTTAGAATTTGTATTATGATTATGACAAAGCATCATGAATATATTTTGACGTCGTTTAAACATTATCAAAATTATCTGTATTTATTTTGAAAATCGCTCATCAATTTGAGAAACTTAGAAATGACAAATGTATGTGTTAGGGAATGGGTAAGAAGGATAAGAGGGAAAATTAAATACTTAAAGTCAGAGAGTCAAGTTAATCTGCTTAGATCAGCCAACATTATTAACTCCCTGTCATCTTTGAACAAACTTGAAATTCTTCAGCATACCAAGTTGGAGCGAAATAGCGATATTTTAGAAAATATTTATAATAAATTCGATCTCAACCGCAATAAACTAGCCATTTCAATTTAAGAAATAAAAGGTTAAATAAACTTAGTAAAAAAATTGTTCTTTTAATAAATCGTGAATTTTTCTATTGAAAAATAGTGAAGCAAACTAAAGAAGGTAAAAGCCTTCCAGCAAAAAAGAAATATTGATTTGAAAGCGAAAGCGACAATTGGCGGCAATATATTGCGTTTCAGTATATATTCCCACAAGCAAAAAGTAGAATGCACAGAAGCATTAAACAAGTTATAGTTTGGTAGAAGGTCTATTTTGGGGTAAAGGAATGCATCTATAAAAAATTTAATAAAAATACGACAATAGTTTTTAATTGTTAACGAAAATTTTCAAATGTATAAAATTCTATTACAAAAACAAATCATATACATGCAAGTGCGAAAAACTCAATACACTGAAAGTTCTACACTAACCCACTCACACTTGCAGAAAGTTAAACGTGAGAGCGTAGAGTGACAAGAATTATTTTTGGCTAAAAACTGTTAGTGCAGTGCGCTACGTTAATTGATGGCTTCGTTCTTAGTGATTTTGGGTATGAGGTCAATAATTCGCTTTTGAGTATTAGTAAGCAAATCGCATATAACTGACTCTTAGAAGCAGCGTTGCCATTTTAGCGTTTTTAAGCCTAATTTAGCCTTTTTTTCTCGCATTTAGCCACAAAATTTATGATTGAGCCTCTAGCTTTTTTCTTAGCCTTTTTTGTTTTCCAAAATAGCCTTAAATATCCTTTTGTGGAAAAATGAAATCAAATCATACATAAACCAATTGAGAGTGAAACCAAATTATTTTCAATAAAACTTTGATATGCAAATTGGTCGAACGAAAGTAGTTTCATAAGTAAAGAAATGTATTTGGCCTCTAACTTGTAAAATAAAAATGCAAAATGCGGTTGCTCGCTTTTGAGTACAATAAAGCAAGCGAAATATCAGAATAGAAATCGCATTAAAAATCAAAAAAGAAATTATCACTTAAAGGAATTTTAAATATAATTTTTTAACATTGAAATTGAAAATTAATTGAATTCGTTAATAAGTATTTTTTGATGTCGTTTTTTTTTAAATTATAATTAAGATTTAAGAAAAAAGAATTAAGAAAAAATTGAATTTTAAGTTGTATCTTTCTAACTTTTTTCTAGCTTATATTTTTCGGGGTAATTTAGCCTTTTCTAGCGCTTTTTTTAGGGAAATATAGCTTATTTTTTCTAGCTGCTTAAATGTATGCAATTTGGCATTTCAGTAACAAAATAAATAAAAAATCTGCAAAATTATTTACAAATTCAATTTATATTTGAAGGAGTATTAATGTTTTTAATAACGTTTCAAAGCTAATACTACCACATTAAATTAATTTTATTTTGAATATAATTTAATATATCACTTTATTGCTTTGAGTTAAATAAAATGAACAATTTTATTTATGGAACGAAATAATTGTGTAATTTCAAACGTTTTTAAAAGAATGTGTTTTTGTTTTTATTAAAATATTTGCAAAATGGCGAGTTTAAAAGTTGTTGTTAAAACCTCACAACCACTTTTCAATTATTTAATTAGTTGCAAAGTATTAATAAAAGAGAAACTTTTTCAACTAATTAAAAGCAAAATGATTTTCTTAAATCTGAAACTTAAATGTCTAATAACAACTGTAATGTTTGTCTAAGAAAATTTAATTTAACACTAGAAGAATAATTAATGACTTGCGGTTTTCACTCGTAAAAGCTATACAAAAAAAAAAAACAACAAAACAAAATAAATTCGACTGCGCCGAGTTTTATATACCCTTCACTGTGTTTGGCTTAAATTTACTTTACGCACGCACCGCAAACTGACAAAAAAATTATCAGAAGTCACAGAAAACTGAATTCTAAGAAGAAAATATTAAGTAAAAGTTCGCGGGGAAATTCGTATTTTCCGAGTTATGAGCCTCCAAAGTTTTCTTAGGTTAAACACAAAATTTATTAATTTTTCACAAAATATTAAAAAAGTGGATTTAATAGAAAATTTAATTCTAAGAAGAAAATATTTACTACATTTTGTCTTCTTTTTCGCAAAAGAAGCCAGTGTTCGTCATTCCATAAAGAATGCAAATCTTTGGTCCGGCCAAAGGTCGGCTACACAAAAATACTTTTGCAAGCGAAGCCGGTGTTCGCCATCCATAAAAGATGTAATTCTTTAGTCCAGCCGAAGGCCGGCTACCAAAAAAACTTTTGCAAGCGTAGCAAAACTTTAGGCTTAAATGAAGTACGGGCACCCATCTTTTTGAATAGTTGCGAATGAAAAGTTTTAAATTTTGTGTTTAACCTAAGAAAACTTTAGAGGCTCATAACTCAAAATCAAAAAGTTTTCTTTCAATAAGTTCTATTGCACAAAAGGTATTTAAAAAGCACACGTTCGTATAAGATCAATGGTTTTATTTTGTGTTTGTGCGCACAAATACTATTTTAGACAAAATATGTTAAAAACACACTCAGAAAAATGGTCAAAATAAATTTAGTTGCGGTTTTTGACTCAAAGATCCACCATTTATAAACCGATTTGGCTGAATAGCAACTAAAAGACAGACGCAACTGACAGATTGATATGCTAAAATTTTCTGTACTTCAGAAAGTTGATTTGAACAACAACACAGCCGAACATAACTTATTCGACTCCACTATTTATAAAGATCCAGAATATATATGTAACTTATAGGGTGGTCCATATGGGGTGTAGAAATTACAAACGGAATCACAAACTTATATCTTACTTATAGTGAAGAGTGTAAAAGCAATTTCATTCTCCATCTTCTTCATGAAGAGAATCAAAATAAACACAAGTGCCTGGATATAAAGAAACAATTACATTCGCTTAAAGTTACTTAAACAAACTTCAACCACTTTCAGAAATAAAAAAGAAATTCCAACCAAAACAACTAACCATGACAACATGATGAACAACATTTGATTTGCTTACGACATCGTTAAAGTTTAAAAACGTTGAAATAAATAAAACCAACAAATTCTAAAAACAATGTCAGAGCAATAAGCAAACAACAATTAAATAAGTGTATAACACAAATGTAAATGGCCAAGAGTTATAAACAACAAAATTCATTTGGAATAAAAAAAATAAAAACAGAAAACTGCGAGTACAATGAAACAAACGTACACAGGAAGAATTATAGTTTTTGAATTATTGGTAATGAAAACTACTGAAATCAGCTTATTCGATATAAATAAAATTAATTAGAAAAAGATCATATGAAATTATTTGAAAATTTCTAATCAAGTTACTTGATGTCAAATGCGGCGACTTGGCCTCTTTATAAAATTAAAAAACCTTTAAAAAAAGATTTTAAATCCATAAGTTTTAATGAACAAAAGTAAGCTCTTACTAAAAGAATACTTTTTGGTCCTTATAATTATAGCTTCAAAAGACGTATTTTTGTAAATAAAAATATTTATTAACAGAAGAAAATTATCATATTGATTAAATTTTTTAATTATTCAATTAAATAGAAAAGCTGCTAAGGCAATATGATTTCTACTAGATATTATCTTGGTGTTTCTTTCTTTACTGACGCTTCACATTATATTTCCCAAGTCGGAGTCAATTTCAATAACTTTATCATGCGAATAACACAAGAAAGAAAGGATAAGCGAGAGAATTGCATAAATATTTTACTGCCTACTAACATTCAATTAACAAAAGATGTAAAGAGAATTTTAAAAATATTTCTGCCTTTCAATGTTAAATATACAAAAGGCGACTTAGTTTAGTCAGGCAAAACAATGTTTATTATTATTATAACTATTCCATATGTTCCCACCCTAAGGGATCCTTTGTACAGCTAATAAGTCTACTCTTGCAGATCTAGACTTCGATTGAAGCCTTAACCTTAATTAATGAGGGCTTTAATAACTTTTTGAGATCTAACGAGAGTCTACTAAAAGTCTTGTCAAATGAGACCCTAAGTATGGATAGTCATAAATAGATTCATTGTAATATTTCCTATCTGACATTGGTGATATTTTAGATCACAAACCTTTTGGGACTTTCATATTACCCTTGTTGGGTGTCAGTGTCTTCTGGGATGTTCATCTTGATAGCGTAAATAAGTGGTTCGCTTGTTTGCGTATATTCAGCGATTCCCAATAGGAATTGCGAATCGACCCAGTAATCAATTTTTTCTTGTTATAGCCCAGAGAAGTCTGCCTGCTCTTGTTCAGGCACAAAACGCTAAATGAGATTGTTATGGATTACAAGTTCGTTCAGATATGACACACAATTCATTTCAATGGCTGACCTTATCGCAGATAAATGTAGGCCCAGGCAATGCAACATCAAGTATATAACTTTTCTTCTAGTCCTTCTCTTCAAAGATTCCCAACACTCTCTTACTCTTTCCTAATTCTCTTTTCCAATTACCGTTGTGTCTAAAAAAATAAAAATGTTGTCTCACAGTTTCAAAAGGTAGATACATCAAACAACAAACAAATGAAAAGATGCCTTCCTAAGCGTTGTTGCACTGTAATATTCCTCAACACAATTGTACAAACTTTGACAGTACCGCAAAGTCATTACTGCTTTGACATTGCAAATAGACGCTTAGGGAAGCAGCCAGAATTGTCAAGCCTAGTATTCCTTTCAATTTATTTTTTTCTCTCTCTCCACTATAAATTCAAGAGTTGTGCAACTTAAATTGCTGTGTATATTCACGATATAAACAAGTAGGCTGCTTAGTTCCTCTGTTGTTTCTTCTTAATTTTTATTCAGTTTATTGCCTTAATAGAATAACATTTTGATTTTTTGGTTGCTCGACTCCCATCAATTACGATCGAAATATTTTTTATCAACTAACTAAACCAAAAGAAAAGAGTACCCTAACAATATCCCCAATAACTTAGATAGGCCGTTCATTAAATGTACACCTACAAATCTATAGCTCGAAACCAAAAGAGCTGAGTCCTCACAGAGAAGGTGCAGAACTGATCGTCACCGACATAAAAGTATCTATATTAGAGCCAACCTTAGGCAATATGTTGTCTTCAGTTATATTTATTTACTTTTGGACTATAAAACAAATTATCTTTGAAACGTCTTGCGTTGCAAATAATGAAACGGCCAAACTAAAAGAAGGGGAAACAGTAGTTTTTCCCAAAGTAATCTTTTTAAAAGTATCTCAGCCTAATTAAAACTTTTCTATTTTTCAAAAATATTGGTTTTCGACAAAACCTAAATCGAGCTGAAGGCACATAGTACGATGGTTAAAAACTAGCAATGAACAAGTAAGTTCAACATTGTCACGATGAGCACAAATAACTAACAGCATTTGTTCTATTATTATATTAGATGGTTAGCTATGCAATTGTATTATCTGAAACGCTAGCCTGTATCTAAAATTTTTTGTACAACCGAGCACCCGAGATCTAAGCAATAATCGAACCTGCAACCCCTAGATTTATAAGCTAATACTTTCAATCGTGGGTACCCTGTGATGACTGAGATGTGAGTCTCACCATCAGACTAAGATTTATACAGGGTGGGCCAAAAGAAACCAAGGGGTGTAAAAGTTTAATAACTTTTTTGTTTATTAATATTTTTTTATTTTTTCTTTCAGATTATATAGACAACACATGGAGAATTTATAATGGAGAGGTTCACAACTGAACAGAGAACCAGAACAATAGAATTTTATTAGAAATCAACTTTATTGAAAATTTGATTATGAGTGATGAAGCTCATTTTCATTTGAATGGCTTTGTTAACAAGCAGAACTGTAGGTTCTGGGGTTCTCAAAATCCAAGAGCCATTCATCAACGCCAATTGCACCCCATCAGGTGTACAGTATGGTGTGGGATCACATCTGAAAATGTCATTGGGCCCTACTTCTTCGAGAATGAAGATGGAAGTGCTGTAACCGTAAATGGAGAGCGGTATCGTTTTATGATAGAACATTTTTTACGTCCTGCTCTTGAAAACAGACCTGGTATGTGGTTTCAGCAGGACGGAGCCACTGCCCATACTGCCCGAGACACAATGTAACTTTTAAGTCAAATTTTTGGAGAGCGAATAATTTCTCGAAATTCGGAAATTATTTGGCCAGCGCGATCGCCAGATTTGACAGCACCCGACTATTTTCTTTGGGGTTTTTTGAAGGAGCGAGTGTATGTGAACAAGCCAGAGACAATCCTTGAACTCAAGGCAAACATTGTTGCAGAAATTCGAACGCTACAGCCACAAGTTTTGAAAGATGTTATGGAAAATGCTCTAAAAAGAGCCCATCAGTGCGAAGCTGAAAACGGTGGTCATTTAAGAGACATCATTTTTCATACTTAGTGTAAAAAAATTTCCATTTTGTATATTATATAATCTGAAAGAAAAAATAAAAAAAAGTTAATAAACAAAAAAGTTATTAAACTTTTACACCCCTTGGTTTCTTTTGGCCCACCCTGTAGATCAATCATATCCTCATCTGAAACAAAGAGATGAATAAAATGAGGCCTTAAAGTCCTTATAGGATCGGTGGGAAAAAAATAATTATTGTGGGACTACTGAAAGTAGTAAAAACGAACCCGAACGCGATTAAAATTGAAACTGAAACAAATTCTTAATTATTCTTTTACTTGCCTGGTTTCTTATACTGTTGGTTGCAAAAACAATAACTCAAAAGTAGAAACATGTAGCAAGAACCAGTATTTAAGATGCCATTTTAAAACAACTGTTGCATAAAATAATGCTTTCTTAAGACTTATAAAGATGCTTTTTGAAAGGTTTGGTATAAGAAGTACACTTTGGAAAATATAATTTATTTACTTGCAATGAATGCCACAATTTAATTAAATTTTCTTTTTTCAAATTCAGCTTTTCAATTTTTTTCTGTGTAATTTTTAAAACTCGTGAAAAAAGCAATCACTCCCTTCTTATTTACTTTTACTTTAATCAAGCTCTGAATACTCGTACACACAAAACTTAGACAGACATGCAAGCCTCACTAAATTATATTGTACTACATTCTTAAGCAAATTGACGCTTTGTAATTTTAAGTTTAAAAGCACAGAAGATCTCTCTCCATCTCTGTCTCTGGTGGTTTTATATTGTGTTTATTATATTTTTTATTGGCAGCAAACATAACATGACCATTCATTGTATTGTATTTTGCCAGAGTCAGTCACTCAGTTACACAGTCAGTATTCAGTGATTTTAATGAGAAAACTACAATACCATCATGCTTTGCTTTAACAACATCAATAAATTTAATGCGTCTTTGCTATTGTGAACTTTTGTAACTTCAAAGTCCTTTAGTTAAACAAATTGCTTATTTTGTAAATATTTTGTTCACATTTTAAATTTATTACATTTTGCTAATTAAGTAAATTTTATTTGTTTAGAAAATTAAATGTAAAATAATTAAAAGAAAGTGCTTTTTTGGATTGTGTCTAACTATTACATCAATACGACACCAAGGAATGTTTGTTGAAAAATACAAGAGGTAAGACTATACACTATCTAATATAGTAAGGCTACACTGTTAACCTTACGCTCACCTGAGCTAAGATTAGCTATAATTATTTATGGACTGACTGTCGTCTTTGAATAAACTTGGCATAACAATCTCACCCACAACAATCAGAAGGGCTCATCGTATATTCATAGGACTAGAACACTACGTTGGGATACCTCTGGCTTAATAAGTTAAATTCGGCTGTGCTGTTATTCAAGCTATTAAATTATTACACGCATTCGTGACTTTTGTAATACCCTGTATAATGAAAAGAAAATAATTTTCTTTTAATATCTATTTTTTATTAACCCTAAAATAAATAATTAATTTCAGTTCAAGAAACTAAAATTAACAAATTGTAAGAAAAGAAACCTTCTAAAAACGTAATTTTTAAAATCAATAAAAAGTCTAAAGGCACTCAATTTTTAAATTAACAAAAAAATTCCAATAATAATGCAAAAAAAAATTAATTTAATTTAACTTGAAAACATTTCGAAATATTTTTTAAAGCAAACATATTCAATATCAATAAAAAACTTAAAATAAACGGCAAAAATCTAAAAATTCTGTTTCATAAAGATGTCTGTATTCGTAATGCTATAACAATCAAGGCATTTAGAAGACACACATTTGTATAAAACCGACTGCCTGGTTTCATGTTTGTGCGCGTAAACATTACTCACATGTATAGCTTAAATATTTTCATAAAAAAACAAAGCATGAATTAATGGAAATGTGAAATATCGCTGGCCGATTGTTCTCGATTTTTGCACAGACATTATTAATGCTATTTCTGTTAAAATTATGTATCAAGCGAACTTATCCGTTTTGTATCTAAGTCAAAATGCGAAGAAAAAAAACGCCCAAAAATGGGAAAAATAGAGGTAATTGCACTATAGAGCTCATAGCATTGCAATTTATGGACCGATAATAGTAAATTGCAGACAGAACTTCCTACAAATTGGCATATTGAGCTTTTGTGTAAAAAATTTAAGGAGCTATTTATTATACATAATTAGAATTCACAGGACTAAAAGAACTTAAAGATTTGAATAACCTTGAAAAAGTTTTATTTGGGTAAACGCAATATTTTTAACTCTGAAGCAATGTTTTTTCCTTAACGTTCAGGTATTTTTTTATAGGTAGACCACGCATCTTATGCTGATGATACACGATACTTAAATACGTACTTCGTAGTGAGTGGTAGTACGGTTTTGTGATACACGTTACTACAAATCGTACTACAAGTTGTACTTTTTCATTTAAAAGAAAAATTTGAAAGGTAAACATATACTTCAAAATGGATGATGGCGTGGAATTATTAATAATTAGTGAAGTACTATTTGAAAAGGATAAGAAAAAAAGAAGGAACACGAAAAAGAACATGGTGTAGAAAATGGTTAAAAGAAAAAGATGAATTGTCAAAATATTTTTTTAAAACTTACAATATTCGGCACAAAAAATTAATTTTTATAAACGCGACGCTCTCCGCTGTTCTAAGAAAAATTTTGTAGTACAACAGCATGATACATGATACTTATTTCATACTTGTAGGATTTATCGTACGATTTGTGGTAACGTCTATCAGTAGCATTACACTTAATACAAAATGGATGATTGTTCTTATTAGAAAGAAAATTAACTCACCAGGACCATGATATTCATCACATTTAACACAAGCCAGCATTATTTTAAACTATTGAAAGATTTTCCAGCAATAACGAAACTGAAAATAACTAAGTGTCGAAGCCGTTTTTTCTAGAAAATTTCAAAACAGATTTAACTGTATTAGAAGTAATTCTATTTCATTTAATATCGTTGAGTTTCTGTTTTGAAGTGTAAACTTCTCAAAACTGTTTTAACACGTTTTTGTTCAATCTATACTTTTATTATAAGGAATTTGCATCATTTCAGCATGAATTGAGACATCTTTAAGAAAGAGTTTACTTTCCTATCTAATCACCCCCGGGGTGTGTCTTCTCGGTGAAATGTCCCACCTTGATGTATCACTATCTGGGGAAAATAGGTGCGCCAGCACCTGGAACTGCCATGGGTTTGAATCTGGCAGAAGGAAACCTAAGGGTTTACCTAAAGGATACCTTCGGGGTCCTACCACTGACTCTCAACACTGGTACCACGGGAGCCGGTAGGCCCACAGAGGAAGCACAAACGTCCGAGCAATGGGTTAAGAGCTGATGCTCACGAATGGTTGAACAATGAGTGCTCGGAGTCTGTGGACCGAACTTCGTTCCAACCGCACGGGGTTTAATGGATGATGTTCTGGGGACAACATCCCTGGTTCGTTGTTCGGTCTGTGGACTTCGTGCACACTCAAATACTCGGACGGCGGAATCTGTGACCTGTTATTTGTGAGGTCCCCTTGGGGGGGGTTCAATTGGTGGCTGTGGTTGAGACCATAAGGTACGCTGGGAACGGAGTTCATGTCACCTTTGGCAGGGTGGTATGTTCTTCGATGTGCTGTTTCTTAGAAACAGATGTCACTCGACACGGGTTTTGGATAGGCCCAACTCCCTTAACAAGGGTGGTGTGTGTGACATGGCAGAAACACACATAATATGCTACCTGTGTCCTTTATTGGTCACAGGGGCTATAGTGGTAAGCATGAATACCACTCGTGGTTTGACCACGGTGAGATAAGGCCCTAGCGGCAGGTGCTCACCTAAATCATCCACATTCATTTTCTATCTAATCCTCCCGGGGTGTGTCTTCTGGGTGAATTACCTTGATGGGGTAATTCACCCCATCGTGCATACCCACCTTGATGTATCACTATCCGGGGTAAATAGGTGCACTAGCATCTGAAACTGCTATGGCTTTGAATCTGGCAGAAGGATACCATCGGGGATCGGGGTCCACCAAAGGATACCTTAGGGCTCCGACCAGTGACTCTCAGCACTGGTATCACGGGAACCGGCAAACACCACCGAGCAATGGGTTAAGAGCTGATGCTCACAATACGATTGAACGTTTCTTTTTTTCGCAAAATTGCTTTTCAATATCTAGTCTCACGTTTATTTATATATTTTTATAGTTGTGTGTCCATTCATTACTGTAATAAACAAAATTAAAGATAGATAAGGGAATATTTAAATATATTAAGTTACAAGAAAAACCGCTTACTTATTGTATTGCCTGTTGCATTTATTTTGCATCAAAATTTTTTTGGATGGTTTGCTTGCTTTTTCTTGCGTATTAAATGCAATATTGTTGCAAATGGTAACAAAATGCATTGTAAAAATTTTCAGGGTTACATTTAGGAATACGCTGCAATGTATTACTATAAAGCAACATGCGTTTAGGAAGTCAGCCTAATATTTCAGTATAATAAATAATTATAATTTATACTAATTAAAAAACATTTTCAAACTCAAAAATTATTTGCTTTATTTGTATAAGTGTCTTTAAAAACGGCTATTTTAATTTTGTATTTATTTATTTTATTAGTTGTGTACCATCAGCATCTTGAGAAGTAGTAGTACAGTCGTCATCTGCTCACCAATGCGATGCTGCAGAGTTAAATTACCTACCCTTAATATGTATTTATTATATTGAACCTTTATAAATTGATTTACATAACTCCAATTTTTACGTTTGATTTGCAATTTGTAGCACAATAAACATTCAAAATGTTTTAGATTATTGCAAAATTTTGTTTGCGTTTTCGTATTCATTTTAAGTGTTTGTTTAGTATTGTTGGTTATTTATTTATTTCGTTGGCATGTACCACATAAAAACATTTCTATAACCTTCAACCTTTCATCTTTTCATTCTTGCATTCATTCATCCATGAGTGTATTTGAATGAAAGAATATTCTGGATGTTTATGTATTTAATTTGGAATGTTAACTTTAACAAATGCTTTTCATATTGATTTTTCTCAAGGTACATTTACTTCTGGTTGATTTATGTTTCCAATAAAAACAAATAATTCCATTCAGTTTTTGCCATCATACTTGCTTGTATTTATTGGTCAATATGCTTGGTAAGTATAAAATGTGACTGTGTTTTTTTTATTTATTTTTTTTTTTTTTTTTCACCAATTTAATATTTTCTATTCTAGCTTTATATGAACTGACTGAGCAAAACAAAATATAATATTGAGCCCGAATATAAATACAAATAATAAGGGTACTTACTATTTTCATAATTATTTGACTTGAATTTTATTCATTAAATTCATGTTAATAACAAAAAGGTCACTAAACGAATTAGAAGGTCTCAAATTGGCTTATAAATATTGTGAAAATAAGAAAGAGGTGAAATATTTCTTCTCTTTTCTGTAATGAAATTCAACAGCATGGATGATTTATAATAGGGATTTTACACTAGAGCACATCTTAGAGGAATGCGTGGAAGATGTGGAAAATGAAAAAAGTCTAAGATCTACCATCAACTAAACTGTTGAAAAATAAGAGAAAAGAATACGCATAATTTTTGAAAACAAAAAAAATATATGAAAATGAGTTTAAGAAAATCATTCATTATTAGACTAAGTGTTGCTTTGCAAGATCAAATCCATTTGGCTTGAAATTTTGAATTTTTATTTTGTTTAATATGCGACATACTTATGGTATGTACGAGTATGTATAAATAAATGTTACTTTATCAGTGATGGCACTGAAATCAAAAATTTTACTTATATGGTAGTTGTGTCTACAATGACCTGTCAGTAGCTAAAAGTAGAGTTTAATGGCATTTCTGTTTAGGCTCAAAGCCACTTCTGCCTTTACTGACTGCCTATGCCTACTTCGGCTCTTCAGCAGTCTCGTACACGCAAAGAAAATATATGGTTGAGGCAACCATATTCTGGTGGAAACATATTAGGGTTAGATTTATGATTGTTTCTAACCATATATATTATTAAATCAAATATATTAATAATACCTTTCAACTGCAGATGTTGCGGTTCAATCTCCGGTCAGGGCAAAAACAATTTTTTTTATAATTTTTTTAAATACATACATATTGTTACGTTTTTACCCTGTTATAAAAACGTTTATTTTATTATAGCACTTTATTGTAAAATAACAACACAATAAGTTTTCTTTTCTTAACACTTGTTGTAGAAACACACTTTATTTATAACCGTCACAACGACACTTTTTTGTTTTTGACACACCTTGTTTACAGTCTAATGTCTCAACCAGAACTGAACTCAACTGAACTCGACTGAACTCTGATAGGTGTGTCAAAAACAATAAAGTGTCGTTGTGACGGTTATAAATAAAGTGTATTTCTACAACAAGTGTTAAGAAAACTTATTGTGTTTTTATTTTACAATCAAGTGCCCTAATAAAATAAACGTTTTTATAATAGGGTAAAAACGTAACAATTGGTGTCAGAAGTGGGATAACCACAACAAATGGGGGAAGCGTTTCGCTTCTCAGGTGTCGCAGACGGGGCAAACACTAGCTCTTACAAACGAAGGCCCCACAACCTCCGTCGCCAGTATACAGCAGATATATAATAGTCTTACTACTAGAGGAAACATCAATGGGAGAGGTCTGGTTATCAAAATAGACACTGGAGCGTCGCGGTCTATTATTAGGCCCGATTTGGTCAAGGGCAGGGTTGAGCCTCTTTTAAATGGAAGATTGCGAACTGCTACTGGGTAATCTGTTACAATCTATGGAAAGATGGAGTTAAGGCTTGCTATTGGCAACGTGAGTGTTAGCCACGAATTTATTGTATCGGTTGTTATTTTACAATAAAGAGCCCTTAATAAGCTAAAAGCTTATATAATAGGGTAAAGACGTAACAATATTTTATATAAACATTAAAAAAAAAAAACTCTAATTTAAATTTTTTGTATAAATAAAGTTTTTTTTATTTCTCCATAGACTTTTTCGTTTCTATTAATTTGTATTTATTTATTACATAATGCAGCGGGTTTAAATTTTTTTTTTTTTTTGTTTTTTAATTTTAGTTGACTTGAACTTGTGAACACTTAGTTAAGAAGCATTAACTCGTCATTCAACCACTTCAGCCACAAAATTCAGTTGAGTTTGAACGATTAAGTTTTTGTTTTACACTCACCTTATTTATATGGTTGCGGAAAAGACCAAATAGAAAGCAATTTATATTCAACCATATTTTTATCATTATTATGTTTGCTATGAACATATTTATGATTTCAAGTAAAATTTTATTAAACATAATATGATAATTATATGGTTGATCTAAGACACTAAACATAATATAGTTAAAAATAACTAGAAACATATTTATAGTGAACATAATAATGTTTAGATCCATCAAATTAATAATAATATTTTGGTGAAGAACAAACTATGTTTGCGGTGACCATATTCAACCATCTTTTTTCTTTGCGTATAGACTTCGTTTTTTCTCTTTGAATAGTAGGGCATTTCGCAAAAGACTCTTAGCCTATGAAGCCCACGTACTTTTAGCCACTTTTCGTTTGACATTTCATTGCCCATATTCACGTCTCTAGTATCCACAAAAGAGTAATCGAGAAGTCTCTACAATAAAAACAAATTTTGATAATAGTAAAAAATAAAAAAATATTCAACACAATAAACAGCTGGTTAGGTGTGCTAACTGGTTTAATCAGCTATGCACGTTCAATATAAGTTTTTATTTCTTTTCTTTTTTTTTGTAGATAATCAAAGCTTGCTTATGCATTAAACACATTCGAGACAGCAGGATACCGACTGCACGACTACAAGTGTTGCCGTGTAGTCAGCTACTTAATTATTTTAGAAGCGGGGGCTAAAGAAAGACACGTTAAATTTTTTAATAAGTATGAAAATAAAATGATTCATTCAAACTCAAAAAAACAGCATAAGCACACATTGATTTGTGTATTTAAATATATTTATAACACGTAATAATGTAAACACAATTCGATTCATTTCTTTGAAACCTCTTGATTGTCAAAGAAAATGAAATATTTTCGAACGCTCATTTTTTGCATTATACTGGCAGCACTAAATTGTTCATTGCCGCCGACGAAAATAGGAATTAGCCTAAGTTGCCGACAGCTACAACAGTGGTCGTATAGACATGTAGCTGTGCTGTCGTGAAAATAATCATTTTCATATAAACACATGTGTTCTATTTTTGACAGGTTGTAGTCGGTAGCCTGCTGTCTCTAATGTGTTTAATTCATTAGGTGAAAAATCTTTTATTAGAATATGCTTGTCTAGAAATGTGCTTTGCAGTATGTACTTAGTTGAGAGAACTTGTCAGAGACATTGACAAATAAATAAAACTTTAAAAATAAAGCAGTAAAATTATATTTCAGCAAATATGGTAATAGTAAATTTTTTTCCAACTGAGAGAGTCACATTCATCAAATATTGTCAACGTAATACGTCACGAAGACTCTGTTTAAGTTCACTTGGACAATAAAACAGGCTTACAATGGTTTTGATGCCACCAAAACTAAAACTAGTTTCTAGTATATTTACTTGATATCCGGATTCAAATTGTATACCTAATTTTTTAATCCTGGGTGTAGTTCTGCAGATATGCCGTTACATAGGAAAAAGAGGAGATACCGCCCTTCGAGTAAACTTACAAAAGTACTTAAAGGTGCGGAATAAAACGACCTTAAAATTATGTTACAATCAATTTATAATTAGTATTATGTAAATAGTTTTGAAGATATTCACTAAACTTTCTGAAGAAACCGAATTTAATTTAAAAAATTTTAAAATTTGAAATAAAACGAATTCGCCTTTGTTATAATTTTAGAGATGCAATCATCCTGTATAGATTCGTCTTGTACTTCACATTTTTTCAATTAATTGTCGCTAAAAACCATTTTTTTATATTTTAAATAATTAAAGCAAAATTACTTAAATTTATTTTTAGAACTTAAGTTTACGATTTTGTTATCACAAATTGATTTCCATCATTATCTGTGTGTGTATTTGAGTGTCTTTTTTATTCTGCTTTAATTAAAATATTAAAATAAATATTTTTACTGATTTTTTTATCGATTTCTAAAGCAAAGAAAATACAAACAAATAACAAATTAAAGAAAATTAATATATATTTCTATGAAAAATAATATTTAAAAAATGCAGAAATTAAATTTGAGAATCACACAATTGGAAAAATTTTAGACTAATTAATTTTTTTGCTAATTACGTTTATTTTGATAAGAGAGCGTATCGATAAGTTTCGATAAATTCAAATAATCATAAGCTAGAAATAGATTTTTATTGAATTTATTTATATTCCTGGCAGAAAAAAAAAACTTGTTTTCTGTTTGTTTGTTTGTAAGCTATACAAGTTTCTGGTTTTCAACGGATGACTTTAAAATTTGATACAGTTTTAAGATATTGCTCTGAAAATAAATATATGCGCTTTCCTAATTGTAAGAATCTGAATCGATCACGTCTTCTTTTCGATAGGGAGAGGTAATTTTTTTTCTGGTTATGAAAATATATAAGTAAGAAGTTTTATTTTAATTAAAAAACTAATTTGTCTCTTTCTGATAAAAATTCCGTTTTTCAGGCTGGCTGCAAAAAAAAAAAACTAGCAAAAATTAAATTAAAGTAATTATAAATTAATTCAAATAAAGTAAATCAAATTAAATTATATTTAATTTATCGTAAATCAACTAACGAATTAGTAGAATATAAGCAAATTAATTACTTCGGTAAATGTATCTACAGATGTGAAGGGGGCCAAATATTGTATGCCAAAATTATGTTGGCTCTTTGCAACCAAAAACAAGTGGAAAATATCTGTTCTTAAGTTTGGAACACTAATGAATTGGCAGAAGCTTTATAATTAGCATGATAATTGTTATTTTTTTTGTATGGTAAATATTACGTACATACACTATGCAAACAGAGAAATCAGTTATTGTTATCAATCAACCTTTAGTTAACCAAATTTGACCACTACTATATAAATTTGTTCAACCCCCCAATCTTTGGAAAAAGGTTTACTGGCTGATCAAGCATGCATTTGCGATGGACCACAAATTAGACAGCCCAAAATTTTATCGAATCCTTGAACCAAATTGAACAGTAAACCTAGAAATGCTTGTTTCAGTGAATCGCAACGTTTTTTTTACGGAGTTGTAAATCAGGGATCGAATCGTTACATCCGTACACGTACAACTCGTCACGTGAAAATGTTATTTTGAAATTATAACATACGAAAACGTATAAGAATTCACAATAATTGAGATTATAACACACGTGATCGTAAGATTGAACGTATTATTTTTACGAACTATCATCCGTTAACTTTCGAATGCATTTAAAAATTTTTTGAATATAAAAATAATTTAAGTTTCTTGTAATTTTCTTGAAAAAAAAAATTATTTTCTAGTGCTGTTATTTATTTAGGACTAACTACAATAAACATAATCCTAAACAAAAGGAGGTAATGAAATAGTTCATGAATGGACAAAAAAACTTGATGCCAAATTGCGCTCAAGGGACAGCCGCCTCCAACTGCCTGCGGCATGACCTTGCAAAGCGTCTTAATTCATGACACTCACCATAATTGCATTTATTTTTCTTAAAAATACACTTATCGATGCTTCTGTGGTGCAGGCCTATGCTGATAAAAATAGCAGGCAAATAAACTCTCATTTAATGAATTTGTCAAAAAAACAAACTGGTCTTTATCGGGAAAAGTTATTGACGGTTAATTGAGGCAGTCGGACTCGAAGCAACTGTTGAAGGCAAAAAATCAATTCCGGCATATGTAAAAATAAAATTTAGATATTCAACATGAGCCTGAAACTTCTAGCGACAGAAGTTTAGATACTGAAATGCTCACCTGTAGTAAAACTTCAATAATTTTTTTTTTTTTTTAAACCAAAGTTATGCATATATATTTATGCAACTGAAGTACCTATTAACATAAAGTTGAAACATACATAAGAATGTAACTTTTTCTTTAAAAAAACTTATTTAAATTTTTAATAATTAAAAAAATGTAATTAATTCAATTATTTATATTTAAATAATTTTAAGTTTTTGACAGATTTACAACTATTGTTAATTAAATGAATTCGCCTTGCTGTGAATAAAGAAAATAGTTACGTTAAGATTATAATCGTATGTGGTAATACCATTCAGTTCATACGATTATCGTAGCATGTAATTTATTTTCGTACGATTGCCTATACGTTCACGGATGTAACGATTCGAGCCCCGGATACTATTTACAATAAGTTAGCTATGTGTTGTCTAATTTAAAATACCAAGGGTTTAACCTGAGAAGAGCAAAGGCGAAAGGTTTCACCAAGATATTCGTGCAATGGAAGAACGTCACCAAGGAATGTGGAACATACATACTCGTATATATGATGGCGTATTACTGCTAGCTGCTTTGTTCAGTATGTAAAACAGGCTGGCATTAACAGTTGTTAATTTCAAACGAATTGAAAATATTGAATTGCAATTCTTCTTTTTATTGATTTGTATGCTTTAAAAGAATACGTTTTTTTTGTCTAGGAAACTTAATAGAAACAATTAATAAAACAAACATTATTTAACTAATTTCTTTTTTTAAGTTTTCTGCTTTGTTGATAATCATCTTTTTAGTAAAAAATTACACTTTTAAAAGATAAAGTTTTTATTTACTTAAAATCCTTACGAGTCAAGTAAACTGTAAAAAGAGAAAAATAAATAAAAAAAAAAAAACAAAGAAAATAAAATGAAGAAAATAAGTACACCCAAAAAAAATGTGGTTGAGATGTCAAACGGGAAATTTTTAACTGAATCGGAATTTTCAAATATACATAAAAAAGAGTGTTTTTCAGTCAATATTTTGAGTACTTTTCATATAAAATTGCCATGCGAATTGATAGCTTGTGTTATAAAAACAACACATTAATCATATGAATCTGTAAAAATAATATGTGTTAACTTGATTTTTTTATTGTTGTTTTTTTACACAGCCCGTTAAGATGGCTCAATAGGCCTTTCGTGAAACCGTCATTGGTTGTTAGGGCATTTTGCATTGGGTGCAGACTTTACCAGAAAATAACTCCAAGCTGAACTTTTATCTGAATTTTTTCTTTGTGCTCTTCAAATTTGTGTTTTACTCAAAAAGATTTGATTTTTCTTTGATATCACATTTCCCCTTTTTAAAAGAAATCAACAGCAAAGTTTGTAAGTATATCAAATTGGTTGTGTTGATTTTCTTCAACAAGGCGTTTTAACCTTTGTGTCAGTGCAGCACACCTTTGGTATATTTTACGTTTTAAAATCGCTATATTTTAAAAAATAAAAATCTTACTGGCTTGAAATTTTATTATATCTTCCACAAAAGTATTTTACACTATATTCTTGAGAATTATGGGGATTGGACAACTAAGGACAGATATCTGGCCACTTTCCAATTTTTACCCCTTACGTCAATAGCAGGTATGTATAGGAAAGCGAACTTAAATATATTGATTTAAAGAAGCCAAAACATAATTTTTTCTACCAGTCTTATTATTATGAAATAAACTAAAAGTAAATGCGTACATTTATTACATTACGGCATATCTGCAGCATATTCTACAGACATTAGTATTTAGCAATACTTTTTTGTTGATCAACATATTGTATAGCAATTATATTTATTTAGGCAGTATCATCAAGGAATTTTCCGTTTTCTGTCGTAACATACACTACATTCAAAGGGCACCGCTGAAAGGATACAATTGTTCATCAACAGTAACCTTGGCCATTGCTACCTAGAATTAGAATTAGAATGAAGAGCGGGAACAAGTCACCTGGTCACTGTGGCCAAAACAGACTTATTGTGACACTACTCTCAAGTTACAAATCCTCCCAGAGTCTAGTATTCATTAAGAATTCAGAAACTCCTTTGGCTGATTTGTCCGCCATATCCGACGGTATTCTTGTCCTAAGTCATTTTTGTTACACAACCTGCAGAGATCATTTTGACTGGTCCTCATATTCGCCAAGTGTTTCAATGCTCTGCTATGTCCAGTCAGGAATCCTTTAGCAATGCGAATTCCAGACCGGGTCAAGCCAAGTAATTCTTATGTTCTCTTTCGAGATCGGAATGGCATGAATGTTTTCGCTACCCTGATTCTTGCTGTTTCCAGCTACTCCCTAAAAATGAGCTTAGTAGAGCTCCAAGACAGACCGCAGAACGGTTCTGGGGCAATGAATCAATTAGCCGCTAATTTTCTTGCAAGTTCGTCTGCCTTCTCATTGCTTACATATCCACATTGCTACCTAGGTATATGTCCTCTGAAAATTTATGTATATCTGCAAATAAATATCCGTTTTTGCTATAGTTTTATCAGTTTGTAATCCAGAACTTTTTTTGGTAGTATAGTGGCCAAAATTGCTTCATTTTTACTAGAATAATATGTGTGCATACTCGGGGATGTCTAGCACTGCCGTAAGTAGAATTTTTCTGACACAAGGGTTAAATAACAACTCTTTAATAAGCAGGCACAGAAAAATATATCTTTATGAAAATTAAAACATAACTAAAACGGGATTAATAAAATTTCGAAAAATCCGGAATTATATTGTTGAAAATAAATTGCTCTCTATTTTTTATCTTCCATACCAATTTAGGTATAAAGTAAGTATAAAACAAAAACTCTCTCTCGTTTGAATCATGATAGATTCTTTTTTCAGAGAAAACAATGTATCGCGCCATTTACCATTGACATTAATGGTTCTGACCAATATGCCATTCCATTTTATACGCTTGCATTGCAATGACAATTAACATATTATAGTTCAAAGTCAATATTTGCATGTTTGTGACATTTACTATGAAAGTCAATGTTGTTCAATTGCTCAATTGTTTAATGAATATTCTCGTTTCGGACCACTATCAGCATAATATTTATGCTTACGAGTCAGACATAGAAGAAAAAATGTCGTTTATTAATGAACGAAATTTTGATATCACAGCAAAGCAAGAGAAAAAAGTTATTTATTAATCTCAATTGGTTATCTGAATATGCAATGTATGTAAATAAAATACTTTACGATTCATTGTAATTAGAAATGTAAACTGAACTTACCGCAAGTGATCATTAAAAAATACGTTATTATCTTCTTTTTCTAATTATTTTTCAATATAAATAAAATTTGAAGGCAGAACAACGTTTGCCGGGTCGGCTAGTGACCAGAGAACGGAATGAGTAAATACTTTATTTGTTGCCATTGAATCAAATCGTAATAAATGAACATATTGTTGTCACTTCACATAATTTCATATATTTTTTTTTCATGGATATATAAAATGCCCTGAAGAAAATGTTGAGTCTACTGTCCACATGATACCAATTTATCGACTGTTTCGTAACTTTAGTACTTTTTTAATGTTGATACTTCTGCAGAATACTCTCAAAAAACGAATTTCTACGAACAAAATTTTTTTGTTATTTGTTCCCATTTTTAATAAAATAAAGACTTTCGAAATTTAACTTCTTGTATTTTTTTTAATTGTGTAAAAAAATATCGGTATTTTTTTTTTTTAATTTCCACAGGAAATTAAATTATAAAAATGGCAACGAATACTGAACGAATAGTTTGAATGTTTTTTATTTTTTTTTTTTATTATTTACATGTAAAATTCAATTAATAGAAATTATGAATGTATAGCAAGCAGCAACATTCATTATTATTTTTGAATGACTACATAACAAAAGCAATGATTGACAACAACAGCTAATGTTTTCATGCATTCCTCTGCTAGCGACATACAATAAAAAATAATGGACCATAATCACAGTCACAAGAAAGTGGGCTTTTATTAAGAGCTGAATTTTGTTCATAAGAATTTAATGAATTTAAAATCGATTATAAAAAGATACCGACTTTAGTCTGACTATGATTATGGGCCAATGTGCTTACTATTAAAATACATTATTGCATTTAAAATTTAAATTTTTATGCTTATTGCAACCATAAATCCAATCACACAATGTTTTGCATAAAAATATGGTTGCCTCAGCCATATTTTTTTCTTTACGTGTACATACTCGTACTTAAGTATGTAAATACAATTTAGGTCATACACTTAAAACGTAAAGTGCTAAATTGAATTTGCTAAATGAAATAAAATTAAATGTGTAAAGGTACTGGCAGTTAGGCAGAGAAAATAGAACAGGAGATACACTAAGCCTTTCGTCTGCCCAATCACTAACAGGAAATAAAAATAAAATAAAATAAATACAGTTTAAACTTACCAGTGCAAGTGGTAGTAGTAGTAGTAGTGGTAGTATGCTTTTTGGATTCTGTTGTAACCATGAAATACAAATACACGCACATTTACTTTTATATATAGTTTTTAAGTTTAAATGATTTTTATCCATTTTTTTTAATGTTACTTTAGCACGACAAAAAGTGTTTCTGAATTTTAACTGTTTCACACAAAAAAAATTCTTTAAATTGTCTTTTAGCTTTTGCTACTCTTAACGCAAATGTTGTTGTTTTTATTGCTTCGGCTGTTACAACTGACAATAGTGTCAAAAGTTGTTGTTTATCTATAAAATATATGAGTCGTAGTAGTAGTTGATTGTAGTTTAAATTACTTTGATGTAACGAAGATGTTTTTGTTATATACCCGTCAGCCATTACATTCATTATTATTGTAAAGATGTCAAATATTGATATCGATACTGTACATTATTTTTCCTTTTATTTTCTTATATTTTGATATTTTCTTAATCAATACTTGTAGCTGTAATGCTGTTTTGCTGCTGGCTCAACGTAACTGTTCAGTGTATTATTTTATAAATTTTTTTTTACTCACAAAATGTCAATCAATTTAGCTAAGATTGTTAGGCATGAGCTAAGCTGAGGAGTAGCACTGCGGGTTTTGCAGTTCAATTTGGAAAAGCTTTTCTTTCTTATTCAGTTTTTTTCTAACATTTTTTTTAAAAGAAAAAGTCTGAAAATATATTTAGAGAGAAAATATATTTTAGTTTAATATGTTTCAAAATAGAAAATACTTAGTAAAAAAATTCTGAAAATACTTAATTAAATATGCTTTTTGTAACATTAAATAGGTTTTTTAATAAAACTAAAAATATAAAGTTTTTAATATATGGTATATTGTAATACTGTTTTCAGAGTGAAAGTTAAGTCCTGAATTTAACATTAAGTCCACCAACAGATGATTTTTCGTTCACACTGCAAAATTTATTAAATTCAGAATTTAACATAAATTTATGCAAAATAATATAAATTTCTTATAGAATTAAGTGTACTGCTTTGTTAAATCCACTCTCAGTTTGAAAATCATTATAAAAGAATATTTAAAAAATCAAAATAAACTTTTTAAGAATTTGTCAAAGCCTGCATGTCAGAAAATTTTATAGTGAACTTAAACCATTGAGAAATCTAATACATCCGATATTTCGATCGAAATCTACATGATTTTTTGGGAACAAGTCACTTGGTTAAGTTACAAATTCTCCCTGATTCTAACATTCACTAAGAACTCAGACACTTTCTTGGGTGATTTGTCCGTCATGTCCGATGTTTGTAGGTAATGTTGTCCTAAGTAGCGAAAAGGGGTCCAAATTAGACCATCACAGTGACACAATATGTGCTCTGCTGTCTTTTTATCTTCGTTACATAACCTCTACGAGTTATTTTGAGTGACTAAATTTGGGCAAAATCTCGCTAAAATCTTGACGAAAAAAATTGCAAGAGTTAAGAAGAAATTAAAAAAAGAAAAAATTTTAAAATGAATAAAAACACATACACAATGAATGGTAAATAAGTGTTAATTATTATATTAATATGAAACTTTTTGTTATGCAAAAAAAAAAAAAATAAATCATAGTATATGTCAAAAAATGGTATTGTGAACGGTATAGCTTCTGAAAGAGATTTCATATCAAATTTACAAAAATTTGCTTTGGTGTAAATGCGCTACTAAACTGATATTCAATAAGACAAACGCGGTTATTTTAAAATTAAAAAAATCTTAAACAACTTTTTTTACAGCCATACCTAAATTGGCGCGTGGCAAGTGTGTTTTATCTGTCAAAAATTCTCATGTCCATATAAAATGTATAGAGCATATCGAAATAGCACTGCGGCAACGTTGAGTAATTGGAAAATCCAATTTTGACAGCGCGTTTTTAGCGAATCTGGCTGAAACACAATTGTTTGCTTTTATTTTTTTTTAAACTCTATTTTTGTTTGTCTTTAGTGGGTTTTATTAAACAAGATGATGGAGAATACGCACCGTCAGCGCTCTTATTTAGTGATGACACTTTAATATAAATAGAGGGTGCTTAAAAAGGATCAGCTCGACGCTCCAATTTAGGTTGATCTGTAAAACACATAAATTCAAATCTCGTTTTAGTTTACGCCTTCCTTTTTTTAATGAACTTATATACTTAAATACGTCTAAGGATTTATGATCCCTACAGACTACAGATTAACTCAATGATATTAATTATATTTCACAACCAGCGTTGCCAGTAGTTTGAAAAAAAATAAGATAAATTGTCCTAAAAAAGCTAGAAAAGAAGTTAAAAAACTTTCTTGATTTCTTATTTAAAAAAAACATAATTTAAGATTCTTATCTTTATAATTATGTTTCTTATAAAAAATCAAAAAAATAAATAAAATTGAAAAAAAAAGTCATTTTCCACATGGTTTTAAATAGTTGCCAACGAATTTAATTATGTTTCAATTTAAATGTAAGTAAGTAAGAACTTAGTATTAAAATTATAATAATTAAAAAATAAAATGCTGATAATTTATTTAATAGAAACATACATTCGTTTGCTATTAACAAATCTAATTCAATTTTTTAGTTTTACGATTACGAGTCTGCTGCTGGTAAATTTAGCTGATGTAGATCATATAGGAAAAATATCTGAAGCCGATTTAAAATCTAAAGCAATACAAGACTCTGTACGAATCTAGTAATTGTTGTAGGACTTTAGGTAGGTCTTATAGAAACGGAACTTCACTTGGGCAGGTAGCTCCTTACATGTCTTTCTATCGCTGGGCAAGCTTACAGAATGTGTTTCAACTTTTTCTGTTCTTCTCAACAGAAAAATCAAGTTATGTAAATTTTATAATATCCTGTTTCATGTCATTGCTGTTAAAGTTCAGAATAATCTTGGAACCTAATACGTTCCCGATGAATTATTTTCGTTAACTGCTGCATATCCGCTTTAGCTTTTCAAAAATATTGTCTGAAGGTGGAAAAAAAGAAGTTAAATTGGCTTAAATAAGATTGGAATAAATTAAATCCAGCAAAAAAAAAAAACTGGAAAAAAATAAATTTCGATAAAAAGGCTAAAGGGGCAACTTCTGCTATTCAGCATTCCTGTAGAATGCGTTCTTAACCTTCGCTTAGTAAGGCAAGAATGGAATTATACTTTACCTCGCAAAACAGTTGTGAACGTAAAGAAAGTTTACCATTTCATTGCACACATGCTCTTTATACGTACCTTGATATTTATGCCAGACTAACCGAGTTTCTCTCTGGTAAATCATTAAGAAATCGTGTCGCCTTACTAATTGTAGAAGAAATATGTTGTCTATAATTTACCTTATAGGCTGTTCAGACATATACGTTAATTGAGCAATTAAGCATTTTACGCAATTATCGCCTTTATTGAGCTCAATTTACCATACAAATGTCCATTTAATAATTGCGCAATTACAAATTGATTGCACGTTAATGAAGTCAAAATCAAAATGCAACTCTTTGTTGTGCCCTTAAATATCAACTCAAAAGTGAGAAAAGTTGATATTTTCAGTATTAAAAAAAGAGAACGTAAATAAATTTAAAAATAAATGTTATAAAAAGGAAATGGCAGCCGAAGTAACCGGTAAATAAATTTTATAAAATTGTTATTGAAAATAATTTTTAAATCTTCTTTTAATCTTTCTTTTAATCAATAGCTTGCCTTCAAAACCTTTTTTTTTTAATTTGACTTTCTTTTCATTTTTTATTTTATAAATACTCAAACATATTTTCAAAAAAAAACTGTCAATATTTTCAGTTGTCAAATGCTTAATTGCGTAAACTTAATTGAATATGTGTGAACACCCAAATCAGTCACACAATTTAAAACTTAATTGACTTCATTAACTTTTATGTCTGAATAGGGTATTAACATTTATTGTAATTTGAAGATCAGAAAATATATTTCACACTTAAATGACGTCGAGGCACTTAATTGCATCAAATTATGATTAAGCCAAGAATTAGATGTATTTAATATGTATAATAAAAATAATGTGTCTTAAAGAGAAATATATAGTGGATAAAAATTTTGTATTTCCATTGATTGACCGGAAGGTATTCTTGTGGAAATTTTAACATCTTCAGGTAAATCACTTATAAATAAGTAGCCCTGTATTCCACTTAGAAAATCGGAAATAAATACAAATACAAGAAAACAACAGCGGCCTAAGACTGCTTACAGATCGGCTTAAAGAAGATGTTTTAAAATAAACATTTAGCTTCTATTTATCAAACACACTTTAATCCGCATCAGCCAGCTCGGTGTAAATCCTATCAATCAAGCTTTTTTTATAAGCAACGAATTTAGCTAAATTAAAATTAGATGAAATTTAATTGTAACTACAAATCACAAAAATTAAAAATTTGTGTCCATAATATCCCTCAACAAAATCCTTTCAGTTCTTTATTCATAAAAAAAACAATTTTTTAATTTGTAACCCTTGTATTTATGTAATTTAAAAATAATTAATTTAATTTTTTCACACTTGCAATTTCAAATACTCGTATACAAAAAACAAACTGTAGCTCAAAATAATTACTAGATTTTCTAAATCATTTTTAAGCTTTTCAATATTTTGTTGTAATCTGTAAATCTCTTGCTATTAGTTTGTCAACTTGAACTGATTTTAATTTCTCCATTTTATTTCTAGCACTATTTGCAATTTAATTAAAGAAAAACCTCATTTGCTCTACAATTTAATTATCATCATTGGCACGTAAGTATAATTTAATTTCTTACCTGTGTGAAATACACCCATACACACATGTTAATACGAGTATTATCAAGCATATGTGATTGTGCAAAGCAGCATTACACATATAAACCAGTGTATATGCTCCATTAACTTTTTTTGCTTTAATACTCAATATTTGTAGAGCCATGTTAGTTTTATTAAAGTTGAAAATTTCCATTAAAATTGGATGAAGAACATTTTTGTACTTTAATCAGTGGGAAGAGATAGCTTGATTAGTTTATATGGAATTGTAAGATTCCGTTTTGAATCGTATATTTGCCAAGTCAAAGTAGTATTTAGTTGTACAGCCACATTACAGCACTTAAATCTGCGATAACTCTGATAGGTCCGGCAGTAAGAAAGAAGGTGAAACACTATCTCTTTAAAATCGTATGTTGTAAGATGTTGACGTGATCTTAGTCATCAATAAATCCAAATGATATTACAAAACTTGTAAATAAATGGGGACCTTAATTAGCTGTTTCAGTTTAACCCATTTCCATCCTCTGTTCGGACTTGCGAACAGAAAAATTGTACATTTTCATCGGTAGTTTTTGTTTCTTTTCTGAACTGTTATGGTTAAATTTGTAAAAAAAAGTATCGTATAGAAATAAAAAGTAAAGTTTTCTTCTCTTAAGTATTTTTCACCTTGTCCTGAACCGTTTAAGCTCAGTCTAATAGTTTTAGATTCGTTAATATTAAAAAATCAAAAAGTACCATTCAAATCAATAAAAAGTACTGTTTTGCTTGTTAATATTTTTTTACTTTGCTTAAGAGCGTTAGACCCCAATTTTATAGTTTTAGTGTTGTTAGCTTAAAACACTGAAAAAGTACCAATAAAAACAATGAAAAGTACCATTTTTCCCGTTCATAGTTTTTCGAAATATCGAAAAAGTACCAAATACCCATCTGCTATTTTTTTAGTAAAATATTTTGTAGTTGAATTTTGGCTCTATCTGTAGTAGTTCCGGAGATATAAGAAGTTCGATTTTTCCCTTTTTTTACTCCCTTAATATTCAAATTTCCAAAAATCCCTTCTTATTCGTCCTACACATTGAGACATGCATCTGCTTACCGATTTTCAAGTTTGTAGCTTTAGCCGTTTGGGCTGGGCGATGATGATAAGCATTCAGTCACTCAGCAACGTCACTCTTTTATATGTATAGATATATTTTTTAAGTTATACACGATTTTTCTACACTATATTTTATAGGGAGTTTTTTTACGTGCATATATAAATAAATTGTCCCAAAAATTAAAATTTTAATTATGCAGTTTTTACAGCAAATCATGAAAATAATAAAAAATATTAAAAAAAACAAAAAAAAAATAAAACAAAGTTACAGGATATATAGCTAAATATCAGTGTTTGCAAAAGCGAACGCTGGCCGTTATCAACATATAAAATTAATATTTTTGTAGGTTTGTTTGAAATTTCTTTTTCTTGTAATTTACAATTATATAATGAAGAAGGTGCAAAAAGTTGGCGGAAAATATCGATTTATAAATAAATAATTATAATTAGAACGCAAGCTTAAAAAACTAGCCGTTCTAATATAAATTTATTATGCATTTTGCATAAAATGACGCGTAAAATTTTCATAATTGAAGAAATGATGATGATGTAGACATCCCTTATGTAGTTATACTAGATAATATCAATGAACTTTTATATTAGGAGCACATAGAGAAAAATGAAATTCCCTTAAATGATAACTTATGTATTTATCTCTACAGAGATTATTCCTTCCAATATATATTTATATAAAAGTTCGTTTTATATTTAGCAAGAAGCTTCGCAAAGAGTTCCTGGAACGTTTGAAATTTATAAATGCAATCAGGAAAAGCTTTTGCCAGATATGGAAATTTTTGAGCAACCATCAACATCTGTAGAAGCCATAAGGAAACTAAGACTTCTAAAAATAACGGATAGATTTTTAGTGACATTTACAGATCCTAAGTTTACAGAGACAACTGATAGGTCAGAACACTTTAAGTTTTTTTTTACAACCAAATACTGGATATTCTGTGGAAGCAGTTTTCTAAATCAAAAGAACTTATATTCATACAACTACTTAAGAGGTTTTTTTAACCAGAAAATTCTGGACTATGTAATATATGAATCGAATAACTGTACTACAACATTTCATGGAACAAAAATAAACTTAAAAGTTTCTTAGGCATTCTGATATTTTTAGGGTTTAATGCTTAACCATAAATTGAATACTATTGGATAAATGATTCATATTTGGGCAACCAACCAAGAATTAATTGCGAACATATTTCTATTGAATATAAACATGGTAATCCTAGATAATGGAATGGATGTGCAAAAAGTGTAAAGTATATTTACATTGTAAGTGTCTTGAGACCATCAAAAATATTTTTTCATTAAACACAAAACCATAATAATTTTTTTTACAAACATATTCAATAAAATAGTGTGAAACGTATATGAAGTGTATTTTATGTATGTACATACTCGTACCTAAAAGAAAATTGTTTAAAGTTTTTAAAGAAAAAAGTAATAGCCCAACGGCCAACGTTCGCGCTTGCAAACACCGGTTTCTGACGATCTGAGTAGAGCTTGTTAAATTTTGAATTCAGGACCTTCAAATTTATGTGTCGCGGCTGGGAATGGGTTAATAAAAATTGCACTTGTAGTCAAATATAATCCAACAAACAATAATGAACGCATAAGCCAACATTTGTTGTTCACAAAGTAGTGTCTGTCACTGTGTGATAGATGAACTTAATCTAAGTATATGAATAAAATTAATTTTATGTTTGTTTGTTCGCTAAACAAATTTTTGTTTGAGAACGGGTTTGTCTGAAATTTGACACATAAAGTCTCTATATCTAAGTCATGTACTTTTGAACTGTTCACGCCCATTCTCACTCCCACTTTTCAACGATTTTCAGTTCCCTCTGTCTAAAACGATGTGTGCCCGTACTTCATGCGAACCTGAAATTATGCTTTGAAATGTTTTTTTACCACTTTGGTTGGTGCCTCTGATAATAATGCTAGCAAAAACATGAGCCACTTTATAAAGTAGTGCATTTATTTGTTTGGATTTTTTAACAATTAAAATTCTATTTGTAAACTGATTTCTCTATGAAATGAGTAAATACGTTCTCTAAGGATACCGACTCACGTAATAAAAGACCGGGTCGCCTAAGAGGGGGCAAAAATATCGAGTTGTGAATAAAATCTAAAGTTGTGTACTGATTTTACGAATAAACTACTCGTATATGCATCTAGTAGGACATATAAGACGCTTAGTTTGTCCTTTTAAAGCAGCATAAAAAAATTATTTTGTTTGTCACAACTTCTATGATATCTTTGAAATTGATACACCAATTTAAAAATTATGTATATAAAATGCAGTATATAAAATGCAGTTTGAAACAGCTCTCTGCTCTAATTAAAAAGGAGAAATTGATTTTATAAAAAATAGTATAAATATTATTAAATAAAAAAATATTGATAATTGAAAACATATTGTCATTTTTTGAGAAAATTTTTATTGAAATAAAAATTATTTCTATGGCAATGCTGAGATATGTACATACACTTGCTATATTCTGAAAAAAATGTGGGACTGGGTGGTTCATTTAAATCAAAGCGAAATAGTTACTCAGAATAAAACTTGGGAAAAAGGTAGTCCACAAATTACTAAAACTGCCCTAGGCACCAAAATCATGGTTTGGAAGCAATTGCGACGATTTCATTCTGCAATGTGATAGCAGTTTTTAATTATTAACAAAAATTTTTATATATTAAGGTTAGGTTAGGTTACACAGGGCGCTCAAATAAGAAAAACAGAAGCTGGGCTCACTTGGGTCCTTTGTGATACCTGTAGAGAAGGAGTGAAGAAGAGTGAAAAGAAAGGAAATAAATAAGAAGATAGATAGAGAATGTGAGTTCGTCACTTAAACCAGCCGCTATTTCTAAGTAAGCCATATAGCATGTCGACCTTTATATTCGACAGCGCAGTGAGACCCTGCAGGCAGCGCTCTCCAAAGTGAATTTATTTTAAATCGAAATTTATTGCTTCTAACGAGCACTAAATAATAGTGTTGTCAGACTTAATGTTAAAAACTGATATTAAAGTATTAAATAATAATTTCGAAAAGAAAAAAGTGTACATGATGCGTTACTTTGTACAAAACTTATTTGTGGACTTTAGTCTTTGAAAGCATTTTTTTATTTTTTCATTTCAGTCAATAACGTTAGCAGCTGTTGCAACATTTACGACGAAACGTAAATTTTATTAAATTCATTTTGCATGGTAAATCAATCGGAAAAGTCTATAACGTAAGGGAATGCTCAAAATACATGTGAGTATACTTGAAAGCCACACATCATTACAAACCAAGAATTCTTTATACTGGCTTTGGACTACTTTTATACTTATTGCTGTCTTTAATGGATAACATTTCGCAAGTGTGTGTGGAGTAGCTGCAATTTGTGCAGGGTGATACCTGCAAATAACCATGCACACTTTTTAAATACTTTAGCACACGCACATTTAACTAATTGACTGCAATTTACTACACCACCTCTTGGCTTTGCCCTCTTTTTCTCTTAATCTCTCTTTCACACTTCCATATGCTTGATAATAAAATTGTAAAAATAATAGCAGCATCAGTTAAAGGAATAGAGTAAATATTTTTTTAATTTTTCCATTAGGATTCTTGAAAGCACACACTCGTACACTTTTAAATAAAAAATAGTGTTTGTGCACTTACTTTTATACACAAGTGTGGACATATGTACAATGCGTACGTGTGTTAGGGTTTTTTACTCGAATTTGTTGGTACAAAAATAATACAGTAATTCCTGAAAATCTTTTATTACTTCACCCTAGAGATTTTTTTATAAAAACTTTGAAATGTTGTTTGGTTTTAGAGAAATGTTTTCTTTGACAGCTGCTGTTTTTATTTTATTTTACTAAAAGTCCCTACGCACACTTGTAGCTTTTGTTACTACAAATTTGATTTTTTAAAAGCAGAATACGTAATTTTTTTTGCTTTTTTGTAGATGGATGCTGAAGAGAATAATTTGTAATACTCGTATTTGAAAAATTGCTTTTGTTTGGTCACTGAATTTGAAGTTTCAAAGACAAAAATAAATTCTATTCAAAAAGAAAAGTAAAAATTAAATATTTTCCAAAAAATCCTTAAAAAATCGTTTGATAAAGAAAAACAAATAACAGACAAGTAATTTGCTATTTTGTATGGAAAAAAAATCAAATAAAATATCAAAATAAGCAAATAACTTTTACATAAATTTTATTAAAAAAAAATTTTTAATTAAAATCAAGGCAAATAAATACAATCCATCCTGAAAATCATAAAAAATTGTCAAAGTTTATAGCAATTTTTAAAATAAAATTAATTATTTAGTTTTATTTGACCTTTTTCTTTTAAATAATATGACTATTTTATTAAGCTTGAGGTCTTATTTTTAAAAAATTTATTTTTATATCGATATAATTATATCCGGAAGAAGCTACTCAAATTGGTGCGAAATGTCTATATATAAATAAATTTTATAAAAATAAGACCTCAAGCTTAATAAAATAGTCATATTATTTAAAATAATTTTTTTTAATTGGTTTTGTGCATAAATTTGTTCAATTTTTATTTATTGGTGCAAAATCGGTGATTCCAAAAAATAATTTTTATATTGAACTAATTTTCCAGCTGCAAATTATAAATTGACAATTTAAAATGAAACAAAATGACGAGTAAAATCGCTAATTCGAATACCTTGTATAAATTCGAATGGATTAAATTATAAGAATTTTATTATACAAGTAGTTTATAAAACAAGTTTTTGTGAGAAATTTTTTTTAAATATATTTTTGTAACAGACCAGTTCGTCTGGAAATTTTACATGAAAAGTACTCAAAACATTGTGTTTTTCATAAAAATTTTTTAGAAAAGTTGATTATAAAAACAACACATAAATTTCCATGAAATAAGGCTGTTTTTTCAACCAAATATCACGGCCTGGATGATCTGATACAAACTACTGTAATGCTACAATAACATAAAAAGTAAAATTTTGGAGAGATTTCAAAATGTATGCTTTACATGAAACTAATTGTCTTGTACAGTGAAAGCTCTAATATTGCTTTGCGAATCAAGAAAAATTCTTCTAGAAAATTTTGCCTAACAAAAACCTAAGGCGAAACCACCGTAAAGTACATTTCCTGAGCCTTTGAGATGTAAACCATAGACATTCCATTGACTTATTATAATGAATAATCTAAAAAGTTTTTATTTTCGTTGCAGCAGCAAGAATTTCGTAGTTTTTTGTTTAAAATTTTTTCCTGTTGCAAATTTTAGAAAAATCACATAAGTCTTATTCACAATCTTGTGCAATTGTAAATATTTCCCATCAGTTGTGAATGGCCTTTCTTGGTTAATTTGCAATACTTGTTGCAAAACATGAAATTCACAGCTGATTGCAAAAATTAATAATTCTTCTTTACTGAAGTGTTGCCGTTTCCCAAGATTTCCTTTTTTGCAAGTTTTTTGAGATTCCAAAAATATTTAAAGTTATAGGCTTAAAAACAAGTTTTTTTGCAACTAATAAATCTATTTTTAATTAAAATTATATGTGATACTTTTCTTAAGGATCTCCTAAAATAAGTTTTATTTCATATTTTTTTATAATAAATATTTACTTGTAAATTATTTTTTTAAGAAAAAAACAACGGTTTTTTTATTGAAAAATGTTTTTTTTCAGAAATAAGAATTTCTTCAAAAAATAATTATATGACAACACTGGCTGTCAGCTTAAAAATAAGTGTTGCATACGTAGAGTAATTATAAGCTATTGATTGTAAGTGTTGTGAATGTGGAGAAAGTGGAAGCATTCTAAGTTTTGCCAAATCATGGCTGTACTGAACTTAAGAGCAAATCTTTTTCCTCTTGTCCACTATCGCAAAGAGACATTGCAAATTTAGTATAAAATGTATGGCACCCCTGAGTTTTGCAGATTGCAAATATTTACTCCAAAATGGCTAAAGTAAGTCGGTGATCAATTTAAAATATTTTGCAAAACTTTTTTTGCCACAAAAATTGTCCAGATCATTTAAACAATGTCTTCTCTTCGCAGTCATTTTTTAAAGTGTTTTTTGTGATTTTTAAAACAATCACACCGAAATACATCATTCGTGTTAGTAATATTTTTGGGAGTTTTTTTATAAAGTGGACATTTGTTGGATAGTGTTATTAATGGAAAAGTCCTATATGCTGAGTGATTTATTTTTTGTTAAATGTTTAATTTATTTTGTTTAAAAAAAATATCTACACGTGTCATTATTATCATAAGATGACATTCAACAAACCTTTTTCTCAAATTCTACTTGTTACTCCAACTCTCCTTTTTTTTTTTTGTCAAATAACAACTAATAACGCTTTAGGGCAGGAAAAATTAGGAATTCTAAATGGGTTTTTATTGTTTTGCGTGAGAAAGTAAATAAACTTGGGTGAGCAAACAACAAATAATAAGGGTAGAGGCAGTGTTATTAGCAAAATATTGTATTTATTTGTGTGTGACATTCCTCTTTTTATTTTTCTTCTAATAATATTTTTTTCCATTTATTGAACACAACGTAAGTATTTATGTACGAATGTTCATACCCTGTGTAAAGTGTAATGAAAAACTTGGTAGAAAATGTGTTGTTTTTTTATATATTCAAGAAGCATATTTGCATATTTGCTACTGTTTTGTAAATTTGCGCAAACTGTGTTCACATTTAAATTCAATGGTCTCGGCCTTCATAACTAAGAACTATTTGAAGTTGAACCATGTTGTCCTATGCTCCTTATAGGAACGACGGGAATATATATTTATATGTTTTCCAACAATTTCCGCAGGGCACGCACATACATACAGTTTTACGACTACAGGCAAAAAGTATAGGATACAAGAGAATTATTGATCTTTTCCTTTTGAAATTTTTTTTTTTGACACAACAAAAGATATTCTTATACCCAACCATTTTAGCCTACAGCCATTAATTTGTTATTAAGATTGCTTTGTAAAGGAATTCTTTTTTTACTTTTTTATATTAGAAAAACATGCAATAAATATTATTATTTGGGCTTTCAAAATGGGATAATGAATTGGTTTAAGTGACGGACTCACCTTCTCTATCTGTCTTCTTATTTATTTCTTTTCCTTGCGCTCTTCTATCTCTAGTGGTATCCTTCTTCCCTTCCTTCTATACAGGTATCACAAAAGGACCACATCAGCGGATCCAAGTGAGCCCAGCTTCTGTTTTCTTATTTGGCGCCCTGTATAGACTAACCTAACCTACTAGAGGTATCAATATTGGCTGTATCTAAGAAAAATCAGAGCCAAATTACAACATTCGATATCCACCGAAATTTTCATTTAAATGAAATTTCCAGCTCTATCAAATGCCGTAATTTGTCGCCTGGTATATTGAAAAAAAATTTTGAAATGTTTTCATCTCAAGTTTGGAGTTACTTATTAAACAAAAATCAAGTAACTCTAATACACTTTGAGTTAAGAGTAGAGCTTATTTTAGGATATCAATGAATCAAGATTTACATTTTGTATTGTTTGCTATGATTTTGATGCCGATAAAACTAAAATTGATTTCTAATATACTCACTACCATGATTCAAACTCTATACCTAATTTTTTAATTATACGTGTAGTTTTCGAGATGTACAGTTTTATAATTTGCAGCAACTGGAGAAATAGTTTACTTTTAAATGTTACAAACACATGTACTTATGGTTATTTTTTATAACCTCTAAATTATGTTAGAATTAATTTTTCATAAGACTTGTAAAGGGTGGTTAGTTTTTAAGGGCCGATTTTGATTTTGAATAAAACACAAATTATGTAGGAAATTATTGTTGTTTCTTTTTATTATGATAATATCGTATGGTTCAATTATGTATGGAACAAAATATCGGCCAAATGGCACCGCGACCTCTATCCGATGGTCCTAATTTTCGATGACGCTGAGGCATAATTGAGGTTCTATGCCGTTAATGTGCCGAATTATCTCATCCTTTAGCTCTTGAATTGTTGCTGGATTATCGACGTACACCTTTTCTTTCAAATAACCCCAAATAAAGAAGTCCAACGGTGTCAACTCATATGATCTTGGCGGCCAATTGACATCGCCACCACTTGAGATAACACAACCATTGAATTTTTCAGGCAAAAGAGCCATTGTTTCGTTAGTTGTGTAGCAAGTGGCACCGTCCTGTTGAAACCACATATCGTCCACATCCATATCTTTTAATTCGGGCCATAAAAAGTTCCTTATCATCTCACGATAGCGAACACCATTCACAGTAACTGCCTGACCAGCCTCATTTTGGAAAAAATACAGCCCGATGATGCCGCCAGCCCATAAACCGCACCAAACAGTCACTCTTTGTGGGTGCATTGGTTTTTCGACAATCACTCTTGGACTATCATTCGCCCAAATGCGGCAATTCTGCTTATTGACAAATCCACTGAGGTGAAAATGTGCCTCTTCGCTGAAGATGTTTTGCACGATATGCACTTTGATTTGAACGCCCATTTTCATAATAAGCCTGAATAACTTTAACGCGTTGCTCGATTGTGTATCTTTTCATGGTTCAAATTGATTTAGACAGAAATTGAGAATGAAATGCAGAAAATAACTTGACGTTTACGTATGGTTCACATTCAACTTCGGCCCCTAAATTTTAACCATCCTTTATTTTCAGAGTTTTGTCAAAAAAACAATTTTTTTTTTGTTAAATTAAAAAAAATTTCTTCTTAAAATTTTATCAAAAATCTTAAATTTTGTTTTTTACTTTGATACCTGGATTTTGTCATTTTTGATGAAAATCCATTCATAATTTCTAAATTTATTTGTAACTTGTGTTGTGCAATTTTTCATACCGAATAGATTCTTTTTACAAGGCGTGGGACTGTTGTAATGTGCTTTCTGCAATTAAGCAATCAAGTACAGGGTGGCCCTAATGAGACCTAGTGATGTTAAACACGTATAACTCTTGTAATAACGGTTTTTATACCCTTCACTGTAAGTAAGAAGGGTATATATAACTTTGTGATTCCGTTTGTAATTTCTACACCCTACATGGGACACCCTATAAAGTATATATATTATAAGTAGTGGAATCGATTTAGCGTTGTCCGTCTGTCCGTCTGTCTATCCGTGTAGTAGTTGAAATCAACTTTCAGAAGAATCTAGACCACATACAGAAAAGTAGAGTATACCAAATGGTCAGTTGTTTCCGTAAGACTATTACTATTAAAATTCAGCCAGATCGGTCCATAAATGACAGAGCTATGAGTCAAAAACCGAAACTACCTCTATTTTTGATCATTTTTTGAGTGGGTTTTTTGCCTATTTTGTCTAAACAAAAACACGGACAAAAAAACATGGTATGCAGTTTTGTTTGAAGTATAAGTCATAATACCTGTGCTAAAAATGAAAGCAATCGCTCCACAAATGGCCGAGGAATATCAAAAATGCAACCGAAATTTTAGATTTTCATAAATTATGGCTTTGTTTTTATGCGATTTTTATCTAAACTGAAAAAAGGTAGTACGCAGTTTTTTTAAACATCACCTTCATAGTATCTTAACCAAAACTCAGCTGGATGGGTCCATAAATGGCGGAACTATGAGTCAAAAATTGCGATTACCTCTATTTTTGAATATTTTTGATGCGTTAGTTACACGTTTTTTCAGATATCATATTCATAGCATATGGACCAAAATTCAGCTAAATCGGTCCATAAATGGCTGACCTATGAGTCCAAGATTGCGACTACCTATATTTTTTTACCATTTTTCGTAAGTTTTTTGCGTAATTTGTCTAAACTACAAAACGGACAATAAAACGTGGTACGCAGTTTTATTAAAAATAACAGTCGTAATGTCTGTGTAAAAAATCAGAAAGATCGGTCCACAAATGGACCAGAAAAATCAAATATACAACCGGCATATCACATTTTCATTAATTTTTGTTTTTGCTTTGTTTTTTTTTTTCGTTTCAAATTTTTTAGCTGTCATGTGCGTAATGCTTTGTACACACAGTGGATCTGTGCGTGTGTGTGGTTTTTATTGCCTTGAGTATAATAGTATTACAAATGCAGACATCTTTATAAAAGAGAGTGCATTAGATCTTTCTCGATAATTAAATATTTAATTAAATATGTTTGGCTAAAAATTTTTACAAAAATTTGCAAAATTTATAAGAAAATAAATTTTTTTGTTTTTCTATTTAATATCTTTCTTTTTTTATTAATTTAAAAATTTAGTACCTGCACACATTTTATTGCTTTTAAAAATGATTGTTTCTTAGAACTCGTTAATTTTAGTTTTATTATAAAATTTTTTTTTTTATTGATAATTCTTTCCAATGATGAATAAATAAATTTTTTATATTTAATACGACCTCAAGCTGAACAAAATATGCATTTCAATTACACACTTTTTTTGAAGTGAGTGAAGATAAATATGGTTAGTCAAATATTTTTTCACGTAATTCCTTATGTTTTTTAGTATTTGTAAATATCTTTTCAGTATTTTTGACATACTAAGGTACAAATGTGCATAAATACGTTGATTTCTCTAATAGATTGCAAACGAACCATAGAATATTACGGGTTGGTTCACATATCACCAAATTTGTAATCACCCAAGTACTCAGAAAAATCTTTTCATTATTTTTAAAAAATTTATGAAATTCCCTCATACCTCAGTACTCTTCTTCTGAGGGATTTTTGGGAAGGAAAATTACTAAAATTAAAAAGGAATGAAAACTTTCTGGAAGTGTTTTAACATTTTCTGAAATATTCGTAGTTTTTATTTTATGATGCAAAACGGAAACTGCCAAAATATTTGAGTTCAACAGTACTGGGGTGTATGGAAATTTAAAAAAAAAAATTAAAAATAGTCCAAAATAACTCTGAGTATTTTGGCGGTAGATTACAAATCTAGACAGTCTCCTCTTTAAAATGAAATATGTCTCATCTCACAATATTTAATGGTTCGTCGGCAAGTTCCTAAAAGCACTTAGAGCAACAGCACTGGGGTATATGGAAATTTAAAAATAATCCAAAGTAACTTCCGAACGAACCATAGAAGATTACGAGATAAGATGTATATCATTTTAAAAAGGAGGTCGTCTAGATTTGTAATCTATCTTCTAAGTACTCAGAAAAAACTTTACATTATTTTTAAAAATTTTTTAATTTCCCTCCTACCCCAGTACTCATACTCTGAGGAATTTTTATCATTCCTCATTTTGGCAATAGAAACTTACTGAAACCAAACTGAAATGAAATTTGTAAGTTCTACGCTTTCTGGAAGTGTTTTAACATTTACTTGAAATTTCGTAACTTTTTTTATTCTATGATGCAGAACGGAAATTGCCTAAACCCTTCCAGTGCAACAGCACTGGAGTATATGAAAATTTAAAAAATTAAAAAAAAATTTTAAAATATCCAAAGTAATATATGAATATTTGATTGGTTGGTTACAAATATTGATGATCTCCGCTAAGCTATTGCTTAAAACATTTAATATTTAATGACTTAAGACGTATTTAATAAATAAGCCATTAATACTGAAAATATTTAAAAATACTAAAAAACTTTGGGTTTTACGTTAAAACATATTTAACGCGGCATATTTATCTTCACTCATTTAATTTTTTCTATAGTTTTGCTATTAATGAAGAATGTGGAAAGTGAAAAATATTAAAATTTGGCTAACACAGTGAAGGGTATATAAGACTCGGCACTGCCGAATTTAACTTGTTTTTAATGATTTATTTTTATATGTTAAATACATTTCATGGAAATTTAACGTGACTATGTGTGAAATATGACATCAGGCAATTGACCACCAATTTGCTCGATACAGGCATTGGCTCTTTTTAGCGCATTTTGCATTACACGGCGTAATGTTTCTGGTTGCAGGCGCCGAATATTCTCGAATATTCTGCTTGAGCTGTCCAAGTGTCTGTGGTTGGTTAACATACACTTTGTCTTTTAAATAACCCCATAAAAAAAATCGGGCGCAGTTAAATCTGGTGAACGAGGAGCCCAAGGGAAATCTGAGTTTTTTTGAAATTATGCGTTCACCAAAAATTTCACGCAACATGTCAATAGTTTGCCTAGCAGTATGCGCAGTGGCTCCATCTTGTTGAAACGACAAATTAGGATGTTGCTCCACCATTGGCCGCAAAAAGTTGTCGATCATTGTTCTGTAAGAAGCCCCGGAGACCGTTTCTGGCGTTTCATCCTCATATTCAAAGAAATATGGGCCGATAATTTTTGTGGCCATAACACCGCACCAAACAGTGCATCTGATTGGGTGTGACTGATGCTGATGTATTGCCCTTTCATTTTCGGTGCCCCACAACTTACAGTTTTGTTTATTCACATAACCACTTAAATGGAAATGCGCTTCATCCCTCATCAAAAGATAATTTAAAAAATTGTTTAAAGCGAATAGCGTATTGTAGTCGTTGTTGGGGGTCTTGCAGTCGAAGCTGTTGCACAATTTGAACTTTGTATGGATACATCTTAAGATCCAACTTTAAAATTCTCTGTAATATTGTTCTGGGTATACCCAATTGGCCGGAACGGCGACGAGTTGAGACAGATGGATCATTTGCAACATTCTGCTGCACAGCTTAAACGTTGTCTTCAGTACGAATATTTCGATGAACACCTCTTCCTGGATGGTCGGCAACTGAACCCAGTTTCTGAAAACGGTGAACTAAACTTGTAATCATGGAAGATATGGGCGCTGATTTTACGTAAAAAAAAATGGCGATAATTTCGCTGCGTCAGAACAATTGATTGTTGAGAAGAATAATAAAAATCGAAAAAGTCAAGAATCTAGAATTTGTCTTTTACAAGTGCTCATACGGTTTTTCATTACGAAAAAAATTTCTGCTAATAAATTAAAAGTAAAAAATTTGTCTGCGATTTGGGAAAGGAAATTTTAAATTTACGTCTTGGATACGCAACATTAAACTTAATTTTTTTAATGCAAAACTTACTAATTAATTTTTAATTATCATCACACTCAAATGTATTCTAAACGTTCCTATTATAGGAAAATTTTTTATCCATACACCTAGAAAAAGATTGTGAATTTGTTACCAGTCAAAAAATCAGTTCTGATATTTGAATTTTTTAGGTTTGCCAATACAAGTTCGGTAATCCAGCTAGATTAGTATTGAAAGAGTTGAATTTAGAACTGTATTATCGAATGTCGATTTTTTAAGCTAAAAAATTCAAACAACCGAACTCTTGACTGGCGACAAATTAATTTTTCACAACCGGAGTTGTTGTCTGCACTAAAAATTAGTAATAAACATTTATTTATCAGTTTTTAGTTAAATATTTTTTGAGAACATTACATATCTGCAAAGCTTTTTGATTTGTCTGTTTAACAAGAGTTTGACCCACGACCTCCAGTTTACCTAATCATTTAATCTTCTGCAGCATGTAAGAAAAGTCAAGATTGTAGTGGAAAGTAAAAGATTGCTGAAAAGGGCTATAGAGCCCTTTTACTTTTTCTGAAGTTTAAAATTAATTTAGTTTGTTTACATATTGATCTAAACATTAACAAGTTGAAGTTGGCAGTGAGAAATATTTTATTCCTTTAAATGTAGTAATCAAATTTGCATATTTTTAAATTCCCTTATTCTTATTTAATATTCACAAGAAAAAAAATTTGCAAAATATTTTCAAAGATATGGCAAAATATTTATTAAAATAGTTTTCTTTACTTTTTTCTGAATTTTTTTTTATAAAATAATTGCTAAGAGTGCAAACGATGCAAATGAGTGCAACAAAATGTAACCGTTCCCTTCATTTACATATTTTTCTCAATGTGTAAATAAATCAAAAACAACAAAATCAAGTGCAATTGATTTTTTAATTTTAATATGAAAGTTTTGATGAAACTGCTTTACACATAGTAATTTGAAAATGACGTATCTGCTTTTGTTACTAAATATGCTAAATAATTATCGTAGACTTTAATGTCAACGTTAACGAAATTTTTCATATAATTTTTTAAAAAATTTTACTTTAAAGTTTACGTTAATTTTTTTTTTTTTTTTTTTTTGGATAAGAGCATAAGACTTTTATTTTTGAAAACCGTATTAAAAAAATATAAAGAAATAAAACAACAAAATCTTAACAGTTTTGATATTAAGGGTAGTACAACCATAACTCACACCTTAACGCCAATTTTTTTGCCCAACTTAATTTGATATTTCTTTGTTTTAGTGTTTGACAAATTCAACCATGGAGAGGTACACAATTTAGAAAATCGTTAAGATTGTTAAAGCTTTTTACGAAAATCAAAATGCATTTCGTGCAATTTGTGATTATTTTTTATCAGCATAATCGACCAAATGTGTTCACAATCGGGAGAATCATGCGCAAAGTTCAACAAACCGGGTATGTAGGAAATTAAGGAGCACATGTGCATGCTCAGTTAGTTCGTTCTGCTGCCTATGATAGTGTGGTAAAAGAGCTGTCAACCTCATCTCGTCGTTGTGCCAACAATCACGAGCTGAAAACGGACTTCTTGTAGCCAGAAATTGCGGATATTGATCTGCACGATATGTGGTTTCAACAGAATGGGGTCACTTGCCACACAGCCAACGAAACAATGGCGATCAAAGATAAACAATTCAATGGCCGTTGTTACGGGAATTCTCCCGTCGCTATGTTTCGCTAGATTTTAAACACCAAATATAGATTTTAATACTTCAGTTTTATATTTGTATGTTATAATTCCTGTTTACAAATATTAAAATTATTACATATATAAAGTTCAGTTTAATTATACTTTAATTATTCATACGTACTTTTTAGTGCAAAACATAAGCGAGAGTATAAATACGAATTTTTGAGAAATATGAATTTAATAAAAAATATGAATTTATAGAAATGTACTATATAGGTTTTCCAAAATGGTGGAGCTGTCGTACTTGACCTTTCAAAGACTTCTAATAAAATGCGCCTTTTCTAGACATGATTTTTTTAAAGTTAAATGAGTACGATTATTTAGTAGGTAGTTGATACCCGACTTATTAGGGGTATTCGATAAATGCAGTGGCGATAACAGCCGTGTTATCTCATGTCGTGGCAATGTTAATTAGCCGCCACAATCATGTGATTTGACACCGGTGGACTTGTTTCTTTGGGGTATATTTAAAAAAAAATTTTACACAATAAGTCAAAAACGGAGAGCTAATTCAGCACATTAAAGACACCTTAATTATGTGTCAGAGTCATTGAAAATATGGACCATCGGAAAGAGATATGCCACCGAAGCCATAGCGAGCATTTGGCCGACATTTTATTTAACATATTGTATAAATTAGCAGAAAGAAACAACAACGTTGTCAACACAGGTTGTGAAAACAGAATGTAAAACTTTATCCACCACAATCTGTGGTGACAAAACTCTTTATTTTTCTCTCAAAAGTGAGAGGAGTTTTAACAGGCCAGCAACCAACAGTCTTTATACTAACCTGAGTTCTTTAAATTTTCAAATGTACATACGAGTATATAAAATTTAACATGTTAAAATAACAAGCAAGAAAGCAATACGTTGATCGAGATCGCGATTGGTTTATGCAACCCAAAAGCTTAATTTATTTGTGAGAGTCATCAAAACTAAAATTTATATGTACAAGTGCAAGTAACTAAAATTATAAAATCAAAAGCACTATAAACAAAACCTGAATATGATTATAATTAAATTTATTTTACCTTTTATTAACTATGAAATCTTATTGAAAACCCCAAATCTGAAAGTTATATGTACTGAAATTATTGATTGAATTACAATATCTCGTGAAATTTTAAAACTTAAATCTACATAAATTAGTGGAAATTATGAAACTTGAAATTATATAATTAAAACAAATAAAACTTAAAACTAAGTGAACATAAAATTACTTACTTATCTAAATTTTTACAGATATACCTCTCTTATTAATGATCCTTAAACCTAAAATCAAAGAACAAAAAACACTTACCTAAATATCAATCTAAATAATATAGAATTAAAACCTTAAACCCTACCAAGTGGACTAAAATAAATATATTTTGTTAAAGTTAAATAAAACAAAAAAACTTGGAGATTAACGTGTTTCTATTTTTTTTTTTTTTTTTTTTTTTTGATAATGAATACGCAGAAAACAGACATGGCACGAGTTCGTAAAAAAAATTCACAACAGTTCCAACCCATTAGAACTGCTAAATACAATATTAGCAAACATTTTCTGGAATTAATTTTTTTAAATTGTTCCACATAAGCAAGAATGGTTTCGCTGGTGAAACAGACTTATTTTTTTTAAAACCATTAACCAAATAGTTAAGTGTTGTGAACCATTATCGGGGGGTGTTAAATTAATAAAAAAAATATATTAAGAAAGATTTATAATAGGAATGGAAAATATTTAATTTAATTTAGTGTTGCAAACATTTTTTAATTAAAATATGTTTCATTAAATATTTAATAAATATTGTTAGAGATTTTTATTCTAATAGAGATTTCCGAAGTGGAATTTCGCGTGATAACCTTTTTAACCAAAATAATAATAAGAGCAAAAGGTGTATAAGCTGAAAGATTGATATGCTAAACTTTTCTGTACGTTGTTTAGAGACTTCAGAAAACTGATTTTAAACTACTACAAAGACAGACAAACCGACATTGCTTATTCGACTCTGCTATTCACAAGGCTTAGAAAATATATAAATACTTTATAGGTTAGCCTAGGTACGGTGTAGAAATTACAAACAGAATCACAAAATTATAACTTTCTTACTTACAGTGAAGGGTTTCAAAATTTGTTTCACGATTAGATAAAGTACGAAAACATTTCAAAATATTTTGCTTTTGTAGTTTGGACCTAGGCAAATTCATACAAGGTGATATCAAGAAAGTAGCTATGCGCTTCAAGTTTTTTCTTGACTTGTCAAAATTGTTACATTTATATTGTTGGAGTATATGTCTGTCTTTTCTGACAAATCAAGAAAATTGAAAAAACGGAGATGCTTCACGATTTCATCTTGGTTTGGACCAAGGCATATTTACTTACAAGATAAAAACAATCCTACAGCTGGATATTTTTGTTTTCGTTTGTTGTACTGGGAACTGTCAAATATATTTTCTTTTTGTGTTTTTTTTCCTTTACCCAACAAGCCAGAATAGAACATGAGAATATTTAAATTTTATTTATGTAATATAATTATATTATATGTCTAATATATTAATTAATCGATATTCTTATTTGCATATTATGTAAAATTTATTTGAGCTTAAGATCATTTTTATTAATTATTTTTTTATTTTTATAAAATATAATTTTATTATTTTTATTTCGATATAAAAAAATTAAAGAGGACTTGAATACAGGAGCATTTTGGAAAATAAAAAACAAGAAAAATATTCAATGGACTTTGGATTAACTAAAAGGGACATAATTATTGGATATGAATATGAAAAATAATAATTTAATATTGTTCATTTGACAAAATGTGTTTATATACATGTATGTATGTTTTTATACATATCTATGTGTATATATGTGAGGGTAAAATATTTATGGAAAGATGAGAGACAAACAGTTATAAGATATTATTTATTTATCAGTAATTAATGGTAATAATAAAAAGCTGGAGCGAACAGTAAATACGTGGCTGTCTAGAATATCAGTTGTTAATAAGTTTGTCTATAAAGCCGTATACAGTGGATTAATTAATAACATATTAAAGTCGCCCAAAGTTGTTTGGTTATAAATTGTTTTGATTTTCACAAATTAATATTAGTTAAATTTGCTTTAAAAACTGATTTTAAATTTACCTTTATATCATTTCTATGAACCATATAACTGAATATTTTGAATAAATAAATTGAATTATTTAATAAAGTATCACCTTTCTTACATATATATTCATAGTATGTTTTAGTTTTTCTTTCAATTTAAAAAGAAAATTTATATTATTTGTAATAATTTCTATTTGGAATTTAAAAGTTTAACAAAATATTAATCTTTATTTGTGCTTAATTCCAGAAATTGTGTTGGTTTTAAAATTTATTCTTTTACTCATGATATTCTCATGAGTTATTTATTCAGTACAATAAGTACTGAAGGGGAGAGCATACCTACTTAGGATTCGGAGTAGCGTCTGATGAAATGGTCCATATAGGTATGCTCTCCCCTTCAGTACTTATTGTACTGAATAAATAACTCATGAGAATATCATGAGTAAAAGAATAAATTTTAAAACCAACACAATTTCTGGAATTAAGCACAAATAAAGATTAATATTTTATTTATATTATTTTTTAAAAACATATTTCCTGAAGATGCTACACAAAGATGTAGTGAAATATCGAAAAAAAATAATAAAATTACATTTTATAATATAAAAATATTTAATAAAAATGATCTTAAGCTCAAATAAATTTTACATAAAATATTTTGTTTAATATCTTTCTGAAGTGAATTGGTTTGTTATGTATGTTAACTTTTCTTTTCACTACTACAGGCACATAATTGTACAACTACATGCATATAAACTCTGACATTTAAGAGGTAAATAATTTGTTTCTGTAGTCTCGCAGTTACCTTGTACATGAATATATCTTGGCTTAGACCATCTTCAATATATGTAAACGAAATGTTTTATGAAATGTTTAAAAAAAATAAAATTGGGGTTAGCTCGTCAAGTTTTTTGTCAGTATTTCTGTCTCACTCAACACAATTTACAGTTACACTGTTTCACTTTCGCCACTTGTAAAAATTTTTCACAAATCGTACTACTTGTATTACAGTGTAAGAGTAAATTTAATAGTGTTATAGAAGAAAACACAAACTTTAAGTATTTGATTTCCTCTTCCTAAAGATAATACTTTAAAAGACTATGGTTATTCACGATGCTGTTAGTGCAAATTTGCATTTTACAAATATGCTGAGCATATTAAACTAGTCCTTGAGTGTCCTTGTCAAATTTCCGAAATTCTTGATTACCAAACAATATAATTACAAGATGACCTAATTCCCTAAAGAAATCTGGCAACGTTGGCCTGCGTTTGAGCAAATAATGAAAATAATTTTATTGTTGTGTTGAGCAAAAGAAAGTATTTTTGCACTCATTTGTATTGTTTGCAATCACCGTTGTTAGTACTAGTGCTGTGGTCTAGTAATATGGTGAGTGGGTCTGCCACCCTGTCATTTTTTTATCTTTTTCATATGAAAAAAGATTTAGAGAAGAAGGTTTGAAATGGAATTACCTACTGAGCTAAATAGCCTCAATCTTCGCATAGGTCTCAATTTTTATATCATTCTTGTACAAATTAGCAAAAAGATAAACAACGTTATCAAGACAGGTTGTGAAAACAAAATGTCAAACTTATTTTTTAACAAGCCATCTAACATCACACCCTTCTATATTAACCGCGAAGTCAAACACTTCTTCTAAGTCAAACGCTCAACTCAACTCTCATCATAATTGAAACAACATAAAAACTACTTACCTGTGCTAAACATTAAAATATCTTACGTGTTATTCTATATTAATTACAATTCTAAAAAACTATTTAATTAATAAATATACAAAAACTATATACACAACTACTTACTCAAAATCTAATTGTGAATCATAAATAAAACTTAAACTTACTTATATGTACATACATATTAATTACATTAAAACTAAATACTTATCTAAATGAATTATCTATCTAAATAATATAAAATTAATACCTTAAACCCTATTGTTTAATTTGGCTAAAGTGTTAAAGCTACACAATAAATAAATAATTATATAAAACTGGATAGCCATAATTCTAGTTTTATTCAAGTCTTGATATTGAATTATAGAAAAAATAGAATTTTTGACATGAAGGATAATGGGGGACACCAATTCCGTTACACCTTTTGAAATAAAATTTTCTACTGACTGTAGTGGTGCAAGTCTGCAAATGGTTCGTAATTTTCAAAGCTTGTAAATCGCTATTGTAACTTATTTAAGTGGTGTTTACATATGAAACTCCATCCTACTCAATTTTATTCAATTACAACAATTTTCTAAGAATAACAACTATGTACTCGTACTTATAATTAACTTTACGTGTTTGCTATACCCACTCGTAATGTAGGGTTGCTTACATTTGGGAAACTTCTAAATGAGTATTAATTGTAGAAATTATTTATAGTTTACGTTAAAAGAAGAAAGTTTAATATGGTTTAAGTACGTGGTGTATTTGTATTAAATAACCTCCTTTTTTTATTAAATAATTGTGGCGACATAAATATCATTGAAGTGTTCTCTGACATGAATCAATTTTTTTTTAAATAAAGCAATAAAACAAAAATTAAATGTTTGTATTTTGAGGTATGTTTATAGGTTGAACTAACACAATAAGGATGCAGATAGAAGAGAGCTTAAATGCGTTCTCTCTGATGTTATCCCTTTTTATGTACATTTGCCTAGAGGCCAACATTTTTTTTGGGGTAAAATTAATTTTTTAAGCAACTAATATGGTTGTATGAGATTAATTGAAACTACAATTTATATATAAGGTTCAATTATTTATTAAGCAGCACGGCTGTAAGTGTTGTGATATGCAGCAAGGCAGAAAAGACAATGTTCTTCAACTCGTTTTAACAAAGTGATTTTAATTTTAGTATACTCAAAATATTTTAATGTAAGTTAGCATTAATGATAATCAATAAAAAATAAGAAAAACAAACCGCTATTCATTTATCAATGCTCATAAAAAATAAGATAATCATGATCTAGTGCTGTTTGTAATGGTAGTAATTAAGCTGAGCGTAACTTCAGTTAATTAAGTTACAGTTTGAAGCTCAGCTTATATGTTAGTAATGAGAGAGCTTATAAAATAAACCCCAATAGGAAATATTACAATAGGTATATGATATTAAAATGAAAATCTCCAACAATGGTAAATATATTTTCAACAAGTGGATTAGACACATTCTATTTAAAATGTTAGTAAATTTGATATGGTTATATTTGGAGTATTCCAAGACAGCAAGTTTTCTTTCAGTGCTAATTAATTATCTGCCAATTGCAATCAAATACTGTTAAGTATTGATTGCTGATGATGTGAAGATTTTGTTTATACTTATATATTTACATCCAGCGTATAAGAGGCTAAGAAACAAAATGCGATGGCATATCCAAGCACTATAGTGCAATATTTTGTATTCATAGAAGGCGTTATGATTGTTGCACTTAACGAAACCGTTGTATGCCGTCATGAAAATTAATATTTTTGTTTACCTCTTTCTACGTAAAACATTTCGCATTAAAGCGCCTCCTATAAACCCAAAATAAAAATTAAAATCGTTACATCTTGTAAAGGAAAGTGCTCACAATCGCTATCTTTGAAAGCAAAAAACATCACTGCTTCGGAGCTGTAAACTAGATTATTTATTTCTACAATCTGATATTAGCAACTTTTATAACTGGTGCAATGTAAATAATATTGAATTTTAAATGGTTAAATGAGATATTGTAGAAAAAACTGCGTCAATCCGTGTGGAGTTGTATATCTGCTGGTTGGTTTGTGTGGCCACTGGAGTGATACATATCGGTTAGGATTAGATATCTTAAGCGATGTGTCATCCTGAAGTTTCCAACCAGGCATCTGATGCAGACACCGCGCAATAAAATATACAATACTAATTCTAATTTCCTATTACCTATTTCCCCCTTACTTCTTAACCCCAAACTTTAAATGTGGATGTGGTTAGTAGCAATGCCCCGAACATGAATGGATAGTAAGTGGTAGAAGAGAAGTAGTCGCTAACAGCTTCCCTTCGGTGCCGTCACAGCATGAATGATCCTTGAAAATTACGGGCATACTTGTGGGAATCAAATAGAAACAAGTATTGCAAAAAAACAACAACTGAAAAGGTCAACTTAGAAAACCGAAGCTGGCACCGGCTGTAACGGGCGAAAAACATCTTAATATTCTGATTTTCTCTGATTACAGTGATGAAGACAGCATGGGAAAAGGATGGTACAACCAAAATTACTTGTAGTATTGGTATTTAAATTCTTTTTGCTTGGTAATCTGGTTTAGTCTTAAGCACTTAATTCTGAGGATGATAGATAATGAGCCCATTGGCATTAAAAGTTTCCTTATACCGTCTTCCATTGAATTCATTATGAACAGAAAGTTGTGCTAAAAGCTTATGTAGAATGTATCAAAAAGGGTAGTTGCACAAATAGTTAGCAAAATAAACAATCTGGAAGGCTTTGAAGGCTTTGAGTTCAGATTGCTGCGGACTAAATCAGAATGTTGGCAAACTATTTTAAGAGCGACTGAAATATTAATTTTAAAAATTGTATCTCTTCGCAAAATTAATGAAACTAGTTTGCAAGGGAAACAATTTGTTACCACTAGGTAGATCTTCTTTTTGCAATATAGTTTATAGATTGAATGAATTAATTACCAAACCATATACGAGTATATATTTCTCTATCGCCCTTCACTTAATTTTTTTTTATTATATTGAGCTACTCACGCTCTCTCTTTCTGATGGTTGAATCAAAAAAAGTAAAAAATTTGATTTTAAATCACTAAAGTAAGAGTAATCTAATTTTCGAATGCTGGTTAGCAGAAAACTGTGCAGCATCGGCTCAGTACAATTAGTACTATTGCAATAACGTCAGTGGTGAGAGCAAAAGTTATTCATCTACTTTCTTCAATGAGTCAAAGCTATATACGAGTATCGTTACAATTTTTTGGCTCCTAATTAAAAATTTCAAAAAAAAAAAAAAAAAACGTAAGTTGAAGCGTTATAAAATTGAAATATTCTTTGCAGTGTTTACATAAGTCTACTGAGAATTTCATGTACTAAAAGTGGAGCATTCGCGTGGTTAACTTACGCTGATTCACAATGGAAATTTAAAAAAGGCTGATGTAAGCTTTTGAAAACACACGGAGACATGTTCTCTTCTACCAAAATCAGTGATCGGAGTGCTGTATTGAAAAACAAACAATTTTTCGTGCAGTATTATTTATTATTTACAAATAACTAAATGGGATATTTTCAATTAAAGGTAGTTTACTTCATTATGTTATTAAGACACCTAAATTTTCCATTGCATTATCAATTATCAATCGCTGCAGGTACACAAATTATTTATTGGTAACAAATTCAATTTCCACGACTAAAGTTGTTTTCTATTTTCATGCTTTCAAAGTATCCTGTACATTTCGCAACAGTCAGTAGACAAATGTTGGAAAATTTGTTGTATAAAGAAGTTAATGGTGTTCTTTAGCATCTCTGCTAAACAACTGCAAATAACAAATTATTTTTACATCCACATCTCTTATTCACTAAATAAAAACGATTAAAGGAAAATGTAGTCCAAAATTATTGCCTGCTGTCAAATGTAAAAGATTTTTCATTTTATCTGTTTCATACTCTGCAAACTAAGCACATGTTTTTAATAGATTTCAATTACAAAAGTGATGTGAGGGTAATGTAATGAACTCAAGTGTCTGTAATTTATGATCCTCATTTAAAAGCCTGCATCATAATTTTGGATAAAGCTTTAAGTAAGCATACGGCTACATGCTTGCATACTATGTGTGTTCGTATGCGTATGTGTGCAAGTAACCGTAAAGTTTAAGCAGATTATATGAAATATTTTATGTGTTTTCTCTTGCAAAATATAAAATTTTCTAGGTTGATATTAATTTTTTTTTTTTGCATGCTGCCTTTCGTTTTAGCAAATAATCTTTCAAGAGTTGAACGCTTTAAGGGACACATACTTACAACACACACATACTAAAAGAGAAATATAAAATTCTTAACATTATTATTACATGTTTGCTAGTTTAAAAATGGCTAAAAATATTTATTTGTGTGTACGTCATGTTGAGAGATGATTCTTATTAAAAAAAAAAAAACTTGATGATTTACCTGCTTCAAGCAGTGAAAAGGTTAAACTATTGAAAGGCTTTACTGAAGATGGTAATTAAATGTTATGGTATTTAAAAAATATCTGAAATAAGCCTGTCTCAAGCAGAAGAAGAATAAAAAAATTTAATGATAATTTAGGGAAAACTCTATTAGACTGAACACTCCATACAACAAAATATCAAATACTTAACTTCATTTGATTCTAGAAAAACCGAAATTTCTTTTTATGAAGAGATAAAAGGTATATGTAAGTATAAATGATAAAAACAAAGTTTTGATAAATCTTTGCCGTTTTATCAGATACAACGATCATAATCTTTGTGCAAAAAATCAGAGCAATCGGTTCACAAAGTAAAAAATACAACCGAAATTTTAATTTTTCATTAACTTCTGCTTTGTCTCTTTTTATAAAAATTTTTCAGCTAATTTGCTGTTAATTTCAAAATTTTTGAAAATTTTTAAAAAAATGTTTGCGAACATTTTAAAATATATTAAATCTATTTTGCATTCTCAAAATTCTTTTGCTTTTTATATATAAAAATTGAGTACCTGCAGACATTTTATTGCTTTCAAAAATACGGATCCCAGAACTTATTTTTTGTGGATGTTGTTAGTTTGAATTTCTTTAACTGAAATGAATTACAGAATATTCAAAGAAAGTTATTTTAATCAATATATGCCGTTTCATTAAAATGATTTTTTATTGGTATATTTGAGAAGAATGTTCAAAATTATAAATGGTATATAAGACCTGATCGTTGCAAGTACTTTAAACCTTTAACAATAACACTATGCAACAGCCAAAAAAAAAAAAAAAAAAAAAAAAAACTTAATGTCCATCTGACCGTGTGGATGTTGAAATCAACTTTCCGAAGTCCTTAGAACAGCTATAGAAAAGTTTAGTTAGTCAATTTGTTGAAAGTTTCGGTCTGCAGTTTGCTATTAAAATTCCTCTTTTTCAATGCTTAAATTTACTTTTTGTCTCATAAGCAATTACATTCAAGCCCTGTTACTTGTCTCACGTAGGTAGTTTTCCACTACGAACTGAATTACAAAGGGTTTTTTCTTTTGATGGAGCAAAGTGAAGTCAATGAAATTTTATGAAGGGCTTCGTGAATACAAAAAATTGTCGATTTTCGGGCTCAGAAAATCTCCATGCAATCCATGAGTTATAAATTCACACATAACGAGAAAATGTCTGGTGCGGATTTTTATTGGGCTTTCCTTTTTTGAAAATGAGGCCGAAATGGCTGAGACTGAGAATGGCATCAACTAGACGTCATGGATCTGGGACCAGTGCACTCTTACTAGGACACCCTTTACAGTGTCGGTTATATTATTATCGAAAACTAAGCGCACTCTTTATATACTTTCTGTTGCAAATATTTTAACAAGTATATCCTTCGATTTTTTTTAGGTCAACATTAACTTTGTTTCGAAATTTCATTTTCGCACCTTCTACAAACAACTAGATACTACTCCATAGTTCTAGGTATATCAAGTTATAGAAACAAAAGGTAAACGAATCTTCTTATTTTAAAGGATGGTTAAATTTTAAGGGCCGATGTTGATTTTGAATAAAACACAAATTATTTAAATTCTGAATAGAACAAAATATTGGCCAAATGGCCGCCGCGACCTTGGCGACACGATGGTTCAATTTTCGACGACGCTGAGGCATAATTGAGGTTCTATGCCATTAATGTGCCGAATTATCTCATCCTTTAGCTATTGAATTGTTGCTGGATTATCGACGTACACCTTTTCTTTCAAATAACACCAAAGAAAGAAGTCCAACTGTGTCAAATCACATGATCTTTGCGGCCAATTGACATTCCCACTACGTGAGATAACATGACCATTGAATTTGTCGGGCAAAACAGTCATTGTTTCGTTAGCTGTGTGGCAAGGGGCACCGTTCTGTTGAAACCATATATCGTTCACATCCATATCTTCCAATTTGGGCCATAGTAACTTCATTATCATCTCACGATGGCGAACACCATTCACAGTAACTTCCTGATCGGCCTAAGCCACACTATCGCGAACAGCAGCAATATTTTCTGCAGTACGAGCTGTAGGAGCATGCACTGGTGTTTTCACATCTCCTACAGACCCGGTTTGCTCACGATTTTTCCGATTGTTCTAACATTTGGACGATTAAATTGACCGAAAAAATCACGAAGTGCACGATATGCATTTTGATTTGAACGCCCATTTTCATAATAAGTCTGAATAACTTTAACGCGTTGCTCGATTGTGTGTCTTTCCATGGTTCAAATTAAGTTAGTCTGAAATTGAGAAATGTCAAACAAAATGCAAAAAGAAATTTGAAGTTTAGGTGTGGTTCACATTAACCATCCTTTACTACACATAACTCACACACAACCATTCCACTCATTAACTTAAATACTAAATATTAATATTTTTCTCTGTTCATATTCTTCTAAAAGATAAATAACAAACAAAAAATTATGTTTTAAAGTAACCCTTTACGTTTTTAAGTATTTGTAAATATATTTTCCGTATTAATGGCATATTTATCAAATACATTTTACGTCACTAAATAATTTTATATATATTTTTAGTAGTAGTAAAGAGGAGGTCGTCTAGATTGGTAATCTACTGCCCCAATACTCAAAAATAACTACAGATTATTTAAAAAAAATTTTTTTAATAAAAAGGATTTTAGGAACTTCCGCACGAACCATAGAAGATTAGGAGATGGGACACATATCATTTCAAAAAAGAGTTTATATAGATTTGTAATCTACAATTGACAATTTTCGCTATGCATCATAAAATAAAAATTACGAAATATCCCGTATATGTTAAAACATTTTCAGAAAGCTTAGTACTTACAAATTTCATTCTAGTACTTCACCAAACTTGGGAATGGTAAAAATCCCTCAGAGCAAGAGTATTAGGGTTTATAGACATTTCCAAAAAATGTTAAAAATAATCCAAAGTTATATCTGAGCATTTGGGCGACCTCTTCTTTAAAATGATATGTGTCTTATACCGCAACCTTCTATGGTTCGTTTGCAAATTGGTAAAATCTCTTAGAGAAATCAACGTACTTATGCTCATTTGTGTCTATGTATGTAAATTATATTTATAAGTATGTCATAAATACTGAAAAGATATTTACAAATTTTAAAAAACGTAAGGAGTTACGATAAAACATATTTAACTAATCATATTTATATTCACTCACTTCAAAAAAATTATGTAACTGAAGCGAATAGTTTATTAAGCTTGAGGTCATATTATATACAAAAATTTATTTATTTATTATTGGAGCAAAATATCGATAAAAAAATAAATTTTTATAATACGACTTCAAGTTTAATACTTGTAAACTAGCCGTCATATAAACTTACAATTAAAATTCTAAGAAAAAATCCGTTCTGAGAACTTCATTTTTAAAAGCAATAAAATGTCTGCAGGCATTAAATTTTTAGATTAATAAAAAAATAAATTTTAAGAAAGATATTAAATAGGAATACAAATTATATATAATTTAACGTTTAATTAATTAATTTAATGTATAGCCGCAACATATTTCTTTAAATATTTAATTCACAACAAAAATTTTAAAAATTGTCCGTCGTAAAGATATCTGTATTGGTAATACGTTTACACTCAAGGCTTTAAAAACCACACACACAGATACATACTTTTTTGACAGCTTAAAAATTTCGATAAAAACCAAAAGCAAAACAAAAATTAATGAAAGTGTGAAATATCGGTTTTTTTATATATCTCTGCTATTGGCTAACCAGACTGATTGCTCTCCTTTTTTTGCAGAGACATTACGAATGCTATTTTTGTTAAAACTGTTAATACACTTTTTTGCCGGTTTTAACAAACTACGCAAAAAACGCACCAAAAAATGATTAAAAAATAAAGGTAGTCGCGATTTTTGATTCATAAGCCCGCCATTATGGACCGATTTAGTTTTTTTACTAATTTTTTTTACTTTAAATAAAAAACGTAAAAAAGCAAAGCAGAAATTAATGAATATATAAAATATCGGTTGTATTTTATATTTTTTTCCATTTGTGGACCGATCTTTTTGATTTTTTGTTATTTGTGATAAAACTGCGTACCACGTTTTTATGTCCGTTTAGTTTTTTACACAAAAATTCCAACAAAAATGGTGGAAAAAAAGAGATAGTCGCGATTTTTGCCTAATAGCTCAGAGATTTATGGACTGATCCGGTTAATTTTTTTTCTAGATACTATTAATGTGATGCTTTTTATGAGAAAAAAAAAGGTAAAAGAAAGAAAATCTAAAATTTCGGATGTATTTTTGATATTCCTTAATTATTTGTGGACCCATTGCTCTCATTTTAAATAAACGAACGAGCTAAACTTAAACGAAAACAATGACGAAGGAACGAAAGTTTACAAAAATGATACTTAAAACAAATAAACTGAAGAACTGCATGCTAAAAAGCTTAATTTTAGCCATTGTGACTAAAGTACTTTTTGAATTATATTATAAAAAAGAAATAGAAAAGTAAATTAAAAAATTTTTCCAATTTTATTTTGTTGTTTTGCTTTCTATATTCGTGAAAAATTCCTTTCGACCCCTATTCGATATCATTTTACATAATAAAGAACGTTCATTGACAATCAAAAGTAAAAGTGATAAAGATACAAAAGATCAAATGAACTAAATGAATGAAAGATTCCTTTTTAGTATTTGAACTAAGAAGAGCGCTCACTAAAATGAACTACGGAGCACATGTCTACTGTTAAGTGGGAAAAAGTTGTATGAAAACAACGCACAGTTTTCAACTTCATAAGTTTTTTTTTTGTGTTTTATTCTCTTGAAAAATTATTAAACGTTAAGAGAAAAAATTTTCATTTGCAGTAACATTTCAGTGTGGTTATAAGCCAACGCTTGCCCATAGTGCTATATTACAATAGCTGTTAATTTTTTTTTTATTATTTCATATAAACTATATAGATGTGGTCGAAGCGGTTGTAAAAGCCCAGCAAACATGCATGTTTGAAATAAATTTTTTAGCAAAGACTATAAAACTATAAAGATGTCTACGTAGTGTAAATTTTTTCTGGATCTAAATTTGTTAAAAGAGAGTAATATAACATGCAAGAGAATAATATTCAGCAAGAATTTACACAACTTCACTTTTCAGTATATGCATATACAAACTGTATATGTGTGTGTACCAAATTTTAATGAAAAAGTTGTTTTCTTCTTATAGCTCTACTAACATTGCCGTTTTTGTTAATGTAGGTAAATACATGCATTTTATTGTTGTAATACATATAGTATATGAATTCACACCGAATTAAGATTTCGTTATTGGTCGCAATGCAATTACAGATTAAAATTGAACTTTTAACAAATTAAATTGAAATTTTTGTAAGCCAAATTGAACCTTGTTTGCTTAGAATCATACATCAGATTTTGGAGTGGGAAATTCTGTTAGTTTTGAGCGTGAGTTACAAAATTAAACTTGGAGAAAAATTATTTTTTCATGATATTGTTAATCAGAATAAAAAAATTTTTCGCTGAAGGAGTAGCTACAAAATTATTCTGAAAAAATTGTTACTACTGTTTTTAAAAATATTTTTTCTTACATTCACAGACACAAGCGTAAAAAATTTGTATATTACTCCCGAACAAGCCTATTTCATATCGCGCACACGTTTTAGTTTCTTATTTTATATCACAATAAAAAAACTTTCCATAGCAAATTCATCAAATATATATTCATCTTTATTTCAATGAAAATTTTTTTCTATTTACTTAAAAAGAATCGATGAGACCGTCGTATGCCATAAACATAGAATGGAAATGCTGAATTTGCTAATTCTTACCTTACTACGGAAACATTCCTTGTGGGAAACACAAAAATTTAAACAATCGAATAATGAAAAAGTTAAGATATTAAGCCATGTTTAAAATTCTTCTTAGAGTACTTGTATCAAGTAAACAAATGTAAATTTTGCAACAGTTACTAGAACAATTAAGGCTTAGTTTAATAATTTAAATGCTTACAAAGCATTTAAAATATTTATTTTACATTTTACTATATATACGTATTGGATTTTTATTATTTTTATTTTTGTATTTTGAATATTTTTCTTACACATTAGCCTAGATTTCCTAACTGGAATCTCTAATGTAGAAAATATTTAAGAAAAAGAAAATGTCTTATTATTATGATTTACATATTAATTTAAAAATGTGTAATTAGATTTTTATTATAAATAAATTTTCTTCATAACATAAAATCAATTTCTGTGTTATTTATTATTAACAGTCTGTGAGTTTTAAAACTCTTATGGATATATACAACAGGACTACTTCTCATTATAAAAATAATATCTACAAATCTATAATAAGAGTTTAATAAAGGTTCAAATTAATGAATCATAAATTCGTTGCGAACTAGGATAAATTTTATTTTTACAATAACGCAACAAGTCATATTCGTTCTATTTTTATTTGCTCCTAAGATTTCAATAACATTTTTGTTGAAAAATTTATAAATCTCACACAAAAACATAAAAATAAAATTCATTTTAAGTTTTAAATGCTTGGTTTATAATACATATATACATGCGCATTTATATGTTGTTGAGTATGTGTTTATTTTTTTATTCTCTGTTTATCTCAGTAGCTAAATGAGAGAAACTTGTATTTGAAATGCGCATGCTCAAATATTCCCTTGTTACTTCCCCCCGCATCTGTTTCAGCTATTCCTTTTTGGTTTTCAGATTTTGTTCTACGTAGAACATCTTTATATCTTTTTAGTCTTAAAACTTAAAACAGAAGAAAAAAACTAGTTTAAAAGACAATAACCACAGAAATTTTTTTTTTAAACTTTACTTTAACTTGGTTTTATAAATCGTAAGTATATTGAATTTAACTTAACGATTATGTTGAATTTGAATTTTAAATTCCGAAAATCGCCAAATAGTTAAATTTTATTAGCAACACCTTAAACTCCATCGAGTAAAAAGAAAATGTCAAAACGGTCTTCGTTTGGTTTTTTTTTCGATAAAATGTTTTATTGCTGCTCAACGAGATGTGTTGTGTTGATTCTTAAAATTAAAATTGTATTAAAATGTTAAATTTGTAAATTTATAAGTAAAACCGATCACTAAATTATAAAATATATTTAAGTAAAACTAGAATGAAAACTTGAATTATACTTATAATCTAAAAACTTAAAATAAATTAAACCTAATTGTGCACTGTCACATCTTAATCTAAACTTAAATTAAATCTTAATATAAAATTTAATTTAAATACATATTATATAAATTGTCAACTTTCAAACTACAAAAATAAAAATATAAAATCTGTGGTGAAAATTCAATCCCAACTTAAAATCATTAAATCGTTTTATTCTTTGAAAATTAAGAAATTAAATATATTCATACCGAATTTATTCAATCCTTAATATCAAATGTTTGTTGGTTCGCCAATAATGTACACAAATATGCCTCCAAAAGTCAAAGTTTATTAATTAAAATTTCTTTTTATGCTTCAACACAACTTTATGTGTAGTGCCGAAGAGCAGTTTAAATATTTAAATAGGCCCGTTAAATACAAGGTATGCGATTGTATGTAAATATGCTTGTACTTCCTTTGATGTGTTTATCCACCAATTGATATACCTACTCAAAACATGCATGCATATGCATGAACGTTCTTAAACATTAATGTCTGTCAGGAAACTAACAAGTCAGTCGGGACTGATGATGATGATGATGGACATGATGAAGAAAAAAAAAGCAATGGCAGTAGCAATGTCGGTGGCGATAACACTTTTAGTGGCAAAACACTAGTGATACATTAAACCACACTGTATTTACGTTATACATGATGCTTAAGTAAGCACATGTAATTGCGTTGTAATGGTTTCTCCTTTTCTTTGCCAGACTATGTATGTACGAGTATGTTTATTTTGCTTACGTTATTGCAGTTGCACATTCAAGCTAATAGTAATCAAAAACAAGTTAAATTCGGATGTGCCGAGTCCTCATTGTAGTAGGCAAATATTCATATTTGTAATTTTACACATTCTTAAATATTCTACAAAAATAAAATAAATGACAAATATTGTTTAAAATAATTTTCTTTGAGTATTTTTTGTTTAATAATAAAATATGTAATTAATTTCAGTTAAATGAATTCAAATCAAGGATATTCACAAAAAAATACGTTATTTAAAAAAAAAAAACGAACAACGAAAAATGTTATCAAACAAATGAGTTTGTAATGCTTGCAAAAGCAGCTTAACTTCTTTAAAAAAAAAATTGCAAAATAAATTTGATTCTATTAATTTTTTTTTTATTCTGCAATTTTAAGGCTATTGAGGAAAATAACTACAACATGTACTTACGGTGTTCTTCAATTTTTTTTAGAAAATTAAGAGCAAAAAAAATTTACGAATTTTAAACTCAATATAATTTAGCTGTGAAGCATATTTAACTGCATTTGAATTTCTATATCTGTTGAAATGAATGAGGTGCTTATCTCTCCCATTCCACATCCCCGAATTATCAGTTTATTCTGGTTGTAGCTTCTGCTTAGAATTAGAAGCTGGAGTGGCTACTTATCACCTGGTCATTGCGGGTAGAATAGAACTGCTCTGATACTACTCTCATGTTGTAAATAATCCCTAAGCCACTTTATTAGGAATTCAAAGACTTCTTTGAGTTACATGTCCCCTATGTCGAACTTATACTCTTACATTAAAAGAGTATATGTTTTGCTGCATCTTCGTCTTCGTTATATAACCAGCTGATGTCGTTTCGGCTGATCATCATACTCCCGAAGTCTAGTATTCTTTAAGAATTCAAAAACTTCTTTGGGAGATTTTTCCCACAAAATAAATCAGAAAGTTTTATACAAAGGGCGATGTTCTACAGTGATAGAATTTTTTTTATATATCCTCTGAATTTTGTTATTAATCCAATGAAAATTTCATTATTTTTGAAACAATGACACATTTCATCAAACTAATGAAATATTTTCATTTAATGAAATGCATTTCATTATTTCTCATAACTTCTAAAATAGTTCATTGCATCAATAAATCGTTTCATTGAATTTATGACCCCATAAATATTCTCACTCACAAAAGTAGTAAAATCGATGTTCATCTATCCAATTAACTGTGGATATTTTAAAGTGAGCTTTTGGAAGGCTCAACTAAATCTAAAAGTGCACTGAAAGAATTTAGTTCATTATTGCAATGAAAACTTTCACTATTTAATAAAAAATTTCATTAAATCCAGAAATAAATACTTATTCATTTCGTAAACTATTTCAGTGAATCAATGAAATATTGTCGTTAGTCTAATAGTCGAAATAATAATTATGACAATTTTTATTTTTAGCTTTAATAAACTCTTTAAAACAATTATAAAAGTGTTCGTATGAGTTGTATTTAATTTTCATTGAAAACCTTACAACAGCTTGTATTATAACGCCCATATAAAATAAATATGCGAGCAAACTACTAAAACCATGCAAATAATGCATTGAAAAGAAAAAAATCCTTTTCAAATAAAATGAAAATGCGAAAATTAAATATCAAAAATAAATAAAAACAAATGCAACCAAAAACTCTTTAACAGATGGCTTCTTTAAGAAACTTGGCACTTCAATTTATTTACTTAACTTTTAACACGTTGTATACATATTATTCTCACAATTGTCTTTATTCTTACAATTATTTTACAACCCGCAGGCATTAATTTTTCTTTTTCTTTTTTCTTTGACTTTTTTATACCAAAAAAATAAAAAAAAACTACAAATGATTGTGCTTAATTTTTTTTAAGGATTTTCAGTGGTAGTAAACGGTTTTCTTCTTTCTTTTTTTTTCTATATTTATTTTCCACCTAGGTATTAAACCTTAAGCTTCAATTTAAAAAATAGAATATCAAATACCTAATTCCCTTAAAAATTTCTATACTGAAAAAAGTTTTTTTGTTTTTTGTTACACGTAAAGCTAATACTCCTTACTCTTACACTCTAAATACGTACGTGTAATAATTTTGTAGAAAACGTAAGAAAAGCTAATAGAATACAAACTAAAAGGAAAGGAAATTAAACTTTCTAAAGAATAACCAAACGTTATATATTCTCATCATTTGTTGTAAATTGTTTATTAAAATTATTTTATTAAAACACACATGAACACTTATGTATGTATGTGTGTTGGTAGGCAGCAGCATTGCCAGAATCTAGAAAAAAACTAAGCTAAATTTGCTTAAAAAAAGCTAGAAAAAACTAAATCACTTACAAAAAAAGCTAAGAAAAAGTTAACAAATTATCGCTTACAATACAAAATAATAATTAATTCTTATAAAAAATCAAGAAGAGAACATACAATGACAAAAACAAAAGAAAATAAGATTGTTTCAAACATGCTTTCCTTTTTGGTCATAATTGGCTTTTTTTTTTAAACTTCCGCACTATCCGCAAAAAAAATTAATTAAAGAAAATACGTTTAAATATCTATCCAACGCAATAGAAATCAAGTCGGGACTTTGAAAACTTAGCAAGTTATGACCAAAAACGTAACCAATTCTACTACTGACCACTTTTTAGTAGAACTGGTTACGTTTTTGGTCATAACTTGCTAAGTTTTCAATATATCGACTTGATTTCTAAGTTTAATCGAATTCAAGTTCGAAGTTTATAGGACAAATGTTTTGTTTAAAAATTTTCTTCAGCCTTAGTTTGCTTAAGTGAGATTTTGTCTCATTTTTGCAAAACTTGTTAAAATAAAAATAAAAAAGCTAGAGTCTAAATCATAATTTTCACGGCTAAGTGCAAGAAAAAAGGCTAAATCTAGCCTAAAAGATCCTAAAATTGCAAAGCTGGTACGCAGATAACTCACTTTTTATAAAGATATTAGTGATGGTTACAAGAAAATTTTTCATTTTGAAGCATTTTTTTCTGGAGAAAACGAATTTCTCATTATAGGTCGTGGAAGGAAATTGTTGGTTCTAATTTCCATCATTGAACATTTTTTTTATTTTATTGTTTTTTTTTAATCTTTTACAAAATACATTACACTGGTCAACATTGAAAAATTTTCCGGAGTGCTTGTATTCGTTTTCGGTCAATTAAAGTACGCTGATTACGATAATAATACCGGTTTTTTTTGTAGCACCTCTAGTTTTTAAATTAACAGACCGATTTAAAATTACGAAGAAGAAATGTGTTTTAAAAGACTTTTTTAAATCAGATACCGACAAATACTCCAGCAGTAATCAGTCATCATATGTATATCATACCTTAATTGGCAACGTTTTCCCATTCTACGAATACCTAGGTGAAGCCTAGGTTGGAAATCGATACAAATGAGAAAGTACATGGTGCAGTTGGTTGCTCATGTTATAGTCCAGGTGTTTTAAATTAATCAAGTTAAATTCAGCTGTAGCGATTCTTATATACACGCAAAGAAAAAATATGGTTGAGGCAACCAAATTCTGGTTTAAACATGGTATGCTTACATTCATGATTACATCTAACGATATATAATTTGAAACCAAACATTAAAAATACCTCTCAACTGCAGATGTTAAGGCTTCACCCCTGGTCAGAGCTAAAAAAAATTATTTTTAATTTTTTATGCAATTTATTTATATAATTTTTTTAATCAATTTTTTATATAAATTTTTTGTATAAATATTTTTTTTATTCTATTGATTTTTCCGTTTCTATTAATTTTTATTCATTTACTAAATTATACAGCGGGCTTGAATTTTTTTAATTTTTTTTTTTAATTCAACCAGGGTTTGAACTTTGGAATATTTAAATAATTAATTTCAATTAAAGAAATTCAAATTACCATCATTCACGAAAAAATTCGTTGCGGGCTCCTTATTTTTACAAAAGAAAATTTAAAAAAAGATATCCAATAAGAATGTAAAATAGATTTAATCGATATTAATTTAAAAAGTTTGCAAATATGTTTGAGCCAAACACTTTTAAATAAATATTTAATCTGCAAAGTTATTAAATTAATTCCAATTTATGTTGGTGTGCAAATGCATTATTTTATAGAATATTTCTATTCTTTTCTAATATATTGGTTGGGAAATTTTATTTATTAAATTAATGCCTACTTTGTTAGTTTTTTATTTTCTTGTTAAAATTGTTTGAAACTTTTTTTTGTTTTTTTATTGACTAAAATTTTAATTTGGTCGATTAGTATAATGATAAAAGTATTCGAATGTTTAGGCAGGAATTTAACAAGGCTTGGGAGAAACCCCCTGAAGATTCAGAGTATCATCTGGTGAAACAGCTGTATGGACATGCTTTCCTTTTTTATCTCAAATTTTAAGAGAGAATATCATGGAAAATAATGCATTTTACACACCAACATAAATTGAAATTAAGCACGAATAGAGATAAAATTTTGTTAAATATAAAGATTAACGTTACTGACTGACTTGTTATCATCGCCAACATAAGCGGCTAAAGCTACGGATTTGAAATTTAGTGAACAGGTTCCTTTCACAATGGGTGAAAGAAATTTTTGGAAATTCGAATATTACGGCATTAAAAATTGTACTTAAGTATTTAAATTAAGAACAAAAAAAATCGGAATTTTTACATTTCCAAAACTAATGAAACTAAAAAAAATAAGCTTTTGGCTGTTTAGCACTTTTTGATAATTGTACATACATTTGTATGGTAAAAAGGGTTAAACAGTACTGTTTTGTTGTTCCAAAAAAACAATCACAATAACAAAAACTAAATTGTATTATTCTCTTTTTAAAAAGGTCTTCAATGCATATTGGAACTTTTTAAAAATTCGATCAAATAAGAGGTAAAATTTGTGCCCCTTTTAGCTACTTTTCCCATAAATTCACTTTTAAGTAAATAAATATTCTTATCGAACAAGAATTGACGTAGACTTCAAAGTAAAATTTAGGAAGAATTTTTGATTTTTTGTTATTAAAGAACGCAGTAGTACAAGATTGGGCTCAAACGAACTTGACCAAAGTATAAAATCATTAAGGTCATAGAATGGTACTTTTTATTAATTTTTATGGTATTTTTTATTTTTTAATGAGATTGGATTTTTTAACAAAATAAAATATTATAAAAGGAACAATACGGTACTTCGCTAACAAAGTAGCGAACGCAATGCTTTAGCAGATAAAAAATTTCAAACTAACGGCCAAAATCAAAAACTACCTTTCAGTAAGATTTGTGTTTAATAGTTTTATTACATACAAGGCATTTAAAAGACACACGCACTACACAAATATATAACAACAACCAACTTGCCAATTGGCAAAGTCTGCTGACTAACTTGTAAAAATTTTACTCATTAATTTTCTGACAGAAGCTGACAAAATTTTTTTCAGAAGATTAAATTTTAGAGGAAAGACTCTTTAGTTGCTACAAAAGAACTTAAATTTGTTGGTTTTGTTTATGCCAGCACTTAGTCTTCACTATTGTTACATCAATTATACTCGTAAAATAAAAAACTTGCGAAAAGTAAATCATGACCCATATTTTATGACTGACTGTATTATGCAACTGCATAAGAAAGTTTCCATTGCATTTATGCTTCTTCTACTTTTCTTTTTTTAACGAAACTCTACCATAAATTTGAATATTTTTCTTCTACAAGCAATTTTTTCTTGAATGTATTTAAAAAGTTTATTTGTTTTATTTAACTTTTATAGATACACTTTAGATTGCGTGCATGTTGTTATAAATTTATCTATACAAAAAAATATTCATTCCATTTACTATAATGCTGTGTCCAACTAGAATTTTTCCATTGCAGATACTTGTTCTTGGTCTGATACGTATAGTTGCACGTAAGTAAATTGTTTACGTTGCAGTATCCAGTACATGTTCCCATAATCAATTTAAGACTTTTTGCAGTTGCTTGTTTTCTGCATAAACTGAATGAACACCAGTTGTCAATACATTGGCGAATATAACCAAAAAAAAAAAATAAAAAAATAAATTAATATTTTATATCCTTCACTGTGTCCTAGGAATTAACTCAGGGTAAGCAGTCCTGGTTCTATTCACCACAAAGACGAAGGTGCAAAGCTACAAACTTCACGGTTGCAGAATCCAGAATTATACTTATCGGATAGTGCAAAATATCTGGGAGTAATTGTAGATTTCACACTATATTGGAGGGCTAATGTAGCACAAAGGGTAAGGAGGGCAACGGTTGCCTACTATACCTGTAGCACTTTGCTTGGTCTAAAGTGGGGCATGTACAAAGTCTTTATACGCCCAATCCTTACATACGCATCTTTGGTATGGTGGGCCACTAGTGAAAAGGGGTACGTTGTAGACCAGCTGTATAGGGTTCAGAGTTCTGCTTGTGCAGGAATTACCGAGTGCTTGCTTACCAGTCCATCAGAGGCTCTGAATACGGTACTGCACGTCATTCCTATAGATTTATATCTGATGGTTATATCCCCCAACAGTGCATCTGGCTGGTCGAAGCATAAGACATATGGGCATGCTAAGATCCTGAATCGTATTCATCCGGACCATAGAGCCTCTACCGACTACATGGTTCCCTTATGAACTTTAGTAGGTTTTTCAAGGTGCTCTTTTCTTTCTTTACGCATCAACTACGGCCCCGCTTTGATGTTACGCGCTCTGCTCAACTAGTAGGCAGGAATAGGAAAGAGATTTCCAAAATGGCCACTGAATGATCGGCAAATACGCCAGCAGACTTGGACTGCCTTTCAATGAAAACTGCTGCAGATGTCGGTCACCTGAGAAAACAGTCTTTCACCTTAACGAACCTTCTCACATATCTTTATGTCACGGGGTGGATCTAGGTCACTTTACAGATATATTGTACACGCAAAAAAAATATGGTTGAAGCAACCATATTCTGGTGGAAACATAGTATGGTTAGATTCATGAATGATTTAACCATATATTTTGAAATCAAAGATATTAAAAATAGCTTTCAACTGCAGAAGTTGCGGTAAGAAGGGTATATATAACTTTGTGATTCCGTTTGTAATTTCTACACCCTACATGGGACACCCTATAAAGTGTCCGTGTAGTCGTTGAAATCAACTTTCAGAAGAATCTAGATAACAAATAGAAAAGTTTAGCATACCAAACGCTCAGTTGTTTCCGTAAGACTATTACTATTAAAATTCAGCCCGATCGCTTTATAAATAGCAGAGCTATGAGTCAAAAACCGAAACTACCTCTATTTTTGACCATTTTTTGTGTGGGTTTTTTGATTAATTTGTCTAAACGAAGACACGGACCAGAAAACGTGGTATGCAGTTTTGTTTGAAGTATAAGTCATAATACCTGTACTAAAAATGAAAGCAATCGGTCCACAAATGGCCGAAAAATATCAAAAATACAACCGAAATTTTAGATTTTCATTAATTTTGGCTTTGTTTTTATGCGATTTTTATCTAAACTGAAAAAAGTAGTACGTAGTTTTTTAAAACATCACATTCATAGTATCGTAACCAAAACTCAGTTGAATGGGTCCATAAATGGCGGAGCTATAAGACCAAACTCGCGACTATCTCTATAACTCTCTATAACTATAACTGTGTCAGCTACTAATGGGGAAGCAGGAGATCCCATTGGAAGACCTTTTTGTTGTCTAAATATTTTTCCATCATATTGAAAATATCTATTATTTTCTATACAAAATTTTAATATCCAAAAAAATAAATTTTTATTAATTCGAGAATATCCTTCTATTATATTCCATTTTTCTTCTATTATACTAAATCAATGGGAGCACTAGGAAAAAGTGATATTACATCAAAAGAAACTAATATTTCATTATCATTAATTATTTCATTTTTAATTTTCTCTTTAAATTCTAAAGAATCCTTAATATTATATTTTGAATCCTTAAAAGCTTCTCTTAAAATATTGCTAATAAATTTACATAATTCATAAGAAGGAGAGTTAACAAAAGAACATATAGGTCTTAATGGAATATTTTTCTTATGAATTTTATGGAACCCCTATATTTTTTGTTTTACGGAAACATTAGTTTTCAACCGAAATTTATCTATATTTAAAATTATTTTATTTTTGAGTAATTCTTCAACTAAATTATTATTAATCTTTTGTAATCTACTAGTTGGGTCCTTGTTTAGAAGCTCATATTGACTAACATCTCCTATTATAACGGGTGGCCCAAATAAGACCAGCTGATGTGAAACACAAATACTTTTTTAGTTTTTACCATAATTTATTTTTTCTTTTTGCAGATTATAACTGAACTCTTGGAAATTTAAAATGTATACGTACAGTCCACAACAACGCATTAAAATTATCAATTTTTATCATTCTTCTCAAAGATCAATTGTTCTGACGCAGCGAAATTATCGCCGTTTTTTTTAACGTAAGATCAACGCCCACATCTTCCATGATTATAAGTTTAGTTCGCCGTTTTGAAGAACTGGCTTCAGTTGCCGACCGTCCAGGAAGAGGTGTTCATCGAAATATCGCCGTCTCAGCTCGTCGCCGTTCCGGCCAATTGGGTATACCCAGAACAACATTACAGAGAATTTTAAAGCTGGATCTTAAGATGTATCTACACAAAGTCCAAATTGTGCAACAGCTTCTACCGCAAGACCCCAACAACGACTACAATACGCTCACTAGGTCTCATTTGGGCCACCCGTTATATACTTTGTAGGGTGTCCCATGTAAGTTGTAGGAATTACAAACGGAATCAAAAACTTATCTATACCCTTTTCCTTTTTTTGTCAAGAGAATAAAAACTGAATCAAATAAGAAAGAAATTAAAGAAACACGCACGTGGAGGCTTTTACATTCATGCAGCCAATCTTTTAAAAATGTACTAATTATTGAATAAATATTATATTTTTTAGCACTTTAATATTTTTGTAATTTCGTTTTCTTGTAAATATTTTTTTAAGTCTTCATGATAAAAATTAATTCTTTTTATTTTTGAATATTTCAATTTTCCAAAATTAAAAAAAAAAATTCCATTAATCATACTTGATTAGTATTTACCATTTGGATTTCCTCGTTATCACAACCACATTTTTTTTTTGATGGTCGATAAGAAACAGAATCAGTCTTTAATATTGAGCGTAAGAACATTTCAAAGTCAAAAATAAGTATTTTTTCAGTTTTAATTTTCTTATATCTCGGAATTTATTTGTTATTGTTGAATAAATTTTTAGTGTTAGATGTACCAATAATGCCTTATGGAAATTTATTTACCAACACATCTTGAATCGATTTTTTCCTTTTTTTTTTAGGGGAGTAACAATACGATTGTAAAATTTAAGGAGATTTTGTTCTTCTTATCAAATATTTCTTTGTTAAGAAGCGAAGAAAAGACAAATAATTCCGTAAAAACGTGAAAAACGCTTCAAGAGCATATGGCGCCTTCCTTGGTATCACATTTCAGAAAAATCCGTTGGAAAATGAATTATGTTTAGATTTCAATAAAGTATTGCTTTTTTTTTGTTTGAAAGTTATGAGGCTATATGATTATTGAAAATAATGTCTGATTTCCACCTAGAATTGTTTTAAATAACTTTTAAAAAAAAATAAAAATTTCTTGATTTTTACATAAAAAACTTTTACAAAGTTTCTAAAACAGCTGAGCAGGTGTTAGAGTGGCAAATTTTGTTGCCGAATTTTTTTATTTTCTTTATAATCAAGTGTAATAAAGAGTTTTCAAGTAATGCCCGTTTAAAAAAACGAAGTGCAGATATGAAATCAGCGCTCCAAAATACTTTAGGCACAGTTTTCAATTTTACTGGTCTAAAAGTTGACTTGAATTTATAAACTTGTGTAATCGCCCTCGTTCTGTAAAACGAATTGTTATGAAAAACGAGATATTTGTATTTGGTGCTGTGTATTTTTATTTACACATCCAAGTTCAGTTTTTGTGTAATAAAATTAACAGACATTTTTCGTTATACTCGGAAAGTAGTTCTTGTGTGATGACTATTAAAATTTAACTAAAAAGTTACTTTTATTCATTGAATTAATATTTTTCATACTTGGAGCGAAAATTTGAAGAAATTTCAGAATGTTTTGTAAATTAATTAAATTTAATTATAGCTTAAATTAAAGTGCAAGTAATTACAACAAAACGAAGTGAACAGTGTAGAAATTTTATGTGTTAATTGCATTTTTCACAAGTTTATTTATTCTGATTTAAAACGATTTAAAAATATGTGAATTCGGTTTAGAGAAAAAACACGAGAAATTATTTTGAATTCGGTTCACAAAACAGGGACGATAATTACATATGCTTATAGCGGAAAATGTATTATTTTATTATTTTCCATCGTTGTGCAATACGAAAAAAGCCAAATTTAGAATTGAGAGTTAATAAGTAAAAAAAAAAAAATAAATGAACGTAATGAAAATTATCTATAAATAATTTGTTAAAAGATGTTTTTTTTCTTTGACGATTGAAAAGAGTGAAATTGCTAACTTTTAAAACCAAGTAAATTATTTATAGTAAATTTAACCTGAAGAAGTCTTTCAAATGAAAGTCGAAATATTGGAAAATTAAAACAAAAACAATTTTTTCATTGAGATCTTAAGCTTGAATAATATTTACTAATAATAAATTTATAAAATCGAATAATTTACTAAAATTATTATTAAGTAAATTATTTAAAAATTTCATAAAAAAGTATAGCTATATTTAACGTTATTGGTGTTTTTTTTATTTAATGTAAAAAACGTTTTTATGGAATCGTTTATTTCTAAGGAAAAGTTGTAACTTTTCAAAATATATCAAGCACAAGTTTTAATTTTTTTCTTCATAAAAGTTAATTTGCTGTAAAATAAAAAAATATAACCAAATTTGATTTTTATATGTGCTTAATTCCAAATTATGTTGGTGTGCAAATGCATTATTTTTCATGATATTCTCATGGAAAATCTTAGAAAAATTATTTACTTAGTACGCTAAGTGCTAAGAGGGAAAGCATATACATACAGCTGTTTCATCAGACACTACTCTGAATCTTCAGTGGCTACTCCCAGGCCATGTTAAGTTCCTGCCCACACATTTGAAAAAGTACACGCTTTTGTAGGCGTGATAGTATTTTTTTGTTACCACTTATTTTATAGTATCAGAAATTTTATTAAATGCTTTTAAATCTTGGCGAAATCTTCATTAGCATAACAGTTATAGCACTTTAAACAAGAAAGTCATGTATACCAACAATACCACGTATATCGGCTTTAATAATGAGCTTGTGACAGTTTTCTTCTTGTAGGTAAACGGGCAGCCAAATTTACATAAATTAGTTAGTGTATGGAACAAGCAAAACGTGTATGTAATATTTCCCGCACCTTCGTGTAACTTTTTTAGTTATACTTTATTTATTTTTCAAGAACGATGCAAATATAGGATGGCGGAAAACCACGCCTACTAATCGGGTTAAAAAAGCAAATACACTTATTCAGTAAAATCAAAAAGGAACAATAGGTTGTAAGCTTTATCTAATTTTTTTTCATAAAAATGTCCTTTGTAATATGCGATAATTCATTTCTCAAAATTTTATAGTCGAATTTTTGATTTTTGCAACGGTTTTTAGTAGAATTGGCAATATTTTTGTAACATAGTGGGTTAAAATCGGAAAATGTTAAATAAACAAAAATCTTTAATCCCATCAAAGACCTTCTTAGCTCAAAGAAAACTATTATAATAATTTAGGTGGTACCTTACATTCGCAATTCATTAGGGAAAATTTTTAAATTGAAATCGCCTCAATTAATATCGAGCAAACGCTATCCAAATTTTTAAAATATTTCTTACTAAAAAAGTAGAATTTCAATAGATTTCTGACCTGATGTGAAATTAGCAAAAACTAAGAATATTTTACACATGAATAAATTTTTCAACTCGTTAAAACATTAATTTTTAAGCTATTCACGTGGTGGTACACTGTTTGCTTTGCCAGAAAGCTATTAAACAAAAATAAATAAAATTCACGTTTTACAAGTGCAAAATAATATATAAAACTTTCATTGTTAAGGCAACGTTTAAATTTATTTCTTGTGAATACAAAGCAAATCCTTTAAAAAGTATTTGTTCACTATTTCAAAATGGAACTGAATTTGAAATAATGCATTATTAATTTATAACAATGAAAAAATTATTTTAATTCACTTGGTTTTATTATATCGATACCTTCCCATAAGAATGTATTAAGGGACACTTCTAAAATTGTTCATTAAACGAAAAAAACGTCTCATTTAATTATTTATTTGTGTATTTTATTGAAAGGATAATATTTGGAAAGCGATTTTCAGAATACAAAACTTGACATCATTGCAAAACCAAAATTTTAATCAGATAAGAAGTTTTTGTCGCTTAGTACATTTTCGTGGTCAAGAAATTGGTGCTTGATACAATGGTAAATGGCGCTTAAAACATTGACATGGACAAAAAAAATAAAGGTTTGAAATAAATTGTGTCGTTTAATTAATTTTTTTTTTCTGTTAAACAATAAAATAAATAAAAATCTATATAAAAAGTAACAAAACATTTACTTCAAAACAAAAATTCAAAAAGGACACTAGGATTATTGATTATAATATAATAAATAAAAATCTATATAAAAATCAACATAAATTAATTTTAGAGATCAAAACGGAAATTTTAATAAAATAAACAGCTGTCTGTGCAAACGTATTTACATACAAAAATACTGTTACAATTGACGAGACAAAAAAAAAACAGAAAATAAATGGGAAAGAAGCAGTAGCCTACTTCATAGAAAAATTATTTAAACTCAAAGACAGTCATAATCTGGAGTGTTATAAGCGACAAAAATGGATTAAGTTCTAGTTGGATGAGTGTGCTAAGCGACAATTTCGGTTAAACTAAGCGACATCTAAAAAAATTTTTGTGTGGGCCTTTTGTTGCTTTCAATTAGATTTTTAAAAATGTGGCTTAGCATAATTTTTTTGGCGGATAATACAAATTTCAGGGAGCAACATTATTCCAGTGATAAAACTTGGCGGTTGATGCAATTTTATTTTCTCTCTAGTTTCCTTTGCATCCATGATAGGGCAGCGAACCCCAGGCCAAAATGTGGTGCTTAACTTCTAGTATAGTTCCACATCAAAAAGTCATTTTCGAAAAAAGTGTCGCTTAATACATTCTTACGGGAAGGTATCGATATACACTGAGCGAGTCAAAATAATTTAAACTAGAACAATTGGAAAGCTATGAGGAATTACACAGAACGTGTCTTAAGTCGAAAGTCCTCGATGATTGGCAACAAGACGTGGCACCTGAAGCAGGAGCTTCTTGAAAAGAAATAGCAGTATTACGCTGACTATAAGTACGCCGGACCCAGACGTAGGAAAATTATGAATAGTCCTCTCTAACAAGTAGATTCTAGGCCTTTCCGAAGTAATGCAGAAAGCCGTGATGGGAAGGAGTCCCTTAGAAAAGAAGGAGGGAGTGTTTTAGTGGAAACACTATATGACGCAGTGACAACAGTGACTCGAATTGCGAAAGCATTTTCAAATCTAACTCACCCTACCAAAAAAAAAAAAAATATTCAAATTATAGAGTCGAAAAAGTCAAGATGCCATTGAAGTAATTTCATATAAGCCCGGTACTCACTTACATAAATGTTCTTCACTTCATAAATTTTTTTTCCAAGAAACTTAAGAAAGAGTTCAATATATTGAGCTACTCAAATTTACCAGTTTCAAATTACCAAATGTCCACTGTACTTTATTTCACTTCACCTAATTCTCTTTTTGCACGAATTTGATTTAACACGAGTTAAATATAAAAAATAAATTCTTTTTACACGGATTGCTTTGTTTTAACACGATTTTTACGCAATTTAGAGATGATAATTCAGAAATAATTTCACAAAATTATTCTGGTGATATTACTTTTTTCGAAATGATTATTTATTTATTTTTTATATATAATTAATAAATTAAAGTGTGGAAGCACTAAATATATGAAGTGAACCCTACAAGAATTTTTTTACTT